>CM059604.1:15366050-17866050 GCA_030412105.1 Cyclura pinguis
TAGCAGTTAAAACATCGGTCTGGAACATGGATAAATCCTGGGTTGAATCCCAACTGACATGAAACTTACTGAGTGTCTCTGGGTCTAGTTAGCCTGTCTCTCAGCCTGACCTACTTCACAGGGTCCCTCTGAGGATGCAGCGAGGAAGACAAGAGACATGTATGCTGCTTTGAGCTCACTGGAGGAAAAGTGGAATATAAATCCAACCAGTAAATAAGAATGAGGGTGTTTCTGGCATTGCAGGTTTGTTTATACAAGAATATTGGTCTTTGTACAATATGAATGGAATGATATTAATCTCTGCTGAACCACAGTTGAGGGAGAGGAAGAGCAGCTAAGTTTGTTCTTGCTTCCTAAACCTGTTTCTTTCTCACTATTCACACTGCAGGATTAGGGGAATCCATTGCCATTTTAACTGCCGTGGCTCCATCTGAGGGAATCCTACCCTGGGATTTGTAGTTTTGTGAGGGACTTAGAATGCTCTAGTGCATTCTTCAAGCTACAGCTCTAGAGTTCTCTATCACAGAATTCTAGGCACTTCATGAAGCTAGAAATCACAAGAGTTCATGCAATGAAGCCCTGGCAGCTAAAATGGAATCAAAGTGTTTTAACTACGTACTGGCCATACACTATCCTTGAGAGATGAGGAAAGAAGCGGGGGGAGTCCCAGACGGCAGAGCACAGAGTTTACAGAATGGCAAATTGGTGCAGGTTCAAAGCCCAATTCAACTATAAAGCTCACTATGTGCTTTTGACACTGTTACACTCTCTCAGCCTAGGCTGCCTCCTGGAGTTGTTGTGATAATGAATTAGGTGGGTGGAGAATTACACATAATCCCCGTTCTGAATTCCTTGGGGGGAAAGTAAGCTCAGAGTTTAATAAATACTGCCCCTGCCACTATAAAATAAAATCTAAAAAGGAAAGCACTGGGACTGAGGTCCCACGTTTTGATCTCAGATGGGTAGCTTGGCTCCAAGGGTAAAGGGCAGGGGCGTAGTGATAGGCAGGGCAGGGTCTTACTTCCTCCATTTGTTCATTCTGCCCACTCCTCCGTGAAATTTTCCTTCATTTAGAGCTCTTTTACAGTGACCAGTTACCCAACTGTTCAGCCCACATATACTGCCATTTTTGTCTCTGCCCACCCAAGTGGAAATTGTTTCGCTACTGTATATCCCTGGTGAAGGAAAACACTCTGCACATCCTCAGATGCATTCCTGTGGCTTCAGATATTTCCAGGACATGGAAAAATAGGCAGCTTATGTGGGAAGAGGCCGGGTGGACCTGATTTCATACATTGGGGCTGAGACCCAGTTCACAATTGAAGCCCTCGTGAAATGAGATTAGATTTTTAAAATGAGACATAACTGGGACCAAAATCATACATGGTGCCCCAGATGTTGGTACCCTCTTATTACTGATCCAGTCTCTGCCAAGCACACTCCAACCCCCATCATCCCTAGCCAGTATGCTTCTGACTGGGGGCCATGGGTATTGTAATCCAACACACCTTGAGGGTCTCTGGCGGGGAAGGGAAGCAGCTGCTCATTCATGTCCAGAGGCACTCTTCTTTTGGTAATATCTTCACATGTTCCGAGGATGATTGCCTTGCTGCAAAGGGGGGGCAGAGGGTGCAGATAGAGAAGAAGCCTGGGTGCGTCTGCCGGGCTTTCCTCTCGATGCTGCTTCCTCCCCTCTTCGTTCCTCTCCATCTTGCCACATCTGCCACACTCCCCAAAACCCCAAGGAGAGCTTCTGCCTGCGCACGCACGTGTGTGTGTGTGTGTGTGGTTATTGCTGCTTAGCATTCCATCACGCACTTGCTTCCCCCTAATCACTGCTAGGAAACCGGTGCCTTTACCGTCAACTTCAGACCTGCCAGGAACAGCTAACGGCCCTGACTGTGCATGATTAGCTCATAAACACCACCCAAGCCAGGAAGAGAAGAAAGCGGAGTGCCAGGACGCCTGGGTTCTCTGGCCAGGGAGATGTGTACATATTTGGGGAGGGGGAGTCCTAGAACAGTGGAAGAGAGCAAGACACACTTGGGGTGCCAAAGCTCCAAGAAATGATGAAGCCGGGCGGGGGAGACAGCACAGATCTGTGGGTGGGTCTTGGGCAGGGTTCCTTGTATCAGTGGGTGGCTGGAAGACTGAATAACCAGAAACACCCCCCTCCCGCTCTTCATCACCACCACCCTGGCTCCCTGCTAATTTCATTTTGGATGCACTGATAGACTGTAATGTTTATGCCATTGTGTCTGCAGCAGTAAACACAAACACAAACATCCATACATATGGAACTAAAAGAGATGTGCACAAGACACCTGCCTGCACACGCTGCACCCATTTTACAGCTGGCAGTCCTGAGCCTCTTCACTGCGCAGACACATGGGGGGGGACCTCTATCAACTCTGAGGGGGTTGCAATGAGCAGAAACAAGACAGACGGCATTGGAGGTTGGTTTAAAAATGATAATTTGACAGACTTGAACAATGAATTATTGCACGCACACAACTTCCAGATATACTGGAATCACTTACAGATACAATTATCTCAGTCCCTGGAGGGGTACACAGTCCCTTATAAGCAAGCAATCCCAACAAACATCTACACACACTGTATTGATGTAGCACTAAGCATGGAGAGCCAGGGAGCTGTAGTGGTTTGAGTGTTGGAGGATGACCCTAGAGACCAGGGTTCAATTCTCCGCTCAGCCATGAAAACTCCTTGGGTGACCTTGGGCATGTCACACACTCTCAGCCCCAGAAAACCCTATGATAGAGTGGCCCTAGGGTTGCCATAAGCCAGAAACAACTTGAAGGCACACAACAACAACAACGCAGAAAGCACATAATATTTCTGGATGCCTTTCATTTTTGAGACCCTGATTCTGTTTCTTGATTAAATGGAAAGACCTGTCTGCACGTATACATACAACAGGGACACATATGCACACTTCATATTTATTTAGAGCAGTAGTTCTTACTTTTTCATTTACTGGGGACCCCTTGTAAATATAAATTGTTGCCAGGGACCCCCATGACTTAACTAAAGATTTAGTTAAGATTATTTATTTACTTATTTTTAAATAAATAAATAAATAAATAAAACATACAGATTATTTATTTATTTATTTATTTATTTATTTGCTTGCTTGCTTACTTATTTATGGCTTCTGGAGACTTGAGTTCAAATCCCTTTCGTCAGGGACACGGCAACAGAGGGTGTGGGCACTGAGGGCCACAGTGGCAGGCACACGCATGGGCTTAAACTGCTCCTTTGTTTGCAAACGGAGGAGTTTTTGCACCTGCACGCCCCCCTCCACTGCCGTGTCCCTGTTGCTGCTGCTGTTGGTGGTATCCAGCAGTAGGGATTTGTGGACCCCTGTGAGGGCTTCATGGACCCCCAGGGGTCCCCAGACCCCCAGGTTGAGAACTGCTGATTTAGAATATTTCTAATCTTCTCTCAGAGACTCTCAGAGCAGCTTACAATTTTTGATAAGACCACACTGAACTGGACATATTGGATTATAAAAACAGATTATGCAGACAGAGTGTTGCCTTTCACAAAGCTGGCCATTTCAGAGAAACTGTTGCCGTTGCTGGCTGCCTTCAAGCCATTTTGGACTTATGACAACCCTAAGGTTAACCTATCATGGGGTTTTCTAGGCTGGATTTGTTCAGAGGGGGGTTGCCATTGCCTTCCTCCAAGGCTGAGAGAGTGTGCCCTACCCATGGTTACCCAGTGGGGATGCAAACCCTCGTCTCCTAGAATTGTAGTCTAAAGTTCAAACCACTACATCACACTGGCTCTCTCCAGAGAAACACACAGATCAAAATAATACAGAATCCACATATTCCAGGGCAATTCTTGTGAGTGATGTACACACAAAAACTTCCAGGCATGTATCTGCACCCACGGTTGCATACAGAAGTGTGGGCACATGCAGAAAATATGCATATTTGATACTCATTAGATCTGTGAAGGGCAATAGTGGGCGGAGTGGAGGGTATTCCCCTCCCCAGACTATTACAGTCCACAGCATCACTCCCAGCACAACCAGAAGTGACATAATATCACTTGCAATTCTGATTTTCAGCTACTGAAACAAGAAAAAAAAAGGCACCTGGGTTATTTTTCACATTTTTTGAGGTTTGTGGCTTGTGGGGGAAGCAAGTGGATGAAACCAATGCATTTTTGTGGCAGTTGCAATCAACTGCATGCATGGGGAGGTTAAAAAAATGAATCAAAATTTTAATGGGGGAGACAGGGACTTTGGAAACCACAAAGTAAGGTCCTGGGACTGCAGCTACCCACACACCAGACTTTCCCCATCCCTGACATTAAATCTCACGAATGTGGATTTGAATGGAGTTTTTATGGTACTTAAAACTGGGGGGTGTAGTGAGAGACAGAAGTGTATTAAATCAAAGTTAAAAATTAACATACAGGGAGCCCTCACCTTTTGACACCCCTTATCTGACGATTCACTCTTTTGTCACTTCCAAATTAAGAACACGTTCCATTAGTTCAATGGGGGATCCACTGTCATCAGTTCTTCTTGACTCTCTTGGAACCACTTGCATGTGCGTACTGCTTGCAAAGTGGAGGAAAAGGACGCTCAACTGGCTGAGAGATTTTGCAAGCAGTGCACATGCAGTTGGTCTCAAGTGAGCCTCTGTAAATCTTTTAAGCTTCCTACAGTACAGCACACAGGTTCCACGTTTCAACCAATTCTGTTTTCTGACAACCCTCTGGTCCCTGACCTGTCAGATAATTGGGGGAGGCCTGTACCACCAAGTATTATTAGATGTGCAAACTGCTAAAATATATGAACATTCCCAGTAAGGCAGACACACGCATGCCTTATTGGTTTCTTCATCTGAATTGTACCACTAGAGCTCTCCAAAATTTCAGGCAGGAGTCTTTCCCAGCCCAACCTGCAGATGATGGGGACTGAAGCAGAGAATTCACGCATGCAAAACAGGTGCTCTGCCTCTGACTTTTGGCTCTTCTCTACGTCAGGCTGAGAGACAGTGTTTAGCCCCAGGTCAATCACAGAACTTTAGAGCCTAGCACAGAGTTCAAGGCAGGCATCTTCGGCCAAAGTCCACCACCTGACCTGCAAACCCACCTGTTGTCTATAAGACCTCCAACTCTGTCAACATGTATGCAAATTTCACCAGAAGGGCAACACATTGCTTAGCAGGAAGCAAAATGCCACAATAGTGAGTAAGCATTTGAGCGCTTCATTGGGCCAGATGTTAAGCAACACAAAGAGGAGAGCACGGAAAAAAAATGTCAGCACAGTGTTGAAAGGCACCTGATTGCTACCAAAATTTATGAGCATATGACATCAATGGAGCTGTATGGACAAATTAGGCCAGGCCCTACCACTGGGTAGGGTGGGGTGATTTGCCTTTGCTGGGAGATTCTAGGGTACTGTTGAAGGGCAACAAACAGTCAAGTTTGGTAATAAGCCTATGAAATCTTTGCCACAGTAGGTGAATTATTTCTGTTTTAGGCACAAAAATATTTTTTTCCTTCTGTGTTTGACATAAATGCCATATGCCTGTCCTAGTCACTTGACATATGTATTCAAAGAAGTGTATATGCTTTCATATATAAATACAAGAACATGTGTGTACTGGCTTTCCATCTTTAACCAGAGGCTTGTCATATGCTGTTGTGTGCTGTCAACCCTAAGGTGAACCTACCATGAGGTTTTCTGGGGCTGAAAGTACGTGACATCCCCAAGGTTACCCAGTGGGTTTCCATGGCTGGCCAGGGAATCAAATCCTGGTCTCAAGGGTCATCATCCAACACTCAGACCACTACATTATGCTGGCTCTCCATCATATATTACAATACCCTATTTTTTTCCCCCAAAAAAGATTTTATCACGTGCATGTAAACAATTTCTTCTATTTTTATCTTACTTTTCTCCAAGGAGCTCAGGACAGCACAGGTGGATCCTGCCCTCGTAACTTTGATTCTCACACAGCAACCCTGTGAGGTAGGTTAGACCATGAATGAGCAACTTCCCCCAACGAAACAATCTTTGTGGCTGAGAAATGTGTTGAAATTGGACATAGTTAGTTATAGCCAGATACTTTACCACACTGTAAAGTACATTTTTTGGATCTATTAAGAGAATGGAATGCAATCTTTGCCTAACTCTCTAGCCACCATAGCACACTGAACAGTAACAACAATAACAGACAATGACATACATTTGTGTAGCATTTTCAAGTGCCTGAAATCGTTCACATGCATTTTCTGACTATGATCCTTATAACAGTTCTGAACTCTTTCACACTATACAATTACAGCACTATGATTTCACTGCAGCTGCCATGGCTGCATCCTATGGAATCTTGGGCTTTGTAGTTTGGTGAGGCACTAGAGCTGAGAAGTCTAAATATCCAACCTTAAACTATAAATCCCAGCATTCCATACAATGGAAACATGATAGTTAAAGTAGAATCGTAATGCTATAATTATGTGAAAAGGAGAACCCTGACATGTATAATAGCTTATTATCTTCCATGCTGCAAATGGCAGGTCTGAGGCTAAGAGGAAAAGAGAGTTCCTTCTAAAGCTATCCAATAAACTGATGGCTCAGAGGAGATTTGAACTGTGGACTTCTGATCTGTGCCCGGATCTCTAGGGTTGCAATCACTTTTCTGGGTGTAAGTCCCATTGAAATAAATGGGGCTTACTTCTAAGTACATATGTATCAGGTTGCCTTTGGTGGGGTAGCAGATCCAGGAACGACCAGGTCAAAACCTCAGGACTTTTTAATGAGCAGGCACTATGACATCACCAGCCACCCCTCTTGGACTTCCCTGTCCCCTCAGAGTTTAGCTGCAATGTCCACAATTATCTGGAAGGGTAAAGGATCTTCCCAGCAACCAGTATGAGCTATCTCTGTTGTCTGGCCAGCTTGGTCAAGAGTGGTTAGCAGTTCAAAAGACCTGGGGGAAGAAAAAAACTTCTAGAATAATAACAATAACAATAACATTTTATTATTATATAACAATATAACGATATAATGATATATATATATATATATATATATATATATACACACACACACACACACATACATAAAATTATATTATATATTATTGTTGTTGTTGTTGTTGTTGTTATTCCAGACACCTGCATTTTTTAGTCTCCTTGGTTGCATTGCTATAGGGACTGTCATGATAAGGTCCTGCATTTACACCAATGGTTGCTCTGTTAGCCAAGACAGAATACCAGGATTCCTTTTATGCATCTATCCAAGCTCCCTGCGTACACAGGCATGAATTCTATTGTTAGAGTAGACAACTAGAGTAGACCTATTGATTCAACAGGATTTACCATCACACTAACTAAGCATTCAGCAACTGATCCAGTAGGTTTAATCAATAGGATTCAGAAACCCTATCTGTTGTTATGTGCCTTACAAATGACTCCCAACTTTTAGTGACCTTCTCCTCAGGTCTTGTTGGCAGGATTTCTTCAGAAGAGGCTCACCATGGACTTCCTCTGAGGCTGAGAGAATGTGACTTGCTCAGATTACCTGGGAGTTTCCTTCATTGGGGGCCAGGATTCAAACTGTGGTCTCCTAGAGCTCTAGTCCAACACTCAAAACTACTCTGCCACACTGACTATCCAATTATATCACTTTGATACCAGTTTAAAAGGCTCGATCCTCTCCAAGGGGCTGACTCAATACCAATAGTCTCTATCTTTTATTTTCAACACACACACAGGCAGGTCATACTCTTTTGCACAATCCTCCTCCAAGCTTGGAAGAGTTACCTCCGTGTCCTTACAAATCCCCGAACTCCTCCCTCAGTCAATGGGCCTTTCCACACTACACTGTTATAGCGCTATTATTCCTTTTTCAACATCCTGTGGAATTCTGGGGTTTGTAGTTTCCTGAGGCCCAAGAGCTCTCCGGCTGAGAATTTTAAATGCCCCTCCTTAAACTGCAAACCCCAGGATTCCACAGGATGTGGAAAGTGGAATAATAGCACTATAACAGTGTAGTGCTGGAAGGTAGAATTCCGCTGGGGATCCCAGCATCAGAGGAGTTGCAGGCCATTTCCACACTAAACTGTTATATATATTCCACTTTCGACATCCTATGGAATCCTGGGGTTTGCAATTTAGGGAGGGGCCTCAGAGCCTCGTGCAGAAATGGTCATAGTCCTCCACCACGTCCACCTCCGAAATAATTTTCTGGGACTCTGAGACAAACAGCTTCCACCGATCGCCTCCTTCCCGTTGGCATCGTGGGGCCAACGAGCCCCTTTTGGAAAAGGGTTTCTCAGCTTGAAAGTCCCTGGGGATTGCAAGAGGGTTAACGGTCTGTTGTATGGTGCGTGTTGCAGATCAATCTCTCTCTCTCTCTCTCTCTCCCTCTGCCTGCCTGCCAGCGGGATCTCCCTCCCAGCCCTCCTGGATCACCTTACCCAACCTCGCTTTCCCTCTCCTGCGGCAGGGAGAGGCGGGGACCGGCTCGCTTTCCCCTCCTTCTTACCAACAGTCCCTTCCACACTTCCAGGAATCACCCAGAAAAAAAAAAAAAATCAAAAGCGGGGGGGGAGGAGGAGGGAAAGGGAGGGAGCCGGTTGGCCTTTCCACAGCCACTTCCGGCCAATCAGAAGCCGGCCAGCCACCCCCCTCCGGCGGCCAATGAAACTTGGGACCATTCATAAAAATAAATACTCGGCCACACTCCGCCCCAGCCACACGCAGGCAGGGCAGGCAGGCGGGCAGCGAGAGGGGAGCCGGCCTTTCCCGGAGCGCGTCTCCGGTCCCCCCCCCCCCATCAAAGATAGACAAGATAAGCTTCTTTCGGCACCGAAGCGGCTCATATTTTCTTGCAACCCGTTTCTCTTTTTCCCTTTTTTCTTCCCCTCCGCCAGCCCGCCCCGGGCATCCCCTCCCATCACAATCGCAGCCGGCAGCACGCTGGAATTGCAATAGTCGAGTTCATTGGGTGTCTTCTCTGCCCTTCTCCCCCCCTCCAAAAAAAACAAAAAAAACAAAACCCGCCGCCAGTCCCTCCCTCCCTCCCTTCCTCTTTCCCTCCTCCTCCCCCCGACTTTTTTTTTTTTTCCCTCCTCTGCTAACGGGAAAAAGGCGCTTCTCGCCCCAGAAACGCGTTCGCGCGTTCGCACGACGCGCTTCCAGGAAAAGCGAGGAAAAAAAAAAAAGAGAGAGAGAGGCCGGGAGTCTTGGGAGAACTTGAGGCGGGACTCCGTGGCTTTGCTTCTCGTAGATCTACCCCCCCCCACCCCACCCCACCCCGCAACTTCTCCCTCTTTCTCTTCCCCGGTCCTGATCCGAGTTAGAGGGAACGAAAGCTTACCCGGCCGGTTCGCAAAGCTCTTCGGGGTCCCTCGCAGGCGCCCCGGGCGCGCGTTACGCCGACGCCTCCTCCCCTCCCGGGGGGCCTTGGAAGGATGGGCGAGCGGGATGGGCGCCGTGGCGATCGCCGACCCCGTGAGACGGAGTGCCTGCCTTAAGTGTGGGGAGCCCCTCTCTTCCTCGCCGTCCTCCCTCGGAGGAGCAAGCCCGGCGCTTCTGCAGTCGCCGCCGCCGCCGAAGGTGAGTTTGCAACGAGGGCAGCACGGGACAAGCCATGCCTGCACTAGACTGTTACAGCGCTATTGTCCCGCTTTCAACATCCTGCGGAAATCTGGGGTTTGCGGTTTAGGGAGGGGCCTTTGAGACCCCTTCCTAAACCGCAAACCCCGGGATTCCATAGGATGTTGAAAGTGGAATAATAGCGCTGTAACGGGCTAGTGCGGAGATGGCCACAGTGGGGAGGGGGAAATCTTTTTATATTTTTGACGGCAGAATTAGGAGGCGGTTTTAACGCCTGGTCGACAGGAAAAAAGGGAGATGGAATGAGAGAGCGAAAGAGAGAGAGAGAGAAAGAAGATGGCTTGAGCAAGTTTGTCTCCTAGTTCAGAACTATCGTGGTTTTAATCCTGAGTTTCTCTGTGGGAAAGGACTTGCTGCTCGCTTCCTTTGCTTCTGTGTGTGCGCGCCTGTCGATTTATGGCGAGCCCATGGCTTTCTTAGGGTTTTCTTAGGCAAGGAATACTCACGGGTGGTTTTCCCAGTTCCTTCCTCTGAAATAGAGCCTGCAGCCCTCAGTGTTCGTTGGAGCTAGCCTAGGATAATTCACTTTTTCTCACTCCTATTATTATTGTCATCATCATTATTATTATTATTTTGTTGTTGTTGTTGTTGTTGTTATTGCTACTACGACTATTATTAGGTGGGGAAAATGTGGATTAAATGGTACACAAACTAGGATGGCGTAATGGAAGCCAGTTCTTAGTTTGCCTTGGGGGAAAAAATGAAATGTCAAACTTCAAAAATTTAAATCTTTGGGTGTCAAAAACATTTAACAGTTTGTTTTTGAGAATCAACAGCTGGGGAATGCTTCTTTCCCATTTATGTATTTTAAGATGATTTTCTACATTTAGTTTTTGCCATAATTCTATCCACCCAGCTCTCTGAAGCCAACGAAATCCACAAATTGGAAACCTTGAAGGATGGGACCAAGAAACTGAAATCTTTTGACCCAGCTAGGAAATTTTCTTCAAAACTTCAGACTGGAGCTGTAGCAAAACTTTGACTTGTTTTGCTTCTCAACATGAAGGATTGCTTCTTAGCCCAATTCTGTGCTATATATCTATTGCTTTTGCTGTTGAAACAAGTACCAAACTATTGCATACAGCAGCACTGGGCAACTTGTGGCATTTTGGATCCTGCCAAACTACAGCTCCTATCATCCATCACCATCATCTGTGCTGGTTGGAGATGGAGGGAAGTTGGACTACAGTGATATACGGAGGTACGCTCTTTGCCTGCCTCTGTACTGAAATTGTAGTTGGACTGTAGCTTGGTAGGAAAACTCAGGTTTTGCATGCTCAAATTTTTGGGATCAGTCCCTGCATTTCCCGGTTTTGCTGGGAAAAGTCCTCCATCTGAAACCTGAGAGAGCTGCTGCCAGTTTGTTTCTTCAGAGAACACTGAGCTACATGGACCAATTCAGGATAGTGCAGCTTCATATGTTCCTGTCCAAGTGAAACATGTTTAAATCCTGTTGATTTAACTGTAGATTTGGGCCCATGCTTAACTCTTCCCAAGTTAAACAAGTTTACATTCTGTTGATTTAAGTGAAAGCTTAAGCCAAAAGGGGCTTCGTTGTAGCTAGATCATTTCTTTAAAATCAAGCAAACAGTAAAACTTCCGGTTCCAACAAATTGCAAAAGAACCAAACAACAACAAAAGTTTTCTTAGAGGAAAGCAGGGTGAGAGTGAGGTCTCATTCAGTAGTTTACTAGGTTAGTCTGCGTAGATTTTTCAAGTATGGAAGTGACTCTTCCACAAGTGCAGGAGAGGAGTTAAGCACAGTTAGTTAATGTTAGAATCTAGACTTAATGGGTTGGATTGAGATTTAATCGTGTTTAGAGAAGATGCACTGCAACCAATGGGACAAATTAGTTATGATAAGGAAGAATCCATATCGCCCAATTATAGCAGTTTGATACCACTTTAACTGACATGGCTCCATCCTATCCAATCTTGAGATTGGGAGTTTGGTGAAAGATTTGGAATTCTTTGCCAGGGAGTGCTAGTTCTCTCCCTTGAACTACAGTTCCCAAAATATCCAGTGCCTATCTTCTTCTCCTTGTGCGTATTCAAATCGTTTCTGATTTCTGGCAACTCTAAGGTGATCGTATCATGGGGTTTTCTTGGCAGGATTTGTTCAGAGGGGATTTACTCTTGCCTTTCTCTGAGGCTGAGAGAGTGTGCTTTGTCAAAGGTCACTCAGTAGGTTTCCAT
The DNA here is from genome assembly GCA_030412105.1 of Cyclura pinguis. Lineage (NCBI taxonomy): Eukaryota > Metazoa > Chordata > Lepidosauria > Squamata > Iguanidae > Cyclura > Cyclura pinguis. Next base: position 15,377,916 of record CM059604.1, read on the forward strand.
GGCTGAGCAGGGATTTGAACCCTTGTCTTCCAGGATCCTAGGCTAACATTCAAACCACTTTTATCATCCTGGCTCTCGAGTGTTTGCTACAGATTTAAACTGATTTAATCATCCACTTTTCCCTTTGAAGGTCCCTTGGTGTCTTCTAAATAACTCACCAAACCACACATCCCAGGATTCCATAAGATGGAGCCATGACAGTTAAATTGGTAGTGATCTTCTATAATTGTGCAGTGTTAATGCAGTCAAGTCTCATTAATTCAATGAGACTACTCTAGGCACAACTAAGGCCGTTTCTGCACTAGCCTGTTATAGTGCTATTATTCCACTTTCAACATCCTATGGAATCCTGGGGTTTGCAGTTTAGGGAGGGGCCTCAAAGGCCTAAGATGAGATCCTGGTTGTCTTAGGGTTTTCTTAGGCAAGAAATAAGATGAGATCCTAAGATGAGATCCTGGTTGTCTTACAATTCAGCTCCACTTTAACTTTTGCCCAATGGGATTTTGAAAATGTCCACTGAATGTCTTCAACTGACATGTTTAGTGACACTCTCCAGTGAGAATTCAGCATATTGTAAAGTATAAAAATGCCCAACTCCACAAGAGTGTTTGGGTGCAGCAGTGAAGGTAATTCACAGTACCCAAACACCCAGTCACAAAATATGTGTACCTATCAGGTGGAATAGTTACTTTACATAGCTGTCACTCCCTCCTTGGTCTAAATACCCAAAAGGCAACAGATCCTGTCCGATTTTGGACACTAAGAAGGGTCAGCCCTGGTTAATACTTGGATGGGAGACTGCCAGTGAATACCAGGTGCTGCAAGCTACATTTCAGACGTCTGAGTGTTTCTTGCCTAAGGAAAAACCCTGCAAAATTCATGGGGTTGCCATAGGTTGATAGGCAACTTGAAGGCACAGACACACAGCCGTCCTTGTTTTTTGGGGGGAAATTAACCAACCCAAATGCAATAAATATGTTGGGACCATTTTTGTTCCAGTGGTTTCTTGCTTGTATAAACCACCACCACTCCTGCAGGGGGGAAAACAAACAAACACAGAAACAAATCTGTACATGGTGGATGGCTGAAACTCACGGATACATCCCATGAAACCCCGTGAAACTCATGGAAACACCCCATGAAGCTTAATAACTTTTCAGATGACAAAGCTGTCAAACAGCTAACTTGTGGGTATATTTCTGTATGAATTCTGCAACAAAACCTGATTTAGGCAGACTGAAATGTCCTGTTTACCTATATGGGGGTTCAAAAAGTAATGTGCCTTTTGGCTAAGATCAAGTGAGTTGAAAGTATGGTGAAGAAACCTTGCTGTATTGAGGAGCCCTCCTTTCTGTTCTGTGGAGAGAGGCCCTTGGCTTTGTCCACAAATCCTTGCATAACAGTGCCACAGCAGAACCCATTACAAAATAAAAAGCTGGTGGAGCAGGGGTGAAAGGGAGGAGGTTCCTGGAACAAGGCCCATATTGGAAGACCTCTGGTGCCAGAAAGATTCCTAGTGTGGTATCCAGACTCCATAATTATAGCAGTTTGATCCCACTTTTATTGCTACGGCTCCATTCTGTGGAATCTTGGCGTTTGTAATTTGGGGGGCACTAGAGCTCTCTGGCTGAGAATTCTAAATACTGTACCTCACAGAACTACAAATGCCAGGACTCCATGGCAGTTGAAGTGGGATCAAAGTATTATGACTGTGAAATAGCCCATAGGATTCTCTGCTATCATCCAGGGGAGTAGGCTAGAATTCTCAACCAGAGAATTCTAAGTCCCTCAGCAAACTACAAATCCCAGGATTCCATAGGACCAACCATGACATTTAAAGTGATGTTGAAGTGCTATAACTGCACAGTGTGGAATATATTCCTAGACATACAGGCATATCTCTCATGGATGCTTAACCATTCAAAAGGCAAAGCTTCAACAGGCAGTCTCCTCCAAAGATGGACGATCTTGCAACCTCTCTGCCCTGGGAGTGAATTCTTCGGTTGCAAGCAGTGTGGAAATGAGATGGAAACTGAGTGGAAAGAGGCAAGCCTAAAGCATGGACTCAGGCAGGGGTGTCTTGTGAGACCAGGTGATTTGCTTTCATAATTCAGTAATGAACAAAAGTTCCTACCCCACTCAATACATAGTCCAGGGAGGACTAATGTCCTCTAACAAAGACAGGAAGGCAAGAGCAGTGACTCATTCAGAGGAAGCAACTGTGGCTAAGTAGTAATGGGGCAGAAGAGACAAATAGGCAATGAACTGTGAGAGAGGCAACTTCCAGTGTCTTATTGTGTGGTATGATCAAATCTAGCAGAAGAAAACCTTGTGAGCTGAGCCCTTCTGGTTAATGGGGGTATGTTACAAATGGTGATTGCTTCTTAAGGTAATGAGTGCTGGGCCTCAGGCCCCTAACTGTTGTACAATACAGGGCTCTCTTCCCCTTCTCTGGGTGGCAGGAAATTCCAGCATTGCATCTTTTACTTGGTCTGTTTCCTTGTAACAAGAGGCTGCTGGAGATTTAGTGCCTTTGTACTATCTGTCGACTTAAAAATACACAGGAAGAAAGCTGCGAGAGCAAGAAGACATCTAAATCAATGGTTGCATTTTATTCTCTAATAGCAACAACATGACCTCCTGCAACCATCCCCTCCCCACAGTTATCACCAAGGCTGCATGCCAGCTCTTCCTTGAAGCCTTCAGGACTGTTTATGGAGACATGAGCACTGGTGGAGTACAGATCTTGCAAGGCTGAAGTACCTAAACATTTTGACTAGCAGGAAAAAAATGATAGCATTTGCACCCACTCAGGATTCCCTGCTCTTCTCTGAAGTTGGCTAAAGTCCTCATAATGGCAGGTAGAATATTGTTGTGAACAGTCCCTGCTGTAATGCTAAATATTTGGGGGTCACTACATCTTTAGTGGGCAAATAAGAGCCATTAGCTTTAAAGAAGACCTGTTCCTCACGGAGAAGAAAATGGCAAATGTTTATTAATACTTAGATGAACGTATTTCCCCGTGGTACTGGGAAAATAAATTCCTACAATATCTTGAGTGGCTTGTCTTAGGCTAATGGGTGTATCCTTCTCATTCTCCTCCTATACAATCTCAGATCTTTCCAGTCAAAATCCTACCTGCTAAACACTCTACTGTTCTTCGTCAGCTCACCATTATATCAGCTGATCCTAAAAAACTGGGGTTCATACTGTGTACTGCTGCTCTGAGTTAGGTGTGTATACACAGATGGAAGCACATTTCTGTCTCTTTCACACACATCTGGATTGGCAGAGCTATGAGAAGCTCTGTGTCAAAAATGCTGTTATCACTACACCATTGGTCACGGACAGTAGGCAAGACAGATCTCTTTGCATACCTGCCTGGACCATGATATAGCAAGGTCTGTGTTGTTTGCTATCAACACAGTTTAACCAGAGCAGTTGTATGCAGCACTTATTAGCACATTTGTATTTTTGTAATGGTATGTGTGCAAATATGCATTTTGAGAATATCAGCTTTCTCTCTAGTCCTCATGGCAGCTATTACAAGCACGAAAATGCAGAGCCAGTACGAGTTTACAAACAGCAGAGGAAGGATGGCACCAGCCTTGAGAAGAACTGGGAAGTTTATCCTGGAAGGCCGTACATACACATCAAAATCCCTGAGCCACTATAGCCATGTTGGCTGGATGACCCTGAGAAAAATAGTCCCCCAAAGTAGGTTTTCCAAGTTGTGGCTGTGAGCAGCACATTAAAAAAAAAAAGTCAATCCCTTTTCTGCTGTGAAGTCCAGTCACTCAACTGTGCCTTTGTTCTGCTGGGTATCACTTTCACAAAGGATTCCTGAAACACACAGTTGTAACAACTGTAAAAAAAGCTGAGCTTGCTCAGTCAGTCAGATCCTGAGCAACAAAGGTCAGGCTCTTTCTAAGAAGCTGAAAGCGCCATAGCAGCATGCTCTGACAAGCAACATCCACTATGGTATCAGTTTGCAGGTCTGATTAAAACAGGGCCTCTTGGAGAGTCTGGGTTATATTACTAATGTGTTTCCTGAAACTTTTCTGCAACTTTGGGCTAGGCCTCAGATGTTGCAGGAAGCACTCACATCCAAATTTACCAGCACAGAGAACAGCAAGAAGCTAAGCTATCTCCTTTAATGTAAGCACTGAACTGTGAACAATCTAACATCTTGGATGAAACACTGGAGATTTAGGAAAGTTGGAAGTCTCTCTCACCTGGTGTCAAAAAAAGGTAGCAGGTACAATTTCTCTTGGCATGGCCACATGTCTGAACCATTTCTGTCTTCCTGTTTTAGATGCCGCTACGATAACCAAGCAAGATCTTTCTGGGCCAACGGGAGGCGCAATGGTCCCCCTGTGCTGGTGCTGCCCGCCAGCACCTGCCCCAGCTGTGGCGGCCATGAGTGGCACGGCCACACCCTCCTACCACTTCAAGAGTTTCTGCGGGGAGTTTGAGCGGGTGGAAAGTGCCCTGGAACGCCTGGAGGCCAGTGGATTCTACTGGGGCAGCCTATCAGGCGCTGAAGCCAAGCGGCTCTTAACCTCCCAGCCACCCGGTGTCTTCCTGGTGCGAGACTCCTCTGACCACCACCACCTCTTTACCCTGAGCGTCCGCACCAACACGGGCATCACCAACCTGCGCATCCAGCAACAGGGCTCGGCCTTCCACCTAGAGGCCCTGCCGGGGGCTGGCCATCCCCCAGCTTTCCGCTGCGTGGTCCAGTTGGTAGAACATTATCTCTGCCTGGGGGCTGTCGAAGGGGGGCCTTGCTACCTGGAGAGGGAGGGGCAGCCACCAGTGCCTTTGGCCCTCACCCAGCCACTCCGGTGCAAGGTACCCACTCTCCAGGCATTGTGCTGCCGGGCTGTGCGAGCCAATGTGCAGGGCAGAGGGGATGTTAGGGCTCAGTTGCAAGGGCTACCTGTACCCCAGGGATTGTTGAACTCACTATGCAGCTGAAAGGGACAGAGAGTATATCAGAGAGGGGAGAGGATGCCTCTTTAAGGCCCTGTAACATGAGAGGGGCCTTTCTTTCCAAACATTCCGTGTAAAATACAAGGACAGGACTGGCAGCCCAATGCATTGCTGGGGATGTCTGTCTGTTGTTTTCCATGGAATAAAGCAACTGGGATAGTCTAAAGCCAACTGTTTTTTTTTTGTTTTTGTTTTAATCTAGATGATTGCTTTCAACTCCATCTTGGATCACAAATACCACCCAACACTGGGAGGTGGGCAACTGGAGAGGGGTTCCTCTATGACACAGAAACTCCTAACTCATTTAGCTCACACTCTCCTTAAACCAGAGCATGAGGAACACGTCTCTCCAGATATTGGACTGCAACCACAGCCAATGGTTGAGGAGTACCATTCCAAGAAATTGGAAGGGCCACATACCATCCTCCACAACTGCCTTAAGCCACCCAGTTCCCACATCTCAAAAGCATCTTGGCAATTACTACAAAAAACTGACCCCAGTGCAAGAACAGCAGCTGTATGCTCGTGCAAGGACAAGCTGCCATTACCCACCAGTAGAGCTGTCCTATTACACAGACATGTTCATGTGTGCAGCTCAAAGTCATTGGAAAATACACACATATGGATGAAGCAGTGCTCAAGGCCAAGCAATGCAATTCATTATTTGCCACAATTTTCTATATTTAATATATGGGACCCAAAGCAGCTTACAAAACATCAGAACAAAACACAGCTAAAAACTATTCTTAACAGTAAAACAATTAAACTATCAAAACCAGCTTAACAGCATTTCAGATGTAACTCTGAGGTATGTCTGCCATTTAAAAAAAAAAAACTTATGCAGCAACCATTTAATAGCCAAATACCTGTCTAAATAGAAAGGTCTTTGCTTATAGGAACAGAGTGGGCATTTCAAAGTCTGGGAGCAGCCACCACGGTCCTCTCCCATGTTTTCACCAAATGTGCCTGTGGTAGGAAGGCATTCCAGTTCAGATGGTAGATGTGACAAGAGAAAACCCTGTTGGGGATGATAGGAGTTTCAGCCCCATGGAAACACAGCGGAAAAACCAGAGTTCAGCGAGCCAACAGCAGCAGCCTTGTTCCCCAGTAAGGATACTCACACACGGAAGAGTTTCTTCCAAAACAGGAGGCACTTTATCTTGCAGCAAAGTTCCGTTATATACAAAACATAGGACAGACGGATAACAGCTTGCACCAGGTTTGGTCAACAGACAAATACGTACTGGCATTGCTTTGTTATATACATATCTACAACCAGTCAGGTAGAGGTTTGCACACTTTCCTCCACCATCTGCACACGACCCCCGTTTCTTTATGCAACCTTGCAATTACCCACAGCTGGGGCATGATGCAACATCTTTGCAGTGGGATTATCATTTTCCCAGGGTTCCCTGCCTGGAATCCCTGACAAACCCTCCCTTACCATTTAAACTTTTTGTGTGGTCATCATATTGGGAGATTTCAGATGCTGAACCCAGTCCACAGAGCCTTGAAGGTGATAAACAGTACTCTGAAAGGTGAGTAAGACCTTCATACAGAGCCAATGTAGTATAGTTGTTTGAGTAGGACACTTGGAAACCAGGGTTCAAATCCCCACTCAACCATGGAAACCCAGAATGACCTTGGGTGAGTCTCAGTTTCAGAGAAAGGGCAATTCCTCCCAACAAATTCGCCAATAAAACCCCATGATAGATTCACTGTAAGTCAGAAATGACCAGAAGGCACACAAGACCTTCATACACAACAAAGGCATCTGATTTTCTGCAGCAGGCCAAACAATCTGGTAAATATGAGCTGCCCATCCTCTTTCTGCTGACTCACAATTGGTGCTTGAACACAAGATCCCATTCTCTCCCCACCCCACTGTCGCCACCACCTTCCAGTCACTGCCCTCATTCGAGGTTATTCCTGTAATTTGACAGACCTCAAAGAATGCTGACTCTGGAAACAAGTTACAGAAAAAGTACTTTGAGGCAAAAGAAATCACACACTCAGCTTTTATGCTGCATCCAGTAAGACACATTTTTTTTTGTTAACAGCCCAACATTTTCAAACATGTGCCACTGAGCAGAGTACCAAAGGGAGTCACAGAACTGTTAGAGAACTTAAGAGGTGGGGCTCTTAACAGAGGTACAAAATATTTTGACAGTAAGCTTTCCTTTCCCATGTTGTGCTTTCCTGACTGAGCTAGGCATACTAGTGGTGGTTGTGCTCCAACTCATGTAATCCCTTTCCAATGCCCATGCTGGCTAGGAAAGATAGGAGTTGCAGTCTGTTATATGGGGAAACACAAATCGCCTCTTTGCTATGCATCACTTTCAGCCTGAACCTCTCCCATTCTCAGCTGAAACACTGCAAAAAGAAGCCTGCTATGATTAATTTCCCCTACCAGATTTTCAAAACCAGTTGTCATTTTTTCCTCTCTAATGGACCATGTTTTAAAGCTCCCATGATCTTCAGAATTAAAAAACACACTTTAGCTACTGCATATTCAGATCCCTCCTCCCCACAGCACTAAGGAACTTAAATCAATTGCAGTGACTAGTCTGATTTCAATCTTACTCCTGGGTTAAAGGTACCAGATTTCTTGCTGGTGAGCCAGATGTCTTCCTGGAAACTACTGAGAATCCCTGCCAATTCCTCTCCAGGGCTAGGTGACCTGAAAGCTCCAAGCTGCTCTGATTCAACTGGAAGGCCAATTTTATTTCAGCTGCTGCTGGTTGCTTGTGGGGCTCCTTTAAAGTAATGAGACACAGGATTGGGTCGGTGAAGTTGGCAGCCATTCTGGTCTAATTGAGCCTCAGACCCCAAATTCCTCCTCACTTATCCCATCTGCCATCTGCGCCTGTATATGGCTTCTGGGAAAGATCCCAACTCAACCGTCTCTGCCAATTCCTCCAGTTGTTCACCTTTATGCAGTTTAAACAGCAACTTATCTAGTAAAAAAAGGCTGCATACAGCTATCTGCATGTTTACATTTAATTCCAGTAAGAATTGCACTTGAGATTAGACAGCAAAACAAGAAAGGGAAGTGGTTTCAAAGGCCCAGGGAATAATGACCCCAGGGGGCATTGGGAACAGCCTCTTCTCTATAATTCATTTTGACTGAACAAGTTAGAGCCAAAAAACTAAAAAGGAAAGGCAGGGAGGGGCAGAAGGGAAAAATGATTCCTCAAATTGTTTTTGCCCTGGATGAGCTGGAGTCCACTACTTCCTACAAAAAAGAGACACAATGTATGTGTGTACACATGCATGTCCTGATTGCCCCAGGTTAACTACCTCCTCTACATCTATCCCCACAATTACTCCGTAACAAGTCTGGAACACTGTCCTCTCTTGATGTCTTCCATGTTTTTTTATGCAGGGACAAGTATCCAAAAATGCAAAGTTCTGAGATCAACAATCAACCAATTCAAGGAGGCTTGCATCTAGAGAATACAATATAGTTTTGCCCTTAATTATGAAATATTTTCAGTGTCCTTGACAGCATGAGGACTACAATATTCATCCACAAATATTTTTATTGTGTAATGTTACAGTAAAGCAGGCTGGATTCCCCACCCGCTTGTGTGGCTGGCAGGGAGGGATGCACATCATAGCTTAATCCTCCTCTTCATCATCCCCACCACCAGCACCACCCTGACCCTTCTTGGCATTCTTCCTCTTGACACGACCCGGTCGGCCACCACCATATGGTGAGCGGAGGGAGAAGTCGATATGCTTTTGAGAGTCCAGGCGAACAATAAAAGAAGGGATGTTCACTACTTGTTTTCTTACACTGAAGAAAGAGTTAAAGAGAAGAAATGGTTACAGAGGTATGAATGAAACCACTCTTATATAACCTCTAGTTCTCACAGCTGCAGTAACATTCCTGTTAAATCCACTGTATCTTCCTGAAGACCTACTGCTCCCACCAACTGGATGTTAAAACCCATCACCCCATTATTATCCAAAACACCTGAAGGTGTACCATACTTCTTCCCATTCTGGTAACCTCCAGCTGTTCTGGTCCCATTTCCTGGACCCAAAATTCCTGACTACTACGACAGAGGCTAATGAGAAGTGCAGTAAAAAATACCAGGGAGTCCTCAGATCTGGAAAAGCCTGATGTACAGTATCAACCCTTGGAAAAATATGTAACTTAACTACATGACTATTATCAAAGACAAAGTTACCATAGCTGCTCTTGGCTACAACTGTGTACTGCAACACAAGCCTGTGCTTATTTACTCTGAGTTGAGCCCACTGCTCAACAGGGCTTACTAATAAGCATATTCAAAGTAGGAGCTGAAAACTATGGCCTCATGGCCTCTTACTCACAAAATGGATTACAGAACTTTCAGAACTAAACAAGAGTGCTTCAAGCTGGGGAAAACCTTAATTTTAGTCTGACATTTTCTGTTACTTCCAGCAGTATGAAACATGCAGACAGGGGTGAGCAAAGTGTAGCCCAGGTCCTTGGCTGATTTTGGCCATGTGGCCATTGTTGATTTTGTGGCCATTGACTGCCTGAGTTCACCCTTTTCTCCATCAAAGAAAAAGCACAAACTGCCTCTTGTGGATCTCCAGAAGTGACAATTCAGTGTTTAAAATATACCTCACAGAGTCCTCCATGCAGCAATTAAAAAAAAAATCCAGTTTTGAAAAGCAGCAGAAGACTTCTGGCCACTTCTCAGTTTTTTTTGGGGGGGGGGCATATTTTTTGCAGTCTCTGCTGCCCCTGACAAAAAAAAATACCCTGGCATCAAACCCAGCTAGCATCAAAATTTGGTTTAGGTAATAGGCAGGCTGCTAAAAGGGATGTCAGGACTTATGTCAAGAAGGAGCACAATACTAGCTGTTACCTCTACTGCCCAGGTAGCAAGACCTTCGCAAGGTGTACGGCAGAGCCGCAGTGAGCCTTGCCGAAATCTCTGGGAGTTTTGTTTGGTATGTAGCCTCTCCACATGGGTTGAAGGGCTACTGAGTTATCCAGGATTCCAATCCAGGAAAGGGGTTGGTAATGTAAAAAGCAACACAGCTGGGAGATTGTCACACACATCCTGGCACAGGCTACATGCAAAAGACATCAGAACCATTATTTCAAAGGCAACACTACCTTTGCAACCCCAAAACAATTCCACTCAAGCATGGTTTCTAAATGAAGCTCAGATGCCGCCCTCCCTTAAACTCCAACCCACAGCAGCATACCGGATGTGTCTTTGGCGGATGAGCACTCGGGCATGGTGGATAGACTTCGCCAGGCCCAGCTTGAAGACTTGAGTTTGGAGACGCCTTTCCAGGAAATCCTCAATCTTTAACCCCAGGATGTAATCCAGTTTCATCTTCCCCTCATCCAGCACTCCAATTCTCACCAGGCGCCGCAATAAAGCATTGCCTAGAAAAGGGCAAACGCACATGAACAAAATGAGGAAGCCCATCTATACTTGATATTAACAGGTTAGATTTAAAACATACATTTACGGCTGTCTGGTTAAAAAAAATTACCTATGGCTTATGTGGGTTTGGCTTTTGCATGGTTACTTTAGTACTCCAAGGTCTGACCAAAAAAGGTTTGAAAACAGGAGACAGAATTAAACCCAGCTCTTGGGTTACCATGAATAATTATATGGTACTAATTCAGTGCTACAGTTTAAAACAGAATAGATCCTGAATACAGACTTTACAACTGAATTTCAGCCACACATAGAGTATACCTATAACATTCCTGTAAGACAGACAATGACATGTATGCAATTAAGCAAAGGTGAGGGGGCAACCTCAATGGGTAAACTGTGCATGTGGCAGTGCTTTGTATCCTACTGTGGGGAAGTAAATAGAGGAAGCATGATGTAGTGGTTCAAGCACTGGACTACAACCCTGGAGGCCAAGGTTCAATTTCCTGCTTGGCCATGGAAATCCACTGGGTGACCTTTGGCATGTCACACTGTCTTAGCCCCAGAAAATCCCATGACAGTTTTACCTTAAAGTCACTGTAAGCTAAAAACACACCAACAAATTTACAATTATAGTTTAGTACACAGATAAAGATTCTTCTGAGAAGCTGGCAGGGTCTATGAAGGAGGCAAGCTTATGTCTCAGAATTACTGACAGTTTAATCTGTTGGAAAAAGGTACTGAGAGCACCAAAAGAAGAACATCTGACCAGTTTGACATTTGCACACAGGCCTGCCACTTACCCTCAAAAAGACGCCTCTGATCCTTCTCATCCAGAGTGAGTAGCTCACGGGCAGCTTTGCGGATCTTGGCCAAAGTAAACTTCACTCGCCACACTTCACGTTTGTTCCGCAGCCCATATTCACCTAGGATCAAGGATACAAAGGTTTTAATGAGCTGTTCAACAGTGAAATAGGCTGCCTTGGGAAGGTGGTCAACTTTGTTTCAGGTCTTTAAAGAGAGTAGCTGGCACCTTATCAAAGGGTGCTTTTGTCGCAGATTCCTGCACTGTCAGGAGACTAGACTAGATGGCTTTTTAACATCCTTTCCAAAACTATGATTTTAAACACAAAATGCATCTGCCTACTGGGTGCAGCTGTTTAATTAAACACCTTCTTTCCCAAACAGGAAAACTTACCAATGAGTTTCAACTCTTGGTCAAGTCGTGACTTCTCAAAGGGCCGCCTGGGGGTGACATATGTTTTCCGACATACCCAACTCCTGGCAACAGGCATTCTGGCCTAGATGGGCAGAATTCAGCCCTGTGGATGAACAAGAATAGCTTGAGTCTACAGAGGCAACAAACAAGCACAAACAGTAAAAAAAAAAAAAAGCTTTGTATGTTTTATTCTGCTTCTGTTGCTCCTTTTTATATACCCATCCAAAGTTGTGACACATGTTGGGCTGATCACAAATTTCAGGTCTGAACAGCAATTTCAACTTGGGTCTCTACTCTCTATTGTCAATAGCACACACTGCATAACACTGTCCAAGCTTATTTGCTGTAGCAAATACAACAAGCCCTCTACATTTGCAGGTTTGACTTTCATGGATTTGATTGTTTGTAAGTTTCTTCAACCCCTCCCCCCCTCCCAACCTCAGGTGCTTCCTTTCCACGGGAGCCTTTCCTCTTAGCAGCTCTGATCAGGCTACACAGCCATTTAAAACTCTGCCTCTGGTCTCCCCCTCCTTCACCAGCTGCTCCATGACCAGCTACGGACAGCTCAAATCCTCTTTCAATGCCCCCATACACCTAAGAAAGGAGATAAGCAAGAGAGAGAAGTATGGGGCTATCATGCTGACCCACCCCCTTTCCCCTCTCTTTTCCCTGATGTTGTTTTGGCTCTGGGTGCCCACTCTCCCCACCATACCCCCCCCTTTTCCAGACACACATACATTTTTATATTTGTGCTTTTTCCACTTTTGCAAGCTTCCTCTGCCCCTAACCCTAGCAAATGTGGAGGGCAAACTGCGTTTCTCTACAGGAAGGTCATACCCATGAATCACTATTCTAGACACTAGCAACCCGCACCATGTGCAGAACTGACTAGTTTAAACCATTTTCCAGCCCCATAAGTTTCCAAATGCTTTTTTCTATATCCGACTAGCAAGTCTTCAAGTTGCTTCACTGGTGCAGATAAAAGAATACATCAGACTCAGACACCAAACCTCAAAGGGGACACAGTCTTTGATAATTACAATGGCCTAGACTAGTATTTCTGTGACACAATCTGCTGTTCACTGCCTACATCAAAAAAATCAGAGACACCTCATACGATCATGGCTAAGCTCCAAAGTATTTTTAATTGAGCAAGGGAGGGAGAATATCTAAGGAAATAGGAAAGGCTCCCTTTCTTGTCAGCTGCTCTGATAAATGCCCCATGACAGCCAGGAGCTGTAACAGATTAAAATACATTAACATGTAAAAATACAATATTATATAATACAGAGATAAAGACCTTCACTCCTCAGAAGAGACTTTTAATCAAAAATGAGAGCAGCAGTTAGATAACGAAGCTATTTGCATCAAGGCAAGCCACAGGGAATTAAATACCCTATCCACTGGAATAAAAGAGGATATTCACAGCTGTCCTGAATCTAAGATTCTCTGCATAAAAATATACTTGTGAACGAAGTTCCCTCAAAATGTGTTATAGCTAAACATATATTTAGTAGTTATTCATCTGTGCCCAATCAGATCATGCACAAGCACTTATGAAGAAACACACTGACACAGGTCTCTGACATCTGCTGCCATCCAAACTTTTGCAAGTACAACTCCTATCATCCCCAGGCACCATAGCCAAAGGCCTGAGGAAAGCTATGGCCAACTTTACAGAAAAGAACAAGTCGCAGTTACAGAACTAAGTGCTGAATCAAGTCGCATTTAACCAGAACAGTATTTTAAAGGCACGCTGCCATTTTTTTAACAAAAATAATATTCCACAGATAATTATCAACACCATACAAATTAAGGTTACTCCCTGTAGCTAGAAGTTGGCATATATCTCTATCAACGAAGGGCGGAAAAGGATCCTCGGGGGAAAACAATATCATGCTTTATCCCAACCTAGGCATGTAGCCAGAGGTAGGCCTACTAAAGCAACCCCAAGGAAAGGGACCACAAGCTGCCCGGCGTGAATTGAGCATGCGCACCTCTCGTTTCTACAACCCGCTCATGCGCAGAAAACCGCGGGCTGAAAATGGAGGCTCAGGCTTTTAGAAACTCATGTGCAGCCACTGCGATGTTTCCAACGACCGGTTACCAAGAGCGGCCTCTTCTAAAGTCCCCTACCTCTTCTCTCCCAGAGACCGATGCCTTTCGCTTCTTTATTTTCCCGTTTCAAGACCCACTCCTATATACACAACTCAAACACATCACACCTACCTTTCACCGGCGTTGACGGCCACTATCAAAAGGAAGTAAGAAAGTCAAGCAGGCTCTTTATATACGGCCGAGAGAGGACCCGCCTTCTAGTTCCAATAGCCAATAACGAAGGGGAAATTTTTCTGACTGACCAATTGGGAGTAGCTCCTTTCAGAGAGTAGCAGCCAATTAGCGTCGGCTCCGAGAGTGGCGGAAAGAGGAGGCTAGAAGGGCCAAGCAGGCAGAAAGCACGTTGTATTAGGAGACTTCAGACCTCCAGCGTATAGATTCTATGGGGAGGCGGGAGCGGCAGAAGGGATCGTGGCCATTTCCGCACTACAGTCTTATAGCGCGATTATTCCACTTTCCACATCCTATGGAATCCTGGGGTTTGCAGTTTCGGGAGGGGCCCGTCGGCCCCTCCCGAAACTGCAAACCCCAGGATTCCATAGGATGTGGAAAGTGGAATAATCGCGCTATAAGACTGTAGTGCGGAAATGGCCCATTAGGAATGGAATCCCGAAAGATTGATTTATTTGGGGGACGGGTGGGAGAACCTCCTACCATTTTGTTGTTCTTGCCTGTGGAAAAGGACAAAGCCAGAGATTTGGAGGAAGGGAGGTTTTGCTGTATTAGGGCTTTTGCTACCAAAAGGGTTGGGGGAAGCCTTGTGGCGTCTTCAGTTTTATTTGGCTTTGCCTGTCGCGCATTCCGCTTCATCAGATTCATGGGCAAACAGAAATTCCTCCTTTATTGCAGGGATCGCCGCCATTTCTTGAAAGGTTTCTTTCCCCTAGTGGGAGCTGTTAAACTTGAAACTGGGCAGTTGAAGATTAAAAGTGGCAAGCCTGGCACACTTGCATTTTGACCCCTAATCATCATTTTTGGTATAGATTTCAGGAAGCAATGTCACGTCATCTCTCCTGGGGTGTGTGTGTGCTTGAGATAGACAACAAATGTTATTTGCACAAAGCAGAATGAAAATACTTAACATATGTGAATGATAATACAGATTGTGTTGGATAATGCTGATTTTTTTTCCAAGCCAGTTCTGTACTCTCAAATGATTTTGTATACAAAATATCAGAGTTGGAAAAGACCACAAGGGCCATCGAGTCCAACCTCTGCCATGCAGGAACACACACCCAAAGCACCCCCAGCAAATGGCCATCCAACCTCTATTTAAAAACCACCAAAGAAGGTGACTCCATCACACTCCAAGGCAGTATATTCCACTGTCAAAGTGCTCTTACAGTCAGGAAGTTCTTCCTGACGTTTAGGTGAAATCTCTTTTCCTGTAGTTTGAATCCATTGTTCCGTGTCCTAGTCTCCAGAGCAGCAGAAAACAAGCTTGCTCCATCTTCAATATGACATCCCTACAAATATTTAAACATAGCTATCATGTCACCTCTTAACCTTCTTTTTATCAGGCTAAACATACCTAGCTCCCTAAGCCACTGCTCATAGGGCATGGTTTCCAGACCCTTCACCTTTTTGGTCACCCTCCTCTGGACATGTTCCAGGTTGTCAATATCCTTCTTGAATTGTGTTGTCCAGAACTGGACACAGTATTCCAGATAAGGTCTAACCCAAACGGAATAAACTGTCTTGACAACCTGAAAAAAACCAAATCACTGTGATCAGATGGTATACATCTAAGAGGTTTAAGTCTGTGAAATTGTTGATTGAACAAAACATGTTTTTAAGATACGCTTCTGCAGTAGTATTATTACGTGTAATTTGATTTTTATCCCATCTTTATTAGGGCTCAGGGTGGCTAGCAATCTCCATAAACACACAACTAAAATCTCAACCACCTAAAATAATAGATTACAAATTTCTTTTAGAATCCAGTATAGCAATTTAAACAAGCAGCAGATGAAGATAAACCCAACACTTATTTCCTAAAAAGGCTGTGCAGATAAATACTTTCTGTCTGGCACTTGAAAGTGAAATAATGGGTTACAACCAGATGTCTTTTTGAAATGGGATTTCCAAAACTGGGATGCCATCAGTGTTAAGGCCCTGAAATGCGGGGTACCCTTACAGGCCACGTTGGCCTGACGGAATGGAAGCAGAACCCTCTCACGCAATCCTAAATATTGGGAAGGTTGGTAGTAAACCAAATAGTTATTTGAATCTGTAGGTCCTAAGCCATTTAGGGCTTTATAAATCTGTAGTTGGACTTCTAATCAGGTTAGTCAGTTTTCTGGTGTCCAGTGCACAGATTTCAAAACAAGTATAATATTTCTGCTCCTCACTGATCTTGTCAACACCTGGGCAGTAATCTTCTGGACTCAGCTTCAGCTTCCAGACAGCCTTCAAAGTAAGAGCCATATAAAGTATACTGCAGTAATTCCATTAGCACATCTGGAGTTCTAGAGGACTGGAAAGTGGCCAGTGTAAAACTGTTGTTGTTGTACTCCCAAGGAATCTGGGAAAATCCAGGAAGTTATAGATTTGGTTCCTTGTTGCAGATCATGACTGTCGATCTGGACACTGTGGCTAGAACCCTGTTGGTTAGTCCTGGCTAACCCAAATTTGCACCTTCTAAGGCTTCAGAGGCACACAAAGAAAAACAATGCCAATAACAAATCAAAATTATATACGAGGCAACTTTTTAGATGGTTTAAAAGTCCCTGTGGCTCAAAATTACAATTGGGGCCATGGAGATTTCCACTCTGCCACAAAGCTTGATGTGTGAGCTTGGTCCAATTAGCATTTCTCAACCTACTTCACAAGGGTGTTGTGATGATAAAATGGAGCAAGGAAGAACTGTGTATGCTGCCTTAAGTTCCCTGGAGGTAAAGTGAGATATAAATGTAGTAATAAAGAAACAAAATTGACAAGATACGAGATTTGTGAAGCTTGCTTGTTGCTACAAGATCTGTCACAGAGATCAGAATTTTGTAGTTTAGGAGACAAAAATCAGCAAGCTACTTCCTCTTCGAACATGTTGCCATTTGTAAGGAGAAAAAGTGGCAATGCCATAGCTATGGGAAATAGGGTTGTCAGAGAGAAAACTGGCGAAGTCTCCTGTACCTTTAATGGCTATACAGAAGACAGAATTTCAGCAGGTATTGCTTGTGATGCAAGCAGGTAACAAGCAAGATGTGCTGGAATTCTCTCTTCCACACAGTTATCAAAGGTACATAAGCTGTTTCCAGTTTTCACTATGGCAACCTTAATAAGAAACAAACAGCTCTCTATCAGTGGCTCAGATTGGTGCAAATAACAGCTTTCTTTCCAATGCAATTTGCAAATACAGGGCCCTAATCCGGATTAGGATTATAGTGGCTATGTCCATGTGCACCTGCTGTTTACCTTCAAATAACCATCCAATTGCTAATCACATAAAAGGCATCTTCTGCAGTTTGGCCCAGAGTAAGATGGAAAATACTGCATGTAATTATTTCAATATTAATTACTGTTGTTGCAACAGATTATATAGAAAACAACAAGCATATGACACATAGCACTAAGGCTCTTATTTATTGCTTTAAAATGAATAGAGTTTAGTGTGGCTTTAATTTTTATTGGATTTTGAACAAAATCCAAACTTGGGGAAAATGTGTATTAGAGATTGACATTTGGGTATCAGGCATAAATATAGCCAAAGCAGTTCAGAACTTTGCTTTGAGACTTGGATAGCTAGGCTAGAGATGGCATATTCCAGCCCATCAATAACATGAATCTAATTTACATAATATGCAAATTATAATTGTGCATATTATTAATTGGTATTCTGATTATTCGACTTCAACAGAAGAATAGTTGCATTTTGTTTTACCACTGCATTTCAGCTTTGGTACCATTTTTTATAATTTTTCTGATAGAATTACCATAGAATAATGTTTAAAGTGCTGGGCTTGGCAAAGAGAGACCTGGTTTCCAATCCCTGCCAAATAGTGGTAGTGGTGCTGAAGCTTTTGCAAGACAAGAAACTAGAAGAGAGGGAGATAAAGCAAGGTGGGGTTGGTGGTAGCAGAGGCTGCAACGCAAAGAGGAGGCAAAGTGAGTGGGAAAAAAATGTCAGTAATAGGGATAGTTCTTTTTGTGCCACAGCAGGCAGTGGAAGGAAACTAAACACCCTTCATAAATGGAACTATTTTTAACCTCTGGACTTCTAATAAAAATGCATAACATTGGTATCTCAAGGAAATCATGAAAAACAACAGACTTCATGGGATCTTGCATCCCTTCTCTTTACTCCATTTGTTCTTTTGTTCTCTGTGCACTTTTTGCAAGGGTCTGTGCAAAACAGACTTCAGATACCCTTTCCTGCAGAATCATACCATTGACCCAGGGAATTGGAAAGTGGAACCGAGAGAGGGCACATCACAAATGTTGGTTATAGTTGTGGGCCTTGCTCATTGACTTAACACACTCAGTGATGAGGCAGACTTGTTTCTCATGAAACAAATGGACAAAAGGGTACCAATACATTTTGCCTCATAACTCTACTCCTAGAATGGCTAGAGACTTGTTTTTAAAAAAATGAAACTTGAAAAATATGTTGCTCCAAGCTGGCAACAAGTGACAGATCTAAAAAACTGGGTAAAACCCAAACAAACAGGTGGTATGGCAACCCTAGGCTAGGAATACACTTGTAAAGACTTGCACACAAACATTGTTTGACAATTTGACTAATCATTTAATCTCTGTTGCTGAGTTAAAGACCTCTACTGAAGCCTTGCTATGAAACTGAATGGCATTTTGTTATCTAGAGGTGGTGGGAATCATAAGACTCTCGAAATATTGTTGGATGCCCAGCAGCCTTAACTAACATAGTCAAAAGTAAGGAACGCTGGAAGTTGCAGTCTAACAACAACCAGACCCTGGATCTAGACAGTACTGCAGATTAGTGATGCACTGACGATATAGCCAAGCCCACAAGAGTAAAAAATGCAGGAAGCATGGAGGATTCATATCAACAAACCATCCCTAATAAAATAAAAAAGAGTTCCTGAGCTTTAATCCTCTGAATCTTGACTGTGTTGCAACACTGTTAAGGAGGGATGATCTGAACAAGAGAAGCGCATTCCTAGTTTGGGTTTGATGATTGCTGGAACAGGGTGGGAGGCTGGGTGCAGGGAGATCAGCACAGGCAGAGTCAAAAGAATTCTAATTTCCTATAGCAGAAAGTATGAGTTACCATTGAAAGTCCTCTTATTATATTATGCCACTGCTGTTACTGTCACTGCTGGGAGTGACACCTGAAACTGGTCTAAGACAGAGGTGGAGAACTGAGGGTGTCTAGGGGGCAGAATTAGTTCCTTGCGAGACCAAAATCCCCCCAAACACCATTTAGGGGAACTGGGAAGGTATTTTCCCCACCATTTTAGGCCCAGAAGAGGCCTTTTTTTAACAAAAGCAAGTGTCAGGAAGTCCTTTCCTGTTTACCGTACTTTATGTTTTTGAAACACAGCCTAGAATGGCCCAGGGCCCCCAAAACATGTCAAATATGCCCCCATAGGGTGTTTAGAGGGGGAAAAAATATAATTTTGACCCCTGGGGTTTCCAACGGGCCATAAAAATGGCCTTGGGGGCTACAACGCGCAGCCCACAGGCCCCAATGTGCCTACTGAATGGAACAAAGTCATAAAATGGCAGAATACTTCTGAGGTTGCAGAACTACCTGGTGTCTTTCAATGTTATTAGCTGTGGGTTTGACTTTGACAGTCCGACGCCTTTGGAGAAGTGAGGAAGATGGCATCGAAAACTGCGATTGGCTCTTGCTGTTATTTAAGAGGAATGGTAGTGTACCGGGTGCCCACAGAGCAACCAAGAGGTGCTGGGGTATATTCTACACCATCTGTTTTGCTTTGGCTATATCCCAGGATATCTTGGAAACAGCTGTCCCTCAGACCCCATCTGCTATGTGAAGATAATAACATTGGCCAACTATTGTATGAATAGTTAGGACATTATATTCGAAGCCCCTTCAATACTTTAAACATGCGATAGAGGCACATTTAATATAGGTATCCAGGTTTCTCAAACGTTATAGGTGATTCCTTCATACAGATACGTGTTTTAGCCTCACAAACCATCCTCGAGGTAATTTTGGCAGAGAAACAGCTGCCAAAACCCTCCAGCAAGCTTCACAACTGAATGCCAATTTAACCTTGATCTTCCCGTTCTTGTCGATCAGCTCTGACCACTGCACTATACCGTTTCTCTCTCTAAATACTTCCATACATTTTTGTTATGAAAGGGTAGTTCGTACCTAATTAAAGAGAGAGCGCAATTATCTATGCTGTCCTGTTTGGACAGGGGGTGCAAACAATAGTGTCCCTTGTTCTTTCAGGTGACCAGCCGCAACCCTTCTTTCACTATTCATGTACAGATCCTTCCAGGTGTGAACTGTAAATCTTGCAACTGTGCAAGCCTTGCAACCGTGGAACAAGAGGACAGTTCCTCTAATGAATTAGTAAGCGGTTCCAAAAAAAATAGGAAGCTGCCAGTAGAAAATGTCTGGAAAGTTCTTCCAACGGAAGGAGGTAAGTTGTAGAATTTTTCCAATGATCTGTTAGGACTGGTGCTGTTTAATATACAGTACATCCCCAGTATCCACAGGGATACATTCCCAGATTTACCATGGGTAACAAAAAAATGTGGATAATGAAATACTACCTTTTTTAGCGAGATGAAAGATGTAGATATTGAGACAAGTATGCCACTTGGAGAGGAGGCCCTGTAACTCAACAGAACTTTAGAATCTAAGAGAAAGAAGGCTCAGCTGCCATTATTTGCAGTCTGAAGCCAGTGCACAACTGACAAAAACACAAAAATTAACAACAACGTGTGGTCCAGAAAGAGATGGGAACAAAATGTTTTTGGACTGCATTTCAGCATAGATAAATGAAATTGCGGTTACTGGTCACATGGATATGAGGGAACTACTGTATTTACAAATGAGGAGATGTAAAAGGGATGTATAAAAAGGAGATGTCAAATTTGATCATTCCAGATTGTGAAAGTCCAATTTATGGTGGCTAAATAGAAACTCCATGGATAGGAGTGATGTTCTACAGAATATGTGTTCCTAGTTGGGGGAAACGGTTGTATTTGTGCAATATTTATGAGTTTTCTGCAGGAAAATGGTTGTGGGAAGCTGTTTGCTGGACCTCTTGGTCATCTAACATGGCAGTTCTTGAGGCCTTCACATGCTGCTGGAGAGAGGAACAACTTATAGTGTTCTAGATGTTGTCAAACACTCCCTCCTTGCTCTTTGGTCTTGTCTGCAAAGCCAATGATAAGGGATGGTAGGAGTCTGCACTAGTGCTGAGGTAATTGTTGTTGCTGTTTTAGAAGACATAGGGCCATTTCTGCACTACACTGTTATAGTGCTATTATTCCACTTTCAACATCCTGTGGAATTCTGAGGTTTGCTGTTTACCGAGGCCAAAGAGCTCTCTGGCTGAGAATTCTAGATGCCCTTCTCTAAACTGCAAACCCCAGGATTCCATAGGATGTTGAAAGTAGAATAATAGCATCGTAACAGTGTAGTGCAGAAAAGACATGAAACTCCTGATTGCTAATTCTAGATGTGAGGGTTGGTGGTTGTTTTTCAGTGAGGAAAAGGTTCTCTGAATGCTCAGAGGCACATTCACATATTCCAGGACTGATAACTTCCATCAAGTTAAGACCTAGACCTACCACTTAGATTTCTGGTCAAAATAAAAAAAGGCACTTGGACACTTTCAGAGCTAAGAATAATTATTATACTCTTACTGGATACTAAGATCCCAGAACACTCTGCCGTGCTATGCCAGTTTATTCTGCGATATGAACCTTGAGAAGGTATCCAGGTTATCATTAATGGATAACTTGCTAGATTTCTAAACTGAACTTGGGGATCAGATCCAGCCAATCATTATCACATTTTAATTAGTGAGTGACTGAATTTGTCCATTGGATTAGTTTGTCTTGCCTTAGTCCTTTTTGCTTTGCTTTTCTCCTAGGCTGACTTCAAGAATACAAATAGTTGCCCCTTCTGGTTCAGGGAGGCTGAAGGTCTGTAAATCACTTTTTTTTTCATTAGGCACTTTCATTTGGTAAACAATAAAGTGCCAGGGAATAGAAAATTCTGGAGAAATGAAGCTGCTGATTTACTGAGTATCCTTTAAAGCAGAGCAAAATTTTGGTACGGATTTGCTTGTGACTCAAACCCTTGTTCCACTGCTGGCTTTCATTGTTGTTGTGTGTCTTCCAAGTTATTTCTGACTTATGATGACCCTAAGGCAAGCCTATCATAGAGTTTTCCTGGCAGGATTTGTTCATAGGGGGTTTGCAATTGCCTTCCATTGAGGCTGAGAGAATGTGACTTGTCAGGGTCACCCAGTGGGTTTCTATGGCCAAGCAGGGGTTTGAACCATGGTCTTCCAGCACTACGCCACACTGGCTTGCTATTCTTCAAGTCTTATGTTTTTTCCTCTCTCTCCAAAGGATCCCAGGAATCCCAGACACTAAACTCCCATTTAGTATCAGGAATAGAAAAAAAAATCAGGAGTCTGGGGCCCCAATAATCTGTCAGCTAGCTTACTTCCTTTTTATTCTCAATGGGCTTTGATGTTTGGGGGATCACCTCTGCCTATATCTCCTGACCAAGGATTGGGTGGCCCTGCATTGGGTCTTACCAGTGAGGTCTGGTAAGGTCTCCCACATCCCCCACTTTGTGGGGATGTGGGAGAGGGCCTTCTTAGCTGTGGCACCCGAATTGTGGAATGCCCTACCTCCGGAGGCCTGATTGGCACCAACACTGGCTTCATTTAGGTGCCAAGTAGAAGCATGCTGTTTATTAAAGCCTTTGAGCCTCACCGATTTACCTGTAATGCAGATGGTTTTGAAACTTTTAAAAATCTTTTAAACCTGTTTGAACTTGTTAATTGTGCTTAATATGGTTTCATACTATTTAGATCATTTTTATAGTTTTAAATTGTTTTACAATTTAAACAGCATCTCTGTGTGTGTGTGTGAGAGAGAGAGAGAGACACACACACAGAGAAAGAGAGACTGTTGTGTGTGTTGGGGAGGTTGGAACCATTTCCTATTCACCATTTCTCCAGTCAAGATCTCTGTGTTGTGACTCCTTCTAGAAACTTTAGTTACTGTAGTTCCACAAGATGCCTGGGGATTCCCAGCATTATTGAAGAGTTTCAGTACCTAGGGTTCTTGAAAGGAGCCCAAGAGTGTCAAACGGGATAAAATATGGCCGGTAATTGTGACTTCAATGACTTTTCATGCCACCACTGGAGCTTGCAAGTACATAGTTACAAACAACTAGTTACTTGTAGTTAATTTTTTTACCCCACCCCAATAGTAACAGAATTAAATTTATAACTATAGTGGGCTCTCCATATGTGCAGGGATTCCATTCCAGTAACCCCCACAAATAATGAATTTGTGATTTGTTCATGTCCCATTATATTCAATGGCAGGAACACACATTCAGACCTTTCAAAGCATCCACATGCACATCACTGCCATTTTAGGTGTAGGGATACAGTACCTGCTCATGATCAGCTACTGCCCTATGCTCTGTTATGAGTGTTGAAGCAAAAGGAGCATGTGTTTTGTACCGTCAATCTAGCCAGTGGTTTGTAGCCTAGAGGTGCTTCTGAAAAAATAACCAAGCTAATCATATTACTTTTTAAAGGACCTAGTTACTTTATTTGTTACTTTGATCACTCAATAGATAAACAACTTGTTACTGTAATCCAGAAGGGCAACGTGCAGATTGCTTCTATTTAAAGATCCACCAAGTGGTCACTTCAGATCCTGCATTTTGGAAATCCCAAGAAAAGTACATTACAAAGCTATCTTTTCTGGCTGCAGCATGGGGCAGAAAACTACATGACCTTCCCTCTCCTCCCTCATTGCTGAGACTGAA
The DNA here is from genome assembly GCA_030412105.1 of Cyclura pinguis. Classification (NCBI taxonomy): domain Eukaryota; kingdom Metazoa; phylum Chordata; class Lepidosauria; order Squamata; family Iguanidae; genus Cyclura; species Cyclura pinguis. Next base: position 15,401,629 of record CM059604.1, read on the forward strand.
TCAGCACACATACGCAGTAATGGGTAACAGACAGACAATAATTTCCTATTCAACTGAAAAGTAGTGAATTACGTCAGACAAAGAACAACTCTTTTCCAGCTTTTGACTACAAAGTTAAAGTAGCTGCCAAAGCACCTTATTAGGAAAACAAACTACTTCAGTGCCTCCTGAGAAATGGTAAACAATTAGTTTTTAAAATTGTAACTGTAGCTCTAAGTAATTGGAGAGGAATGGGTTTTGTGTTTTTTTAAAAGAATTTTTCAAAGCTCTGAATAAAAATATAAATATTGTCTCACTGGGTCCAGGTTCCATTTTGCCCAGTCTCCTATTTTCATGAGTAGCCAACTAGATGCCTCTAGGAAAGGCACAAACAAGGGTGTGAAGTTTACGACTATCAGTTTTGTATGTCTTCACTATGAAGTATTCAGAAGCTACATCCATTGGTTGTTAAAGCCCCAGTCTACATGAGGCATCACATTGGTTATCCATGTGCCATCAATTTGTGTGAGTGAATATTATGAAAATCTGTGTGCATATGTAAATCTTAAGTCAACACTGTGTCTTTAATGGATTATACACTGTGTAAGATATTCTGAACACTCATATTTTTCCTTTAAGTGATGTTCATAGACTGTATGAGCCCAAGGCTATTTCTATAGGTACAAAAATGCATTGAGAAACTTCAGGAATAACAAAGACTCCCACAGTCCTTAAAGGCTCACAGTTCATCATGACACAAGCTTTTGCAAACTACAGCCCACTTCGTGAACTACAGTGCAGACTTAACTTTTATGCTTGGACTCTAGTCCACAAAAGCTTACACTACAATAAATTTTCATAGAATCATAGAATCATAGAAATGTAGAGTTGGAAGAGCCCACACGGGCCATCCAGTCCAACCCCCTGCCGTGCAGGAACACCCTCAAAGCACTCCCGACAGATGGCCATCCAACCTCTGCTTAAAAACCTCCAAAGAAGGAGACTCCACCGCACTTCGAGGCAGCAGATTCCACTGCCGGACAGCCCTGACCGTCGGGAAGTTCTTCCTGAGGTTCAGGTGGAATCTCCTTTCCTGCAGCTTGAATCCATTGCTCCTTGTCTTGGTCTCTGGAGCGGCAGAAAACAAGCCCTCTCCCTCCTCTACATGGCATCCCTTCAAATATTTAAACATGGCTATCATGTCCCCTCTTAACCTTCTCTTCTGCAGACTGAACATACCCAGCTCTCTAAGTCTATCCTCATAGGGCATGGCTTCCAGGCCCTTCACCATTTTGGTCGCCCTCCTCTGGACCTGCTCCAGCTTGACCATGTCCTTCTTGAATTGGGGTGCCCAGAACTGGACACAGTGTTCAAGATGAGGTCTAACCAAAGCAGAGTAGAGTGGAACCAGTACCTCCCTCGATCTAGACACCATACTCCTATTGATGCAGCCGAGAATTGCATTGGCTTTCTTGGCTGCCGCATCACACTGCTGACTCATGTTCAGCTTGTGGTCTGTTAGGACTCCTAGATCCCTTTCACACGTACTGCCATCCAGCCACGTGTCCCTCATCCTATATTTCTGCATTCCATTTTTTCTACCTAAGTGTAGGACCTTACACTTCTCTCTGTTGAATTTCATTTTGTTAGCCTTGGCCCAGCTCTCCAATCTATCCAGGTCATTTTGAATTTTGATCCTGTCCTCTGGCGTACTAGCAACCCCTCCCAATTTGGTGTCATCTGCAAATTTGATGAGCATGCCCTCTATTCCTTCATCCAAGTCATTGATAAAAATATTGAACAGCACTGGGCCCAGGACAGAACCCTGTGGCACCCCGCTAGTCACTTTTCTCCAGGATGAAAAGCAGCCATTGGTGAGCACCCTTTGGGAACGGCCAGTCAACCAGTTACAGATCCACCTGACAGTAGCCCTGTCCAGCCCACATTTTACTAGCTTCTTTGCAAGAATGTCGTGGGGAACTTTGTCAAAGGCCTTACTGAAATCGAGATATGCTACATCCACAGCATATGGATGTATTTATTAGTCTTTAAGGTGCCACAGGACAGTTTTTCATCAGAGAGGGTAGCCATGTTAGTCTAAGGTGGATACCTCTTTGGAAAAAGCATTTCTTATCCATTTGTTTATTCATCGTATTTGCTTCTCATCCTCCCATGAGCTCAGACACCAAATACTTTATCGTCTCATTTTATCCTCACAAAAATCTTATGTGGTTGACAGATTGTGGCTGATTTAAAGCCATCTACTACAGCTTTGTAGGTGAGGAGGGATTTGAATCCCAGTGTTCATTCTCTTTCACAGTATCATCCAGACATTGTGTCGTGCATAATGATGAGAGTGTCAGTCTTGGACCTAAGGCAAAGGGATTTCACACCTTGGAAAAGTTCACTTTTAGAATTACAGCTTCCATAATTCTCTAGCCAATATGTCTGGGGCATTGCATTATAACGTTCTGTCAGGTGAAATCTCATTCTTCACAAACATATATTAATTCAAGGTATTTGTATAGGTTGTCTGAACATGGAAAGTTAAATTTTTGGAATATAGTTCCCAATATCCCCTAGGTTGGCCCACACAAATACCCCCATGGCTTTCTTGTTGTGTGGTCTTCAAGTCTTATGGCAACCTTGAAACAAACCTGAAATGAGGTTGTCTTGACAGAATTTGTTCAGAGGTGCATTTCCCCTTGTCTTCTTCTGAGGCTGAGAGAGTGTGCCTTGCCCAAAGTCAGCCAATGGGTTTCCATAGCCAAGCAGGGATTCAAATCCTGGTCTCCGGAGTTGTAGTCCAACACTCAAAGTACTATATGATGCTACTCACACAAATACCTCAAATTAATGTTTGTTGGATGGAATGAGATTTCACTTCTTACAAATTTATGGCTGGCCACTTCCATTGCATTCTGGGTAAAAGTACTATCTCTCCATTTTATGTTAAGTGAATGTGAAAGGGAGTGAGTGAAATTGGTCTAGTAGCCTTGTATAGTGGGCCCTCTGTATCTGCTGGGGTTTGGTTCCAGGCCCCCCCATGGATGCCAAAATTTGTGGATGCTTAAGACTCATCATGTACAATGGTGTAATAAAATAACATTCCTTATATAAAATGGCAAAAATCAAAGTTTGATTTTTGGATTTTTGTTTAGGGGGGGTGGGGAAATATTTTCAAGCCACGTTTGGTTGAATCCATGGATTCAGAATTATAGTTTGATATCAGTGTATTAGGTGGTCACACCCACAGAAATTCTAGAAATTCCCACAGGTTGGTCAGGGTTGCTGCTCTCAAGGAAAAAACAGATATACATCTGCCAGTATGATCTTGAGCCCTGATTCATATTGTTGCTGATTATGTGGCTGCCAAGGGTTGTGGTCCATGGGTGCCTCACTGTCAGGGATGTGGCTAGAGGGCTTGATCCCATTCTTTCATGTTTGCTGCAGATGTGCATGTGGGTTGTCTTTGAATGACATTAATCTATGGCCCAATTACAGTGTGCCTGGGTGACACAATTCAAGACAGCCTGTATGGTATAGAATATTCAGTTTTGGCTTTGTAACACCATGTGGATAGAGTTAAAGGGAAAATTCACACTATATGAATATAGCAGTTTAATTTCAGTTTAACTACTATGGCTCCTTCCCGTGGAATCCTGGGATCTGCAGTTTGAGAGGAACTTAGAATTTTGCGGAAAATTCTAAGTCTCTCACAAAATTACAAATTCAAGGACTGTATAGCATATAGCCACCACAGTTAAAGTGGTATCAAACTGCTATAGTTGTGCAATGACATGTGGAGTTTCTTCCTGAGCACTCTGATGTCATGTTTGCAGATTTCTTCTTTTCATTCCAGAAAGAGGTGAAGGATTTTTTTTTTAATTGTGCATTTTCTGTTTGATTTTATGTGACATTTTTGAATCTTTGACATAATGCCATTATTTTATCCCTATTAGTTGATTTTAGTTCTACATTAATGGTTGTTTTGACTAATATAATTTAAAATCTTTTTGCCTCTCATTATGGTCATCTGCATTATGGATTCAAAAGCATGACACAAATATTGTAAAAATAAAAAATAAGTAGATTAATAGGATACCTCTCAGTGTCTGTCTGTGACTATTTCTGCAGGCATGAATTATTGTGCATGACCTATTATAAGTTGTGAAAGAGAAAAAGCGGGCAAAAGAGGGGAGGTGGGGGAGGCTCTGTTTATTCAAGTGTGTTTGTGTAACATGACAGTGAATCTGGGTGATGCCTGCTGCGTGTATAGCATGACCCACGTGCAAAATACCCAGCCCTCTTTCCCGCAGGTCTCTGAGCTCCTCTTTTAATCATTCCATCTTTTTGTGGTGCTCTCACCTTCTCGCTCCTCCGCTCCTTACCGCTGTAGCTGCCAATGCTGCTACCCAGGAGCAGGTCTCCATGGTGACAACAGCCCCCCCTTCCATCCATTCCTGCATCCTCCTCCCTTAAGCCTGAAGTGACATGCCTATTGCCCAATCAGCAAGCCAGGCTGGATGGGAGGGCTTTGATCTCCATCAATTTCTCTGCTACCCAGACAGCAAGGATCCAAAAGGGGGGGATATACCCATCCTCATTCCCCCCATTTCTCTCTTCCCCCTTTTCCCCTTCCTTCCTTCCTTCCTTCACTTGGGTTTTTTAGGTTCTCTCCTTCACCTCTTCCCCACCCCTCCCTTTTCCCCACACATCTGTTTCTTTCCATTCCCTCCTCTTCCCCCCCATGCGAGATCACCTATTGTTACAATCTCACCCCCCTTCTTCTTCATCCCTGTCTCCAGTTCACTTCAGCCACCTTCGATGATTTCTCTTTGCTCCCCCTCCTCCCCTGTTCTGGGCCTTCCCTAATTTATTTATTTTTATTTTTCCTCTCCTCTCCCCTCCCTCAGGCAATGAGAGAAGATGCCTGAGGATGAGGTCCAGGTAGCAGCAGTAGCAGCAGCAGCAAGTCCGGCTGTCGCACATCATCTTAAGGATGCTGGTGACCCAATCCTCTGGGTACCATTGTTCCTGGCCTCTTTTGCTCCATTCTGTCTTTTCTGATGGCTGACTGAACCTCATCACCCTCCACCTTTTCTCTCCTTTTTCCTTTGCACTGCTGGGTGGCTGATATCTCTGACCCCCCTCCCCACCCCACTTGGTAGCACCTGCCTCTTGAGACCCCCTCTCCCCGCCTCCCTCTCCTCCTTCCTGATCCATGATTCTCGACTCCCCCCTAAAATGCTAAGACAAGGCCCCTTCCTTCTTCTGGCTGCGTCCATGTCGTATTTCAACCCTGAGAAAGCTTTGGCAGCGCCTTCGGAAAATGGTGAGTCTTGGCAGGTCGTGAGGGCTACCCATCCTTCTGTGAAAGCAACCCTGGTTCTCACCTTCCCCTCCACTGCCTCTCCATGCCATCTGTGACCACCTGTTTGTGGGATGGGTTACCTTCCAATTTTCCAGATCCCCCTTTTGTGTGCAGTGTGGGTTTGGTGATGACAGGCATGGGCAATCCCTGCTCTTCCCAGACATAAGGATTGGTGTGGTGTCGTCTGGGTTATAAATTCCATTCTCCAGGGTAGGCTGGGATTCCTATACAGAGTAAATTAATCATTGCAGGTTTTTTGCTGGATGCGTAGAGCTGGCTGTGGCATTTTCTGGTTGTTGTTGGCTTTTCCTCTCTGACCCTCTCATCAGTGGTGGGAACTGAGGAGACCTAAAGGGCCCCAGGGGACAGGAAAACAAGTTATAGGGGTGGGAGAGGTGATTAATTTTTTTTCTTATACATTGGTGGTTGCTTCTATAATTACAGCATGATATCAGACATCCAGTTAATATTTGCTTGCAAAGAAAACAAGGTGGGGAAGGGAGGGAAAGTGGGTGTGAGGTCTAGTCTTGGGAAGTCTATGTGGCAGTGAGAGAGAGTGCTGTTGCATGAAGCTTGTGTTTGGTCTGACAGCCATCTGGGAAAAATGGCATGTGGCTCAATTGGGACGTGCTCTTGGCATAGGGATCTGCTGGAAGGGTATTGAGGAGTTCACCTGGGATATAGGTAAAGAATGGCGAGGTACTGGAAGAGCCAGCCTCCCTGGTATCGAAAAAGATAGGGGAGGATTTCATGATGGTTTAGAGAAGATGGATAGAAGGTTGGTTGTGACAAGGGGCTGGAAGAGATAGAAAGGCATGCATGCACTAGCATTATTTTTGTGGAGGCATGGATCTGTGGAGAGATGTGTGTTGGTGATTTGTAAGCAACATGGCCCCAGCTGTTAGCATGTGGTGTTGGAAATGGATGTGAACAATGTAGACTGAGCCCCCTCAGCTCTGCCATGAACTTTCTAGTAATCTTTGTGGAAGTCATCATTTTTCAGGCTTAGGTCTTCATCTATAGAATGGAGAACAATAAAGACTTTCTTCCCAGGGCTCTTATGTAGGATGTGTGTGTGTTTGCACACACGCATCCAAATTTCAGACTGGAAAGCAAGGCTTGTAGGCTTTCTTGGCAGTAAACTGGTTAGCTGCAGCATGAAAAAGGTTGTTGGACCAAATCAACAACTTTTGGTCTCATCCAGCAGAATTTTTTTTGTTGTTGTTGTCTACAACAAACAAAAATACTAGTTTTCTCCACATTGAATTCTGAAACATTGTAAGATTAGAAGTCAGACAGGCCATGAAGTTTCTCTCACTCTGCCCTGGAATAGACAAATTCATCCCTGTTCTTAACAAGGTAGCCAATGAGCCTTGGAGTTTTTGGGACCTTGTTATCCCACCTGTTCTCACAGTTCTCAAAAGTTTTCCTCTAATTTATAATCAAAGCAATCTTTGTGTAAACTCTTGTCTCTTTCCTTCATGTAGAATCCTTCCATTTTCCTCTCTCTATCCTTTCTATCTCCCTTTCTATACATGCTGTGATGTCATAATGCAGTCTGGACATGCTGAAACATCCATCAACATGCCATTGGTTTAGCTGCTCTGATGTCACAGATGGGGCAGACAGCCTTGGATTGAGTGTTAAAACCTTGATCCTGAAGCCTTCTCCATTGGACGAGTGCAAATAGATCCACAGGGCAAATAAGGGTTTTCTTTAGTGGGTTGCTCACCAATCACTCTCACTAGAAATCTGCTAAAGCTAAACTGTTGCTGGGGGGTTGGCAACATTTGTGGCTCTGATGTTTTTTTCCTCTACTTCACAAGAAATAAGGCTATTTGCCTGGCCTCTTTTCCACAGTTAACAGTACAACAGAGCTTCGGAAGGTTACTTGTTTGGACCACAACTCCCAGAATCCTCCAGCCAGCTTGGCCATCTTGAGTAATGTGCAGAGGTGTCCAAAAAAGTAATGTTCCCAAGCTTTGCAACAGGGATCTGCAGTCTGTTTCTAGCTTCTTCCCTAGAAATCCAGGTGGCCCTTCCATTTCTGGCATATTTTTTCGATGTGTAATCATACCAAAGGTGTTCCCAGAAAGTGGAAGTTCACATATGATGGCTGCTGTCTTTAGTAAGCTAGAATTAGGTTGGCCACAAGTGAAAGAGGACAGGGCTCTTGCACCTTTAAAAACTGCAGAAGAGGGATTTTCAGCAAAAGAATTTTCCATGCCTGCCAAAATTCCCTCTTTCACAAAGTTATTTCACACAGTATAGAAGCCCTGTCCTCTTTTTATGTGTCCATTCTACCCAGAATGCCTCTGAGTGTATATTGGGTCCAAGAGGCATTCTGGGATAATAAAGATGGTAGTGGTTGCTGGATGTGGCCTACTTAGGGATTTAATGCTCTGTGAGTGTCAAGTTGAACATTGCAACATGTACGCAAGGCTGCCCACTGTCTGGATAACTTATGGGAGGGTAGCATAGACAAGACTAGAGATGGGCGATGGTGCTTGACTTGTTATTCAGTAGAAAATCACTGAGTTAAGTATCTGTGGCTGCTATCAATATCTTCATTTTCCTCATTGCAATGGGGTAGGGGAAGAGGGCAGCCCTCTACAATCCCCTCAGATGTGGTGTCAGCCTGGCATTGGTAGATGGATGGAATGTGTGGAGGACTCTATGTGAAAAAAAGAGGACATGGGAGTTTGATGGATGGGAAGATAGACAACAGAAGAAGGCTGTGAAGAAAGAGGAATAAAGAAATGTTTGTACTAAGTAATGGATGGAAGTATAGAACTTTGCGTGGGTGCAGAAAAAGCATGGAGCATCATAAAAAAGATCTGCAGAGGGATAAATGGAGTTGGAGTAGCAGATGACTGGAGAATATATATCACATATTTGACATGTGTGTTGAAAACACATGGACCTTGTGTGTATCTTGATTGTGAAAAATACATCTGTCCCTTGACACCTATCCTTCATCCTCAAGCACAATCATTCCCAAACTTAGGTTGCCAAATGCTGTTGGGCTACAACTCCCAGAATCCTTCATGGTGGCTGGGAGTTGAAGTCTAGCTACATTTGGCAACCCAAGTTTGAGAACTGCTATCATAACATCAGCTGCATCTCAACCTCGTGGAGGAGTTCTAGGAAATCTGAAAACTTACTTGACCATGCCGGCTGGGAGAATTCTGTGAATTCTGGTTGGAAAAAGCAACTGCTTACCACTCTGGAGTATTTTAATTGGTACTAATAAAGATATCATTCCCTCACTGTGGCTTTTGGATCCCCTCCAATGAAGGAAGTGGAGACCTATCTCAAGGTATTTAAAAAATGGTTATTTCAAGAGTAAGAAAGCTTTTGGGATTTTTAACTAATAAAATAGGAGCAGGAACAAATTCCACTGGATGCTCCCCAGTTTCTGATCCTTTTGAGTTCCCCCAGCACCATCCAGCAGACTGTTGCAGCCACCTAAGGTTTAATGGACTGTCTTCTGCCTCTTGCTTTCCCTCCAGATGGTTTATCTCAGGGATGGGCTCCCTTGGCCCCTCCCTACGCCGTGGTTCTAATCTCCTGCTCAGGCTTGCTGGCCTTTATCTTTCTCCTCCTCACCTGCCTGTGCTGCAAGCGGGGCGATGTGGGATTTAAGGTGAGCCGGGTTGTCGGGATACAAGGTGGGTGTGACATATTTTCTGTAGAGCCTTAAGGGATTTATTTCTATTCTTATCTGTGTGCTAAAATGAAAGAGGTCATAGTTTGCATTCTGTTTATTAAATAAAGCTCCACCTTGACAACCTCCTGGTTGATCTCAAGATGGACCTGGGTATAAGAGTGTGTTGATGGGTTCTTATTCTTACGGGTGACAAGACTGTGAGGCGTTACCTCAGACAGCACATTGGGGCATAAAAATATGCAGGAATGCTCCCAGACTTCTTGTAAGATTCAGGCATTCTCTTTATTAGCATCCTGACCCTCACCTCTGTTCTTCTGCCAGGAATTTGAGAACCCTGATGGAGAAGAATATTCAGGAGAGTACACACCACCTGCAGAGGAGACATCTTCTTCTCAGTCTATCCCAGATGTCTACATTCTGCCACTCTCTGAGGTCTCGCTCCCATCTTCCAACCAACAGATGCCCAAAACTGGTAGGATTTCTGTGGAGAGAGGGGAGACGGCATTAATTGTCCCTTCATCCTAAGTCTCATCCATACCATTCTTGTTCTATAGACTCAGGCCATTTCCGTACTACACTTTTATAGTGCTATTATTCAACTTTCAACATCTTGTGGAATTCTGGGGTTTGCAGTTTACTGAGGCCAAAGAGCTCTCTGGTTGAGAATTCTAAATGTCCCTCCCAAAACCGCAAACCCCAGGATTCCATAGGATGTTGAAAGTGGAATAATAGCACTATAACAGTGTGATGTGGAAATAGCCACAGCAAAAGTTTATAGTGAGAGCCACTAGTTTGTTACAATTTTCTGTGCATGTATGGTAGTGTCAGTCCAAACCTTGGCACCTTTGTGGGTGCTGTGTATGTGTTTTGTGTGGAAAGTTAGAATGGCAAACCAATGGCATTTTAGAATGAAAGTGCCAATGATGAGCCACACCTCACTGTAGGACTCTGGCTAACTGTAGTCATCTGTCTCCTTTTCTGGGACGAGTTTTTAATCCTCTGTATTTTCAGTCTAACACAGCACTTGTTTCTTCTCCTTCATAGTATTTCTTGTCTTACAAATCTGTCTTTTGTTCCATCTCTCTGCTGTGGTCTTCTGCGGATGAAAGTGAACTGGTGCCCTTCAGATGTTTTGCTCTACAAGTTCCGTAATTCTTGACTATTGGCCATGAGGCTGGGCTTTTGTGAACTGTGGTCAAAACTATATGGATATGATGAGGTTGCCTGTCTCATTAGATAATCCAGCAACCCTGGACCCTCTAAACACAGCTTTATTTGAGATCATTCAATTCCATCCTTGAAGAACTTAGGAGTCCCATCCCCAAACTACTCTTGCTTTGGCTCCGACTGTCTCATGCTAACCTCATATTTTTACAGACATTTGCAAACCAGCTAACTGTAGTGGCTTTTCCCACAGAAACCTGGACTTCTAATTTAAAGGGCATGTCAAGAAAACTTAAGTGGATATAGTCAGGGAACTACAATTCCCAAAGTATAGTGGCTTGCATTAGTAGCGTGAACACACTATAGGTTTCTTGGCTTCCAGGCTCTTCTTAAACCTGCCTAAGGTATCTTCCAATATTGTTTTGGAGCATGAGAGAACTTAAATGTGAGAGAGATTAAGCTGGAACTTTGGGCCATGGGTCTTCTTGTTGATTTTATTTTCTGGGGTATTGTATCCCTCTTGCAGATTTGGTGAAGCACCTGGGACTTAGCAGACAGCACCTCAGTTACTTGCAGGAGATTGGAAATGGCTGGTTTGGAAAGGTGAGTGAGACATCTTTCAAATCATGTTGTGTGAGTGACTCAGGAATGAGATTCAGTTAATTAATCTAATATCTGTTCCAGCAAAACTTGATTTTATCTCATAGTAGCTATGGGAAAAGCACAAGAAATACGGGGTGGCAGCCTGATCATGGCATAAGTGTGTATAATGATGGCTTAGGCGCTTATGTGCCTCTCTTGGTACAGCATGCAGGGAGGAGGAAATAATTTTAGACAATGAAGTTGTGGCTGGTCTGGGTTCTGAAAGGAAGGAAAAGGAGTGCACCATCATTTCTTAACCCCTTTGAGCTGAGACCAGCTGCTACTTCTTCATCTTAATTGCCCCTTCCCACACTGGTAAGCAGCCACAGTAGTGGCCCCTCCTGCTTGGGCAGTGTTACGTTCCGCCTGCTTGAGGTATGATCTTGGCCATGGAAAACTGTCATGATATGTTAATTTTGTTGTCGTTAACATTAGTACTAGTAATTATTAAAATACTGTTATGCTGTCCTGCAGTAAAGCTGCTATGGTGGCCTGTAGCAACTGAATAATAAGATGCACATGCCATGTATTAAGCCTGCAGATTAAAAAGAAAGGGCAAGTGAAATGTCTTTGCCTGACTTAAAAAATTACATCAGAGTTGGCATTGGATAGGTTTCTGCTAAAGAAGATGCCACAATTTATAACGCTCTCTGGCTAAACACAGCCTTGCTGAGGTTTTTATGTGCCTTCAAGTCAAGTTTGACTTATGGTGAGCCTCCCATAGGGTTTTCTTGGCAAGATTTATTCACAGGAGGTTTGGCATGGCCTTCCTCTGAGGCTGAGAGAATGTGACTTGCCCAAAGTCACCCAGTGGGTTTTTGTGGCTGAGCAAGGATTTGAATCCTGGTCTCCTAAAGGTTTAGACTAAAGCTTAAACCACTACTCTACACTGCTTCTCTTACACAATCTAACCAGATTATGGGTGGGGGGTTTGCATAGAAAGGGCTTGCCAGACGTCTCCACAGTCAGGATTTAGGAAGGCCCTTGTAATATAAGTACCTGAATTTATTAGAGCCCACTATTAATTGACAGGAAAATCCTGCAGTCAAGAAGTTGAAATTACACTGAAGAACAACACAGTGCATTTCTAAAATGCTTTAGGTTTTAATAAAACTCAGCCATTCTGAGAACGTGATTTTCTTTTTCCTTCTTGTGGTGTCTAGTGCTTTCCATTTTAGCTTCTCGGGGTAGGAGGCAGCCTTTCAGGTATCCAGGAACTGAGCTTTTCTTTATTAGTAAATCCATGGCTTGGAATTTACTGGCAGCCTATATAGTTTTTTTTTTTAAGAAGTGGTGGGATATGATGCATATAGATGGTATCAATGCATGACTTGGAAGCAGATTTTCACAGGTGCCTCTATTTCTTCTGTTTCATAGGTAATTCTAGGTGAAATATTCTCAGATTTCACCCCTGCGCAGGTGGTGGTGAAGGAGTTACGGGTTAGTGCTGGGCCACTGGAGCAGAGGAAATTCATATCTGAGGCCCAACCGTATCGGTAAGGAGAAAGAGAAAGTGAAATGAACAACACTCTCCTCGAAAATAATATAGGGCAAGAGATCCCAATGCAAACGTACTATTCTAATAGCAAGGGAGACATCTCAGATAATGGTATCTCCTGTACCTGAGATTAGTATTTCTAATTTTAAAAAAGCATTTAGTTGTAATTTCACTACCAAGATTTCCCAAAATAGGTACTTTAAAAAAAAAAAATGCATTTCCTCATTGTGCAGAAGTAACTTAATTACTTTTAGATAGTCAAATATCTGACTATGACAAACCACTTGACTGTGGTAAAAACACACACCAAAGTAGTTAGACTCCACCCCTTATAACTATAAAAGTAACTAAGACACAGTCACAGTCACACTGCAAAAGAAATGGTGATCTCTATAATATTGTAGTTATAATGTGACAGTTATTCCTTCGTTACTGCAGAAAGGAATCACTTACAAGTAACTCATTATGTATACCTAATTATTTCCATCCTCTGTTCCATGCCATAGCTTTCAAAAGTGCCTATGTATGCGTGTACATAGACACAGATTTAACTGTGTGCTCCATCATACATTGGATATTGAGACTGTGCCTGTTTTGTTAACAGACATTCAGATTTCCAATTTGGTCAGCTAGCAATTTTTAAGAAAAAGCAGTCGGGGGGATTCTACAAAGAAGAAATCCAGGCAAACGAGTTGGGTTTGTTTATTTTTATTTTATTTTGTGCTCTCTCCCTCTCTTTCAGTTTTTACATTTCCTTTCTCCCATGGTGTGGAACACTTATTTAGCCAGCCTTTTTTTTCTTTTGTGCAAGACAAGATTATTGTCTTTCATTCCATGTTGAGGGGATGTTAGGAGATTGTCATTGGTAAAGAGACTCATGGAAGTCATAGATTGCGCAAAGTCTCGTGTTTGGGGTACACTGCGGTTATTCAGAAGTGGAAGCTCTAGTGTCCCATCTTTGAGACGAATTGTGCCAAACCTTCCTTTTTCCTCTCCCTTTTTCTGAATCTTTTGGACTGTTCCTTGCCCTCAAGAAGCCTCCAACATCCAAACATATTGCAGTGCCTCGGCCTGTGCACAGAGACCATCCCTTTCTTGCTTATCATGGAATTCTGCCAGCTGGTGAGTAGCTGTTCATCCAAAAGAAATATAAGCAGGAAAACCATTGTCACAATTTCACATTTGTGTGTGGAAGAAAAATACCTTGTTGCATTCCCCCTCGCCACCTATTCTTGGATTAGCTAGCTGTGTGTGTGTGTGTGTGTGTGTGTGTGTGTGTGTAATTGTCAACCAGAAAGGTCTAGTGCCTCACCAAACTGCAAACCCTAATATTCCGTAGGATGCAGCTGTGGCAGTTAAAGCAGAATCATAGTGTTATAACTGTGTTGTGTCAAAGCTCCCGCGTTCTCGTTCTTGATGGGAAACTTGAAGGCCCCTGCTCTCCTTTCTTCCTCCTATTGTTGTTGTTGTTGTTATTAGTATTACTATTGGGCTTGTATTTGGCGAGCCCTTCAGAGAGAGGAAGGGAATCAGAGAGGGAGCGCTCACTTAGGTGGGGAGAGTTATTTGTGATTTTTTTTACTTTTGTGGGGGTTCTGCACCCCAAACCCTTATGAAAGTTGAGGGGCCATTATAGTCTTTTAATAGTAGTAACAGTAATATTAATAGTCATTTTTGCTTGCCCTCAGTTTTTGTGGGCTTTCTGTAGGTAGGATCGTTTTAATTTGCCTTCAAATTTTGATCTAGGCCAAATCTTGCAGCGAAATAAGGGTATTAACCACACACACACACACACACCCTTGAACATTTTGCTGATGTGGTTAATCACCATAGTTTATATTAAAAATTCTTGCATATTTCTCCTGAATAGGAAGCACCAAGCTTGACTCCAGTGTCTTTTCAAGAGAACTGAAAAGGAAGTGGCAATTTGAGGGTCTGAAGCACCAGGATTGTTTTGTGGGTCGGGGGAGACTCATATCACCAGATTATTTCAAGCAGACCTGTAGCCAGAAATATTTTACTTAAAGGGCATGAGAGCAAATGGAAGTCAGAAAAAGAAGGGGAGGTATAAATTTAGAAGAGTCAGGACCTAAATTTAATGGTCCAATATATTTAAGTAAATAAATACCTATAAAATAAATTTATTTATAAAACAAAATAATTTAAACGAGGACATAGCAGCTGTCCTTTATTCCAGTGCTTAATTGGCAGAATATGAAATGTCAAGAGTAGATTTAAATAGCAGTTGGGTAGACTACTGCCTACACATTTTTGCTTACTTATACATCTTGCTTTTTGAAATGTGTAATCTGAAAATTCACCAAAGGAGCCTGGATCAGGCCTTGCACACTCAAGCTACAGGCTCCTGCATACTCAGCTACAAAAAGAGTGTGTGAATCGTGGTGGGCTGTGTGGTTAGATTTTATTTATCTGAAATATAGAAATAAATTGTCTATGTAGAGTGCTTCCAGTACTTCTTTCCTATCTTCTGAATGGGTTTCATAATGTAATTGCATAGAAAAATTTGGTAGAAAGCATGCACTGTGGTAGCAAGGAAATACCTATATTTCTTCCTTTGATCTTTCTCTGTTATTTAGAAGTATTTAACATGCCAGGTTCTGGACAGTTTTCTTGAATGTATAGAAAATGCTGTGCTAGCTTAGCTGACTTCACTTGTCCCATTTTCTTCTCCCATGTATCTGCAGGGAGATCTGAAACGTTATCTTCGAGCTCAACGCAAAGCAGATGGGATGACCCCTGATCTGCTAACTCGTGACCTCAGCACACTACAGCGCATGGCCTATGAGATCACACTGGGAGTATTGCACTTGCATAAAAACAACTACATCCACAGGTAGGGCTGGAGGCGAGGGATGAAGATTCCTGTGTTCTTCTGGAGGGAAATGTAGACCCATGATATGTATAAAAATATTCAGGAGGAACTAACATTCAGAATTCTATGGGTTTTTCTGATGAAAGTGGGTTATGATGTCATTTATTTATCCATTCAAAGCATATTTATATCACAAACTTCTGCCAAAAAGGCTCCCGGATTGTGGCGGACTATGGAAATTCAAGGAGCTAAATTAGATGCATTTGGTTAGAAGTGACGCTGAATAAGGAATGAAGCTGGCTATATATTAGGATCTGCTTTGGGGTGCTCAGGCATCAGAGGTGGTAGCTATGAAGGACACGACCTTTTGAAATTAAGTCCCTTGTACTTCACAAACTGAGTCCCTTGTACTTCACAAAGTGCTTTGTTTCCACCTAGGTGCCCATAAAAAAATCTCCTACTCATCTCCTTTCCTTCCTTCCTTCCTTCCTTCCTCTTTCTTTCTTTTTCTTTCTTTCTTTCTTTCTTTCTTTCTTTCTTTCTTTCTTTCTTTCTTTTCCATTTTTTAAATCTGTGTTGTTGGTGATTAATTAGTGGTTTTCTATTTATTTTGGATGTATTGGTAATGGTTTTCTTTTCTTTCTTTCTTTTTTTTGAATGTGGCAGATTATGTCTGTTGTGATGTTGTGAGATACCTTGTAGGCCAGCATTTGGTAGACTCATCCATATTACAAACAGAGACATTCTCCAATTTAGCAGAGTGGTGCAGCTTCAGTTCTCACCACTGGTTTCTTCTACTGGTAACCTTCTCATGGTTTTCCATCACTTCTCCCATCTTTTTTCTTACCCTGGAAAACCCTGTAAAGAGAAACAGATGGAATAGATGCCACAGTGCCTTCCAATAGCTCCTGTGAGGAACTGTTTATCTAGAAATGCCTAAGGATTTGGTGAGGAATTACCATTCCTTGTTCACTGGTTTTTATGGAATATTCAAAGCTGCACGATGTAGTGATCCAGTCATTGCAATCTTGTTTTTAATATGAGTTTTTTCCGTCTTTGCTCAGTTCACAGGGAAACCTACTTTCGTCATAACACTGGAAGGGAAATTCAATTTCCATAGTTGCCTAGGACATCAGCAGTCTTCTATATTTTTTTAAAGTAGGGATGGCCAATTGTGGAAGGGATGGGGGGCATTTCCCCCACATACATTTACCGCAGAAGTGACGCTATGTCTCTTGCAATTTAATTAGGAAGTAGGAAAACAGACAAAATCTGCTGGCTCAAAGCGACCTATTTCACTAATGCTTTACATGTCCATGGTCTTTTACATCCCACACTTTGTACAATTATGTTGCATCGTGCGGCAATAGGATTCTGGCCATTGTTTTACTATCCTTGCTTGCAAAGGGTATATAAAACCCAAGATTCTAGCTTTTTTAGCTAGTCTAGTTGGTCACATTAGTGGGGGGGGGGGGTCCACTTGTTTCCAGTAAGCCCAGATTGTCTTCTGTGGTTTCTCATTCATTTTGAAGGGAGCCACTATCTGTCAGGTAAGTTGAGAGGGACTTCCGTGTACCTTGCTAGATTATCTTGAAGGAAGGATGGACGAAAAAGAAATATAAATATGTAATAAAATGCAACCTATTCCCTCCTCTTTTTTGCTGTGTTCAGTGGGATGCTTGTGGTAGGAAAAGCTTGTGAAAAAATGGGCTGTTTACTCTCCCCTGCCACCCCATCTTCAAGTTTCTATTGCTCGCTAAGGAATAATTATCTCTCCCCAGCGATCTTGCGCTTCGGAACTGCTTGCTGACTTCTGACCTCACAGTGAGAGTTGGAGACTATGGCCTATCACACAATAATTACAAGGTATGAGCTAGCTATAGCCTGAGATTCTTGAAGGCGCATTGGGGACTGGGACTGTATGTGGTTTACCCTGTACAAGAATGTCTTCATTTTTGCCCAGATCTTCTATGATTTCTGCAGCCAAAGTGAAATCAATGCAAAGAAAATGGCTTGGATTGGCCTGTATTCTGCTTCCAAGACACAGTACTCTTGGGAAGGATTTTGGACTAGGACTGGCAGATCTCTGGGCCTAGTCCTGAGTCTCCAGTTTTACTGAGTTATCTCTAGGTGGGAGATGAGGGTGCAAATTCTCCAGTTTTGGTGGGCTCAGCTCCAGGCCAAAGGAAAGGGTTATATGTAAATCTCCAGCACACATGGAGATTTCTACATTTCTACACTAAACTGTTATAGTGCTATTATTCCACTTTCAACATCCTATGGAATCCTGGGGTTTGCAGTTTAGGGAGGGGCATTTGAGGCCTCTCCCTAAACTGCAAACCCTAGGATTCCATAGGTTGTTGAAAGTGGAATAATAGCACTATAACAGTCTATTGTGGAAATGGCCTCGGAACAGCTGGTTGCTGCAATTTGCAGGGCTTAGCTGATTTGTTGCTGCAACTTGCAAAGATTCCCCAGAAGAGTCTATGTGCTTAGGTTCTTCCTTCCCTCCCAATTGTTGTAGCACCAGGGCTCACTCTTCTCACTGCCCTGCATCCACTTTCTGACTAGAAGCAAGTAGGCTAGGTTAAATGTTCTTTTCCTCATTTCCCTAAGGAATAATTGTTTCATTTCACCTTCAACTGGGAACAGTCCCTTTAGTGTAGATTTCTATCCTAATTTCCCGTCAGGAAAATACATGGTGTTTATATGTGTGAATGACAAACTGTGAACAACTGTGGTTACTATTTAATATGTGACACTTAATGGCTTCAGTAGAGGCCAACCCTTGGTGTCCCCATTTGGCTCAGAAACGTCAGGGCTTGGGATAATCCCAAACTGGCAACTCCAGTTTGGACAAAGAGAAGTGACAATATAGAATAAGGAGAAGGGTGCTTTATGGGAGTCAGCAACTTGTTAGCAGGAAACTGCAAGGAACAGACCTCTTATCACAACTTGAAGTCCTGTCTCATCACTGTTAAGTGCCTATAGTGTGCTTGAGCCTGCTTCACTGCCTTCTGCTCTTATATTTTCATGGCCACATTTTTTCAACTATTATTTATAACCATGCAGCTACAGTGGCCCCTCTGCTTTTGTGAGGGTTCAGGGTGCAGAACCCTTGCAAAAGTGGAAAAACTGAGAATCACTGCCCCCCCCCATTTCCTTGCCGTTTGCCTAGATGTGGAGAAGGAAGGCACACGGACCCAGGCAAAAGGCAAGGGAATGGAGGAGGGTGTACAAGCTGCCCTGCAATTCCCTTGTCTTTTGCCTCAGTGTGTGTTCTCCATGCCTGGGCAAAAGACAAGGGAATAGGAGAAGGAGAATTTAGGAGGGGGAGGCACCTGTGCACTTCACGAATAATAAAATTTGTGAAGGTGAGACCCACAAATGTGGAAGGAGGACTGTAATGACTTGTTTGCAGGCAGATGTTTTCAATGGAAAGTTCTAAGGAAAGTATTGATTAACCTATGTAAAACAACCAAGTTACATATACTCGATTGATGAGGCTAAGTTATGAAGAGAGTTTACAAAGTTATAATTATTGAGGCAATTCTAAGGCCATTTCCATACCGGGCTTCTGAAATGGTGCAGAGCGACCTCTCACGGAGGTCTTCTACACCGTAGAGTGGACTGGCGTGGACTACTTTTTGTAGTTCCACACCAGAATCCACTCAGGAGTGGCCGTAACTAGCCGCGCTGCGTGTTTTTTAAAAACCTCTTTTTCGAGGTTTTTAAAAAGCACGGAGTGCGCAGCCCCGCGCTGCTCTGTCGCCCGGCTCTGAAGCGGATTTGCAGGCGCGCACAAGTGCGTGCCTGCAGATCTGCCGGGGGTGGGCTTCCAGCTGGCGAGCTTTTCCGGTTGGTGGAGAGCCTCCAACAACCGGAAGCCGCCATTTGGGACGCCGGAGGACTGCGGAGCAGCGAGCTCGCGCTGCTCCGCGTAACGACAGACTTACCCGGCTGCCGGAAAGCTCCGTTTTTGGGCGTTTTCGCCCGTTTCCCCCCCACATGTGGAAAGGGCCTAAGTCTTTCAGATGATTTCTTCACTAACTGCTGTTACTTTTGACTCAAGATGTCTCCAAAGGTTACACAAACACAGAATTCTACTGGGTTTTATTCTATATTTATTCTTTGCCACTGGAGGTCAAAACACAGCCTCCCCAAACGCAGCAGCTAAGCAGGGAAAAAACGGTTTTCATCCACAACTTTTTAAAAGGGGACTGGAATGGGCAGCTCCTTCTGCTTAATAGACAGCAGAAAGAGAACATCATTGTACATTGGTGGGCAGGGAAAGAATAGCTTTGATCACTATTGGTGTGAGAATCTTAAGAGTATCCATCTTGTCATTTGTGAAACTTTGGAGGGTGAAAGTTGTCGATTCTGCTTTGGAGGAACTGTTCTTCTTCAGCACCATTTTCCGTTTCCATTTTATAGGAAGACTATTACATCACTCCAGACAGGCTCTGGATCCCTTTGCGTTGGGTTGCCCCAGAGCTGTTGGATGAGATGCACGGAAACCTCATTTTTGTAGATCAAACCAAGGAAAGCAATGTTTGGTAAGTCCCAAAGATTCCCCCTCTGCCACACACAAAGTTTAGTGAAAGCTGTAATTGCATCTCTACAGAAATTTGAAGTTTTGGAATTTGCACCTCAGTTTCAAAAATGTTAAATTTATATTTTCAGTTCAGTTCAGCATTAGCCAAAAAGGTTCTACAGACTTTATTAATGGTACTCATATAAACTTTTATGAGTACCTATGTTCCTTTATGCTGTGTGTGTAAGTGAGCGTGGGATGCATGTAAGATCATATAGGCTGCAGTTGTTCAGCTGTGAAGGAAACACACTGGTTAGTCCTGACTGGAGGAGACCCATTGCATCTGTTAAGTTTACCCACATGTTAATTCACCGTTCCACAACTGATTGAATAAGTCTGCTCTAGTTGGGACTAACCAACAGGATGCCAGCCTCTGTATGTACTCAGAGCCATTTAAAAGAATATTGCAGGATGGCACTGAAAATAGGTTCCTGGGCTGTCAGCAACAAAGCTCAGAAGTGGACAACATTTTTTGTTTGTTTGAGTGGAGTTTTTGTTTTATAGGGCTAAATGAAAAATAGTAAAGAAGGGAGAGGGTTTGCAAGACCACATCCTTAGGACCCCTTTCCACTACTATAACTGAGTGGAGGTTGGTGGAATTTTACCTTTCTCTTTGACTTGATCTCTTTGTTTGCTTTCTTGGCCAGGTCTATGGGAGTGACCATCTGGGAGCTTTTTGAATTTGGCTCCCAGCCTTACCGGCACCTCTCTGATGAGGAAGTGCTGACTTTTGTCATCAAGGAGCAGCAGATGAAATTGGCCAAGCCACGCCTTAAGCTTCCTTACTCTGACTATTGGTGAGTCTTCTCTGGCACATGCCAAGAATTTTGTGTAGCCCCTGGTTGCATCCAAAGAGGATCAAGAACTCCAAAAAGTTACTTTTTAGACTACAGCTCTCCAAATCCATTGTGTGAACTTTTGGGTCATTCTGATCCTCCTGGATATCTTTCCAAAGCTGCTATATGACCCATCAGCTAGGGTGTATACTTCATTGGTCTTCTACATCTTGATCAGCATCCATTGTTGTGTGCTGCAAATGCTTGTGGTTTTGGATTGTTTCCTGGGGCATTAAGGTTGTTCTTGGCATTCTTGTTTCTCCTAATGTTTTCCATTCTTCCCTCTCTGTGTTCTTCCACTGTTCCTCTGACTGTCTACCCATTTCTCTACCTACACTGTCATTCTGGCAGATTTCCTTCTTGTATGGTATCTTGTTTCACCTTTTCTTCACCCCTCCTTCAGTTACAGCACTGGTAACCTATGAATTCCACCCCACCCCCTTAAACTTCTTGTTTTCAGACTACCCTACTGGAAAGTAACTCCCTTCCATAATGCTTGAGCTTTGTGCTTCCAAACCGTCTTTTCAGCAGCTGTTCCAGCTTCCTTTTTTTGTGGTTGTGGATTTCCTTTAGGATGTTTTTAATATTCTCCTATGGGCAAACTCAAAGTAGTTTATTCCTTCTCACATCTCAGAACCTTGAGAACTATAGTTCTGCAACAGTGCTCAGAGAACCAAACTGTAATTCCCAGGACTGTCTGGGACTAGCTATGATTCAGAATACATGAAAAGCAGAATTAGAAGAGGATGATTAGAAACAGAAAAAGACAATCCATGCATCTATTCTATTTTTTCCCATAATCATTGTCCTGAGTGACAATTTTTAATCCTGTCTTTCCTACAAATAGTCTCTGACATCCCACAATATATACAGTAGGTCTCCCATATCTGCAAGGGATATAGTCTTAGAGTTAATGCTGGGGACAAAAAATGTGGGTAATACCAACTGCTATATTTTGACCCTCAGGCTGAGCAAGGTGGTGAGGGAAGGAGGCAGCTTCACCACACAGCTCTTCCTTCCTTCCGTCCTACCTTCCTTCCCAGCAGGGCTTGGCAAGTAGCTCCCTTCCTGGAAGCCAGATCAGTAGGCGGCCTGGCTTCTTGGAGCGGTGCACCTCTCTCTAGTATCTACCTTCTTCCTTGGCTGAAAGATGTGGGAAAGCCCAGCTTTGCCTCACTGTGCTCCTTTGTTGGCCTGTCCGAGCAGAGCAAGGACCTTGGCTAGTGACAGCAACCAGGGCCTTGGAGTGGATTGTAGAGATGTGAAAATACGGATACCAGTCATGCAGTTACAGGGGACTTACCTATTTTTTTTCAACTAAAAATATACCTAAATCTACCTATATAAAAATATACTTATTTTTAGTCCATTGAAAATCTACTAGTGGATCCTATGAACTTCCAGTGGTATTTAATACCCCAACAGTATTGTTATGTTGGATCACCTGGGTGCGCCAGCCCCAGAGACCTGCCATGTTTCCTTAGTGCTTGGTTCTGAGGCACTATGAGAGGGGGGCCAAATACAGGGTTCCCATCCTTGATTGATATGATCAGGGTTTGGACGATGGTGTACCTCATGCTCTGGAAAATGGCACCAGCCAGCCTAGATGGACATGGGGACACCTGCCAGGGCCACTACCTAGCATGCCTTCTCCACCATCCTGAGGTTGCTGAGCATCAGACGTTCCACAGGGTCTGTGGTATGAGTAGAAGTAACATACTCATTTGACAGAGCTGAACTCTCGATCCAGATGCTTGTCAGTGGATCTCTTTTGAGGAAGCAAAATTGTCCCGGGACAAGCTTGACCTAATAATTCTACTCTTAAGAAAAACTTTCTCCTTCTGTGCCTTTTTGTTTTGTTGGTTTCTCTGTTTTGTATCTTTTCTGCTGATAGTCAGTTTAATATAGCCTCTACAGACAAGAAATAAGAATAATAACTGTCTTTTCTCCAATCTGTTTTTTGTACCATTTTAATTTTTTAAGAAATAATTCATTTGTTAGTATTTTACTACTTGAAAAACAACAACAGGATGAGGCCACACACTCTGAGTTGTTCTAGTCAAGTACAAGAGTTCATATAGGCTAGAGTTACCACACACACACACACACACCCTTTCCTGGACATGTCCTCTTTTTCAGAGCTAAAATTTCTGTCCTCGTGGATTTTTAAATGTCTGAGTTTTCTTACAAAGTCCAGACTGGCGGAAGTGAGCAATAGTTGTAGAGCTCTGAGAATGAGAACAAGACAGATGCTAGGTTAAAGCAGAGCGAGGGAAGCCCCCAAAGCAGCCAGCCCCAGCCCCAGCCCCACGGGAGTTACTGAGTGATTCATCAGCTTCCAGCAGGGTTGGGATCACTGCTGCCATTGTTGTGACAGGGGCTGCTGTCCTGCCCCATTCTGAGGGGAAGGCCTGTCAGGTTGGAGAGGAGAAAGGTGCCACAGCACCATCAGTGGGATGGTGCTTGGCTGCAACGAAGGCCTGGCTGCAAGGACAGTTGGACTGACTCACTGAGGAGCTGTGGCTCCTCTTACAACCACCCGGAGCTCATAGAGCATTTAAAATGAGTGTCATCACAGTGATCGATGGCTTGAAGTTGTCAGTCGGTAAATGTGTCCTCTTTTTTGCTTTTCAAAATACGGTGACCCTAATCTAGGCCTTTATACGAAAAATAAAAAGGGCAAAGAGCAGCAAACCTCTTCTGGATGACGTTTCCATTTCAGGGACATTTTCTTTTCTTTCTAATTTTGTTTTGAAGCCTGTATGTTCTACCACTCCATTGTTACTGGGTACCTCTTAACAAGATGTTGAAAAAGAAGGGAAAAGGTATTGATTTTGTCTACTGCAGAATGTTCTGATCCCCTCTTAATTACTCTCTAAGTTGCTGCTTAAATGGAGCAGCTGTAGTGGAGGAGGGGGAGAGCACACACTTTGCTTGCACAAAGACCCAGGATCAATCTTAGCCTCCTCTAGCTTGGGCAAGGAAGGACTTGTTTCTAAGGTGCTTATCACATTAGTCAGTAGTTTCAGGTCATTCTCTTTGAAAAGCGCTTTTCCTTGGTACTTAGAAAGTAGTGGAATGGCAGTGCTGTCTTTTGTACTATCACTGCACTTGTAGTTCAGATGTGTTAGTTCCCAAGTTTGCCTTCTTGCACTTGAAAAATGACGATAATTTGCACCACGCTTGTCTGCTCCACCTCCCCTTCCATGATTTTTGTTTTAAAAAGACTGGAAGCTATAATTGTGCAATACAGTAATGAAGCTATTATGGAACCACTCCTACTTCCCACCCACATCTGGAAGTTGAACACACGCCACATCCATCGTTTTTTCCCCATGAACCTACACTTGCCTGGTTCTGATTTTGTTTATTACTCTTTATATGTCAGTATATTTACTCCTTATTTACTCTTTAAAGTTTTCCCGAACCTTGTGGTTTCTCTGGGCATTAATCCTTAACAGGTTACATTGGAATTGCACTATTGTGTCACTCCCTTAATTTAAAAAGCTGATTTAAACTAATTTAAAAATAAACATACGTGAACAGAGAACAAATATAGAGTGGTTCTTCTGGAAACCTCCTGGGAATCCCAGTGTCCTCCCAGCCCATTTACTGTAAGTAGTCTGGGTTTTCTGCTGGAGATTCCTGGGGGAATCTTCAAGGCACAAGCAATGAAACTACACCCACACCACTCCCACTGTCCTCCCTATGTTGCAACAAAGCAGAATGAGACACTCACACCCAATGTGGTGACCAAACCATAGTAGGATAGGAGGTCACTAATGGATTATTTCAAGTTAGAAAATATTTGATTTCCAAAAGACCCTTTAGTAGTACAGTGCAGCACTGCAGTGGGAGAGCCATTGTGTGATAAGCTTCTGGACAAACACAGCACAGTTGCAGTATAACAAGTGTTGGATGATGAGTTCCCAACCCTGCCAGTCAGTATAGACATCTCTCACTTGATTGGTGTGATTCAGTGTAAGGCAGCTTCCCACGTGGGCAATTTTTGGCCTTCCAGATGTTAGACTGCAACTCCCATCAGCCCTAGCCATCACAGCCAGTGGGGAGTGATGGGAATTGCAGTTCAACAACATTTGAAAGGGCAAAGTTTACCTACTCCTGCTTTGCAACAGCTCTCATACTCCTCAAAATTATATGCACTTCAAGTTACCTTATCCTCTATCTATTGTGCTCTTTTGATGTGATAGCCATTCTTTCTCTGATCTGACCGTTGCCCACTCATTCTTCTGACTGTCTGCTGAGACCTCTGAGTCGCTTTCCAACTGCTCTGCTTAACTTATTTTCCTCTTGTTTTTCTCCATGTTCCATTGTTGTAGTACACAAGCTCTGTCTGCTTTGCTTCTCTTTTTCTGTCTTTGGCTGGTCCTTCAGCAATCAGCAGTGTGTTTCTAACTGTTCTTCTGTTCCCATTGTTCTTTTTGTGATTCTTTTCCAACTTTTATTTTTTTTTAAAAAAATCCTTGTTCCTTGTCCTCTACCCTTAATGGTTCTTTCAGGCTATTTTTCCCACTGGTTTCCCCCCGCTCCTATTTCTGCCTGTTTTTCCGACTGTTCCTCTATCCTTCCTCCATCCCTGCCCCACTGCAGGTATGAGGTGATGCAATCCTGCTGGCTCCCAGCCTCCCATCGCCCAACTATGGAGGAGCTGCATTTGCAGGTGAGCTACCTGTTGAATGAGCGCTCCAATGCTCAAGCAGAAGAGAGCTTTGAGTGGCGCTGGAGTGCCCTGAAGCCCAAGCGCACCTCTTCATCACCACCGGCTTCCTCTTCCTCAGCACGTCACCGTCGCCCATCAGAAGAGATCTCAGCCTACCCGCTACTGGATGGGTTCCATGGAGGTGACATGGATGATATCCTGACAGTGACTGAAAGCAGTGGGGGACTGAACTTTGAGTATATGTGGGAGAAGGCCCGCCTGGGAAGATGGAAGGGCCCCGCCTCGGCTCCTCCTGAGTATCCCTCCAGCAATGGCGGCCTTGCTGTGCCAGGCAGCAATCCTTTCTATGAACAGGCATCACAGCGTGGGCACAGCCTAGAGACGCCTAGTGTTGTGCCCGTCATCAGTGCCCGTAGCCCTTCAGTCAGCAGTGAGTATTACATACGCTTGGAGGACCATGGCAGTGGTGAGGGGCCCATCTGTGCCCCTAGTCCTGGCTCGCCACCCCAGCCCCTTTTCCCTTCAGATTGGGACTGCCATAGTGCCCCCTATCACCCACCGGAGCAGCCTAGCACCAATCCCTTCCTCTCCAGTGGCAGCGGTGACAGCAACCCTTTCCGTGCAGACAGCGAGATCCAAGAGACATCACTGACAGAGACTCCAACAACGGGGGGAGAAGCGTTCCTAGCTGAGTCCCTGCTCACAGTGTACCGTGAACTGGAGGACCAGCAGCGTAGCTGGGATGCTGAGATGATGGAAGAACGAGGAGCAGGGGAGACGCTGGCTGGGGACCCATCTGAGTTCCAGGGATCGCCCTCTTGGGAACAAGAGCCCTCGCTGATGGAGGACCAGAGCTCTGGCAGCAGCACAGATGGTGGGGGGAGCAGCATTGGGGGAGGGCGGCGCCATCTCCTGCCATGCCCACTCTGCACTCGGGCGCGTTGCACATGTGCCATTCCTCGGGGGGACGTGGTAAGCGGCTGGAGCAACCATGGCCCACCCCTGCAGCGCCCTCACCGTGACAGTTATGGCACTGAGGACGATTCCTCGTTGAAAGTTGAACGGGGCTCCCTCTCTGACTGTCCTATACTGCCCCCTAGAGACTGTGATGGAGATGGAGAGGAGCACAGTGAATTTTATGACCCACTCATGGGCACAGCTGTGAAGACCTATGAACTTCAAGACTACCCAAAGCAGAGAGGGGGCGGGAGTACCCGGATTGCCCCAGGATCATCCTTCCCCGCCATGTCATCTGGCTGCTGCAATGTGATTGTTCCTGTAGAGATACCCCCATTGTCCACTCTGGCTGAGAGCAATGATGAAGAGACTATTGCAATCCTCCCGGATGCCATTGATGGATTTTCCACGGGCCCTGCGACCTTAAGCCTCTCCCCAGCAGCACCAGACCGGCAAAGGGGAACCCTAGACTCTGTAGATTCCTTGGACATTCCTTCTAACACCAGTTCCTCAGATGTCTGTAGTCCTGCATCACATTATTCCTCTCCTGGGCAAAAATTTGGGGACAGTGGCTACGAAACAGAGAACACTTTTTCACCTGAGTTCATCTTCAAAGAGGATCCACCACCACCGCCTCCTGGAAAAGAGGAGGAAACAGAGGCAGACGAAGATTCAGGCAAACTCCCAACAACATCCATCTCTCAATCCACTAGTGATCTTACCTTGTCTGTGAGTGAGGAAGGGGTGGAGCTGGAGGAAGAGGTAGGGAGGAGTCTGGGACCAGCAATGCCTCACCGTGATTCTGCCTACTTCTCTGATGGAGAAGCAGAACCCCTTGAGGCCCTGGCTCCTCCTGCCCCTGCTGCTGGAAATGAGGAGGAAAAGTCTACAGAGAAGACAACTCTGGATGGAGGCTTTGTGGTCCAGGTATGCAAGGAACAGCTCTTGGTCACACTGCATGAAAATGTCACGCGCAATCTGCTCTGCAGTCAGAAGATGCCAACACCGGGGCTGTCTCCGATTGTGCCTTTGAAGGACCAGGCTGTCCTCAGGCTGTGGACCCTAGAACCTGAGGAGGGGCAGGAGGAGACAGAGGAGGAGGAGGAAGTGGAAGAGGAGGAGGAGGAGGACAAGAAAAGCCACAGCAAGGATGCAATGGATTCCCAGCAGCCAGAAAGCATAGAAGATAAGGAGAAGGAAGAGGTGGTGGAGGAGGAGGTGGAAGAGGAGAAGGAGAAGCACCAAGAAGAGGTTAATGGAGAGTCTGAAGAGATGCAGCCCGTGTGCGAGGAAGTGGAAAGGAAAGAAAAGGAGAAGCCTAGCCAAACAGAGACCCAAAATGTAGTGGGACTCAGTGTGGTAGAACTCCAGGATGCCCAGGAAGACAGTTTCGTAGCAACTGAACAGCCCCCAAAGGAGCCGGAGCATGGGCTCCCTGTGAGCCAAACTGGGGAAGATATCAAAGGTAATGGTTCCATCTGTGGTTGGAGTGAGTAGAAGGGATGTTCACAAAACAAATAGAAGGAAGGCCAACTCTGCTACTACTTGGCAAAGTGAGATGCCTGCCTTTGGAGGCAGGTGTTGAGGTGATAAAGTCCATTTGTACAAGGATTGTGGGGACACCACCTTCTCTTTCACCTCAGGCACCAGAATGTCTTAGGTTGTGTGTGAATGAGAGATGCAGGATCGACCCTGCCATTGGACTGAACGAGGCAGTCACCTCAGGTCATGGGGCACCATGAATGACAAATTCACTGTCCCACCCACTGCCACTGGTCACCTTTCTGGTTTCCACAACTCCAGAAAGCTGCTAATGCCTCGCCTTCTCCAAGGAAGAGGCAGGAGTGGTGGTGATGTTAGACCACTGAGAAAGAGGAAGATGCAACACTAGTATTTTTTCACCGGGGGGGGGGGGGAGGCAGCAATGGCTGCACCCCACCAAGTAGGAGGTAGGAGACTTCATTGTGAGCTCCATGCCCCCCCCACACCAGAGGCATTAAACAAAGGAATTGTCTCTGTATTAGAGCTGGCCTCTGGCACGGTGGGTTCACTACCACCACCACCACCTCCACCTCTTTCATGGGGGAAAGCAACACTTTCTCTTCCTCTTTCTCTTTTTGAGTAGCAGGTTGCTGCCATGTCCTCTTCCATTGGACAGCATAGGATATGTGTGAGTAGGGAACAGCAGTTACCCAGCATTGTTTTTAAGGTGTGGGAGGGCCTCCTCGTTGGCAGGCAGGTTCTTAATTTTGTCTGTTTGTAGGTATTTGCAGGTGAGAACAAAATATTTTTCCCATCCATTATTGGGAAAACATCCTTAAATGTGAAGACTCTTGCAAACACAGTGTGTACTTAGAAGTACCCTCCGTGTGTCCAGTATAGCTTATTCCCAAGTGAATGTACACAGGATAGATTGCAGATAGCTTTTGGTATTCAGCAAAGGGCTCAATGAAAATAGGTGTCTAGAGCCTGATTATATAGTAGAATTTTGGCTTGATCAAGGTCAACTACATAGAAGTTTTGCTGATCCATTTTTGCCAGATCATTTCAGGTGGGGGCTCAGCCTTCTCAGCTTAGTTTTGGGTGAAATTGAGCCTCTCTGCCCCCCACCCCACTTTTCTGGTGTCCACGGGGGACAGCAAGACTTTGCTTCTGGCCTACCACCCTCTGATTATGGTATTGACTGCTTGCCTCTTTTCCATAAGGAGTAAAGCTTGGACTACCCCTGCAGGGAGGAGAAACCATCAGGAACCATGTGACTCAAAATGGTGGTCCATGGAACAGTGCTGGTCCACAAGCCATCAGCTGCTGCTCCCTGGAGAATTTCCAAGAAAGAATAAAATAGTTGTAGCCATTGGGCTCAGATATAGTACTGGGCCCTGGCACAGGGGGAGGGGGGAATGCCTACTGCCCCCGCTATATCAAATAGCTTAAGAAGCACTTTCTAGAAGACTGTTGTTTAACTATGGTGCATTCTGGAAAAGGTGAGTGGATGGGTAGATGGAGGAATGAGAGAAACAAACCAAAGAAGGTGAGATTATTTCCCTGCTGCCTGTCTCTGCCTTTGTGAATTAAGAAGAATTTCAGAAAAGGGGTGCCCATGTGTTGTTTTTGATTTTCATGTCAGGATACCTTAAAGTGCAAAAGACGCCTTATCTGTTTGTATAAATCTGTAGTGGTTTCCCTCTAGAATGCTTATTCCATTCTGGCTGCCCTACATCAAGAAGTCTATTGTAGAAATGGAAAAAGTTATACAGAAGGGTGACTAAAAAGGATTGAGCGGGTGGAAAACCTTCTCTTGAAGAAGGGTTAGGGATAAACAAAAATGACTAAAAGAGGGTTCAGTAAAGTTCTGTAAAATCATGTACGGCCTGGAGAAAGTGAATGAAAACAATTTATTCATTGCCTATCAATATTATATTATTATTATGGTTGTTATTATTCGTATCGTATTAGTAGTAGAACTTAGGGGTTACACAATAAAACTGATAGGCAATAAATTAAGAAGAGATAAAACAATGCAGTTTTTCACTCTATGTGCAAACTAAGTTCATGGAAATTGCTGCCAAGGAGTGTTTCCATAGCTATTGGTTTGTATGGTTTGAAAAGGAGCTAAAAGAAATGGAGAAAATGACTATGAACTACTTTGAGCCTTAAGAGCTGAGTGGAGCTCTAGAGTTCAGAGGATATACCCCACAAAATACTAGTTGTGGGACAGGAAACAACAGAAGGCCATAGCCTATAACTACAGCTTAAGTAATGTCTTACTTAATGCCTGGGGGCATTGTGAGAAATAGGAGTTTGGACTATTCAGCAGGGTGGGCAACTGCAGAGGATCTGGGAGCCATATTTCTTCCCCAGGATCCACACAGGGCTGCAAATCCACTTCTGGTTTTGAAAAATTGATATTTTAAAATGTTAAAACAAGTTGTCAATCTATTTAAAAGGTGAATGGGTGCTCTTTGGTGCTTCTAAGAAAGTGTGGAGGGGCTGAGATCTGCAGAAACAGCCTTGGAGAGGATGCCCCATGTTGCTACAGGGCAGTGCTTTACCCCTAAAGTGTTGCATTCTTTTATACGTTATTTATATGCCACCTTTCTCCCAGAGTAGGAACTCAAGGTGGCATACAAAAAGAATCAATTAAAACTTAGGCCTTTTCCGCACCGGGCTATTTAAACGGTGCAGAGCGACCTCCAACTGAGGTCTTCTACACCGTAGAGTGGACTGGGGCGGACTACTTTTTGTAGTTCCATACCTCAGTCCACTCCGGAGCGACCAGAATTGGTCACGCGACGTGTTTTTTAAAAACCTCTTTTTAGAGGTTTTTAAAAACCACGGAGTACACAACCCCGTGCCGCTCCGTTGCCCGGCTCCGGGGCAGATTTGCAGGTGCGCGCAAGTGCGTGCCTGCAGATCTGCCAGGGGTGGGCTTCCAGCTGGCGAGCTTCTCCGGTTGGTAGAGAGCCTCCACCAACCGGAAGCCGCCATTTAGGACGCCGGAGGACTGTGGAGTGACGAGCTCACGCTGCTCCTCGTGGCGACGGACTCGGCCGGCCGGAAAACAAAGCCGGTAAGCTCCGTTTTCGGGCGTTCCCCCCCCCCCATGCAGAAAGGGCCTTAGAAATAACATTTTAAAAATGATTTAAAATCATCATGTTAAAACAGTATAAAATCATTAAAAGGCATAGAAAAGTAATAGAGAAAGCACTTTTCCACCATAAGAAGCCTCTGTGCAGGGAATTACACATTGAAAGGCTGTGTAAACAAAAAGTTCTTTGCCTGCTGGAAAAAGGAGAACAGGAAGGGGGCCAGCTTAGCCTCCCCTGGAAGGGAATTCCAGGGAGTGGGAGCAGCCACTGAGAAGGCTATCTCCTGTGTCCTCACCAAATGAGCCTGTGATGGTGGCAGGGCTGAGAGATAGTCCTCTCCTGTGGATCTTAAGACTCTGGCAGGTTTGTATTGCTTCACAGCCAACAGTGCCAGTTTTAAAACATTAGTTCCAGACTCTGTACTGGACTAGATTACCCAGTGGAGCAGGTTTCTTTTTACATTCTGAGGAAGTAGTTTAAGCTAAGCAGGGTCAGACCTGATTATGACTTGCATATCAAGGGCTGTAGTCAATGGAACACTGGGCCACTAAACCACTAATCTACCCAGATCATTCCTGGCTGGTGATTAGATTCCTCGTTGCTGGCTATTTGGTGCCCCTGGACTGGGATGCACCCTTTCCAGGGTGAGATGGGCTCTCGTGGGTTATATAATGCAGAAGTGAACAAAATCAAAGTGTGCAAGCATGACCCATGCCCCCCGAAGAACTGTACAAGCAGGTTAGCAATGGGGGAAGAATCACTCCTCTGTTCATTTTCCACCTTCGTATCTCAGCCTCAAACTACCAAGAGAATGCAAAACATTATCAGGAAAAGTCACAAATACAAGCTGACCCTTTCTCTACATTGGACAGCTGTTAACATTTGGCCATGGCACTATAAGGATTCTCAAGCTCATCTGCCTGGTAGTAGGGGCACCACTCACTTACAACACCCATGGACCTTTTCCTCTAGCTGTCACTCCCTATGACCACCATACCAACAGGATTCTGGCCGTAAATCACCCCCCCTCCCACGGACTCCTGGGGTATCACTCAATAAACTTTTTTTTTTTTTGCTGGTTGTACCAGTCAAAGCTCATATGTAACTCACAGAAGATTTAGAAGACGCCACAAGGGCTGTCTAGCCTAAGCCTTGCAACTTCAGGAATCCACCAGTGAAATATTCCTGACAGCCAATCCCTATTCTCCTATTTTAATAACCATTGCCTTGTCTTTAACTGATAAATTTTATAGTGGTGGTGGGGAATCATTAGGCTCTTCCTGCTCAGTAAGACAAAAATCACAAACCATAGTCCAGTGTCTTGCTAGCCTGTTAATCTGGTCTTGGTCCTTATTGCCTCCATCTCCATCATAAGGAAAAAAAAAATCAACAGGAGGGCCAAGTTCCTAAATCTTGACTATTCTGAAACAATTCTATAGGTACCATCTCTGAATGGAGCTTGGATCACCAGATGGCCCAAAGACCATAATTTTAGAATCTCTGTTACAAGATCAATTTTGTAATCCAGCTAGAATGTGGATTGGTACACACAGAGGAAAGATAGAGATGTATGTTTGGGCAAGAATATTAGGGACATATTCTTAGTGAAATAACCTTCTTTCTCTTTCATCCCAACCCTTCCCTCCTTGCATTATTTCTGGTCTGCTTTGAACCCTGGCTCGTCAATCCAATCACTCCTCTTGCCTCCTGGTCTATCCTCTCCTTTGACCTCTGACCCTTGCCTCCAGCCAAGCTATCTCGCTTGTCTCTGTCACTTCCCCCTCTGGCCTTGCAGACTTTCCCTCCACCTGGTGGAGGAAGGAAAGGGCCATTTTGGGAAGGAGCAGCTTTGGGAGAAGGTCCAGTGTTGGGTGGGAGAGAAGCTGCCATAGCGGCAGAGGACGAGGAGGAAGATGATGCTGAGGAGGATGAGGAAGGAGGCTTGGCTGGAAGCGGAGGGAGGGGCGTCCCCATTGTGGTGAGTGAAAGCGACGATGCCCGCAACTTGCGTGGTCTCCTCAAGTCACCGCGCTCAGCTGAGGAGGCTGCTGCTGAGCTGGACCGCAAGCGAAAGATGGTCTCCTTCTTTGATGATGTCACCGTCTACCTCTTTGATCAGGTGAGGAGGATCAGCACTGAGGCTACGTCACTTGGGCTGCAGTGGGATGAGAGGCTTCTTTCAGGTCTCTTGTTTCTAAGGGCCTGTCCACACTACAGAATTATAGTGCTATTATTCTATTTTAACTGCCATGGTTCCGTCCTCGGGTTGAGCATTTAGAATTTTCAGAGCGCTTTAGTGGATCACTGAACTACAAACCTCAGGATTCCATAGGGTACAGCCATGGCAGTTAAAGTGGAATTGTAGTGATATAATTATGTTGTGTGAATGAGTCCAAAGCCAGCTGTCTACTATGTCCTCCTTTCAGCTGTTCTGGCGCCGTTCCTTCTTTGCCTTAACCCCCTGCATATTTGGGCTGCCTCCCTACCCAGCTTTCCACACTAGTTTCCTTGCCTGTCTACCCACCTGGCCACAGAACTTCTTATTTCCTTCTCGACCTGGTTGAATCTCAGGCCACACTGACCTTTCACTTCCCCTCACAGAATTTATTTACTGACATTCTATGGGTAGCAGTTTCCCCCCTGAGACGTTAGATAATCTGTGACCATTCCATGGTATTAAAGAATAGTGGCAAGAACTGATAGAGGTTTCACACACAAGTGGCAGGCAGCACTAGACTGTAAGCATGATTAAGAGTATGCTTAAGAGTATGTGTGTGTGTGTGTACATGGGGGCAGGGTTCAAACTGAAAGTGCGAACAGAGGAAGGTATGGGATCCTTACATCATTTTTGTCTTTTTCTGCCTGTAGGAGACACCAACCAATGAGCTGAGTTCACAGGGAGCACCAGATGGTGACGCCCCCTCTCCTGGCTCAACCTTAGAACCAGGACTTGATCCCTTCCCGCCGGCTGATGGCTTCAGTGAGTATTGGGCAAAGATCAAGTCCCTGTCCCAGCTACTCCTGGAAGGCCAGTTTGGGAAATGGGCCCATTCGACTGTATAGCCAGAGAGGAGGTACAGTTGTCCCACCGCATTTGGTAGGGTTAGGGGCACAGGATCCTCGCAAATGTGGAAAAATCACAAATATCAAAATGTATGTGTGTGGCTGTGGGAAGGGGGCTGAGGCTTGGTGGGGAGAGTGGCACCTAGAGTCCAGACCAGGTCAGGGAGAGGGGGTGGGTTGTATGGTGGCCCTATTCTTCCTCTCTCACATCCGTCTCCTTCCTTGGGTGTGTGTGGAGCATCTGGAGAAGGTTCATGGTGCTGAGAAATTGGGCTGCGATGTGTCCTTAGCTGGCCAGACAGTAGATGGATGAGGAAGAGGAGGAGGACCAGAGGTGGGTTTTTAAACGTTGCATGGCCTGATTGGAGCCACTGAGAGGGAAGGTTCCCCTAGAAAAGAAGTACCAGAGGTGGAGAGTCAGGGGGTTGGATAAAATTGCAAATAATCAAGTCCGTGAATGTCAAACCTGCAAACATGGAGGACTGACTGTACAGTATATGTGTGTGATTGTCTGTAAACAAGTTAGAGTAGGCCTCAGTAGGAGTTGCATTCTGGGACCCAGGGAAAACTTGCTGTCAGACTAGAGGTGAGTGAGTTAGAGATACGGTCCTTACAAAAGGCAAAGCTGAGGTCGGCAGCAAAGTCTGATGTTAGGCAAGAGGTCAGGTGCAAGCTTAAGCAAATGGAGATATGATCCAGCAACAGGAGCAGTGGAGTCAGAATCAAGGTGGTGGTTAAGTGCTGTGACAGAAGCAGAATGTTTGCTTGTGGGATTGGGAGCAGATGCAAAGTCAAAATAAGGCAGGGGTCTTATATGAAACAGCAGTCAAGGACAGAAAGTGGACAGATGCTCCTCATACTAAGGACTGTTTGCTCAAACTGAGGTTGCAGGCCCTCATAGAGCTAATCTTTAGAGCAGACTCACTGAATCCGTTGCAAAGCCAAAGTCAAGACTTCTGCATATCAGTGGCTTTGCGCTTGTTAAGACTAGAAATTGGCTTCAAGCCTAGGAAGTAATCAGTAGCTTTAGCTGCCCAACAGTTGTCTTTTTGAACTTAATTAAGGATGGAATCTCTTAGCCACTGTCAATGCTGGAATTTATCGTCCCTCAGATGAGGCTCTCTTTTCCATCTCTGCCTGAGTTGCTGCACAGAATTTGCTTTCTTCATTGAAGAAATACGGCCAAATTAGAGATTCATGCAGACAATTGATTCTTACTGTTTTATATTTTTAAAAGTAAATTTGCTACAGTTATAAGATTAAATGAAGTGTGCCTTCTGGGGAGGAGTATGCTCCAGCTATCAGAACTTTGGAAAATATTGCACATTGGGTGTGAGTTGATTCTCTCAAATGATTTATTTTTAGGATATAAATTCCTCACTGTTTTTTCCTGTTTGGAGGCCCATAATCTAAAATTGTCACATTCAATAAGGCAGATGGCAGCACAGATTCTCTCTTGTTATTAAAAATGGATCCAGGGCTGCTTTGGATTGTAGCAATGAAACATGGGGGGGGAGGGGGTAGATGCACAACTTATTTTTATTTCTTTCTGTTTTAAGAAATATGTACACTGCCTTTTGGATATCGAAGCTATAAATAGATTCTGAGATGCAATAAAAATAATGATAGGGAAACAAATGCAACATTTTTCATTAAGCCTTTAAAACAGTAGCATGAGAGAAGTTCATAAAACAACTGGATCACTTTAAAAATAAGTTGCTGTAGGAAGTGAGAATAGATTAAAGGCACAGCATTCCTAACACTGTATGTCTGTGTGTGAAGCTGCCAACTGAATAGAAAACACCAGAAGCTGCAAAAAACTGACAGTGCTTCTGTTCCAAAATGAAATGTATGAATTCTGCTGGTCAGATTGGTATTGAGGAGCAAATGCAGGGTGTAACGAACCTAGGAAGTTCTGAAAGAAGAGAATGGATAATGTTTGTCTCTATTTGAAACTGGTTTTGATTCGTGTGTGTGTGTGTGTGTGTGCGTGCGCGCGCGCGCAAGGTTCTGCTGATGGTCCACATGTGGCCGTGCAGATTGGTGAAATGTACTCTGCCAAAAGACTCTTGGTGTTCCCAGTTCTAGCTTCATTTGTTCGATTGCAGTAACGATTCAAATTGCAGTCCTCCCTCCACATTCATGGGTTTGACCTTTGTGAATTTGATTATTCATGTGGTGTGCACATGTCTTCCCTGCTTCTCATCATCCCATTCCCTTGTGTTTTGCTGGGTGCAGAGAAGAAAACTAAGTGTCTGGGTAAAAGGCAAGGAAGTGGGGAGGGGACACGCACGCACCTTCCTTCGCCCCTCCTGAGCTCCCTGCTCCCATTCCCTTTCCTCTGGTCCCAAGATGCAAAAATCAAGAGAATGAGAGGGGGATTGCAGGGAGGAGTTATTTGTGGTTTTTCCATTTTTGCAAGGGTTCTGTACCCTGAACCCTCATGAAAGTGGAGGGGCCACTGTAATTAATCCTCCTGTTTCTCTGATGCTTCAGACACCATATATGCTTTTTCTCCATCACCCCTCTCCTTTGCCTCTTTTGTCACAACCTTGTTGTGGAGGCTAAGCAGAGAGAGATGGCGATGGTTCCAGGGTCACCCAGTCAACTTGATTGATAACTGAGGATTCCACACAGATTAAGAAGAATGTCATTACACACACACACACACACACACACACACACACACACACTACTCAGACTCCCCCAACCAGCATAGTCCCCTATTTTAGTCATATAGTCCTTAGTCCCAAGAAGAATGCTTTTAAGATTTACATCTAGATGGACATTCTGACTATTATATCACATTGACTTTCAGTCCAGCTCTCCTTCCTCCTCTGTCCTCTTCTTTTTTCTCCATGCAGGCGGCAGTTTTGAGTGGGATGATGATTTCCCCCTGATGGCTCAGAATCCATCATATGTCTCCATGGTGTCTGACCCCAACACAGCCAAGCCCTCCCATCCAGCCCTGTCTTCACCAGTGCCCATGGCCCCTGCCTTGCTACCCCCAGCCAAGAGGGCTGAGTCTGGCCTTGTCGATGCCCTGAGGTTCTCTCGCTTCACCGTCTCTCCAGCACTAGAGCCACATCTTTCTCCTTCTTGTGACACTGAACTAGGACCCACAGCCAGTAAGTGCGGAGTGGAGGCATAAAGTTCTTATTAAGAGAATGGGGTGAAGCCTGAGTTGTGTCTGCACTATGCAGTTATATCATTTTCATATCACTTTAAGTGTCATGGCTCCATCCTAATGATTCTGGAATTTGTAGTTTGATCAGATACTTAGAATTCTCCACTGGAGAGTTCTAGTGCAGTGCTTCTCAATTTTCGGTGTCCCAGATCTTTTGAAGCTCAGCTCCCAGATTCTCTGAGTTTGGCTAAGCTGTCTGGGGCTTCTGGGAGCTGAAGTCCAAAACACTGGGAGGGCCAAAGTTTGAGAACTATTGTTCTCATGCATATTCCACCAAGTTAATGTTGCCAATGCACCCAGAGAAGAAAGTGGTTAAAGATTAAATCAGTTTATTCCTGCAGAGTGGACAAGCACATTACCTTCCTCAAATTTCTGCCCTCAAGATGTTTTGGACTACTTTAATCATCATCTCCAGCCAGTATGGCCAATGGTCTAATTGGATGGAGTGATGGGACTTACAGTCCAACATACTGGGATGTTTCCAGTTGTAGCTTTTCTTGTGCAATCACTTGATCTCTTTCCTCCAATTTTACGAGCAGTTCAGATATTGTATTCCATTTGTAGCCTTTTCTTTTTCTTTTTTAAAAATCTTTTTACACAAAAAGTATGTTTAGGAGGGAAAGGTAGAGTAAATTGTAGAGTAAATTGTCTTTTGGTGGGTAGCACTTGGAGATCTCTGGAAAATCCCATGGTGAAATACAGGCATATTCACATTTGGCATGCAATTTTTAAAAAAATGTAAATAGCATCATGGTAGTCTTGCATTGATAATAATATTCATCCCAACAGATGTAAAGGAAGAATTAAAGGCTTTGTCAGAAGGGAAAAAAAATCTCTGGAAGAACTGAGAGTTTCCAATTCTTTTTGTTTTGTTTTTAAAATATTTTTATTAACATGTATTGAGTATATAAAACAACATACAGGGGATTATAAAGACATATAGTAAATAAACAGACAAACTCTAATGTCTAACCTAATATTGTCTTACCTATCCTAAACTACTCAAACTAAATTAAACTACAAATAATAATAACAATAAAAACAATAGTAATACATTTTTGTTTCTTACCTGCTTCTCCCCAGCACTTGAGGTGGGGTACAACACAGGTTAAAAATTGATGTCTTATTGATGTTTTTGAATGCTTTTAATTTGTACTCTTTTTATCATCCTGTAAATACTCTAAAGGCACCAGATCCTGTCTGATCTTGAAAGCTAAACAAGGTCAGTCCTAGTTAGTATTTGAGGGGAAACAGTCAACAGCACTAGTTGTAAAGCATTAGTTCCAAGCTCAGTGCTAGACTGGGTTATGGGATGGAGCAGATTTCTTCTTACATTCTAAGGAAGTAGTTTAAGCTAAGCAAGGTCAGCCCTGATTAGGACTTGGAATACTAGGGGCTGTAGGCTATATTTCAGAGGAAAGAATTGGCAAAACCACCCCTGAGTATTCCTTGCCTTAAAAAACCCTATGAAAGTCATGGGGTTGCCATAAGTCGAGAGGCAACTTTAAGGCAGTACACACACCCACACAGGCAACCTTGAGTTGCAAAACTGAAATATAGGCAGAATATAAATACATATAATGGTGACAACAACAATAAAAGAAAAGAAACAAAACCCAAAGCAACTACACTAAACAAACTCTATGTAATTCACTTGTGTTGTGTCATCATTCTGGTTCCCACTGGTTTGGGCCTGGCTTGGCTCCAGCTGGAGCATCTGCCTGTGAGTCTCTAACCCTGGAGAGAGCAAATAAAGATCTGTAAACTTCTGGCTACTTCCTACTTTAAAGACTGTTCATGGATCCTGACTGGTCAGATCCCTTTGGTCAGTCTTCCTTGTAATGTCAGCCTTCCAGGCACTATGCCAGGTTTGAGGTAGGTCTTTCATGGTAATGGAAAGTCTAAATATTATCTTCGTTCTGCCATTTCAGCATCAACAGCCCAGCCAAAAGAAGTTTCAAGGAAAGGGAAAGAGTCCTTCAGAATGTGAGCAGGAGAGATAAAAAAAATTAAGCCTACTTGCTCCCACATTTCTATGCCTCCTGTGATCCTGAAGACTAGCTGCCTCCACCCCACCCCCCAGCTGATGCTATTTAGATTTTTCCGAAATGCGT
The DNA here is from genome assembly GCA_030412105.1 of Cyclura pinguis. Lineage (NCBI taxonomy): Eukaryota > Metazoa > Chordata > Lepidosauria > Squamata > Iguanidae > Cyclura > Cyclura pinguis. The sequence goes on from CM059604.1 coordinate 15,440,810, forward strand.
GGAACCTTAAATGGAGAGATAACTTCAACCATTACGCATAGTTGGATCCTCAGTGTGCTTTAAAGCAATGAATAAATAATATGTAATAAAACCCAAAGTAGAACAGGCCACTCAGTTGAATGGAATATCTTTTCTCTTCTTTCTTGCAGACCCAATAGAGAACTGAGACAAAGTAGAAGGTGGACAACCCCGCCATCTGTCATCTCAGCGTTCAGGGATGCTGCCCAGTCATCCGGTTGACATACCGGTGCCAAGATACCACGCCAATTTCTGTGGTGAACGGACAGACACATGCGTTTGTGTGTGCGTGCATTTGTGTTCATGGTATGGAAGCCATTGTTGCTAACTGAACCCTGATTCCCTAGGGACTTTTCCCCTCTCTGTCTTGCCCTTTCCCCCCACGTCCCCACTTGGGAATGGCGGGGTGGAACTTTTTATATGAACTATTTGGGGCCACCAACTGATGAGGAAATCATCTCCTCAATTTTACAGGGGGGTCTTTGCCCAGTACTGGCTTTTGAATGTATAATCCCAGCCCTCTCCTGGCTCTCTTTCCTTTCTCTGACGTGTCACTCATAAGGATCCTCTGTGCCAAACTGAGAGGATTAGAGTCAGGGAATGGCGTCCCTAAGAACATGCCATGGACCTGTCATGAGCCCTCTGCATCTCCCTGAACCTCATCAGCTGTAATCCTGGAATGTGGAACATGGCTGCCAATTTAAATCCCTTTTGTGCCAAATGGAACTGAATGGGGCTGGTGACACTCCCCAATTAACCAGCATTAGATGTACACACACACACACACACATATATATATACATACATGTATATATATATATATATATAAAGAAAAGACCATTGATCTGAACCTTGGGACAGAATTGCAACAGCAAGACAGAACAATTGCACCCATTAACTTGGAGTAACTAGAGGATGATTGTAACCAACAAAGTGAGTGGTGAGATTTGTTTGGATGGGAATCCTTTATCTGAACCTGCAATGGGATGATCCCAAAGTATAATTTTATTTTTCAAAAGTGATGTGCGTTGGTCAGCATCTGTTGGTTGATACATGACATGCCATGGGAAAGTTGGTCACACCCCCAGTCTGTAGCAGGGAAGTAATGGACACCCATTAGTTAATAATGGGACCAACAACTTCCATATTGTCCTGCCTAGTAGCTGCATCATACTTGGAAAATCATCCATGGTTCATGCGTAGCATTGATGGAGGTTGGTTGGCTTTTCTTGGGACTGATTTGTCCTGACTATCCCAGTCCCCCACTGGTTTATATTGGGAGGTAAATAAAGGCTGTTGGGGTACAGTTGAAATGACGAGGATTTCCAGAGATTGGATGAGCCACTGATCAATTGTGCCAAAAAACAAAAACCCATATGAAGATGAATGAGTTGTATTAGGAATGGACTCAGGGGGATTCAGAGCTTTAGAATCAAATGGAGTTCTATGCTTTTTGGAAACCTAGGGGTATTGAATCTTGTTCATTCCTGCTCTCTGCTTGCAGTACACTGTGGCCAGATTTTAGATAAAAGGAGCATTGGTGTAGGGGGATTACAGGGGTTAATTTTGGGAAGGGGGCAAATATATGCATGAACTTGCCTTCCAGCAGGGGATGGGTGGGACGGGAACTAGACTTGATAACCACCCAAGCCCTTCCAGCATTGATTTCTGTAGAGAATATTCATCAGGCTCTGACCAGCATATTGCTGGTTTGAGTTGAATTTAAAATAGTGGCAGCCAGCTTCAGTTATGAGGCTGGAGCCCCTGGACATAAAGATTTATTACAAGATCCATCTCCCTTCTAAAGACAAGGAGTGACTTAGGGTGCTCTGCCTTCCTTTCCCCCACTCTAGGCAAAGAACAACTGTACCTAGGTAAAAAAAATAAAGAAGACAGGTACTTCAGCTGGTAGTTTCTACTTGCAGCCTGTGTGTGTGTGTGTGTGTGTGTGTGTGTGTGTGTGTGTGGATTAAGGCAAAGGGGAGGAAGCTTAGCCCTCCAGATGATTTGGACTTCATTTCCCAGAAGCCCCAGCCAGCACAGCCAATCATGAAGGATTGTGAGAGTTATAATCTGGAACACCTGGTGGAAAGCTCCTCACCTCTGGTTTAAGGCATAGTTTATGGGAGAGGGACACTTTTATTGAGTAGGTACCTTTTGGCTTTCAGGACTAGCAACCACAGATCAGCCTGTCCTCTGTACGTTCACTCCTGATTGTCTGGGGAGATGATAAAAACACAGCAAGCAGATGTCTTTGACAGGTCAGTGACAAAACTGACAGGTGAATTAGTCTGCTTGTGGACAGGAGCTGAGAGGCAGGGGCCCCAGTAGCTGCAGTCTGGTGAGAATTTGGTTCAAGGGCCAGCTGAAACTTCACTGGCTTCTTGTGCCACCTGACTTGTTGCGAACCAGCTGCTGCAGTACATGCCTGTATCTAGCTAGCTGCAATAGCTAAAAGGGACCGAAGAGTGGACTTCCAGAAAATGTAGCAAAGAGAATAAAACCCTTTAATCTGGGCCCTGGAACCCCCAGCTCAAGACTTCTGGTGTCTTACACCAGCTGGTACTTTCCCAAAGCCATCAAGGCTTAACTACCTTCACAGCATCCTATCATGTTGGTATGTTCTGTTAAGAAACAACATGGCTGACCTACTGGAAAGAACTGTCTGGGAGCAAATAGCTGACAACACCCATCCCTTGAACTCTCAGAGGTTGCTTCAGTGACTCCAGCACTAGGTGGCAAGCCACATGGATTTTGACACTGAAGGGACAGGCAGAGCTATACTGGACTTGCATCTTCAGTTGTCACACCTCATGTGGCGTCTGTCTGTCTGTGCCTCCACCAGGAGACCTGCTATCCACTGTGAGAATCCTTGGCTTAAGGGAGTATACGCCCTATCTGAGGCATTCCGCCTTCCCTCACATGGCCTTAGCGATGGCATCATTTTCATAGCCTTCAATGGCTTTCAGATTTCCCGAGTAGAGTAGAAGTCCACCCAGACACCCAAAGAATGTGTGTGGGCATCAAGAATGGATGAGCTATGAAGCTATGGAGTATCCCCCCGTGTGCACCACCTCTTCTCATAATGCTCATCAACTGAACAAGAAGGTCTGAAGAGGAATTCTTGGTGTGCTTGGCTGCATGAACTTAGAATCCACAGTCCCAGATGGCTGGATTCTTTGTGCCTTCAGCATAATGCACTTGGACTACCCTTGAACATTAGGAAGAATGTCTTTATTGTAAGAGCTGTTCAACAGTGGAATAGATTGCCTCAGAGATTGGTGGACTCTTTTGAAGTTTTTAACAGATGTTGGATGGCTGACTCTCAGGAATGTGTTAGGTATGTATTCCTGTGAAATGGGGAATTGGACTAGTTGGCCTTCATGGTCCCTACCAACTCGATGATTCTGTGATTTAGACCTCCCCATTCAATGGGTGAAAATCAGAGCTGGGGCCTGCAGCAGCATTCTGGGCAGTGCTGTGATACATGGCGCCGTGCCTCTTTCCCACTTTGTACTCCAAGGCCAGTCCTGTCATTAGCTAGAATGAAGCCACCCTCTCAGGCAGCCCATGTGGGGGGACAGCAGTGCTGTCTGCCAGCCATTCCTCCTGACTCCTTATGGGGATTTCCTTTTCTTAGAGGACAAAGCACACAGCTTGTCCTTCATCTCTCAACTAGCCTGTTTCCTTCAGGTGTGATGAAAGAAACCATCCCATTGCCAGAGAAGTATGATTCAGTTGCCAAATCACTTGACTTCTGTGCTTGAAACTGAGGGAGGATCATCTTATCTTTTGTTTAGGCAACAAAAAGTCTTGAGATGGTCCTGTTATCCCCACATATATTCTTTGAATGCCTGAATGGGCCTTAGAAAGGACTTGAACTTAAAAAAAAAACCCAAAAATCAGAAATTGGTATCCCTGATCAGAACAAATGGCTACTCTGCCGTGGTGCCAGAACTCCCAGCTGTTTCTGTGAGCAGTGCAAGGATAAGAGCTTGCATACGCTCTTCTCCTGTCTTGGTTAAAATTACTGTTTTGGCTCCTTGGTTACAGCTCCCATATTTGTTGCAAATCATGTCTTTGTAAATTCAGAGATAAAAGTTTAAAGGCAACTCCAGACTTCCATTACACTTTGGAGATACTGGGCAGCTATTCTGGCCTTTCCTTCTTAGTGGGGTTTCTGCCTTTGTGAAAGAGTTGGGAAAAGCCAAAATGGTTACAAAAGGAAGACACAGGTGCAGATCTTAAGAGGTTTCCTCCAACAAGCCTAGGCCCACTGAATTATTATTGTTTTTGAATGAAGAGTCAATACAGATAAATCCTATGGGTTTAGTGGGTCTACTTGAGTAGGGAGTAGCTTAGTAGCACATACCCTCCAACGTTTTACAGATGAAAACCAGGACAGATGTGGTCAGAAAACATCAGATTATGGTCAAGTTAGCAAGAGTTATTAAGGACGAAGAATAGACATGGTAGGAAAGACTGCAGCAGTTTGCTTTCACCTGAACCTGCTGGGAAGAGCAAGATTCTGGCTTCTGCTCTCCTCTCCCCTGCTAAGTTCATTGAATGCAAGCTATTTTTTGCACTTTGAATTTAATTTAAAGCAATTACAGTAAGCTGAGGACCAAGGGGCGAAATGGGAGGAGGAGAAAGTGGGACATTTTAAGAGCAGCTGAAAAATGTGGAATGACAGAGGATTAGTTGGAATGTCTGTACTAAATTGGGACAGTTGGAATGTATGGTTTCAGGTCATTATCCTCCAGACCTTTCATAAAAAGGCAAGGCAGCTGTGGAATTAATGCAAATTGAAAAGTTCTGGGGATCTTTATGAGATTGATCTGCCTGTACAAATGATTTAAAGAGAGAGAAGTGGGGAAGGGTAAATTAAAAAGAAACGCACATTACATTTTTCTTCTATATGGACAGAAGGGATTGAAAGTAGACAGAGGTGAGCATCTAGCTTAAAAGGATAGGGACTGTGAATATTCCAGAGTTAGGATGGGATGGATGACTTAACAGGCTGGAAAGGATGCTTTGGGAGGGGGGTGGGAGGGATGAGTGGATGTGGGGTGTCTTGTGGGGACTGAATGGTGAGAGATGTCACTATGGGATGGTTGCAGGGGTGGTGATACTTTAATGGAAAGGTTGTGGGAAGAAGTATGTAGGGATGGGGAGAGTATTTAAATTATCAAAACTTTAAAATCTCCAAATTCTGCAATGATAATAAATTGTGCATATTTGCAAACCTTTAATCAATGTGCTTAATTTGTCCCAGCAAAGGCTGCAGTTTTTCCAGATTTTCATGAAAATGGATGCGGAAGAAAGAACAACACAAGGAAGAATAAATAAGTTTTCCAGGTTTGGAAGGCGTAAAAGAGTCAGCATAGTGTTGCGGTTTGAGCGTTGGACTATGACTCTGGAGGTTGGGGTTCAGATCCCTGCTTGGCCATGGAGACCCACTGGGTGACCTTAAGCAAGTCACACTCTCCTAGCCTCAGAGGTAGGCAAATCCCCTCTGAATAAATTCTTCCAAGAAAACCCTGTGATAGGGTCACGTTACACTTACCATAAATCAGAAATGACTTGAAGGCACACAACAAGGGGAACAGAACTAAATGGAGAAACAGTCTCACTGAAGTTTCTGTTTTTCAGAAACGCAACGCTCTCTCTGCTCTCTTCTAAAGCAAAGTATGGCTCATTACAACTCTGTTATATCAGAAAATCTGGTTCATCTGAGAGGGCCTAGGGTGGGCTTTTCAACCATGGTGGGCAAATAAAATGGCTCTTGGAGCTTGCTCTCCCCTTTTTTCCTAGGAGCAGGAGAGGAGAAGCATAGCCTGGAATAAATAAGAAGATTTGGTATAGCAAATGTGCTTCCAGATAATGAGAATACTCAGACAGGCATAGGTTTATATTAAACTTTATTAACATTAGAATTAGGAAGTATCAACACAGAGATATATACATAGCTAATGAGACTCCCCCACAACTCCACGGCCACCTGCACAGTTCATATCACATCTCCCAATGCACTGATGCTTTTATATGCAGACACACACACACACAGTCTGAGACCCATCAGGTGGAAGGTATGTGCAGCTGTAGTTTTCTGAATTTAATTTTTTTCCAGTTAATAACTTACATTAACATGGGTAACACCTTGATAAACTAGTCATCTTGTGTTGTCCCAACCAAGAAGTGAGGCAACTTTTAACATTTCAAATGCTTCCCCTTGATTTCAGATTTTGATGAAGGGTTGGTATGAAGCATCACTTTCATTACCAATTAGACAGTAAATATAAGCAACCACCTTTGTGAAGCAATTATGTGCATATTGTCATAAATGTGATAAATTACCCCTTAGTAACTGGTTGTCTATATTACTCATGTCAAATGTTCACAGAACTATGCCAATGAAAAAAAAACCCAACCACCACCACCCTGGATGGTCTCTTTAAAACTGGGGGCTGCAGATCATACAAAAGCTCAAGTGAAGTTTCACTAAGCTTTAACACACACACACACACACACACACACTCTGATTTGTTTTGGTGTTACATAAGAGTTGTGCTCTTGTAAATCAAGTATCACATCCCCCACTTCTTGAAAGCAGAGCATACCAATGTTTAAACTACTAACTGTTTTAATATTCAATGTTGAATTGTGGAATCTGTAAACTTTCACTGAGATATGAAATTCTACAATTTGGATCCACGTTTCTGCTTGGAAATTTGAAAGTGCAAAAACCTGACAGAACGGTTTCAGCTGAAGCATACCCAGACAAGGAACATACACACAGAGACATAAAAGATGTGGTGATGGGGGTCATTTGTCTCTAGAAAAGGGCAGGAAATACAAAGATAACACGCATCTTTTAGTATGCCCCTAGGCGTATTAGGACCTACTCACATGCCCTTGGACCTACTCACTTGGGAGCAAGCACCACTCAACTCTGTATGAGTTATTTCTGAGTTGGTATGTGTAGGATCACACTGTAAGTACAGTAACATTAGGCGCTTGCTGTTAATAAGGCACACATTCCCATCTTAATGAGGTTTACGAGATATATGTATCACGTTAGAATCACAATTTGCTGCAGAATATTCTGTGTCTGATTATTTTGTAGAGTTTGTTTGCACCTCTGTTTCCACCCTGAAGCTCTACATACCTCCTCACCAAAAATCAGCATTCCATATCTGGCTGTCTAAAATCCTCTGACAAATTGTCCCACCACTTTTCTGACAGGTGCCCAACAGGGCCTGCTCTATGATTGAGAATGACTTCAGATGGTAAGCAGAAATGGAAGGGAAAGAAAAAATATATCCACATTTTATGCTTCCCATGCAATGGTCAAAGTGGGAACAGGAGCACCAACAACGGTCCTCCTTTTTTGCCTGTAAACTCTCCCTGTACCGGGAGCACACAGATCTTTTTTTTTTTGCAGAGGAGAGGAGGAAGTTTCAGTTTTAGATGTTATACCAGAAACATAAAAAGAAAACACAAAAGTCACTTATCTTTTCACTTTCTTCAACCCCTTCTGCGTTTCATCTGTAGTCACGGAAACTGAATCTGGCCTCATCAGTGCATGCAATTCTCCCACCTTTTTGCTTAATCAAATGTGGACCTTAAATGCCATATTTTGAAAATATAAGCCATTTCCGCACAACAAAGGCTCTTGTGAATCATCCTATCGCGGTCCAGGCAGGGAAGGGAGCACGACAGGAACACTCCCCTCTGCATGGGACCAGCTCCCTGAGGAAGAGAGTGTGATGGCCCCCCCGCCTCTTCCTTATGCAGCACAGCCAGGCATTTCCCAGGCTGTGCTGGGGGAGGAAGCGTTGCCATCGCGCTTCCTGTCCTTCCACAGGACAGGTAGGTATGCACGATCGCTGGTACTAAATGGATTTTATTTGTTCAGCGAATACCCCACAAGCGTGACACATGGGGATGGGATGGGCAGCAGGCTGGTGATGACATCGTGCAGAATCACAACCTGACTGCTGCCATCCTGTCCCCATAGCGGGACAGCCCCGTCATGTGGAAATGGCCATAGTATACATTTTCAAACTGACAACCATATTTCATACTCTCCAACGTTTTACAGATAAACGTATGTCCAACCATCGTCACGGTGTGGTCAAGATGGCAAAAATGATTAATGAGGAAGAACACATGAATTAGGAGTGGCCTAACTGGGAAGGGCAAGATTGTGCTCAGTCCTCATCGCTCTCCTCTGCAGATTACATTGTGTACAAGCTATTTTACCACTTTGAACTCAGTTTTCAGCAACTGAAATGAATTGACAAAAGGGGAAGTGGAAGGAGGAGAGAGCAAAGCACTGGAAAAGTGAGACAACAGTTGGAGGGTATGATCTTTTTAATAGTGGCCCCTGCTCATTCTGCTGATCTGCTTTCTCAACATCCCATTTCCAATGTAGCTAAGTTTTAATATTGTCAATTTCGTACTATCCTGAATCTATTAGAACAAGGTGAAGGGAGAACCATCAGATTCAGTATGGGAGAAGAGTCAATACTGCAAACAAGTAAAGGCAACAAAAGGATGAGAGGGATGTGCTATAGTGTGATCCTATGCAGGAACTATTTAAGGTGGTTCCAAATTTACAATTTCTCATGCTACTAATCCAAAGGGAGCATGCATTTATTCCACCTCTGCCTCCCTAGCAGGTTTTCTACATAGAAAGAAACAAAATGGAAGAAAGAAAGGGGGAAAAAAGAGGGTGGTAAAACATAGGAGGGATGGAAGTAGAAAAGAATGGTGTGTAAGCCCCCTCGTACAATTCAACAAATAAGGCCAGATGATTGTATATGAAAAGCAGGGCCAACCCTACTGGTCTGGTTGAGGATTCTGTAATGGCATATCTGTGTCTGCAGGGGTCAGCATGTGGACTCTTGAAGCCAGGTTTAATTTCCTTGGGGGAAATGGAACAGAAAATGGGGCAGTACACCATTTCCTTTACAGATAAATAAAAGTTTCTTTCTTTGGATAAAACTGGCAATTCAATTACTCAGCTTGCGCTTAGACCAGAGCTTTCCAAACTTTTCAAGTTGATGACACAATTTTTAGACATGCATCATTTTGCAACACACAGTAATTCAGTTTTACTGGCAAACTGGAAGTTAAACTAACCCCTTATAAGAGATACAGATACATACATACACAGTAATAACAAAATGTATGGGGACACAACATGTCTCATGAAAACCTTTCATATGTTTTTAACAATGCGATTTATAAATAGTGACATACATTTCCAAGATTGTAGGCGACACACCTACACACTTCAGGTGACACACTAACGTGTCATGGCACACCGCTTGGAAAGCCCTGGCTTGGACCACAATGCCTGCCTTTTGTTCCCCCAAGATAGGAATACTGCTGTGGTTCTTTTTGTTACATGTTCTAGCAACTAATTTTAAAGAAACCCAATGATTTTAAATTTTGTCACCTTCCTTGCTCTAATCTAAAATCTTCCTCTCAAACTCAGAAATCCTGACTTTCAGTCCTTTCTGTCTCCAATGACTATGCTATTCAGGAACCATGGCAAAAATCTCTAAATTTCTTATAGGCTGCCATGTATCCTAGTGTTTGTTAAATACCATATAAATCAATGTAAATTGCAACATGAAACTCTGAGGAACATTTGTGGCCTTTGTTTCATGAAATTAAGTTAGTGAGATGGATACTGTTTCTTCTATGAAAGTATCTCAACATCTGGTCGAAAACAACTCGAAAGTCACTAGCAAGTAGACAAGTTTGTTCATGGACTAGCCAGCAGTCCATGAACAACTGCAGGAAATGCTGTTTTTCCAGAGATCTCAAAAATAATAAAAATAAAAATAAAAAAAGACTCAGCTCCTGTTCAACCCACAAGGCCTCCATGTTGCCCTGTCACAGAAGACAAGTTGACATGAATGCCATCACTCAGTGAAGGTAATGTCAAGTGATGGCGTGCATGCCAAAACAGCCACTCCAGACCAAATACACTTTTCGTATCATCTGAAATCCATTAACCTTTCAGCGGCAGCTGCTCATACATTCTGTCCCAAGTCACCAATGGCTGCTGCACACATGTATGGTTATCACTTGACTCCAAGATGAAGTGAGGATTTCCATGAATTAATTGGAATACATGGATATAACACCACATTAAGACCCAGTGCAATCATCCAAATGCAGGACTTTCAGCGGAGTCAATTCACACAGTTAAAAGCCACGTGATGCTGACCTCAAAAGCCCCTCCCTAAACTGCAAACCCCAGGATTCCATAGGATGTTGAAAGTGGAATAATAGCACTATAACAGTCTAGTGCAGAAATGGTCTAGATCTCCACACCAAGCAGCTGAGTGACATACACTCAAATGTTGCGCCTACTGCATGTGTGAATCAACCTAGAAAACTGAAATTTTCTAGAATTCTTTGATCCTATTTACCCTGAAACCCACTGCCCCCAGAAACCATTCTCTTTCTCTCCATCTTCAGTCCTCACATCTCCAAGAACTTCACTGTAAGGAAAAATTTGGGTGACCTGATGATATGAGCCCACAAGATAGCCTATTACCCTCAAAGACAATTGTCCTTGAATAATATTTGCTCTTCAGAGACAGCTCTACCCTATGATGAAACATTGTGCAAATGCAACCAAGCTGTCATGAAACAACTGTACTTATCAAGTGAGTCCTTGGCTGGCTGAAACTGAAGAAAGTGAAGTGAATTTAAGATACACCAAGGCCAGGGGCCCTTAAAGCACACCTCACTTTCTGTCTGTTCTGAAATGTCCTACTTGGGAATACAGACCACTGCCATGAGGGAGCCATTCCCAGATATAGGATAAAATCCACACATAGAAAAATTAGTGGGCACTTGCCATTGAATTCTAAGGATTTTGAATTGAATCCAAATACCCAGATTCAGTGACATGCTTTTCACACATTTTGTAATGTGAGAAGCCACTAGATGAACTCCTACCCACCCGAGTCTTCTCTTCCTTCCATCTGCCCTCCTGTCCTACATCCTCCATCTTTCTTCTGCCTTTGCTCATCCAACTGTTTCGCCTCTGCCTTCATTGCTTGTGTCTTAGCTCCTTCTTCCATTCTTCTTCCTTCTCGCCTTTTCCTGTTGGCTTGCTGCCCCTGGACAAATTGCCATGACTAAAAAAAAAAACCCATGCAGCCTCTCTGCTGTACCTCATCTCCCAGAGTCGAAAGTTGGGGCAGCTGCAACACTTTCATTGGCCACAAGTGGGGGTGACAAAGAGGCAGGCCTGATCTGGCTCTGCCTGTGCCACCCATTCTGAGTCGAAAGCGCTTCATCAGCTGGGAAAGGTGGTGTGCTGGGGGCAAGGGAGAGAAGCGGGGGCAGCAGTCTGTCTCCACCTCTCCCAGTGCTTCTCACTGGATCAGCGGGGCTGAGCGGTCATTAGTCACTGTACGTTTCAGCTTGATGTGAGCAAAGGGATTGGTCCTACAGTGGCAGAGAAGAAAGGCATTAGGGTGGCAGGAAGGAAAGCCCAGATCTCAGAGATGCTCTCTGAAACTGGAAGGAGGAAAAGCTATTCTCTGGTTTGTAGGCAGGGGTCAGGCAAAGCTCGGCAACGTTCATTTTTGAACTACAGTCTGCAAAATTCCCCACTTGGCATGCTGGCTTGGGGATCTAAGGAGCCATAGTCTAAAAAAAGTCAGATTTTCAAAGCTTAGATCTGGATAGGTCAAGACATCACAGTGAATGAAGTGGCTGAAAGGCAGCGGAATGGAGTACACCACTATGAACTACACACAGCATTTCTGAATTCTCCTTCTACACTTTTCTTTATAGAAAGCTACTTTATTTTAGGTCAGATCATTAGTCTTTCTAGGCTGATACAGCCTATTCTGACTGGCATCAGTTCTCCAATGTCATGTGCAACTTTATCTTTTATCTGGAAGTAAAACTGGAGAGACATCTCAAGATGTTCAGAGAATGATAAAATGTGGCTTTTATTAAAAAAAACAAACCCAAACCTATTTCAGCCTGTATATTAAGACCTTCTTCAGAGAGTATTTAGAATTTAATGTCAAGAATCCTCTGGACCAGGAACTCTCAAACCAACTAATAGGCAAACAAAAACATTTAGATTCTAAGTAGCCTTTGAAGACAGCCTTAAGAGCCTACACAGGCCAAAAGATATCAGGCTTTGTTCACCAATAAAAGAACCCTCTTTTTTAGCATCTTGAGCATCCAGTTTCTTCTGTGGATTTTATTGGATACTCTCCAATTTTTGCTTCCTTCACATTTGTTTTCCAGTATCTGCTCCCTAATCTTTTAAATGGAAACGTGTGGCCTCTTGCATGCAAAGCATGTGCTCTACCACAAAGCTGTGGCATTCTCCCACCATTTTATTTATTTGATTTTATACTCTGCTCCTCAGTTCACCGAAATTCCCAGAGTGGGAGCCAATGCAGAACTTTAATGCTGGAGAGACTTTCCTGGCAAACACACAGGCAGCTGAATTTCTTCCTAATGGAAACTTCACTGTCTTCAAAGTTAGCCCAACACAGAATGCATTATGGCAATCTAGTCTTGACGTTAACAGTTATGAAATAAAAAAATTGATTGAATATAAAACTAGCACATAAAGACAAAACCTTCCATCTGGTTTTTGTTTTTTTCCCCGTTTTGGCTGCTGTTTCGGTTTTTTGCCTGTCACACTGTTTTCCAATCTGTAATTTTTAAGAACCGCAGTGCACATTTGTGTGAGTACTCCCTCTGAAGTCTGGACTGGTGCAAGTCCAAACCTAGGAAAAGGGGTTTTTCCCAAGAATCTCCCAAGCCAGCAGGGCTACTGGTTTGTCCAAGCTCTCATGTAAACCAGGCCACAGTGTCGGAAATCACCAAGGCCCTTTCCGCAGCTTACCTGATTCCAGCGTGGGCGCGCAGGGATCACACAAGCAGACTCTTGTGAGAGGCACTAGCGTCCCCTCTGCTTCTTCTCCATAGCAGCTGGGTACTTTCCCAGGCTGCACTGGGGGAGGAAGCGCGAGGGCCGCGTCTCTGGAGGCTCTGCACTCAAGGTAAGTGCGTGTGGGGCCCCGGAGTGATGCGCAATTGCGCATCATTTTCGGCAAGAAGCCAAAATTGATATATTGCATGATCGGCGCCTGCTGGCCCCGGCAGCATCGCGCAATTGCAAGGACGTCATGTGGAATGGTCCTCACAATTGGATAATGCTCTGGAGGCCCTTTCGCATGAGAAATAGCATGTGAAAAGGGCTCAAGTGTCAGCCCTGTGAACCTGCTCATACCAAGATTTGCCAGATAATGTCACAGTGAAGGACATAGGCAGACAGGAAGGACAAAGAGGGCTCTGGGAGCCATAGTGAGCTTTCGTACCTTGAAGGAGACGATGTTGGGCTCCCAAACTCATTTGCCAGCTGGAAAGGAAGCCAAAAGAGAAGGACTTTCAGATGCTAAATGCTTATTTAATCAGTTAATCAACTATAAGTAAAATAAAAAAGAGAACCACTGTGGGGTAGTGGTTTGAACATTAGACTACAATCCTGGAGACCACGGTACGATTCCCCGCTCGGCCATGGAAACCCACTGGGTAACCTCAGGCCCAACACGCACTCTCCGCCCCAGAAAACCCCATGATAGATTTGCCTTAGGGTCGCCATAAGACCAAAACAACTTGAAGGCACACAACAACAAACAAACAATGTTTTTGAGAGCCTGTGTGATGTAGTGGTTTGAACCCAGGACAAGCACACTAACTCTCAGCCTAGTGTGTCTCACAAGAATTGTTAGGAGAATAAAAATGGAGCCATGTATGCCTCTGTGGGTTCCTGGGAGGAAAGGCAGGATGTAAAGCTTGCAAACAAACAAACAAAGTAAGAAATGGGTGAGAAAATCTGCAGAGGGCCAGCACGATGTAGTGGTCTGAGTGTTGAACTTGGACTAGGACTCTGGCCAAATCCTCATGGAAACCCATGGAAACCCACTGGGTATCACTGGGCCAGTCAAATTCTCTCAGGCCATTTCTGCACTAGACTGTTATAGTCCAATTATTCCACTTTCAACATCCTATGGAATCCTGGGGTGTGCAGTTTAGGCCCCTCCCTAAACTGCAAACCCCTGGATTCCATCGGATGTTGAAAGCTGAATAATAGCACTATCACAGGCTAGTGCGGTAATGGCCTCAGTCTCAGAGGGAAGCAAAGGCAAACTCCCTTGGAACAAATCTTGCCAAGAAAACACCATGAGAAGTTTGCATTAGGGCTGCCGTAAATTGAAGATGACCTGAAGGCACTCAACGATAAACTATGTTGATACAATGCATGTAATTTAGAAGACTTCCTCAAGTCCTCTGCGCCAGCCATTCAAAAATAGAACAAAAGCACAGTTAAATACCAAGACAGATAAAAATTGCTATACAGACCCAACAGAATAAAATACAAACCCAACTACATAAGAGAAGGTGATAAAACAACAAAACAAAGCTAACCTGATAAAATAGGGGGGGAAATGGAATTGAAAGCAGACAAGAAATAAAATAGGGATTAAAATCACTAATAAGTAAACAGGTACTAAAGCAGCAAAAATCCAGGCCTGAAGAATACAGAAAAATCCTCCATTTCTTGAAGCAAGTGATCTGTACAAAATGTACAATGTCTTTTCTTTAAGAAATGCTGCTTTTTGGACTTTGACCACTGGGAGGCAGTAAAGAAACATACAGAAGGCACAAACACACATTCTTCTCTCTCTCTCTCTCTCATTCTCTCTTGTTCACACGTGCACATACGCGCGCGCGCGCACACACACTCACACACCACTCACCTGTGACAAGTCAGGGTTTAGCATGCTGTAAGGACGTTGTCGGGATGCACTAGCACGAGGTGAAGGTCCATATCGTGGGCCATCTCCACCATCAGTGCCAATGGATGGAGACCCCGCTCGGTCCAAATTTCCTGTGCTGCTACTGTTCATTTTGCTAAGGGGGAAACCACTGTGCAAGAGAGACAACAGAAAGCTTAAGCCAATGTATGCCTTTTATGAAGCCTCAGATCCCCAGTTCCTCCCACTCTTATCTTGTCCACCACCGTTCTTTTTTCAGAACCTGAGTATCAAAGCTTATTCCTCCACTAATTCCTTACACACAAGAATTTTCAGAATTAGCATGGTGTAGTGGTTTCAGCATTTGGCTATGAACCTCAGGACCAGGTGTTAAATCCCTACTTGGCCATGGAAACCCACTGGGTGGTCTTGGGCAAGTCACATTCTCTCAGCCTCAGAAGAAAGCAATGGCAAACCTCCTCTGAACAAATCTTGTCAAGCAAACCTCGTGATAGGTTTGCCTTAGGGTCGCCATAAGTTGCAAAGGACTTGAGGGCACACAGCAACAAAAAAGAATTTGCAAAGGGCTATGATATAGCCAGCCCTTGCCAGTGTTTTGTCCAGTGCTGACAGCAGTCTGTTTGTGTACGTGTTTAATTTACACCTGTCTTTCTCCTGGCCTGGGACCCAAGGCATCTTATAAAAAATGCTAAAAAATAAAGCGATGAAAAGTGACAACCAAAAAGTTAAATCACAATTAAACAAGGTATCATATGAAACTTTGACAGAAATATAGAAAGTACAAAATCATTTGAAAACATAGCAAATACAGCACAGCTCCCCCCCATTAAATTCCCTGCAACCAACTGTGCTCTATCCCTTGCTATGAGAGTAGATTGCGCTAGGCAAATACAGTGAAAGATACTTGGGCTGGTAAGTTCACATCCACATTTCTTGCAAGATTTTCTGTGTTGTTGTGTGGCTTCAGGTCACTTCTGACTCATGGCAACCCTAAGGTGAACCTATCCTGGGATTTTCATGGACAGTTTTGTTCAGTGGGAGGTTTGCCCTTGCATTCCTCTGAGACCACAGGCCGATCTAGGGTGGGGCAACTGGGACGCGTGCCCCGGGTGCCAATAGGGGGCAAAAAAGAGGACTCTCCTGCCTGCCCCCAGCTGCCATTCACCCCGCCCACCTCCACTCACCCCTCCCCTGTCCACTCCCTCCTGCCCCTGCTCATCCTGCCCATCTCTGCCCTCTATTCACCCTGCCCCTGCTCACCCCACCCACTTCCTCCTGCTGCTCACCCCGCTCCTGCTCACTCTGCCCTTGTCCCCACTCACCCTGCCCCTTTGCCCTGGGCACTGTTGAGCCTCCGTATGCCACTGTCTGAGACTGACAGTGTGTGACTTGCCCAAGGTCACCCAGTTGGTTTCTGTGGCTCCGCAGGGATTCAAAACCTGGACCATTTCCGCACTACACTGTTACAATGCTATTATCCCACTTTCAACATCCTGTGGAATCCTGGGGTCTGCAGTTTAGGGAGAGGCATTTAGAATTCTCAGCCAGAGAACTCTTTGGCCTCAGTAAACTACAAACCCCAGAATTCCACAGGATGTTGAAAGTGGAATAATAGCACTATAATAGTGTAGTGCAGAAACGGCCCTGGTCTCCAGAGTCATAGCCTTAACAGTCAAACCACTCTGCAGATTTTCCAACTCATTTCTTACTTTGTTTATTTCTTGTTAATTTTACATCCTCCCTTTCCTCCCAGGAACTCACGAAGGCACACAGAGCTCCTTTCGTATCCTTCTAACAATTCTTGTGAGACAAACTAGGCTCAGAAATAGTGTGTGTCCTAAGAGTACCCCGTCACTTTGCATTATTCTTTGCTTTAACTTCTTCTATCCCACCTTTCTCTTGATATGGGACCCAAGGCATATATTGTACATCACCTTTGGCCCCACATTGTAAGAAAGATGGGATATAAATAAAGCCAATAAAAAATAAAATAAATAAATAAAAATGTAGGCTTTCCATTTTTTTTTGTTGCTGCTTATGATAGGAAAATGAGTTTTTCTTCTTCTAGAGAATACAACATTTTGGGGAGAAAACTTTTAAACAGGATGTTTGCAAAAAAGTGTAGAAACACAAAAGGTCATTAGAAAATGTACAGACACTACCGTAATCTCATATGGGGGAGCGGGGAAGAAAACTTTTAAAATTCTCCATATGTGAATGAAGAAAGCAAAAATTCACGCTCCTGCTTGCTGACTTGGAAAAATTGATGTGATTGCAGCTCCCCTGCTTCCAGATTGTATAATCCTGAAACCCAGTTTCATCTAAAAAGGCCCCTCCATCTTTCTGAGTAACTACGAAACTCTCATTCTCTGCCTTACCTGCCGACTGATTTGTCCCCCCCTTCAGCTGGGGGAAAGGGCCGCGTGTAGGAGAAGGGAAACCAGCCTTTCCTGCAGAGGGGAAGAGGGGAGGCAGAGGGGGTGGGAAGGAGACTTTTAAAACAGGAAGAGAAAAGGCACACAGCCATTTCCCATTCTATTGAAGTTCCAGATGGGGAATATGAAAGGTTCCTGTTAAGGACAAGAAGTGGCAGGGAGCTATGTCAGCCAAGACAGAGAACCAGAACTTTTGGGCACTTCTCAAACACAGGACAGTCTAAGAAAGACTTCCTAACTGGGCCCCTGGATGTTGACTTTAGTGCCTTCAGTTTAGTCTTTTGAGGATAGGTACCTCCTTTGCATTGACCCAAAGCCACTAATCCATCTTCAGCCTTGTATTGCTTCCTCTGGCTTGGATGTGGCTCACTCAGTCTGCAGAGGGCAATGTCTCCCATTGTCTGCTGCTAACTGAGAACCTTTAAGGGAGACATCTGGGACGGAGAGGTAAAGTTTCCAAAAAGCTGAAGCCATAGCAAAAAAAAAAAAAAAAAAAAAAATGGCTGGCATCCTGTTTGGGACTTGTGTCTTTGGGCCTTTCTGCAATACACTATTGTAGTGCTATTATTCCACTTTCACCATCCTATGGAATCCTGGAGTTTGCAGTTTAGGGAGGGGAATTTAGAATTTTCAGCCAAAGAGCTCTTTGGCTTCAGTAAACTACAAACCCCAGAATTCCACAGGATGTTGAAAATGGAATAACAGTGTAGTGTGGAAAGGCCCTTTGAAAATGGGCTTACATATGCAGAAAATTGAATTGAGTCATTTTGCAATGTCTGTATTCACCTAGGCAGCATGGTGTCAGTTGTACAATGGTAGCCAGTGGCATGACTGATGCACCACAGCCAGATGTGCCATGGCCCAGACACCCCAATGCACATCCAGACAGGAAGTGTGAGAGCACAACAGAAGCATCCAATGCACATCAGAAGTATCTGGTGCACATAAAAGGACTCTTGCTGGGCACAGAGGCATACCTTTGCAGTTCATTACCAGGGTTTTGTTGCATTTTTGCAACATAGCTACAGATCTGTAAGGAAATGTAGACTATACTATAGGATCTTGACCTTTCCCTCCTGTTTTTTTCTGGAAAACACGGAAATTTTCAGAAAAAGGTAAAAGCTGTGATATTAACACGCTTTACAGATTGAAGGGTGCTTTGTTACTTTAGGAACACAAAATGAACTAAATACACAATATAATGCAATTATGTAATTTTACTTAGCATCAAATGATTATGTTTGGCATATTAAAAGTTCCATTTATTCAGATAATAGTTACAAATGGAATTTCTCTTTAAAAAAATTATTTGTTATTACAGATTAAACTACAAGGTCCTGGACTAGAGAGAATCTCTTCACTTTTTCAACTTCATTAGGAGCAGACAAAAATGAATAAAAACAAAAGAAACCATCAAATTTGGCACAAGAGAGAAAATTATGGTTTCCTCTCATCTGTCAGGAAGATAAAAGCATTCATCCTTATAAAAAGAACCAAGAAAGGGTTACCAAGACCAGGAACTGAAATAACCAAAGAGTGAACACTGTCTCATGAATAAGTCTTCTTGTTACACTGTTTTTAGAAATAATTTTGGGGGAGTAAATACATGGACGCTTTGTTTCAGAGTTTTTTTTTTCTTTTTCATGATTCTAAAGTAAAATATTCCATAATCAATTTTGTTCCAACTTCCAATTTTTTGAACTTTTCCGGGGGGAAAGGCTTTCCCCAGATTGTTCCATCCCTTTCCTCCGCCTGGGCCTTCACATTTCTAGCCTGGGATAGAAGCCTGGGCCTTCTGCAGGCAAACCAAGTGCCCTACAAGCAGTCCCCAGCCATCCCTCAAATTTACAGATCTCTCTCCCCTGGGGAGAGGTCACAGTGAGACTGATGTACACCAGAGTTGGACCCACACAGATACAGATAAATCCCCATCAGAAAGACACCGTCCAACTGAAAAAATCACTTCTTTTAAGACCATAAATCCCAGAACCCCCACCCCACATTGCCACTGGCCATGGCATTCTGGGAACTGCAGTCCAGAAAGGGCACTTTTCCAAAAGGCTTATTTAAGCCAGCTGCAATAGTGAAGAGGATCTCACTCACATTTTGGTTGTCTCGTTTTCCCCGTAATGCCAGCCATCCCGTGCCTCAGTCACCAACAAAAGGATAACATCTCCCTCTTGGAAGTTGAGCAGAGTGCTGTTCTCCCCTGCTGCATGGGAGAATATTGCCTGAACCCTCCGGCGCTCAGAACGGGGAGGCAGGACTGAAAGAGGACTGATGCGGGGCAGGGTCTTGTTCTCTACTGTAGGGGCGAAAGCAGGGGTAAGACAGTCAGTGGACAGGAAAGAAATTAGACGTGAATCTCTCTGGTATAGGACATTTTGCTATCTACCAAGGGCCAGACGCGCTCCAAAATACATAGGGTTTTTTTTTAATTAATGCAATTTAAGCATTGTACTTTTGTAAGAACGCTCCCTGCCGGTTTGTTCAAGGAAACTTTCTCAACTAGATTCTGTTACAGGTTGTGTGAGTCCTCATATTTGGTACAGGTTCCAGATCAGAACCTGGTGGCACGGAATCATTTTGCAGTTGGGTTCCAGAGGAATATCTTCTCTCCAGGAAAAATGAACTCTCCAGATTTTAAAACTGTGGTTTGTTTTTTGTTTTGTCATCTGCAAAATGCAAATTGGTGTCTCCCCATTCTGCCTCTTCTTGCATCCTGCTCCCAAAAAGCATTAGACTTCTTTGCGAATTCTCCATCTCTTCATCTGGCTTTGTGAGTTCCAAAAGGGTGCAACGGTGAAACTTTGTAACTGTGCTTTTTTTTTTTTTAAAGAGCAGGAAGAGCCCATACAAAGAATCTGTTCTTCTCCAATGTTCCAAAGTCTGAATTTCTGACCAGAATTTAATGAGAACAGAGCCAACCAAATGCCAGAATCCCAGAACAATAAAGGAAAGGAACTATTCCATTCAGCCCCATTTTAACTGGTACAAGACAAACAGGGAGAAAAGCCCTGGGATGAGTTCCTGGTTGGGATCAGCATGAGAGACTCACCCAACGTTGCCAGACGGGTCTCTGTTGACATCTTGCGTGGCATGGGCAGGGTGCAGGAATAGCTGTCAGCAGTCTTGGTCTGTGGAGGAGTCTGAGTGGTTTGTGTGGGTGGAAGGCCAGAGGTGATGGTGACGGGTTCACTAACTGCTGGATGGCCCAAGTCCCGAGATCCCCGCCCACGGTGTGAGTCGCCATTTGGCAGTGGGGTCACCTCCTGGACTGAAGCACGCTGTACGGGTAGGGCAAGAAGAGTCCCAAAGTGTAGGGGATGAGAGACAGCGAGAAACAAATGAGAGACCATTTGGGTACCAAGAATTTGGAAATGTTACCTTTGGGGGACTATGTTACTCAGAAACTCCAAGGAATTCCTGGTATTATAACCTCAAAATCTAAAATTTCTCAGCTTAGACCAGAAGCATTCCACTGTTCCACCTTCTTCCATTTAAAACAACAACAACTGTGGCCTGAATAGAAGGCCACAGAACTTCCCAGCGTACTTGGCGAGCATCATATTGGTAGCTTAAGAGTTGCTATTTTGATGTACTATCTGGTCAGCAAAATTGGATCCCCCGGCCCACCAAAATTGGCAGTGAAGGAACAAGCAGAGAGGGGTTGAATGTACAGTTTACTGGCCACCTCCAGCCAGATACTCACATGGTTTGCTCCCAGCTCTGACAGCTCTTCTAGAATCTTGGGGCCAGGGAGGGGGTCAACGCCTGGGACAGGAGCCCCACTGGAGATGTTATTGGCAGTCAGCTTGACCAAGGCCAGTGCCCGCTCTGGTAAGCGGGTGGGTTGAGTGCACGATGTTTGCCAGATGGGGAGCTTGGCAGCCAGCAGTTCCCGCACCTGCAGGGGATGAAAGGAATGAGTGATTGTTTTGGATTCTCTGGGCTAACCAGTTTCTATCCTCTCCCTCTCCTAAGCTTGGCCATGTTGAAATTTAAAATTGGCATACGTTTAAATATGGCAACATGTGTCTATTAGCAACCACATCAAAGCTGTGGGAAGTTCTGCAGGATCTGTTCCCTATCTTGATTTCACCTTGGCTTGGCCACATTATGACAAGCCAGTCTTGATGCCTATAAGAGTTAGAAACATAGGACCAAATTGGAAGTAAATAATATCTTGTGTTAAAGCCGTTTTTAAAAAATGTAAATTGCACCAGCTAGCTTGATAGTTATGGGAACCACATCAGATGTGGAGAGAGAATTTCACACTTTTATATCTTCTGCTGTGCTCCTGAGAAAAATCTTTCCTGTGAAGATGCCCTTTGCTTTTGGGAGACCCCCCCACCAACATCACTGGCAACAGAGGATTTTACTAGAAAGCAACTAGTGACTTCAGGAGAAAGATTTCCCTCAGGAATGCAGCACTGGAGGAAAGGATTAAATCCCTCCTCCAAAACTGGCTTGAGTGTGGACTATGGACTTTATCAAACGAGGCAGGTAAATCGCAACTGCAGCAGGATAACACCGTCTTTGGTAGGGGCTTATTACATGACTTTGTTTCTCTTCTGTTGTTCTCCAGGTGGGAGACCATTTGAAAAGTGTTTCTTTTATTAACACAAAAAATCCATCAATGACCCCTTTGTAAAAGAAAAATCTTTCCAAATGGTCTTCCACCAGGAGAGCAACAAAAGAGGAATGAGGCAACGTGGTAAGTCCCAGCCAAAGACACTATTATCCTGCTGCAATTGCAATCTGAGAGCCAGCATGGTGTAGTGGTTTGAGCACTGAACTACAGCCCTGGAGACCGGGATTTGATTCCCCACTGAGCCATGGAAACCCACTGGGTGACCCTGGATGCATCACACACTCTCAGCCCCAGAAAATCCTGTGATAGGTTCATCTTAGGATCACCATAAGTCAGAAATGACTTGAAGGCAAACAAGAGCAACAAGAACAACAGCAACAACAAAAACTGCAATTTGCTTGCTTTGTGTGATAGATAAAGCTCTTTGACTCTAGACACCAAACTTCAAATCCTGCGTGGGTGACCTTCAGCAAGTCACTCGCTTTCAGCCTCAGTGGAAGGCAAAGGCAAACCCCCTCCGAACAAATCTTGCCAAGAAAACCCCATGATAAGTTGGAAATGACTTGAAGGTATGTAGCAACAACAACCAATCCTGAGCCCATCACAATAATTATTAGCATCCCATAGTTGAAGTTATTTGCATTTTTTTAAAAAATGGCACATTTGATGGAAAGGTCTTTTGAGGCGTAAGTGTAGTTTAGCACTTACTTACAAATATTGTTCATTATATTCTATTCCTCATCACCTTTATACGCCACTTGTCTCCTAGGAGTACACGGTTTTACTCTTCTCCATTTTAAATGGTTGTCTTCTCCCCAGTTGTATCCTCAAAACAGTCCTTTAATGTAGGCTAAGCCAAGAAAGCCTGAATAATCCAAGATCAGACAGTGAGTTTCATGGCCAAGTGTGGAGTTGAACCTGGGCCTCGCTAGTCAGCCACTGGAACCCGCACACTTACATGGCCCAAAGGATGAGTTCTGCAATCACACCAAATTCTGCACTTATATAGCGTAAGAGCAGAATCACAGAATGCATATGACCCTTCTCGTATCCTTCTTCTGTCAAAGGGCAGAAAAATATTCTCACTTCCCCATCAATTACCATCTGAAAGCCAGTAAAGACCTTCCTTTCTAGGTCAGGATTTAATGCATAAATTTTGACCTACTCTGTTCAAAGTTGGTTGGGGTATTTTGGCAGTTGTAGTAAAATAATTTTTTTTAAAGCTCTGAATCTACTGAATTTTTAAAAGAAAAATATCTGAAATGTTTTGACTGCTGTTGTAATGTTATCTTCCATGTCTCTTCTTCTGTTAATATTTAGTGGGTTTTGTTTTAAATTGCAAGGATGTTTATAATGTTACACTTCTTTATTTTGCCACTAGTTGCCTTGAGCTATGTGGAAGAAAGGAGGAGTATAAACGTCCTCAGACAAATTAATAAATACAAGGGGAATCTCAATCTAATACCTATATTGAGGGTGGAGAAATGTGGGAGAAAGGAGAGGTTGCTCCTTCCTGTGCGGTGGATGGCACTCACCTTACTGTGATAGTTGCTGAAATGTTTGGAAACGGCACATTGACGATCCACCAGGAAGGAGTACCGGCGCCTCTCTTCTGTCAGGGCTGCCTTGTAGCCTTCAGCCACATACCGATCCAGCTCGCTTTGTTTGGTGCTCATGACCTCCACATACTTAAGGCACAGGGAGCAAAAACATCCAAAGTCACCACAAGAAAGGGAAGGGGGTATTATGTTCTCAGCTAACACATAACCACACCAGTATATGCGTGTGTGTAGAATATCCTGCCTTTTTCTCTATATGGGATCCGAACAGCATCGCCAGATCTCAAGGCCTGGCCCTGAATCTCTGGTCCTGAACCCCCCTCTCCCACCCTTAAGGCAAGTGGAGAGGAATCTCAGGGTGAGAGCACTGTCTTGAAAAGAAAGGAGGTGTATTCTCTTTTATTTTGTTGTTTATTTGAATCGCAAACTCTACGCAACTGTGGTTGATGCTCAATGTATCACGCTTAATGACATCACTAGGGACCTGTGACATCACAACAGGTAATCCCTAGGAATCAGGTTTTGGCTTTGAAACTTCAGGGCCTGGGATAGCCCTAACCCGGCAACCCTAGATCCAAGACGACTCACAATTTCAATTAAAACAAAACACAGTTAAAACAATGGACAGTGTGAAAGTTTTAAAAAATCAGTTGAACAAACACAGAATAGCTTTTAAAAGGCAGTTAAAATACAATAATGGTATTAAAAATATGACTACAACACACCTCAGTTAAAAGACTTATGAAATAGATAGCTAATATTCAAAGGTCTGGATAAACAGAAATCTCTTTATTTATTGAAATTATATTCTATCTTTTTCCCCAAGGTGAGATTCAAGGCATTTGCCTGTTGACAGAGAGAGAACAGAGACTCAGCCAACTAGCTTTCCATGGGAGGAAGTTCCAAACTGGGAGCAGCCACTGAGAAGGCTCTCTCTCCTCCATGTCCTCACCCAATATACGTATGATAGTGGTGGGATCAAGAGGAGGAAGAAATGGCAACACAGGACAGAATTCAATATCTCCTAATGATACTGCTTGTAGCACTTTTTTTTTTAAACATTTCATTCAACCCAGCCCTATGAAGAGTGGCTTAGGGAGCTGGGTATGTTCAGCCTGAATAAGGTAAGGCTAAGAGGTGACACGATAGCCATGTTTAAATATTTGAAAGGATGTTATATGGAAGATGGGGCAAGCTTGTTTTCTGCTGCCCCAGAGACCAGGATATGGAGAAATGGATTCATACTACATGAAGAGACATTCTACCTAAACCTCAGGAAGAGGTTTCTGATGGTAAGAACAGTTTGACAGTAGAATGTGCTGTCTCAGAGTGTGGTGGAGTCTCCTTCTTTGGAGGTTTTTAAACAGAGGCTGGATGGCCATCTGTTGTGAGCGCTTTGAATGTGTACTCCTGCATGGCAGGGAGTGGTTCTGGATGGCTCTTGTGATCACTTCCTGACTCTATGATTCTATGATTTAATAAATGTATGCACCACCACCCTTCAACAGAAATCATCAAAGCTGTTCACAGCATAAGAACTTCAGAAAAGAACTTGTGATGTATATATGCCTGAATCTTCCACAGTAAGTGCCCACAGTGGCTGGTGAATTTTGGGAGCTGTTGTTCAAAAATGTAGGCTTCCCAAGCTCTGCTTGGAACACACATGAACAACCATAAACCACCATGAAAATGAAATTAATCATAACTGAGCAGCAAAGGAGCATAAAAACCAGAATGCCAAAAATTCTAAAGGCTTGTTTTCCGCTGCTCGAAAGACTAGGACAAGGAGCAATGGATTCAAGCCGCAGGAAAGGAAATTCCATCTGAACCTCAGGAAGAACTTCCTGATAGTCAGAGCTGTCCGGCAGTGGAATATGCTGCCTCAGAGTGTGGTGGAGTCTCCTTCTTTGGAGGTCTTTAAGCAGAGGCCGGATGGCCATCTGTTGGGACTGCTTTGATGTGTGTTCCTGCATGGAAGGGGGTTGGACTGGATGGCCCCTGTGGGCTCTTCCAACTCTTCTATGATTCTATTATTCTCGGGACATTTTTTTAAAAACAGGCTTGTTCAAGGCTGAAAAGACAATGCTGTAGATATCAGTGGTCCCCTGGAGGAAGAGAGGCCTTGTCATAGATTTGGAAAATGGCAGTCCTTAAGGATTACCCATTTCTTTATTGCATCTTGCATGAATATCTTTATTTACGCATTACTGAAACATTTTGAAGCTGCATTTTAGCTCTAAAAAAGTGTCCCCATAGTAGATTAGAACAATAAAATAACAAAGAAAATAAAAAGGAACATTCCAAGCCAAAGCAAAAAAGGATAACCCAAAAGCACAGATAGATACACTATCAGAGATCAAAAGCTTGATGTGACAGCCATGTCTTAGTTGGCTACCTAAAGAGCAACAGAGAAGGGGCTTGTCTAATCTTTCTAAGGAGGACATTCCATAAGTGGGACACTACCACGGAAAAGGCCTTGTCCTGCACCCTCAACAATCTACCTTGTCCTAGTGATGGGAATTAGCAGGGCCTTGAAAGCTGACTGCAATTGAAAGGCAAGCTCATAGGAGGAGATGGTCTTTCAGATCTTCTTGTCTCTCTAAGATTCAGCAGAAAGCAATCAGGAAAAGGGAATCTGCAATGGTGGTATTCTGTCTGTGTAATATTCTTCCATGTTATTCTGTTTTAAGCACCTATTTACTTTCTCCAGCTTTTAAAAAGAACACCTAGTTTGAAGTGACTGGTTTTTTAGGCTTTTATCTGCTGTTTGTTTCATCATAATACTGTTTTAAGGCACTTTATAGTGCTATCTTCATGTTAATTTTGTAGGAGTGGCCTTGGAAAATTCTACCTGAAATGGGATATACCCTAATAATAGATAGGTAGATATCACAGGGAGCCATTCATATTTAAGAAGCATAGGGACGGGCAAAGTGCAGCCTGCACTCACATGCTGTCCCTGAAGCCCCCAAATCTTAAAAAAAAATTGGTACCAGAAAGAGTGCTGAACAGGGGATTCATCATTTTAAATCTCCTTTCGGTGGTGAAACTGTCTGGAAAGCCTAGAGAAAAATCACTATCTCTCAGCATAATCTAGTTCGCCAGCTTGCTGTAAGGAGAGATCTAAGTGAGACACTCACTCAAGGGCAGAAGCAGCTGGTGGCTTCATGACAGTGGGACTATAAATCTGTTCTAGGTTTTACTCTAAATTTTAAAGGCTCTATCCAAGATTCTGAATCCTATAGCAAAGTAAGATCAACACTTAGGAAATCTCCTTTAAAGTTGGGACTAACAGCCAGGGCAGATTCACCACCCACTGGCCCAGAAGACACCTACCCACCACTGATGGACAGAAGGCAAGCTGCAACAGGGCCACCTTGGTATTCACAATCGTCAAGTCTCTGCATTTGATTTTTACAACCAAGTTCCTAGTCCTCATGGACTCAAAGACAGGAGTAAAACTGTGTGCCCATGTTTGGTTAGTTTCATTGCTGAGCAATGCATTCTGGGCTGGTTCCAGACTTTCCTACTTTCCTACTTAGAAAAGTCCCATTAAAAGCAGTCATAACTATGGAATGCCTTCCCCTCCCCAGAGCTTGTCTGCCACCCACACTGCAATTTTTTCCACCGCCAGGTTGAAACACGTTTGTTCACACAGGCTTTTTAATTTGGCTGCGTTCTAAGATATAAGTACTTTAGCTGTCCTTTTCTCATTATATTTTATGCTTGTACGCTGCCCTGAAAGTCTAAGCTGAATGGAGGGCAGTCCAAGTAACTTTCTAGTTCAGACATTTTTCTTTCTACCTCCTTGAAATTCTACTTACGGGATGAGGTTCAAAAAAGTCCCATTGTTTTAAATTCTGTTTTGGACATTTACCAAATGTCATTTCCACCTAAGTTACTACTAATGCCTGCTGGACACTTAACAGATTCCACCGCTGGCAGAGAGAGATTAACCCCACAAACACTGGCACTGACATTAAAACATAATCACCTTCACCCAGATTTAGGGGCAAAACTGCAGGGAAATTGCTCTACCCAAACCATTGGAAGATCTCATCCGATCTCATGCTAAAAAGATTTCAAGAAGCCCCAACTACTTCTGCATAATGTTTCTAGAATCTTTGGCCACATTGTTCTGGATTAATTAGTGCGGATTAACAACCACTATCTAACTCCACACTCACAACCACTGATGTGGATTAAGGTCCGCATGGCACTGTCCACAGGCGAGCACTGAAACAAGGAATAAAAAGATGGTCAATCCTCTCACCCCCCTTGAATCATGCACGGGGGTGGGGGTGAGTGCTCTAAAGTGCTAATCTGTGTTTTAAGAGATGAGGAACACATTCTCGTTTATTTCCCTACCAAGAAGGAATGCTGGAAGGGGCAAGGGGCACTTCCATAGGATCCAGGAGATGAAGGGTTACCTCTGCACCCTTATCCTTAATGGCTCCCTCCTTGTGGCCTCTAGCCTGAGCAGGCCTTGATCCTGAAGTAATGGTTACCGAGGCAACAAGGTTGACAAAAGGGGCCTTCCCAGGGCCAAATGCCAGTCTCGCTGCTGCTGCTGGGATTCACAGGACGGAGGTAGAGGAGGGGTTTTTTTGGGCGGGGGGAGGACAGTAGACAGGGGAGACAGGGCACCGAACTGAAGTGAGCATTAGAACGAAGAAGCAAAGGAGGCAAGACTTCTGAAGCAATGTGTCATTTGTGTTTGTTGCTGCACTTGAAGGCAAGGGGGTTGGACAGTCACTACTGTCTAGTGTTCCGAAAAACAGGATTGCACCCTCTCACTGGATAGATCTGCAAGCTTTCCTAGGTCTGTAGGTACCACTTTTGGAAACCTTTCCTGTGTTTAAGATACAACCAAGTACGTCAAAGAAAGTGGGCAAGAACTGTACTTTGTGCTTGTATGTGCACACATGCTCTGAACTCGGTGCGTATGAGCGCCTGGCGAGCGTGAATGCCTTCGCGCAAACAGGATATCCATTTGTTTATGTGTACATTTATGGTATGCATAAAGAAGTCTGTACATGGGTCAGGCTGTGCGTGCATTTCTCTTCGGTGTGATTGTAGGTGGCCCCCTCTCTGTAGAGATTACCTCTCCAGGCACCAAATGGCCAAAGAATGTTAAACCTTTTAAAGACATAAACTTCTTAGTGACCCCAATCCCAGCACCCAGACGGCAGGCATCCGTATGGAGCAGCCAGCAACCTTTGTCTTGCACAGGAATGGGGAGAGAACGCTGATTGTGAGGTGAGCAATACAACTGCCAGCATTCTCATCAGAAAATAAATCCCATTTGCTATACACGGCAGGAGATAGTAGTTTCCTAAGAGGAAGATACATGTTCCAGAGCTTGGGGGGAAAAAAAGAAAATAGGGTGTAATTTCCAGAATACCTTGGTGAGCTTATCCACCAGCATGGCTACAATATCCTAAAAATCTCTAGGAGATTTGGGAACTGTAGTCCAAAATAGAATAACTTCCATGCTCTGATCTAGACACTTTGGCCATTCCCAGTGGATACCACTTTCCACTGAACAACCTGATCATTTTCTTCTTCCAACCTCACTTGCACTCAGGTATCACTGATCTGTATTTTTAGCACTACATAAATAAAATACCCAAATATTATTCATTTTCTGAGTTTGGCAAGCAGTGTCTGGGATGTTGTACTTAGCTGCTTCATCAGACATAGGCCCAACCCTGCTATGAGTCAGAGAGAAACGGCCTTTTCAGGCAATCAATTTTGTGGTTCATGAAAAGGCAGCAAATTGTTGATGTACTTTTTAATTGCTGTATTTTTACCATAAAACAGAGGGAAAGGAGGCAGTGGGATGTTTTTGCCCTAGGCACCAAATTAACCTAACTGGTCTTAGGTACTATGAATCCTGGTCTAGGGTGTGGGAAAGCCGTTTGCCACTTTGCCTTAGGCAGCCAAGTGCCTGATCAGACATGTCTAGGCCCTGATCAGACCTAGTAGGCAGCATCCTCCACTGGAGAACATGAGAAATCTCTACTGCCAAACATTTCTTTTCCAAGACATATTTGCTCCAAGATACTACAGATCTGTATTTTTAGTGTCATACCAAAACACCTCCCTCCTAATTATTATTTGTTTTCAAAATTTAGCATATGCTGGCCAGGTTGTTGTATCTTGCATCCACCTAAGGAAAACATATACTGTACTTAGCCAGAGTTGGAAGATATATTTCCACAAGACACAACTCTGAAATCTCCTATTCATGCATATCATGTGATTATTCACCTCTTGATGCTTCCCAGCCCAGTGTACAAATAGCCCTCCATAACAAAGCTGATGTTGAGTTGACATAAATTTACCATCTGTGGTGAGTCAGCTATGATTGCTTATTTGCATATGCAAATCACACACTAGATCCTATATCAGTTCTTCCTAAGTCACAATTTCTTTACATCCCATTCATTTCAATGGGTCTATGGCCATTTCTGCCCTACACTGTTATAGTGCTATAATTACACAGTTGTCTTTCAACCTCCTGTGGAATTCTGGCGTTTGTAGTTTACTGAGGCCAAAGAGCTCTCTGGCTGAGAATTCTAAATGCCTCTCCCTAACCTGCAAATCCCAGGATTCCATAGGATGTTGAAAGTGGAACAATAGCACTATAACAATGTAGGGCGGAAATGGCATCTGTTAGGCAGGATTAATGTTGGACTTAGTCTTGTCTCTTCATGTTCTGTTTAATAAGTGCTGAACATTCAGGTGTGGCCATGCCCACAGCGGCAGAGCTACATGAGGTTACTGCTAAGAATTATACCTCTATCTAAAAATCTCCCCTCCCTCCACTATAATGCACAGCAATACCTATGAGGCTGTGATATCATGGTGGTACACATTTCCTTGGCCCTTTTCACACGGCATTCGCCATGTGAAAGGGCCCCTCGAGTGTTGCGCGATTGTGAGGAGTGAGCTGCACGACACACGCACAATCGCGTGACGCTCCAGTGCCTGGCAGGTGCCGCTCGTGCATTTTTTCATTTTCGGCTTTCAGCTGAAAATGGTGCGCAATCGTGCATTGCTCTAGGGCCCCATGTGCACTTGCTGTGCATGTGGACCCTCTGGAGCTGCGGCGGTCACGCTTCCTGCCCCGTTGCAGCCTGGGAAACTCCCAGGCTGCGCTGTAGAAGGAAGAGGCGGGGCTCTTGCGCTCAGGAGTAGGCAGCTCATGCAGAGCTGAAGCAGCGGGGACGCGAGAGCCTCTCACTGGAGGCTGCTTACGCGATCCCCGCACCCCAGCACCAAAAAAAGGTACGTTGCAGAAGGGGCCCCTGTCACTGCTACGTACCATTTGCTGCCATTTGGAAGTGGAGGGAAAACCCAAGGGGTAAATAATCCTAAATGGAGAGCTTAGAAAAATTAGTTTCAGACTACGTATTTCAGATGCTCGGGGATTCTGGAAGCAGCAGTTGAGAACGATAATTTTTCCCAAACTCTGTCTACATGTTGTAAGGGAAAGAGTTAAAATAGCATCAGGATATTAATTTTAGTAGCACCGTCATGTAAATCACAGGGTTTAACCCTGTACCATTTTAGGTTCAGGAGAGAACATTTGTAACACCAGGAAGTTAACTGGAAGTCATTTCATATTACCTCCTGTTTTTAAAAAAGGCATCTCTTAGGCCTAAAATGTCTCAAAGGAGCTCAAAAATGTGGTGAAAATATCCTCCATAACCCCAGAGGGCATATGAGGCAAATGTTTAGAGATCTTGAAAACAGTCCTGGGCCTGCACTTTGCCCACCCTAAGTAAAAAATTCTCTTGCGCTCATTCCATTAACAAGGAACACAAGAAACAATGCTACATCTAGTAGCCCCTTGCCCCATCTAGCTCAGTATTGCTTACACTGACTGGAAGCAGCTCTCTAGGGTTTAAGGAAGGGGTCCTTCCCAGCCTGACTTGGAAACAGTAGGGATCAACTGGGGAATTTCTGTGGGCCAAGTATATCCCCTACCACTGAGCTCGTTCTCTCCTTTGCTTTCTATACACCTACTGAGTATCTACTATTGAGGTGAACAACTTGTGGCCATCCAGATGTTGTCACACTGCAGCTCCCTTCAGTCACTGGGCTCTACTGGCTAGGACTGATGGGAGTTGTAGTTCAACAGCATTTGGACGGCCCTAAGGGCCTTTCTACACTATACTGTTATCATGCTATTATTCCACTTTCAAGATCCTATGGAATCCTGGAGTTTGTACTTTAGGGAGAAGCATCTAGAATTCTCAGCAAGAGAGCTCTTTGGCCACAGTGAACTACAAACCCCGTAATTCCACAGGAGGTTGCAAGTGGAATCATAGCACTATAACAGTGTAGTGCGGAAATGGCCTACATTTCCTATCTCTCATCTATCAAAGAGATACAACTGAAGAATATGGGGAGTTGCTTCTGTCCTATCAAGGAACGGTATTAGAAAGAAGAGCCACACATCTCAGTGCTCATTTGTGTGTTATCTTCCATGTACATTCAGGACCCAGGAGCTGGTTTCAGCCTGTGTAGATGGCACTGGGAAAGAGATATCTTTGGTCCAACTCAGCTTTGCCCGTTATCACTACATCTTATAAACAAGCTCACTCGATTTATAGAAAGAGTGTCTGGTTGCTCCATCTCCGGCCCTGAGAGCCTGTCCTGGAATACCACACATCCGATCTCTGGCAGGATGTGACACTCTTCCCTGAAGGCGTATGCAATGTTCTCATTGTTTGCTTTAGCATTTCCCCTCATGGGGAATGGTCCAACCTCACTCTCCCATCCCATCACAGTCAAGCTTACCTGCACCTCACGATCACCATATTTCTGTGGGTTTTTGCTGTTCTGGCATTTCTTGCGCAGTTTCTTCAACTCTGCCTGGCATTTCTCAATTGATTCTGCTTTGGCACGGTGTTCCCCTTGGTATTTCTTCAGGGTGGCCTACAATGTGGGGAATGGGTGGAGAAGAAGCAGTAGATAATGTGACCAGGTCAGCTTGAAGAAATAGGATCTTCTACGGCAGGGATAAGGAACCTTTGGCCATCCAGATGTTTGAGCTTCTGTGCCCAGAATGTTAGCCAGTATGGCCATGCATAGTATGGGACTGTGGGAATTATAATCCAAAACATACCAGGAGCCAAAGTTTCCCCTCTCCTGCTGCATGGATACCCTTTGTCTTGTTCCACAGAAAAACACAGAGCTTGCTCCCTGAACTCCGCTTGATTTTTGGATCTTCCTCAGTGAACAAGGAGACAGACATATGTTGAGAAGAAAACCCTTCTCAAAGCAATATGCTATAATTAATAGATAACTGAGTTTCCACAAGAACTTTGGTTGGCCTTCATCAAAACACAAGCTGGTCTCCTCGAGGGAAGCTGGTTGTGGATGTCTGGTTTTTTCCCCCCACATCCAGCCATATATCTTCATTTAGTATGTTGCTTAAAAAAGTTTTTGCCTTGCAAAAAAAAGTGAGAAGAAGTGAGCCAGAGGAGTGTGGATGTTGTAAAGAAGAGTCAGCCTCTATCTCTTCCGTTTGCTCAGAGGCTCTGACTGTCCTTCAGCAACATCCTTCTTTTGGGAGATTGTTGTGAAAGGAAAAAAACAAGATTAAAGAGATACCACAGCCAAATTCAAGCTGAAGTGAATTTATCTACCAAGTCTTATGCCCCTCACTACTGTATTTACATGTGATTCCTGTCTCAATGACACTCTATTATGGGTAAATTTTGATGTTTCCCAAAATGGACAGCTAAAACGAACAGAAATGGAAATAAAACAGACATGGAACCACTTTTTAACTTTCAAATGAAACAGTTTATAGGGCAAATCCCTCCCTGGAAGTCACACTGTTTGCCTTGGAAATTTTATGTGTGTGGCCATGGGATGTATAGTTTCCTCAGTTGTGAAGGAATGGTCCTCTGCGCACACACAGAGATAGTTTACTTCACGATTACTTCACATTTTATTGGGATAGTTTCTGCACTATGGAAAATTAAGCTTTGTGCAGAATACTGCACAACAAAAATGAGGAGAAAGTGAAATGCAGATGGGCAAACATGCATGGCCACAGACAGACAAACTTGACTTGGCAGAGGAGTTTGGATTAATTATTTTCTCACCATCAGATACTTGATGTCCAGTTCCAGTTTGTGTTCCAGCTGGGACAACAGCTCCGAGTGGAAAAGCTTCAGCTGGGACCGAGTGACAGAGAAGCAGGAAGGAAGAGGATAAGAGTCAGGGAAATGGAAGCCAGTGCCAAAACCTCCCCTCCCACTGCTTGGTGAACCTGATAATGACTGTGTCGTGTGCCTTCAAGTCTTTTCTGATTTATGGAGATCCTAAGGTGAACCTATAATGGGGTTTTCTGGGACTGGCCAGACTTCTGCACTAGACTGTTACAGAGCTCTTATTCCACTTTCAACATCCTATGGAATCCTGGGGTTGCAGTTTAGGGAGGAGCCTTTGATGTTGAAAGTGGAATAAGAGCACTATAACACGCTAGTGTGGAAACGGTCTGAGAGTGTGTGGCACGCTCCAGGTCATGCAGTGGGTTTCCATGACTGAGCAGGGAAACAAACCCTGGTTTCCAGGGTTATAGTCCAGTGCTCATACTACACCTCACTGGCTCTCCATGGCTGTGGTCTTATCTTATCTTGGCTGTGGTGAATGACAAGATACTAGGGAAGGTGGGCTTGGGGCAGCAGAGCAGAAGAGGGGAAGAAAGTCACAGGTCTAAAGTGACCCATTTGTCTAATCCAGCAGGCTCAATGGACCCTTCATATACAGATACTCACAGTCTCCTCCAGTTGTACTTGGATCTGCCGGTGGACCTCAGCCATCTGGAACAACGTGTCACCTGTAGGTGAAGGGGACCGAAGAATTAATACATCCCAAGCATTCCCTGCTCTATGAAAAGAACTTTTGTCTCCCCAACCCCCTTTGTCTGTCCCATGGTAATCTTCTTTCGGGCTAATTCCTTTCCCCAGGAGTTGTCCAAGGAATCCAACTGGCTTTTATTTGGAAAGAACATTCTGGCAATACAACAGGGAAGAAGGACTCTCACTCAGTGCACAACTTTGGGTGAAACTGTGTAGCTTCTGCCTTGGATGTGCAACAGGCAGTTAGCATGTTTTGCTAGTCCCACACAGAAACTAGGTTGATGGAACATACACCGGGCATACAGATAAGAGCTTCTCCTCAAAAGAAAATACAGTCCACACAGCAGATGTCCACTCCTATCTGCTTTAAAGCATGGATGAAGAACATTTTGAGTTCTTCATACATTGCCCACTCCTATACTAAAGCCTGCATGCATAGGGGAATGAAGCAGCAGAAAGGGCTGTACCACTTCACAATGTGGGTGATGAATCACTTTTTTTGGATGCTCCTCTACTTAAAATGCTTCCTATAAATAAAAACCAATACAATAGTGGATAAGGTGGGCTACAGAACCTATTTTTCCTGATCTGCAATTTTTTGGCTTACAGGGAGTTGCTGTTACATGGGGAAAGCATTGAAAATGTGGTCCCCTAGTGACATTCTGTAGTGGTATCACCTCATTCTACTGCATGAGTAGTTGATCAACAGCATGGCCCATATTTAATCAATGGAGCAATGACTTAGGGTCACATTTGTTAATTTCAGAATCAGACTTCATTCTGATTTTGCAATACAGACTGATAAAAGGAAACATTACAGATGACTTCTCTTCTGACAATAGGCAGTAAGTTAAATTTAAGAAATCTTAAGATGATTCACATTTTCTTCAGCATCTCAAGATGTATCTTGCCATGCATTTATATATGTGTAACTGATTAAAAGGGAGATGGCTAATCAACTGAAAAAACCGTTAATCACTTGACAACTCTAACTGTAACAGAAAGTATTTACTGGTTCTGCTAAAAAAATCTCAATTTTTGATCTGATTAAAACAGATTATAAAGTCATCATAATCAAGTGAGCTCTCTTGGACTGTACCATTTTAGGCCACAAATATTTGTAGCTGAATGATCACCTATTAAATCTATATCTGCTAAAATAGCATGCAAGCTAGATTAGCCTGGATCCTTCTCCTTGGCATGTTATTTTTTTCTAATGAGAAAGGATTCAGCTATCCATGCCTGCAATTTGAAATGGTATAACCCAAAAACAATTTTACAACTTGACTCTCCTGGATCTATAAACTGACACAGAGAAAGGAAGGGCTGAACAAGAGTAACATGTCATATGAGTATTACTGTGCAAGCAATTTCCACATGACTGACCAATTTCTAGAGATTCCAAGCAGTATCTGTGTTAGACACGTTATGTATCTGTGGTTATGTGAATTTTAGATTCTCTTGCCTGCCTCTTATAAAAGTGCTCATAAAGTCAGTTGGCTTCCTGCAAGTACATATTTGCATGCAGAAATCTTCTAAAGTTGGGGCAGAAAATTTTGAGACTCATCAGATATTGTTGGACTGAAACTCCGGTCAGCCTATAAGCATGACCAATGCAAAGGACAATAGCAGTTGCTATTCAGCAACGTCTCGAAGACCATAATTTCCTTGAGAAGAATTCACTGATAAGAAATAAGTATATTCACCAACATTTCACAGACGAAAATTGGGAAATACATGGTCAATCAACACCAGACTCTGGTCAAGAGGGCAAAAGATATTAATGAAAAAGAACACACAAGCCGGGAGAGCTGCAGCAGTTTGCTTTTGCCGGAGCCTACTGGGAAGGGCAAGATTCTGCCCCCTCTTCTCCTCTTTTCTTCTGTCACCTTGTTGAGTGCAAAATACTTTTACACTTCAAACTCAGTCCGCAGCAATTGGAGTAAGCTGAGAAGAAAGGAGGAAGTGGGAGGAGAAGAAAGAAACTGGGACATTTTAAAAGCAGCTAAAAAGCAGGCTGACTGAGGATTAATCTGGACTATCCCTGCCAATCTGGTAGGAAGGAATAAGTCCCTTCACTCCTAAGGAGGCAAGAGATTAAGAAACCTACCCAGCTCCTTGGATCCTTGACTGTCGCTGGCCAGCTCACCAAGTTTCACCAAGGCATCAAAATAACCCTTGGCAGCCACTGTAACTCCTACAAAGATTGGGGGGGGGGGGGGAGAGCACTGAATAATCAACTTCAACACAAATGTTGCAGAGACCTTTTGCCTCTAAGAAACACCAGCTTTCACCTGGCCCAAGGTCAAAGGCTGGTTTGAGGTACTATATTCCATTACCTGAGAGTGCTTTCTGATAGTTTTTTCCCATAGTAACAAAATTCCTCAGACTGGGGTTGAATTGGTCCAGGATTGCCTGGTTACAAGGGAGAAGAAAAATAAATAAATGACGTGGATTTTTCTGGCACGATCTACCCAAAGTTAAGGACTTTAACATCACACACACACACACACACAGAGGGATTGAGGTTACACTCAGCTTCTCCAATGAAAACCATAGGAATCAAATAAAAGGACACAAATTTGGATTGGATCCTCTCCTGCTGCCACCACTCCTGCTACAGTCCTGTCTGCGTTGTCTGCAGAGGGGCCTTTTCCAAGAAATTATAAGGGAAGAAAAGAGATCACTTACTTAAAAGGAAGAGAGGCAAGTGGAAGAAGTGTAGTCAGACACAGGCCATTTCCGCACTAGCCTGCTATAGTGCTATTATTCCACTTTCAACATCCTATGGAATCCTGGGATTTGCAGTTTAGGGAGGAGCCTTTGATAAACAAGGTGGAGAATGTACAGAGGAGGGATTATATATAGTTTGGGGAGATGAAAGATAAGAAAGCGGAGAAATAAAGGATATCTACACTACAGAGTTAGAGAGCCAGCATAGTGTAGTGGTCTGAGTATTGGATTAGGACACTGGCAAAGCAGGGTTCGCACTCCCACTCAGCCATGGAAACCCACTGGGTGACCTTGGGTAAGTCATACTCTCTCTACCTCAAAGAAGGGCAAGGGCAAACCCCCTCAGAACAAATTCTATCCAGAAAACTCTATGATAGGTTTGCCTTAGCATCACCCGAAATGACTTGAAGACACGCAACAACACTACATGCCCTTTCTGCATGACAGTGGCATCCCAGCATGGCAACATGAGAATGGATAGATGGATGAATAGGGGAAGGGGGATGAGAATAAGGAAAGAGGTCTGAAGGAATGAACTATACCTAGATGAATATAGCAGCTGCTCCCATGGGATGGGAACGGACAAGAAAGTAGTGAAACAGGAAAGGGATACGGGAGAGTATAGACAGGGATTAGGAGGAGATGAAGAAGGGAACGTGATAGAAGGATGGGCAGAAATGGGTACTGTGTGGCACAGAGTTGGCCAGGCCTATACGTGTCACCGAAGTAGGACAGGGCCAGCTACAAACTTTTGTAGGCCCTCAGGCACAGAGTGGAAACACATCACAATAAGTCACAGTTTGTTGCTCAGGCCACAAAGTGCAACGTATAACCATAGTGTAACTTGTCTTCCACATTTCGGCTGTTCCTTTCCTGACCTTTTTGTCAGCTCTCACATTTCAAAGGAATGGGGGAAATAAGCCAGAGTTGTGGGTTCAACATCATGATAAACCAAGGTTTAAACAAGGTAGAGTCTGTAAGCCCAAAATAAACCATGGGTTTGCACATGATGACCAAACCATGGCTTGGCGACAAAGCTGGGTTCACACATTACAACAAGCCAGACTTCAACAGACCATACGGTGGCTTGTGACGGTATATAAACATAGTCTAGACTGCAACCCCATCACCAGAGTCTGAATTCATATAGTTCCTTTTACTTCCATCTACCATATCATTCTTGCCTCATCTGGTGGCATGTACAGATACAGGCCTTAAAGTGATCATGCACGCACACGTGCGCACACACACACACACACACACTCATCTGTTTTAGTTTTATCTGTTTTATCTGTCTTTGTTTTTGTACTTTGCTCTAATGTCAAAGAAACAATGATGTTTTAAAATTTCTCTCTTTTCTTGTTTTTTCCAAATTAACAACCTTCATTCCACTAAAATATAGATGTAAACAAGAACAGGAATTCTACCAGTATCTGCAGATAGGCATTTAAGCATCACTGTGCGATGCAGCAGTCAAACCAGGACATGGGTGCCTCCGATTCAAACTACCACTCATCCATTAAGTTTATTGGACCATTAGACTAGCCTAGTTTTTATTTAAATCATTTATAAACCATTTCATTCTCATGATTTCTAAGTTTTGCACCAACATATTAAAAACTTACCATAAAGAAAATGCACACAATTAAGATACAAGATTTACATTGCCATGAAAAAAATGGATTGAGAGAAGGCCTACACAAATAAAGTCTCATTCTCTTAGGGTTAGGGGCACGGGGCCTCCATGAAAATGGAAAAAACATGAATAACTCTAGGCCCTCCCAAACCATATTTAACACACAAAAAAAAGTATGATCACCATATACAACCCACCGTGGATTCCTTTGAGGCATCAGGGCTCCTTCACAAGGCAGAAGTGGGTGGCTGGTGGGACTTACTGCCACCTCCACTGCTGCTCCACACCATTTTCAAGAGGACTAACTAGCCTCGTTTGCAGTTTCTTAATCTCGTGAGGCTTGCAGTCCCTATTAAAAATGGCATTGGGAGGCAGTAGAGGTGACAGCAAATAATCCGTGAATAATCAAATCCGCAAAAGTGAAACCCACAAATGTGGAGGGCTGACTGTAGATATGTTTTCCACATGGTTCTGAACAATCACTAGAAACCAAGATGACTAGACTGAAACTGTCCTACTTCAGACATAGCATGGTAAGACATGACTCACTAGATAAGACAACAATGATTGGTAAGGGAGCAGGCAGTGGGAAAAGAGAAAAATTGCATTACAGGACGATAGAGTCCATCAGCAAACCCACGGCCTCTGAATTTCCAAGACCTGAGCAGGCGTGTGGGTCACACAGTGAGTTGATAGGGTTGCCATAAGCTGAAGTTGATGGCAATTAACAATAACAACAACAGATCTAAAAACTGCAGGAGCATGCCCAATTTCAGACAGAAAAACATTCCATGCTCTGGGTATGAAAACATAAAATGGCCCCTTCCAAGCAACTGCAAATTGAACCTCAAGAGCAGATGATGCCACCAGGAGGTCCTCCCTGCAGGACTTCAAGGACCTCAGAGGTCCTTCTGATTACTAGGGCCATTTCTGCACTAGACTGTTATAGTGCTATTATTTCACTTTCAACATCCTATGGAATCCTGGAGCTTGCCTCAAAGGCCCCTCCCTAAACTGCAAACCCCAGGATTCCATAGGATGTTGAAAGTGGAATAATAGCACTGTAACAGTCTAGTGTGGAAATGGCCTAGGTTCAAAGTTCTCTTCAGCCTATCCCACATTACACGATTGCACGAGTACACCATTCCTGGCTCCTTGGGGGCAGTTTGGGATAAAAACACCATCAACGATCACGGTGGCAGTAGTAGCAATAGTAGAAAAGAATCACTGATGAGTACAAAAGGTCCATTTCAGCACGTTCCCAGTTTTCACTGGCAACGCTACCCTCGTGGCCCAGATTTTACAGAACTTGAGGAAGATTTTAGAGAACTCGAGGGAGACCGGGTCTCCCTTCAAGCCCTGCCTCCCCAACCGCAACAAAACTCTGGCAACTACTTTAACAGCTGTCAGATGTGTCTCTCTGGCGAGCACGAAGACAGCACAGACCACAGGAACCCTGGCTGATGTGTGTATTTCCTCTCCTCTCTGGATGAGAACAGAACATTGCATCCAGTTGGAGTCAAGATGTTTAGCGGGAATGGGTCTCTCTAGGCATTTCAGGAAAGAAAGGGGTTAAGTTTCCTTCTCCATCTCCCAGCCAAGTACATTGAGAGAGGGAATTTGGCATGGATTTTGCTTCATTTCCATAAGGAGAGGGGGGAGAGGGAAAACACAACAAAACCTCACACCAAAAGCTTCCAACTTCCTCAGCATCCAACCAGAAAAGTGGGTGACCCTGGATTTCATTCAAAGCAAGGAAAACCCAGATCTGCTCCCTGCACCCCCCCCCCCAAAAAAAGTTCTCTCCTCCGGAAAGAACAGAAAGAAGAAACTTTAAATGAACTTTCTCCAAGTTTTTCCAGCCGCACACCCAACCTTCACAGTTGAGTGTCTAATAAATAAAGCCAGGCACCAACTCCAGCCCCCCACCTCCACCCGCCTGTTGGTGGCATTTAAATCCTGAGAACAATGGAATGTGTCAGTTTCAGGAGGACAAGTCTGTTTCATCCAGATAACTCCGATGTCTGATTCGGAGTATACAGGAGGGGTGTGTGTGTGTGTGCGTGCGCCCGCGCTCGTTACAAAGGGGGAGAGAAAAAAAAAAGAAGAAAGTTCTTTTTCCTGACATTCATTCTGCGTTGCCTTTGCATCTGGGAATTTTTCATCCATCCGAAAGGTGAGATAGGGGCTGGATGGGACCCCAGTTACACTCTTCCTCTCTTTTCGCACTCCTTCCTTTCCTCGTTTTTCCTTTCTACGGGGCTCTGTTCCCCTACCACCCCCACAGATCGTGGGGCGGGGAACAAAAGGAAGACCGGCCAGAAAGCAAACGAGGCGGCGATGGGTGGGAAGTGGGGTGGAGGACATAACACGCGATGGGGCGTTGTAGGGATGGGGGCAGAGGCAGGCCGTTTCCGCACTAGGCTGTTAGCGCGCTATGATTCCGCTTCCAACATCCTATGGAATCCTGGGTTTGCAGTTTAGGGAGGGGCCGCCTGGCCCCTCCCTAAACTGCAAACCCAGGATTCCATAGGATGTTGGAAGCGGAATCATAGCGCGCTAACAGTGCGGTGCGGAAATGGCCGAAGAGCTAAAGGGGAAAAAGAAGGAAAAAAACAGGGAGGAGAGAGAAAGCAGAAAACGGCATACGGAGGAAAGGAAGGGAATGCGAAGGGATGGATGGACGGAGCGGAGAGGCGGATGGTGGGGAGGAGAAAAAAGAAGGTGGGACAGACGAGGGAAGGGGGGAAACGGAGGGCTGGGGAAGAAACCAAGGGAGGGGGGAGCGACGGAGGGAAGGAAGGCGGGGGGAGCCGGGGCGGCCGAGAAACACGGCCCGCGAGCCAAGCTCACCCGGTAGACGTTCTCCGTGAGCCGGTTGACCTCCTCCGAGCGGGACATGATGCCGGGGCAGTGAGCGGCCGGGGCCCCGACGGGGCGGGTGAGGAAGGGGGTGGGGCTGTGGGGAGGGTGCGGGGGATCGAGGGGAGGGTCTTCCTCTGGGGGGAAGCAGCGGGGAGGGGAGCCGGATCAACAAGTGCCGGGGCGGGGGAGAGGAGGAGGAAAGGCTGGGAAAGGCCGAGCCGGAGGCGGACTCCAGCTGGATCGTCGTCAGGCCGGCGGGACCACACAGAGAGATGCGCCGCCGTCGTGCGATGGGGGAAAGCGTGCCAGGCTCTCGCCAAACCCCTAAACCAGTCCGCTGGTAACAACAGCGACAATCAGTAATAATAATAATACCTTACATCCGGGAGGAGTTTACACATCGTTCGCCCTTTGGGGAAGTCTGGCGACGGATCGCCATCGTTTAAAAGTTGCTCGGGAACATTCAAGACGCGCCGCCTCCCAGTTATGAATGACTTTCCGCGCTGTCCTCTTAGGACGATGCTGGGCTGAAAAATCTGAACCAACACTGAGGTGTCAAAATAGGGAATATAGAAAGCGGATGATCCTCGCCATTTGTTGACTTGGGCCATTTCTTATAGTGCTATGATTCCACCTTCAACATCCTGTGGAATTCTGGGGTTTGTAGTTTATTGAGGCCGGAGAGCTCTCTGGATGAGAATTCTAAACTGCACACCCCAGGATTCCATAGGATGTTGAAAGTGGAATCATAGCACTATAACAGTGTAGTGCAGAAATGGCCTTAATTTTTGTTTACACCCGTTACCTTCCGAACTACAGTTGTTCTTAAAACTTAGAAACACAAAGTTCAAGGAAGCTCTGAAAATCACACGTGCGCACCCTCCAACTGTGCCAGTTTGGCTGGGACAATCCCAATTAATCCTTTGCCATCTCACTTTTTCAGCTGCTTTTAAAATGTTCCAGTGTTTTTCTCTTCCTCCCACTTTTGTTCTCAGCTTACT
Source organism: Cyclura pinguis (assembly GCA_030412105.1). NCBI lineage: Eukaryota > Metazoa > Chordata > Lepidosauria > Squamata > Iguanidae > Cyclura > Cyclura pinguis. The sequence goes on from CM059604.1 coordinate 15,483,383, forward strand.
TTAGTTGCTGCGAACCGAGTTCAAAGCTCAAAACTAATTTGCACTCTGTTGACTCAGCAGGTGGGAGAGGAGGGGACGGGATCTTGCCCTTCCCTGTAGACTCAGGCAAAAGCAAGTTGTGCGGCCATTCCTAATTTGTGTATTCTGTATCCTTCTTCATTAATACCTTTTGCCCTTTTGACCGCCCTCTTATGCTGCTTTGTGTCCCTAGTTTTCATCTATGAAATGTTGGAGGGAAGGAAACACACTTTTCAAGACAGCACTCTTACCTTGAGATTCCCCCTCTTGCCCTGAGAACTAGAGAAGAAGGTCCAGGCCCTGAGATCTGGGAACTTTATGCGTAGGTACCAATATATTTAAAACTTTACTGCTACTGCTGCTGTTTGGGGTTTGCCGCCTGAGGCAACTGTCTCACTCTGTCTAATGTATTGCTAAGCCCTGGGAAGGCATGAAATCGGGGGTGGGCTGTCACAGTGAGCATGGGGACAGATCGGGATGCTGCAGACTGCCACACAATATGGCCAAAAATGACCAAAGACAAAAACAGAGCAGGCCACAAAGATGCTTCTAGTTTTGGGGGGAAAAAACAGCATTTGTTTGATGTTAATGCAGCACAAGGAGTCCCTGCAACCTATTTCAAAGGTGAATTGCTTCTCTTGGAGGCTTCGCTCCTGGAGATTTCCAGGAGAGGCAATTCATCCTTTTTTTATTTGTTTTGTCAGACAAAGGGTGGTCTAAGAGACTCTGGAGGTGCCAAAGGTCACAAAAACATCTTTTTTGGGGGAAGGGTACGCTTTGCCCATCTGTACCCTGAATGGTTTGGGACTTGGTTTCATTTGGTTATCTGAAGGACTGTCCCCCCCCCCCCCGCAAAAACAAAAGGAAAAACAACTTTTACAGTAGCACTGAAGGCTGTGAGGCCCTGCCCAGAACAGCTGTGTGACTTGCAAGGTTCAGTTTTCTATGGGGGGGCCATTGTCTCCAGATCTTTGACATGTTTTCCTCCAGAAAGTGTGCACACCCTCCCCTTTTCTGGCTTTCAGGAGGATTTTAGACTTGTTCCATTTTCTATTAGCATGCCCTCCAACATTTTGCAAACGAAAACTGGGCCGTGGGTGGCCAAGCAGCATTGGCAGCCTAAAAAATTCTCACCACCACATGGCAGGTTAATATAGATGGCCAAGTTTCTCAGGGTAAGGAAGTACACTCCAGGGGGAAATGTCTATATGGGCTCAATGGAATGGTATCATAACCTCCCAACATTTCACAGATGAAAACGGGGACATCTGTGGCTAAGCAATACCAGAGTGTGGTCAAGATTGCAAAAGTGAATCATGAGGAAAACCACACAAGCTAGCAGAGGCTGCAGGAGATTGCTTTTGCCTGAGCCCACTGCGAAAGATTCCGCACCCCTGCTTTCTTCTCCTGCAGATAACCGTTAGGAACTCAGTTTGCAGCAACTGGTGCAATCCAGTAGGAAGGGGCAAAGTGGGAGAAGGAGTAAGAAGCTGGAACATTTTAAAAGAAGTTAAAAGAGTGGGACAAGAGAGGATTAATCAGGACGGTCTCTGTCAAATTGGGGCAGTTGGAGGGTACTGGCCCTTTCTTCTCCTTCCTGAGAAGTTAACCACTTTTGTGCTTTGAACTTAGTTTTCAGCTATTGAAGGAAGCCAAGGACAAAGGGTGAAAGTAGAAGAAGGGAAGAGAAACTGGGACATTTTAAAAGCAACTGGAAAAGTGGGATGAGAGAGAATTAATGAGGATCATCTCTGCGAAATCAGGATAGTTGGAGGCTGTGAGTCTGGCTAATTTCCATGCATCATTCTTTAGCTTTTTTGTAAGCTGCTGCTATAGCATTTGTTATACCTTATCTCTTACTTTAATCAGTGATGTATTGAATATCGTTTTATAGTTCCATTGTATATTTTGTGTTTCTAATTAAGTCATTATCCATTTCATGAAGGTTCTACTCAGAAAAGTGGGTATGTAAATCTATCAAATGAATAAATTAGTAAATAAATAAATTATTATGATTGAATTTTCTACTAAAGGGTTTGCCATCTGCAGTACTAGAAAGTACTTCTGTTGATTTTTTTTTTAATTGCGGTATATGAGAAGTAGTGCTTAAAGACCATCCAACTGTTTCCCACCCCCGATTCTATTTGCAGTGTAGAATAGTGCAGACATGATAAGGGCATCTGTGTTGGAACATGGAACATGCAGCTACTGTAGAAGGGCAGTGTGCACCAGGACAATATTATAAGTTTGGGCAGGTAAAGGATTGAACAGCTCTAGCTCCCACATCATTTCTTAGCAGCCCCTATTACTCACAGCTACATTTAGGTGTTTGCTTGATTTTTAAATTGCAAAATCAGCCATTGAGCTCTTGGTGTAATATGTAGCCTAACCACAAGAATAAGCTGGGACTTCCTCATTTCAGATCTTGTGTGCAGAACAAAGCATTATCTCTCATCCTCCACTCTCAACTGCAGTAAAGAGATAACAGTGAGACAAAGCTGTCTGTTGTAAGGAATACTGAGACTCTTGAAGTGGATGAGATAAATCAAGAGTAGCACCAAAGGGTTGCCATCATTGGGCAAATGTCAAGGACATGCTCTCCAACATTTCACAGATGAAAACCAGAGCACATATGGCCAAGCAACATTGGAGCATGGTCAAGATGGCAGAAGTTATTAATGAGGAAGGAAAGACAAGCTAGCGGAAGCTGCAGCAGCTTGCTTTTCCTCAAGCCTACTGGGAAGGGCAGGATTCCACCCCCTCCTCTCCTTCAACCCTACTGAGTTCACTGAGTGCAAACTCCTTTTGCATTTTTAACTCAGTTTGCAGCACTGGAAGTAAACAAGAGGACAAAGGAAGAAAGGGAGAGGAGAAGAGATAAACTGGAATACTTTAAAAGCAACTGAAAACATGGAATAGCAGATGATTAATCAGGACTGTCCCTGCTGATCTGGGACAATTGCAGGACATGCAAAGCCCACATCTTATCTGCAGACCCCGCTCCAGGTCTCCTGGTCCTTTCTTGCTATCTGTTGTACCAACAAGGGTGGCTGCATGAGGTCAGGTTTAGCATTGTACAGAAGAGGACATTTTATCAGTTCCAGTTTTGCATGACAAGCTAAACATGCTGAAATTCTCCTTTCTGCACAACTGTTAAAGGTGCTGGAGACTGCCCTGTTTTGCAGGTGACTTGCCTATGTACTTCCCTGGGCAACTTCGCTTGGGCAAAACCAAGAGCTTTCGTCTCTGCTGCTTTGCTCAGGGCAGTGTGGGGACAGGCCCAAAGAAGAGAGCAGCCCAAAAGGCATGGGTGACAGTGGCAAAAAAAAGTGGTATAACGTACTCTCTAGCTGTCCTGATTTGGCAGGGACAGTTCTAACTAATCCTCTGTTGTCCCACTTTTTCAGCTTTTTCTAAAGTAGCCCAGTTTCTCTCTCCTTCCCACCACAATTTTTTCCTCTCCTCTTCAGCTTAACTTCAATTGCTGCAAAGTTAGTTCAAAGTGCAAAAGTAGTTTATTTAGCAAGGGAAAGAGAAAGAGGCAAAATCTTGCCCTTGTCACCTTCTTCCCAGTAGGCTCTGGCAAAAGCAAACTGCTGCAGCCTTTTTGCTGTCTTGACCACGCTCTGTTGTTAACTGGCCACACATCTCCTAGTTTTCAGTCTGTGAAATGCTGGAGGCTATGGGGCATACTTGGGGGGAGGGGCCACTGACAGCTTTTTTGGTCATGTACTCTCTTCAAAATCTAAATCCAACAACATATAGTTGGCCCTCCACATTTGCTAAGGTTAGGGTCACAGGACCCCCGCAAAAATGGAGAAACAGGAAACATTTCAGTGTGCGTTTGTGTCTGTGGGAAGAGGTCTGAGGCATGGTGGAGAGAGGGGGTACCCACAGTCCAAATGAGGTCAGAGAAAGGAGTGGAAAGGGGGGGGCACAGTGGCCCTGTACTTCCTCTCTCTCACCCATCTCCTCCATTGGGTGTGTGGGCGGGCATCGGGAGAAGGTTTGTGGTGCTGAGGAACTGGGCTGCGGTCTATAAAATTTACACCAAATTTAAATATAAGAGAAAATTTTTATAAAATGTATTATAGATGGTAGAGGCAGGTTTTTAAAGGGCTGCATGGCCTGATCGGAGCCACCAAGAGGGAAGTTTCCCCCAGAAAAGAAGCATTTGAGATGGGATGGGGGTGAGGGTTGGAGAAATTGCAAATATCAAATCTGTGACGGTGAAACCCAAAAGGGCTGACTGGATATTCTAAGCAATTTAAATTGTACTTTCTCCTTTCCTACTTCATGTACAAGGACTGATAAAATATCAGCCTGTGGGTGGCAAATCTGACTACTGGGTAGGGCACACTGTCTCTGAAGTCTGGATGATGACAACAATTTATATCCTGTCTTTCCTTCAGGGAATTCAAGATAGCTTGCTTGGATCTCCCACCACCCATATTTTATCCTCACAACAGCCCTGTAAGGTAGATCAGGCCAAGAAACAGAGCCTAGCTTAGTATAGGTCACTCAATGAGTTTCATTCTCAAGGAGGGGTTACAACTGGGATCTTTCATGTCCTAATCAAACACTGGTCACTGCAGCAGTGCTTCTGGCAGGGTTTCTATCCCAATGTGCCAGGGACCAGTGTTCTATTTGTGCCTGCTAACCGCCGTGTTTTCTTTCTTTCCTGGAAACTCACTGTGGGCTGACAGTTGACATCTCGTGGAATGGCACTGCGCCATGGACCGCCACTTTTAAGTACCACTCCACTACAGCACAATTGGAAAAGTAGCCTGGTAATAGATGCCATTAGCTAAACTGATTATTAGATCAGATTCAGAGAGAGAAAGAGAGAGATTCTACAGGTGGCCTGAAACAACAGCAGATCTGGAAGCTGGGCACAAGAAGCACTGGCACTGGTTGGCAGGAGGGTTGGCTGTGCCTGCTGTTGTTGTTTTTCAGGGCTGGCATGATTCCCAACCATGCAGTGGAGCTCTGGGCAACTTGCTTTTTCCCATGGGACTCTGTCCAGGCCCCCTGTAGTGAAAATCCCAGGGCCTGAGACTTTTTACTGCCAATCCCGTATCTCTGTTGCTGTGAGCTTTTAGAAGAGGGAGCAGTGCATGCTGATTTGAGGCTTCCTCCTGCTGGTTGTCTCTGGCACTTGCAACAGCAGAGAATGAAAAACAGTACCTGGCTAGGTGAGAGGTAGGCTTGGGGACCCAGGACATATTACGGGTGAGCAACAATTAAGCAATGATGTATTTAAGTCTTTTATTCCAAGTCTCAAGTCAAGTCTCAAGTCTCTACCTTCAAGTCTCAAGTCAAGTCTCAAGTCCTTGAAGATACTTTCAAGTAATGTCTCAAGTCTGGGAGCCAACTTTATACCCCAACCTGTAGAACAGAATTTCTGCACAGAGTCAAATAAAGTCAGTTTTAACAATTTAAACACAGTCGGCCTTCCACATTTGCAATTTTGCCATTTGCAGCTTCAGAAGTGGGGAATAGAATCCTTCTTACTTTCTATTTCTGAAGCTGGAGGATTTTTCAGATCCTTCTTACTCCCCATTACTGAAGCTTCAAAAGGATCCTTCCTTCTCAGGCCTGTTGCCTAACATTTGCTGCTGCTGAGCGGACCCCACTGCCTAACCCATTTGCTGTTCCCTTTGAGAAACGCACCCACACTTTGGGCTTGAGACAGATTGTCATGTGACCAGTGAGCAAAAGGAGAGGGAAGTGTTGTTCAAAGTTGTAAGGTTTCTGGATGAATGGGTTATATTACTGAACCAAGGGCAGCAAGTCAGTCACTAAAAATATACAAGTCTCGAGTCGAGTCGAGTCAGTGCATCATTTATTGCCGAGTCGAGTCACTGAAGCGACTTAGGTCCGGCTTGAGTCCAAGTCAGTCGACTCGAGTCTACATCACTGCAATGAGGCAGGGCAAGACTTAGTACATGCTTGCTATAATAACCCAAGTCTGACAAGCTGCCTTTTACAAAGTCTTTTTACATCTACCCTGCCTTCTCTTTTCCTGTCTTCTGGCTGGAAGGCTTTTTTAACAAATAGAATTGGCGTTGGTGAAGAAAAACTGGAGAAGCACAGACTTTTAGTGTCGGGATGCAGCAGCATTTCTGCGAGACACAGTGCAATAAGGCTTGAGCTGGAAAAGAATGGGATTCTACTCTAGATGACCATATTGTAGTTATGTGTGCCTACCTACAACAGGCAAGGTAAAGAGCAGCTGCCTCCAAAATCCACTACTGAGCATGCACGAACAGCAGAACAGAGAAAAGGGCAGATAAGTCCCCCTTACCTGGGACCTGGAACAAGTCTTTAAAAACAGAGATTATAAACTCAGCCAAAATGAAAATCATAAGAAAAATGGAGGCTGTTGAGATGAAAAGTCAGTCCAGGATGCGAAGGTTCAGAACGTTTTTGTTTATGCAAAGCTTACCTGATCATGTTATTTCATGTCATGTGGTGCACATTGCTAATTTTTTAAAAATTATTTTATTTAAAGGATTTTTTTCTAAAATATATTAAAAGTTACCAGGCATTACAAAGTTACAGAAAAGTAAACCCAAAAATGTTATCAACAGTTTAGTGATTACAGCCAGTTCCAGGAAGATCAGGAGGCTATATCATTTCATGTAGGCCCACTGAGATCTGTATTTGAAGATGAATTTTGGATAACCTGCAACGGCAGGCTTTTCTACTCAAGGGATGATGGGAGATGTACAGATGTACCGATCAACAGATGTATTATGAGGACTCTGCTTGACTGCTTTGTTGTGTATTTTATTTTTCAGCCCATGTTTTCATGAGTTGGTTTGACACAGCTGACCTGATACATCTGTCATGTAGCTCTCAGAGCAAGACACAGATAGGGTTGCCAGCTGAGAATTGTTCCAGGCCCTGAAGTTTCCAGGCCAAACCCTGAGACTTGGGGGCAACCCCTGGTGATGTCATTAAGCATTAGGCCTTAGAGCCAGCGTGGTGTGGTCCTTTGAGCATTGAAGTATGACCCTAGAGACCAGGGTTCAATTTCCCATTTGGACATGGAAACCCACTGGGTGACCTTGGGTACTTCACACACTCTCAGCCCCAGAAAATCCTGTGATAGGTTTACCTTAGGGTCCCCGTAAGTCAGAAATTCCTTGAAGGCACATAACAACAACAATAAACCAAACACAGTTGCTCAAAGCTTGTCACTCAAAGAAAGACAAAGAGAGAGAGAGAGAACATATTTTCCTGTTTGGACATTGAGACAGCAACCTTTTGTGCACCCTACCTGATCCTGGTGGCATCCCACAGGGATCTCGGTAGAGCTTCTCCCGAGAGGGGAACATGACAAGAGTGCTCCCCTCCACACTGGCTGCCTCTGCGATTGGAGGAAGCATGATGGTACTTTCTCTTCCTTCGTCAGTGCAGGTGGGTACTGTCCCTGTACTTCTTGTCCCGGCGCTGGCCGGGACAGGAAGTACAGCCGTTGCACTCCCAGGACCTCTACACACCAAGTTAGCGTGGGTGAGCAGCAGGAGGGCTGAATGGTTGCCAGTTATTGATGGGGAAAACCTGTCAATGATTTGCAGCACGATCATACTGCCTGGGAACGGGAGGACATCATACAGAACCGTTGTCTAGATCCTGTCCCTTTCCCGTCCCCAGTGCAAGATGGCAACGTCCTGTGGAGAGGACCAGAAACCTTAGCTAAAATCTGTTCTGCGACAAGGTGAGATGAAGGGATTATTCCCTCTCACTTACATAGGGAGACAAGATAAGAACATTTAATCTGACTCACTTGCTTCTAGTCAGAACGTGGATGCATAGCAGAATGGAGGGTGAGTCCTGGCACTGCAATATTTGCGAAGGAAAGAGGAGGCTAAGTAAATCCATAGACATCTTCCCCTGAAAGTCTTTGCATGTTGCAGTAACAAAGCAATAAGATCTTGCAAATTGTGGCAAACTGCTGCTCTCCTAGGTAAAGTGGAGATTTGCATCCAGCCTTTAACTCTTGTCCAGAACTGAGCCCATCAGAATTAGAGAATTTGCACCCTTGTCTCCCACCTAGAAGTGACCCATGAAAACTCAGGGCCTGCCCCATCTGAGTGAAACCACAACCATGAGGACTTCTGTGTATGGCCACTGCCACGGGGCACCACAGTAGCTCATGAGGAAGTCTTCCCACTCAATAGCCCATGAGGCAGATAGGCCTTTGGCTGGTAGAGGAGAGGCACGATAACTCTTCTGTTTAAAGTACTTTCTTCTGGCTTCAAATTGTATCCAAGGCTAACTTATTGAATATGCCAAACTGTGGAAAAACGAAGAGACCCTAAGACAGAACAATGGCATGACAATTTATCAGAAACAAAAATGGCAGATATCTTGTTGCAAAGATTAAAAGGAGGGACAGATGATAAAGTTCGTAAGGAATGGGAGCCTTTAAACAACTATCTCAAAAAATTAAAGAGCTAATAGCAAATAGTTAATTGATAAAGTAATCAAAGAGGTTGAAAACTGAATTAAGTTATAGAGGGTAACAATTAACAAAGACTGGTATAAGTTTATAAGCAATACTATACGAAGACGGATTCAAATGACGTCCTATATAAATATAAATATTTAAACGTATACATCAGGTACAAAGAAATTATTTCATGCTAGAAGTACAAATAAGTTATGCTTGTAAATAATAACAAGTTCTAGGTAGGATTACAGGAAGATAAAGAAGATACATAAGAGTGTACAGTTGTTTTTTTCATGAATAATATTATGTCTCAGTGATTTTATATATTGTAAAAATTCCAATAAAAATAATAAGAAGAAAAATTGTATCCAAGGCTAGTATAGATACTGTTTGGGAAAGTCTGCCACTCAATGGCTGACTTTGGTACTGCAAACTGCAAACAGCATATTTAAATTAGTACATTTTAAAGACTGGTAATAACTAGCTGCAGACTCATAACTACTTGTTACAACCTGAAGTGCCAGTTTTCAGTTGTATAGATTTCATGGTCTTGGAGCTATGGGACTGACAGATAGAAATGCATAAACCTTTACTGCTGTTAACAACCTGCTTGGTCATACTCAGTGTGTATCATCCTGGTATCATTAAGGATGAGTGGCAGCTTTAAAACATTTTGCATCAATCAATCAATCAATCAATCAATCAATCAATCAATCAATCTCAGACATCACCTCAACCCTCCAGTTTTACTCTCCTCTAATGGACTGATAAAATGCTGTCAAACTGTTCTACTGCCCTCCAGAAAGTTGAGGTTTTTACCTTAAAGACGAACATCTTTAAGGTAACGTAACAACTTTTAAGGGCTGAGGAAAGATGTAGTTAAGACCCAATATCTAAATGTATTTTACCCCCTTCCTTCTTTTCAATCCCTTTTCCTTCTGTGTCGCTTCTTTCAGGATTATAAGCCCAAGGGCAAGGAGGGACTGTCTTATGATTAATCTTCGTAATCTGCCGAGGGAGACATTTTCCGCTGAAGTGCGAGGTAAAAAGTTTTAAATAAATTGACACATGCCCTGGCAACCTCAGTGATCAGGCTCTTTCTGTTTCCTTATGTTCATGAACATACATTTACTTGCATGTTACACATCCATTCCCTACTCAGAGATTTCACTTACAAAGAGTCTAAGGGGTAGGGAGTTGAATCCTGAAGAATTACACTGTTTAATCAGTCATGCCAAATAGATGCCCTCAAAAGACAAAAATATGGAAAAAAAATACAGTGATTTATTACCAAAGGGGACAAAAAAGGGGGGCTTTACTTAATTTTTATGTTTTTTTAAATACTTTTTTAAAAAAATCCATGTAAAAAGGGACACTTGGAGATCATCTAACTTAGGAAATAATACTTTGTGGAAGAGAGTATTCTTGATCAGGGATCCAAAAGGAAGACAGTTTGACCTAGGAACAGGATTGAAAAAGTTTCCCCTGCCATGGCCTGTCTGACTTTCCACAGAATATTTCCCACAAATATAAGAGCATAAGAAGAGTCCTGGCAGATCAGGCCAAAATTCAACATCCATTTCTTCTGAGTGGCTAACCAGATGTCTGCGGGAAACCTCAAAGCAGAACTTGAGAGAAAAGGCTCAGCCTCTATTCCTGGAGCCATCGTGACCTGTGGGCATTGATAGCCTTATCTTCCATGAACTTGTCTAAGCCCCCTTTAAAGCTATGTGCCTGGTTATGCATGCAGTACATAGGAGAAAATGGGATCTTCTCTAATAGGGTGCATATGCTCTTAGGTGTAGTTGATACGTACGATATATGTATAATTAGAATCAAGTGGCATATTTTTTTCCTGGATTGCATGGCCTCACAGTGAATGTACGCCTGCATGTTTACAGGAAATCAGTGTAGTTCTGTTCTACAGAGAGCCCTGTAACACACCTAGAATTCTTAGTGACATCCTAGTTTTCTATGTGCCGTGCTTTCATTCTTGTTTTTAACATGGGACACCCAGCCATGCATTCTCCTAAGTGGAACATGCAGTGGTTCAGTCTTACACATTTCCGCACTCCACTGTTACAGTGCTATTATTCCATTTTCAACATCCTGTGGAATTCTGGGGTTTGTAGTTTACTGAGGCCAAAGACCTCTCTGGCTGAGAATTCTAAATGCCGCTCCCTAAACTGCAAACCCCAGGATTCCATAGAATGTTGAAAGTGGAATAATAGCACTATAACCGTGTAGTACGGAAATGGCCTTAGAAAAGCCTGACCACTTGATTTCCTTCTGAATGTGTATCTGGTCCTTGGGATTTGTAAGGATAAAGAGGGTCAAATTGCTGCTTAGGCCTGGGCAGTGTTGGACGAATCACTATCTTTCTCTCTCACCTACCTCAAAGGATTGATGTGAGCATAAAAATGGGGAGGAAGAGGAGGAACCTTGTGTTTCCCCCAGATTTAAAAAGGGGTGATAAAAAGGGCAAGATAAAAAGGTAACAGCACCCCCCTCCCCAACAAAATAAAGCATTACATGGGCATGTGTGCAATGAATTCCCTATCATTGTTATTGTTGTACTCAAAATACTCTTGGGAGACCACACTTTTGAATGAGACATAGCAGGAAAGAGAATGGGTGCTCGGTCCTTTCCCCACTATTTATTTCTGATCAAAATTGCCCCCTTTCACTCCATTGTTAAAAACACAAACACAAACAAAACATAGTAAAAAGATAAAAGCACAGCCCTTTCTGTCACATGAATTATAAGCCAAAGGCCTGCCTGAATAAGAAAGTCTTTGCCTGCTAGCAGAAGAATAGCAGAGAGAATTAATCTAACCTTTCATGGAAGAGGTACCACAACTCTGGAGGAGGATCTCTCCTTTGTAACCCCTGCTAGCAGACCCAGTCCCGGGGGAGCGTAATATTTAAAATCAAAAGTTATTAAACCAGAGGTTCACCAGACAGGAACGTAGACATCTGGGTCTAAAATCGAAGCACAGGTAGTGAGGTCAGGCCAACGATCCCCGAGTCATGTCTCCAAGAGTGAAACCTCAAAAGGCATGTATACACACACAATGGACCATCAACAACAGTGACACCTTGCTGGGGACTATGTGTCCTCTGGATGAGGTTAACTATTGCAACAGTGAGAAATGCAAAACGAGGTCCATCTGCATGATTTGGCCATCGTCCTTTTCCAGAAAAGGATCTGCCTCCAAGGCATGCTTTGCACTATAATTGAGTCCTCTTTTGGGGCTCTCTTTGGAGAACTCCCCCTCTTGACTAGAATCCTGGCATTCTGCTAGTTGAGAGCTCCCCTCAGCATCCTTCCTCCGTTGAGTCACCTTTGCCTTGTTTCTTCCCATGTCAAAGGTGCAGTATAAAGTGCTCTCTTTCCTTTCCAATGTTCATATCTTTCCGACTGTATGAGTGTCTGATTCGTGGTGTGTGTGTGTAGACATTTTGCCAATTCTGCTAAATAAACTACTGATAATTGGACATTTGACTTGGCTCTTGGGACACTGTAGACATAGGGTTACAGATCTTGCTGTGTTACCCTATTCTCTGCTTTGCTAAGCTGTGCTCCACTAATTTCCCTAATCTTTGTATTTTGGGAGCAGATCCAGGCGTCCCCCCAGAGACCCGCAGAAATCAGGGTAACACCTGTATCCTCACCAAACACGCCTGCCATGTTGATGAGACCAAGAGAAACCCTTTCCTCCATGATCTTAAAACTCAGGCAGGCTCATATAAGGAGACATTCAGATATTCTGCAACCAAGCTATATAGTATATATGTATGTATGTATTTCAGGGGAGGGCAAGCAGTTTTAGGAGAGTGACTTTAAGAACACCTATTGCTTTTGTTTTCAAAATCACAGTCTTATGAACCTGTTTTTCTTTTTATCTAATGGCAAAACAAACTGAGGTTTTGTCAGCATGGTATTTGTCTCCATCCCTGAACTGCAGCTTTACAAGCATTGTAGTGTAGTGAACAAAGAGAAATGGCGTGTGGAGAATGCACAGAAACCAGCCCAGACTTATTCTGGGCAATTGGGCAGCTGCTTCCTTTTCTCCTCTATGAGCTCCCTCTGTTTTTTTACTTTGAAGGTTTCACACTCCAAGCAGCACACCCATGACGTAGCCTTCTCATCGAGGAAGTGGTTGTGTTTTGATGAAAAATTCACACAGCACAGGAAGAAAGCAATGAAGAATGTTTGAATGGCTAAGAGAAAAGGAGAGAGAAACGTGTAGCTGAAGGTGAATTTGTCTGTTCCCTCTATATAACATGCTCTAGGGTCTGGTGTAGGCTGGGAGGTTTTCAATTAGTGCAAGGTCCAGCTGGCAAAACAGATTAGAGGAAGGAGGTTAAGGAGAAGTGATGAGATTGGAATGAGTGGGTATTTCCTACCACTGTGTTAACAGCTTGTGGAATAAGGGCAGACTACTGCAAAAGCAGAATTTCCAGGCTTTGGAACAGCTTGCACTGGCAGGCTAAGACCACAGAGTAAACTTTCCTCCTTTTTTCTTTTAGTTTCTGGTTGTGTATAAGTGTATGAGAGCGATTGAGAGAGATGGTGTTAATTAGTTATGACAAGCAGACCTTTCAGTATTAGGATCTATGAACTGAACTCTGGACCTTGAAGCTTGTCAGCATGTGCCTGAAACTGGTATGATCCTATTTTCATATTAACTCAATAATGTTGTCTTAAGGTTTTCTTCTGAGGATGTGCTGTAACAAATAGTAAGATATTTAGCAGTGACATTTGTTTTCTGTTTTGGGTTTTGTTTTGTTTTTTTGTCCTCTAATATTCTTATAGGAGTCAGCATGGTATAGCAGTACAAACATTGGACTAGTTATCTGGCGAACGGGGTTCAAATCCCAGCTCAACAACAGAAAACCACTGGATGACCTTGGACAGATCACATTCTAGATGTTGCTGGACAGCAATTGCCAGAATTCCTACTCATTGGCTTTGCTGTCTACAGCTCATGGAAGCTGCAGTCCATCAATATCTGGAAGGTTGAATGTTGCCCACCCCCTAGCCCAGAGAGGTAGTTAATGTACACATTGTGTAAACTGCTTTGGCAAGTTACTCTCAGGAGTCTTATCCAATCCTATGTTCCGTTTTATTTTAAAAACCGCTGCAATTTCCATACTTCTCACCGCTAGGGAGACCAGATTTAGTTGATTTAGTTACCCTTTCTAGTCTTAAGGATAGTCTAACGATTCCTAGTCTTAAGGATAGTCTAATGATTAGGCTAGAGTATTTGCCAAGCAGTCCAGCAGATGGATTAGAATCTAATCCATGTACTGGACTCCTTGGCAAACACACGCCTGGTTTGGAAAATATTTACCTGAAGCTCTGGAAGAAGACACCTGTCCTTCTCCATGAGTGCATATGCCCAGATTCTAAGGTTGCCAGGTTTTCAAAATAGCAATAAGGGACTGTAGAAATTCACGACATGAAGGATTGGCAATCAGGAAGCAGCTGTTAACAACTCTGTTCTCTTCCTAGTACCAAATGAAACTATTGATTTCAGTTAATGTAGCCATGTGTTTCTTTGTAAAATCAACATATTGTCCATATGCATAAATTACATTAGGAAAATATTTCTGTCTTTTTGAAAGGATTCCCCTTCCAAGGAGATTGTTTTGTCCTCTCATTCAATCTATATAAAAAGAAAAGCTTTCCACTCCTTAAAACGGGAGACACCTGTCAACTCTACCAGATTCTCACACATCTAGAGAAATGTTCACATGTTACATTCCATACTGTTACAGGTATACAGGTAGTTTTTCACTTGTAATATTCCACACATGTTCACTATACTCAGACTGTTGTTGTTATGCATCTTCAAGTCATCTCCAACTTATAGTGACCCTAAGGTGAAACTATTACAAGGTGAACCCTGTAATATTACTATTACAGGGTTCTCTGGGGTTGAGAGTATGTGACCCACCCAAGAAACCCACCAGGTTTCAATGGCCAAGCGAGGAATCAAATCCTGGTCTCCCCGGTAATAGTCCAATGCTCAAACCACTACAACATGCTGGCTTTCTACACCATGCTGGCTAAGATTACTGGTATGTATCCAGCTACAATTATTCACATATAACAAAATCTCCATACAGGGGTTCTGGATTTACACTATTCAAGCATCTTTCAAGCTGTTGCAGTTTGCAGACGTCTTGATTAACAAACAGTAGAGATAAGCAGTTTGGGGGTCTGATGAATTAATCTGTTATTCATAAAAGGACTATGGGTAACTTATGCAGAGACAAGTTCTAGCAAGTTCGGTGGGGCTTACTTGCTTTCTGAAAATGTTCCTAATTCAGCTGAAATAATTATAAGTAGTGCCATTGTATAGAATTTTTTAAAACTCTCCAAAAAACACTGTTATGGAATTTTGAAAATGAAATAAAATCATTAAAGTAAAAATAATTTTTGGTAAGAATTTATTTAAGGTGGCAATATAAACAATTCAGATAATTAAACAGTTCCAGTCGCAAAACAAAGCAGGATACAACAGAGTCCAATAAATCAGAAACTCGCTTAGATCTTGGGTCTCAGGCCTGTCCCCTGCCGGAAAGCCCTGGGCTGGCATTCTGCCATTCTCTGACCTCAAAGCTATTGTCGGATGAAGGCTATGTTGAAGGTACAAACTGCAGTTCTGTCCACTCTCTTCTTCAGCTGGTGCTTTTTCTTTACACATTCTCCTTGTACTCTCCTCAGTCTCTTTCTTCTGGCAGACCTCCTTCATAATTTTCTCTCACATATATATAAAAAAAATAGTCTCCTCAGAATTCCTTTGACAGCTGCTCAGGGGCAAAAGAGGTTGCACTTGATGCAAACAACAGGAGGTTACATTAACCGTTTCCATGAAATCCATGAACATGGGTTAATGTATTCACACACACGTGTGTGTATTCATTCTATCCAGGTTCAGCTATATTCATGATCTATGTTTAAGAAGATTCTTGTACCGGGGTACAAATTAGGATTACAGTAAAAAAGATTCTCACAAGCATTAGTACATGTGTACAGTGTGAACACATGTACAGCGTAATATGTGAAGATCTCTCAGATGAGTTATTAATTGCATGCATTATGAAATCTCTACCTCTAAAATACAAGCGAACAGTGTTTTGCACTTGGTCCTACCTCACAAGGCTGTTCATGAAGATTTCTATTTCTCATGCCCCTACCTGCCTTCATCTCTTTCCCCTTTGTCTGCTATTTCACTTGGACTGAATATTAACTATATTCTTCTCAGACAGGGACCTGTCCCCTTCCACTTCTGTACAGTGAAGCAGAAAAAATAAATCAATGGCAGAGGAACAGAAAAGGCATCATCCTCAAGCTCTGATGAGCAGTACTGAAACAGAGGAAAAATAAAGGATATGAAACTATTTCCTTTCAAAGTAGGCAAGACGCAGTTACGTAAGTCTGTCTTCTCAGGAGACACTGAAGTCATTCTGCTGTTTGTAGCAGAGTGCCAAGAAGTATACTCACACCCTGCTAGGTACAAAGCAGCGTACCCACTCCCTGCTGGGTCCAAAACTGCAAACAAATCTGGTGGCCATTGACACATCACCTAACAAAAGAAATGTATCACCAAAAGATGTCTTTTGGTATTTTGGGTAGACCAGCCTACATTTAGTCTTTGTCTAGAACTTTCAAAGGACTGTCAAAGTGAGTCAAATGGACTGTCTTCTGCAAAATCCAAAGTACACATTGTAGTGATAGTCTTATGAAGTCAACCAAAAAGGGTAAAATTAACCACATTAGTACACTGGGAGCCCACTGTCTTCTTCATCAGGCAAATAAAGGTATCACTACAATATGTACACTTTGGATTTTGTTTTTTGGCCAGCATGTCTACACCTGCATTTGGTTGTCCTCGGGAGAGTAGCCTGGTTTCTGGCTGCGGTTTCCCTCTGTTGTTTCATCTGGGAACCTGGTAAAGTCGTGGGACATAGCCATGGCCCTGATATCAATCAGCTAGATGCTCTCCCACCCCATTTTAGTGCCTCAGCCCTGCTCAAGGGGGAATCTCCCAGTATCAGGAGAGAACTGTCCATCAACCAAGCATTGTGGGTTATGAGTCTAAGGATAGAATAGTTGGCCAGAAGGGGCATTCTCAATCCCTCCCAGGGTGTCCCTGATAACTATAGAAGGAATGGCCTGGGATAGATGAACCACTGCTAAAAGGCACTCTTTTGTGTTCCTCTTTTTCACTCTACAACATTTCCTTTCATGACTACGAAGTCCTATTGAATTCAGTGGATCTACTCAAAGTATGACTAACTCTGGATCCAACCCACTGGATAAGTGTGACATGGTCAGTGAAGTCTTGCAGTGAATGATGGGTAAACAGAGAGTTATGCTGCACTGCCACATTGATTCTCTGAACTGGAGCTTTTGGAAGAACATGAACAATATCTTCCTGAATGGTATAAAGGCATTTCTCTATGTGTGTATGGATGCTAATTTATCCACCTATCCTCCCCTAACTTAACTAACTAGAGCATGTTACATTCTTCTTTTAGGAACACATGGAATTGCTGCATGACAGTTCTCATTCATTTTGCTAGACAGAGAATGATTCTACCATGACAAAGCCCACAGTAAAAGAAATATAACTGGAAGGCATGCAGGGCTTCTATCTCATTATGCCCCATATCAGTCTGGTCCCTGTGAAGCTCTGCACACTGCTAGCCCTGTTCACATGGTCACACTGGGGTGCTGACACTTTTGGGCTCAGTCACTGTATCCTTTTGCCGAACAGAAAAGGCCTTGCAGTCTGTACTGGCCGTGCCATCTCCAACTTGAATTCTGCTGTTTCTCTTCTGCCCAACTCCAGCATTTGGCTCAATGCCTCCCACAACATTGTGGAGAACCTCACCTCTTCCACCTTCCTCCATCTTCCTCACTTGCTGGAACTTTATCTTGACCACAACCACATATCGGGCATTGAATCAAATACTTTTCAAAGCTTGGGTGAGTTGGAGGTGCTTGACTTGAGTTGGAATCACTTGGCATCTGTGGGTCCCTCTATTTTGACTGGCCTGAAGAATCTACGTGAGCTGCATTTGGGTCACAACAGAATCACCTCATTGCACCCCACCTCCCTCATGTTCCAGGTGTCTCTCCAGGAACTTCATCTCCCCTCCAACACTCTCTCCAGTCTGCAGGAGGTGGCAACAGCTGTGAAAGGCTTGCTCAACCTCACTTTTCTGGATCTGGGTTTAAATCAAATCTCCACCCCATGTATGGGCCCTGGCTGGGTCACTTTACCTATCCTGAGGAATCTCAGTTTAAACAGCAATGGCATTTCCAGGCTGGATTTATCCAATTGCTCCTTTCCTAATCTTCAGCAACTGAATTTGACCTATAACAACATGACAACAGTGGAAGCCAGTTCCTTTCAAGCCACACCTGTTTTGGTGGAGTTATCCTTAGATATGAATCCTCTACATATGTCCCAGCTCATAAATGCTTCTCTTCCTAATCTGACCACATTGCATTTGTCCAGTATGAATCCACCATTAAATCACAACATGTCAGTACTTTGTTCTGCCTTACAAGGTCTTCCATCTTTGACCTCCTTGGACATCAAGCGTTCCAAGATTAATGTCTCCCAATTAAGCCAGTTGGGTTCCTGCTCTAACCTCACTTGGCTGGATTTATCTACCACAGAATATAGATATCTGGATAATGGAGCATTAAGCACATTTGAGAACTTAGAGTTCCTGTCTCTGGATAAGTGCAAGATTCTAAGGCTCCATCCTAATGCCTGGGGTACTCAGATGCGGTTACATACACTAATTTTGAAAAGAAATGCTATCGCTGAGTTGCCACATTTTGTCTTCAGTCCATTGAGGAATTTGAGCTATCTGGATCTTTCGAAGAATCGTCTGACCAATCTTGAGCAGAAGTCTTTTTTTGGTATGCCAGCACTGCGAACACTCATCCTTCAGGGTTGCCAGATCACAGCTGTTACCCGTGACACTTTCATTTATGCTCGGAAAATGGAGTTCTTGGACCTGAGAGATAACAGCATAAAATTAATCAAGGATAGTGCCTTTCCTCTCAATCACGTGAAGAGTCTTCTGCTTTCAGGAAATAGAATCCTCACAATTAAAAGAAAAGGCTTTCTTCATCTCACTTCCCTGAGATACCTCTCCTTGGGTCATAACTACCTTTACAAGCTGTCTCGGGCGGTTTTTGCACCCCTCAAAAAACTGGAAATCTTGGACCTCAGTCACAACTGTCTCTTTACCTACAACCGATACGATTATCCAAGCCCCTTTATGGGCCTCTATTCACTTCGTGAGCTGGATCTCAGTTTTCAGGTTCCTAGATCACCCATCTGCCCACCAGACAAACTCTTTGGAGGGCTGGAGCATCTAAAGCACCTCTCACTAAAGGGCAACCCCAGTATCTTGTTCCTCAACCTCTCATTTGTCAACTTGAGTAGCTTAAATACCCTGGACCTCTCTGAAATCCAGCCAGATAAGAATGGCTCCTGGAAACTCCGTCCAAACATCTTTCAAGGTCTCAGCAACTTAAGTCAACTTTGGATAGAAGACAGTTCCCTCACTGATCTGCCTGAACAGGTATTTTCTGATTTGGCCTCTCTGAAGCAGCTGTATCTGAGTAAAAATGACCTGAGGAACATTAGCAAAAGCCTGCTTGTTGGACTCTCCTCCCTAAGGTATCTGGATGTCTCTGAGAACCCTCTGACATGCTCTTGTGAGAATGCATGGTTCCAAAACTGGTCTGTATCTGATCCAAAGGTCCAGGTGGCGTTATTGGATTCCTACCATTGCTTTGGACCTGGTGTGACTGACCGTTTGTTTGTTGATGAAGACATGACTTACTGCTTTGTGAACTGGGGAATACACTTCTTTATTGGCACCACTGTGGTTATTCTCTTGTTCCAGCTTACAGCTTTGATCAATGTCAAGTTTGGCTGGACTCTCCGGTATGCTTATTACCTTTTGAGGGGCTTGGGCCAGAGGCAACTGCGTCCTAAAGGACAGGAATACCAGTATGATGCCTACATTTCTTGTTGTGGTCAGGACTATGAATGGGTGGTGAAGAATGTTCTCGAAAAGCTGGAAAAGGAAGGAGAACCCCGTTTCCGGCTCTGCTTTGGGCCTAGAGATTTTGCTCCTGGGGAATATTACATAAACAACGTGCAGAATGGAGTAAGTCAAAGCCGGAAGACCTTGTGCCTAGTGAATAAGAACTACTTTGAAAATGAGTGGTGTTCTCTGGAGGTCCAACTTGCTTGTTCCAAGGTCTTCTATCACGGGCAGGACCCTCTGGTTGTAGTGTTTATGGAGGAAATCCCGAATTACAGGTGAGCAGGGAGAGATCATCAGAAAGAGATAGGAACAAGAATGTTGAATAATGAGACCAAATGCCAGGGTGATAGGGGACTTTGGTGGGAATGTTGGAAATGGGAGTAAAAAAGAAGTGGACATTCTGGTCACACAAAGGAGTTTCATATAGCACTTGCTCTGACTGACATGATGGATAGAGTGAATATAATGGGTTTCCCCTTCTTTTCTGATAATATGCGGGGGTTTTTTTGCAGAGATGGGGGAGGTCATGTGGTAAAACTGATGGACAGACAAGAGAAAACATTTCTTCACATTACTCATAGAATTTGCTGCTTCAAAGTATGATGAGAATCACTGCCTTAGAGATGGCTTTAAAGTGGGATTTGACACATTCATAGAGAATGAATCTGTCAGTTGCTATTTAACCACAATCTTTAAACAGAAGTTCCCTGTTCAGAGGTTGTATGTCACTGCAAACAAGTTGCTGAGGAGCAACAGTGAAGAGAGTTATGTGCTTCCTAGTTGTGTTAGCTAGTTGGTCATGGTGGGAAGGAGGATGCTGGATTAGACGGACTTTTGTGTGCTCCAGCAGACTGTTTTTGAAGTTCCTCTGTATTTGGATATGTGTATGTGTGCATGCCTGTGTGCATGCTTCAGAGAATGGGAAGCTTTAAATTGCAGTCTTGCATTCCTTCCTAGGTTGTCTCCTTACCATCGCCTGAGGAAATTAATTAAACAAGAAAGCTACCTCACTTGGCCTGAAGAACCAGAGGCTCAGAATGTGTTCTGGACCAGACTGCGTGAGGCCTTGGAACCTGGACAACAAGAAAGACACATCATGCAGTTCAATGTTGTTGAATAGGTGATCGCAGAGAAGAAAACCATTGTGGCTTAGCTTACTGATAGTGGTTGATCTTCTCTACAATGACAAAAAGCACTTGAGTTGGGGTGGCAGACAGTGCTCAGGGCTGCCACCAATTATATTTTTTCAAGTCTGGATGACTCATTATTTTTAAATGTTGCTGCATAAATAGCCCTCTTGAATCATGATTTATTGTTAGGCACACATTTTTCTTAGAGGGTGGTTAAAAACAAATCCAGAAGAGAATAAAATATTGAACTATTTAATATATCGATGCTTAACAGTATTCCTATAAAACATACAAACAAGAAGAACTGTGATTTTAAGTTTTGGGGGTTTTTTTTATTAAAAAAACCACTTAGCTATTAATCAAGATTATTTTTGAAGGTAGGTTATAAGCCTACAGCCAAGGGCTTGGATTCTGTTGCAAGCCCTAGCTAAAGTAGACTCATTAAATAAATGGGATTTACCTATGCATTCACTTAATATTCAACAGTTCATTGAATGGGCCTACTCAGGAACGTGGGGGGGGGGGCAATTTGTCCCGGGAGGCAATGTTTTTGGAGTGTCCCGGCCCGTAGCCATGCCCCTGCGTGCCCTGGCCACGCCCCTGCACACAGTGGCCATGTCCCTCGCGCCGTAGCCCTGCCCTCTCCCCACACTCTAAGCTCCGCCACTGGGCCTTTTGGGACTAACCAACAGGATTCAGGCCAAGGTTTATTGTTTTTAATATAATGACTTACTTGCTTGGTGCTATAATAGTAATACAATGCAGTGTCTGCTGGCACAACCTACACACACACACACACATGCAAAGTTGCACAAAGTCTCATGTCTCATTATCATCAATAATGCACCGGAAGTGTGGCTGTGCTGGTGTGCTCACATTGGTGATGGTGGAACAGAGAATTCACATTTTTTGTTTCACACAAGGTTCCTGGAATGGAACCCACGCATATACGGAGGGTACACTCTAATAATAATAATATGAAAACTCTGCCCTATGAGCTTAGGGAGCTGGGTATCTTTAGCCTGGAGAAACGAAGTTTAAGAGGTGACATGATAGCTATGTTTGAATATTTGAATGGATCTCTTATGGAGGATGGAGTTAGCCTGTTCTCTGCTGTTCCACAGACTAGGACATGGAGCAATGGCTTCAAACGTCAGGAAAAGAGATTCCGTCTAAGCATTAGGAAAAACTTCCTGAAGGAATGAGCAGTTCAAAAATAGAGCATGGTGCCTGGGAGTGTGGTGGAGTCTCCTCCTTTGGTTTTTAAACAGAGGTTGGATGGCTATCTGTCAGGAATTATTTGTTAGTATATTCCTGCATGGTAGGGGGTTGGACTGCATGGCTTTTGTGGTCTCTTCCAACTCTATGATTCTATGCTTCTATAATAATAATACCTCAAAGTTCTGACAATCACATTTAGATTTCTGTCAAATGTGTACATTTCTTTTTCATTTTTAAAAGATACCCATGTATGTTAGTGTAGTTGGTTCCTAAAAAATTAATGCATTTGATTCTAAAGGAGGACTTGTGTTAAATCTGGATCATGGGTCAGGTCCAGACCAAATTATTTGATTTAAATCCCACTGAAATCAATGTGAAAAATTAGTAATTATATAACTATATCCCTTTCATTTGCACTGAGGATTTCAACGCATCAAGGTGTGGCCTGAAGAGCATAAGTGATTATTTGCAAACTGTTCCTCAGAAAACAACAGAAGGATTGCATGGGTCTAACGCTGTTGCTCTCCCCACTTTCCTCTGAATGCTTTTTAAAAAACGTCTTTGCCCGATGATGAAACTTTTGGTATATAAAAAAAAAATTGCACAAGAGATTTTTGTGCCTTTTTTGGTTGGCCTGAAAAAGATATTACAACAGCATGGACTTGGAATTTGTCTTCTGCTGCACATGGCTGCCCCTGCATTTGTAGGACTTGAGGAGTATCAAAATTAGCTGCCTAGCAGTGGGATCCTACTCTGGAGGAAGAGTTAATACCTTCTTAAACTGGGACATTATTTTCTGAGGGATTATCCTTCTGACCAACAGTGAAGATATCAAAATGGGACTCTGGCCATTTCCGCACTAGATTTTTAATAGTGCTATGATTCCACTTTCAACATCCTATGGAATCCTGGGGTTTGCAGTTTCGGGAGGGGCCTCCTGGCCCCTCCCGAAACTGCAAACCCCAGGATTCCATAGGATGTTGAAAGTGGAATCATAGCACTATTAGTCTAGTGCGGAAATGGCCTCTGTTGACTTTCTTTACCCCCTTTAGGACCTAAATTCATCTTCTGCCCTGGCACTATAGAAAGGCTGTCGATTAGTGGGCCACGTTAGTCCCACAGGGACCTTAGAGGGCCACACGTACATCGTGCTACGCCTACCCCTGATTTTTTAAAAATTTTATGTCTCCAAATACTCCCTGTGCTCCCAAATGGGAGGCAAACTTGCCACATTTTTTCAACCTCTCTTTGAACCTCTCATTTTTGAACCATTTTAGGCTCAGTGGAAGTCTTTTCTCAACAGGAATTCCAGGTCAGTTCCTGTTGGAATAAAAGGCCTTCCTGGACCTAAAACAGAAGCACGGCAAAATTGCTCTCATGCCTCCTACAGGGCATTTTGGGACAACTTGCCCCTTATTTTTGTTTTTTTGTTGTTTTTTGTGAGTATTGGTGGATCTAGGAGAGCTGTTGAAAATTATTTGGTGAAATGCAAGAATCAACAAGTAATAATAGCACTAAAATGTAGTACAATATTTTAAGCATGTTAAGAAATATTGATAATGAAATCTAGATCAGTGCGGAAGATCAGAAATATTTCAAATAAGTTGACAGTTATAATTGTTTGTTTTATATCTGAATTTGAATAAAATGATTATAAAAAAAAAGAAAATTATTTTGTGGAGTAGCCTATGGGTCACTCCTTCCCCATTCCACTTATACAGGCTGCTTGAGGAACTCGTTGGTCTCTCTCTACAAAGGGGTTTGTGACCTTCACACCAGATTGAGACAGGTTTGAGACTTTGTACTCTCAAACAGAGACACAGATTTTATTCCTGTTTTATCACCTTTCTTGCCTCATCTGGTACCTCTGCAAAATGTCCTTCTCAAAGCGTTTGAAGCCAGCCCTCGGACTGTGTGACTCTGTCACTCCCTTCCTCCTCTTCCCTTTCAGTAAACATGAACACATCTTGCCTTGATGATGAAACTTCTGGTTTCGAAAGCTTGCAACAGAGATTTTTGTGCCTTTTCTGGTTGCCCTAATAAAGCCATTGCCACAATATGGGCTTTGACATCTTGGCTTATGGCCAAGATGACTCCACATGTGTTTCAGTGCAATTCAATACTGTATACCTAAGAGCCTTGTTCTTATAACATTCCCAACATTCCTAGTTGCAAATCCTATTGGAGTTCGGTATTGTAATGAGCTGGCTGTCTGCTACGAAGCAGATGGGTTTTGGAGTCTTTGTTGGCATAATGGCCAAACTTTTAACAGCTGTTCGGTGGCAAGAGTTGACTGATACTGATGACCTTGCTGGATACTTTTTTTCATTGGCTTTGCAGTTTAGAGGCTGGAAAAAGTTATGATGGACAGGGGAATGAATTTTTCCCTGTTGCTAACCTGCTTGCACAGTTTTTGATGCTGTGGGAGGGGAGAGAGCACCCCAAACCAGACGCCCTATATGTCCAGTGATAGAGACCATTTCCACACTAGACTGTTCTAGTGCTATTATTCCACTTTCAACATCCTATGGAATCCTGGGGTTTGCCTCAAGGCCCCTTCCTAAACTGCAAACCCCAGGATTCCACAGGATGTTGAAAGTGGCATAATAGCACTAGAACAGTCTAGTGTGGAATTGGCAAGAGATTTGGTTTGATTGCTGCTGAGAGGTAAATCTGGGTAGAATTTGTTCTACCAATGGTGGTGAGGTAATGCTGGATCTTATCAAGGAAAGGACTGGAATGCCTCCCTGCTGCGTACCATTTGCTGTTTCATTTACAAGCAGGAAAGGTTACACTATAACCATAATATGTGGTGGTGTCTGGTACCAAAAGAATGTTGGGAGGGGCCCGCAGCTACACCCAGTTTTGGAACAAGAGTGGTATTGAAGGTGATTATGTATAAAAGTACTGAATCTGATAACATGGCTGGGACAGATACAGAAAATCTACAGCGTACTGTATTCTTGGTCTGGATCTTAGGCCATTTCCGCATGGGGCGAGGGAATCGCCCCGTGCCGCTACTGACCGGACTTCTTGGCTCCCTGGTCTGGTCCGCGCTGCTCTGGAGCAGTGTGTGCTCGTCGCTCCGCACTGCTCCGGGGACAAAAATGGCGGCTTACGGTTGGTCGAGGGTCTTGACCAACCGCTGAAGCTCACCAGCCTAAAGCCCGCCCCCGGCAGATCGCAGGCTTGCACTGGTGCAAGCCTGCAAATATGCACTGGAGAGCGGGCACGGAATGGTGCACTCCGTGCTTTTGAAAGACCTGTTTTAAGCGGTCTTTCAAAAGCATGCTTGATTACCACTTGGGGTCGTTCCGGAGCAGGTCCAACCCAGTTCGCTCCCAGCTGCAGATGTCCTCTCTGGAGGACACTCTGCACCATTTCTATTAGCCCATGCGGAAATGGCCTTAGATTGCATAGCCCTTGAGCTAGCAGTGGCTCTGTCTGTTGCTCAAAGGCCACCATCTGTTCTCAATCCACTCCAAACAGAAAGGGTTTTTGTTTTAAAATAAAGGCACTAAAAAGAATCCTTCTCCCAAGAGAAACAAATGAGACTTTCCCAGGTGGGAAGAGAGAGCAAACACCAGTGAAATGATCTGACATGGATGGGAGTCTCTCATTAATATGTATTAATATGTATGTAGTAGACTTTGTTGCTTTGAATTTACTTACTGTTTCTGATCCACTTCTGTGGAAAGGCAGAATTTATTTACCTGTCATAGATATTTAATCTCCAGAGATATGTATCTATATTATCTATATGTCTGTTAAGCTCAGCACATTGCCAGTTTGATGCAATTTCTTCTTTTGTCTTCTGCAAACACATGCAACCTAAACTCTAGTGTGAATAATGGGAGCCATATAAGTTTTTGTTAGAATCAAAACCAACAAACTAGTTCACAGCTCAGACTTAGATTCTCTGTTTCTGGCTGGTAACTTAATTCCTCTGAGTGGCATTTTATCTATTCAAGTCTCTTATCTGCTGGGGGCAGTGGCATGAGCAAGGGTTGCATATAGGCTTCAGGGCAAGGGCCCTAGCAACAAGGCCGGGGAGGATGGGCCAGGGTGAACGAAGGAGCTTTGCAGTGACACCTTAAGCCCATTAATTTCTCAGTCGCCAGGGGAGACGATGCTTCTCTCCACATCACGAGCGGATTTGGCAAATTGGACAGGAAGGAGAGGCAGGAAAAGCACAAATCCCACCTACCCACAGTGTTGGGACACCTGCTGGCAGTTTGGTTCTGCTGGGGAACAAGGAGAAAAGGCTCCAATTGCTAAGGGAACTCTTGACTTTGGACGCATTTAAGGGGCAACGTCTGATTCGTGTTTGCTGGCTTGCTGGACCCAACTTGAGGAGCGCCATTGTACGTTCTAACCCAACTGGATTATCTTCCACTTATCTACCAAAGACATTTGGATCTACTTCCTAACTGAGGCCTTCAATCTGTCCTTTTGTGACACTGAACAGTCATCTTGGATTTTTTTGGGGGGGGGGGTTGGTCTTCTAAGAGAGGATCTGGATGATGGATGTTACATCTAAATCTGTTGTGTGACAAGGTCCTTAAACTGTAGAGCAGTGGTCTCTAGCTGGAATTGTCTTTTTCTCCTTCCTTGGCTGTCAAACCGATCTTCCAACAACATGACTGTTGGGGAAATGGCCTTGTACTGGGCATTGCTCAGCCTCATCTTTTCCCCTCTGATACCAGCCTCTGATTATGCCTTGCCGAAATTTATCTGCAGTCCTATGCCATTGGACATGGATAATGGCTGCCAGTCAGCCAGCCAGCAGCAGCGACATGGGGCAGGAGCTAACAGTGGGGGCACGGGGCACTGGGTGGGGACTCTTGAGGAAGCTAAGGAAACAATCCTGCACCTACGGGAGATGGTGGTACATCAGAAGGAGGTTATCCTGGACCAGAGAGAAACAGTGCGAGAGCTGACAGCCAAGCTGAGCCGCTGTGAAGCCCATTCTCGAAGACACGGTGCGGAGCACCACGGCGGTCATCACGAGGAGAATCACAGCCACGGACATGGACATGGGCATGTAGAAGGAGGCCATCGAGGTCATCATGAGAGTGGACATCGGGCCCACCATGAAGATAATCGCCGGGCACATCATGAGGATGAACTTCAGGGCCACCATGAAGATGGTCATAGGGGACACCATGAAGCGGGGCACCGAGATCCTCATGAGAGTATCCATGCTAGGGAAAATGAATACCATCATTTTGGACAACATGAGCACCATGAACTACAGGTGGGACACAATGCCCACGATGCCTTTCGCAAAGGAGCTGCAGCTGCCAACACCATGGAGGATCCACCCAAGGAATCATCTGCAGGAGTGAATCAGATGGAACGGATGCTGGAATCACTCAAGGAGAGACTGGAGCATCTACAGGTATCAAACTTGTACATCAGATACTTCTTTTTGAGAAGTATATTCCTTATTTTTCCCAAGGCATTTATTAATTCTTCTCAGAATTGTCCATCTACTCCTTAGCCATGCAACTGCTCACTAACCATCAGTTCTTGCACTCTTTCCCAAATCTGCCACCGCCACTCCCTTCTTTTATTCATGTTTGTAGATATTAAAATTTTATATCTCATGCACACATTTAAGGCATTATGTTACATCATAGGACCCTTTCACACTATACCTTTGTAGTACTATGATTCTACTTCAACTGCTATGGTTTTGTCCTAAGGAGTTCTGGGATCTGCAGTTTAGGGAGGGGTTCTTAGAATTCGCTGCCAGAGAACTCTAGTGCTTCACTAAACTGCAAATCTCAGGATTCCATAGGATGCAGGCATGGCAGTTAAAGTGGAATATAACATACTCTCCAACTGTCCCTATTTGGCAGAGGCAGTCCCAATTAATCCTCTGTTGTCCCACTTTTTCAGCTGTTTTTAAAATGTCCCTGTTTCTCTCTCCGTCTCCTGCTTTCCCTCTTTGTCCTTAGCTTACTTCAGTTGCTGAAGACTCAGCTCGAAGTGCAAAAGTAGTTTGCACATTAACTCAGCTGGGATGAAGAGGAGAGAAGCGAGTGGAGTCTTGCCTTTCCTAATAGGCTCAGGCAAAAGCAAAATGCTGCAGCCTCTCCTAGCTTGTGTGTTCTTCTTCATAAATTTCGCCATCTAGACCACACTTTGATATCGGTTGGCCATATGTGTCCTGGTTTTCATCTGTGAAATATTGGAGAGTATGCTATAACTGTGTCATGTCTATCTTTATCAAGTCATGAAGATGTATTCATGAACCAGCTGTAGGCTAATTTTTATACAACTTATAATGCTATCAAGTTAAAAAGTGACTCACACATCCCTAGATCTCTGCTGCCTAAATCTGTATTCTTGCAATATAAAATCCATTGCCCATAGCTTAGCTTCTGGTTAACAGAGACTAAATTGCCTTCTCCCTTCTTTGTGGCAGTTATTAAAATAGACAGAGATTTTAGCTGAGTCCCTTTCTAATCTTCTTTCTTTCAGTCTAAACATACACAGCTTCCTTAACCTTTCCTCATGTGACACACTTTCTAAATCTTTTTGTCATCTTGCCTGCATCCGTCCGTTCTCTCTTTCACCACCATTTCTCCTTTTTTCTCCTATCTGTCTTCAATGTGAATTGCCAATCCATTTAGTTTAGCAAGGAAGGTAGATGACATGGTTTCCCGGAACTTCCAGAATGGTTTTTTTCCTCCTAAGTAGAGGGACAAATGTAGGTGAAATGTTTTGTCAGAACTTCATAATGGTTTGATGGCACTGACCTGTCTCTCCTTGCGGGCTGAATATCTGACAAATTGTCCCTTATTCACTTTTTCTTTCCAACCCAGTCTTACTCCACCTGACCTATATGAGTAGAGACAGACAATAATAATGTTTTTAAAAGGACAGTTGAGAGATAAACCATTGTTCACCATGGCATTGTAGTTGTTAACTGCTGTCAAGTTGACTTCAACCCTATGAAGGAGAGATGTCCAAATCACTCTGTTATCCACAGGCCTGCTCAGGTCTTGTAGACTCAGGGTTGTGGCTTCCTTGATTGAGTCTGTCCAGCTGTAATGCCATCTTCCTCTTTTCCTCTTACATTCTACCTTACCAAACTAATTGGGTTTTTTTTTTCATAAGCCATGCCTTCTCAGGATATGTCCAAAGTATGCCAGCCTCAGTTTAATCCTCTTGGCTTCCAAGGGACAGTTCAGACCTTATGTGCTCTAATACCCATTCATTTATCTTTCGGGCAGTTTCTGGTATGTACAGAACTCTCCTTCGGCACCACATTACAAATGCTTTGATCCTCTTCCTTTAGCTTTCTTCATGACATTACACAGTCATTTTTTCATCATGCTCTCGCTTCACATTAAGAAGGGTTTGTATGGCCAAGTTTGGGAGTGTTATAGAAAAAGCTTCAAATCCTAGTACAGGGAAGGCAATAGTGTGAACCAGATGCACCATGAACAGCAATATTTGTTTCACCTTTTAACTCTAAAGGGAAAAAAACAACCGCTCTGAATACTATTGTCTGGTTCCAACTTAACTTTCTGTGTACACAACTCAACTGTCTGTGTGTACACTCAGCTGTTTCTGTTCATATGTGAGTAGGACTTCTGAGACCAATTTGGGCCAAGAGGAAAACAGTGCTCATAATTCCTTCCTGACCCATCCCAAGTACCTTACCCACACCGCAGGGCACTTGAAAAGAATTTGTTACTTAGTGCCTGTTCTCTTGTTCAAAAGATTAATGAGTGGAAGTTTCTTCACTACATACAATCCTACATTCAGACTGTGTTGCAAGTGATTTTTTTAAAAAAGAACTCTATAGAGACCTGCAAATATCTGTACACATTCAATGTTCTAGCAATTTTTATTATCTTGCTCACCACCAGAAAAACCAAAAACCTCAAAGCTTACAAAAGTAGATTAAAAATATACTATTGATCTGGAATTGCCAAAGGCAGATATTTGGGGATTTTTAAAAACTTGTTTGTTTGCATAAACTTAAAGAAGGCATTAAAACGGGGGTGGGAATCATGTGGTTTCCTGATTAAACTGTATGTTTCCGGTTGTCTCCACTGGCACACAACTGTAACTTAAAAAGCACCTTGCCCCACAAAGCAGGACAGCATTCACCTAAAGGGCTGGTATCCCTTCCAAGAAAAGCAAAGCAAGAGGGCCGAAGACTATTTTGCCCTTCTTTTTCCTTACAATTATATCCCTCTTTCATGAGAAAATGTGATGTTGTCAGCCCAGGGAGGAAGGGAGGAAGGAGAAAGCATGTAGGTGGATTTGTGAGACAGATATGGATCGATGGATTAAATGGAAGGGATAGATAAGATGGATAGAGGTAGGAAGGGTGGGTGGTAGGAAGGAAGAACTGAATAGATGAAAGGAAGAATTGGACGGATACACAGATACGCAACACAGATCCTGTTCCACCGTGTAAGCAGCTGAAGTGTCATTGTAGTGCTAAAACTTTTTTTTTTTTTAGAAATACGAATAAAAGACCATAAGATGTGAAAGCACTCTCTCTAACACCATAGAGGCCACTTAAGGTGACAAAAAAGGCCCAGATAACACCACAGAAATGCACTTGTGATACCTCTTTCTCCCCTACCAACATGGCGGTGTGGCTGTCCAGTCTGCCTCTTGGGCCTCGCTCCTTCCCTTTTGATGCCTCCCCTCTATTCACTTTCATAGCTTTCCTCTCACAAATCTTTTGTTAATTGGCTGCGGAAGGTCATTCCCTCTCAGCTCCACCTCCTTTGTCCTCTAGGTGCCCCGTGTCCTACATCCTTGCTCCCATTCTGTCTGGTGCCGTCTAAATTCTAAGTTACTGTATTGGGAAGCTCCCTGATTATTCTTGAGCAAGAAGAATTAAGCCTCCGGGAATGAAAAGAAGAAAACCCCCACAAAGATTAGTTTGTGGTAACTGACCGTGAGTCTCTAGAGCAGCAAGACAAAACATCTGGTTTGAAAGGCGAGATTCCTAAATTACCTGGACAGGATGATTAGGCCGTAACAGAATCACAGCAATAAGAATGAAGCATTCTGAAAGAAAATCATATAAAGCGGTGTACGATTAAAAGGTGCAAGCGAGCAATACAATTATAATAGAAAATCTAAAAGATAGAACAAAAAATAAACTACAATAAATGTGCCTTTCACCACACATTCTTCTATTCCATATAGCTATAAGTGATGTGTGGTATAATTCTCACCACCACATGACAGGTTGATATAGATATCCAAGCCATCCCAGGATGAGGAAGCCCACCTCAAGAGGTGTCTACATGGGTTTAATAGAATGGTATCATACCCTTCAACATGTCACAGGTGAAAACTGGGTCATGTGTGACCACGCAATACCAGAGTGTGGTCAAGACTGGAAAAGTTATTGATGAGGAGAAACACACAAGCTAGGAGAGGTTGCAACAGATTGCTTTTGCCTGGGCCTGCAGGGAAGGGAAGCTTCTACCCCCTTCTCTCTTCCCTCCCAGCAGACTACTATGAACTCAGTTTGCAGCAACTGATCTAATCCAGTAGGAAGAGGGAATGTAGGAGGAGGAATAAGAAGCCGAGGGACATTTTAAAAGAAGCAAAAGGAGTGGGACAAGAGAAGAGGAATTGGGATGTCTCTGCAAAATTTGGACAGCTGGAGGGTCTGTGGTGTCAGAACAGTGGTAGATGTGTTGTCTACAAACCATGGCGAGCTGGGTTCAACTCCCCACTCAGTCACAAAGCTCACTAGCACATTTCCCACAACCCAATGTCATGCAACAAAGCGGCTGGAAATCATCCTACAGACTGTGGTTGTTGCTGTTACGTGCTTTCAAGTTGACTCCAACTTATGAGGACCCTATTCTAGGGTTTCCCTGGCAAGTTTTATTCCATTTTGCCTTTGCCTTCCTTTGAGGCTGAGAGACTGTGACTCCCAGAGCTCTAGTCCAACATTGCCCAAAAAAGTCACCCAACATTGCCCCCAAAAAAATCCCTGAGTAGGGATTTGAACCCTGGTTTCCCGGGGCTCTAGTCCAACATTCAAACCATTGCAGCACACTGGTTGTCATAGGCCATCCTGTTCAACTCTAAATCCAGCGTACTGTAGTAGAGAGAAAGTTATTGTGGTGTAAGAAGGAGCAAAATAGCTCCTATTGAGAGAAATGGAGGAAAGTGCAGCTGTCAGAAAGAAATCCACGGTGCCTAGTTAGCAGTGTGGGGTATTGTGGGTTGGCAGGATGGTCTCCAACATTTTGTCATTCTAAGCAGCAATACGAATAAAACTAATAGTTGTGTCATAGCATTTCCTGTAGCATTTCAAAAAAACGCTACCCTAGAGAGTAGCCATTGGATTATGCATAGTTTTATTAATTCCCTCCAAAATATTGCTCGTAGGGATACAGTCTTTAAACATATTTACATTTAGATGATCAAACTGATAGCACAAAATAAATATATGTGAAAAATGGTAGATTTTTTTTTGAACAACTGAACATCTTCCTTAATTTGTTGGTCGTCATAATTTAGCCTTCACCTAGACAAATAAAAATGTGTACAGTTTGCTTTCACCCAAAATATTTTTCAGATTCCAATTAGAATCCCAGTGTATTGTGAGGTATTATAATGCACCATGTCTACGAAAATGTTTGTGAGTGCAGAATCGAGGGTATTCCACAATGCCCAAACAGCTTCCCCCACTTTTTACACACACATATACACACACACACACACTCACAGACAAGTGGTCCATAACACAAACGGAATAGATTTCTTGGGAGAATTTTTGAGCAGCCTTATATGGCAGGTAACAGTTTCATGAAATGCCTATCTTTTAGGTTTAGTTCTGTGTGAATTTTGCTACCAGATGTGACTAAAATGTTCTGTCTGCAGGTTAAAAATGGCTGTAACTCATGGTTTAGTCACAAATTGAGTAGGTTGATTGAATCAATGGAACTTGCATAAGTTATCAAGTTCTCATTGATTTATTCAGTTGATCTACTGTATGCCTCCCAACATTTGACAGATGAAAACTGGGCCACATCTGGCCTAGCAACATCAGAATGTGATCAAGATGGCTAAAATTATTAATGAGGCAGACCATGCAAGCTAGGAGAGGCTGCAGACATTTCCTTTTGCCCTATGAGGAAGGGTAAGATTCTGCTCTCTCTTTTCCTCTCTCCCCTGCTGAGCTGAGTGCAAATTAATTAATTAATCAAGCAGAACAGTCCCTTACCGATTGGGAGTGGTGGAGGATATGAAACTACTTTTGCACTTTCAACTCAGTTTATAGCAATTGAAGAAAGCCAATGATGAAAAGGGGAAAGTGGAGGAGGAGAGAGAAACTGGGACATTTTAACAGCAGCAGAAAGAGTGGGATGGCAGAGGATTAATTGGGACTGTTCCTGCCTGATTGGGACAATTGGAGAGTGCTTTTATTTTTTTTCCTGTAGAAAAAGAGTTTGACATGACAGATAGCAGTGTCATGAAATGCCTGTCTTTTAAATCTAGTTCTGTATGAATTATGTAGCAAAATGGGACTAAAAAGTCCTGTCTGCAGGTTGCAAAGAATTTGACATACTTATGGGCTAAACGCACTGTTTAGTCCTAACTCGAGTAGACCCACCGAATCAACAGGACTCACATAAGTTCTGTTTTATCAAGTTCATATTGATTTATTGGGTGGAAT
Source organism: Cyclura pinguis (assembly GCA_030412105.1). Taxonomy (NCBI): domain Eukaryota; kingdom Metazoa; phylum Chordata; class Lepidosauria; order Squamata; family Iguanidae; genus Cyclura; species Cyclura pinguis. The sequence goes on from CM059604.1 coordinate 15,516,993, forward strand.
ATACTATAGTAGGGACTAATAATTGGATTTAGGTCTAAGTTTTTACTTTTAAAATACTTATTAAATCAGCAGGCAGGAGGTACTATTTTAGGAGAGACATTCTCCCTTGCGTTCACATCAGAGAGAATTTCTCTTCTAAAATAGCACCTCTGGCAGCATACATAGCCAGTAGAAAGCAATGAGAGTATCGTATTTTCCTACAAAACTGTGTTTTAGTTGTTAGTCATACACAAATGTGTGGAGATGCAAGTATTCCACTGATCACTCCATTACAGTTCAGTTGAGTAAGGAAGATTTCTTTCACCGGATAACGACTTTAATTACAGGTGTTGTATTCATTTCAGTTTTTTTTTAATTGCCTTTTTATTTCTATAGTCCTTATGGTAGTGTGCAACTCTAGTTACAAAAATGTATTTCAGAACAGGCAAACAAATGGAATAGTGCAGCACGGATATCAGAACGAAGCCATGATAAAAAGCATGCCAATGGAAAATTAATTACAGCTAATCAGGATCAGTTGGCCACACCTCAGGCTAAAAGGACAGGGTGAGGCCTGGCATCTAATGGCTACCAACAGTGACTTGTAGCAACTTTAGCCATTTCTGCGCTGGACCGTTATAGCGCGATGATTCCACTTGCAAGATCCTATGGAATCCTGGGGTTTGCAGTTTCGGGAGGGGCCGCCCGGCCCCTCCCGAAACTGCAAACCCCAGGATTCCATAGGATGTTGCAAGTGGAATCATCGCGCTATAACGGTCCAGCGCGGAAATGGCCTTTGTCTAGAAAATTCCTAAGCAAGAGTGTCACCACAGAAAAGATCATCACCTTCAAGGGCAGGACATCTCCTCTGAACATTTCGGTTGATGGGCAGATTCAGACAATAGAAAGCAGCCAGCTGGATACCGAAGAGCCAAACCATGGCACTAGCCTGCCCAGGCGGTGTTGGAAATGAGAGGGAAAAAGTGACCCCTAAATACTTCAGATAGGGGACAGCCTCTTTTGTGATTCAATTATTTTCATCATCAAAATGTTTACGAGCTTTCTTGGGGCAGGGGGCGGAGTTGGAGTTGAGCGTTGTACCGCTGTTCTAAAACCACAATCTGGAAAACAGCGAAAACAATAACAAAACCGATAAACGGTTTGATAACAAGTAAAAAGAGATTAGGATCCCCTGCTGAGGTTTGAGCATTGGACTATGACTGTGGAGACCAGGGTTTGATTCCCCGCTTGACCATGGAAACCCACTGGGTGAGCTTGGGTGTATCACACACTCTCAGCCCCCATAGAACCCCATAATGAGTTCCTCTTAGGGTCTCCATAAGTCAGAAACGACTTGAAGGCACACAGCAACAACGGAAAAGTGTGCTGGAACAATAGTGCTTTTTAAACTGATACCTAAGATTCAGAGAGGCCCCCTGAGATCTTCTGAGGGGTTTTATAGCCTGGACCGTAAGTTCTCATCTGTCAATCCTGGGTGGTCTGTAAGTTCAATAAATAAAACAAAACAAAACCTGAGCTTCCACCGCATTTAATGTAGTTTTTCTTGATAATGGAGATGAAAGTCATTTTGACTTGGGACAGACTGTCAAAGGGGCTGACAAGTCTCTGCGGCTTACGAGTTTCACAATATAGCGCTGATGCAATCTGCTCATTTCCCACTAGAAATGTTACTATATTTGGCCCTCCACTTTTGCTTAGGTTAGGGGAACAGTACAAGGAAAAGAGAGGGAGAGGGGTGGGTCAGCGTGGTGGTCCTATACTTCCCCTCTCTCACCCATCTCCTTCCTTGGGTGTGGGGAACGCAATAGAAGAGCGTTTGAAGTGCTGAGAAATCAAGCTGTAATCCATTCTTAGCTGGAGGAGGAGGACCAGAGGTGGGTTTTTAAAGGGCTGTGCAGCCTGATCGGAGCTGGTGAGAGGGAAGGTTCCCCCAGAAAAGAAGAGTCTCAGGTGGAGGGGGCAAGGCTTGAAGAAACTCACAAGTAATCAAATCCATGAAAATCAAACCCACAAATGTGGAGAGCCGACCGTGAATATAGGGACTCTTCTCAGCAGCCTGTATTGATACTCATAATTTTCATAACATGACATTTTTAATTTGTTTTATGTAATCTTGGGGAACTGGGCAGGCTGAGAGGCAATAGGTAAATGCTCTAAATCCATCCATCCATCTATCCATCCTGATTCTGATGACTGTGCCAATATCAATGAAGACAAAAGTTCTTAAAATATAAGCTACGACTTTTGATTTGTAGATGAAACCAAAGTTTCTTAAGTAGCCCACCAAAGTCCTCAGCAGTTTTCCGCTGGTCTTTGGAAACAAAATTTGTCTCCACCACCAAGTAAGCATGTTCTCCGACAGTCTCCAACTGGAAGGGACAGTCCTGATTCATTCTCTATCATCTCACTTTTTCAGCTGCTTTTCAAATGTCCCGGTTTCTGTCTTCTCCCACTTTCTTCCTTTGTCCTTAGCTTACTTGAATGGCTGCAAGCTGTTCGAAGTGCAAAAGGAGTTTGTACTCAATGAACGCAGCAGGATGGAGAGGAGATGAAGGGATCGAGTCATGCTCTTCTCAGTTGGCTCAAGCAAAAGCAAACTGCCAAAGCCCCTCATAGCTTGTGTGTTCTTCCCCACTAATAATTTTTGCCTGATGTTCCTTGGCTGCCCATGTCCCTATTTTCATCTGTGAAATGTTGAAGAATATGAGAAAGCCCTTCTTCAAATACCAGCACCAGCTCAGTTTTAACTGAATGAGGAGAGGAAAATGAAACAAGACTTCATTGTTTTTCTGTGAAAATGGTGAAGTGTTCATAGAGTAGTGTGGGGACTTCTGTAGGACATCCAGCTTTGATTCTGTCCAGAGTGAAATGGAGCAGCATTTTTCCGAGCAGTTTGTCTCTGTGCGTGAGGGCTTTGATCAAACTAGCAATACAGGACTGTGCTTTTGCCATCACTGTGGGCGGCAACAGAGATTACAAGAGCATCTGAGGCGTAAACCCAGGTGTAGGGACTAAAAATACACCTGCTGCCCTTTCCCCTTGCTTTCCCCCTTCTTAACACGTAAGCAAGAATTATATATCTCAACCAGGGGTGTAGCTATGGAGGGGGACAAAACGAGGACATTAGATCCCCAAAGCAAAAAAATCTTCCTCCTCAAATGAAAATTCCCGTCAGTTCACATCTATTCACCTTCTCTGGATCCCTTTGCCTGCCCAAAGTTTCAAATGCTCAAATGAAGTTTTAGGTTCCCACAGGAAAGTAGGGATTGAAGGAAAATTTCATGAGGAGGGGACAGAATTCTTATTTGGAGGGCAATGTCCTCAGGCCTTTCTGCGCTACACTGTTATAGTGCTCTTACTCTGCTTTCAACATTGGGGTTTGCAGTTTAGGAAGGGGCATTTAGAATTCTCTTTGACCTCCTTAAACTGCAAACCCCAGAATTCCACAGGATGTTGAAAGTGGAATAATAGCACTATAACAATATAGTATGGAAACGGCCCTCATTTTGCTCCCTCTCCTCCTGCCATGGCTATAGTCCCGAGCACTGGTATTAGGTGGGCTGACCTGAGACCACCTCAAGGGGCAGTTTCAGGGAGCTGGCTCACTGTGGTGAGGTACTGGAGCTGCATGTGCATTACACAGCTTAATCCTGACTCCCCAAGCCAGCCTACTGTCCTCATGTGTGGTAGAGGCACTGTGACAGGCCCTTATTTCTCCTCAGATTGGTTTTTGCAATTCCAGCCTAATAAGGTACCCTGACACTTTTGCTTCGTCCTCACTCCACCCTTTAAACACCAGCTTTGTCTAAAAGGGCTTGAGTTGTAAGCATTCCCACAGAACCAAATAAGTTATTTATGGTAGCATGTTCTTTTTTCGTTACCAATCACTTTAGATAGTGCAGGCCAACTCAATAGTTAACAAACAGTATTCTTTATTGTAATAATATTAAACATAAAGTATCTTGTCAAGGTTTGTGTGAAGCACAGTGTTGTTACATTAAACATTTCAAATTTCTGGCAGTCTATGCTGATAATTCCCACAGTTCTTTGCCTCTTTTCCTCAGCTGCTTAAATTCAGCCCAGCCACCCTCGCTGGCCAAGATCTCACTGAAGGCTCTTTTATAAACAGACTCTCCACCTCACATACAATTCATCCCATCCACGAGGCCTTCCCGTGCATACCACTGTGCTGGGTCTCCCTCTCAAGGCAGCACTCTTGATTCCCAAAGCAAATTTGTCACAGACACATGCTATGCAACAGTCCTCATTTGGCAGGGACAGTCCCAATTTATCCTCTGTTGTCCCACTTTTTCAGCTGGTTTTAAAATGTCGCAGTTCCTCTCCTCCTCCCACTTTCTCCCTTGGTACTCAGCTCAGCTCAATTTGTCTGGAAACCGAGTTCAAAGTCCAAAAATAGTTTGCATTCACTTAATTCAGAGGAGAGGAGAGGAGAGGCAGGAGTGAATTCTTGCCTTTTCCAGTTGACTCAGGCAAAAGCAAACTCCAGTAGCCATTCGTAGTTCGCGTGTTCCTCCTCTTCAATACCTTTTGCCACCTCGACCACACTCTGATGTTGCTTGTGTCCCTGTGTCCCAGTTTTCATCTGTGAAAAGTTGGAGGGTGCGGAGGCAGCCAACTTTATAATAAAAAGCTAATACCAATCTGGGCAGCTTTTGTGCAGGAATGTAGGTGCAGAACTTGGAAATGTTACTTTGTTTGACTAAAACTCACCGAATTCCACTGCCACCATGGCTTGCACCCATGCTGGCTGGGGCATTCTGGGAGTTTTAGTTCAAAAAAGTAACAGTTCCAAACTCAGAACTGGTATGTATTATGTACTACTATTTTGTCCTTCAGGGAGAAAAATATCTTGGGCCAGTCCAGACTTTCCAGGGAAGATGATGGTGATAAGATGAGGAAGTATACTGTACTATCAGTGTGCATCTTATTTTAGAGAATAACAAAGAAGAAGCCAAGAACCTTTCTCAGGGCTTTTGTAATCTAGATATCTGACAAAGTGAGGGGAAGGATGGAGCCAGGGTCACAGAAAACTACACAGCCAGTACCTAATGATGCATACCTATGTATATGTAGCAATCCAGCTAAGTGCCAGTGTTCCAGTATATACATACCTGCAGGGGTGTGGTTACAGGGAGGGCAAAATGAGGGCCTTGCCTCAAATAAGAATTCTGCCCCCACCCCAAGAAATTTTCCTCCAGTCTCCACATTTCTAGCATTGCAGTACAGTCGGCCCTCCACATTTGCTGGATTTGATTCAGCACTGAATCAAATTCAAATTGATTCATGAATAATCAAATCCACATTCATGGATTTGATTATTTGTGGATTATTTGCCACTGCCTCCACTGCCACCCTGCACCATTTTTAATAGGGACTTAGAAGGCTTGCCTTGTGTCCCCTGCCTTTCTGCAAGCTTCTCAAGACTGCAAGAGACTGTAAACGTGAGTCGAGGTTTGTAAGTCCCTATTAAAAATGGTGCAGGGAAGCAGCGGAAGTGCTGGCAAGTCTCATCAGCTGCCTGCTTCTGCCTTGTGCAAGAACCCTGCCAACTCAAAGACAGAACTGGGCAGCTGGTGTGCACTCCACTCTGGATCCATATGTATTGTGTATTGCACATTTGAATCTACAGTGGATTGAATCCACAGATCGTACTTTTGTGTGTGTGTGTTAAATATGGTTTTGGGGTGGGACCTATTGATATTCGTGGTTTTTCCACTTTTACAGGGACCCTGTGCCCTAAACCCTCATGAACGTGGAGGGCCAACTGTAATTTAAAACTGTACATTTGGAACTATACTTTAGGCATACCAAAGAAAGGGGCAGTCAAAGTTACCAAGGGAATGGGAACATAGCAAATAGAAGAGGTCTAGGTGTGTATGATTTTCAGTGTCTCATTCTCTGCAGTGCTAGAAATCGACAAAGTGAAGGACAATTTGATGTGGGCGAGGAACAGAACTCATATTGCAAGAGGAAATGCCATTGTTTTGTGGTCCTGTAGCTACGCCTCTGAATATCTGTTTTTTGGTATAGCTATACTTCTGCTAATAGGTTGATAAGAGGTTCTGCCATTTACCTTGCCTGTTACAGGCAGACACACACAGCTATATTAGAATAAGCTAGAGCAAAATCCTGATTTTTGCCCAGCCCAAGCTTTATTGCCTTGTTTACTGCAGACATCCTGCTGTAACCCATCACTGAAAGTCTGTGTTTCTCCAGCCATCCTTCACCATCCCCCCAATGCAGATGCTGCTAAAAGAACTTCTAGCTAGATAGAGGACAAGGAAGAAAGGAGGCCATAAAAGAAGTTTGTAAAAAGGAGCTTCCTTGTCAAGGGCTTTGTTAACTGAAGCATGCCTGTAAGTGAGAGCACTAATGGGCTGTGTGGAATGCTTTGTGGAAAAGGCAGATTCAGGACAGATTGAAAAGAAGGAAAAAGAGAGATGCAGGCAGGCGTTCTGGGAGGAAGATCTAGGTGTACTAAGGCTCCAAGAGAGGAAGGCTAGAGTCTTCTAAGCAGCAATTAATGCAAATGCCTGTCTGCTCCTTCCCCAGCACAACCGGAACAGCTCTGTCTTCTCCACATCCCTGCGTGATGCAATTCAGAAAAAAATTAGCATCTTGGAGCATCAGATCCATGAAAAGTTAAACACATCTGAACACCACACACATGGTGTGCCAACAGCAGCAGGACTGAGGCACAAACACGTTTCTCCTGGGCATCGTGTTGAGAAAGGTGAGTTCTTCAGAGTGAAGAGGAGATGTTTATTCTTGATCTAGTGAAGTGAAGTTGGATGGATGAATGGATAGGAGGCAGGCAGGCAGGTCTCTTGGAAAAGTTACTTTTTTGAAAAAGAATTCCCAGAATTCCCAAGCCAATACTGCAAGTGGCTGTACTGACTGGGAGATTCTGGGAGTTGTAGGCCTAATGGTAATTTTCCCAAGCTATAGGAAGGAAGGAAGGAAGGAAGGAAGGAAGGAAGGAAGGAAGGAAGGATCAGCTGCTAATTGGACAAAGATGGAAAGATTAATGAAAGGAAGATGGATTTAACTAATAGTAGATGAATGGATGAGAACGTAGATGAGTGAAAGGGCTTGTTACATAGGCAGTTGGAGAGAGGAAGATGTAGATGTGAGGAAGCACAAGTATTTAATATTTATTTGCTGTATTATCTCAACTGTAACCCAAGAATTTCAAGGCAATGTACATGGTTCTCTTCTTATCTTCACATACAACTAGGTGAAATATATTAGGCTAAGACATAACGGCTGGTCCAAGGCAGAGCTTCGCAAGTTACTTTTCAAAATGAATTCACCTAGTTGCTTATTGCTGACTGAGATCGTGCACCTAAAGACTTGTGTGTTACATATATTATTTCCTGATGCTACCCCACCAAAATCCAATAGGTAATTAAAAGGAAAAGCCTTTTAGTGGAGAAATAAGTGGATATAATTATGTTGTAGATGCATCATAAATCAATTTTAAAAAAGAGATGGAAGAATGGATGCAAGAGATTACAAGCCAAAAGATAACTAGGCAGGCCATGGGAAGACAGAATGAAAGCAGCAGAGGTGGATGGCTCAGTGGACGGACAGGTTATTGCAGAGCTGGAGAATGTGTGATCCACCACACATTGTTGGAGTGCAACACCCATGGGTCCTGCCCAGCATGGCCAATGCTGAAGATTACTGGAAACCAGCTCTGAGGGTCTATTTTAACCTCACAGTACAGTGCTTTGAGCATTGAACTATGACCCTAGAGGCCAGGGTTCAGTTTCCCACTTGGCATAGAAACCCACTGGGTGACCTTGGGTGCATTACACACTCTCAGCCCAGAAAACTCCATGATAGGTTCACCTTAGGGTCACTGTAAGTCGGAAATGACTTGAAGGAGCACAGCAACAACAAGGCTCTACCACCTTCTCTAAAAATGATTTTTCTTTGCCTTTTTTTTAAAACTGGAAGTGGCCAAAGATTAATTTCTGGTTGGGAGAGGAAAGGAGAAAAACCCCTCCTCACCCAGTTTTAAAGCAAATCTTCTTTGGAAGAGAACCTTTTGCGGGTCCTACAAGAGTGCCACTTCTCCATTCTTGGCAGACATTTCTTACAGCAGGCATGCCAAAAAGGCCACAGTGAGGCACATGATCCTTGGGCTATGTGATTCCTATCTCTGTGTTTAGATTAATAACAGCAATGTGCGATTAGTGAGAGGCAGCAATGACTGTAGAGATGAACTCAATGAACAGGGATGGATAAATGAATGGCAGAAGGTATGGTGACAGATAGTTGAACTGACAGATAGCAGCAGGATTCGCCTCCTCCTCTTCCTCTACTCTATATCAGCTAGCTATGTATGTGTAGCTAAGTAACACCCTCTGTCTCTCCCCTTCCCCACCTTAAGAGCCAGCAGCTGAGTCAGGTGATAGAGGCCTGTTCAGCTGCCAACCAGCACACAATAAGGATGTTTCCAATCTTTTCCTGCTACAAGGAATTTGACAGAGGTCCTGCTTCTGATTGCTGCAGCTTCACTTGCTGGGTGGGAGGGGGTTCAGCTCCGATTGGCAGTTAAACAAACCTGCTTCGTCCAATCTGGCTGCTTCCTATTAAGGTAGGCTGTGGAGGCATTTATATAGCCTTATTGAACATGGAGTAGTTATGGATCCGTAACTCTAGATTATGAATCAATAACTGCAATACAGAATGTCAGCCATCGTCATCGTCATGCATGTTGCACAATCTGTATACATGGTACTATTACAAAGAATAAGAGGGACAGGTCCCCGCACTGAGGAACTTACATTGTAAAGTTCAACCTAAGGAAGTTGATGGGAAGTTAAGGCAAAGTAAAAAGGGAAATAAATGTGTTATTTTAGTTGCCTTTACTTAGCCTTAGGTACAGTCAGTACAGGAGCATGAGAGTGTAAGAGTATAGGAGGCATGCCTGGGGACGGATGCATGGCAAATAGGCAGGTTAGCTGGCAGCTTATGGATGGACAAACCCACTTCCCCTCCATTTCTCTGTGTTGGCAGCTCAGTACCACATCTCTGATCCCCTCTGTCCTCCAGGGTACAAGGTGGAGAAGCATTCTGAGGACTTCCGTGTGGGATTTCCCCTCCGCACCAACTATATGTATGTCAAGGTCAAGCCTACTCTCCATCGTGAGATCTTTGCCTTCTCCATCTGCCTCTGGCTCAAATCAAGCTCAGCACCTGGGATGGGTACCCCATTCTCATACTCAGTGCCAGGCCAAGCCAATGAAGTGGTGCTCATTGAGTGGGGAAACAACCCTATGGAACTACTTATCAATGATAAGGTACGGGTTCAATACCACAGGCTTAGTGCTAGTCGAGTGGCTTGTTGATTTGGGTTGTGGGAAGCTATTTCTGAAGAATGCCATTTAGACCCCAAAATCGAGCCTTTCAGTCCTCCTAGTCTGAAATGTCTCAGTGATGGCCCTTCAGATCTAAAGAGGGCCTAGAGATAAATTCAAGAGACAGAAACCTGGCTTGTTTACTGCAGTTTCAGATCCTCTGGACTGTAGTTTTGAGATATAGCACTAAATGGGTTCTTCTCAGTGAGTACAAGAAGGGATACTGATAAAGAGTTAACATTTTTGCACCAAAATTTTTTTAGATAAATATGTACCCATGGATATCAGTAATGTTGTGCTAGAATATTCTGTGACCAGCACCATCCCACTTATCCAGCTCTGGTTTTGGAATAAATTATTCCAGTTAAACAGCACCCAGGTGTTTAATTTTTGTGTCATTGATTCATTTAGAAATTCAGTGCGACAGTCTCATTTGTCCTGACAATCTTCTGTGAAGGCTTATGAAGGGGTGTGAAAGCATAGCATTCAGTTTTCATGCTTTAACCAGTTGGAGAAGCAAAAGAACTTGACCCAGGTTGTATTCAATTCTAGTGCAGCAAAACAGAATTCATTCCCAGCGTTACTACACTAGATCTCTGAGCATGTGTCTCCAGTGAGAGGCACACACTTTTCTAGAGCTGTCTGTTTCTTCAGTACTTGGCTTGGAGAGGTCCTTGAAGCCTAGGCATTATGGGAAGAATGGCTTGAGGAACTGACTGTGCTTTTTGACAATTTTCCAAGTCAACCCTGCTATTAGAAGAAATGGGCATTAAAGAAATAGGCAGCTGTAGAAAGAACCTGCCACTGGCTGGAGGCAGACACTTGAGTTACTTTCTCTTCTGGGGACTAGCATGCAAAGACAGCTGTTGATGCCAGGGCTGCCCACAGCCATGTCATCATGACTCCTTCTCTGCTGGTGGAAGGAGATCTTGTATAGTTTCCTGTGCAGTTGCCAAAGCTGCCAAAATGCTCATGCAATGGTCTGTTGTGTGACACAATAAGATCCTGAGCTTGGGTTCCAAAGTGCCTTTCCACGTATATTGATTTCATTCCAGAAAAAGCTGCAGGTTTGCAAGTGTGCCATCTACCTCTGTGAAGAGGTTAAAGTCCAATAAATTTTTCCACCAGAGATTTGAACCTTCTTCTCCTATTCATGACTGTGCACCATGCAACAAAATGGGTGTCATCCAAACTCCAACCCATATGTAACACTATAGTTAAGGCTCTGCATGTCTGCGTATCCTCATTTTACACTTTTTCTTGTCTTCCTTTTACAGGCTGCCACATTGCCATTGACCATTAATGATGCTAAGTGGCACCATATCTGTGTGACTTGGTCAACTCGGGATGGCATTTGGGAATCTTACCAGGACGGAGTCCGAAGAGGGAGTGGGGAGAACCTGGCTCCCTGGCATCCAATAAAACCTGGTGGTGTTTTTGTATTGGGCCAGGAGCAGGTAAATACCCATCTCAAATAGCCACTTACAGAGGTCTCATGAATGCTTCTTCTAGATCAGAGGTGGGCAACTGCAGAAAGGGTAGTGATGAACTTTTCATCCCCAAACTTCCTGGCAGTTCACACTGCTGTAGCTGACATGACAAGAAGTGACATCATGCTGCTTTTGGCTTCATTTTTGGCTAATTTTTTGGCTGATTTTTTCCCCCATTTTTAAACGATTCAGGTATATATGGGGGACTTTCAGGGTTGTGGGAGCAAAACCTCTATTTTTTGTAGCAGTTTTGACCTGTTTTGGGAAGTGAAAAATTGACCTCAACATTTAAAAAATTTGGGGGAGGAGAGTCCTAGGGAATTCACATTTTGCTATGTCTGCTCTAGATTGGTTGTTTGGTTTTGTTCATCTCTGTTTCTAAACTTCTCTTCTCTCAGGACACTCTTGGGGGCCGCTTTGATGCCACTCAAGCCTTCATTGGGGAAATTTCAGATTTCAACATGTGGGGCCATATCTTGACACCGGGTGAAGTTTACAAGATGGCAACCTGTACTAGCTTCATTGGTGGTGACCTCATCAACTGGGCTGAAGCTTCCATGGAGCTTCATGGAGGAGTGGTCAAGCTACCATTTAATGCCTGCCACTGAGAGGAGATGAAAAACAAATAAACTTTGGGGTTTTTTTCTCAGATGAGAGTGATACCTAGTGGTTAAAGACCGAGGATAGGGTTGGGAACAAGGACCCCAGGATTTCCTGAAGAAGAAAAAGGTACCAATTTTTAAAAAGTGGGTGAGAGAACAAAGATTCCTGGAATGCTTGTGTGGAAATGAATATGGGCTCTTTCTATTTGAGACAGGAATTCTCCTGGATTCCGTGGGTGCAGAATGGGAAGTATGTGTATCAAGTTTTATCCAAGAAAGTCCTGGGGTCTTTGAACCAGCATCTCTGGATTTTTAGTAAGGGTGCCTGATCATTTTTACCTAAAAGAGTAAAGAAAAGCAGGAAAAAAAATAAGGAAATATTTACAGATCTGTTCTATAGACGAGTTTTGTGGAATAAAGGGTTTCTAAAATAAGTAATATCCCCAAATGTTATATGGTGATAACATATTTTGGAATTAATATCATTTCCTTAGTGTATTGAGGCAATGAAAACTGTTTCAGTAAAGGTGGATATGCCACAAGAAACTCGAGATCTGTTTATAGGTCTTTCATAAGAATGTGTACTGCTTCATTGGAAAGGTGGCCTAAAGCATAGGAATATGAAACTTAAATGTGCACTCACTTCCCACCTAGAGTAGCAGAAGTCTTAAGCCATTTCCACACTAGACTGTTTTATAGTGCTATGATTCCACTTTCAACAGCCCCTCCCAAAACTGCAAACCCCAGGATTCCATAGGATGTTGAAAGTGGAATCATAGCGCTATAACAGTCTAGTGTGGAAATGGCCTTAGTTCTGAGTAGCAGCTTTCTTCTATTGCCTTTGTGGGATATGCTTCCACAAAAGCATGTTGTGGTTTGCTCTTTATTTATATATATGTATATATATAAATAATATATATACACATACATATATAAAATATGTGCCTCTACACCTGATGCTTCTCTCTCTAGGTAGATTCATATGACCATTTTCCTATTCTTGCCACCCATCCCACTAGTTTCAGTTGAACCCAGCGTTGAATTTGCACTAGGATTATCCAAGTGAAAACCGGAGAGGGTTTCTGAACCTTTAACAGTTTTGTAAAAGGGGAATTTCAGCAAATGTTGCTTGCTAACTGGTTGTATGACAAGCAGCTCCTGCTGAAATCCCCTCTTCTTCACAACCCTTAAAGGTATGGGTGCCCTCTCCACTTGGGATGGGACAACCCTAACATGCACAGATTAGATGAGTCCTGTAAATGTTTTAGCATATCTCCACTGACATAAGAAAACTCACAATGAACAAAATCATGTTTGGGAAAATCTTACAAATGAGGTCATCTGGAGGTACAGTAAACCAAAAGAATTGGAAATGAAAAGGTAAATCAATGGGTTATAGATTCTGGAAACACTGTGAAACTACTTTACACATCACCATAAAATTTTGTTTTGTAATTGGCATTACTGTTGGTCAACATTCTGATAGAGAAAAAGTGGGCAGCTGCAGAAAGGAGAGTGGCCACTCCTCAACTCTGTACCTTTTTAGTGGGAAATGGTTGTGTGGGTAATTATTGATGGTTGCAGTAGATGGATTAACTAGATAGCCCAGTAGTTTGTGGTTTTATTTATTTATTTATTTGCTATTGTAAATAGAAAGGGGCATGTGAAAATACTATGGTAAAGAACATGGGAGTCAGCACATTTGATTCTGTGGAAGGGGTCTTGCACCACAGGAACAAATGTGAGCCATTCAGAATGTCTTAATTATCTAGAAGAATAAGTGTCTATTGGGTGAAAAGACCAAAGCAGATGAGAGGCTGGGATTAAAAAGAAAACAAAACATGAAAGCAGTTGCCATGGAGGGCTGTGAGCTTACATAGGTATAATGATGTGACACCAACAGTGGTGCTAGAGGAGGGATGTTTGGCCCTCTCACCCTGCATACAGGTGCAGTATTGTGGGTTTTTCACAGATTTGATTATTTGTGGATTATTTGCCACCACCTCTGCTACTCCCCTATGCCATTTTCAATAGGGACTTAGAAGTCTTGCCTCTCATTCACAGTATCTCTGCAAGCCTCACAAGACTGAGGGTGCGAACACGAGGCACAACTTGTAAGTTTCTATTAAAAATGGCATAGGGCAGAGGCAGTGGCAAGCCCTGCTGGCTGCCCACTTCTGCCTTGTGAAGGAATCCTGCCACCTTGCAGGCAGAACTTGGCAGCTGGCATGCTCCCCATTGTGGATTCAACTGAATTTTGTGCTGTACATTTGAATTCATGGTGGGTTGAATCCATGGATCATACCATACTTTTTTGCGTGTATTATGTATGTTTTTTTGGGCAGGGTGTCTATAGATATTTGCAATTTTTCCACTTTTGCAGGGGTTCTGCATTCATAACTGTATATATAGGAACTATTATCATCATCTAAAGTGGGTGAGTTCATGGAAATAGAAAATTATTGAGTATGAAATTACCTAAGTGCACCAATAACCAGCAGACCATGGCTCTCCACATCATGTCTGTTTGGTTCTAAAGTTCAGAATCTAAGCTGAGAGTCTTTAAAAGGAGCCAGGAGGGATGTAGAAGACCCAAGATGAGAGAATGCTTGCTCAAAAGAAGACCCAATGTCTTCTCTTGTTTATGTACATATATGTACATATACATATACATATACATATACATATATATATATAAATCTTAGCATAGGATTTTCTTTTGCTCTTTCTCTGTTTGTAAATACTGGAATTTTCTGGGGCTTGTTTATTTTATTGCAGAAGGGGTGGGTGGGGGTGATATAAAGTCTTGAATTTTCTTACTCCCAACCAGATGCAATAAACCTGCCAAAGAAATTGTGACCCTTGTCTGCATGCTTTCGGACTTTTCATTTAAGAACCTATTTATTTTGCAACATAGTTATCCAAACTATCCTGACAGCTCAACATTCTTAGGCAGGTTCTCTGTCTGTCTTACACACACATCAGTTCCCTTACACAAATGGGTGGACATTTTTGACCAATGAGTAACAGCCACATTATCTGAGGGCTACAGAAGTGGGGTCATGCAGTCCTATTTTGCACCATTGTGCTTGTGTGTTACATTTCATTGTGCATGGCACATTGATTGCACAGTTGTGTGGTCTGCATCAATTCTGCAGCGTCAGAATTGTGTAACAAATAGGCGTAGTGCAAATGAGACCTAACACTGTGAGCATGAAGTTACACATTGGCCAGAATTCTCGTTAGGGGTATCCGCATGTGGAAGTTTCCTTTATGTCGGCAGATGTGCTTTTTTGAGTGTTGTGGTCTTCCTTTCCTTCCTGTACAGCACCCAAAGCACCCTGCCAGCCTACTGATGTCGCCACACATGGCTATTTTGTGCTTTGTAGCTACAGGCAGGGAGGCTCAGAGAATCTGACTATAGATGCAAAATGCTGACACCATTGCTAAGATCTGCTGGAGTCCTCCATGGGTTGCAACACTGCTGTATCATTGTGTCTCTGGCGAGGGGGATGTAGCCAGAGACTTTTCCAAGCCTGCCTGCTTGCCGCCAAACACAATGGCCATGCCAGGCAGTGCCAGGGGCTTATTAGTAAATTGAAGGGAGGGTATATGGCTCAGCACAGCATAGTTCCACATGCAAATATTTACACTGTCCTAAGGGGTTGTTGGATTGAGGCCATTGTCTCCTCAATTTAGAATCCTGGCCATGACACCCTGCTGTAACAATAGCAAAAATTCTTGCTTTCCTCACACATAGCAGGCATGCATCTTGATTTGAAAGTTTCACAGTTACTGGAGGCTTTGGAAAGTTTACTTCTACAGTTTTACTTGATGGAGTGGGGCCCATGTGACTGTGAATTACTCATCCTCAAACTTGATGAAAATTCAGCAACAGTGTTCTAAACTCAGTGCTTCGCCCAGCTTGCTGTTTCATTTTTGACATTTGATTCTGTAAAGCAGGCAACTACCAGTAAAATTTTTACCTCAGCATTTGAAAACTGAAGTAAAATTTCTAGCACCCATTCCTATGCCAGTTTCCTGAGAAGAAAGTCTTTAAACCATTTGATGGGACTTAACCTGAAGTCAGTACATCTAGAAGCCATGGCAAAGCCAGGTCCACATGGCTCTTCTTTTGAGGAAACCAAACTCTTGTCCGTTTGATCTGAGCCAGTGCATTGAGGAACTGAGAAGCCGAGGGAAGTGAAGCCGATGTGAACGCTCCTCAGCGATCCAGCTCAGATGGCTGGCCTTGCCCCTTCACTTTCTCCATCAGAAGAAGCAGGGAGAAGGCATAGTTATCAGACTGAACCCTTCCAGAAGCTGCCTAAGTGGGCCTCATCTGTCTCCTGCTTTCCTTTAACAGGGAAGATGTGAGGTAGGCAGCACCTATTCTATAGGGGTGAAATAGAGATGTGCATTGTATGCCTAAGTGAATGGGAGAGACAAGCATATTGAGGCCATAAACCGGGTGTGGCGTGGAGGTTCAGCCCTGGATGTGCGTGCTTGAAACTAATTTGGGTCAAGATGTGGAGTGGCTTGAATGTTGGACAAGGGCCCTGCGAGACCAGAGTTCAAATCTCTGCTCAGCTGTGGGTGACCCTGGGATGGTAATACCTTCCCTGCCACAGAGGAAGTCAAAGGCAACTCCCTCTGAACAGATCTTGCCAAGAAAACCCCACAAGTTTGCCTGAGGGTCGCTTAAGTTGGAAATGAACCGAAGGCACACAAGGGCAACATCTGGGTCAAAAAAAGTTTCCTCACCTCTGATGAATAGGAATGCAAATAGTCTGAAATCATTTCTGTATTTGCATCAGAAGTAAAATCTTATAGGGATTTCAGGGTCACTGGGTGAATTCTGGCCTATATTACATACCAGGTATCAAATAATGTCAAATGTATCAAGCCTCCTGCAGCAAAAGTCTGCTTCATCTCCAAATAAATGTGCTTGCTGCCTTAAAAATGTCATAATTGAATGAATCGATTATGTAAAGCATACATGTGTGTGTATGTGCCTTCAAGTCACCTGCTGACTTATGGTGACCCCATGAAGTTCATAGGGCTTTTTTAGGCTAAGAATATTCAGAGGCAGTTTTGCCAGGTCCTTCCTTGATTCAGTTGCAGCTCCAACGTCATGCTAACTAACAATACTGAATTCATTCCTTAGCTAACTTCAACTAGTGAGTATCTGGCAACAAAACAGAGAAAGCTTAGTAGGTTTGGGCCATCTAAGTGGTACAAACAGAACACGTCCTAGAAACTACATGCAAGTTGCTATGGGCATCAGGCAAGAATAGTGTTTGTTGTTGTTGCTCTGTGCCTTCAAACCATTTCTGACATATGGCAACTCTAAATTAAACCTATCACGGAGTTTTCTTGGTAAAATTGGTTCAGAGGGGGCTGCCCTTGCCTTCCTGAAGCTGACAGTGACTTGCCCAGGGTCACCCAGCACGTTTTCATGGCTGAGAGAAGGGGTTCGAGCCCCATTCTCCCTGTTCACCACTTAAGCCACTACAAAATGCTGGCTCTCAAGAATAGAGTGCCACCCATACATGATGCTAAGAAGGATCAGAGAACGCCCAGTCGGTATTTTAGGTCAGAATTCACAGGGAAAGGGGCTGGGGGAGAAAAAGTGCAATTTTGGAGCAAAGAAGTTTCAGCTTTGTTCTGGCTCATACCCAGGCAGGTCACTTGCTTGTTATCTTATTAGCAATGGCTCAGGCCAGATTTGCCCCCTTGGCAGTGGGACAGACATGCAAGGTCACCAGAGCAGCAATGTATTAATAGAATTCAGGCATCCCCTGCTTATTCAAAAGGAGGAAATTGTGGAAAGGTGGAACCCTTGTGTGTAGACTGAACAAAAAGATGACACCAAGTCAACTGGGAGAAAAAGCATGTGGTTGCAAACACTGTATAAGGGATGTGCTATGCACAACTCCTAAGGGATCTGTGGTGTATCACTTAGAAATTGTGGGTCGTGCATCTCTTTACACAGTGTTTGTGACATGTGCTGCTTTTCCTCTCAATCAACTTAGCACCATTTTGTTGACTCTGTGTACAGACTAAACAAAAAGATGGCTCTGAGTCAATTGAGAGAGAAAGCAGCAAGTGGTCACTTTTTGACGATCCACTCTTTGGACTCTTTTCAATTACAACCAGAACCCATATATCCAATGTATGGGCGAGTGGACCATGCATCGAATAAAGGGGTCTTGTAATTGAAAAGGGTTGGAAGAGTGGGTCACAGAAAAGCAGACTGTCAAAAAGCCAGGGACACTTGTAATGCAACAAGGATGCATTACCACACAAAGAGATCTTAGCTTGGTCTCTGGAAACCAGTGTCAAGAAAGGTACTCTTTAACTTCCCCCTAGTATGCTGATTTTAGGAACTTTACTTGGCTTCCATCAAGATGTCCTTTCAGGTTCCGCATCTTATTTTCTGCTTTCTCTTTTGCTTTTCAAATGGAACAGGATGTCTTTTCAAAAGGCAGGACTAACCTCACAGTTGCGGTGTCACTCAGATTTGTAATTCTCACGTTAAATACCTGCGGTTCCCTGCCATACAGCCCAAATCCATCTCTGGCTTGGATTTTATTCTGAACTGGAAAAAAAATTAAATCTAATTTAGGGAAGAATCCTCTCCTACCACCTCAGTCCTTCTCTTCCTTCTTCTTCAACACTGTGCACAGCGCAGGTACTCCCATCTGGAAGAAGTAGGAAGAGAGAGGGAGGTTTCTCCTGCTAGAGCTACTGTATTTGCTTGCTGTTAAGCCTGGGAATTGTTATTTCCTCAAAACTACATTTCCTCAGAACTACTTCTGCCCACCTTGAGATGCTAGATGAGGTGAAGAGATTTTGCTGCTGTACTGTTCTGGCAATGGGATGAGCTTTTTCGTGTGATGGTGAGAAACACTCAGCTATCAACTAAGAGAGGCTCATTCCATTTAGACTGAAATGAAAGTTAGCAGAGGCATTTCTCTTTGGGTGTTTTTTTTTTTTTTGTCAGTTGGGTGGAAACCAGGATGGGGGAGCAAAGCTTGCCTGCTGTCATTCCAGAGGGGGCAACCGTCCCAAACCAGCAAAGGATCTACTTTCCCAACAAGATTGTTTTCATTTGAATAAAGCACATTGTGAGAAGTTTCTCAATTTACACAACCAACTTTACACTGAGGTGGGCAACTGTAGCAGTGGCAGGGACCAATTTTCAATTCTGTGCTTTCTGCTGGGCTGCAGCAGTGTACCAAAGGCTCCAGATCCAGTAAAAATAAATAAATTTCTGGCTGATTTTTCTCCCCCAAATGGCTCAAAGCTGCTGAGAAATGCAGCAGTTTTGCACCCCCAAGCCCACATACCTCGGATATGTACCAGGGCCCCCCTCAGCTGAAACTGAATCAAGGAGTGATATGAATGTACCGATGTAAAAATAACTCAAGTGAGGCTATGAGTTGTACCTACAATAAAAAAAACAAGGTTCCCAGAGGTGGACCAGCCAACCCACAGAAGTGCAACAGATTGTTACTTTTGGGATGCATATGGAAACAACCTGTGTTACTCATTTTTTGGAGCAGTTTGTCCTCTCACTCTTTAGTTGCACTTTCCAACTAGAATCATACTGGTCCGCCATTCTAGTGGTTGCTATTTCCGAGGGGCATGAAGCCATGGCAAAGGAAGGCAGACCAGACCTGCCACCTCTGAACAGCTTATTTCTTCAAGGCTTTATCTTCTGCATGGCTGCTGTTTTTTCCTTCCTGCTGCCACCATTTATGCTGACATCATCACCTCAAGATTCTGACCCTTGTTCTGGTGCCAAGTAAAGTTACACTGATTCAAGCCCCTTTGGCTTATTCCATCTTGGCAACTCCTCCTTTTTTTGGTAAACTTGGATTCCTTACAACTAATTATAAAAATAAAGACTCCGGCAACATGTAGACAAGTCTGTAGTGTTTACATATCATCCAGAGATGCATACAATAAAATTTTTAAATAATAATTAACATTTCTTCTTAAAAAAAAAAAGAGACATCATCATCATCATCATTGTGTGAAATGGATTCAAAAAAACAAGAAAAATGCCCTTCTTTTTCTTGCTCCGTCTGGAGCAGGTGAGGGATTTGTAAAATTTCTCCACATCCCACCCACACAGTAAAGGTATATAAATCCGCAACGGGGAGTGGGGAAGAGAAAGGTTTACTGTTAATATTGCTGAAGAACACAGCATTAACCCTGACAGGTTGCAAGAAGGGATTCTTCCAACAGCCCAAATCCTCCAATTGTCAGTTCTTGATGTTTATAAAGTATATTTTCCAGAGCTAAAGGGACAGGAACTTCCTCCTAGTTACCAGAAGTGAGATCTGGATTTTGAAGGGAGCAGAAGATGTCTGTGTTTGGGGCAGAAAAGTTATCAGGAAAAATGCAACTGTGGGTCAAAGGAAAGGTGACATTAAATAAATACCTGTATATAACATGCACACATTAAATTAAAATCCAACTTTTTTCAAAATAGGAAGAGAAGGTCATTTTAATTCCCTCAAACAAAAAATACTTCTTCACTTGGAGTGACCCGAGCTTTTATCCTAACACAAATAGCAGTTTCAAGAGCATAATTTTTGTCAGGGCTGGACTGGATGTGGGATGGGGAGAGCTAAAATCCTCCCCACCTGCCACCATCCAGATAATTTTTAGAACAGCAGTTATTTTTTTAATTTAAAAAAATGTGTATTCTAAATGTTTGGCCTTGACTTTGAGATGGAGTTCATTTAAGATCAAAAAGTGGGATTGGGCCAATATCTGTGAAAAGGCAGTGCAGTCTAGAGAGAATTAATGGAGGGAGGGGATGGAATTGGTATTTAGCATTTCCTAAAAAGCAGTTCCAGTAGTACAAGAGGTGCTGTTAACATCCGGTGATTTCTGGGAAGAGTATCCATTGAGTTAGTGTTGAAAGCTGTTGGGAGACCAGTGCTCTTGATGGGATGCACCCCACAGGCTAATGTTAGGCTAAACAATGCTCTCTCCTCTCTGCTGAGTAGCCAGGGTAGCACACTACAAACACAGCTGTATTCCAAAAGTAAAAAGGCATTGCCAAGTTCCTTTGGCACAGTGAAACAACTTAAAAGTAGGAAGGAACCCATCTAGCAGAATCAGTTAACATATCCATATCTGTAAATTTTGAGAAGTTGAAGCAATAAAAACTCCTGTTGTAGCTTTACAACAATTTGGAATGATTTAATTTAGACCCGTTCATATCTGTTGTTTCAAAATGTAGTAGTGCCTTTTCTCTTCTGTACTAACAGGCTGAAAATTAATCAATAGGAAGCTATTTTCTTTCCTTGTTATCTACTGTCTCTTTGCTTTCCTTTCTTCTATATGGAAAGAGAAGCAACTAATAATAATCGTTATTCTGACTAGGACAAAACCATTGCCTTCTTAAATTCAGAATGATGTGTGGCACAACTGGTCTTTCACATTTAAATCAAACAAGACTTGAATGGCTACTCACCAATAAGATTTCCTGAAGATGTGGAATACCGATCAGAATGAAATGCCCATGGACTAATATGCTGCCACATTTCTTTGCATGCTTATGAGCTTAGCTCCTTTGCAAGATCTGCCATTTTTCTGGCAAAGTAATTTGTGTGGACCCTACAGAACCTGAGTTACTGGGATTGTCTTGAAACAAGGCAATGGCAGACCAAAGTTCAACTTAGAATTAAGAGAAATGGTGGCAAAACAGCCCACACAAGAATTTAGAGCTAAGAGCTGGGTCACTCTCTTTGCTCTGGGTTGATGTATTCAGCAATTTCACTGCCTGTTTCCTGAACTGCCAACATAGACTTTAATTGTAGCTGCAAGTTTCATCAGGAAATGGAAATGTTGGGGAGTTCCAATCCTTTATTAATTCAGAAGCTAGTGTTGACTGAGCAGCAAAAAACTAAACTCTGGGTTCAACTCATCTGTATGAGTGCTAAGATGGAGCCTTTTGGTCTGGGGCCAGCAGTTAAAACTTTCAAAGATCACTTATGGGGTGGGGTTGTTTCTAATTTCGGTTCTATCTAGAAAAAACTCAGTCATCCCCCATCCCTTGCACATACTACAGGCTCGGGGCAGATCTGAAACTGTGTGTTATACTGATTATAATGCCAGTATAATCAGATTCCTCTGTAAAGCAATGGAAACATCCTGGATTAACTCCAGAGTGAAGCTCCAGATCTCTTGACCAAAGACCTCAAGCAGAAGAGAAGGACTTCAGAGAGGGAGAAAGGATTGGTTTCAAAGATAATCTTCAGATGAATCTGCCAGGGCTTTGCTGCGGCGGGGGGGGGGGGGGGGAGTATTTCACTATCTAGGAGAGGAGATAGCAGTAAAGATCATGACCCTGTCCCTGGATGCGTATCAATAGCTGTCAGTTGTGCTTCTGTGCTGGCAGTATCTGCTGACGGAAGTAGTGTTCAAAATTGTGTCAGTGGGTGTGTCAGTTGTCAGGGTCTCTGCTGTCCCCTGCTGGTTGCTGGTATGCTTACATCTTTGTAAAGCAAAGTCCAAGTGACTGGGTAGCAGCCCTTGCCATATTAACAAGTTAAAGTGAGAATCTCAATTCCCTGGTTGCACAGTGTAAGCGGTATGGCAATAGACTCTAAGGGGTATTCTATACTTAGAGGTTCACAAACGGCAGGTATGGTGAGCCACACGGTCTTCATCTTTTCACCAGAGTACATTGGGAGATGTCTTGACTTCCATTCTTCATCAGGTGGTAACTTCCTTTTAAGTAGGACAGTGAAACCACTAAGTTTTTCGTCTGATCTCTAAATGCACTATCCAAGATGTGGAAGCCATTTCAAGAAGAGCATCTGGGAAAGCTCCTAAAAATTCAGAGGAAAACTTGGATTCCTTATCCCACTGACATGGAAACCACCAACTGCCTGGACTTCCATTGTCTCTTCTCCCTGTTGATGCCTAGATCTCAGTGGACAGGGAATGGAGGTTATACTTTTCCGATTCCTGCACAATGCAGTACATGATGGTACACTTATGTGTGCACGTGCAGATGTGGCCCTTAGTGCTGAAATGGCTGTCTGCACCATCCAAAAATATTACATGGTACAGCAATCTGATGACTGTACCAACATTAGGAAGCAACTCAGGAAATAAGGTAACATAATGAGTGTGGGAATCAAAAACTTCATAAAGCTAGCCCACCAGAAAGATAAACTAGCTTGTTCCCTCTCAGCCTTGACATAAGTGTACAGGATGCTATTTTCATATAATTGAAAGATACAGTCCCCCCGCTCCCCCAAGACATTGGAATTATTCTGTTCTAAGAGGACTTTCCTAGTTTCTTTTGCTGAATGAGCTGACTGGCTTTAAGTTGGGAAATTTTAAGCAGTGTGAAGCAGAAACTAAAAAAGTCAATGCAATTCTAGGCTGTATCAATAGGAGTGTAGTGTTTAGGTCAAGTGGAGTAATAGTACTACTCTATTCTGCTTTGGTAAGACCTCACCTAAGTAGGATGCTATGTCCAGTTCTGGGTACCACAATTCAAGAAGGATACCGACAAGCTGGAACGTGTCCATAGGAGTGTGACCAAAATGGTAAAAGGTCTGGAAATCATGCCCTATCAGGAGCAGCTTAGGGAGATGTCTAGCCTGGAGAAGATGTTAAAAGGTGACATGACAGCTACGTTTAAATATTTGAAGGGATGTCATATGGAGGCTGCAGCAAATCTGTCTTCTGCTGCTCCAGAGACTAGGACACGGAGCAATGGCTTCAAACTTCAGGAGAAGATTCCACCTAAACATTAGGAAACACTTCCTGATGGTAAGAGCAGTTCAACAGTGGAGTATTCTGCCTCAGAGTGTGGTAGAGTCTCCTTCTTTGGAGACTTTTAAACAGAGACTGGATGGCCATCTGTCAGGAATGCTTTGATTCTGTATTCCTGTGTGGCAGAGGGTTGGACTTGATGGCCCTTGTGGTCTCATCCGACACTATGACTCTGTGATAATCACTATGCAGAGTGGCATGATACATACTTAAACGGGAAGAATAAAAACATCTGATAAAACAGGAAATGTTCTCTTAATATGGCCCAAGTTTGTAGGCCTCATGGTACCAGTGGCATAAGACAGCACGGAGACTTTCACCTGCATTGGCTGAGGGCCTCTTCAGAGAAGGAGAAGGTGCCATCACCAACAAATGATGCCTCCATACTTTGCAGATACCACCAGATGACAGTTCCCAAGATCTACAGGCAAATCCCAGCAGGCCATGTGGAAACTCTGTGGATGTGAAAGGGACATCTGGTGTGCTGGCAGGAATGCTGTCAGACTGGCAATGCTGTGAGTGGTCCCAAGAATCCAAAGAGGAGGGAGAGAGGGCCAACCGGTTTCATGGAGCTCAACCCAGGTGGGTTTGTCAGCAGGCCTGAGAGGGGATGCAGGAGGGAACACGGCAGGGTGAAGGGAGGGAGGGCCATAGGTGCAGGAGAATCCCCACCTCATGCCTGCTCCTGCTTCTGCTTCACTGAGATCCGTTTCTTTCGGGCAGCCAGCATCTCGTAAAAAGGATCCACGCTCACAGCAGCCCTGGGAGACAAGAAGAAGGTGCTGAGGTAAGCCATCAACTGGGCTGCAGCTAGCCTGTTATGCATGGAAAGACAGCCTCTCTCATGCCATGCTGGGTCCAGTCCCAGCTCAGCCCACTAAGCTCAAGGACATACTAGCCAGCAAACTGCCTGCATGGCCTTGAAACAGCTGGGCAAGCCTGGGCTCATAAAGTCCACCCACCTGTCACGCACCTGGCCCTGCCCAAGGATGGGAGACTGAACTTACTGTCCAACTATCTGTAGTGAAAGAGGTTTCCTGCTTTGCCAGAATGTCTAACCTGTATCACATGAACAACAACAATGCTGAGACTTGCCACTCTTGTTGCGTGCCTTCAAGTCATTTCCAACTTATGTCAACCCTAAGGTAAACCTATCATGGGGCTTTCTTGGCAAGATTTGTTCAGAGGGGGTTTGCCTTTGAGGCTGAAAGAGTATGACTTGCCCAAGGTCTCCTAGTCAGTTTCCATGGCTGAGCAGGGATCTGAACTCTGGTCTCCAGAGTCACAGTCTACTGCTCAAACCACTAAGAACCTACCAAGTTTTTATTTGGACCAGGCTTTCATGGACCGTAGCCCACTTCACTGGATGCAAGTCGTCTGTGACTGATGAACGCTTAACTTTCAAACAGAATTTGTTAAATCATTAATGTGTCACTCAATTGTTTGCTGCTGTTTGTGTGAAACAGGTGTAGCTCTGTTTAGCCAAAGCACTCAGATATTCTGACATTATTTTTGCTGTGACAGACTAACACAGTGACACGCTACTCCCCATCCAAAAAGACTCAATCCACAAAGACTCTTATGGGGAGAAGTTCATTTAGAAGGGAGGCATAGGGGATGAAGAAAGTGGAATAGTAGAATTTCAGTGTGGCTGGAAGACATCTCCTCTGCTTGCTTGAAGGGAAGGGTAAACAACTAGAATCTGAAATAAAGCAGTTTCTTAGGCTGGCAAAGGTAAGCTCTAGCCTCTTTAAAACTGTTGGTGAGTGAGCAAAATCACCAACTTTGTGATTGCTCTGCAGCAATGCATCCCCACTCGGTCTCAGTGATGCTCAATGGAACTGGCTCCCAACATTTATATTAGTCTCAATTTATGTCACAGATCCAGAGACGCAACAGTGATGTAATCTGAGACTCTCCTGTATATACACAGAATGAAGGCATGGAGAATCATGCTCTTCTAGTAAAAAAATGAAAAAGCATATCTGCTTTTGTTCACAGGAAAGTCCCTTATCCTGACTAGGAAAAAAACTTTCTCATTATCTTCCTGGAAGAGAGGCAGGATGTAATGTAATAAAGTAGGAAAGGCTAAAAGTATTTGAATTCCTGGATTCCCTGCTGAAGAGACAGGGAATATGTGCTCACTTCAGATGTTGGACTGCAAATCCCATCAGCCAGCATAGCCCATGGTGAGAGATTATGGGACTCGCAGCCCAACCACTGGAGGACCACACATTTCCCTTCTCCAGTCTAATGGTGTGGGACTGAGCTACACAGGGTCACAAGAGTAGCATAAAAACATTTGCTTGTTTAAAAAAGGCATTAAGTTGAGTTGGGAAAAAAGAGAGCAAGAAAGAGGCTGCATCTATGCTTGCTGAGCTGTAGACCCAGATTCCAACACAAGGAGAAAATAGAACCTCTTGGGGAAATTTGAGAAGTGCAGGATTTTTCAGGAAAGGGTTAGACCCAGTGACTCACTCTGTGTCACTGTTTCCAAAACATCAAGTTTATCCCACCTAAGCACCACAAACACACCATGTTCTGCCCACAAATGTTGCACCACCCACTGACTAGGCTAACTTTTCAGAAAGGAGGTGTCACCTCTATTGCCTTTAAGCAATGTTTTTTAAGGTGCGCATTTTCTCGGAATTTTGTCTGATCCAAATGATTCAACTCTTGCAACGCCACTGTACTTCTGTCTTACTCTGAAGCTGAGTGAGATGTTTTATTTCCCCACTGCAGGATTCTTTTAATCATAAAAGAAATGTCTTTTGTCCAATTCCTGATCTGAGTAGCTGAATAAATGGGAGGAGAGATCTTAAATCATGAGTTTGGGAATCGTGGGGGTACAGTCCTAAGTACTATAATTCTGCACCCTTTCTACTATATTAAAGTCATGGCTTACTTCCCATACTCCCTGCCCTTTATCTAAGGAGCTGTAGGTCAGTGTACATATTAAGAACTAAGTTAGAAAACTCTGGCTCTTCCCTTTCCCCAAAATCTCGTATGGAGAAGAAATGTATTAAAACAGTATATTTCCACTGCAGATGTGCCTTGAGAAAAAGAAGTTAGCAGTCAGTTACAATTTCATCTCCCATGAGGAGTAGTGGTGTCTGTGGCTTTCACGGTGGAGCATGTGGCTCTCCTCCTCTCCACTTCAGCCTCACAAGTGCAGAAGATCAGGTTGAGAGAGAGGGCATCTGCCCCAAGGTCAACCAGTGAGCCTCATGACTTAGTGATGACTTGAACCTGGCTCTCCCAAGCCCAATCTTCTAACCACTATACTGAACTGGCTTCTTTTGCTGACTTGGGTTCAAGATTGGCCTGAAGAACCCAAAGATTGAGAGCCAGTGTGATGGAGAGGTTACAATGGGGACGGGACTTGGAAGATCCAGGTTCAAGCCCCTGCTGAGCAATGAAGTTCACCGGGAGATCTTGAGCCAGTCAACCTCTCCCTGTTTTGACTTACTGTACAAAGGATAAAGTTTAAACTGGGGAGGAAGACAGCCTTTTATGCTGCCTTGGTGTCGCTAGAGGAAAAGCAAGATACAAATGTTTAACAATAAAACTGCTGTTCTAGTCCCAGAAGTTTTGAACAAAGTGGGTCGAGTTCCCTAGAATGTGAGTGCTATCTAAGAAGCTAGTGCATTTGTTCCCTAATGTGAATCCCTAAGTGTTGTTGGTCTTCAATTCCCAGAAGCCCCAACCTGTATATGCACAGAGCAGAAGTCCAACAACATCTCGGACCCACTGAGTTAGAGCATGAAGGAGAGACGACCTAGGGTCTGGGATGCTCAAAAAGTAACTTGAGATGTATCCTCACTTGATGGATTTGATCCACTCGTCCTTCTCCTCCTGTGTTGGTGCCGAGATGCGGTAAACCATGTGGTTCCCTTCTACCACACGTCCATCTGCCTCTGTCTTGCAGGCTTTGATTAGCTGGCCTTTGTTGTTGGGAATGTAGAGCTCAAAGCAGTTCTAAAAAAAAAATTAATGGAGAAAGAAGAAAAAGATGCCTGTTACAAGGCCTTGCATTTGCAAGCACTCTCTAACCAAACCCCATTTGTCAGACAGGAAAGTTCAAGT
Organism: Cyclura pinguis; assembly: GCA_030412105.1. Taxonomy (NCBI): domain Eukaryota; kingdom Metazoa; phylum Chordata; class Lepidosauria; order Squamata; family Iguanidae; genus Cyclura; species Cyclura pinguis. The sequence continues at coordinate 15,544,374 of CM059604.1, forward strand.
AAAGTAGTTTCACTCACTGGTTTCCGTGGGTCTTCCACTTCTCGGATACTCAGGTTCTCCAAGGGAATGATTCCTCTTGGCTCCTTGTCCTATCAATGAATGTAAAAATACGAACAAAATGGAAGGGTTGCAATCACTGGAAAAGAGGGGGTGCAGGTTGAGGCAACAATTTGGCCCAAGGAATCCCTGATTTGAGCTTGATGGGCCTCTTCTGAAACTTGAGAGTGAGTCTGCAACGTGAATGTATGGGGCCCAGCATTCCAACGTTACAAGGAAGTTCGTTTCCTCCAGCTCATTGGCGTGAGCACTTGGTACTCATTCATTTTATCTTTGAGTCTCTGGGCCGGCATATGACACTCCTGTGTTTGGAACTAGAGATGATTTATGGCCACAACAGTAAAAGAAATGGAAAGTTGGCCAGGTGGGCATAGGAGTGTTGCTGGTCCCATTGACACACATGGGACTGATATTAATACTGCTTCTCCCTGAGCTCAGCCCAGTCTCTCTCTGTACGTGTCCCAAGCAAATCCCAATCCTGAGCCAAGTATTTCTGTGCACCTGCAGTGCTCCAAGTTGCCACACCCTTGCAGTATCATCAGCCACTGGGCCACAGCAGTACAATGCTCCCATTATTCCCAAAGGCCCTTCTTCCTCCTCATGCACTACATAGCAGGACCACAGGACTTTCCTGGACTTCAGGCTGCTGACAAGGGGAGTGTGGGGAGAAAAGGGTGGGGAGGGAAACTGTACTAACTGTAGTGTATTCAAAGTAATAGAGGCAGTTGTCGGTCAAGATGAACCAGCGTCTCTTCCACGTCTTCACTCGCCCTCCTGAAAGGAAAAGCAGGGAGATATTTGCTCGTTTTTATGTCTCTTCTTCAGGTTGCCAACCACTCCCCAGCCTTGGTTGTCCTACAGCAGGAAGCCATGCTTACAGATAAAGCCAATGCAAAATGAAGGTATTCAGTAAAAGTACAAGGAAAAAAAGGAGGAACCCCAAAATGAACGAACATGGGAGAAGACTGGGAAAGGGGAATCCCAGATTGGTAATGCCATGATTCTGGCAACTACAATTGTTCAAAATGACTAAACACGATTGCAAGAAGGGAACTCCAGGAGAAAGCTTCTAGATAACAGGCAACCGTGTAATCTTTTCAAGTGTGGATTTACTTTATAAATGTTAGTTATTCTGACCCGATAGCTGAACATGACAATGAGTGGTGGTAGGCCTCTCCTAAATGAAACAACTCAACTTCTGAAGAGTAGTTTTCTGGCAGTTTCTGTTCGCCTACCTGCTACTTGCTGACATGCTTTTGCTATGGGGCTGGCCACTGGAGAACAGTGGTGGTGGGAACAACAGAATGTACGCGGTGGGCCTCCAGCTACTGACACCCCTCTCTTTAAAGCAAGGGGAGAACAACTGGTGAAGGTTAGGGGTCCACCTAATCCCTTCCCCCCAAGGGTTGCATCCCCACCGAAAAAAAAAATTGCTCCACAAGAAAAAGAGGAGATATCTTCACCACGTTTTAGTTGCTGGCAAGGCAACTTCTAAAAACAGGAAGTGAGAAGTCACTTCTGGTTCACGTCTTGCTTTCCACCCCTCTCTTTCCTTTTAAAGAAGCCTCTTCTGAGCCTAAATTGGTCTGGGGGCACCAAAAGTATGTCAAAAATGCTTTCAATTCCTCCTAGATATTTGGAGACATTTGGGGAAAAACATATTTTTTGAAGAATTTTTTTTGCCCCGTGGGGGCCACAAACAAGGCCCTGGAGAGTATAAGTAATTTATTTTGAAGAAAAACTTTCTGAAGACTTTTTTCCCCACCCATAGGGCCACAAAATGGCCCTGAGGGGTGCAAGCAGTGGTCCACAGCCTTCACTTTGCCCACTCCTGCTTTAAAGGAAGGCAAGAGGGTAGAATAGTAGCACATCATTCAAAGTTCAAAGAATTCATAAGGCCATAATTAGGCTTATGGTGGTGACCTTAATTCCACAGGGATATGGACCAGAGGGAAGGCACTGAAAAGTTTTAACACCGCTACAGCTGCCCGTGATTTTTTCAAGCAGTACAAGGTAATAAGCATATGTTCTAACAGGATGAGAATGGGAACCCCCAAACATTATTTTTCTGATACAGCAAATATGGGTAACATCACTGCTCCTTGCCTTTACTTCAGTAAGGTTAGCTGTGGGTACAGTTCCACTATATTATTAACTTGAAAACAACAGCCCTGTGTTCCTCACACCAGTGTGGACCCCTTTTCCTCTGTAACAACTTTTCATCTGTAACAACTACAGAATCTACATAGCATGGGAGGCATTCATCCAAATTTCTTGGAATGCTATCACTCTCCAGGAGGCAGCTGATAGCTCCCTTCCTCACTTCCTGGATGTCTAAAAGTTATTGGACAGGTCTAACTCTGTTCTCAGCAATGCAGGACTCTTGTCGCCAAGTAAAAAATAGAAAAGAACACCCTCATCCAACTTGCATAATTAAATATTAACACAACAATAATAATGTAACAATACTGCTAGTATGTGAGTAGTAGAACAACTTATTTTTCAAAGATAATGATTTCTGATTCTGAAAACTCTGATTTCAACTTGTGCTTAAGTATCCAAATGTCATGCCTAACATTTGCTGGTTTTAGATTACATTCTACAAAACAAACAGGGTGCTGACTTAAAAAGCATAGATTCTCTGCTGCTTCTGCGAAGCAAGCAGCCATGTTCCTGGCTTCAGGCTTTTTGTTCTGTTAGTCAAGGCCAAGAAGCAGGGCAAGGAGGAATTCCTGGCTTCCAATGTGCCATTGGATTAAATTTGTAACCCCTCTGGGAGGCAGATATTGCTGATGCATTGGATTCTTCTGAAAAAAGGCCAGTCTGCAGATACGGACAAAGACCCTGGGAAGGAATGTTGCCCACTTCAGCATGCAAACCAAACAGAAGCTACAGGCTTGTGTCAAGCAACTTCTACACAGCTGACTTGTTCCCAGCTCCTTCTGCAAAAGCCAACAGCCATTCCCAATTCAAGGCAAGGTTAATTTGTGTGTGGGGATAGGGCTTAAGATGACTCCAGTACACCCTTGTGGGCAGCAGCCAAAAGTCTGGGATCTCATTCAGTCCCTCTCCAATTTCAATTAGAAACAAGCATACACATCTCCCCTTATGTGTCTCCCCACCCACTGAGGGCAATGGTGGTGAAAGTGTGACCTTCCAGATGCTTCTGAACTGTAACCCCCAGCATTCCTCACCATTGGTTACAGCTAATGGGAGTTACATTCCAACAGTTGAATGAAGACACTTCTGATTAAAACCATCGTTTTTGGCCCTTCAGCCTCACAGCCCACCATTAACTGTAACATGAAGCCCACTATTCATTTGAAAAGTTTACCTATAGAATTTGCAACCTTTCCTGAGTCCCTTTAGGACAGTGGCTCCCAAGCAGGGAAGCTCCAGGCATTATGGGACTTCCTACTCCCAGAAATCCCAAATAGCATGGCCAGTGGGATTCTGGGATATAAGAGGCAGCAACCTGTAGTCTCTCTTGATTGAAAATTGTCACTCAGGGTAACCACATACAAGAAGGGGAGAGCTCCTCTGTCTTTAAACAGATACAAAGAGAGAATATGAAATGCTGTAGCTTCTTATATGGAAATGGAAAAACCTGTAGATGCAGAAATCCCCTCTTAAGGAAGACACCACAAAGCTAAGCAAATCCAATGTTCTGCTGCATCCAGCAACTGACAGCCAGATGCTTCTGGGAAAGCCCACAAGAAGGTCCTAGAGGCCATACTGCTCTCCTGCCGCCCCCCCCCCCACCTGCAGTGCCATGCTCTGCCTTTGAACAGGGAGATTTCACTTGGCCACATCTTTTGCAACTATTTTAAAGGTCTAGGCAGCCCTCACATCCATCACCCATGCTCTCCCATTTTCTTCCCCTCTTGGAAAGAAAAGAAAAATAGACAAATGGACAGTAGCAGTGATTCTGCTCCCCACAACCCACTTTAGAATCAGGGTGAAATTTATCCATGGGCACTGCCCTGCCAGCCAAAATTCAGTGCATCAATACATTCCCCCCCCCCAGATGTGTTGGGACTACAATTCCTATCATCTCCAACCCACATGCCACAGAAGATAACAAGAGTTGTAGTCGCAACACAAATGGGTAAACTCACCTGATTGAATAAAAGGGGTGCATTCAAACACATGCCCCTTCCAGAGAAGAAAGGACTCCTAGTTTGTAACTTGGTGTCCATCTCCACTTCCAGCACAATGCGTTCCCAGTCTCCCACATTCTTAGCTGTCCCTCCTCCCCAAACAACAGTCCCCATTCCCATCTGGTGAGCCCCAGGCAAACCAGCTCTCAGCTGCAAAGCAAAATGCCCCCTTTGCGCACCTACCTCCTGGGTTGGGGGGCAGTATTCAGACAGTGGAACATATGTAGTCCGCGCCGTGGGATGGTGGAGGAGAGAGGGGGGCAGGGTAGCAGTGGTGGGGAAAGAAGGGGCAGAGAAAGAGAGAGAGGCAGGGAGGGAGAAAAAGAGAGAGAGAGGTGGGAAACAGGGGAGTCAAGATAGAGAGAATGGGGGTGAGAAAGAGAGAGGGAGGAACAGAGAAAGAGAGAGAAGAAGAGAGAGAGAAAGGAGAACAAGTTACATCAACATAAGGTAGAAGTACATGGTCAAATCAAAAATCCTCCGACACAGACACAGGCATTTGGGGGGTATTAGGGCAGGGTTGGGGGGTAGGGGTGGCGGGCACAGGGAGGAAGGGTTTAAATTTAGTTGGGGTGGATATATGGGGATAGGCCCCTTAAACTTTGGCACGTCACTTGAAAACCTATCACTAATATTTCAAAGGGTATTGGCAAAAACCAGGTGTAGTCATGGTGTTCCAAATTCCAGCCTCACAAAGTAGCTTGGACTATGACATCAGGCCCTGGCCTTTGTTTATATCTGAACCAGGACAGGAACTGGGATTCCAGCTTAACACTTGCAAATCTATGCTTAAGCCCCTTGTGTAGGAGCCAATGGCATAAGCTGCAGATTTCCCCTCACACCACACCTGCCTGTTTGTCTTTTGTTTCCTCCACTTTAAAGCAATGTCACTGGGGCCGTGCAACTCCTTCCCTTCTTTTTTGGTTCTGACCTGCTCTACTCTTGACTTTACCAACTGGAGGGCTCTAATGTCCTATGGCTTGCTCCCATGAAATCAATGACTATATTGTTTTGGTACCCCATCTAGCTCGGAGGACAGGAAATGGCAACCATACTACTGGATAGAAGGGTGAGATGCAAGATAATAGAGCTTTGCTTCCTCTTCAGAGCCACTTCATTCAGCAGGGGTAGAAGTACAGCAACTTCTACTTCTATCCTCAGGTTGTCCTCTACTGTGAACAGGCCCAAGAACCTGCAAGCTTAAAACCAGTAAGATAACCAAGGTAGAATATTTCATTGCATGGTAGTGGACCAGAAAAGGCATTATCATCGTATTATCAGGTTCCTTGTGAAGCATCAGAAGCAACTGACCTGCGCTGAAATTTCTAGCAGTTAGCCTTTAACACTTTACTCCCCATGCCTGCCATCAGCTCCATTTCCACAGCAAGCTGAGCAGACTGACTGCTGTGCTTCAAGGGTACCTGCTTGGCTGCAGCCCCAGGCTTCCGAATCTCTGAAGTCAGCTGACTGAAAGGACCAATCCCTGTCCAGCAGACTCCTTGCTGGGTAGAGAAGTCTTTGCACTGGAACTTGCTTTTCATTCCAAGCAACCTGGGTCTGTTGCGAAGATGCTGCCAAAGCTTTTGTTTACATGTCTCTTAAACTCTGTCTTGACTGTGGGCTACATTTGTTAACAGTCAACTATTCAGGAACCTGAAGAAACCCTACTGGTATCTACTTCTGGCCCACCTGGATCAACAGTCAACTCCTTCTGAGTTCCAGAATACAACAGCTTAGAGGGCTGACCTTTGTCATGCCAAGATTATTGTCAATGTTGTGTGCCTTCAAGTTCTCTTCCGACTTACAGCAACTCTAAGGTGAACCTACCATGGGGTTTTCTGGGGCTCAGTGTGTGTGACTGCCCAAGGTCATCCAGTGGGTTGCCATGGCTGAGGGAGGAATCGAATCCTGTATTCAGGTCATAGTCTAATGCTCAAACCACTACACCCACGCTGGCTCTCTCAAGCCAAGATACTCCTCTTTATTTCAAGTCTGAAAATGTCATCACAGACTTATATGTCCCTTGCCCAGGGAACGCTCGACACTCTTGCGCTGTAGAAGAAACACATGGACAGCTAGTGAACATGTCAACTACATGTCTTTGTCTACGGGTCTACCAATGTGTTCAGACAGGAATTATACCAAGTGAGACCCTAGCCTCGTGTGACTGTATGAATACCTAAAGGCTATTTGAATGGCAGGCACTGAATACGGGGCTGGACTTAGCATTCAGCATCCTGAGAGGCTGCTCTTTCATTTTCAAAAGCTCTTTCATTTTTCATTTTCATTTTCATTCATTCATAAGTCTTCATGAATGCATACGGTAATTTGAAAACATACCAGTCCCAACTGGCTAAACATCAGAGACCAGAAAGGGCCTTAACAGGTCCTTCAGTGGAAGTGGGCTTTCAGTAACATCTGTAACTTCTTCAGCAGATCCCTGCTTTTAGAGGGAATGTGAACAATCCCAGCAGACCCTCTCATCATCTGTCACAGGAGATCCACCTCAAGGAGGAGCCAGGGGAGAGGGAAAGGAGGGAGGATTCTGGTTGCAACCAGATCCTTGCATCCTGATGAACAGTGGATCCCAATGGGTCATACATATTTGTTGCTGGGGAGGGGAGGGAAGGGATACTGGGGTGGATTTCAGGAGGATCCCTTTGATCTGATGAAGAGAGAGGTCATGCTTTAAATGACACAACAGGTGGGGGGGAAGAGAGGAGAGCGCAGAGACGTGCAAAGATCATGGGGTAGCGGGGAGCGGTGGGGCAAAGGGAAGGGTAGCGAGGGACGGAAGGGGATAAGGCTGCAATGTTTAAGGGCAAGTGGGAGGGGGCGCTTCTCACCCAGTTTGAGGAGCCAGCCCTCGCGGTCAGGGTTAAAAAAAGTGTGTGTCAGGTCGTTCCCATCATCCTCGGGGATCTTGAAGGGCTCATTACGGATGCTGTCGTAGAGGTTCTAAGGGGAGGGGAGGAAGGGGAGGAGTTACAGGCAGACCACACCCCTTCCCGAGGCAAGAAGGAAAGGAGAATGTGGGTGCACGTATATGTTTGGCACAGCGGTGATACCGTGTGGCATCAAAACACAGACAAAATAAGACAGGAAAAAAAAGTGCTCCCAACAAGTCTTTTAAAAATAATAACTGAATTAAAAGAAACCGCAACTGTAGTCAGAATGTTAAATGAAAACAAGCAGATGAATCTCGTTGCAAACAGGCAGAGGATTTTTGAGACAGTGAAGATGAGCACCAAAGGCTGTCCTCTGCCCAAAACACCCACCCCAAGGTCACCTTCAAAGGCCCATCTAGACGGGCCTCGGACCTTGCGTTCCCTTTACCAGTCTTTCTCACCCGTAGCAGTTCCTCAGGCAGATCTCCCCCGTCATTGATGCCGCGGTTCATGGTGATGAACCTCTCAACCGTAGGCTTATCACGGACGTTGGGGTTGTGGAGGCTAGTGTTCAGCATGATCACGGCAAAGGAGAGGACATAACAAGTATCTGGGGAATGGGAGAAAACAAAAAAAACTACTTTAACATCCATTCCAGCACATATGTCCTGTTTCTTGTTTATGTAGGCTTGCACATTTTCCAACCGTAGGATCTTATCACGGGATGCGTTCATTATTCAAAGCAAACTATCTGACATAACGGATGTGAACAACGTCTGGTATTCCAGATGGTTTGGAAGATATGTCTCAGAAGCCCCAGCCACGGTGGGTGGGATTGTGGGAGCTGAGTAAGAGAGGAAGGAATGAGGATTGTAGCCTCAGTCTCTGAAGATCTAAAGGTTTCCAACTCCTGTTGCACAGTTTAATCCTGTTACGTATATGTGATGTATATATTAAAGCTGGTTATTTTATGGTCTTAGGAATTTACCAGGTAATACTCTGAGTCTGGGATGTTCCTTTTGAAAACGGACTCCTTATTCATTAGTTTAAAAGGACAACTTGTTATAGTTTATTGTTGGGCGCCTTCAAGTTCTTTCCGACTTATGGGGACCTAAGGAGAATTTATTACAGGGCTTTCTTGGTAAGATTTGTTGACGTGGGTTAGCTTTGCTTTCCTGAGGCTGAGAGCGTGTAACTTGTCCAAGGTCACCCAGTGGGTTTCCATGACTGAGGAGAGACTCAAACCTTTCACTTACTATTTAGAAAAGTAACTTGTTTTAGTTGTTAGGAACACTATTTGTTTAAAAACTAATTACTTTTCAGTTACCTTTAATTAATCAGTTATTTTTTTAAAAAATGCATCTATAAAATATACAAAATAGACAAAAAAATCAAACAAAGGACAAAATTTCAGGAGCAAGATACAGATGTTAGGAGTAAAATACAGGTGTTTACAAACAAAATATAGATACAAGATATCTACTATATAAAAGTCAAATTTTGTGAGTTTGTCTGTTTGTCTGCGTCAGGCATACAACTGGCTATGTGAGGTGAGAAGACCTTATATGATTGGCCGGCTGTAGAGATTCTATGGAATCCTGGGGTCGGCAGTTTAGGGAGGGGCCTTTAGAATTCTCAGCAGAGAGCTCTTGGGCCTCAGTCAACTGAGTCTCTCCTGAATAAGTCGGTTGCTATGGAGACAAGGCCTAGAGCAAGGAGGAGGGCAGTGTATTGTAAAGCTACCTTAAGGTACTTCTAACAAGTATTACCTATGAAAAAATAAAATCCTGGGCAGCACCGGGTATATAAGCTAAGGAAGAGGGCAGTGTATTAACATTCACCTCTGTATGTTAATAACTCTGAATACAGATTGGATTGGGCAATATGGGGAAAAGTTAGAGGTACCGGACAAGACAGTTTGGGGAATTAGAGGTACAAGGTCTCAAATCTTTCGAATAAGTATTTCCTATGAGAAAATAAAATCCCAGGCAATGCCAATTATATAGACTAGTAGATATATAAACTGCAAACCCCAGGATTCCATAGGATGTTGAAAGTGGAATAACAGTACCATTACAGACTACTGCAGAAATGGCTGAGTTCAGCACAGCGACACTCTGCCTAGGCCCAGTAGCTCAGGAAAGGCCATTCCTCCAACCCAACTATCAGTGTTGTGGCCTCTGAGGAAGAGGAGGTCAGTGTAGCCAGCCACCAATGAAAGGCCCTCCCTTCCACCCCAACTTACCATTGCTCTGGTCTCTGGAGAAAAAGAAGCAGTATCTGCTGGACTTAATCCTCTTTCCCACTGCTGTCTCCTTTTCTTGTGAGCTGTGTTTTATTTACATTGTAAGCCTGAGGGCAGGGAACTGTCAAATTAACAATTTGTAAGCCACTCTGGGAGACTTTTTGGCCGAACGGCAGGGTAAAAATACTCTAACTAAATAAATAAATAAGGAAGGAAGGAAGAAAGGCAGTTGTTGTTGTTATTTTTAAAGCCACATGCTACAGGGAACATTTTTGCTTGACCGATTACTTTTCAGCTCTGCTTCCTCTCATGGTAAGAGTAACTCTACACAATACCTGTGGATTGAAAGACTCCTGGGTTGCACAGACAATATCGCTGGGCAAAGGCCTCCATCATACGGTCAATCTTCTGGGCCTCCCCTGGCAATCGGAAACTCCACAAAAACTGCCTGGAAAGAAAATGAAAAAAAAAAACCCTCATGAACGAATAAACTAACAGTGAACTGCCCTGAGATGGTTACTCCACGAGTGCCACATATATTCTCTCTCTTAATCAGTAATGTTTCCATTATGCAAATTAATCATATTCAGATATGACAGATTCTATTTCTGGAGTGGATGTTGATGATTTTTCTACTCCTTTCCAGCTTTAAGTCCCTTATTTTAAAAGCACTGGTATATCCTGATGAGTGTTCCTTGTTTTTTCCCTACAGCTGAACTGTGCTACATAGCTTGGGTGGGGATATTCTGGCCCCCTGGACGCTTGAGACTTCAGCTCCCAGAACAGCCAGCATATAGTAAGGGACTGTGAGAAATGTAACCCAAAACATTTGTAGCGCAAAAGTACCTTGTTTCTATTGTATAGCAGCATGCCTCTGTACAATCACATTTATATTAAGACCACAGATACATTAGACAGCATGCTGTCAACATGGGACAATGTTAATGGCTGCACACCAGAAACAAGAAAGTCTCACTTCAGAAGAATGTGTGCGACCAAGAATCAAAGGATATGTGTTTTTTCTCTCACATAAATAAAGTATTTAAAACTACCACCACTGTCTCTTTGTGCCACATGGCATGTTCCACAGATGTCTGCCAGATTTACGAAGCAGATAGAATAGAGTTAAAAGCATCTGATTCTGGCTAAGGAAAAGGCCACCTTTCTGCTACTACTTCCTCCTTTGGAACAAAAAGAAGAGGGGCTGCAGCTGAAAGGCCTTGAGAATTTCCCTAGCAGGCAAAAGACTCCACTCTAGCGAAGGACTGAGGAACTTCAAACTTACCTGAGTGCTTGCACGAGGTTGAGATCAGTGAATTCATGCAAGTCAACAAAGGCATGGAGCACCGCGATATTAAAATCCTCCCTGAATAAAACAGGGAGAGAGTTCAAATTAAGCCTTTCCTTTCTAGCATGATTGCTATCATCTCAATCTATTACAAGGTCATCTCTCCAACCTTCCCCTGCTTTAAACATCTCACCTCAAATGGCCCCAAACCATTTCTATCCCCCTGTTTACACATACTTTCCTGGGTGAACTTAAGTTCAGATTTTTCTTCCCATGTTCTGGGAAGCTCCAATGTTCCCATAATAGACCTGTGCAACATTACAAACTGGCCAAATCTTTTTGGCTGTTCCATGTCTTTTGCATTCCCATCCCCTCTTACCGCTCGCCCAAGTAGTCACCAATGGCTGTCTTGTTGAGTCCTTCCCCTTTGTAGAGGAAGCGGGCAATGTCCTCAGGAGTGGAGCGCAGCAGTTCATTCTCCACCAGGAATTGGATTCCCTGCAAAACAGAATGGAGAAGCTGAGACTCATGGGACCTAGGCATCTGGGCACAAACCTGTTCTCATCCCATCCAAATCTTTAAACGTAGGACAGACACCCTTCTTACGAGACTTTAGGAGTCCTAGCTTTCAGGCCCTCAATAACAGAACTCTGACTTGACCTTTCTGGCAGAAAATCCAGGAATTACTATTCTTGGCAGCACCTGTTCCACTGGACCAGGTTTATGCTAGTTTCCCACAAAACCCTAAAAAAAAAAATAGCATGCAACTCTGGCACCTACTTACTTTTTTGGGATCCATGTTAAATTTCTTGCGGCCCATCCCCATTTTTCGGTTCCTCTGAAGAGTTTTACTGTTGAAGAGAACGAAGTACACATATTAACCATTTGATTCTTCACAAAAGGGACTTCAAATATCAATGGTCTTTTAGACTTTGGGAAATATGAACGCAAACATATAGGACTTGCATTTTTTAATTACTTTTCTTTGCCAAAATACATGGAAGATGCCAATAGAGGGAGACCACCCTTTCTCTGACCTAGTTTTCCATGCTCCCTTTTTATTGGGGGGGGGGCTGGAAAAAATATCCAAACATGCACCCAACCACTTGTGTTTTGGCAGGTACCATCCATTTCAGGCCTGGACCACATTTTTCCCCAAAGTATTCAGAACGAGATGCCTGTTTTATTTACCAATACATTGTCACTGTGTGCCTTCATTTCCAATTTATGGGGACCCTAAGGCAAGCCTGTCATAGGGGTTTTTTGGGCAACATTTGTTCAGAGGAATCTATTTACAATAAACCCTCAGTGACAATTTTTGAGACTTTGAGAGAGAAACTGTTTCTAGTTGTGTCCAGGCTTTTTTAACTTAGCTGAAATATTCCAAATTCAGAACTTAGAGAAATTACCTTTTTTGGACTACAGTACTCAGCACATGGCTATGTTTGTTGGGGAATTCTGGTAGTTACAGTCCAAAAGTGACACTTCCCAGTTCTGTATGAATTCACCCTAGCCACTTTAAATTTTATTTTGAACAGTTCTCCTTTATCCTGGTGGCCTTATGGCACAACTGACCATCTTGGACAATACTTGTCTCCAATAATGGTCAATAGGATGTTCCTGGGAATTTCATGAACACTTGTACAAGAAATGAATTAGAAATGCCACAGGCAAGAAAGAAATCAAGGCCTAAAGGGGCCAGCCAACTCTTATTCTACCCCACAACACCTTGCTTTTTATTCTCCAAGACCACAAAGAACCCACAACCTAGAAGAGGTCACTCCTAATTTAAAAGAATCTCTAGCCTGGAGTCAAGCTGGAGCCACCTGAAAGCAAAAGAAAGTCCCTCACCTTCCCTCATTGGCTTCTAGCCCTTCCACCTCGTTCATGGCTTCACTCAGCTCATCTCGCAAACGTTGGATTTCCACCAGGAGCTCTTGCTTACGCCGCCGGATGTTCTCCAACTCAGCCCTCTCTTCCGGCGTCAGGTCTGGAGGCACTGCATTAACCAGAGGAAAGAGGATTGGAAAGTGTAATCTTCTAGGTATTTGGATTATTCCTGGTGATGGCAGTACTGGAAACCACAGCCTAGAAGGTGTGGGGGGAGGGGGCTGGAATCAAAGGAAGCCCTGCCTTCTGGTATAGGCTCTATCTTTCCCTGAAAGCCTTATGGAAAAGAGGAGATCACATGACCTCCTGTGCCTTTAATAGCTCTAAAGAAGCTCAACAGAGGCAGTCTCTCTCGAATGCTAAAATACCCTCTTCTATACAGCAATTGAAGGTATGGGTGCCCTCTACCCAAAAGATAAAGCAAGGACATTGGAGTCTTTGAGTGTTCAGATGTTTTGGCCTTCAGTTCCCAACAGCACTACCCAGTGTGGCCAATGGAAACAAACAGTGGGAACTGCAGTCCAAAACATCCGGACGGCAAATTGCCCCCAACACTGAGAAACAGCAACATACAGAAGCCCAATGAAAAGCATTCCATTTTTCAATGCTTTATTAACAAGGAGTATTTTAGACTGTTGTTCTTCCAGCAGTATCTTGTGCCTCATGACTAGACTGAGTGCAGCCTGACTGAAGATAAGTAACACCAGTCATGAATCCTATGGTCCTCCACATTCTGTCGGGCTGCGAAGCCCAGCAGGCCTAGCCAGGGGTGCGGAATGCTGGGATCTGCGATCAAGCGACATCTGGAGGGCTGGTTGCATGATTGCTACTTGTTTAAGAAGCACAGAAATAAGGACAAGATACAGACTACGGTATAGGAAGAGAGAGTGAGAGTAAAGGAGGAAATAGGGGGTACATATATAAAAAAATAAAGATGATTCTTTGTTGCAGCTTGGTACTGATTACTAGTTAGATGATTACCGCGATGAGTATTATTGGTATTTTATATATCATTTAATAATAACCAATATATATTAGTACTAATGATTATTATATCCACGAAATTTTACATTTCTAATATTAATACACTTATTTCAAAGTAATTTCATTGCTTCTTCAGGCTGTGCTCTCAGAAATCCACACACAAAAGGTGGAAAACTAACTATAGTCTTTCTATACTATAGAAATAGTATAGATAATACAGTTGGCCCTCCAAATGTAAGTTTTTGATTTTCAAGGCTTTGATTATTTGTGGGTTTGTCCAATCCCTGCCCTCCCCCCTCCACCTCAAGAGCTCCTTTTCTTGGGGGAAGGTTTTCTCTCTGCAGTTCTGATCAAGCCACACAGTCCTTTAAAAACCACCTCTGGTCCTCTTCCTCCTCCACCAGCCGCTGCCTGGCCAGCCTGATTTCTCAGCACCACAAACACTCTCCCAATGTCCCCCACAGGAAGGGGAGAGAGAGAGAAAGTATTGGACCACCATGCTGAGCCATCCCCTTTCTCTCTTCTGCTTTGGACTCTGGGTGTCCATACTCTCCATAGATATCCACACACATTTTGATATTTGCAATTTTTCCATTTTTGCAGAGGTCCTACACATCTAACTCTAGCAAACGTGGAGGGCTGACTGTACGCAGAAACATACACAAAAAATGAGAACCTTGCTCTGGACATGCAAGCTCTGCAGTCTCATTAAAGACAGTACTTAAAAGGAAGGCATTCTTAAATCTGTTTAAATGCAAAAACTGAAGGAACATGGGAAAGTAGTACTGGGAAAAAAGTACTTCATTGGAAAGGAGTTTGTGGAGACATCATTAAGATTGAAAAAAAGGCTGAAGCAGGCAAAATTCTCCATCTACAAGCACTATGAACTTCAATCTTATGGGATGCTTTCTTAAAAATAAATCTCACTCAGTTCAGTGGAACATACCACCTGCCATGACTGCAGCACTAGAAGTTTTGGAGCCTTCTGTGGGCCTTACAAAACCTACATTTACTACCCTTTAAGCACCACTTTTGTGCTCACCATAACCACACTTTTTCCAATGAGGACTTATGTGAACATGCATTAGTTCTTCCAGGTGTTTAGATCCATACAGAGGTAGTCATTTGAAATTTATTGTCAAGGTGCACGTATAATATTAGAGCCATGAGACTGGGCTGTGAACCTCTCCCAGCCTCCCAACTTTGACATCTGGACCACAGTACAAGCCTACCTCACCCAATGGTTGTAAAGCAGTATTTTGCCAATAGCATACTGCAAGACACAAATAAATTGTGATCACAAGCTTCCATACATCCAAATTGCCTATTCATGGAGGGGACTGCCCACTCCTCGATTTGCAACTCCAGACTTAATCTCCTTCCTAACCAGCCTTTAGATGGGAGTATGTACATGTGAGTGTAATTCTTACCAATATCCCCACACTGGTTGTAACCATTCAACCAGTAAATTGATCTGTGAGAATGATCTGTCCCCAAAAGAGTGTTCTGGTTAGGATGAGGACATCCAGACTCAAGTTTCCAGACGGCAGTGAAAACTCACCTTGAGTCATTCAATGTATCTCAGCCCAGCCTACCTCACAAGAGGAAATGCAGAGGGCAAGAACCACACGTAATGCCCTGAGCACGGCCAAAGGGAAAGTGAAACATAAAATAACTGGGCATGAACTACTTCAC
Source organism: Cyclura pinguis (assembly GCA_030412105.1). Taxonomy (NCBI): domain Eukaryota; kingdom Metazoa; phylum Chordata; class Lepidosauria; order Squamata; family Iguanidae; genus Cyclura; species Cyclura pinguis. The sequence goes on from CM059604.1 coordinate 15,559,581, forward strand.
CTGGGATAGCTTCATGCCAACCACAAAGTGACTTTAACAGTGTATGTCTCCGTGTTGCTGTGGAAGTTCGGCAACTCTTTGCTCTTACACACATACTAAAAACTAAACCTTTAGATTTAATTAAAGTGGATCAAAAATGGAACGAAGGCCGTTTCCACACTACACTACACTGTTATAGTGCTATTATTTCACTTTCAACAGCCTATGAAATCCTGGGGTTTGTAGTTTAGGGAATTGTCAGCCAGAGAGCTCTTTGGCCTCAGTAAACTACAAACCTCAGAATTCCACAGGATGGTGAAAGTGGAATAATAGCAGTATAACAGTGTAGTGCGGAAACGGCCACTGTTGTAAGAACTCTGAGGTACAACATGCTTTGAATACTCTTAAGGCATAATTGCTAACTATCTGTAGCAGTAACCAAGTTACTGTAAATCTGCCCATAATAGAATTGACAGAGTGAAAACTGCCAAGGACTCTTGTACGTCATGTAGAAGAAGGAATATCAGCAGCAGGTATCACTTGTTATCCAACTGTGTGACAAGCAGTACCTGCTGAGGTTCCATCTTTTTACACAACCATTAAAGAGGCACAGAAGCCCTCTACAGCTTTCAATATGGCAGCCCCAGGTAACCCTGGCTCATAATCGATTTTTCATTCAAAATGAAAATATAAATGATATAAAACAACTATAACTGATTGAAAGGTATTATTGTTGTTGTTATTACAAGTATGTGAAGCATGAATAAAACGCATCCCTCAGTCGGAATAATTTCCGATCACACCCACAATTCCCCTCCCCCACATGATTAGCCATGATCTATGTATGCCCCCTCCTCCAGAATGGTATGGTCTTTCTCATTTAAACTGTAAAGGGTTTTTTTTTACACCTCCCTTTCTCCGCCCACACGAAACCTCCCCCACTCTCAACAAAATGGCACATCCCAGAACCTCCGCTCCACTTCCTTCGCGTCAGGGTCGGCTTCAATGGCCCTATCCCATTTGACACAATAGGGAGACTCACTACCCTTTATTACTATGGTACAGCCCAATCTCCCCCCTACACTAGAATGGTACAGACTTTTAAAGAGGCCTGCCCGTTAATTATAACGGTACAAATTAAAATATGGGTCACGTCAGACGCCTGTGGTCTGAGCCCATATAATTATCGTTTTCCTTCTTCCACATAACGGCACAGCGTAGCCATACCTTCCCCCCTTTATTTCGTTTGGTTCACTCCAGCCCCACCCCTCTTTGTAAGAGAGCCGCCCCGCCCCCTACTCTTCTGGCACAGAATGGCTCAGTCCTCCCAGCCTATTTTCCCATTGTAGTTACTGGGTGGGTCTCAATACTCCTATCTCCTCTTTTAACCCCCCTTTTCACGCCACCCGATGGATTGATCCGGGGACCCTACCATAGATACCGTCCTCCATGGTGGGTCCCTCAGGCAGGGGAAAGCAGAGCTCCCCACTTTCTCCTGATCTCCTTTCTTCGGGGCTTCGACGGCTGCGCCTTCCTCCCGCAACCGCCTGCCCTTACACTGGAGGAAACGTTTCGCCCCCCACGAACAGCGTGCCCAATGGGAAGGAAAGATCTCACGAACCCTCTCTTGACTGCTAGGAAAGGGAACCAATAGAAGTGGCAGAAATGGGCCGTAATTACGATAGACGTCCACCACAACCAATAGACCTCGCCGTAGGAATATTGACAGGGGACTCGTTCAATTAAATTTTCCATTGTAGCCCAACCGATGGGCTTTGTGGATGTGCAATAGACTTTGAGCTGTCCCACCCCTTCGTGCCTATTAACATAGAGATACGAAAAGGGTAGAGCGATAATGTGCTTGTCTGAAAAAAAAAAGAAGCTTTCGGTGCTCATTCTATGCATAAAAAGATCACGGAGAAATCGGGCATTTGGGAGTAGCGTTAAACGGGAAGGAGCAGCCTCAGCAAAGTGCAAAGCGGAAAAGAGGAGTCCATGTTGTTTTTTCTAACACCGGTCTTATTCCATGTAGGAAATATGATGGAGGAAGAAGGGGAAGGCGATGATATTGTTCTAAAAATCGCCGTAATTGCCAGTGAAAACTGTTATCCCCATGCTGGAAGTTGGAGAAAGAAGAGGAGAAATCTTACAACAGCTCTGCCACGTCTCTCATTGGTAATACTGCTGGTTACAGGCGGGGACTGATGGCACTCTGAATTTTCCACTTTTCCCTGAGGTCGTACCGACTGTCCTTAATTGCTCTTTTCATACCTTCGCCCACAAGCCCAGATCTAGGGTTCAAATGCATTTAAAAGGGTTGCATGGAGTTGCAGGCAGACCATGTGATCTAGTTTTAAAAGCGTTTTAATACTCTGTGACCCTTCCTCTCGTCAAAGGAGCTTGGTTAGAAAGAGCACAAATGCCTCTTTGTTGACTGGCTGTTTGTGTGTTGGGGGGTTCACAATCAGAAGCGCACCTCAAAACAGAACTCGAATTTACAGTTAGGGAGTATCTACCTTTTATGTCTATGAACCTCCAGATGTCACCATTCGATTCCTACCTTCGCCCGTAAGTGTCAATCAGAACGACTGACGGTTAAGCCGGCCAATAGGAGAGAGCCGTAGCACGCTCTACCTTTTGCTGGCCGCCGGCTTTGCGGACTGGAAAGGGAGCAGGGTGTTGCTAAGGGGGGCCTGGGCGGTTGCCATGGACTCCCATAGACCAGTAGCTTCATCAATTAAGGAAGGGAGTTTAACGTTTGGGGTTGTTCCTACAGTCCTCATAGAATCTGAATTTGAGGCCAACCTTTCCCTGGCCTTTTTCAATAAGTTGCTAGTAATCTTCAGACAGAGATCTAAGCCCATTAATGTACTAGACCGCGATAGTGCTATTATTCCACTTTCAACATCCTATGGAATCCTGGGCTTTGCAGTTTAGGGAGAGGCATTTAGAATTCTCAGCCTGAGGCCCCTCCCTAAACTGCAAACCCCAGGATTCCATAGGATGTTGAAAGTGGAATCATAGCATTACAACAGTCTAGTGCGGAAAGGGTCTAAGTGCTAGATGGTGGGGGAGCTGTTCATTTATTTCAGTAAGAGCAACTTTGTGAATTTTTTTAAAAGAACGATGTCCTATACATGCTGACTTGGGAGTAAGTCCTACTGAACTTGTGGTTATTCTGAGTAAGCGTTTACAGGATGGCTACTGAAGAAGAGCAGGACTTGGAAGGCAGCTTGGAAGGAACTAGATAAGATCCTGAAATATAAAGATACGTTATTCAGGACTAAAGTTCAGATTGGCCATGCTATGGTATTTCCAGTTTTTATGTATGGTTGTGAAAGCTGGACAGCGGAGGAAACTGATACGAAGAAAATCAACTCATTTGAAATGTGCTGGAGGAGAGTTCTATAGATACCACAGAGCGTTAAAAAGGCAATGGATCCTGGAGCAAAATCAAGCCTGAACTCTCCCTAGGAGCCAAGATGACCAAACTGAGGCCATTTCTGCCATACACTGTTATAGTGCTATTATTCCATTTTCAACATCCTGTGAAATTCTGGGGTTTGTAGTTTCCTGGGGCCAAAGAGCTCCCTGGCTGAGAATTCTAAATGCCCCTCCCTAAACTGCAAACCCCGGGATTGCATAGGAGGTTGAAAGTGGAATAATAGCACTGTAACAGTGTGGTGCAGAAATGGCCTCAGACTCCTGTACTTCTGACATATTGTGAGAAGACCTGACTTGCTAGAAAAGACAGTAATGCTTGGTAAGGTAGGAGGCAGTAGGAAAAGAGGAAGGCTACGTTGCAGATGGATGGATTCAATCAAGGAAGCTTCAGCCCTGCATCTGCAAGATTTGAGCAGAGCCATTGATGGTAGAGCGACATGGAGGTTTCTCATTCGTAGGGCTGCCATAAATTGAAATTGACAACAGTTAACAACAACTGAAAATGATTTTGGGGCTGTCTTGTGCTCCTTTACTGGTTTGTTAACTTTTGCACTAGGTGTGTACGCCTGGCATTCCTGTTTATCAGCGGTGGAATATATTTTCTGAAATTTGATCCAGGATAGTGGAATTTTTTAAACATTTACCCACATCCACTGAAGGAGAGGTGGGAAGCAGCACTCTCATCATTCTCTTGAGCTAGCACTGTTGGGCTTTGCCTTTGCTTTAACTTTTTCCGTCAGAGGGAATTTTGTTTCCTTGCAAAGCTGTTCCCATTAATTAGACAGAGGCCATTTCCACCCTATACTGTTATAGTGCTTTTATTCCACTTTCAACATCCTGTGGAATTCTGGAGTTTGTAGTTTACTGAGGCCAAAGAGCTCTCTGGCTGAGAATTCTAAAGGCCCCTCCCTAAATTGCAAACCTCAAAATTCCACAGGATGTTGAAACTGGAATAAGAGCACTATAACAGTGTAGTGTGGAAATAGCCAGAGACAGTCTAAGTGAGGCACCTTGACCTTGCTGTCCTTGCTCAGGTGGTGATGTTGCAAACAAAGCAGTCATTCATAGAAGCTCAAAAGAGGAAGACCACGTTGATCATGGTCTAGAACTCCATTTGCTCAGCCCCACGGCCTTGCCTCAGAGGACTTTTCTGGAAACTACTCCTTGTGCCTGGTTTGGCATGTACCATAATATAGGGGCACCAAAGGATTTATGTTCCCATACTAAATTTTAGTATTTTTTTTTTAAAGAAAAGCCTTTTGAAGTAGCTTTGAGAACTTCTGTGGCTATAAAGTGTGGGGAAAAGGGAGTATTGGACTACTTGTCCCATATTTCTGCAATAAAAATAAGAAGACACACTATTCCCATACCAAGGTTCTCTATTATTTTCCACTGTTGAAGACTGAACTCTGTTAGCTGAATTCATTTATTCTTCCTGAGGTCTGTCCTACCCACTTTGAAAGAATGAAAACACTGGTTTAATTTATGGTCAAACATGTAGTAGAAAAACTCAGTTTCCCCAACAATTTGTTATTGAGAATTCAAAATGGGCTTTAGGAATACATGAAATGGCAGTCTGTGTAGTATATGGCATATTAATGCCCATACAGTGCCATCGTGGTGTAGTGGTTTGAATGTTAGGCTAGGCCTTTGGGTTTAAATTGCCTCTCAGCCACAGAAACACACTGGGTGACCTTGGGCTAGTCACACTTTCTCAGCCTCAGAGGAAAGTGAGGGCAAATCACCTCTGAACAAATCTAGGGTTAGGCATAAGTCACAAACAATGTGAAGGCGCACAACGACAAATGTCCATGCAGATTTTGAAGCTCCTGCAAACAAAATCCAACAAGTCATCACTGAAGGCAAAAATAAGAGCTAAAATAGAAGATAGAGCGGGAATCCAGGAGGGGAAAAAAAGTGATGTCCATGTTACATATGCTTAAACAGTGAAACATCTTTGAAAAGGTTTGAATGGGCCAAGTGAGAGGATGTTTTCACTCAAGACACTAATGGTTTCTTTGAGCTTCTCTTGTGTTCTGTGAGTGCATGAGTGGATCCCATTTTTGAGTCCCAGAGTCAAATGCCAAAAAGCACTTTTTGTGTCGTGTGTAGGACAGCAAAATAAAAATCCAGATATTGCAATTCCACTTGTTGACACCGGGGGGCACCCCAAGGCAATCTATCCTAAGTCCCACATTTCCTTGTGAGTCCCCAAACAGATGAGTAGGGGGAATTAATGCAAGTGAGGGCTGACTGCTGGGGGATGCTGTCATGAAGCTCTTGTCAGATTGTAGGAGGACGTGGCTGACTGAGATAACTGGTGTGTGAATATTGACTCTTTGATGAGCATGAGGCTCAAGTGTTGTTTCAGCTGCTGGCCGGTCAGGATGAAGAGTTGCTTGTGAGCCATCTGTCTCTAATAAGTTGCCCTGTGTCAATGCTGATTAGTTGGACAGAGGCCAAGAAAGTTTACCAGTGATGGATTTAGTGCTAATACATGGTGGTGATGAAGCAAATCTACACTCACAACCTTTTGTACTGGAACTTCCTTTGCTTACTTGCCCCAAACACATTTCTGAACCTGCTTAAAATAATTCCCTTGGAATTGAGAAACTGTTTGCCACATTTCCTTTCTTGAGTATTTGCATCGTTAGTCATTCTAATGCTCAGTCCTTATGCAACTATTCTTGATTTTCAAAATGAGCTGGAATGCAAGATGCAAAGCAGAAAAGGGTTCCCCATAAGACTTCTCCCCACTTTAGTGGCTCTGGGACATAAGCATTTGGGATGCAGCAAAGAGAAGACGATCTGCTCTCTTTTGTGCCCATCTTCCAAGACAGAGGTGGCCTGGTTGCCTTTTTTCATTCATGCTGCATTAGATAACAGTCCTTACTGCCATGGTGGAATGGAGCAGGGGGAGTCTATAGCTCAATTGTAGAGCATGTACTTTAGGACTGGCCCTGCAAAATCAGGATGGTTGGAAGGTGTGTGACCCTATCCCTTCATCTCAAAGTCTGAGCCTCAGGAGACATGGCAATCCATTGTGCCGGACAGCTGTCTCCTCTACTGAGGCAGTCTAAATGGCCTTGCTTCTGTCACTGTTTTCACCTGCAGTACTTAAATTTGCTTTTCTTTAAACTGTTCTTTAATATGAATGTGAAGTGTGAAGTGATTTCCATTTTAGGGGTAGGAAGAAAGGCTGTGAGCAAGAGACAAATCAGGTAACCTCTTTCACCAACAGGGAGCAAAATGGGCTGGGCCACAGCTTTGGCAAAGCTTTCTCTGCCTCTGTACTGGGAAATGCCATAGCGGTTGAATTTCTGCCCATTTTGCCAACACTTAGCGCCACTAGAGCCATATATATACAGGGTGGGAAAGAGTAACAGAAAGACTGATGTTTGAATCCTCAGTTACCTGCTGGATTGTTATTTGTAAAATGAGGATATATGGAACTTCCCTTGAAGTATTATGGAGAGGTGTTGTGGTTGCAGTAGTGGGTGGCTGAGTAAAGAGTTTTAGAACCAGAACTTGGAAAGTTACTTTGTTGGACTGAAGCTCCCACAATTGTTGAGCCCACCTAGCAGTCGGAATAAACCAATGAGACCCAGGTTCAAATGCATGCGCAATCATGAAGCTTTCTGGAATGCTTTGAGCCAGCCATTACCTACGTCACTGGGTTGGTGGGATGATTCAATGGATAGTGAAGAGGAGTCTAATCTCCTAAACTCCTTGCAGAAGGGGCAGGATATTGTAATAAATGAAATATACTGAAGTGTTGCACAATAGTGATAGGCTGTTGCTGGTATCAAAAACCCAACCACCTCAGGTGTTTTGGTGCCTGAGGCAAATAAGTAAAGAACTGAAACAAAACACAGTCAGTCCTCCACATTTGCAGGTTTCACTTTTGCAGATTTGATTATTCACAGATTATTTGCTGTCACCTCTGCTGCCTCCCTATGCCATTTTTAATAGGGACTGCAAGCTTCATGAGACTGAGAAACTGTGAATGAGGCTTGTAAGTCCCTTTTAAAAATGATGTGGGGTAGCAGTGGAGTTGGCAGTAAGCCCCACAACCACCCACTTCTGCCTTGTAAAGGAACTCTAATGCCTCAAAGGATTCCACAGTGGGTTGAATATGGTGATCATACTTACATTAAATATGGTTTGGAAGGTCCTAGAGTTATTCATGTTTTTTCACTTTCACAGGGGTCCTATGCCCCTAACCCTAGGGAAGGTGGAGGGATGACTATAGAATTAAAATTTTAAAAATTCAAATATTCTCTCTCCCTCTCTCCCCCTTCCTCCCTCCTATACTTATTTGTTTAAAGTAAAATAACAATAAATGAAATAATTTAACAACTTCTTGCCTTATAATGGCATCTCAACATTTTGCCTTTTCTGAGATGGACCAAACGATCTGTGCAATGACCTTGCCTTGTTGAAGATAAAGGAAACATTGGGGACTGTTATTATATAACCTCTACAAGTACCAGAAATGGATGGGAAGATGAGATCATAGTCCAAGGTGAGCAAGTCAGCATGGAGGTCATCTGTCATGTGGGGAAAGCCATAGGTGACTGTCAGGTCACCCACTGGCTTCCAAGAGACAAGAGGTGGTGTTTGACCTCTGTCCCAACCTGGGTCACCTTCACATCCCCAGCTGGTAGATGTCCAAGGCTGGGTGATTAGGGGTGCATAAGAGGTTATTTTTGGCTCAAGAGGAATCCTTTCCCACTTGATCTTGTCACCTGCTCTGTAGTGGCTGTTGAGAAGTTCCTGACATCCCATCACCTCTGTGGTGCCAGAATGAAGAGCGGGTGCCAGCACTTTGAGGCACAGGGAGATGGGATCAGGGAGAGGAGCAGGAAGTGGGAGGTGTGCAGGGGAAGCTTCCCCCAGAACGTCTGCCTCCCTCCGGTGTTACTGGCATAAAGCAGTCAGGATTAGTGATGGAACTGTGTCATATTAATCTGAGCTCCCAGCTGCGAATCCAATCTGAGCTCTCACCGCTCTGACCTTCAGCCTATGCTGCTGTCGCCCAACCAGCTTGAGCAGCAGCTGTTTATATTGAAAGCTCTCATACAGAACGGAGATGCACCCTACTTCAGGGGTAAAAGCAGATGTTTAGACTAGTGCTGAGATCATTCCCTCCCTTCCTTCCCCCCACCTCCCCAGAGGTAGCAACAGGACTGGCAGTAGCTTTGGGACACTTGAGGCCAGTAATGTGGGAGATAGGTAGATCATGAATGAAAATAAATTAGGAGAAGGAGGAGAGTCCCATGGGAAAGGGATCATAAATTAGTGGTGGAGCACTTGCTTTGCTTACTGAGGGGCTCAGTTTCAGTCCTTGGCACCTGCAGCTACTGGCGAGAAAGACCTCTGCTTGAGACCGGAGAGATTTGCTGCCAGTCCGAGAAGATGAGACTTTTCACCTTCTCTGACGGGCAGCAACTTCAATGGCCCTGAGAGCCAATTTTATGTGATACTCTAAGGGCCACACAAATCTCCAAAATTCTTTCTTGCACACATATATGAACCAAACTGGAAATACCCTTCTGGTCTGGAGGGGTTAAAAACTGTAAATGGTGCAGAGGGACATAGCAGCCTATTTAAAAGGTGAATAGTTGCTCTTGGAGTCATCTTTTTTTTCTCTTTTCTGTTAAGAAAAGGGTGGTTTGGTGGAATGTGCAGGGCCCCCAAAACAGACATGTGTGTGTGTGTGCATGAAGCCCCAGAATCACACTTGGGTCATACCTAGAACACACAATCCAAAAGTGGACAAACATGTAAGGCAGTTTTATATTCCGTCCTAACAACATTGGACCATGGAAGTGTGATCAGGACACAATAAACCTAGTTCTAAATCTCCATGCCTGTTTCTTCATTTCCTGCCTGCCCTTATAATTTCTGGAGTACATTGAAATACATGGGTTGGGCTTGACTGGGGTGAATTTGTGTAAATCATCGTCAGGAGAGGTTCATATCTATATTTCAGAATATTGTGACTGTTCTGCAAAGACTTTGGCTGGAATCCTGTTTGGGAGTTATATCTTCATGAGTGGGTTGATCTGTGCAGGAATTAGAATTGGGCAGTTTCATAACATCCACATCCAGCGCAGCGCTGTTGTTACGTTACTGTGTAGCAGGGTTGGCAAAGTGACTGCTGTGCAACAGCCCAAGAGGCATCAGTGACCAGTGCATACTGGGCACTCTTGGCAATGTCCTGATATGTATCTTCACAATTCACTAACAGGGTTTCTTAGCATCTCTGCTATGTAGCTAAGTCTACATAAAGTTATGTAATACACATGGTGATATAGGATTCTGGCCTTTTTTCCTAAATTTCAGAAGTGGTGGTAATGATTGTGCCTTGTTTGCCTTGTTTGTGTCATCCTTTTATCATATACAGTTCATTGTCTTTGTTTCTTTTGCAGGACTTAAAACAGGAGGGTGTTAAAGTAGTTTTAATTTCATTTTTTAAAATGAGAACACTTGCTTTTGTAGCTGATTACATTTTATACAACTTATACATCTCCTTATAAAGAAATAGTCATCTTATTATAAATATGGTCAGTTCACGATAAGCCTGCAGATACCTTTTCTTTGTTTAAAAAAAATCCAGACCTTCCCGTTATTTTTGCTGGAATTTGAGCCAGGGTTTCTTCATTAGGCTTGACAAACAAGTTTCAGGGGGGTTAAGATCATGTGCAGTTTATTGCCCATTGGGCATATAATTTCTAGCCCTTGCAGCAAAAAAGAAATGCACACCTCTAAAACTCTATAAAAGATGCCATCCTGCATTTTCTATAGAAGTTATAGATATCTTCCAGTTCCTCGAAATTCCACTGATCAGTCATTTCCAGAGTGTACTAAACCCTACTGCCTCCTATTCATTGTGGAGCCCTATATATGAGTTGTCTTTGCCTCAGATCTACATGAAGGATCTTCCTTGATAGAGAACAATTAAGTATCGTCCTCATATATTCTAGGACTTCTATATAATAACCACTCGGATAGATCCATCAAGATCCCACCTGGAGAGCCGCAGCTAGAAATCACACTGCCATAAATGGCAGGTAATATTCCAGCTCCTTAGAGGCAGATGGAACAGGTGCTTCCTTCTGAACCATGGTTTCCCATTGAGTCAGCATTTGTTCCCTGGTTCCTCTATTTGTTCCCTGGTTCCATTTGTTCCCTGCTTCCTCCATTTGCTACTCTTTAACTCTCTTCAACAGCTTGAATTATCATGGCAGGAGGAAGAATCCCTCAGACAGCCAGGGCTGTCATTTTGGCCCAAATACTCAGAAGTGGCATTTCCTTTTCTCAGCAGTTCAAGAGAGAAAGCCCACTACTTGTTCCAGAAAGCCAAAACCTAGTTGCCAGTCATATGTTTTGGGAACAGGGTAGATGAAGTGTGAAAGGGTTATCCTTTGGCCAGTTACCCCAGCTGCCCAGCAATACAAAGTGTGGTGATGGTGCTACCCCCAGGCCCCCTTGTCCCTCCTCAGTCCAAAGACATCACTGTTGTCACGTGGTGGTGGACATCTCGTTCTCCAGGCTCACCCGTCTGCTGCCCTGCCTTTCTTCTTCCTCTTCTTCCTCACGACAGCAGCTGAGCGCCACTTCATTCTCATAGCAGAAGGAGGCACGGGCAGCTGTGGCCCCTGCCGGAGGGGCTCTGTATTTGCGTTCACTCAGCTCCTTAGCGCTGCAAACTGGGGTTCCTGGTACCTCGTATGTACGATGGAAATGCCGGTAGTCAATCTCATAGTGGCCGCGCCGTTCAAAGAGTACAGGCTCAAAGCGGTGTCCCCAGCGCAGCTCACTGGGCAGGTAGGAGCTACGGCATTGCGTGGTCATTGCCGTGGCTTCCACCATACCTTCCAAGATGACTACCAGTTCAAAGTCAGCTTCAGCCAGATCTGCAGGACCATACTCATACAGGGGGCTTTCAGCATCAATCTCATGCACGATTGTCACCGGTGATACCAGAAAGATGCGGTCAGTGCCACTGTCAAAGCCCACGTTGACATCGTTGTGGTCCAGGGGGATGTACTCGCCCTCAGGGGTCACGCGAGGCTGTAGGAGAGAAGACAGAGGAAGAAGGGGTTTATATATTGAACTGTACTACTTTAATGGGCTTCTTGTGATGGAGTTGACGACATGCCTTTAAGTCATTTTCAATTTATGATGACCCTCAGGCAAACCTATCACAAGGTTCCCTTGGCAAGATTTGTTCAGAGGGGTTTTGCCTGAGAATGAGAGATTGAGACTTACCCAAGGTCATCTAGTGGCTTTCCACGGCTGAGTGGGGATTTGAACCCTGGTCTTTAGAGTCATAGTGCAACACTCCAACTGTACTGTACCTCTCCTTTAATGTGCACAGGCTATGAAATATGACCCACAGTGGCGGGCTGCTATTTCTTTGACTACAGTAAAAACAACAGCAACAAAAAACTAGCGTGCCAGTTGCCCAAATAACTGTTGACTACTGCTGATGGTTACTATGTACAGTTCAGTTCACAATATGACAAGAATAAGCAGCCTCTTGCATATGTGAACTGGCCTCCTGTTATTACTACGGACATGCCCATCTTTCTTTTCAGTCCCCTCTTCTGGTTTTCCCTCTCTATCTCCACACCCACTTATCTATCCATCCTGCTTTTCATCCATTATAATTAATTGCCTAACTACCATGACCTTGATTTCTGCTCTTACTCTTCTAGCCACATGTTCATACTCTCCATATCTCTTCTGCCTCCCAATAAGTTTGCCTCTCTTCAGCCATTTCCGCACTAGATGTTTATAGTGCTATTATTCCACTTTCAACATCCTATGGAATCCTGGGGTTTGCAGTTTCGGGAGGGGACGCCTGGCCCCTCCCGAAACTGCAAACCCCAGGATTCCATAGGATGTTGAAAGTGGAATAATAGCACTATAAACATCTAGTGCAGAAATGGCTTTCCACTACCTTGATCAAGAGTAGGCAGCATGAATCTCATTGCTGGTCTCTGACTGATTTGCAGTAGATTGACAAAGATTTCAGATTTCTGTTTGCTCGACAAATAACAGCAACAAAACAGCTTCCTTATTCCACCCTTGATTATACTTTGCTGCTGGAATGAAGCAAGCTCAGGGTAACTGTGTGTGAAAACACTGTGAGCTTTATTTAGTTTTGGTATTGTGTAACCTTGGGCAAAGCCTCAGAAGAAGGCATGGAAAACTCTCTCAGCCTCAGAAGAAGGCATGGAAAACCCCCTTTGAACAAATCTTGCCAAGAAAACCCTGTGACAGGTTTGTCTTAAGGTTGCCGTTAAGTTGGAAATGACTCAAAAGCACACAATGACAACAGACTCAAAGCAAGTGCCTAATTTCTGTATTTGCTGATTCTTTTGCACCTGACTTTGGTTTTAATTTGAGTAAAAACCCAAACAGATCCTGCTATACACCTGAAATCTGCCCATTCCCGACCAAGGGCCCTCTCACACTGCACAATTATACCACTATGATTCCACTTTAACCACCATAGTTACATCCTGTGGAATCCTTGGGTTAGTAGACTGGTAAGGCACTAGAGCTCTCTGGATAAGAATTCTTATTGGCCCTCCCTGAACTGCTAATCCCAGGAGTCCATATGAAGTTGCTATGGCAGTTAAAATGGAATCATAGCAGTATAAGTGTGACAAGGTGTCTAGATTACAAATCTTTCATTCATCTTTCATCTACCTTTTTTCCTCTGTCTACCAGTATAACCCACTAATTTGTAGAAGAATTATTGAAAGAATTTCTAGAAATGTCTTGCTGCCATCCTGCTCTTCTGTCCTCTATTTTATCTGTGGATTTTGCATTGATGTTGTCCTTACCTGCAGCAGCTGTGCCCGGACATGGGCCTCTACCAGGTGGCTCTTGCGCAGGTTGGCCACGCGCCACATGAGGCAGAGCTTCCCGTCACGCATGGCTACCACAGCAGTGTCACTAAAGACAAGGGTCTCATTGCGCTTCTTGGGCTTGGCAATTTTGGACATGATTGCTCCAATAATGAAGGCATCAATGATGCATCCCAGTATGCACTGAAAAACCACGGCCAGGACAGCGGACGGGCATTCCTCTGTGACGCTGCGGAAGCCATACCCAATGGATGTCTGGGTTTCCAGGGAGAAGAGGAAAGCAGCCATAAAGCTGGTGACCTCAGAGAAGCAGGCCTTTGAGTCCGGCGGTTGGTCGGGTGCCAGGTCCCCATGCAAAGCAGCGATGAGCCAGAAGGTGAAGCCAAAGAGAAGCCAGGACAGGACGAAAGAGAGGCAGAAGATGAGAAACATCCAGCGCCATTGGATATCCACGCAAGTGGTGAAGATATCGGAGAGGTACCGCTGACCCTTGTCGCCCACGTTGATAAACTTTACATTGCAGTGGCCATCCTTCTTCACGAAGCGGCTGCGCTGGCGGGCCGGAGCAGGCCTGCCGTTGTGACAGGTGGTGGGGGACTCCACCGATTCCTCTTCTCGGAGCTCTCCCACCTCGCCACCCCCACTGAGACGGCGGATGGCTTTGGCCATCCCCATCTCGGAGGGATTCGCCTTTGTCCCGGCCAAGGCTAGGCCGGGCTTGGGGGATTGGTGGCCCAGCCTGTGTGTTGTGCAGGAAAAGCTGGTATTAGTGGGGCAACAGCAAGCGAGGAGTGGCACGGTGGACACTTATAACTTCAGAGCGACCTGCAGAAGGAAAATAGAAATTGCTGACAAAAGGTGCATGGACAATATTCAGTTCCTCACCAAAAATCTCTAAAACTCACTTTAGTCTCTAATTTGACAATCGGGTGTGATGCAGTCAAGTAGGGACTGGAGGGTGATGGAGGCAGTTTGGCCCAGGTGGCAATGTTTTTGGGGCATCCCAGCCTGTAGCCACGCCCCCATGCACTCTGGCCACGCCCCCCACAATGGCCACGCCCCCTGCACTGCAGACCTCCCCTCCACACACTCCAAGCTCAGCCACAGGTGTGATGAGAAGCAAAACAGACTTGAAAGCAGAAGATTCTTAACTCACCTCTGTTTCTTTTTAGATAAGCCCCTAAAGACTTAACTCTCTTCTTAATTTGATTTATGAGCTATTATCTTAGAACAGAGGTGCTCATGCCCATTCTTGTGTATGCGTGAGCCATTTGGTGCAACCTGTGACCCTCTTGATGTTGTTGGACTACATTCCCCCTAATTCCTATCTATTCGCCATGCAGATTGGGGCTGATGGGAGTTGGAGTCAAAGAAAGTTAGAAGGCCAGAGGTTGTCCACTGCTTCTCTCAAGAAAGTAGCAATTGTAGCTGTTACGTTGTGTAGCTCACTCTTTTCAAAGTTTATTTTCTTCATCTGATTTTACCAAGAAGCTCCAGTACTAAAAGGTACACTCTGCTTCCATCTAAGGCCATTTCTGCACAACACTGTTATAGTGCTATTATTCCACTTTCAACATCCTGTGATTTCTGAGGTTTGCAGTTTACTGAGGCCCAAGAGCTCTCTGGCTGAGAATTCTAAAAGACCCTCCCTAAACTTCAAACCCGAGGATTCCATAGGCTGTTGAAAGTGGAATAAGAGCACTATAACAGTTTAGTGCAGAAATGGCCTAAGATTTCAAGCTGTGAAAGCAAGTGTGAAGAAAAGACATGCTTGCTTGCTTTCTCTGTCTCAAAATTTACATGGCTTTTTGGGGTTGATCTTTGCAAGGGAGCTAAAGTGTTCCACTGTCATGGTCCAGTTTTTGGAAGCTGCTTTGGGTTTCACTGTGGGGAAAAAGGCAGCATATAAATACAGCAAACAAACTGCTTTGTAAGAAGAGAGGGCGTAGAGGTCAGTTCTGCTTGGAAATCTGATCTGGAAGCTGTGACAGGGGAAAAAATGCACTTGTTAAGTGTAGAGGGGAACACACAGTGTCCTTCTCACATGTTCCAGATTCCAGTGGTACTGAAAAGAGATAGCAGTGTTAGACCTGACTGAACCTAAACAGCCATTTAATTTGCCCTAACAAGTTCATGCCTTGAAAACATGGCTTTCAAATTGTTTAGCTCCTTTAAAGTTTAGCTCCTTACTAATGGAATCATCCGGCCAGCACATCTGTGTAACATTTTCAGGGGACTGGAGGGGCTGCCATGGGGAGCCGGGGATGGAGAAATCTGCTTTTGCCAAGCTACTTCGATGTGCCTAAATCTGGATGCAACCCAGTGAACTTAGTGCGATATACTAAGTAGACTTAGAGACCTAAACATCATGGAGACCCCAGATCCCATCTGATCTTGGAAACTAAGCAAAGCCAGATGTGATTTATAGTTGGATGGGAAACTGCCAAGGAATACCAGCTTTTTTGTTGTTGTGTGCCTTCATATCATTTCCAGCTTGTGGAGATTCTAAGGTAAACCTATCATGGGGTTTTCTGGGCAAGATCTGTTGAAAGGCAGTTTGCCTTTGCCTTGCTCTGAGGCTGAGAGAGTATGACTCATCCAAGGTCACCTAGTGGGTTTCCATGGCCAAGTGAGGATTCAAACCCTGGTCTCCAGAGTTGTACTCCTATGCTCAAACCACCATGCTGGCTCTAATAACAAGTTTTGTTGTTGCCTTTTGTTGGTGCCTTCAAGTCGTTTCTGACTTATGGTAATGCTAAGGTGAACCTGTCACAGCATTTTCTGGGGCTGAGTGTATTTGATGTGCCCAAAGTCACCCAGTGGATTTCCATGGCCGAACAGGGAATTGAATCTTGGTCTCCAGGGTTGTAGTCCAATGTTCAAACCACTACACAACGCTGTTTCTTCTAATGCCAAGTGCAGGAGTACCAAATGCTGCAGGCTGTATTTCAGAAGCAGGGAATATCAAAGCACCTCTGAATATTCCTTGCCTAAGAAAGCCCTATGAAATTCATGGGGTTGCCATAAGTCGACAGGTGACGTGAAAAGACTTAAGGCTGCAATCCTATGTGGGAGTAAGCCCCACTAAATTCACTGGGCCTTATGTCTGAGTAGACATATATATAGAATTCTGCTGCTATGCCTGATCACAATGTTAATCTTCCCAACTGCTCCTTCCTTCAATTTTGGGAATATTACAAGTTGCAGGATGTGCAGCAATTGCAAGATAATTGCTGGATCTTTTCTACTCTCCTCTGCTTTCTTTCTTTGCTTAATGCCCACACTGATGGAGCATTTTGTTAAACCTCAATGCTTGCTTGTTAGTGGATCTCAACATCAGTATTATACTACTGTTATCCTTGCATCACTGCCCCTCAATACAGCAACATAATTCTTGTCTCCTCTGAATGCTACTGCTTTCCAAGAAATTCTGTAAACAGTAAAAATTCAGCAGGCAAGTGCATTCTTTACCACAGCACTATCATGCCAGGAAAGCTTCACATTTCTCGAACTGTTAATGACACAGGAGGCCAACAAGAAGAGAAACCTGGAAATCCTAACTGTAGCCAGGACTCGGAAAGATACTTTTTAAAAAGTTCAGTTACTATTTATTGTGCTCAAAAAGTAACCTGTTACTTTTGCTCATTGTAGCCATGAAACCAAGACACTTCTTAAATAATTCGTTGCACAGCTCTTTGTTTCGCTATTCTGCTATTTTAAAAGGAAAAAAACAACTCCATGGCATTTACAAAATGATATAAAATTTGAAAAAAAAAGTCTGGTAAAATGCCTCTAAAAGAAAACTTTGAAAGTAATTACAAACTGTTATTTATTGTCCCAGTAAACTAACTTTGCTATTATTTGTTATATTATTTTAGAAACTTAGCTGATAATGCCCTCTTTACCATAAATGTAACTAGTTACAGGTTTTTCCAAGCTCTGATTATACCATGCTGGCTTGTAACTTTAACAAAAATTAGTTTCGAGCTTCTTCTCTGCTCCCTTCATTCCTGTTGGGCAGATCTCCAGAGCAGCAATGTTTGTTGGTATTTTCCCTAGTAAAATACCTCTCTCTTATATAGAAATTTATGGAGTAAAACTTCTCCAGACCTGCAGATGCAAGTTTTGTCTGCAGAAACTAGTCATGTGTCTTTAAGAGTTCATTTGTTTATTTATTTATTTTATATCCTGCTTTTCTCTCACATGGAACCCATAGTGGCTGGTAATATACAGTTAACACAAAATATATAGCTAAAACAGTCTGAATATAAAAATAAAAAACTAAACAATACATCTGCTCTGAACATTAATTTAGAACAGAACCTATCACATCAGAACCTATAAGATATTAAAGACCAGTATACCTGTTGCATTACCCAAACTAAAAGCTGAAGACTTGTTTAAATAAGAGCTTTGTCAGCTGGCAAAAAGAGAGCAAAGAGATGAGCAGCTGAGTTTCCCATAGGAGAGTGTTTCATAGGCTGGGAGCAGCCACTGAGAAGGTTCTCTCCTGAGTCCTCACCAGATATACCCGTGATGGTAGGTGGGAAGAAGAGAAAGCCCTCCCCAGCAAAGATCTTAAAAGTCAGGTAGGCTTGTATAGGGAGATACAGTCTTTCGGATAGTCTGCACCCAATCGTATACCAGTTTTCCTGTAGAAAAAGTTCCAAATCCTGAAAGAAGCTGACATCTAACTCCTGCCATACTCTCCAGCTGAATGCACTAGACTCCACCTCATTTCCAGAGGACCAAAGTATCTTGAGCTCCCATACCTTTGCAGCAGCCATCGTCACTCAGTGGTAGAGCAGCTGCTTTTTACACAGAAGGTGTTCTGTGCCACGGATCTATGGTGGCTGCTGGAGACAAAATGTGATCTCAAGCCAGCTTACTCCTTTAGAGTCTATTACAGCTAACTGGAGAATACAGTGCATACATTTGTACACAGAAAGCTCCACAATCAGTCTCTTGTATTTGGAAAGGACTCTTTCCTGAAGCCCCTTAAAAGATGCTCATGTGCCAATCTGTAGACAAAACCAGCAAGAGAATGATCTGCTCTGGGCTGTAGTCCATCCTTTAAAGGAGCTATTTGAGGTCCTGAACGCAATTTCCAAAATAGGTCCAGCACTTTGGATAGCTCTTTTAAAGTTTGGACTGAAATCCAGGTGGATTCAGTACTCCACTGACACCAGAGTTACCAGCTGCACCAGCCAATTAGAAGCATGTGTCTATAGAAGGCAACTTCCTATATTTTGTTCCATCTCATAGAAGGACAACGTGTTCTGCTTCCAATGTGTACAGCGCAAAGCAAACCAGCTCTGCAACCATTTCATAAAGAGAATTTCACCAGTCATAGCTTTCATTGCTTTCTACAGTACTGTGACACATGCTACAAGCCTGTCTTCAACATAGGAGCCCTGCCCGAGGCTGCAGCTGGCTATTTCATACTATCTAGCTGTCCCAATTAATCCTCTGCCATCCCACTTTTTCAGATGCTTTTAAAATGTCCCAGTTTCTTTCTTATCCTCACACTTTCCTGCTTTGTCACCAGCTTCCTCCTATTGCTGCAAACTGAGTTCAAAGAGCAGAAACTTTTTGCATTCATGAATTCAGCAGGAGCCAGAGGAGAGTAGTAGTTTGTACTCAACAAATGCAAGAGGAGAAGAAGGCAGACTCTTACCCTTCCCAGCAGGCTCAGGCAAAAGCAAACTTCAGCTGCCCCCGCTAGCTTGTCTGTTCTTCAAACTCTGGTGTTGCTTGGCCACACTTGGTCAGTTTTTCATCTAAGAAATACCAGCTCCTTTTCAGAGGATGTGCTACAACCTGCAGAAAGCATTCAGGGATTTTACCTGTTTGCTCGTATAGGCTTGTTGCTATGAGTTTGTCTTTTCTGTGGTTATTGTCTGGAAAGCCCGGCCACCCTAAAGTGAGGGACATCTCGTATATTTATCTGGAAACAGAGGGTGTGGCAAGACATATCAATAGGCTAAGCCTCTTCCTCAAAGAAGGAGGGCAAAGTGGCATTGCAAAATGCATCTCTGGACCCCTCAGGGCAAAGGAACCAGCCACAGCCACAGCCTGGGGCCCACAGGCAGTAAAGAATGCATCAGGAAGAAAGACGGCCGAAACTGTTTCCATCACTGGAAGGAAGAATGATTGGTTCCAACTCAAAAGGTCACAATATAGTGTGCGTGCTTTCAGGTTTTTGAATGTTCTTCCAATAGGGCTAAAATTCCATTGCAACTAACAAATTTTTAACGTAAGAATTTATAGCTAGCAGGTGATATGCCCTTGGACAAAGCACTCGTTTCTGTGAGAGAGGAATAAATACATATTTTTCAACTGTCCTAGTTAGCCCTTTGACCCATTTCAGTTTTAGCTGCCTTTAAAATATCCCAGTTTCTATCTCTTCGGCCATTTCTGCACTACACTGTTATAGTGCTATTATTCCACTTTCAACATCCTATGGAAGATGTTGGCTGCCCCTCCTGAAACTGCAAACCCCAGGATTCCATAGGATGTTGAAAGTGGAATAATAGCACTATAACAGTCTAGGGCGGAAATAGCTTTCATCCTTACTTTCCCCCTTTGTCTTTGGCTTACTTCAGTGGCTGCAAACTAAGTTCAAAGTGCACAAGGAAATTTGTGCTCAATTAACTCAGTAGAGAGGGAGAGGAGAAGAAGAGGCAGAATCTTCTCCTTCCCAGTAGGCTCAGACAAAAGCAAAGTGCAGTTCAAGAAGGATATTGAGAAGCTGGAACGTGTTCCAGAGGAGGGCAGCCAAAATGGTAGAAAGCCTGGAAACCATGCCGTGTGAGGAACAGCTTAGGGAACTGGATATGTTTAGCCAGGAGAAGAGAAGGTTAAGAGGTGACATGAGAGCTATGTTTAAATAATTTAAAGGATGTCATATGGAAGATGGAGCAAGGCTGCTTTCTGCTGCTCCAGAGATTAGGACACAGAGCAATGGCTTCAAACATCAGGAAAAGAGATTCCATCTAAACACCGGGAAGAAATTTCTGATAGTAAGAGCAGTTTGACAGTGGAATATGCTGCCTCAGAGTGTAGTGACGTCTCCTTCTTTGGAGACTTTTAAACAGAGGTTGGATGGCCATCTGTCACAAATGCTTTGATGGTATATTCCTGTAGGGCAGGGGGTTGGCCTAGATGACCCTTGTGGTCTTTTCCGACTCTACGATTCTATGAGTTGGAGCAGGGATGGCCAACTAGTCACTTCTTATCAAGTCTACTAGATTTTTAATTTTAATTTTTAAAGCGCAGTGAAGACATTTGGGCACAGATTCATTTACATAGAAAAGGAGAAAAAAATTCAGCTTCCACATGCTCCTTGTTTCTCTGAGTAGTGAGACGTTTTCAAGGCAATGCTTACATGGGTTTAGTTTTCTTTGAAGAAGAAAATCTCTGGAGAATTATGGCATCTGTTTTATAGTTCTATGATTTATGCAAGCAGAGCAGAAATGAAGGCAAACTGGCATCAGTAGACAGCCAAAGATTCTCCCAGGAAGCAATTGGGGGGTAATCCCGCTGATGCCCAGAGCTACCTCAAAACATTTTGCTACTTGAGGAGAAGGACAAAATGGCTCCCCCATTTTGTCCCCCTGAGGGAAAGACTGAGGAAAGCTGACTGGATTGGCAGTCGAGTCTCAGTTCGGCAGAGCGATAACTGGAGGGGCCTCCTCTATCTTTAATGGCTGTGCAGAAAAGGGAATTCCAGAAGCTGTTGCTTGTTACCTGATTGCATGACAAGCAACACTTGTAAAAAATTCCCTCTTCTACACAGCCATTAAAGGTACAGGTGGCATCTCCACCTTTCACTCTGGCATCTCTGCAAAAGAGCAGCGTCCTCCACTGCAGTAGCAGCAGAGCCTGGAAAAGTTTCTTTGTTGGGCCCCAGTTCCCAGAATGCCCCCTCCAGGAGAGCAACTAGGGCTTGAGTTCTGTTGGTTCACCCAGAACAGAGCAGACCCACTGAATCAATTGTTCAGTGATGAGTCAACACATTGGTAAATTCCATTGATCCAACTGGTTTGCTCTCCATGAAACTAGTGACAGAATTCAGGCCTATCTTGCAAAAAAAAGTAATTATTCCAAACTCTCACCTGAGGGCAGTAAGCCAGCTCAGAGCTACAGGGCAGACCACCTGGTGTGCGCACACACACTGTTCTGCCTCCAAGACATCACTGCTGCTTTCTGACCCCCATTATCTGCTTTTAGAGGTGGCTGTTTTACTCTCCCTATTGACTGACTGGTGGCCATTTCTGCACTAGCCTGTTATAGAGCTATTATTCCACTTTCAACATCCTATGGAATCCAGGGGTTTGCAGTTTAGGGAGGGGCCTTTGAGGTGCATAGGATGTTGAAAGTGGAATAATAGCACTATAACAGGCTAGTGCAGAAATCCAGTGGGCCTACTCAAGTTGTTAGCTCCAGCCACAAACTCTCTCCCTATTCTTTCTTTGTGGCACTGTCTTAAAAGCTAGCCGGTGCTATTTCTCACAAGGCATACATAGCTTTCTCTAGAGAGACATAAACCCAAGATGGGATGTAAAATTAAGAATCAGGCTCAGGAGTGCACTGAAAAGATAATTTCTGGTAGTTAGAGGGCCAATATAAATTTTCATCAAGGATACAAATTTGAGGCCCAGCAAGGGAATCAAACGTTAATATCAAGATGCATTTAAATGAAATGTGTGTAGTTAATTTTAGTAAAATCTATTTACTACTAATAGTTTATTTAATATCCAGAGTATAACAAGTAAAGAAGACTGAAATTAGAACGTGATACATTAAGGATTCATATAAAGATATCACTTAATTTTTTTAAAGAACAATGTATTGATGTAGGGCTGAAACCTTTAGAGACTGCTGTTACTTGTTGCTATCTTATTTCCTTTTCTTTTTTGCTTTTGTTTTAAATAAAAAAGAAAAAAAAATTAATGGGACTTAAAGCAGATGTGTATTTGGCCATAGCCTGGATGGGAGACTATGTAGGAATGCCACATGCCCAACCTTGAGTTCTATAATTCAAAAAAGATGGAATAGATATAGAAGAAGGGGGAGCTTACCCCTCTCCCCAAGTATAAAAGTCTTACTGTACACAATTGTTCCTCTGCAATTTCCACAAGCCCCTAGAAGGTCCCAGAACACTTGGTTAAAACATCTTTCTTTATAGACATTCCTTAACATTTTCTATTAAAAGGAGGAAAATGTGAGGCTCCTCAACTAACAAACTCAACCTTTTTACTACATACCTGCTAACTATTCCAGTTTGGCAGGTACAGTCCCATTTCATCTTCCGCCATCCCACTTTTTCTGCTGCTTTTAAAAAGTCTCAGGCCATTTCTGCACTAGACTGTTATAGCGCTATTATTCCACTTTCAACATCCTATGGGATCCTGGGGTTTGCAGTTTTGAGAGGGGCCAGATAACTGCAACCCCCAGGATCCCATAGGATGTTGAAAGTGGAATAATAGCGCTATAACAGTCTAGTGCGGAAATGGCTTCAGTTTCTCTCTCCTCTTCTCACTTTGCCCCTTAGTTCTCAACTTATTTAAACTGAGCTCAAACTATAAAAGTACCTAGTACTCTATTAACTCAGCAGAGGGGGCAGGAGAGGAAAGGGCAGAGTCTTGCCCTTCCCAGCAGACTCAGGCAAAAGCAAACTACTGCAGCCTTTTCTAGTTGGTGCATTCATCTTTATTAATAGCTTTTGCCATCTTAACCACACTTTGATGTTGTTTGGCCACACGTGTCTCTGTTTACATCTATGAAACGTTGGAGAATATGTTACTATCACCTGAGCAACACAGGAACAAGGAGTAGGTATTAAAAACCCTGCTGCTCTTGCATCCCTTTTAGGCATTGGTTTTCTGTCTTGGTTCTTGTTAAAAGACTTTTAAAAATCACGTACATAGTAATTGTACACAGGCCCTAGGGCAATGCATATTGTTGTGTCCTTTATTATTTCATTTATTATTTATTATGTACACTGCCCACACCACCACTTTCGTGAGGGTTTGGAGCACAGAACCCTTGTAAAAATGGAAAAATTGTGAATAACTCCCTTCCCTGCACTCCCCCTCCCATGCCCTTGCTTTTTTCTCTGGCACATGAGTCTTTCTTCTCCATGCTGAACAAAAGGAAAGGAAATGGCAGGGGAGTACTGGAGAGGAGAAGAAAGGTGTGCACCTGCGTCCCCCCAATTCCCTTGCCTTTGGCCTTGGCACACGTTCTCCATGCTGGGGCAAAATGCAAGGGAATGGGAGAGGGAGTCCTGGAGGGAGGGAGGGAGGAAGGAAGGAAAGAAGATGTGCCTTTGCCTTCTCCCCATTCCCTTGCATTTTGCCTTGGTGCACCCTCTCCATGATGGGGCCAAAGACAAAGGAAGGGGATGACGGAATGAGGGGAAGAGAATGCAGGAGGAAAGGCATCTGTGCACTTCACGAATAATCAAATTCATGGAGGTCAAACCCATGAATATGGAGGGAGGACTGTACTGTCTTTTATATATTTTCAGAGTTAGCTGCTGAGGAAGACACTCGGATGCAGGATGAGCTTAAACGTATGGTCAGTGTAATTAAATGTCACTTCTCTAGCATTCCTAGATTTGTTCTCTTTTTCATCTTATAATTTTCAGGAGACTCCCTGCTAAGTCCAAACTCCATATTACTGTGATGCCTTTATTAGGCCAACACTCTTTCCCCCGCTAAGGCACAAAACTGTGTTTAAGCGTTCAAGATGACTAGATCTCTTTGTCCAAAGGGCAACTGGGCAAAAAAAAAGATGGGGAAAGAGAAAAGTAAAAACAAAAACCAGACTTGATCTAGTGGTCTTTTCTCTCCATGGTATCTTGAGTTGTGATGGAGAGACAAGAGTCAGCAAATATTAACAGGTAATATACTAGTGTTAGGCTGCAGTTGGGTGTCTGCTGTGGTTGCTGAGAATCAAATTGCAAGAAAAAGTTTCTTGTGTTATGTGCTTTCAAGTTGTGTCCAACTTATGGCAACCCTAAGGCAAACCTATCACAGGGTTTTCTTGGGCTGAGTGTGTGTGACATGCTCAAGATCACACAGTGGGTTTCCATGACCTAGCAGGGAATCAATCCCTGATCTCCAGGGTCATATTCTAACACTCAAACCACCACACCAGGCTGGCTCAATGAAGTTTAGTCCTTCATTATTATGAATGTCTGTCTCATAGTTTTCAACATTTCAGGGATGAAAATCATGACGTATGAGGCCAAGCAACATCAGAGTGTGGTTAAAATGGCAAAAGAAAGTGCATACAGAACATTGTGGAGGGTGAGCCCTGACACTATAAGAACTGTGAGGGAAGGAGGAAGTTAAGTATGCACATACACAGACTCTCTTCAGAGTCATTGCAAGTTGCAGCAACAAATGAGTTAAGCCTAGCAAATTGTAGAAAGCTACTGCTCTTCTAGCTGAACTGTAGGTTTGCAGCCAGCCTGAAGCGGAGCCACCTTAAAACAGAGAATTGGCACCACTGTGCAAACTGTGCATGAAAACTGGGGTCTCAGGGTCAGGCCCTGAGATCCGGCAACCCTACATACAGATCACTGTACTCATTTGCACCCAGTGTTGTTCCTGACTACTTATCTTATTGATGAGATCTTGACTACTGGATGCCACCCACTTCATCAGACAAACAGCTTCCATATAGCAAAATATGCCTTCCATCTCCTGGACCGCTATTTGGAGAATGAGCAAACCCCTGCAGTTGGCTACTGTGAGTCTTGCAAAACAACTAGGACTTGAAGCTGTTCCGTTTTAGGGCTGAGCCTTGGCTCAACACAACACCCTGCCCTGGTTCCCCCCTCCACCCTTGCTTGCAGAGGCACACACACGTGTGGGAAGCTTATGCTTCCAAATAAAGCCGACACTGGGCTTAGTGCTTGGATAAGTGGAATTTCATGACAAAGTCAATATCTAATCTCAGACAAGATTTCTGGCCCAAAACACACACTTCTGCCTCTCCCTCCTCCCTCTCCTCCCTGCTATTCCCTGACTGGATATAACTGGACTTCTGCCAGAGAAGAAGGCTTTGGCTGCTGTTCTGTGCCAGAAGTGGTGGCAGTTCCAGACCTCCCCGAGAGATCTTGTGGTTTCTAACACTGACATATATTACTGTTATGTTGCCATGTGCTTTAAAGTAATTTCTGACTTATGGTGACCCAAAGGCAAACCTATCATGGGACTTTCTGGGCTGAGAGTATGTGATGCACCCAAGGTCATCCAGTTGGTTTCCATGGCCAAGTGGGGAATCAAACCCTGCTGTCCAGGATTGTAGTCCAGTGCTCAAAGCACTACATCACACTGGCTCTCTAAGTGTAAGCATAAGCTTTACTGGTGGTAAATAATACAGTGGATGGCACACTGCAGAAGAACATTCCAGTCCCTTTCACTGATGGGATCCAGTTTCCCTGCAAGGTCAATGCCCCCCCACAGAACAATTCTACTCAAATGGTCTATGGCCAACAATCACATATATGAGGGACCTTGGTTGGGGTGTACCCTCCCAGCTGAGATCAATGGAAGATGGACTCCCAAGAGTTATATAGTACAGAAGCAAAGAAATGGTTCACAAACATGACCTATCTCCCCACTCATAGCTATGAGGATTATACAAGCACATTAGCTACAGAGGCAAATTCATTCCCCCGGTCTGTTCCCAGCCCTCGTATCTTTTCCCAGTCTCAGATTGCAAAACAAATGCAAGAAATATCAGTCAAGTGGACTTTTTCTGCCTGCACTGGACAGCTGTTAATGTTTGGCCAAGATACTAACAAGGACTCACAAACCCATGTGCCTAGTGGCAGAGGCCCAACTCACTACAGCTGCATTTATTCCTTGCAGGTTTCAGGGAAAGAGGAAAGCATAGGAATTGAGGACAGGTGCAGAATTTGCCACTCTGAGGATCCCAGCTTTCATAGTATACAGATTAAAAAAAGAAGACCAACATGTTTCTAGCCCTCAGTGACCTTTCTGGCCTTTTGGCCTGAACCACAGGGAATTGCTTGTGAAGTAAAAGAGAGAAACATTTTGTCTGTTTTTGTTTGAAAGAAACACCTATATTACAAAATATGGTAAAAGTATCTACAGGCAGGAAGGGTAGAACCTGACTGGTTTTATCAGACAGCAGCTGAGAAAGATGAACTGAAGAAGAAGAGATATATATGTTACTATATTATAGGGTCATATTTCACAGCTGTGCTAAGAATCAAATTGACTTTAGGAGTAGGTTGCAGTTAGTATAACTGGAGTTATGCATGCCCTCCTTCTGTCACTGAAAGGAAAGGCTGTTTTTAAACGCTGGTGGAACCTGAGTTAAAGATGGAAGACCTCAGATGCACTCAAATGCTCTGATTTTTCTGAAAATGGGCATTCGGTTGCAGCACAGCTCTAATTTAACAGCTTGTGTTAGGCTGTTGATCAAACATTTTCTGTAGGTGTGAATGGGCAGAGTGGGATTGATTATCTTTGCTTGTTTGGCCATTTTCTCCACCTCCACCTGGCACGAACTTTCAGCTAAGAGTCCCAAAGAACACACGTGAGTGCAGATTACACACAGATGGGTGCAGATTTCACGCTGCCTATATCAGTGGTTCTCAAACATTTTACCCCATTGTCTCCTTT
The DNA here is from genome assembly GCA_030412105.1 of Cyclura pinguis. Lineage (NCBI taxonomy): Eukaryota > Metazoa > Chordata > Lepidosauria > Squamata > Iguanidae > Cyclura > Cyclura pinguis. The sequence continues at coordinate 15,586,561 of CM059604.1, forward strand.
ACATCTACATGGTCATTGCCTCCCCCACATTGTGTTTGACAAGGGGTGTGCACCAATGACAGAACATTTAGAGAAGCGGAGTAGGAAAAGCATTTAAAAAGGGAACCCAAGTTTTTGCTTTATCTGAGGTTGAAGGAAAGCATAATAAGGGAAAATGCTTTGAGTTGGTCTTTTGCAGAGACCAGTTAGTCCTCAACAGTGTGCATGTGCACACATACACAGGTTTGTCTTTCTTTTTCACATTTCCCGTACTTTCAGGCTGACTTCTGGGGTTTGCAGTTGACTGGGACCAAAGAGTCTCTGCCTGAGACTTCTAAATGCCCCTTCCTAAACTGCAAACCCCAGGATTCCATAGGATGTTGAAAGTGGAATAATAGCACTATCACAGTATAGTGCAGAAATGACCTGAGCTCAAAGTAATTTAGTACGCAATTAACTCAGCATTTGGGAGGGGAAAGGGAGGAGTGAAGTCTTGCCCTTCCCAGTAGGCTCAGGCAAAAGCTAACTGCTGCAACCTCTCCTAGCTTGTCTGGTCTATCTCATTAATAACTTTTACCACCTTTATCATGCTTTGATGGTGATTTGCTACATGTATCTTGCTTTTCATCTGTGAAATACTGGAGCGTATGAAATGTGGCTCACCTGGGCTTCCAATCTGGCCCTCTAGCTTTGTGGGAGGTCATTCCTGTTTTTCCATGACACAAAATTGTTTGGTGATTCCCATGCTTTGGTGATTCCCCCCTCATTTTTAACGAAGCTCAAATACCTCCTTTAAGGGTGAGTTAGTGGTGGTCAGAGCTTTAAGCTAAAAGATGCCGATACTTTTGGTTCCTCCTTCAGCCCCATCCATCAAATGCAGGCCCGTGAGAACCTTGCTGGGACTGAAATTTGGCTCCTGGGCTGAAAAGGGTTCCCCACCCTTCCTTCAGATGTTCAAAGAATGGAGGTGGGGAAAGTGCATCTGCCCTTATCTGCCCTATACCTGCTGGCTGCTGCCCTGATCATTGTAGGTGGAACAGGAAAGTCTGAAGGGAGGGTCTCTCTTTGTTCCGTTGCATGTGCTTGGAATCCTTGCTGTGACTGGAGAAAGGGCCTTTTAGCTGAAAAGGTGAAGTCCCAGTAGATCCAGCAGGGCTGGAGATGATGAACTGGGGCTGATACGTGTAGTTCTCCCGCCCCTTCCACATATCCCCCCAACTGTCCTGATTTGGCAGGGACAGCCCCCATTAATCCTCTGTCATCCCACTTTTTCAGCTGCTTTTAAAGTGTCTCAGTTTCTCTCTCCTCCTCCCACTTTTCCGTTCTGTCCTCAGCTTCCTTCCAGTGCTGCAAATCGAGTTGAAAATGCCAAAATAAGTTATACCCAATCAACTCAGCAGGGGAGAGAGGAGAGGTGGGGATGGAATCTTTCCCTTCCCAGTGGGCTCAGGCAAAAGCAAACTGCTGCAGTTTCTTTTGGCATCTTGACCACACTGTGATGTTGGTCATATGTGTCCCAGTTTTCAAGTGTAACATGTTGGAGGGTATGTTTCCATGTGTATGTTGAATTCATGGAGGAGAAGCTTCTGAAAAGGTTTGGGTGCTTGGTGAGTTCTATCAAAATTTTGCTGATGTGCATATGAGGTGTGTGTGTGTGTGTGTGTGTGTGCATTCCAACAAACATCTGACCAGTGCAAAAATGAGTTTTTGATTTCATCTTGTGAAGCTATATATACAGGGACCCTAGATTGTGGGAGCAGGGGTTAAGCCCTCCTTGAACCTAGGCCGTGGGATCTGAGGCGCTTCCCAAGATGATTGGGCAAAATGGGACTGGCAAAACACTTAGGCAGTTGAGCCTCCTCTGGAATTATCTGTCAGAAGGACTAAGCAATGCTTTTCCTTGAGCACTTCCAGGAGGGCCAATGTGGCAATGTGATTTGAACTTCAGACTATGATTCTCAAGATTAGGGTTTGAGTTCCTGCTTGGTCGTGGAAACCCACTGGGTGATCCTAAGCAAGTCACACTCTTTCAGTCTCAGAGAGAGGCAAAGGCAACCCACTCCCCCAAGCAAATCTTGCCAAGAAAACCCTGGTGACAGATTCACCTTAGGGTCACCATAAGCTGGAAACAGCTTGAGGACACATGAAAACACCTCTCAAGATTAATAATGGTTGCCTGCCATCTATTCTATGGCACACTTACTTGGAAGTAAGCCACGTTCAACACATGCAAAGCACATTGTGCTTTACAAGAGTTTTCATATTATAGGAAATTTCTGTGATAAAGGATGTGAAAAGAACTTTCCTTCTTTCTACAAGTATCTGCCAATAGGCAAAATGATTAAGAACCTGCCTGCCAATGCTGAGCTCTCTCTTACCTTAAAAAAAAAAACAGTTTGAAGATCCCTCAATACACCTAGCTATGTTATATAGGATTCAGTGCAGAAGAGGTGATGTCTGTGTTTATTCTAACTGGAAATTAGTTTGCAAAACTTCAGGTGTATATTCTGCCTCAAATGTTTCTGTCCATTTTGCAGAACTTCAAAGCTACATTTTCCTTGGACGGTCTGCAATAAACATTCACCCTAGAATTAAATGGTTTGAGGGAAACAGCTTTGCAAAATATCGGCCCTGCTGAGGCAATAGTACAATTGCTTTAACATTTGTTGATAATATTTAGTGTTTTCTTTTTAAAAAAAAAAAGTTGAGAGATGCATTTTAATGCTGTATTACCTCTGTTCAAGCCAAAGCATAAAGAGTCGAATTGGGTACAAGTCCCATTCCCAATACTCCCAGGCATGTCAACTTCACTACAGACTTCAGCATGCGTCAAAGTGACTTTTAGGCATGTTTGGGGTACTTAGAAGTACTTAGAAACTTCTCACTGACTGCTGGGAATCCCATAACACGTTCAGCCCCATGTACTTAAAAGTCACCTTCTTTACTGAATGTGCTAATGTCTTCTGTGTAGCTAATATGCATGAAGGCTGAAGGCCCTTTCCCTGGCTTTACCCTTCAGCATTTCACAGATGAAAAGCAGGACAAATGTGGCCAAGCTGCTTCAGAGTGTGGTCAAGAGGGCAATGGCTATTAATGGGAAAGGACACATAAACTGGGGGAATGTTACTAATTCAAATACCAAGAGCCATCATGGTTTAGTGGTTTGAGTGATAGACTTTGGCCATTTCCGCACTAGACTGTTATAGCGCTATCATTCCACTTTCAACATCCTATGGAATCCTGGGGTTTGCAGTTCAGGGAGGGGCCGGCCGGCCCCTCCCTGAACTGCAAACCCCAGGATTCCATAGGATGTTGAAAGTGGAATGATAGCACTATAACAGTCTAGTGCGGAAATGGCCTAGGATTCTGGGAGACCTGGGTTCAAATCACTGCTCAACCATGGAGATCCATCAGGTGACACTGGGCAAATCACAGTACCTCAGCCTTAGGGGAAGGCCATGGCAACTTCCTTTGAAGAAATCTTTCCAAGAAAACCCCATTACAGGTTCACTTTAGGTTGCCATAACTCAAAAATTACTTGGAGGCGCACAACAACAAGAACAATAATTTAACAATCATTCAAGCACCACTAAAAAGAGTGGAGATTATTGATTTTGATCCTGAAATCCAGGGAGAGTCTTCTCCTCTTAGAGACACGAAATGAAGTATGAGCTTCACCTCTCATCTGGGCACCTGTTATTAATGGTACAGAATTACCTCAGACAGCCTCAAATACCCAGCATATCTAGGGAAGACCTCTTGCCACTGGTCGCCGGAGGCGTTGAGATTAGAGCCTCTCTTTGTCTTTTGTCTGTCACACGTAGGCACGTAGGCACACCTGGGGCACCTCGGGCTTTGTCAGGTTTCTGACAGAAATGGATTAGTCCCTTATCTCCCTCAGAAGGGAACAATGACCACAAAAATGTGGGAGTTACAATGCCCTACCCTAGAGCAGGGAAAGTTGGCCAACCTCAAGAGATGGGATCCTAGAGTGCTGGTCCAATCTGAGGCAGCAGGAAGATTCTGTCGAGGACACGGGGTGCGGAAAGGGAAGGTCATCTGATTTAAAGCCCTTGGAGGAATCCTCCTCCAGTGGTGTGGAAAATAGTTTTGCGCGCAGACGACTGCGAGCATATTCTGCTCATCTTTCAGTGGCTGTTCTTGGTGTGCTCTGTCCCATCCCTACTTGGAAAATAATTCCCTTAAATAGGCCAGACAGGGTGCTACCTGCTTTCTAGATATTCAGTGGCTGGGGTCCAGAGCTTGTCCCAGTGCCTAAACAGACCTCCACCCATCTTTTTGGGATCCTCTCCCACAGTTTCTAAAAGAGGATGGCATCTAGGTCGTCCTCAACTTGATGCTCTCCAAATAGGTTGGGCTGCAACTCCCAACATCCTCAGCAAGCAATAACCACTAGGACAGCAGACATATTGTAATCTAACAACCTTGGAAGATATTAGGTTGTGTAAATCTGGATGACAGTGGTGCATTTATTTCCTGAATTATATTTATATTATTCAGCCAGCAAGGAAGGAACATGGGGAGTTGCAATCCAACATCAGCTGGAGGACGCATGATTCCCACTCCTGGGGTAGCACATGGAAGGAAATATATATATGCCTATAAAGTCAACACGTATCACCCCATGGTTGTGCAGCTACCAACTGTATGTTTTTGTGAGACATTGTGATTCGCTGCATTCCTCTGGGTAAAACAAGAACAAGATGCCCTGTCATTCCGATGATATGTTGCAAAAGCCTCAGCTGGTGAAAGGGTGACTCAAACCTACCCAGCGCAGGCTGGATCCAGAATACATATATATTCATGTGCTCTCACATTCTACTTGCTCTTCTTGCATGTTCATCAGTTGGGATGAGGGTACAGAAGAGAAGGATAAGGTTGTCAGTTCTTACCTCTCTGGACAAGAAAATGCAACTGGATTTTTTTAAAAAATTTAAATGCAAACGTCATTAATCAGCATCCTTCCTAGAATTATAAGAACAAAACCTTTCTGTTTACTGCATTTTGCAGAATCTTTATTCTACCCTTGGTTCCATAGGAAATGGAGGCTGTTTTCTATCAGGCTTCAGTGAAATTTACAATTTGTCCTGCCTTGTTCAAGGATTTTAGAGGGGATGCAGACACATTGCCGTTTCTAACCCCCTTGTGTTTTTCCACTGCTTCTTTCATCTTTTCTTCTTCTGACAGAAAATCCATTAAGAAGAGAAAAAAAGGGTAGTGCACAATATATTTGGACTGGAAGGACTAGAACAGTTCATTCAGAAGCACTTTGAAGTTTGGTGATTAGTAGCAGAGCCTTCTCAGCGGCGGCATCAGAAGTATCTGGAACAGTCTTTCCCAGGGAATCCTGCCTAACTATTTGTCATTTGTCATCATCCAATCCTTTTTGTTTGCTTATTGTGTTCTTGTATTTTAGTTTATAGATTTCAAGACAGCCAGTCCATCTTTCTGGCTTTGAGGTCACATGTCAACGGGATAGTGAATCTACTCTTGGTTTTAGGCCTGTTTTAAAGTAGCCATTGAACCCCCATAACCCAAATAAGTTCAGCACCTTCCTTAAAGTTTGGACTAAAACTCAGCACAGATTCAGTACCCTGTGGACATGGGAGCCACCAGACTCTGCTGCTTCTGGCTTGTGGACATGACCTTGTCCACAGAGGCTTTTGTGTTCCTCTTTTTACCCAATATTCTCATTATTTAATTTTATTCCACTGATGTTTGAAAGACACTCTGTGTGTGTGTGTGTGTGTGTGTGTTTGATAGGATTTAGTTAAACTTAAAGACATTCAAGTCCTATTGATTCAAGTAGGTGAAATTTAAACACATAATTAATAGCACCTAAATGTATTCAATGGTTAAGCACATTTAAGGCCCACTGATTTCATTGGGACTTAAACATTGTTAAATTTGGCTGGATCTTGCCTTTTGTTTTTTTTAAATTATGTGATGCTTCTTATAAAGCCAAAGTTCTGCAGGTATGTGGAAGAGAGGGAGGAATGGGTGGTGGAAAAGTTACTTCTTTGGGCTCGTTTTCATAGTCTCAATGGCTAACATGGCCAGTGGACCTGCTGGCTTGGACACTGTGGAAAGAGAAGTCCAAAATTTTTTCCAGGCTCTGGAAGGAGTGGCATTTCTGCTTCCTCCCACTCCCTTCCAGATCTTCAGCTGTTTCAAGAGCATGTCCAGGATCTAAACAAAGCTGTGGATTATGAAGATTCATAGCCTTTCTATGCATGCTCCTTGTCTAACTCCTTTCACTGTTTTTTTTTAAATATATATACTGGATTTCTGACATTGGAAAGACACTAGATTGGAATGTGTCCTGTAGTGTGGAGTTGGGGAACTCATTCTCAGATATGCATCTGTAAAGGCAGAGCTCTCTCTGCCCTTGAAGGAGGAAACCCAGTGAATCCAATGGTCCATTGGTAGGGTGGCCATGTGTCCCCCCCCCCCCATAGAGGACATTCCTCTACTTGAAGGTTGTTAGAGAGGTCCATCCTCTTTTTGAAACTGTCCTCCAGTTGAAGGGCTCTCCACTACAAGGCTGGTGCCCTTGAAATCACTCAACAATCAGCCTTTACATGGAGTAAGCACACTAGCCACTTCACCACTGTTTCCCCCACCAGGTTGAGATGAATGCTATTGTTGCTTTAATTACAGTAATTGCTTCTAAATATGCATTTATACACATATCTTGCCACTGGACTATGATACTGGGAGACCAGGGCCATTTCTGCACTAGCCTGTTATAGCGCTGCTATTCCACTTTCAACATCCTATGTAATCCTGGGGTTCCTTTGAGGCCCATCCCTAAACTGCAAACCCCAGGGTTCCATAGGATGTTGAAAGTGGAATAATAGCGCTATAACAGGCTAGTGCGGAAATGGCTCAGGGTTCAAATCCCTGCTTGCCCATAGAAACTCACTGGGCTTTCAATTTCTGCAGGCCAGTGGGTAGGATCTCCTGGCTGCAGTTCTTCAGCAAGGAGACTTTTCATGGCAAAAGTGCGGCCCAGAGGGATCTCTCGCTGGAGAAACTCTCCCCAGATTAAAGGAGGAGCAGAGGATCAACCATTAGGGCCCAGAATTTCCATTGCTTGCATTTACTTTTGAGTAAAAACACATTATGAATAGGAAGCAAGAGGGGAGTGAAATCTTTTGCCCTTGCTGTGAAATACAGCTGTTTGAGGCTCTGACAGCCCTATACCAGCAACCTGCATTTTAAAAGAAAACTAAACATTTAGAGCTATGACAACGAAGAATTCTTCGATTAAAATGGAACAATGGGGCCTCTCCAGCCATATTCCTTCCACAAAAGAGCTGAGTAAGTTTGTTCACCCCACAAGATTGGGGCAAGTAAATCAGGAAATTGGGGGACTTTTTAAAATGGATGATGGAGGATCTGTATGTGGAGCTCCTAAACTTGAAGAGGAATATGACAGAGGCCCCAGAGGAATGAGGTCAGTGAGATCAAAGAAGAACTGTAGGGAGATGTAAGACAAGAGGGGGATACTGAAGTCAGCAATATGGAAGTGATGGAAGTTGCAAATAAAATGGAGAAAAAAATTCAAATGGAGCCAATGGAGAGATGAGCTACTGTCCAAGAAGTTCTGGTTTGTGAAAGAGGGATTACAGTTCAGGGGGGGAAGAGGGAGGCTAATCGGAAACTGATGTGTAATCAAATTACTTTGATGGTTGAATAAAACTGAATTGATTTAACCTATATGATAGGAGGGGTGAAAGAAAGATGATTTGAAAAGGCTGCTGTTTCAAGGCAGTTATCTTAAAATACCAAGTGGGAAGGAACTCAAAATAATAGTAAAGGGCAAGGAAGGGAATCTGAGATATTGGCGGGAACAAAGATAGTTACAAGGAAGAGGGGAGTTAAATTCAAAACAAAATAGATTTGGCTGAAACTAGGTTATGAAATGGTTACAGATATAAGACAATGAAAACTGAACTTGGTTAATAAAGGCTGTAAAAGATTTTACAGTATAAAATGTTATAGAAATATTTGGTTTTAGTGATGTCATATAACATGTAATAGATCTACAGTTTTAATTAGTACAAATATTATGAAATCTAGTTAGGAAGAAACACTTAGTATTGATGATAATTATCACATCATCTCATTTACCGTGTAAATATAATATGTAATGGAATGTAATAGAAAGTAATATTGTGATAATATGCTAGATATGTTAACCTTTGGTAGAAGGAAGTTCATCTTTCTTTCGAAAGCATGTACTAGAGCAGAGAAAGAAGAGAAATGTTGTATATTATCTTTGAGAGACTTGAATCAATTTGGTTGTTATAATCCATTCAAAGGAATAATGGATGTTGCTTCTTTTCCTTTTTATCTTTTTAATTTCTAAAACCTATATCTTATATTTTCGCTATTTTTTTTCGTTTGTCTTATGTATCTGTAGAATTTTAGTGTTTTCAGACATTATTAATGAAGATACTTTTTTAGGGAAACCCCCCCACTGGGTCACCTTGGACAAGTCACATTCTCTCAGCCTCAGAGGAAGACATAGGCAAACCTCCTCTCAACAAATCTTGCTGAGAAAAACCCGTAATATGTTCGCCTCAGGGCTGCCATATGTCGGCAACAACCTGAACGTACACAACAGCAGCATGCAAATATTATACAAATGTCTGTCCTCTTTTGTCTCCCTCCTTTTTGGTGGTGCATTTCCTCTTTTTTTGGACACCTTTTTAGGGACGATTAGATTGCAAACTGAATTTTTAATGCATTTGGGATAGTTAGTATAGAGACTGGCATCCATCTCTCTCCTTATGTTGTCCCTATTAGACGTAGTCCTTTTCTCAGGCCTCTGCTTTGAGCTCCAACTTTATACAAGATAAGAATTGCAGCGCTGAAATACAGGGCCTTGACATTAATGGCCCCAGGTTGTTGAACAAGCCATGCTGACATTCATAACTCCTCTCTCTAGTGACAGCCGGAGGCTTTTGTGTCAGTGGGGCAATGTTAGTCCAAATTTTGAAGGAACTATTCAGGCCTCGAACTCTATCCCCAAAGTGAGTTCTACACATTAGCTAGGTCCTTTAAAGTTCAGACTAAAACCCAAAACAGATGATTCACCAGCCCGCCTAAACAAAAGCACCCAAGTCCCACCTCATTCCTTTCTACTTGCCACCTAGAGAGCATGCAAGACCACGTTATTTCTTGTTTGGTGGATAGTTCAGCTGGCTAGGTTATTTATTAGTTTGCTACTTTTATGGAGAGGAGAGGAGGGTTGATTGCCTGTATTATGCTTATTTTTCAAAGTCAATGCTCAATTTTGAGCAGGTAGAAAAGCCGTTAACAAGCGATCTCAATAAAATAAACGACAGAGGCCTGCTATACCCCTCCTGCTCTCTTCTCTCTCTGCCAGCTCCTCTGAGGAATTTGAATTGCAAAAGTCTGAGAATCGAGAAGGTGTCATAAAATATGGGATCTTTACGGTCAGCAGTTCTGGCTTTCTCCAGCCTTCTAATGCAAGCCGATTGAACCGCATCTGTCTGCTCGGTGCGTGTGGAGGGGGGGGGGAGAGAGAGAGAGAGAGAAAGGGAGAGCCTATCTGTCCATCTCCTAAAGCCATGCTCCTGGTCTGATTAATTATCAGGGCCGGAAAGCCGGAGTAAAACCTTGCCGTCGGTGCCAGAGGCCAGCTGCCCTTGATTGGCTGCCCAGAGGACACTGCACGCTAAACTGTTCTGGTCCCCGCTGGATCTAGGAATCAGAGTGGGTGGGTGGGGGGGACTGGGAGGATGAGAGAGGGCCCGTCCTAAGCACGAAAGAGGCTCAGAGGGGGATGACAGCCAGCACACGAATGACACAGAGGCATATTTACTCCCTCCTGCATTTTCAGCATCATAGCCTTTGTATGAAAGGCTGGCCCTTTAGCCCCTTTCACTTATGGAAGCCATACGCTTCTTACCCAATTGCCCAGCAAGCAATTGCGTATCGCTACCCAGCTGTTTCAGTCCTGCCCAAGTGATCTGAAAGAAATCATACCATTAAGTACCTTTAGTCCTATTAGGCCAACGGGGCTCTGTATTCTGCCTGCTCTGCGGCAATTCTGCTTGCAAAAAATTCCTGCCTGCAGGTGAATGGAGAGTGCTGTGAAGGTGTAAGAAATGAACATTCAGACTTGTGTGTTGTCCTTGAGTTAGGCACTGAACACATGCACCCCACCATCTGTCTCTGCTTCAGGCCAGTCTATCCTGTCCTCTCTCCTATCCTAATTTAATTACAGTTTAATTAAATAATTTAATTTTTAACTGTAGTACTTTGGACAGTGAAAGGGAGTCAGGATTCTTGGGCTGTCTGAGGGTCATCTAGTGGATTAGACTGGGAAAGGGAGATTTATTTAATTAATGCATGGATTTATTTTTAACCCATGCAAGGGCTGGAGCAGCTAATAACCCATCCATCATGACCCTGGAGGTGGAATAATGACTCAAAAGTAAGTCCCTTTGAGTTCAGTGGTGTGCTGTTCGCTAGGAAGTATGGGGAGTAGTTTGCGGTTTTAAAAATGACTAGGAACTTTTTGCTTTGAGTTAGGGCTGGTTCCCAATATTCTTACCCATCTCTTGATTCTTCTCAACCAGGGTAGACCTAGCATCCAGGCAATGGCAAGACTCTTTCCCCAAAATGGTGAGGTGAGCCCCTTTCCTGCTTATATCATAAGCCACTTTGCGGTGCTCTGCAAAAAGTGTTAAGAGGCTATGTTGAAAAATATTCTTTTTGAGGCTTTCAAGGGTGACGGAAGAGTTTTCTTTGGCCATTTCCGCACTAGACTGTTATAGTGCTGTTATTCCACTTTCAACATCCTCCCTAAACTGCAAACCCCAGGATTCCATAGGATGTTGAAAGTGGAATCATAGCGCTATAACAACCTCGTGCGGAAATGGCCTGAGATTTCATTCCCCACTCGGCCATGAAAGCCCACTGGCTGACCTTGGGTGCATCACACACTCTTGGCCCCCCAAAAAACCACGTGATAAGTTCACCTTAGGGTCACGGTAAGTCAGAAATGACTTAAAGGCATACAACAAGAAAAACACTGGAAGATATGGGGTGGGCAGCTGTGGGTTAGACTGAAAGTCTCCTACTTCACCTTTGGCTATACTAATATCTGGATTAAATATCCTTCAGCTCTCTCATTTTGGCAGGAACAGTCCCAGTGAATCACACATCATCTCACTTTTTCAGCTGCTTTTTGAATGTCCCAGTTTCTTTGAGTTCCCCCTACTTTCCTCCTTATGCAAACTGAATTTCAAGTACAACAGCACTCTGCACTCCATTAACTCCACAGGGCAAAAAGGAGAAGAGGGGGAAGAATTTTGACCTGCGAGCTGGCCTCTCCCGAAACTGCAAACCCCAGGATTCCATAAGATGTTGAAAGTGGAATCATAGCACTATAACAGCCTTGTGTGGAAATGGCTTCAGTCTCCAGGATTGTAGCCAAACACTTAAACTACTACATCATCCTGGCTCTATTAGAATCTAGTGGGTCAGATTCAAGTCCAAATAAATTGCTCTTTGGCCCTGAAGCAAGCCCCCCTCTGTTTCCTAACTGATCTGCCAGCACTGCTGTGAAGATATAGGGAGGGGGGGCAACTGTGTCAACTGGAACTCTTGTGAAGAAGGATGACAAGATATATGATGCAATGTAGTTATCAATTAGATCTACAACGGTTTTCTTACCAATAAAACAATATCTGTGAAGACGGGACAAGGCATGCTTTTTAAAGATAATGCATGACCCTGTCAGAGCAGGTATTTCCTGGAATAGGCATGCAGTTATTTATCTTCATCAATGACTTAGATGAAGGAGTGGAGGGCATGCTGATCAAATTTGCAGATGACACTAAATTGGGAGGGGTTGCTAATACCCCAGAGGACAGGATCAAATTTCAAAATGACCTTGACAGATTGGAGAGCTGGGCCAAAGCTAACAAAATGAATTTCAAAATGTAGTTCCCTGGGTGGGAGGGAGCAATTTGCATGTGCTACAGTTGGCCTGTGTGATGGCCTATTGTTAAATGGGATATCCCCCAGGGTTGATTGTTATTCAAGGGATATAACAATACAACCCTGGGGGATATCCCATTTAACAATAGGCCAACTGTAACACATGCAAATTGCTCCCTCCTACCCGGGGGACCACACAAGTATATATCCTCTGTCTCACTTCCATGCCACCAGATCCTCTGAAGATGCCAGCCACAGATGCAGGCAAAATGTCAGGAGAAAATACTACTAGAACATGGCCTCAAAACCTGGAAAACCCACAACAACCTATGGATTCTGGCTGTGAAAGCCTCCAACTTTACATTGGTTTTGTAAGTGATCAGCTAGGATGGTACCTTCCAAATATCGCTTCCTTCTCTCTTTTTTCTTAACCATTCCCAACAGTGTGAGGGTACTTGGATCTGCGGGGTTTGTGTGTGTGTTATGTCTACTTGGGAGCACACATAATTTCACAATTTCAATGTAAGTATGGGGTTTAGTCCCTATGGCAAATCCTCACCCAAGTTAATACAGATTAATCTCACTTCCCCATGTAGATAAACCCTGAGTTGAACTTTAAAGCCACTTTTTAATCTGTAATTAATCCAGGGGAGTGGAAAGCAAATATACAACCCTGTTTTGCTGGAAGTTTTAAGTTGCCTCTGGATATGTTATTACTGCTTAGGGGAGCCGCTCTTTTCAAGGTCAGAAGGGAATGAAGAAGAAGCCGCCTTCCTTTGACTGGAAAGAAATCAGGAGGCTGTGTAGTGGCTTTGAGAAGGTTTAGCCCATAGCCTGACTTGTTCTGTGATGTGGGAGTAGATTGGGGAGGAGGAGTAAGGATTTCGACATTGCAATTAGCCGCAACATTTCACAGGGGAACACTGGGGCACGGCTGGTGAAGTAACTTCAGAGTGTGGTCAAGATGGCAAAAGTTACTAATGAGGAAGAACACACAAGCAAGGAAGAATTTGCAGCAGTTTGGTTTTGCCTGAATCTACACGGAAGGGCAAGATTCTGCCTCTCTTCTCCTATCTTCTCTGCCGAGTTAATTAAGTGCAAAATATTTTTTGCACTTTCAGCACAAGTCTGCAGCAATTGCAGTAGGTTAAAGGCAAAGAGGGAAAGTGGGAGGGCGAGAGAGATGCCAGGACTTTTTAAAAGCAGCTGAAAAAGTGGGATGGCAGAGGATTATTTGAGATGGTCTTCTGCCAAATTGGAACAGTTGGAGAGCGTAATGAGGCTTCCCTCTGGTGATTATACTCCAGAGTATGGTGCATTCAGACACAAAACTCAAAAAAATATCTTGAGGACTAGAAACAGAAGATCTCTTGCTTTAAGAGATGCAATGTCTGAGTAGAGTGATATTCAAGAGATCCTTGCTATGTGAGAATCCTCCAGCATGTATAGTAATGTATGCCAGTGCTGCTTGTTGCTGGTGGGAGGGACACTGCTAAACACACCCACTACATTCAACGGTCAGTTGCAAATGTGGTAATGGTATGTGAGTTTCCCTCAAATGAAGTATACCAGTGGTTCTTAACCTGCGGTCCAGTTAAAACCAGCAGCAGCAGCAACACGGATGTGGCAGCAGGGGGGATGAAAGGGAGATGGGGGTAGGCATGTATGCATGCCAAAATGAAGTAGCAATTTCAGCACCCACACATAATGTAATGTGGTCTTCCTCTTTTCCTATGCCTTCTACCTTACCAAGCATTACTGTCTTTTCTAGTGAGTCATGTCTTCTCATGATATGGCCAAAGCATGACAGCCTCAATATAGTCATCTCAGCTTCTAGGGAGAGTTCAGGCTTGATTTGCTCTAGGACTCATTACTTTGTCTTTTTAGCAGTCTAAGCTATCCATAGAACTCTTCCCTAGCACCACATTTCAAATGAGTAGATTTTCTTCACTGTCCAGCTTTCACAGGCATACATAGAAACTGGAAATGCAATGGCATGGACAATCCTAATATTAGTTTTCAATTATATATCTTTACACTTCAGGATCTTGTCTAGTTCGTTCATAGCTATCCTTCCAAGTCCTAGTTTTCTTCTGATTTCTCGACTGGAGTCTCTATTCTGATTAATGACTGAACCAAGGTATGAAAAATATTGAACTATTTTAATGTCTTCATCATCTACATTGAGGTTATATAAGTCATCTGTGGTCACTATTTTTGTTTTCTTAATGTTCAGCTCTAAACCTGCCTTTGCTTCTCATTCATAGTGTCACCACAAGTCAAAGTCAACTTGAAGGCATCTAAAAACAACATTCGACCCAGGTCACCCTTGGTGAGTTGGTGAAGGATCAAAATAAATGTAACACTGATGATACGCAGATTGTGGAGTAACCCATCCGGAACTGGTAGACATCAGGGCTTCAGGGTAGAGGGCATGTTTTCTAGATAGGGATGTGGGCACTAACCAGAAGGCAAGGTTATATGTCTCAAGGAGTGATACCCAGGTTAGGGGGCAGGGTGCCTGCCCAATGTCTCTATCTTTTCAGAAATGAATCACTGGTTTTTAAAAGATGATCACTGGGCAAGTGGAATACAGTGCCTTGGAAGATGGTGGTCACCCCTGTTTTGGAGTGTCAAAAGGAAAGTTGGGTGGCCATTTCTCAGGGGTGCTTCAGTTGCGTCTTTCTGGACTACGGTTGGTCTCTTGCAGCTCTACCATTCTTTGATTCTCCATGACTTTAAGTGAAAAAAATGAAGATGAAGTTGGAGGTTACAGGAGAAGTTAAAATGGTTTCGGAAAGTCAAAGCACTAAGGTTTGGGGAGAGATCTAGTATAGACTTGTAACACAGCCCTGTGCCCATGGATCTCATCCCACAACACAATCTTGGGAGTCATAAAGAAAAAAATTCCATATTGAAATGATGATTTCTAGGTTTCAAAAATAACACAGAGATCAGAAGGAGCTTCTTTGTACCTCGGTAGTTCCTCCATTGCTATTTTTGTTTCAGAAGAGTCCTGATCTAATGCCCCTGGGTAATTTTTTTTTTTTAAAAAAGACACCAATGTAAGGGCAAACAACGTGAGAAAAGTCATGTGATCTTTTTGGACCTCAATCTTCTCAGCCAAACCAAGAAGGAAATTCCTTAGTTCCTCACTGAAGAATTAACCAATCCATGTACAACGAATGCCCTCACACAGTTGCTCTCTTTTACGGAAATCAGTGGCAGAGATAGATAATTTTATACCCTGCATGTAATGGTATAACAGCCTCCACCGCTCTTTCAGATAGTAATGCACATTATCTTACTTGCTTCAAAATGTGGTAAGCTGGCCCTACTATTGCAGGGGGTGGGGGCTTCCTGCTCATTTTGCCAAGCGGGGGCTGCAGTTTGCACTCAATTTCTTCCCTCACAGCACCACTGCCTGAAATCACATCCGGTCTCTTAAACAGCGAGGAGGAGAATGGACTGGCATTGGAGATGCTTGAGATGGGGGCAGTTGGTACCACTCACTCCATCCCTTGTGCCTGGCCTAAGCCTCCCATGCTCTCTGATCCCCATCAAGTGTTCAGCCCCGTGCCAAACTGCCGGCATCCACAGAGCTGTGGCCTCAGCCAAGTGCTTCTCATGTGCTCTGCATGTGCCAGCCGCTTGTCAGAGTGTGGAAAAGCAGAAGCTCTCGGCCTCAGGCTACGGAAGCAACAGAAATTGGATATAATTCCAGGACGGAAGAAGTCAAGCAATACAGGACTGACGGCCTATTGGTTACATGTGCGTAAGGGGGCAGGGGTTGGTGGTAGCATGGCTTCAGACCTGGTAAGATGACAAAAATGAGAAGAGGATTTTATCAATCACCATCCCAGTTCTCCCAGTGCCTTGAAAGACTGGGAGCTGTTGATAGCCTTTGCTCTTAGAAATGGATTGTGGGGGAAAGGCTCTGACCACCAAAACTTGCTACTACCTTTTGGACTAAGGAGAGAGGACTGGTCTCACTCGAGATATTGCTGAACTGCAGCTCCCATCAGTCGTAGGCAACATTCTCATTGGTGAAAGATTATGAGAGTTACAGCCCAGCAACATGTGGAGGGCCACAGAGTCCCAGTATATAGATGGATGAAAAAAAGACAGATGAAAGATGAGTGAATGAAATGTAATTCAGGGGCCCTTTCACACTACCCAATTATAGTGCCTTGATTCCCTTTTAACTGGGATAGCAACATATAATGGAATTTTGGGGTTTTTAGTTTAGGGAGGAATATTTAGAATTCTCTGACAGAGAGTTCTAGTGTCTCACCAACGTATAAATCCCAGCATTCCATAGCGTGGTGCCATGGCAGTTAAAGTTGAATCATAGTGCTATAATTGTAGTGTGCAGAGACCTAAATTTAAACAGAAGACCTTCAGCCAGCTAAAAGGCAGCCATTAGCTTTTAATTAGAAATGTAAATAATCTTGCAAGGATGTGTTACCTTTAAACTACTAAAGGAAGTAGGAGTTCCATCAAAGGAAAGGAAAGATTCTCCTGAGACTCAGCTTGATTCTTTTCTTCATCCTTTGAGTTCTCGTATGATAATCTGTCACAAACAAGAGTCAGACTTGAAAGATTTGTTATCACCTCATGCACTCGCCAGAGCAAGGAAAACTTATCAATTAACCTGGCAGATAACATCATTGTTCCTCCTCTTGAAAAAGGCCGGGAGATAAGCTCCCGCAAACTTCTCTAAACTATACATGGCTCTCTATTATTTGTGGGTGTTAGCAGAGGCGTATCTAGGGTGGGGCAACTGGAGCACATGCTTTGGGCACCAGTACCAGGAGCATTGTAGGGGTGGGGTGAGGATAGGGGTAAGAACGTAAGGGTGCAACTTCCATGCTTGCCCTAAGCGCTGTTTACGCTAGCTATGCCACTGGGTGTTAGCTGCTTTATGTGGGAACCTGTGGCACTAGAAAACAGAATTTCTCTTGTGGAAAAAAGTCATGGTCTTATTCATTTGGGAACTCAAAGATCTGTGCATTTTGCTCTGAATGAATCTGCCAGTTAGGAGAGATGGGGGTAGTAGTAGTAGTAATAGCAGTTTTTGTTGTATGCCTTCAAGTTGTTTCTGACTTATGGCAACCTCAAGGTGACTCTATCACAGTTTTCCGGGGCTGAGAGTATGTGATGTGCCCAGGGTCACCCAGTGGGTTTTCATGGCCAAGTGAGGAGCTGAACCTGGTCGCCAGGATCATAGTCCAATTCTCAAACTCCTACTCCACACTGACTCTCAAGAGCCATAGGAGAAATACAGGCCATTTCCGCAGTAGACTGTTATAGCGCTATTATTCCACTTTCAACATCCTATGGAATCCTGGGGTTTGCAGTTTAGGGAGGGGCCGACTGGCCCCTCCCTAAACTGCAAACCCCAGAATTCCATAGGATGTTGAAAGTGGAATAATAGCGCTATAACAGTCTACTGCGGAAAGGCCCACAGTCAGTAGTTGTTGGTTTAGTCCCAATGGTTTTAGTACACTGTTTCAACTTAAATTTGTTTAATATTTGGTACATTTAAATAGTGGAACAGATGGCTTTAAAGGGTAGGTTCATAAGCCAGAATAGCTTGAGTGTTGGACTAGGACTCCGCAAAACCAGGGTTCCAATCCTCGCAAGGCCATGGAAACCCACTGGGGTGATCTGGAGCAAGTCACACTCTCCCATCTGGATTTCAGCAAAGCTGAAGATCCCCCATGACATTTTGATTAGCAAACTGATTAAATATGGAATAGATGGACAGAACATCAGATGGATCCATAATTTCTTGTAAAACCATGCTCAAAGAGTTATCTTCCATGGCTGTGCTTCAAACCAGAGGGAGTATCAAGTGGAATGCTGGGGCCAACACTCTTCAGTATTTTCATTGGTTATTTAGAAGATGGAGTGGAGAAGATCCTCATCAAATTTGTGGATGATACAAAATTGGGAGGGCTAGCTAACACATTGGAAGTTGGGAACAAACTTCCAAAAAACCATGAGAAACTAGAAAATTGATAACATAAAACTGAACAGAGACAAATGTAAAATTCTACAGTTAGGCCACAAAAGCCAAATGCACAGCTATAGGATGGGGGCAACTTAGCTCAGCAGTACTATATGTGAAAATGACCTTGGGATTATTGTTGAACATAAATTGAACATGAGCCGGGATGCTGCCACAAAGAAGGTCAGGCCTCATCTGGAGCACTGCATTCAGTTCTGGGCACCTCATTTTAAGGAGGATATAGACAAGTTGGAGAAAGTTGAGATATGGGCAGTGAAGATATTAAGAAGTATGAAGAACAAAACATAAGAGGTGAGGTTGAAGGCGCTGGGCATGTTCAGCTTAGTGGAGAGAAGACTGAGGAGGGACACAATAGTGCTTTTTAAATAACTCGAGGGCTGCTACAAAGAGGAGAATGTAGGCTTGTTTTCTGCTGTTTCAGAGGTTAGAACTGGGTTTAAAAGTTTTAAGTCAAAGGAGGATAGACTTCAGTTGAGCATTAGAAGAAACTTCTTGACAGTGACAGATGTTTGGCAGTGGAACCAATTGCCTAGAGAAGTAGTGGAGTTTCATTCTTTGGATTTCTTCAAAAACAGGCTGGACAGATATCTACTGGGAATGTTTTAGCTGTAGATCCTGCATTGAGCAGGGGGTTGGACTCAATGGCTCATGAGATCCCTTCCAATTCTGTGACTCTGTGACTCCATTGCAAAAGCTATCATTATTGATCCCACGAAGTCACAACCCTAGGTGTCTATAGCTGCTGTCTTTAGCTCATCCTTCTTAATCTGGTGCCCTACAGAGGTATTGAACTGGAAGCGTGAGAGCTGTACTTCTTGTACATCTTGAGGCCAGTGGGTCGGAAATGGATGCCATAGCCACTTGAATAAGGACAGCAATTCTCCACCCTGGGATCTTCACCTGGAGGGACTCAGATCGATACCAATCATGGATAGGGACTAACATCCAAAGTCATGGATCTGGGTTTGAATAAGGTAGAGGGGACGTTGGAGTTTAAAATGCTGCCTCTACATGACACCAGATAAATTAAAAAAGATTTCTAATACAGGTACTGGACAATGTTGGAAATGTCAGAATGAGGCCGGTATGATATATCATATGTGGTGGACATGTCCTAAAGCTAAGAAATATTGGACTGAAATACATAACAAAATATGTGTATTAATGAAAGTACAGTTTGCTAAGCTACCAGAATTGTACTTGTTAAATATGACTGATGTATTAGAAGGTACTGGTATAAAGAAGTACCGGAGAATATTACTGTACACGATAACAACAGCTCGTATTGAATATGCAAAGATGTGGAAAACTCGGCAAATACCCACATTAGAACAATGGTGGGGTACACTGGTTGAAAATAAAAATGCTGATATGGTCTCTCAGAGATTAAAAGGGAAATCAGATGAAGAGATACAAAAAGAATGGCAAATTGTAATGGGTAATTGCTGGGTACCATCAGATGGAAATCTGTGATTCATGATTTAAGATAAATTATGAGGGGGCTACAGGATATATATCATGAAGCGGGAATATGGAGATGGAAATGCAAGAATCAACAAGTAATAATAGCACTAAAATGTAGTACAATATTTTAAGCATGTTAAGAAATATTGATAATGAAATCTAGATCAGTGTGGAAGATCAGAAATATTTCAAATAAGTTGAGAGTTATAATTGTTTGTTTTATATCTGAATTTGAATAAAATGATTATAAAAAAAAATGCTACCTCCAGTGGCAATTGCTAACACCTTGGCTTATATATTGCAAAGATTTGTTACCTGACATTTTGGTGCAAAGAGTGGTTGACAGTTAACAAAAACAACAGCCCATCACTCAAAACTCCTAGCATGGTAAAGAATACTTTCTAAACACTAATATAATAAAGAATACTAATGTCATAAGTAAAAACTGCAGCACCAGAGCAATCTCTTCATTTAAAAGAAAAAAGATTAAAAGGCCTGGACAATGAAACAAGCTTTCAATTGGTTCCAAAAAGAAATGGAAGCCAATGTTAGACCAGTCTCCTTGAAGAGAGGATTCTATAACTAGGATGTAGAAAGATCTATTCCTTGATCACCAACTGCCGAACCTGGGGGAACTCGGAGATAAGCGCCTGTGATTTTAAGGTTCGGGCAGCTTAATGTTATCTGAAGTTTCTGAGCAGTCTTCAAGGAGAGCCCCAAGTGGGACACATTGCAGTAGTCCTTTTCCTACTCAGTCCCACAAAGAGCAAAGGAAGGGAAGTGACAAGCATTCTCATTTTACAGAAGGACAAATGGAGGCGGTAAATTGTCCATGGTTAGGCGCTGAGTACAATGCTCTTTTTCTATTTGCAGCTCAACTCTGACTGCAATACATTGTCACCCCAAGTTCACAACTTCTGTTTAGCTCCTCCTTGCCTGCCTTCTCTTCGCACTGTACCTGTCTATCTACATCCAGTCCAGTATTTCTCCCTCCACACCAATGGGCACCCAGCTCTGAGTTTTCATCTTCTACTTAGTTACTGCCATGCACATCTCCTTCCTTATTCCATGCGTCCATTTTCTCCCTGTCTTCTTTGGCTCTCAGTCCTTCCCTGTCTTCCACTAATGATAGTAGATTACACATTCTTTTCCTAGAACTCTTATAGCGTTACACCCAGTGCAAATTCTTTTCTGCCTGCATGTACTCTGGATTGGTTCAGCCCATCCATAACGCTTTGTTCTACTCTACTCAACCTGACAACTTGAGTTGCTGTTGTGTTTCTGTTACTTTCACACTGTACCTAACTGCAGCCTCCTTTACACAAGAGTCTTCTCCTCCGATTGTCCTTGGCGTCCGGAGAGTCAACATCAGCTCGTTTGGCAAAAGGACCCCAAATGACCAAAAGGCCACAGTTGTCCTGAAACCCACAATCAATCCATTTTATCATTTTGCATTGCCTTTGAATTCCCTCCCTGGACAACTCTTTGCAAAGAAACCACTTACCCCATTGTACTTGGGCATCCCCCCAGCATCTCTGCACAGAATGTTTTTGCTTGTTCCTGCTTGCTCTTCTTCCTCATTCACACTGTGTATTTTCTCCTTCTCTTCCTTCTCTTTTCCACCTCTTCTTTCCCCTTGATTCTCTCCTCTTGGCTGTCAAAGACACCTTCTTCTTCTTCCTCTCTCTCTGTCTTCTTCTCTCCCCTGCTCCCTCAGACCAACTGTTGGGGATGTAGATCCCAGCTAATCCCTGGAGAATTTGCCACAAGTTGAAAAGGAGGCAAGGACACAAGTCCCTCCCCTGGCCTTTGGGGATTGGCTGATTTTGGGTATCCTTCTCCAGCTGTTTTTGGACAGCTGGACAGTGAGAGAGTGCCAGATTAGGATGCTGAGGGAATTGAAAAGTAAGGATGGGTAGAGGCCTATCTTTGTATTTCTTATATATTTGTGGGCTTGCTGTCTCCTTGTAATTCTCAGTTTGTTAGTTTTTTATTCTTTCTTTGGCAAGCTCACCTCTCTCCCTCTATCTTTTTTTGCCTCTCTGCACTCAGCAGTGAAGCACTATGGCCTGTAAATCAATGCATGGAAAATGCTCTCAGGGGATCAGAATGAAACATCCCTGTGGAGTCCATGAATGGTTCAAGCGATGAATAACTCTGCCCTTCTAAGTCATATTTACTATACCTGGCTGGATTAGGGTTGCCAGGTATCCTTTATTATAAGGGATGTCCCTTATCTGAGGGTTGGAAGGTTTTCCTTTAATATCAACTGAACAAGATGCTTAAAAAATCCCGTTATTGTGAAGTGTGGGCCCTTCATAAAGACAGAAACATGGGCGCCATCTAAATTCTGAATGTGGTGAATATGTTGATTTTACAAAGAAAAATATGACCAAGTTAACTGAAGCCAAGACTTTCATTTGGTATTTAGGAAGGACACAAATTTGTTAATAGTCATTTCCTGATTGTCAACCTTGCATGTCATGTGTTACAACTTACGGCTATTTTGAAAATCTGTGAACACTAGGCTGGATGTATTATAAAAGAAAACAAGATGCTTCTTCCGTTTTGACTTCCATTGTGAAGTTCAGTAAATTGATTTCATAGTGTCTTCCTTTACCAAGGTATGCTGTAAATGAGTAAATTCATTGAATCGTCTCTGTTTCAGGCACTTTCTAGTAACTCTAAAGAATGACCCTTTGATTACAATAAATAACTGAGATTACAATAAATGACTCAAAAAACTGTCATTTATTGAGGGCAGTTGGGAAATGTCCAGGCTTGCGAAAAGGTGAAGACACTTGCAAACCCAGAATTCTTTTGAACAGTTAAGCATGTTTCTCGTATGTAATATATAATGTTACAAATGTTACCTTAAGAATTACATTAGTTATTAACAGTAACATATATTGCAAAATGATAAAAACACAGATGAGAAAATTAAAGTGACATACACAACATAGTTGCAAGGTCTTCTTGCCTCACGCAGTAGATTATATGTGTTCCATATGTAGGGAATTTTAAAGTTGAAATTCAAAACAAAAAATGCTTCCAGAAAAACATAAAGCCATTGCACAAATTCAACAGAAAGCTAAACAAACAAACAAACAAACAAACAAATAAATATCAAAAGCCAGTACATCAACATTGCCAGACAAGTAACAGGCTGGTTGCTATGGAGACAATGCCTAGCAGCAAGGAGGAAGACAGTGTATTCCTTCAGGAACCCAACCTCTGTATGTTAACAACTCTGAATACAGATTGGATTGGAGAATATGGGGAAAAGTTACAGGTACTGGAGAAGACAGTTTAATGATTTCTTAAGAGGAAAATAAAATCTCAGAAAAGTTACAGGTACTGGACAGCACAGTTTGGAGAATTAAGAGACGCAGGATATCAAATCTGTGTATTTCAACCGCATCTAACTCCTACAGTAAGGTAAGGTAATTCCTGAAGTATTTCTAACAAGTATTACCTATGAGAAAATAAAATCCTGGGCAACGCCAGGTAATTACGCTAGTTGATTATATATTTGGCTTCACTAGCTATACCCTGCAGTGATGTCCTTAGTCATATTCTGATTGGCTCTGTAGCACCAAGACACCATGATGTTTACAATGGGATGCCTGATTGAGTGTGATCCCCTGTAGGCTTATCCAGGAAGAATATGTTGGGGGCGGTAGGGATAAGCAGCAACAACTCTTGAAAAAATAATGCTTAACAAAATTTTCAAAAAAAGGGAATATTCAGTCGACATCTTTTCCAGAAGAAATTTCTATCTAGCCAAAATATCTTGTTTTCTTACCTGCAGATCTAAAACAGAGGTTATTGGATGCACCATGTACTGAAGAATGCACTTACAGGTCATAAGCATGAGGCTCCCAAGAGGCTATTTTTTAAAAAAATAAAAGACTCTAAAAAGGGCTGTTGAGCCTTCTCATATTTTGCTAGAATGGTTTCAGTATAGGCTAGATCATGAAAGAGAAAGTAAAGGCCAGAGACTGTAGGTTTGACATTGACAACATAGGTCTATTTGAGATTAAACTAGGTTGAGTCCAAACTTGGCAAAATTATGAGCTCTAATGATGCAATGGGAATACATTTCAAGGGCAAAATGTTTATTTCCTCCTTCCTATCCAACAGGGCTCTTGTTTGGTGTTGGCTTAGACTGATGCGCCTCCACTTTTCCTCCTGCAAAGAGCAATCATGCGACAGGAAGGGGGGCAGCCCTGAGAAAGGGATTTCCTGGAACGCTGGGTGCCTCATACCTAATCCCATGGTTCCCTCTAGTGGCCACAGGGCAGGCTTGCATTAAGTGAGGGGGAATTTTCGTTGCCCTATTATAATTGGCCAGAATTCAGGAAGATAGTTACAAATGGGTCATGAATTCACGACAGGTTCATTTTCACAGTCCCTACATATTCTCTAGCTTAGGAGATAATTAGGGACTGTGAGAGTCCTCCAGTCCCCACTTACCAGGCAACAACAACTGCAATAAATGAGGAATCTATTCTCCTGTTGATCAGAAAGCAGCTCCGTGAGGTTCGCACTTCCCTTTGCACTAGTGATCTCTGGTGCAAGGGAGGATTGTGACAGGGACCTGCTTCTGCCTGTCAAAATGGAGATCTCCCATGAGAAGGGGTGAGAACATCAGGCAGCTGCTTCCTGATAGACCGGGGAACAGACACCTGTTGATGGAAGCATCGCTGTCCAGTAACTGGGAATTCAGGGAACTATGTAGCTACACAAGTAAGGTGGTTACATAGCTCAATAACTGATAGAGGTTTCTGGCCATCCTCATCCTGCCTTCCCCCCAATACTGGGACTCAAGGAAGTGTACAGCATATTAAAAACAACACTGATTAAAAATATTAAGAAGAGAGAGGGAGAGAGAGAACTTTATATTATGAATGTTGTTTGGCTGGACCTCCCCAAACTCCTATTCCTTGGCCATGCAGGCTGGGCCTTCATACCCTCCAATTGTTCTGATTTGTCAGGGACAGTCCTGATTAATCTTCTGTCCCGCTTTTTCAGCTGCTTTTAAAACGTCCCTGTTTCTCTCTCTTCCTCTTCCTTTCTCTCTTTGTACTCATTTTCCTTAGACATGTTTAAATATTTGAAAGGATGTCATATCAAAGAGGGAGCAGGCTTGTTTTCTGCTGCTCCAGAGACCAGGACAAGGAGCAATGGATTCAAGCTGCAGGAAAGGAGATTCCACCTGAACTTCAGGAAGAACTTCCTGATGGTCAGAGCTGTCTGGCAGTGGAAAATGCTGCCTCAGGGTGTGGTGGAGTCTCCTTCTTTGGAGGTTTTTGAGCAGAGGCTGGATGGCCATCCGTCGGCAGTGCTTTGCTGTGGGTTCCTGCATGGCAGGGGGTTGGACTGGATGGCACCTGTGGTCTCTTCCAACTCTATGATTCTATGATTCAGTGGCAGCAAAGTGAGTTCAAAGTGCAAAAGTAGTTTGCAGTCAATTTAGCAATGGGGAAAGGAGAAGAGGGGCAGGATTTTGCCCTTCCCTGTAGGCTCAGGCAAGAGCAAACTGCTGCAGCCTCTCTTAGCTTGTGTGCTGTTCCTCATTAATAACTTTTGCTCTCGTGACCGCACTCTGATGATTCACACATGTCCCCTTTTTCATCTGTGAAATGTTGGAGGGTACGGCCTTCAGTGGGGTAGAATGCTGGAAATTACAGACAGATAAGATCATGGAGGCCGCACTATAATTTTGTGTTTCCTTTCATTTATATAAAGCCTTTCTTCCAGAGTGGAACCCAAGGCAACTCGCACGTCCAGCTCTGTTTTATTGCAGCAGGAAACGCTTCTCATATGCAGCTGAACTGAAACACATATTGACTGGAAACATGTTCTTGGTTTCAGATGTCAAATTGACGCATTACTTTCAGAGAGGCAGCAGATGTATTTCTATACTATAGAGTAACAATACTTTGATAGCACTTTAAATGCCACGGTTCCATCCTATGGAATCCTGGGAACTATAGATCTGCTCTCCTGAACCACCGCACTAGAAGTCTTTCATAGACCATTCTAACGACCTCATCAAACTAGAAACTCCAGGATTTCACAGGATACAACCATAGTGGTTAGAATGGGACTGAACTGCTACCGTGCTGTCATATTGATTCTCTTAATCTATGGCTGAATGAATGAACAGACAGACAGATAGATGTGTCCTCTTCCATCCTGGCTATTAGTCCGTTCTAGGGGAAAAAAAAGACCCTCATGGCACCATTAAGAGAAACCAGTTTATTTTAGCATGAGCGGATTACAGTTAACATTCTCTGAAGTATGCAATTCAACATCAGGACTTCAAGGGATGCAGAAAATAACTATTGTGATTATATTACTGCTTCAGATGCAACAAATTTCTAAGCAGACTTGAATTAGATAGTACATGATAAGCATCTGCTAATCGCCTTACTTATTTTTGGAATATTTAGACTAATTGTCTTTTGTTGCAGTTATTTGTCCTCCAGTCAACTTTGACTTATGGTGACCACTGAGGTCATCAACAGCCTTATTCAGCTCTTGCAAACTTGGGGTCCTTTATTGAATCAGTCCAGCTGTAATGTGGCCTTCCTCCTTTCCTACTGCCTTCCATTTTACAGAACATTGTCATCTTCTCCAATGAATCAGATTGTCTCTTGATATATCCAAAGTATGATCGCGTCGGTTTATCCATCTTCACTTTCAGTGAGAGTTCAGGCTTGGTTTGGTCTACGACCCATTAGTCTATTAGGAGCCCTCAAAATCCACTTCTGAGTAGGCCTTTAAAGCTTCAATGTCCCATAATCCCCTAGCCCAGCTTGGCCAGTTGCCCGATGGTCTCAAAATCTTGCATGACAATTTTTGTGTCATTTTGGTTGGCCTAAGAAAGGTTTGACCTTCTTGCAGGTAATATCTTAATTCCTGGAGGGAAGATACGGAGGAGTCCCCATGGCTTCAGTTTTGGACCCGATGGTTCTCGGGATATTCAAGCACTCATACGTTGTCTTATTACAAATCATATCAAGAGGTTAGATTCAGTTGCGTAGGAATAAGGGGTGGGGAGGTGCATCGCCCTGGATAGCAATGTTTTCTGGGCATCCCAGGTCGTAGGCACATCCCCACGCACTGCAGCCATGCCTCCTCCCGCCCCCCGCCACACACTCCCAGCTCCGCCACTGGTTACATTTACACCATTTCCGCACTAACTTGTTATAGCGCTATGATTCCACTTTCAACATCCTATGGAATCCTGGGGTTTGCAGTTTTGGGAGGGGCCATCCGGCCCCTCCCAAAACTGCAAACCCCAGGATTCCATAGGATGTTGAAAGTGGAATCATAGCGCTCTAACAGTCTCGTGCGGAAATGGCCTTAGTCTTTGTTTCCTAACTGAACTCTTTTGAAAAATTGTTACTCCCAATGAGGAACTATCCAAATCACCCAGGATGTTGCAGTGTTTTGAAACACAGTGTTGCAAAGTGGATCAAAGATGTGAGCAAATTTTTAACGTGAGGCATGTCATTCCTGCTGCTGTTAATGTTACTATATCCCAACCAGCTCTTACTGTGTAAGTTCTCTGCTCTTTTACATCATTTCTTTTCTTTAAATGGTCAGTGGAGTAAATAAATGAACCTTCCACTGCCACTACTGCCAGCATTATCTGCCTTTTCCATCACAGCACTTACACCTATGTTTTGTGGTTTCCTATTTTACTTATTGCGTGCTTATTCAAGTGCATGACAGTAGCCATCGTGCATGGAACAGTATCTGACCGCAAGAGATCTTTCATGCTGCTTGGGAGTCTCTGAGAGTTACAAATTCCAGGGTGCGATGGTACATTATGCTGTTGTTAGTTTCCTGTAACTCCACATGTAATCTGGGGGCTCACCAGAAATTATTGCAA
The DNA here is from genome assembly GCA_030412105.1 of Cyclura pinguis. Classification (NCBI taxonomy): domain Eukaryota; kingdom Metazoa; phylum Chordata; class Lepidosauria; order Squamata; family Iguanidae; genus Cyclura; species Cyclura pinguis. Next base: position 15,613,947 of record CM059604.1, read on the forward strand.
TCAATAGACTTGAATACAGGAATATTGGAGCTTGCTCTTTACAGGACCTAATATTTCTCTGTGATGATGCTTACATTCTCCCTCCTTTTACTTGGGTGAGGACTGTAAAAGTCATATTCACAGCTGACGGTTAAAAGGGCATTGACCAATACATGTCAGTATGATACAGACAGGTTGTATGGGAGGCAGGTGGGGGAAAAAACAGTGTTTAGCTATCTGAAATGAAAAGTTTTGCATAGAAATTAGACTGTTGAGGTAGAAGACCTCCTCTCCCACAAAAGGGATGTGGCTAGGGAGATGGTTTCTTGGTGGTGAACAGCATGATACTCTGTCCATGTTCAGAGTTTCATTGTATTTGTTTTACATAATTCGCTGCGTGGAAGGGATGAGCATCTAGGCGATGAGAATGCTTTCCAACGGCCAGCCTTTGATTTAACCATGTTTGTTTTTATACTGATATGGATGAGCAAACGGAGAAATGTTGTGCTCTAGCAGAGATCTCCTTCTTGTTTTAGTAATGGCTCTTTCCGACTTTTCAGGGTGCTCCTTGTGACAGGACAAAAAATAAATCACTGGTAAAAATATTTCCTAACCTAGTGTGAAAGTTACACCGGATTTCTGAATGGCAAATCAACACTTATTTACATTCTGTTGACTCAACGGAATGGAAATAAATCTACTTTAGTGGGGACTAGCAATTAACCTTAATGTTATGTGTTTTATATTTTCAGTTATTTTTCTGATTGTTTATTAACCTTCAGATATTTGGGACTGCAACACTGATAATCTCTGACCTTTGGAAATGCTTACAAGGGCTGATGGGGGTTGGAGTATCAAACATCAGATGGTGTTGCCCTGCTGTGCAATATCATTTTAAAATGCATTTATATTAGATTGGTTATACTGTAAGAAGCTTTGTGGAATATATATATACCCAGAAAAATATTAAATATTAAATAATTATATAGATAAAGTAAATATAAAATGTAATTGCATGTACATGGTGATTTATTAAAGGCTTATTTATTTATTTATTAAGTTATTTGCCTTGCAGTCGACTTTGACCTGTGGTAACCATGTGGGATCAGAGATACCAAGAGCCCTGGTCATCAACTGCCTTGTTCAAGTCTTGCAAACTTAGGGTCTGTGGTTTCCTTTATTGAATCGATCTAGCTATAATGTGGCCTTCCTCTTTTCTTGCTGCCTTTCATTTTACTGAACATTGTCATCTTTTCCAATGAATCAGATTGTCTCTTAATGTATCCAAAGTACGACAGCCTCAGTTTAGTCATCTTTGCTTTCAGTGAGAGTTCAGGCTTGATTTGCTTGAGGACTCACTAGGTCTATGAGGAGCACCAAATCCACTTCTGAGCAGGCTTTTGAAGCTTCAGATGTCCCATAATACTCCTTCAGCATGGCCAGTTCCTAGAGCCAGGGAAGGCTTTGCCTGATGGTTTCAAAATCTTGCATGGCAATTTTTGAACCTCTTTCATTGGACTAAGAAAAGTATGACCTCCTCGGTCACACCTGCAGCTATTGGCTTAATTCCTGAAAGCTGGATATGGAGGAATCACCATTGCTTGAATTTCACCCCAATGGTTCTGGGAATATTGAAACACATATCTTTTGTTTTATTGTAAATCTTAGGTTAGGTTCAGCTTAAGTTAGATTCAGTCTTTATCTCCCAGCTGAACTGCTTTGAAAAATTCTTACTCCCAGTAGTGAACTATCAAAATCACCCAGGATGTCACAGTTTTGAACTGCAGTTCTGCAAACTGGACTCAAGATATGGGCCAGTTCTTAACTTGATGCATTTGATTCCTACTGCTGTTGGGATTAATGTTGCTATGTCCTGATTAGGTATTACTGTGAAAGGTCTCTGTTCTTTTACATAACTTCTTCTCTTTCAGAGGAGTAAATAAATGAATCTTCTGCTACTGCTGCTACTAGCACTGTCCGTCTTTTCTATCATAGCATTGACATGCATGTTTTTTGGTTTCCTAATATACACATTGTGTGTTTATTCAAGTGCATGACAGTAGCCATAGTGCGTGGAACAATATCTGACCACAGGAGATCTTTCCAGCTGATTGGGAGTCTCTGAGAGGTACAAGATCCGGGGTAGGATGGCTGATCATGCTGTTGTCAGCTTCCTGTAACTCCACATGTAATCTAGGAGCTTACCAAAAACCATTGCAATCAATAGACTTGAGGTCAGAAATGTGGGAGCTTGCTCCTTACAGGACTTCTTCTGCGATGCTCACATTTTCCGTCCTTTTACTTGGGTAAGGGCTGTAAAGGCTAAAGGTTAGAAGGAAGGGCATGGACCAGTCAGTATGACAGAGGAAGACACTTGGTATGGGAGGCAGGTGGGGGGAAAAGCTTGCATATAAATGAGGCTGTTGGGGTGGAACCCTCCCTTCTCCGAAAGGGATGGGGCTATAGAGGTGGTTTCTTAGTGGTGAGCAGCATGGCACTCTATCCATGATCAGAGTATCATTGTATTATTTTACATACTTTGCTCTGTGGGAGGGAGGAGAATCTAGGCAATGAGAATGCTTTCCAGAGGCCAGCCTTGGATTTAACCATATTTGTGTTCTGGATGGGCAAGTGAATGGAGAAATCTTGTGCTCTAGCAGAGATCTCCGTCTTGTTTTAGTAATGGCTCTTTCTCACTTTTCAGGATGTTCTTTGTGACAGGACAAAAACCAAATCAATGGTAAGAATCTCTCCTAACCTAGTGCGAAAGTTACGTGTCCTGTTGAGTCAGTGGAATGGAAATAAGTCTACTTTAATTGGGACTAGCAATTAGCTTTGGTCTTACGGCTTTTATATTTTCAGTTCTTTTTTCTGATTGTTTATTAACCTTCAGATATTTTGGACTATAACATTGATCATCTTTGACCATTGGAAATGTCAAGTAGGGCTGGATGGGAGTTAGAAAATCAAACATTGGGAAGGTGTTGCCTAATTTGGTTTACAATGATGTTTGAAAATGCACTTATATTCTAAGAAATTTTGTGGAATATATATGTCCTTGAAAGGAGGATAATTGAATAACTACCTTGATAAAATGAATTGTTCAAAAATCAAAATGTAATTGCATTTGCAGGGTGATTTGTAAAAGGTTTATCAAATTGGACAAGGGAGGGATCTTTTTGTTGTTATTGTTGTTGTTGTGGCGTAATATAAAAATTGAGTTGAAATGTTTTTGCTGTGTGCAAATTTTTTCTTTCTGTCTGGATATGCTATTGTCCTTTTACAACCATGCTAATGCTCTGCAATTCCCCATTGTTTTTCAGGCGCAAATGTGACTTTCCAACCAAGAACGACCAAAACAGAAGATTTGAAATGGACCAAAACAGAAGATTTGAAATAGATCAAAACAGAAGATTTGAAGTGGACCGGGACTACCCTTTTCATGGCTATGAGTATGTCACTTTGTGCTTTGTAATCGATATGGCCAACATTGCTAACTTAAATGTCAATTAAACCTGTGGCTTCATTCATTGGATAAAAAAGTAGGCTTAGCACAAATAGTCTCTCAAATTTCTCCAAACTATTTATCAGTGGCAAATGTGTGTGTGTGTGTGTGAGAGAGAGAGAGAGAGAGAGAGAGAGTGAAAGCAATTTAGGCAATCTTTTCTGAAGCAAGGCAGACTTCTCCAGCAGTTGGCAAAAAGGGAGAGAAAGAAACTTCTCTTCTGAAAAATATCAGCTCAATTAATACTGAGTGAAATTATATTATTGGTTTTATTGATGGGTGACAATGAGGTCAGAGGAGAATTAGAAAGGAAAGGGCCAAGTTTATTCCTTTGTTTCTTTGACAGAACTGAAGTTGCCTGAAGCTGTAGTAAACTGAGTGTACAGTCGTACTTATAATTTTCCATTCCGTTAACAGACAGTGAAACTGAGGAGACCATTTTTGTGGCAAGGAAGGGTTTAAATGATCTAGCAGTTCAGGAGAGGTTTTTAAAAAGACTTTAGATGATATCTTTTTTTAAAAAAAATCTTTTGTGATATTTTGGCCAAGGTCTACTAAAAACCCTGGCATGTGGGAGTTAACTCATTTCCCACAAACTAGTTGGACTGTACAGTTCATGCTCAGTTTGCTTAGTATCTCTTTTTCTACAAGAGTTAGACATTTCATCTGGTTAAATGAAAGTAGGGAAATCGCTAGCTAATGGTGGGAATGGCCGTAGCCGCCATGGATACAAGAGAAGGACAATCTGGTCAGTTGGATGATATGGCAATCCTAACAAACCAGGTTCTTCAACTAAAGGTGACAATATGTCCCGGTTAGTTGCCATGGCTACAGTCCAGGTAAAACCTAGCCAATATGGTAATGCTAACAGGCCAGGTTCTTCATTCTGATCACCCAGTCATAGCTTAAAGCTTCTTCCAAAGCCTAGCTGTAGTATAAAATGAATGCTGAGTGGGGCATTCAGATCAAAAGTATATGATATTGAATAAGCTACGGAATTTACCAGAGATGGTCTAAAGTTTCCAACACAAGAAGACTGAATAATGAAACTTCTTGACTTGGGGCCTTTCTTCACTACATTGTTATAGTGCTATTATTCCACTTTCAACATTGTTGGACCTACAGGGTTTGCAGTTTACCGAGAGTTCTAAATGCCTCTCCCTAAACTGCAAACCCCAGCATTCCATAAGATGTTGAGAGTGGAATAATAGCACTGTAACAGTGTAGTGCAGAAAGGCCCTCGGTTGAAATGGACAAATTAACGTCATTGTTGAAAGAGGTGTCTGTGAATGACTTTTAAAAAGACTGGGATAGAGTTAAGACATTTTTTACAAATCACTGGGAAGGTGTTTTTTTTAAAACTTAGGGTTTAGATATTGATAACTAGTACTTTAGCAGAAGTATATTTCTTAGTTTCATTTTTTTTCAACTCTATTACATCTTTGTAGAGGAAGCCCCCATGTCTTGACACCCCATTATTTGATGACTTGCTCTTTTGATGCTTCCAGATTAAGGGTTTCCTCTCTTTCATTGGGTCTTCTTGCCTATGGATGCTCTTTTGGAACCCCCTGCACGTGCGCTCTGCTTACAAAGTGAGTTGAGGGGGGAAAAGGCGCTAAGCTGGCTAAGTGACTTTGCAAGCAGTGGGCACGTGGTCAATCCCAAGTGAGCCTCCATAAGTCCTTCATGCTCCCTACATGGGTTCTGCTTTTCAGTCAGTCCCATCTTCTGACAGTGCTCCAGTCCCTAACCTGTCAGATAACTGGGGGAAGCCTGTGGCCATTTCCGCACTACACTCTAATAGCGCGATTATTCCACTTTCAACATCTTATGGAATCCTGGAGCTTGCAGTTTCCGGCCCCTCCTGAAACTGCAAACTCCAGGATTCCATAGGATGTTGAAAGTGGAATAATCGCGCTATAAGAGTGTAGCGCGGAAATGGCCTGTGGTAGCTTCTCTGAGGAAGTGTATCAGTAGTGCAGTTTTTTTACCATTGTCTGACAGGCTGGAAGTCATAGCTATCTTACCCTCATGTAATTTTGCATAGTTATAGTTAGTGTGATTCAGTTTATTTTTCTCTTAGGTGTAGTTTTAGCTGTGTGATTTTCTTCTGTGTGTGTGGTTTTTGTATATCCTTGTGTGTTGTTTTATATGTCTAAAATGTATGTGTTTAATAAAAATATTATTTAAAAGAATCCTTTGGCGTGCCTCTCCCCTCTTTATCAAAACTTGGTTTTGTATTTATTTTCTTCTTAATCCAGCGAAATGCCCATGGTTCCATCCAGTCAATACTATCCTGTTTCTGTAGTCTCACCTGGAAAAGATGCCATCATCAACTGTAATGGCAGTTTCAGTACACGGATTCCTGTCGTTTTGGTAAAAGATAAAAAATTCATACAGTCTGTCATGGATGGCTTTGGAAACCCTATTAGATTTTCCATTGCTAATGTGAAACAAGAGGATGGAGGATTATACAAATGTTGCCATGGCTGGAGTGAGACTTTTTGCAGAAAAGCAATGGAACTCCTGATAAGAGGTAAGAGCCTCAGCTGAAAGTTTTGGTGTGAATCTCAGAAGAATTTCCCAAGGCTGAAGCCAAGCTAACATTTCTGTATGTTGTGTAAATGGGGCCACACCAACGGTATCAAGGCCAAGGGCTCTTCACACTACACAATTATAACATTGTGATTCCACTTGAATTACCATGGCTACATCCTAGGAAGCCCTAGGGTTTGCAGTACAGCTCCTTGCTGAGAATTCAAAATGCCCCTCCTTAAACTATAAATCCTAGGATTCCATTAAAGTGGAATTATACCACTATAATCTGGAAGGGACCTTTTCTGTGTCCCATAATTCAGGGCAATATTCTGTGCGAGGACAGAAGACAGGGCCTGCTCTGCTTTGGCACTCAAGCCATGGGACACTCTCCCCTTGAAGGCCTAGCTGGTGCCAATACTGCTGTTATTTAAGCCCCAAGTAACAACATGGTGGTTCATGAAAGCTTTTGGGCCTGAGTGGCTTTACAACTCCCCCCCCCTCTCAACCACATGCACATGGATTTAATTCATTTTAAACAATCTGAACTCTATGGACATTTCCCCATTACACTATTTTAGTGCTCTTATTCCACTTTCAACATCCTGTGGAATTCTGGAGTTTGCAGTTTACTGGGGCCAAAAAGCTCTTTGGCTGAGAATTCTAAATGCCCTTCCCTAAACTGCAAACGCCAGGATTGCATAGGATGCTGAAAGCGGAATAATAGCACTATCACAGTGTAGTATGAAAATGGCCTTTTAGCCTGTCTTTAACTTGTTTATTTTTTAGCCGTTTAAAATTATCTGAATTGTTTATCCTGTTTTAAGCTGGTTAGATTAATTTTATCGTACACTGCCGTGAGATCCCTGCAGGATATAAACATTTTAAGAAAGAAGAAAAGAAAAAGGCCCCAAATCTTCTTTTGCCATTTCAACATCTTAGTTCTGGTGCTGCAGCAACGCAGCAATAAAGCTAAATGTGACATACCTGTGCAGATACGTGGCAATATTGCTGTATTTCTCCTTCCCCCAGTCCATTTTAGGATCAAGATAAGTCTCTAGTTAAAACAGGAAGCCCCTAGAGATTTTTTTTTCCTCCAAGGGGAGGCTATGTGGTGGGTGTGAAAATAGATTTTTTTTTCCAGGATGGGTGCATCAGGAGTTTTATTTTGTGTATGCCACCACAGTATAACAGTATAAACCAGAGTAGGGAAACTTTCTGCCCTCCAGATGGTTTTGAACTACAGCTCCCATAACGCCTTCCCATTGACTTTGCTAGTTGGGGCTTCTGGGAACTGAAGTCCAGAAAAAATGAAGAGCCAAAGTTTCCTAACTGCTGGACAAAATCCTATTTCTAGCAGCTTGGAACTCTTCACAACATCTTCTCTTCTTTTGTACAGATCCCTTCTTAACCAGACCAGAAGTCTCCTTTAGACCTATTACAGTTGGCATTGGAGAAGACTTCAGCATTCGTTGCAGATCGGAAAGAGAAGGCAGACAGTTTTATTTCCAAAAGGATGGGAGAGAGATGCTTCGTGAACCATCACCTGAGAGTGTGATAACCATTCAAAGAGCGAGTGAGAGGAATGCAGGGAATTACAGCTGCAGTTATTCCTTCCCATTTGTCATGTCAGAACCCAGTGCCCCTAAGGAGCTGCTTATAACAGGTAGAGGCGTTCACTCCTCTCCCAATCCTTTTTCTTCACTCTTGGATTTTAATTGAATTTTAGCCTCAAGATCTGTTTTGTTTTCAGTAGGAAAGCACAGGTGGCTTTCTAACAGGACCACTGTGGGGAAAAATCAGTGAGGAGTGTCCTAAAGATGTCAAGAAAGTGAGAAATAATGCAAAGAAGCCCCCAGTTTGTTTTTCTTCAGTGTGTGTGTGTGTGTATGTGCTCTTCTCACTTCCGGGAGAGTTAAATCACACATCTCTTGAGGAGTCTTCAGGCAGAAATACATCGAAAAGGGGGAAGAAGAAAATTTTCCCAGAAAAGTTGGGTTAGGGTAGCCAGAAGTCTTCTTTTCTCAGTCTTTTCAGTTATGTATAGTTCTGTCCAATATTTAAAATTCTGTAATTCCAGAGAAATCAGTAAATGTCAGGGAACCTTTTTGGTTGGGAGCATTTGCACTTCTGTACATGTGAGTGCTTTTTTGCCCTAGTCATATGAGGCTGGATTTTGGGTGAGGACCACACACTCCTCTCTGGATGAAGGTATTTGTCAGTTTTCAAATCCTTTTCAGAAAAAACAAAGTGAATGAAATTCTCACATCTACTTTTAAGGCAGTCAGACAGAGAGAGGGGGAAGGAGGAAGCCATCTCCGGTGATGGGCCATTTCCACACTGGACTGTTATAGCGCTATTATTCCACTTGCAACATCCTATGGGATCCTGGGGTTTGCAGTTTCGGGAGGGGCCAGCCTGCCCCTCCCGAAACTGCAAACCCCAGGATTCCATAGGATGTTGCAGGTGGAATAATAGCACTATAACAGTCCAGTGCAGAATGGGTCATGGTGTCAACATCCTCTCCATATTTCAGTTACTGGCAGGAGTTCTGCTTGGGCCTTCTGTGAGCTTTCTCCCAGCAGCATCATGTTTATCTTGTGAGATGCTTCCGTGGAGAAAGTTGCCTTCCTTCAGATCAGCACAGTTTCAAAAGTGTTATGTGTTGTTCATAACCACAGTTATACCTAGGAGTACGATTCCCAAACTCTGGTGCTCCAGGGGTTTTGGACTTCAGCTCCCAGCAGCCTCAGTCACATTGCGAATAGCTAGGGATTCTGGGAGCTTAAGTATCTGGAAGACCAAAGTTAGAGAACCACTATCCTAAGGGTTTTTTAAGCACAGGTGAAACCTACTTTTACAATATTGTAAAAGAGGCAATATTAAAGCAATAGTGATTAATTTGGCTCAAAATCTAGGATATACAATACAATTGGAACACTGGGAATATAGCTGGAAACTGACTTAGAGATTTACAGTTTCCCAGAACTTAAAGGAAAACAATTTCAAGATTTTTCACAGATGGTACATGACCCCAAATAAGTTAAAAAAAAAATATCTACAATTCTGGCACAGGAAAGTGCTGGAAATGTCTGACTGAGGTTGGCATGTTGTACCGTTCATAGTGGACTTGCATTAAGGCCAAAGAGTTCTGGAATGGTATACACAAAACAATAAAAAAAAAATTGCAAATGGACTTCAACAAGTCTCTAGAAATTTGCCTATTGAAGACGCTTCATACGATTGACCGAGGTATGAGGAAAACTCACTGGAGGATCTTGTTATACATGATAACAGCAGTGAGAATCGAATACGCTAAACTCTGGAAAAATGAAGGGACCCCCAACATAGATCAATGGCTACATAGTCTGTCAGAAATAAAAACTGCAGATATTTTGTCTCCAAGGCTTAAAGGTCTGACAGATGAAAAAATACACAAGGAATGGGCTCTTTTGAATCAATTCCTTCAAAATCAGAAAATACAAAATTAGCTGGCAAGTGTTTCTTTTATCAATTTTGTAGAGGAAAATCTCATATGAAATTGATGTAACAAACTTTTAAATCAGAAATGCAATGAAGGAGGTAATATTGAACGTATGACTTTATTAATCAGAGAAATTTTATTAGGCATGATAAATGTGATGAATATGTCAGTTTAGACTATAATTTTAGATCTGATATATTTGATTGTTCAGAAACAAACAATTTAATTTAATCTTTTTTGAGTAGTACATTTAAGATTTGACTCATGAATAATACTTGATTCTAGGAAGGATTGGAAGAAGATTATATGATATCTAAATGAGCTACAGTACACTGTCAACCGGTGGTTTATTTTTGTATTTTATGTTCATATTTTGTAATAAAAAGTATTTAAAAAAAAAGAGGCAATATTGAAGGGAAAAGCAAGTGCAGCAAAACCCAGTCTTTGCCTGAGAAAACATGTTTGGCTTTACAGAGAAGGGGAAATCAAAATCCCTGTGGATGACTGACTGTGGCTGTGCCATACAGAGCCTAACACCTCACTTTCCATTTTCTTCTCTTCCTAGATACTAGCTTACTGAGGCCTGTCATCTCCAGCAATGCAGGCATGTTGGTTGCCCTTGGGATGCAAGTCACCATTCAGTGTGAAATTGAAAGTCCAGCTGTCATTTTCTATCTCCATAAAGCTGGAAACTCAGCCAGAAGAATCATGCAGACCGATGGAAGAATTGGCAAATATTATTTTAGGAACTTCAGCTTGAAGGATCAAGGGTGGTATAGCTGCAGCTGTGCACGTTTAGCAAGTCCTTTTGTGGTCTCAGAAAGAAGCAATTTCTTGGAGCTTCTTCTATCAGGTACTTTCCTAGTTCTCCACACGAGCTTGGGATTTTGATTTCTTTTGGTGCTATTTCCACTCTGCACGTCAAACTGAGTCTCTCAGAAAGGTTGGCATATATAGATATATATAGATATAAAATATAGATCTCCATGTCCTGGAAACAATAGTTGTGTTTGCTGATGGAGGCCATCTTAGCCAGTCCCGAGATAATACAAACAGATAGCCAAGCACATTTCATTATGGAAAGCAGTGAGTGAATTCATACTGACCTGAGGAGTGGAAAAGGAAAATCCGTGGTAATGCCAGGAGCTCCCAGGAAATACTTCAGGATGGTGAAAATTATATTTTATAGCACCATGGACACTGAGAAAGAAATTTGTACCCATAGGCTTTCATAGACTGTCTACCTCATAAGAAGCAAGAGAGCTGATATACATGAACAACTAAAGATCCCTCCGCCCCCATTAGATACCTGAAACTGTGGATAGTACTGAACCTTTGAGCTTTGCAGGGACCATATAAAAGCTTCATACTACTGAATAATATGAAGCTTGTCTGTGGTGTCTGCGAAGCTAAGAGCTACCTCCTGTGACACGAGAGCACTGATTTGAATAAAGATGGTAATTTAATAGAACCACCAGAAACCAGCTACCAGCTGTCATGACTGATAAGCCAATGATTCTCAGCCATGTCACTTCCTTTTTTCATTTTCAAGAATAAGGTAATAGGATGAAATATTTTTAAGAAGGCACCCACCTTCTTCTCTAACTGCCTCTCCATGTTTTTCAGATGAGGAAAGCCATGAGACCCAACATACAGTTCTCATAGCCGTTGGTGTATGTGCAACTCTGCTCATCCTCTTCCTCCTACTTGTTCTTCTTTGGTGCAAAAGAAGAAGAGATGGTAGGTCTGATCTGTTTTTTGAGAATATGGTCAAACATTTTTGACCAGGAATTTGGTAAGAAGCTAAGGCCATTTCCGCACTAGACTATTATAGTGTTATTATTCCACTTTCAACATCCTATGGAATTCTGGGTTTTGCAGTTGAGAGACTGCCCTTTGAGGCCCCTCCCTAAACTGCAAACCCCAGGATTCCATAGGATGTTGAAAGTGGAATAATAGCACTATAACAGGCTAGTGTGGAACTGGCCTAAGGGAAACTAGTAAAAACTTGTGTGGTTTTTGCTTTCCGTCGTTACATGATCCAATAGCAAATGATACTTCAAGTTAGGGGGTGGGAATCACTTGTTTCTCACTTACATGAACAAGCATTTGAGGGGATGTAGGGATTAAAAAAAGATCCCCATGCTGGAAATCTCCAAGTTGTTACGAACTGCTCCCAACCCACTGCTGAATTTCAATCAACTTTGTAATGACTTGGTACCAGTTCTTTCATCCGCCCTTTTCATACCTTCCAAAATTTCACAGATGAAAACTGGAACGTGTGTGGCCAAGCAATATCTGATGGAAAACAGTTATTAATGAAGAAGAACACACCAGCTAAGACAGGCTGCAGTAGTTTGCCTTTGCCTTAGCGTAGTGGAAACGGCAAGATTAAGACCCTTTTTCTCACCACTGCACAATTAATTGAGTGCAAGCTATTTTTGCAAGTTGAACTCCGTTTGCAGCAATTGAAGTAAACCAAGCATGGGTAGGGGGAAGTGAGAAGAGGAGAGAAAAACTGGGACATATTGAAAGCAGCTGAAAAAGTGGGATGATAAAGGATTAATTTGGACTGTCCCTGCTAAATCAGAACAGTTGGAGAGTATGCTGTTAACCTTCTTTCCTTCCTTTTTCTGATACTTATTTTTGTCCTGGTTTATAGTATAGTAAGTTTGGGGAAAAGTGGGGAGCCAGGGAGAGGAAATTAATAGGTGAGGGAGCTTATGATAATGTAAGATATTTGAATTTCCCTAAATTGGACAGACATTTCAGAAGTTGGCCATGAATTCTCCTGCATGTGTGCGGGCTGGTTTTGCTCATTGCTAGAATGTGCATGAATATAAGAAAAGTCTCTTTCAGTGGATTCTGATTTTGTTTCTTTACAGCACTATTGGAAGCAACACAAACAAGGTAAGAGATCCCAGGCCTTCATCTTGAACTCCGCTATCTTGAACTCGACTGGATCAAGGGGTGGTAGGGCCCTATGCTGAGCTTTAAGAGACAGGACAAGATACAGGACAAATGTGAAGACACAGACTGCTTTTAGAAGGGGAGTAGCACAGCAGAAATGTATTTTAAAAAAATCATGATTGAGAGCAGACACTTTCTCCTGGTGTTAACTAGACTGGCGAAGAATGGGACAACTGGGAGCCAGGAAGTCTCCTTCATTCACTTACAATTAATAGCATATAATAGGTTAAATATGGATTGTGAAGTGCAACAAAAGACTTCCAGTTTTTCTAGGAATCATGATAATTGGTTGGTTAGACTGGGAGAGGCAGAACCTTGCATTCTCTGGGGAAAATATGGTATCAAATAGATTGGAAAGAACCACTGAATTCTTCTGGAAATCAGCAGATTGGTTGATAGTGTGTTTTCTCATTGTCCAAGGGAAATGTTCCCTGTCCTTGAGTAAAGAGCTGAGTGGGTGGATAATGACTATAGGTCTCTAGATGACCCTTTCTTATTTCTTTCCCCTTCTTGGTTAGTGGTGAACGCTCCTTCCACGTTTTGAGGGCTCGTCGGGTAACAAAATCTGCTGGTAAGTAACATTGTTAAGAGTCATGTTGGGAATTGATATTGCTGGGATCAGAGAAATGGAATCAGATTTTTGGGAATCTTCAGATAAGTGTCTTTGCTTCTCTGGGACTTTGCAAGGGATCGTTCCAATAGTTTTGTCAGGCTGCAGAGCCCCTCCTGTAGTCAATCTGCTGGATGTATACTGAAATAGTGTATTGTAGTCTGTGTAGATGTATGCTATAGACCTCTATTAAGCTAGTAATGCTCTGAAGTGTCCAGTGTTAATTGATGATCTCAACAATGTCTCTGTTTGGAGTTTGCCTGTGTTATTACAAAGTATCTATTAGTTACTTGCTTTATTGTCTGCGGCTACAAAGTATCCGGTGAGGGGGAGAAGATCAGAGAGGGCAAAAAACAAAAGTGTCAAGGAAAGTGTTCTGGGAACTTGAGGTGTTTTAAGATAAGAGGCATGAGGCAAGGATGAGAAGTGGGAAACAAATGCAAGCCTGGAAATTGTCTAAAATGCGGGGCGAAGTTAGGTTTATGATCCTCCCCTCACAGCTTTGCCTGCCTAAAATTTGAACTGGCGTCTATAAAACCTGTGAGCTCCATGTGTGATTTGGTCTCAGCAGCTTTGGAAGAAGTGTGCTGTGTTGGTTGCTTTCTGTACAGATAAAAACTATTGTCTACCTCAGAGTGAAATTTGTGGATTGTGGGTTAGACAGTACACAACAAGCTTCAGGAAATGCTGGAGCACCCTCTTTCGGGATTTCATTCCTTGTCACGTTTGTTTCTGCTCCTTTATCTCGTTGTCTCCTAAATGGGTTTGGGGCCTTGGCTTGTTGCTGGTTGTAGCACTACCTTTAATCCGCATGTTTCTTTGCAAACATCCTTTTCTCTCCGTTGAGATGGGGTGTTGGCATTGTTTTCTGCCATCTCCTTCATGAACTCAACATCTTCCTTTCTGTGCCCCTCCCCTAGTACTTCACACATTATTTCTATTTTTGCTGACCTTTTCTGCACTACACTATTATAGTGCTATTATTCCACTTTCAACGTCCTATAGAATCCTGGGGTTTGCAGTTTAGAGAAGAGCCTTTGGAATTCTCAGCCAGAGAGCTCTTTGGTCTCAGTAAACTACAAACCCCAGAATTCCACAGGGTGTTGAAAGTGTAATAATAGCTCTATAACAACGTAGTGTGGAAATGGCCTTCTCCTTCTCCTTCTTCTTTGATGTTTATAATCATTGTGCTAAAGTGCTATAAGCCCGTACCACTTTTGCACTATATCTCTAAAAAGGAAGTGAAAAAGAAACTTTCAGTCTGATAATTCAAATGTATTCATGCTTCCCCCTTACACGCATCATTTCTTTTTCCTGCTTTTAATTTTCTATTTAATTAGAAAAGAGACTGCATAGTCATACTGCTATGATGCTATACGTCTGTACTATTTTAATACTATATCTCCTAAAGCAAGGGAAACAGAAACTTTCAGTTGGGTAATTTATCCATCTCCCCCATTTGACACATTATTTCTTTTTCCTATTTTTAACTTTCTGTTTAATTGGAGGGAATGTATAGACATAGCACTAAAGTGATAGATGTCTATACTGCTTTAGAACTGTATTTTGAAAGAGAAGAGGTGAGTGGGGAGGAAAACCATTCAGTCTGGAAATGTAATGAGGGAACAAAGGTCAGCAGAAAACCTCTACAATGAAGGTCACACTCCCATTGAAAATATCCTGTTTACTTCCTGCTTTTTCCTAGAATGATGCAGGGAATATGGCAAAAAATGTGGCAAAAATGCCCTTCATGCCCCTTAGAGAGTATTTGGGGGCAGGAAAAATTGATTTTTGTTTAACCCTTTGGGAACCTTGGGAGCCACAAAAACAGCCCTGGAGTTTGAAAGTAACCACCTCTGCCTTAGACCAAGACAGCTTGTGGATAGTGTTTCTCAAAACTCGTCCTGTTTCTCATCCACAGGCACCTCAACAGCTGGAGGACAACACATGGAGAAGCAAGTGAGTCTCTACTGTTGGTTTTCTGATCTTAATGCAAGTAATGTTGCTGATGAAATTTGGCACATGGAGCCAAAAATGTGAACTCTTTCAGGGGAAAAAAATGGGGTTGCCTCACTTCAGCTCATCTCTGGACCATTCATGTCTGGATGAGGTTCAAAATGGGTTCACTCTTAGTCCATTTATTAACCATCCCTCCTTTGTTATGCAAATCCTTCTCCCTGCACCCTGGAAGGTGAAGAGAGAATGAGCTGGTAGACCTCACTGGAAAGGTCAACTTTACTGGTCAATTCCTGAGCTTGATCTAAGGCATCATTTCCTGGTGAAACAGTAGAATCTGTCACCCACTGAGAAGGATCCTTGCCCTTGAAATAAGTGGAGGTATTTACACATATGCCTCTGGAAAATTTTGGCTGAGATCCTGTGTCCTCGTGGATGGAATGTAATGTTCCTTTCATTCAGTTGGACTAGGCTGCCACTTCTGTCCATATTGAAGGCAAATTCCCTACACAGAATGCACTTCCATGGATATTTATTGGCTGGAAAAGGGTGTGGGGCACCTGGACAGCGTTTGGCCACACTTGGATAGTCAGGAGGAAACTCAACATTTGACTACACTTGGATAGCCAGAAGGAAAGTCCTCCCAGATCTTCAGAGAGTATGCTGGAAAACTTGGGAGGGTGATAGCTGTTGTTTCCTCACCCTGGAGACTGCCTGGGAACCTCATGCTCTCCTCTGGCCATCAAATGACTGAGAGAACGTGCCTGCTCATAGAAGAAGACTTGCATGGAGGGAAGAAGGATAGCTTTAGACAAGAGGATACTGGGTACCACCATTCATAATGTCCTTAAAAAGACCCCAGGTCATGTGTGTGTGTGCCTGGTCATTTTTGTTAGTTTTGAAAGTGGTAGATAATGATGAAAAAAAAGGGGCAAGTAAAAGAGAGGGGAGAAGGAGCAGCTTTTTGAATACACGAATACATGTAAATGGCTTTGTATTAGGGTTCCTTGTAGAAAAGTGCATATTATTTTGCACATTTTTCCATGCAAAATACAGTCAGTCCTCCACCTTTCGTAGGGTTAGGAGTGCAGGAACTCCACAAAAGTGGAAAACCCACAAATATCAGAACTCATGTTTGTGTGTCTGTGGGAAGGAGGCTGTGGCATGGTAAGGAGAACAGGCACCCAGCCTCCAAACCATGTCTGAAAGAAGAGAGGGAAAGAGGGTGGGTTGGCACCGTGGCCCTATGCTTCCCCCCCAACTCTGTCTCTTTCTCTCTCTCTCACCTATCTCCTTCTTTGGGTGAGGGGGGACATTGGGAAAGTGTTTGTGGTGCTGAGAAATCAGATTGCAAACCATCCTTAGCTGGCCAGGGAGTGGCTTGTGGAGGAAGAAGAGGAGCAGAGGTAGGTTTTTAAGGGGCTGTATGGCCTGATCGGAGCCAACAAGAGGGAAGGTTCCCCTGGAAAAGAAGCGGCTGAGACGGGTTGGAGAAACTCTTAAATAATCAAATGCATGAAAGTTAAACCTGAAAATGTGGAAGGCTGACAATGTGTTAGTTTGGAAAAAAAAAATCTGGAAAAAGTACACTGCAGACAATTGCAGATGAGAATACCTGATCTACTACGATACACGTAGGGCAGATTGTGTTTAATTCATACTTCATACTAAGCCCTATCAATGTGCCTCCTTTTTATGCAGCCTCCAAAGAATGACCAGACCACTCAGCCAGAAGACATCATCTATGCTGAATTGAGGAGGGACTCCTTGGACAGTCAGGAAGAAGCAGATGATGGTATTGTCTACGCCACAGTCATCATACGTTAAAGCCTTAATTTTGGGGAGTCAAGAGAGATTTGTATGTCTTTTGAATGGCTTCCTATCAAAAAGCATAGAAGCGCTGAAGAAAGTTTGGACCCATGGCTCTCTGGACTTGATAAACCTGTCCAGCAAATGAACTGCAGTTGCTTCTGGTTCCTGGCTTTGGGATGTGGATGTAGTCAGCCTATTTTTCTGGAATGCTCTGTTGGGTGGAAAAGAAAGATTGAGCATGAAAAGAAGTCTCACTGCAGGTTCCTCATCTTGGGTGTGAGTCTAGGTTTCTCTTGGGTGCATCAGTGAGATTACAGATATACTAGCAAAATCAGTGTCGGTTTGCCTCTCACAGCTGCCCAGTACTCATATATCAGATAGGCCCTCACCTTTTATTTTCATTTTTAAAAATGCAGCAACTTGAATATTTCTATGTTACCTTATTTTCCAAAAAAGGGGACCATGTAGGTGTGCAAAGGGGCTTTGATATCTGTGCCATCGCTCGTCAGCTTTCAATACAGACATATATAGCTATTTGCTCTTGTGCGGAAGAAAGGGGACAATGGTAGCAAGGTACGTGGATATCAGTCCCATGGATGGCTTTGCCTCATTGCTGTTTTAAAAAAAAGTCTGGGTCTTTTTTCATTCTGTATACATTCTTCTCTAGTCGAGGGTTTGAGGAAGGCTGCAAACATAGGCCATTTCCGTACTACACTGTTATAGGGCTATTATTCCACTTTCAACATCTTGTGGAATTCTGAGGTTTGTAGTTTAATGAAGCCAAAGATGCCCCTCCCTAAACTGCAAACCCCAGGATTCCATAGGATGTTGAAAGTAGAATAATAGCACTATAACAGTGTAGTACGGAAATGACCATAAAGACCAACCATATCACCTTCAAGGAGGACCTTTCTGCTTATTTACAGACATTTTCTCTTCTGAAGAAAGGGTGGCTAAAAGCTTACAGTTGATTAGTAAATGGAACCCAGTGGACCTGTGGTTGTATAGCATGAATACTGGGCGTATACTGAGCATACACAGGGTGTAGCTGATAATGTAGGTGCATAGCTCCTGAAACAGGGGAGGCATGGGGGGCTTGAGTCTCCCCATAACGCTGGGCTTCCCCTGTCCTGGAAATGATCAGGTACCAGGGATCAGGACCACCAAAACACCTGTGAAGCTGGATCCCCCCTTCCCCCCCGCCGGCAAGGAACTACCAACTGGAACTGTCCTATTTCATAGCCATCATTGCATTCACCTAATAGGGTGTTCTGTATTTTCCCTTTTCCTTGGTATGTTAATTTTATTTTATAATGTTATAATTTATAACAATATTATTGTGTTTTATTTATTTGTCATTGTCTTCATGGTAGTCACATTGTTAACTGCTTTAGCTAGTACTATTATGATTCATTTCTGTGTTGTTACTGTTTTGTAAAAACATACATGCAAGTATGTAAAATTTGTAACGATCTGCCTGCCAGTCCGGCACCCCCCCCTCCAAAAAAAAAGAAAAAAAGAAACCCAGTTCTGGGGTGACATGCAGACAAGCTTCTACTCAAACTTATCTTTTAGTTGTTTATTTTTTACCCTCTAAACCATGTCAATTATTTCATTTTCATTAACAGTCCCAATAAACTGTTCATTTGCTTTCTCTTAACCTGAACTGCAGAGGCTTTGTATTTAAGGAACACAGAAATTCACTGAGCAAACTGAATTGTGTTTCCTTCAAGATGCATTCAAGAATTCAGTACATTCTAAACGTGGCTGATGTTGAAAAACTGTGCACCACATAGTTATAGCAGTTTGATACCACTTTAACCATCATGACTTCATCCCACAGAATCTTGGGATTTATAGGTTGAGGAGATGGGTCTCTACTAAAGAGCTCTAGTGCTGCAGTTCAAGGGAGTTCACTACAGCTTTGCTGCAGAGAATATTAAGTCCCTAATCAAACTATAGATCCCAGGACTCTATATGATGTGAGCATGATAGTCAAAGTCATGTCAAGCTGCTATAATAGTGTAGTGTCAACACTAGGGATATAAATCTTTTTCTGTTTCATTATTGCATGCAAAACCACAGGCTTTCAAAAATTTTGTGCCTGTTGGTTGAGATTATCAGTTTTTTGATTTTTAATTCTTATATCTATTTAGTTAGTTAGTTAATTAGTTATTTTGATGTAGGAGCTTTTCTTCCCCACACACATTCTCTCAAACTACAGTTTTCAGCACAAAAACATGTTTTTTGCACAAAAGAAATATTCTCAAAAGAGTCCTGAAGCAGGAAAAATCTTACAGTAGTTGATATATCTCTACACCTTTTCTCATCAAAGATGGGGAAAATGGTGAGTGCTGTGAAAGAAAACAAAACACCATCATACATGCAAATAGAGCTTGGAAAAGTTACTTTTTTGAACTACAAATCCCAGAATCCTTCACCCAGAAGGCCAGTGGCTGAGATATTCTACAGGTTATAGTCCAGAATAGTAATGTATCTGAGACCTTCAAATAGCATACAAGGACAACCAAAGTTCAGGAGAAGGGGAAATTTTGAAAATATACGTGTGAGGGGAAAAAAATAAATCCATAAATTATAAATCTATAAATGAAGAATTCGGCAGGTACACCATTTAGGGAGGGACCTTGTTGGGGGATGATAGGCATTTCAGCCCCACAGAAATGCAGCGGAAAAAGCCAGAGGTCAGCGAGCCAACAGTAGCAGCCTTGTTCCCCAGTAAGGATACTCACACACACAGGAGTTTCTTCCAAACAGGAGGCACTTTATCTTGCAGCAAAGTTCCGTTATGTACAAAACATGGAATAGACAGACAAAGGCTTGCACCAGACACCGGTTTCATCAACAGACAAAATACATACTGGGGATTGCTTTCTTATATACATCCTTACAACCAATCAGGTAGAGGTTTGCACACCTCCCTCCACCATCTGCACAGGACCCCAGTTTCTTATGCATCCTTGCAATTACCCACAGCTGGGGCATGATGCAACATCTTTGCAGTGGGCTGATCATTTCCCCAGGGTTCCCTGCCTGGAATCCCTGACAGGCCTTTAGAATTCTCAGCCGGAGAGCTCTTGGGCATCAGTAAACTACAAACCCCAGAATTCCACAGGATGTTGAAAGTGGAATAACAGCATAATAACAGTGTAGTGCGGAAATAGCCAAAGTTCGTAAGACGCATTGAGAGAAGCTGAGGAGGAAAGACTAGTCATTCTTCAAGGCAGATATAGGACTCATGTAGAGCATAGGGTGCATGTATGTTCTATTTTGTAAACCGAGGGCCCTCTCCCACTTTTGGGGGTAAGATAGGAAAAGAAAAAGGGAAAGTCTAGTAGGAATGATTCTTCTTTTACACATGGTGCGGGTCTCCTGATACACATTTTAAAAATTTGAAGAGCCATTCTTTTTCCAGCTATAAGTGGACCTCCTGCTGTTTTCTGTCCAGCCCATTGTTTTTAACACAAGGGTCAATACAGCTCATGGTGGATCCTACAAAATGGGCCCCCAGAGCCCTGAAGGTTGCTTTACTACAGTCCTGTTGTCATTCGTGTATGCCTTCAAGTTGTTTCTAACTCTAAGGTGGACCTATCACAGGTTTTTTTTTTTACAAGATTTGTTCAGAGGTTTGCTGTTGCCTTCCTCCACAGCTAAGAGTGTGTGACTTGTTCCAGGTCATCCAGTAGGATTCCATGGCAGAGCAGGGATTTGAACCCTGGTCTCCCAGGTTCCCAGTCCAGCATATAAAGCATTATACCACACAGGCTCCCTCTTCCTGGGTCAGGATCCTGGTTTCCAAGTAAGCTCAAGTGAGACGTTGCATTATGATTGGGGGCGGGGGGGGGAGGAAACATGAAATCTAGAATACCAGTACGAATGTTCCGCATCATAATTATGGAAATGTCCTAACTATCAAATGGAAATGGTCATGTTTCTTCTATTTGAAGTGGAGCAGTAGGACATCACAGTGGTCCACTGAGGAAGTCATGCAAGAAAGCCTCTATATCACATGTGTCAAACACAAAGCCTGTGAACTGAATCCAGCCCACCAGGCCATTTCACGGGGCCCGCGCGCCTCTCCTGCAGCTGCAGCACTCCCCCTGCCTGGCGAGCCCAATCCCCAGATTGCAGCCCCCCAGCTGCCAGTATTCTGAAGAGGGGCGCAGCAGCCAGCACTCATGATCTTCTACTACTTCTGACTGCTCCTTTGTCCAAGTCTTGCTGTCAGAGCATTGCCATGGGTTACCATGGCAACACTCCGCATGGCTTGGGAGAGTTGGACAGAGGAACAGTCAGAAGTAGAAGTAGATCGTGAGTTCTGGCTGCTGGGTCCTTCTTCAGAATACCGGCAGCCAGGGACCCACAATGTGGGGATCAGATTCACCAGGTACAGAGAGGGGCAGGGGGGCAGAAAGAGCCACAAGGGAGGGGGGAGCAGAAAGAGGCACAGACAGGGTCTCAACTGGGACCAAAAAGTTAAACAAAGTTCACGTAATAAACACTGCTTGATAATATTTGTCTGATGATTTAAAAACTAACTTTCTGTTTTCAAAACTCATTTTTCAAAAAATTGTACAATAAATTGTACAATAGTTGTACACTTGAATATCTGCTTGCCATTATTTTTCCGAGACTTCTAGTTTCAGAGCTGCTTATTACTAAAACCAGTAATAATTGAATGCGATTATTAATATGATAAAAGAGTAGGTACATTTATATAGTCTTACAGATACAAACAGCCCTTCGAGGGCAACCATAATGCGGATGCCACTCAAGAATTGAGTGTGACACCCCTGCTCTATATCTTCTCTGCAGATCTAACTGTAGCTCATGTTGGTTGGAGGAAGCACTTTATCTTGTGTTAAAAATGTGCTATTCTCCCCTCTTCCCTGAAAACCCAAAGAGACTGAGAACATCACCCTCCTATCTGTGTGTATCTTTTGCTCCTCTCCGCAGCGGAAATGTGTCAGAATCCTGTATGACGACTACATACTGTGAAGCACCATTAGTATGGTGGTAGGTAACGCATTCTGGCCAGACCCCCTCCCCGCAAAACCCACTTACTGGTAAGCAGCTGCTGGGATTGATGGGGGGGGTCCGTTCCCCTGTAGATCAAGAAGTGGTTGCCTGATGTTCCCACCCCCTCCGATGATCAATCTCAGGTATGACAGGTAGAAATGGGATCCCTGTCACAAATCTCGCCTTCCACCAGAAATCACTTGCATGATGGGATGAGTGGGAACACCAGGCAGCTGTTTCTTAACCAACAGAGAAATGGTTCCCCACTGATCCCAGCAGCTGCTTACTAGCAGGTGGAGTTTGGGGAACTTTCGTGGTCCCTATATAGTCTCTGAACTAGGGGCTATGCAGGGATTGCGAAAACATAGCAGTGACAAATGTGTAACTGTAGGTTTCATATTCGTAACTGCCCAATAGGATGCTGGCCATGGTTTCTTACTATTAGAGCTTATTCTGAAGTGCACATCTCAGTAAAGTCATGACATCAGACCACTTTTCAGGTTTCCTACTATTAGGGCTTATTCTGAAGCAAATTTATGACATCTGACCATTTTCAGGTTGACATTAAAGCCCCGAATGTGAACTTGTTTGAATTTGCCATCTGAATGTGGATTGTTACCTTTGGGATTCAAGTGCCTGAGAGCTGGTTCCATGCCTCACAAGTGAAATCTTAAACTCTGTCAGCTGCCAAATGCTAAGAACAATTTGATGCATCACATCCGGCCACATCCTATGTACAATTTCAAGCCATCTATCAATGACCAAACATTGTAACCAGTAACAACCATCAATGGCCAATTTCATGCTAGTCATCTATGTCCAATCAGCGTCAAATAGCAAATACTAGAGGGCTGCACATGCAGACAATAAACAATACATATGAGTTTCTGGGGAGGATCTAAAACTGGAATGGGCAACTGTGATTAGCCAGGACAGAGAGGAATGTTCTGTCCTGGCAGCCTCTGAGAGGGCCACATAGATTGCCAAAACCACCAAAACCAAAGCAAAACACAGACGTAGCCAGATGTCTACTTTTGGTTCTAAAAATTTGGTATTTTTGATGTTGAATAGCACAGGGGGTCCTGGCAATCTATTTGAGAGTTTGAAGAGAGTCCATTCACCCTTTCCTTTGGGCTATAGAAACGATGTTGCAGGGAAGGCTTGAGGTCTGCATAAAAGCAACATGGGGGAGCATATTTTCTCCAGTCCTGATCTAGAGCATGTCTGATAGCAAAATTTGCAGAAAAGAATGATATATACAGAGCATTTGAAAGTGAGTTCCTTTCCACCCTCAAGAAAAAGTAAAGAACAGGGTGGAAGCTGCAAAGACAGTATCTCAGTTCCTACCATAGGCGATCTGAATTTCAGACTGAGAGATGATGGTGATAGAGAGTGTGTATGTGCAGTGGCAAGCTATTATGGTTAAGGAGCCATGACACCAATGACTTTAGAACAGAAAGTCTCTGACAGAGAAACTCCTTTTCACAAAGTCTTTATGACTTCTCAGCCCAACTTTTTCTACTCATTCTCTACCAAGCCAAAAGTTTTTTTTAGCAGCACCATCATTGTGAGGATGGCAAGGGAAGGTTGGAGAAACACAGACTTTCAACATGGGTTGCAGCAGTGTTAAACAGTGCAATAAAGCTTGAGCTGGGAAAGAAGGAATTCTGCTCCAGTTGGTCCCATACTAACTGTGTGTGCCTGCCAGTCACAGGCAAGATAAGCAGCAGCTGTCTCTAGAATCCCGTCCCAACATTTGCTTTCTAATGGTGTTGGTGCTGCTTTTGGATCCAAACTCTTTCTTGAAATATCCTGGGTTTCCCTCATTCCCTCTCTCTTGTGTTCTTCCCCCTCCCCCTCCCCATTGATCATATGTCACATGATCAACAACATTTCAGAAATTAACTTTCACCAGCTTCCACCAACTTTGTTACTATTATCCTTTTAG
This sequence comes from Cyclura pinguis, assembly GCA_030412105.1. Lineage (NCBI taxonomy): Eukaryota > Metazoa > Chordata > Lepidosauria > Squamata > Iguanidae > Cyclura > Cyclura pinguis. Next base: position 15,637,783 of record CM059604.1, read on the forward strand.
GAGTTTGATTATATGGATCAAAAGTGCTTTAGCAATACTAGACTAGTTAAGCATTAAGGTCATTCCCTTTTATTTCTAGCAATCCTTTTTCCATCACTTTTTCTCTGCTGAATCTACTATCCTGGGAACAGTGACTGTGGCCAATTCCACACTACACTGTTATAGTGCTATTATTCCACTTTCAATATACTGTGGAATTCTTGGGTTTGTACTTTTACTAAGGTCAAAGAGTTCTCTGGCTGAGAATTCTAAAACTGCCCCCCCAAAACTGCAAACCCCAGGATTCCATAGGATGTTGAAAGTAGAATAATAGCGCTATAACATTGCAGTGCGGAAATAGCTAAAGTATCCATAGGGCCTGCTTACTGCAGCAATGTACCCAAATCGCAGAGGAGCAAATAAGGGCAAGAATGAAATTGCAGACTAGAGAGACACATTGTTTTGAGAACCTGGTGCTTGTGAGATAAGAGCAGGAAATATGCGATTAGGTCACCTTTGTCAAGGATGGCAGAGGAGACGCGGCAAGCACTGGTCTGGAAAAGTGTTGGGTAGGTGGTATGGTGCATGGATTTATGGATCTCACCAATCACTGCTTTGCGTGCCTTGATTTGGAATGTTAACCTATAAAAGCCTTAAGCTGTATGTATACTTTAGTCTCAGCAACTTCAGTGGAAGTGTGCTGTGTTGCTTATGTTTATCCATCAAATAAGCTATTGTCTTCCTCAGAGTGAATTTTGTGGAGTGTGGGTTATCCAGTATATGGCATACAGACCATGTAGAAGTACATTCATTTCAAGAAACACTGGTTAATTCAAACTGCCCTAGGGAGTGGGAATAAAAAATCCTTATAAGTGCTGGGAGTTCCCTGGGAATTCTTCAGGATGGGGGGAAACAATCTCAAAATGTAGATCTCAAAAAAAGAAAAGAAAAAGAAAAAAAGCAGAGAAGGATAAGACAGGAACAAAACCAGGGACTTTCTGCTTTTTTTTCCAGTCCATCTGGATGGGTCCTAAGAAACAGCAGGCTTCCAGGCTACGACACATCCTTTTGTCGGTGCTGTGAGGAGAAGCAGACTGGAAAAAGGTGAAACACCTCACTTGATTCATTTGTCTTTCTGCCCAGTAGGCAGCAACGCAGGGAAAAAGGATCCCCAAAATGAATGTCCACACTAGTGGAAGGGGTGTGTGTATGTGTGCTTCTTTTAGTGTAGAACCACAATTTTATGTTTTTCCATGGCAGCAAACTAATCTATATTTTATGCTTTTCCCAAGCCTATGCAGTATATATCCTCCTTTGCAAATTCTTGCTTTTGAAATAACTTGAGTGGCTACCTTAGTGAGTTGACTGATTGTCTGATCACAGAAGATCTCGCACATGAGAAGGCACATGAGAAGCTTGTGGTTATGATAAAATTCTTACCAATTTCCTGTTAGATCCAGTTTGGGGGCTGATGGACTTCAGAAAACTCAACAGATGCTGTAGCTGGAACTAGGTCTACGGATCCAACATTGTCCCATCATGAAGAAGACACCCACTGTCACCATCCTGTTGTTTTGGTGAGAACCTCAACTAAGAAGGAGTAGGGGGGAACCTTGAACTGGGAGAGAAGGGTATTTACATAAAGGCAACAGGGAGCTGTTTAAGTTTTGAGAAAGACAAGCTCTGGAAATCAGGATGAATGGGTGATGTAATTGTGGTAGCTCACTTGTGAAGCATGCTGCTATAGAGGCATGCTAATATTGCTCTATGAATCTATTCCCTCTAGGCACTGAAAATATGTTGTAGTAGAACTTCACATCAGATACATGCATCCACCTACTTGTGTGTCCACCAGGAGAAACATGCAGATACGCAATAGATGTGGCAGTCATTTGCGATGAGGATCTATTCAGTAGTGGTTGTTTTTAATTTTCAGGTTGCTCTCCACCTCAGAAGAAGATGTTCAAACTAGGTAAGAAAATGCCCAGGCAAAGTATGTTATTGCTACAGTAACTCTGACTCACGGACTTCTGAAATGAGCCCTCTGCATCAGAGAGTGCTTTTCAGGCTTGAAGAGTTCATGTGCAGAACACTCACTTTGTGAAATAGAGATTATTGAGTATTACTGACTTTGCATGCCACAGAGAAATCAGTAGCTTGACTGTGTTGCCCTATATGGCGACTTTGCTGCTTAACATGGGGCATGCTGTGAATTTATCCGCAGACATGTTCCATGTTGTTAACCAAAAAATCTATCTGTGTAGAAAGGCATCTAAGCTATTAATTTTCTCTGACATGTCAACCGGCAGTAGAAGTCAATGTAGCAATGCTGTCCATAAAAACATCCAAATCCATGTTAAGGTAATGAAACAACTGAGAAATGGGAAAATAAGCCATTGCTTTCTTGTTTCTTCTCCCCAGCAGTGCTATTGCCAGTCCCAGGTGCAGTGTGAAACCATCGTATCACTTGGTGAAAGTTCATTTGTGTATTAATTTATGTTTCTTTTCTTTCTTCGATTTGTACCCACATTTTTCATGACAAGCGACCCAAGGCAGCTTGCAAAATTTAAAGTAAAAGTTGGCTAGAATGTTACATTACAAAAGTTTTAAAAACCAACAAAACAAGAATATACATCTTCCCACTTTTCATGTTAAAACTCTAACCTTGCAGACATTGTAACTTTGATATTTAGTTAGCTTTTTGCCCCTTCTCTACCGAAGCATACCCAGCCTTTTGAAACATCTTGCTGATGAAGAGATCTTGAGGTGTCAGAAGCTGGCATGTTTGTAATATGTCATTGAGTCTCATAAAGGGATTTATTCTTATCATGAATTTGGGAACAACTGTTCAGTACATTCGACATGTCAAAAGTAACTCAACCCAAGCATTGGCCAAAGAATAGTCTCTCTTGCCTGTCCCACATGTGAACCAATTATAAAGTACTGTGAGAAGCAAACTTGATATATGTTTCCTTGTTATTGTTATTTTTTTACCTTCAAATCATTTCCAACTTACTGTGATCATAAGACAAATCTATCATGGGGTTTTCTTGGCAAGATTTGTTCAGAGAGGTTTTGCCTTTGCCTTTTTCTGAGGCTGAGAGAAATAACTTACCCTAGGTCACCTAATGTCCTATCTCAGCCCTGGCACAGCTGATAGAACAAACAAAACAAACTGAATAACTCCCAGCTTGTTACTTACTTCCAGGCAGTAAGCATAGAGTCATAAATAAAGTCCAGCACAAACAAAGTCCCACAGGTTTCACAGCAAGGGAGTGTCCAAGGTTAATTCAAGCATCCATCAAGGCATCCAGCAAGGTAGAAGTTTGGATAAGTTCTGACAACTCCTGAAGGGGAAGGACGCCAGCTAAATAGACCCAAAGCCTAGCATAGCTGTGCCTTGATTGATTCTTGCCAGTTATAAATTCTGAGAGAGCATCGATGGGTTTCTCTTTGCTGCCTGTGCTGTGGAATCAAGGTATGTGTTCTTCTGTATCTGAAGAGGCAAGACTCTCTGTTGGAGCTGGCACCACCCTCTGGTCTGTTTCTGGCACTGTAACCTCTCTCTGTACAACATGCCCTGGTATGCCCTCTGTTTCAGCCTCTGGTGTGCCCTCTACTTCAGACTTTGAGTCAGAGTCCATGCTCTGGAAGCAGGGCATGACACCCAATGGGTTTCCATGGCCAAGCTGGAAATCAAACCCTGGTCTCCAGGATTGTAGTTCAACACTCAAACCACTACACCACACTGGCTTGCTTCAGATGTTTCCTATCCTCCTGTTAATATCTGGTTTTGTCTTTGTTTCTTTGGTTTAGTGAGAGCCTTCCTGCTCCTACAATCTCCTTGATCTCTAGCTGGCCAACCTTGCTGAGAGGAAATGCCACCGTCATCTGCAAGGCACCTCAAAATACCACAGGGTTGGATTTTTACTTGGAAAACGATGCCCAGAACTTAAGCAGTCCTAGAGAAGGAATTGATGGAGTTGCTCATTTCCCCATCACTAATATGAGCATAGAGCATGGAGGAATGTACAAATGTTGTTATTACAGTTCAGGCTCCTCCCTCCCGAAATGCAGTGAGCCCCTAGAGCTTCTGATAACAGGTAAGAACCCAGAAATCTCAATATCTCAGAATATACCCTGAGGCCACCGGAAACTGGTTCAATGGTGAATACAGTTTTTGCTCTGCTAGATGAGGGACAGAATAGGGGTAGGATCAGGGAAAAGCTCCCATCCACCAATGCCTTCATGTTGCAGCAGCACAACAAGAAATGGGAATGTTGCACAAATACGTATTTATTTATGGAGCTAGATGCAAGATGAACATTATATACCAATTACACTTTGATGTGACGGGGAAATATTCTGCTGTTTTAGATACAGAAGACAAATTTCTAGGCTTAGGTTTCTTTATATCTTTTGCACCATGATCTTATGGGTGGATCTTGTGGTTCTAAAAAAAGAAAGAAAAGAAAATAGACTCTGTAACTCCAAAATCTTCCCACCACTGTTTTAATATATTCATCTTCTTTCAGTACAATATTCTAAGCTTTCTATTGACGAGTGGATCCATCTTGATCTTAGCAAGATTCTTATTTTCCCACTACCAAACTTATTCTATTCCGGTTACATATAAGCTCCCCACTCCCCAGAAATCCAACATAGTTTGTACAGGTTTTTCATATGTGCGTATTTTTGTGTGCATTTTTCCAGACACTTTTTTGTTCAGTTCCTAAAGGTGTGTATGATAGTGCATGTTTCACAGAATGCATTGTAAGCTCATAAACGTATGGACTTTCAACTTCAAATTATGCTCAGTTCAGTGTCTGGGTCCAGGATGTATAAGATGAGGAAAACATGCTTTTAAGAAACTTGATGGAGTGAAATCTCACCCTTCCCTGTTTTTTTCCTTCTGCTCACAGATCCTGATTTACCGAGGCCAAATATTTCTCTTATCCCTAGAAAGATAATTCACTTAGGAATTGCCGTCACTATTCAATGCTCGGCCACTGGCCCAGTCCAAAGGTTCTATCTTCATAAAGATGGACATAAATTTGAATCTCAGTCTGTGAAACCACACGAAGACAGTGTTAAATTTTTCCTTCGTGATGTGAAGCAGAATCATGGAGGCAAATACCACTGCAGCTACAAATCGTCTTCACACCTTGTCATCTCAGACTCCAGCAATGAAGTGGAAGTGTTTGTTGTAGGTAAGGGAGCTAATGGATCATCTCCTCAGACTAACAAACCTAGTGATTCAGGTTGCAGTGTCATTGTTCTCCAGTCTCAATTCACCTGAATAATGCAGATTGTTCCCATAAGCAAGGGTAAGGTCATTTCCGCACTAGACTGTTATAGTGCTATTATTCCACTTTCAATATCTTATGGAATCCTGGAGTTTGCAGTTTAGGGAGGGGCCTTGAGGCACTAGATTGTTATAGCCTTGAGGCCCCTCCCTAAACTGAAAACCCCAGGATTCCATAGGATGTTGAGAGTGGAATAATAGCACTATAACAGTCTAGTGTGGAAATGGCCTAAGAGTCCTGCTCACAGTGGTAATGGTTCTTGACACAGTTCTTCCCAGGGGTGTTTGACTTTTCAGAGTCCCTTCTCAATTTCTTACAACAACATGGCATAAGAATCACACCCCACCTCTCAACACTCAGAAGTGTAATTTTATGCCACAAACTCCACTGGTTAATGTTGTTGCTGTGATCAGATCTGATGCACAAGAGAGAGGAAGTAAGTACATTCTGCTTGTGGAACTCTTGCACTACTGTCAGGGACTGCTGAGGTTAAGGCACCAGTGCAAAAGCAGAATGTCTTCACAAAGGTGGGCAAGAAAGGTCTTCCAGTTTCTTCTTCCAAAAGCATTTGCATCAACTTCCTGGTTTGTGGCATCATAGCTTCTTTACTTAATATGCTTCCATATTGCGCAAGAGATAGAGCTGAGTGGATGTGATTAGGTCTTAAGGACCATAACAGGTGCTACCTCTCCTTACGCATCTTTAGAACCAAAGAAATCACAGATTTAGAATCCTTGGCAGTGGAAGAGGAGAACCTGTCATGCCTCAGTCCCAGAACCCAGGTACAAACACGTACAGGATCCTCTCCAATGGCCAAAACACACAAACACAAACAGGATTGTACTTAGTGCAGCCTATCATAGATCAAAAAAGGAGAGCCCACAAGGCCAAGAGCACTTATATAGAGAGGTCCACTGATCAGTTTCTGTAAACCTTGACTGGGTCTGCCACTATAGACTGTTTAAGGCCTGGGAACTGTGGCTGGCTTTCTAAACAGGACAGGAATGCTCATTGTATAATTTCCTCCTTTACACAGACCCTACATTTCCCAGGCCCATCATCTCTCCAAGTCCCGTTATACTGGTTGCCCCTGGAGGAAATGTCACAGTCCAGTGTGAAAGCCAAAATTCATCCATGAAGTTCTACCTTCAGAAGTGGGGGGATGAGATGCCCCAGCAGTCCCTGGAGACCAATGGGACCATGGTCAAATTTCACATCATGAATGCCAATGAAAGTCACATGGGAGAATATAACTGTAGGTACAGCTCTAAGTCAGAACCTTTCATCATCTCAAAAATGAGCAGTCTCACCCGACTGGTAATAACAGGTAAGATTTTGTACCCACATATTCCCATGACTTATTATTTTATTAGCAGGGAGGGAGTTAACTTGAAATTTATCTGCAGAGTTGGTTATAATTATCAAGGACGTGCAAGGCTACTATATTTTATCAAACAAAACCTTGCATGTTTTCCAATAGAATTCTTGAAAACCCTTAAGATAGCCTTCTTCATCCTGGTGTCCTTCAGATGTATTAGATCACAACTCCTGCCTTTTCCTGCCAGTATGGGCATTGATAACAGGTGTGAAGGGTGAAGGATGAGGGAGGCTAAATTAGGGGGATTCTTCCTCTCTGTGTTACTCATTTAATTTTATGCCCATTCCATGTCAGTTTCTCTCCTCCAAGAACAAACACCCAGCAGAACCCTAAACCTTATTTTTGGCCATGGCAAACAAGGTGGGATGTATGAAGGTGGCAGGAGAACTCCTTCTTCTTCATGTTGACCTGGGTCTGGTTTGAACAGAGCTAAACATCCTGAGCAAAGGAAATTCACTTCCTTACCAGGAAAGGTTCCCAATATGGCCAGTGTTTAACAACTGAGCATGTCTTGAAAAACAGCTGGTTGAACAGAGTAGTAGGACATGTATTCTTGATGATTCCCAATTAAGCTTGCCAGAATGAAAGCTGGAGATAGCTCCTGGTTATGCAGAAAAGGAATTTCAGCAGATGTTAATTGTCGCACAGCCAGGTAAAAAGCAATACCTCATGCAGTTCCTTTTTCTGTGTCTATATGTCTATATGACTTCAAGTCACCTGTCAACGAATGGTGACATCTTCTTCTACACACCCATTAAAGATGGAGGAGCACTGGCAATCCTATGACCCCTACCTGCATTGAAGGAAAGGATGATGTCATAGCCACCAGGTGTCCATTGCCAGGCAATGGAGTGCAGAGCTAGCAGAAAGCTGTTCTGGCAGACAACTGAGACTGCTTAGCAGTTCAGCAGAGCTTGCCTGTTTAGGGTTGAGCAGAAGCATAGTCAAAGAGTCAGTCCAAAAGTTCAGGACTTTTTTTAATGACAGAAGGTGACAGGGATGCAAAGGGAATTTGATGAGATCATGTTTTGGTCTCTGCTGGGCCCCAGGGGGCACAAAAATGATGCTACGGCTGCCTGTGGCACATGGTCCACACTTTTTCCCAGTCCTTGTTCTAGCATTACATTCCACAAAGCACAAAAGTTGTGATACCAACCAGACTGGTCCCTCTGTTTTCTCTCCCCAGATCCTCATTGCCCGAAACCCAGGATCTCCCTGATCCCTGATGGAATTGCACAGCTGGCAAGCCACATCCACATTGAGTGCACAGCCAATCACTCTGGGAAGCAATTCTATCTTTATAAGGGTGGAGATAAAAATCAGTTGCAAATAGTGATTACAGACGGGGACACGGCATACTTCCCCATCAACAGCTTGGGCAAAGAAGATGGTGGGAGCTTCTACTGTAGCTACATGAACCAATCAGAATTCTTCACTTCTTCAGAGACCAGTGACGAAGTCACACTGCTGGTTTCAGGTTATGGTCCTAACTCAGCCTTAGTAGACTGGGGTCATTTCCGCACTACACTCTTACAGTGCTATTATTCCACTTTCAACATCCTATGGAATCCTGGGATATGCAGTTTAGGGAGGGGCCTCAGGCCTTAGGCTCCTCCCTGAAGTGCAAATCTCAGGATTCCATAGGATGTTGAAAGTGGAATAATAGCACTATGGCCCTTTCCGCATGAGGTGAGGAAATCGTTCTGTGCCGGTACCTACCACTTCTTCTGGGGTCCAAAGCAACGCGGACTGTCCCTGAAGCCCTTCTGCAGGGCTCCTCCTTGGTCCAGGGCGATTCGGACTAGTGCGAGGTCAATAGATCCACACTCCTCTGGCTTCCAAAATGGCGGCTTCCAGCTTCCAAAATGGCGGCTTCCAAAATGGCGTCTTCTGGTTGGTCGTGGGTCCTGACCAACCGCTGAAGCTCGCTAAGCCTAAAGCCAGCCCTCCACAGATGGCAGGATCGCATTGGTGCGAGCCTGCAAATCTGCACAAGAGAGCAGGAACGCAATGGCGCGTTCCAGGAAAATAAAGACCTGTTTTTTCCGGTCTTTCAAAAACACGCTGGAAGACCACTTGGGGTTCTTCTTGGAGCAGACTGAGGTGAGGATCTCCGGTAAGTAGTCCGTTCCTAGTCCACTCCAAGGTGCAGACGACCTCTGTGCAAGGACGCACTGCCCTGTTCTAATTGCCTGGTGCGGAAAGAGCCTATAAGAGTGTAGTGCAGAAATGGCCTAGGAAACACTTAGAGCAAGACTGGGGAAAGCCAGCTTGTGACTCTCACGAGCCCCACCAAATCTTTTTTGTGATCCTCCCAAGGCCCCCCAGACTGCCCCAAAACTTTTAAATGTGTGTGAGTGTAGGTGAAATTTGCCTCCAAATGGCTGAAAATTGCCAGAACTTCCATAAAAATATAGCAGTTTAGGTCAATTTGCCCAATACTATCGTCCAATTCAAAAACAATCCATTTTGGGAGAAAAGTGAAGCAGAAAGTGATGTGACATTGCTTCTAGTCACTCTGACCTAGCCAATGTTGCCCATGTTACCTACTCCCAGTTTGGAGACACATCATGATTTTGTCTATCCTGACTGGTCTAATCTGGACTGTGGAACTCTCGCTGATTTATTATTGTTTCCATTGTTTCCATTTTTTTTCTGACTGTCAGAAACCTGTTTTTAGACATTGGAATAAATAATCACCAATATTCTCTCCACCCCTAGTGTGGAGCTTTTGAGGAAACACCGTCACACCAAGGTTGGTATCCTGTTTAGTGACATATTCCCTTGAAAGTCATGCAACTCATGTCAGACAAATTATTCACCATAGCACAACAGACATATTCAGCTGACAGTGGCAGAAGTGGAGTTGTTATGTACGGTAACATTATACATTGTGGTTATGCATTATTCTGCCTTGCGGTTGCACATTCATATTGTACATCACTCACTGTTTATTGCACACTGTTTACTGTCCGATGGTAGTACATTTCAATGACTGGATGCTGTTGTGCAATGTTTACTGAACATTGCTGTTTATTGAACATTGCACACTGGCATCCATTCATTGATATGTACTGTGAAATCTTGCTATGCTGGGATTGCATAGCACTGGTTCTAGTATAATTCTGCATGCAGATGTTTATACTGTGCTGAGTGGATGACAGATTGCAGCCAAATGTGTAGTCTAAATTGCTGAATATAGTCATTCAAAACCATAGTTTTAAGAAGGTGATCAAAAATATCACCTTTAAATTCTTTCCGTCCCAAATATGGAGAAATTTGTGAATTTCTTAAAATGACCAAACAGCTTTAATAATGACCAGCTGGGCTGGAAACAGAAGGATAAAATGATGGAGCCGTCACTGACTCAATTTTCCTTTTGCCCAGATCCCTCACTGCCTGAACCTCACATCTTCCCCAACAACACGCAGTGGATTGCCCTGGAGAGAAATATGAGTATCCGTTGCGAAAGCCAGAAGCTGTCAGCAAAGTTCTTTCTCCAAAAGGATGATGGCCAAATGCCTTGCCAGATTCTAGAAGCTAGCGGCACCACGGCCACATTTGTCATCAGCAACGCAACCGCGGCACACGGAGGGAAATATAGGTGCAGTTACAGCATAACATCATACCCCTTTGCCATCTCATTGCCCAGTGACTTTGTGAGCGTCCACATAGCAGGTAAAGGACCTGACTCAGTCCATACCTTTCCACACTCGCACTTCCCTCTTTGTTTGGGGTGTTATTAAGGACTTTACCTGCAGCATTTTGGTGTACGGTTCATTGGAAGGTATTAGATGTCTGCATTGTATTGGACAGAGCAAAATGGGTGCTGCATTACCTAAGACTCAATCTTGCATGAAAGAAAACAATAAAAAGGAAAAACAAGACCTGCCCAATCTATCCATCCACCCATCACTTTATTTATATCTCACCTTTTTCCCAGGAGTGGGACTCAAGGTGGCTTATATGCATAAATATCTCCTGCTCTTTTGAGTTCTGTGTCAAGTTCTAAGGTGGCCTTTGGAAGATCCAAACTGCACATCTACAAACTGAGAGATACGGAGTTCTGTGGCTGGTGTCCAGGCAAAGCCTGGGAAAATCATTGTTTTGGATTACAGTTACTAAAATCCCCCTAAAGCATGGTCGCTGGCCATACTTGCCTCCCACTATTTGCTGCCTGAGGTGCTTGTCTCTCTGTGCCTGATGGTAGGGCTGGCAAAAATGTATGCCATAGACCTCTATGATTGAGTAGAGGGGGAGGCTGGGGTGCAGAGATGGCTGTAAGAATGGTGCGTGTTTCTAGAAGCCAGGTTTTCTTCCCACAAGGGGCCTTTTCACGCCACATCATTATAGCACTTTTGTTTCACTTCAACTGCCCTCACTGCATCCTGTGGAATTCTGGAATTTGTAATTTGGTGAGATGCTAGAGTTCTCTGGCAAAGAACACGAAATACCCCTTCCTAAACTGCAAATCCCATGATTACGTAGGATGTTGCCATGACATTTAAAGTGGAATCATGGTGCTATAATTATGCAAAGTGGAAAGGGCCCTAGGTCAAAGGAGATGTGGGTAGCATCATAGGAAGTGAGGCATATGTAGAACACATCCACTTGATGTGATTCTGTAGGTCATGTGCTAATGTTCATTTTATTAAGCGCTCTTTCTGGATTTATTTTTCACACTAGTTGATTTTGGACAGATGATAATATGAAAAATCATATGTATCTTTCTAGAAGGCACACTTGATATGAAGCCACTGACATGCATTTGGATGTGCAAAAAATGTGCTTCTTCTCCCTTCTGTTTTATTTCTCTCTCTTCTGCCTGCACTCATCAGTTTCAAAAGTTGTGCCACATTTAACACAGACATCTACATAAATATCTCTCTAAGGTTCGAGGCCAGCAGATCCTCTGGACCCAACTACAGATTCCACAGTCTGAGGATGCCTCCCATTCAGAACAGGGAAAATCCAGTACTAGTAGATTCCACAGGGGATTTAACTGTTAACTTGAATCATGTGTTCGCAACCCGCCCCTTAGTCCCAGGGAGATGAATGGGGCTGTAAAGGTACATGCATTAAGCTGCCTTTGTTTGACTTGTAGATCCTGCTCTACCAAGGCCCAGTATTTCCCTTCCTGCAAGAGGGATGGCCACTCTGGGATCTGACGTTATTGTTCTGTGCAGAGTCCACGACCTGAATGACACGTTCCTTCCAAACAGTATTTTCTATCTTTATAAGGATGGTGATAAGGGCGAACTGCAAGCCGTGAAGCCAGACAACTATACAGCCAACTTCTCCATCAGTGCTGTGAAGGAAGAGTATGGGGGAATGTACTACTGCAGTTACAAACCCCTGTCAGGGTCCTTGATGTCAGAATCCAGTGACCTTTTGCAAATTCTTCTATTAGGTGAGGCTCCTAATTCAACATCTTTCAGAGTAACAAGATGGAGATGCAATGCTGTCCAACTTTGTTGCCCACTCCAGACTCACTGTGGTGTGGACTAGAGTTTGAAAAAGTGTGGGGGTTTTTGGACTACAACTCTCAGAATCCCCCACGTTGGCTGGGATTTGTAGTTCCAAAAGTAAGTTTTCCAGTTAAAGGGGACATTTTTATAATGTGCCATATCCATAGCTATGCACCACCTGAACTGTATAGCTTGCGTAAGATTTAAGAAAAGGAATGGAAGTCAGATTGTGCCAGCCACTGACACAGTAAATCCTTTTTCTAGATCTCTGGTCTGTGTCCAGGAAGACCGGATAAATAGTTCCATGATGTTCCTTCTTTAGCTGGTGTGCATATTTTGATTTGATGGGCAGCATGGGAGCAGCATAGAATTCAGCAGAGAAAAATGGTTTTTTAAAAAAGGATCAGGCAAAAGCTAACTGCTGTGGCCTCTGCTAGCTTGTGTGTCGTTCCTCATTAATATTTCACCACCTTGAGAACACTTTGATGTTGCTTGGATACTGTGGCCATTTCCGCACTAGACTGTTATAGTGCTTTTATTCCACTTTCAACATCCTATGGAATCTTGGGGTTTGCAGTTTTCAAAGGCCCCTCCCTAAACTGCAAACCCCAGGATTCCATAGGATGTTGAAAGTGGAATAATAGCACTGTAACAGTCTAGTGCGGAATGTGTCTCAAACCTCACTCAACTGCTTACTTAAGAGTAATTCCAGTGAGAGGAATAGTGTTAAGGGCTTTTGAGGCCAATTTCAATCTCAGTAACTGACCCTTTTCTCTCCCTCTGCTCTAATTTTTAAACATAATAAAGAATCTGTATTACTGAAATAATTTCTTTATCTATTAAATCTAGATGATTTCAAAAAGTCATAGAAACACTTGAAATCTGTGCAAAGATCAAAAAACGAAAGGGGCCAAGGGAGGGGGCGGTTTCATTTTTGGTAAGGCTTTTAATGGAGAAAACTAGGAAATCGTTCATCCTTGTGTGTGAGGATATCACAGAGGAAGATGGTATACACTATACACTTCCCCCTATTTTTCAGTCACTAGCTTTTTGTTAGATATCTGATGGCCTTTGTTGGTAAATGAAAGTACAGAAAGTTCTTTGAACTATTACAATTACAATTGAACTATAGTTATAATTGTAACAATTACAATTGAACGATTACAATTACAAACTATTACTATTACAATTTTTAAAACTGATAGTACTCCAAGGGAGTCTTCAGCTCCAGTTTGAGATATGCATAAAAGTCCCCTGGGCAAGGGTGTGAGCCAATCACTCAAAAGGTAAATCTCTCCTTGTTCAGTGAGAGCACGCTTTGGCTTTACAAGGGGAGCCATTTCCGCCCTAGACTGTTACAGCGCTATGATTCCACTTTCATCATCCTATGGAATCCTGGGGTTTGCAGTTTCGGGAGGGGCCAGTCGGCCCCTCCCGAAACTGCAAACCCCAGGATTCCATAGGATAGTGAAAGTGGAATCATAGCGCTATAACAGTCTAGTGTGGAAATGGCCTGAGAGTGCACCCAGACTGATTAAAAACACCAGTGAATCCCAGATTTTCTTCCTGTTCTTCCTGATTTTATTTTGGAGACTCATACTTTTTTTTTTTTTTTGGTTATTGTTGTGTGCCTTCGAGTTGTTCCCACCTTACGGCGACCCTGAGGTGAACTTATCGCAGGGTTTTCTGGGGCTGAGAGTCTGTGATGCACCCGAGGTCACCCAGAGGGTTTCCATGGCTGAGCAGAGAATCGAACCCTGGTCTCCGGGGTTGTTAGTCTAACACTCAAAGCAGTAAACCATACTGGCTTTCTATGTTTTGTTTATCCCAGATTGTCAGCTGCTGGTACAATCAGAGACTTTTTAATATTAACTCCACAGGCTGGTTCATTTTGACCCAATATAAAACTGGAAAGAACTTTCCAGTTCAGCCTGGATGCATCAGGAGATGCGACAATGACCCTGCTTCGGCTCACTGTCCTGTACCTGGGATCAGTTCCTCTAGTGTGGTGGTTTACCTCTGGATTCTTTCCTTTCTCTTTCTGCTCCCAGATCCCGCATTAATCCGGCCAACTATTTCCGTCAGTGGGGAGGCAGTGATTGGAGAGAACATCACTATCTTGTGCACAGTTGGTGATGGACCCATGAATTTCTATCTCCATAAAAATGGAAGCCCAACAGCAAGCTACAATATGACAAGCGCCTTTGACTTAGGCACATTTATCATTCGCAATATCAGCTGGGAGGACAGTGGGAACTACAGCTGCAGCTATACACGTGTTGAGAAACCTCTTGTCTACTCACAGCCCAGTGACTCATTGCAGCTTCTGGTATCAGGTATGGTATCTACTTTGGTCTTGGGTGGTTCTTGGTATTTCAGCTGTGTGTGTAAATAATGCTGGGATGACAAATCTTTGAGGCCTAATTACTTATTATTGACCTCCCTCTTATTATGAGCCACGATATGTCTCAGTGGGATTAGATCAGGTGTAAGCAAAGTGGGAGAGCCAGCATGGTGTAGTGCAGAGCTTTCCAAACTTTTCATGTTGGTGACACACTTTTTAGACATGCATCATTTTGCGACACAGTAAATTCAATTTTGCTAGCAAACCAGAGGTTAACCTAACCCCTGATAAGAGATACAGACACATACATACATTGTAATAACAAAATGTATGGACACAACTTATCTCATGAAAACCTTTCATATATTTTTAAAAATATATGATTTATAAATAATAACATGCATTTCCAAGATTGTAGGCGACACACCTACACACTTCAAGCGACACACTAATGTGTCACAGCACACCATTTGGAAAGCCCTGCTGTAGTGGTTTGAACATTGGACTACAACCCTGGACACCAGGGTTTGATTCGCCACTTGCCATGGAAAACCACTGGGTGACCTCAGACATGTCACATGCTCTCAGCCTCCAGAAAACCCCATGATACGGTTTCCTTAGGGTTGCCGTAAGTCAGAAACGACTTGAAGGCATACAACAGCAACAACAACAAGAAGAAAAAGCCAAGTCCATGGACTCTATGCAGCTCCAAAGTCATTTTTGTGGCCCCTATACCTTCAGTGTACCTCCCACCTAGAAAAAAAAAATCTGAGCATAGACTTTGGCCATTTCTGCACTACACTGTTATAGTGTTATCATTCCACTTTCAACATCCTATGGAATCCTGGAGTTTGCAGTTCAGGGAGGGGCATTTTGACTTCTCAGCTAGAGAGCTCTTTGGCTTAAGTAAACTACAAATCCCAGAATTCCATAGGATGTTGAAGGTGGAATAATAGCACTATATCAGTGTAGTGTGGAAATGGCCATAGTTTCCATACATAGAAGCCTCTAGGAAGACTGATTTGGTAAGAAAACTTAAATCTCTCCCAAACCAGGTTTGTAACTGAATGTGCAAGTGAATGTGAAAGGTGCGATTTCAATGCAAAATACACATTTGCATGTGCAGTGTGCAAGAGCAGCCCATGTACAATGGCACCTCAAGTGCAACTCTGCTTCTGCAACTTTCAGCTGACTTCCAGATCTGACAAAGATGTTCCGGGGACTTCCATAGGGGCACTTATGTATACCAAAATCACTAATGAGATCAAGCCACTTTGGTATGCCTAAATCACTAAGAGGATGTCAGGGAAGAGATATCATTCTTTCCACATTTATATTTCACTCTGCTTCTCTAGAAACTATGGGACTTTCCGCACTGTACTGTTATAGTGCTATTATTCCACTTTCAACATCCTGTGGAATTCTGGGGTTTGAGGCCAAAGAGCTCTCTGGCTGAGAATTCTAAATCTCCCTCCCTAAACTGCACATCCCAGGATTCCATAGGATATTGAAAGTGGAATGATAGCATTGTAACAGTGTAGTGTAGAAAGGCACAAAGACTTATTTAGCTAGGTGGAGAAGAGAGCAGAGGATGAAATAAGCATTATCATACTTAGAAGGGCAATGCGTATGGCTTCAACCTCAGACAGATTCTCTCTCTTTCTCCCACTTTCTTCCTCCATCTTCAATTTACTTCGATTGCTGTAAGTGGAGTTCAAAGTGCAATTAACACTGGAAGAGCAAGAGGAGAGGAGAGGGCAGAGTTTTGCCTACCTAAATTCAGTACATAAGTACCAGAATTGCTGTGCTTACAATAGTGACTTTGTGTGTTCTTTCTCAACTAATAACTTTTGCTCTCTTGTTGCCTGGCCACACCTTTTGATTACACTTCAATATAGTTGAGCCACATGCCTCCAAATTTTCATATTGTTAAACATGTCACCTGCTGTTTGTGTGGCATAAACTGTGGATGATAGTTTTCCTATCCACCTTCATGGGGGTATGGATCCTGATTTACCCATCTCATTCTAGAGAAGCCGGATTACACCACAGGAAACATAATTCGCAGTGGCATTGGAGTCCTGATCCTTTTTCTGCTTGGCTGTCTCTCAATTTGGTTGTCTCAAGATTGCCGCTGCAGAAAGGTGTATGAAATCAAGTCCCAACAACACTCGAGGGAGGAATCTTTGTCACCAGCTCCAGTTGCAACCTCAGCAATAGCATCATCAACTAGTCAGGTAAAAGGAAAGGGAATGATGATACAAGGTTGGAAGAGATGGCTGATTCTCTTCACCTTCCTGATCCTCTTGTCTAAGCTGCAATGTGTTCAAAATTAGAACTAAAATTGGTCTTGGGAGGAAACGTTGGGATCAATTTTGGACATCTTGGGAAAATAGGGATGTGGTATGGGTTGGATGGATCGATTATTTCAAGCAAAAGGGGTGGGTGGGGAGAGTGAATAAAGCATAGCCAAGCATGCAAGCCTGGAAAGTTCCTAAAGCAGAAGTGATGACCCCGTGTATCAGGGTGGAATATAACTGAGTTAGAAGCTTTTCCCAATGTAATGCAAATCACTCAGAAAGTTCCAGCCTCAAAAACTAATCAAGAAAATACAAAGGTATTGAGGGTACAGGTGTTTGTTTGAGGGTTAGAAGAATTAGCTGGTTCTTTTCTGTGAAGGAAATAGCATTTTCCTGCTGGAAAATAATACATCCATGAAGAAATATTAATTTCTGCACAAAAATGCTATTTTCTATGGAAATCAGCTATGTGCAATTTTTACATCAAACAAATCTCCAATTATAGCCTTTTTTTGTAGGGAAAACAACACAAATTTGCGCAGAATAAGTCCCAAAATGTAAAAATTCACACTAGTCAGGATTTTTCTCATTGGGGGTTTCTCAACACTTGACAAATATCTTTTTTGACCGTTTTCCACATATTTTTGAATATTCTTTCCATCCCTGCTACAAACATCTGTGGCATCAAGTGTTGTTTCCTCTTCTTGGCTGGGAAACAAAGTTTTATTTCCATTTTTGTCTGAGATACACCAGTCCCTGCCCACCTGTGTGCATAGTTTCTCCCAAACCATCTAGAGCAAATTGCCAGCTCCTTTGATGCCCAGATGCTGTATATTTAATTCTATGGATTTATCTATTTAAGTTATATCCCCCTTTTCTCCTGGTATAGGGCACAAGGAAGCTTATAATACATTAAAGCCAAGTACAGGTAAAACAAAACAAAGTTTTAAAAGAATTTTTAAAAAAACTTGACAAACAGAACAAAGGATAATAGCATTACACAGCTCATTAAAAGACCTTTCTGACACAGTTAAGATTCAAAGGCCTGCCTAAACACAAAGGCAAATAGAGAACAGACAGGAGACCAGCTGAGTCTCCCATGGGAGGTAATTCCAAAACTTGGGAGCAATCACCAAGAAGGCTCTGTCATATCCTTTCAACACAGGCACCTATAATAGCATGCAGAGAAAGCCCTCTCTCCAAAGATCTTCCAGACAGGTTTGTATATTTTCCATTGTTTACAGCAACATATATTTGCATTAATCCTTTTTTTAATCGGTAACATTGCTAGGAATGAACAACAAATGGCAACAAAACCACGACTTCTGTTTGTGAGTACAGTATGAAGATGAAATAATTTTCTCAAGCTGCAGGATGTTTGAGAACTGCTTCACTTTGCCTAACTATAGTGAAACCATCAGTGGATCATAAGTCATGTCAAGAAGGAACTTGATTTACCCTCTTCATGGTCAGCAAAATCCCTCACTGCAGTTCTGATTTTTTTTTTCCCCTGACAAATGATGTCAGGAAACTTTAGCCTGTAAGCTGTCAGGTTTTCCAAGTAGTCAACTGTTTTGTTGATGTCCAATGATGTATTTTAAAACACTTTAAAATACGCCTTAATTTTTTTTAAAGACAGTCTAAAAACAAGTAGATTTCTTTGTATGTATTTTTCTTTTACAATATGTATTTTAGTTCATTTTCAGCACTGAAAAATTTGGAATGGAAAGGACAACTACATTCAAATTCACGTGCTATTCTGAGAAATGCAAATTACTTAAAAATGTAGACTCAACAGAATTCTTCTGCATCTCTAATCAGTTAATCACTAACCACTATAGTGAGTATTAATGCCATTGACACTCAGGCCCTTTTCGCACGGCATTTGTCATACGAAAGGGCCTCTGGAGCATCGTATGATTGCGAGGAGCATTCCACATGATGTCCTCACAATTGCACGACACTGCCAGGGCCAGCAGGCGCCGATCGTGCAATATATCATTTTTGGCTTTTGGCCGAAAATGATGCACGATTGCGCGTCTCTCTGGGGCCCCACACGCACTTGCCATCCGTGTGGAGCCTCTGGAGCTGCAGCTCTCATGCTTCCTCCCCCAGCGCAAGCTGGGAAAATGCCCGGCTGTGCTGTGGAAGGATGAGGTGGAGCTCTCATATTGCCTGCCGACTGGCAGCCAACTGCTGCGGAGCAGGAGCAGCGAGGACGCGAGTACCTTGCGGAAGAGGCTGCTCACGCGATCCCTGCGTGACTGCGCCGGACACAGGTAAGCTGCGGAAAGGGCCTCAGTTCCTATCTTCCTTTCTTCCCATAATATAGAAATGTTATTTTTGGATTACAGATCCTAGAATGTGTCCAAGATCCATGTTGGCAGGGGGAGTCTGGAAATTATTGTCCAAAACATACCATTTCCAAGCCATGGCGCTGAGCAGGAGTCCCCCAGTGCCACTCTGTGGGACCTTTCCTGGAATCTTTGACATACTACATCCTTAGCCATTGCACTGAAGTCACAGACAGACTATGGCTATATAATGAAAGGGAGCTGAGTTGGTCATTCCTCAGGAAAACAACCTTGATGGAGAAAGTCGATATTTAGCATACCCAGTGGTTGAAGAATTAATGATGAGAAGTATTCCATCCTTGGAATAAGTTATTGGCCTCTCTGGCTAGGGATTTCAGGGTGGTTCCAGTCCAAACAGTAACTTTTCTGAGCACTGATCAACACTTATTGTCACTACAGCACTAAATGACCCAAAGCAATCCCCTAGAAACTGAAGCTCCCATTCCAGAAATGCTAGTTTTTACTGATATATTGTTAGAGGGTGCCTATCTGCTGCGATGTAGACTTGAGTTGATAGATTTGGACTCAAGTTGGACTTAAGTTGCTTCAGTGATTCGACCTGGACTCGACTAGGCCATAAATGATGCACTGACTCAACTCAAGACTTGTATATTTTTAATGACTGACTTGATGCCCTTGGTTCAGTAACAAAACACATTCATCCAGAAACCTTACTACTTTGAACAACGCTTCCATCTCTTTTTGCTTACTCGTCACATGACAATCTCTCTCAAGCACAAAGTGTGGACACATTTCTCAGAGGGGAACAGTAAACAGGTCAGGCAATGGGCTTGAGGTCTGCTCAGCAGCCTGTCCCTGCTGCATATCGAAGGAGCCTTCTAAAACTTTTCCTAAGAGCAGAAGACAAGACTCACTCCCAGTGTGCAGGTGCATTTCTCAGAGGGGAACAGCAAATGTGTCATGCAACGGGCTTAAGGAGGAAGGATCCTTCCTTCTAAAGCTTTTGAATCTTCAATAATGGGGAGTAAGAAGGATCCTATTCCCTACTTCCGAAGCTGCAGATGGCAAAATTGCAAATGTGGAGAGCCGGCTCTGCTTAAATTGTGAAAACTGAATTTATTTCACTCTATACAATGATTCTGAAATTTTGGTTGGGGTATAAAGTTGGCTTCCAGATTTGAGACTTGAAGGTAGAGACTTGAGACTTGGAGTAGACGACTTAAATATATCACTGCCTATCTGCAGCAGAGCAGCTGTGCTGATTAAGGAGCAAGACACTATGGCTTAAAGGAAAATAAACTAAAAACTTTATTACAAGAACTCCATACTAAGATAGGAAAGTTACTGAGGGCTATCTAGTCTAGCTGCATTCTCAGGGAGGACTAGGAAGAAGGAGGAAAGGTCTTGAGAAGTAGCAGAGAGACATCCCTAAGAGTATCAGTTTGCATCACGGGGAGATCAGGATGTAGAGATAAAAGGGAGGACACTTGGGGTCACCCTAACTAACTACCTCTGTTACTGCTGTTCCACTGTGAGGCATTCTGGGTTCTACAACGCTAAGTGTTTTTGTACTTCTAACATATCTGATGCTAATAGTAAGACACAATGCATCTAACAGTTGGTCATAATCCTCATTATGTGAAGACAGAAAGACTAAGATTCTAACTCACCAAGCATACAATGCAACTTCCCACTCCCCACTCCCAAGACTCATGGTTTTGCTGTTATAGTTCCCCTGAACAGCCATCCCATGGCTAATGGAGAGCAGAGGTGGGATCAGCCAAGTGTTTGGCTATACCGCATAGCCAAAAGCCAACCAATGACATCTTCCCCTAAGATCCACCTTCTTCTCCACCAGCAACAGAATGGCTGTTCAAGAGGGCTCTTACTATAAACCCTCCCATCCTGGAGGAGCTATGGTCATTGCAGAAGAGAATGCCAGCTTCCACAATGACCCCTCCCAATACATAGGAAGGCATAAGATGAGATGATGCTTCCGTATATTTTCAACAAGAGGCTGGCAAATAGTTCTAGGTTCTCTGACAGGGAAGAGGATTCTCACCCTCTCTTCCTCTGTGTGGAGGAAAGGCCCATGTGTTCTTTTGCTTATGGATGGGAGGATAATGTGTGACTGCATATTTGTCTGAGCAATATCTAACAAATTAAAAGCAGCCTATTAAACATAATTTGGAAATTTCACCTTTTTAGACTACAATTCCTAGCCAGCATAGCTAGTTATTGAGAGATTGTGTAGGCCAAAAATGTAACATTTCTAAGCTCTGATTTCATCTTGAATATGGTGTCCAGTTCTGGGCAGCACAGTTCAGGAAGGATATGGAAAAGCTGGAATGTGTTCAGAGGAGGGGAACCAAAATGGTAGAAAGCCTGGAAACCACGTCCTATGAAGAGTGGTTTAGGGAGCTGGGTATGTTTAGCCTGGGGAAGAGAAGATTAAGAGATGATGTGATAGGTATGTTTAAATACTTGAAGGGATGTCACATGGAGGAAGGAGCAAGGCTGTTTTCTGCTGCTCCAGAGACTGGAACACAGAGCGATAGCTTCAAACTTCAAGAAAAGAGATTCTATCTAAACATTAGGAAGAACTTCTTGACAGTCAGAGCTGTTCGGCAGTGGAATATACTGCCTTGGAGTGGGGTGGGGGTGGAGTCTCCTTCTTTGGAGGTGTTTAAATAGAGGTTGGGTGGCCCTCTGTCGGGAGTGCTTTGATGGTGTATTTTTGCATGGCAATAGGTTGGACTCAATGGCCCTTGTGGTCTCTTCCAGCTCTATGATTTTATGAGTTTTTATGCCTATGATTTAACTCAAAAGGGATCTCAAACTGATATACAATAAGAAAAAGAACATGAAGTTAACTTTGGAGCAACACACCGGATAAACAGCAACACTCAGTTATCATTAAAAATGATTATCTCCCCCTCTTCCACACCCTTTCTGGCTCCCTATCTATATCAATTTCCTACCAACTGTTGAGTCCTCTATAATTTATTTTTTTCTCAAGCAAAGCTGAACAAAAATAGATTACAGAGATAAACTCTATAGATTTCTGGCTTAGAAACAGGAACTCGAAGACCAGCTCACATATACCTTCCCATCATTTGAACACCTAATGCTTGATTATTTAAGAGAAGTTCTACTGGATCAGATAAAAGGCCTACCAATCTAGCATACTGGTCCCACAGTGGCTAGTCCCCTAGTTACACAAGAGCAAATCATAGGATTGAGAGCCAGCTTTACATAGTGGTTTGAGTGTTGAATGAGGACACTGGGAGATCACAGTTCAAATCTCCACTAAACCATGGAAACCTACTGGATGACCTTGGGCAAGCTACGCTCTCCCAGCCTCAGACAAAGGCAAGGACAAATCCCCTCTGAATAAATTCTGCCAAGAAAACTTGCATCATTTCTGCACGACGACACCCTCCCATGTCATCCTATTGCATTCCCAGCAGTGCCTTTGCTGGGAAGGGAGTGTGACAGGAACGCTTCCCTCCACACCCGGCTGGCTCTTTGCAGAAGGGAGTGTGAGCAGCACATACCTGCCTTCCACAGCACGGCTGGGCTCTTTCCTACGCTGCACTGGAGAAGGAAGCGGCCCATCACGCTTCCTGCCCTTCCACATGGCAGGTAAGGACGGGAGCAGTGTGTGATCACAGGTGCTTAATGGACTTTTTTTCCATTAAGCGAATATCCCACGATAGCGACGCATGGGAACGGGATGGCTGCAAGACCGTGATGACATCATGCGAAAGCATGACCTGTTGGCTGCTGCCATCGTGTCCCCAATGCGGGACTATGACACCATGCGGAAATGGTCTTGGTGATAGGCTCGTTTTAGAGTCACTGTAAATCAGAAATGACTTGAAGGCATATAACAACAACAAAAGCAACAAACCATAAGATTGCCAGTTGTCCCTTATCAATGAGATGTCTTTTATTTGAAGGCCTGAAACTTCATCCCTTAGAAGACTGCCAGATGGAAGCTTTTTCTTGAAGATCTTACAGTTTGGGCAGGCTCGTAGAAGGAGGTATAGACCAGTATTCTATACCAGCTATTTAACAGCTGTCCCCCACAAACCTGATGGAAACATCATTTGCTCATGCGCTGATGCCTTGTGGAATGGATCTCCTTCTCTCTATGCAGCTGCCTTGGAGTGTGGTGGAGTCTCCTTTGTTGGAGGTTTTTAAACAGAGGTTGGATGGCCATCTGACAGGAGTGCTTTGATGTATATACTTGCATGGCAAGGGGTTGGACTGGATGGCCCTCCTCCAGCAATATGATTCTATGATTCCAACTCATCGATTCTATGATCACAGTATAGACTACTTAGTTATGTAAGTCACTCTCATATAGATTGATTGATTGAATCTATATCCCACATTTCTCATTGTATAGGATTCAAGGTGGCTTACAAGCATTTAAAAATGGTACTGTTTTGTTTAAAAAATATATTTATACACAAGTTAAAAACACAAGTAACAATTCAGTTAAAAACAAGGTTAAAACGACATAGGACATAATTAAAACACAATTATAGTACAAAAGATAAAAAGACAACCCCATTAAATGTCCTTTCTGTCATCTAAGCCAACGGTCTGCCTGAAAAAGGATTTTGCCTCTCGGTGAAAGGAAAGGAGATAAGGGGCTAACTATTCATTCTACCACCACTTGCTGGCAGGAGCGCCCCATTCACCAATACTGGAAAACTCTGTCCCTTGGTAGAGCTCCTTGATTTTAAGGTGGATTTGGGGTTGGTTCAGCAGCCAGAGCATAGTCATAACATCATGGCTATGTCTCTGACAGATTTTCACCAACATTTCTGCAAAGAAGACTTTGGGGTTTTGTGTAAGATACAGTATGCTATGGGCAAAATACAGTTTTCTGTGGAAACCCATGAAAAATGAAAAAGTGGGGTCCGTGTCTTTTCACTCTTGCTGAAGCATGGAAAATCTTGTCGTGGTGAACAGATTTTTCTACAGGGCATGTCTACATGATAAGACAACCTTTTTCTCTTCTAGAGCATTTGCCAACATTCTTTAAACTCTATTCAAAGAACAGAAATTGAGTAAATTTATAAAAAGAGCAGGAAGAAGAAAGGGAGGGGAAGAAAAGAAAAGAAATATTTTCACTAATGCAAATTTCTCCCGTCCTGATTTCTAGTCCTGTGGACCACTGCGGTATAGACGCAACCCTCAGAGCCGTCATCCAATTCTTCCTCCTCCTGAATGTCCAGGGATTTCTGCTTCAGTTCAGCATAGATGACACTTTTGGGCTTGGTGTGAGGGCTGGACTCCAGAGACTGCAAGGGAATCAGATGCATTCAGAGATGTAAAAATATACAAAATGCTTGTCTTTTAAAAGGTCAATGATGTCATTAACTTAACAGTGTGAATATTGTCATTGTTATGTCCCTTTAGGTTGGCTGGAACTTATGTCAACCCTATCACAGGGTTTTCTTGGCATGATTTCTTCAAAGAAGGTTTGGCACTGACTTTCTCTAAGGCTGAGATAGCGTGACTTGACAAGGTCACCTAGTGGATTTCCCTGGCTGCATGGGAAGTCTTATTCTCCCACAATCCTAGTCCAACACTCAGACCATTATGATGGCTCTTGTTTTCTTGGCAAGCTATTTTCAGTGAGGGATTAGCTTTGCCTCTCCTCAAGGCTGAGAGGGCATGGCCTGCCCAAGGTCACACCGTGAGTGTCTGTGACCAAGCAACAATTCAAATCCTGGTCTCCCAGAGTCTGAGCTCAACATCCCAACTCACCTCACGCTGGCTATCAAGAATGGTATTAATGTTGTGTACATTCAAGTCATTTCTGGTTTCTGGCAATCCTAAGGTGAACTTATCACAGGTCTTCTTGGCAAGATTTGTCCAGGAGGGAGGGAGTCTGCCTTTGCCTTCCTTTGAGGCTGAGAGAGTGTGACTTGCCCAAGGTTATCAAGTGGATTTCTATGGCTGAGTGGGCATTCAAACCCTGGACTCCAAGTCATAGTCTGACACTCAAAGCACTGCACCACACTGGCTCTATGGTATTAACGTCTGTCCATTGACTTAGCCCAGAGTTAAGCAAGCTGGAGGAGTGAACTGTGGGACAAAACAATGCACTTTGGTAGAGGAGCCCCTGTAAAGCAGAAATATTGCTCCTGGAGGCTGTAATCCTGGCATTAGCTTAGGGTGGGTGAGTGGGTGGGATGGATTTCCCTAGAAAGAAAGTATTGTGGTGATCTGTTTCAGAGCTAAGTATTTTTGTTTGGCTTGGTCTTGAATGAGAAATTCAACACCTGTGCTTGATGGAGATGAAAACTGTTAGAACTGGTTTGTTGTTAATATGAATCAACATAGCTGGATACATTTCCACAGTCTCCTTGTGAGTGTATCTATAGGAATTGTCATGAGGAGTGCCTGGATTTCAAAATTTATCATTACACTGCTGTGCATAGATGTTGCCATGGTAGTCAGGCATCCTTATGGGTTGCATGGGGTCAGAACAAGGTAAGGATGGATAATTTTGGATTTGCTTTGCAATGTGTTGAATTATTTGCTGGTAAGGGGCAGGGGAGTACAGCCTTACTTATTGCTAACACAATTTAACAAAGGTCATGTGAACTCACTGATTCTACTATTTAGTGCTTCATGATTGAATGGAAACATGAAATGCCACCTAGGCCTGGTATTAATGGTCTTGACATTTAGGGTCTTGGCATTTTCAGTCTACATGTATCAGGATCAGGGGAAATATTGCAGAAAGTGTTCTTACCAGATTCTCCATAGGAATCTCTTGATCAGTCGAGTAGCCTATGGGTTAGAAACAAAATCTTTGAATTTTCAAAATATCTGGTCTGGTCAAGAGTAAATACTAGGAATGGATAAAGCTAGTATTTAAAAAAAAAACTACAGATGGACAAATCTGTCCAGTTTGGTTTCTACCAGTTTCAACTTTTTCCAAACTTAAATCCATCCTCTTCTATTTCTGCATGACTTTCCAGTTTTTTAAAAGGCCCACATTAACATTTGTGCACATTCTTCTGGTACAAGTGTCCAGAGGCTGCTGCTGTGGTTAACCGCCATCAAATCAGCTTCAATCTATGGTGATCATGTGAATGAGAAAGAGCTCCAATCAGGCCACACAGCTGTTTAAAAACCTGCCTCTGGTCCTCTTCCTCCTCCACCAGCCACTGGCTGGTCAGTTAAGGATGGATCGCAGTCCATTTCTTACCACCACAAACCTTCTTCTGATGCCTCAACGCACCCAAGAAAAAAGATGGGCAAGAGAGAGGAAATAGAGGCTGACCATGCCAACTCACCCCCTTCCTTCTCCTTTATCTGACCTAGTTTGGACCCTGGCTGTCCATTCTCCCCACTATGCCTCAGGTCATTTCTGCACGAGGCGAGGGAATCGCTCTGTGCTGTTACTTACCAGATCTTCTGGGCACAGACCAATGCGTACTGTCCCTTAAGCCCTTCCACAGGGCTCCTCCGTCTCGTCCAGGGTGAATCGGAGCAGTGCGAGGTCTTAGATCCACACTGCTCCGACTTCCAAAATAGCGGCTTCTGGTTGTTCGCTGAAGCTCGCCATGCCTAAAACCCGCCCTCCGCAAATCGCAGGCTTGCATTGGTGTGAGCCTGCAAATCTGCACAAGTGAGCAGGAACGCAATGGCGCGCTTCGAAAAATTAAAGAACGCTTTTCTACCATTCTTTAAAAAGCGCGCTGGAGGACCAGTTGGGGGCGTTTCAGAGCAGACTGAGGTGTGGATCTCAGGTAAGTAGTCCGGACCTAGTCCACTCCAAGGAATTAAAACGCACTGGGCTGTTTTAATTCCCTCGTGTGGAAATGGCCTCAGTCTCCTCCTCAGTCTCCTCCCCACACATACATACACATACTTTGATATTCGTGACTGTCCACTTCTGTGAGGGTCCTGCGCCCCTAACCCCAGCAAATGTGGAGAGTCAACTGGATTGTAGCCTTCCTCCATTACTACTGTAATCCCCATTCGTAGACCCCGTCTTGGGAGATATCAAATCAATATCAAAAATATCGGCTATGCCAGAGAGGTTGACCGGGTAGGTGTGTAGACAAATAGGTTAACGACTGAGCAGAGGTCGAGACCAGGGAAGTCCCCAGTCACGTTTACCCAAGGAGACCTCGTGCAGGCACGTACGCACAAACAAAGGGTCCTCAGCCAACTTGAGGGGACTACCAGATTTTCCCCTGTTGAGCAACGCTTGCAACAGCAAAACATACTAGGGTGAGGTCCATTGACATGAAACAATCATGCAAGCCATCAAGTAGCCATTGTGCAGTATTCTCCTTCTGTTTCACCATTGTTCTTCCTGGGAAAGGGTCTGCCCTCGAGGTACGTTTGGCCCTAGAAATAGTCCCCCTTTTGAGGCCTTTTTCTGAGAACTCCTCTGCTATGCTAGCAGACCAGCACTCTGTTAGTCGAGAGCTCCCCTCAGCCACATCGCTTCGCTGAGTTCCTTCCATCTCACCACTTCCCAGACCGAAGACAGGGGCAGTATTACCGCCTTTACACCCCCTTTGCTCTATCCCCTATAAGTTTTCACCTCTTTCCCATCTTGATAATCTTTGTGTGCATGCGTGAGTGACTGCGTTTGTGTGGGTGAACATATTTGCTAATAAAATTCTTTTCTTGAGACGTTTGGCTGGTATTTGCGTAGTCCTGGGGTTTGCAATTTAAGGAGGGGCCTTTGAGGCCCCTCTGTAGACTGTAAACCCCATGATTCCATAGGATGTTGAAAGTGGAATAATAGCACTATAACAATCAAGTGCAGAAATGGCCACTAACTACAGCTCCTTGGGCTGTATATTTTCAACTGTGTGCATTTCGGCTATGTCAGTGGTGGAACTTGGAGTGGGTGGGAGGGGGTCAGGGCTATGGTGTGTGGGGGTGTGGCCGCAGTGCATGGGGCATGGCCGCGGTGCATGGGGGCATGGCTAGGGCACACGAGGGCATGGCTATGAGCTGGGACACCCCAAAAACATTGCCGCCTGGGGCAAAGCCCCTCGTCCACCCCCCCATACCTATGTGACTGGGATGTGGCACACATTTTAATCTACAATGGCCAAAATGCCCACGTGGTATACTGTGCTTTGGGTTGATTAGCAAAAACATCCATTTTTAATTTTCTGTCCCAGCTATCAAATCATCTTGGATGATGATGATGATGATGTTCCACTGGAACATAAGCACAAACCAGCCTTAAAGGATGTCAGTCTGTAATCAAATTCCATTCAACACCACTTGTTGTTGTTATTGTGTGCCTTCAATTCATTTCTGACTTAAGTCAACTCTCAGTTGACCTTATTGTAGGGTTTTCTGGGGCTGAGAGTGTGTGATGTACCTAAGGTCACCCAGTGTGTTTCCATGGCTGAGTGGGGAATCGAACCCTGGACTCTGGGGCCATAGTCCAAGGCTGATACCATTAAACCAAAGCTGGTTCTCTCAATACTGCTACCCCCTTTCAATTGATCCCCACACAGGTACTTACAGCCAGGGTTGGCTGCCTTGCGAGGCTTCAACATTCGGAACTCACCAGAGCTAACCAGCAGGAAGGAAAGGAAAAGAATTTCATTACAAATGGCTATCTACATGTCCAGTATGTGCCTTCTATATTCTTTCTCCTTCCCAACAATCACCCAAAGGCTGCAATCCAGCATCCCCTCAGCAATGCATAAATATCTGCATGTAGAGATATGCTAGGCCAACACTACACAATCCCCATGTAGAACAGCAACATTGTGTGACCCACATCAATGATGGAGTGCCATTGTGGATTGCGCAATGGGCAACTGCAACATACAACATTGCTGTATTGGCGACTCCACTTCCACAACTCTCAGCAGAATTCATTTGTTGTGCCATGGGGAATAATTCATTCACCTGTCCCATGCTAGCATGACATATGTATGCATATGTCACTAATAGAAGGCCAGCCACAGCAAGAAAATATCCCAATAGTTCTAGCCAGTAATCCAGCGTCCAGAACAGTCCAAAGACATTAGCCTGAATGCTGTGGGTTAGGCCATTTCCACACTAGACTGCTTTAGTGCTATTATTCCACTTTCAACATCCTATGGAATCCTGAGGTTTCAGTCTACGGAGGGGCGTCAAAGGCCCCTCCCTAAACTGCAAATCCCAGGATTCCATAAGATGTTGAAAGTGGAATAATAGCACTAAAGCAGTCTAGTGTGGAAATGGCCTTAGTCTCAACTAGAGCAGACTCACTGAATCAATTATTGAATGATGAATAGACATGTAGGTAAATAAATTGATTCAGTGGGTTTACTCTAGTCAGGACTGAAAGCAGATTTAGGCCCAGCAGCCTCATTTTTAATTCACAGATTTAGGCCTAGTAGTCTCATTTCCAACCTACTTGATGTCTCTTCCCCCTCAGAAAATGCAGGAGTCCCACAATGCCCAGTGTAACCAACCAGCTTCATTCTCTAATGAACCTTTTATATTTTTTCTCACAGTCTACAAATCCCATCTTAAAAGAATGTGCATTGTGTATTATAATGGAACCTAGGACTCTAGGTTCATCCACCCACCGGGGCTGGACTGACAAACGTTTATCACATGAGGCCATCATTATTATCATCATCACCATCAATATCCCACTTTTTCCCCAATATTGGACTTCAAAGCAGCTTACATACAAAAACAATTGAAAAACATATAAATAGTATACTGTATATTGAAATAGAATTAAACTATAAAATAATTTGAACAGCTAAAAAAAGATTAAAAGAAGCAATTACAATTAAAACAGAACAGCATTCCCTAGCCTGTTCTTTAAAAAATTTCTGTATTAAAGTGAATACAGAATAAAAAGGTCTTTGCCTGCTGCTGGAAGGACAACAAGGAGGGGATCATTTGGGCCTTCCTGGGAAAGGAGTTTCAGAGTCTAGGGGCAGCCACTGAGAAGGCCCTTTCTCATGTCATGTGATAAGTTCCAGCCCATGATGTTATTATCCTGATATAACTCGGATTTACCTGCCTTATTTCATAATCTCCTTGGTCAGATGTGAAATAGCTGCCTATCACAACAGATTCTAGACGTCATGAAAGGGCAGGAAAATAGTTATCTAATTTGATATTACTATATTTTACTGCCAGGCATGGGGGAAAGTGCTTAGGTGATCTTCCCCTTCATGTGCACCCAAATACCTGATTTTGGATACCATGCACCTTGACCTGTGTAGAAGGGATGTACAATGTTACGCTCTGAGTCACACATGGCTGAGCATGCTACCTACGCATTCCTGAATTGTGGTTTCAAGCACTATCTGCTCATTCTAAAATAACACTCTCTTTCTCTAGTTCTGGAAGACTTCTGTGGGTGGGCTTAGACTCCGGTGGGCCTATGCTATTGGTCTAATTCATTGAAAGCTTCTTACTTTCCCAAAGCTGCAGCCCTTCAACACAGTGCAGTGCAAAACTGGAATCTCTTACCTGTGTTTCGACACAGATTCTGGTTCATCTGCAAACAGACATAAAATGAATCCATTGAGAGATTCTTCTCTTAAATTCACACTAAGTTATCTGGCTCACTTACCGTTATTATTGGTTAGAAAAGGGGAAGAAAGAAAGAAGTGCACTGAGACTGTTACCACTTTTCTTGTTTTCTTTGGATGCTACCTTCTCTGATTGTTCGGAAAGCAAACAGATTTCTCCATACTGAACTGGGGACTGCAGCGAGTAGGATCAAATGCCTTGTTCTCCTTTGCCTTTAAAGTGGACCTGGTGACCTTAAAGATGGTCTTCCTATGAGTTTTAAACCCGGGTTTTAAGATCTGTTTGAGACACTTTCTTTTTTGTCCCATCATCAAAAGGCACAAGGCCTTTTGAGAGTCTTTTCAGGAAGAAACGGGACCTTTTCAGTGTATTGCTCCTTTCTTTGTGATCTTCTGCCAATTTTTAGTGAATTTTAGACTGCTGCTTAGGAACAGGTTATAAAATACTTACTTATCTCATTTTCCACATTTAATTATTTAATTATTGGGTTTTTGTTTTAAAAGCACAATTTCATACCAATATGCACGCTTTCCAACCAGAGGTGTGCATATGGTATGGGTGGGGTAAGCAGGGTATGTCTCCTGAGTGACAATGCCAAGAGGGTGCAAAAAAACCATGCTGGAAGATTGAGGGGGGGGGGAGGAAGTGGCGACAGCCCTGGAGGTAGGGGCACAACTTCCATGCACGCCCTAGGCGCTGGATGCTAGATACATCTCTGTCTCCAACCGTCCTGATTTGGCAGGGGCAGTCCTGCTTAACCCTCTGCAATCCCATTTTTTTGGTTGCTTTTAAAATGTCCCTCTTTCTTTCTTTTTCCTCAGCTCATCTCACTTGTTACAAACTGAATTCAAAATCAAAAAGCAGTTTGCACTCAATAAGCTCATCAGCTGGAGAAGAGGGGTGAAATCTTGCTCTTCCCAGCAGGGTCAAGCAAAAGCAAACTGTTCCAACTTTTCCTAGCTTGTATGTTCTTCCTCATTAACAAGCTTTGCCATCTTAACCACACTCTGATGTTACTTGGCCACATGTGTCCTGGTTTTCGTCTCTGAAATGTTGAAGGATACGTTCTCAAATATGGTTTGCCACTGTGTAACGGAAATCAAGTCCGGAATCAAGACCCACAGTTGAGAGAAAGCAGGATTTTATTGAACTGCTAGCAGGGCCTCAGAGGGATCATTCCACAAAGTCTGAGAGCCCCGCCCAAGTGTACAACACTGCCTTTTATACTCAGGCACAAACAAAAACAAGTAACACTTTCCTTATATGGTCATTGTTCCAAAACCCCCACATAACATTGCCCATCTAACTCTTTCCCCGTGTCTTTATCTGATTGGCTGATCAACTCCTACAGCACTTACATGGGTACTGTAGTTTTTGATGGTTTTAAACACACTACCTCAAGTGTCCTCCACTGAAATATAGCCTACACAGCATCCAGTATTCCCTAGTGGCCTCTCTTCTGAGTACTAACCAGGCCTGAACCTGCTTAGCTTCCAAAATCAGACAGGATCTGGTGCCTTCAGCATATTTAGGCCTTATTATTTATCAACCACCATTGATAAATTTTACAATTTACAGACTGAGATAAGCAAAACCAAAAGGCTGTAATGTCTAAATTCCTTTTAGTCTCCACAGCCATGTCACCCAAGTCCTGGTCAAGAACCACTGAACTCCCTTCTCTCCAGAGGTCCGTACATACCATCACGCCTTCTTTTGTACCAAAAGATGACTCCAAACAACAGAGGGAGGAGGAAGACCACAGCTATACATACTCCTATGAGCAGGCCCGATTTTTGATCTGAAAAATATGAACCAACAGTTAGAGAAGAGGATGGCGGTCTCCTTGAAGATTGAGCAAAGAAACACCCACCAATACCACCTCCCTCATATATGTATAAATTGTTTGTTATGTTGTTTGGCAGGATGGAGAGTACACATGTGCAGCAGCTAGCAATACTCCTTTCACACCTCTGTATTTCACAGATGAAAGTTATTAATGGGAAAGAGCATGTAAGCTGGGAGAGGCTGCAGCAGGTTGCTTTAGCCTGAGCCTACTGCAAGATTCTGCAGCCTCCTCTCTCTTCTGCTCTATTGAGTTAATTAATTGAGTGCAAACTTCTTTTGTACTTTGAACTTGGTTTGCAGCAATGGGAGTAAGCTGAGGATGAAGGGGGAAGTGGGAAAAGAGAGAAGGAAGATAGTGTGAGTTTATGATGCTAGGCACATACATATTCAATGCCAAAACCCTGGACAATTTGGACAAATGCTAAGGATGCTATTAGCAATCAAATCATCTGGAGTTTATAATACTGGAAATATGAAACTGGGCCTATCCAGATTAAACAGAGGCTATTTTTGCACTACATTGTTATAGTGCTATTATTCCACTTTCAACATTGTTACCGCCATTGCTAGCCCGAGCTTGTGGGATATAAAGATATTTTTTGATATCAATAATTCGGCCTCATATACCCATTCCCCTCCACGTGCTTGTGAGGCCACCGGACAAGCACGCACACAGGCTCGGCCGATAATCGCCGTAATATTCCAACACAATACAGGCAGGCCAGAAATAGCCGACTCGCAGCTTCAGGAGACCTCAAGGCAAGTACCTCAATTATGTACGCACGCAGCTTTCAAAAGATCCTCTGCCCCGAGCTGGCAGCTTGATGATCGGACTATACAGCACTCAAGCACTCCGTGTTTGCATACTGGCTACCCTATTGACCATTTGGCTATAACTCAGTCATTCAAATTCTGACCTTTCAGTGGCTTTGTCTCCAGCCCCAAATCCATTGTTTTCCCCAAGTCCGAACTAGCCTGCGGTCACAATTTTCCCTATAAGAACCCCTGACTTTGAGCGCTTCCTTGGATCGCTCTTGGCTTCCATCCCGCCTTGCTGTCGCTTTGTCCAGCAAGCCTTCCCCTCAGCTCCACGTGCTGAGATCCACGCTCCCCAGCTTCTCCGCTTCCAACCGGGCTTCAGGCAGGTAGAGTATCACCCAAACCAACAACTCCTCTAAAAATCCCTCTATCCCACTCCAATCTTTATTTCTTTAGTTATCTGTGTGAGTGTGCTGCATACACTGTTTGACTGTATGTTTAATAAAACAACAATTATTATTTCAACTTCTGTGTGCCCCTTGACTCGGCCTGACCCTGTAAACATAGGGTTCAAGATCTCGCTATGTTACCCTGCCTCTCATATTGCTAGGCTGTGCTCTTGGCTAATTTCCCCAACTTATATAATTGAGAGCGCATTTAGGTGTCCCTCTTGGGAGCCCCAGAAATCAGAGTAACAACATCCTGTGGAATCCTGGGGTTTTTAGTTTAGGGAGGGGCATTTAGAATTCTCAGCCAGATTGCTCTTTGGCCTTAGGAAACTACAAACTGCAGAATTCCATAGGATCTTGAAAGAAGAATAATAGCACTCTAACAGTGTAGGGAGGAAATGGCCAGAGTTGTAGCTATGTGGGGGCAAAATGAGAGGATTGCCCCCCAAGTTTAAAATTCTGACCCTCCCAAATAAAATTTTCCTTCCATCTCCAAACTTCTAGTATTGCAGAAAACAGAACTCTGTCAATCATTTACACCTAGAGCTCTTTGACTGTGTTCACATCTCCTTGTTAACTTTGCCAGCCTGTTTTCTTCAGATGCCTAAACTGTATTTCAAAATGCTCAACACAAATTTTAGGCTAAAAAGTTGGGGACTGAAGGGGAATTTCATGCGCAGGAGGAGTGGAATTCTTATTTGGTCCTCTCATCTTCCCTCCTCATAGCTACACTCCAAGATCCAATTAACTATGCTTATTAAATAATTAACTTGCCCCTAGAGAAAATCTCCAAAAGAATCATGAGGAGCAAGACTGAAAAACACCAGAATGGATGCCATACCTGATATCAGAAGTTCCACTGGATCACTAAAGTTTGAGAAAACAAAAGGTCTTTCCAAATACGCATAGCTACAGCTGTACTTCCCTTCGTGCTCTTGGCTAACATTATGGATAGAAAATTCAGAGATATCGAAGTTAAGTTTCATGGGCCACCTTCCTGTTGTAATCCCAGCTTGATGGAGGTAGAATCTCATGGGTCCATCCGTAGTTTCACACAGGATCTTGACTTCTGCCCCAAGGGCAACTGATCTGCTGGGGTATATGGAGATTCTCGGTCTAGGCAAGTGTGGATCTAGGCTCAGAGGAAAATAAGAATTTAGATGTGGTAGGGAAAGGAGACCCCATGTGGTGTACTGGTTTGAGAACTGGAGTACAACCCTGGAGACCAGGGTTCGATTCCCCACTTGGCATAGAAACCACTGGGTGACCTTGGCTACATCACACATACTCAACCCCAGAAAACCCTCTGATAAGTTTGCCTTCATGTTGCCATAAGCTGGAAATGACTCGAAGGCACACAGCAGCAACAACAACAAGGAATGGAACCTTTAGTATACTTGAGCAAAGCACAGAAGGTTTCTCACACAGGCCCAAAATGGCATGAAGAAGATTAATATTGCACTTAGGAGCATAGACAAGAGGTTGCAGGGCATGGTGTTACAGTAGACAAGGAAAAGAGATAATCTGCTTGCCTCTCAGAAATGTAGGGGAAAACAGTCTCCTTTTCTCAGTGCTACCTGCAAAAGGCAACAGGGAGGCAAAAGCTTGCTGTTGCCCAGTAGCAATGCTTTTCTTTAAACCACTGATGAGAATTGAGTAGCCAGAAGTGGGGGGGGGGAGGCTTTGCAACCCCGACCAATTTTTGGCAGGGGAAGAGGAGAGGAAGGGGTGGAATCGTGCCCTTCCCTAAAGACTCAGGCAAAAGCAAATCACTTGTGTGTTCTTCCTCATTAATAACTGCTGGCATCTTGATCACACTGTTACCCTGTTTTCTGGGGGTCTTGGGAGGGACGCCAAATTGCTATCAAAATTACACAAGTTGGGGAAATTAGTTCAGAGCACAAGTTGGCAAAACGAGAGGCAGGGTAAATTAGCAGGATCTTGCAACCCAGTGTCTATGGGGTCAGGCAGAGTCAAGAAGCAAACCGGTTGGAAAATAATGAATGAGCTTTATTAAATACAGGCACACAATGTAAGCAACACAAGTACACAGATAACTAAAGAAAATAAAGATGTGAGTAAGATAGGGGATTTTTAGGGGGACAGTTGGTTCGGGTGATACGAAACCTGTCCTGAAGTCCAGGAGAAAATGGAGAGCGAAGCTGGGGTTCGATGTATCTCAGCAGGTGGAGCTGAGGAGAAGCTCGCCAAGCAAAACAGCAGCAAGGTGGTCTGGAACTCGGGAGCAATCCCAGGAAGCGCTCAAAGTCAGGGGTTTTTATAAGGAGAATTGTGACCGCAGGCTAGGTCGGACTTAGGGGAAAACAATAGATTTGGAGTTGGAGACAAAGCCTCCGAAAGGTCAGAATTTGAATGATTGAATTAGAGCCGAATTTCTCAATAGAGTAGCCGGTATGCAAATGTGGAACACTTGGGCGTTATATAGCTCAATCATCAAGCTGCCAGAGCGGGGCAGAGAATCCTTTGTAGGTTGCGTGCATACCTAATGGAGTACTTGCCTTGAGGTCTCCTAAAGCGGCGAGTCGGCTATTTTCTGGCCTGCCTGTATTGTCTAGGAATATTACGGTGATTTATCGGCCGAGCCTGTATGCGTGCTTGTCCGGGGGCCTCGCAAGCACATGGAAGGGATATGTGAAGCCGAATTTAGTGATATCCAAAGATATCTTTTGATATTATATCCCCAAAGCTTGGGTTAGCCAGGGCAGTAACAACACTCTGGCCATTTCCACACTACACTGTTATAGTCCTATTATTCCTCTTTCAATATCCTGTGGAATGCTGGGGTTTGTAGTTTACTGAGTCCAAACTGCTCTCTGGTTGAGAATTCTAAATTCCCCTCCCTAAACTGCAAGTCCCAGGATTCCATAGGATGTTGAAAATGGAGTGTAGTGCAGAAATGGCCTCTGATGTTGCTTGGCCACATGTGTCCCAGGTTTCTTCTGTGAAATGTTGAAGGACATGATATTATTTTGCCCTTCTTCTTCCACTGGGTGGAGGGGGAATTTGGCCTAAATTCTCCACAATTGGATCAAATCCTCAAAGCAAACTAGGCCAACTTATCCATAACTTCACTGTCCCAAAGGTAAGCCTGTTCCTGAAATAACAATGACCTTGCGGAACAGCAAGAATTTGTAACAAAACACTTAGGTCCTTTCCGCATCCTACCTTTTCTCGGCGCTGGGGTGCTGTCATGAGCCAGGCTGAGCATGCTGCCGGTTCAGACTTGGACTCCGATTTAGACTTGGACTCCTAGCCGAGGGAGGATCCCTTGGAGGGGCGTTCGGGAGAGGTGGCTCCTTCAGAGTCTAGGGAGGAGTCTGCCAACGACCCCACAGCTATCCCAGGCACGGATCCCGAGCCAGTACCTGCAGCAGATGTTTCTGCTCCAGAGGCAGAAGCTAGTGCTTCTGACTCGACAGAGGCTGGTGTTTTTGACTCCAGCCCGGAGTTTGCAGCAGACCCTCCCCCCATGTTCCTCCAGAGGCGGCTGGAAAAGGGGGTGGTTCGGAGGTCTCAGCGGCTGCAGGAGAAGCGTCTGATGAATCGGCCCTGAAGTCTTGAGGGGCTCCAGCTTTGAGCTGGGACAACGGACATTTGATCAGCCCCAGCTCGGCTAAAGACTGTGTTTAAGACAGACGCTGTTGGAGTTGGGCACGGGGCAACAACCGTCTATCAACTGGGAATCTGCATCCTGTGGCATGGGCTTTCTGTTCCAGGCTAAACCTTGCTGTTTGAGTTTGCTGCTCCTGGGACTTGGATGCTTGTTTTGGTGACATAACCTCTTAATTTCTTTATTACTAAAGCCATAAACTCAGCTCCTGCCTCTGTGTCTGCTTAGCCGCCGCCTGACATTGACAGGTGCGGTGATGGCTGCACTGAGACAGGAAGCGTAACTGGCCCAGCTCCCGAGGCTCCGCACGCCAGGTAAGTGTGCGCGGGGCCCGGGAGGAATGCGCGATCGCGCAGCATTTTCAGCTGAAAGCCAAAAATGCAAAGGTGCGTGATCGTTGCCTGCCGGCCCCTGGAGCCTTGCGCGATTGCAAGGGCGTCATGCAGATTGCTCCTCGCAATCACGCGAGGCTCCAGGCCCTCTTTCGTATGGCAGATGCCATGCGAAAAGGGCCTTAGTTTAGCTGTGCTGCACTAAATAGCACTCATAGTGGGAAAGCAAATGTTATTTATTTATTTATTTATTTATTTATTTGAAACACATGCACGCACGCGCACACACACTCACACATACCATAACAAAATTGCCCATTCAATAAATGGGGTGACTCACTGAATCTATTGCCTCTGTTCAGGACTGATCAGTCAGAAGAAACCATCATGGTAAGTTGTAATTCAGCAGTTTAATGCCTAGGTCTCCCTTTGAGGTTCTTTGTTCAAGTGATATATACTAAAAATCATCAGCACTGGGGTCTTAATAAATGAAAATTTATCCTGATGCTTCCTGAACATTACCATATCTGTGCTCAGGTTTATCTCTGTTTATTTTCTTTTTGTGCAGAGCAGTGCTTCTTAAACTCTCTGTTGTGAAGAACTGTGGGGTTCCCTTCCAATGTGTCAGGGACAAGCACCATATTTGTGCCCATTAACTACTGTAATCCCCGCCTTATATGTGGTTCCTCTTTTCCCAGTTCCAGTTACCCATCATCAACCACAGTCCAAAAATATTAAATGGAATTCTGGAAGTAAACAATTCATAAGTTTTAAAATGTATGCCATTCTGAGTAGCATGATGAAATTTCACACATCCTGCTCCATCCTGCCTGGGACGTGAATCATCCCTTTGTCCGGCATATCCGCACTGTGTACATTAGCCATCCATGAGTCTCTTAGTAGACGTCTCTGTTATCGGATCTACTGCTCTGATATCAGAGTGCTTGTGTTCAAGTAAACCTTGATACTTAATAATGGCCCCAAAGCTCAAAACCTTTGTCATAGGTATGCATGTATAGGAAAAAAGACATAGTATATAGAGAGTTTTGTACTCTTTGTGGTTTCAGGCATCCACATTGCAGGTTTTGGAACACAGCCCATGGATAAAGAGGGACTACTGTATAACTGTTCCTTTCTTTCCTGGAAACTCCCTGTGGATTGGCAGCCAAAAACTCATGGACCGTGCAAGCCCAATTTTTAAGATCTTTCGTGGAGGAGGTCATTGTGGTTCCATCACTATTACAGGCACATTTGATGAGGACTTGGGATCTTTTCACACGTTACCTTTCTCCTGGAGCCATCATGTGCCGATCCCGGGAAAGTCTCTCCCAGGAGGGAATCACATCTGCTGTGTTCTCTCTCTGCACCAGCTGGATGGGAGGAAGCACGATGGCTCAGCTCCTCCCTTCTGCAGCGCAGCCTGGCAGTTTCCCAGGTTGCACTGCAGGAGGAAGCGCAATCATGGTTGCGCTTCCTGACGTTCCGCATGACAGGTAAGTGCAGGAGGGATGCGGGAGAACTCCGCAATCATGGGTCATGTTCGGGAGAAATCTGAAAATGATTTAATCTGTGATTGCAATGGGATGGCCACAGGATCGCGACAACATCATGCAGAACCATCATTGCGATCCCGTGGCCATCCCATGGCCATTTCACATTGGAAGTGGTGTGCGAAAAGGGCCCTGGGCAAGAGCCTTTTTAGTAGCAGCTTCCAAGTTGTGGAACTCCCTACCATGGGATGTGTGGTGTAGCTCTCTCCTGTTCTCTCTCTTTCTGCTGGCAAGCAAAGAACTTTTCATCTATGCAAATCTTTGAGTCTTAACTTATTTCGCAGTACTGTTATTTAATATGGTATCCTGTGCTTTCATTTTTTTTAAAGTTTTAAAATTGTTTCAACTTTAAACTTTTTAAAAACTTTTGTGTAGGAAGATTTTAGCTGTACATTATTTTAATTTGTTTCAAGCTGCCCTGAGTCTCATGCCAGGACAAAAGTGGGGTATTCAAGAAGGAAGGAAGGAAGGAAGAGAGGAAGGGAGGAAGGGAGAGAGGGAGGGACTGGCATGGGTCTACTGACCACCAGTTGGAGTGGTACTTGTGCAGTCAACCTTCTTCAGCACCTGAGCTCTGTTGGGTAGCAACTACCGTCATCCTCAATCAATGTGGCCCTTGAGGGAAAGCTGTTGTAGAGACTGACTTGCTGATCTGTCTGTTTTAGGGAGGCCAAAGAAGGGCTTTGGGGGTTTGTGATGATATCTATGTGAGTAGTGGTTTAAGTGTTAGCCTAAAAAACTAGGATTCAAATGCTAACCTTGGGCAAAAACCCACTGGCTTACCTTTGGCAAGTCACACTCTCTCAGTGACAGAGGAAGGCAAGGGCAAACCCTCTCAGAAGAAATCTTGCCAAGAACACCTCATGATACCATCACCTTAGGGTCACCTTAGGTCGGAAATGATTTGAAGGCACACAGCAGCAACAATGAAAACAAAAGTGTCTATAATGCTTTGGAGAAGAGGAGGGAAATGTTTTGACCTGGAGGTTGTCAATATACTGTACTTTGCAAACATTCCTGGGCTGTTTTGCTATTAAACACTCAGTAGATCAACATATAGAACAAACATAAGACTGAAAAGGTTCGGGCAAAGGCAGCTTTCTGACAGCCCTCTTACCTCTGATCAGCAGCTCCACAGGATCGCTAAGTTCAGAGGAGAGAAAAGACTCTTCTGACTCTGTCTGGTAACTGCAACTGTAGTTGCCTCCAGGGTTTTTGCTTGCAGTGTTGATGGTGATTCTGGCTCTGCTAGCCTTTGTGAATTGGGGAATGATCCATTCTCCAGACTTCTGGAAATAGAACCTCAAGGCCCTCTCCTGAGTTTTGCAATGGAGATGGACAATTGCTCCAAGGCTGATGTTCTCAGCTGGTTCTACGGAGATTTCAGGTCTGGGCATTTTTGGATCTGTGTAAAGGAAGAGGTGGGTTGGTAAAAATTTCCTCCTTGTATTGCCAGGTCCCACTGATCTTTGGCACTTATCTCAACTTGAAGGATAAACAGAGGAAAGGGTAACACCATTTCTTGTCCCACAACTTCAGAATCCCTTCGTTCAATCACACACCATTTCTGCATGATGATGCCCTCCCACCTCGTCCCATCGCAATCCCAGCAGCAACTTTGCTGGGAAGGGAGTGTGACAGGAATGGAAGGGAGCATAAGTGACATGGGTCTGCCTTCCACAGCACAGCTGGTGTCATGCCCTGCCTTGGAGACCCTGGCTGTGAGGAGGAGGATTCTGAATCTGAGGCAGAAGTTTCCCTAGAGGCAGGAGTTTCCCCAGAGGCAGGAATTTCCCCAGAAGCTTGCTCAGAAGAAGATAACAAACAACAGCAGGGGCCTGATCAAGGGGAACAAATATCAGAGGATGAGATAACACAGATGCCTACCGTGCAAGAGAGGCGATGTCAGAAAGAGGGGCTGTGCCACTCAGCGCGTTTAAGTAGCAAACAAGCCCTAATGAAGGAACACCTGTGGACAGCATCAGTAAGATAAAAGGCTTTCAGCTGACCCTTTCCTTTCAGGGTCAGTAACTGATCTTTCCAGTTGTGAAGCTCTGCTCTGTGTTCTCTTGTACCTGGATCATCTTGAACCTCTGCCTGCTTGACTATGACCCTTTTCGCACCTTACCTTTTTGCAGTGCTGGGGTGTGGGGCTTGCGCAAGCAGCCTCCGGAGGAAGGCTCTCACTTCCCTGCTTCTTTGGCTCCGCATGAGCTTCTTGCTCGTGTGAGAGCCCTGCCTCGTCCTTTCACAGTGCAGCCTGGGACCTGAGGAAGTGCGACCAAACCGGCTCCCGAGGCTCCGCACGCAAGGTAAGTGTGCGCGGGACCCCGGAACAATGAGCAACCGTGCAGCATTTTCGGCTTCAGGCCCTTGAGCGTCGTGCAAATGTGAGTGCGCCGTGTGGACCGCTCCTTACATGTGCGCAATGCTCAAGGGGTCCTTTCACATCAGAAATGCCATGAGAAAAGGGCATATGACTTGGATTTGTTTGCTCCAGAACCTGAATTCTGTTTGGACATTTCCCCACTCTTGCCTTGTGAGTAAGCCCTGCTCTGCCGCTCATTGATTAATTGTCTGTTCCGCCCTGGACACAACAGCCAGGCTCCTTCCCATGCTGCACTGAGGAAGGAAGTGCCCCATCACGTTTTCTGTCCTTCTGCGTGGCTGGGAAGGACAGGAACATTGCCTGATCATAGGCGCTTAACAGATTTTTTCCATTAAGTGAATATCCTATGATTGCAATGCGTGGGGATATGATGGCTACAGAACCATGATGATGTCATGTGAAAGCATGACCCACAGACTGCTGCCATCATGCCCTCAATGTGGAACTGCGACACCATGTTGAAATGACCACAGTTACAGTACTGTAATGCATTCTTTTAAAGATCAAGTGTTGACTCCGCATTTGGTCACATGGAATCACTTCCACAGATACAAACCATGACTATCCTTAATTAGCCCCATGCTTTCAATAGGTGTACTTTAGGTATAGTTAGGTGAGGATCCATCCTCAGGAGGTGAACAGAGGAACAGATGTTGCCTCCGATGCCTTCTGGAAATCCAAGGAGAAAGTGAGAACTTTTCTCCATGTGCAATCATTTATGAAGACTCTCTGCTTCTGGAAAGTCTAACATGCTGCTGCTGCATGGTCTTCACTAAGGGCAGGCAACTTCTAGAAATTCATGGGCTACGTTTGTCATCAGGATCTCAGATAGCCTGAAGGTGAACTGAGTGCACTTCATTACAAGTTAAATGTGCTTACTCTTCAAAGAGTGGGCATTTTTTTTCTTCTACCAGAGTGAATTTGATGACAGAGACTCTAGTGGGGGCTTCAAAAATGTCTGGAAGGCTGAATATAGCCCACAGGCTCTATGCTGCTCACCCTGATCTTGCGTGATCCCCACACCCCAGCTCCGCAAAAAGGTGAGTTGCGGAAAGGGCCAGTGACTGGGAAGGAAGGTAAGTAAATAACACACAGTCAAGAGTCTTTTGCAAATTAGAGCAACAAATCAATTAAACCTTGCAGACTGCAGCAAGCTGCTACTTTAGAAGGTGGGCTAAGGATCTGCAAACATTCCTTTCTCCTTGCTCAGCACTGAGTCCTCCAAAACTGGCGAATTTGTTCCCTTGTCTGCTTCCTGGAGATGACCTACAAGCACTGGAGACTCAGGTCATTTCTGCACTAGACTGTTACAGTGTTATTGTTCCACTTTAAACATCCCATCCAATCCTGGGGTTTGCAGTTTAGGGAGGGGCCTGGCCGGGATTTCACAGGATGTTGAAAGTGGAATAATAGCACTATAACAGTCTAGTGCGGAAATGGCCTCAGTGCCAGGTGCTGAGATGTGGCAACCCTATCTCTACTATGCCACCAAAATGAGAAACAGCTTTCCCAATTGGGCCTGGCAATTTAAGCAGCCAATTCCCAAAACCACATGAAAGCAAGCATTTTCTAATTCTTCCTCCAGCTTGCCAATCAAGTTCAGCTTCATGATTTCCTAGTGAATTCAGATGACATGTTTGAGGAGGGCCCTGGCACCTGCAAAACATGCTTGGGGTCCCATGCAAGCCCCAGAGTGCATATTCCTCATGCCAACTCAAGTCCTAACTGTGAGTCCAGGATTAGGTTCATGTTCTGTATATGAAAAAAATTGCACATAATTCATCACAACCCTCTTTTTCTGAGCATGTTCATTGGAGAGGAAGTGGAACTTCAAGTCTTACCTGTTATCAATAGTTCTGCAACAGTGCAGGCATCCAAGGATGTGGGAACTTCCTGTGAAAGGCTGCAGCAGTAACTCCCTCTGTGCTCCCATCGTAACTCGCTGATGGAGAATTCTGCCATCTTCTCATTTGAGTTCAGTGCCTTGAACCTTATTAAACTGCCAACTTTATGAAGATACAACTTGGTGTTTCTGACTTCAATAGAGCACTGAATGGTAATGGGACTTCCTAGCTGTGCAATGTTGCTTGGCCTCATAGAAATTTGGGGAGCTGTAGGCAGAGAAAGATAAGATCATTTTTAACTCTCAGTTTATGAATTGATGTCTAATCTGCACCTTTCACCAAAGTAAGTTCTCTGGACAGGAAGGGAAAGAAAAATTCTCAAAAGAGAAATAGCATCAAAGAAAATTGGTTTTCACTTGCTATCTGAAAATTCTCAAGGAGAAAGACAGTCAGTCCCCCTGGGGCAGATAGCCACATACCTTCCAATAATTCATGATAAATATGAGAACCCACGTGGCCCAACAACATCAGTGTTGTTATTAATGAAAAAGAAGACACAAAACTAGGAGAGGCTGCAGCTGTGTGCTTTTGCCTGACCCTACTGGGAAGAACAAGATTGCCCCTCTTCTGTCCTTCCCCATCTACTGAATTAAGAAAGTGCAAACTACTTTTTCACTTTGAACTCAGTTTGAGCAAGTGAAGTAAGCCAAGGACAAAGGAGGGAAATGAGAAGAGAGTGAACCTGGGACATTTTAAAAGCACCTGAAAAGTGAGATGACAGAAGATTAATCGGGACTATCCCTACCAAATACATCACTCATAGGATATGGATTCCATAAACCCTTTCCACAGGATGACATCCTCCCAGCATGAGGATGCAAGAGGAGTGGGACCACAACAATGTTTCTGCACAATATCATCACGGTTCCACCCT
This sequence comes from Cyclura pinguis, assembly GCA_030412105.1. Taxonomy (NCBI): domain Eukaryota; kingdom Metazoa; phylum Chordata; class Lepidosauria; order Squamata; family Iguanidae; genus Cyclura; species Cyclura pinguis. The sequence continues at coordinate 15,682,168 of CM059604.1, forward strand.
TCTTGCATTGCCAGCCAGTGCAATTGCGGGGTATATGACTGATGAAAAAACTCCATCAATGGCCCCTGATCGTGCGAGCCTTCCATCACAGCCGGCAATGCAGAAGGGCTGGAAGTGTGATCAGGTGCTTCTTTCCCCACTACAGCATGAGAAGAAGGCTGGGTGCAATGTAGAAGGAAAGAACATGTCCTTCATGCTCCCTTTCTCAGGCAGGCGGTTGGGTGCAGAGGGGATTGTGATGGGACAACATGGGAAGCGTCATTGTGCAGAAAAGGCCATACTTATGAGAATGTCCTCACATAACACATCTAGAATTCCCAGGTCACCTTAAGGTCTCCATAAGCCAGAAACAACTTGAAGGCACAGAATAACAACAAAATACGCAAACACCATGCCTTGTTTTATTGATCTTTTTAAAACCCTGGTGATCTTTTTTGTTTCCTGATTTTTTTCACATTTCAATTTTTCAAATTTGGGAGGGTTGAGGCAAATCCCATCCTCTGCTGAAATATCTCTATTGGGAGAGGGAGCTTGACATCTTTAGGCCAGGATGAGACCAAAGAGCAAGAGTTTGGGCATCCTGGTGGTTAACGTGGAGAAAAATGAATCTGAGACCTTACCTAATACCAAGAGGTTCACAGAATTGCTGGGTTCAGAAATGAAAAACTCTGATTGAGGCCTATAGCAGCAGTAGTAGCTCCCTTCATGCTCCTTGCGGACATCTTGGATGGAGAACAAGGCGGAATAATGTTTTGGTTCCATCAAGAGTGGCTTCATATCATGCCCAGCCATGACAAGATAGACCTTGTCAGAAGGCCTTTTCACTGAACAGTGAATGATGATGTGATCTCCAAGATGTGCCACACTACTAGGCATTGTGGCAATTGTGGGTCGAGGTAGCTCAGCGTCTGTGAGAAGAAAGTAGACACAGTTCAGGACATTTGATCTAAAACTTGCCATGGTCCATCCAGGAATGGGATGCTGTCAGAGGATGTTCAGAACCACCCTCACATCAATGGCCTCTTTATGTACTTTCATATACTCTTTCATAGTTCTGTTGCGATGATGATTTTCATGTAGATAAGCTTTCAATTACCATTCAAACTAAATTCTTTCTCTTCTTCCTTTGCAGTAGATCACTGAAGAATGAACCTAAACTGAAAGAATAAAGCCTTGCCTTGCCTTTCAGAGGAAATCTGCTCTGCTCTTGGCCTATTCAGTGCATTTTCCATAGTCACCGACAACTGTACCCCTCAGAAATGATACAAATACTAGCAGAAGACTTTTATAACACAACAAATTGATGAAGAGTGCACGTGTGCGGTGGCCAACAATACTGATTAAAGACTAAAGACGTCAGTGTCTAACAAAATAAAATAAGGCTTTATAGAAGGATTTCATTAACACTATAAGAACATTCTCTAAGGGTACATCCAGATAGAAAAGGGCTCAGGATCTATCAAGAGTTTCCAGTTCTTTTTGTTTTGATTGCAACTGCATATTCGAGGGTTTGCATCCAGTCTCACTTGAAAATGTCCCAGGTCTCCCTCTTTCCTTCCCTCTTTTGTGTTGTTTCCTTTCCCCTTCCCACTCATCATAGATCACATCCAGTCTCATGCAACATTTCAGAAACTGGTTTCTATCAATTTCCACTGAACCTTCTTTTTTAAATACTCATTTTAGACTAATTTTTACTACTATATGAGAAGCATAACTGGAGTTAGTAGTTTTACTCTATTTGCTGCTTTAAAATGTTATTTCCTTAGTTTAAACTAATTTAGAATCTAGAGTAAGTTGATCACTGATTACAGTTGATTAGAAGTGATTTTTATTAACCAACTAATTGTACAGTTATATAGTTACAATGAGAAGACCAATTAGCAACAAATATTAATTTTTGGTATAAATTTAGGATTTAATAGTTAGGTGTAACTGCTTGATTAATATGTGCTGTTTCTAACAAGGGTGGGAATCAATTTTTAGTTATTTCCAGTTTTGTTATATATTGTTGTTGTAGTTTTGTTATATATTGTTAGATACTGTTGTTTGTAGCTTTGCTTTTTTCATTTGTATTGTATTCTGCTGTTGTGTGTGGGTTTTTTTTGTTTGTTGTATTGTTTTGTAGTGTTGTTGCTCATTTTTATTCAATCTACTATATAAAAGTCAAAGTTTGTGAGTGATCTGGTGATTGTCTGTGTCAGGCAGGTGAAGACCTCATATGATTGGCTGTATGAGGCAAGAAGACCTCATACGACTGGTTGGCTGTGAAGATCCTATGGAATCCTGGGTTGGCAGTTCAGGGAGGGGCCTTTAGAATTCTCAGCCAAAGAACTAAGGCCGGTTGCTATGGAGATGAGGCCTAGTTGGCAAGGAGGACGGCAGTGTAGTTCCCTCAGGAACCGAACCTCTATATGTTACAACTCTGAATTGGGGAATATTTGGAAAAGTTACAGGTAGTGGAATAGGCCAGCTGCTGTGGAGATGAGACCTAGCAGCAAGGAGGAGGACAGGCATTCCTTCAGAAACCCAACCGCTATATGTTAACAACTCTGAATACGGATTGCATTGGGAAATATGGGGAAAAGTTACAGGTACTGGAAAAGACAGTTTGGTGAGTTCTTAAGAGGAAAATAAAATCCCGGGCAACGCCAGGAAAATACGCTAGTAAACTTATAAAAATAAAATAAAACAAAAGTGTGTTTCAAAAGATTTTTTTCCCCTGTCACTGGACTCCCTTTCACTCTACACCAGCGGTTCTTAACCTGGGGTCTACAGACAGCCAGGGATTTCTGCAGACCCCAGCAGCAGCAGCAGCAGCAGCAGCAGCAGCAACAGAGAGGATATGTAAAAGCAAGAGTGGCTTCTGTCCCTTGGCAGCAACCAATGCATCAGCTGCCCCGGGACCCTCCTACATTATTCATTTCTGACACTATGATTCTATTTTAACTGCCATGGCTGCATCCTACAGAGTCCTAGAATTTGTAGTCTGGTGAATCACTAGCCTTCTCTGGGTGAGAATTGTAAATACCCTTCCCTAAACTGCAAATCCCAGAATTCCATGCGATGGAACTATGCCAGTTAAAGTGGAATCATAGCACTATAACTGCATGGTGTGGAAAGGCTCTAGAGCAGAAGGGTACAGCTCCTGCTTGGGGTGGCAAAGGGTTGGCGGTGCAAGCCCCTCCTTCCTTAAAGAAGCTTCTGACTGCATATGTAAAGTAGAATTTAAAATGGCTGTCATTTCCTTCTGCTTTGGAATCCTCCTGTCCTTCTGGCTTAATCCAGCTATTGAGAAGATCATTGATCTTACCTCTCATCAGTAGCTCCAAAGGGTCACTATGTTCTGAATAGGACCTGCTGAGGGAGTGGTAATAGGAGCAGGAATACAGCCCTCTATCATCTCTGTTCACAGGATTGATGGAAAAGTAAGCCTTTCCCCCATCCATTTCTGCCACAAAGCTGGTGTTCTGGCTCCCTTTCCACAGGTAGAACTTCACCCCCCAAGGGTAAGGACTCTCACAGTGGATTGTGATGTCGGACCCCTCCAACACTCTCCATGAAGGACTCACAGAAATGGAAGGAGCACCAGGAATTCTCCTTGATGAATAAAGAAATTAAACCGATGTAAGTGTTCAGGCTGGACAGGAACACTATAGCGGCAATTCAACATAGCTCATCGTAATATACTAGTTCTACATGTGGACCAACTCTAGGCTAAGCCATATACCACCATCCTGACTTCCCATAAAGAGCCTGAGGTCCTCCTAAAAACCTATGTCCAGTATTTCCAAGAATTCCCTGGGAAGACTTCAAGGTAGGGAAAATGTCATGTAGGTCTCCAAAATAAAACCAGTTTGTACATGAGCAAAACCTGGGACTTCCAGAGACTTTTTTTTTCTTTGTTTCAGATTGTCTTGTTACATGCCCAGGTTGATGGCTAGTATCACAATAAGTTGTACAGTACAGGGAAATTCACAGATTGGCACAGGCAGAGCAGTGAACTGGCAATATAACTAGCCAGTGGAGATTCTGATTTCACTGTGCTGTCTGTCCACATTCACAAGGAAGAGAGTAACAAACATCTCATCATGTGAAAAGAGTTTGTACGAATTAACGTAGAAAATGTGGGAGGACATGAGGGATGTTTCTTGCCTGTGGAGAAATCATTTCCAAGTTCTAAGGGTCAAAGGAACTAGCATGGAATTCCCATCTGCTGCTCTCAGTCACAGCATACTCTTACCTTCTTGAGAAGTTTCCTCCTAAGGTGGACAGCAGCCTGCAAAGAGAAAAACAGTCATTACAAGAAGGGGATCACATCAAGAGATCATTAGTAATCACATGTTCATCATGTAGTGATTTGAGTGTTGGACTAGGCCTGTGGGAGATCAGTTCTGACTCTTTCTCAGTCATGGAAACCCGCTGGGTGACCTTGGGCAAGTCACAGTCTCTCACCCTCAGAACAAGGCAGCAGCAAACCTCCTCTGAACAAATTTGGCTGAGAAAACTCCATTGTATGATTGTCTTAGGGTAATCATTAGGCAGAAATGACTTGAAGACACACAACCACAACAATCCACACCACATCCACAGAGAGGGCTTTAGCTAAAACAGAGTTCCCTCCACGTATCATTGCAACTCTTATCATCCCAACCCAGCATAGGAAATAGTAAGGGATGCCAGAACTTGCTATCCAACATCTGAAGAACCATGTGATTCCTACTCCTGGTCCAGGCTTGTGTGTGCCTTCAAGCTGCCTGTTGACTTATGGTGGGCCCATACATTTCATAGGGTTTTCTTAGGCAAGGAATACTCAGAGGTGATTTTGCCAGTTCCTTCCTCTGAAACATAGCCTACAGCATCTGGTATTCATTGACAGTCTTCCATTCAAATGCTAATCAGGGCTGATCCTGCTTAGCTTCCAAGATCATATGGGAGCTGGTGCTTTTAGGGTATTTAGGCCTCGGGTCCAGGCTTTCTTCCCTCCAAATATATAATTAGCAAGAAGTGAAAAGAGAATAACTCTGCATATGCATATTATTTCCCTTATTGTTGAATAATCACATTCACCTATGATCTTGAATTGCCATTGAGCAGGGTTGGGCAGCTGTGGTCCTCCAGATGTACTGGACTGGCAAGAATCACAATCTCTCTCCATTGGCTATACCATCAAGATGAGAGAAGTCCAGAAATATCTTGAGGTCCATTTGTTCCCAACTGCTGCCACAGAGAAATGGGTCTCTGGGCTAGAGAGGTGGGCATGAACTCTATCTCCACACATTTCATTCATACACTGTCTCATGCATACTTTTATCAGTAACTAGCATGTATACCCCATGTTACCCGGGATTTTATTTTCTCATAGGTAATACTTGCTAGAAAGATTTGAGATCCTGTGTCTCTAATTCCCCAAACTGTCTTGTCCAGTACCAGTAACTTTTCCCCGTATTCCCCAATCCAATCTGTATGCAGAGTTACTAACATACAGAGGTTGGGTTCCTGAGGGAATGCACTGTCCTCCTCCTTCTTGCTGCTAGGTCTCATCTCCATAGCAACCAGCCTATTCTCTGGCTGAGGATTCTAAATGCGCCTCCCTAAACTGCAAACCCCAGGCTTCCATAGAATCTTCTTAGGAAGCCAATCATATGAGGTCTTCGCCTGACACAGCCAATCATATGAGGTCTTCTCCTGACACAGACAAATAGACAAACTTTGACTTTTATGTATTAGATTGCTCAGTCCAGCACCTTGTTTGGTCTTCTCTAATGCAGTCATTCTCAGAGGCGTATGGACGGAGGGGCAATGAGGGTGGTCCACCCAGGGCAGTAATTTTTGGGAGGCACCCTGCACAACATGGCCACGCCTCCATGCGACATAGCCACACCCCGCGCTACACAGCCATGCCCTCGGCGACATGGCCACGTCCCTGCCCCTCCGCCCCCTTCATCCCGCCTCCCTTACCCAAACTCCAAGCTACGAGGCTGTTCATTCTTACCAACAAAAGAGGATGGTGAGAGCTGGCATCATGAAGAAGCAAACCTGGGGCTCCTAATAGCCAGTTCTGAAGTCACACTGCCTCTAGCTCAGCTCCATGCAGTGTTGTTCACTGTGAATGTCCAGATTACATCTGAAGTCACAGGAAACAGATAACACAGTGTCACCTGTCACATCATCCTGATGCTGAGCTCTCTCAATCTGTTGGAAAAATCTCCTGTGGTCAGATATTAAATGACATAGAAGGCCTTATATCATAAAACGGCTTGTATCTGTGCTTATATCAGCTTCCTCTTGCTTAAGATCTTCAGTTCAGGACAGTGTCAAAATGCCTTCTCTATGTGGCCAGAATGGAGAGGGTCTTCTCTATGTTACCAACCTGGCATCAGAACGCCTCCTCTGTAGGGACACGGCTGGCACCAATGTTTTTCAGTACCAGGTCAAAACATTTTTAAAAAATGACCAGGCAATTAAAATTCATTGTTGCTTAATCTGCTGTATTGTTTTAATCTTTTGTTAGTTATCTACTATGAAGCTTCTAGTTTTAAAATATTTGTAGGTGACGCAATTAATTTTGTTCGTTTCCTATCACACATCGCTCTCTTATCTAAGAAGAATCAAGTTTGTTCTCGAAATATATGTAAACAAAGCACACCCTTTCCTGATAACCAGCAAGTCAGATGCAATATGTCTCTGGATTAGTTTCAGCAAATTGAGAGGAAACGTGGGCTAGAATCCTGTTGTGGACATACATTGGCATTAAATGCCACTACCCAAGTCATTGTATTTTCTTGGAAGTTGCACAAGGGTGGTATCCTATTCAGGATTGCACAAGCCCAGCAGAAGCCATTGAGAAATGATTGTACTGTATGACATAGAAATGGAATGGACATCTAGGGCCATTGAGTCTGACCCTCCCAGTGCAGGAATCCACCACTAAAATACCACAGAGAGCTGGCTATCCAACTGCTATTTAAAGATCTGCAAAGAAGGTAAGTCCACATCTTCAGAGGTAGTCTGTTCTACTGTAGAACAACTTTTACTGTCAGAAACTTTTTCCTAATGTTTAGTCAGAATATTATTTCTTGTCAGTTAGATTCAGTTAGATGCTGTTGATTCAGGTCCTACCATGTGCAGCTGCAAAAAACAAGCCCATCTTCCATATAACAGCCCTTCAGCCCTTTAATGAAAGCTATCATTTCATCTCTGAGTCTTCTCTTCTCTAGTCTTCTTGTCTCTTCTCCAACATAGCAAACTCCCTCAATAACTCCTCATAGAACTTGGTTTCCAGACATTTTACCATCTTGACTGCCCTCCTCTGAACATATTCCAGCTTAGCAATATCCTTCCTGAACTGTGATGCCTAGACTTTCCAGGAAAGATCCTAGAGCAAATCATTAAACAGTCAGTTTGTAATTACTTAGAAAGCAATGCCGTACACACTAAAAGAAAGCATGGATTTCTCAGAAATAAGTCATGACAGACTAATCTTATCTCTTTTTATGATAGGGTTACAAGTTTGATAGACAAAGGAAATGCTGTAGATATAGCATATCCTGACCTCAGTAGGGCCTTTGACAAAGTTCCACATGACATTCTTGCAAAGAAGCTAGTAAAATGTGGGCTGGACACGGCTACTGTTAGTTGGATTTGTAATTGGTTGACCGACTGCACGCAAAGGGTGATCACCAATGGCTGCTTTTCATCCTGGAGAGAAGTGACTAGTGGGGGCCCACAGGGTTCTGTCCTGGGCCCAGTGCTATTCAACATCTTCATCAACGACTTAGATGAAGGAGTGGAGGGCATGCTGATCAAATTTGCAGATGATACCAAATGGGGAGGGGTTGCTAACATACGAGAGGATAGGATCAAATTTCAATACAACCTTGACAGATTGGAGAGCTGGGCCAAAGCTAACAAAATGAATTTCAACAGAGAGAAATGTAGGGTCCTGCACTTGGGCAGAAAAAAATGGAATGCTCAAATATAGGATGGAGGACACGTGGTTGGATAGCAGTATGTGTGAAAAGGATCTAGGAGTCTTGGTAGATCACAAACTGAACATTAATCAGCAGTGTGACATGGTAGCCAAGAAAGCCAACGTGATTCTTGGTTGCATCAATAGGAGTATGGTGTCTAGATCGAGGGAGGTAATGGTACCACTCTATTCTGCATTGGTTAGGCCTCATTTGGAATACTGTGTCCAGTTCTGGGCACCTCAGTTCAAGAAGGATGTCGACAAGCTGGAACATGTCCAGAGGAGGGCGACCAAAATGGTGAAGGGTCTGGAAGCCATGCCCTATGAAGAACGCCTTAGGGAGCTGGGTATGTTTAGTCTGCAGAAGAGAAGGTTAAGAGGGGACATGATAGCCATGTTTAAATATTTGAAGGGATGTCATGTTGAAGAGGGAGCAGGCTTGTTCTCTACTGCTCCAGATATTAGGACAAGGAGCAATGGATTCAAGCTGCAGGAAAGGAGATTCCACTTGAACCTCAGGAAGAACTTCCTGACGGTCAGAGCTGTCTGGCAGTGGAATATGCTGCCTCAGAGTGTAGTAGAGTCTCCTTCTTTGGAGGTTTTTAAGCAGAGACTGGATGGCCATCTGTTGGGAATACTTTGATGGGTGTTCCCGCATAGCAGGGGATTGGACTCGATGGCCCCTGGGGTCTCTTCCAATTCTATGATTCTATGATTCTGTGACTCACTGTATCACAGGTAGTCTGTAAGAGGTTCTGACAAAACAGAATAGAATGGTATTATTACTTCCCTTGATCTGGATACTATAATTCTTTTGATGCAGCTTAGAATTACGACACTGGTGGTGATGGTGGTGGTGGTGGTGGTGGTTTTCCCGCTCCTTCCCATTATTGACTCATATTTAGGCTGTGGTCTACTCAAACTCCTAGATTCTTTCGACATGTGTTGCTTTTAAACTGATTGTCATCTATCCTATGTTTGTGCATATGTTTTTTCCTGCCCAAATGTAGTACCTTTCACTTATGCCTGTTGAAATTCATTTCGTTAGCTTTTCGACCCAGCTCTCCAACCTGTCAAGGTCATCTTGAATCTTGATTCTATCTTCTGAGATATTAGCTGTCCCTCCCAATTTGGTTTCATCTCCAAATTTGATGTGCGTGCTTTCTATTCTTTCACTTATTCAAAAAAGTGATAGAATGTGAAACGTAGAATTCTATGTGAAACATGGAATAGCATTATCTGCTGCTCCCATCCTCTCTCGATTGGTGACAGAGATCTCTTCCGGTGAAATAGCAGCTGACCATACCTTCTACATCCCTTGTCCTAGAAGACGCTTGAATGGGCAAGCAGAGAAGCTTGAAACAGAGAGGCATTCTGCACTTGCAGATGGTTCCTGTGGGATTTATAACAATTGCATTTGTACATAATCTGTAGGTCTATCATAAAATATATAGTACTGGATCCAGAATTCATCATGCTTAAAACAAACCCATTGCAACTTGTGGGACAAAAGAGACATGGCTGACCTAATCCCTATTGAGGAAAGGGTCTACTCTAAATATGACTAAAGGCCTTTCCACACTACACTGCTATAGTGCTATTATTCCACCTTCAAGATCCTATGGAATTCTGGGGTTTGCAGTTTAGGGAGGGGCATTTAGAATTCTCAGCCAGAGAGCTCTTTGGTCTCAGTAAACTACAAAGCCCAGAATTCCACAAGAGGTTGAAAGGGGAATAATAGCACTATAACAGTGTAGTGCAGTGTAGTGCAGGTTGTGGTGTACCTTGGGACAAACAGTTGTGGCAGGACCCTGTGAGGTCTCTCCAGCTTCCTGTTCCCAAGGCACCTTGCAACTGGGAGTGCATTGTGAGTGTCATGGTTTTTTTATTCCTGTAATTACCACTTCTGTTTCTGAGATCTAGACAATCTTTGGTAATTCCAGGATGTTTCAGGCTCCCCCATCTCCTTTCCTGAGTTTTCTTGTTCCTCCAAGCAGGGTGGGTTTTTTTTTTTTTAACTGATACTTCCTAGCCTTCCTGTCTTTCCCTTTGTGTTCCCTTTACTCCTCTTCTGCATATTTTAAGCTGGATGTGCAGTGCCCTGTGTGTTTGCTTTCATGACTATACACATATCCTTATATATCCACACAGGTGGAAGAGACAAGAGTAGTCAAGAGACCATCCATGTCTCCCCTTTGTTTTGCAAAACTGCTCTGTTTGTGGAGAGGAAAGAGGGGCTGCAAAGAGGAAAAGGGGATGGCAGAAAGAGATCAGGGTTCCCTGTTTAGTTTAAGATGCCAGAAGACTTTCTTCCAGAGGAAACATATTCAGGAGTAGCCGTGTTGGTCACATAGCAAAACACAACAAAATCCACAAAACAGTGCTATCTTTATTGGGCCAGCTCTGAAACATAAAATACATTATTGAATACATTATTTTGAAGTTTCACTGTTTTCTTAATCAAAAGTGTTAAAAATCATACAGGAGAAGAAAGGTGATGATGTTAGAGTGACAGGGCTACATTTTGTCTCAGATGCTTCTCTATTGTCAGTTAAGATGGTCTAGAGCTGTGGTTCTTAACCGGTGGTCCACAGATCCCTGGGGCAGCGATATTCTCAAAGGGAGTCTTCAGGGACTTGGAGAAATGTTATGAGCTTTTACCGGAAAGGAAGGAAGGAAGGAAGGAAGGAAGATGGACAGGTGGACAGTCATGCATGATCTCAAACACCAGGAGTCTTTTGAAGGCGATAGACATCATTTATACAACATTTCATCACAATATCTCAAACTGTTCAAAAGTTATGAAAGTAACTGTGTGGTAGCCCCCCTCCCCCCCAAAAATGTACTTAGCACTTGCTACTTCTGCACCTGGTGAAAACATGCAAGTGAATGATACTGTGGCTGACAGAAAGCATGCGACATTTCTTGGTACGGTGCATGCAGCCAAAAACCATCTTTGCAGCAATTATGTATTTAAGTCTTTTACTTGAAGTCTCGAGTCAAGTCTCAGATCTCTACCTTCGAGTCTCAAGTCCTTGAAGATACTGTCAAGTCAAGTCGCAAGTCTGGCAGCCAACTTTAAACCCCAACCTATATTCCCAAACTTATGGACAGGATTGCATAAAGTCAGTTTTAACAATTTAAGCAGAGTTGGCCCTCCACATTTGCAATTTTGCCATCTACAGTTTCAGAGGTGAGGAATAGGATCCTTTTTACTCCCCCTTCCTAAAACTGGAGGCTTTTGTGCCAATGGACATAAAAGAGTCTGCAGCTTTGAAAGCGGGGAATAGGATCCTTCTTACTGCCCATTACTGAAGCTTCAAAAGCTGTAGAAGGAAGGATCCTTCCTCCTCAAGCCCACTGCCTAACACACGTGCTGTTCTCTGAGAAACATGTCTTATGCTTTAGGGAAAAGTCTTACTTTCTGCTCTTAGGAAAAGTTTTAGAAGGCTCCGCCAATATGCAGCAGGGACAGGCTGCTGAGCAGACCTCAGGCCCACTTCAACCCCATTGCCTAACCTGTTTGCTGTTCCCCTCTGATAAATGTGCCGACACTTTGGGCTTGAGACAGATTGTCATGTGACCAGTAGGCAAAAAGAGATGGAAGCATTTTTCAAAGTAGTAAGGTTTCTGGATGAACGTGTTATGTTACTGAATCAAGGGCAGCAAGTCAGTCACTAAAAAATATATGAGTCTCGAGTTGAGTCGAGTCAGGGCATCTTTGTTGCCAAGTCGAGTCCAAGTCGAGTCACTGAGGTGACTTAAGTCCGACTTGAGTCCGAGTGAGTTGACTCAAGTCTACGTCACTGCTTTGTAGCAGCACAAAACTATAGTGTTGCTCACCACATTATTGGAATCCCTATATACAGTTTAGGATTTTAAGTCTTGAGTTAAGTCTTGGCATCCCATGGCAACAAAAGATATTTAAAAGTGTCCTTTGTTTTTTAAAAAAGGGGGGTTAACTACTGGTCCAGAGAGATATCAATAAAAGCAGAGGCCTCTCCTTGAGAAATTCAATGTTTCGTGCTTAAGAAAGGGACGGTTAGTTTCCCCCAGGACAGGAACAGCTGGATCTCAAGAGAAAATACTTTTCTGCTGGTAATGGATTTGAAATTTTATTTCCTGTCTTTTATTGCCCTTTGTGCCTAGCCTTCATGTGGCCAAGAAGGGGAGCATTCTCTACCTGCACTGAGATCTCATAGTACTATCTTAACTGATGACAGTGCAACATCTGAATCAAGATGTAGGCCTTTCTTTTCCTGCATGATTTTTAACATCTTTACTTGATAAAGAAGTCAGCATAACCAGGGGCGATTCTGGGAGTTGCTTGTGATCATCGAAGTCTGAAAAACTAGGACCTTTGAGACTTCACTGGATGTGGTTTGAACAGAGTTGTAAGGAAAGACTATAATGTCTGCAATGGAGAACTAAAATGTTATGGCCTTTTACAGCCTTTGTCTCTGATAACCGATTACTTCTCTGTTTTGAGGGAAAGAGAAGTGGGGACTTCAGTTTCTGCCTGCACAAAAACACTCTTGCTGTAGCATCCAGAGCTACAAGATGTAAGCCTGCAAGTTTCTGTGACTCCAGCAATGTCAGTTTTGTTTCCCCTGCAAAGTTTTTAAAACCATCTTTCCCTGATGAAGAAGCCAGTGAGTTTTGAAGCTACCATATTTTTTTTCACTTTCTGATTGGCCTAATAAAATGTCATTAATGTGTATTTTCAGTTTGGGATTTTGGTTAATGGTCAACTGAGCTATGCCTAAATTTTGGGGAAGTCTTGGGAATTCTGGGAGTTTTAATATAAAAAGTAATTTTCCCAGGCTATTCTCATAGCACTCTCTGCTTTTTCTGCATATAGTTTAGTATTACAAAAAATAGGAACATGGTGAATCCAGTAATGGGTAAGGAAGATGAGGACAAGTATGCATCTCAATTTATTCATGTCCTAGTGTTCTGGACTACTCCAGGCAGCTTCCTGCATCCAAATGATCACAACTCTTTCACATCTTAAAAAAAATACAGAGAACCACTAGATGGCTCCAGCACTGCTATGATTTATGAAAAGCTTTCCTTTGCTACCTTTAAAGGTGAAAATCCTCTGAAGTGGTTTCTGAAAAATTAGAAGCAACAGCAAAACTTTCAACACCATAAAACATTTATAGGCAAAAGGGCTAAAAGTCTATTAAAATTACAACCCAGCAAAGGAATCCCAATATAATGACTCTAAACAGTCCACCATCTGGCAGGTGTGAAGAAAAGTCAGGAAGAATCCCAAAGGCAGGAAAGATGTGCATCTGATTAAGTACCTGAAAGGCATGACTTGGGGGAAAGGATTTAAAGTGCCCCTCCAGATGCTGCTGGACTGCCTCTCTCATCATCCCCAACCTGCATGGGCAATAGTTGGGGTGCTGGGGTTACACTCCAGCAATATCTGGAAAGCAGCAGTTTTCTTGGTCCTGACCTACACCAAAGAAGAATCCAATCAAGCCAAGTTTCTGTACCAAGGCAGAGGTCTGTTGTTCCCACACTAGATTTCCAGGGAAATATCTAAGATGCCTACATATCTGCTAGACTAAGTCTTCTGCATATCTTTGCCTCAGTCCATTCTTCTTCTTTTTTTTAAGACCTTGCTTCTTTGCTCTGCCTAAAGAGGAAGATATGGATGATACCTAAGAAAACTAGCCTTCTTGGGCCATTTTAGCTCTAATGGCAATAGATCACATGTGGTTTACCTAACAAAGGAATCTGCCTGACTGTGCTTAGACTATTATTCCTCTCTTGTTCAACTCCCATCTTGCAAAACTGTATGACACTTCTGGTTTTAAAACCTGGTAGAGGCCGCTTATAAACATTGTGGTAAGTTTCCTCTCCAACTTTGGTACAAGTGAGTCCCTTTGGCAGATAATCTGAGTCAGTAAGTTCTTAAGGAGGGCACTGTGAGAGGAATGGGTGGGTTGTGTCAATTTAGTCATTGCAATTTGGGAATTCCAAAGCTAAAGTTTGCTACAAACTAGCTATGTAATTTTTGCATATCTTTCTAAGAAGGTTAATGAAGAGACCAGGCTAGCAAAGGTAAGTCAGATGGTAAATGGGAGACTTTAGAGTTTACAAAGCAGTAAAATCCGGTTCTTGCCTTTCTGTTTATTTGTCCTGGAGCCATAGTTTTTCATAGGTTGTTCCTCATACTTCAGATGTTGTAAAACTTGATTGGGCCAATACTCTGAGTGAATATTAGTTTGTTTCTGCTTCAGTATAGTTTAGTTCCATGAAGCAAACTGAAAACTAATTAAGGCTCTGGAACTCTCTTCCCAGGGAGGCTAAACTGGCACCCCCCTTGCTATCCTCTAATAGGCAAGTGAAGACTTTCTTTTTTCAGCAAGCTGTGGAGAATAACGGATTGCCCAAGGGGAAAGGGGTTTTCATCGTGTGTTGTATTTTCTACAGTCAGCCTTACGCATTCTCTAGGGTTGGGGCCCAGTACCCTGGCAAAAGTGGGGGGGGGGGGAATCACAAATATTAAAGTGTGCCAGGGGGAGGGGGAGGGGGACAAGGTTATGGTGGAAAGAGCAGACACTCAGGGTCCATACCAGGTGAGGTATGCTTCCTCTCTCACTCATCTCCTTCCTGGGGTATGTGGAAGGCATTGGGAGAGGGTTTGTGGTGCTGAAAAATTGAGCTGCAATCCACCCCTAGTTGGCGGGAGGAAGATGACCAGAGGAGGGTTTTTAAAGGGCTGCACGGCCTGATCAGTGCTGTCAAGAGGTACAGTTCCCCCTAAAAAGAAGTGCTTGAAGTGGGGGGCAAGGGTTGGAGAAACTCACAAATAATCCAATCCGTGAAAGTGAAACCCACAAACGTAGAGGGCCAACTGTGTCTTGTCTTATCCTGGGGTTTTGGTGGTAGGAGACATTCAAATGGGGTTCACTGTGTCTCTTTCTGCACAGTACCAAGAAGCGTTAGCTGTGGTGTTACTGCCATTGTCTCTTAGAAATCCACTGCCAATGCCACCCCCTCCCACTACTGCTGCCCTGTAGCTGTTTGGCACATTTAGTCTGGCCCTCAGCAAATGACTGTCAGACATGGAAGACCCTACAAGCAGCATTGCTGCCATCAGCATAGCCCCTTGCCTCACAGGAGCATGCAACCCCACCACTACAAAAAGGTAGTGCTATTGGTGGTGCTGGAGAAGAGTTCTGTGGATCCCTTGGACTACTAAAAAGACAAATGAACGAGTCCTAGAGCAAATAAACCCTGAATTCTCCCTAGAAGTCACGATTACTTAACCGAAGCTGTCGTACTTTGGCCATATCATGAAAAGACAGGACAAAAGAGAATGACCACATTGCAGATGGGCAGACTCAATCAAGGAAGACACATCCCTGGCCTTTTCCGCACTACACTCTTATAGCGCGATGATTCTACTTTCAACATCCTATGGAATCCTGGGGTTTGCAGTTTCGGGAGGGGCCGGCCGATGTTGTGGTAAGCCAGAGAATTGGGACCAGCAGATCAGAAAACAAAGTTTATTTTTACTGCGCAGGGATCTCAGTGGAATGAACTTCCAAAAGACTGAGAGCCCCGTTTTAGGTTTCAGCGTACATTTATACGTTTTAAAAAAACAGGTACAGGAAATGATTACCATATATGAAAAGGGTACAGGTTACAAAAGTTTAAGTTTCGAAATGATGTATTACAGTTTCAAAAATGAAGTATCTCTGTACCAGGGAGCATTGTCCCTGGGTCGCATCGACTCCCAAACTCCCTATATTCCATGCATTGCTAAGCCGCATACCTAAACCCTTGATAAGATAAGAGACGCACCTGCCTGACTTATTTTTCTCTATTTTTCTACTTAAGCGGGCAGTTTCTATAATTTAACCCCTTCACCGAAACTGCAAACCCCAGGATTCCATAGGATATTGAAAGTGGAATCATCGCGCTATAAGAGTGTAGTGCGGAAAAGGCCCCAGATTCTTCAAGACCTAAGGAGGGCAGCTAATGATAAAGTGACTCGGAGGTCTCCCATCCATACAGCTGCCATAGGTCGAAGTTTACTTGATGGCAATTAATAACAACAGTTATCTATATTTGTTATTTTGACTGAAAATAAACTAGCGTGCTTTTAATGACTTTAATGGTAGTTTTGTGGGATGTATATGTTTAGCAGTTTCTGCTTTAACTTTTTTTATTTAGGTAGGCCTTCGGATCTTGAATTTTAATTATGGAACTGTAGGGTCTGTGTAAAGTGGTGTGCCATATTTTTAACCTGTATTTTTAAATCTTTTTTAAAAATACTTTTTACAACATGTTTTTAACTGTTTTTAAGGATCGTTTTAATAATTGGAATATCTAATTTCTTTTTAACTTTGGTAAACTAAATGTTTTAGTTGTCTCTTGTAATCCACCTTGGATCCCATTTGGAAAAAAGGCAAGATATAAATTCAACAAGCAAACGTTGGTAGGTCCCCTTCACTCCCAGGGCTGAGGGAAAGATGGGATACAAATAAATAACAATAGCAATAACAAGCAACAGCACCACTAATATTAATATTAATACTAATACCAACGTGCTCTTAACTCAGGAAATTCTTTTAACTCAAAGTCTTCAAAGTTATTGAGATTTTGTTTGGTTTGTCTGACCATTGCTTCTCAAATGTCACCTGCTACCGCTGAATGAAAACAAAAGACTTCATAAGACAATTCCTAGTTACAGGTTATAGAGGCTAAAGACCCACACTGACATTCAATATGGGACTTGTTGTTGCTGTTGTTGTTGTATGCTTTAAAGTCATTTCCAACTTATGGTGACACAGGGGTTTCTGAGGTTGAGAGTGTGTGACACACCCAAGTTCCCACCAATGGCCATATGAGTGCAGAAAATTAAACTGAGCAGTTTTGCAACATTCACTTAGGTGCTATTATGATGTTACAATGTATGGTGGTCCATTGCACCACGGTAGCCAGTGGAGTGGCTGATGCACCACAACCTGATGCACAATAGGCACTGATATGCATTGGAGCATTCCCCAGTGTGCATTTAGGACACCGCCTAGGAAATGCCAGAGCACAACCCTTGCTGGTGCCCAGATGGTATCTTCACAATTCACTAACAGAATTCTATTGTGTTTCTGCAACATATTTATTGTTGGATAAAAATGCGGCGACATTTGCCCCAGTGGAAAATACATTTGATGAGCATGTGGAGCACCAGGGGAATGACTTAGCAAGTGATGACACATTCCCTAGGGGACATGTAGTAAGGGCTGAGTCATGATACTGAAAATCATGGCAAGGGATTGCATCATGAAAATGGCCCTGACTTATGACATGGAAGCAGCTGTGTATAAAAGACGAGAGTGAATGATTGCTCTATCTCTGCATCGGAATCTCTGATCCTGAAACTCTGATCCTGACACTCTGATGCTGAATCTCTGCCTGTGGATCTGCGTCTCCTGTGTATAGATGTATATATTGCAACTTTGAAGATTAAAGCCTTCAGGTATTTTGGATGACAAACTCTGTGTCTTTGAGTTACTAACCAGCGGGTAGAGGGGTCAGAGCAATAATATACTTGTTGCTGTAGTTGTACTCTGCTGCACACGCTTTTTGCTGTGTGGAAACTCTGCTATGTTTATGCTTGCCTCTGAGACACTGTGTCCAGAGTGCAGCGGTTCCGGGGATAATTTTGTGCTGGTGCTGTAGATCATCTCCTGTGATTTATTTATTTATTTGCCAAGTTATGAAATGTAGATTGTGATATAGGATCTCTGCCCCATTTCCTCTCCATTTCCTTCTCCTAAGCCTTAGATCTCCACACTTTTGCAGACCTCACCCATCCACTCAAAAAAGAAAAACAATCCACAGACCCCCTCCCACCTTGGCATGCTGTTTGGGACACCATTCTGCTATAACAGCGGCTTGGAATGGCCACAGAAAACCCTTTTTACAACACATATCATGGCCATAATGAAATTAAGATAACCATACGAGAGGAGAGGAAGAGAGGGATATCTATTTTTTATTTATTTATGGCATATTCCACATTTATGGCACTCTACCAACATGCGATTCAAGGCAAATCACAGCACAGATACGAACAAAATACAGCTTTTTAAAAAAAAAAATAAAAAAAGTCATTATAATAAAAAAAGGTTTTAAAAACAATTCAATAACCAATCCTATTAAAAACAGCACTGCTTTAAAAAAATATTTAAAGCATTTAAAACAGCAACAAGGAAGAGGAAAGTATAGTGTCTGCCATTAAAAGACCCTTCTACAGCAGGAAGTGGACTTTGATGGGAAGAGAACACAGAGGGAGCCCACCAAAACTAGCTGCAGAAGGAAAGTCTAAACCTGGGAATAATTACTAAGAAGATCCTTTCTATTGGAAATTTGTTGGAGGTATACACCAAGATGCTACATCAAGTCTGCATAATAGACAATTCTGCGTTGTCCTATGAAATCCATGTTCAGTAGCAATGCTGCACAACAAAACACCAAAATAAAGATTACCAGCAATTTCAGTAGGAACAGACAGGTGCGCATTGGGTGAGAGAGTGCATCCCCATTGCATATGCACAATTCTACTTCTGGTAGCTTGAACGAAATGTGGACTTTGGTTATCGGACAAAAATGTTCAACCAGTTCCAGAGGGGAACTGACACACACATAAGGCACGAACAAGATTCTATCCATAGTCTACCCACACATGATCTCTGATTTGGAAATAGGAAAAGGAGTGGTCCCACTTTGCTCTCAGATCTGTGTGCCTAGAAAGGTCAGCACAGACAGCTGGGACCATCTGGGAGTTTTACCTCTTGCCTGTCTGATCTGTCTTCCTTTTTGATGTTGACTAATATTATCAGGGTTGCTTTAATTTCCTCCCTCGTCAGCCCTCTTCCAAGCATATAGCAAGAGTAACAGAGTAAGTATCCTAATTTAGCTACTAGAATGCTGACAACAAAGCCCATTTACTTTGTTCTGCTTAGGCTTTTTGTTTTAATATGCTCAGACCCTTTGAGATGGCCTGGGAAAACACTAACCAGTTTACTCTTTCTCAGAACTTGAGAAAAAACTTCCTTAAGATGATGTACAAGTACCACTTAACCCCAGGAAAAATAGACAAAATTTACCACACTGGAAATAACAAATGTTGGAAATGGCAGGAAAACACTGGTACTTACTACCATCTTTGGTAGACCTGCTCAATATTAAAAAAAAAAATCGGATAATGTTACATGAAGTTATAACTGAGATATTTCAAACTGGATTTCTCCTGAATCCAGATTTTTTTTTCTGTTAAACATGACATATATGTTTGATAAACCCTTTCTTATGGTTTCAATTGCGAGTGTCAACTTCACCAAACTTTGGAAAAGTAAAGAAATTCCTGAAATAGACCAATGATTATTAAAATTAACGGAGATGAAAGAATACAATTTGCTTACTCGTTATATAGATGGAAAACAGACCAAAAAACTGGAAGAATGGAAGCCAGTATCAGAATACATAAGTAAGAGATGGGGCACTGCAATTAACAATGCTGTTATTTCATCTCCTTCTCTCCCTCCGTTATTCCTTTTACGATGTGGTATATTTTTTCTCGTGTGTAGACAAAAAGAAATTGCATTTTAGTTGTTTTGATTATGTGATCCTTACAATGCAAGGAACAAATACTGACATTGATAGTTGAAAAGCACATGATTACTATACAAATAAAAAGCCTTAATTATAGAGAGATATAAGGATAGACATTCAAACTGTGGATTCAATCATATTTGGTATTTTATAGAACAACAGGTAGAATAGGGAGTTTTGGATAAATTTGAGTAAACATTTGCTGAGGTAAAGGGTAAGAGGAGGCTGAATTTTTTTTATTTCTGTTTTATTCTAATGTAGTTTATTTCATTTAATACACATACATGAGCACAAATGCTTAATGTATATGAGTGTGCAGAGCAATTTTTGTAATTATGTTTTTTATTTTTATAAAAAAAATAATTAAAAAATATGCTGGGATGCTTTCTCACTTCACAATTGCTACAGTTCCATTCCACTGTAACTGCCATGGCTGCATCCTATGGATCCTGGAACTCGTAGTTTGATGAGGCACTTAAACTCTCTGGCTGAGAATGCTAACTATCCCTGGCTAAACTACAAATCCCAGAATGCCATAGGATGCAACCACGGCAATTAAAGTGGAATCATAACACTAAAACTGTGTTGTATGACAGGCACCCTAGTCTTTTCTCTGTTATCACCCATCCCTCTTGTACCCTCTTATTACTCTGAAAGCCCGAAAAAGCAGAGGTAGTTGCTGCTTTGTTCACATGAGTCACAGCAAATAAGGCAGTCATTTACCAGCATAAAAATGGGGAAATCCCAAGCTACCACATGCAGGAAAGCCCCAGAAATGGAAAAAACTAATAAGGCAAGTTACCATGGCAGGAAGTGAACCTATAGGCCTCAAACGGTATGGTAGTCCCTTCTTCTCTAGGTCGGTCTCATTGGGATTAACACTTAACCAGCTTTTCATGGCCAAGCATTGTCTTCTAGAAGCAGAACGATCCCTTGGGAATCTATGGCACTTGGGTGTGTGACAGTTGCAGCCTCTGTTGGGCTGCTCACTACGAAAATAAGGCATGAGAGAAGAGGAAAGGAGAAAAATAACACTTCTTCACTTCTGCCACCAGCACCATCTCTGAGGGAAGGAAAAGGCAGGGGGGACAATGTGTTTGGAAGAATGGAGTGACATGGACATCTTTTAAGTGTGAGGGAGGAAGTGGCCAAGAAGCACCAAGAACTCTTCTCCTGTTTGGATTCTGATTTGGGAGGAACTAAAATTTGGGACTTCTAAAATTAGTATCTCCTGTTGAAAACTGAGCTGGGATGAAAGTCTGTTTTTGAGTCACAGGGCCTGGGGGCGATGACTGCAAATTTAGGATCAAACCAGGGACTAAACCCTGTAGCTGGTCCCAACTAGAACAGACCATTAGTAGGATTCCCCTATATTTTGACTTGAGAATTCAACAGTTGATGTAGTGGGTCTCCGCTGTTTGGGACAAACCAATAAGATTCAGGCCTAGCTCTCAAACAGAGAATCTGTAATACTTATGATGAATCCACTAATCCATTTTCCTTCCCAGAATGAAGTTTCCTCAGAGACACATGTCTCAGCTATCAAGATACTGAGGAAAATCACATGCTATCACAAACAGAGGATTAAAAGGAGAAGTTGAAACAAATGAGAAGGAAAAAAATGAAATGAAGAAGGGCTGAAGATTGATAAGGGGACTACAGAGCAATAATGACATTAATAATTATGAAATAAAATAGAGAGATTAAAGGACTAAAGAACAAAGACCAAGAAATGAATTCAAAATAGATTTATGCTGTAAATTTTAGGGAAAGGTAGAACTGCTAGATACATTACGAAAATAGATTTAAGAAAATAAATTTGAGATTAAGAAAATAAATTTAAGATTAAAAATCTTAGGCCATTTCTGCACTAGACTGTTATAGCGCTATTATTCCACTTGCAACATCCTAGGGAATCCTGGGGTTTGCGGTTTCGGGAGGCTGCAAACCCCAGCATTCCATAGGATGTTGCAGTAGTGCTACAACAGTCTAGTGCAGAAATGGCCTAAGAAGCAAACGCAAGGGATTAGAGAGATTTGCCTTAGGTGGTAGATGCTACAGGATTATGAGCATCAGGAAAGTGTTGAAAGACAGTGCTGTGTAGGCCATATGGCGAGCCCTGCATTCTTTAATCTAGTCTGTTGTCCTTTGGGTGTAGTGGAGGAAGTTATCCAGTTGCCAGTGTTGGAGTAAGATTCAACTACCCATCCTGTGAGCTTTCAAATGTGGAATAGTACTGGGGCATGTCTGTGTGCATTTGCTTTAGGCAGCAAAATTTCTTGGTCATCCCTGGTTCTTAGGGCCTCCTAGGAAAAAAAGGTGTGATGAAAACTACAGTCAGCCCTCCACATTTGAGGGTTTGACTTTCATGGATTTGATTATTTGCAAGTTTCTTCAACCCCAGCCCTCCACCACCACCTTGGGTGCTTCCTTTCCAAGGAAATCTTCCTTCTGAGCAGCTCCAAGCAAGCTGTGCAGCCCTTTAAAAAGTCCACCTCTGATTCTCCTTCACTAGCCACTGCCTGGCCAGCTAGGGACAGTTCATAGCTTAATTTCTCAGCACCACAAACGCTCTCCTGACGCCCTACACACACCTAAGGATGAGCAAGACAGAAGAAGAATAGGGCTACCATGCCACCCTTTCTCTCTCCTTTCCCTGACCTGGTTTTGATGCTGAGTCCCTGTTCTCCCTACCATGCCTCAGCCCTTTTCCTACAGACACACATACATTTTGATATTTGCAATGCTCTCACTTCTGTGAGGTTCCTGTGCCCCTAACCCTAACAAATGTGGAGGGCCAACTATATAGGCATACCTTAGTTATCAAAGCTTTTGACAAAGAAGCTCCTTTTTACAAAGCCTTCATAGGCCCCCATTTTTATCCTTTGTCTACCTAGAAAGTTTTCTTAGCAGTGCTGGTATTGGGTAAATAGTGAAGTAAAACAGACTTTTGAGGTACTGGGCTGCAGCAGCATGTCTGTAGTACCCAATGCAATAAAACTTAAGCTATGAAAGAATGAGCTGCACTTTTGCCAATCCGACTATAGCTGTGAGTGCCTGTCTAGAACAGGCGAGGTAAACAGCAGCTGCTGCTGGAATCCTTTACTGAGCATGTTTGAGCAGCGAAACAGAGAGGAAAGCAGAAAGTAGATAACTTTGCTTCACCAGCTACCCTTAGTGTGTTAATTAAGGATAGATCTATAAATCTCACTACCAAAATGGTAATGATAAGAAACGTGGAGGCTGGAGAAAGAGAAGGTGAATGCATTTTGGAAGAAGCCTTCATGCATGTTTTTGTTAACTTAGGTCCCACTCACACTACACTCTTACAGCGTTATTATTCCACTTTAACTGACCTGGCTGCACTCTGTGGTCTTCTGGGGTTTGTAGTCTGGCGAGGCACTGGAGCTCTCTGGCTGAGAATTTTAAATGCCTCTCCCTAAACTGCAGACCCCAGGATTCTCTGTGATATTGCCATGGCAGTTGAAGTGGAATCATAGCACTATAACAGGGTAGTGTGAAAAGGCCCCTAGACAAGACTTATCTGGCCTGGTTGTCTCATTTCACATATGCATTTTGTTAGTTTTGAAAAAAGTTTGCCTGAAACATGTTAAACTTTTCTTCTTTTTTTGTGGTGCTGGATTCTATGTCTATTCTTCCTGTGTTATTTCTGCCTCTGGTGCCAGATTTTCTGTTAAAGAAGTTAACACCTGGGTACACATCTACTGCAATAAGTGAGATATACCTGTAATTAAGATTTATAATGTGAAACAGATAAGTTACTCAGCATCTGTTTAAACCTTGCTAAGGGCAAGATGGTGGGAGGACTTGGACTAAATCAGCCTTTGACTAAGCTACCAGGAATGCCATTAGCCCTGAGGGATCAATATCCAAATAAGCTGTTGTATGAGGAACAGAGTGCATATCACTGAGTCATTACTGATGTATGGCTTCGGGACTTGGGCAGCTTATGTTTTGCTCAAGAGAGGGGACAGGTCAGCTGGGATGCCTATCCATTCAGGCAAAAAGGCTGCTGAGGGCCTGAAGACTTTGAGAAAGGGAGAATCTGGCAGAGTGTAGTTGGCTAAATACACTGTCTCCCCACCAGCCAGGTATGCAGCCCAGATACCAAATGTCCCAATGGTCATTATCGTGTGATTGCAATGAGCAATGAGAGCAAAATCTCTCCCTGGAGAGGACTCCCGCCCATCTCCAGCAAAGTAAACATCTCCCCTGGAGGTATTAATATTTTTCTTGCACCAATCCATCCCATTGCTGGTCACCACAAAGATGGGATTTTGATACTTCTCTCTGAAATAGTTCATGGCTTTCTCCAGGTAGCCTCTATCGGCCACCACACCTTTCCAGGTGTTTGGCATCACCCAGACGTAATCCCCTCTCCGGACATGCACTCCAACATATGTCACGTCTTTTCCCTTCCCTCGCAAAGTCTGAAGGTATTGATTGGCTTCTTCTTTGACATGGTCATGGAAGGTGAACTCCTGGAGTATCTCTTGACGGATATGGTGATAAAATGTGTAAGAACAAGGGTAGCCTGTCAGCCGGACATATTTCCCCTCAATGTGACGGTAATCCTCTGACATCCAGTCATGTAGATGGAAGTTCCTCCAACGGATCTTATTAACTATTTCAGCAGGGATCACAGGTAAAGTAATGCGGAATATTGGAGACAGATACTGGTGCATAGCTGGAAGGATGAAGGCTCTGTGTCCATTGAGTTTGGCTAAGGCATAAAGAGTGGCATATTCTCCCATCTGGTTCCCTAAGCGTCCAATGGAGTTCACTGTCCATATACCAGGATCTACTGGCTTAGTGGTTGAGGTAGAAAAATTACTACTTGGTTGTTCTATCAAGGAGAAATCTGGTGTGTCTTTCAAACTGCCTTTCCATTTCTGGGAAGAAGTCTGGTCATACAGGTGCAAAAATGTGGAGAGAGAGATGAGACCAAAGAAGTACAAGAAGAACAAGCAGGAAGGTTTCTCGAAGGCACATCTTTCTGGGAGATACATAACTCCACAATTGAGGCACCTAAAGGGAGATCAGGATACAGTGAAAAGACAGGACTCGCACACAGAAGGAAGCCATCTATGTCCATTACTAGTGCACTATATGACAGTGGATTATATAAAACTTGGCCACAAAGTCCTATATATCCCTTGTTGTTATGTGCCTTCAAGTCATTTCTGACTTATGACAACTCTAAGGTGAACCTATTATGGGGTTTTCTGGCAAGATTGTTTAGAGGAGAATTGCCTTTGTGTTTTTCTGAGGCTGAGAGAATATGACTTGTCCAAGGTCAACCAGAGGTTTTTGTGGCTGAGCAGGAATTATCTAGAGTCATAACCCAACATTCAGACCACTATACAATGCTTTCTCCTATGCATCTCTATGCAGAAGTAAGTCCCATTCTCTTCAATATACCCAGACAAATATTATTGGGTTACAGCTGAATTTTTAAACATCTGATACTGGTACAAGACTGCCTGGAAAAAAGTTTCCAATATACGTCATATACAGTCTGAAGACCTATGAGTCAGCAGGCTTGCCTCAGTTAACCTGGTCCAGCCCCTACCATTGATCAGAATGAGACAAGCAGATTTTGTTGACACAGTAGCAAAATTAATAAGTTACTTAATGTATGGTAGCAGTGGTGGTGGTTCTTCCAACCGCTGTGAAAAGGAAAGGAACTTGCGAGATTTCCTTTCAGGTGTCAAAATACCACTGCTGGGCCTGGGTATTGTGCTTGTAACTTTGAGACTGGGCTATAATTTGCTGCTTTTCTACAGGCTGAAAAATGTCTTGGGCCACCCCTTTGGCCAGCGCCTGGGTGAGAGGTTTCCAGAGCACCCCCTGTGTGTGTCATTCTGAGCCCCATGGAAAAAAGATAGGAAGTAAAGTTGGGGGGGGGGGCAGAAACAACCTTGTTAAAACACCTAGACTGCAGGGTTAATTTAACAGTCATTCTCTCTCCCCTGCATCTCTAATTCAGTATAGGAATAGGCAGAGGACATCCTTTAATTGGGCGAAAGAATAGGTTCTGTGAAGCAGTCCCCCCACCGTATAGACTTTTCCCCCTCCTCTTGTTGCAACTGGTGTCATGTTCCAGGCTGTGGCAGCAGCTGTACCCTCAGGAATCTCAGCTTCTGGCAGACACGATTTCGTTCCCAAAAATCTTCGGGGTAAGCTCAGGAAGCGTTGTCTCCACTGTCTTCTGGGTCCATGATTATTCCATGTTATTGTATAGTATTCTCAGGAAGCAAGCATAATTAGCACAAGGCATTTTGCCCTCTAGAGAACTAATGTGATGTAATGACTGAGCACTGGGCTACTACTCTGGAGACTGGGATTTGAATCCCCACTTAGCCATGGAAACCTATTGGATGACTCTGGGCAAGTCACACTCTCTCGGTTTCAGAGGAAGGCAAGTCCCCTCTGAGCAAATCCTGCCAAGGGAACCCTGTGACAAGTATGCCTTAGAGTCACCATAAGCTGGAAATGAGTTGAAGCAACACTACAACATTCTGCCCTCACTTTGGACTCTCATAGGGAAAACATGGCTACTATTAGCCACTGAAATGTGAAAAATATAGTGGTTCCCACTTATAAGTTCTTCTTATATTATACTCCATTCATAGCCCCGTTACAGTGTCTCAGAATGCCTCTTTTCACAAAACGGTAATGTGGCCTCATGTCAGTTGTGTGCTAGTTTTAACCCAGAAAACCCAGTTCATGAAGGAGGGAGAAGCCACACTGGTAAAACATTTACTTGGACTGGCCTCCTTTGAAGTGAGGTAACAGGAAAAGAGGTATCATTGAACAAAATGAGCCTGAGCTCAGTTCCATCCTGTCTATTCTTAAAGGCCATCTCCGCACTAGACTGTTATAGTGCTTTTATTCCACTTTCAACATCCTATGGAATTCTGGGATTTGCAGTTTAGGGAAGGGTATTTAGAATTCTCAGCTGGAGAGCTCTTTGGCCTCAGTAAATTCCAAACCCCAGAATTCCACAGGATGTTGAAAGTGGAAAAATAACACTATAACAGTGTAGTGCGGAAATAGCCAAAGTGTCACCAAATTCAAATATAATGAAAACAACCTATGCAGCATATTACTAGGTGAAAAGTTGCAACAGGGAGAGGAAGGCAACTGAAGTCTTGGGAGGGGAATATGTGGTCCAAAAACACAACCTAGACAGAGTGGCAAACAGCTCTCAAGGAGGCAAACAATAGGGCAAAGAGCCCCCAAATGTATTAAGTAGCATCATGTCCCACGTCAGGATGAACCGGTTAAAATAACTCTGACTAGAATTGATAGAAATAATAAAACCACTATAAGAAAAAGCGGAGATGGTCTTGGATGAACTCACCAGTATCACTGAGACAGCTAATAGGACGGCAAAATTTGGCATACAACAATATTTGACAATTAAAACATTGTCTGAGTGCACAGTTACTCCTCCATCATGATCTGAAATTTCTGGAAAACACAAGATGGAGATCGAATCTGAAAACTGGAGGTCTGAGAGAAACTGCTGAAGGAACAAATACATTTGAATTTTTTACAGCTTAGCAACTGGAACAGCTACCAGACTTCAGCAAAATACAAAGAGATATGAAAAGAGTTCACTAGGCAAAGTCAGAGGAGGGAGCAATTCCATCTCAGCTGCTACCTGAACTCACCCATAAGGCCATAAACGTACGGTTTTTTCAAGGCCCCATGACTGGAAAATCGACAAAGGCACAAGAATGGTATGGAACGCTTTAGGAAACCTGGGATCTCCTGTTACCAGGAATATCCATACTAAATGCAAATCCACAGCAGTGGCAACACAATGAAAAATAGGAGTGTTACTAATGTCTGCGAAGCTCTTGCCCCCGGCATCTGAACCAAGGAGGAAACAATGGTATACACAACATCCTAATAAGAAATGTAGGAGACTGACTGCAACACATGAAAAGATATAGATAACACACAAGAACTTATCAAAGTTTGTTGTTGTTTTAAACTTGATGGCTATGTAATGAATAATACAATGATTAAACTAATACGATAGAAAAGAGCTGGAACATTACTGTTACATTTCTTTTAGAGATTTATTAACAGGTTATATAACAAGTTACTTCTAACGCTTAACTTTCCAAGATCTGCTTGCATCCCAAAGTTTACAAAGGACAGCATAGGTCCTATAATGGTCTCTGACAATACACCAATCCAGTCTGATGAACATTTTTTTAAAAATATGTACCTGAAGAATGAACTTGAAACTTCCGCATAGGCAATATTCTAGGGAAAATATTAAAACAAATGTATAAATTATTCCAACATAATAAAGCCTCTAGTACATCCAATAACATCATACGTGATACAGTCATGACAGAAGTGATTCCATGAAAAAGATCTGTTGTTCTAAAAACATACATGTTGCCTAAAAACAAAGAATTATTGGAGAAAATGCAAATATTAGAGGGCTGACATGAACAAGCTAGCAGATCACAATTGCCAGAAAATAGATGCAAATTAATAGAATAACAATAACAATAATAATCTCTATAATACAATTCAGACACTGGGAAAAGATAGAGCTCATTTTGACTTAACATTCAAGATCTGCCTCAACTTGGAAGACAGTTATAACAAGTTACCCGCTGCATGACTGTCACTTCAGCAGATAATCCCCTTCACCCCTAATCTTATAATAACAGGGCACGACATGAAACAATACATGCCATTTGAAATAATGGTTATTGCTGTCTGATAACACCACTTATTCCTGTCTGATAACACCACAGAGGGTTCTTCCAGAAAGATATCTACTGTAATATTCTCCCTGAGATTCAGTGTGGAAGAAAATATGGAGGAAAGGGTCTAAACCAGTGGTTCTTAACCTGGGGTTCAGGTACCCTCGGGGGTCCACTGAGCCCTCACAGGGGGCTGCAGCTGCTGAAACTGCTCCGCACTTGCAAATGGGTGAGCAGTTTGGGAATGCATACCAAACTCCCACACCACATCCCTGATGAAAGACATGTGTGCATGCCCAAGATATGACCCTAGAGACCAGGGTTTGAATCCCCACTCAGCCATGGAAACTCACTGGGTGATCTCAGATAAGTCACATTCTCTCAGCCTCAGAGAAAGGCAAAGGCAACAAACCTTGCCAAGCAAACCACCATGACAGGTTTGCCTTAGGGGTCACCATAAGTCAGTTTTCAAAGAGGAGAGACATGATGGCTAGAAAGAACCTTCTCCTGTCACAGCACTTCACTGTTGTGCACTTTCAAGTCACTTCTGACTTATGGCAACCATAAGGTGAACCTATCACAGGGATTTTTGGCAAGATTTGTTCAGAGGGAGTTTGCCTTTGCTTTCTTCTGAGGCTGAGAGCATACGAGTTGCCCAAGGTCACGCAGTGTCTGAGCAGGGATTTGAATACTAGTCTCCAGAATCCTTTAATAAATAAATAAACATTTGAAACTTGAAATAAATATTTGACTATTTAATTCTAAATTTAAATATTTAAATCCTGAGTTAAGTCTTGGTGGGTCGCTGGCAAAAAAAAATATATTTGCAAGGAGCCCCTGGTAAAGAAAAGCTTAAGAACCACTGATCTAAACATTCCAACTGGATGAAAAAACCTTGCAATGTCACCTGAAAAAACATAACCATTAAATCCACTCCTTCCAAAATAAAAGATCACCACCTGAAGCTGGCGAATTGGTGGTATTTCCTACTCTGAGGCAGCTATACTGACCACTCTATAGGCTCTAACTTCTGGAGACCTTGTGTTCCCTTTGGCTCCTATACACAGATGTAGTGGAACTGAAACCACATCTAATAATTTTGGTATAAAGCTTTGAGCGACACAACATTTTAAAAATTATTTTTACTAAAAAGAAATCTTCAGAATATCTTCCACAAGAAGAAAAAAAGAGAAAGAAATATATATATTACAGAATAAAATGTAGTAGTGTTCAATAAAACAAAGAAACGGGAAAAAGAAAGATAAATAATAGCCTTTAACTGATTTCCTTCTCTCACAGTGATGGATGCTCATTTAGATAGAAATTTTCCTTCAATCTCTCTCACACACAGAGAGATAAACATATAATGTATTACCTGTCTACTGCTTAATTCACATTTTGTAATAACTGAATGTTAACTAATTATTGTGGTCTTTCAAATCTTAGAATTTTATACAGTGCTGTTATTAGTTTTATCACTTACATTTCATATTTCATATTCCTTATTATATATAATTTATATTCTTGGTACATTTATCCTTTTCCTTATAACTCTTCATTGTTTTCCTTAAAATTTGAACCTTAGTGCTCAATTCCAGTGACTGCTAACTTTCCCCATCTGGATTCCCAAAGCAAGGTTAGTATTTTCCATTTGTCTTGTTTTAAAGTCTTATCTGATAATAAAATTGTTAATTTATCCAACTTGGACATCTGTAAAGTTTTACTAGCCAGTCATCTATGGTGTGAATTGCCATGTGTTTCCATTTTTTCCACAAATGCTAATCTAGCTGCTGTAATCAGGTATGATAAATTTTTCCAGTGACTGTTCCTATTCAATTACTGAACACCCTCTAAAATGTTCAATAAATATATTTCCAGCTGCACTGGGAAGTATATTTTAAGTACAGTCAAAAATGTTATCATGAACTTCTTTCCAAAATTTCTTTGCTTGTCTGCACTGTCACCGTTTTGATCACATTTTCAACATTTATTATTATTGTTATTCCTTTTAGAAATTTGTACGATGATAGATACTACGTATGAAGCATCTTACAGTAATTTTCTCTCAAATCGATGCTTCCTAAAAATTTTAAAGTGTCATTCCAACATTCCTCTCCATGCTCTAGTGGAAGACGATGTCCTATGTTTTGTGCCCATTTGGTCATGTCCTCCTTAACAGTTTCACGTTCTAATTCCAAGTTTAATAACATTTTATAGAAATTTTATAGAATTTTCCCCATAATATGCCTTGAGTCAGGTTTCAGTAATTTATGCTCTCTCTTTAGTTTCTATCTCATCTGATTTCATATCCATTTAATATTTTTTCTGCCTGTCTGTGTAATAACCAATGGTTGGCAAATCCATATTCAATTAATTCCTCTTTTGATTCTTTTTGATTTTTTAAATTATGATTAATTGATTAATTAAGACATATCCAGGAATAAACAAGAACATCTTTATAAATATTCCCTCTTTCCCATAGTTACAACTAAAATAAAACAAAATTTCTTCCCTTCTCCCCCTTCCCTTTTTCTCTCTTGAAGTCCTCCTTGATTTTAGTTGAACCATATCTCCTTGTGTTTTCAGTATATCTTTATATTAATCCATTTGTCAAGTTGCAAACAGAAACACTGACATGCAACCAGCATTTGGGTTCATTAGGTATATTTGATGCAGATAATGAAACATTGGTACATAAAATACTCACATTTTTTCCAGGCCATGGCAGGGTCGGAGATAAAAGCATCCTGGGGAAATGAGAAGAAAAGGAAAAGGAAATCAGCCTTACTGCATAGAAAAACAATTGCCTTTGACAAAGAAACTTGCAAAACAAGTTAGGGCAGCATAACTTTATCAGGATCCATACAACTTTTAGGAAACGTGGCACCAGTTTACTATGTATATAAACAAGAACATATCCCCCAGCAAACCTCCATAGATGCATGGACTCCTTTGGAAAGATTTATTGAGCCAACAGAGTTCCATTCTCTATACTGGGGGGAAAAAAACAACCTTGTAACAATTACCTGAAATGTCGGTGCTTACCTGACACCACTGCCAGAGCTTAGATGAAAATAAAGTGGCAAAGTGTGTATCAGGCAACACTGTATGAAATGCATGTAACTGGATCCTAGAGAAAACAAAGCTAAACTACCCCTAGAGGTTGAAAGGACTAAATTGAGGCTGTTATACTTTGGACATATCATGAGACAAGGTATCTTGTTAGAAAAGACAACAATGCTTCGTAAAGTGGGAGGCCACAAGAAAAGAGGAAGACCACGGTACAGGTGGATAGACTCAATCAAGGAAGTCACGGCCCTGAGTTTGCATTGGACCTGAGCAACGTTGATGACAGGGTGTCTCAATTCTAGGGTCTACCTGGCTGGACAACAGTATGTGTGAAAAGGTATCTAGGAGTCTTAGTAGACCACAAGCTGAACATGAGTCAGCAGTGTGACGCCGCAGTCAAGAAAGCCAACGCAACTCTTTGCATCAATAGAAGTATGGGTTCTAGATCAAGGGAGGTAATGGTACCACTCTCTTCTGCTTTGGTTAGACCTCATCTGGGATACTGTGTCCAGTTCTGGGCACCTCATTTCAAGAAGGATATTGACAAGCTGGAATGTGTCCAGAGGAAGGTGACCAAATTGGTGAAAGGTCTGGAAGCCATGTCCTATGAAGAGTGTCTTCGGGAGGACTAAGTTAATCAATATTTCCATTTGGTATTTAGGTAAGACCCATATTTGTTAATAGCTGCTTCCTGATTGTCAGCCCCTGTGTGTCACCAATTTCAACTGTCCCTTACTGTTATTTCAAAAACTTGGCAACATGAGATCTAACTGGGTTACAACTGGAGAGACAGAAGAAGGAGCAGAGAGCAAGGTGTTTCCCTTCCTCCTCTATTTTTTCATCTTTTAACTTTCTTTCCTTCTTTACATAAAAATTCAAGAGGTGTGTCATCTGTGACATATTCAGGCTAATCCAAGGGAAATAGATCTAGGACAGTCTAACGGAAACATGAGAGCCAGCTTGGCATAGTGGTTTGAGCATTGGTCTATGACCCTAGAGACCAGGGTTTGATTCCCTGCTCAGCCATGGAAACCCACTGGGTATCCTTGGGTGCATCACACACTCTCAGCCCCAGAAAACCCCATGATACGTTTGCCTTAGGGTCATCATAAGTGGGAAATGACTTGAAGACACACAACAACAGAAACATAAAAATCTGCCTTTTGCTAGTCTGATCACTGGTTCATTAAGCACAGTAATTGTCAATTCTGATGGAGTTTCTGATTTCCTGTTACTTGTAGTCACCATGGTAGGCGCAGAAAGTACCACTGAAAGTTGATAGGGCAAATATTCAAATGTGTCACCTTCCCTAGCTGTATCTAAAGATCTTGGGAATTCCCTGGTAGTCTTCCACCTGATTATTAACCAGGGCTTAATCAGCTTAGCTTCAAAAATCAGACCAGACTGATTTTTTTGTATATTTATTTATTGGTTTGCACAAAAAATTACATAAACTCCAACAAACTCCATAAACTCCAACAAACATTTCTAACATAGACATAAATTAATATTAACACATTAAAATAAAATGCTAAACAACAAACTACAGTTTAAAAAACTCATTAGAACATTGACTTACTAACTGATCTAAAAAACTAACATTAAAATAATAATCCATAAAAGGGCTCTGACCCTCCCCCTACTAAACTGCAATGAAAAAAGGAAAATTAAAAGAAAACCAAATAATATTATTCTACTCTTACAGACCAAGCTAAGCAAAACTACTAGTAATCATACCCACAAATTATTGCATTGTCTGGATTCTTATTGCTGAAAATGTCCATAGTTTCCCATCTTTCAAGATATCTTTAATTGGTTTGTCTTTTAGAACCCACATTAATTTGGCCATTTGGGATAATTCATCAGCTTTAACAATTCAATCTTCTATTGCTCATTTAAAAATCAGACAAGATTCATGTGATCAGGGTGATATAATGGTCAGCAATGGCTTTAGCTGTAACAGTTAAGTAAAGTCACTATGTTCAGAGATAATAAGCTGGGAATAGAAGTTACTAGGTAGAAATTACTAAGGAGGAAGACGTTACAAGGGAAGAAGAAGTAACAGCACATGAGGTCTATTGCCTTATTTCCCCGCTTAAATATCATGACTACCTGATGATGAAATGTGTAACAACATACTTTATATATATGTTTTAAAAAAACAACTTTGGCATATTCTTTTAACTACATTCCTGTAGTGTCAGATTTTATAGTGGGTCAACATTGTTGGATCCTGAATTCTGTTGCAATAAGACTTATGCTTCAAGAATGGAAAGACAAATATACATCATCCATGATTCAGTACTCAGAAGCTCTGACTGTCTACACATGAACATAGATTTTATCAACATCAATTCAAGAAAATGCACTTTTGGAAATACGGTCAACTGATATCAACCTATTTGCCTTGCTCTTGTTTGAACCCTTATATTACTTTCCCTCTTCTTTCCTCTCTCTTAACTTTCTCTGTTTGTTTTCTTTATAGTCATGCTTTGAAAATCTGGTAAGATATGTCACAGGTCATTTCCACGCTAGACTGTTACAGTGCTATTATTCCACTTGCAACATCCTATGGAATCCTGGGGTTTGCAGGATCCAGCTGGCCCCTCCTGAAGCTGCAAAACCCAGGATTCCATAGGATGTTGCAAGTGGAATAATAGCACTGTAACAGTCTAGCGTGGAAATGGCCACAGACCCGTCATCTGACCTAACTAGACTGTTCTTATACTCTTATCTTGGTGTAGCATCACATCAATTTTCTGCTAAACATCCAGCTCTTCAAAGAACTAGGAAAGTAGCACTGTCTTTCCACAGAGTACTATAATCATCCCTCCTTTGTTCTGACAAGGTGGGAGATCTTCTCAAGACTTGAGAAAGAAATCTTAGGAGTTTCTCATCATCTCTGTTAAAACCTATCTATGAGATTTCCTTTTACTTGATCATCACACACACGAAAGAACTTTGCTGAACCCATACTCTCCAACATTGAAAGCCAAGATACTTGACAAGCAACATTAGAATGTGATCAAAATAACAAAAGTTATTAATGAGGAAGAACACATCAGCGAGGAGTGGCTTCAGCAGTTTGCTTTTGCCTGAGTCTACTAGGAAGGGCAAGATCCTGCTCCTCCTTTGCCGAGTTGAGACTACTTTTGCACCTTCAACACAGTTTACATTAATTGAAGTAAGATGGGCTTGAAGGGAGAAAGTGGAAGGAGACAGAAACTGGGACATTTTAAAAGCAGCTGAAAAAGTAGGATGAAAAAAGGATTAATTGGGACTGTCCCTGCCAAATCAGGACAGTTGGAAGGTATGGAACCACCTAGGTCACCCTCCTCAGTTATAACCTTCTTGGGATTTCTCATTCTACAACCTGTGGCAAGTCGTATTTTTTTTCCTTTTTCCAGCTGGAGAAATCCATTATATTAAACCCATTGCCTACCAACTGCCCATCCATAATTGGAAAGCTAAGGATAAAACCCCCATCCTTACCTGGTTCTCCAGCTCTTCTCCCTGTCCGTCCTTTCATCCAGTCCACAGTAATGAATCCATCCTCCTCAGGATATATTTCTTATGAGCATTGGGAGTTTCTATACCACTTCTCTGTTTTCTTTGCTGTCTCCATGTCTCCCTCGCCCCAGCTTGCTTTTTCGCATTGATTTTGAATAAAAACTCTCAGAAACACACATATGCTTAGAACAGAGAAATTTCCCAACACTGCTCCTCTCACCTGCCAGTAGTGAAAAATAATCTGGAGCTAAAACAAAGTTGCTCTTTCAATGTGTTCCTGAGCATCTCGGCAGGTCTAAGTACACCCCATGCTTGTTTTATTTGATGTTGTCTGTGAGTGATGCCCTTTTGTGACTGGCTTAAAAGAAAACAGGGTGTGTAACGGCTGACTGGTGAACAAAGTTTGTTCTTGATCAACTCATGCTTGTTCCTGCTGATCACTGTGTAGTCATCTAGATACATGTTGGTTGACTACTGTATAATCTCTTCTAATATTTTTCCTTGCATTGAGGTAAGGCTGACTGCATCTCCTTGTTTAGTCATTTCCAGTCCTCTGGTACCTCACCTGTTCTCCAAGATTTCTCAAAAATGATGGCAGGTAGTTTGGTAAGGATGTTAGCAAGTTTCTTCAATACTCTGGGATGCAGTTCACCAGGCTCTACAGATTTAAACTCAGGCCATTTCTGCACTAGACTGTTGTAGTGCTATTATCAAAGGCCCCTCCCTAAACTGCAAACCCCAAGATTCTATAGGATTGAAATTCGAATAACAGCACTATAACTGGCTAGTGAGGAAATGGCCTCATTTAGGTTAACTAGCCAACTCCTTATCAATCTTGATTTCCAATCTAGATTTCCAGTCTAGATTCCTTGCCAAGTTATCCTCTGATGCATGGAAGCAGAGAGTATGTCATAGATATTGTGAAGAAAAAGCAAGATGAGAAAGACTAGTCCAAGGCCGCTGAGTCCATTTCATTGTTCAACAGAGACTAGAACTGGATCTCATAAGGCCCCATCCACTATACCACAGCAAATCCTTACACAGGACTCATCATAGAGGTATTTTTCTGCCCAGCAAAACAAAACTTTTCTTAAAGAAGGTTGTCTTCATCAACTGATAAAAAGCAATAAGGGATGACTGAGAAATTAACTCAATTCACACATTTATACCCACTTATACAAATTTGCAACCCTTAGACCTGAACACAGTTGTAAATGGAAATCCATACATTTCAAGCTTCCAATCTGATTCATGCTACCCCAATCATAAATGAGTTTAAAAAGTGTATGTCTGAAAAACATAAGTTTGAAAAATGTTCAAATGTACTTTAATTAATTGGAGGGAAATACGTACCTGTCAGAATGTGCTATATATACACACACACATTTGTGAAAATGTACACAGATATCCATACAAATTTCCCTGTGTGGGAAAGATACAGGCCATTTCCGCACTACACTGTTAATAGTGCTATTATTCCACTTTCAACCTCCTATGGAATCTGGGGGTTTGCAATTTAGGGAGGGGCATTTAGAATTCTCAGCCAGAGACCGATTTGGCCTCAGTAAACTACAAACCGCAGAATTCCACGGGATGTTGAAAGTGGAATAATAGCATTATAACAGTGTAGTGCAGAAATAGCCACAGTCCAAATCACAAGCTAAATCAAAACAAGCTTCAGGGTAGAAAATGGAAGGCCCCAGTGAATCTGAGTTTTGCTGATTTGCACACTCACACAAAGCAAGGAGATATCTTGACCTATTATATTCAGGTATTCCATAATTTTGGTGCAGTCAAGGAAGCCTTTATCTTTTCTCAGTCAACCACACCTCCATCACAAGTGGGGCAGATTCTGTTCCTTGCTTTGGCTTCCCTTGGTTGGAGGTTCCCAGAAGGAGCAGCCTGTGGCTTACCTTTTCCATGCTGTGTATCCAGGAAGAGCAACTGTATGTTGATAAAGAGGAAGACCAACACTGATGGCCACCGCTGGGCCATGGAAAGAGTGAGCCTGACATGATGCAGCACTCACCTCCGGTGCACCAAAGCAGTTGTTCTCCTTTCTTTTGTTAGTTTGCTTTCAAAAGCCGACACACATGACTAGGTAGCTCCCTGAGTAAACTGTGAGGAAATTAAACAGCCCATGTTGCAATGTTTATTCATCTGGTTTGCAATTTAAAATAACACTACACAGGGACATTTCATATCAGCAGGAAATGACCCTGTTTAGATGAAGGAGTATAGTTCCATGGTTGCAAAGCAGGGAGGGGAATTATACGACCTACAGGTTGGGACCTCCATTGATTCCTCCAGCCAAAGACCCTGATGCCACCCCAAAAAATATTCAGCTAAAAAGATATTTTTTAAAAATATCTTTTTAAAATGTTAAAAATATTCTCTGTTGGGGTGTAAAATGCTCTTGTGAAGGGCTCTCCAAAAGAGAGAGAGGCAGAGAGAAGCCCTTTTCGCATGCCAGTCCTGTTGCGAAATGGCCTCAGGAGCATCGCGCAATTGCAAGGACCGTTCCACATGACGTCCTCGCAAGCATGTGACGCTCCCAAGGCCATTAGGGGGCGATCACGCATTATATCATTTTCGGCTCATTGCCGAAAATGACGCGCAATTGCGCATCACTCCCGTGCCCCACATGCACTTACCTTGCGTGTGGAGGCTCCAGACATGTGGCCATCGCGCTTCCTCCCCCAGTACCCAGCTGCGCTGCGGAAGGAAGGGGCAGAGTGCTCATACTTCCTTCCGACCAGCATAGAGCTGGTGCAGAGGGGAAGCGGAGGGGACACGAGTGCCTCCCGGACGAGGCTTTTCGCGCGATCCCCGTGCGACACCAGCAGCACCAGGTAAGGTGCGAAAAGGGCCAGAGAATAGCTCAAAAGTCAACTAGGAGTGATGCATTGCCACTTCCAGTCATTCAAAATAGCAGCTGTGAAGATTCAGTATAGTCTCCCAGAGCTCCTGAGGAGACACAGGAGCCTTTCCACACTACACTGTTACAGTGCTATTATTCCACATTCAACATCCTGTGGAATTCTGCAGTTTGTAGTTTACTGAGGCCAAAGAGCTCTCTGCTGAGAATTCTAAAGGCCCCTCCCTAAACTGCAAACCCCAGGATTCCATAGGATTCTGAAAGTGGAATAATAGCACTACAACAGTGTAGTGTGGAAAGGCCCATAAACAGAATAACGTGACTCTCCAAGCTGCTGTTGTTGTAAAGCTGTACATGGAAAACAACAGTCTCAAAAACCAAAAGTATCCTTGACTTGAATCTCTGGTGGCCCAGGGAAAGTGCTCCAGTCCCAAAACAATCCCACGATGGGTGTAATTACTGGCACAAATGCGGATGAACAAATCCCTCCCCTATCACATCTATAATAAAAAGTGCCAACATATATTACTATCACCTACCCTTTTAAAGAAATCAAAATCACTTTTTGATAGCTCCCATTGGCCTTTGGAGCAGCTCAACGTGCCACATAATCAGCCCATGGTTTATTTAGCAGGACTTACAAGCTCAACAGTAGACATTCTCTGGCTTGTTTCTCTCCCAGAATGCCAGAGAAGGCATCCATTTCTCCCCCTTGGCTCTTCCCTTTGGTTTCTACCAAAATAGAAACTACTGCTGGGTTCATAGTAAAAGTATGTGCCTTCAGGATGCCTGTAATCTTATGGCAACCCCATAAGCTTTGTAGGGTTTTCTTAGGCAAGGAGTACTCAGAGGTGGTTTGCTGCTGCCTTTCTCTAAAATATAGCCTACAGCACCTGGTATTCTTTGGCGGTCCGCCATCCAAGTGTTAACTAGACCTGACCTTGCTTAGCTTCTAAGATCAGACAGGATTTGATGCTTTCAGGACATTTAGGTAGTTATTTAGGTAGATATTTAGGTTGTTTTCCAGGGTCATACATTATGCTATACCGGGGCAGTAGTGACCAAGGGTGGAGGCAACTGAGAGCATTGCCCTCCAAATAAGAATTCATGAAATTTGTATTCAGTCCCCAAATTTGTAACATTTCAGTTGAGTATACAGAAATATATGTTAGGTGCCCCCCGAAAGGATATGATAGAATCCTGCAGAACCCCAACACTGACATTGAATGGATGCATATGCTGACAGAATACTGATATTCAATTCTTTATCAGAGAAAATCAGATTTAGTAACTTTGGCTTTTAAAAGTATCCTGTTTGAAAGAATTTCAAGTGGACAGTTCTTCCCCAGTTTTGCAGAGAAACCATGCTGTATTAGACTTTATTAACAACTCAAACCATTGCAGTAGAAGGACTTGCATGTAATGCATTTACTTCCTGGTCACTATTCTTCATTTATGCAACTATTTTGTATGTAGACTATATTTTGTTCTAGTTTGATTGCTTTTTTGGAAGCTTCACAACATACATTCTAATCCAAATGTTTTAATTTGAGTAATTTTTTTTCATTATCTTGCTGCTGCTGCTGCTGCTGCTGCTGCTGCTGCTGCTGCTGCTGCTGCTGCTGCTGCTGTTGTTGTTGTGTGCCTTCAAGTCATTTCTGACTTACGGCAGCCCTGAGATGAACCTATAATGGCGTTTTCTGGGACCAAGAGTGAGTGATGCACCCAAATTTACTAACCTGAATGTTTCTTAGAAGCATGTCTCCCCACCCAACTCTTTGGGAGAGGTTTCATACACGTAAAAATACACACATGCAATGCTAGAAAAAAAAATGACCTGAAAGTCATTCAACCTGAAACACATCACATTTCTTTAGACGACAATAATCTGGAGGCTTCCAACAGCTTTCCTGGCTTTAAAATGGCTACCTGAGGATATGATGTCCTTTTGCAGTCTGTAAATAGAGCTACAGAGGACAAGCTGTCTTCCTCATAACATAATGTGAGGTAGGTTAGGCTTAGAGAGCCCAAGAATATCTAGTGAGTTGCAGAGGGAGGATTAGAACATGACTCTCACAGGACCTAGGCCTAAACCCTATAGCCATTGGAGCGTTACTGAGCTGGGGGACATAGGGAGTCATAAGGACATATCCACCTTTCTTGTCCAGAAACTTCCTAAGGGAAAATGTATGCACTGGATCTGCATGCTTTTCCTAAGTAACTGTTCCTCAGTGTTTTATCAAAGGAATCTTATCAGGTAGTACAAAGGTAGGACACCATCAAGCACCCTACATCAGTAAAGGACACCTTTACACCTAGAACAGCTGTTAATGACTGCAGGTCAGAAGTAACAGTGATTCACCTGCTGTTTCTGGTTTTTTCCATTGCTGCCATCTTGCATTGTGGGTGTTTGGCGAGAGGCTCAGCACATCGGCAGCTCAGTTGGTGTAGTGCCAGGTGTCTGAACTGAACAATCAGCCGCCCCGGACAGTGTTTCCAGGCAGCAAACCTTTTATGGCTGCTGGAAGCAACGTTGATCACCTAAGCCATTTCCACACTAGGTGGTTACAATGTTATTATTCCACTTTCAACATCCTATGGAATCCTGGAGTTTGCAGTTTACTAAACTGCAAACCCCAGGATTCCATAGGATATTGAAAGTGGAATAATAACGCTATAACAGTCTAGTGCGGAAATGGCCCTGCTCTGTGAGAGACATCCAAGCAAGATCAGAGACTCAGCCCTGTTGCCGAATGCAGACTACTCTCCTGCAGGCCCCGTGTCAGTTTTGGTTCCCCAGCTTCTGAATGATATCTTGGCTCTCAACCTCCAGATCAATCACACATCTTCTCAGTTTCCCAAGTGAATTATGACACACTGATAGGCCAGACACCAGCCAATCATGACCATGATTCCTGTACTGCAGAAGTGGTCACTGTGCCAATCATAGGCTTCATGTAGCCCTCATGATCCCATTTTGTGTCTAAGAATCACTCTTCCAAGAGTAGGGATGTAAACATATCCTTCAACTGTCCTGATCATCCCATGGTTTAGCCGTTTTTAAAATATCCCAGTTTCTCTCTCCTTCTCCATCTTTCTCATCAGCTTACTTCAATTGCTGCAGACTGAATTTGGATTGCAGAAGTAGTTCACACTCAACTCAGTGTGGATGGACAGAAGAGGAGGGAGTAGAATCTTCACTTTCCAGTAGACTGAGGCAAAAGCAAAATTCTGCAGCCTCTCCTACTCTGTCTCTGCTTCCTCATTAATAATGTCTGTCATCTTGATCACACTCTGATGCTGCTTGAAGCCACACACGTTCTGGTTTTCTGTGAAACTTTGGAAGGCATATGTAAATCTTTGCTAATTTTGTTCTCCAAGGAAGCAAAAGGAATTTGAGCATGTTCATTGCTTGGATGTATTTCTGGATTCAACCTCGAGTCTGGAAGCTCAGGTTTCACCAGTGGACAAACACTCATTTATAGAGTTGGCGTTTATTCACCAGTTGCGCTCATTCCTAGAGATGTGGGATCTGGCCACACTGACACATGTCTTAGCTACATCCCATTTGGATTACTGTAATGCTTGGGACTGCCTTTGAAGAGTGTTCAGAAACTTTAGGCAGCCAAACAACCTGCAGCTAGACTGTTAACAAGGGTTGGCTACATGGAGCACACAATTCCCTTGTTGCGAAAACCTCACTGGCTAAATAGTCTGCTTCTTGGTGCCATTCAAAGTGCCGGTTATGATCTGTCAAGCCCTATATGGCTTGGTCCAGGTTAGCCAAAGGACTGTATCTCCTTATATCAACCTGCCTATGTCTTGAAGTCTTCTGTCTTTACCTGCCTTTCTCTCTTAACATTTGATGGGAACACAGAAGAGGGCCTTCTTGATGGCTACTCCCAGGCTTTGGAATTCCCTTTCAAAAGAGGTGAGACTGGTGCCTTCTTTGCTGTCCTTTGATAGGCAAGTGAAGGCCTTTTTTTTAAACAGGTTGTTATGGGTTTTCCGGGCTTTGAGGCCATGTTCTAGAAGTATTTGCTCCTGACGTTTCGCCTGCAACTCTGGTGGGCATCTTCAGAGGATCTGGTGGCATGGAAGTGACATAGAGTATATATACTTTGTAGTCCCTGGGTGGGAGGAAGCAATTTGCATATGTTGCACTTGGCCTGTGTGATGGCCTATTGTTAAATGGAATATCCTCCAGGGTTGTATTGTTAGTCAGGGGACATGCATAACAGTGCATTAAGTACATTAGCAATCCACTGTATTATTTCCTGTAGAGGGACCTCCAGAGTCTGGGTGGTGTTCATTGGCATATTTTTGAGTCTTGATTTTAGTGTTCTTCAGTACTGGTAGCCAAATTTTGTTTACCTTTTTTTTTTTTTTTGGCAGGGCTTTGAGGGCTGATCGTATTGGCGGAAAAAGACTTTTGGGAATGTGCTCTTTTTTGTTTCTTTCTAATGGTTGTGCTTGTAATTGCCTTTAATCCTATTGTCAGCTCGATTCTATTTTTTTACTTTTGCATGACATGGATTTTTTAGTGGTTTCTGTTTTAACTTTTGTAACCTGCTTTTAGTTCCACATTAGTCCCAAGACTATGCACAATTCAGAACTTTCGTATGTAAAAATTTCACTTTTTTTGGTACAGAAAACTTCATTTTCTGAGCAGAAGTTATGTTTTCTGTGCAAAAAGAAAACATGTGGAGTTTACTGAAGATTCTCGGTACAAGGAAATTCTCTTCAGGGTTCCCTCACACTTGGGAACTCCCCTTTTTGGCTGTTGATCAAACATGTTCAAATGTTATTTCCATCCCCACCCAGCTGTCCTCCCATGGAAAGTTTTTTTTAATGTTTTGGGTGAACTTAAATAGAAAAACAAACAAACAAACAAAAACAGCACCAAACTGCTAACTGTCATGAAAACATGGGTTACCCTTTCCCCTCAACTTCCCAAACACCTGAAAACTTTCAAAACAAGCTATTCTTAGGTCAGACCCTGGAAGGAGAAGTGATACTGGGTCTACTCACACTATACAGTTATAACACTATTATTCCACTTTAACTGCCAGGGGTCCTGGGCCTATGGAGTCCTGGGATGGGTAGTCTGGTGAGGCACTAGAACTCTCTGGCTGAGAATTCTACTTGTTCCTCCCCAGCCACCAAATCCCAGGATTCCATAGGATGTTGCCATGGAAGTTCAAACTGAATCAAAGCACTATAACTGTGTAGTGTGAATGGGCCCATGAGGTCACTACTGGTCACACTGGAAACAACAGTGTGGTCCATGAGGGGACCATGGGAGGAAAATGGCCACCACTCCCTTTGCAGTTGGCCATACCTCTGTAGTTTCCAACCTCTTACAAAACTCAACTGTGATGGGATTACAAAGACATGGGAAAGTGAGAAGAAAAAAATGAGCACACTGAGCTAACTGTTAACAAATTCCTTGGGGGGAGAAATCAAATTCATCTAATAACAATAAAATCTTGTTTGCTACCTGTGTTACTGCCCTGTGGCTAGCCCGAGCTTTGGGGGATATAAAAAGATATCTTTTGATATCAATAATTCGGCTTCACATATCCCTTCCACGTGCTTGCGAGACCCCCGGACAAGCACGCATACAGGCTCGGCCGATAATCGTCGTAATATTCCAAAACAATACAGGCAGGCCAGAAACAGCCAACACGCCACTTTAGGAGACCTCAAGGCAAGTACCTCCATTAGGTATCCAAGCAACTTTCAAAAGATACTCTGCCTAGCGCTGGCAGCTTGATGATCGAACTATACAACGCTCAAGTACTCCGCATTTGCATACCGGCTATACTATTGACAATTTGGCTCTAACTCAATCATTCAAATTCTGACCTTTCGGAGGCTTTGTCTCCAGCTCCAAATCTATTGTTTTCCCAAAGTCCGACCTAGCCTGCGGTCACAATTCGCCTTATAAAAACCCCTGACTTTGAGCGCTTCATCGGATTGCTCCCGAGTTCCAGACCGCCTTGCTGCGCATCGCTTGGCGAGCTTCGCCTCAGCTCCACGTGCCGAGATACATCGAACCCCAGCCTTGCTCTCCATCTTCTTTCGGGCTTCAGGAACAGGTTTCGTATCACCCGAATCAACTATCCCTCTGAAAACCCCGCTATCTTACTCACACCTTTATTTTCCTTAGTTATCTGTGTGCGTGTGTTGCTTACATTGTGTGCCTGTCTTTAATAAAGATCATTCATTATATTTAAACCGGTCTGCTTCTTGACTTGGCCTGACCCCGTAAACACTGGGTTACAAGATTCCGCTGCGTTGCCCTGCCTCTCGTTCTGCCAACCAGTGCTCTCGACTAATTTTCCCCAATTTGTGTAATTGCAAGGTTATTTAGGTGTGCCTCCCGGGACCTCCAGAATACAGGGTAACACCTGCCTCTCCTCAAGGCTCGAAGCGGGGTACAACAGAGGTTAAAATACAACTAAAAACACATTATGATTAAAATACACTAAAAACATAAAACCATTCAATATGATATATCATGATTAAAATATCATAATTAAAAATACATCATAATTAAACATAGACTTGGTAAGCC
Organism: Cyclura pinguis; assembly: GCA_030412105.1. NCBI lineage: Eukaryota > Metazoa > Chordata > Lepidosauria > Squamata > Iguanidae > Cyclura > Cyclura pinguis. Next base: position 15,726,573 of record CM059604.1, read on the forward strand.
TGCCAGAAGAGATAAGTCTCTAGCACTTTCTAAAATTCAAACAGCATATTCATTTAAATGCTGTCAAATTCATATACATTTACATTGAAAGGGAAAGTTTGTATTGAAAGGAGCCTTCTCAGTGGCTGCTATCAAAATTTAGAACAAATTTTCAAAAAAACCCTTTCTCAGTCACCATATGCTTTCCTTGCATCTCTCTCTCTCTCATAAGCTGGTCTTCTTTCTTTAGCATAATGATGTTCATCTGGATCCCTGCAAAAGTCCCACAAATAAGAGCTATGACCTTCAGTTTTCTGGAACAGATTAGTAGTTTTAATCCAGAAAACCTTGCGATAGGTTTGCCTTGGGATCACCATAAGTCGAAAGAGACTTGAAGGCAATAGCAACAACAATGCAGTTTCTGATGTAAGACATAGGAAGATCATCGCAAAAAGGGCCACTCCCAAAGTGTTCTTAATGCTTGTTGGTTTAAAGTCTTTTAGCCTAGAATTAACTAAACTATCATAATCCAAACACGAATTAAAACAAAGATTCTTATAGCCATTAACAAATGTCCACGTCAAGACACCAGTTATGATCTCAGGTTAAGAACAGAAGAGTCATTGTTTATCAGAGCAAAGCAGTATTTAGTTTCACCTTCTATTCATACCATAGACAACCAGATGCCTATGAGACGTCTACAAGGAAGACATGAGTGGAAGGGCAGATATACAGAGGTAAATAGAGGTCCTCTTTCTCTAACACTTGAAAGAATGTGCATAGTAGACATTGATATCCTCATCCTCCATGAATATACCCAGCTTTCCATTAATGGATTCCAATGGTTGATGTTGGTTCCATCACATCTTGCAGAGCAAATTCTACAGTTTAACTACATTTAATATGAAGAAATACTTCCTGTTATTTCCCTACATTTCCCATCACTCAGCTTCATTGTACAACCCTGGGTTCTAATATAAGCTTTCTCCACTCAATGTGTAGTTTTATATATTCCTGTCTCCTCTTCCTCACTTTTTATATGTTAACAAAGGAATGGAAATTATTCAACAAACAGAGTTTAATCCATATTTATTGGCACCAGCATAGTGTAGCGGTCTAACGCCATTTCTGCATGACGCTGTTATAGTGCCATTATTCTACTTTCAACATCCTGTGGAATTCTGGGGTTTGTAGTTGACTGAAGCCAAAGAGCTCTCTGGCTGAGAATTCTAAATGCCCCTCCCTAAACTGCAAACCCCAGGATCCCATAGGGTGTTGAAAGTGGAATAATAGTGTAATGCAGAAAGGCCCCAGGTTGGAATCTTTGCTCAAGCATGGAACCCCACTGAGTGATCTTGAACAAGCCACACTCTCACTAGCCTTAAAATAAATCTTACCAAGAAAACTTTGTGACAGGGTCTCCCTAAACTGGAGTAAAAGCACATAAAAACAACAATAACCACACTGAGAAATATGAGATCTCCCCCCATTCTTTTTTAATCCCTTAATTCCCTTATAGCTGAGGAATTAAGCTTCATCCAGTTGGTAGTCCCAACTAGAGTAAAGCTAGAGTAAAGCCACTGAATGAATGGACCTTACACAGGTTGTGACTTAGCAAGTTCCCATTGGTTCTATTTTAGTTGGGACTAAAAAATAGATTTAAAAATTGGAATCCCTACTCAGCCATGGATGGGGCTGGGTGGGGCTGAGTAACTTTGGGCAAGTCACACTCTTTCAGCCTCAGAGAAAGGAAATGGACAGGCCCCTTTGAGCAAGAAAAGAAAACCCCATGATAGGGTTGCCATAAGCTGGAAATGATTTAGTCCTGTGTCTTACATATTCATATATATGTCTTCTAGGTATATTCCAGGTGCCACAAAGTAAATGGTATTATTCATCCTGCATTCTTTCGTGATAAATATGCTGGTTCCAGGAATAAAATTTCCCGTACCTCTGCTGGAAGATTGTCTGATAGATTATTGGTTAAACCAAATAAGCATTTATACAACTTTATTTGCTGCAGCAACCCAAATGACTAGGGCAAAGGTTTTGACACTACACACATTTAATTTATTTGATTAATATGTTTCACTTCCTGATCCACTGGCTTAGACAGAAAAGAGGGTAGAAAAGTGTTAATGTACTTTGTTAATCATTAATAAGCTAAAAAAACAACCCTCTAAGTCAATTAGATTAACATTAGAAGAGGTGGAAAATTAACTATCCAGTTTAAAGTGCAATTTAAATTAAAAGCCTGCACTAAAAGCCTTATCAAAAAGAAATTGACAAAAGCCACCCACAATTTTATTCTTTACACTATCGTTTTTTGGACTTTACTTCACATGTCTTTCAAGTGTTTCTACAACTCTGGGAAAACCTCCCATTTTTATAAATAAATGTCTCATTTCAGTAATATGTATCCTACATTTTATTTAGAAATAGGGTGGGATGGTACTGGACCCTTCACCAAGATTGCAAAGCTCAAAAGCTCTCAGTACAATTAATCTCACTGGAACTACTCTTGAGGAAGTGGTTTGAATCTTGGGACCTAAACATTGTAATTCCCCAAATGTGAGAAAAGGCAAGAAATATTTTTTCTTAAAAATTCCAAAGAACCCAGCTTTGTATACAGAATCATCAGGGTGACTGGGCCCACTATATACATCCATATAGTGCTAGACAGTTTTCCCTGCTAGACAGTTTTTAAAATTACACTCAGCAGCACCTGCTCATGTGGGGGCTATGAAAAAAAAATAGTACCAATGTCTGCACAGTCTGAGGATGACGGGAGTTGCAGCACAATCCATTTGAAGAACATCAGGCTAGGGAAGGCTGGCTGAGGCCTCTCCGTCATGCTTTCCGAAAGGAGAGCTAAGTAATATTGGAAAATAGCTGCCATGGAGCTGAAGCCTTCTTCCTATCTCTTCTCCACTTTCCTATTGACTTATTTTATCCCAAGCCTGTTTCATTGATGGTCATCATAACTGAATAGCTCTGTCCCATCCCCACGGCCCCTCTCCTTCAAAATCCCCTTTCCCATCACAACACAGACACGGTGCCTTTTTGCTTTCAGTTCCAACCACCAGGCTAAGTTTATCTTCCTCCTGGAACAGCTGGGATATAGGCTCTTATTACATGGGCATTCCACCTTGGGAACAATGGAAGGCAGAGGAGAGTGTCACACCGCTTGGCTGTTTCTATTCTCTGCTTGGCTGACAAAGCCCAGTTCCTCTCATTCTTCCAAGGGCCTCCAAATATAAACCTCTGTGTAACAGGGGTTATACACAAGGACACTTGTGCTACAGAGAAGTTAGCTGAGCCAGTGTCCATATTTAAAGTCACATCCATCACGACTGGGTGCCATGTTATAGCAGGGGAAACCCTGATCCTTTCCTTGCCCCTTCCTCCCATGATGGTGCCAATCCCAAATCGCATACTCTCCAATTGTCTGCAATTGATAGAGACAGTCCCAATTAATCCTCTGTCATTCCACTTTTTCAGCTGCTTTTAAAATATCCCAGTTCATCTCTCCTCCTCCCCCTTTCCCCCTCTGTCCTCAGTTTATTCCACTTGCTGAGTTCAAAGTGCAAAAATAGTTTGTTCTCTGTTGACTCAGCAGAGGAGAAAGGAGGGGGCAGAATCTTGCCCTTCCCTGTAGACTCAGGCAAAAGCAAACTGCTTCAGCCTTTACTAGCTTGCACGTTTTCCACATTAATAACTTTTTTTCATTTTGACCACCCTCTGATGTTGCTTGGTTACACGAGTCCTGATTTGCAATTGAAATACTGGAAGGTATGAAATGACACATGATATTTCACTGGGTATAACTACAGCCCTGGTTGGTACATGAGCTCACGCTCAGCCTTTCTCAACTGAAGGTTGTCCAGGTATTTTGGGAGGCTCAGGTGGAACTGCTGGGGAACTGCTACTGTTGCACCTCCCAGCATCCGCTAAGTGAAGCAGTTGTCTCACTCTGCCTAAGAAGCAAATCAGGGACAATATAGGGAACATTATGACAGAGACAAGTAAACAAGGATCGCAAATATGGATAACTGGAGGATGCATCAGAGGTCCCTATCACACTAGACAGTTATAGCGCTATTATTCCATTTAACTGCCCTGGATGCACCCTGTGGAATTCTGGAATTTGTAGTTTGCTGAGGCACTGGAGCTCTCTGGCTGAGAATTCTAAATGCCTCTCCCTAAACTGCAAATCCCATGATTCCATGCAATATTGCCAAGGCAGTTAAAATAGAATAACAGTGCTATAACAGTGCAGCGTGATAAGGCCCAGAGTGTGTAGTAGAACAACCTTGCTCAAACTGGTGCCCACAGGGCTAATGAGAAGGGAGAAAACTAGTATAAATTAGTAGGGCTGGTGGTCTGGGTGTTGCACATGTTCTCAAATCCCATATTTTTTTTGATCTAATGAAAGCAGAAAGCACAGTCCCACTCTGATCTTCGAGCATTTAGTACACAGCAAAATGGCATCAAATTGTAGATCAAATGCCACAGGGATCCGTCACTGGTACCCACTGTTCCTCCCCTCAGCTCTACAGGCAGGTGAGGCGAATAACATATGAGGCAGGTTTGCATAAAGCCTGACTCCAATCATGTGAGAAGAGGCAGGCTTTCTACAGGCCTGTTTCATATCTATCCTCCAACTGTCCTGATTTGGCAGGACAATCCTAATTAATCCTCTGTTGCCCCACTTTTTCAGCTGCTTTTAAAATGCTCTTCTCTCTCCCCCTCTCCCATTTTTCCTCCTCAAGTTACTTCCGTTGCTGCAAACTTGATTTCAAACTCTGCAGAGTTGCTGCTAACAAGTAAGTGAGTGAACTCATACTTTTCAACTGTCCTGGACAGTCCTGGTTAATCCTTTGCAATCCCACTTTCCTAACTGCTTTTAAAATGACCTAGTTCCTCTTTCACCTTCTACTTCTCCCCTTTGTCCTCAGCTTACTTTGGTTGCTGCAAACTGAGTTCTAAGTACACCGGTAATTTCTCTTAGTTAACTCAGCAAGCAGGAGAGAAAGGAGGGGACAGAAGCTTGGCCTTCCCAGTAGCCTCAGGGAAAAGCAAACTACTACAGCCTCTTCTAGCTTTTGTGTTCCTTATTAATAACTTTTGCCATCCTGACCACACTCTGATGTTGCTTGGCCACCTGTGTCCCAGTTTTCATTTTGCAATGTTGGAGGGCATTTCATGTCTTGAATGGCCTGGTAACAGAGAGGACTTTCCTGTATTGCTGTTTGAAAAACCCACTCTGGCAACCCACTCTTGGTGGCCCTGGGAGCCCTCAGCATGTGCTGGGCCCCGACTCTGATGGTAAATGACGCCTGCTGAAATGCCTTTGCCTACACAGCTACTGGTGATGCAAGAACCTTGACCTCTTTTGCAATTCATGGGGCAAGTGGGTAGGTCTTACACTTTGAAGAACAATTTGAGATGTAAAAGTTCACTCATCTCATTCTCACCTACAAGAACAAATAATTTCAAAAGTTTCTTCCTGCAGAATTAATTGCCTCTTCACTGCTGTTTCAGCTGGGCACTCAACTGATTATTATATGATTATTGTTCTTCAGGACTGTGATAGGCTGGTGAATGTTCAAATCTGTCCATTTTTACATGATGGCTGGGAAAATGAAGGCTATCACTTCATACTGAGTCATAAACTGTTTAACTATAACCTTAAATGAACTTAATTATTTAATCCACTTGGCAATATAACCACTTCGGCTATATTGGCTGGCATCATGGTGAGCTGTTAAAAATGCGTAATCAAGACACTGTTCAGTATTCATGTTCATTCATTCACTACTGCAGCAATCACAAATGGCCCCCCAAACCTACCTTAACAGCCAGCAGCTGTACCAAGCAACAAAAATATGTTCTGCTGGCAATGGTGGAGCTATAGGATGATGTTTCCAGCCGCTGCTGACAACAATTTGCATTGTGACAAGGAGTTGTTATAGGGGTCCTCCTTATGATTGTCGCATTGCAGCTTGCTGACGCCAGGGATCTGGAAACATCATCCTGAAGTGTCCCAATTGCCAGCAGAACAGACTTCCATTACCCAGTGTGGCTGCTGGCTGTCAAGGTGGGCTTGGGGAGTTGGGTCAAGAAGCAAAATGGTTATACATTTGTAACTATGTTCGTGACGTAGGGTGTCAGCCAATATTTATATCGGTATCTGTATCAGGGGTATGCTTTTGTATAAATTTCAACAGGTGCTGGTTTCATGCAGGTGAGATTTGATTTGATCTCTCCCTGATGGGTGAGATTTAACCACAAAAAAACCCAAAAAAACAAAAAACGCATATTTTCCAAATGCACATTTTCCTGGGGTTTGCAGTTTAGGGAGGGGCATTTAGAATTCTCAGCCACAGCTCTTTCGCCTGTGTGAACTACAAACCCCAGAATTCCACAGGATGTTGAAAGTGGAATAATAGCAATATAATAACGTAGTGTGGAAATTGAAGTTCTGTCAAGTTTCAGGGCCTCCTCTCCAAACTCATCCCAATACCTACATCATTCATCCCATTTTTACAAATAGCATTTAGTTATCCACATTTTTCATTATCTACAGTGAGTCTGGGAATGTCTCACCCATGCATACAGAGGACTTGCTGTGTATTAATATTCTTTCCATCTCTAGCTGAGAGAAAAATATCACATCACGAAGGGAATGCTGTAGATGTAGCATATCTTGACCTCAGTAAGGCCTTTGACAAAGTTCCACATGACATTCTTGCAAAGAAGCTAGTAAAATGTGGGCTGGACAGGGCTACTGTTAGTTGGATTTGTAATTGGTTGATCGACTGCACGCAAAGGGTGATCACCAATGGCTGCTTTTCATCCTGGAGAGAAGTGACTAGTGGGGGGCCACAGGGTTCTGTCCTGGGCCCAGTGCTATTCAACATCTTCATCAATGACTTAGATGAAGGAGTGGAGGGCATGCTGATCAAATTTGCAGATGATACCAAACTGGGAGGGGTTGCTAACACACCAGAGGATAGGATCAAATTTCAGTACGACCTCGACAGATTGGAGAGCTGGGCCAAAGCTAACAAAATGAATTTCAACAGAGAGAAATGTAAGATCCTGCACTTGGGCAGAAGAAATGAAAGTCAGAAGTATAGGATGGAGGACATGTGGTTGGATAGCAGTATGTATGAAAAGGATCTAGGAGTCTTGGGAGATCACAAGCTGAACATGAGTCAGCAGTGTGACGCGGCAGCCAAGAAAGCCAACATAATTCTTGGTTGCATCAATAGGAGTATGGTGTCTAGATCGAGGGAGGTAATGGTACCACTCTATTCTGCATTGGTTAGGCCTCATTTGGAATACTGTGTCCAGTTCTGGGCACCTCAGTTCAAGAAGGATGTCGACAAGCTGGAATGTGTCCAGAGGAGGGCGACCAAAATGGTGAAGGGTCTGGAAGCCATGCCCTATGAAGAACGCCTTAGGGAGCTGGGTATGTTTAGTCTGCAGAAGAGATGGTTAAGAGGGGACATGATAGCCGTGTTTAAATATTTGAAGGGATCTCATGTCAAGGAGGAAGTGGGCTTGTTTTCTGCTGATTCAGAGACTAGGACAAGGAGAAATGGATTCAAGCTGCAGGAAAGGAGATTCCACTTGAACCTCAGGAAGAACTTCCTGACAGTCAGAGGTGTCCGGCAGTGGAATATGCTGCCTCGGAATGTGGTCGAGTCTCCTTCGTTGGAGGTTTTTAAGCAGAGGCGGGATGGCCATCTGTCGGGAATGCTTCGATGGGTGTTCCTGCATAGCAGGGGGTTGGACTGGATGGCCCGTGTGGTCTCTTCCAACTCTATGATTCTATGATCACCAGTGTTCAATTAAGAACAAGCTGCTAGTCCAGTCAGCTTCTCCATGTGGATGAAGAAAAGATGCAACATTTCATCCTTAACCCAGCCCTAAACTAATATTTCAGCTCTCCTATGAACCTTCCCATATACACTGGCGCCCACTCTGGATGCCCTGCTTTAGAGAACCCCTGCTGTTTAATGTTCACTGGGTGGTTCACCTATTGCTGGACTTCCCTAGCAGTGGCACCTAGATTATAAAACTCCCTTTTGAGACAGGTTTGCTTGGTTCCCTCAGGACTAGGGGCTAGGCAGCAAATTCAGATTTGGTCCTTTCAGAGTTCATTAAACCTTTGCTCAATATGACTCTGCTTCTTTTTCTTTGTCACCACTTCATTACCATTTCTGTTGTTAGTTTTACTGTGTGTGCTGATGTTTTATTATAGACGTACACCTGTGCTTGTGTTTGATTTGCTCATTTTATGCTGCTGATTAGCCACAGTGCAGATCCTGTGAGATGGAAAAATGAGTCCATCACCACACTTCCTGATCATCTACACACTGTATTTGTGCAAGTGTCTTTACATTTTACATTTGGCGTGTCGATTTCTTGGTGAGGAATTGTGTGTTCGGAGACATTTTGGTTAGTACTCTCATCCTGCCTCCCACACCTTTTGTCTGTCTGTCTGTCTGTCTGTTTGAAAAAACATGATCTCTGCTACATAGGACTGCATGAAAAAATATGAACCCAAGGGGTTCAACCACCATCAAAGAAGGAGGATCTTTCTTGATTAGACCAAATACCCATCTAACCCAGCATCCTGTACCCTTCATGGACAAGTAGACGCATTGTGGAAGCCTACAAACAGACAACAAAGGCAAGAGCCCTCCTAGCAACAGTTTTTTCAGACCTACTGCCTTTGAACATGGATGATCTATCCATAAGCAAGAACATGCAATACCTCTGCCAGAGGATGATTAAGAGAGGTTTTGTGGAGTTTTTTTTCAAGATCCTTTTCAAATGTTTATGTTAGGGAAGGCAGCAGTACTGTAGGAATATGATGCCCCTCCATCTTTTCTAAAGATATTTGTTAAAACAACCCATCCAACTTCCCATTCTCCAGATGTGTTGAACTACATCTCCCATCATCCCCAGGTCCTGTTGTTACGGATGGTGAGTGATGTAGTCTTACATATTGAGGTTTGCTGGATTAGAGGAGGCTACATTAGAAGAACATCTTTGGATTGCTGTTGTGTGTACAACAGAAAGTGCACTATTTGGTTGTGCCTCTTGACTCTAGAACAGGGGTGGGCCACTGGGTGGGGCCAGGGGCCACTTTTTCCCCCTGACCACCCTGTGGGTCACACATACCCATCAAAGCATCAAGAAATACCTTCTTTCAACCCCTTTTTTAATCTTCAAAACGGTGATCAGAACTGATGTTATGTCACTTCTGGTTGCCATGTTGGAGGGGAAATGGAAGAAAACAGAAGGTGTTGCAGGAGCAATGGGAGGTCGAATGGGGAGGGAAATTTTCAAGGTTTTAATGAAAAATAATTGCTTTGAGTGCAATTTTCAGCTGACTCCTTTCCTCCCCTGAAAAATTAGGGCTTAGGAGACTGGGGAAGAGCTTTGTGTGCTATAAGAAGGGGGGCAAAGGCCACATATAGTTTGTAAGCCATCCTTCCCCCACCTCTGTTCTGGGATGATATTCTCCAATGCCTCTCTCGCTTCCTTTTTAATGCACGTCTGAAAAAGGCTACCAAGAGCAGAGGGGAAGATCACCAGCAGCTGGTTTCAACAAGAGAGAACCCTTCATTTGCTGCTTTTGTGATGATGAACATGCTTTTTCAGGAATGCAATTATGAACTGACACCAGTGCTGCTTTCCTCTCACATTGGCTGAATGTGAGGGGTGGGTGAGGGAAGAGGAGAGGTGTCCGATTACCTCGCTATAAGGTCTCACATTGTCCTGTCCATCCTCTGCTTTTGCAGTAGCCAGCGCTTGCTCAGGGAACAAGGGATCTCTGAATTTTCCACCCTCAGGTGAGGCCAACATTTGTATGCATTGATGGGTTGGACCTGGTAATGCTTTTTTGGGAAGTGATGCTTGATCTTCGTAGCTGGTGTACAGGAACGTACAACTTTTAGAAGGCAGGGGTGCTGATGTGTTTGTGAAGACACCCATGTGTGCCTGGAATATCCATGGTCTCTTTCATGGTACACAGCTATAGCACTTTGATACCACTTTAACTCCATCCTAGAGTTAATTCTGGAATTAGCAGTTTCATAAGGTGTTCAGAATTTTCTAGTGGAGATGGGAATCATGCAGCCCTCCACATGTTGTTGTTGTTGTTGTTGTTGTTGTGTTGTGTGCCTTCATTTTCAAATTATGGTGACCCTAAGACAAGCCTATCACGGGGTTTTGGGAGGCTGAGTGTGTGTGATGCACCCAAGATCACCCAGTGGGTTTCCATGGTCAAGCATGGAATTCTCTAGATGTTACATGACTGCAAATCACAGCATTCTCATCCTTGATGATGCTAGCTTGGGTTTCTGGGAGTTTCAGTCCAACAATGTCTTGAGGGCTAGATGAAATATTTACAATTCTCTGGGTCTACAAATCCCAGGATTCCCTACGATGGAGCTATGGCAATTAAAGTGGTATCAAAGTGCTAGTTATATAGTGTGAAAGGGTCCCATCTTTGTGTTTATAGGAATGAATGATGCTGCCTTACACCAGATAAAGGGGTTCATCTGCCCCACTAACTTAGGCAACAGCTCACTTGCAGTTTTTTTCTCACTCTGGTGGGAAAAAAATCCTTCCAGAAGAGTTTCATTTTTATTTAATTAAATAAATTTGTTGTGAATAACCTGGGTTCTCTGGGTGATGGTCACCTGAACCATTTTTAAAACATGAGGGCTTCAATCCTATCATCACTCTCAACTGGAGATAGCCCATCAAACTAATGAGCTTTGTCTACACATTGACTCACCATCCAACAATTGATTCAATGGGTCTACTCTGGTTAGGGAAATCATACAGGATTCAGGCCTTTATTGTTTTGTGGCAGCAAAGTAACACAGCTTCCCCTTTGAAAGTATATGTGCCTGTTGGATTGTACAAGCTAGTGTTCTCTGTTAGGCATATCTTCCAACTGTCCCTATTTTGTAGATATAATCCCTATTAATCCTGTCATCCCACTTTTTCAGCTGCTTTTTGAAACAAAAAGTTTCCTTCTTCTCCTCCCGCTTTCTAGCCCCCTCCTCAGCTTATTGCCGCAAACTGAGTTCAAAGTGCAAAAGTGTGCCCTCCAACCATTTCATATTTATGGCAACCTTAAGGCAAACCTATCATGGGGTTTTCTTGACAAGATTTGTTTAGAAAGGGTTTATCTTTGCCTTCCTCTGAGGCTGAGAGAGTGTGACTTGCCCAAGGTCATCCAGTGGGTTTCCATGGCTGAGCAGAGATTTGAAGTTTGGTCTCCAGAGCCCCTAGTCCAACAACCCAAACCACTAAACCAGGCTGGCTCTTGCAAAAGTAGCTTGTGCTCCATTAACTCAGCAAGAGGGAGCAGAATCTTGCCCTTTCCTGTAAACTCAGCCAAAAGCAAGCTGCTGCAGCTTCTCCTCACTGATGTCTTCTTCCTCACTAATACATTTTGCCATTTTGTCCACACTGATGCTGCTTGGCCACATGGGTCACAGTTTTACTCTGTGACATGCGAGAGGATATAGCTAAAAGAAGGGTGGGATAAATTTGTTGTGGGCCTTCGAAGTCATTTCTGATTAATGGCGACCCTAAGGTGAACCCATCATGGGGTTTTCTGGAGCTGAGAGTATGCGATGTGCCGAAGGTCACCCAGTGGGTTTCTGTGGCCAAGCAGGGAATCGAACCCTGGTCTCCAGGGTTGTAGTCCAATGCTCAAACTACACTCTCCACTACACCATCCTGGCTCTAGATGCATACTTACATTAACAAGGTACAAAGTCATTGCTGGCCTGAGATATGCCACTCTCTCTTAGACGATGCACCCACCTCATGGCAATATGTGGATAACAATTTGTCATTTTCAAGGTAGTCACAATGAATGCTGAGAGAACACATGTGAAGTGTTTTAAACACTCAAAATATATCGCATAAGTGCTAGGTAATATTATCAAAAATTATCACATTTAGCTGAGAATGATGCGAATTCTGCCTGGACAGTCTGAGTTTGGGAAGGTATTTCTAAACTAAGGCCATTTCTGCAGTCGACTGTTATAGCGCTATTATACCACTTTCAACATCCTATGGAATCCTGGGGTTTGCAGTTTAGGGAGGGGCCGGCCGGCCCCTCCCTAAACTGCAAACCCCAGGATTCCATAGGATGTTGAAAGTGGTATAATAGCGCTATAAAGAGTCTACTGCGGAAATGGCCTAAGCTTGCAATCCTGTTTGTGATGGGTGAGAGACGTGTAAGCCTACAGCCCCATGAAGCTACTGGACTTTTTTAATAAAAAGATGGCAGGATCCCTCTAACTCAAATCTGGGATGGAGAGTTTTTCATTTTCAAGAGTCAGAAGGCACCCCATGCCCTTTAGAATGTCCTCCTTGCATACCCTCCAACATTTCACAGATGAAAAGTAAAGACACATGTGGCTGAGTGACAGCAGAGTGTGGCCAGGAGACCAATAGTTATTAATGAGGAAGAACAAACAGAACCACTATTTGAAGAAGAGTAACTCTGGAATTTACGTAATGAGAATTCCCAGGCACAAGCAAAATGCCACGGCCTCTCCTAACTTGTGCATTCTTCCCCATTAATAACTTTTGCAGTCTCAATGGCATTCTGATGTTGCTTGGCCATACGTGTCCCAGTTTTCGTCTGTCAAATGTTGGAGAGTACGACACAGACATATTTTGATTGTGTCTTTGAGAGAAATGGGGACACTATAAAAATTTAAAGCCCAAAAGAGCTGGTGCGAGATGGGATATATTCCACCTCCTTCTCTCCTCTCACTCCTGCTGAGTTAATTGTGTACAAATTTATTTTGCACTTTGAATTTACTTTGTAAAACAATAGAAATGAGCAAAGACAAAGAGCAAAAACAGGAGGAGAAGAGAGAAACTGGGACATTTTAAAAGCAGTTGAGAAAGTGGGAGAGCAAAAGATTTACTAGAGCTGTCCCTGCCAAACCAGGACAGTTGAAGAGAATGTCCTTGGGCCATTTCACATCCAAGAGTGGTCTTTTTAAAACCAGGAGGGAGGCTGGAAGTGACACAGTTTGTGTGTGGCGGCGGGGGGGGGGGGAATAACAGGATTTGTTTTTCACTTGACTTCCACTTTTTAAAACTTTAGGATTGCACTACAGGTTTGGGCACATTTTATAAAGGTCACTTGACCATTTGAAAGGGTTGAACTAGATGAGCCCACCTAGAAAAATCTTGCCCCAGACATTTGGTCCCTCCTTTCAAGTCAGAGCATATGAACAAGGTATCACACTTTGTGTTTGATGTATTTTGTCCAGAGGAAAGTTGCAAGAGAAACGATAATGTAACTCTGTAGGCAGGGCCCTAGTTAAATTATAAAGCAATTCAGGCACCTTTGACAAACAGTGATGTGATGAGATTCCTGGAAGCTGGGAGGGAATAATTCGAAATCATATCAGTGCTTCCAAAAATTGGATATAAAGAAGGAAGGGAATGGGAAGGGAAAGGGAGGGAGAAAAAATGTAGCAGCACCCTTAAGACTAATTGGTTTTTATTGGTGCCTGCGTTTTCACAGATATAAATCCACTTCTTCAGATACAGTACAAATTGTGATGTGATTTTTGGGAACTCACTATCTCTCTCTTGGAGGGGCAGGGAAGCGGCATCCAGGGTGATTGAAAAGACCAGAAAGTCCCTGATTTTGTTTCTGTTCTTTCCATTCTATTTGGGAGATCTATGAACATGCTGTTTATCTCAGAATATTTTCTCCCCTTTTTTAAAATTAAAAAATTTAAACAAACTCTAAACTACATAGTAACAAAACTACACATGAAAGAACAAGCACACAAAGTGTAACAAACATAAATAATACAAAAAAAACCCCTCAATGACTAACAAACAGTACAAATATCTTTTTCAAAATTGATTTCCAGCTTTACCAATACAGGCTTTGAATTCTCTCTATATATAAAAAAGCATTTCTCTAATTACAAATACCAATCATAGCTTTCCACTGCTATTCTTCCCAAATTACTAATTGCTGGATCCTACAATCAACACATGGTACTCTTCTTTTTTTTTGTAATAGTATGAATGGCTCCCACTCTTTTCTCCCAAAATCTCCAGTCAACGTCATTAATTTGTCCGTTTCTGCTAAATCCAACAACTTATCTCAGAATATTTTCTGTCAAATTCTGGTATGATCGAAGACTTTATACCAGCTCCCCTGGTCAGTTTATTTTAATGCATGTAAAATCAGAAAGAACAGGAAAAAAATATGGGATTTTTCAGTCAGTCTTCAATGCTCCCTCTATGCTGTAGATAAATAAATCTGCTTTGTATAGCAGTGACTCCCACTGCAGGACGCTGGAGGGTGGCAGAAATGGAGCTGATGGGTCCAGGGTTGGCAGGGCGTAAGGATGCCACCCTAGACGGGTCAAAGTTATTTAAAACATGGGACAGAGGGAGTAGATGGAGCACTGAGAAACAATATCTGTGACCTTTAAGGACAGCTGCTGTTGCTCAGAATGAGCACACAAAACACTCACTCTGCCATCAAACAAAGCCTTGAAGGACATGGGAAGGACAGACGAATAATGCCCCCAAATGCCCCTCTGTGTGGGTTCAGCTTCTCTCAAAAGACAACAAATTGAGATGGAGAATGGGTCTACAGCTGAGCAGTAGGGCACATCAGCACTTGAATTATTTGGGGAAATTGTTTGGAGAGGGGACAAAATCCAAACCCTTCACTCCTGACTTTCCCTTTCTTGTTGTTACTTGCCGTCAAGTTGACTTTGACTTACGAGGACCCTATGAGATACGAATTAGAGAGCTAGGCTCGTGTAGTGATTTGAGAATTGAACTACAATTCTGGAGACCAGGGTTCAAATCCCTGCTCAGCCATGGGAACCTACTGGGTGACTTTAGGCAAATCACACTCTCTTAGGCCCTTTCCATAGGACATTGTTGTCCCACACTGGGGATGGGAGAAGGAAGGAACCTGGACGATGGTTCTGCATGACATTATCTGGGTCCTGTCCTTTTCCTGTCTCCAGGCGGTACAATTGCGCCGCAATCATTGATGGGTTTTCCCCATCTATGACTGGCAATCACGCAGCCCTCCCACTGCCCACCCGCACTTACTTGGTGTTCAGAGATCCTGGAAGCATAATGGCTGCACTTCCTGCCACAGCACAGCCTGGGACAGTACCTGCCTGCACTACAGAAGGAAGAGGTAGCGCCGCTGTGCTTCCTCCATTTCCGAACGCAGCCAGTGCAGAGAGGAGCACTCCTATTATGCTCCCCTCCCAGCAGAAACAACACCAGGACCCACACTGGATGTCTCCAGAACACGGTAAGCTGTGGAAATGGCCTCAGTCTCAGAAGCAGCCGGTCAGACGCAAACCGGTTCTGAACAAATCTTGCCAAGAAAACCCTGTGATGGGTTTACCTCAGGGCCACCATAAGGTGGAAGGAAGATGAAGACACACTGCAATAATGAACTGGAGACTTCGAAGAGCCCAGGCCATCAACCGTCTCGCAAACTCAAGGCCGTAGCTTCCTTCATTGAATGAATCCATCTGTAGTGCTGTCTCTCTCTTTTTCCTACTGTCTTCTACTTTACCGGGCATTATTGTCTTTTCCAATGAGTCAAGTCATGTCAAGATATGTTCACAGTATGACAGCCTCAGCTTTGTCATCTTCACGTCTAGTAAGAAGTCAGGCTTGATTTGCTCTAAAACCCAGTCTTACTCAGATCTTAAAAAAAATAGAAAGACTCAAATCGTAATTTCCACGCACGCCATACTTTTCTGAAAACCATAGATCAGGGGGCCATCACAAACCATTATGAGGCTATGCCTTTTCCAACCACTGTCACACTCCACAATTTGAGCACCAGTATACATGGTTTTCAAGGGGAAAAAAAGCCAAATTTAAGAAAGGATCTCACATGACAGGGTTGAGAAAGGCCTGTACCTGGAATCTTGGTCAGCATTACCCTATTGGAAGGCATCAGAGCTTGGAAAAGTTCCTTTTTTTTTTGGACTACAGTTTCAAGAGCCCCACCATCCATCCATCTGATATGGACACTGGCTATGCTTGCTTCATATATTCATTAAGGATCTGTAGGGGGCTTCAAATTTAACCAAGATACATGATATGACAGGTTAACTAAGAGAGTATTTTTGCTTTATTCTACCAGCAGTCCAGCTAATGAAATTTAACTAAGAAATATGATATGATAGTTAACTGAGAGCGTGCTTTTGCCTTCTTCTACCAGCAGTCCAACTGGTGAGATTTAATGACGCAGCATAAGAAGTGGCGGGGCAGATGGGGGTGAATGTTTTACAAACTATCATAAATTGTTAAAAGGATAGGTCTTCTCTGCGCCCATCCACACCCCATCATTTGAGCCCTGGTGCATGTGATTTCCAGCTGGAGCAATCTATCTGATGAATCCCCCAGCTCCCCTATTAAGGCATTAAGCCAGATCAGCTGCATAGCCCTAATATTTATATATTTGATACTAATTTCTTAAAATCCATAATTTTAAATCCTCAACACCACCCTCAGTAAATCCTCCAAAGTTTTAATAAGTTTTGGCAGGCAGTAGGAAAAGAAGAAGACCAAATTACAGGTGGATTGATTCAATAAAAGAATCCATGGTCCTAGGTTTGTAAGACCTGACCAGGACAGCTGAGGATCAGGATCCCTTGGAGGTTTCCCAGGCCACTTCTGCATTAGACTGTTATAGTGCTATTCTTCCACTTAACATCCTATGGAATCCTGGGGTTTCCAGTTTAGGGAGGGGCCTCAAAGCTATAACATCTAGTGCCTCAAGGCCCCTCCCTAAACTGCAAACCCCAGGATTCCATAGGATGTTGAAAGTGGAAGAATAGCACTATAACAGTCTAGTGCAAAAATGGCCTCAGTCATAGGATTCCTGTAAGTTGAAACTGACTTGACAGCAAATAACAACAACCCAGGGTAGATTTCTATTTCAATGCAAGCATATACAGACCATTAAAATTGCAGGGGGCTCTAATACTGCCCTGGCTGACCCGCAAGAGCACAGTGATCCTGAATGGCAAATATTGTATCCACAAAATAGGCTCTGTGATGCGGCAACCTTCTTGACTGTCTCTACTACCTAAACATCCTGCAGAACACGGATGGAAAGATTAGCAATCACAGCACTCTTCCAGAGATACTTAATCCTCCAAATTCCCCTCATTTCATGTCTGATAAGGTACTTCCTGCTTCACTTCCTGGTTTGGCACTACAACTGTTGGGAAAGCTGAGTTTCTGGAACCTCTCATCACTTTGGGCAGGCTCACCTGTCTTTGAGCATACGGCAGTAGGCGACAGTATTTGTTTGAGAGCCTGAAACAGCATGCTTTTGTGTACACATCATCACAAGAATCCTTTACTTCCCCACCACAGCACCTTTACTTTGGAGAGAAGCCATGGCAAGTAAAGCAGATAAATTATGTATTCTCAGGTACACGTATATGAAAGCTGATACCCTTATCAGATCCCTGGCTGCTGGTGGTGTAAATGAATTCTTTGTCAGCTTGAAAGCTAGATAGTTTCCTTATGTATGGAATACCCAATTTAGGAGCAGGGACAACCAAGTTCAGGCTCCCATAAAAGAAAAAGATCATAAAAGTTTATTTAGTGACTTTGAGTGAACCACCATCTCGTAGCCTAACTGGGTTGTTATAAGGCTAAAATGAGGGGAAAGGCAGAGAGACGTTCGGGGTCAGCTAGTTGCTCCCATGTCTTTAGGTTAATTAACCTGCACTAGTCTGAATTTAAAGGAACCAAATGTAGCTTGAAGATGGCGTTAAGTACCTTGGATAGCTCCTTTAACATTGAGCCTAAAGCCCAGAGTAGATTCATCCCACCACCACTGACATGGAAGCAACTAGCCACTGCTGGAACTGGTACATTTCCAACGGAGAAAGAGCGGGGTATAAATGCAGTAGATCAGGAGCACAGCACCCAGGGCAAGCTCAGGACCCCCCACCCATAAATCCTCCCCTCAACCAAACATTGCTACTTTCTTTAAACAAAGGGTTATGTAACTCAGGTTTAGCTTAGGGTAAGAACTACTAATGATCTTCATCATCAGTTTCACAGTCTACTAGGTGTTTCCAACTGCAATTTTGGACCACCAGTGATTCAAATTCTATCCAAATTCTACCAATTCTTCCAACTGTCCCAATCTGGCAAGGAGGTCTACTCTCTACCTCCTCTACGCTCACTGTGCTCCTTTGAGGGGAAGCACTGTTTTCCCACCCAGGCATTCAAAAAGGCCAGAAGTAGCACTGCAATGGAGAAAGTAAAGGCAGTGTGTGTGTGTGTGTGTGTGTGCGTGGGTGGGTGGGTCGGTGCTTCTTTTAGGCTGTCCTGGAATAGTCTAAGCTTTCACCTTTCACCACTCTACTCAGAGAAAGGGATGATTCCTTTTTTGATAAGAGTTAAGGTACAGTACCTACATTGACCTGTGGATAAGTCAACCCAGTTTTGGGGGCTCAATTTTTTGACTAAAATTTTTAGACTTATACATGTATCCATAGTGTTGTAAATTAAATACCAATCACTGTTGTTCACAGTTTGTGATTCAAATACACATGCATATGCACATGGAACATATTTTCCTATTTGGAAATTAATATAGAAATCTTAGCTAAAGGGGATGTTTCCAGTCAAGGTGAAATGAAGGGATGATCCTTCTCACTTTGGTCGCTAGGATAAGGAACATCTGGGCCATTTCCACACTAGACTATTATAATGCTATTATTCCACTTTCTACATCCCATGAAATCCTGGGATTTGCAGTTTAGGAAAGGGCATTTAGAGTTCTCCGCCTGAGAGCTCTTGGGTCTCAGTAAACTGCAAACCCCAGAATGCCACAGGATGTTGAAAATGGAGTAATAGCGCTATAACAGTGCAATGTGGAAAGGCCCAAAGACTTTGAACCACACAATTTTCAAGCCTATTCACAATTCAAGACACTGAGCAAAATTCACACATGGTTGCCTTACACAGAAAACAGCATTTACTTTGCAGGAAACAGCTTTTTCTGCACGAAAATTTTCTATGCAGCACAAAATGGTTCCTGCACAGAAAATGTTGTTTCCTGTGCAAAACAACCACATGTGAATTTTGTGTGAAATAAGTCTCGAACTGCAAAGAGTCTTGTCAGCGTGGGGTTCTTCTCTTCAGGGCTTCTCAATACTCAAAAAACATGTTTGCCAATCCTTTTTCAAACATTTTGGAATATTCTTTCCATCCTTAGTTCTGTGCCAGGATGCCTCAATGGTAGCTAGCCAATCATTTCCTACATGGGGAAGGGGTCTGCATTCCTTCCTCACTTTGAGCTTCATGAATGACAAGGGTTAAAAATAAACTATGATGGAAGATGGGGAACTATTATTCCCCTAACCTTACTCCTACACATCCCGTCTGCTGAGTTTGATCATTATCTTTCTTTGTCTGCCCCCTGCACCCTTCCTGCGACCCACACCATAAAAGGCAAAGGGCTTCCACATGGAATTAGCAGGAGCTCTCAGGAGAATCAGCTAGAGAGGGTGGAATGAGAGAGCTTGGCCTGTGATTTAAGCATGCCATCATATCCTATTTAATTGTTGTCCTGGCTGGGTAGCCTGAAGATAAGCCAATATACTTCTTTTAAAAGATACCTACTCTTAATCCAACGAAACATACCTATATTTAGCTGTGTATTAACAAGCTTTCAGAGATACCTACCATTGCTGAAGGGTTCCTGAAATTTAACCCCGCAATGCACTCTGTCAGCAAAAGCATAAATTATCTGTTCCTTTCTTCCAGGTGAAACACAGAATCTGTCATCATGTCTGATGAGGAAGTTGAGTATGAGGAGTAAGTAGAGTAACCTCTGGACTGTGGTCACAAATGTGTGGTCATAAATGTTCACGTTTGGAGCATGGTGCGGCTTTCAAGCAAGCTGAAATATCTTTGTTCTCCTTCCCCACCCATGATTCATTAAGAACATTTGCTCTTATAGATATTGTTGGATTTGGAGAGGTTGGAATAATGGGGTAAACAGATCATGTTTTACCTCCTCAGTTATCCACCAGACCTAAGATTCAAATGGTTCCTTCAATGGAGATTATGAAACTCACATTTGAAAGCAGAAGCATTTGAAACTGCAGCTTTGAATTTTGGAACTGGGCCCAGTTTTAAGTGTATCAACAGTTTATGTTATGGTTCCAGGTAGAGCTGGGGAGAGATCTTGATTCAGCCAAAATCTGTGAAATTGATCCAAACAGTTGAGAAAGAATGGTATTGTGAAATGGCTTGTCCATTTCTCCAAAACATTTTTCTGAATCTTCAGCACATTTACATGGGAGAAAATCCCACTGAACTACATGGGGCTTACTGATAATTTGTGATTCCACCCCCACATCACCAAAAATAAATAAATAAATAAATAATGGCACGAGATGCCTTTCAGATCTTTGGATCTCTATCTGTATATCTGGTTCAGGGATTTTCCACCTTTGCTTCTCTAGCTGTTTTGGTTTTCAGTTCCCAGAATCCATCACCATGGGCTGTGATGGCTTGTGTTTCTGGGAAATGAAGTCCAAAGCAGCTGGGAAGCCAAAGGCTGAGAAGCACTGTAGTTTGTTCTGCAACATAACCTTATTTCTTTTTTTTTAAAAAATCAAAATGCAAGAATCATTTTTGTATTGGTTTAGGTTTAAAAACAAAGTTGCATAGAATGGAACTTAAAAGCTGCTTCATTACTGCCCTTTCCTTGAGAACAATAGTCAATTACAGTCAGCCCTCCACATTTGCTAGGGTTAGGGGTGCAGGACCGTGCAAAGGTGGAAAAATTGCAAATATCAAAATGTGTGTGTCTGTGGGAAGAGGCCAAGGCATGGTAGGGAGAGTGGGCACCCAGGGTCCAAACCAGGCCAGGAAAAGGAAAGGAAAGAGAGGTGGGTAAGCATAGTGGCCCTGTGCTTCCTCTCTCTTGCCCATCTCCTTCCTTGGGTGTGTGGGGAGCACTGGGAAAGGTTTGCGGTGATGAGAAATTGGGCTGCAATCTGTCCTTAGCTGGGCAGCAGTTGGTGGAAGAGGAGGACTAAAGGTGGATTTTTAAAGGGCTGCAGACCCTCATTGGTGCCACTGAGAGGGAAGCTTCCCCTGGAAAAGAAGTGCTTGAGTGGAGAGATCAGGAGCTGGAGAAACTCACAAATAATCATATCCATGAAAGTCAAACCTCCAAATGTGGAGGGTTGACTGTATACTCTACCTCTTGAAAAGAACAAGTTACTATGGAAACATCCTTTCATTCCAGAAAAGGATGTATTTTTCTATAGATACTTGCCTGCTGTCCTGTCCACCATAATGACAATCTGCTTATAACAGCAAAGAACTCTATTATATTCCTGTATAGTGGTAGCCGTTTTGCATTTTTGAAAATTAACAAAGCATCTTCAAATACAGTTCCCTAGGCAGAACTATTTATTAGTTGTTAATTCCTTCTTTGGTTTGTGTTCTAGTATCTGGAGAAGTAGAAAACAAGCTCACTCTAGAATCCTGGCCTTTGTAGTTTGGTGAGCCACTAGAGCTCTCTGGCTGAGAACTCTAAAATCTCCTCCCTACAGTGGAAATCCCAGGATTCCACAGGATGTTGCCATGGCAGTTAAAGTGTAATAGCTGTATAATTGTGCAGTGAGAAAGGGCCATTATCTACATCCTGTGGAATCTTGGGATCTGTAGTGTGGTAAGGCTCAAAAGCTCTTTGGCTGAGAAGTCTAAATACCCATCCTAAACTGCAAATGCCAGGATTCCATAGCCTTTCCATGGCCACAACAGTTAACATGGATTCCTAGTGCTATAATTGTACAGTGTTAAAGGGCCTCTGATTCTTCGGCAGTCATTGCATACGGTGGAGCAACGTATGAGGCAACAATGATGGGAAGGCACATGCAGCAACTCAGTGGTCTAGGTTTCATTCATGGATCATCTAATGAGGAACAAGACATGTATGCCACATGTTGGAATTATTCAAGTCTGTTTGCCACTGTTCCCAACTAAGCCTCTCAGCAAACTTCAGTGAAGGAATCAAGAGTTTCTACCAAAGGATCCTCAGACTTTTAGAACAAGCCATGTCCATCAATATGGTGTTGAACCTATATTCAGTGCAGCTTGATTTAATGATATTGTACCCACAGATTTGGGTCAGCACCAAAGGATGGATGCACTAACGTATATATCCATTTCTTTCTCTTACTTTCTCTTCCCCTGCCAATCCTGTTTCCCGCACACCAGGGAGCAGCAGGAAGGTAAGGGATATCTAAGCCATCCATTTTTGCTCATTATCAATTCCAGATGCTCTTTTCCAGTTTTTTTTTTAAATTAAATATGTACTTTAGTGTTCACCAAGCTAGCATTTTCCAATTATGGGAGACTGCAACCCCCATCTTCCATGACAGCATCACCATTTAGATGATAGAAGTTGTTGTCCAACATATCTGAAGGTTGCCAGCTGGGAGAAGGCTAATGAATACATATTACCTATAGACTGACATTTGCAATAGATGGGTTGGGTTGGTTTTTTCTGCCATTTTTCAAAAAAGGTCAGAATGAAGATTGTTATTAATTAAATTTCTGAATGTCTACATCAACACATTTACTTGCTACCTAACTGTAATCTACCTCTACTTAAGCTTTTAATGGTTTTTAATTTTTGCCAATATTTTGTGTGTGTGTGTGTGTGTAACAATATCAACTCATTCAAACGAAAAGCCTTGGTGTCCTTTTTGTATGTGAGATCATTATAGTTCTCTGCATATTTAAAGCCATTTCGGCACTAGACTGCTATAGCGGTATTATTCCACT
Source organism: Cyclura pinguis (assembly GCA_030412105.1). NCBI lineage: Eukaryota > Metazoa > Chordata > Lepidosauria > Squamata > Iguanidae > Cyclura > Cyclura pinguis. The sequence continues at coordinate 15,749,469 of CM059604.1, forward strand.
TTCAACATTCTATGGAATCCTGGGGTTTGGCTCAAGGCCCCTCCCTAAACTTCAAACCCCAGGATTCCATAGGATGTTGAAAGTGCTATAACAGTCTAGTGTGGAAATGGCCTAAAGCTTTGCAAGCGGTGGGGTTTTCCAGCAGGAGTAGGTGGCCCCTTGCCCTTTCTTCCCTCTTATTGAACTTCCCATTGTTTTTATTTAAGAGCCATTTTACTCTTGACACAGAAAAAAAAAAAGATGTCTTAAAGGGCAGGACATTTTTGGGCACAATTACCCAATTTACATTTGTTCTCTGAAGCTGCCTGTAACTTGCAGTGATTGGCAACAAGTAATTATCCATATCACTTGACCCACCGGTTGTCTGTCATGAAACTAAGAGCCTCTCTCTCTCTTGCTTTCTTTCTCTCTGTCTCCTTCTCTCTCTCTTTCTTTCTTAAAGAAGAGGAACAACCTGAAGAAGAAGGTGAGAAGATGTCGGTCTATTCCTCTCTCCCAAGTACTTCCCCCTCTTTCTTTCTTTCTTTCTTTCTTTCTTTCTTTCTTTCTTTCTTTCTTTCCTTCCTTCCTTTCTTCCTTTCTTTCTTTCCAGACCTGTTGCAAACAGAAGTCAATTGGCATCAAGAGGATTTAAGAAATGATTTGCACCATGGAAAACCAGGGTCTCTTTCATTTCATTATTGTTGCTGTTTTATTCATTTATATACCGCCTTCTTCCTGCTGGCTAACAACAGTTATTGCATTTTGATGTTCTTTAACTGCTGTGTCTACATCCCAAAGAATCAGAGGCCATTTCTGCACTACACTGTTATAGTGCTATTATTCCACTTTCAACCTCCTGTGGAATTCTGGGGTTTGTAGTTTACTGAGGTCAAAGAGCCCTCTGGCTGAGAATGCTAAAGGCTCCTCCCTAAACTGCAAACCTCAGGATTCCATAGGATGTTGAAAGTGAAATAATAGCACTATAACAGTGTAGTGTGGAAATGGCCTTAGAATTTGTAGTTGGGTAAGGCACTAGCTCTCTGGCAGAGAATGCTAAATATCTCACAAAACATCAAATTTTGGGACTCCACAGATTGGAACTGTGATAGTTACAGTGGAGTCACAGAGCTATAACTGTGTAGCATGAAAGAGACCCTGCATACCTCCAACAACATGGTTCCTAAGTTCACCTTCTCTTGAAAGGGAATGAGGTCTAGAGAACTGAAGGAGTAGGCCCTTGGAGATTGCATCTCTGAGAGGCAAGTGTGTTCATTTGGGCTGCAACAGGCTGGATATGGCTTTTCTCCCCAGGTCTTTTAAGGTTCCTTGCTCTCATTTTCTAAAATTTCTCCCTGTCTGGTTTTCAGCTTGAGAAGAATCACAAGAATTCAGATGCTCTTATCTTCATGGGTTTATTAGCTTTTGCTTTCCAATGGACAGAACATAGCGTTGAACATCATCTGTCACAAGATGCCACCACGTCAGCCTTTTCTAACCTGATGCACTACATTTCCTGCCACCTTTATTGTTCGATAAAGATGATAAGAGTTGTTTTCCCAAAACAACTGGAGGGAACCAGTTTGGGGAAGAGCAATATTCCACCCCTTAGGTGCTTGAAGCTGGTTCTTCATCAATGTAACATCCTTTTCTTTTTCCTCTTTCCTTTTGCTTTAACCAGGTTGCACAGCTTGATTGCTAGCAGTGGTTAATTTTGCCTTTCAGTCATATACAAAGCTTTTTTCTTGACCTTTTGTTGCCTTGCCCCAATATCAAGCTACGGAACACAAGCATCTCGTATCAGTTCTGGGTGATGTTCATCATTTTAATCGAGAACTGAGCCAAAAGGTAGCACTGGCTTCCAGTCTTGAGCCCCCTCAAAAGTGGCTCTTCTTTAGTGATTTCCTCACCATCATTTTTAAGAAAAGAAAGCGTAAAGGGCATGAAATATTTGTGCCTTTTGAAGGCAGAGAAAAAATAATAGCATCCTGCAACCATATTACCAGTCGGATTTGACTGCCTGATGACATCCCTGTGAGCAAACAAATCACTCCCCAGGAACAGAGGAATAAGATGTTATGGGTTCCTTCCATTGGTAGGAGCTAGTGGCTGCTCCCCAGTACAGGTGCTGAATTGGTGGGTGGGTTTCTTTCCTTTTGGCTAACAAATAGTGTTTTTAATTACCCTGTCCCCTTTTATCCTCATCCTTTAGACCAGTCTCCCCAACTCTTCTGCCCAACAGATGTGTTGGGCTCCAGTGCCCATCACCCACAGACAGCAGGGCCATGCTGGCTGTGCATGGTGGGACTTGTAGTCCCAAACACCTAGAGGGTAATGGGTTGGGGATGGCTGCTTTAGATGCCTTGTCTAACCGCATTTTCCTTTCTTTCCTGGATTTGGTCCCCTCCCCTACAATCTCCTTCTCTCTTCTTCTCCTGCCCTTTCCTGACTTCCTCTCTGTTCCTCATCCCTCATCCTGTCCCCGCGATGTGTGTTGGTTGCAGTAACTGAAGAACCTGAACCGGCTCCTGAGCCAGGTATATCTCTCCTTCACTCCATCCTTCCTCGGGGTAGAGGGACAACCCAGGAGGAAGGCAAAGATAGAAGAGAAGAAAAAAGACTCATATTGTTCTTCCTTGATTCTAGCAAAACCATACCCTTCAGCATTTCACAGAGGAAAACAAGAACACATTGGCCAAATAGCACCAGAGTATGGCCAAGAAGGCAAATGAGGAGGAACACGCAAGCTAGGAGAGGCTGCAAGAATTTGCTTTTGCCTGAACCTACTGGGAAGGGCAAGATTCTGCACCTCCTCTCTTTGCTGCAAACTACTTTGGTCTTTGAACTGAGTTTGCAACAATTGAAGTAAGCCAGGATGAAGCAGGAAAGTGGGAGGAGGAGAGAGAAACTGGGACATATTAAAGCCATCTGAAAAAGTGGGACAACAGATATTTAATCAGGGCTATCCCCCTCAAATCAAGACAGTTGGAAGCTATACAAAACCTGGCATAGCAGCATAGAGGTACAAGGCACTTTCATAGTAAACAATTATGAATCCTAGACTTTGGCAGAGAATTCTAAATACCTCTCCCCAAACTGCAAATCCCAGAGTTCATAGGACAGAACCATAAAAGTTAAAGTGGAATCATAGTGCTATATTTGTGGGCCCACAGTCTCAGGTGCATGGCAAAATGAGATGTAGAAATCAGGGATGGGAAATGTATAACTCCCAGCATTCCTCACCACTGACTATGGTAGCTAGGACTGCTGGGAACTGCAGTCCATCAGGCTCTGGAAGGTCATCCAGTTCCCAGCCCCTACGTGGAACAGCAATCATGCCTAGACAATAGAAACAGTAGAACAAGAAGACAAAATAGGCTATACCACTGCAGGCTTGTGGAGGGGAGGAAACACCATTTTAAAGTCCCTTCCTTACCCAACAATTTTCCTGCATTTTTTGTTAATTTAGCAGAGGTGGGGTGAAAAGTCCCTTTACTAACTTGCAAAGGAGCACTATATTTTAACAGTATAAAAGGAACTGTTCCTTAAAACCAGAAACAGATAGTAAACACTCATATTCCTATACTCCAAATTAAATTCTGTTGATTTCAAAATCGCTTACTTCAATGTCAGAATAGAAAAAAAGGACTACAGCCACAGTGAGCAATAAGTGAGACCATAAGAAGTTCTGATGGTCAATACTGCATTTTCCATATTTCTGACTGAGCAAAATCTCCAGGGACCTAGGGTTAAGGGAGCAGCAGAGCATAGTGGAGCTTCAAGGTGGTCCCAGTCTCTTTAGAATGCGAACCCTGGACGGATGTTGGACAAGTGGCCTTATGGAATGAATGCTGGGGTAGATAGTGACGGGAAGAGCAAGGGCTGCCAAGTGGATCTAAAAAGACATACCTTCCCTCCATCTCCAGGTTTCGTCCTAAGTCCAAACTAAAGTCAGCTGACTACAGGACTTCGCTTACAGTTTCCTTCATCTATCTCTGACTTCCATGATTACACACACACAGAGACATCCACATACCTTAAAAGAAAGGAGGATATGCACAGGTTCCTAACATACTAGGTCTTTTTGATATATTTTATATAAATATATCTACGGGCCCCTATGACATCCGTGTGCTCCACATGTTCTGGATACATGTGAAGAGTGTGCAGTTGTGTGTTCTCTCTATGTATCCATGTTGAGAACATGTATACCTCTCTCATGTCTATAAGGCAAGCAATATATCTAACCCAACTGGGTTAACAGATATTTTCCAGTGCCTATAGACATGCCTGTGACTGAAGTTGTATCAGGTCACAGAAACTTGTCATCCATTTGGATTTTGTCTAGACTCACCTACCAACTGCCCTGGGGTTAATACTGGATTCCAAAGCCATGCACTTCCAGGAAAATTCTTGAATATTCATAGAATCATAGTGTTGGAGAGGATCCCGAGCATCATCTAGTGGAATGCACTGACAGTGCAGAAAGCCACTGTACCATGAAGAGCTGGGCAACCAACCCCCCCATTTAAAATTTTTAAGTCTCTACACTTAAAACTGCTGTCTTAGAGCTGTGGGGAGTAGGAGAGTTGATGTCCTATCACCAATCTACATTGTCAAGTCAGAAATACCTGGGCCAGCTCAAGTCACTTTGCTGTCTGAAGTGAAATAAAAAAATAAAAATAAAAAAAAATTAAAAATGATGCCGTCTATTCAGCCAAATCAAGAAAAGCACCTTTCCCCATAAATAATTAGAAATTTGCAACCATTTTATGACACCTCCAAACTTCTGCCTGAGGCAACTACTCATCCTACCTAATGGAAGGGCTGGCCCTAGCGAACACCAGCAGAATCTCATTGAAATGTAATCAAGATTCTATGAACTCAAAACTAAACAGTCAATTGAAACTCAGCAAAGTGCTTAAAACTGATGGAATAGCACATCGGCATAAAATACAAGATAAAAGAATGCTAGTGGCACCATGGTTAAATGCTGGTACTGCAGCCACAACATTGTGAGTTTGATCCTGCCGGGCTCCAGGTTGACTCAGCCTTCCATCGTTCCGTAGGTCATAAAATGAGTACCCAGCTTGTTGGGGGTTATTAGCTTACAACGTTGTAAACTGCTTAGGGAGTGCTTAGCACTGATAAGCCGTATAGAAATGCAACTGCTATAACTGCTATTGCTATCCCCACATAACCCAATGAGTTCAGGGCTGAAAGCATACCCAAAGGCTTGAGATTGCTTTTATGGGTGCTATTTATTATCTCTATTCTTATTTTGCATTATGGTATACACTTTTGGTTGTAAAGAACCCTAAAATCCAGATAAGATTAAAAGTGGCCCTATGCAAATGTTTTTATAATTAACAAATAGGTTTGCAGTTTTCTTATAAGTGATATGAAATTCAACACAGGTGGCCTTATAGCCTTATTTTTGCCCTAATTTGCCCCTCTTTTCTCATTTTGACTCTTCTTGTTCAGGACATACATAGTTGCATTCCATTTATAGTTTCTCAGTCATTCTTAACAAGGCATATGCTCCCATACTAGCATTTGCCATGTGTCAATATACGTATATATGGCACCTTTTTTCTCTCCCAAGGATATGGATCTGGCTGCCTTAGTATTGCTCATTGACCATTTTCCAAAGCTTGCTTCTTTCTCTGTATTTGTTAATGCCCTTTCTCTGTCTTCTATTTCTCACAGAGGAAGAACGACCCAAACCAAGGTAAGTGAAAGGAAGAGTTTAATTCAAGGATATTTGTGAACACCAGAACCTTGGATGATGAAGCTCTCACTGCAGGGAGGCAGGGAAAAGCAGGACACAAAATTTGAGTTGCCAACATATCTTTCTTCCAGGGCTCCTGTTTCTTTATGAACTGCCTGGACAAGTGAAAAATGTGTCAGTTCCCCACCTATTAACCATAAAATTACCTCCACACTGGGGGAAAGGGGCAACTCTGGAATAACTGTCTAGAACCCAGTTCTAAAAGGCAGAGAAGCCATTGGGGGGAAAAGTGTGGCAACCCAACACAAAATTCAAAACTTGCATTTTGAGATCCTGATGTTGGCATGCAACCTTAGTAACTCTGAGCAACTGATTTTCCCCTCCACTCCCCTCTGGGCAAAATCAAAGCAGTTCTAACTGTTTGTCTGTTAAGCCTGGTTTGATGAGAGAAAAGAGAACTGTTAAAATATTTTGTAGAATTTTTTTCCCTTTCATCAATAGTTTTTTCAGGTACTGACTCTGTGCTTTTTCCTTTGTCTGTGCCTGCCCACACAAAGGCCGGTAGTTCCACAGTTGGCTCCTCCAAAAATCCCCGAGGGGGAGAGAGTGGATTTCGATGTGAGTATTATGCCTTGCCTTTTAAGATTATTTATTTACTCATTTTAAAACAATCAATCAAATACACATTCAGAGATACATACCTTCAAAAAAACCTCAAAACCCTAAAACTAAAACACAGTACTAACGCTCTAAGCTAAAACATTGAACACCAACTAACCAAAACGCTAAACACTAAATTACTAAAACGCAAAAGGGCTCTCATTTCCCCTAAGCCAAACTATAATGAAAGAAAAAAAGGTTTAAAAAGAAAAAAAAAAATTCTGCTATTATAGATTCAGCTAAGTAATCCAACAAGAAGTAATAGTAACCAGATCCACAAATTACTGCATTGTTAGATTTCTTATGCTCAAAAAGTCCACAAATGGTTTCCAATCTTTCAAAGGCCACTTCCGCACTAGACTGTTAAAGTGCTATTATTTCCACTTTCAACATCCTATGGAATCCTGGGGTTTGAGGCTCCTCCCTAAACTGCAAACTCCAGGATTCCATAGGATGCTGAAAGTGGAATAATAGCACTGTAACAGTCTAGTGTAGAAATGGCCAAAAAATCTTCAGTTGTCTTACCCTTTAAAACCCACATTAGTTTGACAATTTGGGCTAACTCAGCAATCCTAACAATCCATTCTCCCTGTCTCTGACAGGACATCCACCGCAAGCGTATGGAAAAGGATTTGCTGGAGTTGCAGACCCTCATTGATGTCCACTTTGAGCAGAGGAAGAAGGAAGAGGAAGAACTTGTTGGTCTCATGCAAAGGATTGTGAGTGCCAGACAGCAAGAGATTGTGGGATTGTGGGTCTGGTTGGCCATACTCCTTTTACTCATTTGTCCACATCTGAATGAAGCTCATACCAGTTCCGTTTTTTTTTTACACCAGAACGGGCAAAGTCCAGTCTCTGGGGTTATTTTTGTGGCCTTTGGGGCCCCCAGGGTCAAAATTGCCCCCAAATACCCTCTAGGAGCCATGGAAGACATTGGGTATTTCCGCACTACATTGTTATAGTGCTATTATTCCACTTTCAACATCCTGTGAATTTAAGCCTTTCTCATGTTGTCTTCCCAAGGAAAAAATCCTCACTTCTAAAGCAGCTCTTTGGCCAATGGGAGACAACTCATAGGTATGCATACTGGAGGGTGGAAAGTCCACAAAATGTAAAAAGACTGAAGACTTGATGATGGATCTCCATCATCTTGTCCACTCTGACCCAGAGAAAAGCACGTCATACTCTCCAACTGTCTTGATTTGGCAAGGAGAGTCCTGGTTAATCCTGTGTTTGTCCCACTTTTTCAGCTACTTTTAAATGTCCTAGTTTCTCTTTCCTCCTCCCACTTTCCCCTTTTTGTCTTCAGCATACTTCAGTTATTGCAAACTGGGTTCAAAATGCAAAAGTAGGGCATTTCCGCTCTACACTGTTCTAATGCTCTTATTCCACTTTCAACATCCTGTGGAATTCTGGGGTTTGTAGTTTACTGAGGCCCAAGAGCTCTCTGGCTGAGAATTCTAAATGCCTCTCCCTAAACTGCAAACCCCAGGATTCCATAGGATGTTGAAAGTGGAATAATAGCACTATAACAGTGTAGTGTGGAAAGGCTCATAGTTTGCACTCAGCAAAGGGGAGAGGAAAGGAGGAAGTTCAGCAAACTGCAGCAGCCTTTCCTAGCTTGTGTTTTCTTCCTTTTTAGTAACTTTTGCCATCTCGGCCACACTCTGCTGTTGCTTGGGCACATGTGTCCCAGTTTTCACCTATGAAATGTTGAAGGGTATGACATGTCCAATAATTCATTAACAGCATTGTTGCAGTAACAGCCAAGGAGCTATTTTCAAACATTGCACAAATCAAGCATTGAGTTTATGAGGGGCACTAAGCCTGTTTTTCAAGTTTACATAGAAAGTTCAACCCTTTTGCTTCAATGCTTTCTTTACAAGCAACCTGATTAAGGGCGTATGCATCATTTTATTAAATGTGATGGGAAACAGCATTACAGATAAACATCTGAGGACAACAGGAAAGGAATTTCAAAAGAAGGCCAAAACTTATGTCAGTCTAGTCCTGCGAATATGTGGGAAACTATACAATATTTCAAAATACAAACTTTCCTTTGCAGCTCTTTAGAATACAAAGAAAAACACAGGGTTGTCCCAGGGAAGCAGCACTGGTCACCAAAAGCAGATGGTCAGTACATAGAAAAGCCAAAGTGAATGAGACATAGCCTGAATTGAGATGTCACTGCAAAACCATTATTTGGTGTCAAAAGAACAAGATATTCATATCCTCTCTTTTCTCCAAACTTCCTTTGGTATTGGCCATGACAAAGAATTCAGAAGCTTTCATTTCCGCTCTTGATTACCTGCAGCTTGTAGTGTACAGGCTTATAAACCTTAACATACAAATATATCTTGGTTAATGAAGTGGATGTGTGCCTGGGTATTATCTCTTGAACAGAAAATTTGATGCCAGAGGCAAAAATAACACAGAGAGAATAGAGACAGTCCCCTCCTCCCTCCCCATACCCTGTAAGCAATGAAATAACAAGCCAGACCAGTGGGATTTGAATATGCAATACCAGAACAAGTCTGCAGGAAAAGGTCCTTGCCTCTCAACAAACCAAGGTTATCCTCTCCAAGGTGAATTGGTTAAGACCAAACTGGACTGAAAAGGGATGAAGAGAGGCCTTTCCCTTTCATACAACGTCTTCACAACCCTCTCCTTCGGAGGTGTAACAGATACTCTGTTGAGCGGCAAAGCCCATTTGTCTCCACTTACATTCCACTTGTATGTTGGCAAATAAAATTTCTACAGCTACCTCTATATTAAGGTAAACTAAATGCAGTCCCCCTCTTTGGGAGAAATGAGGAATCCAGAATAATTTTTTTTACCCACAGGGTCTACACAGTGGTTTAAAATAAAATTAAAATTAAAAAAGGGTTGAAGATAACATCACCCCTCAGAGAAAGACAAATGTTGCTCTTTACTCCCATCTTGTGGTTGTTTAGTTGGTTAGTTGCATTAGCACAAAGTAATTCTAAAATGAGTTGGGAGAAATTCAGATATTGTGTGTGTACAGTGTGCCTTCTTCCGGCATGACCTCTGTAGACACAAATGTGAGGTGACGTGAAGCATCGCTCACATTATAGTCAATGGATACAACAGGGGGAGCACACATTGCATCCATTGACTACAATGAGATGCGACACTTGCATTTTTTGTTTTACACAGAGGTTCCTGGAACAGAATCTCTGTATGGATGGCAGGTGCACTCTAAGTTCCTTCAGGTAGGTTGCAGACTTGTGGTGAATCCATGAATTTCATAGGGGTTTTTTGGCAAGGAATACTCATAGGTGGTTTTCCCAGTTCCCTTCTCTGAAATATAGCCTACAGCACCTGGTATTCATTGGTGGTTTCTCATCCAAGTACTAACCAGAGCTGATCCAGCTTAGCTGCCAAGATCAGATGGATTCTGGTGCTTTTGGGGTATTTAGACCTACTGAGGGTCATTCACAAAATGACATCATGTGGTAGGCATGGCTTATGACCAAAAAAAAAAAAAAAAAATCTATTCCTTCAGCACGGCAACTACCAATTTGGAAAACCTTACCTTTTTTGGACTTTGTTGTTGTATACCTTCAAATAGCTTCTTCGACACTTCTCAGGCAACCTTAAGGCAAATCTATCATGGAGTTTTCTCAGCCAGATTTGTTCAGAGGGGTTTTACCCTTGCAATCCTCTGAGGTTGAGAGAGAGTGACTTGTCCAAAGTCACACAGCCAGCTTCCCTTGCTGAGTGGGGATTCAAACCCTGGTGTCCAGAGCCATAGCCCAATGCTTAAACCACTACACCGCCCTCGCCCTCACACTTTTGGACTAGAGTTTCCAAAACTTCCCTAGCCAGCATGGAAACTACCGTGAAAAAAAAAAAGAACTCCCTTAGCCCGCACGGAAACTGTCATCCAAGAAAGGAAATGTTTCAAAGCCCTAAGGTCTGTACTACGATGGAGAAATCTTCAAACACTTGGCCATTCCAATTGATGAAAGTTCTAAAGATTCAGTAGAAGGAGAGGAAAGGAATCTCTGTTTCCTTTCCCTGGCTTTCAACCTGCTTTACATCAGTCTCCCCCAGCGTTGCAAGGCCTGAGCCACCTCCCTCATTTGTGTCTCCTGGCAGGAACACCGCCGGGCAGAACGGGCTGAACAGCAGCGTGTCCGCACTGAGAAAGAACGGGAGCGACAGGCCAAACTTGCTGTGAGTATTATCATAATCTAGAGTGCAGTGTGGTAGGGGTTAAATTCTGGTTCACAAAAAAAGCACAAGGAGTGTGGGTGGAAAGAATATTCAAATAATGGTTGAAAATCATGTTTCTGGAGTATTGGAAGCCCTGACAAGAACAATCCTAATCTGATGAAAATCTTCACAGTTTGGGACTTATTCCTTGCAAAATTCGCATGCAGTTGCTTCATGTAGCAGACAGCATTTTCTGTGCAGAAAATCATGTTTTTCTCTATAAACATTTTTTTTTGCGCAGAAAATGTTGTAGTAAAATTTTGCGTAAAACTTGCATATCATTGTTTTGCACAGAACACGGCACTTCCTCCCCCCCCATATACTTTCCCACAGTGGGAAGAAAATTACTTGTTCCTGTCTTCAAGAAGAAAACTAGCAAAGAATTACATCATTATTTAGAAGGCCAAATGGAGAGATAGAAGAAACTTTTATAGATATTATCGATCTTTGGTTGGTGGGTCATGACCTCTGGGCCAGCCCTATTATTAGACAGAGTGAGGTGACCACCTCTGAAAGAAGATGTTGTTAGATATGGAGAGGAGTAGTGAAGTTCTGGGGAACAGAGCTTTCTGTGCCATGACGCACACCTTCTACTGCTTTCAGGGACAGTAGAAAATAATGTCTCATTGCCCATGCTGAAGTATGTGGAAATGGGAGGGGGCACCTTATTTCATTTCAGGTCCACTTTTGTGGGGATTCGGGGAGTTGTAGTTCAATCCATCTGGAAAACACAAGACTGGAAGAGGCTGAATTATACCTTGGTTAGGATGTGTCATAGAACTGGGTATGACCAATGTTGTCACCATTTATACTATTGAAGATATCCTTGTTTGTTTGCTTGCTTTTTACATAGAGAATGACAGAGATACGGGGCTGTCCTCTATAGAGTAAGAAATACCTTACATAAAAGAGGGAATCTGAGCAAAATGGATGTGACCTTTGTCATCCATACATGTCAAGTTGCATCTACCTCTGCTAAGCAACTACTACATGTACAAGAACTAAAACACTCCCAAGATATGATCGCCCATCTTCTGTTTAAATATCTCCAAAGAAGGAAAAGCTACCTCATTCTGAGGCATTCGATTCCACTGTCAAACAGGTCTTACAGTAAAGATGTTCTTCCTAATGTTTGGGTGGTTTTATTCCCTTTCTAATGATGGTTCCATTGGTTCATTTTCTCCTCTTTGCAGCAGCAGGAATGAAGCTTTGAAGACAAGTTGCACAGGGAATATATCTATGCAAGATTTGTCTTAAGTAAGAATCGCTATCCCAAAAGCCTCCAAGAAGCACGGTTCTGTTTGACAACAAAATGCACTCTTTGGGGAAATTTGAATAGTTGTGGTTCAATCAAATGACATTTCCAAGCTCCAGCCCCTTTCTCAGTGCAAAGACTCTTGCAGTGTCAAATCAGACCTCTCTGGTTTAGGAAACATGTTTAAGTATATGCTTCTCACACGATCACAGATCTTGGAATTTTGGAGCTCAACAGGTTGAAGATCTCAGCTCTTTTCATAGGTTGTGCTATATCAAATATCTAGCTTGTATGGCTAAAGTTAGAATACACATAGCTAAGTCATACCCTCCAACTGTCCTGGTTTGGCAGGCCAGCCCTAGTTCATCCTCTGCTGTCACACTTTCTCAGCTACATTTAAAATGACCCAGTTCCTGTCCTTTTCTCCCATTTTTGGCTTACTTCAGCCACTGCAAACTGAGTTCAAAGTGCAGATTTAGTTGCACTCAAGGGAGAGGAGAGGAGAGGAGAGGAGAAGGTGGAGTCTTGCTCTTTCTAAACTCAGTACACAAATTTCAGGGTTTTTTTTCTAGTGTTGCATGTTCTTCCTCACTTATAACATGCATCCTCTGGTTGCCTGGCCATACTGCTTTGACCAGATTCTGATGCAGCTCAGCCACAGGTATCCTGGTTCTCATCCATGAAATGTTGGAGGGTACGGCTAAAACAAAAGTCTGACATGACTTGATGAAACCTCCACCAGGCCTACTGTGTCCCACAAAGCTCATTGCCTCCTTGTTGGGCAGCAACAGCAAAGGGAAAAAAAAATCAAAAATTGTGTCCATTTGTATAATACAGTCAAACAGAGGCAGAGACACCTATTTCTAGTTACTGTTGCATTTTTGACCATGGTTTTGTTACATTTCCACATTAACCTGCAAATAATTGTCTTAAAATGCTATATAAAGATGTATTTCTGATGTACATTGAAATGTACATTTATACTCAAAATACTGAAAAACTGTATTTTTTCTATTTTTTCTAAATAGTACAGAATAGTACAGAAGTACATTATCTCAGAATCCATATCTGGAGGTAGATCATTTTTCCCCTCCAAAAAGGTGTTTCAGTGCATAATTTGATACATCTGAGCTGCCAAGCATTGCATTAAGAGAATTGCAAAATCTCTTGGAAAGATACACAATAGTCTAAGGGATGCAAATTGAAACATTTGATAGAGGAATTTGCACAACTGGATTCTCCCGGCATCCATAAGCTGTGAAATCTGGCTATGCATGGGGGAGGAGGGACCAACACAGAACAACCAGAATCTGAACTGGCTTCAGGGAATGTTTTCTTTTCCCTAGTCCTGGATAATGGATTCTACCTTCTTGTCCTATGCAGGAAGAGAAGATGAGGAAAGAGGAGGAAGAGGCTAAGAAGAGAGCTGAAGATGACGCCAAGAAGAAGAAAGTCCTTTCCAACATGGGTGCTCATTTTGGTGGATACCTGGTAAAGGTAAGTTCCTTGGAGTTAGTAAGGGTGACATAACATTGAGGGGCAATATGGGAGTTTCCTCCATTAGCAGACCTCCTTCCCATGTATCTGATTCCACATATTTGGTCTTTGCTTATCTCCTCTTAGGCAGAGCAAAAGCGTGGCAAGAGGCAGACGGGCCGTGAAATGAAGATCCGGATCTTGTCGGAGCGAAGGAAGCCTTTGAACATAGAGAATATGAATGAGCAACAGCTGAGGTGGGTCACAGAGCAGAACTGTACTTGAGGGTACTTCCTTGGTGGGAAGGGTGATTTTTCAACAAAGACTTGAGTGTGGTATCACAGAAGCCTCTAACACTGTTTACCTCTCTGTTCAGAGATAAAGCGAAGGAACTGCATGACTGGATCCATCAACTTGAGTCAGAGAAATTTGATCTGATGGAGAAATTCAAATGCCAGAAGTATGAGGTAGGGAGAAGAAAGCACCTTGGCTTTTAGTTCTTCTTTTTGATAGGTGGCACGGTGGAAAGAGCCCTGGTGACACAGTGGTTAAATGCTGGTACTCCAGCCACAATGCTGTGAGTTCGATCCTGCAGGACTCAGCCTTCCATCCTTCTGTAGGTTGATAAAATGAGTATCCAGCTTGTTGGGGGCAATTAGCTAAACACACTGTAAACCACTTAGGGAGTGCTTTGCACTGATAAGCAGTATAGATATGTAACTGTAACTACTATTGCTAGGTCTGTCAGAACTAAAATGGGACAGGTTCAGAAAGGGACAAAAAGCTGAACATCCCTATCTTGTCTAGTGTGAAAAGAATGCCTCAAATGCAGACAACAAAAATCACACTCTTATTTGTCGTTAACATCTGTTTCCCTCAGGTCCTCTTTGGTTAAATGAACTACCCTTGAGAAACAATCTACAGATCCCTTCAAACAGGGAGGATGTCTTGGGAGGATGCAATTTTTAAATTTTTTAAAATTTTTATTATTATTATTATTATTATTATTATTATTATTATTATTATTATTTTGCTATGGTACTGTTTTCTTTTTAAATCCAAACTGTGTTTTCTGGCAGTCCCCCACACAAGCTGCAGCACTTTATTCCCATCCTTAAGAGAGTTCCTTTTTAATCACAAGACATGCCCTTTCTTTCCTTTTAATTTTTTTAGAGTTATAATGTTATAGTGCTACTGGCACTTTTTCACTGAAACTGTATCCACACTGCATACCTGTAGGAGTTTTATACCATGTTAACAGCATGGCTCTGCCCCATTTAATCCTGGGAATTCTCTAGTACACTTACTTGAGCTCTCTGACAGACAGTTCTAAATACCTCACCAAACTACAAGTCCCAGGATTCCACAGGACAGAGCCATGGCAGTTAAGGTGGGATCAAAACACTATAATTGAGTAGGGTGCATACCACGTAAACTCCAAGAAAGAAAGAAGGAAAGATGGAAGAAGGAAATTACAAATTCAGAGAGGTGAAAAATATGCCCGTCCGACCATAGGAATACCTCAGCAATCATACCTTACTTTTTTAAAAAAAGAAGCTTTAGGAAGAGCCCAAATGCAGAGCCGAGAAATTGCTACCAACAGCCCCACAAAAGAATGGAATGAAGGGACAAAAAGACAATAACAATCAGAAAACCAGGCAAAAAACCAAGCAGCTATATCACAAGAAGTCATATTTAGACCAATCTGGACAAGCCTGATATCAACCTACCCCAACAGAGGCCACTTCCAGACTACGCTCTTATAGCGCGATGATTCCGCTGTCAACATCCTATGGAATCCTGGGGTTTGCAGTTTGGGGAGGGGCCGATTGGCCCCTCCCCAAACTGCAAACCCCAGGATTCCATAGGATGTTGACAGCGGAATCATCGCACTATAAGAGCGTAGTCCGGAAGTGGCCAGAGTGTTTCTGAGAATTGTATGACTCCAGGGCCTCTTATCCCAGTGTCGACTGCAAGCTAACTTGCTGTCTCAAGGAAAAACTCAGACTTCTAGCAGCAGCATTTAGTTAGGAATTGGCAAGCAACACAGCAGCTTTCAAAAGTTCCTAAGACTAGTATATGTCGAATGGTAACAGGTTTTATACCTTGCAGTACAAATTCATGCACCAATGACATTGATTGGTGAAAGTCATAAATGTCACCTCATCCCACCAAACCCCGAAGTTTCCAGGCCTTCCAATTGTTTACGTACTTTCACCTTGATAACTCAGACAGTTCCTGCTGTTCTTATCTCATCCAGCCAGGTTGTTCTCACAACACCGCCCTGTTGGGATCACATTCCTCCTCTCTGATCCTCGCCCAAGCTCTGGATGCCCCCAGGCACCTATTTGCCACAGGTGCCTTGAACCCAGATACAACTACAGGCAGCAATCGATAATTGATAAATTGTTGCAAACAGCAATTAGCAATGGACACATTGTAATGAATAGCAATTAGCAATGGATACATTGTAGTGCTAGTGATCTCTGATCACTAGCACTAAATCTATTAAGTTAAATCTATTCCCCCTTTAATATGTCAGGAGCTGAGGACAATGATATATTTTGTTTTGCTTTAATTTTATTTGATTCACATGGATCTCACCGTTCTCCCAGCATGGGGCCCATCTTTACTGCAACCACTCTGGGAAAGTTTATATATCTATCTAATAGAGAGCTCTGGAATACAGGCTCTAGTAGTCTGATTTCACATTAATCCACATAGGGTTCCATCCCTATGGAATCCAGGGATTTGTAGTTTTGAGAGCAGGTTAGCATTCTCTGCCAGAGAACTTCAATGTTGTTGTTCAGAGGGGTTTGCTGAAGAACCCCAAGCACCTCATTAAACTATAAATCCCAGGATTCCATAGGAGGGACTCCTGGCTGTTAAAGTGAGATCATAGTGCTATAATTACTTAGTGCAGAAACATGCTAGTTTTAAATCCTTGAGCAACTCACACCGTACAAAGGGGCAACTGAATTGGGACAGGGCTTCCATCCTTTTATTCCCCCCACCGCCTTCGTATAATAAACCATTACACAGAAGGACAACATTTTTTAAAAAAAAATTAATAAAATTTATGGTGAGAAGATAATGAAAAATAATGGAAAAACACATACCTTTAATTGCTACCACCCAGGCTTTTACCGCTAGGGTTTTTTTTTTAAGCAAATTTTTTTTAATAAGCTTGCTGACAGGAAATTACTAACAGGGGGGAAATCGCAATGACAACAGCTGCTGTGGTTTCTTTTTCAAAATTCTGTACTCTTCTGCTCACTCCATGATACATTCGTTGAACACAAAATGACCAAGCACGTGCTCCTTACTCAAATGTCCCTTACTCAAAAAGTAAAGGACATCTCAGATCTCTCAAAGAGATTTAACTGAAAAGTAAATAGATCAGAAGATCGATTTCACAGTGATTTCTCTCTCCCTTTCTATCTCAGACTGAAAGTACAGCAAACTGACCAGCAGGTGATCTCACACCCCATGCTCAGCAAAGGATCTTTCAGATATGCACCTTTACTTTTAAAAAGGAGGAACACACAAGCTTGTAGAGACTGCAGTAGGTTGTTTTTTCCTGAGCCTACTGGGAAGAGCGATATTCCACACACACCCTCCTCTCCTCCCTTCCCTCTTGATTTGATTGCACACTATTTTCATACTTTGAACTCAGTTTGCAGCAATTGAAGCAAGCTGAGGACCAAGGTGGAAAGTGGTAGGATGAGAAGGAAACTGAGACATTTTAAAAGCAGCTGAAATGGTGGGACAACAGAGGATTAATTGGGACTGTTCCTGCCAAATCAGGGCAATTAGAAAGTCTGCAAATATCAAAAGGTTTGAGGAATATCTGTACCCTCCTTGTGCGGCCTGCAAAGCATATTCCCTGTTAGTCTCTCCCTGGGGACAACCAGGAAAAGGAAACCAGCTCTCCGCTTCTGGGATGTGGCAGAAGGCAGAGTAATCCTTTGCAGGGTGGGGGTGGGGAGACGATTGGTTTAAGGGATGCCCATCATCACAGCTCCAGGTTAGGGCCGTGATTGGCTCCATGGAGCTGGATTAGGATCGGAGACATGAGATACAGAGGGTGGCCCTCTTTGGTGCTGTCGCTCACTGCCCCTCAAACTGACAAAGGAGCTTAAGGAAGATTCTGAGCATGTGTGCCCAGGATAGTTGATATGCTCAAAATGTTCCCTTCCTCTCTCTCAAAGGAACAATGCTCAGTATAAGTCAGAAGGGCAGTGGCTGCCAGCCTAAAAGACAGAAAATACAGGAAGGGGATGCTGAAGGGGGAGACACAGTGGGACTATGCCCCCTCCTTCTCTGATGCCCAGCTGCCCACCGCTGGTATCTACACATTAGCCCCCAGCGACACAAAGTCAAAGACACAAAATCAATACCATTAAATTTGGCATAGCTTGTCAGCAAATGGAATTAGCTCGGCATACAAGCATCAAGAAGCATCCTGAATTATTCACCACTGCTTGCTTTTTTTTTTTTTCTTTTAAAAAAAAGAAGATAAAATGCAAGGATATTCTCTGATATGGGACTTTACCTCAGGCCAAAACGATCACTCTCATCGGTTTCTTCTCTGTGTTGTTTTCCTTCTCTCTCTCTCTCTCTGCAGATCAACGTCCTTTATAACCGTATCAGCCATGCCCAGAAATTGTGAGTACTGTAGTTTGCGAAATGCAGATCTCTGCAATGTGGATATAAGGAGTGCAATTCACTTAGAAGAGAGAACCGGTTCAAGGGAGTTCAAATGGAACACACTACACAAGAGGTTTTCCCCCACCTCCTCCAATTCAGCAGTTTCAGGTTCTGAAAATGGGTGTTTTGGCTTTCATGTCTCAGAAGAGCACAAATCCAGCTCTTCTCAGGGAAGCCATGCTAGTTTATTACAGGGGGGAAAAAAAACAGTTCTGTGGTGCCTTTAAGACTGGAGGCCTTCTGATACAATGAGGTTTCCTGGAAGCAAACGAGTTCTGAGGAAGTGGATTATAACCACTAAAGCTCACGCCGGCAGCAGTCTGCCCATCTTAAGGGTGCTACAAAACCTTTTATTAGCTTGCTAAACAGAAACCCATCAGAAACAGAAGTCTAGCCTTTGAATTGAACATTCACTTGAAATTCAGAAGTTAACATAGCAGATTGGGGAGTGCAGATGCCAGGTTTCACTGTAAATTCAGGAATTTGGGATTAATTTTCGTCACAAATTAAATTTCAGATATCTCTGTCAGTAGTACAAACCAGATATATGGGATATAGAGATAGACAGGTTTGGTGTGTATCTGTGTTTTGTTTATTCACTGATTTCTGGTAACAAATAACGTGTGCATCTTTCTCTTGTAGCAAAAAAGGTGCCGGAAAAGCCAGACTTGGTGGCCGCTGGAAGTAAAACAAAAGAAGCCCATACATACACCCAGGCCTGCAAGCCTCAGTGGCAATAAAAGTGACTATTGACTCTATCTTCCTGCTGCTTGCCTTTGTCTAGTTTATGCTGAAGTCTGAGCACTCTGCCCTGTGTCCATTCTCCTCCACTTTCTGTCATGTGTGCCTATAATATGTTGCCTGTTACAAGCCACACACAATAAACCATCCTCTCTTCTCTGTGGGATCTCTCTCCTAAGTGCATTCCTTTATGTTGCTAAGCACACAGTGGAAAAGCATGAGAATGTAGTGTGGTTAGTGTGGTTTAAATGTGGGCCTATAATTCCAAGAGACAGGGGTTCGAATCCCTACACAGCCATGGAACCACACTAGCTGACCTTGGGCAAGTATCACAATTAGAGGAAGGGAATGGCAACCTCTCTGGAATAAGGGCTTTTCCACACTACACTTTCATAGTGATATTATTCCACTTTCAACATCCTGTGGAATTCTAGGGTTCGTAGTTTACTGAGACCAAAGAGCTCTCTGGCTGAGAATTCTAAATGCCCCTCCTTAAACCGCAAATCCCAGGATTCCACAGGATGTTGAAAGTGGAATAATAGCACTATAACAGTATAATGCAGAAAGGCCCTAAATTTTGTCACAAAAACCTTATGGTAGGTTTGCCATAAGTCAGAGCGGATTTGAAGGCACATAAGAACAACAAAAACCATGGTGTATTTTATTGTTCCAAACAATGGTGTGTGTGTGTGAGATGATGCGGGTCTCCTGATAGAGAATGAGAAAGGTGAATTGAAGACGGCTTGGATAAGAACAGAATTTTGTTGTGGATATGAGAAAGAAATTAATTTGATCTTTATTTTAACATGAATTTGGCTAATTTTGCTCTGTTCAAGCAGTGTACAATATCAACACTGTTATCTCTCAAAATTTGCACTTTTCCAGATTGTGGAATGTAGTAAGTCAATTAAAAAAGAAAAAAAAACTTACAAAATATTTGGGTATCTTAGGGAAAGGCACCTACAAATAATCATATGTTTATGCAAATAGCATTAAAAGACATTATATTGGGACAATTGCTTGCAAAAATGTGCATATTAAACTGCACACAAAAAGGTACACCTGAAAAGAATTGTACACATATGGGGATATAAGCTTTCCTGCAAACTTGTTTTTTAAAAAAATCAGTGTTTGAGTTGAGTGAACTTGAACCTCATTTGAGAAATGAGGAACTGAGAATGACAGAAAATATACATCTCTGTTGCAAACAGACATTATCTCCAACTGTGGGGGCTGGTTCCTTTCATGACAGTAGGACCTGAACCTTAACAGAACAATCCAACCTATTTTGGTGAGAAGGTTCAGCTCATTGGGCAGCTTCTTTAAAGTTCAGATTAAAACTCAGGGCAGATTTACCTTTCTGCTGGCACAGACCTCACCAGCATCTCTAGACAGAGGTTCTTTCTCTGCTGCTGTAAAAATCTCCTGACTGACATGAGATATGGTAGCACTGCAGTGCCACCTACTGGCTGCTTTTCTTATTGCAGTATTTGTCTCGTTCTTTTTAGGTCATTTCTGCCCTACACTGTTATAGTGCTATTATTCCAGTTTCAACATCTTATGGAATCCTGAGGTTTGCAGATTTAGAATTCTCAGTCAGAGAGCTCTTTGGCCTCAGTAAACTACAAACCCCAGAATTCTAAAGGATGTTGAAAGTGGAATAATAGCACTATAACAGTGTAGGGCAGAAATAGTGAGTCTATACCTAAGGGTGAAAGCTACCATAGTGTAGTGATTTCGGTGTTGAACTAGGATTCTGGAAACCAGGATTTGAATCTCTGCTTGGCCATGGAAACCTACTGGATGAGGCTGCTCTCCCAGCCTCAGAGGAAGACACTGGCAAACTCCTTCTGATCAAACCTTGCCAAGAAAACCACATGATAGGTTTGCCTTACAGTTGCCATATGTGAAAAATGACTTACAGACGTGCATGCGTACACACACATGCACACGCACATCCAGGGGTATCCATGTTGGCCATGCAGCAAAATATAGCAGATTCCAACCACCCAAACATAAAATGAATTTCTTCTCAAAGAAAGCAACATATAATTTTGTTCCACCTGTGAAAAAGTCTTTGGAAACCATGTACAGTCAGCCTTCCCCATTTGAGGATTTCAATTTCACAGATTTGATTATTTGCAAGTTTCTACAAACGTCTGTGGAAGAACGCCCTAGACAAGAATCTCACGCTTTCCCAGTTCAAGCTTGGTTTAGTCAAATGTTGCTGCAGCCTGACACCCAAAGTCCAGTGGCGGAGCTTGGAGTGTGTGGAGGGGGGACAGGAGGGGGCGGGGTTATGGTGCAAGGGGTGTGGCTACTGTGTATGGGGGCGTGGCTACGGTATGTGGGGGCATGGCCAGGGGGCGGGAGCATGAGTATGGGCTGAGATGCCAAAAAAAAAATTGCCGCCAGGGGTGAACTGCACCCCCACCCCCTCCCGTCCCTACACGACTGCTAAACTCTATAATTCTCCAACCTGCTTTCACCATCCTAGCAGTGCTGATGCTACTAAAACATTTCGAACTAGTCAGAGAACGAGGAGGAAAAGGAGGCTGGGCCAGCTGGAGAATACTTTGTAAAAAGTTATGCCTGTATAGAGAAAGATGCAGCACCTTAAGTTCACATGAGATGCAAACTGAAAGTCAGTGCCATTCCTTTATGACCAGCATTAAGTGTTGTCTATATGCTACCCCGATTAATAATTTTGATGCTGCATGGTGGAATAACTGTAGCTTGCCAGTTATCTTCAAGGGGGGCCCCATGTAGAACACATTACAGTAGACTAATCAGGAAGTGTATGGACTACAGTGCCTAAGGTAATCCTGTGCAGAAAAGGCTATGGTTGGTGCAACAATTGAAGCTGGCACCAAGCACTCCAAGCTACAAGCTCACATGGGCCTCCAACGACAGAGCTGGATCTAGGAGCCCTCGAGCTACACACCTGTTCCTTCCATTGGAACACAGCCCCATACATGGCAAGTTACCCACCCAGTTCCTGGACTCTATGTGCCCTTCCCCCTTATTCTAGCCTGATCCCTAAGGCTAACCCTTAAGGCTCAACTCACTGTCATTACTCAGAAAAGAATCAACCACCAGTCCTGTTGGACTTCGAACACAGAACGGGAAGGGGTGCCATTTTGTTCTTTGGCTGGATCTACTCTGCACAGGTGAGTGTTTGAGTAGACACTCAGCTGTGAAACACTCCTTTCTTTTGGTAGCTTATACACACGATAAGGAGACCTTCCCAGTTAATCTTATGAGACATGTTAGTATGAGACCTAGCAAAGAGATTTTGGGAATCAGGAGGCCTACTTTGTATAGGCAGGAATTGCTGTCAGAGGATAACAACCTGATGCTATTGAAAAAAAATATTGATTGTGCTATTAACAACATGCTCTTGTTGTTACTATTACTACTACTACATTTACATTCTGACCTTTTCCCACTATTGAGACCCAAGGCGATTTGTAAAAGTTTTTTTTAAAAAAAGGCTACAAAAAGAGAAGGAAAGACATATTTTATAAATTATTACTAAAAATATAATTAAACAATACCTAGACTTAACATCCTTTTAAGACTATTCCATTAAAAGATAAAATATAAACAGAACATATCATACACAGCACACCATGAAGTGTCCTCACAGTCAGTTCCTTGAAAGCCTGTCAACAGAAAAGTTTTCTTTACTGATGAAAAGGCAACAAGGTGAGAGCCATCCTAGGCCATTTCCACACTAGACCATTATAGCGCTAAGATTCCACTTTCAACATCCTATAGAATCCTGGGGTTTGCAGTGCTGGCCCTTCCTGAAACTGTAAACCCCAGGATTCCATAAGATGTTGAAAGTGGAATCATAGCACTGTAAAAGTCTAGTGCAGAAATGGCCATAGTGCTATGATTCCACTTTCAACATCCTATGGAATCCTGGGGGTTTGCCGTTCAGGAGACTGAGGCCATTTCCATATTGGCTTGTTATAGTGCGAGAAGCAGGGGTGTAGAGCCGGGGGAGCAAGGGGAACAGTGTGCCCTGGGTGGCCTTTTTCAGGGGCACTGCCGCTCCCTGCTTGCTCGCTGCGTGCCATCACTCCTCCCTTGTGTGCTGTAGCCCCAGCCTCCCCCACCTGTGCCCCTGCCCCTACCCCGTTCGCACCGAGCTATGCCACTGTAGAGAAGAACCTCCCCTGATGATCTTAGCAGTGATGTAGACTCGAGTCGATAGACTCGGACTCAAGTCGGACTTAAGTCACTTCAGTGACTCAACTCGCACTCGTTTCTGCCATAAATGATGCACTGACTCGACTCGACTCGAGACTTGTATATTTTTAACGACTGACTCGCTGTCTTTGGTTCAGTAACGTAGCACATGCATCCAGAAAATCTTATGACTTTGAACAACACTTCCATCTCTTTTTGCCTACTAGTCACATGACAATCTGTCTTAAGCCCAAAGTGTGGGTGCATTTCTCGGAAGGGAACAGCAAAGAGGTTATGCAACGGGCTCGAGGTCTGCTCAGCAGCCTGTTCCCACTGCATATCAGAGGAGCCTTCTAAAATGTTTCCTAAGAGCAAAAGAGAAGACTCGCCCCCACAGTGCAGGGGGCATTTCTCAGAGGGGAACAGCAAATGTTAGGCAATGGGCTTGAGGAAGAAGGATCCTTCCTTCTAAAGCTTTTGACTCTTCAGTAATGGGGAGTAAGATAGGATCCTATTCCCCACTTCCAAAGCTGCAGATGGCAAAATTGCAAATGTGGAGAGCTGACTCTGCTTAAATTGTTAAAACTGAATTTATTTCACTTTATCTAATAATTCTGGAATTTTGGTTGGGATATAAAGTTGGCTTCCAGACTTGAGACTTCACTTCAGACTTGACTTGAAAGTATCTTCTAGGACTTGAGACTTGACTTGAGACTTGGAGTAAAGGACTTAAATACATCACTGGATCTTAGAGCCCAAGCAGGCTCATACACACTCCTTCGAACAGTCTGGACTCAAGCCTGGCCTCGTACAGGGCTTTAGAAGTCATCTCCAGCATTTTGAATTCTGCTTGGAAAGAAACCAGCAGCCAGCAAAGCTGTTGCAACAAGAGGATTATATGGTGTCTTGTAGAGAGGAATTTAATGTTTGGATTTGCATTTTGTGAACTGCAGTTGCCAGCTTGTATCTTCTTTTATTTCTTGACCTTAAGGCAATACACCCTGAGCCAGCATGGTGTGGTGATTTGAGCATTGGACTATAACTCTTGAGACCAGGGTTCAGTTCCATGCTTAGCCATGGAAATCTAGTGGGTGACCTTGGCCATGTCACACACTCTCAGCCCCAGAAAACCTTGTGATAAGGTTGCCTTACAGTCATCATGAGTCAGAAATTACTTGAGGGCACACAACATACATCTCCCCTCCACCCAGCCTGTTTATCAAGATGGGAATCACATGATTCTTTAGATCTAGTTGGACTGCAACTTCCAGCACCCCTAGTCAGCATGTCCAATGATGTTAGGGCTGTTGGTAGTTATAGTCCAGTTACATTTGAAAGGCTGCACATTCCTCATCTGTGGCTTAGAACAGGGGAGGGAATCATGCAACCATCCAAATGTATACTCTCCAACATTTCACAGAAAAAAATCAGGACATGTCAGGACAACTAACATTATATTCTGGTCAAGATGGCAAAAATGATTAAAAACACAAGGTAGGAAAGGTTGCAGCAGATTGCTTTTGCCTAAACCTACTGGGGAGGGCAAGATTCCACCCACCCCCTGTCTCCTCTACCTCTGCTGAATTAGTTGAGTGCAAATTACATTTGCACTTTGAACTCAGTACTAATTTGAAGTAAGCTGAAAACAAAAGGGGAAAATGGAAGAAGGGATAAGAATGGCACATTTTTAAAAAAAAGCTGAAAAAGTGGGCTAGCAGGAGATTAACTGGGACTGTCCCTGACAAATCAGGACAGTTGGAGAATATGCCAAATGTAGGATGGCAAATCCCAGCATTCCTCACCATTATTGATACTGACTAGATATGCTGGGAACTGAGGCCAGACATCTGGAAGGTCACATGAGACCTACCCCTGCTTTTAGCAGCATGTCAGATGCTCTCTGATCCCCTGCAAAGATTTGGCCCAAATATTTTAATCCTTTTCTCTAGATTTCCGTTTAGATGGAGAGGACTCTCATATCCTGTTTCCGAAGCTCCAAACTCATCTTTTTCCTAAGCCCAACTTTGTCCAAGTCTGACATCAGCTGAAAATCTGTCTCAAAAACTTAGACCATTTCCGCACTACACTGTTATAGTGCTATTATTTCACTTTCTACATCCTGTGGAATTCTAGGGTTTGTAGTTTGCTGAGGCCAAAGAGCTCTCTGGCTGAAAATTCTAAATCCCCCTCCCTAAACGTCAGAATTCCCCAGGATATGGAAAGTGGAATAATAGCACTATAACTGTGTAGTGTGGAAACGGCCATAGTTTCAGCCTTCTCCACAAACTGATAACTTCCTGCTTCTCTGTGCAGATTGCAGAGTTGCCAGGTGTTCATTATTAGCCATGGCCCTTCTATGAAGGCCAGAAAGCTCATGTCTTATAAGGCCCACAGACATCCTGTATTATAAGGAACATCTCCTATTTGAAAGTTGGAAAGTTTTTCCTTTTGTGTAGAATGAAGGAGATGCTCCCCCCACCCGGGAAAATCCCATTTTTTAGGGTATGGCCCTTCATAAAGACAGAATGTGCATCATGTAATTTATGCATGTGGACAATATACAAATTTTACAGAGAAACAAACAGGCAAGTTAATTGAAATCAATACTCCCATTTGACTTTTTTTGGGTAGAACAGACTTGTAATTAACTCCTTCCTGATTGTCAACCCTGCATGTGATCAACTTCGACTGTCCCTTACTGCTACAGTATGCTGAAAACCTGGCAACACTAGTGAAGAATGATGATAAGGTTATGATTCTCAGAAAGGCTTTCCACCAAGTATGTCAGGTTTCAACACAGAGATGCCAAAGGTTAGAACAGCATGTTGGTAGCAGCAAGCCTGTTTAAGCTGAGTGTGCAGGAAGGAAGGAGAAAACTTCTAATACTGTACTGTACTTCCTATTTTATGGGTGCTGTGTCATCTGGCTCTCTTTCCCTTTGGACTTCATCTCCCAGGAGCACTCATGAAGAAGGCGAGGAAGTCCAGACTCCATTTCCCACCATGCCAAGCAGCAAGTTTCCTTCTTCTATAGAGAAAAAATGATAGAAGTTGCACACTATCAGGATCAGATGGTAATCAGCTCCAACTAATCTGATTTTATAACCTAATTTCCAAGGAAAATAGAGATTTTGACTATGGAAATGCAACAGATTATTATAGAGACATCACTTTCAGCCCGTAGAAACTTAGCATCATCTGTCAATTCTCATTGGAAATTTTTAGGGAAGGGGATTGTAGCACTAGTCTTCTTACAACAAAAGCAACCAAGGGTCCTCTAGATAGCTTAAAAAGGAGGAGGAAAGGGGAGTCAAGAAACAAAATGTGGCAGTATCTTTAAGACTAACTGTAGCATGAGGTTTTGTGGATATAGATCCAGTTCTACACATGCAGTACAGACTGATATTAAAGCCTCAAGCAATAAAGCACATTTATACAACTGTGGGTACTGGATAAATATCTGTACACAACTATACAAATATTTCTTTTCCCCCTCCCCCCTTTTTATGCTGCAAGAGACTAACAGGGCTACTTCTCTGAAAATTTGCTACCTTGAAGACTCAAATTGGGGCTTGTGTGTGTGCGCGCGTGTGTGTTGTGGTTCTCAATGTCTCTCCAGACTTTTTTTCAGCTCCCAGAATCCCTGATCATTGCCCATGCTGCCTGAGGTTTCTGGACAATAAAATACTGAAGACCTCCCCTCACCTGCCAAAAAACCTGGGAAACTTCAGGAAAGGCAGGGCTACACGCCACTGTACTGTTTTCTCTAAATTTCTACAGGGAACCATATGGAATCCCACCTTCTACCATCCCATAATTTCCCACCATAGACAGGATAGGGTCAGATATCCATCAGTTAGCAGCAGTAGTACTTAGAAAAATTCACTTGACTGGACTACAATTCTTACACCTTGTTTAAAGCAGTGCTTGAACCCCGCTTATTGCCTGCCTGTCCATCCATCCCTGCTCAGTACGGCTTCCCAAATTTGCATCCTCCTGACTCAACCAGAAGTGGGTCCACACTGAAGAGACTTCAGCCATTTCCGCACTACGCTGTTATAGTGCTATGATTGCACTTTCAGCATCCTGTGGAATTCTGGAGTTTGTAGTTTACTGAGGCCAAAGAGCTCTCTGGCTGAGGATTCTAAAGTCCCCTCCCTAAACTGCCAATCCCAGGATTCCATAGGACGTTGAAAGTGGAATAACAGCACTATAACAATCTAGTGCGGAAATGACCTTCAGGTAGCAAAGGCCATTTCCGCACTAGGCTGATATAGTGCTATTATTCAACTTCCAAGGTCCTATGGAATCCTGGGATTGGCAGTTTAGGGAGGGGACTTTGAGGCCCCTCCCTAAACTGCAAACCCCAGGATTCCATAGGACCTTGAAAGTGGAATAACAGGACTATAACAGGCTAATGCAGAAATAGCCACAGCATCTTGCTATGAGTTCAGTGGAGAAAGCAGTTTGCCACAGTACTTTCCTCAGCCCAGGACATGAAAAAGAGCAAAACTGAAGAAAGGAAGAGAGAAAAGGGAAATAAATTGACTAGGCCAGTTTCTCATTTGCTACTCATTGAAACTGTATGTTGTTTGACAAAAATTTATTTTAATGAACAGTATCAGTACACACAAAAAAGTACACTTCCACAGGGACCATCCTCAGGGACTACATTTCCCGTCCTGCCACGCCACTTCCCCTCCCCCCTTTTTTTGCTTCTCCTGCCCCTCCTTCTTCCCTTCCCCTTCCGATACGGAAGCCCAGAGGCGTTGTTCTCCTCCTCCTCCTCCTGCTTTTCAGCCCAGGGTAGCGCTGGGCCAGGAGGGCCGCCCAGCCGGGCTGGCGGCGGCGGCGGCGGCGGGAGGAGGAGGAGGAAGAAGAAAATGGCGGCGCCGCTGCTGTCCCTCTCTGAGGGAGAAGGCGCCCGGGCACGGCGGCGGGAGCAGCTCCGAGCCTGGGCAGAGGCTGAAGCCGCGGCGGCGGCGGCTTCTCTTTGCCCGGCCCCGCCTCCCGCCGGCTCCGCGCCTTCGCCTTCTCCCGGGCAGCCGGCGGCGGTGGAGGACGAGACGGCGCCCGTGACGGGGATGGGCTCCGGCGGCGGCCAAGGAGGAGGAGGCGGCGGCCGCCGTCGCCCGCGCGCCGTCCGTTTCGACGCGGCCGCCGAGTTCTTGGCGTGCTGCGCCGGGGCCGAGTTGGAAGCGGCGCGGGAGATGCTTAGCGCCGACCCGGGGGCCGTGAATGGGACCAACGCGGACGGCATCAGCGCTCTCCACCAGGTACCCCCTCCAAGCGAGGCGCTGCACTGTCCGCAAGGGGAGCCCTGGTGGAGCCGTGATCGCTATTTCTCCCCTCCCCTCGTTTCCCTCGTTTTCGTCCTCCCCTCTTTCCCTCCTCTTTCTGCTGCTGTGTCCTGTGGCTAAAATAACGCACAGAAATCCTTCTCCGGACTCGAAGCAGCCACTTGAGTCTCGAGTAACCGCCTAAGAATCGGCTGTCCTCCCTCCTTCTTCGCAGGTCTTTAAACAGAGGTTTGGCTGGCCAGATGTAGTGGTGGATTCGTGCCTCGCCAGGGGGTTAGTCTAGATGGCCTTGGCAGTCCCTGCGAGTCTATGGAGATAGAGATTTCTCAGTGTGTGCAGAAATGCTGGCATTCAACACTAAATCATGGCTTGAGCAGACTGGTTTAAGGTTTAGAGGTGGATGCAGTTGTGTGCCGTCAGATCGTTTTGATTTATCTGTTTAAATCGATTGGAGACAAGGGAGTCAGGTATGGCCACTTCCATACTAGACTGTTACAGGGCTATGATTCCACTTTCAACATCCTGTGGAATCCTGGGGTTTGCAGTTTAGGGAGGGGCCGGCCGGCCCCTCCCAAAACTGCAAACCCCAGGATTCCATAGGATGTTGAAAGTGGAATCATAGCCCTGTAACAGTCTAGTGTAGAAATGGCTTATGTCTGACTCTAGTCCTGCCAGTTTCAGTGGGTCTGCAGTAAGTATGGTTAAGGTCTGGATCCAGCCCAATGTCATTCATGCTAAGGTTAGGATCAGGAACACCTGATCAGAGTGACTGTGCACGTGGAAGGTCTATTCTGCCTTTACAGTCCTGAGCCCTTACTCTGATTTTCTGGGCTGTGTGCTGTGATGTTTCTGAAGACGAAGAAGTCACACTTGAGTATCTGCAGCTCATTAGTAATGAGTTATAGCCACCCCTAGCCCATTCCATTCAGCAAGTATAGATTCATCTGGACTTTGCTCCTAGTTCAAAAGTGGTAATAGTCCAGTCATTAAAAGCTCTGGCTGTTTTTTTCTAAACTGAACACTGCCCCAGATCACAAGTTTTCAGATAACACAGAATGATACAATCATAGAGTTGGAAAATGGCCTCATGAGCCATCAAGTTCAACTCCCTGCTCAATGCGGGATTTCTAGCTAAAGCATCCCTGGCAGGTAGCTTGTATAGTTTGCAACTGCAAGGCTAAAACGAACATCTGAGTATCACGTTACTTGATATGGATGGTAATGTCTGATTGAGCAGAGGAATACATTGTAGGATAAAATGGTTAGTGTAAATGGCCACCAGTAAATGCATGGTTTACATTGCCTGCTAGGACTTATCCTTAGAAAGGGCATAAAGTACTTCTCAATCACTCCAGGCCCAAGAAGGTGCATTGTTCGACCAAATGTACTTACTCTTGTTAATGGTATGGCACATACTTTGGCCAGCATCCTGTTCGTGACTTATGCTCCTGTAAGTCCCTTTTAGAATAGGACATATGGAAGGCTGTTCTCTTACCCTGGTGCTTCATCCAGAAATATCTGTGTCTAGTAGCTGTCAAGCTCCAGAGGAGATGCTGATGCTGCTTCTTAACCAGGGAGAAGGGAGGAAGGCAGTTCAGACCGTGAAGATGTAGCTGCTCTGAGTTCCTGGGGTAAGGAAAAAAAGGAAGCATGGCAAGATGGTTTCAGTTTTGGATTATGATCCTGGAAACCAGGGTTCGATTCCTCAGTTGGACAGGGAAACCCACTGAGTGACCTTGGGTGCACCACACATTCCGCCCCAGAAAACCCCATAACAGAGTTGGAAAAAACTTGTTAGGCATGCAACAACAACAACAACAACCATTTGAGAGCATACAGTCATTTCTGCTCAGCCGTCATCACAATAAACTGAGACCATTTGCTTTTCTATGGTCTAAATCGCCTCCCTTCACCACCAGTAAACAACAGCAGCAGGCGGTGGGAGAATACAGAACTCCCTGTGTGGACCACATGTACATATGTAGCATCTCAGCCATAGTGTGGTGCTAGGACACTATCTGCTTGGCTTATGATTGTTCTCCCAAAGTTCCCGGGCAAGAATCTTTCTAGATATATTTCGTGAGATCCTTTCCCACAGGAGTGCGAAACGTGCGATGTTCCCAATATTATTGCATTCCATCATCTTTAATGTTTGCTTGGGCTGGTGGAAGGGGTGTCTAGAAAATTGGTAGGAACCTACAGTGAGTACGAACAATTTTCTGGTACTTGGACCCTCCAGGGGTTGCATACAATGCCGGAAATGGAGAAGAAGCAAAAAACAGAAGCTGAGGTGTTTTTTTAAGGTTAAAACTGTATGTTGACCCTGCAACGTATTTGGGAAGTGAGCTGCCAGTCCTGGAGGCTTCCGGGCAGAAAATTCACCCTTTCTTTGGCTAGAAAAACAGCAATCTAGAGAGTCTGGACAAGTCAAGAGCTGCAAACATGGATTCTTGAGCTGTGGTGCCCACCTCTGGACTAGAAGTTGCCCACCTTGGTTTAATTGATGGAAGTTAGTGCCAGATTACAGGTACTAAACCAAGAAGATTGCAGTGAATAGTCCTGGAATACAATCCTGTTTTTCACCTGTGTAAGAGAAATGATTTCCTTTGCGCAAACCTCCAACTGTTTGTGTCAGTGTCACTAACACCATTACCAGAGATTGAAATAATGCCATCCTTGGTCTGATACTACCAGATGTGTTCTTAAGCATATACTGAAAGGCTGAAAAGATCTTGTATTCAGACCACTCTTAAACTATCATCAGTCAAATTGCACATCCTGATAAAAGATAGGATTTTGGCACTGTCCTATTGCAAGATGTTGCTTCAAGGGCCTGGTATAATGTTTAAATTCTGATTTCCTTCTCAGCTGCACAACTCATGAACATTTGGCAAAATGGACTAGATGCTGAGGAAACTCATGTCTGGGGTGATTTGGAAGAAGAGTTCATGCCAGTCCTGCTCAAGATTAATCACTGAAAAAGTTGGATTGGGAACAGAAGGGGGGCTACCATGGGCCAGGTCTAGGGTCCCGTAGGTTAGTAAATTTCTAGACATTCTGCTGTAAACCAGTCTTCCAAATAAGTCCACAAAAATCTCCATCCTGCTCTTTCTTGATCTCCAACGTGGTTTGTTATTTCTACCACACTGACAAACATTCTCTATAGAATGAAAGGTGGGTTCATTTCTTGCTAGTTTTCTTGGTCACCTGGAGTTGCTTTTTAACTCATTACAGGTAGCTAGCTTTACACAAGTTGCCTGCTTCTTTCTTTGCCTGACACTGATTGTGTGCACACAGAGTGGTGAGCAAGAATGTACCA
The DNA here is from genome assembly GCA_030412105.1 of Cyclura pinguis. Lineage (NCBI taxonomy): Eukaryota > Metazoa > Chordata > Lepidosauria > Squamata > Iguanidae > Cyclura > Cyclura pinguis. Next base: position 15,781,075 of record CM059604.1, read on the forward strand.
GAAACTTGACTTATATTGAACAGCCTCTATGCTGGTATATGCAGCTCATTACCAAACCAATCAGAAACAGAAAGCTTATTGTGATGTTCAAATGTGAAATCCAGGTTTGTTACTCCCCACAAAAGCTGAGGCAGTCAAAGTTTATGAGGTTCAATAAACCTGGTTCAGATGGTTGTGGTTCGTTTAGCCTAAGATGGGGAAAGTGTAGCCTTGAGGTCCCATGTAGCCCTCCAGGGTTGTTTTTGAGGCCCTCGACACCTTCAGACTCCTTGAACCAGCCTTTGTTGGCAAAAAAAGGAGTGATTGCCTTTCCTTGAAGACCACAGGATCAACAATTTGGAATAGGTTGTAGGCCTACTGCCTTTGTGCTTTCAAAAATACTCAAAACCAGAAGTGGCCTTCAGTGTGAGGCTTTTGTTTGTTTGTTTTTGAGAAGTCCTTGTGGCCACTTCAGAGGGTCCCAGAGGTTGTCCACATGTCTTGTAGCTGGCAGGAGGAACCACTGAGTGAACAAACTGTACAAACTAACATGTAGGTTGTTCATGGTGGCTCACAGTTTTGTGTGAATATGGGCAGTATAAGTCTTCTGATGAGGAGAATGAGGAGATGACTTGTGCATTGCTTGAATTACACCTAAAAGACAAATTATATACCCTGAAGGCAGCAGATCCCTTCTGAACTTGGAAAGTGAGCAAGGTCAAGCTTGGTTAGTGTTTGAATGGGGGCTGCCAGGGAATAACAGATGCTATAGTTTAGAGGAAAATAATGGCAAACCACTTCTGGAATTAAGGCTATTTTCCTTAATTGATTGGCTAAAGAGGAGGATCAGTTCAAGATGGCTGGGCAATTACATCTCTTCAGAATTTTTAGGACTGCAGCTCCCATAATCCCTTCCCACTGGCTTTACTGGCTAGAACTGGAGGGGGTTATAGCCACACAGAGAAACAACTCCAGAGGGCCGCAGTTGTTTTCAGAAGTTCAGGAATGCATTCAACCATACTTGGTGGAAATAAGGAACACAAAATATATAACTTTTTGGCTCTATGGCTTACGTAACCCCCCCCTCAACTCACACCGGATATATTCCACAAGTGTGTTTAGTGCAGCTGTACAAGTGCTGAGTGGCTGTGTCTGAAATAAATTCTCTTCTCCTGGGTTTCTAATTAGGCATTGGGGCTGCTGTCCCTTCTATACTCTTCTCTTTGCCCACCCCCATGTCTGCCCCACATATACACTTCTGCTTCATTTTCCATTACTTCATTCTCGTGGTGTTGCCTGGCTTCTCGCCCTGATCCTTGTCCTCCCACCAACTCCAAACACTACTCTGTCAGACTCTGACTGGGGGTGCGGGGTTGTAGGAAGAAATTCTGCTTTGGGAGAAAATGAGGGTTCTTTCCCATGTAAGGTGTGCTGCCCTGGGATTTAGAACTAATAATAGGGGACAGCATCAGCAAATGGCTTTTTGGGTCTTTCAGGGAATTGCAGACATTGCTTAAAGAAAACGTTGGTGTTGTATGTTGAGAATTCCCCTGTGGTTTCAGAAATGTTCGCTGCAAAATAGAAACATAGGGATGAGGTAGAAATGAATGATGAGGATTTTAAAACACTTTGAATGAAGAAGGTATGTGCATTCTGTACAGTCGGCCCTCCACATCCATGGGTTTAATGTTTGCTGATTTGATCATTAGCGGATTATTTGCTGCCACCTCCACTACTGCCCTATACCATTTTTAATAAAGACTTATAAATCTCGCCTCACATTCACGGTCTCTCTGCAAGCCTCGCAAGACTGAGAGAGACTGCAAATAAGAGGTGAGGCTTGTAAGTCCCTATTAATGGCATAAGGCAGCAGCAGAGGTAGCTGCAGGCCCTGCCAGCTACCTGCTTCTGTCTTGCAAAGGAAACCCACTGCCTCAAATGCAGAACTGGGTAGCTGGCAGATTCAAATGTATTGTATACTGTACATTTGACTCTGCAGTGGGTTGAACCCATGGATTGTATTGTACTTTTTTGCATGTGTTCAATGTGGTTTGGGGGGCTTGTAAGTAGTCATATTTTTCCACTTTCCCAGGGGTCCTGTAGCCCTAACCCCTTTGAATGTGGAGGGGACAACTGTAGTTGCAGAATTGAGGGGGTCTCAATTGCCTGCTAAAAGGGGGAAAAATAAGATTGTGAAATTTCAGAAACTAAGGGGAAGGTTGAGAACAATTTCCTCTGGAGTAGTTTTTCAGTACCTTGTATAGCTCTTTTGTTCCTTCTTGCTCTCTGAAGCGAGATAGCTGATGCACAATATGAACATCTGTAACCTGTAATTTATACAGATTAAGTAATTCAGCTTTTCCCAGAGGCAGGATTTGAGCTACTTTGGCAAATAGATAGCTTTAAAAACAAAAAGTACAATATACATTGTCCTGCACAACGGTGATATACAATGGCTGAGAAGGACAGGCCATGTTGTGCAATGGTTAATATTCCACTTGAGTTGGGAAGATGAGGTTCAAATCCCCATTCTGCCTTGAAATTCACTGGGTCTTCTTGGCCCAGTCAATATTCTCTATCTTAACTTTCTTCCCAGGATTGTAAAGATAAAATGAAATTAATACAATAATTAAAAAATGAATGAATAAAATAGAATAAGAAATGTATGTGCCACCTGGCATTGCACGTAAAGAGAAAGGTGAAAGCCCCTGCAAATAAGCAAACAGTTCTGCCCAAACCTCTAGTGTAAACAACACCAATCTTGTACTTCTATTTCCCTTGGCTAAGCTGCAAAGTGTGGCTATTACACACCCATGTGCATGTGTCTTGGAACTTGGACTTGCCAACATACCTCAGTGCAATAACCTGAAGAAGAAATGAGTACAAGATGATGTGATAACTTTCCTCAAATACAGGAAGGGCTGACATACTGGTGATAGAGCAAGTGCCTTTTTTCCCCCTGTACCAGATGGTGGGATCTGAAAGAAGTATGTCAAAATACAATAGAACAGAATTGGACTAAATATCAGAAGGATCTACTTGATAGTACAAGCTGTTCACTACTGGAAAGAACTGTCTCTGAAGTTGGTAAGCTCTCTTTTGTTGGACATTTTTTAAGCAGACATTGGATGGGTCTCACTTGGAAGTAGATTCCCTGCATTTGCAAAGCTTGGACTGGAAGACCTTTGAGCTCTCTTTGGAAATCAGTTGTTCTGGTGCAGCTGTATAGCACAGTAGTGGCTGAAACAGGGAGCAGATGAGGTGACACAGTACTCCCCGTATGGTCAAAGATACTTGATTTTGTTAAGATGCAGCCACTGGCTATGCCAGCAAAGAAATATGGCCGCATTGCCGGTATGAATTGGATAACACAACAGAGCAAGTTAAATTGGCTCTGTTGAAGTTCTTGACCTTGTTTTCCAACAGAACTGAGTCCTGTTTTCCAGCCACTTCCCTGTTTGACTTAAACTCTGTTCATTTCTTAGAATATCCTCATCGCCTCCTGTTCCCAAAGTACCCGGGTATTTGTCATCTCTGCCAGGTTGCCCCTCTGGTGCTTCCTTGGCTTTTGGCCAGTGTAGAATTTAGAACATCCAGCAGAACAACATGTTTTGTGGATGGCAGACGGCATGTTATAGTGTGAGACCTGTTTGTGGAAAGTTTCCTCTGCATTCTGGGAGGAAAAAAAAAAGACCCTGGGAGTTGGACAGAGGAGCAGTTTCCAAGGTGTAGCCCAAAATAGATGGACAGGCCTGGGACTTCAAGTTGATGGTTGGCTTTTTGTTTTTTGTTTTTGTTTGTGTTAAATAATGTCTGATTCAGGATAGAGAATTGGCTAAGCCTTGGCCAAAGAGACCAAGGACCTGAGAATTTCCTTGGACACAGATCGTAAGACAGTATGACTTTGAGTCTTGTATTCAGCATGGTAAAATGGTTTGAATATTGGACTAGGACTCTGGTACAGACAAGGGCTCGATTTCTGCTTGGTGTGGACACCACCTAGGTAGCCTTAGAATCATAGAATTGGAAGAGATCACAAGAACCATCAAGTCCAAGTGCGTGCCATACAGAAATACACCAGCAAAGCATTCCCAACAGGTGGCCATCCAACTTCTGTTTAAAAACCGCCAAAAAAGAAGACTCCACCACACTCTGAGGCAGCGCTGTCAAAGTGCTCTTACTGTCAGGAAGTTCTTCTCAATGTTTAGATGGAATTTCTTTTCCTGAAATGTGAAGCCATTGCTCCATGTCCTGGTCTCTGGAGCAGCAGAAAACAAGCCTGCTCCCTCTTCAACATGACATCCCTTCAAATATTTGAACATGGCTATCATGTCCCCTCTTAACCTTCTCTTCTGCAGGCTAAACATATCCAGCTCCCTAAGCCACTCCTCATAGGGCATGGTTTCCAGGCCTTCTACCATTTTGATCTCCCTCTTCTGGACACATTCCAGCTTGTCAATATCCTTCTTGAACTGTGGTGCCCATTCCAGGTGGGGTCTGACCAAAGGAGAATAGAGTGGTACTATCAGTTCCCTTGACCTAGACACTATATTCCTATTGATGCAGCTCAGAATTGCATTGACTTTTTTTAGCTGTCACATCACACTGCCAACTCATGTTCAGCTTGTAGTTTACGAAGATTCCTAGATCGTTTTTCCACGTACTGTGCATCAAACCGTGTGTCACCCATCTTATAACTGTGCATTCCGTCCACTCCCAAAGTCTTAGGAGAAGGCAATGGAAAACCCCTTCTGAACAAATCTGACCAAGAAAGGTTCACCTTAGGGAGTCAGAAACTGCTGGAAGGGACAAAACAACAACAAGGCTGTTGAAGATGTTTCTAGTACAGTTGGCCATGAATCCATACTTGGAAGAAAATGGGCTTGGTCTTCTATAAGTACAGTGTACTCTCTGTATATGTGGGCGTTCCATTCCAGGAACCCATGCAAATGGCAAAATCTGCACATCCTTGGGTCCTAGTTTTATCAGGTGGCGGTGATGTGTGCGCAGATGCTTCAGTGCATGCGTGTCACACCATTTTAAGTATGGGACACAACACAGTTGTGGAGAGTCAGATTTGCATGTCTGTAGACTGCAGGTAAGGAGGACATACTGTACTAAGAAGTTACAAGGTATAAAGATAAGGTTTCCCCATATAATAGAAGGGTGGTCTGGAGAAAGGTGGAAAAGCAGCCCTGTTTAGGAATATAAGCAAGATAATCAGGATTGAAAAGACCGATTACATTGTGGGCCACAAACTTTTTTTTTCTTTTTGGTCAGGAGAATAAATGTATATTTAGCAAGTACAGTTTCTAGAACAGGCAAGTACCTCCACCCAAAGAACTCCCAAGCTTAAACCCTTTCCACTGATTCCCATGGGATGTGCCTTCTAAATATACACAGTTCCCTTGAAAGCCGGTTTTGCAGGTGGGAGAAGTGATGCTGAGACCAGAGGCTTGGGTCATGGCTGTGGCAAGTAGGGGACCTGAGTCTCCTCTAATGCCTTCTCTCCTTGTCCTCTTGAGATTCCGGTGGAGGTGCAGAGCTGGGAAGGCAAGACAGAGCTCAGACCCCTGAGTTCATTGGAAAGAAGCCGGCACTGACAAGGAGAAGCGTGGGGCTTTTGCTCCGTGCTCAGTCCAGGAATGTCTCCGAGGGGTTTCATCTGCTCTTGTTTGTGGAAAATGGAATCTTTGCATTCCAGGCTGAAGCTATTAATATCAGCACTCAGCTGGTTGTGTGAAACAGCCGGCATCTTTCTCCATGCCTATCTCTGTTCCCCCAGCCACACCCAACATGGAGGCTAAGAGAGTAACTTGGGGTCATCTTCATGGGACTCTGCCCTGCCCCTAACTGAGTCTGCTCATGAGCCCCTGAAAAGGGCCCAAGTCCCTTTTTTTCTTCTTTAAAAGATCCTATCTCACATGCAGAGGGAGCATAACTCAGCCACAGAATACAGGGGTTTCTTTTATTCATTTTGGGGTTTCCCAAAGAATTGGAATCCAACGTTCAGCTCCAGCAGATCCAACCTGCTAGCCGTCTGCTGCCTTTCCATGCATCCAAGCTTACCTAGCTAGCCCCCTGCCCTCACATACACCTTGTAACTAACCAGTCCACTTCCCCAAGAAGAGCAGTTAGCATGGTTCAGTGGATTATGCGTATGACTTAGATAAGGAATACCTGGATTTAAAATGCAGCTTAGCCATTGAACTGACTGGAAACAATCCCAATTAAAATAGTCACTGTCCCTCCATCCAGCCTATCTCTTGAAAGGAGGGCACAGAAAGAACTGCATAAGATCTTTGAAGGAAGGATGAGAGAAAAGAATAATTTAATGCCATCTTCTTGGGAATGCAATACCTCTGATTCAGAGTTGTATGTATTCAGCAATATTGCACAACTGTAAATTCTCTGCATCCTTATTTTGTTTTTGTAAAAACAAGATTCTAGTCCTTAAGTCTAGAAACATAGACCTGTGCTTGAAATAACTAAACATTTCCCAATTGTTATGGGTGTGGTCTTTGGCTCTCTACATATGACCTTTTGCCCTCACCATGATAATGATAATAGAATATATTACACATATGAGCTAAGTGTATTCCAAATTTGCAGAATTCTGTTTAGTCGATGAATGTATTTTGTTGTCCTAATCTATAGTGGTTACAAAATTCTTGGTGCAGAATTTTGGAGCATTTTATGTAGTGTCAGCTGTATGCAATTTTGTTTTGTGGTAACATGGTTGTTTAGTGTTTGTGTGCATATGAAATGCCAAGTGGTTTAAGTCATTGCATGTGACACTTTACATCCCTGGAGAAACAGTTTTGAGAAGTGTGACACTTTGAAAACAGCATTCTGAAAGGTGTGATTCAGTTTATATATTTCTGGGGCTTATCCTGCACTAGAAACAACAAACAGAATTGGTGCAGAGATGAATAGCTGAGTAGTATAGCACATATGGTATGTGCAGATCCATTTTCAGATAAAGGGACCACGGATGGCAAAGATCTCTCCCCAGGATCCTTGGAGAGTTGTTGCTAATTAAGAGCAGACAATGCATTATAGTTGTTTAGCTACTGATATGGGACCTAGACATCCAAATTCAAGTCACCAGTGAGCCATGAAACCCACATTGGGCCAGTGGATCTGTCTGTCTCTTAGCCTGACTGACCTCACGTTATTGCAGAGTTGGGGAAGAGAGCCATATAAGCTAATAGAAGGAAAAGCAGATTAGAAATAGAACAAATAAACAGAAAATATAGGGCATGTGGAACTGATCTAAAGCAACTCCCTTGATTATTTGATTGACCCTCTCTAAGTTGCCTGGGGAGTGTTTTCTCTTTGATTCTTTTCTAGGAAAACCTTGGAAGTTTGATCTTTCAGTTCCCCTTGCTTCAGTTCACTTGGTGTTTCTTGTTTGAAGAGAACTGAAGTTGTCCCAATTTTTTATTCCAAATGTGCTCAGTACAACACACCCCCGTTACTGTCGCTTGTTCCTGAACCAGTTTTATTCTGCGTGGTCTCTTTGACTGCAATTCCAAAGGCTGTTATTAAAGGCAGATGAAATCTAGCAGAAGCTGCTGCCTTCAGCTTTGACGTCTTTTGTGCTGGAAGCAGAGAAGTAGCGCAGCTGCGTATTCTTGGCACAGGAAGGGACATCAAAGACTTTCTGGCCCAAATCTTTTTGCTTCCCACCCACACCACGCTAGGGCTTGATAGAAAGTGCAGGTCTCCTATCATTGTGATGTATCTGCCGCATAAAGAATCTTGCAGCACATCTGTTCGGCATGGAGTGGCCGGGGGATGCCTCTAGGAGTCTTAATATGTTTGTTTAAAACAGGTTATCCCTTTGAATTTTGGTGGATGTAAATTGCTCACACTACATAGTTGCCGCTTGATATAATTGCAGATCATGGTTTGACTACAAACCCATGTGTCTGTTTTCTTCCTCCTCTCCTTACGTTACTTCCTGTCTGGCACAACCCATAGTTTTTACTTCTAAACCAAGGCTGGGCAACTTTGACAATTTACAAGGGGCAGTTTTCTGCACTGACTATCTGCAAGTATGCACAGGTGGCTCAAAATGCTCTCTCTCCAAAGAACAGAAACAAAACTGTAAGTGGTCAGAACTCCACTTCTGGTTTTAAACAATTTTGTTGAAGTCAAACAGTACACGGGCCTTTGTAAACGGGTCCAACCAATTCAACCTTTTTGTCAAAAATAGGACAGTTAAGAGGCCCCTCCAGCCGTTGATACCATAGTAGGTTCCATCAGAAAGCAACCCACCTTAATGTCATGTCTGAATTTAGTGAAACTGTCATTATCTTTATAGTGGCCCCTCCAATTTCACAAGGCTTTGGGGTGTGGAACCTATACAAAAGTGGAAAAACTGTAGATAACTCTCCACTGCGATCCCCCTGCCATTCCCTTGCCTTTTACATGCCGGGGCCAGACACAAGGGAATGGGAGGAGAAGGTCCAGAAGGGAGAAGGAAGGCTTGCCTGAGTCTTCCCCCATTCCCTTCTCTTTTGCCTTGGCATGAGTTCTCAGTGCCGGGGTCAGATACAAGAGAATGGGGGGGGGATCTCTGGAGGGCAGAAGGAAGGTGCACACATGCCCCCCCCCATTTCCTGCCTTTTGTCTGGGTGCTTATCTTCTAAAATACAAGGGAATGAGCGGAGAAGAATGGGGGCAAAACACGAGGGAGTGGGAGGACGAGAATGGGAGAAGGTGCACACACCTTGCAAATAATCAAATTCACGAAGGTCAAACCCACAAATGTGGAGGGAGGACTGTATATGGAACCAGGAAACTGTGGCTTGTGTTGCCATTCAAACAATGGCTTGCAATCCTGATTTGTAAGCAAGGGGCAATCACAGTTGCTAGTTTGAATGTTATCGCAAACCATGGTTTGCCTTTTGGTCCAGACATTGCACTGTTGTGGGCTGTACTGCAACTGAAATAGTGACGATGCCATTTCAGCTTGAGTACTTCCCTATTTCCTTATATGGTATATTCTGTTTCTTCTTGCCCCACTCCAGAATGATTTGTGCCCCCTTGAAAGTAGAGCAGAAAAAATGTTTAGTTTGCGTCAGTGTGACAAGTAACCTTTTGGCTTTGCAGCTGGTGCAGTCAGCCTTCCACTTTCACAGAAGTTAGGGGCACAAGACCCCCACAAAAGTGGAAAACTGCAAAAAAAAATAAAATTGCAACTTTTTTTCTAACCTGAGAACACTTCTCTTGGAATTTCTAGGTCCTCCAGGGCAAGTCTATGGTCCAGAAGTGGGCTGCAGAGTCACACTGGAGGACCTAGCAATGCCTGGAAAAGTGTTCTCCCTAGAAATCTCTCGGTCCTGTAGTGCAAATCTGTGTTCCGCTTCTGGCAGAAGTGGACCATAGAATCACTGCGGAGGATCTAGAGATTCCTAAGAACATATTTTTTTCTGTGGCGGGGACAAATACAGTAAGACTTTTTTAATGAAGTAAAACAAAATAAATAATCTGTGAATAATCAAATCCCTGAATGCTGAACCCATGAAAGTGGAGGGCCAACAATATATCCAGAGATGTCCAGTTGAGTAAGTGTAGCATGGACAAAATGTACTACAAACCAAGAAATCCCTGGTTCTGATCTTGCATCTAATGGTAAACTTGCCGGATGGCCTCTTACTCTCAGGCTCAGTCTTGCCACCTCCAGAAGGTTCATCTGTCTTCACAAGAGTGGTGAATGGATTGCCCCAGGTGATGCACATCAAGTGTTTGAAAGTTGTACGGAAGTGCGGCTGCTATCACAGTGATCATCATCGTTATGATTGCTAAGATAGGCCGCTTGACTAGACTGAGTTGGAGTTTGCCTTCTAGCGAGCAGCCAAGTGGCAAACAGCATCTGCTATCTATCTGTTGCCTTCTGCCCCAAGAAACCCAACGCATGTCTGCCTGCGGCACTCCCTAGCTCTTGAGATTAAAACGTACACAGAACATGCTGTGAGCACAGCAAAGAACAGCTCTGCTTCCAGTACCTTTGAGAAAGGAAAGGGTGGGTCCTTGCTCTTTACTTCCCCATATAAAGTTTGGAAATGGAATGGGGTGGGCAAGCAAAGGAACCATGCAGCCAGCAGTTTTCAGACCTGAGACCTACCTTTAACCCAAACATGTCAAACATTTTGGAGGTCAGATCTTCTGATTTTTAACCATATAGTTGAATGGTGGAAGTCCTTTAATGTCAGGCTGATCCAGTACAGTCCAGTACAGATGATGGCCAGTGATACCGGAAACCAGGTTATTGAAGCTTGATAGAATGGCAGAGTTGGGAATATCCTAGTACAGTAGTTCTCAACCTTGTAAAACTGTTTTTAAGGATACCCCTGTACAGTGGGGTGAGAGGCAACCCAAGATGTCCTGCAGCCTGAGGTAGAAGGACCAATGTTGATACTGTTTCCATCCAAGTTAAGAGTGCCCCCTAAGTGGGTTCTAAAGAATGGCATCTCCCCCCTCCCCACAGGATATTCTGAAGTTGTCCACCTCTGCTTTAGACCATCTCTTCTCAGTATTTTTGGCCTTGCTTATAGGCTCTGGTCCTTCAATCAAAGGCCAGTTATCTTTGCTGTAGGTCACCAGGGATCATCTTCTCCTATCTCTTGTCCAATAACAGATGTGTGTTCCTCTTTCTATTAAAAACCTCTCTGGCCATCACTTCCATGCTGCAGAAACCATTTTGTGGCCTTCCAGAGCAGCTTGTTTCTCAGCTGCAATCCTCATATCAGTAGGAAGCTTTTCTTTACATTTACCTTGAACCTGGTTCCCTACCATGATCTTCTTCCACTCCCATCCCACCCCCCTTTTTGGGTTGGCATCTCATTTTCAAGCATCAGCTTTGCCCAAATAACAGTATAGATATTACGGAGTTTCCACAAATCTCCAAATTTCCTCTACCCCCACCTTGTAGCTCAAAGCCTCTGTGTAGGTTGTGGTATTCCAGAGTTGCTCTTGGGCTCAGGGGCTGCCAGTTTCAATCACTGTCAATACTGAGTTGTACAGAGAAGACAGTGGCATTATGGAACATTATGGTGCTGGTGAAAGCAATAGAGGATTGTTAAATAAGAGAAAATAATTTGGAGGAGTATGCTTTTCGGGAATAAGGGAGAGGTGCCCTTGTATTTAGGAAGGGAGAGGAAAAACAGAGGGGCGGGACTTCTTTTCAGCTGGAGTTTTTCCCATTTCTTCCAGGCCTGCATTGATGAGAACATGGAAGTGGTTGAATTTCTGGTGGCCAACGGCGCTGATGTGAACCAAGCTGACAATGAGGGCTGGACTCCGCTGCATGTTGCTGCATCCTGTGGCTACATTGAGATCGCGCAGTGAGTTTGGGGTGATGATAGGCATTCCAAAACAGTGCCAGTTCTCAGATTAGCATTGTGTTTGTGTTCACATTTCAACAGAAGAGGGTTTTGCCTAAGATCTTAGAACAGCAAGTCCCTAGGCCAACCTTCCAGTTCTCCTTGTCTAGGAGAGAATTTGCAGTTGCAGACCCTGTGTCTTCCTCCAGCATTCCAGCTCCAGGCTAGGGCAACTATCCCTCTGCAGATATTTTTAGGATCCCATCAACCCCTGCTGGCCTGAACAGTGGTGAGGAATGGTGGGGGCCAAAGTTCATCAGCAGCTAGAGTAGGAGTGGGAATCATACAGCCCTCTAGATCAGTGCTTCTTAAGCTATTTTATGTTGGGGAGTGACAAGCTGAGTTGGAGTTTGCCTTCGAATGAGCAACCACATGGCAAACAGTATCTCCTATCTGTTGCCTTCTGCTCCAAGAAACCCAAAACATGTCTGCCTAGCTCTTGAGATTAAAAGGCACACAGAAAATTCCATGAGCACAGCAAAGACAACTCTGGTTCCAATGCTTTTGAAAAAGGAAAGGGTGCTTCCTTGCTCTGTACCTCCCATATAAATAGGTAGCTTACTTCTTAAGCTGGCTAATATTGGACACTTGCAGGGTGTTTTCCCCAGTGTTCAAGGGATTGGCACTCTATTTATGCCTACTGACTAGAGCTGTTTCTTGGGAACTAACCCTGGTCCAACAGTCAATAGCTTGTGGACCAGTGGTGGTCTGCAGACTAGCACTATGAGTAACACTGCTCTAGATGCTGCTGGATTGTACATCCCAGCAGTCCCAGCCAGCCTCACATCTAGAGGGCCACAAGTTCCCCATTTCTGCCTTTAGTGATGATAGTGCCACTGAATGCCATAGTCACCGTGTTGCCTTGGCTTTCCTTGCTGTAGAAATTCTGTAGTGCCCTCTGAGTGCTGTTCATATTTTCTCTATTGCCTGTATGATGAGAGCCAACTATGTACCAGAACATATACGAATCAGGTACTCCCTAGGTACTAGGGGACTTTGCCTGTAGTTTCTCTTCCTTTTTCATTTGAGGGAGGAAATGGCAAAGTTAGCTGTGGCCACAGTGCCCAGTCCTGTTTGACCAGCCACCTGAACTTTGCTGGCTGTGCATTCTCTGTTTCAATTGCAGGTGTAACAGCAGAGAATAAGCCAAAGTTGGCACGGTTTGGGCTGGAGGCCAGGGCTTTAAGCAGTGCTACAGAGCTTGTCTGGTATTGTTCTAGTCAGACATGGTTTTCTTTTTGTAATGTGGGAGTGCCACAGGAGTAGGATTATTTGAAGGCTCTGGCATGAAACACAAGGGACAAGAAAAGTTGTGGTAATTGTAGTTGTTGAAACAGATATAGGTGAGAGTAGCATCTAATAGACAGGGTCTGCAAGAGATTCCTTTTCCAAGCCTTTCGATTCTGTTACCTTCACAAAGGTGCTTTGTCCCAGGACTTCTCTGGCCTTTTCATCCTTTAGTCCTTATCATATGGAAGCTGTCCTGTTTTGGGTGGAATGCTTTCACCGTAGAAGTCCCCAGTCTGTCTATTTGGAGAATTTTGCCTAAGTTGGGAGTTCTATTCAGTTCACATGGGTAGTCCTGGCTGCAAAAGGGGACATGTTTGGAAGGTTAAGGATACCTGTGATAGACTGTATCATCAAGGAACTGGCAGTGCTTTCTCTCCATATTCAATTCAGTGTGGGGGGAGCTTACTGCCTGGGGACATGGAACACTGTGTAGGCTGTAACAGTTTCACCTGTTGGTGATCAGGCTACTCCTCCAGAGAAGTTAGCCAACTGAAGTGTGGCAGAAAGCAAGGGTTGATAACCCCTTTAGATGGGCATCATTGGTCTGATCCAGGATTTCAGAGGTGGGAGGCCTCATGTTGGGCTTGAGGGACCTGTAGGTCTGACGCTGGGCTTCACTCTCTGGTCCAGATACCTCTTGGACCACGGTGCCAACATTGCTGCAGTGAACAGTGATGGGGATGTGCCACTGGACATTGCTGAGGCTGACAACATGGAGGCCTTGCTGCGTTCGGAGATTGGGAAGAGAGGTAAGGAGAAGGGCAGGCTGCTGTGGGTAGTTTCATCTTCAAGAAATGTAGCTCTGCTTCCTGTAATGCCCTATTTCCCTGTACACGAGAAGCCACAGGGGTTTGACAAGCTCGTCCAACTGGCTAAGTTGCTGCATTACCCATCACCCTGACACTGGTAAGAAATAGCCTGTCCTATTCTTTTTAATTGATTATTTCAGTACAAAACAAAAGGGTGACTTCAGAAATATATATCAGAGCTGTGGTAAAAGAACAATTAAAAGAATAATTTAAAAAATAGTTGCAAAAGTAATTTTATAAATTCTGCCAGCTTGCATGTATTTGTCTATTGTCCATAATATGTTCTGCAGCTTTCTGAGTGGTCACATGTATGGAATCAGTCTCTTCTTGAGCAGACTTTCCTCTTACAGAATCTCAGCGATTTCCTCAAAGCTGTGAGGATTACAGATTTATTTTGGAAGGAAGAAAAATGGTTAAAGTACTCTGTTACTGGGATTTCACAATGTCATTAGAGAAGCTATATTTAATCTCGCTGTATTATGTGGCGGCAGGTGTTCAGATTTTATGTCTCACTTGCTCCACTCCCTTGTGACAACTTCCTCTGCTTTCAGGGGTAGATGTAGAGGTAGCCAAGCGAGAGGAGGAGGAGGTAATGCTTCGTGACACCCGCCAATGGCTGAATGCTGGTAAAATATCTGACGAGCCACACCCCAAAACCGGAGCCACTGCCCTGCATGTGGCAGCTGCCAAAGGCTACATTGAGGTTATGAGGTGAGAGGCAAAAACTGTATCCCCCTCACTCATCTGGTTTCAGGGTTGGTATTAAAAGCATTTTCCTTGGGAAATCATTCTCTAGAGCAAGAAACAGTGTCCCACCATCCTCTTTCATGTCAATCTAGAGCAGAGTGAACAACCACAGAAAACATGGGGTCCAGTTTTCAACCTTGGGTTCTCCCAGTGGGCTACACAACTCTGAAACTGGACTGCCAGTTGACCCGAAATGGAACTGGTAGTTACTTCCAGTTTCAGGTTTGGACTGATGTTGTAGTATGTTGTGGAGATTGTTTTCACAGAGGCTTCCAGAAGTGGGTTTTGACCATATTTGGGTGGTTTTCACAGGGGTGTGTGGAGATAAGGAGGTCTGGTAAGGGTCTGGGAAGCTGCAAAGAGGCCTGTGGGGATTGTATGTAGTCCACAGACCACAGTTTGCCCTCTCCTGATCTAAACATACATTGCCAAAAGTTAGTTAAACATCTCAGTCTCCAAAATGGCTGTTCATACTTGGCTCAACAAGTATGGAAATTTGCTTTACCCAATGCAGAGTGATTGCGTCACCACTTTTAAACAACTTTCTCCAGATGTTTGGTGTGTTTGGGTGCTGGTTACCAGATGCCATCCCTTCCCAAAGCAGAGGCAGGGCAGAGGAAAAAGTGAAGGCTGAGCAATTATCAGTCCCCGCCCTGGCCACCTGTCGGTGGTTTAGAGCAAAAATGAGAATCCAAAAGTTCTGCCTCCCAGCCTTTTTTGCTTTGACTACATGGACCTCTTTCCTCAGAACAAAAAGGATTAGGCCCCATAAGTTCCAACAAGCTGCACTTCCAACTTCTCTGACCTTTTCTGCCCCTTTTGCCTCTTAAAGGATTTGAAGTCCCAGTTGCCCTTCCTGCTTCTTTGACCCTGATTGACCTGTTCCCTGCTCTGAGAATCCCCAAATTAATGGCTCAAATCAGTCACGCATGGATGCACACAAACACAGGAAAAAAAAGAAGAATTCACTAGACAGTTCTGTCAGAACCTGCCCCTTACACCTCCCATGCCTAGGTAACACGGGAGTCTGAGTTCCTTGCACTCCTCTCTTGAGCCAGAGTACCCCACCTCCCTTACAAAAGACCCCAGAGCACTAGTTTCTCTGTTCTGTCTTGACATAGGACTCTAGTTTGTCCTATTGCGACCCAGGTCCCTTCTAAGGTCCCTTCTAAGAGAAGCGAACAAGTTCTAGGTACCCTGAACACCGGCTTCTCTCACTCTGCCACAGGCTGCTCTTACAAGCTGGCTACGACCCCAACGTGCGAGACAAAGATGGCTGGACTCCCCTGCATGCGGCAGCCCACTGGGGAGTGGAGGAGGCCTGCCGCCTTTTGGCTGAGCACTTTTGTGATATGGAGGCACTCAACAATGTGGTGAGTGTGAAGGTGGAACATAGGTTGGGTGGGATGTAGCAAAGTCCTGGCATCTCCAGTCAGAGGGGTCTCACGTGTCACAGCTGGGAAGAACCTTTCTGTGCATAAGACCTTGGAGAGCCCCTGCAAATCAGTGCAGGCATGCAAAGTTTGAGTCTCTCTAAGGAAACCTGAGATGTACATAACCATTGTGCTTGAGCGGGATGGAAGGACTCAGGCTATCAGTCATTTAAAGAAATGTTAATGGTTCAGTCAGGTTATTTTTAGTTGAACCAGTAAGTGATTAAATCTGTATAAATTTGAATTTGACTGAAATCATGGTTTTAAAGGAAGGGGCATACTTTGTTTTGAGACAGCATATTTGTGTATCTAAGAGACAGTCTTGCTTCATCAAGCTGCTGCCTGCCATCTGTGGTTTTTCTGAGTGTTAATTTTCATCATCATTATTTTTAAAATAAAGAAGCTTGATGGGAGTACTTTTTTTAAACAGGTTTTTGAAGTAAATTGTTTTACCTCATTAGTTGATTAAAGGTCGCAAGCCAAAACAAAGTCCAAAGGGTTAAGGAGATGAGGGAGTTTGGAAATCGCAAACCTCCGACCTAAGTCACAAATAGTTTGTGGCATCTTCAAAATGATTACAGGAAATATAGACTTGAAAAATATCCTGAAACAATTTGATGGAGCAAGGCAGAGGAAAATAACCTGAAATAGACATAGTTTTTAAAAAATTTTGTGAGCAGTGGGTGACTAATCTCTTACTCTCTGAACTCCAAATTATTTTGACCCCAAAATGGCTTCCTTGTTTGAAACGCAGACAGCCTTCCATTATACAAAGGTGGCTGATTCTTTCCTCATTCAAAATGGCAGCTTTGGGGATCTGACTTTGGGGATGTACAACGTAATATGAGCGAATGGTGTGAGGACCAGAGAAGTCTTTGATGTTGCTGTCTGTTGAGTGGGTGAGTGTAGAGTTGAGATAGTTCACCATTCAAAAGACAGTGTGACTACACCGGAAAGAAGCTGCTGTGCCCGTTGTATTTCCATAGTTTATTCCAGTGAGCAGTGGGACTTTCAGGCAACTCTGATGGGAATTCTTTCTATCCATCTTATTTTTTCGTTCCCTAGGGCCAGCGTCCCTGTGATCTTGCAGATGAGGATACTTTGGCTTTGCTTGAGGAGCTGCAGCGTAAGCAAAATGATGTGAGTAATGTTTATTACTTACTCCTGCTGGCTTATGATATGCTCTTGTATTAATGCAGAAAGCTCCGGGCACCAGGAGTCCTTGCTCATGAACCCCTTTTGTGGCACTCCGCAGCATTGTGGAGGTCTCACTGGGAAAGGGGCTCTCTTGTAAGGATGCATGAAAGTTCCAGTTTGGAGTGCTAATTTGTTAAAGTTTCTGCTTTGGAGCAAACAAAAGACAAGGCCTGTCCAAAGGTGGCCGCCTTCCACCTTACAAGTGGTCATGTCTTTGGTGTTAACTTCTGTTGCTTTTAGGTATTTTTCTTTAGAAGATGGGCTTTTGGGTAGTATAGATATATTATGATGGGCCTTAAATTGTGTCCTTAATGGGTTAATTTCAAGGATTGTTTGGCAAGTCTTACTATTTTGTTAATCATTTTTTTAAA
Organism: Cyclura pinguis; assembly: GCA_030412105.1. Lineage (NCBI taxonomy): Eukaryota > Metazoa > Chordata > Lepidosauria > Squamata > Iguanidae > Cyclura > Cyclura pinguis. Next base: position 15,798,294 of record CM059604.1, read on the forward strand.
GCAATGATTATTTAGATAATATTTTAAGAATTTTACATTTTTGTAAGCTACCTTTCACCAACCATTTTGCTCTGAAATGCAGGGTAACACACATGCACACATATATATTTATCTGGGGGATTTCTAAAATCAAATGGAAGTGAAATGCCTTTGCTTTTAGTTAACATCGCTGCTGTGTGCAAAGGGAATTTATTGCACATTTGAGAGAAAGATATTTGTAGCATAAGCTTCTGTAGACTGGGTCAACTTTATCAGATGCAAGTGTGCATTCGAATAAAGTGCCTTATACAAGTGTTTGTCCCTCACAAGTTTAACATGATAAAATTTGGACCAAGAAACTCCTTTTGTCATTCTTCATTGGGAGATTTTTTCCATGGCTTGGTAGTGATTTTGGAAACCTCTTTATCATCAGAAGTTAAGTGACTAGAGGCCAAAGAAAGCACCTCTTCTCTGACTTGCGGATAAAGTCTCTAGGTTTGCTCACCCTGGTGCCTGGTAGCTTTGATGTGTTTTAAGGGCTGGCTCACTATTCCCTCTTTGCCTAGACATTTAATGATTGGTTGCCACTCTTTACTGCTCTCTGAGGTTTTATTTACAATTACCGTCTTAACCACTCTCTGTTTGCCATTCTCTTGTAATGGTGTTTTAATTGGTTAAATCTGAAGGCTGTTTTTTTTCTCTTTTTAAATAATGATTATAAGCCGCCTTGAAGGTTTTTAATTAATTGCAGGGAAGACATAAATGTCTTTAAATAGCCGACTGAGCTCTTCCAGGCTTGTATGTACTTTGCACTAAAAATACCATAAATTAGTGCCAAGAGAAGCTAACTTCCATGAGCTACCTTCATGTTGTGCAAAGCAGGCAATGGCCCGTATTTACTCTAATTGTTTTTGCTATTCCTGGGGCATGCTAGTGAACCGCTGGTTGGCCTATTGCAGATTTTTCTTGACTGACTTCTTTGTTTAGATATGCACAATCCTGGCTGAGTTTCTCACATTGCCCCTTTTTTTTAAAGCACTCCAGCAGCTATAAGAGCAGCAAGTAGAAAGGAATGGTGTTGACCCCAGGGGCATGAGGTCACCTCGCCTGTCAACTTAATTTGAGCTTTGCCAGCCCAGGGCTGTGTTTCTGAAATAACAGGGTGGGCCTCCCTGAGGCAACTGTGGTCAAGGAAAGCCCACACGCCTCTCTTTTCATCTGCTCCAGGCCCTGCCCTCTCTCTTGGTGGCTGACAAAGGGGGCTGGGTCTCCAGGGAAGCAGAACAGCAAAGGCTTTGCTCCTGCCTGTTGGCTTCATCTTCTTTCAAGCTGGGGACTGAAACCAGACCAACCTCATGGAAAGCCTAAAGACTTGTGTATGTGGCTGTCTTCTCATTTCACTTCAGGATTTTTTTTCTTTCCTGTATGGGAACCAGTCTGAGTGAGCCAGGCTCAGGCTGTGACCCTTAAAGAGGGAAGAAACACTTTATTCTGAATATGAAAGAGAAGCTTACCTGTAAAGTGCTGAGAACTCTTTAACAGCAGGTGATGGAATATGGAGAGCATATTAGCGTAGTATAGTGTGGAAACCAGAGTTCGAATCCCTGCTCAGCCATGGATACCCACTGGGTGATCTTTTGCAAGCTGCACACTGTCAGCCTCAGATGACAGGAAAGGTAAACCCCCTCTGAACAAATCTTGCCAAGAAAACCCTCATGATAGTTTCACCTTGAAGGCACATAACATTACAGTCAGTCCTCCACTTTCCCAGGGGTTAGGGGTGTAAGTTCCCCGCAAAAGTAGAAAAACCATGAATAAAAATAAAAATCATGAACAGTATTTTTTTTTAACCTGAGAACACTTCTCTAGGAATCTCTAGGTCCTCTAGTGTGATTCTGTGGTCCATTTCTGGTGGAAGTGGACAACAGAGTCACAGTGGAGGACCTAGCAGTGCCTAGAGAAGTGTTCTCTCTAGGATTCTCTAGGTCTTCCAGCACTTCCAGCAGAAATGAACCATAGAATTGCCCCGGAAGACCTAGAGATTCCTAGGAAGAACGTATTTTTTCCATGATGGAGCAAACACAGTAAGATTTTTAAAATAAATAAATAAATAACCTGCAAATCAGATCCACAAATGCTGAACCTGTGAATGGGGAGGGCCTACTGTGTATTTGTAGAATTGTGTGTTATATGAACAAAGTGGATAGAGAGAGCCTTTGGGTTTTTGTTTTTTTCTTTCTCCCTCCTGATATCTAGAACTCAGAATCACCCCATAAAACCTCTGCATGGGAGGTTCAGGACTGACTCAGTACTTCACATTATGTGTAGTTAACACAGTGCCACCAGATGTGGTGACACTTACTGGCTTTTGTGAGGAGATTATAACAAATTTGTGGAGGGTTAGGGTCTGTGATAATGGATCTGTTAAATAAATCAAATCAAACCAGTGGTTCCAGGTCATAGTGGCTATATGCTGCCAGCTGCGCTTTCAGAAGAGCTATCTTACTGAATATCCATAATAGGAGGTGTGGGGAGACTACTGCCTTCCTGCCCTGTTTGTAGATTTCTCAGAAGTAGCCAGTTGGCCACAGTGGAAAAAAAGATGCTGAGTTAGATGGGATGTTGCTCCATCCAGGCCCTTTGCCTGCCTTCTGCTACCTTTATTAAAGACCTTCTCAGCTTGCCAGCGTTGTACGGCAATGTGCAAATATTCTGCTCCTTTTTTAGCCATGCTGAAACAGTTTAAATGCCAACAGTGGGCATGTCTGAGCCTTTCTTTCGAAACAGCTCACCACCCCCTTAAACCCAGCACCAACACAATCTGCTTCAGCACGATTTTCAAAGCCCCATCAGTTTCCACTATTGCTACTGTTCTCCGCTTTAGGTAATGCTATGAGGAAAGCAACAGCCTCTGTACAGTGTTCTCGCTCCGTCATTTCTGCTCAGGAGGGTTCAGGGATTCCCCATTCTGGTTACCTTGGCAAAATCAGTTCTTCTCTGTGGAGGCTGTGTCACCATTGCCTTGCTGGGAGACCATTGACCATCTTTGCTCTACCTCCCCCTTTCTGTAAAATCAGCTGCGCAGCAAGAAAGAAGCACACCTGAGGCAAGCTGTAATTGACACCAGCTTGGAACAGCCCCCATCTTACACAAGCAAGCACCGAAGGTGAGTGGGGACTGTGTGGTTATTAGATAGATTCCCTACTGTTTGCCAGATACCTTGTTCTGGAGTCCCCACCCATGGCCCTTACTTTGGATGCTGGCAGTGATTTCCCAAGAGAAGCCAAAGACCTTAGCTTTTAATGTAAGATACAGCATCTGGTTGGTTCAGCATGTGCATTAGGTTCAGTAGTAGGAAACCAGGCCCTCCCACACACACATACACTCTCCTCCTCCTTTTCTGTCAAGTGCAAGTTGTGAAACAAGTTTGGAGAGAAGTCTTTATTTGGTGTGCAGCAAGTTTGACAAGCCAATTTGCTACAGAAATGTTTACTGTTACAAATTGGAGATGGCAGGTTGGACAGCCCAGCTGTTTGTGGTTAGACATCAAGCCTGTGCAAATTACAAGTATCCATCCCACAGACATTAGCAGGAACGGAAACTTTGCTCTCAGTAAGAATCATCCATCGACTTCCATAAAATTGAGTTGCTTAAATGTGTTGCTGTGGCATATTGTTGAGGCCACCCCAGCTTTTTAAGGAAGCTGTAGGCAAGTTCATAAGTCCTCAGTCTACAGTGCCAGTTCATGTGCTTCCACTATATATACAGTTTAAAGGTATGAAATTCAAGAGAGGTGTTTACATCCCCTCCTTCCCATCATGCTTTGAGCTGTAAATGTGATGTTCTTATCTCATTGCTGGTATAGTCTGTATATAGTTGGACATGTGTGAAGAATTCTTTAAACTGAGATTGTCTGGCAGCATCTTAAACTGTGAAAGCAGAACTGAAAAAAGAGGATTCACAAATTGTTTGAAGAACGTGTTGTAGGAACACAGCAGCTCTGTAGCCATTCATACAAAACAGCAAACATGCCATGCATGACTATCATGAGGTCATGCCAGGCCTAAGCCAGTTTAGCAGAATATGCAAAGAATGTCCATGTAATCTGCAAGTTCTCCCTATATCAGCAGATATTGGAATGAGAAAAATGGAAATGGGGCAATGTAAACTTGATGGATTTTCACTATTTTGCGACCCTGCACTGTCCCCCCTCCCCTCAGCTTGGCTTGGATAACTTGTTGCATGATAGATATTTTTGGTGGGCTACCTTTTTCAGGGTTGTCCTTCCCATAAAGCTGCCCTTTTTTCCACCATCTTCTCCTTTAACATGTCTCCCCTAGGAGCTCTGTATGCCGCATGAGCAGCAAGGAGAAGATTTCTGTCCAGGACCAATCGAAGGAACGCAAAACTTTGGGGACCATCACTGTTGGCGAGGAGGAGACCAGTTCAGCTTCAGAGGGAGAAGAAACTCCTGATTCCAGTGGTGGGTAGAACTGCACTGTGGGCCATGGCCCTCATTGGTCTCAAACTGGAAAGGGTTCAGCAGCTGCAGTTTTTCTGTCCCCTACAGAGGTGAAGACCACTCCTACAACAGACAGCAATGCAGTGAATGGTGTATCTGTGACCACTGTAACTCCTCTCTCCCCCAGTCCTACAGGGCAGAAGGTAAGGCTTTGCTTATCCACTCTCCAACTATTCTTTGGTTGTCTGAAGGTGAATAGAGGAAGCCATTGGTGGCACAGGTCCCTGCTTCCCCCATTATACCCATTCCAGATAGGTCTGGATATAACAACTACAGCAACTGATCTCATAGTGAAGTACAACCTCTGCATTTTCTCTCAAATCAGCCTTTGTTAAGAGTTTCAGAGTGGAAATGGAAGGCATTTCATCCTTTCTGAGGAATGGTCCCAGATTCTTTTTAAATTTTCATTCATGCTCATGGATACAGGTACAACTCTTGTGTGTCTAGATTTTCCTTGCTGTCTGCATGATGCTATGGTCTGGTCTATATGCATGTTAGTTAATAGAGTGGATTGCACTGTTTCACACTATGAGTGGAGGAATTGCTTTTTAACTAGTCTCCAAAAACTCACCATGGGAAGAAAACTAGCAGAAGAGGGAGCTGGCAAGACTTACACTTTTCTCCATGAGGCACTGGTTCTTCTGTTTGCATGAATTTTTTTTAGAAAAATGTGATTGGGCACTTATAAACAGGACCCCTAACTGCCCTCTGAAGTGGTGCAATCTATTCAGCCATCTGAATATTGTGCCACCTAATTCTCACTTCTCATGGTTGCATGCCCAGGCCATGCCTGAATGTCTGGTCTCAGCTCATCAACTGCAATTAATTCCAACTCTAGCGGTATCACAGGGTGTGGTCTTGGGAGGAAGGGGAGCGGAGGCTGCTACATTTGGAATGGGACAAGAGTGTGTCCTGGGAATTAGGACTCCTTAGTTTCTTTAGAAGTGAGATTTCATTACAAAGAGAAAAGAAAGTCAGGAAACCTTCTTCATAGATGACCTCTTAGGGATCAGCTTCATTTGAGAAGTGTTGTCTTTTCTTTCTCTTCCTCCTCTCCATCAGCTGATCACAGATCCTTGCACAAACCTACCTCTTTGCCACGCAACACGTCCTGAGTTCTTCATAACCTGTCCGTTCTCAACACACCCAGTACCTTCATCTTGCATGCTTGATTAACCAGTTGTTGCTTCCAGCTGTCCTGGGTGGGGCTGGATTGACCTTTCTCCTCTTTGGGTTGCTGACGTAAGGGAGTCTAGAGATGGCACAGAGTGCAGAGGCCTCTCCAAAGTGGCTGAGGTGATCTCACTGGCTGGGCCTCAATCATGCCACATTCTCTAACTCCATTTTGATACCTGGCTGGCCACCCTTCCCACTGCATGTCATTTCTGCTGTATGAAATACTTTGGACTTGTTTTGTTTCTATCTTTTTTTTTCCTTTTTTCACATTTCCACCTACGCCTTTCGTCGATTGCTGATTGCACCTCCTCCTTCTCCACCTTGCTTTCTCTTTCCACCCACCCATCCCTCTGCAGCCTCAGTTTGCCTTCATCACCCCTGTGCTGCCCATCCCCAGCCCCCTGGGGCCTTCCATGTGGAGACAAAGTTTGCGCAAAACTGGGATCATTCTGGTGCCCCAGAGGGGACAAAAAGCTACTGTGAGTTTCCCATGCTGATATGAAAGAGGGAGAAAGAATATGTGCTTGTGGGTGTACATTTATTTACTTCCCCTCATTAATGGCCTAGTGAGACCAAGGGCCTAAAACCCTCTTGTCTGAAACATATTTTGTCAATGGGTGAGCTGCCTTGAGTTTAGAACAAACCTAAAATCCACAGATGGTCAGTATCTCTAAAACCAACTAAAGTTCCACAAAAGTGTGTGGGCTTTTGAGTACAACAGAATTCTTCATCAGCCTGGGTGGTTTTGAAAGAGGGTGAGGGAGAAGAAGTGTGGAAGTCTTAATCCAGCTAGGTATTTGGACTATGAGATCTGCAATTAACTCAGTCCCAAGGTGGAGATTGCAATCCCTTCTAGGTGTGTAGGTAGTTTATCACACCTAATAATGCACTGTGGGATGGCAAATAAATGATAGGTCCCCATCTCTGGAAACATAAAGCTGGCTCTAGTCCAGAAATCTGTCTTTTGCCTTAGGTGAAATAAAATTGATAATTATATTTTAGGTTGTACAACAGAGTTGGAGTTTCCCCTGAGTGGTCAAATACCAGCAATAGAACAGTTTTCATCTTTCATCTGAGCTGGATGTTCTGGCTATTTTTAATTTTTTAAAACTGAGATTGTAAAAGTATTTTGAACATTTTTATTCATTTGACATCATCTTGGCAGCCCTAGTGAAAGGCCCTAAAGAAATGCTTTAAATACATAAATAATAATAAATGCATTTTATGACAAACATTAAACTAGATTTTCCATTCTTCTTCCCTCCACCCCAAACTTCATTTTCAAACCACCTGGCCTGTTGAAGAGTCCTGAGGAATCCACCAGCTTGCACTACTTTTGTGGAATTCTAATTGGCTCTAATAAAGATCTTGCCTGGATGAAAGTTTATTTTTGTTCTCATGGACCAGTAGAGCTACCTTTGTTTTTGTATCTGACCTTCCTCAACCTGGTGTCTTCCAGGTGATGTATATGACTTCTTTTCTCATCTTCTGGTAGCCCTCCAGATGATGTGTTAGACTATAGCACCCAATGGTCATGCTGGTTGCTGGTGGGAGTTGTAGTGCAGCTCTTTGTTTGGAAGGCACCCAGGGGATGAAAGTTGTTTTAACGGATTTGTCAGGCTGAGTAGTGTGATACACACCCACTCCAATCTGCTTCTCTGAGCTTCTAACCTTTCTGATGTGAGCAACAACCTTTGGCACCTCCAGTCCTAGCGGTCATATTTCTTGATGGTCAGAAAGTATCTGTTTAGCTACTGAGTGAAATAGGATGCTGTAGCAGATGGGCAGTGATTCAACTTCTGCAGGGCTCCCAGCATTCTGTAGTTTCCCCATTAGTGCAGCCATGAGGTATGCTATGTTTTTGTTTTGTTTAGAGTTTTTCAGTGCGTGTGAGAGTGCTGGCATTTTGACAGAAGGAGAGATTTATTTGGCAGCCTGTGGCTTAAAGCAGGAATGAGGAGTCTTTGTCCCTCTAAATCTTTGGACATCAGTTCCCACAGTCCCAAACCATCAACTGTGCTGGGTGAGGCTAATGGAAAGTGTAGTCCAAAAGAGTCTACTGGGTTGTTGTAAGTTGCTGTTGAGATTCTGAGTTACTGGGTTCTCTGATGGGACTATTATATTTATTTTACACGTATATGCCTCTTTTTTCCTAGCCTTGGGATTCCAGGAGGCTTACAAAGTTAAAACAAGTACAGATAAAATTCTTATCATTAAGACATACGTCAGTTAATATACAATTGAAATATAAATAGATTTAAAGGCAATTAAAAGTGGCCACCCCCAGGCCTCCTAGGGAGGCCAGAATGGCCAGTTTCATGCTGTCTCTCTGTTCCCTTTTTATTGCAGCAGGCTTTTGAGAATTGTTAAAGAAAAGGCTTTTACGAGCATTCCATACAATTCTGATTGTTGTTATTTGTTCTTGTATGCCTTCAAGTAATTTTGGATTTATGGCAACCCGGTTTTCTTGGAAAGATTATGGCAACTTGGTTTTCTTGGAAAGATTTGTTCAGAGGGGGTTTGCCTTTGCGTTCCCATGAGGTTGAGAGACAGCAGCTTACCCAAGGTTGCCCAGTGGATTTCTGTTTTTTTTTAAAAAAAAATATTAAACATCAAATTTAAATACATAAAACAATGCATAGGGAAAAGAAGACAAACAATAGACCAAAACTACCTAAAAACAAAGAATGCTAAAAAAAAAAAGGGAAAAAAAGAAAACTACTTGCCTAACAAAGATCTTAGAAAAGGTCACCAGTGAGTTTCCATGGGCTGAGCATGGAGTCAGACCCTGCTCTCCATAGTCTGATGCTCAAACCACTACACCATGCTGGTTTTCTAGTTTTAATTGTGCTGTTTTTAAGCTCCTTTCTTGAAAAGTCTTGAAAAGACTGAAGTTTTTAAATGTTGCTAGTAGTAAGACACCTTGAGTCCCAGTTTTTCAAAAATGTGTGGATTAAGTAGTCATAGTAGTAGTAGACTACTAGCTTGGAGCAGGAAGTGTTTGGAATCTCTGTATAATGAATGGTAGAACTGGGTTCTATTTGTGGCCTTTTGTGCATTTGTAAGAATCTGCCTGAGTGGAACAGAGAAGTGTGGTGACCAAAACAAAGGTTTCCTGTGAAAAATGTGGTGTGGAATGGATTACTGAAAAGGCCTTTTGGTTGCACCTCTTTGGCTGAGGAAGATGACACAAACTTCCTGGAGCTCTGTAGTTTCCTATGATGGGAAGCTTCAAGTTTTAAAGAGGCAGCTTTGCAGGCCCTAGTTACCTGACATGACCTCAACTTTGACAGCATTCTAGAATGCTGCTGCTAGGATGCTCCATGTGAATCTCAACAGCTCTGCATAACTTTGCTTTGGAATGTCAAGCTGGCAAAGAGTCAGGGGTAGAGAAGGGAAGAGGTTGAGGGGGAGCATCCTTGTCTTGAAGAAGCACTGGACCAGAGAGACATGGAAGGCTGAACTCCAGCACCATTGCAACCCTGCTATTTACAAATCCCTCTCTCCATGGCTGTGGTTTTGCCTTTGATTCAAGACAGGTGTCTAAACTGCATCGCATACAACTTTGGGAATCCCAGTTTTCCTTCTGATTTGTGTTTAAGTACATGATTATGTAGGATAGAAAGATTCTCCAACACCTGGTAATAGGTCCTCCTAAGACGAATGTAGAAAGCTGTCTTGAAAGTGGTTTCAGTAGCACTTCTTTTCATTCAAGGCAGGGTTCAGCCTTGGAATATACTTTTCTGCCAAGGTTTAAACCTGGAATGTGTGACGTAGCAGTCAGCTACCTCTGAGAATGTGCAGAATAAGTTGTGACAGCCTACAGACTTTTGAGATGTAGCTTTTGGGGGGCTTGAATTTAGATAATTTTGATTCCACATGCAACAGGAACTTTCATTTTAGGAAATATACCATTGCTCCAGAAAGTAGTAAGTGGGGGCTCTTTTTTCCATACAAGTACCTCTGGAAAGTCTGGCTCTTTTTTAAGTTGATTGCACAGATAAGACTGCTTGTCCCCTAACCCTGCTCATGCTCAGTTCATAGATGTTCTTTCTTTCTTGATCAAAATCTGGAGGCTGCTGAGTTGTTTCCCCACATACCCTGTTGGGCTTCCTTTTCTATTGCTGAACTTTGAGATGTAGCTCTAAAGAATTTTGTATCTTGCTCTGGTTCTCCTCTTAAAGAATCTGAGTTCTGGCCGTGCTTTTTGACTTGTTTGCTATTGAAGGAGACATCATATACTGGGTACAGGTCTGAACTCCTCTGCATAGCCCTATCCGGTGACCCCGCTTGTCTGTTCCAGCTCCATAGCTCCGAGTTAAAATTCCCATCATCCATCCTGACTCCCCTTCCTTCCTCTTCTCCTCATTCCCTCTGTGTCTGTCTCTTTTTCCTCCCTTTCCTTCCCTACCTCTGCAGTTCTCTGGAGGCTCCAGTCGTACCATGGAACCAGAAGATGCAGCAGCCCCTGCCATCTGGAGACAGAGCCTACGTAAGACAAGCAGTTTTGGGGTGTTGCAGGATGCCAAGCTAGATGATGGGGCTGCCAAGGAGGGTAATGGCATCAAGCGGTCAGCATCAAGCCCCCGACTTGATACAGAGGAAAGGGTAAGCCCTGATGGAGGCAACGTTGATTGAGACGAGGAATAACATTGGGGCATCTGGATTAAGCATGGTAGTGTTCTGTTGGGACAAAAGACGGATCCCACAGTGCATTGCGAAGTGATGAGACCTGTATCTTGTATTTGATGGTGCTATTTGTTTCATTTAAAATGTCCGCCTCCATCCACCAGTTGGCCTTCTAGGTTGTCTCCTATTGCAATGTTATAACAGTATAAGACTGAAACAGATTTAAACTAGAGCCCAGTAAGATCAAGGGAAAATTCAATAAACAGGTGAAACAGCAAACAGGCAGACAATAATAAAGCCATGTCAGATTAGATCTCATCAGCATCTTGGGAAAACAAGAGAAGATTTAACTTTGTGCTTAAAGTGGCAGAGAAGGCCAGAGTGGAAGAGTTATTTATTGGAGCATCCTGACCTCTCCCAATCAGGTCATCAGCAGGCAATTCCGTATGCATGCCGGTTCATACAGAAAAGGCAATCTTTCAAGTACCCTGGCCTGAAGCCATTTCAGGTCTGTATCGTTGCTTGTTGCATAGCCTTTGTGACAAGCCAAGATTGCAGTCCAGTCATTTTACAATCACACATGTGGAAAATTCAGTTCAGTTTCTTTTTCTTTTCTGAGCAAACTTTCTACTACTGTGGGTAGTACAAATATTACTTAAAGCAGATGGAGAGATCTTGGAAAGATCTCAGAATCAACCAGCCAGTGCGTGTTCAGGGTGCAAAGGGCTCTGAATAGCATTCTGCCACTCCCCATAACTTGCAAGAAGGAAAATCAAAGTATGTAAAGCAAGCTTATACAGGGTGGACACAGAAAGTTAATGTACAGCAGATTGCTTACAAAGATTCCCAGGTTCTATCTCTGGTGTTTCTTCTTGAAAAAAGGATCGCTGTATCAGGACCAGGAATGGCCACTGATTTTATGAAGTCTTGGAGAGGCTTTGCCAGTCAAGAGGACATGATACTGATTTAATTGGGATGGATAAATTTGGTGACTCTTATGGCCAGTTTTTTTTGTCTGTGGGGCCCTCTAAGTGCCTCACAGTCAAAAATGCCTCACCAAACACTTCAAAACCTGGAATTGGCTGGAAGTTTAAAAAAAATATTAAATGGTGCAGAGTAGCCCTGCAGCCTGCTTAAAAGATGAATCGCCATTCCTGAAGGCTTGCCAGGAGAGGTAGTTGACTCTTTTTGCCAAAAGGGGTCACTCCAGTGGAGTTGGGGGTGGCAATAACAGCCATGTGGGGCCTTGTGGACCCAGGATTGCTCTTTGTTCACCAGGGCTGCACAGACCAGTGGCCAGATTCAGCATAAAGCAGTATTGTGTGCATTTCTGCTTCATTTGAAGAACTTGGCATAATATTTGGATTGCTGTAGTGTAGGGATAGGGAACAGTTAGCCTTCCATATGTTTCTGCACTACAGTTAACAGCATCTCTGTCTGTCAGCCGTTCTCTGGGGCTAATGAGAGTTGGGGTCCACCAACATGTGGAGAGCCACAGGTTCTGAACCCCCTGCCTTAGAGCAGTAGTTTTAGATCTTTTAGAATTGTATTACAACTTCCAAGGCCTGCCTGTAAGCTATACCTCTTGATTTGGAAGCTTTGTTCCTAAGTCTCGGATGTTGGGAGTGAACCGTAATGAATGGAACAACCTTTGCACAAGTTCAAAGGCCGACGGGTTTTAGGTATAGAAACTTGCTGGTGAAGCCGGACCAGCTGTGAACTGATGAAAGACTATCTCTGAGTAGGTACCAGATGCTTTTGCTATGCTACTGCTATTTGAACAATCTGGTTTAGCACTTCTGGAGCTTTAAGTGTGGGACAAGCTTTGGGGTTGGGGGGCAGACTGTAATGTAAATAGGGGAATGTTGGGGCAGAGGGGAGCAAAATCACTGGCTGGAGCATGCTAAAATAAGAGCTGAGGAGGGAGAGGAGACAATGCTTGGCCTTAGGAGCCTCTCCTCAGATTTTTGGAGAATAGGCAACTTTTTTCTCTGTTCTTTTCCCCTATCTTATTTCCACATTTTCCATCTCAGATCATTCGCCTTTCAGATTTCTCAGAGTAAAACCTGTTGTAGTGTGGGCTATCTCACACCACTGAGGGTGGCTTCTCAAAACAGGATTTCAAAGCATGGATTTCGCCACAAGATTGTCTCTGCTTTGCCCTCTTTTCTTTCTCTTTCCCTCCTCCCTTTCTTCCCATCCCAATCCTGCCACTGTCCATACACCTGCAGCAAGACATCCGGGAGCTCTTACAGAAGTGGAACAAGAACCCCGTTGGCCCAGGGTTAGCCAGTAGGAGCGCAGCTTCTGAGTCAGCTGGTGACCCGGTAGGAGCCTCTGCCCGTCAGAGGGTGTGGCTTGCTTACCTTGCTTGCTAGCTTGTTATGTTTTGGCCTTTAGATGTGCAGAGCTTAGCTTGAGAGCTGTGGGGGTTTTGCGGGAAGGGAACTATATTGGCAAAGAAGCCTGTTGGGACCATGCATGGTTCAGAAACCATAACCTGAATGTCCTCTTGTCCAGTTATTATGCTTGGTTTTCTCCTTACTTCCACCCATTGCTCTGGCTACCTTATTTCTCAGATTTTCTTTGACTTTGCATATTCTGGGTTACAGCTACTCTGTGTAGGCAAGCACTGATAGAAGTACTAAGCACCTAGGCCTCTGGTAGGGTAGGGCCACTGTTATCAACCAAGAGAGACGCTCAAGGCCTCCATTCTTATACTGGACCTGCTGTAGTGGGTTGAAATAAAGTAAAATACTTCCCAGGTCTCCAGCTGGCCTCTGAGCAGCTCCCCCTCCTGGCCACTCCATGAATGAACGATGTCCCAGAATCAGCCACATACAGATTTTCACTCAGTTCCTCTGTTTCTTTTGAACAGAACAAAGAACCACGCCTGGCTCGAGTAACCCCAACACCCACTCGGCGGATATTTGCCGTCACAGACACAGAACCCCACAGAGATCTGCGGAGACCGTGAGTAATCTGCCACTGGTGAGCCAAAGTGGTATAGCAGTAGTAGCATGTCAGGTTTGAGTCCTTATTCAACCACAAGATGCACCTGATCACCTTCGTTCAACTGGGATCCTTTGCGGAGTCATTTTCCCTGCTTCTTGTTGCACTTGCAACCAATCTACATTCAATTGATGACCATATGTATGGAACCTCTGAGTGCTGTTGGCGGTGGAGCTTCAAGATATTGATGAGAATACAGGGTGTATTCAGTATTCCTTGCTGTTGCTGAGCAGAGGGAACCAGTAGGCTAAAGTTGTCATGTCTTAACTTGTTGCCCTCCATGTGTTGCTAGACTCCCAACTGCTGTCATACCTGACTATTGGCTATATTGATTAGGGATGATGGCAGTTACTGCTAAGTAATCATTGGTTTCCTTCCCAGGTACGTAAGAATAGCTGGGAATATCCCTGGTTAGGCTGGAAGAGCAAGGGCTTGGGCTTTTTCAGAGACAGTAGCATGGGATCAGGTGGAATGAAAAAACTGTGGAGTAACCCAGCTATAAAGGGAGCATGGAAAGCCTGCAGGAAGCCTGCTACCTGCCCTTCTTGCAACATCCACATATCTTATTGGGGATTAGGAATATGGGCTATGATCCCAGTGTGCCCAGTTCATCTTTCCAGGGCAGATTTGAATGCTGTTGGTGATCTTAAACAAGTCATTAATTCTGATTTCTTTTCACCTGTCTGCAATTTGAGACTTACAGTGCTATCCTGCCTCACATTTCCCTACTGAAGAAATGCTGGAAGTGTATTTTAAGAGCATTTAATCTACTTCGATGTTTTATATACCTGTTTCCCTTAAATTATTAGTGAAAACATACGAATGGAAGAAGCAAATAGGTATAACTGGGCAACTTGGATGTGAAAGTCCTAGGTTCACGTCCCTATCTAGGTATAAGCAGGGTTGTTTTCAAAAGGTGATGGCTTTTTTTTGTCTCTTAAGACAGGTTTAATTAAAGGCTTGCCTTGTAGGATTAAGGAGGACAGATGATTTTTAAAAAAACAGTGGAGTAATTTGTACATCAGACATGATGTGTATAATTTTAAAAGGGAACAGCCAGTGACAACATTAGAGGGAAAAGGCCTAAAGTAAGTTCTGGCAGAACGATGGGGTTTGCTCATGAAGCTGAATTGGATGTAGGGGAGGGAGTATGTGAAATTCGTGCAGACAAAAGAGAAGATTGGCGTAACAGTTTGGGAAGCCTCCTAATTAGAAGTCTGGATAGTCAAGAGATGAAGTGCTGAAGTTTTCTGTCAGGTTTTGTTGGGGGAGCTTTCTGAACACACACTCTTGCACGTGCTGTCTCTTTCTCTCTGTCGTTCTCTTTCCTTTCTCTCTTTGCTTCTTTCCCACAGAAATTTAGAAGGTGGCCTTCAGATGAAGATAGATACAGCCCCTGCCCCACACCAGTCCCTCTCTTCCAATGCCATCAGCTCTAGCATGGATCCCCGGGATCGTCGAAGGTGAGGGTTGGTGAGGCCAGGGCAGTCAGGGCAGAAAGCAGTTGAAATTGCAATAAAGGGCATCAGGCATCAAACACAGAGTATCTGATAACCTCTGGGTGTCAGAGGAGAGGTTTCTGTTGCTGCATCCACCCCCTAATTCTCAGCTTCTGTATCTCAAGTTTCTATGCACTTGTTTTTCTGTTAACTCTCAGCCTTATTACAGAGGCAGCCACATCTTCACGCCAAGGGAGCAAAGAGCCATTCCCAAGTCCTTTTGCTGTAGCAGCTTCCAACCACTTCTGGTATCAGAGGCCTTTGTCTTGTAACAGGCTAGAGAAAAGTGAAGCAGGGAAGGGCATCAGTGGGAGCATAGGGTAACAGAAGTAAAGTCATTTTATTCCATAAATATCAAATATACTTCTTCAGTTTTGACTAGCCATTTTATTGGCTTATGAAGGGGGCTTCACTTGATGAGGAAGACTGGAATTAAGTTGTCAGAGAGGTAGAGGTGCATGCTCAGTCATTACAGAAAGACTTCTGTCCCACCACTGAAGCAACCAGCTTGGCACAAGGGTCTTGGTAGTAACTAAGAGGAAACCCCCACGAAAGCTATGGAGGGCATCAGCAGAATCATTTAAATGCGATCCAAATGCCTGTTTCTTTATCTGCCAGGTCATACCAGACACCAGTACGAGATGAAGAGTCAGAATCCCAGAGGAAGGCTCGTTCTAGGCTCATGAGACAGTCCAGACGTTCCACACAGGTAAGCTGGCACAAAAGAGCAAGCTCCTCCGGCTTGGGCTCAAAGGTGACACCAAGCAAATCGGGAGGCAGAATTCGCAGCATGAAGTGATGTCCTCTTTTTTGGCTGAGCTTGGAGATTAGGAAAGTGTTCTGTTGCATATCAACAGTACAGGCATACCTCCGTACTTAACAAAGCCTCTGACAAGGAAACTCCTTTTTATGGGAGCCCAGCTCAGCCCCACACTCCACTTTCTTGCCTTCTCTCTAGCTGGAAGGTTTTGTTTTCTTTTCTTTTCATCATTTGTGTTGGAAGGAATGGTAGTTGAGGGCTGGAGAAAATTGAATTTTCAGTGTTGAGTTGCAGCAGTATGTCTGCAGTAAACAGTGCAGTAAAGCTTGGCCAGGGAAACAATAGGATTCTGCTTTAGGTGATCCTACTGGTAACTGTGTGTGCGCACATACAAGAGCTAGGTAAACAGATGCCTCCAGAATCACTTAGTGAACATCTGTGGAGAGCAAAGCAGAAAGAAAAGGAAAAAGCAGATTAGCTTTTCTCACTAGCTACCCTGGCATGTTGAAAAAAGATAGGTCTGTAAGTTTCACAACAAAAATAGAAATCATAAGACAAGTGAAGCCAGTTGAAAGAAAAAAACATCATCCTGGGATGCATTTTAAAAGACGCCTTCAAGTGACCCCTAGAAGATTCAAAATGTTTTTACTTAACGCAAGGGTTACCTGACCTGATTGTTTCATTTCACCTATGCATAATGTTAGTTCTGAATAAAAAGGTTGCTGAAACAAGTTGGCCTGCTTTTCTTTTTTGTGGCATAGGAACCTATCCCTATTCTTTCTATGTTGCTTCTGCCTCTGGTACCAAAGTTTCTGTTAAAGAAGTAACAGTCCAGAACACATCAATTTTGTTAATTGAGGTATACCTGTGGTGCCAGCAACAACCTCTGGGTGTCACTGTGCTTCTCCATTTGACCCATTTTTCATATATCTTCTCTCCCCCCTCCCCCGCCACCTCCCCAAATGTTTCAAGGGTGTTACCCTCACAGATCTAAAAGAGGCTGAAAAGACCATCGGCCGGACTGGGGATTCCAAAACTGCGTCAGAACAGCGAAGCAAGGAGGATGAGAAACATGACAAAGATGGAGAGCAGCAATCCCAGGAAACTACGGTAGAGGTTGCAGGGACTAGAGCTGGGGTGGGATTCAGGCCTTCCATCTCTGTAGGAACTTCTGGCTGGCATAGAGAGAACCTGATGCCATAATACAAAAGCTAATGGTCAGTCTCATCTGGGATGGAATTGGTTTGTTATATTTATATTTCTTATTTCATGATACAAGTCCTAAGATACTGTATGAGCAAAATGAATATACATAAAAAAGAATGGGGTTAGGTGGTTTTTGCCAAACTAAGCAGTATCTGTTATTAATCATTGCAATGTGGGTAGGAAGGAAGTATATCTATCCTGTAACCTACAGAGTATGCATTTTTTGTGTGCAGCTGTCAGTGCTTGAATGGACTGAGAGTCTGTTCTGTTTTTCCACATCTCACTGTGGAATGGCATCCATCATCCAATTCTTTTTGAACATTCCAAGCTTATAGTTAACTCTCTACAAGACACTTGGCTCCTTTCTGTAATCTAAGTGGATTTGTCCTCATTGAATACATGTGAATGCTAGGCTAAGACTTTTCTCTTCCAGAAACCATTTAATCTTTTTATTTGTTAGTTGTTATTATCACTTCTATTTTTGGCTTTTTAATATCTTGATATTGTAATAGCAAAATAGGCTCTGTTTTTGATTGATTGCTTTTCTTGAACGGTAAAGTTATAAAAAAGGGGGCATTTTCCAATTAGCTGGTATATAAGTGTAATAAATAAACCTGTGTAATCAATTTCCATTCTTTTTCCCCCGCTAACTCTTTCTCCAATCCTTTTCCAGGATTCTTCTAGAAGATTCTGGCCCCCTAGTTCAGAGAGTTCTTCAGTTTATACTGTGAATCCATTAGTGGTGAATTCGCAGCCCAGAAAGGGTAACAGCTATATTCAAGTGTATTTTGTTACTTTTTTGCCTCTGTATTCTTTTTGCCTCTTTGATTGTTTTTAAACTTTGGGCTTATAGTCACCTGTGTACAACTGCAACCTCCTATATTGCATTTATTATTTAGGCCAAATTTATTTTCACCTTCATGTTTGCTGCAGTGACCTGTCCTATGGAAATCTTAAACCTCCTTACTAGGTCTCTTCCAGGCAACATTGTTGATACTGTACCAGTATGAAACACATGGAGGCCCAGAG
Organism: Cyclura pinguis; assembly: GCA_030412105.1. Taxonomy (NCBI): domain Eukaryota; kingdom Metazoa; phylum Chordata; class Lepidosauria; order Squamata; family Iguanidae; genus Cyclura; species Cyclura pinguis. Next base: position 15,816,106 of record CM059604.1, read on the forward strand.
TAAATGAAAGGGGACCTGACGTAAGCATCGCATCTTACTGTGTCCTGTAGGCTCAGAAGCTGATGAGACCAGCTCAGAGGCAGATTCAGACCTACGGAACAGACTGGCTATTCGGGACCGCAGAAAAGGCCGTCGAGAGAGGCGCGTCACAGGGTTGGGCGGGAACTCAGAGGTGAATGTGAAAGAAGGTTTCAAAGAGGGCTGCTGTGGTGGAGGGAAGGCACAGTGAGGTTTGGACATCTGTAGGGGATGTTGTGTAGTCCTGTGGAGAACTTAGAAATTGTCTTATAGATGCACCTAGATTGTCTGTGCGAACATTTTAGGACCCCCATAGACTCCAGCTTCTCCTTTACTCTTTTCTAGGGTGAGGAGGATGAAGAAGTTGACCAGATCAACAATGAAGATCCCTCTGGACATAGCAAGTAGGTCCCCTTATGATGCAGCACTTTAAGCAGGGTTGGGGAGGAGAGGCTGGTAGGGGTATGGATTCATGAGTTCCCTCTTGGATTGCAGTTGATCTTCCAAGTGATAAAAGACATCAATGCTATCTCCAAAGAAGCTTTTTCTTAACTGTGCACTCAAAATCAACAGTGCAAAGTCCAGTATTATGCAAACATGGGCATATGTTTTTGTTAACACACCCTGTCCTTGTGGTTTTCCTTTTAGTCTGCTATTAAATCTTTATATACTTCCCACCTGAATTGCAGAGTATGAATAACCATAGGTGGGTAATTTCCATGACCCTGGCTCCCTTGTCCTTTTCAGTGAACACCTAAATAGCCTCCTACCAAATCGGACAGCTCCCTACACCTGCCAGAGACAGAACAGCACTTCGTCAGGCTGCAAAGAGGAACCCGATCACTATTACAAGAAAGTTAGTGATTTAAGGTGGAGCATATGCCTCCTCTGGGAGGAAAGTGTTGCAAAGGGATACTGGCGTAGTATGTGGTGGTTAGTGATCTCAGTGCTTTTTCATTTTCCCCTCTGTGTCTTCCTAAGTTGTATGAAGATCTCTTGATAGAGAATGAAAAACTGAAGGAGCAGCTACAAGAAGCACAGCTGCAGTTGACACAGATCAAGCTGGAGCTGGAAAGAGTGACTCAGGTATGGGCAAGGAAGATTGTTCTGAAGAATACAAGGGTGTCAGTTTAGGGGGACAGAGGGGTAAGTTTAAACTTAATAGTAAACCAGGTTGCAGGTTGTTGATTGTCAATCTGTGTCTGCAAACCATGGTTTATTAACAAGCACCAAACCGCAGTTAGGAGCCGTGGTTTGTTGGTTTATGAACTGATTTCAACTATGGCTTGTCCCTGGCTTGTTTCATCCATCACCCTTAGCTGACAAAAGAGGTTGGAAGAAAGGCAGATCAGAAATGGGGAAAACAAATTGTGGCTTCTTTGTCTGCAAAATAGTTCAGGGTTAAAGCAACAAAACATGACTAACATAAACATGGAGAGCCTGATGTGCAGACACAGCTAATGTGACAGAGAAAGCAGAGGGATCTTTAATAGATATGATATATTTTATATCTAAGGGTGACTTATACCCGCTAAGATATTGGATGTGAACTGATACAGCCTAGTGGCTAAGAAGTGTGAACTGGTAGCTAGTTAGTGTTTGAAATCTCAACTCAGCAACAAGCCATATAGCAGTAAAAAACCACGTGCTAGGTAGCCTGAGTCATTTCTTGTGGCCTCAGCTCCTTCATCTGCAGCATTGCCCTATCTTCTGGAGATTTTCAGAAGATAGTGCATGACACACAAATGCTTACTGACCTGGGAGCAGGTTGTTTACCTTTTTTTTTGTAAAATCCTGCCCATGTAGTTTGATCTTCAGCAGAGGCCATACTTAGGGTAGTTCCTGCCTTCCGAGCCCAGGTAGGCACCCAGCAACAGGTCCTTTTCGGTACTGGTACTTCAATTCAGAAACATCCTTCAACAACTTTTGAACCCCTTAGTTTGCTGTCATCATGGCTCTCATCTTGTGTATTGTGTGTTGTTCACCCACAGAGGCAAGAGCGTTTTGCTGAGCGGCCAGCTCTCCTTGAGCTGGAGAGATTTGTAAGTATCTCTTTCCACTTCTCTTCTTTTCTTGCCCTTTTCTAGATGCTGCTACATCACAGAACCTACCCTTTAAGATTCATTAGAAGCCTCTTGCTGGACCCAGGAGGTTCTCTGTGTTGTTCTTTGGGGACTGGCTGGGGTTGTCTTAAACTTTTGGTCCTATGTTAATTAGGTAAATGGCAGTCTGGCACTGGGCCCCTCAGCACCTGCTCATTATCAGAATTCTTGCAAAGACTGATAGACTAGATGAGTCTTCTCTAGCAAGATGCTAGGTGCTAAATTTCTAAACAGGAGTGTAGGTACAGGACACTTCATGCTGGCTTGGGCAGAGTGTAGCTTGCAGCCCATCAGAGCCCTCAGTGCAGGTTCCCCAACTCCTTTTTGTGCCCAGATGGAAAATGGGTTTCATGAAAGGTCAAAATTATAACAGAAGCCTCAAGGAGTTATTTGCTGTTTAAAAGCTACCCCCCCCCCAAGTATGAAGTAGCATTTCTAGAAAACAGAGGTGACCAAACAGCTGCTTTCTTTTTCATTTTTTTTAAGGCCATCTGAGATCTAAAAAAGATGGCAGGGGAAGAGTTGAAACAGCCACAAAATGGCAAATTTGTGTCCCAACATTTTTGAGGATGTTTACTCCTCTGCCCCACCCCCCCCAAAAAAGAAATTGGCAGCAGTGTGTGGAAATGGCCCTCAAGCCCTCAGCATTTGTTTTCCTCTGTTTTAAACCTTACCTATGACAAGTGCCTGATTCAGCACTCTTGTTTTTTAAATGTACATGTGTGGGTGGACTGCAGCAATTTTAGGCCACACAAGACTGAAGTCAGCCTACTTCTCTTCTGTGGAGATGTGTTTAATTAGTATGGCATAAGCACACTTCTAGAATCGCCTTTCCTCTCCTCACCACACTCTCATTTTTAATTTTTTTCCCCTCCTCCTCCCCAGGAACGCCGAGCCTTAGAGAGGAAAGCGGCAGAGCTGGAGGAAGAGTTGAAGGTAATTCCTATTGAATTCTAGGGTCTCATTCTGAGAGCTGCTTTAAATTAAGAGTGGGACTGCTTCGGTCTGCTCGTGGAGTGCAGGAACTGAGGCTTGTACCAGATGCATTGAGCTTTTGTATTTGCCTTCTGCCCTGCAGGCTCTTTCAGACTTGAAGGCTGACAACCAGCGTCTTAAAGATGAAAATGCCGCTCTTATTCGTGTGATCAGCAAGCTCTCCAAGTGACCATTGCTGCCACGGCCCCTCAGTTCCTTTATGAAGTGGGGCCTTATTCCGTACCCCTCCTTCTTGTACACCAGATCCTTGATGGGGACAGGACATGAAGAGAGGGGCAGCCAAGTTCTTATCACCACCAAAACACTCCAGATATGGGCTCTTCCAAGCCTCAGCCAATCAGAAGCCCACCAACCATTCTTTTATACAAAGAAGGCCAAGTTTGTCAGCAGAAAGAATGTCTTGCACGTCTCTTTTTTCTCTTTCCCTTTTTACTTTTATTTCCCCCTCTCCAGAGACAGTATTTATTTTGTGGCTTCCTTAAAGTGATGTTATTTGCTTGTAGCTTTTCCTTCAGTGAACAAAGGGAGCGGGGATGACAGGAGCCATTTTTATCTGGAGGCTTGTAGGAGTGGGCTGGCCACAACCCAGTTCAGCTTTTTCTGGTAGTAGGGAAGATGAAACAGCTGAGCTTCTTTACAGCTTGGAAGCAAAAGGTCAGACTGTTGAGGCTGTGGGAAGAGTAGGGTTGAAGGGAGGCCAGTCTGTCCTATAGACTTTACTGCCTAATGGAGAATGGGCACTGCTTATAGCTCCTTTGGCTGAAGGTTTGAGTCATGCTATCCAAGAACAGCATTGTCCCAACTCTGGTCATCCCATGGGGTGGGGGAGAGGGTGTCTGGACTCAGTCCAAGCACCACCTCCCAGCATGACCAGAGTTTAATTCATTGGTAATTGCATAAATGCTGCCAGAGGGCAGCAGACTCAAAGGTTGTAGGGTGGAAGGTGGCATTTAGTAGGTGACTCTTGTAGCAGAGAGGAGCACAACCTGTAGTCTCTGGCTGCACCCCATGTAGCCTCAAAAGCTGGTAGGACCCCACCCACTTTTTTTCTGCAGCAGAACTGGTTAACCAGCTGTAGAGTCAGGACAGTGGTACTAGAAATGCTGTTCTTTGGCTTCCTAGTTTGCTGTCTACATGCTGTTAGTACCACTGGTAAACATGATCTCTATAGAAGTTACTAGGAGATGGGAATCTTCTGAGATGCATGCAAGGGAATGTAAGCTTTTGTGTTGAGTTAGGTGCGTATGTGTGTTGGTTGAAGCTGTTAACACTTGCAGAAGACAAGAAAGATTGTTCGTCCCTGTTGTAGAGAGCCTAGGTTGGCAACTGGCCTGGGACCTGGAAAACCTGAGCGAGCGACTTAGAAACAGAACAGGTAGATGTGGCGGGGGGGGGCAGGAATGATTGGATGAGGCATTTTAGCCACAGCCTGTTCCGAGGCCCTGTACGGTTTAATCAGAGGTGAAATCGAGGTAACTGTTATTCTGTTTTTTTAAATGGTGTGTGGGATTGTCAGCCCTTTGGTTGTCTCAAACCAAAGGGGTGTGGGAATGCTGGGGGAGGGGGGCATTATATAGCAGCCACGATAGTATTAATTTTTGAGAAGAGAGTGCCATAGTTGCGTTGAGGAGAGACAGAAGCGGATGTGTGATTACAGTTGCTCCTTTCCCTGTGTTTTTACACTTGGCGGGTTGACGTTGACTCCTGTTCCTCAATTTCCTCAGCCTCTTGTTGTTTAGATGTGAGTTTGGCCTACTCCCTTTTCAAACCCTTCAGTGTCCAAAGTTAGGCTAGGCTCCAAAGGCTGTTTCCACTGCTTTCTCACCTGAATCAGGCCTGAGGCCTGAAAGAAACAGTCTTTTTGCTCTTTGCACCCTCTGGACAGTGCCTAATCCAGCTGTGAGGCCCAAACATCTACAACCCTGGTGTCCGGCATGGATAACAGAGACCATATCCAGCATCTACATTTGACATCGCCCTGGTTGCCAGCCTTCGACACTCCACTCCTCTTCCTCCAGGAGCTCTGCCTCCTTGACCTCTCCCTGGACTCCGCTGCTTTCCTAGAGGATACATGGGGTTCTAGCTTCATGGCTCTCCCGCATTCCTCTTCCTGCACGCACACAATCAAATATTTTCAACGTTAAAACTGAGGGCTAGAAGTACTTCCAAGTGAAACTGAGGGCTAGAAGTAATTCCAAGAGAAACGGGTCCAAAGTACTACCCTGAAAATCCTGTCTGTGTGTGTGTGTGTGTTTTTCCTGCGCTATCATGAGCCAAGATTCCTCTGCCAAAATAAATAGTCCCTTTCTGCCTTGTCCTCCCTTTTATTCCCACCCACCCCTCCTTTCCTTCCCTCCACCTACCTTGGTCCATGAATTCCCCTCCCCAAACATATCTGTACATAACAAAAGTATTTTCTATATGGCTGCATCGCCAACAAAAACAAGAAGAAAAAAAATGCAGAAAAACCTAAATGTGCAATATCGCATGAGTATTTTTTTTTCCAAAGAAGTCTCTATATTGTACTTGTTTATTCAGCAGCTCAGCTGCATTTGTTTTAAAGAACAGGGAATTGAAAGTACCGTGTTTGACTATAATTAAAAACAATGAAAAATTAGTCCTTGACTATGCTTATTTCTTCATATGCTATGAAATTGTTTGACTAAAAGATTTGAGTTGGTGTAGTGTGAAGGGAGTGGAGGAAAACACCTGGCTTGCCAGATGTTTTAGACTACAAATCCCACAATTGGCTATGCTGGATGAGGCTCCAGAGAAAGGTAAGCCAAAAACATCTGAAGGGACAATAATTCAGTTGAAGTGCTGTGGATATGGTAACACAGATTCAACAACACAGATTCAAATCTTTAAAAGGTTTTTTTAAAATGTGTATCACCTTGACATTGGATCAAGCGTGGACAAAAAACGTGACAGAACCCTTCAGTATCAGTACTCAGCTGCTGGTCTGTTTACTCCAGGCTAATTTGGATTGAGAGCACAGTGTAATGGTTTGAGTTACTGATGGTGCAGCCTAGAATTGCGTTGACTTATTTTTTTAAGCTGCTGCATCACACTGCTGACTCATGTTCAGCTTTTGGTCTATTAAGACTCTTAGATCCCTTTCACATGGCTTGACCACACTACTTGTGAAAGGGATCTAGGAGACTTAATAAACCACAAGTTGAACAGGAGTCAGCAGTATGATACGGCAGCTAAAAAGACCAATGCAGTTCTAGGCTGCGTCAATAAGAGTACAATGTCTGTGTCAAGGGAAGTAATAATACCACTTTACTCTGCTTTGGTCAGACTGCTCCTGGAATACTGTGTGCAGTTTTGGGCACCACAGTTCAAGAAGGACCTTGGTAAGTTGGAATGTGTCCAGAGGAGGGAAGTCAAAATGGTTAAGAGGCCTGGAACCCGTGCCCTAAGAGGAGCTGCTTGGGGAGCTGGATATATTTAGTCTGGAAGAAAAGAAATTTAAGAAGTGACATGATAGCTGTGTTCAAATATTTGAAGGGATGTCATATGGAAGATGGAGCAAGCTTGTTTTCTGCTGTTCCAGAGACTAGGGCACAGAGGAACGCTTTCAAACTTAAGGAAAACTTTCAAACTTCAGGAATCAAACCCTGGTCTCCAGTGCTCAAACCACAACACCATATTGGCTCTTACACTGGTATTATTATACCCAGCAGTGGTAATGATACTGAATTCCGCTTCTAGGGAACTGTAAGAAAGGACCTGCCTTCATAACTTGTTTGTGGACTTCTGTGGGTTGGTGACTATGCTGCATGAGATGGATCCTGCATTTTGATTCAGAAGGCACCTTTATTCTTAAGTGTGCAGCACTATCAAGAGTTCTTAGTCCGTGTATATCCTGTGTCTCATCCCCTTTTCAGAAAATACAATTTTCTAGGTTTAAGCTTAGTAATTCTTACATTGTTGCAGGGTGTTAAGCAGCTGGCTTGGAAATCTCTGACTGAAATCACCCACTCCAGTTTCAGAAAAACAGACTTAGCTATGAACCTCAAGCCATGGATTCAATTTATGTTGGCTGTGCCATTTGGCCCTTGCTCAACTCCCATTTCCTCCTATGCATCTGGCCTCGTCCCTTGAATAGGTAATTCCCAATGAAGTACAGTTTTCTCTCATCCAGATCCCCAGGTGGATGCAACTTCACGTATGAAAAGTGGTTCTGAGAATCCCATCTTCCCACTCATTTTCCCAAAAGGCCCAGGGCTCCTGCCTTCCAGCCCCAGGGCATTGGTCAGCCACCGACTATGTTAAATTGAAACAAAATGTCCTGCTACAAAGTTGCACAATGCATCATTATGCTCACAGGACAAACTAAAGGTAGTCATCAGATGAGAATGTGGCTTCATGGTGTGACTCAAGGCACTCTGGAGCCTCCCCTCTTGACTAAAATTAGAGGTGGCCTTTGCCCCACCTTTCTCTCTTCCTCCCCAGGCCAACCCTAACCTTCCAGGATGTCAAGGCAAGGTGTTGTCCCTCAGGCAAGGATGATTCATCATATCTGAGTGTCCCTCCACCTCAGAAGAGAAGCATGGTGCACCATCTCACATGCAGCCTTGGTTGTCCTCCCTGCCTCATGCTGAGAAAGCAAAGGGGAAAACATCTTTCTAATCAATGACAAGACAGTTTAAGAAGTTTGGTTTTACAAGAGGAAAAGAGGGAGCAAATATCCCCTCAGACAGACAGCACAGTGTAGAGATCTGAATGTTGGAGGAGTACTCAGAGACTACGATTCAAATCCCTGATTCAGCCATGGAAACCCACTGTGTAATCTGGGGCAAGTTACATTCTCTCAGCATCAGTGGAAGGCAACAACAAGCCCCACCTGCAGATAAATCTTGCCAAGAAAATCCTGTGGTAAGGTCACCATAAATCAGACTTGATTTGAAGGCATATAATTCAGTCCTCCCTCCATACTTGTGGGTTTGACTTTTGCAAATTTTGATTATTCACAAGGTGCTCATGTGCCTCTCCCCACTGCCCCCCCCCATTCTTCTCTTCCCATTCCCTTGCCTTTTGCAGAGGCATACGTGTCTTCCTTTTCACATGTCCCTGCTATTCTGTTGCCTTTTGCCTGGGTGCAGAGAATGCATGCTGAAGAAAAGGGAATGGGAGGGGGAGCACTGCGCACAGAGAAGACACATGTGCCTCCCCCGGAATTCCATTGCCTTTTGTCCAGGTGCACGTGCCTTTTCACCACCCTGGCGAAAGGCAATGGAGCAGAAGGTGGGAGTACCGTACACAGAGAAGAAGGCACACGGGTCTCCCCTCCACATCCCATTGCCTTTTGCCCAGGTCTGTGTGTCTTCCATCTCATAACCCAGGCAAAAGGCAAGGGAATGAGAGGAGGAGCACTGCGCACAGAAAAGGAAAGCACACACATTCCTCCCCCCTCCCATGTACTTGCCTTTTGCCTTGACGTGGTAAAAGAAGACATGCACACCAGAGCAAAAGGCAAGGAAATGGGGAGGGGAGATCCTGAACAGAACGGGGCTCAAATTATTCATGTAGTTTTTCCACTTTCATGACGGCTCTGAACCTGAAACCCTCAGAAAAGTGGAGGTGCCACTGTATAGTGGTTCCCTTCACCTCCAAGTTGTTGTTTTTCCATCTTGGTCCATTAGGATTCTTCTTGCCTCTGATTTTTCAAGATCCCCATCTTGATCTCCTCTTGCTTACATGAAAAGGTGTCCCTCCAGCTATAAAGCCTTCAAGTTACATATTTAACAGAGGTGTTCCAGCCATGTATATTAACACTTCCCAGCATCTTATTCTGCTTGCATGTTTCCTATGCTAACAACTCAGAGAGGTTATAAAATATGCACAAACATTTGGGTTGGGCAATAGATTTATAGACATTTCAGTTGTTTATGACGAAATAATTTTTCAGGCCCCACCTAGTGAGGGAGGCCTGCTATAGGATGGCAGTAAAGACACAGGACTTCCATTTCCCCCAAATGTTCTTGCCACATCATGTCAGTCAATAAGAGGGAGGAACCACAGCTCAGAGGCAAAGCGCATGTTTTCCAAGCAAGCAATCAGAGACTTATATCCTGGCACCACATTAAAAGGAATAGTAGCAGGCAATGAGAACTGGACTGGCTCATGCCATTTTGCTGCTTTTGAAGCAAAGTACAAGATGGCTCCCTCATTTTCCATGTATAGATGTGGACTGAATTTCCAGTTGAGTCTTTCTTCAGTGCTTCCAATGGGGCAAAATCTTTCATTGTATCTAAAAGGAGCAGTGTTGCTTAGAGGTAGTAAGGCAGGTGACATAGCCTCTAACTTTGTCTTCCCAAAACCTTGCAAGCATTTCTCAGTATCTTTTGCTTGAGGCACCTGCCTCACTTTGCCTAAGGTTAGGACTGGCCTTAGATGTGAAAGACCCTGGAAGAAACTTTAGAGAAGCACTACCAATTTAGGGCTGCCAGGTCAGGGAGCATCCTAGCAGAGGCGGGGATTTTGAAGCCAAAATCCAACACCTTGCACAGCCCTGGCTGATGTCATTGAGCATAATACATTGAGCATCATCCATAATTTCTCAGAGTAAGTTATTCAGATGCAAAAAAAAAACCCAAAACAAATTAGAATACGTCAGTGTTGGAAATAAGGCACAATCTTAGCTAAAAGTGGATGTTTCCCAACTCCAGCTGAAGTGAAGAGATCATTCTCAGCTGTTTAGAGAACATTTAATTTATTTGCTTCTCGCAAAAAGAGTTGGCCTCAAGTCAAGCACCAAAAGGCCATTGGAGGAACAAGGAACTCATATTGTGATATTAAAACTAAGACACACAGAAATGAAGACTGATGCCCCTGAAGGCTGAAGTTCTAAACCCATTTAAAATCTATGTCCCATAGAACTCAATAGCACGTTATTGCCGCTGTTGTTAATCTTCGAGTTATTTTTGACTTATGGTGACCCTAAGGGGGCCCTATCACAGGTTTTTCCTTGTAAGATTTGTTCAGGGGGGCATGGCCACTGCCCTTCTCTGAGGCTGAGAGAATGTGACATGCCCAAGGTCACCCAGTGGGTTTCCATGGCCAAGTGAGGATTCAAACCTTGGTCTCTCGGAGTCTTAGCTCAACACTCAAACCACTATACCACACTGGTACCGCAGTAGGACTTGCTTCTAAAGAAACAGAACTGTGATGCTAGCAAGGTCTCACCACAGATCTTCCACAAAGTCTGCTATAATAAACAGAAGCATGTTGTGTTCTGTGAGACTCTTTCTCACCCACAACACATCCACACCCTTTTTTCTAAGCGGCACTATTGTCCAAAGTTTTCTCCTCTCTCCAGGAGAACTGATCTAATCCCTGTGAACCTAATAAAAGGACACAACAGTGGGCTAGATGGACAGAAAGCCCAATGTTTATAAGGCAACTTTCTGCTATAAAACATCTTCCGAACTTTCTCAGATGTCTCTAGCTCAGAATCAGAGAGCAGACCTTGATGATAAATGATTAAGATAGTCTGGAAGTGGTTGTATCACGGTGTTAGATTACTACTTAAACCACTGGAGCATGCGGTATGAATGTTCTTCGATATTTTCAAAAACCGCCTGTTGTATTAATACCTGAAACTGGATGGGAGGGGATGACATGCCTAAAATGCTCTCATTCCTGTCGAACGAATGAGATCTGGAATGTTTTAAAGTGAGAAATCAGAAAACAAACTTTCTGCAGATCAGTACAAACAATTTACTCAGTACGTGGGCTTCAAGTACCTGTCTCCCCACTTTCTTTCATTTCATACATTGTTATGCTGTCATTCTCCCATCATGGAACTGAAGTCATACATGAAAGGCCCATGAGTTGCCAAGTCAGGACTATGCTAGGTTTTGAAATCTGAACACCCCAGATGACAGGATTAGAATACAAAATGATCTTAACAGATTAGAGAGCTGGGCCAAAAGTAACAAAATGAATTTCAACAGGGAGAAGTATAAGGTACTACACTTGGGCATTAAAAACAAATATAAGATATAAGATGGGTGACACCTGGCTTGACCACAGTACACGTGAAAAGGATCTAGGAGTCTTAGTAGACACAAGCTGAACATGAGTCAGCAGTGTGATGCGGCAGTAAAAAATGGAAATACAATTCTGGGCTGTATCAATAGGAATACAGTGTCTAGGTCAAGGGAAGTGATAGTGCCACTCTATTCTGCCTTGGTCAGACCCCACCTGGAATACTGTGTCCAGTTCTGGGTACCACGGTTCAGGAATGATATTGACAAGCTGGAACGTATCCAGAGGAGGTAGACCAAAATGGTAGATGGGCTGGAAACCATGCCCTGTAAGGAGCAGCTTAGAGATCTGGGTATGTTCAGCCTGGAGAAAAGAAGGCTAAGCGGCGACGTGATGTTTAAAGATCTGAAGGGATATCATATGGAGCAAACTTGTTTTCTGCTGCTTCCGAGACTAGGGCATGGAGCAGTAGCTTCAAGCTGCGGGAAAAGAGATTCCACCTAAGCATTAGGAAGAACTTCCTGACAGTAAGAGCAGTTTGACAGTGGAATGCACTGCCTCAGATTGTGGTGTCTTCTTCTTCTTTGGGGGGTTTTAAACAGAGGTTGGATGGCCATCTGTCAGGAATGCATATATTCCTGCATGGCAGAATGGAGTTGGACTTGATGGCCCTTGTGATCAGTTCCAATGCTACAATTCTATGATTCTACGATTCCTAAGATTTCCATCACCAAAACCTGAGAGGTAGGGATGAGCCCCTTGTAATGTCAAAGGGACAGGCCCTGGTCATGTTACTGAACATGATAAATTGAGTGCCTGCCACAGTTGCACAGAGAATGCCATTCAAAAAACAAAAACAAAAAACGGCAAATCTAGCAAGTGAGGAAAGTAAGGCGTGATCGATCTCCCTCTCCAAACTGGCCCCGCAGTTCCAACCTCTGACTTCCTGTCACTTGCCTTGCCCTTTTTCCTCTCAAGATCCTTCCCTGGATTGGCGTACTTGGGCCTCCAGATGATCTCTATATGGGCCAGTGTGTGTGTTGTTTACAGGGTTCACTGTGGCAAACGTGATAAGAACTTAAAAGGGAAAGTCAGACACAGCTGTAAAAAAGAATAAGCAAGTACAAGTTTATTAATACACACTCAGATCAAACATTAACTCCCGAACTGTTTATGTGTTCACAGCTTCCCAAAACGCTATTCATTTCTTCTCCCTTACTGACTGTCTGTCTCTATGACAGCTCTTCTCTATCCTAGGCCATTTTTCCCCTACCACTCAGCAGTCTTTTCTCTATCTTTAGGTCATTTCCCCCCTGTCTCTCTCTACAACATTTTCTCTATCTCTATAGCATTTTTCCCCTACTGTCAGAGACAAGTTGTAGTTTGTATCCTTTTCCTACCATTGCCCCCCCCTCTTCACAGCATTCCCTAAGCTGTGATTAGCTGGCACCAACCAGGCTTGCCCAGTGTCACCCGTCACATATGAACGCACACACACAACTTTTCAAGTCAGCTCTTTCACCCTGAGATTCCTCCTACTCACCCTGAGTACCAGGAAAGAGGGGTTGGTCTCTGAGCTCTGGGAACCCTAACTCCTATAGATCTTCCATCCGCCACTAGTAACACTCCGGCCATTTCCGCACTACACTGTTATAGTGCTCTTATTCCACTTTCAACATCCTGCGGAATTCTGGGGTTTGCAGTTTACTGAAGCGAAAGAGCTCTCTGGCTGAGAATTCTAAATGCCCTTCCCTAAATTGCAAACCCCAGGATTCCACAGGATGTTGAAAGTGGAATAAGAGCACTGTAACAGTGTAGAGCAGAAATGGCCTCAAACCAGCTTAGCTTCCTCAGGGTCCCTGCCCCAAGTGCCCATACCCTTGCTTTTGGGACCCTTGGCAACCGGTTGTCAATATTTGTGGTCTGTCATTTCTGAGGCAGACAAAAAGCAATGGCAGCTGTCCTTTCAGGAACCTCCACTCCCTCTCTTTCTTAAGAGATTTCTTTTTCTTTCTTAAGCAAAATGAAATTCAACAGAGAGAAGTGTAAGGTCCTACACTTAGGTAGAAAAAATGGAATGCAGAAATATAGGATGGGGGACACGTGGCTGGATAGCAGTACGTGTGAAAGGGATCTAGGAGTCTTAATAGACCACAAGCTGAACATGAGTCAGCAGTGTGATGCGGCAGCCAAGAAAGCCAATGCAATTCTTGGCTGCATCAATAGGAGTATGGTGTCTAGATCGAGGGAGGTACTGGTTCCACTCTACTCTGCTTTGGTTAGACCTCATCTTGAATACTGTGTCCAGTTCTGGGCACCCCAATTCAAGAAGGACATGGTCAGGCTGGAGCAGGTCCAGAGGAGGGCGACCAAAATGGTGACAGGCCTGGAAGCCAAGCCCTATGAGGATAGACTTAGAGAGCTGGATATGTTTAGTCTGCAGAAGAGAAGGTTAAGAGGGGACATGATAGCCATGTTTAAATATTTGAAGGGATGCCATGTAGAGGAAGGAGAGGGCTTGTTTTCTGCTGCTCCAGAGACCAGGACAAGGAGCAATGGATTCAAGCTGCAGGAAAGGAGATTCCACCTGAACCTCAGGAAGAACTTCCTGACAGTCAGGGCTGTCCGGCAGTGGAATCTGCTGCCTCGGAGTGTGGTGGAGTCTCCTTCTTTGGAGGTTTTTAAGCAGAGGCTGGATGGCCATCTGTCGGGAGTGCTTTGAGGGTGTTCCTGCATGGCAGGGGGTTGGACTGGATGGCCCGTGTGGTCTCTTCCAACTCTACATTTCTATGATTCTATGATTCTATGATTTGGCATGGGAAATTCATTTTTCCAATCACCATAGAGCTGCAAGGTCAGCTGTATATTATAATATGTAATTTTTCTCCACAGCAACCTGCTTCTGCTCATGCGTTGAGGTAGATTAATTAAACTGGCATAGGCCAGGATACAATGTGTACAGCAAGTGTGTGGGTGTGTTCTCAGTGCCTTAAACAAGCAACACCCTTCACATCTTCAGGGAGAGGGGAATGAAGAAATAATAAAAGTTTAGGTGTGCAGATGACAGTGTATTACCCATGTCCGGGAAAAAGAAGTTGTAAACAGACTGTGGCCAATGAGAAAAACAAAGAATTGATCGGATTCAGCTTTAAAAATTCTTGAAACAGCTTTTGTGAGTGAGCTTGGAAGAAGTTACAGGAAGCTTCAAGTAGTTGAATGGAAGTTGGACTGCATAGCCTTGACCTACAAAACCACAATTGTGCCAAAGGAGTGGTGGGGGGAATGACAAGTCCTGGTTTCACTTTCTTCCCTGCAATCATCATCGTCATCGTCATCGTCATCATCACTGTCGTCGTCGTCATCTCCTCTTAATTTTGGAACCCAGAATGTCGTGTTTTGTAGGCCTTCCCCAAACTCTTCACCAGCCAGATGCTGGTCCACTGTCTCAAAGCATTGTCGATTTGGGGAAAGAGCCTTGATTTAAAAGAAGAGTGCGAATCATGCCGTCCTCCAGATTATTATCTTGTTGGAGTGCAAACGCAGCACTCTCAGAATCCACCTGAGCAAGGGGTGTATTCTCCCTTTTAACAGCTGCAGCAGTTGTATATGGCTTCTTTCCCTTTCTATCTCAGCCTCAGGAAGTTGAAATATGCTTGCAAATGGTGGCAAGAAGCCCCCAGAGAAAGCTTTTGTTTTGTATTTTATCAGTCTTAATTGCTCTGAGCATCAGGTGGAAATCACGTTCAATATAGAAAATAATATTAAAATAAATAGAAGCAAGCCCAGTTAGCCAGGTCCCAGTGCCTTCCGAAAGGGCTCACATTTTTCTCCCCTGCTGGAGTTTCGAGTTTCATTTCAAGTGCAGATTGGCGTGTGTAAGAGAGCGAGAGAGAGAGTTTTTTTAAAAAATAACAGCAGCAACTGAGCTACAGCTTACCTGCCCAGGTATGCAAGGGGTGTGGCTCAGCTGGTAGGCTCACTTGCACAGGGACCGGTAGGTCTCGCACCACACAGATAGTCTGTAATTTCTGCTTGCCACGCCAGATGCCACCAGCTCAGCGCTCCAAAAAGGGATGACAGGCATTGTGGCCAAGCACCTGTGAAAATAGGACTCTCGCCTGGTAGGTAAATGCAGAAACGCCGTGGAAGTGGTGCGGGGCAGGGGGAGACGGAATCGTGTGGAGTTCGCCGCGTGGATCTAGCCTCAACTCAGTTTGAAAAGGGGAATTGCAGTCCTGAGCTCTCTTGTAGTGCAAGAGGCTCAGCGGAACGGAGCGATACCATTTGGGAGAGCCAGGTCTTTTGGGTTACTCGGTGACATGGCAGACTTTCTTAGGGTTTGGTCCACAGGGGTGTGAAACAGGAGCAGAACTCTGGGAAGAGAGCAGAAAAAGGGGGCAGAAACCAGACATTTGGTTTATAAACAGAGAGTGCGGTGGGTTACAACCCCAAGTAACTTGAGTCCAAATTAAACTAGACCTTGTAGGGTTAGAAAAGCAAGTAAGACAGTGGGCCTGTGCAAGTTGTTGCTATCGGAAACATTAAAAACTTAAACAAAATTTGTTAATATGTTTTGGGTTAATCACATTTCTTTTTAGTTTAGTTAAGTGCCACAAAGTCTTATTCCTGCATCTCTTCAAGTAAAAGGTCTAACGCTGGTCGGTGTTGTCATTTGCTGAACATGGGGTGGGGGGGAGCATAATAACACATGAGAAAGGATCCTCAAAGGTCCTCTCTCCTTGCTCTTAATTTCGCCACATTTCCTTCCTCAGATGTTCTCACACAATAGTTTCTGTGATCCAGTAAAAGGTCCAAGCCCATTCTTTTAAAGTTCTTTCTCCAGATTAGGAAGCTTCTGGACTTTGAAAGAAACAGGCCAAAATTCTCATTGCTCCGCTCTTCCACATCCCGTTTTAAGACCGGGCCTCATTTAGCTTTGGGCCATATAGCGATAAGAGAAGCGAAATATTCGTAAAAAGACCTCCTTACCAAAGTAGCAACAGTCAGTCCCACACCTAAGGGATTTGCAGGCAAGGTTTCACATGAGGGGGACAAGATTTTAGTTTGGTTTTGCTCTGGTGTACGCCAGGCCCTGTTATTCTCAAGCTGAGGGGGAAGGAAGTGGACTTTAAAATATTCGTGCCTCAATAGTTGAAAGCTTGTTCTTTTTCTTAAGTCTCTTTCTTGCTCTTTCTCACACACACACACACACACACACACACACACACAAACACACACACATACTTGGGGATTTTTGTTTTTCTTTTTAGCATTTTAATATATCTCAGTGTATGTGTCTCATACCCTTCAACTTCCAATTGGGCAGGGACAGTCCCAATTAATCCCCTGTCCTTTCACTTTTTCAGCTGCTTTTGAAATGTTCTAGTATCTCTCTCCTCCTCCCTCCTCCTCGTCCTTCCCCCTCCTCTCCCCCTTTGTCCTCAATTTACTTCAATTGCTGCACACTGAAGGTGTTTCCGCACTACACTGTTATAATGCTATTATTCCACTTTCAACATCCTGTGGAATTCTGGGGTTTGTAGTTTACTGAGGCCAAAGAGCTCTCTGGCTGAGAATTCTAAATGACCCTCCCTAAACTGCAAACCCCAGGATTCCACAGGAGGTTGAAAGTGGAATAATAGCACTATAACAGTGTAGTGTGGAAAGGCCCAGAGTCAAAGTGCAAAAGTAGGGTGCACTCAGTTGACTCTTGACGGGCAAAGGAGGGAATGGGCAGAATCCCACCCTTCCCCGTAGGCTCAGGCAAAAGCAACCTGCCACAGCTTCTCTTCCCTAGTGTGTTGTTCCTCATTAATGACTTTTCCCATCTTGACCACACTGTGATGATGCTTGGTGTGTGTGTCTCAATTTTCATCTGTGAAATGTTGGAGGGTATGGGATCTTAATGTACAGTCACCCCTCCACAGGGTTTCACTTTCACGGATTTGATTATTTGCAAGTTTCTTCCTGCACCCCCAACCCTAGCAAATATGGTGGGTCAACTGCCTCATGATTTAATTATTAGTGTGTGCCCCTCAATATTTCACAAATGGAACAGGATACATTTGTAGGCCTCCTCGTAGGGAAGGTCACTGGCTAAAATTTCCTCTGTCTTGAAAAAACACACACTGCTACACATTGTGGAAAAGGGGATAACTCAGCTGTATCAAAAAGCACAGCGTGCAATTGTTCAAGACACATTATCATTTGTGTGCACTAAAGACAAAAGGCACACAACCCTGCCCGTGATCCAACACATGCCAGGGGTTATGTTATATTATCCTTTATACTGCAAGATCTTCAAACTGGTCACTTTTATTTCGGGGTGGGGGGGGGAGCAGTCTGACCGGGAACCTGTTCTAGTTCCACATCAGGTCCTTTTATCCATTTCCTGATGAAAATTATGTTTCCTGTGCTCATGCATCTCCATGTACCTCACAGGCACTATATACTCCAACAATGTTATTTTAACAGCCAGAGTTCTGGAACTGGGCCTGAATCCTGAAGGACAACAGCTTAAATAATTCACATTACCAAAATTTTAAAATGGCATATGCCTCTCGAAACCCCCCCCCTCAAAAACCCCAAAATACAACAAAATCTAAAGAGATTTAGGCCATTTCCGCCCTATACTGTATACTACTATTATTCCACTTTCAACATCCTATAGAATCCTGGGATTTACAGTTTAGGGAGGGGCATTTAGAATTCTCATCCAGAGAGCTCTTTGGTCTCAGCAAACTACAAATCCCAAAATTCCACAGGATGTTGAACGTAGAATAATAGCATTATAACAGTGTAGGGCAGAAATAGCCTTAGGTTGAGACTAAATAATTTTAGATGCTGGACTAAGCACTATTTGTTTTCTCTGTTTTCCCCACCCTTTCCATGCTACTTTTATATTGTTGGAATGTTGGGGGGGAAAAACCCAAACCCTTACTTTCCTTTTTGTTCTTTTTATTAATATAAATAATTTTTATTGAACAGTATTAATATTCCAGTATTGCAATACAGTGGGCCCTCAGTATCCACTGAGGTTTGGCTCCAGGAGCTCCCATGGATCCCAAAATCCATGGATGCTCAAGTCTAGTTATATACAGCGGTGTAGTAAAATAGCATCCCTTATTAAAATGGTGAGCAACTCAAAGGTTTGCTTTTTTGGATTTTTTAAAAAATATTTTCAGTCCATGATTGATTGAATCCATGGATGCAGAATCTATGAAGATGGAGGGCTGATGTATTATAATATCAATCTTACTATAGTTTATCCCACTTTGTTCCAACGAAACCACCGATTTCCCATCCCTCCTCCAATTCATATTACGCTATTAAGGTACCACACTGTGTGAAATCTCTTGCAACTGTAATTTTCATTCTGTTCCATTGGGTAAAACTTTACTTTCCCAGCCTGATCTTTTTTTAAAAAAAAATATATTCTGAGCTGGTGTAGTTTTGAATTTTAAACTCAGTGAAGTCAGAGGTTCGCTACGGCTAGAGAAACAAAATGGTGTTTGCTTCTGCTGCTTTGAAGCCAACATATTTCCTTTGAAACAGGCACCACTTTGTTGTGGCCAGTTTCAATATGTTTTAAAAGTAAATACAATTAAATGAGAGGCTCTGTTTGCCTATCAGTTGCTCCTCAACTATAAAATACTTTTAAAAATAATAAAAAAGAGGACATTATAGGAAGTACCACCAGGCCCAGTAAGCCTAAACTTGGCACGAGCTCTGATACTTGGTGTATTTTCCCCTATGCACGGGACCTGCAATCTCTGGGTGGCAATTTGACAGGAGGGCAGGCCTTACGGAGCCCTCAGCTTTGGCTCAGGATCTGGCCCCATTTACATCACCAGTTAACAAGAATTAGGACCAGAAAATGGGGATGGTACAAGCATAGAGTTGCCAGATCTCAGAGCCTGGCCCTGAGTTTTCAGTTTTAATGGGTCATCTCCAGGTAGGAGACAAAGCGGCAAATTCTCCAGTTTTGGAGGCTCAGCACTAGGGAAAAAGAAAGAGGTGTGTGCAAATCTCTAGCTCACCTGGTAGAACAGCAGCTTGATATGAATTGCAAGGAGTAATTGAGTTTATACTGCAACTTGCAAGGACCCTTTGGCGGTAAACGTATTTGCTTCTTCATTCTCTCCCATTCCTTCTGGTGCCAGTCTCCATTCTGCTTTTTGTGCAATTCCTGGCTAGAAGTGTGTGTGTGTGTGTGCGCGCACACACACACGCTCTCCTTCAAGACCATTTCTGCACTAGACTGTTATAGTGCTATGATTCCACTTTCAACATCCTATGGAATCCTGGGGTTTGCAGACCCCAGGATTCCATAGGATGTTGAAAGTGGAATCATAGCGCTATAACACTCTAGTGCGGAAATGGCCCGAGTTGTCTGTTGACTTATGATGACCCCATGAACTCCATAGGGTTTTCTTAGACAAGGAATACTCAGAGGTGGATTTCCCTTGTCTTCCTTTGAAATATAGAGGCTGTCTTTCAAAGTGACAAGAAATAATGTCCTAATTTCACCTTGATGTGGGAATAATCTGTTTAGGAAAGATTTCGGTTTTAATTTCCAAAAGGGAAGATACCTTCCGTGTGTATGTATGTCTGAATGACAAGCTATGAGCAACTGTGGTTGGTACTTAATGCAAAATGTGTAATGACATTTAGGAGGGCAACCAAAATGGTAGAAGGCCTGGAACCAATGCCCTGTGAGGAGTGCTGTAGGGAGCTGGGTGTGCTTAGCCTGGAGAAGAGAAGGTTAACAGGTGACATCACAGCTATGTTTAAATATTTGAATGGCTGTCATATGGAGGGTGGAGCAAGGTTGTTTTCTGCTGCTCCAGAGACTAGGACATGGAGCAATGGCTTCAAAGTCAAGAAGAGAGATTCCATTTAAACATTAGGAAGAACTTGCTGATGATAAGAGCAGTTTGACAGTGGAATATGCTGCCTGGGAATGTGGTGAAGTCTCCTTCTTTGGAGGGTTTTAAAGAGAGGTTGGATGGCCATCTATTGGGAATGTTTTGACTGTGCATTCCTGCATGGCAGGGCTTGGACTTGATGCCCTTGTGGTCTCTTCCAACACGATGCTTCTATGACATCATCAGGGGGTGTTTCTAGGTCTCAGGCCAAGAAATCTCAAGACCTGGGATGATCTTGAACTGGCAGTCCTGTAAAAACATGTGTGGTTGTGAACCACCTTGTTTGTACCCTTGTGTATCATGATGCAAGATATATTTTGAGGTAAAAGTTTAGTGTGTATCAAGAGAAAAGTGTAGAAGCCAGGATTTTCCGGAGGGGGGAGTGTCACAGCAGAACATACAACTTGATTTCTCCAAAGAGATGAGCTTTCCATACTTCCTAGCCTTAAAAGCTTGTGAGATCTAGCAACATTAAACATATGGGGAGTGACCCTGAGGTTACCAAGTGGTGAGAGGGAAAAACACACTGCAAGGAGCTCTTCTGCTTTTATGACTTTGGTTCATAGGGATCGGCCCAATCATTAGGCAGAATGAGGCAATTGCCTCATGAAGTAGATGATGGTAGCAATGATAGCCTCTTGGTTGTTCTTTGTGAATTCCCGCACTGTTCCCTTTCTGCTGAGGGACAGAGTTGTTTACGCCACACAGTCTCTTCTAGACCCCCTAAACTAGGCTGTTGTTTCTCTTGGGGAGAAGAGCATCTCTTATTGCAAGTGTTGAAATAAGAGTCACCTACCAAAGGCCGTAAGGAAAAGACATCATCTTGTTGATCCCTTCAAGCAAAAAGTCTTGGGCTGAGCCTATGTTTTACATATTCCATGGGTAAGGGCTGTCTTTCAAAATTTGTTCCAGGATTAAACTTTGGGCATAGCAGCAAGACTCCTTAGAGCAGCAGTATCTGGGAATAGGTTAGACTGATCTAGGATTTCTAGTGACCTTGGTCATTAGATGACCACGTGGTTTATGTTTTTTTTAAAAAAATTGCATGGTTGAAAGGTTGTAAATCATCAGGTGCCACTTTTCTGTGTGTGCCAATGCAAATCTGGAGAATGGTTGAATGTCTACTTCTAAGGCTGTTAAAAGCATAGGAGCTCTGCCAGCACTAAAAATATGGCATTCTTTACTTGGAAACACACTTAATTTTGATTGGGGAGGTGGGTGGAAAGAAAGATGACATTTAAGCTGAAGTCTTTTCCCTTCCCCACCCTCGGGGTCTTAAGCCAAATACACAGCCTAAGCTGTGGCTTATGGCATTATAAGCTATCACCCTGTATCAATATTAACTTTGTTTTCTTCACATCAATCATTGCTGGGTTCAAAACCTCTGCATAAATGAAACTGCTGGAAAATCTGTGCCTGAGATAGTTAAGGAGACCTAAGAAAGAGAATCCCTTGCTCTCCTCTTTTCTCACCCCGGGAAAAAAGAAAACACAACCACAGCTTTTGTCACTGGGCACCTTGCCCCTTGGATGGCTCCCGCTCTCCAAACGAAATGGGAAAGGTGGTAAAACAAGGGACTGTTGGCTCAGCTCCAGGAATTATTGACACCCAGTCAGGCATAAAAGAAAGTGGAATCCCGCCTTTAATAAACAAATCAACCTTGCCAGGTGAAACAAAGCAGGTGTGGCAACTGGCAAGAGATGCTGCAGGACTCTTGGAAAGGAATGGGGCTTAGACATTTGTATTGTCTTTGTTATATGCTCAAGTGTGCACACCCCTGTACTGTCAATAAACCAGAATTACCACGAATTGCTATCTCTATACTCATGGGTGTATTACATACCTACCAGCACTTCAAGAAATGAAACCAAAGACATTCTTCTTTCATTTTAACATAGGGCGGTGCAACCTATGGACCGCTAAGATATTTTGGGCTAGAATTCCCATCATCCCGTTGGGCGTATTGTGTGGGGCTGATGGGAGCTGTAGGTCCAAATAGCCAAGGGAATGTAAATTCCTCACCCAATTTAACATGTAAATTTTCCCACCTTCTCTGCCTCCTCCCACTATATTACAAGTTTCTAAGGAGACAGCCCTTTGACTAGCTGTTTCTTCGGGGCCACAATGCTAGACCTTGAAAGGGAACATAGAGGGATCTGTTTAATGCTTTTTAACCGGTTATGTTGTGACCATCTAATGCAAAGGTGGAAAAGTGCAGCTCCAAGTTTTGTTTTGTTTTGTTTGTGGCATGAGACCCTGAGAATTCAGGACCAAACCTGTCTTAGGCCATTTCTGCACTACACTGTTATAGTGCTATTATGCCACTTTCAACATCCGATGGAATCTTGGGGTTTGCAGTTTAGGGAGGAACCTTTAGAATTCTCAGCCAGAGAGCTCTTGGGCCTCAGTAAACTACAAACTCCAGAATTCCACAGGATGTTGAAAGTGGAATAGCAGCACTATAACAGTGTAGTGCAGAAATGGCCCTTGGTTTGGCCCCTTGTGATGTCAAAACAGTTGGACCTGCTTATGTTACAAGGGGCAGTAGGTATAATACATAGGGTATTAAGTACAGTCATGGAGAGGATGCAATTTAAATAAAAAACATCAAGTCTAACAAATGAGGAAAACATATTTATATATACATACTTTCCAAGGTAGCACTCTTGCCCTGAGATTCTTCCTCCTCACTCTGAGGACCAGAGAAAAAG
Source organism: Cyclura pinguis (assembly GCA_030412105.1). Lineage (NCBI taxonomy): Eukaryota > Metazoa > Chordata > Lepidosauria > Squamata > Iguanidae > Cyclura > Cyclura pinguis. The sequence continues at coordinate 15,838,858 of CM059604.1, forward strand.
GTCCAGATCCTGAGATCTGGAAATGTACCTCATTTCATCCCACCACAGACTACTTGCACTGCCCATTTTTCTGACCAAAAAAGATTGGCAAATTGCCTCCCTTGAAGCCTCCAGAAATGGCAATTAACCTTTTAAATAGACTATAGGCCCCCATTCCCACACTAAAACACCATTTTATCCCAAATCTAGAAGTGGACCTTGACTTATTTCCTCCTTCCTTCTCCTTCCTTCCTTCCTTCACTGTCCCCCACCAGAAGGTCCTGCAACACAAAATGAAAATAAGGTCCCTTGGGCCCACCGAAGCTGCCCCACCCCTACTTTGATGGATTTCATCAGGCAGGTTTGCAAAGAGCTAGGTTTCTGGAAAGGGGAAAATGAGCTGAATGCATTTGAGGAAGGAATAATGGAATTCCTCAAAAAAAGTTCTCATTGTGGATCAGGATTCATTGATGCAGCTAAAGAGTCAGGATGGTATCACAGCGAAGTTCGGTGAGGACCAGAAAGAGCCCTCCCAATCTTCACTCAAGGCCCTTTCACACTACACAATTATAGTGCTATGATCCTACTTTAACAGCCATGGCTGCATCCAGTGAAATTCCAGGGTTTGCACTTTGGTGAGGTGGTTGTCTGAGAATTCAAGATGTTCCTCCTTAAACTGCAGTTTCCAGGGTTCCATAAGATGTTGCCATGGCAGTTAAGGTGGAATCATAGTACTATAAGTGTGTAGTGTGAAAGAGCCCTCAGTCACAAAATTCACTGGATGCCATTTAGCCAGTCAGTATCTCTTAATCTAGTCTGCCACACAAAATTGTTGTGAGGATAAATAGGGCAAGATGAATCCCACGCTGAGCTTCTTGAAAAGATATGTTGGTTAAAGAGATGCACTTGAATTACATGCTCAAATAGGAAGGAGAATGAAGTTGGATGAGAAAACTGAAGGAAACAATGAATCCTCAGTTTTCAAATAGTGAATTTTCCACCTTCCTCGCGGTGAGCACCTTAGAAGCAGGTTCTTGAGCCTCTCTGAGCATGACTAAGGCATAGGTCAAACGTGACAGTGCCCATGTTGGTTTTCAGATGTGAAGATAGATGTAGCTTGCAAGGGATCAAAGACGTAATGCAAAGCATTTTTCCCAGTTCTAGCAAAGTCAGTTTTTTTCCAGGTCAAATCTACCAATAATACTGTTTAGGAAACTTTACTGCAGGTAAAGCAGACTAGAACAAAGGATCAAATTCAGAGCTCACAACCTTGTAAGGAGGAAATAAACTCTAAAATCAGTCTCACGAGTTTGCACTGGCAACTCTCTGGGTCTGTTTATAAGGAGGCTGGGTTTCTCCTGCATATCGAAACTACTGTTTCAACAGAATAGAAACTGTTATTTTAGCTTAGCATTCTTCAATCCAAAAATGCATTGCACAATTCCCATTATTCCCATCCAGCAGGGCCATGGGAGTTGCAGTCCAAACCAGCTGAAGAGCACTAGGTTGGGGAAGTGTATGTTCTTAATAGACATCAAGTTGATTTCAACCATATCGGGACCCTATGAATAAGAGACTCCAAGACACCCGGTTGTCAACAACCCTGCTCAGGTCTTCAAGACTCAGGTTCATGTTTTCTTCGATTGAGTCTATCCATCTGTAATACGGTCCTTCTTCTTTTCCTAATGCTTTCTACCTTACCAGGCATTATTATCTTTCCAATGGAGTCATGTCTTCTCATGATATGCCCAAGTACAACAGTCTTAGTTCAGTCATTTTGACTTCTAGGAAGAGTTTGGGCTTCATTTGCTCTTGGACCCATGTATTTACCTTATTGGCAACCTCTAGCACCACATTTTGAATGAATTGATTTTCTTCCTATCAGCTTTCTTCACTGTCCAGCTTTCACAAACATACATAAAATGGAAAATATTATAGCATGAACAATCCTGACCTTGGTATAGAAGATTGAGGAAGACTATGGCCATTTCTGCCCTATGCTGTTATAATGGTATTATTCCACTTTCAACATCCTATGGAATTCTAGGGGTTTGCAGTTTACTGAGGCCAAAGAGCTCTCTCTAAATGCCTCTCCCTAAACTGAAAACTTCAGGATTCCATAGGATGTTGAAAGTGGAATAATAGCACTACAACAGTATAGTGCAGAAATGGCCTCTTTTTCAAACCAGGGTTGATGTTCAAAAGTGATGTCTTCTTCTCTTCAGGCTCTCAGGAAGACTGATAACTTCCTTTCTTTGTATTTATCAGGTTTGTGGTGTGAATCTCAGATAAGGTCGCTTGTGCTGACATCATGAGTGACTCAGGAAGGTAAGAACAACTACCTTGGAACTGTTTTTAATACAGCAGTTTTTCCATAGAAAAATGTTTCATGATCAGCTGTGCCACAGAAACAGACTGGACAACTGGCCTAAGTGATGAAATACAAGAGATGTCCACCATGGCGACAGTTGCCCATAAGCCCAAAATAGCATGCTATTCTGGCCTTGACAACTCCTCTAAGGTTCCCCACCATAATATGAGCCTTTCCTCATGCCTATCCTTCTGGAGCAACAAAGAGGTCGGGGCTGCCTCTAAGGAACACAGGGGAATGTGAGTGGATCTTTCTCCCTTCCTCTCTCTCTCTCTGGCCCTTTCCCCACCCTACCTTATCCCAGTGGTGTCCTATGGGAATTCTAGCAGTGGCTCTGCCGGGAGGGGAGCACAGCGGGAGCGCTCCCCTCCACACCAGCTGCCTCCGCGATCCAGGAAGCCAGATGGTCCTGCCTCTTCCTTCTGCAGTACAGCAGGGGTACTTTCCCAGGTTGTGCTGGGGCAAGAAGCACAGCCCTTGCGCTTCCGGACCCTCTGCACACCAAGTAAGTGCAGGATGGTGGTGTGATCATAGATCATTGATGGAGAAAACCCAGCAATGATTTACTCCATGAATGCACCACCTGGGGATGGGAGAAGGACAGGACCGCAACGACGGTTATGCATGATGTCATGACAGTCCCGCCCTTTTCCCATCCCCATGACGGGACAACAACATCCTACGGAAAGGGCCTCTCTCTCTCTCTCTCCCTCTCTCTCTTTTAAATGTAACTACTGCTTGTCAACCTATCTCTTGAGAGATTAGCAGATCTTGCATCACTGCTTATAACTTAAATTTTCCTCAGATTTGTATGCATTACTCTGTTGTGGCGAGCCAGAGAATTGAGACCAGCAGATCAGAAAACAAGAGTTTATTATACTGCGCAGGGATCTCAGTGGAATCAACTTCCAAAAGACTGAGAGCCCCGTTTTAGGTTTCAGCACACATTTATACTTTCTAAAAAACAAGTACAGGAAATGATTACCATATATGAAAAAGTACTGGTTACAAAAGTTTAAGTTTTGAAATGATGTATTACAGTTTCAAAAATGAAGTATCTCTGTACCAGGGAGTATTCTCCCTCGGTCGCATGGACTCCCAAACTCCCTATATCCCATGCATTGCCAAGCCGCATACCTAAGCTCTTGATAAGAGACGCATCTGCCTGACTTATTTTTCTCTATTTTTCTACTCAAGCAAGCAGTTTCTACAATTTCACCCCTTCATCAACTCCTTTATTACACTGTGTTGTAACTGGTCCATTCATTTCAGATTAAAAAATCTTAACAAATACTCTTCAGGAAATAATAGAGAAGGACCTGTGGCCAAGGGCCCATTACAGCTCCAACTCCTTGTGGACTATTGGCAAAGTTAACTTGTGTTTCAACCACTACCATTCCCTCTCTGTTTCTCTTCCACTTCCAGGTTGAAGGGGATGGGCTGTTAGTGACTGCAGGTCCGCGTTGGCTGAGAAAGTCCACGGCTTTGCCACAAAAGCTAGCAGAATAAGAATTATGGGCCTTTCTGCACTACACTGTTATAGTGCTATTATTTCACTTTCAACAGCCTGTGGAATTCTGGGGTTTGTAGTTTAGTGAGGCCAAAGAGCTTTCTGGCTGAGAATTCTAAATGCCCCTTCCTAAACTGCAAACCCCAGGATTCCACAGGATGTTGAAAGTGGAATAACAGCATTATAGCAATGTAGTGCTGAAAGGCCCTATGTTGCTTCGGTAGAGCTCCATGACCTTCCTTGGGGATTAAAGTAACACTAAATGGCATCAGATGAATTGTGGATCTTTGTGAATTACTGCAAGATGCCAGGGCAAGAGGAGACTGCCTCTGAGACTCTCAAAGAGCCTGAGGGTCTAACCATTTCCGAGAAGGAGGAATGGCATCTGGGGAATCTGGATTTATGGTTATTTATTTAAGTTGTTAAATGACTTGCTTGTTTTGTCTCCCAGCCTAGTTGGTGATGTCTCTAAGCCCAGTGCCAGAGTCATATATGGTGAGTTCAATGGTGTGGGGATGTATCAAGATAATTTCTCTGTAACAGAACAGTGGTAAACTACTGGAGCCCCACATCCAACTCTGCCATCCTTGGCCATGTCGAGATCACCTGCTCTCATAAAAACTAGTTCTCTGCTGCTGCATTTTATACCCTGAACTTCCTCAATTTGCCATGTTCTATCCTTTACTGTCCTTCTCATCTTTCCTGTGAAGCTTTCGTATAACACTTTCGTAAGTACTGTTGCTCACATTCATCTTGTGACTCATCCTCCCCTCCCTTCCTCTGACAAGTTCCCTACATGGCAGTCTAGATTGCAAGTTCCTTGAATGCAGGGACCTAACTTTATTTTTTTACCTGTAACATGCTGCAAAGTATCCTGTGCTGCATAAAATAATATTCATACTCTTTTGCAAAACTGTTCGCTAAACTTTTTTAACTTGTAAAACTCTGGAAAAGTATCCTGTGCTGAATAAAATAATATTTATACTCTTTTGCAAAATAGTTGGCTAAGGGCAGAACTGTTCATATAGGTTTAATGTGCCCGAGATAGTTTTCCCTGCCTGTACCCCATTTTGTGGTGTGTTCTATCAATCTGGAGGGTTTTTCCACTAATCAGCCAATCATTATCAATTGAGCTGTGTATGAGAAAATCTCTGTCTACTGAAATCTTCTGCTCCTTTATCATGGGGTCTTCTGGGGCTGAGAGTGTATGACACACTCATAGTCACCCAGTGGGTTTTCTTGGCTGAGTGAAGAATCAAACTCTGGTCTCCAGGATCATAGTCCAATGCCCAAACCACTACAGAATACTGGTTCTCACACTGCGCTGGCTCTCCTTGAATTAAAGAAGGGTATTTCATCTGAAAAAAACCTGGAATTCAAGGAACACTGGAAGGTTCAGTTTGCTGGGACTTAGAACCCAAATATTGTCAAGATGAGCCTGAGGCAGGAGCCAGAGGAAAAGCTGTAAAAGGAGAAGGGTGTATGTAATCCTCACAAGCTAAACTGGTTCCCCCAGGGAGAGGCAGTAATTATATCCTTCTGCTATAGGAGAGGTAATGGCTCATTAAAACACAGAAATTTCTTCCTTAGAGGAATAAGTCACTGCATGATACGAAGTCCACTAAACTAGATGATCTTGAATCAAGATTTGTGCATATTGTATTAAGTTGCAATACATCACATTATGAGTTTGCAAATTGGTTAAGATGACCCTGTGGGGTCTCTTCCAATTTGTAATTCTTGACTTCAAAATATCTATTCTTTAAGTCTTTAACTACCTTCATCTAAGGAAATTTTATTGTTTGTTTGATTGATTGATTGATTGCATTTATATCCTGTCTTTGTATGCCCAAAGGTACAAAGCAGCTGAGCCCCAGTTAAGCATTGGAACCCCTGAAATGTCTTACCATTCAAAAGTAGGGTTCACACACACAGCTCTGAAGCTCTGAATTGCAATAAACATAGCATGTGAGCACCTGTATGTATCTTTCCATATTTGAGCTATGGTGGCATTTTACAGAGGTTCATCTGTTTTCAGTGGCAGACCACTTTGAGAATTTGGTGAAGGCTATGAATTTCCTTCTCAAAAAAAAAAAAATGCATTAAAACACAGTTTTTGGAGTAACAAGAAGAAAATTAAAGGAGGAAAAATAATTTTTGAGGCCAGTCTGTTGTCTCCCTGAAGTCCATCCAAGGACCCCTAGAGGTCTATGGACCACAGGTTAAGAATCCCCTACAAGTACTGGTTCCTCCCACTATGCAGATTATATTGCAAGTTTCATCTATTTAATTGCTAGCTTTCACTTTCCTGTTAAACACTAGTCAACAGAACAACAAAAACCCCAAAGTATATTCCAAGAGATACTAAATTAAATATATGTCAGCAACACAATCTTTTTCAAGTCCTGTCTGCAAGGAGTCTGAATGCCACCATGAAAAGGCTATGAACCCTGCCAGAAAGAAGCTGGGCTGTACACATACCAGTACTGTCTTAGAATCCTGGTCTGTCAGGAACAAGGCAGCAAGCTAGTTCATGCTCCCTGTTCAGCAAACCAAAGACCTCCTGTTGGTGATTTGTATTTTGTGACATCCAAAGATGCTACCCTGCTTTGTACCTCTGATGATAAGATAGAAAAGTATGTTAGAATATATGGACCAAAGGTCCATAGTTTCAATCATAGAATCATAAAGTTGGAAGAGACCACAAGAGCCATCCAGTCCAACCCCCTGCCATGCAGGAGTACACAAATCAAAGCACTACGGACAGATGGCCATCCAGCCTCTGTTTAAAAACCTCCAAAGAGGGTTTGTTGAGCTGCTCTCCCTCTACGGTCTGTTGAATTAGGTCTGAAGCAACCTGCCTTCTTGTTCTGCCTGAATGTGACCTGTATTTTCTGATTGACTGCTTTAGTCAAAGTTCCAGGCCAGTTCCTCCTCCGTAACTATAGTTTTATGTATTTCTGCAGAGCAGAGGAAAAAATATTCCAGCATCATCATGGCAGATGTTTCCCAGTATGCTGTCAATGTAAGTCTCTCTTCACCATTTCAGTTTGAGCTATGCTAAACTGTGTGCACAATTGCTTGGGGACATCCAGGTTGAATTAATTGAGAGTATGGAGGGTGGTGACTTTTTATGTTAGAGGTGATGATATGAAGAACAGTAGTTCTTGATTGCCTGAGTTATCACTAAAGAGTTTAGAGGAAACCCTTGTATGTCTGACATGGAAGCCTTGTGTAGTGCAGTGGATTCTAGGAAATGTCCTAAAGCAGTCATTTTTTCTCCCCCATCCCAGACCCCACATTCACCCTCAATCCTCACCTGCAAGATGGAACCCATTTCTGTGTTGTTTATATTTCTCTTTAAATTCCACCTCCTACCAAGAGAAAACAACTCCATGTTCTAAATTACCCATCTTGAGGCTGGCTCGTGATACTGTTCTGGGTTCTTGATCTACCAGCTCATCTTGATCTTCCAGAGCAGACACTCACCTCACAAAGGATGCTGTTTAGGCCCATTATTTTTTTAAGTACTTAGGGTTGGGGGAGGGGGCTGTTGCACTTTTAGACAAGTGGTTTCAGTAAAGTTGTTGGGGCGTCATACAAGAAAATAGTTCAGATGTCAATATAAAATCATAATAAATTGGTAAATCCAAATTGGAACCATGGTTTGTTGGGAGGAAACAGGATCAGCATTATATAAAAAAATCTAGAGGAGGGAGTAAAACCTAACTGGCCAGTTCACGTATTGTTCTGGAAGGCTAGGACAAATGGAAATATTTTTGGTCCTTTCCACACCTTACCTAGATCCCAGGTGACATCCTGGTATCTTCCCAGCAGTTCCTTTACTGAGATGGGAGCATGTCTCGAACGCTCCCCCCTGCATCCGGCTGGCTGCTGGTGGATGGTAATGATCAGGACATGCTCCTTCCTTCCGCATTGCAGCCAGCCTCCTCCTGTGCTGCACTGAGGAAGGAAGTGCCTAGATAGTGCTTCCACCCTTTCCACACAGCCCCAGCCAGCGTGGTCATTGCACAAAAGGGGCCTATTGCCCGATTGTTTCTGTTAATAGTATAATGTGCAATACGATGGCTGGGGATGCAACAGGAGCAGAACCATGACAACGTCATGCAATAGCATGTGTCACAGCCCAGCTTCAACACATCCCCATGCCAGGATGGAGCTGTAGTGCAGAAATGACCTTCGTCTGGAATCAAAGAGTCAATGGAATGTTGCCGTGGAGGGCATTCCCTGAACAGGATGTTATGGCGGAAAAGGCACACTGATGGGTCATCACCCACCCAACTTCAGGTGGTAATGAGATCTTACTAAATCCCCCCTCCCTCACGCTCTCTCTCTCACACACACCACCCTCCTTCAGCTGCCCAAATTTTAGGAAAAGATCAATAATGGTTGGTATGTCATCTTTCAGAAAACTTTGTCCACCATAACTGATCTCATTAAGGTAACCTCAGTCAGCTTTCAAAACTTCCCAGAAGAGCTTGAAACCAATGAAATGAGCTAACAGAAAAATGTCAGGGAAGTGAATATGGATATGCCCATGTCTCACTTGCTTTCTTGTGTCCTCCAGCACCTGGTGACCTTCTCAATTGGTGAAGAAGATGACTTGGCCTCTGTGGAGGATGCCACCAGGAAACTGTCCGTTATGGATGCTCAAGGGAAGATCTGGGTACAAGAAATGCTGCTTCAAGTCAATGGATCGGCCATCAAGCTCTTTGACATAGACTCAAAGGTGAAGGGGCAACCAAGTACTGTGTTGATGGGAGGCTCACATGGTTAGACCTTCTGCAGAGCTTGGAAGGAAAAGTAACAAATAACACAGTTCATTACAAGCAGTTATGTTTTAGTGTGTAACACAGGTACAATGAAGTTACATTTCAAATGTAATGCAACAAGAAAGAATAAAATTACTAATGCAGTGAATAACAGCCACTAATTAGTTTTTAAGAGGAAGTGAGGCATTTTGGCAGGAATGTATTTATTTATTTATTTATTTATTTTGACAGGCAAAAAGGCAACTCTAAGCAGGTTTTTTTTCCTCTCAAAGGGGTGGAGTGACAAGAAAGTAACAAAAATAAGTTACTGCCATGAACATAGCAATAAGTGATTATAACAGGTATCAAGAACTGTAAAGATAAACAGAAACAAACTCTAAAAAGTATGGTAACTCCCAGTCATGATCCCTGTGTTGCAATACCTCCTCTTTAGAGAAGAATCCATACTGGTGTCCTGGAGCAGCATAACTTTGGGTGACTTTGTCTCCCTCTATAGGACGAACTGGAGAACTATGGATTAGCCGCTGTGGCTCGTTGTGAGGTTGTTAGACCTGAGTCCCGCTCCCAGCCCTTGCTTCTGCTCGTGTGCCAGGAACCCAGTCAGCTAAAACCTGATGTCCACTTCTTTGAGTGCAACCACACTGGGGTAAGGAAATTGTGCACTGTTTGGGAACCGATTCTGTGGTGTCGTCTTTTTTCCACCCACTTCCAGCTGCAGGAGACTTACCTAAAGCATGTATTCTTTGGGTTGTGAGGGAAGAGAAAACAGCAGAGTTCTGTCCACTATTACCCTGTGTACTGGGGGTCCCGGGAGGGACACCAAAATGTGCTCAACTAAAGTTGGGGAAAATTAGCTCAGAGCGCTGCTTAGCAATACGAGAGGCAGGGTAACGTAGCGAGATCTTGAACCCTATGTCTACGGGGTCGGGTCGAGTCAAGTAGCATGCAGAAGTCGAAGCAATAAATGATGTTTTATTAAACACAAGCAAAACAGTGTATGCAACACACTCATACAAGATAACTAAAGAAAATAAAGGTTGGAGTAGTACAGAGGGATTTTTAGAGGGATTACTGGTTTGGGTGATGCTTCACCTGTCCTGAAGCCCAGAAAAATAGAGAGCGAGGCTGGAGTGCGATGTAGCTCAGCACGTGGAGCTGAGGGGAGGCTCGCCAAGCAAAGCGGTAGCAAGGTGGGATGAAACTCGGGAGCGTTCCGAGGAGGGTCTCGGAATCAGGGGTTTTTATAAGGAGAATGTTACTGCAGGCTATGCCGTACTTGGGGGGAAAAAATAGATTTGGAGTTGGAGACAAAGCCTCCGAAAGGTCAGAATCTGAATGACTGAGTTATCGAAACGGTTCTCAATAGAGTAGCCAGTATGCAAACGCAGAGTAGTTGGGTATTGTATAGGTTACCCATTAAGCTGCCAGCGCGGGGCAGAGGCTCTTTTGTAAGTGGCGTGCATACCTGATTAGAGTACTTGCCTGGAGGTCTCCTAAAGCAGTGAGTCAGTTATTTCTGGCCTGCCTATATTGTAGTTTGAATATTACGGCATTTAACGGCCAAGCTTGTTTACGTGCTTGTCCGGTGGCCTCGCAAGCACGTGGAGAGGAATAGAGAAGTGAAGCCGAATAGTGATATCAAGAGGATATCTTTTAATATCCCCAAAGGTCGGACTAGCCTGACCAAGCTTTCAACCTGATTTCCCTTTTGCTTTTCCAGGCAGAACTGATCCGACAGGACATTAACAGTGCTTTGCTGGACTTCAAGTCAGGAGGAAATGCGCAACGGAAGGAAGCACTCAGGTGAATAAAGACCCATACATCTGTGGAGCTAAAGGAATGAGAAAACTGGGATTAAAAATATGTGAGGATGAAAATATGCCTTCCTCACAAGCACCAAATATTTATGCCCTGATGTGTGCATAATCTAAGCAACAGTAACTATAAAGGAGGTCAGTTTGGGTGTATTACTGAATTCGTCCCTGGATGCTCAAGTTTTGGTGCTGGCAACGAAAGGGCATTTGTACAGTTGAAGCTAGTGTACCATCTGTGCCTCTTCCTGGAGATGTCTGATCTGACCACAGTAACACACCTCTTTCTTACATCCTGTTTAGACTGCTGGAATGTGCTCTGTGTGGGGCTGTCTTTGAAAATGTTTGGAAATTTCAACTTTCCAAAATATTGCAGCCCAGCTGCTGACCTGGGCCAGGTATAGCGAGGATGTGAGTCACTTGTCACGACAGCTTTGCTCACTACTGATCTTTTTCCAGAGTGCTGATTCCAACCTAGAAATCCCTAAACAGGATAGACCTAAGGCATCTGAACAATTCTGTGTTCTCTTTTGAGCCCAATGAAGCTTTAAAATCTTTGGAGGAAGATGTCTTCTTGGTTCTACCACCCTCAGAGAACCCATGTGGAGGTTTTACAGCAACTTTTGAATTAAACAAATGAAGAGTTTCCATTACTTTTCTTTTTTTATCCATGCCAGGCAATGTTTCACCTGCCACATTTCTGCCTGGCAGATTGCTCTGAAAGGCATGGGAATATGCCTACACTTAAAAACACTGGGCTCTTGGGTAGTTATGAGAACCAGGATTCTTCTGTTGTCTGGATGAGTAATGTAAGCTAGAGGATCAGAGAGATCTAGAACAGAGGAAAATCCTTCCCTCTTTATCTCAGCTGCTTGCTTTGTCTCTCATCTACAGAGCTACCCAGAAGTGGATTGGCAGCCAAACACAACGGCCTCAGGAGACCCTCCCTCAGCCTCTCCGAAAGATGCCTTCCAGGACGAAGGTCATTGCGCCAGAGCAAAAAGAGAATGGTGAGACAGTAGCTCTCAATCCAAACCTGCTGCAGTTTAGTGTACACTTCCATACTAAAGGATACATTTGGGGTAAAAAGAAGGTTCTCTCACTTACTGAGCATGTGATTTATAGGCAGAAGGTTTCTACGGCCAGCCTTTGGCCTTTCTTTTAAACCGTTCTCAATTGGAAGAGCCACTCTTTGCCAATAGAGACAGCCGTGATCTGGATCAGCCAGTGGTAGGACTCAGTATAAAGCAGTGTCACATGTTTACTGAAAATGACAAGCTTCACATAGTCAGTGGATTCAACAAGACCAAATCCAGAGAAAACCTGTATGGAAACACATCACACCTCTCAGGACTCCATAGGACACAGCCATTGCAGTTAAAGTGGAATCATAGTTCTATACTCTAGTATGATAAGGCCCTCAGTTGTCTTCCTCAACTGCTAGACAGTAACCTAGAGATCTTCCTAATTTGGCAGTCAGAGACATTAATGTCCTACATTTCTTCTGGTCCCCTCATTCACTGTGTTTGCAAGGTGAACAAAAGCTTTGGCCATTTCCTCACTAGACTGTTATAATGCTCAAAGGCCCCTCCCTCAACTGCAAACCCCAGGATTCCATAGGATGTTGAAAGTGGAATAATAGCACTATACCAGTCTAGTGTGGAAATGGCCTTTTTTTTCCAGCTGTTGCTTTAGTTAGCAAAAAAGAGATTGGATGTGTCATAGCTAAAAGGATTGGATGCATCACAGACAAGTAGTTTCCTGGTGGAGACTGTTCCAAAAAAGACGTAATCCATAGTCTCTCACCAGTACTCTAACCTCCTGACTCTTTTGACTTCCAGACCTCTTGGCAGGGGAAATTGACCCAGCTTTCATCCGTGCTGAGAAAGATGTGGTAAGTTAGCTGGAAGGACATGATAAATAGAATGGCCTTTAAATTAGGTTAGATTAATGGGAGGTACATGTGCTTGCAAGAGGCAGGACTTATGCATTTGCTTATATTGCTCCTGTCCCTGCCCCCTGCTTTTTTCTTTTGTCCCTGGCACAAGCTTAGTTACCTTTAGTAGATGCAAAGTGGCAAACAGTGATGAAAAGAGCTATACTTATGACATTTCTGTCTGCTGTACAGCTGTTGAAAGCACAGAATCTGTTTGGGCACTTTGGTATATCAGGACATTTTTAAAAAAAACATAAAAAATATAGTTGATGTCATATGGAGGTCAAATGGTGTACACTATCTTCTCCCTGTAAAATACTTGGGGAAATTTTTTTTTTAATTCTATTGAAGTGCTTCATGGAGGCTTGGTGGTAACTCTTTGTGCACAGCCCTCAGATCACATGTTGTTTGTGTTTCTGCCCACCAACGGTCTGCTGAGTGTGAAGCTGTTTTGGGTTTTGTGTGTGTTTTGGTTTGGTTTTTGTTACTCATATGTGCAACTTGCTTTTCCTTCGAGAAATTCACAGTGGGTTTCTCCACCAGCCTCCCAGCAGTCATCTTCATAACAGTCTTGTAAAATGGGATAAGAGACAGAAGGTGTATCCATTCTGCAGAAGCATAGCAGTTTGATGTCACTTTACCTGCCATGGCTTCTCCCTATGGAATCCTGGTATTTTTAGTTTAGTAAGGCACTGGAACTCTGTGAGAGAAAACTATGCATCCCAGGATTCCATAGGATGGGGCCACAGCAGTTAAAAGTGATATCAAACTGCTATAGTAGGGAAGTGTGGATACTATCCTTGACAGGATACATAAAGTCATCCTGTTGGACCTAAACTATATGTGGTAGAGATGCATGCATGCTGTTGACCCATCTCTTGCTTCTTTATTAAATTGTGGGGTAAAGGATAATACAGTATCTGCTAGGGACCAGGATCCTCCATGGATACCAAAATTCGTGGATGCTCAAGTCCCATTATGTGCAATGGTGTAGTAAAATACTGTCCTTTATATAAAATGGCAAAATCAAAGTTTGTTCTTGGATTTTTTATTTGTCTTGATTTTATTTTTGGGGAATATTTTCAAGCCACGGTTGGTTGATGGATATTTAATAAAAATAAATTGGGGGAAAAAAAGAATCAGCAGATATGGAGGGCCGACTGTATAGCTTCATCGTATCAATATTTTTCCACCCATTTTCTCCACTTCACTGCCTACAGTTTGCAGGAGAGCAGGGAAAATGCTAATGCAGTGATTTTACCCTAAGCCTCCCCACCCAGCTCCACCCCCACAACACATTTATGGGGAGGAGGTGAGCTGCACACATGGATCTTCCTAATCTGTTTTTTCATGTGTCAGCTTTATAACTGAGTGGGAATTTGCAATGAGGCTTTCTTGTCCAATTCCATCTGGCCTCTGCTCCACCACAGTGGCTCTTGTAGTCTTCTTAGTTGGAGAAGAGATGACAAATGTTCCCAACTCTGACAGTCACAGGGCTGATCGTCTGTTAGAAGGAATCTCCAAGCTGATACACCTTCTCTCTTTCATTTTCTCCCCCAGCCTGTGATCTGAGTGACAACAGATAAACAAAAGGTGTTTTTTAATCTTCCTGTTTTGTTTCCCATTCATATTAGTTATATCTGCAGTGGTGAGGAAAGTGAACAAATTCTTCCTCCTCCTTTTCACATACACAGTCAGCCCTCCATATTCACTAGGGTTAGGAGTGCAGGACCCTAACAAAAGTGGAAAAATCACAAATATCAAAATGTGTCTGTGTGCCTGTGGGAAGGGGGCCAAGCCATGTTGAGGAGAGCGGGCACACAGGGTCCAAATCAGGTCAGGGAAAGTGGGTGGGTTGGCATGGTGGCCCTGGACTTCCTTGCTTTCTCTTGCCCATCTCCTCCCTTGGGTGTGTGGGGGGCCTCGGGAGAGGGTTTGTGGTGCTGAGAAATTGGGCTAGTAGCCATCCTTAGCTGGTCAGGCAGTGGCTGATTGAGGAGGAGGAAGAGGACCAGAGACAGGTTTTTAAAGGGCTGCGCAGCCTGATCAGAGCCACTAAGAGGGAAGGTTCCCTTGGAAAAGAAGTGCTGCCGGGGGGGGGGGGGGCAGGGTTGGAGAAACTTGCAAGTAATCAAATCCATGAAAGTCAAATCCACAAATGTGGAGGGCCAACTGTACAAAGTGTCCTTCTTTAATCACTGAGTAATGGCAAATATCCCCTCCTTTCACATAAGGGTTTAGTTGAGAAATTTCTTGCATAAATAGATCTAAGCTCCAGCTGTTTTTAGAAACTAAGGCTGCAATCCTGTACTTGCATATCTAGAAGTGACCCCCTCTCCACTCAGTAAAATCTTTCTTTTGAGCCGATGTGTAAGGATTGTACAATAAACCCTGCCGTGCGGTTCTCACGGGCTGAACTGTGTGTGCGGTGTAGCACCTAAATGTTATCTCTTCTCTCTCTTTTGTGTCTGTGGATGGCAGGAGCTGTTGAACCGGGTTTTTGATGACGTGGAAGCCTTCGTGGGGAAGCTGCAGAAATGTGCTGAAGCTTTCCGCGTACTGGATCAACGCAAACGTTCTTCCAGAGGGCGACGCCGAGAACCAGGAGGTGAGAGCTAGATGCAGTGATATCAGCTGCCTCTAAGGTTGTCACATCTCAGGAACTGGCCCTGAGTCTCCAGTTTTTGTGGGTCATATCCAGGTGGGAGATGAGGCTGCAAATTCCACAGGTTAGGGGTTCAGTTCTGGGCAAGAGAAAAGAGCTGTGTGCAAATCTCTAGTTCAGCTAGAGGAGGAGCAGCTTGCTATAATTCGCAAGGCTTAATTGATTTGTTGATGCAACTTGCAAAGACTCTTGAATGGGGTCTATATATTTACTTAGTTTCTTCCTTCCTTTCTAGTCATTATAGTGCCAGAGCTTACCCTCTGCTCCATCTTCTGGCTAGAAGCCATTAGGCTAGAATAAATGTTCTTTATATTGCCTCCCTAAATAAGTGAGAAGGAATAATCCCCTAATTTCTCCTAAACATCCCCTTTAATTAAGATTTCTGTCTTAATTTCCAAACAGGAAAATGTTATCTCTCTTCATCTATCTGTGTGGGTGTGTGTGCTTGAATGAAAAGCTCTAACTAACTGTGGTTGGTGCTTAATGGGTAACACTTAGTGACATCACCAGGGGTTGTCCATAAGTCTCAGATTTTGGCCCAGAAACCTTGGGGATGATCCTGAATTGGCCAGCCCACCTACCTCCCTTCCCTGCCATGACAGCTGGCAAGCCATGATAAAATGGAATGGATTCCAACCTGGGAGGTGGAAATTAACAGATTCAGTCACAGCTCTGAGAGGCTTGCTAACTAATGGGCCTCACTTCACATACATGTTTTGACACAGCACACAATAAAATCATGATGCTGAGCATGTACTAGACCCCCCCCCCCCCAATATTTGATAGATGAAAACTGGGACAAGTGTGGCCGAGCAATATCAGAGTGTGGTCAAGATGGCAAAACTTATTAATGAGGAAGAACACACAAGCTAGGAGATCCTGCAGCAGTTTGCTTTTGCCTGAGTCTACTGGGAAGGACCAGATTCCACCCCCTCCTTCCCTTTCCCTGTGCCGAGTTAATGGAGTGTCAACTACTTTTGCATTTCAGCTGAGTTTGCACCAGTGGAAACAAGCTGGGGACAAAGGGGGAAAGGGGGAGGAGGAGAAACTAGGGCATTTTAAAAACAGCTGAAAAAGTAGTTCAACAGAGGATTAATCAGGACTGTCCCTGCCAGGTCAGGACAGTAGGAGGGTATGACAGAGGGTATGGAAGCTTTCAGAACCACCAGGACCAGGGTTTGTATAATGGATTCTGGACCAGGAGGTAAACTTTAGCAGTCTGCAGCAAAGGATTACTGTAAAGTATAAGACAAAGCCCTGACACATTTGTCTGTCTTGGTTGTACCCACAGAGGGACTCCTGACGATCCGAGCTCGTCCTCCTTCCCAGGAGGAGTTTGAAGACACACTGGCTAAGATCAAATATTGTTTCAGCCTTCTGGTGAGCTTTGTTGGATGCTTTTTTCTCCCAAGAAAGCAGAAGGTGGTCTGCCTAGCTGATGCTAACTGGCTGGCTAATGCTAAGAGGTCATACTTTTATTTCCACCATCTAGGCAAGACTGAGGCCTAACATCACAAACCCCACCTCTGAGGAGCTGATACATTTTCTCTTCAACCCTCTGAAGATGGTACGTTGTGGCTCCAAATGAGAGTTTTGTGGGATTGTGCAGTGATTCCTGAGCAGTACCAATTAGATGGCAGATGTGGAACTGAAGCCCATGTTGGAAAAAAAAATTCCTTGCACACCGAAAAGTAACATGTCTGGGGGACAGCTAGCCTAGAACATCTCTCCTTGACAAGCTAGAGTTCCATGGGCAATGAGTGGTATTTTTCTGAAACAATTGTATGATTCCGTCACTGGCTACAATACTGTTGCGAGGAAACACATTTTTCTTTGAGAGAGGAACTGGAGTCAGGCATCTACCTGTTTTAGGGAGCCCCTTGTTCTGTGTTCTGATTCTCATATTCCACTTCAGATTGTGGAGTCTTCTGGGGGACCAGCATTTGCTTCTGAAGTGCGCAATCCCATGTTGACCCTGGAGGCAGTCACATTGATGCGCAGCTGCCTAGAGGAACAGGAAGCTGAGCTGTGGCATTCACTGGGAGACTACTGGATCAGGCCAAGGTACGGGATAAGGAGATGGGACTTGTCTGATCTGCGGTTATTTGTTCCTCCTCAAATGCTCAGATGCTTCTAGTGAATTAGACACATTTTCATGGTGGGCTCAGAGTTTTATAGTGGCATCTGGTGGCTTCTATGTCAGTGGGGTGGCAAACTCACCCCAACTTTTAGTCTAGTATTTAAAGCAGCTGTCCAAGGTTTAGAACCATAGACTTAGCACTTTGGATAGCTAAATTATAGTTGAGACCAAAACCAGAGTCCTGCTGACATGTGAAGGACTAGCTGCAATTGGCATTTTACCAGCTGCATGCAGATCAGTCAAGTGGTTTTGGCAACTTTAATCAGAAACATATGAAGATTGCTTTTTCAGTATGTGATTGAAGAATTCATAGTTTCACTTATTTTTCCCCCTCAATTTTTATTATTTCTGTCAATTCATTCCTGCCTCCCTCTCTCTCTGACTTGCTCTCCCCCAGACTGGACTTCCCCAGGGACTCTACGACTCCCTATATCCCAATTTTTAAAAGTGGCTGGGAGCCACCACACCTGGACCCCTCTGGGCAGCCTTGGGAAGATCCAGTAGAGATGCAACACCGGCACGAAGAACGTCGCGCTCAGGTGAGTCTGGATGTACAAAGCCAGTGAAATGAACAGATGCAAAAATCACTTCAAGGGCATATGTAAAAAGTGCTGCTATTGTTTGGGGTGAGGAAAGATATGGGTTTTCCTTGCCTGTAGTAAACTGCATGGCTTGCTTAAGGAATCTATTGCACAAAGAGGCCATCTTCGTACATTTTGATCCCTAAGATTTAGACAGCCTATTTGTTTGGTGTTGAGTGATGTTGTTGTTGTTGTTGTTGTTGTGATATGGGTAATAAGAATCTGGTGAAAGCAAGTTGTCTGAAAGCCCATAACAAACAACTCTTGGATTCTACAACTACTGCACATTCTGCATTACAGACTTTGGCACATTGGATATTTTTGAACAGAAAACAACAACTTCCATTTCAATTCCTCCGTTTGGTGACTTCAAAAGTTACATATACCACTGGAATGGGGAAAATGCAGCATGCAGCGTGTCCTCCAGAATCCTCCCAAAGTTTTTGCCCCTGAATGCTGCCTGGGGTGTATTTGCCACGTCCTTGGCTCCTGAGGTTGTTTGAGGCCCAGAAGAAGCCTTTCTTTTCAACTGGAAAAGTGACCTGGAAGTTGAGTTCTTGACAGCTTCATATTGATAAAAAAAGCTTCTTGGGAGCTTAAGAGATGGAAATTACCCCCATACTCTTGAGAGGTTGTTTGAGGGCATTTGAATAAAAAGGGTTATTTTTTTCCCCACAGAATTTTTAATGGGAGGGTGTAAAGCTCTCCAAGCTTCCTGGGGGGAGAATACATACTCCTAACCTCAGCATGTGATTTAGTACAGGCTGGTTATATGTTCAGCCTCAAACCACCCAGAGAGGAGAAACCTTTGCTTCTCTCACTGCCACCGTACAGATGGGATTATTGTCCAGAGTTCTGAACCTGGGGCTGTGAAAACTGTTTCCTCTGCAGTCTTACTCATATCTCCATACCACAGTTCCTGCCTGTCCGTTTATCTTGCTGTTGTGTGCTTTTGTTGTTTCCAATTTATGGCTACCCTAAGGCAAACCTGTCATGGGGTTTTCTTGGCAAGATTTATTAAGAGGATATTTGCCACTGCCTTCTTCTAAGTTTGAGAGAGTGCAACGCGTCCAAGGTCACCAAACAGGTTTCCACAGCTGAGCAGAGATTCAAGCCCTGGTCTCCCAGAGTCCTAGTCCAACACTCAAAACACTACAGCATGCTGTTTTTCATCTATCTGTCTGTCATATTTGTGTTTCTCCCTTCCTTCAAAGAATTGTTGGCATCCATTGGGGTTCATTTGTACTGCAGAGCCTAATTTAACTCACATGGTGGTTAAGACTGTAATTTGGGCCATTTCCACACTAGGCTGTTATAGCGCTATGATTCCAGCTGGTCCCTCCCAAAACTGCAAACCCCAGGATTCCATAGGATGTTGAAACTGGAATCATAGCGCTATAACAGCCTAGTGTGGAAATGGCTTAAGAGCCCAGCGGGTCATATCCACAATCTGCACGGGGACTTGTACCCAGGTCTTGCTGGTCAGAGTTCAGCATCTACCTCAAAACGGCTGTCATGATTTATTCTGGTTCATAAACCAGAGGCAGAATGTATCTTGAGCTGAGACAGGCAATTGGTAGCCCTCCAAATGTTGTCAGACGTCAACTCCCAATGGCTCTAGCCAATGTAGCCAATGTGGAAGGATGATGGGTGTCCAGAAAGATTTGGACAGCCACACATTGCCCATCTTTGATCTCAAGGCTGGCATTGACTACATCACTATCGGTCCCATCATACTACACAATTATAGCATTATATCCCACTTTAAGTGCCATGGCAACATCTTATGAAATCCTGGAGTTTGTGGTTTCTTGAGGACGCAGAGCTTTCTGTTTGGGAATTCTAAAGACCCCTCCCTAAACTACAAAGCCCAGGATTCCACAAGATGAAGCCACGTCAAATAAAATGACATCATAGAGCTATAATTGTGTGGTGTGAAAGGGCCCTATGACTTAATGCTAGTAAGCTGAAGGTGGTGATTGAGGAAGCTGCTTCCCTTTGGGGAATGTTGGGATAACTGTGATGACTTGATAGTTCACTGCTTCTGTTTACTTCCTCATCTCCTCTTTTACAGCAATCAGCTCCCACAATTGCAGCCAATGGGTAAGTCCCTTCCAAGTATTCAACTTGAGATGTCTTGGGAGATGAATGGACTTTGGAATAGAGGGTTGGAAGGATTTGGGAAGCCAAGGGGAAAGGACAGTGAGGAGGAGAGGTGAGGCTCCTGAGGGATAGGATGGGATGAGTAAGGCTAAGAGGTATATTTTTCTAGTCATAAAAATGTTTTTAAAAAATCAGAATCTAATAGACTATGTCCATTTTCCTGCTCTATTGTACCAGAGATCACAAAATATTGGCATTTAATTTTTTTTAATAATATCTTTATTAATAATTTCTAAAAAACACTAAAATTCTATGAACATATAAGAAAAAAGGAAAAACAGCATGAAGAAAACATGAAGTATGAGAATTAGAAATTAAAAAATAAAGAGAAAGAAAAGAAAAAATAGGAAAAGGGATGATCTCCATTCTCCCTTTAAATGGAAATTGTTTCAAGCCTCTCAAAGGTAATATCTAGCAATTCTGAAATACCTGCATTTTATAAGGCTGTTCCCTTTCCTGTTTTTCTTTAAACCGCCTCAGCTGCAAACTCTTTCATTCCTGTCACCAAGAAGATACACACCTGGAAGGCTAAGACTTTAAAACTATGGTTTCACAACAGAAAAAAACTTGAACAAGGCCAGGGCCCAGTGAAGTCTTGTGTATTTTTAGAGCCTGGGGAGCCTAGCACAACAGCGAGAGGGCATGGGGTGATATAAAGCTGAATTTACACTGAACTGGACTGTTGGACATTCCAGTTCAATATTTTCTACTCTGAGATGGCAGAGATTCCCCAAAGTCTCAGGAAGGAAAAGATCTTAACTGAGCTTTCCCATTTCCTCCATGGAGAACATGTACGCTGCCACTGCACTCTGTCTTCACTCTGGCACAGGGAATGGTGGGACCGGTATCCATAGCCCTAAGGAGAAAGCAAAAACCAATTCCCATCACTGAACTACACCTACTGTCCCTTAATGAAGCCTGAATTACACAGAATGCCTAACCCAGGCATTTTTTCCACTGAATCTGCATCATGTGCTCCTAAGCTGGGCCCTGGAGAGTAAGGGTGGGCATTGCAATGACGGTGAGGTTGCAGTATTGACGGTCTTCTAATGGGAAACTTGGAGGAGGGTATGTGGTTTGTCCATGCAAATGTTGGGTAATGTTTAAAGGTATGGAGGGGACTTCCTTGGGCAGAGAATAATCATGGGCCATGGGTTGATGGGGAGCTTAAATAAATTGTAAATTGCTTTTTTCCCACACCCTTAAAGCTGTTTTCTTTTTCTCTCTGTCTTTCTGCACTGGGTGTAGGTGGGTCAGGTGGTGAGCAGGGAGCCAGTGATATGAGCTAAATAGTGAGGTAGTGGTGGGGCGGCCAGGGGTTTAGTTGGGAGAGGGTGGTGGTTTGTGTATATCAATGTTGCAGGTTGCTGAGGTGAGTCAGAGGACAAGTGCGTAGGCTAGGTGATTAACAGCTTTTCTATGTGAGTGAGAACTTCACATTATTGCCTTATATTTGGATTTATAGTACCTATGAGAAAGGAGCATGCCTGCCCACCATCATACTTCAAGGAATGAGGACATCTGAAAAGAGAATCAGGCAGTTGCTACAGAATTCTAAATCAAACTTCCATATTTTATCTGCTTTTAAAAGTCATAGTCTTAGTCCTCTTCAGTGTTGAGGGGAAAAAACTCCTCCACACACACACACTTTTTAAATAACCTATTTATTAAAATATAATTGAGGGGCAGATTCATATCCAGTAGCCAGAGAAGGGAACTGAGATATAGCTTCCAGAGTGTGCTGATATCCCTCCTTTCTGCCATGCTCCTATCAATTCACCATTTTGTAGCATTCCACAACACCTCGTCCTTGACAAGATCAAACCTAATTGCAAACCGAAATAAAATAATCAGGCACATTGGTTCCAAGACTACTTATATGCATTTAATTCTTCTATAACATTCTCCCGTTGAGTAGTTATCTCTTTACAACTATTCTTGGTTGTGGGCCAGGGTGAAAAGAGCATACCAATAATGTATATACTGTCTCAATTATCATGGGTTTCTCATGACATAATCCTGAAAATTGTAACATGATGAAGAAGCTGAGAAATTTTAGCGACCCCTAACTATGGTTCCTGGGAGCTAGTGTGGTATAGTGGTTTGAGCATCACGCTATGACTCTGGAGACTTGCTCAGCCATGGAAACCCACTGGGTGACCTTGGACAAGTCACACTCTCTCAGCCGCAGGAGAATGCAAGAGCAACCCCTCCCTGAACAAATTTTGCCCAGAAAAACCCGTTATAGGGGCACCTTAGAGCCACCATAAGTCTTAAATGACTTGAAGCCACACAAAACTACTACTACAATTCCCAATATTCTCTAAAGAAAGGAAAATCAGTATGAAACCAATTTTTCAAATTCTGCAGTGTAGATATTTCCACAGTGAATCAGTCTAACAAAAGGGAGGGCTGTTAACAACATTTGTCTTGAATGAAAACAGACAAGCAGAATAGAATGAGTCCATTTCACCTTCCCCCACCCATACACACCCAACATGAGGAAGTGGCTGACTACGGATACTATTCCTACTGAAACTATACCAAAGAAGGAATAAGTTCTTTTATAATTCTCAAAATAAATTAAAGCCAGATGCCTCTTTTCCAGCTAAACTAGATATTCTGGATTTGAGGCGTATCTGAGTGCATACAGAAGACAGAGACTGGTTAAGATTCCTACATGTCACTAAAACAATCTAGGCTAGTGACCTCTCCATTTAAATAGGGTGGATTTCTACAGATATTTATGGTGTGATGTTTACATAAAGATGCCACGCACATGTTTCAGTAATGTGTAAAGACTGTGGCTGTCACCTTCAGAAATTTTTCAGAAAATGGGCTGAGCCACATCTATGCTGAAAATAAAAACACAATGAAGTCTAGTGTTGTGACTTCTGCAAAATATCCTTGGCAATTATAGTTCTACAAAAGTGCAAATAATTCTTGGTTAGAGTCCTGGCTACACATTACATTTGCTACCAGAGAAAATTCCGCAGTTGCACACACTGTAAATAGGGAAGCCCCTCTTTCTCTTTTTAGCCGTTAATTTTTGTTGTTTCCTCCACTCACAGAGAGAATTGGCAGCTAGGAAAAGAGAACAGATACAAGAAGGAAAAAGACATCTAACAGCTTCTTTGCTGTGTGTGCATTTCCTATTCAATTGCTTCCAGTTTTCTCTGCCTGTCATTGGGGAAGCCTTCAGAATTTTCATGCGCCAAATATCTCCTGCAGTTGAGTTCTTCTCACACCGGGAAGTTAGGCCATTTAGCCAGGCCTTTCAAGGATCATATAGCTTTCTGCCCTGAATGGATTATGTAAGAGTATATAAGTTGTTCTAAGTGCAGTGGTACTTATACTGAGCCATCAAACGAAGCCAAAGTCGCCATAATCCCATAACTGCCCAACATTGTACACACCACAGTGCCTTGATGTCCCTCTAGGAATGAAGAAGGCTATTTTTGTCATATTTCCTAGACAGAGATAATGGGACTAATTATATGATTTGAGCTCTACTGTGTATTTGCTTATTTAGAGTATTTTAGCTCACCTTTCAGCCACAAAGGCTCACAGAGAGCCTGACAAATTGTTAATTTGACAGTTCCTTGGCTTCAGGTTTACTATCTAAGTAGCCTTTTTATGGTCATTTGTCCCCACATACTCCTCTCTTAAAGAAAATAGACATCTTAGGTCCTACACTGGTCCAACTTTTGTGCAGAGCTTATAGCACGTAAAGGCCCACTTTTCCCTTTCCTAGAATGCTTCTGTGCATCACTGATAGTTTGGCTCCATGGACAGGGAAAATTCTGGGATATTCTCAAATGGCTTTGCTGAACATGATGTTCCCTTTGGTGAGCATTTGAAGGACGGAACAGAAGTCAGACCTATCACTTTGCCCTCCCAATTAGAGCCCTTGCAGAAACATTTAGATTAATGTGAGTCTAGCTACAGAGGAAAGCACACCTTGGCGGCAACTAAACACTCTAATGCGTTTGTGTTGCAATTGGACACACACAATGAGTTCTTAATATAGAACAGCAGAGTGCCTGAAAGAACAAAACAAGATTCCCAGCAACAGCTCAAGAGGGCACGATGAACTTTTCATCCCTTGGATACTTGCGAAGAGATATAGGCTTGGCAGAAAGCAAAGGAAACACAGAGGAAATCCAGTTGTACCCATGAATAAAGCATGGAAAGAAAAAAAACGAGGAGGCCTAGGTGTTCTAAAAAAGACCGTGGGAATGTATCAGAGGAGTAGGGCTTGGGCTATCTTGCAAGGAAGCGGAATTTGTTAGGGCTCCATACATATAGGGAGGAGGCCAGGAACTGGGCTTTTTGGTTTTACTGGGAAAAGAAGATAGAAGAAACTTGTGGGTTTACAGCAAGAAAGTTAGCTTTTGGGACAGGGTGTAGAGAGTAGAAAGGGAAGGAGAAATGACTGGAGATGATACAGAATGTGAGCAGCAAGTGGTGCAGGTCAGCTGCTGTGGAGAGGGGAACAGAAAGGAAATATAACAGGATGAAAACAAGAGGACAGCGGTTTAAAGATGGCGCCCAGAAGAAAGCCGAGAGGGGGACACTAGGCAGCCAGCTAAGGTAGGACTGGGTGGGGGGACGGGACGATTTTCGTTCCTTTTCTTCTTCCTCTCCTGTCGTTCTCTGAACCCTTGACAAAATGTGGGTCCTAGTTGTGAACTTCATTAACTCCAGTTAGGAAAAGGGACACAAAATGGGGAGTTCTCTGGAAGGAAATCCTGTTTATTGTATAAAAGGGACAAGCGGTGTAGACCAATATCTTACTTTTTTTTTAAATTTCTGGCCATTGTCTTGCTTTTCCTTCAGTATCACAGGTTTATTTTTCTTTTTTCTGTTCAGCCATGAATTTTCATTATTTTCTCCATTTAACTGGATGATTTGCTAATCTGAACTGCTGGTGGATGCTAAAAACATGGCTTCTTCAGTCTTCCCCTACCATGTGTTTTTAAGGAGGAAACTGCATCAAAATTGGGGGAGCATGTGTGCTTTGTGGAATTCTGCAAATTCAGCATGTCTTCAGTAAAACTGATCCAAAACTACGGCTGTCAATGACTGATATCTATTGAAAAAACACTGAAATATTTTTAATTTATTAATTATTTGACTTTTTCATCAATGTTTAAATTTCAGTCATTGTACAAATTTCAGGATATTGCCAAACCTCGGTTTTTCTGAGATATTGAAGGAACTGTAAGATACTTACAATTTAATAAACAAAAGCTATTACTCTTCATTAGGCTATGTTTAATATTTTCTTTTTCATATCCTGTTGTACTAATATAACCAAACTAAAATATTATGGAAGAAATAAAACGAGCAAGCCACCATTTTCAGTCCAACTAGCCCCTGATGATTAATCAGCTAAAGGTCTGGTTGATTAAACTTGGGCTATCATCTAATTAAAGAAATTCTTGGTTGATTTTGCATTTAATCTGAAACTGCCAGTATTCATTTATTCACTTACCTGTAGGATGGTATTTGACAGCTGCAATTTTTACAAGACCCTTTATCTAAAACTAATGTGCAAAAAACTGAACAACCCAATTATTCAGAAAAAAATTATTTTGTCATTCAAAATGGATTTATCTATCTGATTCATTAGTTCAGTGCTACAGCTGTGGATTAAACCAAATAAAGGCTATAGCTTTATGTAAAGTTAATAAGCATAAGCATGCACTTCCGGCAGAAATCTTATTTCAGGAAACAGTGAAGGAAAAATGCGAAATTAAATTAAATGCAGCAAGTATACTGATGCAGACGTAGCCTTATGCAGAGTAACTCTTGCCTCTCAGAGTTGAATCCTGGAGCTGCAGATCTCGAACTGCAATTTTAACCTTCGCTAATGTTCTATATGAATTTTATATGTTGCCCCACCTATAATTCAGTATGCTATTCCTTCCTTCTCTTTCCACAGACACAGGCATCCTGACAGCAAGGTGGCAATTTCCACCCATAACTTCACAGCCAGAAACAGCAATGAGCTTTCAGTGCTTCAGGGAGACATATTAGAGGTGAGTTGGTATCCACGGACAACCACAGTGCTTATCGATTGTTGGCAGCATGGGGTCAGGTGAGGTTGGGTTGGATTGGGTGGTTATTTGCATAGATGCTGCTGGACATTATCATAGAGAAGCTGCCTGTATTTGAAAATTACATAGCCGCCAACTGTCCCAATTTGGCAAGGACAGTCTCAATTCATCCCCTGTTGTCCACCCTTTTCGGCTTCTTTTAAAATGCCGTGGTTTCTCTCTCTTCATCCCACTTTCCTCCTTTAACTTACTTCAGTTGCTGCAATCTGAATTCAAAGTACAAAAGTAGTGTGCACCCAGGTAACTCAACAGGGAGGAGAGGAAGGGGTAGAATCTTACCCTTCCCAGTAGGCAAGAGCTTTCCAAACTTTTCATGTTGGCGACACACTTTTTAGACATGCATCATTCTGTGACACAGTAATTCAGTAAGTGGAGTCAGCCCCTCCCCCTGAGCCTGGCCTGCCACTGCCAGGGTCTTCCACAACCTGGGGGAGTGGTAGAGCCAGCCCCTCCACCCGGGCCTGGCCCGCTACCGCCACCCTCACCGGACTCTTTCTTCGCCCAGGGAGGCAAGAGAGGCAGCCCCTCCACCTAGGCCTGGCCTGCCGCGCCGCCCTCCCTGGAGCCTTCCTTGGCCTGGGACAGCTGCGGCAGCAGTGGGAGAGGCAGCCCCTTCACCCACTATGTTCGCGCAACACACCTACACGCTGCGGCCGACACACTAACATGTCACGACACACAGCTTGGAAAGCTCTGCAGTAGGCTGAGGCAAAAGCAAACTGCTGCCGCCTCTCTTACCTTACATGTTCTTCCTCAATAATAACTTTTGCCATCTTGAGCATTCTCCAGTGTTGCTTGGCTGCATATCCCGGTTTTCATTTGTGAGATGTTGGAAGGTATGGAATCAGGAAAATGAAAAATGTAAAGTTGCCTACTTATCCATACTAGTCAGAATTTCCCCTGACAGTTAAGTAGGTCAGTGTCTGCAAATTAGAAGTCTCAGTACTTTTCTCCCCTTGCAGGCCACGGATGTACTTTAAATGAGGAGTACAAGTATGCAAGGCCAAGCAGCTTACTTAAAGATTTTATGGGTTACTAACACTGTTTGTGAGGCTAGATTGAAGCCTGTCTTAATGACACTAAAGAACGTGAGAACTGGGTGTCTTTATTGGACCAACCAAAATGCACAAAAGAAATCATGCCAGCTTTCAAAGCTTCACTGGTTTCTTCATCAGACAAAGATGTTAAAAATCATCCAGAAGAATTATGTTAGAGTCACAGGCCTGCTTTTTTATCTCAGCTGTTACTTCTGTTGTCAGATGGTCTTGAGCGAAATCAATGCAGACAGAAGTCACTCCTCTCCTGGGCTGTGAGAGGACCAGAGACAATGGGCAGTTAAAGACAGGCAATAAAATTTCAAACCCATTAAGCAGCAGCCAAATAATTTCCATTGAGATCCAGTAAACTCTGTCTGGTGCAGGGCCAACTGCTTCTTTCTTTTATTTTATTGCCTGTGTTTTTACATTTTTAACATCTTTGCCTGATGATGAAGCCAGTGAAGCTTCGAAAGCCTGCATGATGCATTTTATGCGTTGGAGCTGGCCCAAAGCTAATGCTGCTTTATAGGTTTGGGATTTGGTTGTATTTTGCTGTATGCCCAACACAGCTACCCCAAATACAAGAACTGGGTAGAACTTTGTTTCTGCTTAGCAGTCGACATTTCTTTTTCATTTGCTGATAGGTTTTGGATGACAGCAAGAAATGGTGGAAAGTTCAGAACCGCTATGGACAAGTTGGCTATGTCCCTTATAATATTCTTAGCCCAGTTCTAACTGGAGAGGATTCTAATGTCCAGAACCACAAGAGAACTGCCCAGATCAATGGGACCAGTCCTGTGATAAGCAAGGTGAGCTGGACTTCAGCAATTGAGGCATTTTTGTTTGTTTCTACTTCTGCTAATGCTTTTTTCCCCCTCACCAATTATCTACAGATAATTTGAAATGAAAATTCAGTGTATAATACAGTAGGGAAAAGGAATGAAAACTACCATCAGCGCCAAGAAGGGAGGCAGTATAAAAATAGACAAATTTAGAAAAGGGAGCTAAGGGGGCTGAATGTTCTAGATATTTATAAATTGACAAATATTGAGGAAAGAATAATTAGGAAACTTTATTTTAAAAAATCATGAGAATTTAGGGTGAGCCAATAAAACTGAATGTCCATAGTTTGGGAGCAGCTAAAATGAAGGGATTGGAGAAAATCACAATACTATCAACAGCTGTTATGTCCAAAGGCAGTGGCTTCCCTTTATTGCCACTGTTCAGGTGTAAGTGTCATTGTTCAGGAACAGAAAAACAGCCCTGCCCTACACAGCAGAATGGGAAGTCTCCATAGACTTGAGGACTTGGAGGTTTGTGGAAATACCAAAATAGAGCTGGGGAAGATCTTACGTGATTGAGAGGAGCCACAGAACAATCCACTGAGCCCAGTGGCCATGGGATGCTGACTGACTTGATGGGCTGCAGGAAGAAAGGAAAGGAGTATTGTGGGAGAAGCTGTGGCTGAAGAATTTAAACAGTAAGCAGGAATCCCAGTGCTGTAGCGCTTCATTACAGGGTCTACATATCCCTTTAAATACTAAACACTAAGGAAAGACAAGAAAGTGTTGTTGCTGCCTTCCTGCCTTGCATGTGAGCTTGTTTGTCAGCAGAATCTCCCTGGAAACAGGGCATTGGATTAGGTGAAAAACAGAAGTTTACAGATGCTGGAAATGGAACAAACACAAAACAATGGCCTAAGTAGGTCTGTAGGAACCAAACTATTGAGGGGCGTCCATGTTAAAACCAGCCACCCTGGAAGGTCAGGGCAGCTACTGGCACCAGTAGTATAAGATGTTCCTTCTGACCTCCCCACCAGAAAAAAAATTAAAAGTCAACCTATTAATTTTGCTTATTTTCCCCTCTTCTTAGAAAACTCCACCCCAGGCGCCACCAAAGATCAAAGGTGTATACTCCAATGGCAGGTCCTGGGCCAGCACAGAGGGGCTTAATATGGACCTGAGTGAGCGAGGTAAGACCCTCTTCCCTTACAAAGGAAGTAGAGAAACCCAAAGAGGCCAACCTGATTCTTTTCCCTGAGAACTGGTCCAAGTGACTAGGGAAAAAATCTTGGCACAGAGCAGGGGACTTTTTGTCCCACTGACTCTTGTATTACTGCAAGGATAACAGGTTGGCTTCTGGTCCAGTCAGAGTATAAAACTGTTGAAATGCGGTAGAGTTCTTGTTGCTGTTCACGCCTCTGCAATAAAATTTCTATACTTCCTTGGGGAGTCCCAAATCCTGCTTCTAGAACAGATTTGAAACAGTTAGCACTAGTTGGCAGTGAAAAGCCAAAGCTGCTGTTGTGTGCCTTCAACTCATTTCTGGCTCATAGTGATCCTAATGTGAACCTAGAGAACCAACATCAGATAGTGGTTTTAGTGTTGGACTACAACCGTAGAGACCAGGATTTGATTCCCTGCTCGGCCACAGAAACCCACCCGGTGACCTTGGGCATGTCACACACTCTCAACCCTGAAAAACCCTGTGATAAGTTCACCTTAGGGTTGCCATAAGTCAGAAACAACTTGAAGGCACACAACAACAAGGTGAATCTATCATGCGGCTTTTTTGGCAAGATTCGTTCAGAGAGGGTTTGTCCTTGTCTTCCTCTGAGGCTGAGAGAGTGTGACTTACCCAAGGTTCCCCCATGGATTTTCATGGCTGAGTGAGGATTCAAACCCTGGCCTCCCAAAGTTCTAATTCAACACTCAAACTGCTACACCACTACACAAAGTGGAAAGTAATATAGCATATAATTATAGCTATCCTTAAATTAGTGTACTAGAGGATTCTCTAGAAGGGATATGGCTGACATTTTGAACTCTGCTGGAGGCTGTTGTATTGGGCTGTGGGAAGCAAAGTTAATTCTTTCTGCCTATCCATCCAAATGTTTACAATTACATCTGACCATGTGTAACATTGCTTCCTGCTCTGACAGAGCGTTTCAACACCGTTAATGAGGAGCTTGCCCTAAGGCTGGCCAATGGGTCAGCTGGCCGCAAAAATCTTCACATCCAGCGTGCTCCAGATACCAGCGTACCTTTAGGTTATGATTCAGATGCTGCTCAAGTCCGGACCTGGCTAGAGGCCAAGGGGTTCAACCCATTGTGAGTTGGTTTTCTTTTTTAAAAAAGAAATCTTACAGAGGGTTTGGGGGTTGACAATAAGTCCAAGTATATATTCCTTGATGTCTGCCAAAACAGCCTTTCTCTTATTGGATGGCACTAGCACATATAAAATTTCATGTTGGGTGCCGGCCAATCATAACAACTGCATATGTCAGCTTAACCCACTCATTTTCCCTAGCTGGCAGGCATCTGATCGTTTTATGAGCAACTTTCCAATTGGCCCCCATACAGAGCAGCTGCTGCTTTCTTGACCAGCTCAATAACATACAGCTTCTCATGAGTTGCCATTGCTTTATTTTTAGCTAGGGATTCTACATCCCTGACTAATGCTGGCTAAATGTGAAAGACGTAGCTGCGTTAGTCTGTTGCAGCATGAAAAAGGAAAAAGGGAGGAGGAGAAGGAAAGCAATCTAGCAGCACCTTTGAGACTGATTCTTATTTTAGCATGAATTTTCTTGGATATCAGTCCACTTCTTCAGCTGCAGAATGGAGTGATACTAAAGCCTCAGGTTATGTTTTTATACAGTTGTAGAAGTGGGATATAAAGGAACACAATCCAGAATGATGCAAATCATGACCCTCACTCTAAATCTTCAAAGGGCTGTGTGAAGTGCTACAGGTCTTTCTCATCTTTACCGTGGTCAGTATTGACATGTGGGAGCAATAAATCTGCTTACCAAAAGTCACTTCCCTAGATGTAAATTTGAGACATGGAAAAGCAGGTTTGTCCTGATTAAGATTCCTGAAAGGTTGTTGTAGCAACTCCCTATTGCAGGATTTCTCAATCACGGTTCCACTAGAAGTTCTGCAAGAGATAATGACTGAAAAAAATAAACATTTTTAAGCTATAGATTTGTTTGTTTGTTTGCTTGCTTACTTGCTTGTTTGTAGAGGTTCTCTTGAGAGCTGAAAATTATTTCCAGGATGAAATGGAAAAGCTGCCCTACTGCCTCATTGGCTAATGAGAATCTGTGGGGTCCTTAAGATGCCAAAGTTTCCAATTGTTTGCTGTTTGCCTATTGTGGATTATAGCTGGTGTTTAGCTGGAGAAATCTTCCACCCACCCACCCTGTCTAAAGATCTATGCCAGCGTGACATAAATCAGCATAATAACTGTATTGTATTTAGAGTTGGATGACTATAAATCAGAGAAATGTTCATTCTTCCCATGACCTACACATCTATCAACTCTCCATCTTCTGAATCTGCAGGACTGTAAGTGCCTTCGGAGTTCTGAGTGGGGCTCAGCTCTTCTCCCTGCAGAAGGAAGAGTTCAAAGCCGTCAGCCCAGAGGAAGGAACTCGGGTCTACAGCCAGGTTACTGTCCAGAAAGCCCTGTTGGAGGTACAAATCTCTCCTAATCGTTGGGAAGGTGGTGATGCTTGTGAAAAGTCAAGACTTGTAGGATCTCTTTGAGGGGAACATCAGATCCCTGATGGGAAAGGGAGTATCCCAGATTTTATTCCTGTCGTTTCCAGTTTAATATGGGTTTAAAATGAACTGACCTGGGGAGATGGTATCAAAAAATCTCAGATTGTACCATGATCTGATAGAAAATATCCTGGGATAAACAGAATGTGTATGGATCTCCAAATTAAAATCAGTAAAAATAGGAACAAAATCTGAGACTTTCTGGTCTTTTAATCAGTCTGGGTATACCCTAAGATGGAAAGACTCTGGGGAGGAGGATGGGATTAAGACAAGCCAGAAAGATGCTGATTTTACAAAACATCACATGGGTGTCTAAAACAACAGTGAGATTGGGTAGTGGTGGTAAGTGCTTGCATGGTGTAGTGGTCTGAGCATTGGACCACAACCCTGGAGAGCAAGGTTTGACCATGTAACCCCACAGGGTGACCTTGGGCACATCACACTCTCTCAGCCCTCAAAAAACCTGTGATAGATCTGCCTTAGGTTGGAAACAACTTAAAGGCACATAACAATGACAACAACAAGAATAAGTGCTTTAAGGAAGAACAACATCTATCTCTAACTTTTATATCATTTTCTTCTAGGATTCTGGAAAAATATCAGAGCTAGAAGCAGTGATGGAGAAACAAAAAAGGAAAGTGGAGGGATTGACTGGATAAGAGGGGAGAATCCCTATACCTCTGATGTGAGAATGCCCTCTGCTGAAGGAATGCTAAACTACTGGGTGTTAGACACCTTAATCAAACCTCCTTCCACCTTCCGCAAATGCACTTTGTACAGGAATATTTTCTTGAGCTAAGCGTTTTTTTGTTGCATGCATAATATATGGTTCTGACTTCTTGAAAAAGAATTTCTCCCCCAGATTACATTCCTGATTCCCTCAATCTCCCTTGTTTAAATAGCTATCAAGGAACAACTGTCTAGCTCCTAGACCCTTTCCTCACACACATGGAAAAAGTTGAAAACAGCAACACCCTTCTCTTCCCTTGTGATGCAGAATATTCATATTGTACGTATTTAACTTCTTTTGTTAAAAATATGTTTATTTAGGTTTCTCGTATGTAGGTAGAAAAATAGGAGACTCCTATTATCATCAGTTCAGTTTTCCATTCTCTAATTTAAATTTAGGCTTAGATATTGTTGTACACATTCTTTGATTTGTGTGGCATGATTTTATTTCTAAAGTGGTCATTTTTTTCTCATATTTATTTTGTACATTACATTGCAAAGGTTATAGTCAAATCTCTAACTCTCCATCCCATAAGGAATAGATTGGTAACTTGGGGCTGTAATCGGGCCAGGAATGTTCTCTTCCTCTGGTTTATCAAGCTGTCTTTGCTTGACTAAGGATAAACAGAGGCTCTGGTGAGCGGAGATGTTGGCACAAAAATGCTAAAATATCTCATGAAGGGTGCCACATCCTCCAACATTTCACAGATGTGAATTGAGACACATATGGCCAAGCGATATCAACGTGTGGTTAACATGGCAAATGTTGTTGATGAGGAAGAACACACAAGTTTGGAGAAACTACAGCAGTTTGCTTTTGCCTGAGCCAACTGGGAAGGTCAGGATTCTGCCGCAAGTTCACCTTTCCCTCCTGCTGAGTTAATGGAGTGCAAACTAGTTTTGCACTTTGAACTTTGAACTCTGGCCATTTCCTCACTACGCTGCTATGGTGCTATTATTCCACTTTCAATATCCTGTGGAATTCTGGGGTTTGTAGTTTGCTGAGGCCAAAGAGCTCTCTGGCTGAGAATTCTAAATGCCCTTCCGTAAACTGCAAACCCCAGGATTCCATAGGAGGTTGAAAGTGGAATAATAGCACTATAACAGTGTAGTGTGGAAATGGCCTCTGTTTGCGGCAATTGATGTAAGCTGAGGGGAAAGTGGAAAGTGGCAGGAGGAAACAGAAACTGGAACATTTTTAAAGGAGCTGAAAAAGTGGGAAGACAGAGGATTAATCGGGAGTGTTTCTGCCAAACTGGGACAGTTGGGAAATATGTAATGGCCTTGGTTGCACTGCTAATCCCAGCTTGGTTGGACCTATGAATCAACAGAATTTGCACACATGTTGACTTACTGTTCAGCAGCTGATTCAATGAGTCTCATCTAGGTGGCCTAGCAGATTTAGGGAAGTGTTTTCTCTGTTAGGGTAACATGGGAAATAATGGAAGAAGCCATCTTACAAGATATTGTCTCTACCATTACAAAGGGCTGCCTGTCAGCTGACACCTTCATTCCATGTAGTCAATTTGAAAAGAAACGAGGGCCTTCCAGACTTTGTTATGATACAACTCAAATAATGCCTAACCATTTGCTGGGACTGAAGAGTTGCAGCCCACAACAGCTTCTGGTGGGCTGTGTGTTCCCCACCATTGCAATACAGTTGACCCTCCACATTTGCCGGTTTGACTTTCATGGATTTGATTATTTGCGAGTGTCTTCAAACCTTCCCTCTCCATAGTTCTGATCAGGCTGCATGGCCCTTTGAAAACCACCTCTGGTCCTCCTCCTCCTCCAACAGCCACTGCCTGGCCAGCTAAGGATGGATCACAGCCTGATTTCTCAACACTGCAAACCATCTCCCAATGCCACCCACCCACCCAAGGAAGGAGATGGGTGAGAGAGAGGTACTATTGGGCTACCCATCTCCTTCCTTGGGCCACCATGCTGACCAGCCCCCTTTCCCTGACCTGGTTTGGACCTGGGTGCCCACTTCCCCTCCAAGTCTTGGCCCCCTTCCCACAGACATACACATTTTTATATTTGTGATTTTTCCACTTTTGTGAGGGTCCTGTGCCCGTATCCCCAGCCAATCTGGAGGGCCAACTGTACAAGCTGCTTTTAAGCAATACCACCTTTGGTCACAAGATGGCAGTCTCTGCTAGAAACAAACTTGCATATCACTACAAATATTTCTTAACTACAGTAATGTCCTTACTTTCCCCTCACTTGCATACATGGAAATACTGCCAAATTTAAATAGTTTGGCTCTTTCATCTCTGGGTGAATGCTTTATAAGGGAAATGAAGTGGACTTGAATCAGCTGCTTTCAAAGAGTCTTGAGCAAGAACCTGTGATCACTTCCAAGTTTGATCAGATATCTTGAAATGTGTCACACTGTGTTTCCATTGTTGATTTGGAAAGCGGGAATAAAGTTTTGGGGTAGAACTTTAACCAGGTGGATCTTTTCCCAGCAATTTTCACACAACTTGGTAAAGAATTTATTGAAGAACACATAATTGTGATTACCGTAAAGCTTAAACCATTTCAATTCAACCTTCCTAATATTTAATTTAAGCATAAGTTTGCCAACAGACTTCCTCAGATTGTTTACTTTGATCAGTGCCTTAAGATGAATGTTTTTGAGAAACAGTGGCCAAATCACCCAAAGCTGTTTTAACAAAAGAAATCTGTTGTAATCTGTTGCATATTTACTGCTAATTTAACATTGGTTTAGAGTAATATTTTGTAAATGACAGCACAAGGTTTGCACTGTGTTTCCCGCTGCAATAGCTTAAGTCTGAGAGTTCTCTTAAAGTAAGAAATCACCAAACGGCAGCCGAATTGGGCTTTCTGAGCCCTCCTGCACCCAATTGCAAACCCAAGATGAAAACAAAAGGTTTACAGGGAACTCAGTTAACACTGCAGTTGGTCAGTAGGACTATCCTTGGAAAAGAGAAAGAAAAAGTATTGGGTAGGATGTGCTCTACAATCCATCTATAACAGCTAGAGTATCTCTTTGGAGACTTTGTAAGAATCATAAAATAATCTCTGCCTCATGGCTGCACAGAGCAGTCTAAGAACTTTATCATAAAATGAAGGGACTGCTCACATATCTGAAGGCTTTAATGTGATCTGTAAGGAGCTCCAGGTTGTTTTGGGATAGGCAAATCAGTTTGGTGTGATTAAAAGGTTATTACACACATTCACAGAGGATGTGCTTATTAATGGTCATTTAGCCATGATGAAGAGAGCCAGTGAGATGTAGTGGTTTGAGCACTGGACTACAATCCTGGAGATGAGAGTTTGATTTTCCTCTTGGCCATGGAAACCCATTGGCTGACCTGGAGTGCATCACACACTCTCAGCCCCAGAAAACTCTCTAATAGTGTCGCCTTAGGGTCTCCATAAGTTGGAAATGACTTGAAGGTACAGAACAACATAATGGCTGTATAGTATTCCCAGCGTCAGAGGCTGTATGTATGAACCAACATGGTACAGTGGTTTGAGTGCTGAATTAGGAGTCTAGATAACCACGGTTTAGATCCCCACTTGGCCATGGAAAACCACTGGGTGATCTTGTACAAGTCACATTCTCTCAACCTCAGAGGAAGGCAATGGCAAATCTCCTCTGAAGAAATCTTTCCACCCACCCCCCCATGATAACATACCCTCCAACACTGCACAGATGAAAACTGGGACGCATGTGGCCAAACAACATCACAGTGTGTTCAAGATGGCAAAAGATATTAATGCAGAAGACTGGCCTTTGAGAAGAGGCTGCAGCAGATTGCTTTTGCCTGCATCTACAGGCAAAGACAGGATTCCTCTCTTGTTCTTCTCTCCCCACTGCTGAGTTAATGGAGTGCAAACTACTCTTACACTTATGAACTCAGTTTACACCAATGGAGGTAAGCTGATGACAAAGGAGAAAAGTGGGAGGAAAGAGAAACTGGGATATTTTAAAAGCAGTTGAAGCAGTGGAATGGCAGAGGAGTAAATGGAAGATATATAACCGCTGGAAGATATGTAGCAGGTTCACCTTGATATGTTGGAAATGATGAGAAGGCACACAACAACAGCAATTCCTCTATACCAGTTGCTGGGCCATGTGACTGGGAGAGTGCTATGCCCTCATGAACTTGTGGGCTTCCCAGGGCCTTTTGGTTGGTCTCAGTGGAAAAAACTACATTGGCTCAGCTGACAATAGACTGTATTGAATTGGATAGCCTTTGGTCTGATCTAGCACAGCTCTTCTGTTCTTCACATGCAAGTGCTGCTAGACAAGGAAACTAACATGATTATGGAGATCACATTACCATTACTTAAAACTTGCAAGTTTAAGCATCTGATTTTTTCAGAACTTCCTGAGATGCTTGTATTGAGGTGGAGGGCACACAACAGAAGTGCAGCATGTTCATTAGATGTGAGTGTGGCATTCACTGGCAAAGCTGCTTGTTGTATTAAGAATTCTGTAAATAAAATATATCAACAGTTTCCTGTCTCATGGTATATTTACATTTACCCTCTCAAGCAATTAACAACTTGCATTCCTTTGTAGGATCAACCATGGTTTGAGGTGAGTGGAGGCTTTTAGCCTGGAATTAAGTGCAGCATGGTTGGGATTCACTGGCACCCTCCAGACAAAGACACCTCCTTTACCACTTCAGAAACATTCATTGCCTAAAAGCTGTCGTTCAAATTTTGTGTGTTATTTATTTAAAATACATTCATGCTACTTTTCTTACAAAACTATCCAAAGCAGTTGGGCCTTGGAATTAGTTTAACTGACTTAAAGTGAACTGAAGAGCACTGTGTCGTTTTTGGAGATTTATTTAAAAAAAAAGCAACCTAAATTGTTTAGCAGGTGACATTTCCACTGTAATTTCTTTTGTTATGGTGACTCCTGCAAAAGTGTGCAGTTTCTAACCTGCTCTAGAAAGAGGAATCCAGGAGTGTGGAGAGAAACAGCACCTACCATTTCATTTATCATCTTCCAACCTTTGATGAAGGGCGACAGTGTAGATGCATAGCTCATGCTTTGTCACTGTTGTTGTCGTTGCGCTACACGCACACACACACACACACACAATCTTTTCCCCAAACTGGGGCCATTTCTGCACTAGACTGTTATAGCGCTATCATTCCACTTTCAACATCCTATGGAATCCTGGGGTTTGCAGTTCAGGGAGGGGCCGGCCGGCCCCTCCCTGAACTGCAAACCCCAGGATTCCATAGGATGTTGAAAGTGGAATGATAGCACTATAACAGTCTAGTGCAGAAATGTATTGGGACCCAGGGTGGCTTACAAAGGTTAAAACAAATACAGATTCAAAACGTATATCACACAAAAATTAAAAATAGACAATTCTATCAATATTCTAACAATAGAATTTAAAACAGTTAAAATCATGACCATTTAAAAGAAAAACAAAAAAAATATAGACATTACAGCGCATTATCAAAGGCTTGCTAAAGCAAAACGTTTCCAGAGTCTGGGCAGCAGCCACCGAGAAGGCCCTCTCCAGTGTTCCTGCTAAATGTACCTGTGAGGGTAGTGGGTCACAGAGAGGGTCTCTACAGAAGATATCAAAAATAAGCAGACTCATATAGGAGAACAGAATTCTTCAGATTACCTGGACCCATGCCATATTGGGCATGGATTGTCACCAGCACTTCGAACTATGCCCAGAAACAGACTAGCAGCGAGCAGAGCTGTTGCAATGAGGGGATTGTTTGCTACATTCATATTCTCCGAAACTGTCCTGATTTGAGTTGCGAATAATCTTTTGTCATCCCACTTTTTCAGCTTTAGGTTTTAAAATGTCCCAATTTCTGCCTCCTCCTTCCACGTCTCCCTTTTGTCTGAGTTCAAAGGGGGGGAAAAAAAGGAGCTTTCACTCCATTAACTCAGCAGTGAGGAGAGAAGAAGACAGAATCTTACCCTTCCCAGTAGACCCAGGCAACAGCACACTGCTGCAGCTCTACTGGCTTGTATGTTTTTCCTCACTCGTAATTTTTGCCACCTTGACTACACACTCTGATGTTGCTTAGCCATGCATGTCCATTTGTGAAAAATTGGAGGGCATGGCATTCTTCTTCATCAACTTTCTTTAGTCTCCACAAAACTTTGTGCTTCTTCCATTGCCTCACAGTCTCTACACCCCTCTGGACACCCCACCATGTCATGCCTGGTCTTTCTGCATCCTCAGCGGCTCCCTCCTGAAACTGATCCAAGACCACCTTCCCTACAAATTTGCACTGCTGGGAACTGACTGTTGCGGAAGGCTGTGTGAAGCAGCTAACCCACGTTCTCTGGGAAGGCCGAAGATCCAAGCAGTTTGTTTGTGGCGTTGGGGAAAATGTCTGTGATTTTGCAAGAAGAGTGTTGTGGTGAGCTGTGTTTATGGAGCAAATTCCTCTAATTCCTGACAGAGCAGCCCAGACCCTGTCAGAGCGGGTCTCGGCCTGCTTCGTTGGGCGGCTCCTCATGTGGGTTGAAGCTGCCAACTTGAACAGGCCAGGCAGAGTGGAGTGAAGGGGAGAAATGCTTAATTCAGCGACTTATTGGGACATGACTGCAGCCACGTGGTGGTGGACCTCAAGAGTTTGATTGCTCTGAGATGAGGAATTAAGAGGACCATCGAGTGTTAGAAATCTAAGCAAGTATTGGGTTAGCTAGGGGGCATTGGGAGGGGACTGGGAGCTACCGAGCAGCTGAATCAGTCTCCGGAGAAAAAGCATAGGCCCTGTTGCCAAACTCTGCACATTGCCACATCTCCACAGGGACCTACCCGTTGCTATGTATTGCGCAACCGCAAGCATTCCCCATTCCATAAGCAGCCACACAGGGTGCCTGGAGTAGGGTAGGGCTGGGAAAGAAAGCCAGCAACCTCATCATTTCAATCCCCTTCCGTCTTAAGTAGGCACGTGCCTCCCCGGAGAAAGCTGCATCTCTAGCTTAGCTGCTTACTTCTTTCTTAGGTGGCAAACCAGTTTGTACCACTTGGACTGCAGATACAGGTGGGGCTCTCATCATGGTGTTCCTGTTATCCTACCCTTCCAAATCGGCCCACAGATAATTGGGCTTCGAAAAGGGTTCTGGCCTTGTGTGGTCCCCGACACAGGCGTATCTGTAGTTGGGTGTGTAGCAAGGAAGGTTTTGTTTTTGTTTTGTACAGAGTAACACTCAGCATACTGCTCCAAACATCCCAACTTGGCATGAATAGTTCCCAGTTAATCCATTGCTGTCCCACTTTTTCAGCTGCTTTTAAAATGTCCCAGTTTCTCTATCCTCTGCCCCATTCTCCCCTTTGTCCTTGGCTTACTTCAGTTGATACAAACTGAGTTTGAAGTGCAGAAGCACTCAGTCAACACAGCGGTGGGTGGGAGAAGAGGTTGCAGAACCTTGCCCTGCCCTGCAGGCTCAGGCAAGAGCAAACTGCTGCAGCCTCTCCTAGCTTGTGTGTCTGTCTTCATTAATAACTTTTGCCATTTTGACCATATTGTGGCATTGCTTGGCAACACATGTCTCAGTTTTTCTTTGTGAAATATTGGAGGGTGTGAATTCAGTCATGCAAAGCATTTCTCCCTACTGCAAAGTTGGAAAAGACCAGACACAGGATTATCAGCTCTGTGAAGGCCGGGCTTCAGAAGAGATGTATATCTCTGTACAAACAAGATAACCAAGGCAAAACAGCTGTGACACTTGGGCCAGTTACTTGAAAATATATCCAGTGAAATGACACCTCCTCCCCTCCCTTAAAGCAGGTATAACCTGCATGAAATAATGAATTTCTTTGAAGAAAAAAAGAGAGAGTGCCATAAAGCCAGGGCTGAATCTCCACTGTGACGGCACTTTCTTGTACAAACCATCCCTCCCACATGACTTGTTTAGAGCAAAAGCATAATCAAGTTGTAAAGCTTTCCTTAGAATGTAGCTGGAACTGGAGAGATCTTCTTCTCAGGGGGAATGCATGTGAGAGAGCTAGCATGGTATAGTAATTTGAGCATCGGATTACCACCCTGGAATTTGATTCCAAACCCAGCCATACAAACCCGCTGGATGACTTGGCACATCACACACACTCAGCTCCAGAAAAACCCCTGGGAGGATCACCTCGTGGCTGCCATAAACTGGAAATGACTTGAAGGCATACAACAACAAAAGCATGTGTGTGGAAAAGAACAATTGCTGGGAGACTGTGATTAAGATGCCCTCCCTGGGGTTCCTTCTCTAAGCCCACCTGCTAGGTTTGCCAAGTGAAACAAGGGACAGGGCTCCCATCTATTGAATGGCCGTGGAGAAGAGGGAATTTCAGCAGGTGTTGCTTGTTGTGCCAGGATCACCTGCTGAAATTCCCAGTGACGTATTTAAATCTTTGACTCCGAGTCTCAAGTCTAGTCTCAAGTCTTTGCAAGATAATTTTCAAGTCGAGTCTCAAGTCTGGGAGCCAACTTTATACCTCAACTTATATTCCAAAATTTCTGGACAGACTCAAATAAAGTCAGTTTCACCAATTTAAGTAGAATCAGTCCTCCACATTTTACAAGTTTGCCACCTACAGCTTCAGAAGTGGGGATAGAATCCTTCTCATTCCCCTTCCCAAGGCTGGAGACTTTTGTGTCAATGGGCATAAAAGAGTCTGCAGCTTCAGAAGTGGGGAATAGGATCCGTCTTACTCCCCATTACTCCAAAAGCTTTAGAAGGAAGGATCTTTCCTCCTGAAGCCCACTGGCTTAACACATTTGCTGTTCCCCTCTGAGAAACACCTCCTGTGCTCTGAGGACAAGTATTGCCTTCTGCTCTTAGGAAAAGTTTTAGAAGCCTCCTCCGATATGCAGTGGGGACAGTTTGCTGAGCAGACCTCAACCCTGCCTCAAGTCCATTTGCCTGACCCATTTGCTGCTCCCCTCTGAGAAATGCACCCACGCTTTGGACTTGAGACAGATCATCATGTCACCAGTAAGGAAAAAGAGACGGAAGCATCGTTCAAAGTTGTACGGTGTTTGGATGAATGTGTTATGCAACTGAACCAAAGGCAGCAAGTCAGTCACTAAAATTATAAAAGCCTTGAGTCGAGTCGATGAATCATTTATTGCCAAGTCGAGTCCAAGTCGAGTCGATGAAGTGACTTAAGTCCGACCCGAGTCCAAGTCAATCGACTCTAGTCTACATCGCTGGAAATTCCCTCTTTTACACAACCCTTAACAGGACTGGAGCCCCGTCCCTTTTTTGCTCACCTGGCAATGTTACACTGCTTTATCACAATTGCCACTCCTTCCCTTTTTACTCTGGGCCCAATTCATATGCACACACAGGCCAGAGGAAAACCCAGGAGAAGGAAAGAAGGCTGGTCCTCATTCCTTCTTCACTGCTCTCGTGTGTGAAGAAGGTAGACGAACAGGAATCAGCAAGGCGTGGGAGGAGGCGATGGTCTGAGGAAGTGCCCCGCAATTCTAACCGCTGGTACCAGCCCTCACTTCAGGTTATACATAGAGAGGTGGAGT
Organism: Cyclura pinguis; assembly: GCA_030412105.1. Taxonomy (NCBI): domain Eukaryota; kingdom Metazoa; phylum Chordata; class Lepidosauria; order Squamata; family Iguanidae; genus Cyclura; species Cyclura pinguis. Next base: position 15,880,764 of record CM059604.1, read on the forward strand.
TGCACATTTCAGTGCTCCCCACACTGGGTGGGATGTGTGTGTGTATGTGTGTATATACAATAATATTTGAGATTTATGCTAGCGGAGTAGAACCTCAGAGAACTACCGCCAGAGCAGACAATACAGTTGACCCTCCATATTTGCTAGGGTTAGGGGCACAAGACCCTGCAGAAGTGGAAAAACTGCAAATAGTAAAATCTGTTTATGTGTCTGTGGGAAAGGGGCTGAGGCACGACAGGGACAGTGGGCGCCCAGGGCCCAAACCGGGTCAGAAAAGGAGACAGAAAAGGGGTGGGTTAGCATGGTGGCCCTGTACTTCCCCTTGCCCGCATATTTGCTTCCCTGGATGTGTGGGGGGCATCGGGAGAGGGTTTGTGATGCTGAGAAATCAGGCTGTGATCCATCCTTAGCTGGTGGAAGAGGAGGAAGAGGACCAAAAGGCAGGTTTTTAAAGGGCTGCACAGCATGATCGGAGCCACTGAAAGAGAAGGTTTCCCCTAGAAAAGAAGCGCTTGAGGTGGAGGGCAGGGGTTGGAGATACTTGCCAATAATCAAATACGTGAAAGTGAAGCCGGCAAATGTGGGGGGCTGACAGTACTGAGCCAGACGGAATGGTGGAATCTAGCTGCCGCATCCCAAGGGCATCTGAAACCACTTGGAATAAGATGGCGTCCTATGGGGCGGCCATTTTGAGAAGCCAAGGCCCGTTCTCTTCCTCCTGGCATAGCCCGCCTTGCTCTTTCCCCTTCTTTTGGCATTTCTGGGACCAGGACAAGTTGATCCTACGCAAAAGAGCCAGTGCTGGCTGATCCTTGCTCAGTTCAGAAGCCTGAAGCAGCATATTCCTTCGGTTCAACACCTCAGGGTAAATGAAATTTAAAATTTAAAAGCCCCAAGATACACTGCATAGCATATTTGCATGCATGCATATATGCAGCAGTAATAATACTGTGAGCACATGCATGTGGGCGTGCGCGCACACACACACATCCCTCTCCCAGCCTTTCCCCCATTTACGCCCCCCAGCACTGGCTGCATCCGACTAAGGCCCCATGGGGGAGTGCAGCTGTTATTCAGAGCCCTTTGGCACCGACCGACAAGCCTGTGTTTAACCAAAAACATTTGCAGTGGCTCTGTTTTCGTTCTGAAATAGGATCCTGTCAGCTTTGGCCTGACCCCAGAGAGCAGGCCAAAGAAACAGTGGGAGGCACATCATGGGGCCATGCGCTACCCTTCTGCAGTCTGCGATGCCCCATCCCCTTCCTGGAGAAGAGTCGGTCTGAACCTTTTCCTCTCCTCCATTCACTTTTCACCGCTTTTTAAAAATCCTCTTAAAGAACACAGTTCCCGTCTCTCAGAATATGAGCCCATTTGTCTCCCGGCTCCCATTCTCTCCTAACCGTATGAGCTCTTCTATAGCACTTTTAACCTGCACTGTTTTGTCAGTTTTGCGTGGTTGTAATATATCTGCCTCCAACATTTCACAAATGAAAACCGGGACATATGTGACCAAGCAACATCAGAGTGTGGTCAAGATGACAAAAACTTATTAATGAGGAAGAACAAACAAACTCTGAGAGGTTGCAGCTGTTTGCTTTTGCTGGAGCCTACAGGGAAGGGCAAGATTTTGCCTCTTCCTCTCTTCTCCCCAATACTGAGTCAATTTACGGCAAACTACTTCTTTACCTTGAACTCAGTTTACAGCAGTTGAAGTAAGCTGAGGAGAAAGGAGGGAAGTAGGAGAGAAACTAGAAAATTTTAAAAGCAGCAGAGACAACAGAGGATTAATTGGGACTGTGCTTGCCAAATAAGAACAGTAGGAGGGTATGTAATCTGGACAGTTGCACTAGTTTTGTATGGCAGTAATACAGTGTATACTTTCATAACCATTGCAAAGGTGATTTTACAGCTGGTAGAACAAAGCTTTCACAAAAATGGTAAGTTTTCTTATCTCTTCCTCCTACAGGATCTGACAGAAGTAGTGCGTACACACTGCTGCCTCCAGGTTTTCTGGGTCTTTGGGGCAAGATGCCCTCAGTTGTTGTGGTTGTGTGCCTTCAAACAGTTTCCAATTTATGGTAACCCTAAGGAGAATCTATCATGGGGTGTTCTTGGCAAGATTTGTTCAGATGGGGGTTGTCTTTGCTTTCTTCTCAGGCTGAGAGAGTGTGACTTGTCCAAGGTCATCCAGTGGGTTTCTATGGCTCACGGGGGATTCGAACCCTGGTCTCCAGAGTTCGATGCTCAAACCACTACATGACACTGTCTCTGTAGCCAGTGCTATTATCTAGTGCCTATAGTGGTGGACAAGCATCTTTTATTTCATCAGTTCTCTTGTCAAGGACCCTAGGCTTCCTTGATGGGGAGAATGAAAACCAGACTGCTAAGGAATAGACATTTTCTTCAGGTCTCTTGCCTGAGGCCTGTATTGATGGGAACCATTCTTATAACTGAATGTTATTGATTACCTGACTGTTATTGATTAGCTGGGTTTTTTTGGTTGGGTTGGGTTTATATCCAGAATCCTCTGGTATTCTCTCAATGGTCAACTTCTTAAATACTGTGTACCCCAAAGAAATCAAGAGTACTGTACGAACCCAAAGAAAGCAGCAAAGGGTATGCCTCCCATTCCATAACCATAGTGATGAAACTGGCACTATATCCTATGGATGTATTTGTTTATTTATTTAATTTGAATCCTGCTTTTCTCCTAATATGGAATCCCAACAGACTTATGGCCAAGGTATGAATGGTTAAATTTGTCCGCTCTGAGAAGCATCTTGGCACCTAATTTGCACTTAATAGTGGAACAGCTGGCTACTTGCCTAATATTTCTGGTTCTTAACAGTTCCCCAAGGAACCCTGCCATTCCTAGAATGTTTGTCAGGAGCTTCTCACCAAAAATAGATGAAAATAGACAGAAAAAAAATGTATGAAGCTTCCCTGAAAAACGACCTGCTTTATCCTGTTCAAAATAACAAGGTTGCCTTTAAAAAAAAAAAAAGCACTTTGACAGCACTTTACAGCCCAGTTAGTTTGTTGTGGTCAATGCATTTGTGAAGCAGAGCCCATCACATCACATGTCTGTATGTTCAGCCTTAGGCCATTTCTACACTACATTGTTATAGTGCTACTATTCCACTTTCAACATCCTATGGAATCCTGGGGTTTGCAGTTTAGGGAGGGGCAGACTTCTCAGCCAGAGAGCTCTTTGGCCTCAGTAAAGTACAAACCCCAGAATTCCACAGGATATTGAAAGTGGAATAATAGCACTACAATGGTGTAATGCGGAAATGGCCTGAGTGTGAAAAAGGAAAATTGTACAGACAGTTGTACAGACGTGGGGCCTTGCCTTCATGAATGAGTAGAGCCAATGAAGCCAAACATGCCACAGCCAGGGGCACTGGGGGGTGTGACCAGCAAGTGTGATCATGTTCCTTGCCATCAGTTAACATGTGACAAAATTCATATAAATATTCTCACAGTTTGTAAGAACGCTCCGTTGTTGTTACATGCCTTTAAGGAGCTTATCATACAAGGCATGTAAATCGCAATTACAGCAAGATAATAGTGTCTTTGTTTAAAAAAAATATTTTCAATCCAAAATTTACACTCACAGAAATAGTTCATTCTTATTCAACATGTATTATATACAAGTTCGTCTATTTCTCCTCCCTCCTCTTCCTCCCCAGTATATAAAATCCCATCTTCCTTATTCAAGATATTAGTGTTTTTGACTGGGACTTATCATATGAAGTTGTTCCTCTTCTGACGTTCTTCTGGTAGGAGACCATTTAAAAAGCATTTCTTTTACAAAAGAGGTCAACCATTAATGGATTTTTTATATACATATTTGTAAAAGAAATGCTTTCCAAATAGTCTCTCACCAGAAGACCGTCAAAAGAGGAACATCGTCATGTGGTAAGTCCCAGCCAAAGATGCTATTATCCTGCTGTAATTACAATTTACCTGCCTCATGTGAGATGCTCCTAAGTTGACTCCAACTTATTGTGAAACAGGGGTGTCACTAGGGGAGTGTGGGGAATGTAGATGGCACCAGGTGACACCATCAAATGGGGGGGTGACACCAAAATGACTGCTTCCCCCTTCTTTCTCTCCCTGTCCCAAGAGAACCCATATAGCTTCATATAGGACAACCACCATCATTTCTCTAATGACCGGATGAGATCCCCAGTGCCTTTGTGGACATAGAACTAGGGAGGCAAATTGGGAAGCCGTGGGTCCCCTTGGCACTAGACCAGGATGCCAGGAATTCTGGCTTCTGGACAGAAAATGCATCTTGGGGTGATACCATAAATTACAACACTGGGTAACACCAACCCTAGTTATGCCACTGTAGTGATTCTATAATACAGTTTTCTTGGCAAGATGCATACATACAGTGTTTGCCATTATCTTCTTCTTAGGCTGAGAGAGCGTGAATTGCCTGAGATCACCTGTTGGGTTTCTGTGCCCTCCCACTCTTCACAGATGAAAAATGGGATAAGTGTGGCCAAGCAAGGTGGCAAAAGTTATTAATGAGGAAGAACATATAAGCGAGGAGACGCTGCAGCAGTTTGCTTTTGCCTGAGCCTACTGGGAAGGGCAAGATTCCACCCTCTTCTCTCCCCACTTTTGAGTTAATTGAGTATGAAGTACTTCTGCACTTTGAGCTCAGATGAAGTCAAAGAGAGAAAGCAGGAGAAAGAGAGTGAAACCAGGACATTTTAAAACCAGCTGAAAAAGTTGGGCAGTGAGAATTAATTGGGTTCGTCCTTTGCAAATTGGGGCAACTAAAGGGTGTGGGTTTCCATAACTGAGTAGGGATTTGAACCCTGGTCTCTCCAAGTCATAGGCCATTTCTGCCCTACACTGTTCTAGTGCTATTATTCCACTTTCAACATCCTGGGGAATTCTGGGGTTTGTAGTTTACTGAGGCCAAAGAGCTTTCTGGCTGAGAATTCTGAAGGCCTCTCGCTAAACTGCACACCCCAGAATTCCACAGGATGTTGAAAGTGGAATAACTTCACTATACCAGTCTAGTGTAGAAATGGCCATAGTCTGATCACTCAAACCACTATAGCATGCTGCCTACACAATTCTAAATAATATTATATAAAATAAGCACAGTTTCCAGTATCAGGAATAGCTTGAGGTTCCATTTCCCTCATCTCCAAGTGGGATTTATACATTTATTTTCATGTATTTATTTTCAGAAATTCCAGAACTGGAAGAGATTCAGATGTCATTTGGTACTCACCACCCCACTCCCTGCCCGTACAGCTAATCTACTAAACTACACCTCCCCCAGGGAATCATAAATCATTTCGGAAAATGTCTACCCTGCCTTTGGCCACAAAGCAATTTCTAGATTATAAACGTAAAAATTGCAATAAAAATAATGGGGTAAAGCTAATAAAATATATCAGTTAAATCATTAAAAACAAGCATTAAAAAAGGCAGGTTGAAACAGATTAAAGGCACTGAAGGACCGAAATATCTGCATTGTGCTCCTAATGTATCCACCAATATCTTTTCTATTGTTGTTGCTGTTAACTGTCAACAAGTTTAACTTATGGTAACCCTATGAATGAGAGATCTCCAAGACCATTTCCGCACTAGACTATTATAGTGCTATTATTCCACTTTCAACATCCTGTAGAATCCTGGGGTTTCCAGTTTAGGGAGGGGCCTACCCCTCCCCAAACTGCAAACCTCAGGATTCCATGAGATATTGAAAGTGGAATAATAGCACTATAATAGTCTAGTGTGGGAAAGGCCAAGTCACCCTCTCATAAACAGCCCCGCTCATGTCTTGCAGATTCAGTGCTGTAGCTTCCTTCATTAAATCTATCCACCTGTAACACAGTCTTCCTCTTTTCCTACTGCCATCTGCTTGCCACACAACCAGGTAAGAAGCAACACCTGCTGATACTCTTCTGCACAAATGTTAAAGGTACAGGACCTGTCTCCAGTTTTTACTCTGGCAACCCAAGTACAGACACTTTAATTATGTGCTCAAAGTTAAATTTTTGCCCAGGATTGCAAGATGGCATGAGTCAGCCCAGTTAGTATACATCCCATTGCAATAAAGTGGAATCTACCTTAGCGGACAGATCAACTCAGAAGGGAGGGGGGATATTTGAACGAAGTTGACATCTTACCGGTTTGATATCAAATCAAATCTGGCAACTTGGCTAGATCATCCTTTGAAATCCTCGCAAGTAAAGGCTTTGGCAGTCAATTTGTATGATTTCCTGAGAAAAGAAAACATACAGATTTTCATATCTAAACCCAGCTGAACCAGCATTTTGGGCGGGTAGAAGGTCTAAAATTCTTTAGTGGAAGTGTGTCAGCTGCTAGACGCCCCCCCCCCCCGATTAAGCTTTTTTTTTTTTTTGGTTGGCTTTGTTTAATGCATGGTAGCACTTATTGGTTCTCCACGTGGCATCTGTAACTACTTGCAGATGGGGATCATCTGTAGCCCTGATGGTGTAACTAAGCCCACTGTTAACACCCTTCCACGTGCACCCAGAATTCGGTGGGAGTGCAGCAAGTCCTTTATTGGCTGGAGAGACAAAGAATATATAATTCATATTTAGGCTACAATATTCTGACATATTATACTTCCTGCATGATCTTGAAGGCCTGTATGATTAAGTTTTCTAAAGGCTCCCAGAAAATCCAGGCACTAGGAAGAAGAATTTATGCAGCTTTGGGTATGAACTGCACTATTTGCTGCCTTTGACCACAGGATTAGTCCCAGTATTGTGTTTCTCCACATCTCTAGATTTGTAAGCAACTGCAGAAGGGTTCTAACAGTTGGCTAAATATAGGGTCGGTGACTACAGGTAACCACTAGTCACAGGTACTGTACAGGAAGCACATATCATCTAACATTTCACATATGAAAATTGGGACGTGTGTGGCCAAGTAACATCAGAATGCAATCACGACAGAAAAAGTTATTAATGAGGAAGACTGGGCAAGCTAAAAGAGGTTGCAGCAGTTTGCTTTTGCCTGAGCTTACTGGAAGGGACAAGACTGTACTCCCTCCTCTCCTCTACTAAGTTAATTGTCTACTAACTACTTACACCCATGGAAGTAAGTGGCAGACAAAGAGGGAAAGTGGGAGGAGGAGAGAGAATCTGGGGCATTTTAATAGCAGCTGAAAAAGTGAGAGGATTAATGGGGACTGTCCAGTCGCGTAGGGGCAGGGTGATGGAAGTGGTTTGCCCCCCGCAGCAATGTTTTTGGGGCATCCCGGCTCATAGCCACACCCTTGCGCACCACGGCCAAGCCCCCACACACCGGGGCCAAGCCCCCACACATCACGGCCATGGCCCCTGTTGCCCCCCCTCCACACACTGCAAGCTCCACTGTGTATGTGTGTGTTGGAGATGCACAACGTAAGTTCGGTAAATATATGCCAGGCAGCATTACAAACATTGATTTCTTATTTCTCTTAGCTCCAGAATGGCTGACGTAAATATGTGGGGACAGATAGGCAAGTAAATCCTTTTAATATACAAGAAACCCACCTTTTTGATGCTTCATTATCTGATGACTTGCTCTTTCAACGCTTCTAAATTAAGGACGAGTTCCATTAATTTGACAGGAGTTTCACTCTTTCATCAGTTCTTCTTGCCTATGGAGGCTTGTTTGGAAATGCTTGCCTACATGCGCTGTTTGCAAAGTGAGCTGGAGGGAAAAAGATGCCAAGCTGGCCAAGAGATTTTGCAAGTAGCACATGCGTGGTCGGTAACAATTGAGCCTCCGTAAGTCCTTCCTGCTCCTTACAGTACAGTACATGGGTTCCGCTTTTCAACCAATTCCATTTTGTGACAATGCTCCAGTTCCAAACCTATCAGATAAGTGGGGGAATCCTGTAGTCAGTATTTTTGTTATAAATTCATCCTGCAGTTCCTCCAAGGAATTCAAGGTGGGGAACACAGTTCTTCTTCTCTTTCCTGCTGCAATTTTCTTCTTAAAATCGCCTTGCTGAGTAGAGTAGAGTAAGACATTTCTACTGGCTCGAGAGCGGCAAGGGAATATCATGGAGATTTGAACTTCAGTCTCCTTAGCCTTAGACTCTGCTGACTGCCTCACTTTGGCTCTTCTGTGGGCTAGGAACTTGGGTAGACTAACTGGAAAGGCTACAGACTAGCCTGTGACTCAGCCCAAAGGACTATCTAGTTGACACTGATGTGGTTAAAATAGGGCTCCTCAAAGGCACCCCAATCTCCATTTCTCATTCTGTTAAGAAGCATTTTGGGGAAATTCTCTAAAAATGTTTGTCAAATATTGGCAGTGGGCCTTTTCTCTTCCAGTATCTCCTTTCCACCACATAAATTTCAGGCTGGCAGGAGTTAAATTTCCTGCTCTGCCTTCACATTCTCTTGTATGGTCCTTCCACAGGCCACAGCCCAGCTCAGGAAATCCTCACAGACCTTGGGCCCAGGGGAGGATTAGGAGAAAGCCTGCAATGCATTTCCTGCTGTCAGCTTTGCTTGGAAGGAAATGATTTACTGGGGGAAAAGAATATTCCCTCCCCAGCTCAGTTGACAGAAAATCTAAAATTAAGAAAAACCCTGGATTTCTCTGGGAGACAAATGGATTTCGTGGGAGGGAAAATTCAGAGCCTGGGCTGCTGTGTACTTTTTTGGAAGAGCCTGATGGGCTTGCAGCAGAAAAAGCTGATAGATGACAGCCCTCTTAGGTTCTCTGAGAGAAAAAGAGTTGAGGCTACTATAGAGGGATCAGCAACATGGTGATTTGGGCCAAACCTGACTGCTGAAGGGGCATTGCCTAGCCTTCTCACTTGCCAACTCATGATGATGATGATGATGATGATGATGATGATGATGATGATGTACAGAAGCTATTGTACAGATGAAAAACAAGACATGTACAGTGGTCCCTTGGTATCTGCTAGGGTTTGGTTCCAGGACCTCCCCATGGATACTGAAATTTGTGGACTCTCCAGTCTCCTTATGTACAATGGTGTAGTAAAAAGTGGCAAAATCAAAGTTTGCTTTCTGGATGATGACGATGGTGATTGAATATTTTCAAGCTGTGGTTAGTTGAATCCGTGGATACAAAATCTGCAGATATGGAGGGCCAACAGTATGGCTGAGCAACATCAGAGTGTGGTCATGACAGCAAAAATTATTAACGGGGGAAAAGACACAGGCTAGGAGATGTGCAGCAGTTTGCTTTTGCCTGAGCTTGCTGGGAAGGGCAAGACTTCATCCCTCTTCTCCTTGCATTGAGTTAATGAAGGGTCAACTGCTTCTGCACTTTGAACTCAGTTTTCAGCAAGGGAAGCCAGCTGAGGCTGAAAGGAGAAAGTGGGAGGAGGAGAGGGAATCTCGGACATTTACAGAGCAGCTGAAAAGGGGGAACAAGAAAGGACTGATCAGGATTACCCCTACCAAATTGGGATAGTTGGATGTTATGTCAGCAGGACCATATTAAATATAATGGCAGGCCAGCAAGAGCTTAGCATTCTGTGGAGCCAGTTTTATAGGATTCCTACTAGCTCAGACCAAGATCTCTCTTGGTGAGCATCTCTTTCCCACAGTAGTTACAAAGAAGCTGGAAGCATGTGTTGAGATGATGGAAAAGATTGCTGTTTGTTCAGAAAATAAAAAGCTCAACCCATTTTGGCTTTGTATACTCTTAAGGCCTAGTATACTTTTCAGGAGCTATATAAAACCATAAAAGGACAACACAGCAATACATAATACCACATTCCATAAAATCGCAATTACATTGGTATGTTGTCCATGGACTTTACAAATTTATTTAGAATCAAAGATCAGAAATTTCTGGACCAGAAACTCTTAAACCATGTATTGGACAAGCGAAAACATGTGAGCAAAGTCTGAAAGTCAGATAAAAAACAGATAACATTAAAGGACACATATATGTACCTGGGCTAAAGAGAAACCAACCATCAGAAAACTGTCTGTGGCTACAGGAAACCAACAAGGAGATCGTGTACAATATACAGTAATTGTTGCATGCTTTTTTGGTTTTGAGCATTTGGTTTTCCATAGCATGCAGCCCCCTATCCTGAAGGTAGTTTATAGCCATTATGAACCATCCCCTTATCCTCCATGAATTTGTCAAATCCTCTTTTAAAACTGTCTAAGTTGGTAGCCATCAGTGTATCTTGCAGAAGTAAACCCTGTTTGGGTTCCAGTGTTAAGGGAGAGGGAGGCAAAATTATTTCTATCCACTTATTCCATATCATGCCTAGTTTTATACATCTCTGTCAAACACCACCACATCCCCTCACTCACTTTTTTTTCTAAGCTAAAAAGCATCAATTGTTTAACATTTTCCCACAGTTTCCTTCATACTCTTTCATTCCATGTGAATTGATATTGGTTGCAAGGCAGTTGTAACACAGCTTGATAGTGGACTGTGGCAGTCTTAGTCTGAACTTTTAGCTTATAGAGTATAAGGCCCTTTCCACACGGGGCAATTAAAACAGCACAGAGTGATGTCCGACAGAGGTCGTCTGCACCGTGGAGTGGACTAGGTCGGACTACTTTTCGTAGTTCCGCACCTCAGTCCGCTCCGAAGCGACCGGAAGTGGTCGCGCAGCGTGCTTTTTAAAAACCTCTTTTGAGAGGTTTTTCAAAAGCACGGAGCACGCGACTCCGTGCTGCTCCGTCGCCGTGCTCCGGTGCAGATTTGCAGGCGCGCACTAGTGCATGCCTGCAGATCTGCCGGGGGCGGGCTTTAGGCTGGCGAGCTTCTCCGGTTGGTGGAGAGCCTCCACCAACCGGAAGCCGCCATTTTGGACGCCGGAGCAGTGCGGAGCGACGAGCTCGCACTGCTCCTCGTCCCGACGGACCCAGTTGGACCCACGAAAAAGCCGGTGAGTAGCGTTTCTACGCATTTCCTTCCCCACGTGTGGAAAGGGCCTAAGTGTGGATGGTCTCTGTCTGGATTTTTTAGAAAGTCAAATTCCATATCTTTTTCTGCCAGCAGATAAGTCTGGGACTTAGGCCCTCCACCCTGTAACTGACAACCAGCCAGTTCTAAGGCAGTGATGAAGCCAGGACTACTCATCGCATAGGGGATCATATCATACTATACCTGTGGTGGGGTCAGTCTAGATGACCCCTGGGTATGAGGGAAAAGCAGTTAATTTTCTCTGCAGTTGAAGTCCCTCTGTGTTTGAAAGGAATACAATAGAACTCTGTAAGATAAAATGCTAGGGAGGATGGAACGTGGCACACTACACTTATGCTTCCTTTACTTTGCAACATTTGTAAGATTACGCTAGAGACGGTGGGAACCTTTGTATGCATCTGTTTCCTTTCTTGAATATGTGATGACTGTACTGGAGAATGTATAAAATACTGTGAACATGAAGAGGCGGGTCTCAGACTTTTGGGAACGATCCCACTGAGACATTGTGCCGGCTACAATGAACGATTTTCCTTAATCCGTGGGTCTCTATCTCTGACTTCTGTAACATACCCATATTGCCAAAATAACATGACAGTTAAGAGTGTAGCCCAGATGTACTTACAGTGCACAGTTAAAGCCTATGGATGCCACTTTAACTGACATGGCTGCACACTGACAAATCCTGGGATTTGTAGTTTAGTAAGGACTTGAGAGCTCTAGTGCAATGGTTCTAAGTCTCTGGGTGTTTTAGACTTCAGCTCCCAGACCCTCTGACCATCGGCCAAGATGGAAAACGTCCCTGGAAGCTGAAATCTAAAACACTTGGATGACCAAAATTTGAGACCCACTAATTTAGTACATTTCCACAAGCTACAGCAGTAGAGGTCTCTAGCAAAGAATTCTAAGTTCCTCACCAAACTAAACATCCCTGGGTTCCATGGGATGCAGCCACGGCAGTTTAAAGTGGTATCAGTGGTGTACAGTGGCCGGCCCCTCCCGAAACTGCAAACCCCAGGATTCCACAGGATGTTGAAAGTGCAATAATTGCACTATAAGAGTGTAGTGTGGCAATGGCCAAAGTCACTCTGTTATCAACAGCCCCGTTCAAGCCTTGCAAACTGAGAACCATGGCTTCTTTAACTGAGGTTGTTGCTGTTGTTGTTGTTGTTATTGTTGTGTGCCTTCAAGTCATTTCCAATTCATGGTGACCCTAAGCAAATCTATCATGGGGTTTTCTGGGGTGAGAATGTTTGACACAACCAAGTTTAGCCACCTGTAATGTGGTCTTCCTTTTCTCCCCCTGGACCTGAAAAGCACTGTCATCTTCAAGAACCATGTCACTGTTGTTGTTGTTGTTGTTGTTGTTGTTGTGTCTTCAAGTGATTCTGGCTTATGAGGACCCTAAGGCAAATCTATTGCAGGGTTTTCTTGGCAAAATTTATTCAGAGGTGATTTTGCCATTGCTTTCATCTGAGGCTGAGACAGCATGACTTGCCTGAAGCTATTTCCATAGCTCAGCAAGGATTGGAACCCAGGTCTTAAGAGCTGTAGTCTGACAATGAAACCACTACACCCATTGGCTTGCTCCAGTTAATTTAAGAATAAATTCAAATTCCCATCCCCAGTATAGATCCTTGGAGGAATGAAAAGAGTTCTCATGCTAGCCCTTAAGGAAAAGCTCATAGCAGAATGAGATTCATTAGAAGTAAGATAAAAACAGAGAACTTCATAGCAATGTGGTTCTGTTTTCCTGCATATCTGAACAAATCCAGAGGTCTTCTTAGCATTCCATTTTAGGAGCAGAAGTTCTGGAGAGAGATCCTTTCTGAATTATCATGGCAGGACACACACTCTAATTAAAGCAAATGAAAGCTCTTCTCCTAAGCTTTAGGCTATGTTAAGCATGACTTAACTCTGACCAGCCTATATTTGTTCACCAGGTCATTGTGTCTCTTTGACAAACCACTTTTGTGTTGTTTACTCTTTGAGAAACTTAAACAAATCCTTGGAGGGCTCACTTTTTACCTCTGTCCGTTGTGAGAAATGTCAGTGTATTCCTGCTTTCTGCTTCCTCTTCAGTAACCAGTTACAAAGCAATAAAAGGACCTCTATTCTTATCCCATGATTGCTTGGCTGAATGGAGGGACTTTTTGAGGTTATGTACACAGTCTACTAAATTATTACCGAGCTACATGCTTGTTGACACTCCCAGAGAACACCTAAATGGTTAGCTAGATGCAACTTAACCTTGACAGAAATCCTGTTGATTTTGCTTCAACAGGAGTTGTTCTTCTGTGTGCTTGATAATTACAGATTTTCATAATGCTTTCCTCTAGTTTTCCAAGAATAGCCTTTAAGATAACTGGCTATGATTTCCTGATTCTCTTCCTACTTCATTTCATGTTCTTGCAAGAAGTAGAGATTCAGGTAGAAATTTACGGTCATGTTCCTGAAGAAAAAAAAAGGTAGTTAAGGTATTAAAATGACAACAACACAGCTAATCAACAACAAGTAAAGGATTTACTGAACCATAAGTTGCTTTTGTAAGAAATACTGTCCATAACTTTAAAAATATAAATTCTGAGCTTTAGAAGTTTCACTTTTCTAACTGCCATGAATGGATTCTGCTGCTCCGGATTTTTTTTTCTAACCAGTGCTCTGAAAATGCAAGAGCATTAAATAGAGCTGGGAAAAGTTACATATTTGTACTACACCTTCCAGAATGTCCCAGCGAGTGGGGGATTCTGTGTGCTATATATTTTTTTAAAGTAACCTTTTCCAAACTCTGCATTTGTATTTAATTATCGTGCATGTTAACAAGCTGTGTGGCAATCACCACAGCCACAGATCTCTGGCATGCTAACACCACAGGCAAGGTGACCCAATTTAAATAAGTCACTGAGTATATGGAACAGCACAATGCTAAGCTTTTCTCACATCCCTAACATGTAGCAGCCTTGATGGGTCTGTATAATTGGAACATCTGAAACTTGCCATTCAAGACCTCTCATTTTTCTGCCTCTTCTCCGCTACATAGTTTGGAAAAGTTACTTTTCTGGACCACTGGTATCCCAGACAGCATGTCCTCAGCTACTGCTACCTTCCCTGAGGGAAAACCTATTATTTCTACTTGGAGCAGCTTACAATGGGGGCAGGAGTGGTAATGATGGTTTGGGAATAAAAATTAAACTCTGCCTTCTGCTACAGTCCTGATCAAGATTGGTTGTGTGCCCAACTACTTTAAAAATTAAGTAAGCGGCATCCTTTCAATTTCACTGTCTCATGTGTGTATGTATGGAAAGGAAAACAGACAAAAGGAATGAGAAACAACAGCATGGAGAGAAAACAGAAGATTCATAGCTGACGTCCTTCAGATGTTGTTGAACAACAGCCCTGTCAGCTTTTACCACTAGCTTTGCTGGCTAAGCCTCATGGCAGTTGTGGTCCAGGAACATTTAGGGGCCACACATACCCTAGTCCTGAACAATTAACAATAAGCATTGATCTGAAACAGCTAAAAGCCTCAGGATAAAGCTGCAATTTGTTGGAGGATTTGTAGGCATCAGGAAGTTGTGACTCTCTCCCTGGAAAACTATAGGTTATGAAAGTCTTCTGCTGCTTTAAAAACTGATCGTGGATTGGGTGTGAATGGAAGGGGTGGCAGGGTGGCTGGCTGGTGCCAAGAATTCGTTACCTCTTGGTAACTGGAAAAAATAAGAGCATCAGAGAAAGAAACTCGGTCAGTTAAAATTTACCGCACTAAAGATTGGTGATGGTTGGTTGCAAATATGTAAAGCAGCTGTTGAGAGGCACAGTTCCATTGCAATCTTCACTGGTACTTGCTTTACATCTTAAAGTGTGAGTTAGTTCTTACCAGTGTTGCCTGGCGTCTCTTTTTGTAAGGGATGCCTCTTATTTAGGGCCAGAAAGTGTCCCTTTTAGGGCTGGCAGGTTCCACTTATTTATAAGTGGTGTCTCTTGTCTGAGAGTTGGAAAGCTTTTCCTTTTAATAGCTTAGGATTAAACAATATGCCAAGAAAGCCAGAATAGTGTAGTGATTTGAGCATTGGACGCTGAAGACAAGGTTTGATTCCCTGTTCCACCATGGAAACCCACTGAGTGACCTTGGGCACATCACACACACTCTCAGAAAACTCTGTGATAGATTCGTCTCAAAAGGTCGCCATAAGTCAGAAACGACTTGAAGGCACACAACAACCAAACAATATGCTAAAAAAATAATGTATTTTGGGGTGTGGACCCTTCATAGAGACAGAAATGTCAGCATCATGTAAATTGTGAATATGAACAAGATGTTAATTTTACAGAGAAACAGTTGGCTAAGTTAATTGAAATCAGTATTTTCATTTGGCACTTAGGTAGATCACAGATTTGTTAGTATTTACATCCTGATTATTAAGCCTGCATGTCATGAATTTGACTCTCTCTTATTGCCATTTTAAAAACTGGCCACATTAGTTATGAATTCTACTCTTAATTCTTGATGAAAAGTGGGAGGTTTTTTCACCATAGAGATGCAAGGATGGAACAACCCTATAGACACAGAATTTGCCTTCTGCTGAGCCAGAACATTGGTCCAGGTGTTATTTATTCTGACAATCAGCAGCTTTCCAGAGATTCCTATAGGGTCTATCAAGCCCTTAATACTCAGACTGTTTTAGGTGCTGGTGTTGAAAGGATTGGACCTAGGACGTCCTAGGTGCAAAGCACATGCTCCCCCACTGAACTGCAGATCTTCAAATATGTACTTATATTAAGAACTGTGGCTACTGACATCTTAAGTTTAATCCTTGAAGTTCAAGCTGTGCATCATTCATTTGTTATGTGTTTTCCAGTCAAATGTGACTTATGGCAACCCTCATATGGGGTTTTCTTGGCAAGATTTAGTCAGAAGATGTTTGCCATTGCTTTCATTTAAGGCTGAGAGACTCTGACTTGCCCAAGGTGATCCAATGGTTTCTATGGGTAAGCTGGGATTGAAATTCTGGCCTCCCAGGGTCCTTGTCCAACATTCAAACAGTTCTCTGATTCTCTTGAGTCAGTCATGAGTCTGTCTAATTAGTTGACATATTGCATTTTATTTCTTCCCCTCTCCACTGCCAATTCATTATTGTTTTCTTATGTGATGCAAGCCAGAAGAAAAGGATACAGTTCTGAGGAAGATACAGTGTAAAATGAAGGCAACAAAGAGACAATAAATTCAGCTGTGAGACACCCACAGGGGTTTGCACAACTATCGACTTAATTGAGACTGATTACTTTAACAAGGGTGAATTGATTTACTTAGTTGAACAATCAGATTAATCCAACCTTGAATCTCAAGTTAATTAAAAATTGGGTGGTGTGCTCCCTAATCAGATCTTCTGAAATGTGGCTTGTAGAATAATTGATTAAGAGCATATAAACCAGCTTAACCCAACCAGCAGCTGCTGGGAGAATTTGACAATTTTGTTTAGCAGCCTAACCATCAAATGTCAATGCTCACAATAAGATTAAGCAAATACATATAGAGGGGAGTTTTTTTTTCCAGACAGTTCACTCAGGTCATTTACACACTATACTGTTATAGTGCTATTATTCCACTTTGAATATCCTATGGAATTGGGTTTGTAGTTTACTGAGGCACTCTAAATGCTCCTCCCTAAACTGCAAACCCCAGGATTCCACAGGATGTTGAAAGTGGAATAATAGCACTATAACAGTGTAGTGCGGAAATGGCCTCAATGTAGAGGGCTTTTCTTACAGATTCTCCCAAGATCTTACAAAGGGAACGTCAATTTCCATGTTATGGTGCATTCTCAAAAGTTTCTGGGTGCTTTAATAGAATAAGTTTTGAGGTTCATGTCCCACTGAGCTATGAAACCCACTAGATGACCTTAAGCCAGTTCTTACCCTAACTTGACTCAGAGAGTAGTCATGAGAAAAAAATAGAGAGGAGAGCTTTATATACTAACTCAAGAGCAAGTGAGATACAAATATAAGTAACTGATCCGGCCACTGAGATGTTGTCTTGCATAGAGAGAACTCAGCCCATCAGGATCTGCCAAGTAGGTTTTGAGTTCATACTCACAACCTGTTTTAGACCACGGAAAGAGGCTGAAAAGCACAGTGTTCCTTACAGACTAAAGGCTAGGAGCATTTTAGTTTAGACTTTAAAAATTTCTAAGATGGGTACCATAAAATTTTATAGGATGAATACCCTCCAACTGTTCTGATTTTTCAGGGAGAGCCCAACAATCCTATTTTGCTAATTTCTTCAGCTGCTTTTAAAATAACCAAATTTTTCTCTCCTCCTCTTCTCCCTTTGTCTTCACTTAACTTCAGTTGCTGCAAGCTGAGTTCAAGTGCAAAAAAAATTTGCTCTCAATAAACTTAGCAAGGAGGGGAGGATTAAAGAGGAAGAAGTGAAATCTTGCTCTTACCAGTAAACTTAGGCAAAAGCAAACCGCAGCAGCCTCACCTAGCTTGTATCCCCTTCCTCATTAATAACTTCTGCCATATGGACCACACTCTAATGTTGCTTGGCACATGTGCCACAGTTTTCATCTGTGAAATGTTGGAAGGTATGTAAAATGACTAATATTGTGGAGGAAGTGCGTGTACCTGTGTTCTTCAAGTTGCCTGTTAACTTACAGCAACTTCATGAATTTTGTAGGGTTTTCTTAGGCAAGGAATACTCAAGGGTGGTTTTGCCATTTCCTTCTTCTATGGATAGGCATAAATGTTTCTGTCTTGTTATGATAGACTTCTTGTTGTGGTAGGTCTGTAAAAATTATTTGCCAATTGAAACAGGCTAGACCAACGAAAATCCTTTTTTTTTTCCCCCCACTGAACATATAATAAATTTATGTTATAGAATTTACTACCACAATATGTGGTGGTGGCCACTGGCTTTAGTCCAAACCAGGGAAGAGGGAAAATAGCTTATATTTACTCAGAGAACAAATCTGCTGTTTGAATTTGTGTGCTTTTGCTCCTTGGCCAAACAGCAGCTAAGGAAGGAGCATGGGATAAATAGTATAAGTGGAAAGGGTTAATTCCCTCTTCCCCTCTGGGCTGTGCTCCTGATTCAGATAGGGAGCCACGACTGCTGGAAGGGAAAAAGTTTAACCAGACAGAAATGCAATCATTCGTTTTGAATGGATCATGGGACAAATTCATGAATAACAAGATGTGCCTGTTTCTTGTGCTAGATCTGGGTCATGTTTAGAACCAGCATACCTCTAAACAATGGCTCTGGAAATGTGCATGATGTAGGAAAGGGACACCTTCATGGACTTGCTAAGATAGTCTTTCCCATTCCCAGATGTGTTGGACAACAACTGTCACCGTCCACCACCAGCAGTGCTGGCTGTGATGGGGATTGGACTCCAGCATGTAGTGCAATAGCCCTGGTTTGCGAAAAGCTATCCCATAGGTCTCTGGTCAGTTACTTAAAACCCTGGTTAGGGAGATTGCTCTGAGCTGATCCAGCGCTGCTTTTACATTCTTACAGCACGTTTGAGGTTAAGAAATGAAAGGAGCACCACTCCAGCACCTAATAGTGGGGCAGTGACCTGAGTTCATTTGCTTTCTTTTGTAATGAATGGTTTACGCTACTTGTTCCTGAGTGATAAGGAGTAACTCTGCTCTGAGACTGTCATGTCCTCCACCCAGCTTGACAAGCACAGGATTAAGATAATGAGCCAGAGCATCTTTGAGACCAATTCACTGGAAAGGCCTTAGGCAAGCATCTGTTCCTCAGGTTCCACCCCTTTTCCATCTGTAATGCAGAGATAATAACACTTTCCCATCATATAGATTTGTTGTAAGTCAACTTCAGCTTTCACAGACCCTCAGCAATGGACACTGGAACGGAGAAGGAGCTTGACTTCCCCATACAGCTAGGCTATGAGGGCTGAGCCCCCACCCCCAAATGATCAGGCAGCACGGATCAGGGTCGGCAAAACTTTTGGCTAGTTGAGCATCCTGAAACTACCAGTCAGAAGCATCCTAGTTTATAACCACCTTTGCATTCACTTAGCGTGTGTGTACGTGCATGTTCTTGTCACTTGTTGATTTATGGTGGCCCCATCAATTTCATAGGATTTCTCTTCCCCTGAAATATAGTTTATAGTACCTGGTTTCCTGGTGGTCTCATACAGTAGGGTGTTGTTGTTGTGTGCCTTCAAGTAATTTCCAGCTTATGGCGACCCTAATGTGAACTTATTATAGGTTTGTAGATCTTCTATTTTCCCTTTTCCTTGATATATTAATTTCATGCTTAAAACAAATTTATAATGTTTCATTTATTATTTTGTCATTGTCTTCAAGGCAGTCACATTGTTAACTGCTTTAGTTGGTAGTGTTATTGTTATTTAGCAGAACCAGCACGGTAGAGTGGTTTGAGCTTTGGGCTTTGACTCTGGAGACCAGAGTTTGAATCCTGCTTGGTTATACAAAACCCACTAGGTGACCTTGGGCAAGTCACATTCTCTCAGCTTCAGAAGCAGGCAAAGGTTTGCCCAGATGAGCAAATCGTGCCAAGAAAACTCTGTGACAGGTTTCCCTTTGGGTTGCCATAAGATGGAAACCACTTGAAAGCACAAACCAACCATTATTATTTAGAGAGCCAGTGTGGTGTAGTGGTTTGACTGTAGCACTAGGACGCTGCAAATTCAAATCCCCACTCAGCCATGGAAATCCATTGGGTGATGTTGGGCAAACCGCATTCTCTCTTAGACCCATTCCACACTAGACTGTTATAGCGCTATTATTCCACTTGCAACATCCTATGGAATCCTGGGACCGGCCCCTCCCAAAACTGCAAACCCCAGGTTTCCATAGGATGTTGCAAGTGGAATAATAGCGCTATAACAGTCCAGTGCAGAAGTGGCCGTGGTCTCACAAGAAAGCAATGACAAAACCCCTTCTGAACAAAATTTGCCAAGAAAACCCCATGATAGGTTCTCCTTGGGGTCACCATAAGCCAGAGTCATCCTGAAGGCACACAACAGCAACAATTATTATTATTATTAATCACTATATTCTGTTTTTTTACCTATTGATAAAAACATACATGCAAGTATGAAAAATTCATGCTGACCTGCCTGCTAGTCTGCAGCATCCCTGCCACTTTAAAATATAGTTCCAGGGTCCCTGCTCTCATCTCTTGACTAGTTTGGCTCTGTCTGCTGGGAATTACGGGCGAAAAACATTTGGTGGCTAGCGTTGTTCACCTTTATTGTGAGGTAATGTATCTGAAGCCAACGTAGTCCCCTGGAAAAGATGACAGAAGGGCCCTTGTACTTTTAACAGGTGGGGGGAAGAAGAAATCTCAGGAGGTTTCACTTATAAGCATCACCTACTGAAATCTCTTCTATATATCTATTAAAAGTACAACTGCCCTGTTTTCTTTTTCATGTGTCTACCCTATGGGAAGTTCTTTGGACATTTAGAACTTGAGAAGAGAAGCACTTCACAAATATGAGATGTATTACTATCATCTGTGACTTAAGAGATTGGGGAGAAGGGACACACCTCAGATTGTGTGGGCTTCATCTTGGGGTGGAACAAGGCTGTAGCTAAGGAAAGGGGACAAAACAAGAATATTGCTTCCCAGATAAAAATTCTAACCCCCTCCCCATGACATTTTCCTTCAATTCCCATATCTCCAGCATTACAGGAACTTAAAACTTCAGCTGAGCATTTAGAAATACAGTTCAGGCATCCAAAAAAAAAAAAAAAAGGGGGGGCAGGCACAGTTACCATCGGAATGCAAACGTGGAAAATATAAGACTTCTAGGTGTAAACGATTTTCAGTGTCCCACTCTCTGCAGTGCTAGAAATTTAAAGACTGAAGGAAAATTTCATTGGGGGTAAGGGTTCTTATTTGATGGAGCAATGCCCTCATTTTGATCCCCCTCAGCTATACCCCTCAGTTGGCAAGCCCCCTAAAAAAGAATATGATAACGTGACAGAATGGAGGTTGATAAAATCCCTAAAAGACTGGGAAAAGATCCTTCTAGTACTCCCATGACAAAGCTAAGAGCTTAATCTATTTAGTTTAGTTGTACCTTCTCTGATTGGATCTTCCACATCCGAAAATCTAAGATGCAGTTATAAAGAGGTGAGGAGACTGAATGTTTGGGATTTCAGCTCCCAAAAGCCCTAGCTGACAGGTTAGGGACTAGAGCACTGTCAGAAAAAAGAGTGGGCTGAAAAGGGGGACTCATGTACTGTACTGAAGGGAACGTGAAGGACTTACGGAGGATCACTTGGGACCAACCGCTTCATGCTTTTCCCCCTTTCTCTGTTGGCTTTGCAAGCAGCATGCATGTACAAGTTGTTCCAAGCGAGCTTCTGTTGGCAAGAAGAACTGATGAAAAAGTGGAACCCCCATCGAATTAATGGAACTTGTTCTTTATTTGGAAGTGTCAAAAGAGTGAGTTGTCAAATAACAGGGTGTCAAAAGCCAATGTGAGTCTGGGCTGCATCAGTGGGAGTATAGTGTCTAGGTCAAGGGAAGTGATAGCACCACTCTATTCTGCTTTGAGCAGAAACCACCCGGCATACTGTGTCCCATTCTGGACACCACAGTTCAAGAAAGATATTGGCAAGCTGGAACGTGTTCAGGGGAGGGTGACCAAAATGGTAGAAGGCCTGGAAACCATGCCCCATGACAAGCAGCTTAGGGAGCTGGGTATGTTTCGCCTGGAGGAGAGAAGGTTAAGAGGCACAGAATAGCCAGGTTTAAATCTTTGAAGGAGTATCATATGGAGGATGGAGCAAGCCTGTTTTCTGCAGCTTCAGAGACTAGGATACAGAGCAATGGCTTCAAATTTCAGGAAAAGCAGTTCCATTTAAACATTAGGAAGAACTCCCTGATGATAAGAGCTGTTTTACAGTGGAATGCACTGCCTCCGAGTGTGGTGGAGTCTTCTTCTTTGGAGGTTTTTAAACAGGCTGGATGGCCATCTGTCAGGAGTTCTTTGATAGGAGATTAGACTTGATGTATGTACATACATGTGGTCTCTTCCAGTTGTATGAGTTTAAGTTTACTGTTTTCGTATTCATTCTGTGGGATTCCCCCCAAAATCTGGATGCCCACTGTAGGAATAAGTATGCTAAACAAGATAGATTTTTGCGCTTATTTAGCATTTGCCTTCTTGTGTTCTTCACCCTCTTTCCATTCTCCCTTCATTCTTTTTCTACCCACTTCTTCTGACTTTCCCCTCCATCTTCATCTTCCCATCCTCTCATTTCTTTTTTCCCCCTCTCCCCCCCCCCTTTCCCCCCTGCTTAATTCCTTCAGGGTTGCTTCATGCTTTACAAGAGTCCTGTGGCACATCTGTGTGGGAATTAATTCATAACATATGGATTGGACATAACTGTTTTATTGTAAACTGCCCTCATCATTTCCATCTGTTGAACTGTGCCATGAAAAGTCTGTAAAATAAGACTCATGCAGCATGGCATGATTCTTATGCACACATGTGCAAAATTAATTGCTATGAGTTCATGCAGTGGGTGGAAGCCCTTGGCATTACTTCCAGTAGGGCTGATGCTACCATTAGGGGTATGGGTGAACATAACCTGCCACATCAGGCAGCAGATAAATTAATAAACAGCAAAGTGTTCATTATTTTCTTTTTTATTGTTCTATTTTTTTTTCCTGCCAGAGATGGGGAGAGGCACTTGTGGGATTTTCTGTCTCATGTGCCAAAATACTTTGGCTAGCTTTGGTCACTATTCCCCTTGAGGGATGGGGGAGGGATGATACTATGCATCAAAATGCAAAATATCTTTGGGTAAATCTGCTCACAAATATCCATAGAAACTAGAATGGGGGAGGGCAAGAGGGGCTTGCCCTCTTTAAACTGGTTTAAGGAGACATAGCCCCCTCCTCAAAATTATCTGGAAAATAAGAGGGCACCAAGACTACAATGTGATAACTTCCATCTGTCCCAGTGCTGCAGGGACAATCCTGATTAATTCTCTGCCATCCCACTCTTTCCACACCTTTTAAAATGTCCCAGTTACTCTCTTGTTCTCCCATTTTCCCCCTTTGTTCTCAGCTTACTTCAGTTGGTGCAAATTGAGTTCAAAGCGTGAAAGTATTTTGCATTCATTTAACTAGGCAGGAGGAGAGGACAAGAGGGGAGTCTTTTCCTTCTCAGTAGACTCAGGCAAAAGCAAACTGTTACCCTCTCCTAGTTTGCATGTTCTGTCTCTCATCCTTTGCCATCCTGACCATACTCTGATGTTGCTTGGTCACACATGTCCTGGTTTTCATCTGTGAAAAGTTGGAGGGTATGTATGTAGCTGAGCTTTCTCAGGCATTATCAGCTGCAAATGTCCCAAATGATGAAGCACTAAGAAATATTAAAATAGTTATATTTGAGCCCTCTTGTAATGCTTGTAATCCATCCTATGCACAGTTACTTGGGAGCAAGCCACACTAAACACATGGAGGACATGTATGTACATACTGTGCTCGTAAGAATCTTCATCTTTAAGGATGCTTAAAAGGTAATGGATGGGGAAAATAATTTGCCTTTATTATTTTAGCCAAAGACTTGGAACGATTACTGAAGAAAGTCAAGGCAGAAAGTGCAGAGACAGGTGTACATTAAGAGAGCCAAAATAATGACCACAGATGACACATAACCTTAAAGCAGACGATGAAGACATTGAAATAGCTCAAGGTTTTCCATAACTTGCCTCAGTCATTAATCAGAATGGAAACTGCAGTCAAGAAATCAGAAGAAGACTGGGACTTGGAAAGGCAGCTATGGAGAAACTAGACAACATCCTTAAGTGTAAAGATACACCATTGAACAGTGAAGTTAGGATTTTTCATGCCATTTATTTCCAATTTCTATATATGGTTGTGAAAGGTGGACAGTAAAAAAAGCTGATAGGAAGAAAATCAACATTGTGGTGCTGGAGGAAAGTTCTGTGGATACTCTGGACTGCTAAAAAGATGAATGAATGGGTCCTAGAGCAAATCAAGCCTGAGTGCTCCCTAAAAGCTAAGATGACTAAAGTGAGGCTGTCGTACTTTGGCCGTATTATGAGAAGACACGACTCACTAGAAAAGACAATAATGCTTGGTAAGGTAGAAGGCAGTAGTAAAACAGGAAGGCTGCATTACTCAATTGAGGAAAACATGTCCCTGAATCTGCAAGACCTGAACAGGGTGGCTGATGATGGGTTGACTTGGTGGTCTCCATCCATCCACAGGGTTGACGTAAGCCGAAGTCGACTTGACAGCAGTTAACAACCGCAATTAGGCAAAATTACTACAACTTGCCTGGCAATGTTGAGCTCCTCCCTTGGCAACAGTTCTGTGGATCTGGCCAACATCAGCTGTATCCCACACATACCGTCCAACTGATCTGATCCAGCAAGGACTGTCCCAGTTAATCCTCTATTGTCTCACTTTTTCAGCTGCTTCTAAAATGTCCCAGTTTCACTCTCCCCTTCCTCCTTCTTCCCCTTTTTCAGCCTGCTTCCATTGCTGCAAACTGAACTCAAAAAGACTAGTTTGCACTCCATTAACTCAGCCGGCCGGGAGAGAAGAGTGAGGAATCTTAACCTTCCCTGTAGACTCAGGCAAAAGCAAACTGCTGCAGCCTGTCTTATTACATTTCTGCACTGGACTGTTATAGTGCTGTTATTCCGCTTTCAACCTCCTATGGAATCCTGGGGTTCCTCAAAGCCCCTCCCTAAACTGCAAACCCCAGGAGGTTGAAAGCAGAATAATAGCACTACGAGAGTCCAGTGCGGAAGGAGTGCTAGTTTATGTGTTCTTCCTCGTTCAAAACTTTTGCCACCTGGACCACACTCTGCAGTAGCTTGGCTGCACCTATCCTGGTTTTCATCTGTAACCTGGTGGAGTATCCACATGCCAATATACAAAGCCTTTGTAGGACAGCATGAGACACACGTGGGGGAAAAAAAAAACCCTCCACTCCCTGCCTTTTTCTCCCCGGCGTCCCGATCTGGTTCTCCACCTTTACTGCATCCAGTCTCTTCCCCTTTTCTTAAATCCCTTCCCTTTTCCCTTTCTCCCCAGCCGTCCTCTGCCATCCATCCTTCTCCCCTCCGGTCTCATTCTATCTATTTCGCCAATCTCCCTCCACCGCCACCCCGCTCCCTTTCCATCTGGAACTGATTACTTTCTCTGGGAAAGGAACTTTCAGGAAATTCCATCCCAGGGCTGGGTTGGCCAGTGGGGGGTGAGGGAGGCACAGAACAAACTCCCCCTATTTGAGCCTTAAGTCTCTTTTTTCTACTCCCTTTCTTCTAAACAGTACATCTTCTTCTTTCGTACGTATCTATTTTCCTCCTAACACCCACCTTTTAATGGAAGAAGGGATATAATTTAGTTATTCTTGTAACTCTTTCCCAACATTTTTTACATTGAGGTCTCTTTAGAAGAAATACGGGAGGGAGGGAGGGAAAATGGGCGTGGCTTGAGACATTCCCCGCCCTTTTAACCGCTGGGGTGCCGGAGTGGTGGAGAGCGCGGAGTTGTTGAGCGGAGGTGGTGCGCGGTGGGGTCGGTTGTTGCTGTTTTACTGCAGAGATGGAAAGAGGTACGAGAGCCGACGGGGAGAGTCGCGCGCTGGGGCGTATTTTGGGGGCGGGAAGGACCCATAACAAGCGGAGTTGGAGGCAGAACTCTTGGGTTCTTTCGGAGAGGAGTAAGGGATGTAGGGGAGGGAGCCGGAGCAGGAAGGACCCTGGGTTTTCCAGAAAGGTAGTGTAAGTCTAGCGGGTGAGAAGCATGGAGGGTCGCTTTGGGCTAGTGACTAACAGAGAGAGGCTAGTTCGAGGACCCCTGGGCTCATCGGTAGTGGAATTTGGACCGTTGGGTGTGGAAGCCCCGGGCGGTGCTGATTCTGGTTGTCTGGTAGAGGAACGACTTCGAGGTTGTTGGAATGGCAGTGTGGTCTAATGGTTGGAACCGAAAGGTTAGTGGCTCCAGCCCTGGGCTCCGATACACTTGGGTTCTTGTGGAAAGGCGGTATAAGTGAGAGAACAGAAGCGCTGGGATGAGTCTGTCGGCGTGTGAAAGGAGCTGTGAGACCTGTAGAGACCACAGGAAAAAAAGGCTGGAAGCCTTTGGGAATTCTTGGCTTCTGTTCTTCCTTTGTGGGGTTGGTTGGTTGGTTGGAGAAGGAAGTGTGGATTAGGACTCTCTGTTACCCACCGATGACGGCAAACTGTGAGCAAACAGGATGAGCAATGAAGCAGGGTGGGGGTGAAGAGCAAATGTGGCAAGGAAAAGGAGAGAGGATCATCCTGAAATGTCAAATGGCCAAAGGTATCCTGTTAGGAAGACATAAATGTCAGTCTGGGGAAGGCAGGCTTGTGCTGGAGGGAGTCACATGGAAGGGGTGCTTACACACTTTTTCAGCACACATGTACACAAGGGAACATGGATGCCTGGGTCAGGGAGAACCTTGCTGTTTGTGCAAAGTACCCACTCCGGCTGTAGATTTTGATCTGTAGGATTCACATGTTGACTGGTGTGTGTGATATATTCATGCTCGTGGGACAACCGTGGTTCATGGGAAAGGCACATTGGTGGAAAAAAAGTTTATTTTTTACACATGTGTAGTGGAGCTGTGAATCTGAGCGTCCGTGTGTGCATTAAAGTAGGCCAGGTTTGCAGTTCCATGTTCACAGACTGGCGCAGCTATTGCATGCACATGTAAAAAAAAAGTCGATCTGCACTTGGCAAAGCCAGTCTACTTCCCCAGGCAAAACCTGCCCTGTTTGGGCATAGGCCTGTGCTCTCCCAGCCACTCCTTTGAGGATCACATGGCAGGAGGCATGTTGGAAGCGTGTTCCGGATCTCCAGGGTGGCTGGAGGGGGCAGGGCACCATGGGTGTTATATAAATCTGGATTCTGTCATTGAACAGCATCATGTGCTTTTTTTTTTTCCCTTGTGGCTCATGATTGTTTAGTTGATTGATTCTCTCTCACTCCTTTTTATTTTGATGCTGATGCTGCTGTTAACTTTTCTGGCTTTAAAAAGTGAAACACTGGTTGTTGGACTCCTTAGCTATTTAGATAACTTACTCCTCATGTACTTTCCTAGAGAAATCAGAAGCTCTCTTTCTCTTCCTGTTATGTTTCAATATTTATGAGTCCTGTGAGATCCAATCAAACTCCATAGTCCAGCATCCGGTTTCCACAGCAGCCAGCCAGCCGCCTGCGGAAGCCCAGAAGCAGGTCCTAGCAGCAACAGACCCTCCCTGCTTATTCTCTAGTGTTTGACATTCAAAGATATACTGCCTGTGGACAGAGAGGTTCTGCTTAACTTTCATGACTTATAACTACTAGAATATATTCAAATGCATAATGTAACGACTTATAAACATGGGAGTATATTGAGATGCATGATGTACACTGTGGTTCAGCCTTATCCAGGCCTGTTGGTAAACAGATACTTATTAGCAGTCTGAATACTTGAGGAAGGAGGGATAGCTCTTCTGTGATCCTTTCTTTATAGATGAAGAAATGTAGGGTTGAGGAACATCTTCCAAGGGACCAGCAAATCTCTTCCTTTCAACAAGGAGTTGAAACTGCAGTCCTGGTATTTGCTAATTCAACATCTTTCTCCTTCTCTGAATATGCCACTTAACACAATACTATAAACAAATCAGACACGTTTCCCAAGACACTTAAGAGTTAAACATGCACATCAGCTGCACCATATCCATAATGACACTGTACCAGTAGTGATAAACTTGGAAGTTCAGGATTTCACTGTGACACTGCACACATAGAAGAGCAGCAATACACAGTGTAACACACCATTTGTAGGTGTGGACACTTGACTGATTTCAGTGGTGGTAGCAGTCAGTTCTGAGTGCATCGGTTCCACTTCTACAGGAACTCAATTTTTAAATGAAAGGTATGCAGCCAGCTGAATTGCAACCTTAGGTTAGTCTTTGCTTAGAATTTCTATGCTTGATTGTTTGTATTTCTGTCTTTTAAATGGCTAGTGTGAAGTAGGAACCCCATTAAGAAGTGGGTTTGGATTATCCCTCTATGAGCAACATTCACAAGTAGAGAAACTTGAAAGTTGGTCTGAGAATTGGACTAGGACTCTGACCTCTTTCTTTTGACTAGAGCCATTTCCGCACTAGACTGTTATAGCGCGATGATTCCACTTTCAACATCCTCTGGAATCCTGGGGTTTGCAGTTTCGGGAGGGGGAAACCGCAAACCCCAGGATTCCAGAGGATGTTGAAAGTGGAATCATTGCGCTATAACAGTCTAGTGCGGAAATGGCCTAGGTCTGCTAAGCCATGGAACCCCTCTGGGTTGGCCTCAGGCAAGTCACGCATTCTCAGTTCAAGAGGATGGCAAAACCCCTCTGAGTAAATCATGCCAAGAAAATTCTATGATAGTGTTACCATCTATCACAGTCTATTTCAAGGCATACAACAATAGCAAACTTGAAAGCATTGTTATTACCTCATCTACTTGCCAGGCTCTCTGGCAGACGACAGTACTGAATGTGCTCTGAAGAAAAAAGAATCCTGGAGCTGTGCTACCTCAGCTCCCCTTTCTGATGCACAGCTGCCCAAAACACATTACTTCTCATCCCTGGATCCAACCATAACCTTCCTACCCTGCACCTTTGATGGACACCTCTCTGTTACTGCTGGAAGCAGCTTTTTGGAGTGGATGAATTTTTTGATATGATTGAAGGAGGGCTGCTCTCTGCGATATTGATTTTTATATACAGAAGTCACTTCAGCGTTTAAAAGCACAGAGCACCCGGGGAGCTAGTAATGCATGATTGTGTGTGTTCAAAAATTGAATGCATAGGTAGAAGTTGCAATTGATCCTAACTTTCCTGTTCATTTACATAGCCTGCAGGACATGGCTTCAGTTCCTTCAAGATGCTTAGTTTCTTGACTGCTTATTCGATACTGTACTCAGAATAAGAACACAAGAGTTGGCCTTGAAATTCCAAGGAATACCTTTCC
Source organism: Cyclura pinguis (assembly GCA_030412105.1). Taxonomy (NCBI): domain Eukaryota; kingdom Metazoa; phylum Chordata; class Lepidosauria; order Squamata; family Iguanidae; genus Cyclura; species Cyclura pinguis. The sequence goes on from CM059604.1 coordinate 15,909,711, forward strand.
CAAGGTTTGATTCTTAATTCCGTATCCAATACAACAGCCAGGAAAGTGTATAGGTTCTTGTCCTGTTCGACCCTCGTTGCTGTGTTGAGTAAGAAACTAAAAAGACTTGAGAAAGCTACTTTTTTTTTACTACAGCTCCCAGAATCCCCCAGCCAGCATACTCTAGGAATTATAGCTCTATTCTCCTCCCACCTCAACCCTTGGGACCCTGACTGAAAAACAAGGGGAAATGTTGGTCGTCAGAATGATATGCCCTACAATTGCCTTCATCACCAGCCAAGATAACCAGCAGCAAAGGTTTTTGAGAGTTCTAGTCCCAATGTCCGGAGGACCAAAGGTTCCCAGCTTGTGCTAAACCTAATTTCCCTCCCCTTGTTACCACCCAACCTGATTTTATCTGGGGCCTGATTGGTCCAGGCTTAATAGTTTAATCCTCCTGTTTCAGCCCATGGCTGGTAGAAGGAAACCAATCAATGAGTCACATGGTGATGCCTCATTTAGCTGACGCATCAGTATGCGAGTGGGGGAATAGCAAGTAAACATTGCAGATAACAGGGAATTGAATTGCTAAGTCCCTGATAGCAGAAACATCCATGGGCGGAAAATGCCATTGACTTTATTAATTTCGAGTGAGGAGGGTTTGGGAGACAGTACTCTCGGGTTCTCTGGTGGACCTGCCAGACAGTTTGATCGGGCTCCTGTTGCCCTCTCGTTGTTGTTGGTTGGTTCTCTCTATATTTTTAGAGGAAAACAGACGATGTATATGTATACAGGTACACCTCAGTTAACAAAGGAGATGTATTCCCAGGAACTACTTCTTTAAGAGAAAAATTGGTCCCAGAGGCAGAGAGAGCATGGAAAGAATGGGGTTAGGTTCCTACACCACAAAGAAAGAAGAGCAATCCAAAATGTTTCAGCAAGCTTTTTATTCAGAACTAACAATAGGCACATGTAAAATAGAACAACCAGGTCGTGTAGGTGCTGTATAAGTAAACAAAAGATTTTGAACCTTCCAGAGACCACTTGAAGGCTTCTTCTAACCTCCACTTTTGTTATGATTTCCATTTTGGTGGCCAGACTTATAGATCTATGCTCTTCAAACAAACAGGCTGTGGTAGCTGATGAAGCAGGTTTATCTGCTTTGCCCTTTAATCTCTCATTTACCATTAATATATCCACATTGAGGGATTCTGGAAGCAACTGTTGCTTACCTTGCCTATCATAGGCAGGCACACATGGGTGCAATAAGATCAGCTGCAACAGAAACCCAGCTCAAGCTTAATTGCATTTTTTGCGAATGCATATTTGCAATTTCATTGTTAATACCCTTGCTGACCCTAATCTTGATAGTTGTCTGCTCCCTCAAGATTTAACAAAGCATTCCATACCCCCCCGCCAAAAAATCTTCCCATCATTTTTATTGTACATTCACATTACTGCTTAGTGTCAGCCTCTACTTTTTAATCAAGAATTCCATCTCATTGTTACAATATTTGGCTTTCCCCATGGTTGCACTTTTTTTCTAACCTTATTGAATTCCCTTTTAAACAGACCTATAGCCAGTAGACATCAAATGCCCTGGTTTTGTTTTGAGAGCTCTAATTTACTTCTAAAACTTTATTCTTGGTTTTCTGTTTAGAGACTCAAATGTGGCACTCTCCACAATTCTAGTGTTATAGTCCCTTCTCCCACCTCAGATCTGTACAACCACATTCTGTTCTGTGTGAGCTCATCCAGCTTGCCATACTGGGCATGAAGAATATGGATTATCTAAAACAGTGGTTCTCAGCCTTCGGTTCTCCAGATGCTTTGGATGTCAACTCTTGAAAACCCCAGCTGTTGTGGGTGAGAGAAGAGATTATGGGAACAGGAGTTGAAAACTCCTCCGGAGGATGAAGACTGAAAATAAATGCTCTAAAGGGCTGAGAAATGCTACCATTTGAATAGGACCAGAGAAGATGCCATGATCGCTGGTAATGCATACACTCTAACATGTTACAGATGCAACCTTGGAACTGTTGGGCCAAGCAACATTGGAGTGTGGTCAAGATGACAGAAGTTATTAATGAAGACAAACATAGAGGCATTTTGCTTTTGCCTGAACCTACTGGGAAGGGCAAGATTCTGCCCCCTCCTCTCTCTGCTGAGTTAATTTCAAGAAAACTACTTTTACACGGTGAATGCAACTTGCAGCCACTGAAGTAACCTTAGAATGAAGGGGGGAAGTGGGAGGAATTGGGGGGAAGTGGGACATTGTAAAGCAGCTGAAAAAGTGGGATGACAGCAGATTAATCAGGATAGTCAGAGGGTACACCAGCATGAGGTAGTGATTTGAGCATTGGTCTACTACCTTGGAAACTAGGATTCACCAGCAAAGCTGTGGAAGCCCACTGGGTGATCATGGGTGTATCACACACTCTTAGCCTCCAGAAAACCCCATGATGCAGCCTTAGGGTTGCTATAAGTCAGAAACGACTGGAAGGCACACAGCAACAGTAATGGTGGAAAGGACTGATGACTGCTGTCTTCTGTGATTGCCCTTTGGTCTATCCCTGTAATTTGTTTTCCTGTTCCCTGTCAGACACAAGCTTTGAACCTCATCCTCATAAATGGTGATAACATTTTTGACTCTGAGATCTGTTGGCATGTACGGCTGGCCTCTTTCACCCCTCTGCATCCTCCACATCAGCACAGACCTATCTCTGAAACTATGTGTTGTATTTTCCTTTGTTCAGCTAACTATCTTTGCATGCAAGCTTTCTTCCCAGCTTCAAACTGTTCATTTCTTCCTCTCTCCTTTCAACTACCATCCTTTTCCTGAGTCTCACTTTCTGTCCATCCTAACCATGACCTCATTTTTTTAACAGTCCTGAACTCTTCATTATTTCTCCTTTCCTTTCTAGGTGGGATTTGGGGCAATTGTTGCTTTGTTGTTGTTTGCTGTCCAGTTGGCTGTGACTAATGGTGACCTGAATGATAAGACCTCTAAACGCTCCAGCCATCAATGGCATTGCTCAGCTCTTGTGGACTCAGGGCCGTGGTGTCCTTTATTGGATTAGTTCATCTGTGATGTGTTCTCCCTCTTTTCTTACTTCGTTCCACTTTCCCCGGCATTATTATCTTTTCCAGTAAATGATATTGTCTCATGAAATGTCCAAAGTAGAACAGCCTTAGTTTAGTCATCTTGGCTCCCAGTGAGAGTTCAGGCTTGATTTCCTGTTGGACCCATTCATTTGTCTTTTTGGCAGTCTGTGGTATCTTAAGCCTAAAAGAAGGAAGGCTCCTGGGATGAAGTTTGGACTGACGTTCCATTCTCTAATCTTAATACTCTTTTTCCTTAATCCCAGTTGTGTAAACTGTTTACTCAGTGGCGAAAGAAATATACTCTGTACATGTTTAAAAGTAGGTATATCCCAGTCTTCACACATTCCAGGGATTAAAAACACGGCTCTGTAGACCTTTTTCACTGCATCACTGTTGTGTACCTTCAAGTCATTTCCGACTTGCGGTGACCCTACGGCGAATCTATCATGCAGTTTTCTTGAAAAGATTTATTCAGAGGGGTTTTTGCTGTTGCAGAAAGAGTGTGGCTTGAAGGTGACCAGTGGGTTTCTGTGGCTGAGTGGGGATTTGAACCCTGCTTTACGGAGTCTTAGTCCAACACTCGAACAAGTACACTGCGCTGACTCACTCTGTCTACATGCCATGTTCTCTTTAGGATTAAATTCTGTTGTCAGTGCTGCGAAGTCTCCTGCGGCAGCAGCTTGTGGACTGAGCAGGATGCCCATTACTGACATGTAGAGAGGAAGCCCCTCCCTGCTTAGTCCATGAGCTGCCTGTGATCTTGGATAATATACAAAAAGAAAATGCCTCTGAGCATGTGCAAAATACTTTGCATCGTAAAGTAATTGCAGTCTCTCTTCCCTGGGACATTTAAAACTTTACCTCCTTTAAAGACGACTCCCTGGAAGGAGAGAGCCTGCCCATCACAAGGACAGGTTCTGAGACATCTGTTGCCCTGAACTGCTTTTTTCCTTGCATGGTCTTTTGTACATGGGGAGGTGATGAGATGGAGCATAGTCATCTTTTCCTCCTGTCTTTGTTGTTCATCTTCTTGCACCTTGTTGTCTTCATTTGAGAGGCAAATTCGGAGCTGCTGAATTTTAATTATGCAAATCAGTAGTAGATTTGTCTGACTCCCTCCCTGGCAATGTGTAAATCAACCTTAAAGATCAGGATGCATCAGTCAGCTTTGAATTGATGCTGGTCTGAAGCCTGCATTTCCCATGTTTTTTGAATATTTTTATTGTTGTACTGGAACAGAATGCCCCTGTTTCAGTTAAGTTCCTTTCCTCCCTCCTTTCATGTATATGGTTTACCGTTTCTCATTTTCATTTTGTAAACCTTCTTGAAGTATTGCTGGCTTTAAATGTGTTTTTAAAAATATGAACATGAGATTGGTTTGCCTTGGATAGCATGCTGAGCATGCTGATTGTATCTGAGATTCTGGCCAAGCTGCAGCCATTGCCACTCAACAGATTGGATGAGGAGCAGGGGCCGTAATGAAGGGATCCAAAATGGAGGCAGTGAGAAGGGGAAAAACCTACAGGGAGGGCACAGAATGCTGGGTTCTTTCTGCCTGTATGTTCTTAAAAGCAGTCATGAGGACTAGAAACCTGGATTTTAACAGGCAATCACGAGGACTGTTAACCTGGTTTTTAAAAGTTGTAATGCAGACTAGAAACCTGGTTTAAGAGTGCAGAGGCAGACAGCTGGGGCGGGAGGGATTGCCAAAGATCAGTCTTTGCAATATCCAGAGCTGACTTCTCTTTCTAATCAAACTGTGCTTTCATTTCCCAAATACCAATATGATACGTCCTGATTAGCCCTTTCTTTCCCTAGCTCATTGTGACCGTTGTTGTCCATGCTCTCCCATGCATAAAACCACTGCCTCCTTCATGTCATGCCCCCCATATACAATATCCTGATGGATATTTTCTCTTCCACCATCTGGTTCCCTTTTGTCTCTCCCTCTGCCAATTTGCCGTCCTCCACATCAGCTTCTCTCCTCCCTTGAACCTTTTTCTTTCTCTTTGCATGCCATTTCCTCTTCTTAAGCAGTATGCCTTTAAATTTGGTCTTTGCTGTCCTCCACAGCACACCGTTCACCTCCTCTCCTACACTAAGGCCGGTTTCCAAATGCGCCAACCAGCTCCGGAAGTGGAGGAATGTGGTGAACTTTATAAGGCGATGGAGGGGTTTTGTGTGTGTGTGTGTTTTTAAATTTCCTTTCTCCCTTTTCTTGGGACAATATTTGTCTTGGCTTCTGGCTCCCAAACTCACTGTCACATTTGGGATTTGTTGCCTTTTGACTTTCTTTTCCTAAGCAAGTAGGCTTTTTTGGTTTTTCTTGAGATTCTGACATCTACAATTTCATCATTTTAATGCAGGTATAAATAAATAAAATTCCAGGCTGCCACCCAAGAGAGGAGGAGTGGAGGCTCGTGACAGAGAAGTGGATGAAGGCAAAGGAGGGAGAGAGAACCGGAGACAGAGTTGCGAGAGTCAGACAAATGAAAGGAGAGAAAAGAAGAAACTTTCCGGGGATTTCTGAGAACTGTGAGCAAACTTCCCGGACGTAGCTGGATCGAAGTGGCACCAGGCAAGATCCAGCTCAAAACGCTGGCAGGATATACAATTTTCTTGTTTTTTGCTACACTTGGCGCTGCCTTTTGGTGGAAGCAGTGGACTGGGGCGACTACAAAAGCAGGAAGAGAGACGACACAGGACTTTCCTGTGAGTCAGCCGGAGCTTTCCAGGGTGAAAAAAGGCAGTCGGGAGCTTGTGCTTTGCAAAGGTGAGTCCCCTCCAGCTCAATGACACCTTTTGTAGATCTCGGGACAGCTTGGTGGCTGAGCGCTTGGAGCAAGTCATGTGTTTTTCCGACTGACAGATCCCTCCGGATTGCCCTGGGACAGAAGCAGGGCTCAGTGGAGAAGGCTGTCTAGATTCCTGAGTTTCCAAGAACGGCAATGGGGGCAGCAAGGAGCTGGGACTCCTGACATCTCTATGTCGAGGGCGGGTAGGATTTAGCAGATTTGAGTCAGGAGGGGTTGGGAACTAGGACTCCGGGCACTCTAGTAAAAGTCAAGCCACTGGGGTCTCTGGAAGGCAGCCAGGATTTATGTGAAAAGCCAGTAAGAAAGAGAGAGCTGTTTGTCCTGGGGGCTGTCAGTGCGGTGTCAACTTCAGGGAGGGCAAAGATCACTTCAGCTACCCCTCTTCTGAAAAAGTCATGGTGGGGGCGAGTTTGGAGGGGTGGTTTTTAGACTGTATGTATCTTGCAACAGAAGTGGGTAGAAAAGAAACCTTTTTGTGCAGCAGAAGGTGGCCTCTCTGTGTATTTGTGTGTGCGTAGAGAAATGAGCAGAACAGCCATAAATCAAACAGCAGCCGGCTGGGAACAAGGGAGGGCGTGGGCTGTGGCTAAAGCAAATAGATCTCCAGCCAGAAACCACTGCTTGGACGTAGGGTGGCACAGAACTCCTTGGCTTACAGGTGAATCCTCTTAGACTGCCCCATGAACCCAGGAGTCCTAGCTCCAGGTGTCCTGTTGTAAACCACTCTCTTGATGTATTTCTCTCTTCCTCTGATACATACAGGAGCTCCCATTCCCCTCCTTTATTCTGCCCCACCCGGTCCCTCTTTCCAGCCAAAGAACTCATACTATGAAACTGCCACTCTTGTTTTTACCACCCTAAATCCTCTGGATCAGATCTTCTTCCAGCTGAAAGATAAGTTATACTTGGCTTCCCACCCCTTCTCCACCTTGCTTGCATATCTACTCCACCTTGATCTCCTGTAGAGAACCCAAGTGTCCGAGCTTTTTCTACCCACCCAGGCTAAGTTCTTCTTCTCCCTTTTGGGCAGAGCCAGAGAAGTCCGGAGCGCTTCTCTCCCCCAGCGTTTCCTTACTCCAGCTGTATCCAAAAGTTTCACAGGGCTTCATTTCGTTCTGAGAAGGAAATTCCGTCATCCTCCTCCGGGGCTAGTAACCATATCTGTCATCCGCAGAGAGGGGAAGCGCGGAGGGGAAAGAGAATAGATTGTCCCAAAAGGCTGCAGCGTAAGCCCACTTGGGCCCGTGCCAGCGCCAAGGCAGACCCCAGCAGTTTGGTTTCTCAGCTATTCCCCAGCTCTTGTGTTACAGGCACAAACCTGTGCATTTCTTGTCACACAGAGTCTGTATGATGTCTTTTGAGATTGTACTGTTGTTTCAAGGCTCTGGTGGCATTCTCTTCTTGCTCTACTGCTAAGCTCAGTATATCCTTATAAAAGAATGATTCTAGTCCACATTGTGTTTTTTTCCCCCTTAAGATCTGAACTATCAGTACAGAATTGAGTTGCTCATTTGAAACCTAAATGGAACCTATTTTGATGATATGTTTCTTTGTGAATACCTGTGGGTGGCCCCTAATTAAGCACAGGTATCCAGGGGCGCATTCACACTATGCAATTATAATGCTGCTATTCTGCTTTAACTGCCATGGTTGTGTCCCATGGAATCCTGAGATTTGGAGTTTTGGGATGGGTATTTAGAATTCTCTTTCAGAGAACTTTATTTTCTCATCTAATTACAAGACACAGGATTCCATGGGATGCAGCCATGATAGCTAAAGTGGTATAATAGTGCTATAATTGCAGAGTATGGATGGGCCCCAGGTGATCAGCTGTTTGTAGGCCATTCACAAGTGCAGTATTCGATCCTAAGGAGGGGAAAGTTGATGATTCTCACTCATCACCCATCACTACCCGTGTGTGCACACCACACAATCTATTCCAAAGGTAGATTCTTCCCCCACCCCCACCCACCCACCCCAATTCTGATTGCATTTTAAGTTTGGTAACATGCTAGATAAACCTCCCTTCAGTTGTAATGAGTAATATGTACACTACCTTCCTTTTCCCCCTCGATGGATTAGGTGTGCCAGTTGTAAACTTCCTTTTAGTTTCATATTTTAATCTGGGGGAGGTTATGCAGTTTTCGTTATACAGCCCCAGTGCTGGAGCATGTGCCTCTCAAAATCATTTTTTTTTCAAAAGAAAGCAGGGCAGTTGGTGGTTTTCTAGATGATGTTGGACTGCAACTCCCATCTGCCACAGGGAGCACAGCTGTGGTGAGGGGACAACAGGATATGTAGTCCAATGGTACTTGGATGGATTGCCTACTTTTGTTCTAAAGCATGAAGCCTCCTACCTGTATGAACTTTCTTGATTAGCCAAAAGCCATCAGTTTAACAGAATAAAGTCACAAAAGCAATGATGTTACAAAACGCCAAACATACAGAGCTTGACATTTGATTGATCAGCAGCTCATTTACATGCAAGTAAAAAGAAAAAGAACCCATACTTGGACAGCCCCTCCCATGCCTCCCCACTTCCACTATTCTGAGTCATGTTAGCAGTCTCTTCTATAGAATTCGGCCAGCTTCTTTTGTACTGTACTTGTGTTGATCCTTTTGTTATATTCATCTACTATATAAAAGTCAAAATTTATCTGTGAGTTTGTGAGTTTGTCTGTTTGTCCATGTCAGGCATGGTTTGATTGGCTGGCTGTGAAGATTCTATGGAATCCTGGAGTTGGCAGCTCAGGGAGGGGCCTTTAGAATTCTCAGTCAGAGAGCTCAGGCCGGTTTCTATGGAGACGAGGCCTAGCAGCAAGAAGGAGGGCAGTGTATTCCCTCAGGAACCAAACCTCCATATGTTAACAACTCTGAATACAGATTGGATTGGAGAATATGGGGAAAAGTTACAGGTACTGGACAAGGCAGTTTGGAGAATTAGAGACACAGGATCTCAAATCTTTCTAACAAGTATTATCTATGAGAAAATAAAATCCCGGGCAATGCCGGGTAAATATGCTAGTTTTAAATATATTGCAGCATGCTAGCTCAGAAAGAGAGGAGTGTAGCTCAAGTCAGATTTATATTGATCATCAGGCTCTCCCCCTCCTCTTTCATCCTTTGTATCTCGTTGCAGTATCCTGTTGGATACTGGAGGCAATCACAGACCCTCCATTTGGAAACTAGGACATATGTGGCCAAGTAACACCAGACTGCGGACAAGACAGCAGAACCTATTACTAAGGAAGAACAAACAAACTAGGAGAGGATGCAGCAGTTTGCTTTTGCCTGAGCCTCCTGGGAAGAGAAAGATTTTCCCCCTCCATTAACTGAGTACAAACAGATCTTGCACTTTGAACTCCCTTTGCAGCAGTTGAAGTAACCTGAGGACAAAAGTTGGACGTTGAAAGTGGAATCATCGTGCTATAACAGGCTAGTGCGGAAATGGCCATAGAAATGCACGGAGTGACCTTGGTTAAGTCACATTCTCTCAGTCTCAGAGGAAGGCAAATATAAGCCCCCTCTGAAAAGTCTTGCCAACGAAACCCTTGATAGGTTTGCCTTAAGGTCCCCGTATGTCAGAAACACATCAAAGGCACACAACAACTTATTGAACATCATGAAAAATATTTCTGTGACTTGTAGGCTCTTTTTGTTTAAGAGACACTATGTGAACTGACTTGCATGAGAAATCCAAAACCTGAGGAATACAAAAAAGACAATCAGTGGTATATCAAATTGGGTTCACTTTAAAAAAATGGGATGGAAAGGCTTAAATTCTAGATGCCCACAGTGAGGGAAAGCAATGGGGGAAACCTGACCTAGCCTTGGTGAAACTCAAAGAGTGTAGTCAAAGCACGGTACAGTTTAAGAAAGCTGGCAACATTTCCTTCTGCACACAGAAGTATGTTTTATGGGCTTGGTTATTAATGCCGGAGGTTTAATAAATACCTTAACATGGTTTTGTATAATATAGCGTTCTGCTGAACTATAGGCCTTGTGGTTGTGTTATTTTCATTTGTAGTTATGTGTCGTCAGGTCAACTCTGATTTATGCTTGGGCCCTGGAATGGGGAGAGCTGAACCCCCCCCCCGCTCTTGTGACACCCGAGGAAATACCAGTCAGGAGTGACATAGCTTATAACCGTCTTGGCCTTCACTTCATAGGGTCTTATATCTTCCCTTTTCCTTGGTGTATTAATTGGCCCATTTTATGATGTTTCACTTACTATTTTGTCATTGTTTTCATGACGGTCACATTGGTACCTGCTCTAGATGGAAGGATTACAATTCACTGTATTCTGTGTTTTTATTATTTTATAAAAACATGCATAGAAATAAAAATTCATAATGACCCCCCCACACACACACACTTACAAATAGTTCCAAAGTCCTGGACTTATGGTGACCTTCTTATCGGGTTTCTTTGGCAAGATTTATGGAGAGGAGGTTTGCTATTAGCTTCCTCTAAGGCTGAGAGTGTGTGACTTGCTCAAAACCACTCAGTGGGTTTCATGGCCAAGTGGGCATCTGAACCCTGGTTTCCAGGAGTCCGTGTTATTGTGTGCCTTTGTTTCTGATTTAGGATTGCTATATTATGGAGTTTTCTGGGGCTGAGAGTGTGTGATGCACCCAAGGTCACCCAGGGGGTTTCCGTGGCCAAGCAGGGAATTGAGCCCTGGTCTCTAGGGTCTGTAGGCCAATGCTCAAACCACTACACCACGGTGGCTCTCTTCCAGGAGTCCCAGTCCTGTGAAACACTCTAAAGGCACTAGATCCCATTTCGTCTTGGAAGTCAAGCAGGATCAGCTCTAGTTAGTACTTGGATGGGGTACCAGGTTCTGCTGGCTATATTTCAGAAGATGGAATTGGCAAACCCACCTCTGATTATTCCTGGCCTGAGAAAACATTGTGAAATTCATGGAGCTCCCATAAGTCGACAGGCAACTTGAATGCACGTACACACACATTCTCTAATCCAACATTAAAATCACGCGTGCTAGTCTTTAAAATGTTTTAAAATACTTCAATAAAAGATAAATGTTCTATTTTATATGTTTTTAAAAACACTCAAAATTTGTTTTTGTTTTTGTTTTTTTGCGGGGGAGGCCCTATTTCATTCTAATTCTGGATCCCAGAATCCCTTTGGCATCTGATGAGTTAAAGCCAACTGGGGGATTGGCAGCCAAATCTGCCTGTACTCTGCAGAAAGGGAGTGGTTGCCCAGCGGCTTAAAGGAAAAGGATGGCGGGAGCCAGAACTCCTGGGTTCTTTTCTTACCTCCCGACAAGCTGGGGCTCCCTCTCCCCCTCTCCCAGCGCATGCTGACTCAACTCTCTGCCCTTTTTCCACTTCCATCAGCACTTTCTGATCTTGGAAGGCAGGGAGAATGCCTTTCAGGTTTCTTCTAACTTGCCTGCCTCCTCTCCACCCTTTTTTGCCTGTTCCCCCTCTCTAGCATACTTGTCCAGACCGTGTTTCCGAACCCTAGCGCGGGTCTGTTGTACCCATTAAAAAGTGTGAATCATCTTTGGCTGTTAGATCATCACACCTTGAGTAAAAGAAAGAGAAAGAGAGAGAGAGAGAAAGAAATTTGGGCAGTGTGCGAGAGAGAACCCAGGAGTTTGGGGGCCCCTGTCTTTTAGCCAGTGGCACCATTGGGGCAGGAATTTGGGGAATAAGCGGGGAAAAGGGTCCCCCAAGTACAGCAAGGCTGGCTTTCCACACATTGAAATAAGTAAAATTATAACACCTCAGTCTCCAAAAGAAGATCACCTTGGTAAGACCCTGAAGTGTAAAATTCCCTCACTGCACCACGGATCATATCACTATCAATATGTGTGGTATGCTATGCAGAGTATACAAATGCAGTTCCCTGCCCTGAGGAGCTTACAATCTAAAATCTGACAGAAGGGAAGTAAGTGAAGGGGATGATGGAGATGGAAGAGGGGAGTACATGGAGAATGTGCACCGGTTTCATTTGCATGGATTTAGTTTCATCTCCATCCTCCACTGAAGCTAAGGAGTTTTTCTGGGATTTTGGATCAGCCCAGTGCTAGTTTGTAGCTGAAATCCAGTTTAAATCTTGCTGCTTTTCTCAAAAGTGACAGTGTCTGGCACTGTGGAATCCCACTCCTTCATACTCCACCCTGCAAGATCCCACTTCTGTTCTTAAGGCATCCAGGGATCCTGAGTTGTAGGGCCACGGGCACTCTAGGAGTTCCTCGTTCCAGGAGCTGGTTGAACAAGTTGTCCTGTGGGTTGTGAGTGTGGAAGCACAATAACATCCTAATCTGTGGATTGAAGCACTTCTTCCTTTAAAGACTTAAAAGTATGGGTTTTTAGTGTGCTTGTGTAGTAGAGTCACAGAGGTTGAAGGACCACAACAGCCATTTCGTCCGACCCCTTGCCACGCAGGAATACACAACTAAACCACTACCAAGATCCAACTTCTATCCAACTTCTATTTAAAGATCTCTAAAGAAGAATTCACCTGCAAGGCAGTCTATTCCACAGCTCGTAAGGTAGGGCTGAGAAAGTTGGTGTTGTACGCCTCCAAGTTGTTTCTGATTTGTGATGACCCTAAGGTGAACCTGTCATGGGGTTTTCTTGGCAAGATTTGAATATAAAGAACTGGCAAAACCACCTCTGAGTATTCCTTCCCCAGGAAAACCCTATGAAATTTGTGGAGTCGACAGGTGACTTGAAGGAACATACACACACAGAGTGTATTACAGCAGAGGTGGGGAAGCAGCAACCCCCAAAGGTAGTCTTTTGGGGGGGGGCAACATCTCCAAATCTTTATTTATTTGCTATCTATGTATCGCTATTTTATTTATTCATTTTATTTATTTTTTCTCCCAAACCTTCTGGGGTTTACTTTGAGGTTAAAACACTCCTCTCCTGCTTCTCAAATGGCTGAGATGGGAGGAATCATGCACATCCTAGAGGGTGCAACCAACCATTCTTAGTAACAGCAAAAAATTCACAAAAAAAGTTTTTTTAAATATTGAGGCCACTTCAGCTGCCCTAACTCCTGGCAACTGTCCACCTCTGTATTATGCTAGAGCCTGTTATAAACCTGAGTTCACCTCTTTATTCTAAATTGCAGGTGGAGATTTGGTATAGATACAGATAAAGATAAAGATATACACCATAAGGAGGAAAAACAGATTGTAAACAGTGAGGTCAGAGGCAAGTGGGAAAAATCCCATAGACAGCAACAATTACATGAAAACATAATGGTGACCATTTATGAAAGAGTATTTATGATCATTCATCATTTTGGCAATTAACAATTCAGTTTGTTAAAAGGCCCTTATCATAATTGAGATCGAAGGTGACAGAATTCAGCGTCTTAGTGAAATATAGATTCAATTTGTTTTGGCTTTTATCACAATTGAGACCAAAGATTATAGAATCCACCACCTTTGGTGAATCGTAATTCAGTGAATATATGCTCCAGTCTCCTTAAGTTTTCAATTTGCAAAGGGCAAATTGACAATCTATGTGGTTACTTTATCAACAATCTTGCGCGATGTCTCATCGTTCCCATTTTGTAGATGGCAGTCTAGCCTGTGTGACAGTAACTTGCCTGATCAGTGGCAGAGACTGGGACCCAGGTGCAGATCTTGCAGTTCAAGCTGTCCAGCAGGCAGGCCTGCAGAGTCAAGTGGAGATTTTCCTTCATGTTCTCACATTCTGTGTCTGTCTGTCTGTCTCTCTTCCTCTCCAGATGCCCATTCTCAAGCAGTCCCCTGTTTCCCACTCCAAGAAGCGGCCTCGTCTGGATCGGGCCATGATCAGTGCCCCATTGGGAGATTTCCGGCACACCATGCACATTGGCCGTGGTGGAGATGCTTTCGGTGACACATCCTTCCTCAGCAACCACGGGGGCTCCAAAACCAATAGGCTGCCCCCTGAAGTGACTGTGTCACCTGGGACTCCATCTAAGCCTGGAGATGTTTCTGGACACTTTGAACTGCTCTCTCCCGCTGGCAGCGGGAATGGCGTTCTCCAAAGCCCAGCAACATCAACCCCTGATGGCAGCTTTGTGGAACTGCAGCACCCTGGGACAGAAGAGCGGCAGCCCCAGAAGCCCCCTAATGGAGAAGACTGGGACCTACAGCAGAAGTTCTCCTTGGAGAGCCCCACATTGGAACACGCGGAATCTCTTCTCTCTTTCCAGTTGGACTTGGGACCTTCCATCCTGGAGGATGTGCTGGGAGTGATGGATAAAGACTGGGACAGCATCAAAGGGGAGGAACAGGAACCATTGAGAGCTGAAAGCTGTAGCCCAGTGGGACAACTCCACCAAGTTGCAGCAAGAGAGGAAGAAGACGAAGAGGAGGAGGAGGAAGAAGAAGATGATGATGATGAAGGGCAGGGCTACAGTTTTGAGGATGAGCAGGATGAAGAGATTGGGCTATAGGAAGGAAGAGTGGTACTGGGCGTCACTCTCTGGATGATCCTGTCCCCCTGTCGCCTCAATATTCCTTTGCTTTTCTTCTGCAGTTTCCCAGCCTCTCTCAGATCTGGCAGCAACTGGCAGCCCGTGGGCCAAACCTGGCCTGCAAATGACTACAGGTTGACCCGCCCCTTTCCTGTGCCCCCTTGTAGCCTTTAAATCTCTCATAGTGGAGTTCAAGAGGAAAATGGACTGAGGCAAGCATCATTCTTGCTGTTCTCCTTCCTGTGCACAGAAAGGCTGTGCAGTGTTTCAGTTTGGTTGGGCTTTCTTTTTGTTTTTTCCAGAAGGGAAAGGAGCTGGGCCTCCCACCTCTGTGATCTGTCTGAGATTGGGAACTCATTGGGCTTGATGAACAGTCAGAGGTCACAAGATACAAGATGGAATGCTATCTCTGAAAAAAACTGGGTGGCAGTACATAACCACCTCTCTCACCCCTGCCTTGATTTATTATATCCCCTGCAATTTATTGCAGTTTATTATATTTCCCCCCAAGGCCTGGGATGGCGGACAGCCTTCGATGTACTGAAAAATGAATCTGGTGTTTCCATACCCCTCATCTGTCCAGAATCAGTAAAGTGGCACACCTCTGATGCCATTAGAAAATACTTTGTCTGTATGACACCTTCCACGTCTCAATGGTGGGTTCATTTTCACGCAACCAAACTGTGGTTCTCCATTCAACTGTGGGTTTTTTTCTTTCCAACCTTGGAACTGTTTTTGATAAAGAGACAGAAGGACAGCTGAGCTGCTAAATCAGTTTTTCCCCCTATTGATTTGTGTGGTGCTCTTGCTGAGTGTGAACAGAGGGGAATGGGTTAAGAATGAGCAGAGACGAATATGTAAACATCTTGATTTTTTTTTGTCAGTCTCTAGCAGTTTCTCCAGACAATTTCTTGCTTTGTTTTCCTAGCCATCTTCACATGTATCACAATATTCAACAGTGTCTAGCCAGCCTTCTATTTATTCATCTGTTCACAATTCTCTTTTCATCTCTTCATCCATCCATTTATCCCAGTGTTCTCATGTCTCCCTAGGTATCAGTTCACTGATTGTGGTTGTGGTTGTTCTCTTCAGTCAGAGCACCAGTGTATTTGTATATCCCACAGCAGTCCTGGAAGGCCTCTTCTTGTGGGATTCCAGCATCAGCCTGGTGTAAGACTAGGGGAGGAGGAAGAAGACACTGTTTGCAGAGAGGTTGTTGAAGAAAATGGCTTTCTGTTTGGGGATATGTGTGGGAGAGGAAAATCTTGCATATCTTCTCAAGGTGCAAGACAAGAAAAGAAAGACAGGATGAGCTAACGAAGGAAAGGTATTTTGGGGCATAATGTGAATTGACTGTTGAGCAGAATTGTAAATAGCCACTCAATTGGTCACTTACAGTGAGTGTAACAATTACACATAGGTGACCAGGCAGAAAATGTTTTGTACATTATTAGGAGACTTTTCCCCATTTCTTTAATTCCATCAATATACATTTTTTAAAAAACTGACAAAAGTATGCTTGAACAAACTGCTCAGCCCCCACTCTTTTTTAATTTTTTTTATTTTAATTTTTTTATTTTTTTATTTTTTTGCTAGCAACTTTTTTTTTCCTGCAGTGGAGAGAACATTTCTCTTTTTTCTTTTTTCCCTTTGAAGCTGTGATGGGGTCGGGGGTACAGGGTTGCATCAACAGATTGCATCTCCATCAAACTTAAACTGGACAGCCTTCCAAATAAGGTGCTTTTAAGCTAAATAAAATTAGTGGACTAGAAATAATGATAACTGGAGGAGAATTTACTGGCTGATACTAGCTGACAGACGTTAAAAAACAAAACAAAACCCTGTGATCTCAGATACATATTCACCAAGGTAGCTGCCTGTTTTGGCCATTCTGTTATCTGTTTAAAATGGCATTCCAGTGAAGGCATCCTTACCTCTCTAAGCTGACCTGCACGGATGTTGTTGCTGGAATATTTTAGAAAACGCTGGCCATTTCCTGTATGTCTGTACATCAGCAGTAGGTAGTAGTAAGCAATTGGGAAATTCACTAGACAGTTCATCAGACCGCTGGTTTCTTTCCCATTCCTTTTCTCATTCCTTTCCTTGATTTTTCTGCTGCTGTCTTCTCTGTGGGTGAGTTTACCTGCTTCACTTCTGTTCTGTCTGACATCAAACTATTGGCCTATGCTCTTTTGGTAGTCCCAACTAGAACAGACCTCTACATAATTCTTGACTCACCAATCAACAGCTGATTCAATGGATATTTTAGTTGGGGGTCTGCCAGTTGGAGTCAGGCTCTTTTATGGGCAAGGCATTGTCAGAATTGGAAAATAAAAGCTTTGAGTTCTTTCAATGGGTTCTTGTGGATGGGGCTGTAATCCATGTGAGTAGTTCGGTGGGTTATTCGTTTGCTTTTTTTACTTCTGTTTTGTATACTTACTCCAGATTTGTTCATTGAAACTGGAAAAAAGTATCATTGTAGCATACACAACCTTACATGAAGGTTTTCATCTGTGATCAGAAAACTGGCTGGCGTGGCTCAGATGGGATTTCCCACCACCTGTCCTTGCCACATAATGGAGACAAGACTTAAATATATCAATATGAGGTTCCCCATGTGCTGTTACAGTCCACACTGCCACTAGCATTGATCTAACAGGTGACCGTGCCTCTGATACGGCATGGGGCATTTCTGTACTTGTATCCCTCACCTCTTGCAAGTGAAAAAATGATTTTTGGACGTGGGTGAGGAGAGTCTACTGCACTGCTAAAATAAATCAAAGCATCCTCTTCAGGTGGCAAATGTTAGGCAGAAACAACAGTGTCCTGGCTGTTCCCCCTTTGTGACTGGACAAAACTATCTGTCCCGTGTGGCCTGTTCCATTTTCCCAAAGGCACCAGCTACACACAGGCATGGTGGAAGATGCTGTGTCCCATTGAATATTGGGAGTTTGTTCAGCCTTTCTATGTCAGCTGGGCCTCCATCTTGTCCTTCACTTCAGACAGCAAAACATCCCTGGAGTTAGGAGTGGGATGCGGAGTTGTCCATATTGTTTCTCAGTCTTGATTCATATACCTTCTAGTAGAGAATTAATGTCACTCCTTGTAATGGGAAGGTCTTCCTTTTCACCTAATTTTTAATGTATTGGCCTATTGTTAGTCCTAACTAGGCTGGACTCATTGAATTAGTTGGATTTCCATTCATGTTGGCTCACTGCTGGGCCGTCTCCAGAGAAAACTAGTAGACCATGGGTATCATACATTATCTAGGAAAGGAAGAGAAACCTTAAATGTGTGAGGCAGGTCCAAGAAATTAATTTGGGTTGTCCAGGAAGAGGTTAGAGACAATAGAGAAAGAAGCTTAAATCTCTGGATCACTTCTCTTCAGCTCAGTACCTGAATTTATTATAGGTGGAGAAAGGTCAGGGGCCTTCATTGAAATCCACAAGCCCTACCTTCTCTCTCCCCTAGCAGTTTCAGCTGAGTTATGCCTTCTAAAACCAGTAGCTAAAAGGCCTGTCAGCAGGATCCCTTATAACTTGAGCTGGTGGCCTGGATCTACAGCTTGACTGTGCTTCATCAAGGACAGAGCTGCCATCTGCGGGCAAAGGCTGTACTAGGACGTTGGTCTTCAAAAGGTGTGTACATTGGGCCAAAAGAGATGGGCAGGATGAACAAAGAGGAAGAGACATGTTAGAGAGATTGCAGAATGGAGAAAGGGAGGAAGGGTGAAGGTCATGTGCATACTACACCCTTTGCAAGTTTCCAAGATAATTTTAACTTCAATAGTCCTTCACTCTTAGGAACTGTGCCTAGACAGTCTTTGTCAGACAGCTTGACCCATGCCCGCTTGCACAGTGGTTTCCAGAGCTCCCTGGAGTATGAAACTGCTGTGCCTGCAATGCAGCAATACAGGTCATGCACATCCCCAAAGTTATTTCTCTCATAGATTGGGGCTAACGGTGGACCCTGCATCTGAGAAGTGTCAAAATGGTGGCTCTCCAAGAAAAAGCTTTTAATTTAATTTAATTTAATTTTACTTTTATTTTATTTAAGGATCACTTGAGATCCTTGTGATTTTGCAGAAAAGAGTGATAAGCAAATGGGTGCTGAAGTCAAGTTTTTTTAAAAAGCATTTTCCTATTTTATGGCCTAACTTATTGCGTAATCTCAAATTTGTCTTCTCTTTGACTGTGGACTCTGTTTATCTCTGTTTTCGAATGGGAAATGTGAAAAATGATTTCCTGCAGTGACTGTGTGGGTCTCGGATGCTGTTTAAAGCTGTTCCAAGCACGCAGCCACAACGTTCCAGCCACTGACTGCAGAAAAGATCAGGCCTGAGCTCTGATCTCCATTCCCTTGGGGAGAAGATAAAGCTTCCCATTGTTATCCTCATTTATTCACTTCCCAGCTTTAAGCCTGAAACCTAAATCTTAGATCTCTGTGAGTAAATGCAGCTGCAAGATGGTTCTTTTATGTACATGTATTATTTTGTAATAGCTCTCTTTATAAATTCCTGTGTAAGAAAATGTCTATATATCCCTCTTTTGTCTACATCATGTTTATTTTCATCTGTACTAGCAGAATATTTGTACAGTGACCAAAAAAGTGTTTGATATTTCTTGTAATTAAAAGCAAATTAGTTTCGGATGCTTTTCTTGGTGTTCTTTTCACCCAGAGTTCTTCTTCCCTACCAGCGTTTCTGACTGCACTGAGCTGTGGCCAACTGTATGTAATCAACACTTATTTATTTTTAGTTATCTATTAAAATTTAATATCCCAGGACTTTGGGGTGGTGTACCAATGAAGTGAATTTAAGCAATTTAAAGCTATTTGACATATAAAATAGTAAAAACAATGTAAAGGGGTTAAAAGCATATTAAACATTTTAACAGGTTTAGGAGGTTGTTTCCGTGTATGTGCCTTCAAGTTGCCTGTTGACTTAATGGCAACCCAATAGATTTCATAGGATTTTCTTAGGGGAGGAATACTCAAGAGGTGGTTTTGCCAGTTTGTTGGGCTCAAATATACCTAGCATTTATTGGTGATTTCTCATCCAAGTGCTAACTGGAGCTGATTCTGCTAAGCTTCCAAAATCAGTCTGGATCTGGTGCTTTTAAGGTATTTAGGCCCTAAATACCTTCAGGTTATTTAGATACTTTCTTTAGGATTTTAAGAAAATTTAAAACCATTTCCTGTGCAGTTGGAAGAAGTCCATTAGGCTCCAAAGTTTTTAATAAAAACCATGGTCAGTGTACTGTATCAGTTACTCAGATAAATATAAGTAACTTCTCCTAGCCCAACTGTATCAAGCCTTACAGAAATGTCATTCTCTCACGGCTCAGACATCAGCAGAACTTCTTCCTATACAACCAATGCCCAGTAAAATAGATTGAACAGAAGTGCGAAAGTTTTACAGAGTTACAAAATCTGGATTCTGGAATTTGTAGTCTGGGTTTCCTAGGCCCTGCAGCACATCAAGCTTTTTTCACATCTGGGGCTGGGGGGGGGAAGCCATCTGCCTCGTATCAGCAAGAAACCAGAGGAGCAAGGGAAATTGTGGGGGTGGTGGAGAGAGAGGGCACCCCGAGGAGCTGCATGTATAAGAACTTGGGGAGGCTGGGTCCCCCCCAAACACTTTGCAGAGTGTTTCAGTGGAGCTTCCTTTCAGAATAAAACGTAGGAGCAAGAACCTCAGGACGAGATGGAGACATAGACTTGAGCCCTGTTTGGAAGGAGAAGGCAAGCTTTGCTTTGGCCCAGTGAAATGGGTGTCCGCTCCAGTTTACCAAGGCTGGAGCTCAGCCTTTGCCACAAACCCAAGGAGGCCAGCAGGCTCACTTTCTCAGCAGCAGGGGAATTGGATCAAAAGCGGAAACATTTGCTGACCACGCTCCCTGCCCCCACAATCAACTCCAGCTGTAAAATCTCTCTCTCTCTCTCCCCCCACTCTGCTCTCTTGGGCCTTATCTGGGACTCTGGTGGCTCAGTTTGCCGGTCGATCCCAGCTGTGAATTTCCTGCCCGAGGATAAACAGATCAGAGGCCCTCACTGACACAAGCCGGGCCTGGCAGGCAAAGGAAAGGGTTGCAAAAGGCAACCTGTGAAACACACCAGCTGGAAGGCAGGCGGATGGGAGTCATTCTTCACCCCTTCTCCAGCCGATAAAGCCTCCAGTCCTGGATTCAACAGGCATTGCTGGACAGGAAGCAGGGTGTGAGTCCGTCCATGTGTGTTACTCCCCCCTGGTGTTAACATGCCTTCATGTTGACTCTGAGTTATGACAACCGTATTGCAGGGTTTTCTTAGCGAGGTTTCATTTGGCTTTGCATACCCCCAATGTTTCTCAGTCCACGCGTGGCCAAGCAGCATCAGAGTGCGGTCGAGATGGCTAAACGTTGCTAATAAGGGAGAACACGCTAGCTAGGAGAGGATGCAGTAGTTAACTTTTGGCCGAGCCTCTAAAGAAGGGCAAGATTTCCCCCCAACTCCATCCTGCTGAGTTAATGGCGTGCAAACCGCTTCTGCACTTTTGAACTGAGGCCATTTCCGCACTGGACTGTTAGAGTGCTATTATTCCACTTTCAACACCCTATGGAATCCTGGGTTTGCAGTTTAGGGAGGGGCCCCTCCCTAAACTGCAAACCTCAGGATTCCATAGGATGTTGGAAGTGGAATAATAGCACTCTAACAGTCTAGTGTGGAAATGGCAAGAACAAAGTGTCTGTGGTTGGGTGTATCTAAGAGGAGAACGGACAGTTAGTTTCTCGTGCCTAAAACCTAGAAGTGGTGCTCTGTCCATGTCGATGTTGAATGGGCTGGGTTCTTTACGATAGTGGTCTGCAAACTTTGATCCTTCAGTTGTTTGACTTCAGGTTCCCAGAACTGCTGGGTGTTAGGCATATTCGCTGGGACTAATAGGAATTGAAATCCATAACCTTTGGAGGACCACAGTTTGAGAACTGCTGCTTTAGGAGACAGAGGAAGATATAAATTCAAGGAATAAACAAACAAGTAGAATTAAACTATTCCCTCTACTAAAACAATTTTAAAAGGGAAAAAAACGGTTTAAAACATTTAAAAAAAACAATACAACACCCTTTAAAAAGCCCTTTCTTTAAAAAAAAAAACTTAAGTTCTAGAAACCAATTGGAATAAATTAGGAAAAAAGAAAACCTCCTTGCCTGTTCAACAGGTTCTGGATACAATTGAGCCTTTCTTGTTTCTCGCTTTATTCCAATTTCTTTCCCTTACACTTTACATATAAAAGGAATAATTTACTGGCATCTGGCAAGGGGGAGGAGCACCAATCACTGGGAAAATCCTCAGGGAGGAAATGCAACCTCTCTCTGCTGCCCCCAAATTTGAGGTGACAGAATTAATTTTCAGGATAGGCCTGGAGTGTAATGGCGTCAGATTTTTCTATTTAAGAGAGAGGAAGGACTGAAGTCAGCCCTGGAAGGGAAGGGATTGGTTGTTGTGGGCCTTCAAGTTATTTTTGACTTCTGGTGACCCTATCACAGGGCTTTCAGTGCAAGATTTGTTCAGAGAGGGTTTTGTCTTTACCCTTCCCTGAGGCTGAGAGAGTATGACTTGCTTATGGTCACCTAGTGGGTTTCCATAGCCAAGTAGGAATTCAAACCTAGGTCTCCAGAGTCATAGAGACCACTACACTACACTGCCTCCTCTATTTGCTGGAAGGAATAGTCCCCCTTTTTATCACACTGGCAGGTTTGCCCTCGCAGCACCATAAGTCAGAAACACTTTGAAGGCACCAAACAACAACAACTCCTGAGACACCCCCGGTCCCACCACATTTGTTCAAAGGCAGTGGTTAGTTTCTCTTAAAACAAACAAACAGGAGATGCCAGGGCTCAAAACCGGTTTGGGAACCCCACCCTTTGTTTTCAAGCCCTTCCTCCTTAAACATGCCAAGTGTGGGAACTGTTTGTAATGATTACTCAGTAGTGAAGAAATGGCACTCTGCCCATGCTTTGGGGCATCCTTCTTTGTTAGCTTGTTTTTTTAGAAAAAGATAGCCTCTTTTTTGCGCTAAGGTTAAGTCCGGGAAAAAAGTTAAATTCTGTTGAAAGGATTTGGTTATATGAGAATATATATGCCAGCAAGGGGCAAGCATTTCTAGGTGTGGTTGTGCAAGCTGGACAGTGAAGAAAACACATTTGAAATGTGGTGCTGGAGAAGAGTTCTGCAGATGCCCTGAACTGCTAAACAGATGAATGAACAACTAGAGCAACTCAAGCCTGAACCCTCACTAGAAGCCAAGATGGCCAAAGTGAGGCTGTTGTACTTTGGACAAATCATGGGAAAACATAATTCACTAGAGAAGACAATAACGCTTGGGAAAGCAGAAGGTAGTAGGAAAATAGGAAGGCTGTATTACAGACGCAAAGAATCAAAGAAGCTGCAGCACTGAATCTGCAAGACCTCAACAGGGATGCTGATGGGCCTCTCATCCATAGGCCATTTCTGCACTAGACTGTTATAGTGCTATTATTCCACTTTCAACATCCTATGGAATTCTGGGGTTGGTAGTTTAGGGAGGGGCCTTCGAATGTCGCCATCTGTCAAAGTCGACTTGACAGCAGTTAACCACAACACCTTGTTAGACGACTAGGAACGAAACCAAATCGGATTTCCTGCAAGAACCCAGAATCGACCAGGAGATCCCGGTCTCCTGGCCACTCGCCCTTATTACAGCACCTTAAGAGGCAATCGGGCGACTTTCGCCCCCTGCTGGCCGCTTTGCAGGAATCCCTCGAAGGGCCTCTGGATCTTTTTCCCGCGATACTTTGCAAACTCCTTCCTGTCCAGGAAAAGAGTCCAAGTCGAGCAAGGGGGAGGAAAAGAGCTTGACGCTTCCTTAAGAATTCAGGGGAAAGGTAATGATTGCTCCCTGCCGTGCTTGATTTTTCTCCCACTCCCTTTTGGATTGAAAAATTGGTTAGATGCTGAACTAGATCAGGATTTTTCCCGTAAAAAGGGTGCAGTCTCCTATATAGGTAGTCAGGACTGTGTGTTTGTAATTATGGCCATTTCCGCACTAGCTTGTTATAGTGCTATCACGTTCAATATCCTATGGAATCCTGGGATTTGCAGTTTGGGAAGGAGCCTCAAAGGCCCCTCGCTAAATTGCAAACCCAGGGATCCCATAGGATGCTGAAAGTGGAATCATAGCACTGTAACAGGCTAGTGCGGAAATGCCCTATGAAGTGGGAAGGTAAGATTAGGTCGAAGCAGAGAAGGGCAAACCAAAATCCCTCCCCTCATATCCCTAGAAATTAGGGTTGGGTTAAATCCTGGCTTGCCAGTATAGATCTCTGCTGGCACCTATATATCTGTGTAGCCAAACTCCCTTCTCCTAAGATTAACGTGCCCCTTGTTATAAGATTCCCCTATTTGAGGGTTAAAAAAAGGCTCGTCTCTGATAGGACTGGCAGGGGTCCCTTATCGTAAGAAATGTCCCCCGTTTGAGGGCTGGAAAGCTTCTTCTTTTGTAGATACTGAAAAAGATGTCTGCCTGTCTCTCTCCCCTGCATTTTTGGGTTTGGGCCCATTGTAAAGATAGAAGTGTGTTGTGCATCATGTAATTTGTGAACGTGGACAGTATGTTAATTTTACAAGGAAATACATGGTTAACTGAAAACGGTACTTTGATGTGGTGTTTCTGTAGAGCACAAACTTGTTAATGGTGACTTCCTGATTGCCAACCCTGCATGTCATGAATTTCAGTTTTCCGTTATATAATATTTGATTGATCGATTGATGAATTTATTTATTTATATTCAGGTCATTTCTGACTTATGGCGACCCTAAGATGAACCAGGTTTTCTTGGCAGAATTTGTTCAGAGGGGATTTGGCTTTGTCCTCCTCTGAGGCTGAGAGTGTGAGACTTCTTAAAAGGTCACCCAGTGGGTTTCCTTGGGTGAGTGGAGATTTGAACCCTGGTTTCAAAAGTCCTGGTCCAACACTCAAAGCATTATGACGTATATTGTTATATGTTGCTACATTGGCCCACCACATTTGCCAGGGTTAGGGGCACAGGACCCACCCACCAAAGTGGAAAAATCACAAATATCAAATGTGGATGTGTGTGTTTCTGGGAAGGGGCACCCAGCATCCAAACCAGGTCAGGGAAAGGGGGTGGCTCAGCATCGTGGCCCTACAGTTCCTCTCTCTCGCCCATCTCCTTTCTTGGGTGTGTGTGTGGGGCATCAGGAGAGGGACTGGGGTATTGAGAAATCAGGCTGGAAGCCATCCTTAGCTGGCCAGGCAGCAGCTGATGGAGGAGGAGGAGGAGAGGTAGGTTTTGAGGGCTCTGCGCCTGATTGGAGCTTCTGAGAGGAAAAGTTCCCCCGGAAAAGCAAAAGAAGTTGCAGGGGCAGAGGTTGGAGAAATTTGTAAATAATCAAATCTGTGAAAGTTAAACCCACAAAGGTAGAGGGCCAACTCTATTTTGCAAACATGGGAACACTACATTCCTAATTATGCCATCATTTGGTAGTTTCCCAGATTTGTACCGTCTCTTCATTCTGAGAAGTCGGACTGGCTCTCTTAAGGAATTAGTTACTTCCAGTAAGCTATGTTGATATATTTGGTTCCGTTGGTTTGCCTTTGCTAGCATCCTCCTTGGACCTCTGTCAGTGGAATAGACCCCGCAAAGAGGTAGCACCCTTACTTAAGAGGAGTCTTACCCATCCTATACAACCTCAGCTTTTCATTTTGTTGATAATAATAAATACAGTCCTCCCTCCACATCTGCAGGATTTAGGGGTGCAGGACTCCTGTAAAAGTAGAAAAACTGTGACTCTCTCTCCCCCCGCAATCATATTTAACATGCACACAAAAGTATAATCTGTGGATTCAACCCATTGTGGATTCAAATGTAAACTACATAATAATTTGAATCTGTAACGGGGAACACGCTGCCCAGTTCTGCCTTTGAGGCAGCAGGGTTCCTTCAGGAGGCAGAAGTGGGCAGCTGGTGGTGCTTGCCACGGCGTCCACTGCAGCCCTACACCATTTTTAATAGGAACAGAA
The DNA here is from genome assembly GCA_030412105.1 of Cyclura pinguis. Classification (NCBI taxonomy): domain Eukaryota; kingdom Metazoa; phylum Chordata; class Lepidosauria; order Squamata; family Iguanidae; genus Cyclura; species Cyclura pinguis. The sequence continues at coordinate 15,935,124 of CM059604.1, forward strand.
GCTGGAAGCTACTGTCAGGGACCAGAAGATATTCAACCCACCCTGACCAGCTCCATGACAATATTGTTCTTTTTAAGTTGGGCTCAATGGTAGCTATAAAAAATAGGGCAAATAAATGATTTCCTATGTTGCAAGTTTGTAGGGTTCAAAGTGGGGTCAGTGACTGAAAGGGCTGCATCTCCATGGGCATGTTCTTGAATCTTCAGAAATACACAGGAGTTACTTCATTTTGTTCAGTAGTCCACCTCCTGAAGCCTATTACTTATCTCCATCTTAGAAAATTGGCATTGCACTAACTCAGTATTAAAGAGTGTTGATTCCTGGCAAAATCATGGCTGAGCTTGGATTAAAACCAAGGACTTCCTGGTTCATACTCCAACTCCTTCAGCATCAGACTGTACAGACTGGATCCCTCAATACTTCCCAACATTTTCAGGGGAAACATCTTACAGATACTATCAGTCTAGCAATAGTTTTCCACTTCTTGGTTCTTCTGCATTGTCCCTAGGCTCACAGCATGCAAGATGGATGCAAATCAGCTTTCTTTTCTTGGCTGTAATTTTGGATTGATTCTCCATTTACAGCAATGGCTGAAGTGGATCTCTCCCTCGAGAAAGAACCCACTGAGCTTCTTTCTGACAACCCTGTGGAACCACTGGAAGATGCAAGTTCAGTCCCAACCAAGCATTCGTCTCCTGAAACCAACCCTCCATGCCAGTTTTTCCTAGAAGGACGTTGCCGCTTTGGTGCCCGCTGCCGAAACCATCATCCTGGTGAGACCATTGCTGCCGATCATGTAGAAGAGCATATACCCATCTGCAAACCTTCCCAACAGCTACCAGTAAGCAAGAAGCCTGCCATGAAAACAGCCGAGGATGTTATCTCGCGTCTCCTCTGGGACCCCCAGGTGCCAGCTGAATGCTTCTCTATTGGTTACCTTGACCGATTCTTGGGGGTAGTGGAACAACCTTTTGCTGCTTTTTCATGGGAGGATCTGGCTTCAGCCGGGCCTGGCGTGCTGGCTATCCCCAAACACAGGATACAGTACTTCAAGTACGGGACTCGTGTGGTCTGGGACAAAGTTAGTCGCACAGATGATGTCTTTGGGTCCACTGGAAGTGGAAAAACCATCTTGGAAGTGATAAAGGAAGAGGAGGGAGATCAGGCTATCAAAGAGAAGAGCGACAGCCATCCTGAAGGCGGAAGGAAGCAGACAGTTGAGTTGGAACAAGGGCTGGCCAACCATAGTGCAGAAGAGGGGGGTGTCCGTGGTTCTGCTGGAGAAAAGCAGCTGGACAGGACAGCTACTGGAAATGGAATCAAAGAGACTGGGGAAGCTGTGGGTAGTCTGAAATTGATTGGAGACACACAGGTCAGCCTGGATGCAAATACTGTGACTGAGGGGAAGGAAACAGAGGTAGTCAGCTCAGTTACAAACAAATATTCCATGAAGGAAGGAAAAGCGGACGAACGTGTCCCCAGCATCGGACAGGAAGGCGAACCAGTGACGGAGGAAAGCGGAGCCACAGTATCCTTCCCTCATTCTAAACAGCGTCCCACCCATTTCATAGCTGTCCCTATCACCAGCCCCGAGATCCGAGAAGCTGTGAAACTTTTCCAAGAGGCCCTTTGTGAGGTTCGCCCCGACTTAGCTAAGTTCTGTGTGCCCTTGGCTACTTTACACCTCACACTTGGTCTGCTGCGCTTGAACACCCCTGAAGATATTTACAAAGCAGTCGTGGCCCTCCAAGAGCTGCAAGCCAACAGCCAGCGCCTGCTGCCTCCAGCCTTGCTGCTCTCCTTCCTCAGGGTTGAGACTTTTCATTCACACGTGCTGTATATGGCTCCAGTGTCTCTACCTGAGCTAGGTTTACTGACACAAACTTTAGAGGATGCCTTTAACAAGAAGGACCTGACTGTGATTCATCTTCCAAACAAAGATAAGTTCCACTTGACTATGGTAAAGATTCCACCTGGAAGGGGACGGCCACAACTGCCAGAAGATTCCTCATGGCTGCCTACTATTGAACATTTAGGAACACAGGCAGTAGAGACATTATGCTTATGTGAGACAGGAACAAGTAGAAGGACCGATGGGGTTTATACCACTGTACTTAAAATAGATTTATATTGAATGTATCATCCCACAGGTAGGCAACTTGAGAGCCAAGATCTACCCTGCGTAGGAGGAGTTGGACCAAGAGCTTGTGAAAACCCTGATGTTGTAGAAAGCTCTGCCATTATATTTATGATAGAGGATACTTTTCTTGGCTGTGCAACATAAACAGTGTTTTCAGGAATCAGCCTGTGACTAAGGGATGGAGCTACATGTAAGCACACTGCTATGAGCAGCAACTGGGAAAATATGCAAGGGGAAAATGGATACCTCCTTGTACAGTGTCTTTATAGGTACTTAAGTTATTTACCAAGAGTAAATAACAAGTTTCTCGCTTCAGAGCAAGAATGGCATTACTATGACAGCAGGAGCACAGGTGAAGACAGTTTTAATTCCACTCAAGTGAATTTAAAGCAGTGGAATCCAAAAACCAAATACCTGATCATGGCTGCCTAAAAAGAGGGTCAGTAACACCCCAGCAAATATATAAATCACAGTCTATACTGAGGCACAACTCACAGAGTCCAACTGTAGGGAATGGGAGCTGTGCCCACTTAATCTCCTCCAGGTTCTTCTGGTAGAGAAATATTCATTGTATTAAAACAAACTGCAGGGTTCAAAATAGAAAATCACTAGGACCCCCCACTATCTCTGTTATATCGGATTGATAAAATCTGATTGAGAGTCTAGGGCTTCCAGTAGAGAAGGGAAGTGGTTTGGCTGATATACCCTTGTCCTTCAGTGTAGAAGCATGACGGCATGAAACTAAACCTCATCCACGCATTAGTCATAACTAAAGCCCATTGAAATGAAAGGCAAAGAAGTGTGCAAATGAATTACGCCAATCTCAATGGCTGTTTGTCATGACTAACTTTAAAGGATTGCAGGCACATCATGCACATGGCAGCCCCACACCTCTGGCCTAGGGGGACATGATGAGAATCTTTGGAGGGCTGAGACTCAGTGTCTCCCAGCACCCCCACCTTCAGGTAGCAGCTGCCATTCATCAGCGAAACAACACAGTCTTTCACCACTGTGTCTGTGTGAAGAATGTATGACTATGTAGACTGACTTAACACATGCTCTCTCGTATCATTCTAAGTTTCTGAGACACAAAAACAGAACTAAACAACTATGAAAATTGGTGCTTACACATCTATTAGTAGATTTTTGAATGGTGGAGTGAGGAAAAGCACTCTTGTTGCTTCTGCCATCTGACTAATATGGGAGAATTTGCTCAGCTACTGTGATTTTAACAATCTCTTTTAAAGGGTGTGTGTCTCTTTTCAATAGTGTTGATCCTTAAAATGGATGTACTAAGTACTTTATTATGGTGTTAATCTGATTCCTACCCTTTCAAATAAAAAGTTTTCCCAGCATGGTGTATTTTGAAAAAAAATTTTTTTAATGAGGGTACTAATAAACAGGGAGACTAGGGTTAAGGAACCAGCCAGAACACTGTCAATGTTGTTTCAACTTTGCACAGTCAGAATACTAATTCTTGACCTGAGGCAGAAACCAATTTCTATTTCCTGTGAAACACCAGGGCAGTTCTTCCTGCTTCAGTATAAAATCCTCCTTAGCTCAAGAGAAGCAGTGACCAAAATACTTTAGCTCCTCTTGCTGAAGTAAGTGTTGCTTGGATCAGCTGCAGCTATGCAACAGATGGTATTGTATTCCCTTTTCCTGGAGAACCTGAACTGTTACAACCACAAGGATAAAAACAGCTAAAGTTGGAGTGATTGGGAAGTGTCACTACTTTTTTAAACTCCAGCTCCCAAAATCCCCCAGATGTCATGGTCACTAGTCATGCTGGCTGGAGGATCCTGGGAAATATGCAATAAAGCTAAAGGTTTCCCAGTTTTGGTATGAGTGACAAGCTGGCAAAGGAAGTATGCCCTCTTCCCTCCCAAATCGCCTTTACTACTAGCGAAATGTTTCCAAAGAACCAGAAGGGGGAGAAAGATGTGAGCTATAAAGCAGCAACTATATACTGGCAGTAGTAAGGAAAAAAAATCTGCAAGCAAAACTAAGCAAACATAGCTTCTAAACAGAAGTCTTTTCCCCCTTTTGAAACAGAACACACGCTGTCCTTTCTTCACAGGTTAGCCTCTAAACTAAAGTTGCACCCCCCAATCCTTGCTAAAATTTCAACAGCATCACACCACAGATAACTTCACTGATTTTTTTTTGTTTTTTAAAAAATTTGTTTTAATCAAATGGAAAAAAACCAGGTTTTCTGAAAAGGAAAAAGGAATCTTTGAAAAATCCAGCCCAAGCCAAAACATCCCAAATTACACATGTTTAAAAACAAAAATAGAAAGAAAGAAGGAGTTAGAGCGGAGGAAGAGAAAGAAGGTAAGGGATTATGAGAAGCTAGAGAGACTAAGGGTGGGAAGGAGGGGAGAGAGAGAAGAAGGAAAAGAAGACAACTAGACAATCTTCCACAACTTTAAAACAAAACTGAAACAATGTGACGGAAGGAGGTGAAAATGGGTTGGTGCGTTTTCTGAGTTTACCTGTATAGAACTGAGGACAGGAGGAGGAAAAATAAATAAATAAATAAAACTTAGCATGACAACTCCAAAACATAATAGCAAAGGAGAAGGTTGCAAGGACCATCTTGTGTGCTGCTCTGATTCAACAACTGTAGCTTATTGCCTTGATGTGCTTCTCTTGACTGCATCTTGCCACATCCACATGGGGTTGGATTAAAAAGTCTTTTACATTCTCTGCTGCATAGGAAAAAGTCTTTGAACTTGTAGGAAAGGCATGAAGGCAGGTTTTGCTTTGCTCTTCCTCTTCCACAGGCTGGTTTTTTGTGCGACTGGAGAGGTGGCATCTCTCTCATGCTTTTTCGGAAGCAGGCCGTAGCTCGGAAGAGGAAAAAACTGAGACAGTGTTAGTTTTTGAGGAGCACAATGAGGAACACAAAATGTGCACAAATACAACCTGGATTTTTCATCTTCAGAGAAAATCATCTGTTAAACTCATCATTATAAAAGTAGAAAAGCATGTTTTTTCTCCTTTAGAAAACAACAGTTTTTCTAGCATTATTTACAACTTGATGCTTCTGTACAAAATCATATTCCACATATTTACACAAAGGAACCATTTGTTCTCAGGTACCACTGCTTGCTGAGAGGTTTGCCAGGTGGAATCTAGATGAAAGTATGCCTCTGGAAAGTGGTTTTAGGGAGAAAAAAGCTAGACAAAGGGGTTCCTCTGTGGCTTAGGAAGAAAATGTTCTAGCTCCCTCAATACTCTCAAGGGTGTGAAGGGATGGTAACACAAAGAGAGCTATTAAATCTGTATCTCTCAAGAATTTGTTTTACAGATCCCTTTTCTTTGCCCCACCCTTCATCTCAGCAATTTCTGACCAACGGATGACGGGGGCAGGGATTGTAGCTATGTTCTCTCATGCATCTTGACACGAGGAGAAGAAAAACAACATCACAGATGATCTTAATATGAAGTGCAAGAATTCCCCCACGTGCCTCCCTACCCCACTGCTGGCAAAAAAATAATAATTAAAAAATAATTGTTAAACCGAAATCTCTGCTCTTCTCCATCTCTGGCGGTCCTAGATGCCATCCGATGTTCAAGGATCTTACCCTCTTCTATCCGTGTGCGGTGTGGACAGCGGGAGAGGTGGTAGAGCTAGGCTCCAGAATGCCCATGGCAGCTAACTGAATTTGGTTTTATATACATATATACACACAGAAACACTCATATATATATATGTACATGTTAACATTGGGCAGGATGGGGCAGGGCAGGGACAGATTTACGCTTTCAGAAATTGGCCAAGACCGCCAAGCTTTGCTTGCAGTCAATCTTGCTGGCGTCGGGGCTAGTATACACAAGGGACAGAGCTGCGAGGAAGGCCTGGCACTCCTCCTCGCTCTCGAAGGCCAGCTCTGACACAACGTAGGACACAGGAAGCACCGGGCGGAAACTGAGGGAGATAAAAAAAGACACTGGTGAATAGGAAAAGGCAGCAGATGGAAGACAGACTAAAATGTCAGGCAGAATCCTGCTCACAGTATAACACTTAGTTACCCTTATGAACGTGTCAAAATGATGAACACCAAATGAACCTTCAGGTATTATGTCCCCACTCCCCATGGTTGTTAAGGTAAATTTTGTAGGGGATGAGTATTATGGACTGTGCTCTCAAGGAGCTTTTTAATTTGCGGAAGGAGGCAAGGGTTCAGATAACCTGGTAGTACCCATCCACCTATCCGCCAGATGTCAAAATAAGGGCAGGCTGCAATCCCTCAGCCATTCTGTCCTCTTACTTGGAAACATTGCAAGAACCCAGCCAACTGTTCCTTGTCTACACATTTAAACCTGCTGAAAGGAAGGCAGTGAATTTTGATCTCAGCAGGGGGTTTTTTTGGGAGGGGGCAGCTTCTAGTTGACAAATAATTGCCTCATACAAGGCAATTACTATTAGTTTCCCAGCACTTGCTAGCTTGCACTTGTAGCATAATCAAGTAGTTCTGTCTTGTTTACTTCATACCTGATTAAACAGAGAAAGGGGAGGACAGAACTGTCCAAACTGTGCTTTTAAATGGACAGCATGTTAAGGATGAAGCAGGAGCTCCCCGAACGCCTGCCAATATTGAGAAAAGACTGGAGCTAGGAGAGGGAAGTGTGTGTCTCTCTGATCCCACTAGAAAGGACAAGCTCAGAAAATGAAGTGTAGAAGGCACAGACATGCCTTTGGAACAAGTGGGAGAAATAACTCAAACTGAGACATTCTGTGGCTGACAGAGAATCCACTTTCTATGGTTCTAATTTTCAAGAGAGACCACATGACAGAAAAGAACTTGGGATAGGGATCAGGGAAGACAACACTGTACATCTCTGACATGCTAAGCCACTGAAGTTTAGAATCCTCTTTCACAATAAAGCAACTTTTTTTCTCAATGAAAATCCCACTATCTTTGCAACACCTTTCACCAAGCACAGAGTAAGAATACATTAAAGCCATCCTGCTAATTGCTTGTGATGTTTTGCTTCTTACTTTTCAGCACCATATGCCTGCCACTATCCTGACCCAAATACGAAAATGCTTTGTAAGAGTTCAGACAGATACACACACACACACAGCATTTGGATTTTTTAAAAAGTACTTAATGTTATCATCACCCCTTCCCCAACTCACTGAGCTCATGATTTACATATGGATGAACAAGACACCAAAATAGGAAATGAGATAGGAAATTCCTATCAGAAGAGAACTCCCATACTTCTTTAAAGCAAACGTGGGCAACCTTTGGCTTTCCAGATGTTTTGCATGATGGTTCCAAAAATCTCTTGGCTATATTGGCTGGAGCTCCTTAGAACCAAAGGGCAAAAGAACTAGAAGGTCAAAGATTCTTACCCCTGACTTAAAAGCACTGTGGAGTAAATTGGATGCACAGCCAAAGTACATCTCAGCACAGATGCAGTCTAACCACATTGCCCGGCTTTCAGTGGAATATGCATACAGAACACTATCCCCATCAGGATATACATCCAAGCATGCATCCCACTAAAAAAGGCACCAGACAGATGACATCCAACAGCCAACAGCCAGTTGGCGCCTGTGGTTTTCAACAAGTGAGAAGTATAGAGAAGGCTGATTTCATGTACTCTAATCAGATCAGAGGATGGGAAAAATTCTTCCTGCTTCCTTTTACAGGCTTTGAATATAACAAGAAAGGCACAAAATACAAACTGCCCATAAATCTACTGTGTTTTCTTCTGAAAGTCTGTCCTTTCCATATCATCATCACTGGGTTTTCTTAATGGCTCATACACTCAAATTAAAACTTCAACGGTGTATTTTTTGTCACCTGAAGATGTTTTCTAGATTAATGCTTCTTAGTCAAAGCCTTCTGCACGAGGATCCACTAGCACTCTAAGTGAATCACAACACCTCTGACAGGCCCACAACCTGGCCCCAGTGTACAATCAAGTAAATACTTCAAATCCACAGAAGAACTGATAGCCTGAGCAAAAGGCTGTTATTCTACTTACCTGCAAAGGACATGGCACTCTGAATTAAGGCTGCAGAAATATAAACCCATTTTACCCTCCTTTATCTACAGGATACCAGTCTACCTCTTTGCCACACAACAGAGTTAGGGCAGGGAGGAAACTGAGCAAGCATGAGGCACCTCCCCAACCCTCACCCCGGGGGTGCCTGGTTCAGCTTCACATACGTTTTGATCATGGCTTTGAGGGCCGTTTTCCTCTCTCGTTCAGCAAACTTGTCAATGAGGTAGCCGGACATGCAGGGTGCCTGGCGATACAGGCAGAAAAACCGGTGGTAATTGGACAGGGCCCAGGCAGCTCGCAAGGCAAGTGCATGTGCCACACAGGGGTCTGCTTTCAACTCTTTCGTCAAGTATGCTAGCTCTGTGGTGATATCTGCAGGAGAGAGAAAGAAGCATCACCAAGACCCATTCTCACACTACAGCCCTGTTACTTGCTTACTCTCACTGCCCCGCTGAGCTTGGCTTATCTACTGAGGCCTACTGGCTAAATTCACAAATTTATTCTGCTTTATCCTGGCCTATCAACAAGAACAGCTTCAACCTGTGAATGCGAGAGGAATTTATGCCCTCTTCTCCTTCCCACAACCAGGAGCGCCTCTACAATTCAGGGTATTTTGAGAGCAAGGTTTCCAGAATGATTAACATTTTCCGAGTGGTTGTCTTTGATGGAGAGAGTTCTATCTTTTGCTAGAGCAGGCTTTGAGGAGCAGATGAATGGGCTGGGAGTACCTGATGGGTCTCACTTATGATCCTAGCCTACAGGAACTGCATTTTCCTCACATGGTTAAAGTGGCAAACACTTCAGCGGCAAAACGCTCCAGAATGATAAACTAGCACTAAAGAAATTCTGACAAATTAGCCCAGATCTACAAAGACTCCATGTCCTCCAAGCTCCACCACTTACCCCCTGAGTTCTTGGTGAAAATATAGTAGAGAATACGGTAGGCTGTGAATTCTCCAACATTTCCAGGCAGGTTCTCTGCATAAAGGGACTTCAGCTGTGTCTGGCACTGGTTGAATTCCTCATGATCACCCTACAGAAGATGAATAGTTTGTTATGGAAGTGATTCAACTATAGCCATATATCACTAGTCCCAGATAAAATCTGGCATTCTTGTATGTTCCTTTCCTCCCAAAAAACTCAGTAAGGCCTTCCTTTCTTCTATAAAGCCAAAAACAGGCCTGACACGCCACAGTAGTCTTCTCCATTTAGCATCAGTAGGTGTGTGAAGAAGCCCTTAACTTTCACTATTACATGCTTGTGCCTCTAGGTCTCAATAATGGTTCAAGTTCTGCAAGAATTTCTATTCCAATTTTTTTTTAACAGAAGATATAATAATGCAACAGCTAGAATCTGGAAAAGCGTATATGAAGTAGTGAAGAGCCAAAAGAAGATGAGTCAGGGTACTATAGGACACACAAGGTCCTCCTCAAAGTACCCTAATTTTTGAATGTGTGCAAAAAAAAAAAAAACCCCTATTGGCTCATTTCTGAAGTTTTCCATACTCATGAGCCACAGAAAACTCAGCCCTTTCCTTAATAAGCTGGAAATTAGTGTCTTCATTTTCAGAGTTATGTTGGCAAATAGGACAGCCTGGTTCCCACCACCTTTCTTCTACTGAGAAGGGCAACTAAATAGTTCCTTTAAAATGGTTTGAAGGAATGTCCTGAAGCAATCTTGCTGAAGCTAAGCTGTTTGAAATAGAAACCTGGATGGAAGTCCACTTTGAAAACAAATACATGTTCCCTTGCACTTATGATGAAAATTACACAGGAAGTAAAAGGAATTTTTTGACTATACTGACTTTACTGCATCAATGCCCCTACCCTTCTGCCAATGAGCTCAAGTGGCATACATGGCTCTCCCTCAATGTGTTATCTTCAAAACCCTGTTTCAGAGAAGGTGACTGCTTAAGGTTGCTGACTTTGTTCATGACCGAATGGAGACCAGAACCTGGATGTTCCCAGACCTACCTACTGTACCTATTGTACTTACCTTTTCCAATGCTATCCTGGCATGAGTTTCATAGACCTCCACAGTGAATTCTGTACGGATTCCCTGAACCTAAAAAGAATGAGGAAAAATGTGATGAAGATTCAGGTTACGCCTCCTTCTTTACGTGTTAGCTTTGTTTGATGGTTGGTGAGTTGCTACTGCTTTTCCACAGAAAAATGGAGGCTTGAATGTACACAGTTAAACCAAGTCTGACATTTAACAGTGTGTCCCAGAATCCTGAAATGGATGGACAATCTTCATGGCCGTTCCTTGCCCACAAGCTGGGTCCTCCAAAACAAGGGCATAATTGTGTTCCAGTACACCAAATTATGTCGGTGAAGAAAGGCTTTGAAGATGAAAATATTCCAAATGCTATGGAGGATTATAGAAGAAACAAGGTGCAAGCCTTCAGGGAAATGGGGTTTAATACAGCTCCTCCAAGTCATGACTTTCTTGCCCTTCTCATTGACCTTGGGAGGGGGAAGAAGAGTCATTAACACTACAAGACTTCTATTTTAGGCTCTCTTACTTGACTAACTCCACCATTCTGTTACTACTGTGAAAACACCATAGGCCAAGGGCAGTGCTACTAATATGATCTGCCCAGGCAGATCATCCCCATCAGTTAGAGGGTGAGTGGCAAAGTTTATCAATGGCCCTGTCTCACTTCTGGGGCCTCCAGAGTGGCATGCAGTGTTTAACTTTGCCTTCTTGAGTAACATTTCACTGCTACTGTAGAAAGCCATTTTCTTCCTTAATGCTTAAGGACAGGAAGGGAATGGCCACACCAGATAATGGAAGACAGGAATGAGTTGCTCCACCCATGGTATGTCAAAGTTATTATGTGTCAGCTGCTCAAGAGCAAGTGGGTACATGGCAGCCAGAATGGCGCTGGGGCTTGAAGTCACAGGAAAAGAAAAATTACAGCACTTCTTCCTTCATTGCCTGATCAAGCATGACCAAATAGAGAAGTGAGAGACCATTCCAGCACAGAACTGTGTGAAAAACTCCCAGTAGTTGAAACCTATGAACTCCTTTCTCCTCCAAACCTAAATAACCAGAAATTACAGGTTTCACTGGCCAGTAGCAATCCAATATACTAAGACTCGCTGACTTGCCACAGCCATGAACAGCCTTGCTGACTCCTCCAATGCCTGAACTTCCTTACCGTGAGATCTTGCCGGATGGATTTCATCTGCTCACAAGCATAGGCGTAATCTTGCTTCTCTTTCCAGTGTGATTTCACCATGGCCAAGGATTTTTTAAGTACCTGGTAGGGGCAAGTTAGAGATACCTGATAAGGATCAAAACAGTCAAATTCTGTTTTATTTCCTGGTTTGAAAATGACTCAGTGACCCAAACGTGAATTTTTCCACATGTTCCCAGACATTTTTAGCTAAAAGATTGGGGGAGGGCTGCAAGGCCTCAAAAATGGTGCCTGGAAGCTTCACTGGTCCATGAACCACACCTTCCCTACTCTTGGCCTAACAGTTACTCACTGAGAGAGGCCGGACAGTGGAGGGGTCTGGCGCACAAGTAAGGCGCAGGTAATGCTTCGTTATGTCCTGGCAGGTGCCCACTATCTTTAGCTCATTCCAGTCAAACCCATCAGAGCCAGCGGTGTCAAGGCTGTTGATCTGCAGGATAAGGGGCTCCAGTCGCAGCTTTTTGGAGTGGGCTCCATGCTGGAAGCGGGCTGCCCGTCGCTCTTTCTTGAACTCCTTCTCGGGATCTTCATAGTCCATTGTGTTACGCTTTCGGTTGCGCTTGGAAGGCCCCTGGTCATGTCTGCAAAGGAGAGAGACTAAGAGGATCACTTAGGGAAGGAAGGGCCACTTTAGTAAAAGAACCAGTTACTTGTTACACCAAATTCCTCTGAGACAGAACATGGTACTTCCCCAGTGACTTCTGTTCTAGTTGCCTAGTCATTACTTTGCGATCACACCCCAGCAACAGGCAATTACAGTGAAACTTCTTTTCTCACCCAACTTGCCTCTTTCCTCGCTGGGCTCTCATCCGGCCTCTATCCATGTGGCCCCCACGGCCTCTGTTCTTCTGTGTATTCCTGCGGCTACCCAAGCGACATTCATTGCCTGAATAGGAACTATCTGTATCTGAATCACTGTTTGAGGGAAAAAGAAAAAGAAAAAAAAAATTCACCTAAACTGTGAACTCAAGAAAAGGCTCGATACTGTAATCAACCAATAGTGCTCAAATGTTAAAAGATGTTGTTGTAAAAAAAAAAAAAAACCCTACTCCAGCTGGTCCCACTGTTTGTGCAAACTGGAATCACACCATGCAGTTTGGTTTTCTAAAACTATCAGCTTGTACTTGTTTTAAAATAAAGCTTCTAGACTGTCTTACCAACATTCAGGAAGCCTTAATGAACAGCTCCTGTCTTCTCTTCCCACTTGCACAGTTACTGACTCGACATGTAACTGCACAAAGCCTAAGACATTCGTTCCTTACCTATTCTACTGCTGTTGCACGAGACTCTTACCTCCGTCGGAAATGCCGGCCAGGGGACCGTGATGAGGACCGTGACCGGGAACGCGAATCAACACTTGAGGACGAGCTGTTCTCCTTCATAAAAACATTGCGATTTCCAAACTTGCTGGGAAAGCCACTGCCACGAGCCCGACCAGTCCCAGCTCCGCCACTACCTCCCCCTCGCTGGGACTGAGAGCTGCCACCACTCCGTTGCTGCTGCTGGGAAAGAGTGGACTGTACAGAGGCACATGGAGAGTGGAGGGAAGACACTTCCCAATGTTGCTGTTTCTTCTTGGGGCTTTCAACCATGCTGTCCCGGCCCAAGCTGCAGAGAGAGAGACAGAACATCTAAGTCCACCGGTATAAGCAAGCCTTCCTTACTTATATTTTAGCTTTATTCATCAGTAAGTTTATTTAAATAGCCAAAGACCACAAAAGTATTTATGTGCAAATGCATACTTATCTCCAGGAGAATCTGTCATGAAAAAGCAGAAATTCTGGGCTCCAGCACCTTGCTTTCCAAATCTTTTTAGTTCAGAATCCAGTCCTAGGCAATGTAACACTCAACCATCCTAACTATCATCCATTCAGGATGCTTAACTGTTTGCACACTCACACCAACACTGTATAACAGCTAGAAAACAGATGGGTAGTGTGTGGCCTCCAACTGTTTTTGGACTGCAGCTCCCATCAGTCCTAGGCAGCACAGCTAGTGGTGAGAGGTGCAGTTCATCATCATCCAAATAACCACATATGCCCCATCTCTGAGCTAGACTACTGGATCAAGATTGGGTGCACTCAGGTTCAAATCTCCACTCAGTCACTGATCTTGCTGGGTAATCCTCATCTGGTTACAATCTCTCTGTCTAATCCTACCTTACAGGATCACATAAAGATACAGTGGTGAAAAACTATGTGAGTTTATTACAAATGGAATAAAATGAACAACAGTGATGGATCTAATCCTTCCAAGTCTGACACTCAGAAGTCCTTATTCACCTTTCTAGTTCTGCAGTTACTCACCCTGGAAGTGGCTCTCTGCTCCAGTCAATTGTGTAGGCAGTGCCATCTTGCAGCCTGGCCTGCAGAACTTCTTTCAGTAGCTTCTCAGTGCGGTCTTTGTCCTCTTCTGACTCACAGGCTGTGAAACAACGCTGGACATACTCCTTCATATCTTGTGGCCAATCTTCTGGCTTACCTGTTGAAGAACTGTAGAGAGAAATGGGTTAAAGTTCCAAGGTCTAATGTATAATAATTTGTGTTGAGACTCTTTTCTTTTTTAAAACTTCAATCACACATTGAAAGTTTCTGCTGTGCTTGGGGAGAGAAAAAGCAAAGATGTTGCAGAAGTTCAATTCTCCCATCCGAGTATTAATAAGATCCAGACTTGCTGAGATTCAAAACCCACAGTAGCTGGGGACATGTGACATTAGATCAGACTACATTAAATTAGTAAACATGGCATTCTGGCTTCCTCCTGGACCGGCACAAACAAGATAACCCAATGCCAGACAAATTTTTCTTGAAAACTTTCAAGAAGGGAGACTCAACTATCTTGACAGGAAACTGTTCTGTGCCAGAATGCTTGCTCTGAAATTCAACATGCCTAGTTCTTCTACCATCTGTCTCTTATCTCCCCAGTCAAGCTGCCATAGGGCTGGACCTTTCCCATGTCATGACATCACATACACACAGATACACACACAGGCTTAGGAAGGTTCAACCTGTAGGTTGAAAATATGCCCAACGCTAAACAAGATAATGTTCTAGAGTGTTCAGGGGTAAACACAAGAGCTTCTGAATTGTCCTTTCATTGAGCACCATGAAGTGTTGGCTAATTGCAAGTAAAACCTAGGCACCTTTCCTGGCACTGACTTCACTCCCTGTGCTCTCCTGCCATTACTTATTAATGTATCACCTGCTGCATGATGAGAAGATGCTCCATAGCCCTCTTGCATTTCCTTCTCAGCAGCCTGAGAAGATGTCCCAAAAGGTGTGATTCCACATAGCTTACTACATAGCCCAAACGTTGCTAACATTCTGCAGAAATGCAAATAATATTTTCTGCTGGTGATACCTCCAGAGGTATCTGTGTCATCTTCTCATTCTACACCTACGTGTTTTTCTGGGCCCTCCACGCTTCAAAGCTGTGCTGAGCAAGCAAAAAGCAACACTACATCTAAGCTGCCCTCCTAGCTGGCTAGCACCTTCTCAGGTGAGGTAGATGGCTCATGGACTGGCAATCTCTGGTACTGATCTAAGAAATGTTAGGTTAAGAGCAAGTGAACAACAGATATCTTTATAAGGTTTAGCATCTTTGTCATTTAGATCCTAAAGCAGGAGTGGGGAAAGTGCAGCCTGAAGGCTACAGGCTGACCAAAGGCGATTTACGAGCCATCTGCATCCCCAGAACTCCCCTCTAAATATTTTTTTGAGGCCCCAAATGGCTTCTTATGGCTCCTGGGGCATGGGAGTGATTTGGCCATGATCCTGCCTCCCCCAAGCTGTTTTAGACTGAAGAAGACTATTTAAAAAACAAAACAAGAATCTGCTTTCCTTGACTGCTGCTTAAAAAAGGCCTCCCAAGTGCATAAAATGGGCAGGACAGGGAGGGAGCATGGTGAAATTCTTTCCAATCTACTCTAAGGGGTCATTTGGATACACACTTTTTTAAAAAGCATTTTTGAAGGGGGAGGTAGGAGTGTGTGGCTCTCCAAGGCCCCATGGAGGGCCAGTGTGCACCCTTAGTCCCTGGTCTAAAGACTCCACCAATGAAACAGAGTTCAGAAGTAATACTATAGTGACAGCAGTGGAGAGATAAAGCAGTTGCTCCTAGAAAACCACATCGTGAAACTTTTTCTCCAAAACAAGAGAGACATAGAATTAACAAAATGAAAACTAGTATTCCTGGGGAATCTGGAAACCTCACTGATACATACACAAAAAGGAAAGTATGTGACATGCAGGCACAGCAAGGGAATTTTACAACTTAGAGATCTACCTGTTATTCCCTGCCCAAACTCTTCCACCAAGTACTGTCACCTATCAACTAAACCAGGGCACAAAATTCAAGACATTATACACACCTATGATTGTGGCGTTTTTCAGAATTCTGCTGGGAACCAAAGTTGCTATGTTGCTGTTCTGAATTGCTGAAGTTCTGGTTTGATACCACAAAAGGGCGTTTGGGCAGGTTGAACTTCAGCCCACCAGACCCAGGTGCTTCTGTTTTGGAAGAAGAGGCAAGTTGTGGTGACTTTGAACTATAGAAATACATTTTCTTTGATTCTGAAAATGTACTGAATATTCAATCATTCAGAACTGGAGAAGCCAAGTAAAAGTAGTAAAGAGTCATTTAAAAAACACACAAAACTGCTGTTTCCCATCACAGGCTATACTAGACAGTTCTGCTCATGTCCAGGATTAAATTTATGCTCACTACTGGTGACCACAGCACCAAGTAGGATTACCACCAAGGAAAGCAGAAAGAATTTTCTACAACACCTTTTCTTCAGGCTTTCCAGTCTCTGTATTTTAACCCCCATACAATTGAAATAGTTAAATCCTACTTTAAACTCCTGCCAAAGACTCCTTTTTAAAAAAATACAACTGGCATAAAGAGACAGCGGAACTTTCTAATTCTACATCAGGCTCCTTCCCCAATAATAAAGGATATTAACCTACTTCAAATCCTTTTCCTTAAGAACTGAATTCTGCCCGCCCCCTTCCTCCATATCCTCCAGAAACTCACGTTTCATACGGTTCCAAAGCTGCTGTCCCTTCTTGGGCTTTGGTGTCTCCTGGTAGGAATGTTGCTGCTGGTTGTAGGAAGCGTTTGACTGGTTTTGTTGGGAGTGCATGCCTCCAGGAGGCCCACCTTGTTGCGGCTGCTGCTGTCCCCCAGAACCCATGGAATGGCTGTTATGCTGTGAGGGATGGCTGGGGTGTTGCATAGGGGACTGTGGTGGATTGGGAACTTGCATTTGTTGCTGCTGGCTTGGATATGACATCCCTCCATCTTCCATGCCTGGGACTGGAGGCTAGGAGAAACAAAAAAGATTTCTGTCACTGCTGTCTCTCCAAACACAATCTTGAACAGAAAATATTAAGGAGGTAAGGCTTAAAATTACTTAGGAGTGAGCAACCTGTGGTTTTCCAGATGATGCTATAGTGCAGCTTACGCAGCTTTTAACAACTGGCCATGCTGCCTGGATTGGGGAGGGAGTAACAGACTGACTACTCACTTAAACCAAAAAAGCCCCCTTCCTCTCTCTGAAAATATGGAGCCACAGCTTCTTTTAGCCTCTGGACACTAAGACTTATTTCTATGATATGAGTCTCTCTCCTATTCGGTCACAGTCATTAACTACTGCATCAGCACAGCAAGTTGCTGAAGCAAAGAATTAACTGGGAAGTCAACAAGTAAGTCATAATGCTAAACTACACATTGCGGTCCACAGCTGACTTTTCTCTTCACCATTAGTATGATGATAGCATATCCAGGACCAATAAGAGTCAGATAACTGTGGAATTAAAGATGGATGAGTTCAGATAGGTGAAAGGAAGACAAGAAAACAAAGTCAGTTGTTTACTCTGATTTTCTTTAATCTCTTCTTTGTTTAACAGCCTCTGTAATCTACCAAGGCTACTTCTTCCGAGCAGAAAATATTGGGGATTTTTGAAACCGTTTCCAAGTCTTGTTAGAACTGCGATGTGTTTCCTGTTTACTTAATATGAATGAAAAACTGGCCTCAGGATAGATGAATACAAGTTAGGCATCATTACCTGGTTCATGTTCCCTTGGTGCTGCCCAGGAGCTGCCGGCTGCTGGGGTGTTGCTGATGAATAAGAGCCAGGGACACCATATTGCCCAGGAGAACCATACCCAGGATAGACATTCTGTGGTGAGGGCAAGCCAACGAATCAGATCAGCAGAGATATTTAACAGAATAGAAGCTTTACAAGTAAATGTAAGAAGGGCTCATCTTCTCTATCCCTCTAAACATATACTGCGGAGTGCCAAACACACTCCTGGATTTTGTTTAATAATCTCCCAGCCAACTTGCCATCCAAAGAAAAACCCCTCTGCTCTAATATTGTACTAATTATTTCACAGGTACACACTTCAACTATCTGCTTGTACTTTCCTTGCAACAGGAATTATTCCGTTAATCTCTAGGGTTGTGGAGGGCATCAGTGAAGTCTCAACAGATGAGAAAGGTCCCACCTCAACCTATGAGTCCCTCCCCAAGATGAAACTCAGATCTTTGGTGCAAACTTCTCCCATGTTTTCAGCTGAAACATATAAACATGTATGCTGGGAGAGTTTAGTAGTCAGTTATTGTTACTTACCATAGGATAATAATAATTATATGGGTAGAGGTAGCTGTACTGTTGATACCACTGGTAGTATTGTTGCTGCTGCTGTAGAGATTCCCCTTGCTGGGCTGTGTACTACAAAAAAAAAAAAAAGTAGTATAGCATGTGTTACAAAAGGAAGCTCAGAAATCTATCTGACTTTATTACTAGGGAAGGAGCCGCCTTGGCTCTCATGTCAAGAGAACGGTGGGATAATAAGGAGCCTGGTTCTCTGTCCCAACACATCCAGATTTATTCATCTCCATTTCCTGAGTGCCAGATTACAAGAACTCCAGAAGCCCCATATCCCAGTAATGCCAACCCCAATGCTCTCCGGGAAAACCAAGACTTCTAGCCCTCTGGACCACTAGCTCCAAAACCTGGACCTCCAGATATGCTTAGACTCCTAGAATACCCAGCCACCATCACCAATGGCCAATGATCTGAGAGTTGTACTCCAAAATCTATGAACCCACAATAATAACATACTGCTTTAGACATGAAGTCCACAGTTATCCCAAATAAAAAAAAAATCCGTTTCAACTTTCTCAAGAGATCTAACACGTTTATTCCTATCCAAATGATAAATATTCCTGTCTAAATGATAAAATAAAAACAGAGTTCAAGTGCAAGCTAGCTGTTGCCCTTCCAGAGCAAAGCTTCTGAAAGGACTTTGAACTTCTGCTGCTAAGACAGAATTCTCAAAAAGCAGACCTGTACAACATTACATGGATGAAGTTGAACAAAATGAATTTTATAAGATCTCAGATTACTTTTATGCTCTAAGACAGATGTATTTGCTTTCAGAAACATCAAACCCTCTTACCTGTGCATTAGCCTGCCCATTGGTGGCAGCTTTACCATTGCCAGAGGCAGCAGCAGCATTGTTTTTGCTAATGCTAGCCAGTGCCTGACGGGCCTTCTCCCATTCAGGGTTCTCATGCATTGGGCCTTCCATTCCGTTCTCTCTGTTGCTTCCGTTGCCCAGGTTATACTGGTTCCCCCTGCAATGTGACAGATGGAAAATGTTAATGATTTCCAGGCTCAAGTAGTTTATTTCCATTCATCACTAATATAGTACTTAATTTTTCCAGTTTTTCCAATCTTTATGTTCCTCTTTCCTTAAGGAAATTCACCTTTCTTCCTAATTTACAAGCTATCCAGTGAATGAATAAATCCTTGCTAGTATCATGTGTGAGAATGAGAACTCACAGAAAGAATTCTCTTCATCTGTAAAATATTCTGTCACTTGCAAAAGCTTTCGCATTTGCAAAAATGATTTTTGCAGAAATTTTGCAAATTGTACAGCTAAACTACAATAACTGCTGCCTCACTGAGGGAACTTTAAAAATAATCAGATGGGTTGTTTCTGTATTTCTGATCAACATGCCAGTCCTTCTGTACTTGCTATGTGTGAATGCTTTGCTTTGCAGAAGTTTCACACAGACACATTGCTGGTAAAATTATGGAAATGTGAATGAAAAGCAAAGCTGAAGGCAAGAATTCACAGAGTTCAGCAATTTTTCAGCAAGCCCTTGATGTGTCAACCAGTGTCTGATCGAGAATGAGAAACTGTCAGTTTATTCTATTATGCTAGTGTTAATATACTATTATTCTGAATTGTAGAAATAACATTAACTCAAGTCTAACTTGAACACCATTCTCTCGACAGTCAGCAGCCACTGAATTACCCCAGTAATTTTACTTCCCTACATACCAGATTCTTGCAAAATAGGTATCTCATAAAGCCGCTCCTTTACAGCTAAAGCATCTGAGACCACTCAAGGGTCTGTACTCAAAAGGTGTTACTGGAAAACTCACAGTATGCCAACATATTATAAGAGCCTAAGAATTCAGATTTAATGGCTTTCTTTTTCCTCCCAAACCACACAAGTACTTAGGGTAAGGCTGAGCCTGGCTGTCTGGAATGTCAAAAATGCTGAATCAATGGCAGCTTAAATGTTCCTGACAACAGAGGGTATAAAACAGGGCCAGTGAGCTGACTCACTCACAAGGCTAACAAGAAGTCCATTATGACATCAGAGCTAATCAGGGAATGGTATTAATAGGCTGTAAAGGCAGACATACCAGAAGTGCAGAAAGAGAATCAGCACCATTAGTTTCACATAACTGTAATTAAGAGTGGGCCCTTAAGTGGATAAAATCCAGGAAGAGAGGCTTCAAATCTCTTTCCTGTGGTTCCAAGCTCTTCTCCTCAATTATTTGAGCAGATTTACAGGCCAAGCTCAATCTCGGGGAAAACCAAGACTCCTAGCAGTAAACACAAGCCACAGCAGGAAACACAAGCCACAGCCTTTGTTATATTTCATTTTCACAACCTTGAAAATAAGTTCATAAAACCTGTGTATGTATCTATGTGCCTTCAAATCACTTGTCAACCTATGGTGACCCCATGAATTTCGCAGGGTTTTCTTAGGCAAGGAATACTCAGAGGTGATTTTGCCAGTTCCTTCCTCTGAAATATACCCTACAGCACCTAGTATTGATTGGCAGTCTCCCATCCAAGAACCAACCAGGGATGACCCTGTTTAGCTTCCAAGATCAGACAGGATCTGGTGACTTTAAGTTACTCAAGACCCTTCTCATAAAAGCTACTAGACCGTAAATGGTAAACCAGGTTCCATGCTCATACATCTACACCGGCCATCTGCAGCTTCTCTCCACACCAGGTTTTGCCTCATGGCCTTTCTCTTTGTTCAGAAAACATGCAGACAGCTGGAAGATGGCACGGCTGAGTCCTGTTATTTGGTTCTTGAGAGACTCTCACAGCATCAAGACAAGCACTTACGCATTTCACAAAACTTTTCCTTCCTCTTCTTTCCTGCCTATCCACCAACCTTTAAACCATTGGATTTTAAAACAAAACCTGAAGGATACTTTTACTGCTTTTATTTATTCAAAAATACGAGTTTATTGCATGATTCATTTCACATTGTTTTTATCCTGTGGAGTATTGACGTAACTTTTCCCCTGAAGACACTGTTATATTTTTATAGTTAGATAAGCAAAAAAGAACTGGACTGCCACCTATATATCTCTGTTCTGAATGTGTTAAGATTTATGACACCAGAAGATTCAGCTCCTCTGAAGGAACGGCAGGATATTAATGTAGCAAAGACAGACATGGGTTGTGGTTGTACATGAATAGCAGATAAAAAGAAGGTTTGCATATGTATAAAACCAGCATTTTCACTATCATTATGGTGTATTTATATTCAATTTTCAACTGCTTTCAGATCTGTTAACCACTTTAAACGTTCACAGACAAAAAGGCAGAGGTAATTGTATACTATGCACTGTATTTGCTGGCATATAAGACACACCAGCATACAAGAAGCACCCGATTTTCAAACAGTATTTTTTGGGGAAAAAAATGAGTCTTACACACCAGCAAATACAGTAACTGAGTTTTCAGAATGACTTGAATTAAAAAAAGAAATTTTATACAAAAAAAAGTCAAACGGTTCAGACTCGGGCAAGCCACCTTCTCTAAAACAAAAGGATGGCAACAAAACTTTTTAATTGCCCAGGGTCAGGTCTAAATACTCACTCGCATCTGGTGACTAAAGGAGTTGAAGCCTCAAAATTGTAGGTACTATACACTTATCTCACCTGTACTCTTTTTTAATGTCTTCACGGTCAAATGTGCAAGACCAGCAGGCTTGTGACATCACCACCATTATGGCATCACAAGCTGAAATGCTGATCTCATCTTGAGCACAGTCTCAAAAAGATGCCTTAGTTTTGAATGTTCTCTCTACAGCTCTGCTCTTTAAATGGCAAAACTGGCCAATCCCTCCCTTCTCTTAATGGCCACATTTTCCCTATGGTATCACTGGAAGCAGATTAAGCTAAGGATGAAAAAACTACAACACACACCTAACTTGTATACAAAACTCTCAACCAATTAACTAACCAACAGAGTAATACAAAATGAGTTTCACTCCAACTGCCTGGCAAAAAACTTTGCAGGACCAATATAAGACTTTTCATTCCATATAAAGATCTCTGTCACATATTATAAAAACAAAAATCTCATCTCTTGTCAGTACCTCTCCCCAAGATTATGCATCCACTGTAAAACTAACTTCATTTTTGTTGTTGTGTGCCTTAAGAGTTATTTTCAGCTTACGGTAACCTTAAGAAGAGCCAGGGGGTTTCCTTTTCATTTGTTCAGAGGGGGTTTGCCTTTCACTTCCTCTGAGGCTGAGAAAATGTAACTTGCCCAAGGTTAGCCAGGCAGGTTAGTCTTTCATTAATGTTAGAAACCCCAAATCTAAATAAAAGTTTAAAGCAGAAAAATGTTCATGTTAAGAGACAGATTTACTTAGCTGAACTCATCTGGCTAGTATAAATTAATCACAAGCAAAGTTTCAGTTATTGCAGGGACAACAGGAGTAATGCCATCAGGGAAGATGCTGTGCTAGGTTCTAAAAGAACTGAGTTCAAATCAGGTCGGCCACACTCTTCTATTAGCAGTAACAAAAGCAGCAGAGATATAATTTAAAAAATAATATATGATTAAGGAAGGAAATCTAAAAGTATAACTAAATATGAACAATTAGCCAAACGATTTCAAAATCCAAAATAATTAGTTTTAAACTCAACATTCATGTTTTTTTTTAAAATGATCTAGAAATCTTCAGGGGGTAAAAGTTACTCTTGATTAACTCAGTCAAGCTTGCAGCTTGTGTTAAGGACCCAAAGGACCAGTACACCTTGGACATTCTGAAAAAATTTCTGAACGCAAAATTCATTTCAAGTTCAACCCCACACTCCATGTGGGTACAAATCTCCTCACTAAAAAGATCAAATTTAGGGCAGCCAGCAGGCCTGCTGGTCAAAAGAACAGAGTGAACACTAGTTTCGTTTTGGCTTGAACATTACCAGCTGCAGCTGGCAAAACAGCAACTGTTTGGCTGTTACAACAAGTTCCTTTTAAGAAGCCGCTAAAGGCCAGCCACATCACTTTACTGAGCCCCACAAAACGGGCGATATCTCCCAACAGAAAACCGTATGGCTTTAAACCCGTTCGAAGCCCGACCTTAATCCACCCCACCGCCCCTTATCAAATTAAAGCAAGCTATGGCAATCACCATTCTGGGGCACGCTGATCGCCTATATTGGCAGCCATCCTCGAGCCTGTGCAAGAAATTCCCGATGCCAAACGGCTGCGAACTCAAGGCTTGGGAGGGCTCCGAGAGGCGACCCTCTGACTGCGTTCCTCTGGTCTTCTTCCGCAGGTGGAGAGGCCAAACAAAGGAAGTTAGCCGGGCAAGATGAGCATCTCAATCCGGGGAGCACACTGCAGTGCCACCTCGCGGGGAGGGGGAATCACCCTTTCAGCCCCCTTAAATCGACGTCCTGGGTGTCCCGATCCACCACAGGCCGAGAGGAACCACGAAGAACAGGGGAGCCGCTCCCACCCCTCTACTCCTTTCCAAAACCGGGGCAGCGGCTGCCAGGGGCTCCTGCCCTTCTACTTCTACTGCCCTCCTCTCCTTCTACCACCCACCTTTTAAAGATCTCTTACCCCGGTTTGGCCCTTCTTATTCCCTGTAATGCAACCTCCCTTCTGAATATATCGTGGCCTGAGCACCTCAAGCCCTGATACCTAAATTTTACCAAGCACCCCTTCCCTAAACCCCCCGCACACCCTCCCTTCCTCGCTCAGCCCCTTCCTCGGCTCCCGTCGACCTCGCTCTTCGCCTCGTTCGGCGTCTCCCAGGTGCCCACTTACATCCGGGTCTTCTCTCTCCCCTCACCCACCCTTTCCCTCCCTCCCTCCAGTCTTCTCCCTCGGCCTAACAAAAGTAAAGCGAGGAACTCCCTTGACTTCAGCCTTTGCTACGCTGTGGAAAGCAAAGGGAACACTTTTAGGGCTCCACAGTCCGAAGCCGGGGGCTCTGTAGGCCGCGTCCAGGCGCAGCGAAGAGAGCTCCTCTCGCTTCCCAAAATGGCGGCCGCTGACTCTCCCCTACCTAGTTCGCCTGTCTGGTTCCAGCCAGACGCCTTCCTTCCGGTGGCGTGAGGAGGGGGAAGGAGCAGGCGCGTAGGGGGAGGGTCGCTTACGTCACAGAACGTGATGCGCGATGTGATAGGATAAGGTGTTGTGTCAATCAAAAGCTGGACAGGGAGGTGGGACAAGACGGGAGTAAATAGCCTGTCTGTAAAAATTGAGGTCATTTCCGTGCTATATTGTTATAGTGCTGTTGTTCAACTTGCAACATTCTGTGGAATTCTGGGGTTTGTAGTTGACTGAGGCCAAAGAGCTCTCTGGCTGAGGATTCTAAAGGCCCCTCCCTAAACTGCAAATCCCAGGGTTCCATAGGATTTTGAAAGTAAAATAATAGCGCTATACCAGGCTAGTGCGGAAATGGTCCAGGGTTCGCATGCGCACTCTGCCATGAGAACCCAACTGTGTGATCGGGGGGGGGCAAGTCACACTTTCTCAGCCTTAGAGAAAGGCAATGCAAGGCACATACCCCCAACCGAATTTTGCCAAGAAAAACCCGTGACAGGTTCACCTTAGGGTCGGAAAAGAAATTATAGAAGGACAGATTATACAGGGGGAGATTTTCAGAAATTTCTACTTTTTGGGCCAATCAGCAGCAAGTCCTTTAGCCAATAAAGAGCCTGAAGGAGAAAGACTCGACCCTCTTGCAGAATTCTAGAGATGCAATAAGGTTAAGCACATGAGCACAGTTGGTGTAGACACTTCTGGCATAAACATGAACCAGTTTTCTGCTTGAACTTTCAGCTTCAGGCTGCGTAAAAAGGACTCACTATAGAAATGACTTTCAGAGGAAGGCAAGGCGCACCTTAGGGTCACCGTAACTCAGGCCATTTCTGCACTAGCCTTTACAGTGCTATTATTCCACTTTCAACATCCTATGGAATCCTAGGGTTTGCAGTTTACGGAGGGGCAGTTAGAATCCCAGGCCAGAGAGCTCTTTGGCCTCAGTAAACTACAGACTCCAGAATTCCACAGGATGTTGAAAATGGAATAATAGCACTATAACAGTGTAGCATGGAAATGGCCTATGATATGGGCATGTTCAACACCACTGAGAGCTGCCAGCATGTTTCTTGACAGAGCTCCTATCCTTGGCTGGCTGGCAGAAATTCAACAAACGTATCGTACTGTGCAGCTTTTAAGCACGTGTAGATTGCCTACCGTGATGTACTTTATGCCCAGGGAAGCTGGCTCCAGATTCACCCGTTCCTGTGACAAGCACCGTGAGACCTGTTCTAATTCTTATTTTATTTATCTTTTATTTTCTATCACCTCTGGGTCTCTTATTTTAAGAGGTAGTGTGATCAACTAGAACAAGCCTTAATAGCTGCAAAAAAGGATGTAATTTTGGCAGGTATATTTTCTTGGACAAAGACAAGAATGTCCATGTAAGGCACTCTCTCTGTTTTTTCCACAACTCTTCAGAACAAAAGAACCGTTCCCCTTTTTGCAGCTGGTCTCCCAATTTCTCCTCTTTTCTCTGGCCCTCTGTTTTATGTATTAGTATTCAAAATGCCATCATTGCTATTGCAGGTGTGAGCTCCCTGGATTGGCAGCACTGAGTGTGAATGGAGGATTGTCGCCATCACCCAGACTCTTCTAGAGGGCCTTCTGCTTCTCCTCTAGAGAAGAGAGCCTAGGAGGTCTATGTTGTTTTTATTGCGTGCCTTCAATTTGACTTCAACTCATGGTCACAAAAGGTTTTCTTGGCAAGATTTATTCAGAGGAAGTTTGCTCTTGCCTTCCTCTAAGGCTGAGAGTGTGTGACTTATCCAAGGTTTCCCAGTGGATTTCCATGGTTGACCAGAGCTTTGAAATTTGGTCTCCCAGGGTCCTAGTCCAATACTCTAACCACTAAATCACACTAAACGGTGTTTGTGGTTACCATGTGTCTTCAAATAATTTCTGACTTATGGCCACCTAAGGTGACCCTATAAAAGGTTTTTCCTGACAAGATTTGTTCAGAGGAGGTTTGCCCTGGCTTTCCTCTGAGGCTGAGAGAGTTTGTCTTGACTAAGGTCACCCAGTAATTTTACATGGCTGAGTGAGAACTCAAATTCTGGTCTCCAGAGTTGTGGTCCAATGTTCAAACTACTGTACCACACGGGTTCTCCAAAACAATGTGCATACCCAGTATGTGCCAATGGAGACTGTACCTTTACATGGATGTGTGTAAAAAAAAAAAAAAAACCCTCTAAGCTCTATGGGAGCCAAAGCTGGCTGAAAGGTAGGGTATAAATGTAATAACTTGCTGATGGCCTGACTGAAATGTTCTAGCGGGGGTCCAACTGCTGGCCAACAGAACCACTGGGCCCAAATCCAGCCATTTGCTTGCCTGCTTCTTTTTCTGAAAAGCACTGGGCTGGTCGTAGAGTAGGGGTGGGAATGTTTGTGCTTTCCAGGTGGTTCTAAGATGTCATAATCAGCACAGCCAATGGTACTTGAACTGTATCTGGGAGGGCCTACGATTTGCACCCCTAGACTAAGGCCATTTCCACACTAGACTGTTATAGCGCTATGATTCCACTTGCAACATCCTATGGAATCCTGGGATTTGCAGTTTCGGGAGGGGCCAGGCGGCCCCTCCCGAAACTGCAAACCCCAGGATTCCATAGGATGTTGCAAGTGGAATCATAGCGCTATAACAGTCTAGTGCGGAAATATCTAAGGATCAGGGAGGAGGAGGAGGGCTGTTGAGAGTGTTTCTCCCAGGCTGATCTCCACAACCTGAACTTGCACCAACTCTCTTCCCAACCCATGACCTGAAGACCAGCATTCTTAAGAAGGTAAACTTCCCTCTTGCACGTGCTTAGCAACGTACCTTCCAATTGTCAGGGACAGTTCTGATTAATCCTATCATCCCATTTTTTTCATCTGCTTTTAAAGATGTTTCACTTTCCTCCTTTCACTTCCCCTCTTTGTCCTTGTTTTTGTTGTTGTTGTGTGCCTTCAAGCCATTTTTGACTCATGGTGACCTTAAGGCAGCTCTACCACAGGGTTCTCCGTGGGCTGAGAGTGTGTGATGTGCCCAGGGTCACCCTGTGGGTTTCGATAGTTAAGTAGGGAATTGAACCCTGCTCTCCAGGGTTATAGACCAATCCTCAAACCATTACACCATATCTTTCATATCTTTGTTCTTGGCCATTTCCGCACTGCACTGTTATAGTGCTATTATTCCACTTTCAACATCCTATGGAATCCTGGGGTTTGCGGTTTAGGGAGCAGCCGGCCAGCCCCTCCCTAAACCGCAAACCCCAGGATTCCATAGGACGTTGAAAGTGGAATAATAGCGCTATAACAGTGCAGTGCGGAAATGGCCCTTGTCTTAAATTTGTCGTAAACTGTGCTTAAATAGTCTGCATTCATCTCAGTGGAGGGAGAGGAGACGAGTGGGCAGAATCTTGCCCTTCCAGTAGATTCAGGCAGAAGCAGACTGCTGCAGCCTCTCCCAGCTTGTTGTGTTCTTCCTCACTGATAACATCCACCATCTTGACTACACTCTGATGTTGCTTGGCTGCACATGTACTGGTTTTCTTCTGTGAAATGTTGGAAGGGTTTCAGCAAGTAGCACAACTTCCAATCTTTTAGCAGCTGCCAGAACCCATACTAATACCTACATTGCGTGGCTATCTTTGAAAATGTTCTGGCAGTGCCCCCCACCTCATTTCAGTCACTGTGGTCATATTCTATGAAATGTAAAAGGTGGCTGTTCATCAAGCAGTTCTTCAATGGTTACCACTGCAGCCAGGAAGGACTAGCTAGCAAAGGAGGTGAGACATTGACCAAAAGACATTTCCCCAGTCTTGAGTGCATTACTCCCTCAAATCTGGAGTAAGTCCTGTTTGTGTCTCTTGCCTTGCATTAGAAAGAAACAAAAATAGAGAGACGAAAGAGAGTAATTGGTGACTGCAAATGGGAAGGAAATTGTTAGCAAGTGGTACCCTTGGATTGAAGGACTGGAGCAACAAGGGGTCTGTCCCTGGAAATGGGCTGGATGAGGTGTGTGAATGACAAGAGGACTCAGTTATAAAGATCACATACCATTCCCACATCCTCTGGAAGAAAGGGAGCAATTATCGCAGCAGGTGCAACTGTGAAACAGAGCTCTTGCGCTTTTTGCTGCTTTGCTAAATTTAGCTGTGTTGAATCACTGGGAGAGATGAGCAGCTGATGCCAAGGGCCTCTGCCATCTCCCAACAGATTTCTTTTCAAGCTTTGTTTTATAGCTCACCAAATGCTGAGGCATAGTTAACTAGGGGAAGGTACTAGGAAATTTTTCATTTTATTTTTGTGTACTGCTACAAATGGAGACTGCAACAAAAACCAGGTGCTATAGACTATATTTCAGAGGAAGGAACTGGGCAAACCACCTCTGGGTATTCTCTGCCTAAGAAAACCCTATGAAATTCAGGAGGTTGCTGTAAATTGACAGGCAACTTGAAGGGACATACACACAAACACAAATGGCAACTAGGCTTACAAATGAATTTAACAGTAAATAATTCAAGTTCCCTATTTCTCAATTTGCAGAACTAAATCTCCAAAACTCAGTTATATGAGTTCTGAGTTGTTTTACAATTCCCGAATTTTAGTCAAGAATGCTTGCTTTGCTTCATACCTCTAATTGTGAATTCATGAGTGCCAACAGATATGGAGATGAAACAGGGCTACTGAGCAATAAGAGGGAGGTATAAACAAGCTCGTGCAAATCAAAACTCTTTTTAAAAAGGATTAAGAGGTCATCCTCCCCAAACCTCCAGCTCTTTGTACACTGAGCATCTCCAGTATCTGCAGAATGTCAGTGGAAGTATGTGAGGATACACTGCAAGCCTGAACTCTCCCTAGAAGCCAAGATGACTAAACTGAGGCTGTTGTACTTTGGCCATATCATGAGAAGATAGGACTCACTAGAAAAGACAATAATGCTGGGTAAGGTGGAAGGCAGTAGGAAAGGAGGAAGTCTGCATTGCAGATGGGTAGTCGTCTCAGCGAAGGAAGCCAGGACTCTTGAGTCTCCAAGACCTCTGTACGGCACTTCAGGATAGGGTGATTTAGATGTCTCCCATTCATAGGGTCACCATAAGTCAAGTTGACACGAGGACAGTTAACAACAATACTGCAACATTTTGTTGCAAGTCTCATTTGCCAGTGCAGGCATAACTCACTTAACAAAACCTCTGACCATGAACATCCTTTTTACAAAGACTTTTTATCCCTGTCCAGTGCCCCCTTTCCTTTTTGTCCAGTTGGGAAAGTTTTTGTTAAAGCAACATCACCTTTGGGAGGATGGTGAAGGAAGTCTGAAGAGCAACTGCTGCTGGGTTGCAGCAGCATGTTTGCAGTAAACACAACTTAGCTTGAGCTGGAAAAAGTAGGATTCTCCTCTGGCCAATCCTACTGTAGCTCTGTGTGCCTACCTACAACAGGCAAGGTAAAGAGCAGCTGCCTCCAGAATCTCTTTCTGTGCACATCTGGAGTGCTGTAACACATTCTGCATGGGGTTGCCTTTGGAAACTGTTCTGAAACTTCTGTAGATCTAAAATACTGTGACCAGAATGCTGATAAGGGCCAAGGAGCATGTAAAACTCCCTGCAATGAAGGGCTTTTCAAACAGTGTGCTGTGACACGTTAGTGTGTCACCTGAAGTGTGGTGATATGTCGCCTACAATCTTGGAAATGCATGTTATTATTTATAAATCATATATTTTTAAAAATATATGGAAGGTTTTCATGCAATACATTGTGTCCCCATACATTTTGCTATTACAATGTATTTATGAGTCTGTATCTCTTATCGGGGGTTAGTTTAACCTCCCATTTGCTAGTAAAACTGAATTACTGTGTCACGAAATGATGCATGTCTAAAAAGTGTGTCACCAACATGAAAAGTTTAGAAAGCTCTGCTGTAATGGTTCCAAGTTATAAACAAAGGGACCATGCATGTCGTTTACTTTCCTCTTTACTAGGCACCCACAAACCCAACCCCGGCACACACAATGAATATTGAACACTTTGTAAAATAAAGTTTCCCTTTTATTTTAAACTGGGCAAGTTTCCAAACTCTTGTTAGTGTTGGGGGGGGCTCTAATTAGGAGCAAGGAGGCTGGTGGGGAGCAGGGGTGGCTTTGGGCCTGTATTGGACTCCCCTCTTCCTTCAGGTCTCCCTGTGGGGCCCAGTGGTATAATCTACCTTTGTGGTATGCCCGTTGTGAGAGCCTGGAACGGGGATGAGTCATTGTCCAAGTGGCTTTGGCTGTTCCAAAATCTGATACTTAAGATTGCCACCATTGGTCTCCCTCGTCCGTTTGCTCTTTCATTCTATCCGTTCTTCCACCCATTCAGTCCCTGCATCTTTTCATTCAACCACTGTCTCCCAAACACACTTTTATTTGCATATAAACACCCACTCATCCATTCTAATTTTTTAAAAAATCTGTTTATCTACCACCAATTATTTTGTTCCATTCCTTCTGTCGCTCATGGTTTCATCCATCCCTTTTGCCTGGTTCACCTTTGTCCTATTGCTCAGCAATACCTGATTTTGTTACATTCTCTGCTCAGCTCCTCTTTCCTTAGCCCTTTCTCACTCCTCACTCTTGCCTCTGTCTGTTAAGGTCCCCGAAATCCCATCAGGGATGTCCTCCCCCACTCGGCTCCCTTTGCTTGCTTACACAAGGCAGGCAAATGAAATGAGTGAAGAAGAGATCCAGATGAAAAGGACTGGGGCAGGGGCAGGTGGTGCCAGAGCCTGCTTCAGTTGCGCTCCAGTAAGAGGTGGGCAGGGTCTGCTCTGTGTTAGTTGAATGGTGTGGATGTGGGTTGGGGTCTTCTGGGGTGCATCTAGGGCAGGAATCCAGTCCGGTAGGGGAGGTCCACTTCTTCGCTAGCACCAACGTAAGAGGCTCGCATGCTGGGGGAATACTACAGGAGGATATATAGAGAGGAGTGGGTAGTTAACATCCAAAACATATGCATCAATAGCAAGAGGAAGAGAACATTCTGTTTCGTCATATTCTGCCTGCTGGCAAATTTATGTGGCAACTTAGGAGGCTTGGAGTGGTACTGAGGAAATGAGAGGGTGAGAATGCAGTCTGTGCATTTCTCCATTATGAGCATCCTTTTTTCAGCTGTTACTAACAAGTGCTGCCAAACTGTTGTGGTTCTGCATCTTCTTAGCAGTGTCCAAAGATGCTTTACCGTCTCCTTTCCATTGGATAGGCTGGCTGCCATTCTGTTGACCTGTTTAGGAATGTGTAATCTAGACTTACACATTCATAACTGTTCAGTATTCATATTTACAATCATAGCACTATTGTCACAATCTCAAATGCCCCTCCAAACCTATCTTCATAGCCAGCAGCTGCACTAAGCAACAGAGGTCTGTTCTGCTGGTAATTGGGATGTAACAGGATGACATTTCCAGCCCCCTCCCACCAACAAGCTGGATTGGAACAAGGACTTGTGATGGGTCCTATTTCTGGACAAGGACTGGAAACATCATCCTACTGCAGCCTGATTTTCAGCCAAACAAGTCTGTCACTCAGTGTGGCTGTGGTTTGGACCATCTGGTCAGGAGACAAGTATTCTTAACTACTTCTGTGATGTAGCTTTTAGCCATGGTCATTAACCACAAACTCTTCTCAAATCTATAACTCTTCTCAAATCTAGTCTTCTGTAACTGGAGGGATTTTCTCTCCAGCAGTTCATTAAATCAACATTATATCAAAAAGCCAGACTTTTTGACAATTAGCATTGCCCATTCTGTGCAGCTTTAAAGGAGAATTCAAGCCTAACCACACTGAACTGCATGTACACTGACAATTTTTGTCTTGCTCTAGCAAGAAGTCAGGAGAAAGAAATTCTGGCCAGTTGGTAACCCTGATTCTGTTTCTAATAATCTCTTGCTTTGTGAAATAGTTCTCCACCTTTCACTTCTACCAGTTGAGGCATATCAAAACTCCTGGATTTCCAGACTATGTAGAGCATCCTAGCAAAATTGCCAATTGTCTAGAAAAAATGCTCTGGATTATGTGGCAGCCTCTAGGCCTATTGCCTCAATTTGTGTGCAGGCAAACACCAGATTTTTTTTTAAAAAGATGTAAATGTCAAAAATGCAGTATTAAGTTAATGTGCATGTTTGAACTACCTATTGCAAAAATGTGCATTAACCAGTCAGGCTGTTGAAATTGTCTCCAGCACATATAACTTGCTAGACTAAGGCCAATGGCTATGCTTTTCTCATTCTCCAAGTAGGGAGACAGCATTGGAGGAGGAGGAATTCAATTTTTTTTTACAAATGTGAGGTGCTTTAATGCTTTGGTGCCCATGTCTACTTATGTCCTACTTGCACCAGACCTCTCTGGCTCAGTGCAAAGGTGTTCATATTTGTCTACGCTTGCGCCATGTCAGTACACCAAAAAGCTAAAAGCATGGCAAAGAGACTATAAAAAAAGATGGTGCATGCACCTGGACTCCTTGAACCATTTGAAGCAAGACAGGAGTGAAGTGCCACTCTTTTAGTGCTTAGCTTTCACATATAAGCTGTGGCAACAGTGGTGTGGGGCCTGTAGGGGAAAGCCCTCCCAATGGTCTGGCAGTGAGTCTTCCACAAGTCATGCGTCCTGCAGTTTGAGATCATGTGGAATGGAAGCCCTAACAGCAATTGCTGAAGCTACTGGGTACATTTTGCTGTCTGCCCAGCTGCCCAAAGAGGCTTGTTTCTTAATTCTTCCAGGGGCTAGGTTGCTATATTACCTGGTTGGCCAGGTGAATTCTGAGCCCATTCACCCCGATTGCCCTTGTGCTAATTTCCGTAGGCAGGTGACTGAGAAGCAGATGTGATCCATCTTCCATCCCTTGCCTCTCCTGTGTCTGTGACATCCCAAACAGCCCCCCAGCCTCCAGTCTCAAGTTTTGGCCCTGAAATCTCAGGGAAGGGGATGCAGCACTGGCAGGTAGATGATAGCGTATGTGTGTGTGCTCTACAGATATCTCTGAGAGGTTCTGGTGATCCAAGAGAGGTGAAAAATATGTCTGGGGAGCAACATGCTAGTGCCAAGTGTGAGTGTTACTGTGCACTGGTAACCTAAGGTTGGACTTTTGCAATGCTCTGTACATTGGGCTATCTTCGTACCAAGTTCAGAAACTCCAACTGGTCCAAAATATGGCTGCCAGATTGGTTACAGGTACACTGAGGAGTGAGCATATCACACCAATTTTAAATCACTCCACTGGCTGCCAATCAGTTTCCAGGCAAAGTACAAAGTGTTGGTTATTACCTTTAAAGCCCTACATGGCTTGGGTCCAAGTTACCTGCAGGATTGCCTCCTCCCATACAATCTGTTCCATACACTCAGGACCTCTGGGGACCATTTCCTTAAACTAGCCAGGACTAGATTGATAATGGTCACCCAGAGGACTTTTTCATCAGCTGCCTCTAGACTGTAAAATGGCCTGCTGGAAGAGGTTAGACAGCAAAACACACTGTTTGAATTTTTAAAAGTTTTGAAGATGTATCTCTTCTGGCAGGCCTACCCGGTCAGTCTTTAACTGCAAATTTAAAATTAGTGCATTTTGAATGGTTTTGTGTATTTTTAGCTGTATTTTAATTTATGATGTATCCCACCTTGAGCCATGAGGAGAGGCAGGTAAGAAATCCCCAGCATCTCCTGTACTTTGCAGAAAAATTAAGAAGAAACTTGGCTTATTTTATCAGTGATACCAGCCACCACAAAAGGAGAAGGAAAGCTTTCCTTATTACTTTGTTCCCATCAGCATCAATTTAGTCCCCACTCAGATTCCAGAACTTCTGAAATCAGACATTTCCAACCAAACATGTCAACCATACACAATGCTTGCCAGATTTCTAATAGCATCTCTTCTCTTGCTACTCTAGTCCAACCTGGGCCATGTAAACTGCAGTGCAGCATTAAACAGTTGCCATGCCATAGTGCACAGCCAGTGTGCCACACTCGGCCTCTGTTTGTAAGGTGTCCTCTATGGCACTAACTTACCGATGGGGGCGGGGAATGACGGTCGATGAGGGGGACGCTCTCAAATCGAGGACTGCCACTGTACGAAGCGCTTTGACTCCTGCAAGCAACACCAACAGAGAAGCTGAAAAGGGATCCCCCCTCCCTAGTCCACTACCCCAGATCTTGAGGGATTCTCCACTCCCAGCTATCAGCAAAGAGGCTTCAAGACTCTGTCCTGAGTATCAATCACAGGTTTCAAGAGACTCCTCCAGGTGGCAGCTGAGACAGTGAGTTTCTTGGTTTAGTTTGGTCATATGTCTGGAAGCCATAAACGAAATGATGGATCCTGGATTCACTATGGTGTAATGGATAGACTTACCTGGGCTTTAGAATCTCTTAATGCAGTGAAGGAGTAGACACGTGCCTCCTTACACACCCAGAGTTGGGTAGGACCCAAAATGCCAAACAAGTATGCATGTTTATGAGTTATCCAGAATTCTTTCTCAGGCTGAGTGATATAAAAAAGCAGGTGGATCAGATTACCACTAGCAATTGTCCCATTATACTAGGTATAATGTGGTACCCACACCCCACCAGGTATTTGGATTGATTGAGTCTACAATCTTCATCATGGCCCTGACATATGACTTAATTTGGAGACTTCTCAGTTTGCTTCCTCATCCATTTTATTTTATTTTTATGCTGCCTTTCTCCCAGAGTGAGACCCAAGGCAGCTTTGTAACACTTAACTTGATAAAAAAGTTCTGGAGAACTAGAAATCTTGCACACTTTGGGGCATTTTGATTGATCCTGACAAAGGCATTGCCCAACTGTGAATTTCACATTTAAAATAAAAGTTTGATGTGAGAATTCCACACACGAGGCCCTGCACACCCAGAGGCTAGTTTGATGTAATTCCTCCTTCTTAAAAACAGCAAACTGGGTGGCATTCAAGGAAGACTTCAAGTGTGTACCAACTTAAAACCAACTCTTTTGTGCTAGAAGTTACCACATATGGGGGTGGGCTAAATCTTGCTTTTTTACAAGACAAGGAAAATTCATAGCCCAGGTGAGGCAGTTTAGGCAACAAAGCTCAAGCAGGGCCAAATCCTCTTTTTGAATTGGCGGGCAGATCCCATTCTGATCTAAATTTTGCACTAAAAGCTACGGCAGGTCAGAAGAGGTAAAAACATAGAATAGAGGGAGGGAGAAACAAAATAGTCACTGATTTTGGTGGTTCCAGGAATTGACCTTAATGGGGATACTTGGGTGAGAAAATGAATAGCAACTGAGAATATATTATTCAAAGAAATCGCCGTGTTAGCCCGTATCAGTATGCAAAGGGATCTTGCAGCACTTTTGAGATTCCGAGAAAGAAGTCTGTGGCATAAGCTGTCATAGAGACTTATGCTACAAACTATTTTTTGGTTAGTTAGTCTCAAAGGTCTTACACGATCCCTTTGCATACTGAGACTATATTAAGCAGCCTTGCACAGCCTGGGTCCTCTTGGATGATGGGTGACAACCAGGCTTGGAAAAATTTCTTCACTGGACTATAGCTCCCGGATTCCCCCAGCTTGCATGGCCAGGGAGGGGATGGGGAGGAAAGGGTAAGTGAGACATATAAGGAACAGACATGTGAAGAAAACAAAAGGATGATTGTACCGCATCCCACCATGAGAAGCTTCTTTTGGGGAGCTAAAGATGATGGTGGCAACAGAAATACATACTGACATATAATGCATATTGGTTGAGTTCAGAGCTTGGGACAGGAATCCTACAAGTAGGAAGAGTTGGTTGGCATAGTGATTATAATGCCGGACTTAAAACAAGGAGATCTGAGTTCAAATCCCCACTCAGCTACGAGGCTGAGCGGATAGCCTTGGGTTAGTCACTGTCCCTTAGCCTAACCTACCTTAAGGAATTCTTGTGAGGATAAAAAGGGAAGACAAGGAAAAGAAACGTATGCTGCCCAGGTTAGAAAGGTGGGGTTAAGATACAGAGCTTGGAAAAGTTACTGTTTCCAGAATCCCCCAGCCACTATGACCAATGGCTATATTGGCCAGGAAATTCTGGAAACTACAGTTCTAAGAAGGAGCTTATCCCAGATCTGCTAAATCTACTAATAAAAGTCAAAGTTTGTCTGCATCAGGCAGGTGAAGACCTTATACGATTGGTTGTGTGAGGCGAGAAGACCTCATATGATTGGCTGGCTGTGAAGATTCTATGGAATCCTGGGGTTGGCAGATTAGGGAGGGGCCTTTAGAATTCTCAGCAACAGAGCTCTTGGGCCTGGTAAGTTGTTATGGAGACGAGGCCTAGCAGCTCTGAATACAAATTGTATTGGGGAATATGGGGATAAGTTACACGTACTGGACACACAGAATCTGAAATCTGTGTATTTCAACCACATCTAACTCCTAAGGTAAGGTAATTCCTAAGGTATTTCTAAAAAGTGTTATATATGAGAAAATAAAATCCTGGGCAAAGCCGGGTAAATATGCTACTTGTTATATATAAAATAAACTATCCCTTCTCCATCACTGATTTAGAAAAGAGAAACTGTGGTTTTTGTCACTTTCTTCAAACTATTTAACACAGCTAGCAATGTTTTTTCTCCCCTCTCAGATTCCCCCCACAGCACACTTTTAACAGAGGCATGCTTCCCACTACCCCGCTCCTAGAACCAGGGGGCAGTGACTCATAGAGAGAAATGGAATATAATCTCTCCTCAAATCAGACACTGTGTGTGATGACTGGATTATTCTGTTCTTAGAAGTTAGCGACACAGCAGAATTAGCCCAGTTTAGAGAAAATGTCTTGTGTTGGTCATGAAGCTTTCTGGAGATCTAGGGGGTAACAGCTTCCACTTTCAAGCCACTGATTATTTAGCTTTCCCCCCTTCTTTTGACAAAACATGTTAATTAAGAAAAGATGGAATGGCTCCATACCATCAGGAATCTTCTGAATAAAAGCTCCAAAAAAAGTGGAATGGAGACATGCCTGCAGCCTCAACTGAACTTTCAGTAATTTAATTCCTTTGATTCTTTCTCCAGGCACAGCTAGCAGGTGTCTCCAGTTTTACTAGATTAGAGATGACTTGCCTGGATGGTATAGCTCCTTTCTTTTCTGCCTTTTATTTTTTTAATAAAGAAGGCAGAGAATAGTGTGAGGATATTGGCTTGTTATGCATAAGTGGTCTAGTGAGTAGCAAAAATCTATTCCTTGCTAGTACTACTAATGAAAAGGAAACTACAGTTCACCTGCCAGCATGGATTCAGGGAGTTGTATTCCAGAAATGTTCCAAGTTTGGAGAAAATCATGAACCCTAAAGCTACATCCCATTGTGCACCACTGGGAAAGTGAGTCAGCTATGGAGGTGTTTTCACCTCATTTTGGAAACATACATTATTTTCTGCTTGGAATCAAGTTCAGGGGAAACCTTGAAGCCCTTCACAATATACAGCCATAGCACTGTGATTCCACCATGGCCTCCAGCTGTCCTGATTGGGCAGGGCAGCAGCTCCAATTAAACCTTTGCTATCCTATTGTTAGGGTTACTCCTGAACCCTTAAACACACACACACACACGTGGAGCCCAACCTAAAATATTAGGTTCACCACAGACTACCCCAATGAGTCTATGGCCATTTCCGCACTAGACCGTTCTAGCGCTATGATTCCACTTTCAACATCCTATGGAATCCTGGGGTTTGCAGTTTCAGGAGGGGCCGCCTGGCCTATGTGATTGTGAGTGGGCCCTGAATCAGCTTGGGAAAGTCCCCAACTTTGGCCAGACGGACTCCCCCCTCCCTAGACAGAACACAGTCAAAACCACTTTTTGAGGGGTGCAAGGAGAAGGAATCCTTTTACTGCTCACACTACTTTTTCAATTGCTTTTAAAATATCCTGGTTTCTCTCTTTTCCTCCCAGTTTCCTCCTTTGTCCTCAACTTATTTTAATTGCTGCAAACTGACTTCAAAGTGCAAAAGCAGTTTGTGCTCAGTTAACTCAGCAGGAGAGAGCAGAGAGGAGGGAGTGGAGTCTTGTCCCTCCTAAACCCAGTACATAAATTTCAGGATTTCTCTGCTTAAAATGGTAGTTTTGTGTATTCCTTTTGCCTCTTCTCGTCTGGCCACACTCTTTCAAACACATCCTTTTGCATCTTGCCCAGATGTGTGATGTTTTTCATCTGTGCAATGTTGAAAGATATGTTCCACTTTAACTATCATGGTTCTGTCCTACGGAATCCTGGGATTTGGAGTTTAGAATTCTCAGCCAAACAGTTCTAGGGCTTCACCAAACTACAAACATCAGGATTTCACAGGATGTTGCCAAGGAGAATCATAGCACTATACTTGTGTAGCGTGAAAGGGCTCCCATTTTCCTGGTTAGCAGCTCAATGGGGCTGTATACAGTGCTAAAGGACTGGCTCTCATGTTATTCAGGAAGCTACCTTCCCTCCCTCAGTGGAAGAGGTTTTTTCAGCTGTAACAAAAAGGCCAAACATGATTTAAAAAAAAAAACCAGACATTAAGAGGATTAATTTTTAGGACTGACATGCAGGAGGTACTCCTGGGACTGTTTCCAGGAAATGAACAAAGGAACAGTGGGAGGGAGATGTGCAAGATGAAAGAAAGAATGGATGGTATGGGAAAAATGTCATGGTAGGAGATGAGGAGAAGGAGGTAAAAGGAATAGGAAAAATTATAGGGAGTAATCAGAGGCCGGTTTGCGGGGGATGGGTTTAGCCCTCCCTTCCCCCCACCACTCGCGCACTCAGATCTGTGCCATTGCTGGCCACGCCAAGCCCCTCCCGCCTCGCAGGGGGTGTCATGACCGAGCGCGCGGGGAGGGGGTTGGGAGGGTGGTGGGTGGTTGGGGCTACTCACATGTACTGTGAGACGGGGGCGTTGGAAATGGGGGGGGCTGAGAGGCGCAGGCTGCCACGGCTGCCCCAGCTTGAACAGTGGCTATAGGAGCCGGGCAGGGTGGGCCCGGCCCCCCCCGCGCGCACCGTCGGCGGCCTACGTGCCTGGGGCGTGAAAGGGTCGTCGTCCTCCATGTCGTCGTAGTCCGAGTCCCTACGTGGAAATCCAGGAAGAAACGGAAAGACAGACAGAAAGAGAATGAGTGAGGGGCATGTTTGGTAGAAACTGCCCTGCCTGGGCTTTCAGGAAGACTATGGCACTAAAGTCTCTCAGATAACAACAACAATAAGAGAAGTGGGCTATTTTTGCCCCAGGATCTTTCCTTTCTTAGAATCAACAGGCATGCTAGTACTAGACAAATCAGTGGCCTGACTGAGTGGCCACATTGATGCATGACCATAAGCCGTGAAATACGTTGGCTTTGGTTTGTTAGGCACAAGTGGCCCTGTGGGCAACTAGGCAAACAACAGTTCCCCCATCTCCATTTCTGGTTCATTTCTCTCTGCCCCATTCGTCAGCTCCTGCTGGAGGGAGATGAGCTGAAGAAACAAGCTGCCATTCTGCATGTAACAACAAGCCATAGTTTAAGCGAGCTGGAGTTCATAAGCCAAGAACCAACCATAGTTTCTAAAGGCGGCCTTGTGGAAGGCCATGTTTTGTCAGTGTGAATAGGTTCAGATATGATGTCAAGCCAGAATTCAACAAGTCACAACCAGACTTGCCCTTAGACATGCCACTGTTGAGATAGCTTCATAGATCGATGTTCTGCAAAGTTTTTTTAAAAAAAACAGGAACACAGCACCAAACTAGATTACAGATTTATTCTTTTTTAAAGAAAAAACTCCCCTTTCATCATAAAACAATCCCAGTACTTGCAGTGTGAAACGCAGAAAAAAAATCATAAAATTTTCTAGATAGGCGAGAGAAGAAACGAGGGTGTGTGAATAAACTCTGATGGTTTCATTCACAAATTTACACATCATCTTATGCACGTTACCCCAATGTTTTTGGCTGTTGACCCTCACCTGTTCTGGAATCTCTTCCAGGCACGGGGCAGACTGCAGACAGCTGTGGTGAAGGAAAGAGCAGAGAAGAAGGAGAAGAGGAGGAGGAAAAGCAGTCCTTCCATGCCATCGTAGCACAGCCCTTTCAGGGCATCCACATAGTCCTAGGAAACAGAAAAAGTAGCAAGCACATGCAGTCAAGCAGGGATTAGCAGGGCTACCGGTGCGTCTAGTCAAAAATGACATGAGCAGGATCCATTTTTCCTGAATAGATATTATATTATTATTGAATTGGAATACATCCATAATTCTTAATCTCAGGATCTGCAGTTGCTCCCTCTAGGAGGGATGAAAGTGTACAGTACAATCCTTTAGCTATCCATTGTTGTTGTTGTTGTTGTTGTTGTTGTTGTTGTGCATTTTCAACTCATCTTTGACTTATGGCAACCCTATCACTAAGTTTTCTGGGTCTGAGAGTCTGTGATGCACCCAAGGTCACCCAGTAGG
Organism: Cyclura pinguis; assembly: GCA_030412105.1. Taxonomy (NCBI): domain Eukaryota; kingdom Metazoa; phylum Chordata; class Lepidosauria; order Squamata; family Iguanidae; genus Cyclura; species Cyclura pinguis. Next base: position 15,975,587 of record CM059604.1, read on the forward strand.
TTTCCATGGCTGAGTGGGGAATTGAACCCTGGTCTCTACAATTGTAGTCCAACATACCAACCGTATTTCAGAAATGTTGTCAGAAAGAACGGACAAAACCATCTGTGAGTATTCCTTGCCTAAGAAAACAGTGTGAAATTCATGGGGTTACTGCAAATCGACAGGTGACCTAAAGGCATTGATATACACGTCTACACTGGTAGTTAGAGTAAACCGTGAAGACGAAGAGAGAGGGTCTTGACACAGGCTGAGGCGCAACTATAGTGCTATTATTCCACTTTAACTGCTATGGTTCGGTCTTGTGGAATCCTGGGGTTTGTAGTTGGGGAAGGCACTGGAGAGCTGTAGCTGAGAATTGTTGTTGTTGTTGTTGTTGTTGTTGTGTGCCTTCAAGTCATTTCCAACCTATGGTGACCCCAAGAAAAACCTATCATGGAGCTTCCTGGGGCCAAGAATGTGCGATGCGCCCAAGGTCACCGTAGGTTTCTAGGGCCTAGCACAGAATCGAACCCTGGTCTCCAGGGCTGTAGTCTAACACTCAAACCACTTCACTATGCTGGCTACAAATTCTAAATGCCTCTCCCTAAACTACCAGTACCAGAATTCCATAGGCTGGAACCGTGAAAGTTAAAACAGAATAATAGTTCTGTAACTGTATAGTGTGAATGGGCCCCAGATATCCCAGCACAGAACCTCCTCGAGGGACCCACTGTATTCTGCCAAAAAAGGGGGCTGTAGCCTTCTACAGGACAGATACAGGCATTTTTTCTAACTTCGGAGAAAAAAAAATAGTTTACTGCCTTGCCTTGCTTTTGTGTCCCAAACTCCTCGTGGCCAGCAAGGGAGGCGGCCTTTATCTGCATCAAGCCTGCCTCTACTACCATCTTCCTCAGCTAGAACATCTTAAGTAAGATGCAGATCTCTGACCCTCCATCTGACCCTTTTAACATCCACGCCTGATGCAAATTTCCAAATCTTGCTTGATATATTTTGGTCAGCCTAGTAAATGTCCACCAAACTATGTTTTTGGATTTTGCTCTGTGATCATTTAGTATACTTCTGAATGATAATTTCTAAGGGGACTCAGCTAAATATGAGTCTTGGTGGTCCAAATTTGTTTGATCATTTCGACAAGAGCTCAGTTCCCCCAGCCTAGTCTGGGAGGGGGCTGAGCCTTCCCCCTGTCCCCAGTGTCCATGAAACCAAAGACAGCTCATCATAATCACTTGAATTTTTAACAGTTCCTTATGGCAGCAATTGGTTGTTACTGTACTGTATTTTTATTTTTTAATCCACTTTTGTATATGTGGTGATGACTACTCGCAGCTTGTTTTGCTATTGTTGTGTAATGCTGTTGTGTAACACTTGTCTTTTAAAAATGATTGTGTAATACCTAGTTGACTTAAGCTGTGCATGTGAGTCACCTTGAGGGTTTTTGCATCTAAAGACAGGGTATAAATGTTTAAAACAAACAAATAATAAATAAATGTCTTGGAGCACAACTACGACATTTGGATTCATTTGGATGAGAGAAGGAGCACAGCTGATGCAACGTGTTTTTCGAAAACACAGATCAAGGCACCAGTGGAGGCAAAGGGGCACTTGGGCTGAGACAGAAGATACTCCAGAAACAGAGGTGTAGTTACAAGTGAGACGTTGAAATCATTCATACCTAGAACTCTCATATTTGCTGTGTCTGCATTCCCCGTGTGGGAATTTTGCTTATCCTTTTTTTCAGGGTGCCTAAACTATATTTCTAAATGCCCAACTGAAGTTTTAAGCTACTGTAACACTAAAAATGTAGGGACAGAAGGGAAAATGTAATGCATGGGGGGAAACAGCCTCATTTGCTCTCCCCTTGCTACAGTCTGTCAAGAAACAGTCTCCCCAAAATGCAGGTTTCAACTAATCCAGGGAGGAAGCTCTCTTTCTCTCTCACACACACGCACCTGCCTCTGTGGCTGTTTTCATCTCTTATGCTAAACCAGAATGTGGAAAAGTTACCTTTTTTTAAATTAAAACTGCCAGCATCCCCCAACCAGCATGGTCATCTCCCTAAACTCTGTGCATGATTTAGCTTGTTGCTTCTGTGATTTGTACCTTCCCTTCTCCCTGTAGACTTCAGATGAAAAACATCTTTTTTCCTCAGCAGGAGAGAAATCACACCTCATTCAAATATACAAAGGCGATTCACAGCTCTCAGGAGACCACCACTTAAAGCATTTGATGTTTCAGGAATGGGAACAATCAACCACAACCAGCTATTAACCAGCAATAATCTATTCTGACTATCGTCAGAAGATCATATGTTGACATTCAGAAAAACGATTTTGCTAAAATCATCACGCCCTTTGAATTAAGCTGGATTTCGGCAATTGCAAATGATAGTAAATGGATATACTATAAGGGACCAATTTGGATTTTTTTTCTCTGGAGATGTTGCACACTAGAGATGACAACTAGAGTTTGTCAACATCGTAGCATATATCGTGAATGAGGAACAACAATAAGTTGTTTTGACTATAATGGGAGTTCTTAGACAATGTTCATTGTTATAGTTTGCTTCTGGTATTGCTTCTTTGCTTTTAAGTTGAGTTAGATGCATGATTGCACTTTCTATTGGTCCAATTTCTATCTCACCTTACTCCAAATTATTCAGAGAGTAGGGCCTAAATACCCTGAGGTTACCAGATCCTGTCTGATCTTGTAAGCTGAGCAGGTTAGGCTGGGTTAGTAACTAAGTGGGGGAACCACAAAGGAATCCCAGTGCTGTAAGCTATATTTCAGAGGAAGGAATGGGCAAAACCACCTCTGAATATTCCTTGATAACCATGTGAAATTCAGGAGGTTACCATACATCAACAGGCAACTTCAAGGCACACACATGCACATGCGCACCACCACCACCACCGAGAGCCAGTGTAGTGGTGTGAATATTCAGCTAGGACTTTGAGAGACTAGTTCAAATCCCACTCAGCCATGGAAACTCACTGGGAGACCTTGGGCAAGTCACGCTCTCTCAGCCTCAGAGGAAAGCAATAGCAAACCTCCTCTGAATAAATCATGTCAAAATACCTATATGATAGCGTTGGCATAAGTTGGAGTTGACTTTAAGGCATATAAAAATAACAGTACATAAGAATTCTGTGAGGCAGACAGTGAATGGTTTTGAGTAATCCAATAAGCTTGCTACAGAACAAGAAATTAAAGTCAGGTATCCTTAGTCTATGGCCAGCTCTCTCACCCCTATATACAGTTCCCCTGTGGTTTTTAAAAATTATAATTACTATATACATGCCAAAGCATTTTATATCCTACTCACTTCATGAGATTACACAGACTTCTAAAAATAAAGAAATCCTTAGGTGTCCTAGCTTCAGGCAAAGTAATCACCCTACTGCCCACAACCTACCCTGAATGCCATATTTCAGGGATGATGTTACTACATTAAACTATAGAGAAGACTGGCCCCCAGACTTGCTATACCTGATACTGTCTGTTTGTCATACCTGATACTGTCTGTTTGTCATTGCAGCTTACTGGCTCTAGTTGCTGTGATAGCTGAGGATGAATCAAGTTGCATTTCAACATATTTTGAGCACACCAAGTTGGGGAAAACCACTGCAAGAGTTTGCAGTATATTTACTGTATTATCTTATGATACTATGGCCATTGCAAGAGTTTGCAGTATATTTACCGTATTTACCGTATTTTCTTATGATACTATGGTCCTGGGTACATCAGAAGAGAAAGCCAGCATGGCGTGGTGATTTGAGCATTGGATTAGGAATCTGGAGACCATGATTCGAATCCTTGCTCAGACGTGGGAACCATTGGGTGACCTTGCACAAGTCACTCCCTCTCAGCCTCAGAGGAAGTCAAAGGCAAAGGCTCTGAGCAAATCTTGCCAAGAAAACTCCATGATAGGTTAGCCTTAGGGTCATCATAAGTTCAAAACAACTTGAAGGCACACAACAAGGACATCAGACAAGGAGGAGAGACAGCTAAACCTCTTTCTGATGGGCCTGTTTGAGTGGGGCCATTTGCTATTAGGTTCTGTCCATCCTACAGCAGTCTCCACAGCAGCCATTCTACCCAGTCCTTTAATTAGACATATTTTTGCAATGTCATGGTGTTGGATCTTCTTGCTTTCCTCTTCCCATTTAACTACCTTTATCCTGCACGTGTATTAAATCATGAGTCTTCTCTTTTGTGTTTGTGTTCTAAGCTTCTGTACAGTGTTTAAATATTTTCTATAATACACCTGTATGCATGCATCATATCCTAAGGAAACACAGTGAAATGATAGTATCCTGGAGGGCACCAAGAAAGACTGTGAAAAATGAAAGTTTGGGAACAAGGGGAGAAAGGTTTGATGCAAAGCTCTGAAAAGTTTGCTCTGGATCAGCTATGTAACAAGAAGACCAAGAATCAAGCAGGTACCTTGTGAAGTCCCCGGCAGTTCAGCAGAGCAACAAGGTGGTGGAAATTGCTTTCGGTGGTGTTCAAAGTGCTCTGGATGGATAAGATGTTCTTCTGCAAGGATCAAAAGATATGAGGACAGGACCTAGTAGTCCTGGTTTGCAGCCCGCCTTCCTTCCTTCCTTCCTTCCTTCCTTCCTTCCTTCCTTCCTTCCTTCTAATCGGTTACATTCCCTTTCAGTCCAGGAGACCCAACAATCCAGTCACCCAGAAGCTCTCCCTTCCCACCCCTCTTTTTTTGATATCCCTACTGACCTCAGCTGCTGGAAAATGAGGAACAGCTTCTCTCTCCAATCCATACAGCTGAGAGTGAATGTTGGACAGTGCCCTTTGACACATGGTGAGCCTCTGTCAATATGGCGGGATGGATTATAGGAGAAACACAAAGCATTTTCAGTTAGAAAACTTATACTCTTAGAAGTTGGGTGGAGGAGACAAGGGCTGTGAGGCCTATCACCACACAGCCAAGAGACTGAAATCATTTCTATTTGCACAAAACTGTCACCAAATCACTAGATTAAAATACCACAACAAAAGAGAGCTTTAAATATTTTCTCTTGCCTGCTGGTCTATTTGGGGACAGCTGGACATACAATCCAGTTAATCATAAGGACCTATGGGCAGAATTTTCTTTAGCCTCTAATTTTACGATTGTGCCAAGAACAGAAACCAGTAATGGACAAAGAATTCAAAATAATGAGCGGTCATTTAAAACTGAAAAGGCATGGTTTAATCTGTATTCCTTGTAAAGAAAAGTATGAGTAATGTTAAGAGCAATTGGAGGTTTGATTAGATGGGTGGGAACAGAGGAGGGGTTCAGCATCAGTCAGCAGCTCAGACTCTCACAACTTTCTTGGCTATTTTGGCTCATTGTTACACCACACACTTTTACCACTAAAGCAGTGGATGAATCCCACTTTTGTCTCAGCCTTATGACATGACATTGTTGTTCACTCAGTGCTGCACGGTCCTTGGGGACATGATTTTTGTCATGCTGGAATTAATCTGTTAATGATGTCCTGTTGATGATTTGAAGGGCCCTATTTTCCCCCACATACCAGCCTGGGCTTTGAGATCTAATGGAGATGCCCTTCTCTCCCTCCCACCACTCACACACAGGTACATCTGATGGAGACACAGGGGAGGGCCTCCTCAGTGGCTGCCCCCAGGCTCTGGAATTCCCTTCGCAAAGAAGTCAGACTGGCACCCTCCCTACTATCTTTCTGCAATCAAGTAAAGATGTATTTATTCAGACAGGCATTTGATGTGTGATTATATGAGGCCTGTCTAATACAATGTGCTGAATATTGTGTTGCTGATGAATGTTGCAGTTTTTTATTATGTATTTCAATATTGTTTTAATTCTTTTTGATTGTTTAATTATATTTTAACTGTTGTATTCTATAGGTTTTAACTATGGCCATTTCCGCACTGCACTGTTATAGTGCTATTATTCCACTTCCAATATCCTGTGGAATTCTGGGGTTTGTAGTTTATTCAGGCCAAAGAGCTCTCTGGCTGAGAATTCTAAATGCCTCTACCTAAACTGCAAACCCCAGGATTCCACAGGATGTTGAAAGTGGAATAATAGCACTCTAACAGTGTAGTATGGAAATGGCCTATGTCTTTTTACTTGTTGTAAGCTGCTTTGAGTCCCAACCTGAGAAAAAGGTGGAGTATAAATAAAGACGATTATGATGATGCTTGAGGGTGTTTTCCAGAGATCTCTCCACTGTACTGTGCACTACAGGGTTACCACCATGGGGGTCACTTTTCTAAATACTATTCTAAATTTATCATTAATTAATTTTTAAAAAAGGGAATAGTGTAATAACATTGTGATGCCATGCCATAATAATGTTATTACAGCTTAATAAGTATAAGTGAAGTGGTTTTGAAGATGACAACCTGAAACAACTGACTAGCGCGATAAGTGCTTTTGTTTCTCACAGGAGGACAGTATAAAAAAAATGCTGAGAGATGGTGGGTCCGTTTCCCTTCCTGTACTCCTTCTCTCAGTGTGAGATCAGGACAACGACAGGTGTCCTGTAATGATGTCATGCTGTAGTAGTGTTACTATGGCTTATGAAGCAGTTTTGAACAGGACAACCTGAAACAACTAGCTAGTGTGATAAAACGCATTTGTTTTTCAGATAGGAAAGATAACAAAAATGGCAGGGGTGGTAGGGTCTGTGATGAGAAATTTGAGCAGGGAAAGGTGTATTGTAATGATGACATGCCATAATCATGTTATTATGGCTATTTTTTAAAAAAAAATTGAGGCAAACCAATCACAGAAGGCAGGACATGTAGGATGGCGATAATGGTATTAATGCAGATGAAAAAACATGCAAATCATGCTACTACAGCACAAATGTGACAAGGGTGTGATACACAACATCAACAATCAGCTATTGTCACAAGTACAGGTAAAACATTTTTTAAAACAGTATAACCCAGGATAACAAGTGTGGTAAGACAAGCCTCTTGAAGGCAAGCAAAAGCAACATAAAGAAGGTATAGTAAAGAGCTAGATGGAAATTTCCCTATTTTTCACAGTTAATAAAAGTGGCAGATTTCAACTTTCTGTGGTTGAGAATTTGGGAGACCCTGGTGTAGAATTTTCCAAACCCACCCATGTGTAGATCTAATACTTCTTTTTAAAGAGAAAAGAGTGACCACATACCTGCTGAAAAGGATTAAAGACATCTTGGCTGCAGGTTAAGTAGTATTGCAGGATTTCTGCAGATATAAGAGGAAAAGGAAAAAGTAATCAGACCATTAAGCCTAGTTGACAGCATGCCTTTTCTCTCCCATCACAAATCCTAGGTTTATTTTTCTAACGGGGGTTGTACATATGCCTTCCCCCTACTCCTGAAGGAGAGAGAAGATGAGCAAAAATGAAGGGAAACATCAAAACACAAACACAAACAAAGAACACAAGAAGGATGTGGAACTTAAACACGTGACAGAAGAACACAAAGCCTATACTCTGTCATTTAAAATGCTGTCAACTCCCATTTTTACAGAAGTGAATGTAGACAAGGATAGTCATTGAAATGCATTAGGTGGTTACATGTTGCCACCGTACAATAAACAGTTACTGAATGTCCCACACCTCCTCAATAGATCTGGTGCATTTAATACCACAGTATATGTGATATAATAATATCTAGCAGGCCAAAAATTCACCAGGTATAGCATTTCCAAGTACATATAGAAATAGTAAAAAATAAAATTTAAAAATGTTGAAAGCCAGGTTTCTTGAGTATTAGGATGAAGATAATCCTTTGCAGTTTAGGTCTTATTTTGGATGAAAAATGTGCATTTTTTGTGTCTATACAGAAAACAGCATTTCGGGCTTTTTTTTTTTTTTAAAGAACAGCATTTCCTGCACAGAAAACAACAGGAAAATCCTGTTTCTGTGCAGGAAACTTGTATTCTGAGTAGAAAATGCATTTTCGGTGCAAAGAACACATGCTTTTTTTTTTTTTGCACAGAAATCCCAAACTGCAAATAGTCTTTGAAAACTGTGCAGTTTTCCATTATTTTCTCACACTGAGGAGAATAAAGGGTAAAATTATTTGTTCTTGTCTGCAAGAACAACATTTCCTGAATTACACTCCTGTTTCCCAGTTCTGAGGGCCAAACTAGACATGCTTTTTAAAGATATTATTTGAAGTCTTGGTGTGGTTTATTTCAAAACAAATGTGGTGGGGAGGGCAGTTTTGATCAGGACTGTGAGTTGGGGTGTTTTTCAGGCAAAATATCCTCCCTACTTCATCCCCCAGTGCAGTAACTGTTTACCCTGGAAAACAAAGCTCCAAATTCACAAGGACCATTCTTCAGCTGCTTTGCTTCTGCTATATATAAGCAACATTATTTGGAGGCAGGAAGAGAAAATCAAAACAGCCACCATTTTGTTTTTTTCTCACAAAGCCCTGTTCTGAGTTGCTCTTTGAATCTGAAGGAGTTCAAAATGGCCATCACCTTTAAAAATGGTTGCCATTATACAGTTGAATACCTACAACAGGACAGGCAACTTCCAGAAGTCCAGAAGCTACACGTGTCCCCCATCATCACCACCACTAGATCCGGAAGCGGCACTTTCTCCCATGCCCCTATCTCAATTTTTAAAATTTAAAGATAAATCCAGCTGGGACTATGTGGGACTTGCTGTCAAGTAAACCTGTTGAAGAATCTGGAAAACGATTCCAAGAAAGTTGATGAGGATGCCATTTCACAAAACTGACCAAGACCCTAGATTGGGAGATATATATTGTAAAGTTCTGCACAGCCAGAACCATGACACATCTCCATCTCAAATCTCACTCATCTTTTAAGCTGCTGTACCTCCCTGCTCTCGTTCAACATGGCCATTTTCTAGCTGGTGAAGAGAAGGGTGGGCAGCAGAGCAGGATCCAGCTATGTTCCTATAACTGGATGCACAGTGACAGGCACATTTTCCAGGATATCTCAGACCTTCTGGAGGTCCTAGAGAATGATGTCATTGCTGTGTGTCCAGCTACAGGAACACGGATGCTGCTCCACCACCCTTATTCTCCACCAACTAGTAAATGGCCATGTTGGAGAGGGGATGTGACAGATTAAATGATGGATTTGGGGATGAAGTTTGGAAATTGTGTGATCGTTATAGAATTGTGACCTCTGCAATAAGCAAAAAGATCAGTGATGCAGGTGTAAATTAGACTTATGCCACCATAAATCACTAACAGGATGTCTGCCACTGTTTTGCCTTGAATCCATGGGTCAGTTTCAGAAGTTTGATATTCTTTCTTTGTTTTCATTCTTTTCCCCTGCCTCTACCCTAGCTGCACTGGGGAGCTTGCATTCTGGAATAAATATACCAGGGCTGCTAGTAGAGCTTATTGGGACTGGAACAGGACTCATTCTTCTCCGTGTACCATGGCACTGATTAAAATTTAACACAACACACACACGCACGCACGCACGCACACACATACAAACCCAGCGACTATTAAAAATAAAAGAACAACCATCACACTTCAAGTGATGCATTTAGTGTCTCATCTACTTTGCTTCTAAGCTTTTATTTGTTAAAGCACATAGTTCCACCAAGAAACACAGTAAATGGAAATGACTCAAGAAACACTTTGGATCTCTACTATTTTGAAGGCCAGGAATGTTAGTTATTTTTTGATGACAACACCTAAATCAGAACTGTATAATCAACCCCCTTGGCAACGTGAACCCAGGTCTTCTGGGTATGGTTGCCAAATGATTGGGGGGTGGGGGTTTAAAAAAACCTACATCTGGGCTTTCAACAGCATTTTGATATCTGCAGAATTCAGTATGGGAAGCTATTGACTGACTGGAGACCCACATAAACGCCAGGTAATGCTCACAGATCAAGCAACTATTATGAAGGCACAGTAAAGTAGTAGTTCTGAATGTTGGCAATTCGTACACAAGATGCAAATCCAAAAGTCTTATTTTCTGGACCACAATAACTCCAATCCTACCTGGGCTGAGTCCAGTCCTGGCTTGGGTTGTGTTCATCACATAGCCATCTGGCTCAAAGCAGAAATCACTCAGTCCCTGAAGGAGGAGGGAGGAGGGGCAGAAACAAATGTCTCTTTTATTGCAGTCAGTTGCAAACAGCACGAAAACAAAAATGTCCAGCTACAGGAGGTGGAGTCCAGATCCTGGGCAGCAATGAGTGGCTATGATCAGCACAGCAGCAGACAGCTCAAATGGGCAAGGCAGCTGCCTAGCTCTGTAGGGTGTGGAAGACCACGAGGATTGAAACAGAGCCATTTAAGAGATCTGAAGCTTTGGAAAGCTCCATTCTGATAACACCTTCGCAAGTCCTACCAAAGGAGCAGATCCAAAGCAAAACGGCACCTGTCTCTTTCCAGTGTCAGTGGAACTGTGAACCTGCTCTGGATAACTCCCTGTAAAGTTCTAAAACCTGGAATAGATGCACCTCTTCTGTTGATATTGGAGCCACCATGAAAATTGTTTTGCAACTTATGACCAGGAAAGGGAGCAGCCTTTGGGTAGCTGCCCCAGGATGTCATCTAAGGGCACTCTAGGCACTTGCGTTTTGTAATCAGTTACAAAATAGTGAGTGAGAAATACATTATTAGATGTTAGGAAAGTATGGTGCCTCGGCAATCCACCGTAAACAGTCAGGAACAAAAGATGGCATGGGAGCAAAAAGAAGTTAAATCAGTAACTCATTTTGCAAACACACTTATTCTCATAAAACTTTGGACTGTCAAAAACAGTGGCTGGAAATGGCTAAGTGCGCTCTCTCTCTCTCTCTCTGGGAAACACATCTGTCATTACTGCTTTTCAAAACTGAAGGGTGCTTGATGAGTCTGAGTACAGGCAGCCAGGAGGTACAGACTCATCTTAGCGAAGGTCACAACTGGGAGAAGGTAGAAGAAGACATGATTGGGATGACAAGAGCTCTGGATCAGAATTTAGGTGGGTGGGTGTTGTTGAGAGGGGAGAAGTGAGTTCGCCCAATGGAAGAGGAACTGTAGTTCAGAAGGGAAAGGCTGAGCACTAAGGAGAAAAGCCCTGGTTAGGGTTATTTTGAAAAAAAAAACATCCCCAGAGGGGACAGAACTGAGAATATTAATCACGGCAGCCAGAAAGTACACACAGCATCCCCTCTTCTCCCCACAGGCGATACATAACTTAGGGCCTACTAATTAAAAGCAACAGTAAGAGGGAAAAGTGTGTGTGTATGTGTGTATGTATATGTGTGTGTAGAGTGAGTGGTAGCGGTGAGAGAATGCCTCATCCCTCCCAAACACACACACAAAGAGCTCTGGCAGAAAGTGCCAGCAATTAAATTACTGTGCTTCAGAGAACACCAGAAAGGGGGAGTCCCCACATCCAGGCCACCCAGCCAGCCCAGTTTGATTGATGCCCCTCTATTCTCACACTTGCTATAAGGTAGCTGGAGGTTCCTATGCCTTCAACACCTAGACAGCAGGTAGAAGGTATATTGAACTGCCCTTCACTCAACTGGATTCCAGTCGTTGTGAAAGTCTTCAAAGAAATGGCCGGCCTTATTAATCTGATTCAGTATAACAAGGAAAACCGGGGAGCTGTTGTACTCAAGGTAATGATACTCAAAATGGTGGTCCGCAACCCACTGGCCACTGGCCTGCTGCAATTTTCCAGGAGGCTATGCTGATGTGATAATAAGGCACAAATGTGGTACTGGCAAATGGCACTTATAAAAAAAATTACTAACGCCCAACATCGAATAGCTTGAGAAGCACTGGCACAAGACATGGAACCTGTGCTTTGAGGGAAAAATAACTAGCAACGCTGTAACTGCCCCAAGACCAGCTAAGCAATCTATATGTGACAGAGGGTATGGTACAGGACTTCTGCTAGCCTACAGAGAATCCCTGGGACATGCTGTAAGCTCTCAGATACATTCCATCTATACCTATTTACTACTTTTGCTCACTGTCCTAAAAAAAATCTGAATACCCCTATTGTTTGTTTTCTGGCAGGGTGTGGGAATACCTTCCTTTTTTTTTTTTTAAAGTGCTACTTATAAAGACCTGCTATTCTCTAAGGTTCAGCTCCTTTCTGAGTCTCCAGAAATTAATCTCTAAGTAGAAAATGGGGACATCTTTTATCTACAATGAATGTATTTAAATGTTTGCATATCAACATTAAAGCAACACCTGCCTGCTGTTTTCTTACCGGGTGGTTCCTGAAATTTATTTGTTGTGAAACACAGTCTGTGAAACAGAGAATCAAGTTTTCCTCCACATATCAATTGACCCCAACCCAGCTCCATCTGAAGTGTTGGCCTACAGCCCCCATAATCTTCACTCAACATATCCACACTGTCTGGAGGATGATGGAAATTATAGTCCAACACTGTGGCTTTAAATGGGTAGTGGAAATGGCTATTGCAGGGCAAGAGAATGCCACACACAACAGTATAGCCTCCAGCAATTGTTGTGGTGGGATAGAGGTTAGAATCATGGCAGAGAACACAGAAAGGGCTCTTTGGTATATGAGAATAGCGGTGATACAAACTTTTCATTTATCAAATATTGGACAGTCAATGAGAAGGAGACCATGCCAGGAGCAGAATTATCTTGAAGTATTTTCTTTGAGATTTTTGCCTCTGTTTGAGCTGCCCGGTCAGTCCACCAGTTCTGCAGCCCCCCACTCTCATTTCCTCCAGATGCAACCTGAGGCAGGGTGATCCTCCAAGCGTTGTTGGGCTGGATCTCCTATCTTCCCTCATCATTGCCTTGGCTGGCTATTGCTGATGGGAGCTTTAGTCTGATAATGTTTGGAGGGCTGCAAATCACCTACCCCCAGCCCACAACTCCATCATCCAAGTTCTGCTGGTATTTTTCAGTCTCTGCCCCACCCCCCATTGCCACTGGAACCATCTATGACCTCCTTACTTACCACTGCTGCTGCCGTCTCCAGACCCATGGAGCCCCAGCTCAAGATGAGAACAAGGAAACTCATCACGGTCATTCTGTTTGGGGAAAACAAAAAAGATGATGCTCAGCTGTGCAGGGAGACAACCCCCAGAACCGTTCAGGCAGGATTTGGTCAGCTTTCTTCCTGACAGGGATCTGTATCTTAAACAGCTATGTGGCAGGCAGAAATATAAAAGAAGCAGTTCTCCCTCCCTCCTTGCAACTTCACATGGGAATCACATTGAAGTATGGCTCCTTCTGAATTCCGTGGCAGTCTAGCTACTATTTGGTGTGTGTTTGCAGCCTTACTGTGAATGGATTGATCTCTTAGGTTTTCTTAGGTTTTCTGTTAAAGTGGTGCCCCTTCAGGATTTAACAAAAGAATGCTATAATTCTTGATGAATGTGGAGGAGGCCCTGAATAAGCAATTTACCTGCAGAAGCAAGCTTGATTTGAGTATTTGCATGTGAACAAGATGGCTTAGACCAGTGCTTCTCAGTCTTTGGTTTTCCAGATGTTTTGGACACCAGCTCCCAGAATCCCTGACCACTGGCCAAACTGGCTGGGGCTTCTGGGAACTGAAGTCACAAAACTTGGAAAACCAATGTTTGATAAACACTGCCTTAGGCCAGCCTTTCCCAGCCCGTGGCCCATTCCTATCACAAAGTTATAGCACTATTATTCCACTCTAACTGCTATGGTTCCATCCTATGGAATCCTGGGGTTTGTAGTCTGGTGAGGGCCGAGAGCATTCTACATGCCTCTCCCTATACTACAAATCCCAGGATTCCACAGGTAGAATCATGGTAGTTAAAGAGGGATAATAGTGCTACAATTGTGTAGTGTGAAGGGGCCCAGGTGTCCTTTGTGTGTTTTGGATTACAGTTTCCATAAGCTCTAGCCAGCATTGACAATGGTCAGGCATTATGGAAGCTGTAGTCCAACACATCTGGAGAGTACCAGGCTGTGAAAGGTTGGTATAAACTTTTTGAAGAGAAGCAGGGCAAGTTACGAGTTAATTCCTGGCCCTTCTTGGAGGCTGAGCATGACATAGGACGGGCTACATCAGCATCAGTTTCCAGAGGAGCAGCCATGTTACTTCGTGGCAGCAAAAACAATAAAGAATTTTGGTGCTCTTTAAAAACTAATGAGTTTTATATAGCTTCAGCTTTTGTGAACTACAGATGAAACGGATGATAGTCCACAAAAGTATATACAAAATAAAAATGGCACAAGAGTATTTAAGTGAGGGGGGAAAGTGACTGACATAAAATGCAGAGAGAAGGACAGATGATAAATGTTCTGTCAGCATCAGGCCTGGTCTCCAACCAGATCTGGAATTTATCAGCCCGTAGAACTGATCATCATAAGAGACAGCCTGACTAAATGTGAAGCACTTTGGTGTGCAGGCTCTGTTGCTGGTGATAAGGTAATAGAGCCGATGCCTTGTAGAAATGCCTCTTTGCCTTTAATTCTACATTTGATGTGTATTTGTAAATTGGGGTGGGCCACTGTGGAAGGTGAGGGGACAGCATTAGCACCCCCAAGGAGACCTTGGATAGTGGTACCCTCTCCACTGCACCTGTTCCAACCAAAAAAATTATACATACTTTTGTTCCCAAATGCTATCCAGGTGACATAGGCAGCATTCTCATCCTGTTTTGGGATAAGTGGAAGTCACGTCTTATTGATTTCCTGTTTCAGAAAAAGCCACTCCTGGGCTGAATTTGGCCCATTCCCTCCCCCCACCAACAAGGCAGAAATGCCCCCCCACTGCCTAGGGGGCATCTGGGGATATTTTTTTGAGAAACAATTATATATTTTTTGACCCTTGGGGCCTGGAGGGCTACAAACATGATAGAAATGCCCTCCACACTCCATGGAGGTCATTTTGGAGGGAAAAAAAAGATTGGAAGAAAAATATAAAAAATTCTTGACCCTTGGGGGCCACAAAAATGGTCCTGGGTTCACATTATTCCCACCGCTCTTGTAAATGAAGTTGGGAGGCTGGATACATATAGCCTGGAAAAGAGAAGACTGAGACGTGGAAGAATAGCTATCTTTAAGTATCTTAAGGGACATCATATAGAAGACAGAACAAGCTTGTTTTGTGCTGCTCCAGAAAAACAGGATATAGAGCAATGGATTCAAATTACAGGAAAAGAGATTTCACCTAAACATTAGGTAGAACTCTTGTTAAAAAACTGAAAAACTGTTCAATAGTGCAAGCGATTGCCTCACAGGGGTGTGGACCCTCCATTTCTGGAAGTCTTTATACAGAGATGGAATGGGCATCTATCAGGAATGTTTTAGTTGTGTGCAGGGGTTGTACTGGAGGGCCCTTGTGGTCCCTTCTAAATCTCACATTCTATGATTGTGTGACTATTACAGACAAAGGAATCTAGTGGGATATTTCACACTAGAAAGAATTTTGTAGCATAAGCTCTCGTAGACGCAGCCTACTTCATCAGATGCATGGAGTGGCACCTCTCTGGACAGATGTTGATGCTAATGGATGGAGGGTGGGAATGTGAATAGTGACAGAAATGTAAAATATGTGAGGTGATGGCATAAAGAATAGTTAGGGGAGAAGGGTGGGAGACAGGACCTATGTCAAGCCAAGATGAGTAGGTAGTTCTTGATCTAGGGCACAGATAAGGGCTCAGGATGGAAATGCAATGCAATAAAGAAAGCATGAAAACCCACTGGGACTGAGATGTCATCTGGTGTTATAATACATCCAGTGTACCAGGAAGCCATGGTCTCTGTTCAAACTACTCTCAATGGATTGGATCTTGTGGATATATTGTAATTCAAGGACTTTAAATTTGATAGTGTTGCCTTCTGGGACTTCCCGTTGAAGGGTGTGCACATAGAACATATTTACATTTGATGTGATGGTGGTGATGATAGAACCACTAGGAAAAGCTCTATAGCCCAAAGTCTGCTGATATTTTGTTCATTCCGTTGAGTATGAAACTTCTGTGCATGGCAGAAAAATCAAATGAAATCTCTTCTCAGTATAAGATTCAACCACTGAATTGCTCTTAGAGATTCACTCAATATGTAACCCTCCCTCTTTTCCCCCATTCCACTCCCAACATTGCAGTGCCCAGAAGTGCCCACCAGATGGCGTACTCACACGATTACCAGCCACTTGATCTGCTTCGCCAGCCCCAGCAAGATGAAGAGACAGATGATGAGGTCCAAGAGCAGCAATAAAATGTAGGCCAGCCACCTGGGGGAGTTAGAGAGCGGGGAGGTGAGGATGACACAGTGAGCCTTGATTTTCCACCTCCAACCTGAGTTGCACCTTCCTGTCCATTATCAGCCCAGTTACTCTGACACAACAGGAAGTTATCCATTTGTTCTTAGCCACATAGCATGGACTCTCTCTCTCTCTCCCCCTCCCTCCCTCATTTTCACTCATGCATATCATCTATCCATCCATTGACATTTCCCCCATCCCTCTATTTCCACACAAATCACATCTCTAATTCTGCTGGTGTCACACGCATGTGTAAGTTCTCTCACACTTGTGGTACTGGATGGATGCATTCACTTCATGGTTGTGGAGGCAGAGACCTACAATCATAATAATTTCACATGAGCCTAAAGCCTACTCTTATTCTTGACTAGAGGTGAGCCATGGAATCAGTTGGATTTACTTGTGGCAGCTGCTGGCTCACAGTTTAGCTGGGCAGTGAATCCACTCCAGGGTTCAAATAGCTTTAAGGAGCTGTCCAAGGTCTTGAACCTATTTGAGGATACAGTTCAGTACATTGGAAAGCTCTTGTGAAGCCTGAGATAAAAGCTGGAGGGAATTCATTGTCCCACTGGCATGGGAGCTACCAGCTGCCAGTGGATTTACCTATGTGTTGACTCACAATTCAACAATTGAGTCAATGGTTCTACTCTACTTGGAACTAACCATCAGGATTAAACATCCTTAGATGGTGCATAATTATTCATCAATGTGTAAATGATCACTTTACTCATGGGGACTACAGAAACAGCCACTGTGCATTCCCTGTTGCCCAATGGGAGAATTAAGCAGGCATGTTGGCATAAATACAGTCAGTTGCACAATGCTGACATTCCGCATCAGGGTGGTGTAGTACAACAACCATGTCACTACATATGTGTAGATCACAGAAATGTAATCTCTATGAATTATTGGTTTGGCCTAGTAGGTGGGAAACCTTAAGTGAGGGGCTGTACTTATCAGTTCAGCCAGGAGGAAGAAATAGGTGGAAGGCAGGGACAAGAAGTTGGCCCTTGTCACCTTGAATTAAGTTATATGATTTGACGTATGAATTCAGGTGCGAATGGAAGGGTAAATTACTATAGTGGGCTTTGTATTATCTATTTGAATCTATTTTGATTTTTTTGTAAGACTTGAAGGTTGCCTATCAGCCAGCATGGTGCAGTGGTTTGAATGTTGGACTAGAACTGTGGGAGACCAGAATTCAAATCTATGCTCAGTCATGGAAACCCACCCGGTGTCCTTGGGCAAGTCAGCCTCAGAGGAAGGCAATAGCAAACCCCCTCTGAACAAATCTTGCCAAGAAAATCCCATGACAGCTTTAACTTAGGGCCACCATAAAGCAGAAAGGTTTTGAAGATACACAGCAACAATAATAAAGAGTCACTGCTGAGTAGCAAGATTTCTGCAAGCAAGTTTTGGACTGTTACTTTGTGGGGTACGTGGGAGATTCTTATGTGCTGGTTTCAGCATAGAATATCTTGTATTGTTGCTGTTAGATTTAAAACTGTTCAAACCATTGTAATTGTGCTTGCAGTATTCACTTTCCAGCTGACTCGACAGAACCCAAGGAAGCTGTACACAAGCTTGATCTCAGCCTTTACCTCTCAGCCTGCTCCCAGACCTACCATTAACCTTGTATCTTTCCTCAAACCACTCCCTTCTTGCCAACCCCAAATCTCACCTGTAGTCTTCCAGGTAGCCAACCTGTTCTGCTAGGATGCTGGGCCCCCCACGGGCATCCTCCCAGAAGGGAATGGCATCCAGCGTCTGTGCTACTGCCTCGGCCTGGCGGCGCGTGTTCCGAACCACGGCCACCAGCTCTGTCCGTGAGGACAATGTCTCCTCGAGCTGAGTGAGATCCCCCCGTACTGTTGCTGAAATCAACTCCACTGTCTCTGAAACCTGTGTGGAGAACAAGAGGGGAGTCGCAACCTGGCACACATAAGGAAGGGGGCTGTATGTGCCACATGGCATCATGGCATGCATGGGACCTTAGTGTGGTTTTGTAAACCGTGTGGCAAATGGAAGGCATTGCATGCCATCTGCTCCAATTCACAGGGGGGCTAAATTGCCAAACTTCAGTTTAAGAGCAGACTGTCCTTACACCAATCACTGGTGTAGTCTGTGGATTTTCTTCTGTTTTGCCAGCACTGCAGAATATGGTGGCAGTGCGAAATCCAGATTCTATGACTCAGATTATGCAAATTAAATTTAATTGCTCAGACATGCCTAGTTTGCTTAAGTTCTTTTCTACTTCTCTCAGCAAATGAGAGGGGACATCTAGAGGTTTACTGATGATTATTAGCACCAATAATAAGAAATATTGATTGAAGCCAAGCAGGTGGATCCTTTTGAATAATGAATGCTGAGAAGAAGCAGAGAGTAGGCATCTCCACCACACCTTTGCAATACAATATGATTCCATGGAAGGCTGAGACATGCGGAGCAATAGTGCCATTCGACCAGGATGTTAGGAAAGGTATCCAGGGCTCCACTGAACAGACTGAGCAGGACCCAAGGATAGCAGGGCTGATTTTTCACATTTTGAAGTAAGTTCTTAGAAACATTACTCTTTTTGGACTGCAGAGAACTCTCAGAACACACCAGACAACCAATGGAGCAGGTGAAGCAATACAGTGAACATTTCCGAAATCTGTCAGTGAAGTGGCACACATGACCCTCTAAAGACTCCCCACCTCATAAAACCAATAAATCTAGGGAGTAAAATTACCCAGCTTCCCATTGTTGCTGGGATTTCTTCAGCAGACAAAGTAATATAGAAACAGGATACCTTTAGATCAGGAGTGCACAACGTGACCCCTCCCCAGAACTCCTCCTGGAGCATTTGCAAAAATGGTCTCTAGGGAATGTAGAGGGCATTTCTACCATGTCTGAAGCCCCCCTGGGTCCCTTTAGAAATTAAAATGAAATTTTGCAAAAATTCTCATTTTTTTTTTGCCTCAAAATGCCCCTAAGTGCCCTCCACAGCCCCAGAAATGCCCCAAACCATGCCCCTGTGCTCCTGAAAGATTGTTGGCAGGCATTTAGAGGCAATCCCTCACTCTCTCTCTCTTCACACACACACACACACACACACACACACACACACACACACACATTGGAGCAGAGGACTAATGTGCCCCCCGAGTTTTTCACTGTTACCTGTCCCTGCTTTAGATGGTGAAATCCAAAATAAATACACTGGAAGGTGCCTTATATTTGATCAGACTATTTTTCTGTTATCTGCTGCCCATTGATGACTCATAAAACAAATTGGGCCAAGGCTTTCTGAATGCTACATGCAAGTCCATATTGCCATATGGTGCAGTCACACCATCTCACACCAGCCTGCTGGGGACATCTGCTTGAACTCACTTATCAGTATGACATGCCCCTTGGCATGCCATGCACTGCGAGTATGCCTTCCAACAGTATGCCTGGCGCTGGCACACGGTGTGCTGGTTCACTAGCATCCCCAGCATGCTAGCACTTGTGGGGGGGAAATAAACAAAACAAAACAACCCTCAATAGCCCTGTGGTATCATGACTGGGATAGTTCAGTTGCAATCTTCACTGCATATCACAAAAGACCATTACAATTTAGTAGGCAGTATAATTTTTTTAAAAAAAGTAATCAGATAAAATCACATAAAATACACTTGACTTTTGAACCACTGTGCAGTCCTAACAAATATGTTCATATAGCAGATGTCTTGTCAGGCCTTTGAAAAATCAGTGATTAAGAATTACAGTCAGCCTTCCACATTTGTGGGTTTCACTTTTGCAGATTTGATTATTCACAGATTATTTGCTGTCACCTCTGTTGCCTCCTTATGCCATTTTTAATAGGGATTGCAAGCCTTGTGAGACTGAGAAACTGCAAACAAGGCTTAGGCCCTTTTCGCACGGCATTTGCCATGCGAAAGGGCACCTGGAGCACTGCGCGATTGTGAAGAGAAATCTGCACGACGCACTCACAATCGCATGAAGCTCCAGGGTAGGGCAGGTGCCGCTCGTGCACTTTTTCATTTTCGGCTTTCAGCTGAAAATAGTGCGCAATCGCGCATTGCTCCAGGGCCCCGTGCGCACTTGCTGCGTGTGTGGAGCCTCCGGAGCCATGGCGGTCACGCTTCCTGCCCCAGTGCAGCCTGGGAAACTCCCAGGCTGCGCTGCAGAAGGAAGAGGCGGGGCTCTCGCACTGCCTGCTCGGGAGCAGGCAGCTCATGCAGAGCTGAAGCAGCCGGGACGCCAGAGCCTTGTGCGGAAAGGGCCAATGTTACCATATACATCATATACCATGATATAAAGTTAATTATCTTTCGATAATTGCACCCTAGCATCATTATCACATGTGCAACACATGCATAGTATTGCCATCCCAAATCTCACCCGTAGTCTTCCAGATAGCCAACCGGTTCTGCTAGGATGCTGGGGCCCCCCACGGGGATTGAGTGGTTATTGAGTTCATATTACTCCAATACTAAAAAATTGTCTTAATTTTTAATTTCAGGGCCCAATTCATGGCAGGGATGAAGGGGCAAAGTGCAGCTCACCAAGCCTCTTTGGGCAGACTTGAACCTCCCCACTGTTCCCCGGCCACCTTTTTTCTCATCAAAAAGAGCTTTTTAAAATCCAGGATTGGCAGTCTGGACAGCCAGTATGGTTAGTGCTTTGGGCATCGGACTGCAATCTGGAGACCAGGGTTCAGTTCCCTGCTCAGTCATGGGAACCCACTGGATGACACTGGGTGCATCACAAACTCTCAGCCCCAGAAAACCTTGTGGTAGGTTCACCTTAGGGTCACCATAAATAGGGCCATTTCCACACTAGACTGTTATAGTGCTATTATTTCACTTTCAACATCCTATGGAGTCCTGGGGTTTGCAGTTTCGGGAGGGGCCTCAAGCTGTGAGGGGCAATCTGCAGATTTTTTTTTAAATACAAAAACTAAATAAAACCGAAACCATCCTACTGTACCGTGATCATCAGCAGAACAGACCTCAGTTGCTCGATGAGGGTGCTGGCTGTTAAGATAGGTTTGGAGGGACATTTGCAATTGTGGCAATTAAGAATAAAAAGCTTGGCTGAACAAATTATGGATCAGTAACTAGGTTACAAATCCATAACCGCAATGTAGGATGCCAGCCATCATTCTTTGTTTTAACGCTTTGTTACCCACCTTCAGTGCTATTTTTCAATAGAAAGGCAGGATAAAATCATAGAATCATAGTTGGAAGAGACCGCAGGACCATCCAGTCCAACCCCTGCCCTGCAGGAAATGAATAATGAGTAAAGTGAGCACAAGTTGGACTCATCTTGAACATATATCCATGGAGGAAATAGATGTGCCTCTCTCTCATTGAAGGTTTCTAAACAGAAGTTTGGTAGCTTTGTGTCAAGCATGCTTTAGTTGTGGATTCCTGCATTGGCAGAACTTTGGATGAGACAACCCTTGGGGTTTCCTTCAAATCTACAATTCTATGAATTTAGGAGAACCACTCCTGATCCATTCATTTCAAGCTCTGGGCCATTTTGAAGTGTGTGAGAGCAGAGCGTTTAAAAGCTCTAATCTCCCAGCAAATGATCACATAAACAAGTGTCAGGGGCTTCCCAACTCCCTCCTCATTCACCCTCACTCACCAGAGTATCAATGGAGCTTAGTGTGTGGTTAGCGTTCAGCAGTGAGTATGTGACCTGGTATACACCATCGTTGGTCTCACTGTTTCCATAGAAACCGATGCCAATCCCAGCACTGTGTTGGAAAAAGTAGAAGAGGAAGGAAAACAGAAAAGAAAAGAAAAGAAAAGAAAGAGATATGTCAGGATCTTGGGTTTCAACTCTGATAGCCCTGTTCCCTGGCTAAAGCAAAATATCTGAAATTCTGCAAGGCCCTATTTTTGTGACATATATATCTGTTGTATATTGGCAGCTCCCCTAGAAGTACAAAATACGAATGAGGCCTTGTTCTCATTTGGAGTGAAGTTAACCTGTGTGTGGTCTATATCACATCAGACTTTGGGATGAGATTCATACTATTTAATGCACTTGCGTAAAAAAAAAAGCCTTTCTCTGTACACAGAAGCCTAAACGCTCAGGTCAAAGAGAACAGTTTTACAATCCCAGCATCACTGGCATGCAAGATTTCTATGAGAAGGGATTATATTTATTCATTTGATACAGTGTAACATTTGATCATGTGGCCAAACAAAGAGATAGCTTATCACCCCAACAAGATCGGGGCTCTTCTAGGGTTGCTTGATGGTTTCATGCCTTTTCATTTGGAAGCAAACTGTCCTAATTCACATTTCTTGAATGAATGTGCAACTTGGAATGTGCAGTTCGCATAACTCCTCATTTCTCCAAATGTTGCAATGCCGTTTTCAGCTTTAAAAGCACACATTAAATGCCTTTTCTTATACCATCCATACAAAACAGCATATTTTCAATAAAATGTGTGAAGATTTTTGTGCATTAAAAAAACAACAGTGTAGATCAAGGTGAAAACAAGGCAATACATATTTATGAAGGAGCATCTGCAATACTAACATGGTCTAAGAATCAGAGTCTGTGAGGGGAACAAGATAACCTAACAGATACTAGGGAGTGGGCTGCAACAGCTATTCTCAGAGAATTTGGCAAGAAAAGAAGGTGGCTTTTCAAAAGCAGATTTCTTTCCCCTCCAGGACCCCTACAGCCCCATGGGCCCACCAGTGTCATTTGCATGTTCTGTGGGCAAACAAGAAGCCCATGGTAGATTGATGTGGATAATCACAAACACATGTGGACAGTAGGGCTTTAGCTGCAGATGGGACACACATTCTTCATTGCTTTCAAAATGCTGTGCAACTGCCCCAGAAGAATCAAGAGGGAACCTTCCTGCACTTCCAGAGGAGGGAATATTTGCAAGATGGAGTCACATCAGGAGAAGTAGTGCAGATGGGGAGGGAGAGCATGAAAGGGACATAGGGTAGAGCACAAAGATGCATTGAGGGAGCAGCAGCCACGGGGAAAAAATGTCTAAGCTCCTTACGGCATCTGGCTGGGGATTGGGAAGGGATTTGCATAGACAGGGAACAAGTGAGTGTGAAAGGAACAGTGTGCAAGACAAAGCTAATATCTCCCCATCTCATCTCTATCTCTCCCCCCTCCCTCTCTTTTTCTCTGTCTCACACTGGATTGGCCCCTTCTGACTGAGGCTGGTTCCTGACAACCAGCCTGTGCCCACCCACCCCCAGGCTTGCTTCTTAACTGTAATTATGAAGCATACTGGGTGGGTAATTATAGTCTTTCTGGTAATGGCATACGCATGCAGGAAACAGCTGCATCCAGAACGTACAGGGATTAACCCAAGAGAGACCAAAAAACTGTATCTTTCCTTCAGCTGATCTTGCCTGTTCTCTATCCGTATCATATCACCTGAGCCGTGCCTTCAGGGCAGGGGATGCTGGTGGTTCCAGCGGCTCAGGGGGACAATGAATCTGCTCTGATTTCCATCTCTACTTTAAAGGAATGATCCAAGGTAGAGAACTAGCATAGTGTGGTGGTTTGGGTGTGGACCCAGGGTTTGAATCCCCGCTTGGCCATGGAAACCCACTGGATGACCTGGGCAAGTCACACTTTCTCAGCCTCAGAGGAAGGCAAAGGCAATCCTCCTCTGAACAAATCTTGCTGAGAAAATCCTGTGATAGCTTTGCCCTAGGTTCACCATAAGTCAGCAATGATTAGAAGGCAACAGTAATAAACAGTAACTGCTGAGCAGCAATATTTCACTAATTAATTGCTGGACTGGTGTTTGTGGGGTGCATGGAGATTGTGTATGTGCTGGTTTCAGTACAGAATATCTTGCTGCACCTCTTCCTGAATACAGGACTGACTACTTGAATAGCTCCTTTAATGTGTACAGCAATTTCAATAGCTCTTTCAAAGTTCAAACTAAAAGTCAGAGCAGATTTATGGCACCACTAAGATGGGAGCAACCAGCTGATACTGTTTTGGAGTCCAGTCACAGGTCTGCATTAATAGGTGCCTAGATTTCAAACAAAATCATCTTGTGATATCTCTGTTAGTTTCTAGCATTTATGCAAGTTTCCCAATACATTGTCACATATTGTAGTTCTTTGAGGCATTTGGAGTCATTTTTTTTTCAAGGAAAAAAAACATTAACTTGGGGATCTGGGAGATTTGAGGGTACCATGGGAACCTGGGGATACAAATGGGGCTGAAGTCCACCCGCTGCCTTTGCAGGCCACATTCTCTGCAGCCCTGCTTTGATTCAAGCATTGTGTTTCATTCAGGGTAAGCCTGCATGCTACATTAAGCACGCAGCATGCAGCTCTTTATCTCTTTTCGTGTATGCAGCAAAGATCCAGATTGGGACCAGTGTGTGCAGGTAGATGAGGTTTAAACCAGGCAAGAGGACGGTGTGGCCCAAACCCCTTTCTACAGCCACCAGGACATTCTCCAAACCCTCAGACATCCCCAGTTTACTATTTTTCTTAGGTGGTGTTCACTCTTGAATAGCTCAAAACCCCTGCAAAAATGTGACAGTTTTGCCCACACAGTGCTTTCCCCTCAACACCCCAAAATTTAAAAGATCAGCCAAAAATTGGCAGAAAAATGAAACTGGAAGTGACACGATGTCAACGTTGGTTTAATTTTGAAGCAGTGGTGAGGCCTGACCCCCCAGTGTGTGTGTGTGAGTGTGTGTGTGTGTCACCCGAGAATGGAATTTCAGCTGGTTGCTGCTTGTTACTTGGTGGCATGACAAGCAACATCTGCTGAAATTCAAACCTTCTAAATAAGCATTAAAGGAGCAGGAATGCTCTCCAGGTTTCACTCTGACAACCCAAAATGTGTGTAAGAAATGGCCCCCAATTTTGGTGCAACTGCCCACCCCTGGTATTTGTTGTTAACTGCTGTCCAATCAACTCTGACTTATGGTGACCCTATGGATGTGAGACCTCCAAATTCCCCTATCATCATCAGCCCTCCTCAAGTCTCACAGATTCAGGGACATGTCTTCCTTGACTGAGCCTATACATCTGTAATGCAGTCTTCCTCTTTTACTAGTGACTTCTACCTTGCCAAACGTTATTGTCTTTTCTAGTGAGTCATTCTCATGATATGGCCAAAGTATAACAGTCTCAGTTTAGTCAGTCCAGATGGCAGTTCAGGCTTGATTTGCTCTAGGAAGCCATTCATTTGTCTTATTACCAGTCCAGGGTATCCATAGAGCTCTTCTCTAGCACCACATTGCCCCCAAAAGTGTCCCTTCCATCAGGAGTTAAAATGAGAAAAAAATGGCAAAAATATTCCACTCAGTTTGAGGGGAGATAATAGCAGGTAAAGGAAAAGAGAACATTTCCACACCTACATATTCCGGTCCTGATTGAGATAGGAGTCCCTTGGACTTACTCTAGAGTAAGCAACGAAAGATACAGAACTGCATGCCACATATTTGACTATTGTGTAGCAAGGGAAAATCACGCTGACCAATGGCTGGCTTCACCAATTAAACAGAGTAACACATCTCCCTCAGGCAGCAGATTTGGGGGCAGAAAATCGTTCAGTGTTTAATTTATCGTTGTTTCATTTTTAGTACTAGAAATAAGAAGAGCTGCTTGTGAGGGTTTTTCTTCCCTCTCCTCGTGTGCCAAAATAATTTGCCCGGCTTTGAGTACTATACACATTGAGTGGTGTCAGGACAAGAAGGGAATTTGCTGTTCTCCCTCCAACCGCAAACCGCTTCAGGTTGGCCCAGACTCAGACAGACTTTGAGAGTTATCCATCCATTGAATTCAGTCAAGCAGCCACACAGCTGGTGACTCAAAACCCCAGGCTTCCAGTCTTTCACCTCTGTCCCTGGTCAGCTCCAAAGCAGGGGCTCAAGACTAGCAACTGGGCCACTAGCATCTGGGCCATTAATTTCACTTTGCACAGGATGCCTATGGTGGTTGGCAGCACATCTGTGAGATGTCTGAGTTGGCACGCTCACTTGAGGATGCCTGACCTGAACGGTCCCTCACACCAGCTTTCACTGATCCACCTGCTCTTCCTTCACACATCAGCCCCTCCATTCACACATCCACCCCCCCAGCCATCTTCTCTTTCTCTCTCCCTCCATTCACATCCCCACCAGACTCTCTCACAGGTCTTTGCCCCCCACCTCCGCCCCTGCTTCTTTCAGTCACACCAGGCCCTCTCTTTTCTCTTTCTCCCTAAATCTCATTTCTATGACAACCACCTCCCTCCTCCACCTTCTCTCACAACCTCTCAGGGGCGGGAGAAAGGCAGCGACATTCTCATGATAATCAAGCTTTTTCTTTAGATGGGAGGCAGTTCCCAGACTGAGGGGGTGAGGGGACAACAGGCCTAGTGGTAGTGGTGGTGGGGTCTTGGCTCTGATCCCAGCCCCCTCCAAAGACTGCCTCTACCAAAAGAAGTCAGAAACCTTGGTTCCCATGCCACCCCACCCCATCCTTCCCTAAACCCCCTTAAACCTGGCAAATTGCTTCAAAACATTGGGTTCTGTTCAAAACTCTTGTTTCAGTTGGGGATCAGGCAGGGGAAAGATAGGAATTCCACTCTTTATTTCTTCTACGGCTCCACTATTTCTCACCCAGCAGCAGCTGGCCTAAGACATTTTGTGACATGCGGTGAAGGATAAGTTGGCTTCCTTCCCCATTCCATGTACAAAAGCCAACCAGAATGGCTGAATCTTACTTCATTCTAGGTAACTCACTGTAACTAAAGGCATCAACCTGGATCAGGGGTGTGTGGCACACACAGCTCTGGTCTCTAATGTCAACTGCCATGCCCTAGAATCTGCCCTCTGAGGCAGTTGTTTCATTCTGCCTAATGACAGGGCCAGACCAGCATGGTAACATTATAAGATTTTTCATGTCAGGAAGCAGCCGGGGGAAGCAACTCAAGTCACACCCATTGTTCCCCACAACTAACATCTCGCAACATCTTTGCTGCTCTTGCACAAACAACATTTTTTAAAAAAACCTATCAAACTAAAAAAATTCAACAAGGTCTTGTTTTTTATTCTTACCTTCCACTTCCAGAGGAGGAAGGAGATCCTTTGTCTAGATCAGGGGTAGTAACTTTCTGGCTCTCCAGGTATTGTTGAACTACAACTCCCACTACTTCTCACGGTTAATGATGCTGGCTAGGCCTTCTGGAAGTTGAAGTCCAGAGCAGCTGGAGGGTCAGCGTTTTCCCACTTGTAATTTATGTTTTACATTTCAGTTTTGTTAGCATCGATTGATTGTGTTTCTGGCAGATAAGTAATTCTGCCTTTGGAACACGTGCTAGCACAAGACACCTTTGACGTGCTCACATTTCTGTGATTCTTAGTTCCTGTTGGTCTTCCAACTCATAGGTGCACTTGTCTGAAAAAACCCTTCTGGTTCCTAATCCTCATCTTCTTATAATTCACCCATCACTTTTTTGTTTCAAAGAACTAAGGAGTCTTGGCACTTGAATTTGAACCAATATCTTTCCTCTGATGAGTCAATGGCCATGCAGTGCTCCAGGCTGGTTTGTGTGCTGCAAATGGGTGGCATCTGGCTGCTTGAACCCTCCTTGTCCATTCAGCTGGAAGGGTTATTTCTCCCTGAGCTAGATGAATAAAGGTCCTCATGCTAAAAATACTTCTTAACTCTCCATCCTTTTAATGCACACCAAAAAAGCAAAGGGATCACACAGGTCAGCTATCTGCATAGCACAGGAATGGAAGAACATTCCTGCTTTCAACGGCGGCTAGTGGCTTGTTTGTCAGAAGAGTTTGTAAATCCAGTCCAGGTTTCAGCCTAAATTATACAAGAGCTCTCCAAGGCACTGAATCCATTTTGGGACTAGGATTCAGCACCTTAGATAGTTTCCTTAAAGTTCAGACTAGAACCCACTAGAACCCATAGTAGATTCACTGATCCACTGAAACAGAAGTCATCACCCCATGAACTGTGGCTTTAGTTGATCGACTGAATGTAGACAAAAAAACTTAAGATCTATCAACATTATAGCCTTAAGCCAGTTTCCCCTTGCCTCAAGACAAAACATTCTACAAGGGTGCTGCTA
The DNA here is from genome assembly GCA_030412105.1 of Cyclura pinguis. NCBI lineage: Eukaryota > Metazoa > Chordata > Lepidosauria > Squamata > Iguanidae > Cyclura > Cyclura pinguis. Next base: position 16,003,883 of record CM059604.1, read on the forward strand.
GGTACCTGTGGGACATAGGCCCATAAGACACAAATTTGTGTAAAATTTCTGTATGCCAATTCATATCTTTCATGCACATTTAGGAATAATTAGTAGGATTTATTAACATTTCACAGAAGACAGCCAATTCATTTCCTATGCAAATCACCTCCTCTCCAAAATAAATTATTCAGATAATTTACATCTTACTTTGAGATCATCCCAAATCAGTCATTCCATTAGTCTTCAGTTATTGCTCTCCAGTTGCCATTAATTTGCAATGGCTGCAAACCATCCAAATTACTGGAATACTGAAAGAATTTTGTCTTATTGTTGATAAGCAATACGCTCATGCATTTTGCTATATCGCATGTATATCCCCTGCTCTTTCCAGCACTGGGAGTGGTTAAATGAACCAGAAGCTGATGAAGAGCCAGGAGATTGGGTCTGGATGTTCTAAAAAACTTTGGCTTCATTATTAGTTTCTGATTAGTTTAACCATTTTTCTGGTGGGAAGAGCCAAGCGGGGATGATGAGGTAGCAGGCACAAGTACATCACTCATAAGCCAGAATTTTCAACAATTCTAATTTATTGTCATGTCTGAATATTGTCAACTTATAAGTCCATTTTGGTGCCCGAATTGGAATCTCAGTTCAGGTAGCTGCATGAAAAAAGAAAATAGAGTTTATCTACCTTTAATAGCTGTATAAAAGAGGGAATTTCATGAGGTGTAGTATGTCATGTTTTCAGGCTAGCTGAATAATGCCACTTGAGCCTCAATATATCTACCTGCCTCTATTAGGGCCAAAAATTTTAAAGGTCTCGCTGAATCATTTTGACATTCTTTCTGGCTTCTATCTGTTCCCCTGTCACCCTCCATGATGTCACTTAAAATGGGTCACTTCATCCTGCTTAACAGTAGGAATGGCTCTGGTACCCTCACAGAGTACAACAGGTAAATGAAGACAGGGAACCCGTGCTTCAGCAGTTATACAGAAGAAAGCTATCAAAGAGATGCAGCTTTTCTGATACCTGCTGAAATTCCTTCTTCTACACAACTACTAAAAATATAAGAGCGCTCTCCTGTTTTTTTATGCCTCTGGGCATGCTGAACTATATTTCTCAGGACAATTTGTGAAAGGCTACGACAATTGAACTGGTGTAAGTAAAAAATAAGTCTCTAGTGTAAGTAGGTCTCTAGCAAATGTCCAGGAAAGTTGGTCTAATTCACAAAGATGAGGAAGAAGTATTTTGGACACCTAATATCAATCTAGCAAGTAAGAACATGCAATATACTACCAGAAACTGATACTAAGAAGGCCTGAATAACCTAACGGCACAAAATCCTGTCTTATCATGGAAATTAAGCAGGGTCAGCCCTGGTTACTACTTGGATGGGAGACCTCCAATGAATACCAGGTGCAGGCTGTATTTCAGAAGCAGAAATTGCCAAAACCACCTCTAAGTATCCTTTTGCCTAAGGAAACCCTATGTAATTTATGGGCTTGCCATAAATCGACAGGTGGCTTGAAGGCACACCACACACACTGATACTAAGAGATATGGACACACTAATTAACTATGGAGTATTATAGTGTGAACAACAGTAATTTAGTAACCAAGGAGTAAACTTGTTTGTGACCCTCTAGAAATGAAAGGATAATGGTGCTTTATCAAAAGGAATCTGCAGATGTTCTGATAACAGGTCAGTTATAATGCAGTAACAGTATACTAGCAGAAAACAGATTAATGTTTCATCAGCAGGAGGTTAATAGTAACCTCATAACAGTAAAGGAGTAGTAATGCCCCTGGTAATTCTTAAATGGGGGCAGGAGGACTAGTGATGATTTAAAATCACCAGGTAATTAATAGCAATAATTAGACTGTTAATGGTCTTAATCTAAACAGCAATAATTATCTAGAAAGAATGTAGTCATATTCCAGTTAGAACTGGTTCCAAATATAGTAATTGCATACAGTGAAGATTCTGTACTGATCCATTCACAAGAAATGAAAAGATTCTAGTAAGAATAGACTAGCGACTCTCTTAATAATAAAGGAGCAGGGAATATTGTAGTTCTGGCCTAGTTATCCTGTGGCTTTTACTGCTACTTAACATACACTGAGCATCAACTCTATGTGAGGCAGTGAGGATCTGCAAAGTAATCTGCTAACAAAAGGGATTTAGCAATGTTCTAGAGGCAAATTTCAGCTGGTACAAAATGCTATGACTAGAGCCAGTAATTTGGATCACGTGACTCTAATTGTTATGTCAATATCACTGGCTGTAGCCCATTTTCAAGGCCAGTTCAGAGGAGTGGTCATTATTTTTTATAGCCCTAAACCAGGCTCCCTCCAACTGGTACCCTTGAGACATGACTACAACTCCTATCAGCACCTAGCCAGTGTAGTCAATATATTTCAGACTGTATATTTCATGCAAGTGCAGAATCTGGCGTCGGACACAGAATTCATCACCCTGGGAATCTTGGATGACTGAATCAAGTAAAGGACAAGGTCAAGACCTGGGTTATAAATGCTATTGTATGAGGTCAATAAATCCTGAGGTGGGAGAGCAGATTCTGTCACTTTATTCTGAAGGTGGCGGTGGGGTGTACCAGGATTGAATGACCCTGCATAGAGAAGAAAAGGGAAGAAAAGAACATCCAAAAACTAAGAAGCAACCTCCCATTTGCCTTTAGCTGCCTTGTCATGACTTTGATTCTGAATTGGCTGAGCTGAGCTTCATAAGCAAAAAAAGAGTAAGAGGTTATGTGCTTATAACAAAGTTCATTTGATCTGCTTCTCCCAATAAACTTGGAATATATATAGCGCTATAATTCTGGACTATTAGGTGGTTGACCTATGGTGCACATTTGGGACTACAGCTCTGAGAATTCCAACAAGCCTGGGGAACTGCAGTCCTACATGGGACCACATACTCAGAAAACCACATACCACAAACCACATACTCAGAAGCCACAAATTCAATGTTAAATTAAATTTTAATTAGAATAAATATTTCTGTCTAAATGGTTTTTGACTCAGGTGCAAAACTGATATTTCTTTTGCTTTTCAGTTCCCATTCTGAGTGGTGTTTGTATGTTAGCGCAGGGGGTTGTCCCAAGATAACCCCTCAACTCACACCAGCCTCTAGCTTGGGTACATGTTCAAAAAGAGAATAAGAAGACTTTTTTCCTTTAAGACTTTTCTGCCCTAAGTCAACACATGGGAGTCTTAATGTCAATAACACATTCTCCAGATTTATTTTTAACTGAAAAGCAGCCATGGGAGGCTATCTGATTGAAGAATGGCAGCCATAAAAAAGGGGTTGCTTAACCCCTTCTCTCCCTTTGTCAAATCAAAACAAAGTGCTGTCTCCACCTGTATAAGAAATGGTACCTTTTCTGCCTTTTCTTCTGGAATGATAAAAATAGGATGGGTGTAATTTTGAGTGGACAAATACTTAGAGGAAAATAGGTTGCTTACACTACCTCTTCCTCACCATCCTCTGCTCCTATGACTGTCTTTTATTTTTATTTTTAAAGAAAACAACAGGGGCTTCTCAAGCTACACAATTATAGCACTTTAACTGCCATGGTTGCCTCCTATGGCATCTTGGAATTTGCGGTTAAGCGTGGCACAAGAGGTCTCTAGTAAAAAAAGTCTAATTATCCCATAAAACTACAAACCCCAGGATTCCACAGGGTGAAGGCACGGTGGTTAACACGTGGTATGAGACTGCTATAACTGTGTAGTGTGAAAGAACCTCAGGAAGCTGGTACATTTGTATCTCATTTAATATCTAGCTTGCTTTACAGTTATACATTCTTTAACTCAGTCTCTTGAGTCATCTGCTGAATTTTTCCATGCAAACTCCACATGGCTGGGATTGCTAGACGGAAAAATGGAGAGACCCCTGTACCTTTTGTTTTTGCATAGAAGAGGGAATTCCAGCAGGTATTGTTTGTTACCTGGTTGAATGACAAACAACAGCTGATGAAATTCCTGCTTTTACACAGTCATTAAAGGAAGGGGAGCTGTCTCCTTACTCTGGAAACTCTACACAGCAAAGAAAGTATTTCTTCTGTGAATACACATAGGGGCCATTTCCACACTAGACTGTTTTAATGCTATTATTCCACTTGCAATATCCTATGGAATCCTGGGGTTTGCAGTTTAGGGAGGGGCCAGCTGGCCCCTCCCTAAACTGCAAACCCCGGGATTCCATAGGATGTTGAAAGTGGAATAATAGCGCTATAACAGTCTAGTGTGGAAATGGCTAGGGTTGCAAGAGTGAAAACTAGAGATCATCCCTGTCCTTTTTGAGTTGAAGAGGGCCAACGTGATGTCGTAGTTTGAGCATTGTACTATGATCCTGGAGACCAGGGTTGAATTCCTTGCTCATCCATCACATACTCTCAGCCCCAGAAAACCCTGTGATAACTTCACCTTAGGATCTCCATATGTTGGAAATGACTGGAAGGCACACAGCAGTAACAAGAAAAGGAAACTTCAGCAGAGATTGTTTGTCACTCAACCAGGTAACAAGCAACACCTGCTGAAAATGCCTCTTCTACACAACCATTAAAAGGACAGGGACTCTCTCTAGTTATCACTTTGACAACTTTTCTATGCATTAGGATAAAAATGTTCCATATGTTGGAGAACAGAATTAATTGTGAGTGACCCAAAACAGGCAACACTGATACGGAAGAGACATTATGCAATCTCTCATTTGCAAAGAAAATATTTGCTCTTTCAAAATAACTGGCTGAGGAAGGGCTTCATGATACAAAGAAGGCCTACTTAAAACCCTCAAAGTCTTACTTAACTCTCTGCCTGCCCCCAAAAAACCTATATTCTTTTTTTAATACTTGCATTGCTCCTCTTAACCTGATGGGAAAAGCTGCACCTGCTGAAAATTCTCCCTTCTACACAACTGTTGAGGACTGCTGGAGCCCTGCCTTGCATTGTGTCTGGCAACCTAATAACAAATATCCTCACCTCACCCTCTCTTGAACCTCGACCCCAGGCTGTCATTCAGGAGGGTAACAAGCATGGAACGTCCCTGGCAAGGTGTGGGTAACAAAGTGCCTTTAGCATAAACGGTGCAGCCTGTATGTAAAGCACAGGCCTAGCGATGAATCTGAAGCCCGCACTCAGCATCCCCTTAGCAACGCCTTTTGTGCCTCGCTCCATGGGCTGATCCCGCCTCCATTGTTGGGTCTCTGGCATTGGAAGGATTTGGAATGGTTGTGTTGTGGGGCAGGGTCTCTTTAAGCAGTTCTCTCCCCTCCCCGCCATGCCCCCGCCCCAAGCTACCCCAATTGGGACCAAGGGAACAGAGGAACCATTGTTTCAGCCATGAATGTGTACAGTCTTGGCATGAATGGACGCCTTCTTTTTTTGTGGTTGCTGGGCTTGTTCCCAAAGTGGCTGGGAATGGACCCCGGTGCGACCCTTGTCAAATTGGGACAGGGATGGGATGTTCTTTGCGGAAGGGGAAGGATAGGAATCTAGATTCTTCTACTGAGAAAGTGGGGACCATTTTTTGCAGAGAGGTTTTCGCTCTAGGGATTGGGGTCTGGTGGGCTGAAAGAGGAGACAACAGTAGGTTAAGAGATGAGTTTGAGAACTTTCTCCTCCTGTGACTCTTCTGTCATTTCCCAATGGGAGGGGTGCCTACTAAATGTTTTCACCCCATTTTAGAACTCAACAAAAGAAGATGGGGAAAAAAAATTATATTAAACTTAGGCTGCTTCTGAATACTTTCCTTTCTAGATGTAAAACATTCTAAGGTTATTATCCTTAGAAATGTGATTATAATTTGAATAAGCAGTGGAATTACAAACCCAGTAGAGTACACGGAGAGAAGAAAAGATGCAATTATTTGTATATATTGAATCCAGTGAAAAAACATGTAAGGGAAATTTGGGGGGGTGGATGAGAGAAAAGGGTTTTTTAAAAAATAATTTTGGGGTACTATTGTGAATAAAAATTAATAATAATAAAAAATTCAGCACAGGGTCCTGTCTGGTCAGGCTGTTGGGACAACATAAGGCTCAGTGAATGGGATTCTGAAGAGAGGCTATCTCCTGTTCTGAAGGCATTGGCCAATATTGTCTTTAACTTTCCTTCTGAAACCTATTCAGTACATACTGCCACTGGCCTTATTATGTGTGCAACAGCATGTTCTCTAACATGTTACAGAGGAAAAAGTGGTTCCCACAGCAAAGGCAGAGGGAAATAGCTGCAGTGTGTGATCGGAGAGGCATAAGCCCAGCATCATCCCTGATGTCATCATGAAGGCTATACAGCCCCGTGCTTGATGGTTGAGCTTGCTTTTGATGGTGCATAGGGGAAAAATATTAATTGGGACTCACGTTGATTTATCATGGGGAATATTCTAAGAGACAGGACTGAAAGAGCCTGCAGGCCCACAATAGGCCTCATTGTCAATGTGCGAGTTGAAATTACGTTTGGATCTGCAGAACAGCTCATCTCTCTGTATCAGCCAACCTCCTTGAAGTTTATTTTTGTGCCAAAAAAAGAAAAAAAATCCCAAGATCCTTGGGAACATCTGTTGATCTCTCTTGTACTAAACGTTCTCTGAACTGAAAAGGTTCTGGCCCCACATCTGTTTAATTAAAGGCTTTGTTAAAAAGAATAAAAAATATCTTCACACCTCTTATAGCTACATCTGGAAAAAGAAATATAGCCTAGGTAGTTTCAGAGAAATATTTCTTTTTTAAAAGGGACAATACTGTTATCAATGTGGTAAAGTGGGACATGGGAAACATGTGATCCAGAAGCTGTGTGAGGCTCTTTCACCTTTTTGAAGCCCTCTAGGCACCTCTTCCGAATTAGTCACCCTCCCCGTACAACCAAAATCCTAACAGTGTCTATCCTGTGGTATCTGTGGCATCTATCCCGTGGCTTCTGTAGTTAAGGGGGAAAGTTCTGGTCTCCTTCTGAGCCACAGAAAGTTATTACAACTTGCCAATGAATTTTGGAAGTACATTTCAGTGGTAGTAGTGGCAAAGGTGGTGTGGCCAGTGTAGACCCCCCCCACTCACCCACAAGATGTCACTTACTCCTGTATTAAAGATAGCAAAAATTGGTTACATATCCTCCAACATTACACAGATGGAAATTGGGACACATGTGACCAGGCAACATCAGAATGTGACCAAGATGGCTAAAGTTATTAATGGGGAAGAACAGGCAAGCTAGGTGAGACCACAGCAATTTGCTTTTGCTGGGGTCTAAAGGGAAGGGCAAGATTTGGCTCTTCTACTCCTCCCCCCACCACAGTTAATGGAGTTCAAACTACTTTTGCACATTCACTTCAGGGCTTTTCCACACTACACTGTTATACTGCTATTATTCCACTTTCCACATCCTATGGAATTCTGGGATTTGCAGTTTAGGGAGGGGCATTTAGAATTCTCAGCCAGGGAGCTCTTTGGCCTCAGGAAACGACAAACCCCAGAATTCCACAGGATGTTGAAAGTGGAATAATAGCACTATAACAATGTAGTGTGGAAAGCCCCTCAGTTTGCAGCAAGGAAAGTAAGCTGAGGATGAAGGAGGGAAGTGGGAGAGAGAGAGAAAAACTGGGACATTATGTAAGCAGGTGAAAAAAATGGAAAAACAGAGGATTAACTGGGACTATCCCTGCCAAATCAGGACACTTGGAGCACATAGAGCCTTAGACTCAGGGAAATGGGAAGGGGAAAGAGATCAGCATTTAAAAGAGGAAGCCAAGTTGGATCAAAACAACAAAGTAATTGAACCTAGAGTTTTCTAGGTTTGCTGATAAAAGTGGAGTTTTATGGGCTAGAGAAAGTTAGAGCAAAGGGGGAGGTCTAGGTAACAAGTTTTGTTCTCTAGGACAGCAGTATATCAAAGCAGGGGTGGGAATGACACAGTCCAACCCTACAGCCCTTTGTACTCCCCATTTTTTGGCCAACATGCACCATTTTGGCTGGGGAAGAAAATTATTCCTTTCTGCTTCCAAATGCCTTAAAATACTGCTTGAGGGAGGGACCTTGAAAAAGTCCCTTCCACCTGAAAGGGCTGACAGACAACTAGGAGTGACACAATGTCACCTTCTGTTGCTGCAGTGGAAGCTGCTGTAGTACACTACAGCCTGCTGGAGTTCTGGAGGAGGCTGAAAATGTGCTGTGCAGCCCTCTGGGATCCAGACCATGACTACTTATGTGTTAAAGAAAGAATACATGTTCTAGCAGGCTACAGATGCCTCCATCTTGATTATGTGGGAAGCAAATGGCCTCCCAAATTAAAGAAAGGTAGCAACAAGTTGAACTGGAAATGAGGAGGCTCCAAAGTCCAACTTTACATCCATGTCTGGATATCAGTTTCTCATCTTTCCTACCATGAAATTTAGCTCCATATTTTCTCCATCATAGCAGGGATGTAGCTACTGGTAGGGTGACGAGGCAGGCATCATGCCCCCAAATAATAACTCTATTTCCTAGTGGAATTTTCCTTCAGCCCCCAAATTTCTAGCACTGCAGTAACTTAAAACTTCACTTTAACATTTAGAAATATAGTTTAGGCATCCAAAGAAAAGAGGTAGACAAAATTACCAAAGAAAGAAAAACACAGCAGACAGGCACTTGAGTGAATGATTCTCAATGTCTTCTTACTCCCTGCAATGCTAGAAATTTGGGGAATGAAGAAAAAATTCATGGGGGACTTCATGAGGGGGAAGTGCCAATCATTCTGCCCCCTCCCCTGCATAGTTACCAACTGTCCCTAACCAGCTGGGCAGTTCCTACTTTTTGTGAACTGTTCCATGCTACTCTATGTCTCTTTTCTATTATCTTTGGGGTGGCGGGTAATATTAGGAATTCTTTTAGTGAAATTATGTGTGCATATTTGCATGATATACAGGTTTCAGTCCCCTTCTCAAGACCTTCAAGAGTTAAACATCTGAGTGGGGAATGGACACATCTTGACTTTCGTTGTATATGCACATAAATGTACAAATGGGCACAAAAATAACAGCGCACTATTTTCCTCCCATCTGCTAGTGTCTTGTTAGCAAATGCTGCTGAACATGTTTGAGTTGTTGCTTATCTATAATAAGTACAACCAGATCCATTTGGAGCTTAAACATTCTGTTAAGACATCCTTAAGCTTTCCAAAAAGGAAGCTGTTATGATCAGTTTACTAGAACACCGTTGCTTTGGAAACTAGGGCAGAACAAGCTGTTGCACAGTACATGAATGAATACAGCATACAGAAGGCAGAAAAAGAGTCTTCAGCAATGTGTAATGGTGGGGAGAGGGCATCTTTGTGATGAAAATAAGCAAGATGGGCACTACCAGGCAGTGGATGCTGAGCGCTGAGAATGCTAGCAAGGTGCTGGGAAGACGGAATTGTGTGTGCCACGCCGCTGCCCAGTAGCCCCTAAGCCAGTTTACTGCCCCTGGTTGTGGTGGAACATGCTGTTCATTTAGCAGTGCTGAAATAAAATTCAACTACCAATAAGCTGAAATAAGATTCAGCTACCAGTAGTCAGCTTCTGTAAGTAAAATTAGAAAGGACACCATCTTGTTCTTTGCCTTGAGCAGCAAAATATATTGGGTTAGTCCTGAGAATAATGGATTGTAAAGATACAGCATCAAACCAAGAGTCACAGGGATTTGTCTTCTGCTTCCTCCTTCAGTCAATGTAAGTAACAGCCACAAACAGTGCTGACCTGAATATTGATTCGGCTGTCAATCTTGTCCTCTTCCCATGCTTCAGGTGGGCAATCCTCCTTTATTTTTTTTCAACAAAGTTGAAGTTATGTTTATTCACTTAAGCATTTATTTGGTGATAATGCTGGCTCCCATGTCAGTGGGACCGTGTCTTTGTTACAGTTGTAGGCTGGATTTCACAAGAGCTATGCAAGGTGCCAAACCTATGTTGGGAATAGAATTTAGTATCTCACACAACTCCCTTTAAGTTTGGACTAAATCCCAGAGCAAATTCACACACTCAGTGGCATGGAGCTACCACTATTTGGTGTCTTTTCTTTTCTTGGTTCAATGCGGGTACGGGAATCATGTGGCCCTCGAGTAATTGTTGAACTACAGCTCCCAGCAGCCCTAGCCAGTGGTGAGGGGTCCTGGGAATGGCAGTCCAACAACATCTGGAGGTCTGAATGATTCTCTACTTGAATGGGAAGCATGAGTAGATTCATGAAATCACAGCACCAGCCAATCTGTGCTATGCACAGCCAGCTTCTGCAGCAAATTCACAAAACAGAGATCAACTCTAGAGAGAAGATGAGTGAGAGAAGACTATGCTTCAACAGCAGCCCCCTTGTTCAAATAATATTATTCCTGTACATCTGCTTATTCTTATAGATATAATCGTATTTTTATTTTGTGCAACCTTGAAGAGCATGCTGTTCCTAACTGTTGGAAGGGGATTTCTTAGAGACAGTAGAATTTTAGTGTATTTCAAATACTTCACACCAGAGCAGAGAGGGGTCTGTGTGTGTGTGTGTGTGTGTGTGTGTGTGTGTGTGTGTGTGGAGAGAACAAGGAGGGGAGATGGAGGGTAGTGGTGGCAGAGACAAGCAGAGTTGGCAAGGGATTTGCAGAGAGTACAAGGCCTGGAATAACAAAAAGACAAAGGGGCCTGGTGAGGCAGTGATGGGATAGAGAGAATGGGACACAATTTCCTATTCTCCTGGTGGAACAAGAGCCTCATTGTCGCTTCAGTTCAGAAAAAGGGGGTGGAGATGATGGGGAATGAATGGACATCTAGTGTGAGAGTCAAGAGTGAGCTGTCAGTGGCCTAAAAGAAGCAGGAAAGTAAAAATATTTCAAAGAACTGAGGTCTGGATGAGAAAGATGGTAAGGGTGACAGATTTTTTTTTTAAAGGGGGCAGGTAGTGGGTACCTTGCAGTCTGCACTATCTCATTCATATACTGATGGGTTCAGTGTCTTTGGGACAGTAAATCCACTCTGGGCTTTAATCTGAACTTTAATGGCATCATTTAGCATGTTACATTTATTTCAGGGATAGTTTTCAGCTCCTTGGAAACCTCCTTTAAAGTTCAAACTAAAATCCAGAGTGGTTGCACCACCCCACTGATATGGAAGCCACTAATCTGCAGGTTATTTGCAACAGCAGGTTTCTGGAGAATTCTGTTTGCCACAATTAAGCTGCATGTGAGTGCACATAGCTTGTTTGCTGTCACTTAGCTCCCACTGCCAACATGAGCTGCAGACACTAACCAAGAAGAAATAATTTATTTATCATCTGGATTAGGGCTATTCACTTGTTGCTCCCAAAGAAACCAGGTTTCATAAAGCAAGACCAAACTTTTGCTCAGCAATCCTGACTGTTAAGGAGTGCTACAAACCAGGAAGTCAGATTTAGATGACATGGTAGGCTTTCAGTTCCTAGACAGTTTAGTAGTTCAAGATAGCAGCAGCTAAGTGAGTGTGAAGAAGATATGGGTATCTTCTTTGTAAGCCAGCATTTGAGCACAGACTCACAGTGGCCTTGTAAAAGGGACTGAAAGAGGTTTTTCTTCTAAAGCAGTACTTCTCATGCGATCAGATGTGGAGGACTGGCATTTTCCCCCCCAAATTTGCTAGGAATCAATACCATATTTGTGCCCAAATGTTTCTCTCCTAGAAACTCTCTGTGGACTGGGAGCCAATGGCACTAGTCTGTGGACCACTACAGTGGGCCCTTGGAATCTTCTAGGGTTTGGTTCCAGGACCCCCCGTGGATACCAAAATTCATGGATGCTCAGATCTCATTATGTACAGTGGTGTAGCAAAATGACATTTCTTATATAAAATGGCAAAATCAAAGTTTGCTTTTTGGATTTTTAAAAAATATTTTCAAGCTGTGGTTGGTTGAATCTGTGGATACAGAATCGGCAGATGTGGAGGGCTGACTGTACTTTGAGTAGCACTGTTCTAGAAGACTCCAGTTCTGATCCCTGGTCTGGTTATGTCACGTTATCATTGATGAATTGGACAAAGAATGTTCTGCCAACACATGGAGCAAAATTACTACTTGGAGCAATGGACTTGGGCCAGGGTTGTGAATTGCTTGGATCCTGAAGGCCTAGTTACATGCAGGAGAATCCCTCCCACACTTGGGCAAGGTCAGAATCATGCAACACTACAGCTGTTGACACAATTCACAGCATTTCTTGTCATTGACTATACTGCTTAGGGCTGTTGAGACCACATGATCTGCATCCCTGTGCCAGGGATTGTACCCCATGGAGGGGAAGGATTTAGCCTAAACTTTAAAGGAGTTGTGTGAAGTGCTAAACCCTGTCCCTCAAACAGGTTTGGCATCTTGGATAGCTCTTGTGAAATTCAGCCTACAACAGTAACAAAGTCACAGTCCCACTAATGTGGGAGCCAGCACTGACACTAAATAAATGCTTAATGCTCTGGGAGGAACAGAGGCATCCTTGCTATTCTCGGACAGCCAGGTGTGAACCATTTGTGGGGCCAATTAGGTCTACAGGCTGAAGATTCCCTTTCCAAGGACTCGGGGATAAATTTAAGAAGTGGGAATTTTTTTTAACAGTCATGTAGAACGTTTGACCATGTTAAAAGCAAAACAAAACACAGAGCAACTGGCAAGACCAAATTATGTCTCCACAATGGAGTGTTATGATGGCACCTTAGAGATATTATTGCATTCCATCAGGGAGGAGCAAGTGGGTATGTCCAGAGGGTAGGTAATTAGAAGGAAATACTTCTCTGGTGTTGCTTGGCCACATGTATCTCAGTTTTCGTATGTGAAAAGTTGGAGTTTATTTGAGGGTGGGGCCAAAAGCAAAAAGGTGGGGCATATATAGACACCAGTATATATAGAATTACAGAATCATAGACTTGGAAGGGGGCCCATAGGCCATTGACTCCAACCCCTGGCTCAATGAAGGAAATCCAAACAGAGCATCTCCAGCGCGTCCGGCCACTGTTACGAAGACAGAGAAGACCCCATCCCTTCTCTAGGTACTTGGTTCTATTGTTGAACCTCTTATACTCTCAAGAAATTCTTCTGAATGTTCAATCAAAATCTACCCTCCCATAACTTAAAATCATTAAACTACTTGCACTTTCCTCTCTGTGACAGCTCTTTACTCATGGTTGAGTATCCCTTATCTGAAATGCCTGGGACCAGAAATGTTTTGTATTCTAGATTTTGCCGGATTTTGGAATACTTGTATTTGCATATACATAAAATACAATACTGTACAGAAGATCTCCACAGAACCTACAAACAAGCAGGAGCACTGCAGTTGCCACCTGAAAGGTGGAAGCAAGCAATTGGTGGGCTCCCTAGAGGTCTGTACAATATTGTATTTCTTTTTCCAAATACAGGCATCAGCTGCCTTATATCCTCAGTCTCTCAGATCCTCAGCCTCTTGCCAGCTTTGCATCTCATACACAACACAAATAGTGAACAAATGAGATGCAAGGCTGGAGAGAGATACAAGGACATTTGAAGTAGTAAGAGGTGTGGATTCACACTGAACACTATGCTAAGCTTCCTGCCATCTCACAGTCCTGCCATCTCTCTCCAGCATCATGTCTCTCTCTCTGGCCTTGCATCTCATTTATTTGCTATGTGCGTTGTGTATGAGACACAAGGCTGGAGAGAGACTGAGGATCTGAGGGACAAACAAGCATAGTCGCGTAAGGACGCAGGGGTCATTCGCCCCAGGAGGCAATATTTTTGGGGGCGTCCCGGCCTGTGGCCCCACCCCCATGTGCCCTGGCCACGCCCTCAAGCACCACAGCCATGCCTCCACACATAGTGGCCACACCCCTCACACCGTAGCCCCGCCACCTTTCACCTCCCCTCCACACACTCCAAGCTCTATCACTGAACAAGCAAGAGCACCGCAGCAACCATCTTGAAGGTGGAAGAGGGCAACTGGCAGCAAAAGGTTTCAGTTTGTAGATTTTCAGATTTAGGATTTCTAAATTAAAAATGTTCAACCTGTATGAGTTTAAAGTTTTTATTACCAGTAGGGAAGCCTAAAGAGAAGCATTTCAATCTTTTAGAGTAGGAAAGACACATACAGAAGTTGGGAATCTGCCAAACAATTATGTCATAGAGAAAAAATGTGGACATCTGGGGAAGACCAGAGAGCTGGGCTGGGATCCCAAGAGGGCCTTATTCTGCCCCAGAACTTGCGGTTCTCCACCCCGATCCATAGGTTATTTTAAAGTGGCAGAGATTAGGCTGGGAAATCCTTCCGCCTACACAGCACTCTAGGGAACACAATGCCCAAGCTTTGCTGCTAGGGGCCCTGGACCAAGACCCCTGGACTCACCCACTTCTCCCATACCTTCACCACCCCCAGTAAGGGGTGTCATTCCTAGCCTCAGACTAACTGTTTGGGGGGAATAGGAATCTTCCTTTACCAGCAGACGATAACTGCCGCCACGCAGCTCCAAGTGATGCAGCAAACTCTTTGCGTCTTAGTTTCTTCATCATCCTCGTGGCTGCAGCAGCAGAAGCGGATCAGGTAGACGCAGATGAGAACTAGGCTGATGGCAAAGCAGAGGCCTGAGATGCTAGCCAGAAACAGCAGAGCCTGGAGAGTGAGCAGAGGATTAGAAAAACAAAGTTAAACCTGCAGAGGAGCAGTTTATCTTGGGCCTTTGGGTTGTCATGATCAGGGAAACAGGATCAATCCATGCTCTTCTCTTGGAAGCGTGAACTGTGAATTCTCACCCTTCCTTTGTCGCATTTCTAGTTCTCATTAATGTGAAAATGTGCTGGAGAGGGTGTAGGCAGTATAAAAAGGACAGAGCAGTTATATTTTCCATATAGTAGTCTCTTGTCGTGCGCTCTCAAGTTGTTCCTGACTTATGGTGACCAGAAGGCAAACCTATCATGGCAGTTTCTTGGCAAGATTTGTTCAGAGGGGGTTTACCATGGCCTTCCTCTCAAGTTGAGTTTGCCTTTGCATACTCTCAAACATTTCACAGATGAAAACTGTGAGATGTGTGGCTAAGTAACACCAGAGCGTGGTCAATATGGCAAAAGGTATTAGTGAGGAAGGATATACAAGCTAGAAGAAGCTGCAGCAGTTAGCTCCCGCCACAGTCTACAGGGAAGGGCAAAATTCCACCTCTTTGCCTTCTTTTCCCACCGCTGAGTTAACTGAGTGGATATTACTTTTCAATTTTGAACGCAATTTGTTGCAACTGAAGTAAGCTGAGAACAAAGCAAGGAAGTGGGAGAGGGAGAGAGAAGCTGGGACGTTTTAAAAATGGCCTAAAATGTGGGATGACAGAAGATTAATTGGGACTGTCTCTGCCAAACCTGCCCAGTTGGAGGGTACGGCCTTGCCTGAGGTCACCCAGGCGGTGTCTGTGGCTAAGCAAGGATTTGAACCCTGGTCTCCTGGAGTCTTCATCCAACACTCAAACCGCAACGTTATGCTGAGGTGGGGAGTGTGTCCCATAAGTCACGTACAGCTCCCAAATTGCATTTTTGTGGCCCTCAAAGCCACTAGGAATCCCCTTCCCCTCAAATGCTGACCATAAATGATGCAACATCATTCCTAGTTCGCTGTTGGTAGATTCTGCACGGACTGGGTCGTGGGGGTGAAAATTGATCTCCCCTGTCCATGCTGTTGCCTACACATGGTCTATCAGTGGTTCTCAACTTTTGGTCTTTTGTGTGTTCTGGACTTCATTTCCCAGAAGCCCCAGCTAGCTTGGTCAGTGGTAAGGAATTCTGACAGCGGAAGGCCAAAACACCTGGAAGACAAAAGTTTGAGAACCACAGCTCTAGATCATACATACCACTTCTCATTGATATACATATACTTTCCATGCTGCTCCCTTTCCCCCGTGTCCTCCTGTAAATAAATATTTGTAGCCCTCAATCCTGTGAAGTAGGCTTCTATTTTCCTGTAAAGTTATTGGAACCAACTTTTTTTTTCTGTTCTTTTTGAAAGGGGAAAAATATTCAGAGGCTGAAAGGCATATCCAGTGTAGCTTTGTTATTCCAGTACTCTGTACTTCCAACTGTCCATACTAATGGAAGGAAACCCCATTCTGCATTTGTATTATGCCATATGGATTTCATGGTTTATTTGAAGCTGGTGGTATTTTATATTTGTTCAGTTGCTAGCTACTGCCTTTGGTTTTCCTGTCAAAATGAAAGGTGAGCGATGAATATCAAAAATGCATAAAGAGGCCTGATTCAGCCAGAGCTTCTAGTCTTTCAGAAAACATGAAAGACCTTCCACTTCAGGAGAACACCAAGTGAATTTTTATGAGCCTGCAGCCTTCATATTTGAGTGTGATCTTCTGAGATTTAGGGAAGTAATTTTTGAATTACAGTTTCGCATTCACTGTGTTTTTATGCTGAAGATATTTTTTAATGAAATTTGAAAGCCACCTGGAGCCATTTGCTAAAGTGGGGTATAAATGAAACCTTATGATTATGACAACTACCCCAATATCTGCCTATTTATCCTTGCTGTGTTTTCCCTCCCATTCTTCTGTTGTCTCTTCATTCCAAAGTTTTAGTTTGGAATTTTCACAAGGCTTCAGAGTGCAAAACACTTGCAAAAGTCAAAAGACCACAAATAACTCTCCCCAACGCTCCCCCTCTTATTTCCTTCTGGGACTCCCCCTTCCCTTTCCTTTGCTTTTTGCCCAGGCAAAATTATGACAACTACAGCTTCACCCTATGTGTAGTTGTGTGGGAATAATCCCCATTAAACAGAATGGAATTTATTTCAGATTAGGCGTACATAGAACCAGGAATTAACACATTATTTGTATTTTATAAACTGTTTTCCTGCCCACTGAGCCCTACTAACTTCTGCACAATAAGAATTATAACACAAAAAACAGAAAGAGGATATTGTAAAAAACAGATTAAGAAGAATTTTTAGGGCTGAAGGTCAGACCAAATAAAAGTTTGATTGTCCATCAGGAAACTCAGTAAGGCTGGAGCCAGGTGGACTTCCTTTGGAAGGGACTTCCACAAATTCAGGTGCTACCACAGAGAAAACCATGCTTTATGCACCCTCCAATCTAATCTCTTACGCCATTCTGCCCTACACTGTTATAGTGCTATTACTCCACTTTCAATATCCTGTGGAACTCTGGGATTTATAGTTGACTGAGGCCAAAGAGCTCTCTGGCTGAGAATTCTAAATGCCCTTCCCTAAATTGCAAACCCCAGAAGTCCATGGGATGTTGAAAGTAGAATAATAACACTATAACAGTGTAGGGCAGAAATGGCCCTGGTGTAATGGCACATACAACAATTTCTACTGATCTCAGATTCTGGGTGGGCTACTACAGGAAGAGAGAGTCTTTCAGATTACCTTGGTGGGTGAAACAAGCCTTGTGTGCCTCTGCTTATTTTTTAGAATGTTATTAGTCATCACAATTTGGAGATTTGGAAGACATAATCTGGGATATTTTATAACACTGACAGAGAAAAACAAATTCTCTTGGATTTTGAATTATTCTGGTTAGTTGTAGAAACTTATCACACAAGTACTGGAGAATGACATCATTAAAGACTCACCTAAATTACTTTAACATTTCCCCATTCACACAAATGTCTTCCCTGTTTGAGGTTTCAGAGCAAACAGGAGTGTAGCTTTGGGGGGAGGAGGATGGCATTGTAGCCCAAACAAGAATTCTACCTCTAATAAAATTATCCTTCAGTTCTCCAAATTTTAGATATGGTGAGAACGAGACATTGAAAATCATTCATACTCTTATATTTGCTCCCATACTCTTATATTCATGCTCTTACATTTGCTGTGCTCACATTCCCTTGATAAATTTGCCTGTCCATTTTCTTTGGATGCCTAAACTATTTCTAAATGCTCAGCTAAAATTTTAAGTTACTTCAATGCCAGAAATTTGGGGACTGAAGAAAAATTTCATGGGGAAGTCTCTGAATTCTTATTTGGGAGGGACAACGCCCTCATTTTGCACCCCTTTTGTAGCAACACCCCCAGGAAAGGTGCATCAGGACCCCAATAGATCATGGTCTTACTCCTTACTCATGCCTATTTGCACATATACCAGACTTATGAAACTGCTTTTCTGGAGGACACTGAGGCTTGAAATATATCAGGCTCCATACAATCACCTCTGAGTATTCCTTGCCTAAGAAAACCCTATGAAATTTATGGGGTTGCCATAGAGAGACAGGCAACTTTAAGGCTTCTATATATACACGCATATAGCCCATATCGATTGCTGCTACTATTGCCGGAGGCATCACAACAAGAGCTGTGGATAGTCTGGAAGTGTTTATCTGCTTCATGCACTCTCCCTCCCCATTCCACAAACGTACAAACAGATTACAGGCAATCTGACAATTTGCCTCAGGCTTAGACACCACAATCTCTGCCCACGGCAGCTGGCAGAGCTGGGGGAATGGTTGGAGGGGGCAAGGGAGGGGTCAGTTTGTTATACTCGCTGGCCTTCCAAGGCCTGAAAGCGTCACCAGTCATGGGAAGGACGACTCATCCAAGTGTACACAGTCATCCATTTTTGCTGTACAAATTTCAGTACAGACACAATCAGCCAGTCACACTGCTTGTTCCAAATCCCAGTCCATCCTTCTACTGAACAGTGCTCACCCCTCTATCCACTCCAAAGTCCCATTACCAGTTCTTAAAACAAAATGCTCAACTCAGTCGAAACTCAGTCTCACACCTGGTATGCTCATTTTTTGAAACAGCCTGCCATTTGTTCCTGGAACCTTTCTCCCATTTTCAATTCAGACTAAGGTACAGGTACCAGACAAAGGTACTCCAAGGTAAAAGAACATTGCAAAAGAACAGAGGGTGAAAGAGGACAGATATTAGCACATAATTCACACATGCTGAAGTACACATGTAGATGCATGCCTGGAAATATAAACTATGATTTAAATGATAGGTGACTAGTATGCTTCTCTGTTGCTAATGATTGATGAACATTTTCAAGCTCTGGCTGCTCTCGTTTCTTAAATTAAACTTGGCATGGACAGCCCTTCAGATAAAGGACACCTCTTGCCTTCTATTATTCAGCATCATCCAGCTTATATCTATGGACCCAAATAGGCATAGCAATGTAAAAGTACCTGTTCACATTTTCCTTCGAATTCTCACTTGTTTATGTTGCTACATTGCATGAAAACCATCTGTGGTTTTCCAACATTAGCAACCATAACAGGTTTTTGCTAAAAGAAATATTATTAGTAAGTGTCTTCCATCCCAACTTTTGTCAGGACCACGGGGGAAAATTATGATGGCTTGAAGACTTCCATTTTGGTGAGATGGTGACTTATCTCTAAAAGAGGTGAAGTACCTTTCATATATTTAGTAAATTAAAATGTATTTAATTTATATCCCGCCTTTCTCCCAATGTGGGACCCAAGGCAGCTTACAACAGTGATCTAAGTTCCCCGGAAGATCAGGATAAAAACATACAGAGAGCTTTAATAAGAAAGACTCCCTAGATGTGGAACACAAGGTAGTGGGGAAGGAGTGTGGCCAAATAATTTGGTAGGTAATAGAGACAGAAACCAGTGTTGTGTGGTGGGCTGAGTGTTAGACTAGGACTTAAGAGACCAGGGTTCAAATCCCCGCTTGGCCATAGAAACCCACTGAGTGGCCTTGGCCGAGTCACAGGCCATATTTCTACACTACATTGTTATAGTGCTATTATTCCATTTTCAACATCCTGTGGAACCCTGCAGGTTGTAGTTTACAGGGGCCAAAGAGCTCCGCGGTTGAGAATTCCAAATGTCCCTCCCTCAACTGGAATAGAAATGGAATGATAACACAGTAACAGTGTAGTGCAGAAATGGCCACACTCTCTCAGCCTCTGAGGAAAGCCAAGGCAAACCCACTGGAAACAAATCTTGCCAGGAAAACCTGGTGAGAAGTTTGCCTTAGGGTCACCGTAAGTCAGAAATGACTTGAAGGCACACGAAAACAGCAACAGAAGCAAAGGAAAAATAAGGAAGAGATAAGAATGCCCTAGAGAATGTGCAGACAGCTTTTCCCTCAGCAGCACAGGCTAGCCACCCCCAGCTCCCTCCCATCTGGGGTCATGAGGAAGGGCTTTCTTCAGATCAGACTCTCAGGCCCTACGGAGGCAGCCCTCAAGCTCCAGCTGCTGAGGAGGACAGGGGAGCAGGCAGATAAGGCCAGAAACAGAGAGATGGAGAGAGAAACACGAATCTCTGTGTTTCGTCGGCTCTCTGAGGCTCGCCGTTCCCGCCCTCACGCTCACACACACACACCGCAAACTGGATCAGCTGCAGCTGTGAGGCTCGGCCTGACCTACATATCGGCCGGGCGAGCGCTCGCCTCCTCGCTGGCGCTGCGAGGGAATCGGCCGCCGCTGCCGCCAACTCCCGCCCCCTCACCCGCCGGGTGGGACGCGTGGCTCCGGCCCGGAGTTCCCCGTCCCCGCCGCTTCCCCGTGGCAGCCGGGCGCGGGAGCGGAGGCTCCCAACTTCGGCAGGTTCCCACGGCTCCTTCCTTTCGCCTCGGCCGGCCTTGGCCTTGGGCGGCGGAGCACATGGCGGCCGTTTACCTCCCTTCGCGCTTCGGTGTCCGCGCCTCCCCTCAAGCGCCGACGACATCGGCCGTGGAAGCGATTAATTTCACCTCATGGGCCTCCGAATGCGTTTTCGAAGGACCCAGTACGGTGAAGCCCAGAGAGGGCCGTTTTCGCACTGCACTGTTACAGTGCCATTATTCCACTTTCAACATCCCATGGAAACTCCAGGATTCCATAGGATGTTGAAAGTGGAATAATAGCACTATAATCGCCTAGTGCGGAAATGGCCTAGGAAAGCTAGAATGGAAACGGAGGCAGCCCGCAGTTCCCTGTGTGCACCAAAACCCCACCTCCATGCAGAGATACAGCTGGGGGGACAGAATAGGAACATTGCCCCCTTAGATATGAATTATGCCCCCCTGAGATTTTCCTTCACTCTCCAAATTTCCAGCACTGCAGAAAGTGACATGGAAAATCGTTCACACCTGTGTTGCCTTCCCTTGGGAATTTTGTCCTCCCCTCTTCTTTGGATGCCTAAACTGTGGCCATTTCTGCACTACCCTGTTATAGTGCTATTATTCCACTTTCAACATCCTACGGAATCCTGGGGTTTGCAGTTTAGGGAGGGGCATTTAGAATTCTCGGCACTTTGCCTCCATAGACTACAAACTCAGAGCACTTTGGCCTCAGTAAACTACAAACCTCGGAATTCCACAGGATGTTGAAAGTGGAATAATAATGTTATAAGAGTGTAGTGTGGAAATGGTCTGGATTTCTTAATGCTCAACGGGTGTTTAAAGCTACAGCAATGCTAAAAATTGGAGGACTGAAGGAAAAAACATTGCTGGAGAGAGAAAAATTTTTAGCTGGGGGGTGACACCCTCATTTTTCCTCCCTTCCCCATTTCCTGCCTGGTCCTTACACTCCAGATCCCATTAATATCTGTTCTTTTGCTCAGGATGGTGTACATGAATTATGGCAATGAGGTTTTCTCTCACAACAGCCACCTGAGGGAGGTCAGCCTGAGGTTTTTGCCTGAAAATTCACAGCCACTGTGGCGATTTGAACCAAACTGCCGCCCAGCCCAAAACCATTACACCCACACTGGTCCTAAAGGACCAGTGTTTTCCTTCCTAAATGCTGTTTCTTTTGATTCTCCCTTTGGAAGCCTGGCTTATCCTCTGCTTGAATGACTATCCATGGATGTGAACTTTAGGACTGCAGTCGGGTCTGCTATTAGGTAGCGGGAGGCGACTGAATCAGGCAGCAAATACTGGACAGAGGGAGAAGAAGCAATAGCAATCCCTCTTGATCACCCATGGACATTCTTCTCTATTAGAAAAAGAAGTGTGTGCACCATACAGCCTGCTGCTACATTTAAGTACCGTGAAAGATATTTGATTCCCACGGCTCTATTTCACAGTGTTGTTACAGAGCTATATTCCACTTTAACTGCCGGGGCAACACTGTGGAATTCTGGGGTTTGTACTTAAGTGAGGTCCAAGAGCTTTCTGGCTGAGACTTCTAATTGTCCCTCCCTAAACTGCAAATTCCAGGATTCCACCAGATATTGCTATGCTTGTTACAGTGGAATGTAGTGTTATAACAGCGTGGAGTGATAGAGCCCCCAGTCTCATCACTTTTTGCATATGGAAGAGGAAGCCATTTTGGCCTTCATCTCAGGCAGCCACATATACTGGACCAACAATGGTCGAAATATGGGGGAATGATATCATATCTACCGGCCCCATCTTCTGCTCATTCAGCTGAGGTGCTCTGTCTGGCTGACTGGCGACCGTGCTCTCTGAAGGGCTCCCCAACTGAGTGGAAGGAGAACCTACAACTTGTAAGCAAGGGCACAAGGTCTCTTCAGATCTTTGCCTTTGGGCAGGATCAGTGGGACTGATCCAGCTCCCCACCTCCCATCCACATTCACGTTCATGGCTATGCTGCAAGAACACAAACTTCAGTAAACCTCTGCGATCAACCAGCTGAGAACTCAACACAAACACACACACAAGCTGTTCAGTTTCCAAGCCTTTTCCAAAATGACTAACAGGCTATTTGGATTTGTCTCCGTAAGAATGACTATTGAAAACAAAAATAAACAGAAGTTAAGATCTGCCAAGGACAATAACGACCCTGTTCACATGGGCTTAGAGCATCCTTTGTTATTGCTGGCTGGGGGTGATGGGAATTCAAGTATTAGACTACAACACACCTGAGGGCATTTGATTTGGAAGGCCTGGCTTAGAGATACCAGATCACAACTCAATCATTCTGAGATGCTTAAAAACCCTGCATCTAGGATAATTTCAATTCTATTTCTCCCCTGACTAGTACTCTTGTTCCTCTTCGCCATCCACGGTTTTAGCCACATAGAAAATTATCTTATGTCAAATTAGAACTTAGTTCCATCTAGTTCCATATTGTTTACACTGGCTTCAAGGTTTCAGGCAAGATTCTTTTTCAAGGACTGAACACGGGACCTCACAGCAGGTGCTAACAGAGATTGACTAGCCTGGGACATTTAAAAGGGAAGCTTGGTGAGCTGTGACATGGAAATTCTTTCCATTTCTCCGTTTTACATCCTACTGCTGAAGCCACAGGGCAATGGTAAGCCATACTGAGACTACAACCTTTGGCAAATAGATCTCAAGCTAATGCTCTGAGGAGTCTGTGCAAGCAAATCAGGGCTGGCCCCAATATTAGGCAGATGGAAATCATTACCTCAGGCAGCAGAGGAGAAGTGGAAAATCACGTGGCCCTTCAGATATTCTTGAAATGCACCTCCCAGCATTCCTTACCATTGGCTACAACTGCTGGGATTTGCAGTCCAACAGCATCCCTATGGCTGCATGATTCCAATCCCTGCAGTTAAACCAGTGGTTCCAAAACTTTGGTCCTCCAGGTTTTTTCACACTTCAACCCCAGAAGCCCCAGCCAGTTTGTCCAATGGTTGGAAATTCTGGGAGCTGAAGTCTCAAAAAACCTGGAGGATTAAAGTTTGGGACCACTGAGATAGACACTAGGATGTGGCAGCAAGGGATCTGAGCTTTCTCCAAGTAGCTTTGTTTCTTGGACATGTGATCAGTTAATATTACTATATATCCCTAGTCCATGATCATATCCTATCCTTTCCCCCTCCTTCGTTCTCTCCCTCCTTTCTGTCTTCCCTTTTTGGTCTAGAGAGTTGTTCTATTTTTTAAAAAAATCCACCACCAACACCAGCAAAAATAGCAAACCCAAGTTTTGAAGAAGAAAACTGTGTGCCATGTGGTTTATCCAGAATCTCCTAAACTAGTCTACAACTGCTTTGAGGCATAGGGGAACTTCTCCCAGCATCATTCAACTTCCATTCTAGCCCGTTTTTGCACATGGAATGGGAGGGGACATCTTTTTGTTTTTGTTTTTAACCAAAGGTAAAGCATCTTGATATATCCTTGACGCTGAAAGTTTTGAGTAATACGAGGATCAATATTCCGTGCTCTCTGGTCTAACTGTGACCCATGTTTGTGGATGATGAAGAAGAAAACAAGGAAAACAAGGAAGGTGGAAAGAGAGACTGAGAGGTGAATAGATGGATGGTTAGATCAGTGAATGGAAGGTAAATGAGTGTATATATGGTATAAACACACAAGACTGTTAATAATGAGTTTTAAAAAGCCTGGAAGGGGAAAAATCTTGGCTATAGAACCTCAGAACAGAATGGGAAAAGGATGAAGAAAACTATGCCTCTTCCCTAAATTGGATGAATACACAGATCCCCTGACACTCATTAATCCGGCTAATTTGACCTGTTTGTTTTAAAAAGCACTTTCAATATTTGAATCTCCTAATCCCAGAGCCAAATCTCTCAGCTGGTGTGAAGCAACCTCAGTTCATTGTCGTCAATAGGGCTTGATCCCCATGTAGTGAGAATCAGTGCACTGTGGACTTGCATAATAAAAGATGGAACAGTGTTTTGTGTGTGGGTGTCTTTTGTATACTTAGAGTTTCCCATGGGTTGCACCCTTAATGTCTATTTAGCACTGGTTCATTTAAGGACAGAAAATACCCAGTGTGTGCCCCAGTTACTGGAGGATCCAAACATCCCCTTTGGTGGTAGCGGTGTGTTCTCCCAGCCATGAAAACTATTTAGTCAATGCTGGCAGTCCCCAGTATCTGTGATAAACTGTTATTACAAAAGAGTCAGAGATCACAAGTCCCCATTTGTCTGTCTTCTGAACAGAAAGGTTTCTCAGAAGAAGGATCTATTAATGCTTTTCTGCATTTTCTGCAGATTGCAAAATCTGCACATAACCTGAATGCGTTTCTGTTGTGAACTTATGCAATACACCTCCCACTATTATCTGAAAATCTGCACACACCACAGATCTAACCCTATCAACACACGGCCTTTCCGCACTACACTGTTATAGTGCTGTGATTCCACTTTCAACATGCTATGGAATTCTGGGGTTTGCAGTTTAGGGAGGGGCATTTAAAAATCTCAGCCAGAGAGCTCTTTGGCCTCAGTAAACTACAAACCCCAGAATTCCACAGGAGGTTGAAAGTGGAATAATAGCACTATGATAGTGAAATGTGGAAATGACTTCTCTCTCAGATTTGAGGATTACACATGGGGGAAACTGTAACAAAGTGTTGTAGTGTAAAGTCCAGAGTGCTTATGTTCTACATTCCACACATTCCATTCAATTCCTCTTAGTTTTACAAGCCAGTGCTCTCTGTCATTTTGTCCTTATCTGGATTGTTTAATCTGGAATCCTCCCTCCAGTTTTCTTCCCTCTCCCCTAATTTTTAATGCTTCTGCTGAATTATTAACAGTATCCCACTGTGTGTGGATGATAGTGTTTGGGCACAGAACTCCAGGAACGTAGAGAACTGTGATTACTCTGAGTATATGTCACAGATAAGAGAAGCTGTGGCCCTCCACATGCTGTTGGATTGACTCCCACCAGTCTTAGCAAGCACAAGCATTGGGCAGGGATGATGGGAGATGTAATTCATTAGCATCTAAAGAACCATAGTTTTCCTACCCCAGGACAGATTATCATGATGTTGAGGATGAGGATGGGCATCCCGTAAAAATTACTGGCTTACTACATGAGTAGCAGCGGTTTGTAAGGCCATAAGCCATTTCCGCACTAGACTGTTATAGCGCTATGATTCCACTTGCAACATCCTATGGAATCCTGGGGTCTGCAGTTTCGGGAGGGGCCGCCCAGCCCCTCCCGAAACTGCAAACCCCAGGATTCCATAGGATGTTGCAAGTGGAATCATAGAGCTATAACAGTCTAGTGCGGAAATGGCCATAGTTCAGCATGCAATTACATACAAGTAAGCCTAAATACCATGAAGGCACCAGATCCTGACTGATTTGGAAACTAAGCAGGGTCAACTCTAGTGAGTACTCGGAGGGGAGACTGCCCAAGAATTTTGTGTTGTGTCCCTTCAAGTTGTTTTCAACTTATGGCGACCCTAATCTGAACCTATCATGAGGGTTTTCTGGGGTTGAGTGTGTATGACATGCCCAAGGTCACCCAGTGGGATTCCATGACTGGGCAGGGAATTGAACCCTGGTCCCCAGAGTTGTAGGGCAATGCTCAAACCACTAGGCCGTGCTGGCTCTCTGCCAAAGAATGCCAAGTGCTATAAGCTACATATTTAGAGGGAGGCAATGGCAAACCACCTCTGCGTGTTCCTTGCCAAAGAAAACCCTATACAATTCATGGAGTTGCCATAAGTCAACAGGTGACTTAAAGATGTATGCACACATACACACACAGAAGTCTCATTGATTTTTAAACGTAATAAACTAAAAGTGTGGCTCTATGCTTTGGACTAGTGAAGACTCTATTTCATTCGTGTGGGGTTGACTTTGCTGTCCAGAGTCCTAATGATCCACCCATGTGCTTTAATTTCCAACCAAGAGTATGTACTTCTTTTGGATTTCTTACCTGTTAGCTACTCTGTGCTCATGTCATCTTGAATATGCTGTTTTCCAACAATGCAAATATCTTTTTTGCTCGAGCCAAGATCTAGCCATGAAATTCTCTTTGCAAACCTGCTACAAACTAGCAGATGACCAGAGAGATGCATCAGAAATCGGCAGGAGGTCTGCCTAAGGAGTGCACTCTAGTTTCTATCAATCTCCTGTTCGTAACCATCACAGAGTCACCATTTTGTTGGACCTGCAACAAAAACTTGCCATGTAGAGTTCAGGATGCTCCATTCCAGTCCCCCCTCTCCTGATTTTCTATGTCTCTCCAAGCAACAGCTAGGCAGTATTTCAAAGCTACTGGGCACCTTGAATGCTCACTAGACTCGTTCGGGATTCTTCCCCAATAGTGCTTGATGGTTTTCATGTCAGTGCAGTGGTGAATCCACTCTGGGTTTTAGTCCAGCCTGTAAAGCAGCTATCCACAATGTTGAACCCTATCTCCCAAACAAGCCTGGCAGTTTGGATAGATTTTCTAAAGTTTGCACTAAAACTCAGTGTGGATTCATGGGCCCACTAATATATAAGCTTCCAGCCGCCATGTTCTACCCTTTTGGATTTCTTTTCTTTAAACACTTTTTATACTTATGCACAATCTGGGGGTTCTTCCAGCCTTGCTGCTACCTTTCTTTCCTGGATAGTGCCATTTTGTTGATACCACTCACAGCCTGAATGGTGGGGAGAGAGAAAATGTGATGGCAATTATGAGTGTGGGGACAGCTGTTCCAGAGAGTGCAAGGAGGTTTTACATCACATGGAATATGTACATGGGAAATGAAAGCATGCCAACAGTCATAATCAATACTCAGAATAAAACCGGCATGAAATGCACTTTGGTTTCAAGCGATCTTCCAAGCCATGAATAGGAAAGAAACAGGTAAAGGCGGGAACCTGTAGAAGCAATCAGCAAAATGTTGCATGGCGGAATGGCCAATGGTAGAGGGGAAAAAAAAGGCAAAAGAAGAGTCTAGTGCATAATAGATAGTCCACCGATTATCTTTCCCTTCTTTTTAATGCACATCTGTGCGACTCTGAAGGCATACTTTCACATTTGAATGCCTCAAATGTTTTCAGTGTTTATTTTTTTATTGTTCCATTCCCAACTATGAATGTGTGAAGACTTTCAAAAATCAGCAAGCTAGCAAACCTGGAGAACTCAGGCCATTTCTGCACTAGACTGTTATAGCGCTATTATTTCACTTTCAACATCCTATGGAATCCTGGGGTTTGCAGTTTAGGGAGGGGCCGGCCGGCCCCTCCCTAAACTGCAAACCCCAGGATTCCATAGGATGTTGAAAGTGGAATAATAGTGCTATAACAGTCTAGTGAGGAAATGGCCTCAGTTAAATAAGACGATCCATACTGGTGCTGCTGAATCCGTTGATGCCATTGACAAGCAAGCATGCATGATAGGAACAGTACAAATGAACAGTTGGAAATGGCATCAGGTTCCTGCTGCAGAGGCCCATGTTCTGCTGCTGCCATGGGTAGCTAGAAAGAGGTACATTAGGTAGGTGCAGAGCAAGTAGAGCAGTAGTAAAGCCAGCATGTACCTGTGCATTCGGCAAATCATTGAAGAATAAAAGAAGACATGGCAGCATGACTTCATGGGGACATCATGACAACCCTGTCATGACAATCTTGCACCTCCTAGATATGTAGAACGACATATCCCTGATCCCCAGGGCTGACCCCAGATTTGAGGTTGCCCAAAGCCAACTGTCCTTTTGGACTTCTCCTATATCTGTGCCTCTTCCTTCCTTCCCATGACCTCTGGTGTGTTGAACAGGCAGGAATATTTTGAAAAATGCTGGGCAACCACGATTTAAATTTTCTACAAAGCCCTACAGTGGACCTCCTATTGAGACACTCTGAGGCCTTGCAGGAAATATAAATTGTGGTTGTCATTTACATTTCCCACTATACCCTGGAGCAACTTAGGCCATTTCCGCACGAGCCTGTTCTAGCGCTATGATTCCACTTTCAACATCCTATGGAATCCTGGGGTTTGCAGTTTCGGGAGGGGCCGGGCGGCCCCTCCCGAAACTGCAAACCCCAGGATTCCATAGGATGTTGAAAGTGGAATCATAGCGCTAGAACAGGCTCGTGCGGAAATGGCCTTAGCTGGGTACATTCTGAGGCGTTATGGGAAATTTAAATGGTGCCTCTAAGTTGTTCCATTGCAGTGTCGTACAGCGGGTGGGCAGGCCAGGTATTAGCAGTGAGGGTGAACTGGCATCTGCTGAAGCATGCTAGGTAATGGCACTGACCTCATCTGATGCCAGTGCTGAAGAGTCTTGTGAGGGATAAGCGAAAGGGTGCAGCCACACATTGGCATGGCCATGGCGTGGTAGAAATTAAGGCAGCACAAACTCTTCACAGATCAACAATAAAACAGCAAGGAGGAGTCTATAGCTGTGAAGATGTACTGGGATGTGAAGCTCTATAGAAGATAAATTATTTACACTGTGCTGAGTTCCCGCATCCACATCTTTAAAAGAGAAAAGAGTATTTAAAAAAAAAAACTGCTAAAAAAAAAAAAAGACTGATGGCACAAGAGAAATAAAAGAGTGAAGATCTGTCTGCGCCGCATTTCTAAAAGAAGGTTATGAAGGGAGGGAGGAGGCTGTAAAACGTCCTACATTTTATGTGACCAGAAAACCCAAATTCTTTAATTGAATTAAGTGGGAGAGATTTGCATGCCATGATTCAATCAGCGTGCTTCACACTGGCTTCAAAGTGTGTGTGAATGTGGGTGTGTAGGCTTTTTTTTAAATCACTTGGAATGCCTTTTTAGGAAATGAAGCAGTGGAAAGATGGGAAGGATTTGGTGAAGAGACTTGAATTCTGTGAAGAAACTCAGGCCATTTCTGCACTAGACTGTTATAGTGCTATTATTCCACTTTCAACATCTTATGGAATCCTGGGGTTTGCAGTTTAGGGAGGGGCCTGAAAGGGCCCCTCCCTAAACTGCAAATCCCAGGATTCCATAGGATGTTTAAAGTGGAGTAATAGCACTATAACAGTCTAGTGCAGAAATGGCTCCACTGTTGTATGTGTTTATGCATAAAAATCTATTCATGACTCCATGTCCCAAATATGGATTGCCCCTCTCTTACCTTAAATGGTATAGTTCACAATTCTACCATTTTAGGTTGCTGTTCTATGCAAACTCACTTGTGAATGAGGCGGTCTTAGTCCACACGTGCAGCAGAATTAAGCCATAAAGATCTGAGGTGGCAGATTAGACTATACTACTTCAAACTGCAGATGAGGTAGGCATCAGGGTCTCTTGTGTGGAAAAACTCCCAGCAGATAGAACACCAGCACAGTAGGGGTTCCGAATACTGTAAAGGCCCCAGATTCTGTCTGATCTTGGAAGCTAAGCAAGGTAGGCTCTGGTTAGTACTTGGATGGGACACCACCAACAAATACCAGGTGCTGCAGGCTATATTTCAGAGGAAGGGACTGGCCAAACCACATCTAAGTATTCCGTGCCCCTCAAAAAAACAATGAAATTCCGGGGATTGCCATAAATTCACAGATCATTTGAAGGCATGTGTGCACACACACAAACACGCACCAGGAGAAAGGGGGTGAATTAATTAACAGGAAGCGGAGTTCTCTCCCTAATCCAACTGTTATCGCAAAGATGAGCAACAGGTGCTCTTATCTCAAGTCTAAAATTGCATGGTTGATTCTAGCCTGAGGATTCTTACCATCTTGTTCTTTGGTATGTGTGGTAGAACAGGCTTCACATTGAATACAATGGGTTGAACAATGTAGGCATGGCCCTACTATTAGGCAAAGTGAGCCAACTGCCTCAAGTAGTAGATGCTGGGGGGGCAGCAGGGGCAACATGACCTCCCTGATATTCCTACCAAACTCCCCAGCCTTGTGGTATCTTTGAAGGCCAAACAATATGTGTCACAATGGCCTATTCTGTACACTCCCTGCAAACTGACCTGCTGCCCTCAGATGGAATGGTGGATCTTGTCTCATTGCCAGCATTGAGATGTGATTGAACTACCTGTCCAGGTAGCTTCTGTGCATGGAATAGAAACCTCGCACAGAATGGGTTCTGTATGCAACATTCTGTCCTCTGGTTCAGGCAGCAAAATATCTTGGGCAGCTCTAGAGCTGCTCATCTATCTTCTTCTTCTGTGTAATTTGTTGATTGTCACTGAGACTCTTCTTGCCAAGTGGACCTCAATGCACTCTTGGCATTCCCCTGAGAACTTCCTCTTTCTATCAGGATAGCTCCCTGGACAAACCGTGCCCCCTCACATGTGGCATTCCCAGTGTTGTGTGT
The DNA here is from genome assembly GCA_030412105.1 of Cyclura pinguis. Classification (NCBI taxonomy): domain Eukaryota; kingdom Metazoa; phylum Chordata; class Lepidosauria; order Squamata; family Iguanidae; genus Cyclura; species Cyclura pinguis. The sequence goes on from CM059604.1 coordinate 16,034,741, forward strand.
GGAGAAGCCCTTTTCATCCAAAGACTTTCAGTGTATAGTACGTGTGTTTATCTGCCACTGCTGTATTTGGTCTAAGACACAGGTGGCAAATCTTCTCCATAGCCAGTATTACACTTATGTAATGGTCACACTTTCAACATTATATATTTAACCACAAATAACAAGTGGTTTCTACTGTGTAATAGGAAGATTCAGCACAAAACCACCTCTATTACTTAGTGCCAAAATGCATCAGCCTTCCATAGTGCCTGGTCCCCTACGGCCCATCGAACAATGTCTCCAACTCCTGCCAACTGGCCAGCAGATCTAATTGGGCTGCAATGTTGTAATCACATTGAGAGCACAACTCAGTTCTAAAATGGGGACAGGCGGCAACATAATTTGATGGAGCCAGGGCGAAGAAAAACAATGATCGCTGTTGTGTGATGAACACAGAAATGAATGGGTTCCATTACCATACGAAGATAGACCTGAAGGTGTAGAGCAGACCAGTATAGGTTAGAAAGTAGGGTGTTGGGTTGGGATATAGGAGATTCAAGTTCAAGTCCCTACTCAGGCATGGAAGTCATTGCGTGTAACTTTAGCTAAATCTACCCAAGAGAGTGGCTGGGAGGATGGTATGGGGAGGAAAGCCACATACAACAGTGCTACTCAAAGCGGTGGTCCACAGATCAGCGCTGGTTCTTGAGCTGTCAGCTGCTAGTCTGCAACAAGTTTCCAGGAAGGAAAGAAGCAGTGGTAGCCAATGGGCACAAATACGGTACTCGTCCTTGGTGCATTAGGAAAAATATGTAATTGCGTGTCCCCTACATCAGGTAGCCTATGTAGCACTGAAGTACACCACCTTGAGCTCACTGGAGAATAAATGTAATGAATAAAAGGAATCAATCCATCTCTGGTTGGTAGAACTAGAGAATGAATGTCTAAGTGTGGTTTCTCCCACATTTGCTCACTTTGTTATTTTAAAGCATCATTTAATGCATCATTGGAGAAATTAAGCGGAGTAAACTGGGCCATTAATGTAACCCAGTCTGCCCATTCAGAAAGACCCTCTAGCGAAGATGAATTGGGACAATCTCTTCTTATTAAGACTCTTCACCTAATCAATCCGATTTTTCAACCCAGGAGAGCTGGCTTTTCTCTCCCTCATCTCAATTTGTTGATATTCATCATGGAAGCAATGGATATTCAACATGCCTAAATTTAAACTCTACATTCCTGTATTGTCCAAATCTGGTGGTATATAGTTCCACAGGCTACAATTTGACATATAAAGCAGAAAAGGAATTATTGTCAGAGTAGCCTTAGTGGTCATGTTGTACGCATGCTTGCTATAGTTTATGCCTAACCATCTCTTGGTAATGTTTGGCATAGATCCCTTATCAGTTTGGATTAAGAGTACATTCATTCTTGCCTTTAATAAAAATAGAATATCTTATCTGTCCATTTATTCTCATAGTTTCATTGCCAGCTGCATGATACGATGTAAAAAAAAATTATCAGAAGTGAATGAAGGTGGAACTACAGTTTACAGAGAAAGTCGCAGCAAGGTGCTGGCTATGACCTATGTTTATAACGTTATCTTTAATTGCACAGGCCAGAACTGAGGGATTTGGGGCAAGGCAACAGTTTACTGGAGAGCATGTGCTCTCTAAACGGAAGGGCCCAGGTTCAGTCCACAACATCTCCAGTACCTGATGAGTTGATCCCAGTCGGAATAGACAAAATTAGACTACACGGTCTCCTAGAAGCAGTTTCCTATGTTCCTAAATTCAGAGATGTGTTGATCATGAAGACTGAGAAATACTAACTTTGGCTTAGGAAAAAAGATAAATAGGTTGTAAACACAGATGCTTAAATAACCACATACAGCAGGAAGGGGCAACATGTGGCCATCCAGATGTTGTGGGACTGCAACTCCCATCAGCGGTGATGAAGGGCAAAGGGAGTTGCAACCCAACACCTGGAGGGTCACACATAACTCACATCTGCTGTCGAGAGTGCTAGAGCTTTTTCACAACGTACACCCTGAGCTTGTCCCTAGCTGCACCGACACACTCCTGTGCTCAGGGGGCATGAGAGAGAGGAAGAGAGAGGAAAAAAGAGAAAGCAGAGAGAGAGAGGGAGGGAGGGAGGGGGAGAGAGAGAGGTGGGGGAGAGGAACATGGATTAACCCAGGAAAGGTATGGCTGACAACACTCATTTCCTACAATCTCAGCAGCACCTTTTCCACTGCCAGGGGCTCTATCCGTGCCCAGTTCATTTGGATGTTAAATGCTTCCACATGAGTGTGATTTCCCCCAGGCCAGGCAGGCCTGTCGGCGTGCAGAAGAAAAGTCTGAAGGTGAGTCACCCCATTATCATCCCTGCAAACTCAGAGAGAGTGTTGAGCCTGATCAAATATGACAAGGGCTCCAGAAATATGACTTCTGAATCCCTTCGTGGAACAAGCCTCCCTCCACGAATGTAACCTCAGCAGACACCACCTGGCTCCTTTCGACTCCTCCGTGGCTCCGGAGCAAGAGCATCTTCACCCAGCGGCGCTCCCTTGAACTCTTCAGCCCCGGCTCCCTCCATCTGCCTCCTCCCGTCGCACATCAGTCTCTTCTTTTTGCTCCCAACGCCTGCATTTATATCCCCATCCACCCGTTCCCCCATCTCCCGATCTGGTCCTCCATCTTTCCCAGCGCACCCCCCCGTCACTGCCAACTTCCTCCCTCCCCTCCCCTCTCCTCCGTGCCCTTCAGTTCCCCACCTCGCTGCCCATCTTCACCTCTTCCGACCTCTTCGTTCCCTCTTGCTTGTCTCCGAGTGCCTCATCCGTTCCCATCCCCTCTTCATTTCTCTCTCTCGCATGCTCCCTCCTTGCCTTGCCTTATCTGCCCCAGAGTCCCGACTTACCCCTCCATTCTCGTTCTGCCCTTCTCTCTCCATCCACCCTCTTTTCTCCCCCCCCCCATCTCCATCCACCTCTTGGCTTCTTTGGACCACCACTTTCTCGGCTCCCCCTCCTGATTTCCTCCCCTCTTCCCCGGCATCCTCCAATTTTCTCCCCCTCTTGCTCCCCCCCCCGGCCAATCTTCCCATCCCTCCTGACTGCTCCCTAACCCACCCTTCCACCCAGATCTTCGCGCCCAGGTGCCTCCGCTCCATCCATTTTAAACCCCGGCAATTCCAGCCCTTTCCTCCTTTTCCCCCAGCATCTCTCCTTCCTTCCTTCCCTCCCTCTCTCCCATCAGCACCAGTCCCTCCCTCCCTGTCCCTTTTCTTCAAGCATCCTTCCTCCTCCGCTGCTTCGCTCTCCTCCACTTTCCTTCCCGGAGGCTCTTCCCGATTTCCCCCAGTCCCTGCCGCCCACGGCGCCTCCTCTTCCCCTCCGACCCCCCTCCCTGCTCGAATCTAAGCCCCCCTTGCCACGGGAACTCACCTGCTGGTACCCCCAGTCCTCCGGGGCAAACTCGCTCCCCACGGGCTCAAACTGGAAGTTGATGTGCGGCGCCTGGTGCAGCAGGAAGGTCCACCAAGAAGCCCGGTACCCCTGGGGGGACCCCATCGCTCCTACACGGGGGCACCCCAGCGCCGCTCACCGCGCTGGACGCCGGCCACCCATGCTGGCACGGGGAGGGAGGTCGGGGAACGTGTGGAGCCAGGCGGCGCGGAACATCGGGGCTTAGCCGCACGGGATCTTGTGGGGGGCGGGGGGAGCGGGTGCGGGAGAACGAGGGGGGCCGGCGCCGGGGCGGACGACGGGGGAGGGCAGAGCGCCGTCTGGCGAGCGCCCCTTAGCGTCGCTGCTCCGTCTTCGGCGAGCCCTTGCCTCCCTTCGCCCCCGGAGAGAGGCCGATGGCGCCCCCAAGTGGACTTAGCCGTCCAGGCAAGTAAATCGGGGCATCGCAAATTGGATGTGCGAAAGCGGCGAGCGCTTGCGGCTCACCGGACCGTATCTGAAACTTCTCGGTTGTTCTCGTCCACTGCATTGCATTCCGCAAGGATTTGGGGGGGCTGCAGCTCAGTCGAAATGCGGGTGTGGTGGAATTGAGAGAAAAGATCTTATAAAAATGGTGACATTTGGAGTTCTTTTAACCAACCCCTCTGCATAGACAAGGGCCTCAAAACCAATTGCTTTTAAAATTTTAAGAAGACTGTGTTTCCCCTTCCTTCCTTTGCACACTTAGGGTTTTTTGGGGGGAAGGGGTAGGTACTTATTAAGCCACTGTTGCTATGCTTTGTTTCAGGGAACCTCACGTTTCTTCCGAAACATAAGACAGGCACACAACACTCTGTTCCATCTTCTATTACGCAAGTCCATGGCATAGCGGTTTTTACTATATGGGGATCAAGCCCTGTTGACCATAATGAACAGGTCGCTTCACACCAGCTAAGAGATTTGGCTTTGGGATTAGGCCCCTCCCTGAACTGCAAACCCCAGGATTCCATAGGATGTTGAAAGTGGAATAATAGCGCTATAACAGGCTAGCACGGAAATGGCCCACATTTCTAAAACTGCATTTTAGAAAATGCATTTCTTGCATCCGGTTTGCAAATCCAGTTCTGCTGGGGTTGCTGTGTGGAAATGACAGAATGAGCATTGCAGGTACTATGGGTTCTTGTTTCTGAATGTCTCCTTAGTAAAGGGCAGTAACTCTCCCACCCCCTCTCACTCAGCCCCTTTGTTTTTTTTAAGAATTGATCATAGAATCATAGAGCTGGAAGAGACCCCAGGGGCCATCGAGTCCAACCCCCTGCCATGCAGGAACACCCATCAAAGCATTCCCACCAGATAGCCATCCAGCCTCTGCTTAAAAACCTCCAAAGAAGGAGACTCCACCACACTCCGAGGCAGCAGATTCCACTGCCGGACAGCCCTGACTGCCAGGAAGTTGTTCCTGAGGTTCAGGTGGAATCTCCTTTCCTGCAGCTTGAATCCATTGCTCCTTGTCCTGGTCTCTGGAGCGGCAGAAAACAAGCCCTCTCCCTCCTCTACATGGCATCCCTTCAAATATTTAAACATAGCTATCATGTCCCCTCTTAACCTTCTCTTCTGCAGACTAAACATACCCAGCTCTCTAAGTCTATCCTCATAGGGCATGGCTTCCAGGCCCTTCACCATTTTGGTCGCCCTCCTCTGGACCCGCTCCAGCCTGACCATGTCCTTCTTGAATTGGGGTGCCCAGAACTGGACACAGTATTCAAGATGAGGTCTAGCCAAAGCAGAGTAGAGTGGTACCAGTACCTCCCTCGATCTAGACACCATACCCCTATTGATGTAGCTGAGAATTGCATTGGCTTTCTTGGCTGCCGCATCACACTGCTGACTCATGTTCAGCTTGTGGTCTATTAAGACTCCTAGATCCCTTTCACACGTACTGCCATCCAGCCACGTGTCCCCCATCCTATATTTCTGCATTCCATTTTTTCTACCTAAGTGTAGGACCTTACACTTCTCTCTGTTGAATTTCATTTTGTTAGCCTTGGCCCAGCTCTCCAATCTATCCAGGTCATTTTGAATTTTGATCCTGTCCTCTGGCGTATTAGCAACCCCTCCCAATTTGGTGTCATCTGCAAATTTGATGAGCATGAAATCTCCTTTCCTGCAGCTTGAATCCATTGCTCTTTGTTCTGGTCTCTGGAGCAGCAGAGAGCAAACCCGCTCCCTCCTCTACATGACATCCCTTCAGATATTTAAACATGGCTATCATCTCCCCTCTTAACCTTCTCTTCTGCAGACTAAACATACCCAGACCCCTAAGCTGTTCTTCATAGGGCATGGCTTCCAGACCCTTCACCATTTTGGTCTCCCTCCTCTGGACACATTCCAGCTTGTTGACATCCTTCTTGAACTGAGGTGCCCAGAACTGGACACAGTATTCCAAATGAGGCCTAACCAATGCAGAATAGAGTGGTACCATTACCTCCCTCGATCTAGACACCATACTTCTACTGATGTAACCAAGAATCGTGTTGGCTTTTTTGGCTGCCGCATCCCACGGCTGACTCATGTTCAGCTTGTGATCTACCAAGACTCCTAGATCCCTTTCATATGTACTGCTATCTAGCCACGTGTCCCCCATCCTATATTGGTGCATTCTATTTTTTCTGCCTAAGTGTAGGACTTTACATTTCTCTCTGTTGAAAGAATGATATCTGATGTCTCCAATAGTTGTGCCTCTCCTGCTGGCTAAGAGAGGCAGGCAATGGAAACACCACTGGGGGTGTGGGAATCCACTCTTGAATTTACCACTACTCTTTCACAGCTTCTCCATGTTGTACAGGGCTGGACCCTTAAGCGGTTTGATGCAAAAAAAAAAAGTCAGTATGATTCTAGGCTACATCAATAGGAGTATAGTGTCTAGGTTGGGGGATGTAATAGTACCATTCTATTCTGCTTTGGTCGGACCTCACCTGGAATCCGGTGTCTAGTTCTGGGCACCACAATTCAAGAAGGATATTGACAAGCTGGAATGTGTTCAGAGGAGGGCGACCAAATGGTAAAAGGCCTGGAAACCATGCTGTATGACAAGCGGCTTAGGAGACCGAGTGTGTTTAGCCTGGAAAAGAGAAGGTTAAGAGGTGATACGATAGCTATGTTTAAATATTTGAAAGGATGGGTCAAGCTTGTTTTCTGCTGCTCCAGAGACTAGGATATGGAGGAATGGATTCAATCTACAGGAAAAGTGATTCCACCTAAACTTTAGGAAGAATTTCCTGACGGTAAGAGCAGTTTAACTTCGGAATACACTGCCTCCGATTATGGTGGAGTCTTCTTCTGTGGAGGTTCTTAAACAGAGGCTGGATGGCCATCTGTCAGGAATGTTTTGATGGTATATTCCTACATGGCAAGGGCTGAATTCAGTGGCCCTTGTGGTCTTTTCCAGCTCTATGATTCTATGATTCAGTGCTGGTAAAGCTTTAGTACAATTTAGAGCTGCTCTGGGAAGACTGAAGGTAAACTCATGAATGGATTGACTCCCCCATGATGGTGATGGTCCTACTTTCCCCCCACCTCTGGGACTCAAGGTGGCTTAGAAAAGTTAAAACAGATAACAGATAAATGTTGACATCATACAAAGGTTAAAAACTATCTATTAAGTTAAATACCATTTATAAGCATACCTTTAAAAAAACAACAACAAATAGACAACTCAGCACATTATTAAACACCCTTTCCTACGGGTCATTGAGAAGAAATGCCCTTTCTTTGCAAAGGGCTGTTGAAACAAAACTGCACCTAGCTAGAGAAGGATAAGAGATTCTAGCACACCAATGGCACGACTTTTCTGTGGTGATGGGAGCACGTGCTCCTATGAAGCAAGAGGCTATACTGATGCAGTGCCACTGGAAGGGTCTACTATGTCAGACAGGCTTTTGCTGAGGAGCCAGACTAAGGCCATTTCCACCCTAGACTGTTATAGTGCAATTATTCCACTTCCAACAGCCTATGGAATCCTGGGGTTTGCAGTGGAAACCCCAGGATTCCATAGGATGTTGAAAGTGGAATAATCACACTATGACAGTCTAGTGAAGAAATGGCCTAAGTGTGCCAAACAGCTACTGGGCAGCAGCAGTACTGGCTGTGTGTGTGTGTGTGTGTGTGTGTGTGTGTGTGTGTGTGTGACACTGGTGGAGGATCTCTCAGAGACAATGGCAATGGGATTATAACTAATGCTTATTAGTATTGCGCAGAAGGAGGCACAATAAACCCCCTTGGAATGTCTTTTACCATGAAAACCCTGTGACAAGACAATCCAAATGAAACAAGAGATAGTGCCAAAATATGAGACTCCCTTGGCACCTGTGCGGCCATACACAGTGTGGTAAATCTGAAGAACACTTCAGTTCAGTTCCGATACAAGTCAGTAGCATGCAAATGGGCCTCCATCCATTGTTGCTGGAAACAGACCCCTCTAATAAGAAAAACTTCAGATATTAATTAGTGAGTTATATGGTAGAATCAGAATGTCCCAGAAATGCTTCATTTTCTTGGGATTCCTAAGAGCTTAATAATACTGCAGCTTCTAAAATTCTCCTTGACTGACTATATTTTCCCTTCAGCATGGCTGTATCTTACTTCAGTCTTATGGCCACCCTCTGACCTTTACAATCAGGAGGATTTTTGGAGTTGCTTGGTTTTCTGTACACAGGGATCAGTTAGATAGGGAAAGGCACCTCAAAGCTTCCTTGAGATGCATATGAGAAAGATTTCAGTTTTGTTAGTCACTGATCTGTGGCCAAGATGAACCTGCAGAAAAGGGACAGATTCGACGTGCACTGAAAATAAGTCAAACTAGTGATGCTTTATTTATGTATTAAAATATTTATATCTTGCCTTTTATCTGAAGATTTCATGGTGGCATACAATACTGACAAATTTTTAAATATTGTAAATAACTGCTATACAGTCATCCCTCCACATTCACTAGGGTTAGGGGCACGGGACTCCAATGAAAGTGGAAAAACTGTGAATAACTCTGGGCCTTCCCAAACCATATCTAACACGCAAAAAAGTATGATCACCATATTCAACCCACCATGGATTCCTTTGAGGCACCAGGGTTCCTTCACAAGGCAGAAGAGGTGACAGCAAATAATCTGTGAATAATCAAATCCACAGAAGTGAAATCCGCAAATGTGGAGGGCTGACTGTAATCTTAAAAGGCTAATAATATATTAAACAATTAAGAAATTAAATGACATTAAAAACATTAAAACAGTTGAATCTAGTTTAAAATGAATTGAACTCTTGTGTATGGGAGGGGTTTGTAAAATCGATTAGGCCCCAAAAGCTTTCATAAACAACCATGTTTTTACCTGGCACCTAAACAGCCACAGCGTTGGCACCAGTTGGGCATCCAAGGGAAGGGTGTTCCATAACTGAGGTGCCACAGCAGAGAAGGAGCTCTCCCATGTCCTCACGCAGCACATTACTCTGACTGATGAGGCACAGGGGAGAATCCCTCCAACAGACCTTAAATCTTGGGCAGGTCCATATACAGAGAGGGGCTCGATACCTTCAGGTATCTAGTAAGTATCAAGCAATATGTGTGTACAGATGTATGTATGTATGCATGCATGCATGCATGTATAAAATCAAGAGGCTGTTACCTCACTGGTAAACTCTGTCCCAAGGTCTACAGTTTTGATATTAAAATATGATTCAATGTGCCTGAGAGGTCCCCCGGATGAGCACGTAGGCAGCAATGGTCGAACGATCGAAAATCCCCGTCACGTAGCCCCAGGAGACCTCAAGCTGTGAAAGCCCACAGTAAACGAAAGATCCTCAGCCACTGAGGAGCCAACTTGAGGAGATTAGCATCTTTTCCCCAAGTTGAGCACCATTAGCTATAAAATCCTATCAGGCAAGGACCATCTACATAAAGTCACACCACAACCCAATGCAACTGAAGATCCTGAAACTTTTGCAACACCTAGTGATCTCATCATACAAAAGGAGTTGCCATCGTGGAACTTCTTTTCCGTTGTAACACCCATTGTTCTCCCTGGGAAAGGACTAGCCCTCCAGGTACCTTTTCCCCTACAAATAGTCCCAGTTTTTGAGTGTTTCTTTGGATCACTCCTGGTCATCCCAGCAGACTGTTTCTCCATCCGTTGAGTAATCCCCTCAGCCCTCTCCATGCTGAGCTGTTTTTCCCGGACCAAGGACTTCAGGAAAAGGTGCAGTATTACCCCAGCTACAATCCCTTCAATATTTCCACTATCCAGTTTCCTCTCTTTTGCTTCTTAATAGGTCTTCAGTGAGTGTGTGAGTGATTGCGTTGGTGCATGAGATTTTCATTCAATAAAATCATTTATTAGACATCTTCGTTTGGTTTTTGACTTGGCCCGGCCCCATGAAAACTGTGTAAAAAGACCCCGCTAGGTTACCCTGCATTGCTGTTGCTCATGCTCTGGCTAGTTTCCATTCCCCATCACATGGAGCACATTGAGGTGTCCCCAAGGGACCCCAGAAATCAGGGTAACAAGCCTATAAATTGACATTTGAGGTAAACTGGACAGGACCAAGGAACCTTTTGCTTCAGGATGATTCATTGCCTGGGCACAATAAACGTGTAATGATGTCACACCCTTAAAATGAGGTTAGAGCAGATCTCAACTACCACAAATGGGAGGAAAATGACAGCTGATTGAAAGGGAAATATTGTGCACAAAAGGGCATTTGAAGAAGGGTACAGTTGGCATGTAAACCCCACACTCAAATTCAGAGCAGGAGGCCTTGGTTCTAACACAACACAGATATCCTGAATATCTCTGAAGCCAGATGGAAGATCAAGAACAAGTGGCATGCAATTAATTCCTGGATATAAAATCTACAAAAATGAACGGAGAGTTGTGGAAAATGGACATAGAATCCAATATACTTAAAATCTTGAGAGGAACAAAATCCTGCACACAATCACTTGCTGTGGAAAATAGCAGCTCAACCCTTCAATAATTTAATACTAGGGACATACTTTTTCATAACACAAAGATGCTGGAACTATCCAATGAAGCTAGTGGGAAAGGAATAAGATGGTACTTTGTCATGCAGTGCATAGTTATAGAATTTGCTGCCCATAGGATACAAAAGAGGATTAGACAAATTTAAGGAAGATAAGACTATCAGTGGTGACCAGTCTTGCTAGCTATATACTATCTCCACCATCAGAGGCACGATGCCTCTGAATGCCAGTTGCTGTCATGCCTTACCTGGAGGAGGCTGCCTTGAATGATGATAAAGAAGAGTGCAAGCTGGATAATCCCCTGCTGGAGCCAGAGGAAGCTGGCAGCCTTGTGGTAACAAAGGTGGAGCCCAGTCCAGCCAGGCAGCACCTTCAGATTTCAAGGAAGAGATGGAGGCTCAGCATCCTGTCGTACCTCAACAGTTAACGCACAGGGAACAGAAACACAAGAGATGCTCAGTCTTAAGTAAACTATGCTGAACTAATGAGGCCACTTGGGCTAATTTATTGATAGCCATCATGGTGTAGTGGCTTGACCATTGGACTCTGACCCTGGAGACCAGGGTTTGATTCTCTAATCCACCATGGAAACCCACTGGGTGACCTTGGAAACATCACACACACTCAGCCCCCAGAAAAATCCATGATATGTTTGCCTTAGGGTCTCCATACGTGAGAAGCGACTTGAAGAAACACAGCAATTGCAACAACAATAAATTAGATCTGGCAAAACCACCTCTGAGTATTCCTTGCCTAAGAAAACCCTACGAAATGCATGGCGTCACCTTAAGTCACCAGGCAACGTGAAGATATACACGCATATGCACAAATTAGCTCAGTCAAAGCCATTCTGGTATTTGTGGACAATAGGTTCAACACTTCCTCATACCGCGCGGACATCCTTGCCTCTGACCTTTGGCTTAAATCTGGCCTAGGCCCCTCCCAGACCCCTCGATGTCTCCCCCCCCCTCAATTTTTGGACAGAAAAAAAATCTATGTCCACTCCTGGAAACTTCTAGAAATGGTAGTTTTGCACTAAGGCAAGGCCACCCCTGTGTCTAGTTTAAGCCCACCCCAGCAAGCCCCTTAAAGTGAACATCTGATCGCTTCTGCCTCTGATTTTGGGAGGGCTTAAAAAAAAAGAGCTGATGTGTCATGTCGTGGGTCCTGTGGAAAGAAAATCAATCCATACTCACAACAAAGTTGTCCGTGACTGGTGTAAGCTGATGCTTGGATGATAATCCTGCTCACTATTCCAGAGTTCCCAAGGAACCTTTCGGTATAGATAGAAGCACATGAACACCCAGTCTAAGGAGGCCAATCTAATATTGTTTTCATATTCGAAGGACTTCTTCCTAGAAACCATGGCGGAGCCATAATCCTCTCCCCTAGTGCAGTTGGAGCCGGTGGCCTAAATCCAATCGCTTATCCCAACCAGCATAGGCCCGTTGGAGCAATGGGCTTCAGATAAGCATGAAATTATCATCCAGTAATTGATTCAGTGCATCTATCTGCACTAGTTGTGACTAGCAATTGGATTTAGGCCAACGGTTTCTGAAACCAGACATGTCCCCTTTAGTTATAACGAGTGGCATCTCCGAGAAGAGGCTGAGCCAGCTCTCTTCACATGACATAGGATCACAGAATCATAGCTAGCTCTCTTCACACGGCATTGTGATCGGGATGTTTCCAAACTGAAATTCAGGCAGGTTTGTGCGTATGGTGTGCTTAGACACAGATTCTTTCAGTAAAGAAAATCTCAACATCTTTTTCCTGTCAATGTCATGATAAGTTAGAGATCTGGAGAAAACACACCACCTTTCACATGTGTTGGGAGTGGAACAGAAATGTAATTTGCTATTTTGTGGGATGTGTGGCAGAACCCCTATTAAGACGGGTCCCACAGCTCCAGCCCTTGAGCTCCTATCACTCACCTTGCTCTTTTACCCTCAGGATCCATCCCTGGCTCTGATACTTAGGCCTCAAGGTGACCACTATACTAGACAAGTGGCTGTGTTGATCAGTGGGTTCAGTATGGTAAAACATGACCAGTTCTCCTTAACAATTATTAAAATGAAATGTCCAGGCAAGAGATGTACAAAATAAGAACAGTAAGCAAGTAACCAAGATGGGTCCATTTGATCAGGCTACTATTTCAGCCCAACTGACAACAGGGACTGAGAAGATGTTCCCTTTTGGCCAATGGTAATTTTGTGTGCGAATCTTCCCTAATCTGATTCAGGGCCCAATCCAGTTCTGTGCTTCACCTAGGAAGGCACGGGAAGACTGATGCTTCAGTCTATCCTGACAACACTTTTCCCTTGCACTCTCTCCACTCCCCAAAATCCCATTCAGATCTTCTCCATTTCTCTCCTCCTAACTAGCCCTCACACTGTACTTCTGACTCCCTATTTCATCTTCCCTCTACCAACTTTTTAGCAGACAAGACTTTAGGTTATATATCCCACAGGCTCCCTTTCATAGCATTGGCTAATTCTAACCAGACTTCCCCTGATTTTCACTCCACAGGTGTTTTTTCTCTTGCTACTAGAGAAGAATCAAAGAAATGCGGAGTAGGAAGGTGCCCCAAGGAGTATATCACCCAATCTCCTGCTGATGCAAGAATTCATCATTGAAAGGGATCTAGGAGTCTTCATAGACCACAAGCTGAACATGAGTCAGCAGTGTGATGCGGCAGCCAAGAAAGCCAATGCAATTCTCGGCTGCATCAATAAGAGTATGGTGTCTAGACTGAGGGAGGTACTGGTACCACTCTACTCTGCTTTGGTTAGACCTCATCTTGAATACTGTGTCCAATTCTGGGCACCCCAATTCAAGAAGGACATGGTCAGGCTGGAGCGGGTCCAGAGGAGGGCAACCAAAATGGTGAGAGGTCTGGAAGCCATGCCCTATGAGGATAGACTTAGAGAGCTGGGTATGTTTAGTCTGCAGAAGAGAAGGTTAAGAGGGGACATGATAGCCATGTTTAAATATTTGAAGGGATGCCATGTAAAGGAGGGAGAGGGCTTGTTTTCCGCCGCTCCAGAGACCAGGACAAGGAGCAATGGATTCAAGCTGCAGGAAAGGAGATTCCACCTGAACCTCAGGAAGAATTTCCTGACAGTCAGGGCTGTCTGGCAGTGGAATATGCTGCCTCGGAGTGTAGTGGAGTCTCCTTCCTTGGAGGTTTTTAAGCAGAGGCTGGATGGCCATCTGTCGGGAGTGCTTTGAGGGTATTCCTGCATGGCAGGGGGTTGGACTGGATGGCCCATGTGGTCTCTTCCAACTCTACATTTCTATGATTCTATGATTCTATGATTCATAGCCAAAGGTCCCTCGATAGGTAGCTATGTGGCCTCTTTTTACATAATCCCAAGGTAGGAAAATCTAGAACCTTCCAAAGAAGTCTGTTTCACTGATGAATAGCTCATAGTCAGATAGTTCTTCCTAATGTTTCTTTTTTGATATCTCCTTTCTTGTAGGAGGAGGAATGCTACAGCACCAGCAGCAAGCCATGCACTAATTTTAAAATGTGTAGGGGAGGAAGAGGTTGTTCTTATTTTATTTTATTTTATTTTATTTCATTTATATCCCTCATTTTCCTCAGCCCTGAGACACAAGGTAGCTCACAAGAGTTAAAAGAGATACAGCTAAAAGTGTATAAACTACAGACTTGGGCTTAGTTCAAAGCAAGGTGAATGGAAGCACATGAAAAGCACTGATTTGACGACTGCGGGAGCCCCTTTCTGAAAGAGTCCACAGAGTGAACAGCATGTGTGTATGTGCCTTTAAGTCACCTGTTGACTTATGGCAACCCCATGAATATCATAATGTTTTCTTAAGCCAGGAACACTCAGAGGTGGTTTTGCCGTTTCCTTCCTCTGAAATATAGCCCACAGTACGTGGTATTCATTGGCGATCTCCTATCCAAGTACGAGGAAGGGGTGGCCCTGCTTAGCCTTCAAGATCAGACAGGATCTGATGCCTTTAGGCCTCTCCAGAATGAACTACAACCCTAATAAAGGCCAGTGTTCTCTGTTGCCACAGATCGTTTGAGCTTGCTAGTGAGTGAAGTCTTCAGAGTATAGTTTGGGCACCACAAAGAGCTGTCCAGGGTCCTGTACTGAATAGGAAATCCTCTCTTGGTCTCTCCCCTCTCCATCCCACATTTTCCACTCTGACTTAAACCACCATTCCTTATTGCTGTTTTGAAAACTTGGAAATACTAATGGAAATTCAAGTGTAATCACAGTGCTATAATTGTGTAGTGTGGAAAGGCTCCTAGGTTGACACTAGCTGAAGTTCCTTCTGCGTACCACTAGGTGGCATGAGCCACCAGCAATCCAGTAGATCTACCAAACATGACGCCGTACAGAGAACAGGCGAATAATCTTTGCGTACACTCTTTAGAAGAAAAGCAGGCCTGAATCCCACTGACAGTCCCAACTGGAGTAAAACCATTAAATCAATAAGATTTACCTGCAATTTGACTCGTCATTCAACAATTGATTCAGTGGGTCTACTCTATGTGAGACAAAGTAGCAGGATTCAAGCTGCAATTTTTTGCAAGAGGCTCAATTTAAGCACAAATCCAGTCTGTATCAATTGGTGTGTATTTCCATGCATGTACAACTCATGAAATTTTTCTGAGCAATGAGGATGCAGGGAAACTATAAGCTTGTTACTGAAGACTTGGCCACTGGGAATCTGATGCACTGTTTCACTGCCGTCTGGCTTTTGAGATGTGATTTAGGGTTATGCATAAAACCTGAGCTTTTAACTGAGGTGAACTGGGCCCACAGGCCATGCGTTTCTGATGCTAGTATACTTCATAGCTGTATCAATGGGGTGTAAGTCAAACCTAAACAAGATTCTTTTTCCTACAGAGCTTTCAACACAAAATATCTATATGCCTCCCTACTGACCATGTGGCTACCAAAGAGCATGACCACTGTCTACATTAGCCTCAGAAGGGCTTGACTTATGTGAGAAATGTGTGAGGAGAATGTGAGGAAATGATGAGGATCATGGCCATTTCCACACTAGACTGCTATAGTGCTAATATTCCACTTTCAACATCCTATGGAATTCTGGGGTTTGAAGTTTAGGGGGGGCTCCAAGGCCCCTCCCTAAACTGCAAACCCCAGGATTCCATAGGATGTTGAAAGTGGAATAATAGCACTGTAACTGCCTAGTGTGCAAATGGTCCACATCTCTATGATCCTCCTCATTTCCTCACACCTTTCTTGAACATATAAGCAATGGTACTGCCAGCAGAGATTAAAGGATGCCTTTCTCTAAATGTATTACTGACTACCTTATGTACACTTGGAGACCATTTTCTTCTGCTACTCCCCTCTAGTTAAAGCAAAATACATGTGTTTTGCTGCCTGCTGCTCTCGTGATGTATTTGCCTCACCCACAGTTGTACAGTAGTAAGTTCCGAAACACAAGCTTTCGTCATGGGCAGTCCCTACAGCAACACCCTAAAGAAGAATCCAAACATTAGGCAGCCTGGTTGATCCAAATCAGTACATCAGTTCTAAACATATTCATTTCCATTAGAAGCTGGTCCTTGACAAATCTAGTGGGTTTCCATTGCCCATTTAAGACTGAGCTGTCCTAAAATGCTTTGGATTACAACAACAACTCATAAAAATATATTCTTATAGAGACTTCCCCTTGTTGCTACCACTAGGATTAGAGAGGAACTCAGAAGGCACAAGGCAGTCCAGGGGCAGTTGGGGGTGCAGATAATGTCTTCTAATGAAAGAGACCATTTCTGCACTATTATTCTACTTTCAATATCCTATGGAATCCTGGGGTTTGCAGTTTATGGAGGGATCTCAAAGGTATTGAAAGTGGTATTGAAAGCCTCAAAGGTATTGAAAGTGGAATAATCGCACTATAACAGTCTAGTGCAGAAATGGTGAGAGTCTTCCGGCTGAGACCTTGTAAGCACTGGTTTCACAACATCCCAGCTTACCCACTTTTTCTGAAATGAAGAGGGTGGATCTCTTCCTCTTTCACTTCTCCAACTAAGGATACATGATCATGGGTCTGCATTCCTGAAGGACTAAATTTAGCTCAGCAAGAATGCACCAGGCTGTGTCTACTGTGTCTCCCCATTCACTCTGCCTCCACCAGACTAAGAATCACACTCACAACAACTTGTTTGACTGGAAAGAAGACACTGGTGTTTACAACCAAATGCCATGTGAAGACAAGAACTGGTCAAAAAAGTGTGTGAGGAAGGGTAGTTGTTGCTGTGTGCCTTCAAATTGTTTCTGACTTATGGCAGCCTAAGGCAACTATATCATTTTTTTAGGAAGATTGGTTCATTACTTTCCTCTGAAGCTGAGAGAGTGTGACTTGCCTAAGGTCACTCAGTGAGTTTCCATGGCTGAGCAGAAATTTGAACCCTGCAGGTTACCAATTCTTTAAATTAATCCCAGTTCCCTTGATCCTTAATTTAACATTGTGGGATTGCTCTCTTTCAAGAAATGTGCCAAAAACTGCTGGCCACCTAGTCAAGTCTAACCTTCATCCTGCCTGAAGAGAAACGAAGTCGTAGCAAACAACTTTGGGAACTGGTTGGATTCTGATGTGCTAGAATCACAGAATATGGCGTAGCCTCCTAAACATTTAGTCTTTGCAGTGGCCTCCAAATGATGCTCCATAGCAAGTATACCAGACTGAGCTAGAAGGATGAACTGGTCTAATATCATCCAACTGTTGGAAGATTAGACCATTTCACCCTTCTGTGACAAATATCCTTACAAACCAGGGGAATAGAGTTTGGGGGAGGGGGAGGCAGAATGTCATGTCATATTTCTCCTAGACATGTAGTTGTTTGTGGAATGGGAGTGGGCATGTGTAGGTATGTAGAATCTGCTGAGTGTGACAGGGAACAGTGGGAATATAATTGAGTATTAGTAGAGGCCAAACTCTTAGAGATCAAATGATTAGCATTGTTTATTGGCTGGTGCAGTGAATAGCATTTAACCAGCTTAGATAAATAACATTTGTTGTTGTGTTCAAATGATAGCAATCAGAGAGCGATATGCAAGGATTAGGCTAGAGGTTCCGATGGTGGGAGTTAAAGTTAGAATATCAAAGACCAGACAGGAAATTCTAAAGATCAAAGTAACTGATAGAGAAGGGTAGTTTCAGCAAAAGAAAACCAATTTGGAAAGGGGTGTGTGTGTAAACCTGGAGGAACTGCCAATGGACAGTGTTAATAGATAATGATAGGTTATTGTGTTTTACTATATAACAAAGTGGATGATGCAAGGTATTAACTCCAGCAACATTTGTTTAACTAGCCTCTTGTGTTCCAGTAAACATCGTGGAAATTATGTGTGTGTTTTCTTGAGCAACGCAGAGTAGCAATTTTTGACAATTAGACACTAAGCATACACTAAGCTTAATGGAGTTTTACAGCGGTACTTCTACATAGACTACAATACACTATTTCAACACACATCCAGCAGACCAACACATAGCGGGGCCATGCATCCTGACAGCAACTGATCTCCTTTAACCTCCATATTATCACAGATGTGAATTTTGGAACTGCTTACTTCCTTGTCAGTGTACATAGCTGCCACACAGTAAGGGATGTGGTTTTTCAGGAAGCGTAGGGAAACTGATGTTGCTAAATGATGTTGCAGAGAAGTTGTACATTCTGAGAAAGAAGTGAGTTGCACAAGCAGTATTGTATGTGACAAACTGCAGCTTCCGACCAACAGCTAGCTCCAAGAGGCACCAGAGGTGGGAGCAAACTGGACATTGCTGGCCACAGAACCCTCACCATGAGGGTCTCTTTCAACATCCTCTTTCTTGGTGAGTATTTTAAAAGCAGAGGCTGGATGGCCATCTGTCAGGAGTGCTTTGATGTGTGTTCCTGCATGGCAGGGGGTTGGACTGAATGGTCTCTTTTAACTCTATGATTCTATGATTCTAAGAGTTCATGAGATCAAAGCATCTATAAGAGCAGGATGGGAAAATCAGAAGCCTAGCATGTTGTTTGTTGTTCCTCAGATAACCCTAATGGAATAATCATATTCTTTCCAGGCTGTTGGCTGACTAGACAGTGGCAGATATCCACAGGTAAGCAGCTGCAGACAAAAACTTAAGTAGCTTGGGTCCAGGCTGCCAGACCATATTTTCTTTTATGAGCCTGCCCATGACCTTCACAGACACGTCTGCTAGGGATGCAAGACAGAGACTTCTTGGTGACTGCTCCCTGGTTCTGGTACTCTGTTCCAAGGGAAGCTAGAGTGGCCCACTCCTTGCTGTCCTTCCATCAGCAGGCAAAGACCTTTATTAAAAATTATATATATATACATATAGATAGATAGATAGATAGATAGATAGATAGATAGATAGATAGATCTGGTTTTTGATGAATGAATGTTTTTAAAGGAAGGCCTTTTAATAGGGTGCTTTACTGCTTTTAAACTATTTTTTTATTATTTGCAATTTATGTTTTAAGTAATTTCTAATGATATTGACAATTTAGTGGTAGTAACACTTTAATATTTGCATGATTTAGATATGTTTGTTTTAATCTGTAAACCTCATTAAGTCTGAGTTTGAGAAAAAGTTTTTAAGACTGGGGTTGATGGGTGGGGGAAGAATAAGAATTAAGTGCCATGCTCCTCCATATTCTTTTCTTATCTTTACAAGTGACATTTGACAAATGTTCCTGTTCTACATAATAAAGGTACTGCAACTCCTATCCTTCTCTGCCTCAGCCCCAAGCTCTACAGCCCTCAGTTTCCCCAGAGTAAAAACAGAAACAGTTTTGCTTTCTAATCGGGAACATGATTCTGATTTCAGTTCTAGGGAGACATTTCCATGAAGTGGGCTTACTGCCCTTGAGCAGTAAGATGAGACTGAAGAAAGACCCTTGCACTACACAATTATAGCACTGCAATTACACTTGAACTGCTATGGCTGATTCTTGTGGAATCCTGAGGCTAGTAGTCTCTTGAGGCAGTATTGCTCTCTGGCTGAGAATTCTATATGTCCCTTTCTAAAATGGAAATCCTAGGACTGCACAGGACAGAATCATGGCATCATGACAGAATCATGGTATCAGAAGTGGAATCACAGGGCTATAACTGTTTAATGTGAAAGGGCCTTGTGGGTAAGCCAAGGCAAAAAAAATCCTCTTTGATCCTTTCACTCGTGAGGCTGTAAAACTGAACAATTTTGGTCAGGATAGGGATTTGCCTCTGAAACTGAGCTATCTCCTCCCTGTAAAATAGAGGACATGTCAGACAACATTGAGATACAACCAAAATGGCTGATCTGGTTTGGTTGATCTGCTTTGTGTAGTGGGGAAATACTTACTCACAGCAGTGGCAACAGCTGTTTGCCCCCTGCTCTTCTTTAAACCAGGACAGCCTGGCTGACAGTGTGGCAGAGCTATAGTTCATTCAAGACCTGCAGCATCACAGAAAACCATGAACAAGCTATTTACTCCAAGTCCATAAGTCCATTGTTAGTTACGCTTGGGGATGATGGAGGGGAAAGGGAAGAATGGGTGGTGGTGGTGGTGGTAGGGCTCCATCTGTTTCTGTAGCCATTACTTCTCTTATTGCTAAGAAAAGGAGAAGGAAGGATTGTGATTACTGACTTCTCAGCTCTCACAGCATTCAACCGCATCTCCACCCTAAGAGAGGAATCTCTGGGTGAAAGCATCACCTTGAAATACACATACACAGCACCCTCCTCACATTGCAACTGTGAACTGTTTTCTATTCAAAGCAGAGCTCAGAAAACATTCTTTGGTTGGACTACAACTCCCATGTGTTCTTAAAAGCAGTGTTTGCAAAGGTGATGAAAACAGAGGTGTGTGTGTTTGTGTGTGTGTGAGTGAAAGTGAATTCCCAACCAGAGAAGTATTTATCCTGCTTGTGTTAGACTCGTTGTTCATTGTTCGAATGGAATGCTCTGAATAATTGTGGTTGAAGCTTCAGATATCATGCTTAATGATATTGCTAGGGCCTCTCTCCGCACCAGTGACATCATCAGGGGATGAGCCAAGTTCTCAGGTTTGGCCTTGGCAGCTCAGGGCTTTTGATACTCCTGATCTGGCTTCTCCCTAGCTGGGGAGCATTAAGACTGGTGTGAAAGAAACAGGGACTGGTTTGGAGAACTTTTCCAGACCCCACTCATACTTTTTAAGTGGGGTATGGGAACCACTGAGCCAAACTGATGAGAACCCTGAAGGATTTGCCCATCTTTATTTCCTCTCTTCTCTTTTTCCCTCTCTGTTTTTGATCCAGGAAAAAGTTTACCCGCTCCTTCCATTTCAGTGAGCCCCAGTGATATCATTGCCCTCAGGGAGAATGTCAGCATCCACTGCAAAAGTGAAGGGTACTCCAACTTTGAGTTCTTTCTTTCCAAAGCAACTTTGGCAGCAAAACCACAACTTCTGAGCATCAGGTTGGCAAAAGGGGATGAGGCTGTGTTTCCTCTTATCAACATTAAGCCATCAGATGGGGGTATTTACTACTGTTCATATGCCAGGCCAGGCACTGACCAAATATGGTCAGAGTACAGTGACAGAGTGCATATCAAGATAAAAGGTGAGAGTCTTCTTTTCACAAACCACACAAGAATGAGTTTTGTCTTACCGCCTTAGTAAATCAAATGAGGTGGGGAACGCACTGAGGAGAGGAATACTGGGCAGCAGCAGAGTGCTAGTTTGGGTTCTGCTTCCACGGCTGCTGGTATCTTGGGGTGGATCTCTTTCTCTGCCATCCCATCCATTTGGCAACAGGTAGTCAATTTAAATTTGTCTATCGAAATCAAGGTGCAAGAGAAATGTTAAAATCTGATGCACTCTTCAAAATGGCAGCAGTGGTGGCGAGGGAGGGAGGAATCCCACTGCAGGGGCAAGAGTTTCTTCATGCAAAAGTTAGTTTATGCTTCTCCCACCCATCTGCCCTTTAGGGTCATGCAGAGGTTTAAATCTTTTAAATCTTTGGGCTGAAATAATAACAGGGGCATCTTTGAAATGTAGTACACCACTTTCACAAGGGTTGGGAGTGCAGAACCCTTGCAAAGGTGGAAAAAGCATGAATAACTCCCCCTTCCCTCTCCCATTCCCTTCCACCACCCCCTTGCTGTTCCAGTGCAAAATGGAAGGGAATGGCGGGGGGTGAAGGAAGTCTTGGATGAATTCTCCACTCCAGGCCAAAATGCATTCGAATGGGAGGGAGAGCTCCAGAGGAGGAAAAGAAGGCTTGTACAAGGTTTTCCCCATCCCCTTTCCCTTCCATTTTGCATGGGAATGGGAAGGGCAGAGCTCCAGAGGGGGAAAGGAAGGCTCACACAAGGGTCCCCTCCATTCCCTTCTGTTTTGCCTCAGTGCAAGTTCTCCGTGTGGGGCAAAATGCATGGCAAGGGGAGGAGGTGGGGGGGGAGACATGCGCACTCATGAATAATCAAGTTCATGAAGGTCAAATCCATCAATGTGGAGAGAGGACTGTATAATGTAATAGTTTTATCTAAGGCAGTGGTTCCCAAACTTTGGTCCTCCAGCCACTTTAAACTTTAGCTCCCAGAATTCCTGAATATTAATAAAGCTATCTAGAGCTTCAGGGAGCTGAAGTCCAAAACATGTCGAGAAGCCATTTGGGAACCACTGGCCTAAAGCCTAGCTTCTCTTTCTGTGATGATGAAGTCTGACAGATTTCAGATAGATAGCTACAGGGGATTTTGTACAACAGCACCCTTCTCAGTTTGGGGACTTTCAAAAACTTCATTTCAGGACAGGAAAAAAAAAATAAAAACAAAAAGATACCAGTAGCTGCTAAGAATGGGGGAAGAGACATGACTCCAAGGTCACACTGTCTTTCTCCTTCTTCCAGAACTCACACAAGCAATCTACAGTGCAGGATATCTACAGTATTAGAAAGTTTATAGATAAAAGAATCAATCCATTGATCTTGACAGAATAAACAGGATGCATAACCCCAATCCATCTCCTGACTTGTCTTTTTCTTCCTACGAGATCCCAGCCTTTCCAAACCAAGCATCAAGATGAGACCTGAGGGACAGCATGCACTGGGTGCAAATGTCACCATTGAATGTCAGGGTCCAGAGGAGGCTCAAAACTTCTACCTCTACAAAGGACAAGACCAAATAGCATCACTCTTGTCAGGACCAGATGGAAACACAGCGAAGTTTCTTTTGCCCAAGGTGGCCCTGGAGAATACAGGGAGCTACACCTGCCAGTATCACCTCAAAGGAAATCCTTTCGTGTGGTCAGAGCCAAGTGAGGCTGTAGACCTGGTTCTGAGAGGTGAGGGGCCTGGATCCTGATCTTGCCACTTGTAGGTGGTACAGGAAATCTTATAGGCTAGGTCTGCCCAGCCCAAATGCCTTTAAAGAGACCTGAAATTAATTCCCTGTGTCACAAATTAATGTTTCTTAGCCTGCTGCTCCTCCTCCCTGGCTCTCACTTCTTCCAGACCTAAACTAGTCCATGCAAGCTGTCTGTGATCCTTGCCCTCTGGGAGACGAAACAGTTTCTTCAGGGGCCTTGGCATCACTCTGTTGCCCAGGCAATGGAACTGTGCCAGCCCAGTCTTCCGCTGAACTCTCTTTCTGTCTCTCCCATTCGCACACATCCCTTCACATGCTTGAGTGGGGATCAGAGAAAAAATCTGGGAGTTTAATGTGGGCAGCGAAAGAAAAGGAGATACAAACTTTGAGTGCAGTTCTCTGCCAAGAAAGGCTGTCATGTCAGGAGAACAGTGGGGCTGCTTCAGAAACAAGCACTTTTCTCTGTCTTGGTACTTAGGAGGGGTAGCCGCGGGCTTCCCTGTCTGGGCTATGGGTTTTAGATTGTAAAGGAACTGACCATGGTGCTGAACTTTTCCCCATAATGGGGAATAAAATTCAGCACATTGATTAGCTCTATTGAAGTCTGGATTTATTTATTTTTTTAAAAAAAGAGCAGAGTTACCACCCTACTGGCATGGAAATCACTGATACTTGCCTTGTGAACATCTTACTAATTTACCAGGCAAGGGAAGGCAAATATGTGGGGGGTGAGATCTAATCTTTTGTTGTTGATGTTGTGTGCCTTCAAGTCATTTCTGACTTATGACAACCCAAAGGTGAGTCTACCATGGGGTTTTATGGGTGTGTGTGTGACATGCCCAAGCCACCCAGTGGGTTTCCATGGCCAAGCGGGGAATCGAACCCCAGTCTTTGGGGTTGTAGTCCAACACTCAAACCACTGACTCTCTATCTAATCTTTTGCCATCCACATATGTCTACTTTTTAAGCCTGATTTCTTATATTCTCATTCATGAGAGTAATACTAAGTCCCACAACAAAAAGGGCACCACCAAACAAGCTTCTCATGGTCCTTGGGTCACATGTGTGGCCATGAATTCATAGCAAAGACTAGGCAGCTTAATGAGGAGAAAACACTTTGTTTGTTTGTACAAAACATCTGGCCAATATCTGAAGAATTAGAACTGCTGAAAAGGTACGGAAAAGAGATGTATAGACTTTTATTTATTTATTTTTTAATGACAATAAGAACTTTCAACAGTGCATTAGACTACCTCAGGTGGTGGCCCACAGTCATTCACTGCAGGTTTTGAAAGAAAGGCTAGATGGCCACCTCTCTTTAGTGATTTAGAAGTGGCTTCCTGACCTGGTAGAGGGTAAGACTACATGGCCCTTGGGGTCCCTTCCATTTCTATGATTCTACGACTACTACAAGAGGAATACCTACTAGCCATCTCATCTTCTTCTTTGCACCAATTCTCTGAGTGACATCTACTTTCCTTCTTCTTTCCATAGTCCCCACATCTATGCAAACCATCCATCTTGGAGTTGCAAGTTTAATCTTGCTTATCTTGACGCTGATTGTAGCTGAAGCCATCTACAGTTGGAAAAGAGGACATCTTTAAGTAACTCTTGCTGGCACATCCCATGACCTAAGAACTTTTCTCTGTGCCTCCAAGGCAGTACAAACTGAATTGGACGTCTGCATAAGTAATGAAAATCCGGTGTCCTGTTTGCAATGGATAAATCAGAAAGATAAGGAAGAAGACAGTGGAAGATAAACAGATAACAAAAGTAGAAGGGGCAATAAGGCTGGCAAAGCTCCAGTTCACAGCAGTTGCTTCTTAGTTTAAAAAAAACACAGTTGTAATCAAAATATTTCAGGAACATATCATGTTTGGATCTGTTTTAGAGATCTTGAAATACTAGGACTACTACAAAGCATTGAGGGAATGCTAAATATTACACTCATCTATCTGAATATTATATTGACTAGCTAGCTATCTTTTTCTTGGCCATTGCAATGTTTGCACAACAGCCTCAGAGCTTTGAACAGAGGAGATGGTTGCTTCTGCCAAATTGTTGTTGTTGTATGCCTTCAAGTCATTTGTGACTTATGGTAACCCTAAGGCAACACTATCGCAGGGTTTTCTTGACATAAATTGGTCATAGGGGGGTTTCCATGGGCTTCTATCTGGCTGAGAGAGTGTGGCCATTTCCACACGGGGCGAGGGAATCGCCCCGCACCACTATTTACTGGATATTCTGGCTCCCCGGTCCAGTCCAGGCTGCTCCGGAGCAGTGCGTGGTCGTCGATCCGCTCTGTTCCGGCATCCAAAATGGCGGCTTCCGGTTGGTTGTTGGTCTCGACCAACTGCTGAAGCTCGCCAGCCTAAAGCCCGCACTCGGCAGATCGCAGGCTCTCATTGGCAGCCTGTGATGTTACCCCAAAAGGTGGGTGACTCAGGGGTCCACCCACGATGACAATGCCTCTGTAAAAAGGTGGAGAATTATTAGCTCAAAAAGGAGGCCTGAGAAAGATGGGGAAATTTTTACAGAACCCTATGTATGTCAAGAGTAGGTTCAGACACAGTGGCCATTTCTGCACTACACTGTTATAGTGCTATTATTCCACTTTCAACATCCTATGGAATCCTTGGGTTTGCAGTTTAGGGAGAGGCATTTAGAATTCTCAGCCAAAGAGCTCTTGGGCTTCAGTAAACTACAAACCCCAGAATTCCCCAGGATGTTGAAAGCGGAATAATAGCGCTATAACAGCATAGTGTGAAAATGGCCAGTGCCAATGGTGTCAACAGGGAATAGAGAGAGTTGATGTCTAGCAGGGATAGAAGTTGCATAATGTCCCTCACATTAATCTTGAAGGCATCTAGTAGGTCCCCACAGTTGGCAGCCACAGGAGTGGGACAGGAGGAGGCCCTCACATTGGTGGCAGAGGTGAGCAGAAGGGAAAACCCTCAGTCTTGGTGGTGGCAGTGAGACTGTGGAAGTCTTCACATACGGTGGGAGAAGTGATTTAGTCAGAACCTTACATTTGATGGGAAAAGTGGTGGAATAAGTGGTGGAACTCCCACAGTCATTTTAAAAAAAGTGACATTTTCACTCCAGTCCCACTGATAATTGCCCAGGGTTAATAGCAGACAGAATGTTTGAGTATCAGGGAAAACAATTTGACAGTAAAGTACAGGCTTCCTCTACTTCTCTGACAGGTTAGGGACTGGAGCACTGTCAGAAAATAGAACTGGTTGAAAAACCAAACCCATGCATTGTACTAGGGAGCATGAAGGGCTTATGGAGGCTCACTTGGGACCAACTGTGCACGCATTGCTCGCAAAGTCTCTCAGATGGCTTGGTGCCTTTTTTTGCTTTCTCAGCTCACTTTGCCAGCAGCACTTGCACGTGAGTGGTCCCCAGACAGCCTCTGTAGGCAAGAAGAACTGATGAAAGAGCAGAATCCCCATCAAATTAATGGAACTTGTCCTTAATTTGGAAGTGTTGAAAGAGCAAGTCATCAGATATGGGGATGTCAAAAGGTGGGGGCTTCCTATATGAGCTGAAGGCAATTACAAATGAACTAATTTGCTTAACCCTCCACCTCCTCCCCACTTCTAACTCTCAAATATCAAAATTTTCCCCCATTTGCTGTTCTCACTTGCCGTAATTTTAACATTTCAAGTGATTCCTACCCACCTCCAACCTCTCCCCCCCCAAATTTCATCTCTATGACTTCCTCTTTTTTTCCCTCCTGGAATGAGATGTGGTAGGTTAGGCTCTCCTCAAAGTTGAAAAGAGCATTTGTTCTCATGCCAGTTAATGTCTTCACTGCGCTGTTTGATAACTTCGCAGGACAAGTATGCCAAGGTCATAAGCATTTGGTGAAATTTTCAAAGACAAACAAACCAGAGCGCACACCACAATATCAAAACACACCCAAGACGAGAACTAAACTTCATGAAACTTTACACACTCATGCAGCTGTTGGAAGGCAGGGGAGATGGGGGAGAAGAGAAACCTCAGCCAATGCACTGTCTGGTGTTTAAGTGCAAAGTTATTTGGTTAAGGGTACACACGCCTAGAGGTATTCTCAGTACAAGTTAAGTCTCCTGTCACACGCACTGATTGCAGCACCTACATGGAGTTCGTTAAGAATCACTTTCTGAGTAGAGAAAGACACACAATCTATTTTACGTCTAGATTTGAACTGCGCATGTATTTACATTGCAAACATTTGGATGATCAGATTAGTCCTTGAGATCCCCCCCCCCCGTCCTTCTAGGGAACAAGAGGGAAAAAGAGGCACTGAGGAGACTGGGAAGCAAAAAAAGAAGGAAGAAGGCAGAGGAGGCAGAGAAGGGGAAAAGAAGCCTTCAGTTCTTCCAGTCTCCTAAGATGTTCACCACCTGGTTCAACATGCAGTCGTCACGAACCACACACGCACATACTTGCATGCCTATGCACAGCTCCACACACACACACACACACACGTGCAGCCATACGCACGCACACATGCAACCTTGAAAATCAATCCAATGAGCAGCCAAAAGCTAGATAGCGGTGACTGTGTGTCTACCTGAGTGTGCAGAAGGAGAAAGTGCCCGCACTGCTGGTCGAATTAAAAGTAAATGGACTCATCCTGAAGGTGTCCAGGAAGGAAATGACAGGAGGTGAACGGGAAAAGAACAGCTCATTGGCTTTGTAACATCGCGGATCGGAGGAGAGAGAGACAGAGAGAGAGAGGCAGGGAAAGGAGGATTCAAAACTACATGCCAGGTGCAGTTTCTTTTCCTTCTGTCTCCCGCTTCCTCTTCTTCCTCCTCCTCTTCTTCTTTTCTCTCTCACTCTTTCCCTCCTACGATCCCAAACAAATAACTCTCTCTTGTCAAGTTGGAGAAACAGTCAGTTTCGTTCTTGCAAAAAGGGGGCAGGATCACACCCCGAAAGTATTTTAATAAAACAAACAGAGAGAGAGAGGGCAGCTAAGGCAGTGTTGTTGCAAAGGAGGTGGCAAGGTTCTCTCCCCTGCCCCCGTGTTGCACCTCTAGTCTCAACGAGATTGATAAATTACTCCACTACCGTACTTTAATTATGTATATGGTATGCAGAATAAATCCGGCCGTGCCCCCGAAAAAGTGCTGCCAGGGAGGACTGCCCCCCACCCCCCACCCCAGCTATGCCACTAGCTGTAAATGATTTAGGAGTTGAAAATGTAATGTAATATTTTCTTGTGTCTTAATAAACTTCCACTTGTTTGTTTTTTACCACTGTTTCTATGAAGTTTGTCGGAGGGCCTGGTCAAGGTCAGTACGAAGAACCCACCAAAACAACACAGCCACTGGTCCACAACAGGGGGTCATCTTGAGGCCCAAGTACCCAGTCCAGGAAGGGATCAAGAAGGGGATAGGGAACGGTGAGTGACAAGAGCCCAGGGTTGGAACTGTAGAGTCAGCCTGGCAAGGGGATTCATTACAGGCACTGATAGACCTGGAAACCATCCACATTACACAATTATAGTGCTGTCTTTCTGCTTTAACTGCTATGGCTGCATCCTATGGAATCCTGGGATTTGTAGTTTCATGAGACATTAGAACTCTCTGGCAGAGAATTTTGAACACCCTCCCTAAATTGCAAATTGTAGGATTCTATAGAATGTTGCCATGGCAGTTAAAATAGAATCCTAGGCTGTTTCCACCCCACACTATTCTAGTACTATGATTGCACTTTCAACATCCTGTGGAATTCTGGGGTTTGTAGTTTGCTGAGGCCCAAGAGCTCTCTGGCTGAGAATTCTAAATACCCTCTCCCTAAACTGCAAACCTGAGAACTCCATAGGATGTCGAAAGTGGAATAATAGCACTGTAACAGTGTAGTGCGGAAAGGCCCTCAGATAAAATGTATTTGACATTTTTTGCAGAATACGTTGATCCTTCTAAGCATCAGATTCATATCTCCCTTCGCTGTTCTGATTTACTGGGGTCAGACTTTACAGATGCTCCATCTTCCCTATCTCACTCTTGATCTGTTTCTTCATCTATTTGCCATCCAGGAGAATCATATCCGAAGCCTTCAATCTTTGTTCACCCCAGAGGGATGGTTGCTTTGGGTGGAAATATCAGCATCCACTGCCACGCAGAAAGCATATGAAATGCTGAATTCTATTTTCATAAAGATGCATCACAGACAGTTGCATCAACAGTTTAATTTTCACAAAGATATTACTGTTGTACTTTCAGCATCAGTGTCTCTCTTAACTGTTGCATTTCAATCTGAGAAAAAACTATTCAGAAAAACTAGTTGAGAGTTTCACTTCACTAAAGAGTGTATGTCAGTCTCTCTGTGCAGGTGAGTTTCATAAGTTGTCTTAAAAGCTGACGTTACTTTTACATTTGTTATGTGCCATCAAATCAACCCTGACTCAAATGCATTTTTGGTGAATCTGTTAGGGCTGCTTTAAAAGTGTGTTTGTCTTGACTTCTTTTTATATGTACCTGGGATGGTTTAAGATGCCAAAGATTTTGCAACAGAAAAATAAGCTTAGCTGTGCGTTCTTTTGTTAGTCTGTTCTGCACATGGGGGCTAGTCAATGACTGAATTCTTAGAAGACTAACTAGAGTTCATATCCTATATACGGTGTGGACAATTCTCCATGGAAAAATATCTCAAGCCGTCTAATCCTACCTCTGTCAATAAAATACACACAACACCATAAAATGGAAAATATCCATCTTTCCCAAATCTAGAAGGATCAAAATGATTTTAACAAACTATATATCATTTCAGTTGTATCACGTGCACTAAACTCCCCAGAAAGACTCAGATAAAAGGCACTGACATTCTTTGCAGAATACATTGCCCCTTCTAAGAATCAGATTGAGAACTCCCTTCATTGTTCTTCTCGTTATACTGGGATCAGATTTTACAAATGATCCATCTTCCCTATCTCACTCTTGATCTGTAGAGTTATTCTGGAGGACTTGGCAATGCCTAGAGAAAAGTTCCCTCTAGTAATCTCTGCGTCCTCCAGTGTGACTCTATGATTCACTTCCAGTAAAAGCGGACCATAGTTTTGCAGAGGACGACCTAGAGATTCCTAGCCAGAACATATTTTTTGTGGAAGGGGCAAATACAGTAAGAATTTATAAACTAAATTAAATAAATTAAATCACTGGCAATTCATTAAACCTGTGAATGCTGAATGCACAAAAGTAGAGGGCTAACTGTATTTTGTCTGTGGCTGGATGCACCCGATACAGATGTCATCTGCATAGAAATGCATATGAAGCTTCATTAAATTCTTCCAAGCCCTACATCCTAAACTGTCCAAACTCTCTATCAAGATTGCACATACGGAAGACTCTGCTTTGCTTTTTGAATGTTACCATACAGTGCCAGGGGCTAGAGAATGCTCTCATCTTTTCATATATCAAGGAGGCAGATAGCACAGTGGGCTGTTGAGCGAGATGGACATATAGCTCTGTTCCCTTTCTGATCACTTCCAGGTGCACAGAAGGAGCTTTTGTGGTCCCAGAGTTATGGGATTAGTCAAATGGCCCCCAGTCCCCTGGAGCTGGCCTTTCCTTGCTTTAGTGTTACAGAATGTCATGCCTCAGTCACCTGACATAGGAGGTGGGAAATGCTGAGGTGGGGAAGAAGGGAAGAGAGGCTTATTATGGAGAAATGATCCACACAATTATAACTTCACGTAATGGCAGGATGGGGGAGTGGAATTTATTTTACCGCAAGAAAGGAAAAAAAGGAGACAGAATGTGACAGATGATGCCTCTGAGATCGAGGAGCAGCTGACTGTGCCAAGAATTGAGCCAGTGAGTGAGCAAATCAACTTGCAAACATCCCCTGCCCTGGAAGGTCATGTAGAAACAGAGTTGCCCCGGCCAGCTCATGATGGAGAGAGAACCAGCAGTGATTCAGAAGAGCGACAGCAACCTGTGCCCATCAGCCCTCAATCACAAAGAAGGCTGAAACGGACTGTTCAGAGGGAGGCTGCATGGACTAGGTTGAAGAAACACTAACAAGCAGGACCTGTTCACAGTGGCTATTTAAGTCTGCCAGCGTGGGTGCTCTTTGCTTGCAGCAAATTACTAGCAAGCCCTCACGACCTTCATGTCTCCTGCTCCCTGAAACCCTCCAGACAGATCTCTGCCTCCTGAACCTTAGGACTGGACCCTGACCTGGCTCGGCTTGCGTCTTTCCTTGTGTATGGTGAATTCGGACTCTCCCTGCAAGTATTCCTGACCTCTCTCCTCCCCTTGCTGGCTGAGGCTCGGCAGGGAGAGAATCCTGACAGAGAAGGAAGAAGTGGTGAGGAAAGGAAAGTGTTGTTACTGGATTCAGTAGCCACTGTTTTTTCTATACAGAACTGTGTAATGGTTCATTAAATTCTTTCTGCATTTAGATCCCACACTGCTCAAAACCTCCATCAAGGTGATACCTCCAGGAGAGAGTGTCCCAGGGCTGAATGGCCCCCTAGAGTGCTAAGGAGCAAAGAAAGGTCTGATTTTTGGCATTCACAAAGCAAGTATTCAGATAGCATTTCAGACCACAAAGCCTGACCTGAGTTTCCTTTCTTCCTGTCGAGGTTGGAGGATGCAGGGAACTACACTTGTCAATACCACTAGAAAAGGAATCCATTTGTCTGGTCAGAGCCAAGTGAGCCTGTGGAGCTGGTCTTGAGAGGTTAGGCTACAAGCTAAGAAAGACTGCATTTTTTACTATCCCTTCAAGAGCTAAGATTGACTGGCTAGAAAGAACCAGTTCTGGAGCTTATAGCATGGTATATCAGAAGCTAGTGCTTAGAAATCACCATAGTATTAAAAAGCACAAAAGCAGGACTATCAGTAAGAAAGGGTCAAATCAGAAATAAATGGGAATGTGTACTTCCTGCAATTCACCCATTTCCCTCCCACAGTGGAATTTCCTCAGCAGTTAGTCCTGCAGATGAAGCCGGTGTGTACCTTCCAATGACCCATCAGAAAACAAAACACACTAAATGCAACATAAGTATGTGAGAAAAATCCTGCCCAGTGACAAAAAGACGACTTCCTGTACTTCAGGAAACACCTACATTAAAAATAAAAGAAAAATACACCTCCTAGTTTAACCCAATGAATATGTGCAAGAGTATGTGTGAGGGTACAAGGAAGAGGGGAGGAAATACGTTTTTGCATGTTTGTGGTTTTGTTTCAGGAAAAATACAATACGGTCTCGCTACAGTAGTCGTATTAATCTCTTTGACTCACAGTGTAATGTCTCATCTTCATTCCTTAATCGCC
The DNA here is from genome assembly GCA_030412105.1 of Cyclura pinguis. NCBI lineage: Eukaryota > Metazoa > Chordata > Lepidosauria > Squamata > Iguanidae > Cyclura > Cyclura pinguis. Next base: position 16,066,827 of record CM059604.1, read on the forward strand.
TCTTGCAATTTTCACCGATGGACTGACTTTTCCCTACCTTCAGCTATGGCACTCTGTAGTTTCTTGATCTTGTCCCATCGAAGAGTGGCTTTGCCTCCATCTAGTATTCCAGGTTCATATTTTTCTGTTCATGCATGTGATAGGACAGCCATCCTCAGGTTTATGCCTTTCAGATATGTTGCTTTACTATTCTGTCATTTCCAACAGGCAGCATGGCCAATCTACTAATGAATGAGACCCATTGCAAGTCGGAATGGCCAACCCTGGCAATGAGCCATGGTGGATAGAAATGAGAAAGTTATCATTCACTGCATCTGGAAGGCACCATCTCAGGGAAGACTGTGATATGCCAAAGGACATATAGATGCGTTTTTATTTCTCCTCCCATTCTGAAACATCTCTCTTTAGCAATCCAAAAATTATGACAGCCATCTGCTTATCATGTGGTCATGGTACCTTTATCGTATCCACTTATTTGTATCCAGGAAAACATCCCAATAACCTTGGGATGAGTATGGTCTGCACAAACCAGAGTGGTGGTGTGGTCCGATAAATTCAAGGTTAAGCGAAAGGACAGCCAGCATGGTGTAGTGGTTTGAGAGTGGAACTACAACTCTCCCAAATCTCTGACAACAATTATTTCATTGCCAGTACAGTGAAACTCTGAGAGCTAGTGTGGTGTGATGGAGTGCTGGGTTGAGATGATGATTGACCAGGATTAGAATCCTTATTTGGCCACGGAAACTCACTGGGTGACCTTGGACAAGTCCTCGCCCCACAGCTCTTGATTGGTTGGGGGTTTTGTTTTGTTTTGTAAGCCGTTCTAGTGCAGCAGCATTGTAGCCTCATGACACGCTGATATGCCATTGCATTGTTGCGGCATAATGTTAAAAAATGCATTTAAAAATTAAGCCAAAGGGGAAATTTAAAATAAAAATGGATAGGTGATAGATTTTGAACTTACCATGCCATGGGAGTAGCTGAGTGAGGAACGACCTGGGAACACCTACACCATGCCCACTCCTGGATTAGCAAGGACAGGAAGGGCTATCAAGCACTATTGAGAAACCATTCTCCCACAGCTGATGGGATTGTTGCAGTAAAGAGGGCCATTACCGGAATTTTTCCAGCATTGAAAAAGATGGATTTCCAGCTGATAGTAATGCGATAGCAGCTGGTTAGCAATGATGTCATGTGATAGTGCGGGTCCTCGACCGGGAACAATGCTTTGCTCTGGTGGTATGACAACTTTGTGCAATAAGGGCCTCAGAAAGGAGAAAGATTTCAGAAAGATAGGAAGAGACAGAATAGAGACAGAAGAGTCAGACAGAGGAAAGCACTATGGTTTTAGAGAGCTGTAAATGATTTAGTAGTTCAATGGTTAGTATATTATTTTCTTGTGTCTTCGTAAACTCCCACTTGTTTGTTTTTACCACTGTTCCGATCTCTTCATATTAAGTTTGATGAAGGGCCTGGTCAGGGTCACCCACCAAAACAACACAGCCACTGGTCCTCAACAGAGGGTCACCTTCAGGCCCAAGTATCCAATCCAGGAAGGGATCAAGGAGGGAAAGGACAAAATGAGTGACAGGAACCTGGGATTGGAAGTATGGAGCCAGCCTGGCAAGGGGATCCATCACAGGTGCTGATAGACCTGAAGCCCTTTCACGTTACATGATTATAGAACTATCATTCTTTTTTAATTGCTATGGTTGCATATTAAGGAATCATGGGATTTGCAGTTTGGTGAGGCATTAGAACTTTCTGGCACAAAATTTTAAACACCCCCCTGTAAATGACAAAATGCAGGATTCTATAGAATATTACCATGGCAGTTAAAATGGAATCATAGTACTATAACTGAGTAGTGTGGAAGGGCCTCTGGAGACTGTCATAGTTCATAACTGAGAGGCTACTATGTCCTCATCTGTAATGGAGGAAATCCATAGATGTCACCACTTGATGCTTCATTTCCTGTAAAAGGAGATAAAACAGAGAAAAAAATGCTATGCTGATGAGCAATTCCTCTTCTGCAGAAATGCTCCCCTTTCTCTGAAGAGAAACTGGATCTATATTTATCCTTAACAACATGCAGCTCATTATAACACCTCCTCCATTTTCTTTGTTTAAAGTCCAGAACCTGACGTCTCCTGTCATCCAACTCCATTTTCCGCAGTTGAAATACGCTGAGGACAAAGGGGGAGAGTGGGAAGAGGAGAGAGAAATCAGCACATTTTAAAAGCGGTTGAAATAATGAGAATGCATTTTCTGCATTCTTTACCATCATATAGCAGTAATACGAGTCAGTGTTCACTATCAAAGGAACCCTCCAATCTTCCCCCAGAGAGATATGTCTCCCTCAGTGTTCTGTTAGTAGTAAGTAGCACATTTAGGAGCAAACAGTAGCGTGTTGGTGGGATTTTCAGCAGGAAACTCCTTGTGGACCCTGTCTGCCAGGAAACACCACCTGGGCCAGGACTCCTTGGTCATATTCCTCTTGGTGATATACACAGGAAGAAACTCATGTTTCCCTACATAGCCAGTTGCGAGGTCAAGAGCATCCCAGGGCCAAATTCTGACACTTAAGGATTCTTCCTGGTTTTTTCCCCAGAAAGCCCAGAGGATGCCATTAAGTATGACACAGTAAAAATCCACCACAGTTGCTCAGAGCATGTAAATCAAGTAATAAACTTTATGTCTAACAATAGGGTTTGCACAGATATCGTTGGCTAGATTACACAACTATCTTGCCTCACATAAGCGGTCGAGTGAAGCCACAGAGAGTAGGGACCCTCCTCTAATGACTAAGACACTGCACCCTGGGGGTGGGGGTCAGGTTTGGAGATGACTCTATCCTAGCAAGGCCAGATTCAGGCAGGCTGTGGCCTCAAGAATCTTCAGGTCCTTTTAGAATGCTCAATTTGTGATGAATGGAATTTGCCTCAAAGATAAGGTAAAAGTTTGGATGCTGGAATTTTTCCTTACCACTTCTGGGCCTCGCACTACTTAACATGCCAAGGCATTGCAACTTCAATCTATTCCAAGTCAGAAGAGAGGAGTTTTGGGCTCCCACAGCAGTGGTTAGGGACTGTGATAATTAAACTATTTGCCATCCACTCTCAGAGGCAAATAATGCATCAGGATCCAAAGTACTCTGTAGCTCCAAAGTGACTTAGTCTCATCCCTTAATCACAGATTTGTGTCTTGGAAGGCCACACCTTTGGAAGAGAAAATACCAGGTAACTCAGAACCAAGCCTGAACCTGGAACTGCCTCAAATGCAAATGTTCAGAACAGTCCATTTTCCGTGGGTGTTGTGATGGCAGTCCAAAAAGGGATGTGGTTTGTCAGATGACTTAAGAGGCTATCTCAGCAGTGCTGTGAGATCACAGATTTTGTGCACGTGACTGAGGAGAACTGACTGAGTGAGCACAACTGTATTTTAGAAGCTGGATCCCTTAGTGGAGACCTTTGCCTGACGAACATTGGATCTAAGCAACAGCCGGTGCTGGCAAAATTGCTGAGTGACCTCTCAACATGAAAGTGTCCTTCAGAGGCCTCTTTCTTGGTGGGTATCGCAGAGGGAAGAGCAGCAGGACGAGAAATATGCATTGGCAGTGGTGGGACGATCACATACTTGCTGTTAGTGCTTATTGCTCAGTTGCTGTGCGACTAATGGAATAATTTTCTTTCCAGGATGGTGGCTGCTTGGGCAGTGGTGGATGTCTAGAGGTGAGTATTAAATAAATTAAATAAATCAAGGGTTTTCAAGTGGTGATAATTTTCTTAGGGGAAGCATTTGCTTAATTTTGTTCCCTTTCAAGGATAAAACAAACAAACACAAAAACTCAGAGTAAGCCAGAGTTTTTTGTAATAATTGAGCTTATTTATAACTAGACAATTTACTCCAGAAGTAGCTTTCCCCTTCTGTAGCTGTCCAATTCCAACCCCTATTCTTTTATCCTTTCATGCAGAAATCTAGTTCTCCTCTCCCTTTCCTCTAACTGGAGGGCAGAGTGAAATAAACAAAAGGCCCCTTCTCCAACCATCTCCTATTTTTTCTAGTACTTTTACCTGACAATATCCTAACAACAGAAGGGACCCGAATAGGTCAAGTTCCTGTATCACAGCCTATAGCATAACATTACTCTAGGCAGAACTATGCCATAGCTCCGCTCTCCCCAACTCCAAGACTGACTATTTAGCTAATACATTCCCTACTCCAAAGCCACTCAGTGGCTAGTGGAGAGTGGGAGGGTTGGAGAGGTGTCTGGCTATATCCCCATAGCAAAACAGGGAATGATGGCATTATCTGCCAAGAATTGCAAACGTCCTCTGGAGATTTCAGTGGATATCATTGTTCAACCAGTTGCTTTTCCAGAAACTTGTCTAGGACATTTTCCAGTCCTCTAAATAAAGTTATCTGATTTTGTACATGTGGCATAAATATTGTATTCAAATATACAGGACTTTATCTGGAAGTTATCTTATTGGAATACTTGTAAAAATGTAAAGAGAATAGCATATACTTCCCTTACATTTAAAAAAAAGGACTACACCTGAAAGAACACTGCCTAAAATTCTAGATGAGCTACTTACTTACTTACGTGGCATCTCCTGGCCTGATCCCCAACCAAACCTGCCTTATTGGGTGTCAGCTGCTGCGAGTGACCAAGGTCTGTTCTCCTGTCAATTGGCATGCAACATGCTGATGTATCCATCCAGATTCCCACCAACAATCTCTGGTGTGACAATCAGAAACTGTCTGATTGTCACAATTCCTTTGGCTAGAGATTGCTGGCAGGAGGTTGTGTATGTGTGCATGGAAACAACAGTCTGCTGCACTCAGATTGACAGGAGAATGGAAATCTGCCACTCACTGATGCCTGGTAAGGCAGGGTTGGAAGACTTTTATAATACCTATGTATTCTCTGTACTATTGAATAGGTAGCGATCATGGATATGAAACAGTTATCAGTGTGTAATTCTAGATTACACGTTTGTAACTGCAACTGTGAATTCAAGTTGCTTTTTTTGTGAGGTCACATACCAAAAGAGAACTGCACCTGATCTATCAACAGTTTAACTTTTTCTGATATAATTCTGTTGCACCTTCAGGATCAGTCGCTCCCTCTCTGAACCGCTTACCAGTGCCACTTCAATCTGAGAAAAAATAATTCAGTAGAACTAGTTTAAAATTTCATTTCACTAAAGAGTGTATGTGAGACTGTGGATACAGTTACTTGCTACGTATGTCTTTAAATCTGAAGTTATTGTTATGTGCCTTCAAATCAACCCTGACTCATTCACCAAAAATGGATTTTTAGTGAATAAGTCAGGATTGATTTGAAGCCATGTTTATCTTGAGTCCTTTTACACGTACCTGTGATGGATAAAGATGCCAAAGATTTTGTAATAGAGGAATGAGCTTAGCTGCTTGTTCATTTCTTAGGCCCTTTTCACACATCATTTGCCATGAGAAAGGGCTCCTCAAGTGTTGCGTGAATGTGAGGAGCGGTGCACACGATGCACTCACAATTACGAGACGCTCCAGGGTCTGGCAGGTGCTGACCGTGCACTTTTTCATTTTTGGCTGTGAGCCGAAAATGGTGCGCGATCGCGCATCACTCCGGGCCCCCGTGTGCACTTGCCATGCGTGCGGAGCTCTGCAGCCATGGCGCTCGTGCTTCCTGCCCCAGTGCAGCCTGGGAAATTCCCAGGCTGCACTGTGGAAGGAAGAGGCGAGGCTCTTGCAGGAGCAGGCGGGAGCTGCAGAGCTGAAGGAACTGGGATGCAAGAGCCTCTCGCTAGAGGCTGCTCGTGCGATCCCCGCACCCCAATGCACCGTGAAAAGGTGCATTGCGGAAAGGGCCTAAGTCTGTTCCTCTGAGCACTAAGGCTTGTCAATGCTTGAATTCTTAGAAGAATTATTAGAAATTCACATCCTATATATGGTGTGAACACTTTTCCATGGAGAAATATCGCAAACCTTCTAATCATATCTCTGTCAATACAATACTTACAGCACTATAAAATGGATAATATCCTTCTTTCTGAAAGCTGGAAGTATCAAAATGTTTTTAACAAACTGTATATCATTTAAGTTGTATCATGTGTGCTAATCTCGCCAAGGAAGACTTGGGGCCTTTCCGCACTACAGTGTTATAGTGCAATTATTCCACTTTCAACATCTTGTGGAATTCTGGGGTTTGTAGTTTACTGAGGCCAAAGAGTCCTCTGGTTGAGAATTCTAAATGTCCCCTCCCTAAACTGCAAACCACAGGACTCCATAGGATGTTGAAAGTGGAATAATAGCACTATAACAGTGTAGTGCGGAAAGGCCCTCAGATAAAATGTATTTGACATTTTTTGCAGAACACATTGATCCTTCTAAGCATCAGATTTATATCTCCCTTCACTATTCTTCCTGATTTACTGGGGTCAGACTTTACAGATGCTCCATCTTCCCTATCTCACTCTTGATCTCTTTCTTCATCTATTTGCCATCCAGGAGAATCATATCCCAAGCCTTCCATCTCTGTCCACCCCAGAGGGATGGTTGCTTTGGGTGGAAACGTCAGCATCCACTGCCGCACAGAAAGCATAGGAAACGCTGAGTTCTATTTTCATAAAGAGGTAATGTCATCTCAGACCACTCCAGCAGTCAAAGATGCAAAGCCATATGAGGTGATATTTCCTATTGTCAATGCCAAGAAATCAGATGGAGGGAAGTACTGGTGTATATATCATTCCAAGTCAGACTCAAGTAACTGGTCTTCTTATAGTGACAGTGTATACATCAACCTAACAGGTAAGATTGTGGCTTAACCTTGTATATAATGACACTACTGGTTTTCTGCACTTGTAAATGAATGTGAAGGTTTCCTTGTCTATGCTATGGAAGCATGGTGGGAATTAGTGCTCCTCCAGATGTTGGAATATAACTTCCATTAACTTTAGCCAGCATAGCCAATGTTGAGGAACGGTGGCAGCTGCAGGCCGGCTGTATCTGTAAGACCGTCCAGTTCCAACTCTTGCTATTGATCATGATATAACTGGAAAGAGGAGCAGAAGGATTATGCCACTACATTCAGCCACAAATAAAACAATTTTCATTTTTTTGGGGTGTTCACTACCTGTTGAAAAATCTTTTAAAACAACAACAAAAAATAAAAAATAACAGTCAACCCTCCACTTTCGCCAGACACAAGAACCCAATGAAAATGGGAAAACCACAAATAAAAATAAAAATAAAAATTGCCAATACTATTTTTTTTTAAAGTCTGGAATAATTCTCTAGGAATGATCCTCCAGGACAATTCTATGGTCAATGTCCACAGGAAGCAGGTCACAGAGTCATGCTGGAGGAGTTAGCAATACTGAGAGAAAAGTTCTCTCTAGAAATCTTTAGCTCCTCAGCACAGCTGTATGGTCCACTTCCAGCAGAAGTGGACCATAGAATCATGCTGGACAACCTAGAGATGCCTATAGAGGACCTCTTTTTTCATGGGAGGTGCAAATAAAGTAAGAATTTTTTTAAAAAAATAAATTAAATAAGTAAAATAAAATAACCTGTGATTCGTTAAATCTGTGAATGCTGAACCCAGAAGAGTGGAAGGCTGACTGTATTTTGCCTGTGGCTGGCTGGGTGCACCAGATGCAGATGTGATCTGCATACAAAGGAATATGAAGCTTTATTAAATTCTTCCTAGCCCTACATCCTAAACTCCCCAAACCTTCCATCAAGACTGAAACCATGGAAGTGTTACCCTGTTTACTGGGGGTCCCGTGAGGGACACCAAAATGTGTTCAACAATAGGTGGGGAAGATTAGCTCTGAGCACTGCTTTAGCATTACGAGAGGCAGGGTAACTTAGCAGGATCTTGAGCCCTATGTCTATGGGGTCAGGCCGAGTCAAGGAGCACACAGAAGTTGGACTAATAAATGATGTTTCATTAAAACACAATCAAAACAGTGTATGCAGCACACTCACACAAGATAACTAAAGAAATAAAGGTTGGAGTGGGATAGAGGGGTTTTTAGAGGAGTTGTTGGTTTGGGTAATACTTCACCTGTCCTGAAGCCTGGTTGGAAGCAGAGAAGCTGGGGAGCGTGGATCTCAGCACGTGGAGCTGAGGGGAAGGCTCGCTGGACAAAGCGACAGCAAGGCGGGATGGAAGCCAAGAGTGATCCAAGGAAGCGCTCAAAGTCAAGGGTTTTTACAAAGAGAATTGTGACCGCAGGCTAGGTCGGACTTGGGGAAAACAATAAATTTGGAGCTGGAGACAAAGCCTCCAAAAGGTGAGGATTTGAATGATTGAGTTAGAGCCAAATTGTCAATAGGATAGCAAACGAGGAATACTTGAGCGTTGTATAGTCAGATCATCAAGCTGCCAGCGCGGGGCAGAGGATCTTTTGAAAGCTGCGTGCATACCTAATGAAAGTACTTGCCTTGAGGTCTCCTAAAGCAGCGAGCCAGCTATTTCTGGCCTGCCTGTATTGTTTTGGAATATTACGGCAATTATCGGCTGAGCCTGTACGCGTGCTTGTCCGGGGGCCTCGCAAGCACGTGGAAGGGAATGGGTATGTGAGGCCGAATTATTGATATCGATAGATATATTTTTATATCCCAAAAGCTCGGGCTAGCCAGGGCAGTAACAGAAGAATGTACTTTGCTTCTTGAATGTCACCATACAGTACCAGGGACTGGAGAATGCTCTGACCTTTACGAACACCTCAAGGCAGCAGATAGCATAGTGGGCTGTAGGGTGAGACAGAGATACAGCTCTGTTCTCTTTCTGGTCACTTCCAGGTGCACACAAGGAGGCTTTCGTGGCCCCAGAATTATGGGATCAGTAAAATGGCCCCCAGGCCCCTGGAGCTGCACCTCTCTTGCTTTAGTGTTGCGGGTTATGTCCCAGCCACCTGACATAGGAGATAGGGAATAGTGGGGTGGGGAAGAAGGAATGAAAGATTTATTATGGGCCATTTCTGCATGTTGCTTTCCCACAATGGGGACGCATTGCTGCCAGTCCACGAATTGTGGTTTTGCACAACATCATTGCAGTTGCACTACCATCTTGTCTTCACCCATTGCAATGGTGGGATATTCTGTTAATGCAAAAAATTTGGTAATGACCCCCAATTACACAATGCTGCCATCATCAGAGGCCATGTGGCAACAGAAGAAGAACGATCTATGCTCTTCCTTCCCCAGTGCAGCATAGGAAATGGCCATCTGCACTGCAGAAGGAAAGAGTGTGTCCCTCGCACTACCCTTCCACAGGCAACCGGCTAGGTGCAGAGGGGAGTGTTCAGGTCATGCTCCCATCATGACAGGACAGCATTGGAAAACAGCAAGGTGCAGAAACAGCCATGATAAATGACCCATGCAATTATAACTAAAGGCCTTTCCACACTACACTGTTATAGTGCTATTATTCCATTTTCAACATCCTGTGGAATTCTGGGATTTGTAGTTTACTGAGGCCAAAGAACTCTTTGGCTGAGAATTCTAAATACTCCTCCCTAAACTGCAAACCCCAGGATTCAATAGGATGTTTAAAGTGGAATAATATAAGTATAACAAGGCAGTCCAGAAAAGTCCTTAGTGTCGTGGTGGGATGGTGGAATGGGGTTTCTTTTACTGCAAAAAAAATAAAAAGGGAAGAAGGAAGGAATGGTGAGGAGAGGAAAGGAAAGGAAAGTATTATTTGTGACTGGATTCAGTAGTAACCGTCATTTCTATACGAAACTGTTTTGTGGTTCATTAAATTCATTTTACATTTAGATCCCACATTGCTCAAACCCTCTATCAAGGTGACACCTACAGGAGAAAGTGCTCCAGTGTTGAATGTGACCATACAGTGCCAAGGGCCAGAGAAAGGTCTGACTTTTGCCCTTCATAAGGAAAGTATGCAGGTAGCATTTCAGACCACAAAGCCTGACAGAGACACAGCTGAGTTTCCTTTCGTCCTGTTGAGTTCGGAAGATACACGAAGCTACACTTGTCAGTACCACCACAAAAATGATCCATTTGTCTGGTCAGAGCCAAGTGAACCTGTGGAGCTGGTCTTGGGAGGTAAGGCACCAAACTCAAAAGACTGCACTTCTTACCACCCATCCAAGAGCTGACTGGCTAGAAAGAACATTTGGTGTAGCTTATAGTATGACAAGTCAGAAGCTGGTGCTTAGAAATTACCTTAATATATATAAAAAAGCACGATGGTCAGTAAGAAATGCTCGAGAGGAATTTGTATTTCCTGCTATTCATTCATTTCGTTTGCACTATGGGATTTCCTTGGCAAATTAACTTTGTATATACCTTCCAATGACCAATCACAAAACAAAAAAACACTAAATGCAAGATAAGTAGATGAGGAAAAGCTTGAGCTGTGAAAAAGAGATATCTTTTTTGTACTTGAGGGAGTACCGCTGGGAAAAAAAAAGATCAACATACTTTCTAGTTTAACCCAATGAAAAAAGTGTGTGCGGGTATAAGGAAGAGGATAGGAAATGTATTTTTGAATACTTGTTTTTATGTTTCAGAAAGAATACTCTATAGGTATACTAGTTATGTTAATAATCTGTCTCACCCACAATATAAACTCTTATCTTCATTCCTTAATTGCCTCCTGCAAATTTCTCCTATGGACTGACTTTCCTCTATCCTCAACTAATTGTAGTAGGTACTCTCTTGATCTTATCACATTCAAGAGTGGCTTTGCCTCTTCAGTTTCTGATGTGGAATTCCATCTAGAAATCACAGTCTTTCTTTGAGCCTTGCATAGATTTCACATTCTTCAGACTCTGTTTTCATTGTTTCCAAGCTCTGCCATCCACTGATGTCATGATGATCTTTGAGTTACTGTTCTGTCTTTCCTTAAAATCTTCATCTTGATGTCGCCCGGGTCCTCAGCTCTCTCTCAAGACAACTCAGATCTCATCCATTTACTCACCACCTCTGGTTATTTTTTTCTTTTCATATATGTGACAGGCCAGCCTTTCCCAGGCTGATGCTTTTCAGATGTGTTGGACTACTATTCTGTCATTTCCAGCAGGTGGTATGGCCAATCTACAAATCAGTGGGACCCACTGCAAGACAGAATGGCCAATCCTGGCCACGAGCCAGGCTGGATGGAAATGAGAAATTTATCATTCAATGCATCTGGAAGGCACCATCTTAGAGAAGAGCGCAATAAGCCAAAGGACATATAGAAGGGTTTTTATTTCTTCTGCCACTCCAAAGAATCTCTCATTAGCTAGCTAAAAATTATGACAGCTATCTATTTATCAGGTGGCCATAATGCCTTAGTAATATCCACTCATTTGTATCCAGGAAAATCCCCCAATAACCTTCAGATGAATGTGGTCTGCATAATGGTGGTATAGTCTGAAAAAATTCAAGGATAAATGAAAAGCAGAGCCAGTGTGGTTTGAGCGTTGGACTATATGACTCTGGAGATCAGGGTTTGAATATTTGTTCAGCCATGGAAATCCACTGAGTCATACTCTTTCAGCCTCAAGAGATACACAAAGGCAGACCCACTCTGAATAAATCTTCCCAAGAAAACCCTGTGATAGCATTACGTTATGGTCACCACAAGCCAGAAACAACTTGAAGGAGCACAACAACAACAAGAACAATATTGTTCACCTTCCTCCCTGCCTGCCTGCTTGCTTGCTTTATTTATTTACATAAGGAATGGAGAAAGTACAGCCTGTGGGCCATAAACACCTCCAACTCTCTTTGTATACCCCCTAATTCCTTGTTCCCCCAAGCCTTGCACAGTCCAAATTTGGGGCAGGGAGTGGGCTGGCATCATGTTTAAAAAAGTCAAGAGCATGGATTAGTGTCATAAACTCCTCACACCCCAGAACCCCTCCCAAAACTTGAAAATATCCCCCAGACCCCAGAAATTACAACCAGTGTGAAAGTGATTTTCAATTATTAGAAGTCAATAGCTTGAAAATATGAGCTGCGGCCAAGCTGAAAGCAGGTCAGAGTAGCTAGCTTCTGCTGAGAAGACTCTTGTAGCTCTTTAGAGGAACCTGTGGTCAATGTTTTCCAGTTCCAGCTAAATCTTAGGCCATTTCTGCACAACACTCTTATAGCGCGATGATTCCACTTTCAACCTCCTATGGAATCCTGGGGTTTGCAGTTTCGGGAGGGGCCAGCTGGCCCCTCACGGAACTGCAAACCCCAGGATTCCATAGGAGGTTGAAAGTGGAATCATTGCGCTATAAGAGTGTCGTGCAGAAATGTTCTTAGACAAGAAATTGAACTTGGGCTCGTGAAGGATCTGTGGTGGTTTGGGACATTGTCCTTACATGGAAGAGCTTGCTGCTACAAGATAAAAGTCAAAAGGGCATTGCTAGACAGTTACTTCCTCAATAAAGATGATTGATCAAAAAGGACTTGGGGATACTGTTACAGCTTCACTGATAAGAAAAGAAAGGGAAAATGCTTTGTTTGATGGTTAGAACTTTTCTTGAAGTTGCTGTCCATGTAGGTGTGCTTAATCAAGGTGAATGTTCATTTTTTCCGCACCTTACCTTGATAGCACGACGAACCAGAGCCCTCACGATATTGCTAATATCGCAAGAGGCTCAGTAGAGACCCCCTTGCAGTCTGCATACAGCAGGGCATTGGCGAGAGAGCACCAGTCCCCCCCCGGTGGCTTCTCCGCATGTCGGCATCCTGGGCCACGCCTAGGTCCTGCCCTGTCTCTGCCCCACTGCCGCTGATTGGGCGGTGGTCTTTCTTTCTTTCTTTCTTTCTTTCTTTCTTTCTTTCTTTCTTTCTTTCTTTCTTTTTGCTGGCTATCGTGCTAACGTTAGCACGATAGATCCTGCCAACAGGCGGTTTCGTACTACGCTGGTAACGTGCTAACATGCTAACGTGCTAACGATAGCGCCGGGTTTTAAAAAAAAACACAGTTGGCTGGACCCCGGGGGCTGCTGTCATCTCGAGTGTGAGTGGCGACGCAGCCCCAGGGTGGCCTCTCGCGGTGGCGTGTCGTGCAGTGTTCCCTGCCGTGATGGGGGCAGCGGCAGGCCTGCTGCTGGGCGGAGCGTCCCCTGGGAGTTGCTACGTGAGGGACAGGCAGCAGGGACTGCCCACACCCCGCCCACTCCCAGGTCCTTCCCGGAAGCACACTGGACGACGGCCCCGCAGGCCCTCTGGTTGCGCGACCGATGCGTGAAAGGGAGGTTATTTTCACCTTTCAGGCGAAAATAAGAAAACGCGCTATCAGCACTATCCGTGGCCGTGATAGCACCTGGTTCGCCAGAATGTCATGCGGTACGGCAGCTCGTGAAGGGGGGAAGGAGTGTGCCTAATACGCTTTAAAAACGCCATGTGAAAAGGGCCAAAGACTGCTACATTTTCAGAGCCAGCTTTGACACTGGAAGACACATCTAGCTGTACTTTTTGGGCAACAGGGTTATAACAGGTTCCTTGAAGTGTGCAGAACTGTTGAAAGTCTGGATTTCTGTTACAAGACAGCTATGCAGGAAGAAAAGAAAAGAGATAGGAGAGCAAAGAGTAGGAAGGAGGGCTTGTGGGATAAAACTTTGGTATATCAACAGGGCAATAGAGTATCGAAGTCTTCCCCAAACCTGCATCTTCTCTATGGTTTGGACTATGGCTCCCACTTTCCTCAACTAACAACTGTCTGGGGATGATAGGCAATGTAATCCGACATCTTAGATCAGTGGGGTAGATGAGACTGTAGTATCAGATCACTGCAGTTGCTCTTCAAGGATAATATTGTTGTAATCATCCTTGATGCCAGTGATAGGGAAGAACAGCTCATGGACCTCCTCAGGTCTCCAACCATTTTGGCAGTCCCTCAAGGTCCCTCACTTTTTCATTGTATTTTAAGACTGGGGGAATTTCTCCATATTAAAGTTGGGATAAGGCTTTCCCCCCTGAGTAGAAAGTGACCTTTGATTCACTTACAGCTTCAAATAAGGTCCATTCCTGGCTTTGGAACTAGCAGAGGTATCCTAAAGACCATGGCCACAGTTCTAGATCAGCTACTTACTTAAGGTCCACTTAATTAAGCGGCATCTCCTTGCCTGACCACATACCCTGCGATCCTGACTTACCAGGCAGTAGTTATTGTGAGCAACAGGGGTCTGTTCTCTTGTTGATTACAATATAGCAGACTGACGTTTCCACTCCACTCCCACAATATAGGATGACAGTAAGAAACAGGATCCCTCTTAAAATTCCTCCTTGTATCATTCAACTACTGGCTTCTTCTTCCCCTTTCATCTTGATTTGATACCAGAAAGTAACCAACCAACCAACCCATCAGCCTGTGAGATGCACTGAACAGCAGGAGAGGAGGGAGGGAATCAATTTTTTTATATAAATCACCAGATGTGTTTGTTTTAGTGAATTTTTGATAATGTACAGTTTTTTGTGAATTAAAGTTGATTTCTTTCTATATTTTTAGGATCATCTTCATTTTTAATAAGGTTTAGAAAGAAAGAAAGAAAGAAAGAAAGAAAGAAAGAAAGAAAGAAAGAAAGAAAGAAAGAAAGAAAGAGTCTAGAATTCCTGTCTGTTCCCTTGTGATGTTTCCACAAGTACAATGTTAGATGTGCTCAGATGTTAGAGTGTTAGAGTGTTACAGATGTTAGAGTGCTCATCAAGTTTCAAAGAATAAACAAAAAACAACACACGTTTGATAGAGAAAAAAAATTCTTCCTTGTATCAGAGTTTGCTTGTGACAGGGCCGTAGAAACATCTGCAGTGTCCCAATTGACAGAAGAACAGATCCCTGTCACTCACAACAGCTGATGACCTGTAAGGCAGGACTGAGGGACTTGCACAACCTCTATGTATTGCCTACACTATTAAATACATAGGATTGTGAAAGTGAATCAGTTATGGATGTGTAACTCTAGGTTACACATTCATAACTGTAGTCATGAATTCAGGTCCATTTCTCAAAATACTGATTCTAGATACTGGCATCATCTGGTGCTATGGTAGGTTTGGGAATGATATTGTGGAATGAGAGGAGAATTTTATGAATGCTTTGAGAAATGGCCCTGAAGATGGTTACACCAAGAGAGGCACTGCCTGGGGGTGACATGGAAAAGTGATGTTATTTGCATGCAAAATGTGTCAAAGGATGTTATTTGCATGCAAAATGTCCCAGATTTGTCAAGGTAGCTTCCATGTCATCCTGAGGCAGGACAGGAAAAGATTCCTGCTTAAACATTTGGGGAGCTGTTGTCTTTCTGTTCAAAGAGTACAAAGATAAATGTCACGCTCCGTATAAGACAGTTTCTGACATCTCTAGAGCAGCAGCATTCAAACTCAAAAGATTTCCATGGTTTTACAGAGAGCTCCGCAGTAATCTTACCAGCCAGCATTGCTGCAGGTCTTCTTCTCCTGGTTCTCCTCTTGTTGTTGCTTGTTTGTGTACTGCAGAGAAAAAAAAGGAAAGGTAAGTGAAACATTGGGTAGGTGGCTTTATAATGGCTGAGAACATAGTTATAGTGTACCCTATAAACATCTTCAACAAATATTGTATGTACTATACTATCAGCAGTTAATGGCCAGTGTTAAGAATATAATTATCACTGCCAGTACTTGCTACATTCAGTTTTACTCTTATCCCACTTCCAGCCACATTTGAACCTTAAAGACTAGGCTCTATGCATCTGAAGAAATGGATAGTGCAATAAATCTGCTAGTGATCAGGTGCTGTATGAACTATTTATCGTTACTATACTAGTCTGTTCAGATAGGTGGGCAGCCCAACACCTATGGGCTGTATGTTGCCTTTGGATAGCTTTTGGAGTAGCCCCAACCACTTTTCCCTATGTCCCACCTAGCCAAGCATGGGTAGACAGCTTCCAGCTCACCATGCAGAGATCCTTGTAGGGAAGGTTGCACATGTCCTGACTCCATTCTCCACCATCTTGTCCTGCTGTGGCAGATACTGAAGGGTTTTACAGTTCCCAGAGCAACCTTTTACTTGCCTGCCAAAAGCTGGCTATCCCTGCATAACACTTCGGTTTTCATAGAGAAGCATTTAAAAACCTTCCATAGAAGCATTCACCTCATGTAGAACAATGAAGCAAATTTCTGGCCCTTAGGACTGTACAGACAGTGGATGGTGTGTGGTGAGGAGAGAGGGAAGGAGCTCTGAAAGTGGCCAATGCCTACGAAAATCTCAATAGCTCGTGAGCAGTCCAGTGAAGTTACCTTCTGCCCAGTGTGAAGGTGTTGCAGTGTCCTGTGTGGTTCTCTGACTTGTCCTGTGTTAGGAAAAAGAATAGTGAAAAACAAACTCTTTCCTTTCGAATATTGATGAAATGAAAGGATGCTGAAGAACAGTTGTGTGAAAGTTAATAAACTTTGTTAATAAACTTTGTGTAAAAGTTAATAAACTTTCACAGAGAAATTTCAGTCCTACATTTCCACTACCTAAAGGAGCAAATGAATGAACAAACATCCCCGTCCCTGATGGCTTACAAGAAAGAATTACATTATTACATTAGAAGAAATGGCTGGAATCCTTTATTCGCTATTTAGTTAAGTGTAGAAGTAAATAACTTCTCCTGACCCAACTCTCCTAAACCTAGTGGAACCATAATTCACTTGTGCTCTGCTCACTGGCAGAACAGACCTCCTTTTCTCCATGCCACTGATGCCTGATAAAGTAGATGGGGGGGGGGATTACAATGATGTCAATAGTGTCACAATCATGACTATAGTGATTGTGACCGTGAAACAGGGCCTTTCTACACTGCATTGTTCTGGTGCTATTATTCTACTTTCAACATCCTGAGGAATTCTGGGTTTGTAGTTTACTGAGGCCAGAGAGCTCTCTGACTGAGAATTCTAAATGCCCTTCCCTAAACTGCAAACCCCAGGATACTACAGGATGTTGGAAGTGGAATAACAGCACTATAACAATGTAGTGCAGAAAGGCTCACAGTTACTAGAGTTACTCATCTATAACAGTTTCATATTCACAATTGCTGCTTACGCATGATTTTGACTCTAATGCCTGGACTGTAACTTCCCTTCCAATTTATTTTACCAGGCATCAGTTGCATGGAGAGAAAGAGATCCCTTCTGCCAGCAACTGGGTACTTAACTAAGGAGTTTATAACACAAGGCAGATAAATTGCAATTATAGCAGGATAATAGCATCTTTGCCTGGGATTTATCACAAAAGACATTTTTCCTCTTATTTTGTTCTCCCAGTGGGAGACCATTTGGAAAGCATTTCGTTTGTAAAGGAAGCCATTATTGGATTTTTGGTGTTTGTGAAAGAAAATATTCCCAACAATCTCTCACTGGGAGAGAAAGAAGGTCATGCAATAAGTCCCTGCCAAAGATACTGTTATCCTGCTGTAATTGCGATTTATCTGCCTCATATGATAAGCTCCTTAGCAGCCCCTTCTGGGCTGAACCACCCTAACCAGATGGAAATGTCATTCACTTGTGCTCCAGTCTAATTAAATAACTGCTACAGGATTCAGACTAGCAATTTTATTTTAAAAAGAAAGGACAAGGAGCATAAGATTACAAAAACGGGAAGTAAAGTACAAAAAGGGTGAATAGCCTGGAGAAATAGGATCAAAGTAGCCTAACTTCTAAATTACACAGATGGTGCAAGGAAAAACACTGTAAAGAAAGAATTCTAAAATCAGAGTGCCAAAACTGAAAAGGCCTGGTTCCTTGTGGCCATTTAGATAATGCCAACTGGACACAGGGAAAGGTTATTTCAATTCACTGGGCAGATTCTCTTTCCCCTCCTCTTTGGCTTTATTTATATCTTGACTTTCCACTCAAGTAGAACTCAATGCATCTTATAAATTAAAATGCAGTACAGTTAAAAGATACAACATGAAAATGAAATTCAAATTGCCGACGTTTAAAATCAATTTAAAACATATATTTAAAAATGATAAAATGCAGTTTAGAGAAACATTGGGGGTAAAACAGCAAAAGAAGATGGAAGATGGTTCTTCATATAACTTAGGACATTGTCAGTCAGAACCAGCACTGAGGACTGTGCCCAGAAGAAAACAATGAAGATTTTTCGGGTGAAAGAAATTCTATTGGGAAGGTGAATTCCAGTTCATTGTTTGGCAGCATTTTTTTTATTTATATTTTTATAGCAATATACACTTGTTATTAGAGTTGTTATTTTCAGCACCAGTTGCGGACCAATCTGGTGCAGGATTTTTTCCTGGTACAGAATATATCACACCCAAGAGACTGAAAAGCAGGAAACTTCCAAACCAAGACAAGGCAAGGCTCCTAAAATATGAATTGAATATGAAACAAATTAGCCAAAGAGTTTAATAGGGTATCTCTGATTTACAGGCTCCATTGCAAAGGAAGAAAGTCGACCAATGGGAAAGGTAAGGGATTTTCATATATTTTTTAAAAAAACACTAAATTCATGAATATGACTGTCTCGTCATTTTACTGCCCCAAAATATGCACTTTTGAAACTGGAAAACCCCTCCTTCCTTCCCTCCCGTCCTCTCTTCATACACCCTGTTGTGTGATTCTGCTGTTTAACAAAGTATATGAAGGCAGCCATCGTCAGATGACCTGTTTCACTGCAGACTCATGCTCTTGCTGGCCCACCAAATGGCTGCTTGGTGGTTATTTGGTAAGAGGTGCCTTCTAGGAAACAGAGTGCAATGGGACAGCGCTAGCAGCAGCACTCCACAGATGTGTATATGTAAGAGGGGGACCAGAGTACTTGTACCAGCTATGCAGGTAACTCTTGGAGGGGTACAAATTGCTAATCTAGATTTATTTGGTTGCTGTTCCACCTTTTGTTCTAGAACAGTGGTTCCCAAACTTTGGTCCTCCCAATGTTTTGGACTTCAGAATTTCTGGCTAAGTCTTCTGTGAGTTGAAGTCCAAAACACTTGGAGACCAAAGTTTAGCGACCACTGTTCTTGAAGATTCCCCAATAGATTTAGAAAAAGGTTTGAGTAAACCACAGCCAGAACTTCAGTGTCAGGCTGAAGGACACCATTTATTATTGTGTTCAATGTGGCATATTTTTATTACACCAAAACGTATTTGGTGTAACACCAAAAGTGCCAGTGTGGTGAAACTCTATTCATTTAAGGGTGGCTGTTATTGCAGACCAGGCCACACAATCCTGCTTGGAAACTTTTTTTTAGAGGAGTAATGTACAGGTATACCTCAGTTAACAAAAGAGATGTGTTTCTGGGCATTACATTGTTAACAGAAAATTTGGTACCAGAGGTAGAAATAACAGGGGAGGAAATAGGGATAAATTCTTACACTACAAATAGAGAAGAGCGGGTCGACATGTTTCAGGAAAGCTTTTATCCAAAACTGACAATATGCACGTGTGAGATGAAACAGCCAGAATGGATAAGCCTTGCATAAGTAAACAGATAGCTTTTGAACCTTCTAGAGACCATCTGAAAGTTCTTGCCAAAATGCACCCAGGGGGTGATTTATTTTTCTTTCACCAGCCTCAATTTTCCTAGGATTTCCATTTTGGTGGCCAAAACTATTTTTTCTTCTTTTTTAACATACTAGAGGGAGCTGGTGAGGTACTTTCCCCTTTCCTTTTTATTTTGCTGTTCAGACATGCTCAGGAAGGTATTCTGGAGGCAGCCGTTACTCACCTTGCCTATTGTAGGCAAGCACACACTGCTACAGTAAGATTTCATTTTTTTTGCAGCTCAAGCTTTATTGCATTGGTTACTGCATACATGCTGCTGCAACCTGACACTGAAAGTCTGTTTCTCCAGCCCTTCCTCACCATTTTCCCAGTGCTGATGCTGCTCAAAAACTGCCAGCTCAACAGAAAACAAGGAGAAAAACTGGAGGGGAGCTGGGCAGGTGTAAAAAGACTTTGTAAAAAGGAGCTTCTTTGACAAAGGCCTTGTTAATTGAGGCATGCTTGTATTCTGAATAGGACATGGTGACATGTGATTCAGAAAGTCTGTTGGCAACTCTATAATTCTATATCTGAAGCTGCATTTCAAAGCTCTTGTTTCCATAGATGATCCTCTCTTAATCTCATTGCGACTGCTCTGGAGAAAGGGGTGGCAGGATTATGCTCTAATATTTTCTTTTACTTCTCTAGGCCTTAGAACCTGATGCTGGAGAAGAGCTGAATGAAGTCTCCTATGCGGTATTGAATCACCAGTCACGGAAAACCAAGCAGGCATCCAATCTTCTTGACAGAAGCCATGAGACCTGTCTCTATGCATCTGTTGCCAAAAATTAGACCCAGGAAGGGACAACTGTGAGAGGAAGATATTTTCAGACTTTGACATACCCTTGAATTCTGTGAGAAGGATTCATGCATGCAAGTCCTATTTATTTTCTCCCTTCAAGCATACAAATTAGGATTTAAGCAAATGGAGGAAAAAAAGCATTGAGGTAAACCAGATGGAGACAATCAGGAATAAAAAATGCAGTGGCCAGATTATATTAAATTCTGGTGCATGTTATCGCTAATTGTCTTGTTTCTAGACTTGTAGTACCTATGTTAGCGGTGAGGAGGGATCTAAATCTTGATTTATTTATTTCTATTATGCAAAAACAAAAAAGTCAACGGCTTTCTGTCCACTAGATAAGATTACAAAAGCTTTCATTTTTTTCCCCAATGCTTTTGTACCTTTCAGGGCTTTTCTGTGAACATTTCAGGAAGGGATTTTTGTTCCAAAAAAGCTTTTTTAAAAATTTTTTTTAACAGAAATATTGTCTTTTGTGCATTAAAAGCCATGGCTTTGCGTGCAAAATTTGGCAGTATTTTCACAAAACATGTCCTGAAATGCATTTTTTTAAAAAAAATCACATAGCAATTGGCTCTTTTTAAAAAATGAGGACACGAAATTTATAAATATTGTTTTAAATTCCTAGCAGTTGGGCAGTTCATCATCTATAACCATATATATGATGTGGAAACACAGATTACTAAAACTGCCAAAAATAAACAACCAAAATCAAACCAAAATCCAAACAATGTAGTTTCAAAGAACAGTTTTGTGTGTTTGTTCGTTTGTTTTTGGTTATGTTGAACAGTACAGGGTTACAAACTATTTAAAAGGTGAATGACTGCTTCTATGCTGTTCCAGGCAGTGCAATTCATTCTTCTTTGTGGTCAGATCCAGGGAGTTCTGAGATACTGAGGGCCACAGAAGCAAGACTTGTAGATTGAATGTAGCCCCTGAACTACTGTTTCCCATCTCCTGTTTTAGATGCATGCAACATATATTTTTAGGTTAGATCTTTTGTTGTTGCTGGTTATAAATAGCATCAAGATTAGAGAACTATAGAAATTAGAGACTACGATAATTTTTCTAATCACATGTGGTTTGGCATATGATTCTAATCTCCCACAAAGTCATAGGAGGCTGCCAGGGAAATAAGATGCCACTTAATTGACAAATGAGGTACCTTTGGATAGGAAACCCAAGAAATTGCAGCAAATTTATTAGTGATAAAAGACTACTTTATCAATTGCATTGGATGAAGTAGCCTGAATCTGTAAAAGTTTATGCTACAAGGTCCTTCCTCCCAGTTAGTCACAAAGATGCTACAAAACTCCTTTGCATATATGAAAGTGTTCAGGCAGGTCATTATTGTTACAGTTGGAAAAATGGGTTGAGGAAGAGAGGCACATATAGTCTGTCAGTTTTCCCTAGGGACATCTCCCAAGACAGAGGAATAGAGATCTATGTATTTATTCAGTTTGTTGGTGCCTAGATTATTCACTCCTTTTGTATAGTGTTTTAAAGTATTATTTATTTATCAGTCTTAAAACTGTCAAATTCACAGTTAGAATTACTATTATAATCAGAAAAAATACATGTTCAAAAAAAGAAAGAAAAAAACTAAAACTAGAAGAACACAATACGAATACACTAAATTAAAACATTGAACACAGACTAACTAAAACACTAGAGCACTTTCCACAGCTTACCTTTTTGTGGAGCTGGGGTGCGGAGATCGCGTGAGCAGCCTCCAGAGAGGGGCTCTCGTGTCCCCGCTGATTCAGCTCTGCACGAGCTGCCTGCTCCCGAGGAGGTAGCGTGAGAGCCCCACCTCTTCCTTCCGCAGCGCAGCCTGCGAGTTTCCCAAGCTGCGCTGGGGCAGGAAGCACGACTGCCACAGCTCCGGAGGCTCCGCACACACGGCAAGTGCACACAGGGCCCTGGAGCAATGTGTGATCGCACACCCTTTTCGGCTGAAAGCCAAAAATGAAAAAGTGCACGAGCGTGCCTGCTCTACCCTGGAGCGTCACACGATTGTGAGTGCGTAGTGCAGATCGCTCCTCACAATTGCGCGACACTCCAGGCGCCCTTTTGCATGGCAAATGCCATGTGATAAGGGCCTAAGTGTTAACCTAGGCCATTGCCGCACTACACTCTTATAGCATGATTATTCCACTTTCAACATCCTACGTAATCCTGGGGTTTGCAGTTGCAGTTTGCAGTTGCAACCCTACTAAAACACAAAAGGGCTCTGGTTCCTCCCAAACCAAACTGTAATGAGAGAAGGAATTTTGAAAAGGAAAAAAAAAGGTCTACCACTACAGATCCAACTAAGTAGTCCTGCTAGAGTTACATAATTATTGCATCATTAAATTCCTTATTGCTAAAAAAAATCCATAGACAATTTCTGGTCTTTCAAAAAATTTTCAGTTAACTTATCTTTTAAACCCCATATTAGTTTGGCAGTTTGCGCTAACTCAGCAATCCATTCTCCCATTGCTGGTCCTTCACTTCATTTCCAAGTTTGAGTGAACAATATTTTTGCTGCTGTTGTCCTATAACAAAGAAGTAATCCATATTTACTAGCCAAATCTTTATCCGTAATACCTAACAAGAACATTCCTGGTAGCTTTACAAAATCCCCCTTTAATTTTTTTTTTTAAATAACAAGTACATTTTAGAACAATAACTTTTTGCCTTCTTACAAGTCCACCACATAGGAAAAAAGGAGCCCTCCTTATCTTGACACCCCTAACAGTGACCTGAAATATTTTTGGACATCTTTAACAGATTATTTGCAGTTATATACTATCTAGACATCATCTTACACATATTTTCTTTTAAATTATTACGCAAAGTAAATTTTGTATCTTTAAACTATATTTTCACCATACATCCAGTTGAACATTGTGACCAAAATTTTGGGCTGACTTTATCATTAACTCTTTAATATGTTCATCTTCTGGTTCTAGTTTGAAAAGACATTTGTACCCTTTTTTTAATTACATGGCCATCATCTTTACACAACTCTGAATAAAATTCATTATCTCCAACCTCTATGGCTAGAGCTTGCTTATCTTGATTAAATCTATATTTCAGTTACTCCTTCGGTGTAGCTCTCACAAAAATGACTAGTACAGCGAGAGCATTAATGGTCTTGCCTAAGTGGGAACAGAAGCAAGCAAAGATGGACTGAGAAGGAAAGAAATGATATTGCTTCTAGACTTTTCAGGACAATTCAGAGTGGTGAATGGATTAAGTGCTTGTTAAGAGAGTTGAGGTGCTCCACAGCAGCAGTGGGAGACCATCTGTGACTCTGACTGGTATCTGCCCAGGGCTCAAGGGTTTGCAGGGAATTGGCTGTCCAGATGCCTTTTTTGCACCAAGGAGATCTCATTTTGGAAGAGGGCATGGTCTCATCAGACTACACTTAGACAAGGAGACAGAAACTGACCTCACTGATTGCCACCTAATATAAATGAGAGAACAAGAGTGTCATGGAGAAGCTGCTGGCCTCATTCACTCAGGTACTGGAGTGGGAGTGTATTGGCACAGAGACAGACAACATTGTACTGGTGTGTATTGCTTCACCCATGGACATCTTCACTTGTGCTTGCAATGTACTCTGCTGATTCCTACAGATATAGATATAGATATAGATATAGATATAGATATAGATATAGATATATAACTTTTTGTTAAGTAAAACACTTTTCAGGTAGTTGGCATGTGAAGGGAGAAGCTAGGAAACCTAGTTAGAGCTAGTCAATCACAGCTCGGGGAAGGTTGTGAAGGAGGGTTTACAGAGGAGGGAAGAGGGATACAGACTACAGACTTATCTGTAAAAGGAGTCAGATAGAAAAAATATGAAATTGAGCTAGGGCAGTCAGAGGCCCTTTTCGCACCTTACCGTCTTCCGGTGCTGGGGTGCGAGGATCGCTCGAGCAGCCTCTGGCAAGAGGCTCTCACGTCCCTGCTGCTTCAGCTCCGCATGAGCTGCCTGCTCGCGTGAGAGCCCCACCTCTTCCTTCCACAATGCAGCCTGGGAGTTTCCCAGGCTGCACTGGGGAAGGAAGTGCAACTGGCGTGGCTCCAGAGGCTCCACACACCAAGTAAGTGCGCATGGAGCCCGGGAGCAATGCACGACCGCGCTCCATTTTCGGCTTCTACTCCCGGCTGGCCCCTCCCAAAACTGCAAACCCCAGGATTCCATAGGATGTTGCAAGTGGAATCATAGCGCTATAACAGCCTGGTGCGGAAATGGCGCTAGAGTTCCCTATGATCCCTATACAGGCCCTAATTTAAAAGATGCATGGGGACGATGAAAGTCTCCCAGTACCCACTTGCTAGGCAGCAGCCATTGTGATCAATGGGGATTTGTTGCCCTGTTGATCAGGAAGCAGCTAGCTGATGGTTCCATGCCTCCTTGTGTGAGCCATCTCCAGCATGAGGTGGAATTGTCACAAGGGCCCTGCCTCTGCATCTGGACTCTTCTTCTAAGTGAACCTGAATCTTGTCTCTATGTATCACTGGCTGAAGAAAAAACAAAGAACCATCAATATTCACTTTGGGGCCTTTTTAAAAACAAGGTGGTCTGTGCTCTGTCACCATGTTTATTGGATTTTGGCCACAGTAACCCTTTAGAAGATAACTGTATGTAAAAGCAAATAGGTACAAGGGGGTTTTGCATATTAAGGAGTGAGTCCTGCTCCACTTGAAACAATGCACCAACACAAATGGGTGAATGGAAGAGGTAGGCAACAACTTTAATAGGTTACAGATGGTCATAGGCTTGGCACACACAGAAGTTTGGATCCAAGCATCAACCAACCCACCTATTGATCAATGAGCCCAAGGATCCCGTGCATTTTCAGGAACTATCAAGATGACAAGTGTGGGATCCAGGTGGGCATGGTCCCCCTGCTACCAGCGGGTGCAAGAAAGGCACCTGCCCTCAGCCTGCTGTGGCTATTTCCCATTCTTTACCAATGCCCACGTGTGACCTGTAATTGATGTCCTGGACCAAGCACCCAGGCCAAACTGCCCCAAAAAGTTGCAACAAAATGACTATCCAGAAGATATAAACAACGTACACATTATGCAACATAGATTCTGAACAGCATACATCTCAAATGATGGAGGAAGGGTGTGTTACTGGGATGCAGCTCCCAAGCACAACTGCATTGGTAGGCCAGGAGCAGAGTAAATATATCCCCCTCCACCAAACCAGAGTGAAACCTCCATTCAGGTTACTCCAGCCTACTAGCCAATAAGTTAAACCTGAAATTTAAACTTATTAGCTAGTGGTTCCTGTTTCCCAGAAGGATACACCAAGTTGTGCAGGCCCCTGGAAAGGAGATGCTGGTATGTGCCACCATAACAAGGGAGACTGCCAGCATGGTCTCCTTACTATTAATCATGCTTTTTAATTACAGGAACCAACATTACAACCAGGAGCCAACACCCGATCATTTTGAGGGTAAATAACTTGTTCAGTATTATTTCTGCACCATTACATCTACAAAGAGGAGAAAAAGGAAACAGCCAACCACTCTGTGAACAATTCCTCTTTCTGCAAAATAACGAAGCCGGTTTTACATGTATCATTTCTGGTAAACACACACTTGAGCACCTTCTTTAAAAACTCTTTCTTTAAAAAAGCCTTTGGCTAGCATAACTGCTCCCATAACTGCTGGGGATTAATGTTTACAGTCTTTAACAACTGAATATGATCTCTGCAAACTACCTTTTCAGCCTAGCGGCCCCAAGCAAAGCATTTCCCAGGCATTGAAGTGCTGGGAAATGAGGTCTACCGTGCTCTCCTGGTTGCAGTGCACAGTGAGCAAAGAGTTGCAAGAGAAGCCCCAAGGGGTCTCTCCAGTCACCTCTTCTCTATGCGCCCCATGAGAGCATTGCAGATGCTCTCTCCCCAGTGATCATCTCATAACAGGATGCCCATCATTGTTTGAGATAAGGCATGGAATAAATGCATGGAATAAAGAGTAACACTGATGATTATGATAATCATGATCAGGTGGTAGAAATAACTGTTCACATCAGATGAGAGGAGGAGGGGAAGAGTCACAATTGTTACACTAAAACCTAGAATCTCTTTATGGTATTATCTACTGGCAAAAGAAGATACATTCTTCAACTTAAGTCACTGGTTGGTTATATTATAAAAACTGCAGTGCTTTAATAGCTAGAGTTTTGGCATGTATACAGTATTTGTTTTATTATTGTTCTCAAATACCATTTGAACAAAAAGAAGAAACAAATATGCATTCTGGGGGCTGTTCCCTTCTGCTGGTTTTTGTGCCATATGGCTGCTATCTAGAAGACGGTGTGGTTTGTCAGGCAGACCAGGGAAGTGACGTTGGTGAGCTGTGCTGTCAGATCACCACTAGACTGGACCTGAGAGGAAAGATCTGTCACAGAGCATTCTTGCATTTTGGAAACTACGCTATACAGAGGCTTTTGATTCTGAAAGTAGAAAAGCTATGAAGGAATAGGTTGCTGCTAGTTACCAAAGCCTCAGCATGAGGTTCTCACTCAGCATCACCTTTCTGTATTTACAAGTTGAAGGGTCATGGGATGGGAGAGTTGGAAAGGTTCAGGTGGAAGGATCAGCGATTCAGTGTCAGGACCTGTTGTTCAGATGCCTGGCAACTAATAGAATCATTTTTGCAGGGTGGTGGTTGACCAGGCAGAGAAGGATGGCGAGAGGTGAGTATGAACAGCACATGAAAACATTCATCTTGCAGGCGATGGGGGAGGGAGAGAATTGGATTTAAATGCCAGTCTTCTTCAACTGTGTTTCAAAGACATAGTCGTGTTTCTTTACTTTATCAGTAAAGAAAGGAATCTTTCAGCACCTGTGAAACTAATAGGGAGAAAGAAATTTGTAGCATAAGCTTTGGCAGACTCAGTCTACTTATCAGACGGAATACATCTTAGGCTACAAGATGGGCAGTTTCCAGTGGGGAAATGTGTGGGTGAGGGGAGGTTAGTTGATTTTTTTGGGGGGGAGTGTTGAGTGTTTCTGGGTAGGGTGAGTGACTGCAGGTCCCATGAGGCTGGCAGAGTGTGTATCGGGGGGGGCTCTCTGCAGTGGTGCATGTTGGTTGGTTTCCAGGGGGGAAATGGGTGGGTGAGGGAGGGAGGTTAGTGGAGTTTTGGGGGGAGAGGTTAAGCGACTGCAGTGTTACCCTGTGTACTGGGGGTCCCGGGAGGGACACCAAAATGTGCTCAACTAAAGGTGGAGAAAATTAGCTCAGAGCACTGCTTAGCGATACGAGAGGCAGGGTAACGTAGCGAGATCTTGAACCCTATGTCTACGGGGTCGGGTCGAGTCAAGGAGCACACAGAAGTCGAAACAATAAATGGTATTTTATTAAATAGAGACAAACAGTGTATGCGACACACTCATACAAGAGTAACTAAAGAAAATAAAGGTTGGAGTGGTATAGAGGGATTTTTAGAGGGATTGCTGGTTTGGGTGATACTTCACCTGTCCTGAAGCCTGGAAAAATAGAGAGCGAGGCTTGGGTGCGATGTAGCTCAGCACGTGGAGCTGAGGGGAGGCTCGCCAAGCAAAGCGGCAGCAAGGCGGGATGAAACTTGGGAGCGTTCCGAGGAAGGTCTTGGAATCAAGGGTTTTTATAAAGAGAATTGTGACTGCAGGCTATGCAGCACTTGGGGGAAAACAATAGATTTGGAGTTGGAGACAAAGCCTCTGAAAGGTCAGCATCTGAATGATTGAGTTATCGTAGCAGTTCTCAGTAGAGTAGCCAGTATGCAAATGCAGAGTACTTGGGTATTGCATGGTTTACCCATCAAGCTGCCATCGCGGGGCAGAGGCTCTTTTGTAAGTGGCGTGCATACCTGATTAGAGTAGTTGCGTGGAGGTCTCCTAAAGCAGTGAGTCAGCTATTTCTGGCCTGTCTGTATTTTAGTTTGAATATTACGGCTATTAACGGCCGAGCTTGTTTACCTGTTTGTCCAGCGGCCTCGCAAGCATGTGGAGACGAATAGAGAAGTGAAGCCAAATTATGATATCAAGAGGATATCTTTAATATCCCCAAAGCTCGGACTAGCCAGGGCAGTAACAGCAGGTCCAATGAGGCTGGCAGAGTGCATAATGGGGTGGTCCTTTTTGTGGCAGGGCATGTTTGGCTGGGTGGCAGAGGGGTTTTATTGGCCAAGGGAGGGCAGTGGACATTTTGGGGGGGGGGGATTTGAGTGACTGCATGTCCCATGAGGCTGGCAGAGCACATTGCAGAGTGGTCCTTTTTGCAGCGGGGCATGTTTGGCTTGGTGGGAGAGGGGGCTTGTTGGCCAAAGGAGGGTGGTGGATGTTTTTGGGGAGTGATTTGAGCAACTGCAGGTCCCATGAGGCTGGCAGAGCGCATTGCATCCTCAAGCTGTCACAGCTATGCAGCTACAACACCATGAGGAAAGGGCTTTCTTTATCAGTGTTAGTCTCAAAAGTGCTACAAGATTCCTTCATATTCAACTAAATTTGCTTACCTTATCCCCGCAGGTTGCTGTGGGATCTGTAAAACATTTCTATTCTTACAAGAGTCCCAATTTCTTTGCATTTGATGAAGGATGTGTGAGAATAAAATTTCTGAAAAAAACTGCTAAAATTTGAAGATTTTTTTTCATATTTGGTATGAAAAGGACTTGATCTTTGAATATGGGAGAAACTGAGAGATTTGGGCATCCAGGTCCAGGGCTTTGACTGCTTAATTCTTAAAATCTTTGGTTTGAATCCATGTGTTCAACCATTTTGAGTTTGCTGAATTAGGATTGCCATCCCTTTTTTTTTTCCCCTAAGAGATGACTTACCTTTAAAAACTGTACAGCAGGCAGGTACAAAATTATTCCACTAGGCTTTCTAGCAATTGTCTGGCTGCTGCAAATGGAGCTTTTCTCAGTGAGGTGCATTTTTATTGTTGGTTTAGACACCTTTTTTTTTTAACATTATAACTTTTTGTGTGTTTTCTTTTCTGCCATATTTTTAATCTTGCTACGAGCTGCCCTCAGTTGTGAGCTCTCTAGCCATGTCCAGAATCCTGGAGTGATGAGAAGATTCAAAGTTTGGAATTATTCAGGACAAAATTTCCGGGTGGACATTTTAACCCACCCACAGTGTCGCAGACGACTGAACCAAATGAACATGTGGCAGAATTTATTTTTTTCTCTATAGGAAGTTTCAGGAAACTTCTCCAGGCAACAGCACCATAGTGAGGAAATCCCTTTGTGTGGTCAAGATCAAATGACACAAGGAGTCTTACTACCCCTATGATTCCATTTTAAGAGCCCTGGTTCCAGCCCATGGAATCCTAGAATTTGCAGTTTAGGGAGAGGCAGTGAGAATTCTCACCCAGAGAGCTCTGCTAGTGCTTCACCAAACAACAAACCCCAAGTTTCATAGGCTGGAACCATGGCAGTTAAAGTGGAATAATAGTGCTATAATTGCATGGCATGGAAGGGCTCATGAGTGCCTAGATTTATATGATAGCTGAGTAGACTGGCCTGGCCCATATATGCACACCTTTTCAAATTGTTGCTCTTTGCTGCTATGTGCCTTCAAGTCATTTCTAACTAATAGCAACACAAAGTTGACCCTATCATGGGGTTTTCTTGGCAAGACTTGTTCAGAGTGGATTTGTCATTGCCTTCCTCTGAAGCTGAGAGCACCTGACTTGCCCAAGATCACCCAGTGGGTTTCCACGGCTCAGTAAAGATTTGAACCCCAGTCTCCCAGACTCCTAGTCAGCATTCAAATCACTACACCATCTTGACTCTCACTTCCTGCGTCATATGCAGGAAAATTTAGATATTATGCTCTGCCCAAAGCAAACACCTTCCTGGGAACCTACAGAGAAAATACTATATTATGTCAGTTATTGCAGAATATGGTGGCTCCAAGTGACAGACACCACTGGAATGAGATAGACGGAAACAACAGAAAGAGTTGCATCTCAGCATGAGCATGAAAATGCCACTAAGGAACAGAGAGCAGCATGGTATAGTGGTCTGAATGTTAAATTAAGATTCCCAGAGATTGGGGTTCTAATCCCTGCTCAGACACTAAAACCCACTGGGTATCCACAGACAACTCACACTCTCCCAGTGTGAGGAAGACTTTCTCAGAGGAAGTCAATGGCAAACCCCCTCTGAACAAATCTTGCAAAAAAAAAAAATAATAATATATTTTTTTTACATAACTGTAGCCTGCACTAATGACATCAGCCACTCCAAGGTTGAACTCCACACATAGAGTTCTCTCACTGTCTCCTCTGAACTAGGCCATTAATGTTCTATGGCAGAAAATATTGTGCCTGACAAAACTTTTTAGTATATGTGCTGCCAAAGTGAGCACAAGCGCCTGACAAAACTTAAAACCCCCAGGACTCCATAGGATGAAGCCATGGAAGTGAAACTGGCCTCAAATTGGTAACACTGTACAGCATGGATAAAACCTAGGTGTTTTTGCATATGTTTAGACAGAAAATGGTAGTAGAAAATTTATTAACAACTTTTTTTTATCTTTTTCTTTTTGCATCCACTAGCTGACTGACTTTTGCCTCTTTCCCATTTACAGGTAATTCTTCTATGACTGTGATCAACCAAATACATCAGGGAATAGCTGGCTTTATTATTCTTGTACGGGTATTGATTGTGGCAGAGACCACGTACAGCTGGAAGAGAGGGCAGCTTTGAAGAACTTAAACTGGACCTTTTCAGGGACCTGTGGAAAGACATGATTAACTGACCAACCAATCAAAATCCTGCTCTGGCTGACCTTAGGCAAGTGACAATCTCTCAGCCTCAGAGGGAAGCAAAGGCAATCTTCTCTGAACAAATCTTGCCAAGAAAACCCTGTGATGGGGTTGCCTTAGTGTCACCACAAGTCGGAAACAACGTGAAGGAACAAAACAACAACAGTGTTGTGTACTTGCATGTCTCCTTGCCTGCCTGCCTGCCTGCCTGCTTGTCTGCCTGCCTGCCTGCCCGCCCAAGGGGGAAAATGCAGCCTGTGGGCCACAAACACCTTCAGCCCTCATTTTGTACTTCATAATCCCTTATTCCCCTAAACTTTGCACAACCTAATTGGTAGGGTGGGGAGTGGTGGGCTGGCACAATTTTTTTAAAAAGTCAAGAGCATGGATTGGTGTTATAAAACCCCCCTCCCCAGAAACCCTCCCAAAACCTAAAAATGTCCCCCAAAACCCAGAAGTTACAACCAGTGTGAAACTGATTTTCGATGATCAGAGATCAATAGCTTGGAAGCAAGAGTTCTGGTCAGAATGAAAGTATGCCACAGTAGCTAGCTTCTGCTGAGAAGACATGTGCAGCAATTTGGAGGAACCCGCAATCAGTCTCTTCCTGTTTCAGCTAAATCTAAAACAAGAATTTAAACTTTGGTTTGTGAAGGGTCTGTGGTGGTTTGCGACTGTGTGTGTTCATATTAAAAATTACATGAAAAGGCTGGCTGCTATGGGATAAAAGTCAAAGGGGCATTGCTAGACAGATAGTTATTTCCTCAATAAAGGTCAACAGTGATCTGGTGATACTCTCAAAACTTCACTATTTATATTAGAAAAGGAAAAAAACTTTGTCTGAGGGTTAGAACTTCTCTTGAAGTTGTTTTGTGAGCAGGTATGTTTAATCAAGGTGAAAGTGTGTTTCAAAGACTGCTTCATTTTGAGAATATTAGCAAACTTTGATAAATAAGACTTAGGACATCACAACTGTTCAGCATGCTGCTAGCTATATTTTTGCATATAAAATGCTATTTTTTGGCAGAATACACTGGATCATATGTAAAAATATTGTTTTGGCGTAGAAAATACATGCAAAAAACACTACACATGGGGTTTTTATCTGTGTGTTTACAAAAATTGTATAAATTTTACGCAGTCTGCAAAAAAAGGTATGCACTTTGCATAAATGCATGGACACATGGCATTTTCTCTTACATGTATTTTCTGTTCACAAAAAGGTACAATTTTGCACAGCATTCAGTGCATTTTGCACAAAATTCCAGTTTTCTGCACAAAGTATTTTTATACAAATTT
The DNA here is from genome assembly GCA_030412105.1 of Cyclura pinguis. NCBI lineage: Eukaryota > Metazoa > Chordata > Lepidosauria > Squamata > Iguanidae > Cyclura > Cyclura pinguis. The sequence continues at coordinate 16,099,180 of CM059604.1, forward strand.
ATTTTCCCCAACAGAGTCCTGAAGTATGAATAGTGCTTGAAAATTATGTAGAAACACGGAAAGAAGCACAGATCTTCATCCCTTGTTCTGATACCTTTGGTCACTGTGAATGAGGTGTCAAAATAAACCATGAGCACATGCTCAACTCGGGATGTTAAGATTTTACAGACATTCCAAAACCAAGAGAAGCCAGTCATATGGCAGTCATACAGGCAAGGTGTGTGACAGGTTTTTGATTCCTGTTTTGCTCCTACTCTTGCTTGCTTTCAAATTGTACGGAAAAGAGGAGAAAGAGTAAATGGGAGCCCAGATGCATTGAGTGATAATGAATGATATTCATAACTAAGACAGTATAGCCTTCACAAGAAAATATGGCCAGAATCCTGTTGAGCAGTTATGAATGTGTAACCTAGAGTTATGCTCAATCCCTACACAGCCCCTAGTTTAAGGGATACATAGGGATGGTGAAAGTTCCCCAGTACCTTACTGGGCAGCAGCCACTGTGATCAATGGGGGTCTGTTCCCCTGTTGATTGGGAAGCAGCTGGTTGATGCTAACAACCCTCCCTGCATGAGCCATTTCCAGCTTAAGGTGGAATTGCCAGGGGACCTGCTTCCATTCTGGATCCCTCCTTTTTGTATTTGAACTATGCAGCTAATGCCAAAAGTGAACCCGAATCTTATCTCTATGCATCACTGGCTGAAGAGAAGACAAAGGACCACCAACAATCAGGAGGACCTCATAGGGATGGGGAAACTCCTAGGACTTTGGCAGTCTGGGGGCTTTTTTAACCAAAGTGGTTTGGGCTCTATCATCATGCTTGTGGAATTTGGCCATAAATGTCAGGACCCTGGAGCTCCAGGACTCAAGCTCTGAGTCGGAGCCCGAGACCCTGGATACTGCTGCCCCAGACACAGAGCCCTTGGCCCCAGTAGCCCCTGCAACAGAGCCAGGGGTTGCCTCCGACCCAGCCCAGCCAGAAGAGTCAGATAGTGAGGTGCAAGAGCAGGTACCTACTTACCAGCAGCATCGGGAGCAAAAGAGTGCTCTCAGGAGGTCAGAGCGTTTAAATAGGAAACGCCAGGCAATCAAGGTCCAGCTGAGAAAACACCTGGAGGAGTGATCTGGCTATAAAAGCACGCACTCAGCCTGGGGTCATTGTTGGTTCACAACCGTCCCATTTGGGGAGAGTTACGTGTTGGATCTCCTAAATCCCTGTCTTGCCTCCTGGAACGCTGCCCGACCCGCTGGAACCTCACCCCCCCTTTTTTTGGACTTTGGATTGGCTCTGGTAATTTCTCTTACTTGGACTGTTCACTGAGAACTCTGGCCGTGACGTAACTGCCAGAGGGTCTCCTTGCTGCTGAAAGCTCTTGATTTATTGCCTTAGACTTGTTAACCGGCTCTTGGCTGCCTGCCAAGCCTTGGAGCGGACAATAAAAACCCCTTAGAAGAGGACTGTACATAAAGGCAAATAGATGGAAGGGCTTTCTGCACATTCGGGGGTGAGTCCTGCTCCACTTGAAACAATGCACCAACACAAATAGGGGAATGAAAGAGTTAGGCACAACTTTTATTTGTTGCAGCTGCTGATAGATTTGGCACACACATGAATCAGAATCCAGACATCGATGAACCTGCCTGTTGATCAATCAGCTCAATCATCAGGCTCATTTCTGGGAACCATCAGGTGGGATAGAGATGGGCAGACACCACTGCAAGAAAGGCATCTGCCCCTCAGCCTTGTACAGCCATTTCCCTTAAGAGGACCCCCTCTCCTTACCAATGCAACCACCATGGAATCTCTAATTGATGTTCTGGACCCAGCACCCATGCCAAACTGCCCCCCAAAATTGGGACAAGATGACTATCTTTGCTATAAACAGCAATGCATGCATTATCCAACATAGATTCTGTACGGTATCCATCCTAAAATGGGGACAGTGGGTGAGCAGGATGAAGCTTCCAAGCACAACAGCCTTGGTAGACTCAAGAGCAGAGTAAATATACTCCTTTCACCACCCAACTGGAGTGAAACCTCCATTCAGGTCACTGAGCACACCAATCAATGAGTTCAACCTGTAGTTTAAACTCATTGGCTGGAGGTTCCTGCTTCCCAGAAGCTGTGCAGGTCCCTGGGAAGGAGATGCTGGCATGTGCCACCATAACAAGGGAGACCACTGGCATTTCTCTCATCTCTGATACTGCAAACTCAGTATGTGGTAAATCACACAGCACTCTTTCAAAGACTGTTAGTTTGTTTCTTTTTAAAAGAGGTGCTGCCATTTCTTTGCCATTTCTTGGCAGAATTGGAAGAAATGTGCAGACAGACTTGCTGTTTTTAAGGGAATCAAAGTAGGGGCACAGATTTTTGTGCAAGAGTGGCCTATCCATTTAGAGAGTATCCAAGAAAGGACATTCTTCCCCCTTGGAGTCCTTTTAGATGACAGCTATAACTCCTACACGTGGCCCTAAGTCACAAACTGGAAAAGCTTTAGAAAACAGATGTGGCAATGTCTGTGGAATGGACGTCCTAAAAAGGTTCCCAAGAGGAGAGTATGGTTGTATAAATCTATTAAAGAAAGAAAGAAAAAAAATCAGCACCATAGCACAATTGTTTACATGACAGTGGTGAAGTGGCCACTTGTGATTTATCCCAAATGGGAAATTCAACCCTACCCGAAAAAAGACAAGGAGGACACACATTTGCATAGGTTAGAGGAAAGAGAGAGAGCTGCATATTTAGAAATACATTCTTTAATTTACATGGAAATACGTGCCACCACGCTGAGTAAGACTGTGACCAGGAAATCTATATATCCCCTTCACCTGCCTTCTGGATGTTAGTCTCAGTCCTCATGGACAGCTTCAAGGCCTCTCTTTTTATGGTTCTTTATATTTAAATCAGACATGGACTGGACTGTCCTTCAAACTCAGGAAAATGCTGTCAAGTAGAATACTGTCCTTCATAACAGAGACATGGGCACTCTAGAAACTGGGACCAGTTTTCTGTTTGGTGAGCAGCCTTGGTCTGAGAAAGATTTAATGACCAAACAAGGCATTGCCTTATTGCAATTGCCTTATTGCATTTTTCTTCTGGGAGCACTTCTGCTCTAACCCAGCTCCAATAGTTGAAACCAGCCTGGTTTGTGAACAGAATGCTTCATACAAAGGATCACAGGGAGAGAGGTGGGGCAATAAGGAGTTTGCTTCCTTCATCTACACCTTCCATTTAATCCTAAAAGTAGACTTCCTGTCCTCTGACTTTACATGTGGAGAAGAGAAATGAACAAAATAGACAGGGCTGTCCCCTCCCATTCAGTTTGCTTTGTGTTCATACTTTCTCTTCTTTCTGATGTCCTGTCTGTCCCTCTTCTTCCCTCTCTCCCTGGCCTCTCTTCAGGTTCTTCTTCTCCAAGCTGGCTTTTCCTCAATATTCTCCACAAACCTTTCACAACCACATTTTTGGAATATCAAAGAAGAGATGATTACACTTCAAAGATACACAGGGCAATCAGCAGCTTAATTAAGCCCCAGGATCTCTCAGTGTAGAAATTAGTTATGGCATGGGAGGGGTGTTGATGGGTGGAAGAAGAGATAATAGGTGAGAACAGATATGGGATCATTATTAACCATTATTTTTAATCACGGAAGCCAACATCATAACTAGGAGCCAACAACTGATAGTTTTGAGGGTAAATAACTAGTTTAGTGTTGTTTCTGCTGCATTGCCTCTACAAAGAAGAGAAAGAGAAAACAACTGCCACACTGTGAATAGTTCCTCTTTCTGCAAAAGAAGGAAACAGGTTTACATTTATCATTTCTGGCAAACACATAGCAGAGCACCCTCTTTAAAAATTCTTTCTTTAAAAAACTTCAAAGGCAACATAAAAATAGTCTTTAGCTGGTGTCATCTCATAACTGCTGGGGATTCACGCTTACAATTCTTAACAACTGAATGTGATGCCCCAAATAAAGCACTTCCAAGGCACTGAAAATTGGGCTGCTGAGAAATGAGGTCTACACTGCTCTCCTGATTGTGGGGCACAGTGATTGAAGGAGCTGCAGCAGGATCCCAAGGGGGCTCATCATGTGTCCCAGGATTTAGGGGAGCACCTCAGATACTCTCTCCCAAATTATTACCTCATAAATACTCCCGTTATTACCTCATAAAAACAGGACGCCCACCATTAGATGAGATGAGGCATGGAATAAAGAGTAACACTGATTATTATGATAATCATGATGGGATGGTAAAAATAACAGTTCACATCGAATGAAAGAAAGTGGGGAAGAGTCACGATCATTACACTGAAATCTGGAATCTCTTTTCAGTTTTGCCTACTGGCAGAAGAAGAGACGTTCTTCAGCTTAAGTGACTTGTTGGCTATGTAGCAGTTTGATAACTGGAGTTTTGATGTATATATATTTGTTGTTGTTGTTTTCAAATACCATTTGAACAAAAGGACAAATAAACCTGCATTCTGAGGCCTGTTCCCTTCTGCTGGTTTTTGAATCATACGGCTGCTGTCTGGACGAGGGTGTGGTATGTCAAGCAGTACAAAGGAAGTGATGTTGCTGAGCTGTGTTGTTAGATCACTACTAAATTGCACACAAGGGGAAAGACCTGTCATAGAGCATTCTTGCACTTTGGAAACTACACTAAACGGAGGCTTTCCATTCTAGAGACAGGAAACCAATGAAGGAATAGGCTGCTTCTGGTGACTAAACCTTCAGCATGAGGTTCTCATTCAGCATCATCTTTCTTGGTTAGTATTTACAAGCAGAACGGTTGTGGGATTGGGGGGGTTGGCAAGGTTTCAGTGGAAGGATTAGGGATCCAGTGTCAGGTCCTGTAGCCAACATATCTTGCAACTAATGGAACTGTTTTTCCAGGGTGGTGGATGACCAGGCAGAGATGCATGACAAGAGGTGAGTATCAATCGTAAATGAAAACATTTTTGTTCAGCTGATCGAGGAGGAAGAGAACTGATTTAAATGCCATGGTCTTCTACTGCCGTATTTCAAAGACATAGTCATGTTAGTCTGTATCAGTAGAGAAAGGAATTTTGCAGCACTCTTGAGACTAATTGGGAGAAAGAAATTTGTAGCATCAGCTTGGGGGGACTGAGTCTACCTATCAGACGGATTAAATCTTACGCTACAAGCTTTTCTCCTTGTTACTTTCAAAGGTGTTTCTTTTTTTTTAATTATAATTTTTATATATCAAACATTTCAGAATTACAGTATCAAACAATACTTTTTTATACTCTTTTTTTCCTAGAATATAAAAAGCATAAAATGGATTAATATCTATAGCGTTTCTATATTGCTTATTTTGTAATCCCATCTAATCTCCCCCATTCCACTTGTAGCCATATTTTTTTACCCTATATTCCCTGTTCCTCCTCTTCCCCAGACTTTCTCCTATTCCCCCTTCCTCCACCCATCTCTGTGCCCCTACTATCCTTGTAACATGCTTTCCACAAGTCCAAACTGATTTTAAGTATTTTTAACTGAACCTACAGAGTTTTTTTATAATCATTTTATTCAAATTCACATATAAAACAATTATAACTGTCAGCTTAATTGAAATATTTTTGATCTTCCACACTGATCTAGATTTCATTATCAATATTTCTTAACATGCTTATAATATTGTACTACGTTTTAGTGCTAATATTACTTGTTGATTCTTGCATTTCCATCTCCATATTCCCACTTCATGATATATATCCTGTAGCCCCCTCATAATTTATCTTAAACCATGAATTACAGATTTCCATCTGACAGTACCCAGCAATTACCCGTTACAATTTGCCATTCTTTTTGTATCTAATCATCTGATTTCCCTTTTAATCTCTGAGAGACCATGTCAGCATTTTTGTTTTCAGTAAGTGTACCCCACCATTGTTCTATTGTGGGTATTTGCTGAGTTTTCCACAACTTTGCATATTCAATACGAGCTATTGTTATCATGTACAGTAATATTCTCCAGTACTTCTTTATACCAGTACCTTCTAATATATCAGTCATGTTTAACAAATACAATTCCGGTATCTTAGCAAACTGAACTTTCATTAATGCACAAATTTTGTTATGTATTTCACTCCAGTATTTCTTAGCTTTTGGACATGTTCACCACATGTGATATATCGTACTGACCTCTTTCTGACATTTCCAACAGAGTCCAGTACCTGTATTATAAATCTTTTTTAATTTGTCTGGTGTCATGTACCATCTATGAAATAGCTTATAATAGTTCTCTTTCAGATTCTGGGCTACTGTAAATTTCTGTGTTTTTTTCCAGCTCTGCTCCCAAGACTCTAGTTCAATTGAATGTCCGATATTTTGAGCCCATGAAATCATTGTTGCCTTTACTGTTTCTTCTTGCCTCTCCTGGTGTAGTATTTCTTGATGCATATGGGCTAACAGATGAGGTGGATTTTCAAACAGCCATTTAATTACTCCAGTTTTCTCTTTTAGTTCAATTCCATATGTTTTTAAGTCCATCTGAAACCTTTCTGCTAACCGTCTGTAAGGGAACCAGCTTAATGTTATTCCCTCTTGTCCTAATTTTTCTCTTGTTTGAATCTTAAGATTGTTGGACGTTGATCTCTCAATTATATCGTTGTACTGCAACCATTTATCTGTTTCTGTCCATCTTCCGAAAAATGCCTCTTGCGGTGAGACCCAAGTGGGGAGCTGCCGTATGTTTTTAGTTTTATAATCATCCCAAATTTTCAAAAGCGATTTTCTGATATAATGATGTGTAAAGTCTTCATCTATTTTTGCTTTATCATAAAACATATAGGCATGCCACCCCATCCTCAGGTCTGCTCCCTCCAGTACCAACATTCTCGTATCTTGTAAGTCTACCCAATCTTTTATCCACGTAAAGGCTGCTGCCTTATAGTATGTCTGAAAGTCTGGTAGTCCCATTCCTCCTCTACTTTTCAGGTCTGTCATAGTACTCCATTTTATCCTAGGTTTTTTCCCTTGCCATATAAACTTGGTTAGTTCTCTCTTCCATTGTATGAAAGGTTTCATATTCGTTATAATGGGAAGATTTTGGAACAAAAAGTTCATTTTTGGCAGAACGTTCATCTTTATTGCAGCTATCCTCCCCATCATTGACAAAGGCATAGAAGTCCAACTTTCCAAGTCTTCTGTTATTTCTTTCCATTTTTTTTCATAATTATTTTGAAATAACTCATTGTTTCTTTTAGCTATCCAAATACCTAGATATTTAACCTTTTGTCCTCTATTAAATCCTGGTTTTTGTACTAATTCCATCTCTTCTCTTTCAGTCATATTTTTGGTTAAAAAGACTGTTTTTCCTTATTAACTTTAAAACCAGAGAATTCTGCATATTCTTGAACTATAGTAATCAATTTTTCAATACATCTCCCTGTATCATCCAATAATAAGACCAAATCATCAGCGAAAGCTTTTAACTTGTATTGATATTTCTTAATTTGAACTCCTCTTATATCTTTATCTTCTCTTATAGCATTGTTAAGTATTTCCATTGTCGTGATAAACAACAGAGGAGACAAAGGACACCCTTGTCTTGTCCCTCTGTGCAGTTCTATCATTTGTATTCTTTCACTGTTTATGACCAATCGGGCTTGTTGTTGGCTATAAATTGCTTCAATCCATGAAACAAATTTTTCTCCTGCCTGCATCTGTTTAACCGCCATCTTCATAAATGGCCAGCTGATCATGTCAAAAGCTTTCTCCGCGTCTACAAATATCATAGCTATTTTCCGTTCATTATGCTTTTCTTAGTATTCAATTATATTTAAAACCTTTCTGATAGTATTTCTCAAAGATCTTTTTGGTAGAAAGCCATTCTGGTCCTCATCAATTACCTCTAACAGCACTTTTTTAAGCCTCGCTGCTAGGATTGAAGCAAAAATCTTGTAGTTTGTGTTCAAAAGTGATATTGGTCTATAATTCTTTACATCTCTCAGATCTCTTCCTTCTTTCTGGATCAGCACAACATTAGCTTCTTTCCAGGTATCTGGTATTCCTTCCTTTATTATTTCATTTATAGTACTTTGCAAAGGCATTGAAATCTCATGTTCCATAATCTTATAATATCTTGCAGTAAAGCTGTCGGGTCCTGGGGCTTTGTCATTCTTCAAGTTCCTAATGGCCTCAACTACTTCCATCATAGAAATAGATTTGTTCGAAACTGATCTTCGGTCTTCATTAAATCTCATTTTGTTCATTTTCTCCAAATATTCTTCCACTTCTTGTTGTTTTTTCCCCTTTGAGATCTTGCTCATCAGCTTCACGTAGTAATTATAAAAAGTTCATTTTATTCCCTCTTGTTTTGTAATTCTTTCTTCTCCTGTTCTAATCTTGGATATGATATTTCTGGCCCTTCTTTTACGCAGCAAACAAGCCAAAAACTTTGAAGGTTTATTAGCTTGATCAAAGAAATTATATTTTGTTCTCCTTATCTGTTGCTCTATTTCTTCCAAATTAAGTTGATTTAATTCAGCTTGCTGTACCTTCATCTGTAATCTAATCTGTTTATCTGATGGGTTTTGTCTCATCTGTCTTTCAATTTCTTTCATCTTTTCCAAAATTTGCTGCTCAGTATTTCTCTTTTTTTTCCTAATCTCTGTGGACCATCTGATAAAGTTACCATGCATCACAGCTTTACTTGGGTCCCAAATGGTTTTCATCGACAGCTCCAACATCAAGTTCTCGTTAAAATAGTTAATTATCTCTGTTTTTGCTTTCGCTATGTACTTCTCCTTGTTCCAAATCTCACCATCCATTCTCCATGTTCTTTCTCTGTCTTTGATTTTTATCTTTAGTTGTGTCGGATTATGATCAGAGCATAAATTGGGAAGAATGTCCATATCTGTAATTTTCAACAATAGTTGTTTGGATACCAACATCATATCAATCCTTGACATTGACTTAAGTCGATCCGAATAAAATGTATGTCCATCCAATTGCCCATTCTTGTATCTCCAAGTGTCATATAAATTTAGATTGTCCATCATATTAAAGAAACTCTTAGGAAGTTTACTGTTGTTTCGGGGGATTAACTTTTGCATTGTCCTGTCCACTTGGGGATTAATTACTCCATTAAAATGCCCCAAAACAATAATGTTAGAATTTCCTGTTTCATTAAGATATCTCAATACCTCTTCCTGTATCGTAGGGAAGAATTCACCTTTAGCACCATTTGGTGCATATATTCCAACTATTAATATTTTATCCTGTTTCAAAGTGACTTCAACTCCTATATAACGGCCATTGCTGTCCTGGAAAATTTGCTGTGCACCAAATTTTGAATTTACATATATCAAAACTCTCCTCTTCTTTTTGTCAATCGTAGCTGCAAAACAGCTACCTAGTTTCAAGTTCCTGACATATTTCAAATCTTGAGTTCTAATTCAAACTTCTTGCAGACATATTATATCTAAATTCTGTTTCTCTAAATGATGAAAAATTTGTCTTCTTTTGTATTCAGAGTTAAACCCCTTAATGTTCCAAGAGTAAATCTTCAAATCCATTTTGATAGGTTATATTAATATTTTATTTCTGAAGTTTGGCTTACTACTTCAGTATATCTCCTGCTAACTCCCCTTCTTCTTGTTCCAAAGTTCCTTGTGCTGCTTCTGTTACTTCCTCTTGTTCTCCATCTTCTTCTTCTCCTTGTAGTTGTTCTCTTTCCTCCTCTGGAGGTAGCTGTTCGTGATCTTTCTTTCCTTCAGAGGAGTCCTTTTGTAAGTCTTTCTTCAATTTATCCATCATTTCTTTTGCTTTGTGTAATGAATTAATCCTATATCTCTGCTGTTTATAAGTAAAGGACAAACCTTCAACCTTTTCCCATCGATAATTAATCTGACGCTTTTGCAGAAGGTTGGCCAACGGTTTATATTCTTGTCTTTTCTTTAGGATTTGATAAGGTATATCTTTAAAAATTCTGACATCTTTATCTTCAGTCTTCAGTAATCCATCATAGCTTCGTTGTAATATTTTGTCTCTAACCATTGTCTGTGTAAAAGTTATAATAATGTCTCGTGGTAATTTCCTCTCTCTCGCCACTCTGGAGGAAACTCTGAACATTCTGTCAATATAAGTCTCCATCTTTTCCTCTTCAATATCAATGAATTCTGCCAAAGCCGGTACAATTTTTTCGTACAAATTCTCTGCTGAGGCCTCTGGAACACCTCTAAATCGAAGACATCTTTCCCAACATCGTAACTCCAGCTGGGTAATTTGAAATTCATCTTCTTGTTGCTTCCCCTTCATCTCAGTCATCTCCTTTTCGACTTGTTTAACTTGTTGTTTTATCTCCTTCGTTTCTGTTTTTAGCTTTGTCACATCCTTTGTTATGTTTTCCAATTTCTTCCCCAGTTTGTCTATTTCTTGTTTCATGTCAGCTCTCATCTCTTTCCTTGTTTCTTTTATATCACTTCTTATGTCATCTTTCATGCTTTTAAACTCTTCCATCATTTGTAGCGTAAAATCTTGAGGTTTCTGGGGTATATCCACTGATGTCCGTCTGGTTGTCTGGGAAGTTGTTGTTGTCACTGCTCCTCTTCTTGTCCTTTGATCCATGTTTATTTATTTTGAAGTACCTAATACTGGGCTTGTTGTTTAGCTTAATCAATGTTCAATGTAAAATTCAATTCATTATACATATGTTTTCTACAGTTACCACATAAAAATGCTTATTATTTATAACCTTGACATTTTCAGATTCTTATAAAGTTCAAAGTATTGTATCTATAGTTCCTTCACATTAAACTAAATTCGTTTCATGTAAAACTCAATCACATAGATCCTTAGCTTGAATTAATTGCTTTAAATTGAAATTACCACTACCCAATCACTATAACAAATGAAATAAAAATAAAAATAGCTGTATATATGTAGATTATGCAAGTATCTAATGTATCAATTTATATAGATGTATCGGTTTATTCTATGAGATTGTATATAACTAACTAAAAAAAAACTTATATAATGAAATCTATTACATTATATTCCATTCATACAGTAAATTCATTCAATAAAATCATACAACAAGTTCATTCAATAAAATCAGTGGACTGTGCCTGGGCCCAATTCTTTCACTTCCACCCCCCCCCCCCCGTGAATGCTGTATCTCTTCTCTCTACTGGAACTGTTCCCAGACCTTAACTGTGAGAGCTTCTCCTCCAATGTTGATAACAGAAGTCTGAGCCGCACCGCTGCGTGGGGGTAAGAGTCTCTCTGTCTTTCCTGTCCTTCCAGCACAGCCACAAATAAACCTCCCTTATGGATATTGTTAGGTCCATGAATTGTTCTCAAAGCCAAACGGACAAAAAATAACAAGAACAGACGTAGTTACAAAGCAAAGTTCGCAGTTTTAAAAATCAAACCACAATCCGAATGTCACAGTTCTGAATTTCAATATTCAATGTTTCATTGTTCCATGTTCAATGTTCAATAATCCAAAAGGAAAAGAATCCAAAAGGAAATACCAATGTCCTGTCTCGTTACGAAAAGAACACTATAATCCACAAGAATCCGTTGCGGCCACGTCTTAACTCCAATACTCCCAAAAACACAGATGTAAGGTCCCAAACAAACCCGAACAGACCTATTTATGTTACCAAAAGTCCAAAATTCCAAGTCAGTTCAGTCAAAGTGGAGGGCGAGAAAAACAGAAAGGCAAAAACTTAAGTTTAAACCAGGGATAGCCATGTTCTCAGTCCGATCTCTTCATATCAAGCAAAGCCAAAAAAAAGTGCAAAAAACAATCCCGTCTCTGTAGCTCTCCGCTTATGCTCTTTTAATCAAAACAAGACTCATCAAATGTCATTTACCATGTCTTCTTAAAAAAAAAACGCTAGGGAGATCTGTTACGTTCTTAATATATAGTCTATCTTCAGAGTGTTATAATCTTCCTAAAAAATTATCCAACCCTTTCATACTCACTATCTGCTGGGTCACTTCGTGTTGCCACTTCTGTTCACCGCTGCTAGTTCCAAATTGTTGCAGTATCAACAGAATAAAAACTAGATCAGATGCTTACTGTCTCAAATCATGTCTTCTTTTTTAAAAGTCGGCGGCGACGCTTGTGCTGCAAATAGGGCATTCCTGCTGGATCCGTCGTAGCCCTTCGGCCCCCCTGATGCCTCCTGCTCCTTCTTATCAGAAAGACGTTGGCACCAGTTACGGAGCCCCCTTCGAGCAATCTTCCTCACCCCCTTTACCGGGGGGGTGTCTAGCCGCTTATCCGATGAAAAAAAGTGGCTGGATTCCAGCAGGAGATAGCACGGAGTTGCGGAGCTCACTCCGTGCGATCTCTCACGTGCGCCATGCGACCGGAAGTGAACTGAACCTACAGTTTTTGAAATATCATTTTATTGTTGTGTGCTTAAATTTATCTTTGAAGTATATTTAAAGTTAGCTAATATCTATACACATTTACTCATTATTCCCTATTCTGATGCCCATTCTTAGGCCCTTTTTGCACAGCATTTGACATACGAAAGGGCCCCTGGAGCGTCGTGTGACTGTGAGGAGCGGTCCACACAAAGCACTTGCAATCGTGTGATGCTCCGGGGGCTGGCTGGCACCGATCATGCACTATTTCATTTTCGGCTTTGAGCCGAAAATGGTGCGTGATCGCGCACTGCTCTGGGGGCCCGCAGGCACTTGCTGTGCATGCGGAGCTCCGCAGCCGCAGCACTCACACTTCCTGCCCCAGTGCAACCTGGGAAAACCCCAGGCTGCACTGTGGAAGGAAGAGGAGAGGCTCTCACACAAGCAGGAAGCAGCTGCGGAGCTGAAGCAACGGGGACGCGAGAGCATCTCGCAAGAGGCTGCTCACATGATCCCCGCACCCCAGCTCCACAAAAAGGCAAGTTGTGGAAACGGCCTTAGTGTGAAGCTACTGTACAAAATCCTATCTTGTTACCTTAAATTATTTGGGGTATTTCCTTTCCTTTCGTCCACTCTATAATTGGGCATCAGTTCCTTTCAAACTGTTGAGTGGAAACTCCTTTCGTCAAACTTGATAGCTTCTCCATTTTGATCATGTCCATGATCTTTATCTTCCAGTTGTCCACAGAAGGCTCTGTTTTCTCCTTCTAGCATTGTGCGTAGTATTACCACACCTATATATTACGTCCTGAGGAGCATAATTATTTTATATCAAACATAGTGAGCCATAGAGATCTACTGGAAAGGACATGTGGGCAAGCAGAGCTATGGCTATAGATCAAAGGGTAACCCTGTTTTCTGTTACACATCCTAGATGAATCTCGGAAATGGTTCACACAGACCATTTGAATGGACTTTCAACACTAATAGCGCCAACAGGAGACAAGAGGTCTCTGGGATCAAATTAACATTTCAAACAGCCAGGAACGTGACACCTTGGAGGCATGCATCCCCAGATGAAATAGCCATCTTGCAGGGAACTACAAGGATGCCTGGCTGTATTTTCTTTGAACTACAAAGCTGAGATCCATCTTCATAAAAGTTTAGGCATCTGGTCCCCAGGACATGTTCAGCCCTATAACTAGACCCCATTTTAGACTCCATTTTCAGAGTTCTCCCAGACTTGACTGGCAAGCAGTCCCTCTTCCAGTGGAAGCTCCCCTCAGCCCCTTCCTAGGCTGAGCTGAGCTCTCCACTTGTCTTTTCCCTGCTGAAGACTTCTGGATTGGTACAGTATTACCCCAAACCCCTATGTTTCTCTCTTAATTTTCACCTCTTTCTAAATTTCTATAGTCTTGTATGCTTGTGGGAGTGAGTGCAGCCGAGTGATTGTATGGATTTTGACATCTTTTTCAATAAAATACTTAAATTTGAACAGTCAGCCTGATTCTCTGTGATCCAACTGCATACAGCTGGGCTCGAGATCCTTAATTACCCTGCCCTCTTTGCATTGCTACAGCAGTGTTCGTAGCTAATTTTCCCCACAAGTGATAATTTTGACAAGCATTGGGAATCCCCCTGAGGGACCCCTAGCAAGCAAGGTAACAATAGCACAATCTTGCTGCTGTGATTAAATATAGTATTGTCTTCTTCTTTGCTCTCATCTCTTTTTTGTTGTCTGATTATATTTAGTAGGTATATTTCTGGAGTCATTTTATATTTAATATCCAAGTTCCTTGTGATTGTGTCATGCATTTTTTTTCCAGTATTTCTTAGCAGTTTGGCACAACCACCACATGTGGAAATGTGTTCCCATCACATTTCCACATTTCCAACACAGACCATTTCCTTTGTGTGTTATCTTCCTGAGTTTCTAAGGGGTCATGTACCATCGGTACATCATCTTATAGAAATTCTCTCTCAAACTCAAACATAAATTTTATATCTTCAGGAAGTCCATGCCCTTTCCCATTTTTCTAATTCTATGGTATGTCCAATGTTTTGTGCCCATTTTATCATGGAGTCCTTGATCTGTTCCTGCTCCATTTCTCTTTCCAGTAATATTTTATACAATTTTGAAATTGGTTTTGTTTGATCTTTCAACAATATCTCATCTATCTTGTTCTCCTCTTCTTCAAAACCAATAAGTTTACTTTCCATTTTAAATCTTTCTTTTATCTGTCTATATGGAAACCAGTTTATTTCAAGGTTTTGATCTCTTAATTCCTCTCCAGTCTTCAACACTAGTTTTCTGTCTTCCCATTTGATCAAGTCTTTATATCTTAACAATTTTGTTTTTGTTTCCATTATTTTAAAAGCTTCTTGTGGTGAGGTCCACATTGGTAACTTATTATAAAATTTTGAGTTAATGGTCTGCCAAACTTTTATTAAAGATCTCCTCATAAAGTGATCTTTGAAGTCTCTATTTACTTCCTTTTTTTGTAACAAAGATAGCCACGCCAACCAAATCTTATGTTAAATCTTCTAGATCTAGTAATTTGTTATTCTTCACGTGGATCCAATCTTTTATCCATTCTAAATAACATGCTTGTTAATATATTTTCAAGTGGGGCAATCCGAATCCACCTCTTTCTTTACTATCTTGTAGTGGTTTCAATTTTATTCTTGGTTTTCTTCCTGCCCAAATAAATCTTGACAACTCCTTATTCCAATTTGTGAAGGGCTTTTTGCTAATTATTGTTACTGCGGTAGATAACCCTATCCCGGGGTCTACAATTTAATATTAAAAATATCTCCACATGCTTGAGAGGTCCCCCAAACGAGCACGTAGGCAGGCACGGTCGAACGGCCGAAAACAGGAAAAACCCAGTCAGGCCAGTAAATCCATAGTCACGTAGCCCCAGGAGACCTCTAGACACGTAAAACTTAAATTACAAAAAGGGTCCTCAACCCCGAGAAGCCAGTTTGAAGAGATTAACACATCTGGCATGCAGCCCATCAAGCGAGGACAATCTGCATACAGCCGAGGCTTTGACAGCCCCGGCAAAATCAAATCATGCAAAGCGTTGACATTTTGGAGCTTTGTTCTAGCTCCTTCACCTATTGTTCTACCCAGGAAAGGGTTAGCCCTCCAGGTACCTTTTCCCCCATAAATAGACCCGGTTTTTGAGCAGCTCTTTGGATCGCTCCCAGCTTCCCAGCAGACCGTCACTCCGTCTGTTGAGCTATCCCCTCAGCTCTCCATGTGCAGAGTCTCATCTCTCTCCGCTGCTGTCTCAGACCTCCGGACTTCAGGACCAGGTGCAGTATTCCCCAGCCGTAACCCTTCAAAAGTCCCCTATCCAATTTCCTCTCTTTTATTTCTAAATAGCTCTTGAGTGAGTGAGTGCATGAGTGCGTACATGCGCAAGTCTTTATTTTTAATAAAATCATTTATTGGACAATTTTTGCTTGGTTTTTGGCTTGGCCTGACCCTGTAAACATTAGGTGAAAGATCTCGTTAGGTTACCCTGCCTCTTGCATTGCTATTGCTTGTGGTCTAGCTAGTTTCCATTCCCCATCACGTGCAGCACATTGAGGTGTCCCCCAAGGGACCCCAGAAATCAGGATAACATTATTATTGGGAGATTTTGAAATAGGAACATAAGTTTTGGTAGTACAGCCATCTTTATCACATTAATCTGTCCTAGTAGTGAAAGATTAAGTTTATTCCATTTTTGTAAATCTGTCTCTTTTTTATTCCAATTTTTTTTATAGTTATTGTCATATAGTTCTGAATTCTTCTTAGTAATATAAATCCCTAGATATTTAATTTTCTTGTCTATATGAAAGCCCGATGTCTCTTTCAGTTCTTCTTCATCTTGTTTTTACATAGTCATTGCCAATATCAATGACTTATCTTTATTCACTTTAAAACTGGCTACTTGATTCTATACTTTTAGTACTTCTAAGAATTTAGAGAGAATTTAGTTTTTCGGTTCTTCTAGAAGTAATACCATATCATCTGCAAAAGCTTTACATTTTTACTCATTCTTCTTTACTTTAATTCCTTTTATTTGATCTTTCACTCTAATTTTATTTTTCAAAATCTCCAATGACATAAAGAAAAGGAGGGGGGACTGGGCAGTCATGTCTCACCCTTTTAGATATTTCAAACTCTCTTTGGTCTTGATGAACAATCTCTATCCACTCTTTAAATCTCTTCCCATAGCCAAGTTCTTCTGTGATTTTTTTTCATAAAGATCCAGGAAATATTATCAAAAGCTGTCTTGGCATCAAAGAACACCACTGCTAGTTTTTTTTCCTGGGTTTTTATCATAATACTCTATGCAGTTTAACACTGTTCTTACAATTTGTTTAACACTTCTTGCAGTTAAAAAAACAGTCGTTTTGTTAATATCACTGTAAATATTTTGTAATCAATGTTTAATAAAGAGATTGGTCTGAAATTTTACACATCTTTATTTCAGTTGCTGCAAACTGAGTCAAAGTATAAAAGTAGTTTTATTTTACTCTTCCAGGTAGACCCTGGCAAAAGCTGCAGCCTCTCTTAGCCTGTTTATTCTTCCTCATTCATAACTTCTGTCATCTTGACTGTATTTTAATGTTGCTCAGTGACACATCCCAATTTTCCTCTGTGAAATGTTGGAGGGTATGCTGTTGCAGATATTCCAGTTTCCAAATCTTTCTCATTTAACCTTTTCTAATCCAGGACAATATTCTCCCATGCCTTCCATCTCAGTGAGCCCCAGTTCAGTGGTTGCTCTAGGGGGAAGTGTCATCATCAACTGTAAAAGTGAAAGCCGCCAACCCATGGAACTCTATCTGTACAAAGAAGGATCTACATCATGGCAAATACTGAGCAACAAAGTGGCAGAGAAGGATGAGGTTACATTTCCTATTGCCAATGCCCAACGCTCAGATGAAGGACATTATCTGTGTACATTCAAAGATTCCTCTCAACAACAGCCACATTACAATGACCAAGTACACATCAAGATAAGAGGTGAGGCTCTGGCTCATTATAGTTTTCATTTGTTGCTGTGTGTCATATTGTTACCCCAAAATGTCAGATCCACCTGCAATACCAGGGTGCGAAATTATTAGCTCAATTAGGAAGACTGCAAGAGAGGGGTAGCCTAACAAGATCTTCTACCTGTTACCCTGGCTTCTGGGGGTCCCTGGGGGGATACGTGTATTTTATAACAGTTGGGGAAATTAGCAGAGCACAACTTGGCAAAACGAAGGGCAGGGCAACGCAGTGAGATCATTTATCCTATGTTTACAGGGTCAGACTGCAAGAGAAAGAGAGAAGTCAAGTGCCCTTTTAAATGGTCTTTTATTTAGCAGAATTGGCAAAGTTTATTCACACTCACGCACACAACACATTCATTCCCACAAGCACACAAGGACTACTGAGTTGAAGGTCTTAAGAGAGGGAAGAGTAAAAGGGACAATATACTGCACCTGATCCTGAAGGCTGCTGTTTCCAGGAAAACACGGGGACAGATTAGCAGACAAAGAAAAAGACTGACGGGAGCCTTCAAGCTAGCAGATGCTAGTGAAAGGTGGAAATTCCCCCATAATAGAGAGAGAGAGAGAATTGGCCACCAGCAAGAGGAAGAGAGAGAGAAAAGCCAGAGTTAGAGAGAGAAAAAAAGCTAGCTAGGGCCCCCAAAAGGGGACGCAATTATAGGCATCCATGCCTGGGGGGAGGGCAGATCCTTTTCCTAGGAAAGGACAAATGGCTGAATTAGGCAGATAGGGTAAAAGATTTTTATAGCAGTGTAATCAGGGATCAGGAAAAGGATAGATGTGAGGATCTTGCAACTATGGATTTGTTTGAAATCTTCCTGTTTTCCTGACTCAGAGTTATCAATCAACCAAAAGTTCTTTCTTCAAAATTTCTAACAACTAGAAGTCAAATTAAGTGGGTAGCCAGTTTTTATGGCTTGGTTTTCCAGAGGATATGCAAACCACAGGGGTTTTTTGCTCTTCTCCAGATGCCTTTTGTTCTCCTTGCAAGAGCCATTAAGTTGAACTCAGCCATGCTCTGAGATCATCTCTGACCTATATTTCAGTCAGTTCCCTTCCACTTGGCATTATCCAGTTGTATATAATTTCTATTTCATACCAATTAAACACATCTGACAATATATATATTTTGCCAATCAGACTGTCAGGACAGTGGGGTTACACACCAATGCTTACAGGGTCTTTGTAGGAAAGAACTAGCCAGAGATCCCAAAATAAGCTAAAATGTGTTTTCTTGAGGGAAGTTCAGTCACACACACACACAAGAGCCAAACAGTCATGCACTCACACAAGGTTAACTGAAGGAAAAGGGAGGAAAGTGTAAGATAGCAAGATTTCAGGGTAAAATGGGCAATATTTACTAATCCAAAAGAGTAGGGAAGAAGGAGTGATGTGGCTTAGACTTGTGTCTAAGTGCAGTACACAAATTGGGAATCAGAGTGGATACCAGCAAATGATGTACTATGTCTGACTGCTCAAAACTGAGGGTTTTTATACTCTTCCCTCCCTGAGGGGGTGTGAGTTAATTGTTTTCTGACAGAGTAAACCAAAGGGGTCTGGAATGGACTGATTGTCTCAATGTCTTGGTTGGGTACAGGGATGGAGGAAGGTTTTGGCTTGCCTGCTGCACTTGGGCAGTGACTATTGTTTTCTGAGGATGGGTCACTGAGGAGAATATCTTAGAGCCATTAAGTCCTGCTTTCCTAGCTAATCCACAGTGAACTTATGACCTGGCTATGCTGAGGTCACCTCTGACCTACTTCTGCTCATCTTCCCAGCCATCGTCCCTTCTCCACATGGCCTTTCAGCCATCATAAGTGTATATAATTTAATTCCATGTCAATTCATATTTGCCGATAAGACCATATCAAAGCCTGGAGGTGTATAACCGCTAATATTCAAGTCGTTTCCAACTTATAACCACTCTAAGGTGATCCTATCATGGGGTTTTCTCAGTAAGATTTGTTTAGAGGGATTTTGGCATTGCCTTCCTCTGAGGCTGAGAGACAGGGACTTGCAGAAGGCAACCCAGCAGGGTGTTCATGGTTAAGTGTTGATTTGAACCCTGGTCCCTCAGATCCCTAGTTCAACACTCAAACCACTATGTCATACTGGCTTTCATAAATGGCCCTTCAAAGATTTTTGTGTTTCTTGCATCTGTAAAGCAAATGGAGAAAGAGCAGTACCGACAAAAACATTACACAAGAAAAGAATCCCATTTCTGCTTTATGTTACACATGAATATTACTCACAGTATTCATAAGTGATTCATTCCATATCTATCTACCTATCTATCTATCTATCTATCTACCCATCCATCCATCCATAGGGGCTGGATTCACTACATAATGGCCACATTCAGACAGCATGATAAGGGAACAATGGGAACTTTGGCTTACTCGGTGAGGTTAGCATATTGGTATAAAAGTCTGAGGGAAAGAAATCTAGAGTCTAGACATATCATGGGATTTTCTTGACAAGATTTGTTCTGAGTGGGTTTGCCCTTGCCTACTTCTGAAGCTGAGAGAGTGTGACTTCACCAAGGTCACCCGGTGCTTTCCATCGCCAAGTGCAGAATTAAACCCTGGTCTCCAGAATGCTAGGTCCAACACCCAAATCGCTACCCCACACTGGCTCTCTGAATAACTATACAATATGGTACTTGAAATATACTCATTTGGCTAATATCTTAACCAGAGAGCTTACCGTGCATCAATCAGTGTTTGGTAAGTGACTTTTTGAAATGATGGCATTATGAAATTCATATCAAACTAATTCACATATATATAAAAGCATTTTTTTCTGGAAATACTTCGGATTGATGATAAAACTGCATCAATTTAAAAATTCCACTCAAAAGAGCCCTTTTAAAGTAACTAGAAAATGTGGCTCACTGTACCAAAATTAGTAAATGCTTTTCCCACACACTACCTTATGTTAGAAATGTAACTTAATTACACCATGGTTATAACAGCAATGAAAATTCATTATAGTTAACACCGGAATTGTCCAACACCAGAGTAAATCCACCGAAACTAATGAAAGTTAAATTATTTATGACTAACAAACCAACTGATTTCAATGAGTTTAATCCAAGTAGGAATAACACTGTATTTGCACCATTGATTGTAACTTCTAAGGTCTGATAATGGTCATGTGGATATTTATCTGTTGATCCAAATATGATTATGTACACTTCTCCAGAGAATGCAAAAGTATGACACTTTATAGTCCAACTGTTGATGGTACGTCACCTTTAAAATGCCACTCTTGTTTTTATTTCACATCCAGAACAAGTTTATCCCACGCCATCCATATCAGTGAGCCCAAAAGAAGTGGTTGCACTGGGGGAATCTGCTACTATCCATTGTAAGAGTAAAGGGTACAGTTGGGCATCAAAGAAGTTCTCTCTCATCAAGGAGGGGGCTCTTAATATCCTAGAAGTGGAAATAGCAGAAGGCAAGGAAGAAGCTGTATTTCCCATTCCCAGCACTGGCCAATCAGATGCAGGAATCTACTGGTGTGATTATAAACTGAACTATGATCCTCGATATTCCTTTTTCAGTGAAAGAGTATACGTCAACGTAACAGGTAAAAGGACATGATACAAACCCTTAAACATTTCACAGATGAAAACTCAGGTAGCTGTGGCCAATCAACATCTGAGTGTGATCTAGATGGCAAAGATTATTTTTGAGGAAGAACAGACAGGCTCTGAGAGGTCTCAGCAGCGTACTTTTGCCCAAGCCTACTAAGAACCCACGATTCTGCCCCTCCTCTCCTCAACCCAAACTGAGTTAATTGTGTGCAAATTACTTTTGACTTTGAATCAGTTTTCAGCAGTCGAAATATCCTGAAAACAAAAGTGAGAAGTGAGAGAATGAGAGAGAAACCTGGACATTTTAAAATCAACTGAAAAAGTTGGAAAACAGAGGATTAACCAGGAAAGCAAAGGATTAATCAGGACAGTCCATGACAAACTGGGACAGTTTGAGGGAATATGCTTATATTGATCTTATATGCTGTTTTCAAGATGACACACCACTACATTTCAAATTTATCATATTTTGAATGCATATTATATCAAAATATAAATACAATTCATCAGAGTCTCTCTGGTTGTTTATGCCACACTTGAAATATGATAAGCAGTATTCAGAAACAATTTATTCTGAACTAAAAATAAGTTTGTTCACAACTGGGACCGACAAGGTATATAGTTGGATAGCACAAGTATACAACGGTTTGAATTTCATTCTTTTCTTTTCCTACCACTAGATCTTGGTTTCTCCAAACCCTTAATCGAAATCAGACCAAAAGGACAGCATGCTGTAGGTGTGAATGTCACAGTCCTGTGCCGGGGGCCAGAGAATGGTCTGACATTCTTCCTACACAAATCAACGGACTTGAGAGCATCACAGGAAACAGGGCCAGAGAGTAACATGACTAAGTTCCATGTCCTCAAGATCAGTTTGGAGGATGCAGGGAGTTACACCTGTCAGTACCACAAGAGAGGAAATCCCTTTGTGTGGTCAGCGCCAAGTGAGCCTGCAGAGCTGGTTGTGAAAAGTGAGGAACTTGATTTGGAATTTTTCATGGCAATTCCCTTAGGGTTGGAAAGACTATTCGAAACTTGTTTTCTGAGCATCGAGAGAGCCTGAGGAAAAGAATGTTGGAGTGATGATAATCTTCACAATTTGGGAATTATTCTGCACAAAATTTGCATGTGGACATTTTGCACAGAAAACAGCATTTTCTGTGGGGGAGATAGCAATTTCTGCACAGAAAACAATGTTTCGACACAAAAAATAGTATTTTTCTGCACTGCATTTTTCTGCTTCATATGCAGAAAGCACTGCATCTTTGGACTTATTTTGTGCAAAATCTGCACGTGACTGATATGCACAGAAAGCAACATTTTCCACACAGGAAACTGATTTTTCTGTATAGAAAATAATATTTCTCTGCAGAAATTATTTCTGTGCAGAAATATCACATACTGTGCAGAAAATGCTGTTTGCTACACAGACAATCCCATTTTCTGTGCAGAACAACCACATTTAGATTTTGTGGAGAATAAGTCCTGAATTATGAATAGCTTTCCAAAGCTGCATAGCTTTCAAAGACTTTCTTGTAGTGAGAAGAAAATTGCTAGAATTTCTTCAAAAAGAAAATTAGTGAAGAATTACATCCCTACCATTTTTCAACTCCAACACTTTGTTGATACCACTTTAACTGTGATGGTTCTGTCTTATAGAATCCTGGGATGTTCCAGTTAATTCTCTGACAGAAACTTAATGCTGTAGTAGAAGGAGGAAGTGGACTAGAGAATTCCAAGTACCTCAAAAAACTACAAATCCCAGGATTCTATACAATAGATCTGTGCCTGTTAATGTGGTACCAAGCTGCTGTAAAGATGCAGTATGGATATAAAACCAGAGCTTAAAACAGTAAGAAACAGTAAGTTTCATGCTGGGATTTGTTTCTTTGTACTGTTTCAAAGCAAGCAAGCAAACAAAAGAGCAGCAGATAAAACATGTCAAAATTCCACTATTAATACTCGAAACAAGCCCTACGCTTTCCTGTCTTTCTCACTGTGGTTTTCCTTCCTCTAGATGCTAGACTCTCCAAACCCTCCATCAAGATGAAATCTACAGAGCAGACCCCTTCAGGCTTCAATGTCACTATTGAATGCCAGGGGCCAGAGATGTATCTGATCTTCTCCTTGTCCAAATCCATGGACCCCATAGCAACACAAGCAGAGACAGAGAGGAATTCATCTGCCTTCCAAGTCTTCATAGTGGAGTTGGCAGAGGCAGGGCACTATGCCTGTCAGTATCGCCGCAAAGGAGATCCCTTTGTGTGGTCAGAGTCAAGTGACCCCCTGGAGCTGCATAAGGGAGGTGATCAAATGTTTGCTTTCCTTCTGTCTTCTCATTCCCTGTGTATACTTTGTATGATAGCTGCCCAAGCCAAACACATCTATCACATACATTTTCATGGCAGGGAAAAGAGAACGCATGTGCCTGGATGGGCAAAGTACAGTCTCAGAGTGGCATCCCCCATCCAAGGCTGCCTTTGCACCCCATGATTCCAAACTCTCCCGGGGGAAAAATGCAACAATTAGGAAACAGCACTTACTGCAAATCTCTAGGATGGTGCATTTGGTCATGTCAGCACTGGGTGGAGGGAGAAATCACAGAATCATAATGTTGGAAGGGGCCCCATAGACCATCCAGTCTAATCTCCTAATAAAAGTGAGAGCTTCAACTAGAACATCCCTAACAGATAGCATTTTAAAAAGATGTCCTCTCTCGAAACCCCACCACCTATCTAGGGAATTGGTTCCATTGTCAAACTGTTCTTACTCTCAAGAAGTTATTTCTATATGTTCAATTGAAATCTACCCTCCTGTGCCTTAAAACCATTAGATCCAGTCCTACCCCTGGGGCAGCAGAGAACATACCTGCCCCCATCTCTCTGTGACATCCTTTGAGGTATTTAAAGAGTGTAGTCATGTCACCCCTCACTCTTCTCTTCACCAGGCTGAACATTCCCGGCTCCCTCAATATTCCTCATATGTTTGGTTCTCCATACCTTGTATCACCCTTGTTGCCTTTCTCTGAACCACCTCCAACGTGTCTACATCCTTCTTAAAATGCGGCACTCAGAACTGAATTCAATACTCCAAAATAGGCTTTTTTTAGCCCCATCATGACAAGGGGGCCTTAATCAAATTTTGAAGAGATCAGGTAGCCATTTACATTTTTGAAAAAAGGCCCTCACTGGAAACTGATGATGGGCATGATTGTCATTTTTGGTGAATGGCTGAAAATGGGAGTCCCATCTCTCAGATGCTTGCAATGGATGGTATTGACCATTTGAGGAGCATTTGTTTTTGCAAAATAATGAGGAGGGGAAATACAATGTTTGGGATGGAAATGATCCCCTGGGGTCCTTTGGGGACCGATGTGGCTCCCAAGACCTGGAAATCTTCCTTCCAGTCATAGACTCTAGTACATGTGCTGCAGTTCACAACAGGCAATAAAAAAAAGATTGCCTCTAAGGCCACAGAGAGTTGAGGTTGCCAAGGATGCACTGAAAAGAGACTATATTCCTCATCATACTTTGAACATGTTGGTAACGTATGTTTGGCCTTTTTTTTTTTCACATCCAATAATGAAATTGAATTAATAAGGGCTGAAAATTGGGACATATTTGACCAAAACACCATTCCAAATGTGTCAAGATGACAAAAGCAGCTTGCTTTAACCTGAGGCTATTGGGAGGGGCAAGACTGTCCCTCTTTTCCTCTTCGTCCTTGTTGAGATAACCAAGTACAAACTGCTTTTGCACTTTGAATTCAGTTTGCAGCAATTAACGTAAGCTGAGGATGAAGGGAGAAGGTGGGAGGAGAAGACAGAAATTGGGACATTTTAAGAGCAGCTCAGAAAAAATAGGACAGTGGGGGATTGATCAGGACTATTCTTGTCAATTTGGGATAGTTGGAGGGTGTGACTTTAGCAGGATTGTAACTCATAACAATCTTTATTTTGCAGACAGATTTACAATAATTATGTGGGCAAGTATTGCTGCAGGTTTTCTCCTTCTGCTTTTTCTCCTACTGTTATTTACATTCAAACTTTGCAGAAAAAGAAGGAAAGGTATGTGGACCCTCTATGAGCTGTTTTGTACTGAATGAGACTAAAGCAAGCAGAACTGAAGTAGTATTACATGGTAGCTGAGTTTCTCAGGGAAGATATTAGATTAAGAGCACTGATGGTAGCAGTTGGTAATCGGTCAAATATTTTAATTTGTTCCAGAAACAGAAATGTCTTCAAAAAAAAAAAAGTCAAGAGTTTTTTAGCCCTTGCAGTTGCAAGGAGAGTTGAGTTAAGACATGTGGGGAAAGCCTGATAAAATCCCAAAAGTTGAAGAAGGTTCGTTGTAATCTGAGGAAAGGGGCTGCAGAGCTCTTTGTAGCTGCTTGCTCTACCAATATTTTACAGAAGTAAAATTCTGGAAAATAAACCTGTAAGGAACATTAGGATACATTTTTTTTCATTCTTGTTGGGATGCAGTGCTGTCTATGTATAATTTTCAGTGTGGATTATCTCATAGTAGGGGACATCAACTTTTAAAGGGCTAAATAATACATTCTAGACCACTCTTTCTCTGAGATTTCTTTTTTGATATCGGATTTCCAGGGTAATCTAGCCCCTGATTGAATTTGAAACTTTTCTTCAATTAACCTGCTGTAAAGTTGCTGTTCTATTTCAAGTTGTACCCAGCTTATGGAGACACTAAGGTGAACTAATCACAGGATTTTCTTGGCAAGATTTGTTCAGAGGAGGGGTGCCTTTGCCTTCCTCTGAGGCTGAGACAGTGTGACTTGCCCAAGGTCAGCCAGTAGGTTTCCATGGTTGAGCAGGGGTTTGAACCCTGGTTTCCAGAGTGGTAGTCCAACACTCAGGTCACTAAACTATGCATAGGGATGGGGGGGCGATGGGTGCAGTCCACCCCTGGCAGCAATTTTGGGGGGGCACTGTAGCTCCTTGCTTGCCTGCCCCCATGCGCTATAGCCCCACCCCATGCATTGTAGCCCTGTCCTGTCCATGGTAGCCATGCCCCTACACACTGTAACCATGCCCCCTGCCTCCTCTGCAGTCCCCCTTCCATGCACTCCAAGCTCCGCCACTGGCTGGCCCTCCCAGCATGTGTGACTAAACCTTTAGCACTGCGTTTCCCTGCAACACAGACCATTCCATGCTTTGTGACAGCCTTCAAATTTCTTGGAATTTTAATTAAATTTTTCACTAACATAAATACTTGGCCTATAAAATAGCTAATAAGTTGTAACAGCTTGCATTGTTAGTTTTAATTGTTCCCTACTTATAGGTTTATCATGTTGATTCACTTCATTTATGTAGGCTGCAGCACAGAGATATGAGTGCGGGGTTTGTTTAAAGTAGGGATGTGGTTTATACGAATTTCAAGAAAGGTTTTCCAGTCTTTAATTGATTCCTGTATGGAAGAACAAATTACTTCTGTGATTTTCTCCTTGCTTCGTGACAATATGAAGGTTTATGCGGAATTTTCATACTTCAGGTCTTCATTTGAGGATATTAATTTTCATTAAAAGATGCTTGTTTTTTCTGCACAGAAAGTGTGCTTGAGAGTGCTTTGCAAAAATACACTAATTCCTGTCCAGAAAATGTGTTTCCTGTGCAAAAGGGGAAAAATTTCACAGAAAAAATTGCACAGTGTAGTTTGTGTGTTTTGTGTATTATGTACAAAATACACACAGGCTAGTATCCTATTCAGTATTTACGATGCCATAAGCTGGACTTACCACACTGTAAATTTTAGAATTCACTTTTAGGGTCATTCTACCATTCCAGTGACTGAAAGTGCCTTTTCAGCAGTGCAGCCTTGCTAACAGAAGGATTTCCAAAGTGTTGGACAGCAGACAGTGTGCAGGGATGCTTCCAGCTCTCACCAGCAGTGAGGCCAGGAGAGGACTGGAGACATCATTGCACGCTGCCCTGCTGTCCACCACCTTGGAAATCCTTCTGTTAGCGGGCTTGGACTATTGAAAAGGTAGGGTTTTGGACGAGCTTGTCCATATTTTGCCCAAAATACACAATATACAAAATTGAGAGGGGGAGTGTTTGGGGGTAGAAATGCAGAAAATATTTTGTATTTTGTGTTTTCCTGCTTCAAAACACATATTCTGAACAGGAAAACCTGTGTGCGAACAAATTCTCCCGAGTGAAGTCATTAAGTACCAAGAATGTTGTGGCTGTTCCCTTTTTCCTCAGTGGGGTATCTTGCTTGTCGAGGCACCCCTTTTTCACTGAATATGCAAATATTAAGAAGCATTCTCTACATGTTTAGTGCAGAATATTTTGGTGCACAATTGTTCTAGTGTGGATAACTGCAAGCCAACAGATAAGAAGCAAAAAGTATCCTGCATCAAGACAAGCTCTCTAGCAGTAGAAACTTTGGGTAAAGAATCACAAAGGGTCTCTCTGATTTGCAGGCTCTACTTCCGAAGAACCAAGGCAACCAGTGACCATGGTAAGAGACATTCCTTTAAGAAAACAACATTAATTATGACTGCTAGGCTCCTGACAAAATTTGATCCATAGATCTTAACCTTTGAACTTACAATACACAAGTCAATAGGTCAGACTTTGGTTTCATTTTAAAAACTTTGTAGATGCTAAGGTTGCAAAGTTTGAATATTTGAACAATGGCAACTGATTGACATCTCAGAAGCCATGATGGCACAGGCTTCTGAAACAGATTTCCAGGGGCCAAGTTTTCAGGGTCTTGAACATTTTTTTTCCTCTTTCCATACCTAGCAGGGACAGAATAAATCCAAAATATTGGAGACTGTATGTGGCAGGGGAGGGGAGAGAGAAGAGGAAGAGATAATTAAATTGATTTGTCTGGTTCTAACATCTGTGTCACCTCCCAGGGGGAACAATCACTCCCCTTCACTGAGAGGCAAGATATACCAAGCTAAGATAAAGAGAATCTTGTTTATTTTAGGACAGTATTCTGGTTTCTTCCTACAGGAATCTACAATACAAGACCGCTAGTAAAAAAGAAGATACCTCTTTGAAAGGAGCATACTTTATATAGATCTTTCTCAAACATTTAGACAACGAAAACCAGAGTATTCATCTCTGAAACATGTTCTCAAAACATTATTGTGATAGGGAAAACATATAGATACAGACAGCTTGAGCCAAACTCTTTATTTTGTACTAAAACTAAGCCTGAGGATAAATTCCATTCTCATGCTTATGTTAGCACATTTTTTCTAAAAAAATTCCATCATGGATGGGAGCTCTGTCAGGCCTTTTCCATAGCCTCCAGCATTTCACAGATGAAAACAAGAATGTGTGTGGCCAAACAACATCAAAACATAGTTAAGATGGCAGGAGTCATTAACGAGGAAGAACAAACAAGCTAGGAGAAACTGCAGCACTTTACTTTTGCCTGGATCTACTGGGAAGGGCAAGATTCTGGTCCTTCTTCTCCCCCTTCAGCTGAGTTATCTGAGTACAAGTTACTTTTGCAGTTGCCAGCAAGTGAAATAAGCTGAGGACAAAGGAAGAAAGTGGGAAGAGAAACTGTGGTATTTTAAAAGCAACTGAAAACAGTGGGATGGCAAAGGCTTAATTAGGATTGTCCCAGCCAAATTGGGACAGTTGAGAGTATGCTTTTCTTTGGCTAAAACTGGCAATAGAGAAGCCCATGAGGCTTATGCCTAATTTTTCCTCTTTACTCCTATTGACCACTGTGTTGTATGTATGCCTATAGGTCATACCTGGATCTCAGTGTGAAAGTACTGTGTCCCTAGCATTGACACTTAAGTGGAAAATAATATCAAGTGCACTGGGACTGTGCTTCCGGAAAGATCACACCTATGCAAGGTTATGCTGCTGTTGTTACCATGTCAAGGGTGACCAAAGTGCAGCCCACATACCACACGCAAGCCGCTAGGGTTGCCCACAGGCTCCTCCTTGCCACGTGGGGAAAAAAAATCTCCAAACAGATAGCAAATAGTGCTCTCAGAAACTCGTGGGGGGGGTGCTTTGCCAGTTAGTCCTTGAGGAAGAAGGCTGCTTCAGGTTCAAAATAGCTTTGAGGCTATTTTGGGCCTGAAACAGCCTTCTTCCTCATAAACTTTAAATGGCAAATCATCCCCCACAAGGTTTCTGGCAACCATTTGGTCACTTCCTGCTACTTTTTAAGAAACACTTTTCTTGGCCTTGAATGGATAGAAGTGAAATAACATTTGAATGGCAATTCATGCCCCAAGGCTTCTTCTGGGAGTGCCTTTTTCTACTCGGGAAGGCATTGGGGGTTGAGGTGTACTGTCCATCATGGTCCAGGAGAGGAAAGGGCAAGATAGCCTTGAGACTCTTGGAAGCTGCCTAGTTCAATCTAAGAACAAGTGTGACAGAACTCCACCCTGCAGGGGATGACAAAATAAAATAGATCCTGGGGATCAATAGAAAAAGAGTGGTAAGAGGGTAGGTGTGAACAGGGGGATACTAGGTATTTCAATTACAGACACTTTGATTTAATTCTAAATAGAGTGCTCAGACTGCAATGTGATGGGGCAGTGGGGTTTTAGGTCCCAGAAAAGCAAAGTTTGGAGAAGGAGTTTGAAGAAAGTAATAGCGGTATTATGGGAGGCCATTCCAGGCTTAGGTCACAGGAGACCTTTGGATGGCAAAAAGTTGTCCATCTAGATAAGTTAACAGGACTGAATGCATTGGGATGTAAGAGCAGAGAGATGGGAAATGAGGCCATGGAGGGTCTTGAAAGTAAGGTTGAGAAACTTGTGCAGAATCTGAAAGCAGGTTAAGAAATCAGTGTAGGCAGTTAAGTAGGGGCATCATGTAGTCATGAATATGGATTTGCTTCACCATAAAAAAAAAAGTCTACTGAGAATGGGAGTAGGGAGAAGGTCAATGGCCAACCATTACTGGTTGTTAACCCCCAATTTTAATAACCTGTTGTTGATTTAGTGGTTTAGAGCAGCCTTCTCCAACCTGGTGGCCTTCAGATGTGTTGGACAACATAATCCATAGTCCACAGCCAGCATGATAGGGGTTGTCACCTGACACACTGGAGATCATCAGAATGGGAGGCCTGCTGTCAAGCACTTTTGCGTTTTCCACTGAAACATCACTGGAGCAAGTGGTGATAGGTTCACTCACTAAATCTGTCTCTCTTTTCTCTCCCCTTTTGTAGCCCCTAGAGACAGTAGCTGAAGCAGACCCCAGTGAAGTTTCCTATGCTGTACTGAACCCACAGTCACTGAAGATCAAATGGGCAGCTGATCCTGAGATAGTCTCTGAACCTTGTGTCTATGCATCAGTGGCCAACAACAGAACCAGGAAGAGCCCATAGGTAGCATTTCTCAAGAATGGTGAACACTATTGGGACATTCTTCTAGATCCTGTGGACAAACATCTTCAGTCACTGCTTACTTTCTCCACACATTAGTATGCCATCTGTGATGCTGGTATACACTTGGGTTCCCGTGGCTGATGAGAGGTCCCCTCCTCCATGCTCCAACTACTATTGCTCTGGCCACTGAGGGAGAGAAGAGCAGCCACACACAATCTCACTGAACCTTGGCCCAGTGGCTAGTAAAAGACCCTCCCTCTATGGTCCAACTGCTACAGCCATGGCTGCTGAGGGAGAGAAGAGCAGCCGAGCACAGCTTCACTGTGCCTTGGCTCAGTGGATGGCAAGGGGCCCTCCCTCCATGTTCCAATTTCTATTTCTGTGGCCTCTGAGGGACAGAAGAGCAGCCAGTATCTGCTGGACTTAATCACCTTCTCCACTGGCATCCACTTTTTCCTCATTTGTCCTGTCTTATTTGGATTGCAAGCCCGAAGGAAGGGAGCCTGTCAAATGAATCGTTTGTAAGCTACCTGGGAGCCTTTTTTTGGCTGAAAGGATGTAAATACTCTAAATAAATAAACAGGTATACATCTTAAGGCAAATTCACTCAAGCAGGTTCCATTTATTTCTCCACATAGGCCATTTCCAGACTGGGCTTCTGTAATGGTGCAGAGCGACCCCTCATGGAGGTCTTCTACACCGTAGAGTGGACTGGCGTGGACTACTTTTTGTAGTTCCACACCAGAATCCAATCAGGAGTGCCCGGAACTAGCTGCATTTCGTGTTTTTTAAAAACCTCTTTTTCAAGGTTTTTAAAAAGCACGGAGCACGCAGCCCCGTGCCGCTCCGTCGCCCAGCTCTGACGCGGATTTGCAGGCGCGCGCAAGTGCGTGCCTGCAGATCTGCCGGGGGCAGGCTTCCAGCTGGTGAGCTTCTCCGGTTGGTGGAGAGCCTCCACCAACCGGAAGCCGCTATTTGGGACGCCGGAGGACTGCGGAGCAGCGAGCTCGCGCTGCTCCGCGTGGCAACGGAGTTACCCGGCTTCAGGTAAGCTCCGTTTTTGGGCGTTTTCGCCCGTTTCCCCCCCCACATGTGGAAAGGGCCATAGTCAGGACTATTCAAAATAAGTGTCCTTGACATGGAATACCCATACAGATGACAAATATCTTATAAGTGTTTCTATGGACAGAAAGCAATTAATCTTATCCATATGTGCACTTGTTTTAAGCAATGTTTTTGCAGCCACAACAACCCCATTTGGCTTGCTACTAAGAACACTATCAAAATAATGAGTATCCTAGATGGGAGCAATAATAACAACAACAACAATAATAATCAGTAACCGCAAAATTATTACAATGAGATTAATGAATATTTTCATTTCATTACAGATATGTGATTAGCTTGTTGTTGGGCAATTCAGGAAAACATCCGATGCCTTTTATAATTTCAAAAGTGTAGTCTCTGCACTTTCAAGCTGAGGTGTATGTCTAGGGGCCAAGCTTAAACCACTTGATCTCCCATTTTAGAAATTAAGCAATGATGTGAATTACAAGGATGACCGTAAGTGCGGTGGGCAGTGGGGAAAATGAATAAAAGGAAGACAGTTGGACTCAGCACCAGATCTCCTAATTCTTATGCATGCTATATAAATGATGATCAAGATCCTGCACCAGACACACAGCCACAATGGTGTGACTATGTTCCATTTCCTTATCTGACCCCCAAAGCCTGCCTTAGTATCCCGCCATTTGTGCTTAGGACTGGAATTCTGCAGTGCTGGTGAGTTGGATGCCAAAGGATGACATATCCATTCCTATTCTGCTAAATGGTAACCGTGGGCTATATGTATGATGTTTACCAGAGCTGGTGGTGGCAGAGGTGGTGGTGATGATGATGGTCAACAAAGTAACTCCTTTTTTCCATCATGTATTTTCCTGTTCCAATTTCACATTCAAAGAATGAAAGCTATGAGTTAAATGCTATTGTTACCTCACAAAAAAGCATGAAGTGGTCTCTCATTAAATTACAACCATAAAGCAACAGTTACACCTTCATGAGCTAATTACAAAAACTCTTATCTTGTGACTTCTTACTCTCTCTCTCTTTCCTTCTCTCTCATTCTCTCTCTCTCTCACACACACATCCTTAACTGAGGAGCTGTCAAGCTGGACTTACAATATCGTAACTAGTGAGGATTTGTTTTTATGGTCATGAACAACTCCCTTTACAACTTGGCAGCATCTCAGCCAAAGCATTTCTGAGGTGCTGGAAGTGAGCGTCCAGGGAAATGACACCTACAGTATATTGCTGGTCATGGGGTGCCTTGAAACAAGCAGTTATGGCAGCACTCTGTGGGGTCTCTCCAGCTGCCTGTTTTCAAGACACCCCACAACAAGAAACACACTGTAGATATCATTTCCCAGTGCCCTGATCTTCAGCACCTTAGAAACACTTTGGTCAGGGCACTATCATGCTGTGAAGGTAGGCTGGCAAAGAGAACATCATCAGACGTAATTGCAATGATGGAGCCCTTTCACTGTAATTACAACAACAATGCAAAGTCTTGACCATTGTTTTACACAGTGTTCTTCCTTGTTGCTTTAATCAGTTTAGTTCTGTGAAAGATGTTTGTCTTGATGACAATGTTGTTAACCAGAAGGGAAATGTTTTAACTAAATTAAATAAGTATGTTTTAATTGCAACAGACAAGCAATAACAAAAACAGGCTTGGACTATCAGGTGTTCTAAGTACTTGTTGAACCAACTGGGTCCAGACTCATACCTGAACTTCCATGTTACCATCTCTCTTGGGAGGAAACCACAGGTTTCTTAGATCATGATTCTTTTTCTTTAAAAGGAAGTTGAAAGAGAAGAACAACTTCTGTGAGCCTCAAACTGAGGAATTCCTCAGTTCCTCTTTGTGAAAAACTGATCACTTCATCTGAATAGAAGACTTGTGCTATATCATCATCCGTGGTATGCAAAGCTCTCCCTTGGCCTTCAAGCAAGCACTGAAGATCTCTCTTCAAGCATATCCCGCTTGTTTAAATTATTTCAATGACAATCCAAGTTATAGTATTGTTGCTGCCTCTTCTGTTTTTAACTCAGTTCTAAACCGGATTTCATGGAAGTGATTTCATCGTTTTTCTAATTGTCCTGAAGTACACCAGGACACTTGTTGAATGCCTGAGTAGAATTTTTTTTAATAAATAAATACACAGTCTTCTTGGTCTTTCTGGGACTCCAGGCTTCAGTTACTATGACAAGAATGGCTCCTATTATATCAAGAAAGAGCCCGACCATGCAAGATTAGTCCCCACATTGTGCAATTCTTTCTGTTTCATTAAAGCGGAGCAAACCAATAATGGTTGGACTTCTGTTGGAGAGTCTCAGGTAGAACAATTGCTTCAGATCAATTGTTGAATGGTGAATCAATAATATATCCGGACCCCTCCTGAAATAGCATATTTCACTGTTTTGAAGCCTCTTTAAGGGTTTTGGGTTAAAAGTGTGGTGCTTTTGACCAAAATATTGGTGAGTGGCAGCTGGGTGTTTAAGAGGCCAATGGAGGAAACAAGGGAACAAGGCGTGCCCCTCCTCCTCATCTTTAGTCTCTTCCCAGTTGTTTCTAAAAGTTGTTCCTTTTTTGTCAAGTGGAAGGTAGTTACGTAGTCCCCAGCCACCAAATCATTCCCACGTAAAAGGGGCACTGGGATATCTGAAGAGACAGGTCACAGGCTCCTTGTCAGTCCTTATCCGTGATGCTGGCTCTCACAACAGGGTCACTAGGCCCTGAGTCATGATTTGTTTTCCTTGCAAAATATTTTATTTTCAAGATGGAATTTGACAATGAATAAGTCAGACCCAGAATCTCTCAGAGTTTGGATGGTGTAGCCATTCAGTAACACTTTCTCTTTAAAAGTGAGTTTGGTTTCTTAAGTTGTGGTGAGACACATACAATGCTGTACAGTTGTGAAATTTAAAGTGTCAGCAGTTCCTCTTGATGACTCTGTTTCCTCAGTAACCGTACTGGATCTCAACCTTCCAGCAGAAGTAGAGTTTAACTCTTTGTCTGCCCCCTCAGACAGAATCGTCCTCACACAGTTTACATGCTTTTGACTCATGGGTACACTTTTTTAATTGTGACTTGGCAGTTACAGTGAATGTACCCCGTATTTCCACACTTAAACAAGTTTTACTGCCCATATTTGCTGTGGTTTGTGCGCTGACCCTAAAACGATCTTTCATTTCTTCAACACAGTTTTCCCTCAGTGCTCTATCACCACTAGGCCGCCAGTTTCTGTGAGGTCTTTTATGGGACCTCACCCATTATCCGTTGTCACCCATTATCCATTGTCTCTTCAGTCATTCACTTTATTTATGCATCTTGCCTTGTTACTTTGGTGATTTCTTACTTCACCTCTAACTTTTACCTCAGAAATCACCTTAATGAGTTCAGGGTTCCTGTCAGCCTGGTGATTTTCACTGTGTTCCTTTCGCAATCCCCTACTTTACCTCAGTGTTTTACTTTAGGGGTTACACTTCCCTTTAAAGCTTTATAGCACTTCTTTCTCAAGCCCTTCAATTGTGTCTTTCCCACTCTACTTCCCCTCAACATACCACTTTTGGCAAAACTCTGCCAATTCTCCATTCAAGACTTCTCTTTGGCTTCCTCCTAACCAAACAGGTCTCCTTACAGATTCCCCCCACTTGGCACCAAATATATGTGACAGATCCCTCTCCAGGCTGGCCCTGCAGTTCCAAGCCCTTGGGTTCCTGTCACTCACTTTGCCTCTTTTCCCCCCTTAAGATACTTCTCTGAATTGGATTATTTGATTTCAAGGTGATCCCTCTATGGACCAGTGGATGTGTTACTTAGTGGGTTCTCTGTGGTAAGCTTGGCCAGACACGCCATCAAAACTTAACAGAAACAGCCGGACATAGGACCTTTCTGCACGTGGGGTGTGAATTGGGCAGAAATAGGACTCACCAGATTTTTCCTGCGACTGGGCGAGTCTGTCGCGAAGAGCAGCAGCGCGAGTTCGCTGCTCCGCAGTTCTCCGGCGTCCAAAATGGCGGCTTCCGGTTGGTGGAGGCTCTCCGGCCAGCCGAAAGCCCGCCGAAAGCCCGCCCCCGGAAGATCTGCAGGCACACACTTGCACACGCCTGCAAATCTGCTCCGGAGCGCTGCGACGGAGCTAGACGGGGTTGCCTGCTCCGTCCTTTTTAAAAACCTCAAAAAAGAGGTTTTTAAAAAACACGCTGCGCGACCAGTTCTGGTCGCACAGAACTGGACTGAGGTGTGGAACTACAAAAAGTAGTCCACCCCAGTCCACTCTATGGTGCAGAAGACCTCCGTCGGAGGTCGCTCTGCACCATTTTAAATACCCGATGCGGAAATGACCATAGTTGTACAAAAGAAGAAATGAGAAGTTTATTACTACATAATTTTATCATGCATTAAAAAGACGTTTTTAATATACAATTAAACCTCTGAACTCTCCAGAATCCTATTCAGTACTTCCCCTTGGCCATTTTATCTCTAATACAGCCCTTCCTTGCCTCTAAGCAACCTTTTCCCTATCTTTATGCCCTATCTGCCTTCTGTCAGAGACAAGCCTTGGTTTTATATCATTTATAACATTTCTCTCCCTTAGGCCCGCCTTCACAGCATTCCCTGAGCTGTGATTGGCTGCCTTCAGCCAGACTTGCCCAGCTCCTCCCTTCACAGCTGGGAATTGCCACTGGATGTGCCATGAAAAGGGCAACAACATGCAGATATTTTTAAAAATACCCCAATAGCGTTAGCCACAGATAGAGCAACCAACAAGAACATTTCCTGCCTCCCTTTTCCCCCTCTGAAGCTGCTCTGCAGCAACTGTGGGTTCTGAGAGCTGTTCCCTTCTTCTGCATTATGTGGCTGAAGCTAGAAAAAAGGAAATATTATTTTGGGCATTGCAAGCTCATGGCCTAATGCAACAATTACTGTCAAATCATAGAGAAAGTGTATCTGATGGAGAATAATTGTATCACCACCAATCACAGTTCTCATCTTAGACATTGCAGCTTTTGTCTGAGAAGGCAAAGTCAAGAGCAAACAGGACACTGAGGGCTAAAGAACAATTCACATCATGGAATTTTCTTTCAGCATCCTCTTCTTGGGTTGATATTGTAAAAAAAAAAAAAAGGGAAACTTATTCATGGCACTAATGCACATGCAATGGAATGTTACCCTGAAAATCTGGGGGTCCCAGAGGAACACCTCAATATGCTCCAAGTGATGGGGAAAGTAAGCTCAACGGAGCACAAGCAATAGCAATGCGAGAGGCAGGGTAACCTAGCGAGATCTTTTACCCAGTTTTTACGGGGTCAGGCCCAGTCAGAAATCACACAAAAAGGTCCAATGAATGACTTTATTAAACAGTAATAGCTCTCATCAACGCAAACACTCACACATGCATCCAAGGGCTAAAAAGAAATAAAGAGTGGTAATAAGATAGAGAGATTGTTGAAGGATTCATAGTTTGGGTGATACTGTACTTTTTCCTGAAGTCCTCGGTCCGGAAAGCAGCGAAAGAAAACGAACTCAGCGAAGAGACACTGAGGAGATCATGCAGCTATCGGGAGGGGGGACCGGTCAGTTGGTATGGCCGGGAGGCATCCCAAGAACTAGTCAAAAACGGGGACTATTTGTAGGAAAAATTTACCTTGAGGGCAAATCCTCTCCCGGGGAGAACAAAGGGGACAGTAACGGAAAACAACTTCACACCAGCACCTTCTTTGATATTGGAAGATAACAAGGTGTTACCCAAGTATCAGGATCTTCCGCTGCTTTGGATTGCAATGTGAGTTTATGTAGATGGGTTTTGCCTGATAAGATTTTATTGCTTCCAGTGCCCAACTTTGTGGGAAAACTCTTACTCCTTTCAAGTTGGCTCCTTAAAGGCTGATGATCTTTTGTCCACCATGGGTTGGCACAGCTTGAGGTCTCCTGTGGCTACGTGACTCGGGAGTTTACTGGTCTGACCTGGTTCTTTCGATCATAGAACCATTGTTGCCTATGTGCTCATCCAGGTGACCTCTCTGGTGGGTTAGATTAATTTTATATCAAAGTTGTAGACCCCGGGACAGGGTTTACCAAGGGGGCAACAACCATCAATAGTCAGGAGGACCTCTCAGGGATGGGAAAACTCCTGGGACTTTGGCATTTTGGGACTTTTTTAACCAAGGTGGTTTGAGCTCTATCACCATGCTTATTGAAACTTGGGTGTAGAAACCCTTTAGAGCAGGACTGTACATAAAGGCAAATAAGTGCAAGGGGTCTGTGCATGTTCAGAAGTGAGTCCTGCTCTACTTGAAACAATGCACTCACACAAATGGGTAAAGGGAATAGGTAGGCACAACTTGTATTAGTGACAGCTGCTGATAGAATTGACACACACATGTGTCAGAATGCAGACATTGACCAACTCGCCTGTTGATCAATGAGCCCGAGAATCCGGCTCATTTCCAGGAATCATTGGGATGGCAAGTGTGGGATCCACATGGGTGGACACCCCTGCATGGTCACCCTGCCACCAAGAGGGTGCAGAAAGGCACCTGCCCCTCAGCCTGGCATGGCCATTTTGCCTAAAAGGACTCCCTTTCCTTACAAATACCCACATGTAACTTGTAATTGATGTCCTGGACCCAGCACCCATGCCAAACCACCCCAAAGAGCTGTGACAAGATGATTATATAGAACACATG
The DNA here is from genome assembly GCA_030412105.1 of Cyclura pinguis. Taxonomy (NCBI): domain Eukaryota; kingdom Metazoa; phylum Chordata; class Lepidosauria; order Squamata; family Iguanidae; genus Cyclura; species Cyclura pinguis. The sequence goes on from CM059604.1 coordinate 16,137,271, forward strand.
AAAAGCAACTTATGCATTGTGCACAAAGAATCTCAACAGCATGCATTCTAAAATGAAGGAGGGTGGGTAGATGAGATGAAGCTCCCAAGCACAACTGCCTTGGTGGCCCAGGAATAGATATATCCCCCCCCCAGCACCCAACTGGAGTGAAACCTACATTTGGGCCAAGCATACCAGTCAATGAGCTCAACCTGTAGTTTAAACTCATTGATTGGAGGTTCCTACTTCCCAGAAGAATGCACTAAGCTGTGCAGGCCCTGAGAAGGAGATACTGGCATGTGCCACCATAACACCAGCACTCCACTCATACTCCACTCATACCTGATTCTGCAAACTCTGCAAACTCACCAGTGTTAATCACATAGTACTCTTGTAAAGTTTTTTTTTTAAAAAACGAACTGCCATTTCTTGGCAGAATTGGAAGAAATGTGCAGACAGACTTGCTGCTTTGAAGAGAATCAATGCTAGAACTATGTGCAGGGATTTTTATGCAAGACCAGTCTATCCATTTGGAGGGTATCCAAGCAATGGCATGCTTTCCCCCGTGGAGTTTTTTTGGACAACTGCCATGGCAATGCATACATGTGACCCTAAGTCACAAACTGGAAAAATTTCAGAAAACAAATGTGGTGGTGTTCTGTTGAAAGGACGTCCTAAAAAAGTTCTTTAGTAGAGAGTGTGGTTGTATAAATCTATTAAAGAAGGAAAGAAAGAAAAGTCAGCACGATAACACGTGGCCACTTGTTATTTATTCCCAATGGGAAACTCAACCCTCTCCCCCCTAAAAAGACAAAGAGGGACACATGTTTGCATAAGATTCCCACAGGCTGGGGGGGGGGAGGGAGAGAGAGTGGCAAATTTAGAAATACATTCTATAATTTACATAGAAATACAATACATGCTACCATGCTGAAGAAGACTGTGATCAGGAAACCTGTATGCCTCCTTTGTCTGCCTTCTGGATGCTAGTCTCAGTCCTTCTGGATAGCTCCAAGGCCTCTCTTTTTATGGTTCTTTATATCTGAACCAGACATGGACTGGACCATCCTCCAAATTCAGGAAGATGATGTCAAGGAGACTACTGTCCTCCATAATAGAGACATGGGCACTCTAAAGACTGGGGCCAGTTTTCTGCTTGGTGAGCAGTTTCTGTCTGCAGAATATTTAATGACCAAACAAGGCATTGCCTTTTTTCAATTGCCTTATTGCATTCTGCTTCTAGAAGCACTTCTACTCTAGCCCAGCTCCAATAGCTGAAACCAGCCTGATTTGCAAACACAATGCTTCATGCAAAGGATCGCAGGGAGAGAGGTGGGGCAATGAGGAGTTTGCTTCCTTCACCTACACATTCCATTTAATCCTAAAGGCAGACTTCCCCTCCTCCCACTTTACATATAGAGAAGAGACATTAACAAAATAAACAGGGCTGGCCCATCACATCTAGTTTGACCCTACCTTCTGTGTCCCACCTGTTTCTTTTCTTCTCCTTCTCTTTCTCTCTCTCTCTCTCTCTCTCTCTGGCCTCTCTTCAGGTTTTTCTTTTCCAAGCTGGCTTTTCTTCAACCTTGCACAGCCAGATTTTTGGAATATCCAAAAAGAGATTATTCTTCTTCAAAGCTACACAGGGCAATTAGCAACTTAATTAAGCCCCAGCACTTTTCAATGTGGAAATTAAGCATGGCATGAAGAAGGGTATCAATGGGTGGAGAAAGAGATAACAGGGGAGAACAAACATGGGCTTCTTATTATTAATCATGCTTTTTAATCGTAGGAGTTAGCATTATAAGCAGGAGCCAACAACTGATCATTTTGAGGGTAAATAACTAGGTCAGTGTTGTTCCTGCTGCATTACCTCTACAAAGAAAAGAAAGAGAAAATAGCCATCGCTCTGTGAAGAGTTCCTCTTTCTACGAAATAAGGAAGCAAGGGTTTACATTTAACATTCCTGGAAAATGCACATTAGAGCACCCTCTTTAAAAACTCTTTCTTGAAATAACTTCAAATGCTTGACAGTATAAAAAGTCTTTGTCTGACATCCTTTCATAACTGCCAGGAATTCATGCTTACTATTCTTAAAAACAGAACGTGACCTCTAAAAACTAACTTTTCAGCCTAGCAGCACACCAACTGGCAAAAACAACTGAAATGTTTCCCAGGCACTGAAGACTGCGGTGCAGGGAAATGAGGTCTACCGTGCTCTCCTGGTTGCAAGGCACAGTGAGCAAAGGAGTTGAAGCAAGATCCCAAAGGGTCTCTTCAGTCACCTCCTCTCCATGTGCCCCATGACTAGGAGAGCACTGCAAGTGCTCTATTCCAGGTGATCATCTCATAAACACTGAACAGGATGCCCACCACTGTTTGAGATAAGGCATGGAACAAACACATGGAATAAAGAGTAACAGTGACGATTATGATAACCATAAAAGCGTGGCAATAACAAGTATTTGCATCAGATGAGAGGAAGAGGGGAAGAGTCAGGATCATTACACTGAAATCTGGAATCTCTTTACAGTATTGTCTACTAGCAAAGGAAGACAAATTCTTCAGCTTAAGTGACTGGTTGGTTACGTTATAAAAACCGCAGTGGTTTAATAACTAGAGTTTTGACATGTATATTTGTTTTGCTGTTGTTGTTCTCAAGTACCATTTGAAAAAGAAGAAAACTGCATTCTGGAGGTTGTTCCCTTCGGTTGGTTTTTGCATCATATGGCTGCCATCTGGGAGAAGGTGTGGTTTGTCAGGCAGTACAAAGGAAGTGATGTTGCTGAGCTGTGTTGTCAGATCACCACTAAATGAGGGGAAAGACTTCTAACAGAGCATTCTTGCGTTTTGGAAACTACACTAAATGAAGTCCTTTCAATTTGGAGATAGGAAACCTAAGAAGGAATAAGCTGCTTCTGGTTACCAAACCTTCAGCATGAGGTCCTCACTCATCATCATCTTTCTTGGTTAGTATTTACAAAAGGAAGGGTCATGAGATCAGAGGGCTGGCAAGGCTTGGGTGGAAGGATTAGAGATCCAGTGTCAAGTCCTGTTACTCAAATACGAGGCAACTAATGGAACTGTCTTTCCAGGTTGGTGGTTGACCAGGCAGAGATGGATGGCAAAAGGTGAGTATCAACGGAAAATGAAAACATTCATCCTGTAGATGACTGGGGGGGGAGGGGGACTGAATTTAAGTGCGATGGTCTCATTTAACTATTTTCAAAAGACTGATGGCATTTCTACACTAGACGCCATTAGCGCATTGCAGCATTATAATTCCAGCATTGCCTCTTGCACAATGGTAGCAGGTTAGGAATGATGTTTTCTGCACCCTTCTGCCTTCAGTGGATGAACAGTGGTATTGCCACTGGTGTTCCTTCTGCACTACAGTGTCCTTGCCCACTCCCATGCCCTGCCTTCACCCCACCCCACCACCCCTGATTGGGAGGGGGGGTGTTTTTGTTTGGAAGCCGTACTAGTGCAATGTTGTTGTAACCCCACTACAAACCAGTACACTATTGCATTTTCACACTGTAATGCTTAAAAATGTATTTAAAAAAAAGTTTTAATGCAAAGGAGAAATCTACTATATAAAAGCCAAAGTTTGTGAGTGAGCTTGCCTGTTTGTCTGTGTCAGGCAGGCAAAGACCTCATATGATTGGCCGTGTGAGGCAAGAAGACCTCATATGATTGGCTGCCTATGAAGATTCTATGGGATCCTGGAGTTGGCAGTTTAGGGAGGGGCCTTTAGAATTCTCAGCCAGAGATCTCTTGGGCCTAGCTGGTTGCTATGGAGACGAGGCCTACCATCAACTAAATGCACTGGTATCAACTTGGAATCTGCATATTTTTCCCACAGCCAGTTATATGTTGTGTGTTCTAGAATGGGTTCCCCAAACCAGATGTTTATATTTACTCCAACTGGAAAAATCACAAAATGTGGTTTATAACGAAGTCTTACAATGAACATGTAGTTTGTTAATACTAAACTTTTCCTCCATAGAAGTAATTCTGATGGACAGTTATAAGTTTCTGAATATTTAACAGAAAAAAATGTCTTCTTTACTTAGTAAAAATATTTTTAAAAATTCTTTTTTTCATCCTTTCATACTGAGCCTTTTCAAAAATTGTAAAGCTACCTTAAGGGATTTCTAACAAGTATTACCTATGAGTAGGGAAGGACCTGTAGAACTCTCAGCAAGAAAGCGCTGAATAGGCTGGTAGCTATAGAGACGAGGCCTAACAGCAAGAAGGAGGACACTGAATTTCCCTCAGGAACCCAACCTCTGTATGTTAACAACTCTGAATACAGATTGGTTTGGGGATTATGGGGAAAAGTTATAGGTACTGGAATAGGCTGGTTGCTATGGAGACAATGCCTAGCAGCAAGGAGGAGGACAGTGTATTCCCGCAGGAACCCAACCTCTGTATGTCAACAACTACGAATACAGATTGGATTGGGGAATATGGGGATAAGTTACAGGTGCTGGAGTAGGCTGGTTGCTATGGACATGAGGCCAAGCAGCAAAGAAGAGGACAGTGTATTTCCTCAGGAACCCAAACTGCATATGCAAATAACTCTGAATACAGATTGCATTGGGAAATATGGAGCAAAGTTACAGGAACTGGAGAAGACAGTTTGATGAGATCTTAAGAGGAAAATAAAAACCCCAGGCAACGCCGAGTAAATACGCTTGTTTAAAATAAACACAGAGAGGTGATTGATTTCAAAGTTATCATGCCATGGGAGTCGGGGAGGGAGGCACAAGCTGGGTATGCCCACGCCCCACCCACTGCTAGATCTGTGACAACAGCAAGCACTATCAAGTGCTATTACGGTACTGCACAGAGCCACTAACAGGATTGAAGTGCTAAAAGAGGTGCTTAACAGATTATTTCTGGAAATAGTATAGGGTGCTTCGGCAACACTTGAGGATGGGAAAGCAGCTGGATAGCAACAACTTCATGCAGTAGCATGGCTCCTGGACCAGTAAGAACCCGCTGCTATACTGTTATAGCAACATTGTGCAGAAATGACCAGAGTTGTGTTAGTCCGTATCAGTAGAGAAGCTTGTAACTCTTTTGAGACTAATTGGGAAAAAGAGGTTTGTAGCATAAGATTTGGCAGATTTGGTCTACTTCATCTGGTGAAGTACATCTTATGCTACATACTTCTTTCTCTGAGTCAGTCTCAACGGTTCCTTTGTTTTTAACTGGATTTGCTTACCTTATTCCAGCACGATACTGTGGCATCTGTAAAATATTTCCTCTTCTACAAGAGGGCCAAATTCTTTGCCTCTGATGGGGAATAAGTGAATGTTTTGTTTCTGAAAAAATTGCGAAAATTTGCAGATTTCTTCATTTTTTAATGAGAAGAATTTGACCTCTTTATATGTGAGAAATTGAGAGACCTGGGCATCCAGATCCAGGGCTTTTACTGCTAAATTCTTAAAAGCGTTGGTTTGAGTCTATCTGTTCAAACCTTTCGGGTGGTGCAGGATTAGTGTTTTCCCCCTCAGAGCTGCCTTATCTTTAAGACCTGTACAGGAGGCAGGTTCAAGATTATTCAGGTGTGCTTTTTGGCAATTGATTGGCTGCTAAGGATGGAGGTGCAGCAGTTCTTTAAATCAATGTGTTTTTAAACTTTTTTCATGCAATTGTTGGTTTAAACACTATAACTTCTTAAACAATATTACTTTTTGTGCTTTTTTTTATCTTGCATGTTTTAAATCCTCTTATGAGCTGCCCTCAGTTGTGAGTTCCATAGTTTTGGGATTAGAAGAAGGTATAAGGAAATAGAATAAAATTTTTGAACAAAAGAATAGCAAATCAGCCCTCTGCTTTCTCAGAATGGCTATATCTTTTGAATTTGGATAGTGCAAGTGTGGAAGTTGTATGTGTCTGTTTTAAGATTCTGCTAAAAATTCACATACTTCATATTCAAGAAGAAGGAATTTGAGGTTTAAAACATTCAAATGAAGGAAAAAGCAAAACAGACTTGTTCCCCAAATCGGACTTTTAGGCCCTTTTCACATGTGGGGGGGGAGGAACGGGCGAAAACGCCCATAAACGGAGCTTACCTCCAGCCAGGTAAGTCCGTCGCCACGTGGAGCAGCGCGAGCTCGCTGCTCCACACTCCTCCGGCGTCGCAGATGGCACCTTCCGGTTGGTGGAGGCTCTCCACCAACCGGAGAAGCTCGCCAGCTGGAAGCCCGCCCCCGGCAGATCTGCAGGCACACACTTGCGCGCGCCTGCAGATCCACTTTAGAGCCGGGCGACGGAGCGGCACAGGGCTGCGTGCTCCGTGCTTTTTAAAAACCTCTAAAAAGAGGTTTTTAAAAAACACGCAGCCCGGCTAGTTCTGGCCGCTCCTGAGTGGATTCCGGTGTGGAACTGCGAAAAGTAGTCCACGCCAGTCCACTCTACGGTGTAGACGACCTCCGTGAGAGGTCGCTCTACACCGTTTCCCCCCCAACACGTGAAAAGGGCCTAAGTCGCCAATCACTTACCATTCCTCTAATGTAAAAACAACGTCATGCAAAACAATAGGTTTTGATCTTATTCTATTATGTGAGCCATAACACAATCAAGAATATTGGGACAAAAGCAACGCTAAGAATCATGTAACCTTCCAGATGTCATTGGACTATAATTCCCAGCATTCCTCACCACTGAATATGCTGGCTAGATATGATTAGAGTTGCAGTTCAACAGCCTCAGGAGGGACACATAAGAACTTTTGGAAAGTTCAGCTAGTCCAAAGAGCCACAGCCAGATATTAAGTGGGCTGGTTACAGGGAGCACATGACTTCTTTGTTACAACAGCTCTGGTGGCTATTGTTTCATTTCTTGGTGCAATTCGGAGTGCTAGTTGTGACCCTTGAAGCCCTACATGGCCCAGGTCCAGGCTATCTGAGGCACTGTTTCTCCCCACATAAGGTCTTCTGTCAGTCCTATCATCTTCACAGGAATGTTTGGGAGGAAAATGACACAGGGCCTATTCAGTGCGTCTTGTCCAGCTGTCCCAGTTTGGCAGGAATAATTCCTTCATCTCACTTTTTCAGCTGTTTAAAATGTCTCTGTTTTTCCTTCCTCTTCTCACTTTCCCCCTTTGTCCACAGCTTACTTCACTTGCTGCAAACTAAGGGCTTTTCCTCACAGGGTCGTTACTGTGTCGTAGCGTTGGATTTTGAGACGTGCATTTGCACATAGTAGCGTAATAGTGTCAGATTTTTATCCACGCTTCTGCATGACAGCATTGGGAATCAGCTGGTAGTGTGCTACCATGCATCGAGAAATCACAGTATTTGAAAACCGGGAAAAAATCCAGTTTAAATCTCCCACAGTGGTTCTGCTTCATCCTTCTCCCTAATGCAGAAACGTAACGTCGAAGCACTGCGCAGTAGCGGGCGGGCTACAGGCGTGCCCAGCTTGTCCCTTCCTCACTTCCATCCGCATCTCTCCCCACCCATCAAAGGACAGGCTGCCACCGTTTTTGCTCCATGTGATAAACAGAGATGTAGAGAGAGAATAGAGCATGTAAGTAACCTTTAAACTGTGCTTTTCTATTTCTCTTATTACATTTGATACTGAAATTAGGAAGTGTTTTTCCACAGCAGAGAGTAGAAACAGTTTGTGGGGGAGGGGGGACAGTAACTGTTGAAATCTCCAAGGCAGGTAGGCTGAACTATTTTTATTTTGTTTTCCAGAAAAAGTTGTGACTCAAAGCTCTACTCTGCTGAGATGCTTCTGAGCGTCAGCTTGCAAAAGTTATTCAGCTGTTATAAGGTATTATGTAGTTATGCTATCTTGCCTCCATTCTCACAGATTTCCCTAGGCCCTAGGCCTAGCCCAGGACACACACACACAATTCCAGAATGATGGAACAAATCTCAAAAGAAAGCATCCTATCTTATCCAGGACTTGATTCAACCTCCACTCATCTACACCTCCATATAATGCCACCCTCCACTCCCCCCCAAAGAAAGAGGATGCTGGAGTCCGTAAAATGTAAACAAAAGGAATGTATTTTTTTTTTTAGGAGCATTAATTTTTACAGGCAGATTATAAAGTGTAATGGGGAAAAAAAGGTGTAATTCACAACATCCCCTCTCTTGGCATCACTGCATGAACACACACACACACACACACACACACCCCACAACTACCACAGTCACAATCAGAACCACACAGAGAAAAGGGCTATAGACACACACAAGCACGGACAGACACAATCCAAGACACACAGAGGGGAACACTCAAGTCACACACAACCACTGAACTTGTGCAATCACAAAACCACACAGACACATGCACACATACTGTGCCACAACCACACAAACCACTCACAACTCTTCTTCAGAAAATCAGCAATCCTGACCTCAAATCTCTCTCCCAAAAAAACTGGCCTTCTTACTCCTCAGAACCTGACCCACAGTTCCTACTTTCACCTCTAAGGGTCTAAAGCACAGTGCCAATCAACCTCCTGCCCAATGAGGAGCATGGAATTAGTGTCATGTTGTACTGACATCATGAGATGTGCCAGGTGTCATTTCTAGTTCACCTTTCAATCTGCTCTTACACATAGTGGTGTTTCTTTCCACGGCAGCAAGCAGTTAGGTTTTTTTCCCTATACATACTCAGTTGCAAAGTTTGAAATGGAAGAGGAAAATCCCACTGTTAGGAACAAAGGGAGGGGGACGGTGTGGAGGCATCCGGAGATCAAAGATCTTTTATCAATCTGGGGAGAGGAGAAGGTTCAAAGAGACTTACATTTCAGCCACAGGAACATCAATATATTTGAGGAGATAGCAAAGGAAATGTGGAGAAGGGGCCACAAACATTCAGCAGAGGAATATCGGTCTAAAACAAAGGCTATGTGGGTGGATTAGAGAGATTGCCTTGTGAGTAACAGACTAAAAGGTAGAGAGCGTGTTACCTGCTGCTTCTATGATGAACTCCACAGGATTCTACGCGGGGATGCAAGTGTTCAACCGAAGCACGTGTTCAGAAGCATGGTCCTTGCTGTCGAGGGGAGCTGCGATATCAAAACCCAGGGGAAAGTAATGGCAGAATGGCAGGAGAACGCCGCATTACAAAGTAGGGCGAACCTCTGGCATATCATCAGGTATGATGTCTTAGCAAGATATGCACATTTGGTTGCTTTCCTCTCACCCCCCTCAATGTGCAGGATTCTGAATATGTTCTTATTCCCTAATAGAATAGACAGTGGTATTTGCAAGGGTGGAAAATCAGGATGACTCCAGCCCACATTCTTCTGTACGGCATGTAGCCCTGGCATCATTGAGAAGGCAAACGTGACAGTGATCAGGTTAAACCACTTCCACCAGGAACTGTGCTTGAGATCTGTAATTCTCTGTTCCACAACAGGGTATGAGGACCTTGTGGAGGGACCTCCTCCGCAAGAGATGTGTGAGGAGGCTTGCAACAGGTCATCTGTTTCAGAGATTGGTGAGTTACCGAGTGGATAAACTGTAATGTGTTCTCCGTAAAAAATAAACAAATGGGATATTCTGTTGTTGTTTTTTAATGAAACTTGATTTGGATTTTAATTCACTTGCATGATATTGTGTACTCATGTAATTTTAAAATGTTTTGGTAGTGGAATTATATTAATCCATTCAATCTTGAAGATAGAACTGCGAATGCTTGGGGTTCCAGTTGTCACAACTGTGATTTTTTTTTCTAAAGACATCGCAATTCTATACCCACTCTTCCCTTTTCAAATCTATTTGCACGTAATTAACCCATTGACTCTTTAGGGCAGACTTTCAAAATATTCAAAAGAATGGATTATTGGGATTCTGGTAGTGCAATACAAACTGAGTTTGAGGAGGGAGGGGGTATTTTATGGTCCGATATCAGCTAGGAAACATGGATGTCCATGCATATACAGGAGTACACAACCTACAGTGTTATTGTACTGAATTTAAAGTATGTAAAATGTTATTATTACTGCAGTGATTATTACTCTCCCTACAACACAGTACAGCAGAACAGTTGTCCAAGTAAGAGTGATTAAACTAATAAGGTGGAAACACATAACTTAATAGTAATTTCTTTTCATTTTCAGTTATGTGATTGAAGTCACATAAATGGCAATCAAATTCACTCTGGCGAGTATTGAAAGCCTGCCACACTGAGTGAACAAAATGCTTATCTATGTCCTTTCCAGAGGTATCATTGAATGGATCCAGCACCCCCACAGGCATCACAGTCACAACACTTTCACCTCCTCCAGGCTGCAAATGGTCAGGGCCAGTGACCGGTCAGGACGCAGAAATGAGGGACAGCCATTTCCATTGCAGCAATGGAGCATTTCCAGGGGCAGTAGGAACTAAACAGTGCATAGCACAACATGCTGATGGCAGAGCTTCACGAGGGGAACCAAACCTTTAAGCAGCAAGTTGACCTGTACAGGCAGAATCTTAAATCAAGCGCAGAGGAGAGGCAAGAAGTGTTGGTGATGCTGCACATAAGCACCAGAGTGATGACTTCAATCCTTGAGTCCCTGGACAGGTCTGTACTCAGCAGCAGTGTGCATCCAGCTCACCAAAGTGCCTTTGACAATGGGGAGAACACTGCACTAGTCACAGTGTCTCAGCTTGGCTCTGCTACAGTGAGTGGAGCAGAGAAGCAGCCCCATCTGATTGTCAGTCTCCCAAAGGTGCTCTCCACCACATTCCTGCAGCAGTTAAAAACCCTATTGAAGGCAAGTTTCTGTTCATCCAGATGGCCTGCATAGGGCTTCATGAGCCAATGGAAAGGGGTATGCAGCTTCTGTGAGGATCACTGGGCTGATCTGCACTCTGTGGAGGGGGGGAGGGGGTCCCTGGGACAAATTGGTCAGCCTCCATCACCTGCTACAGAGTTGAGTAGTGGAAGATATGGTCATCATGGATTCTCCCAGTGCAGCCCAATTCAATGTCTATAAATTTCTCATTATGGTCAGTTGTTCCCTGTAACAAGATGGAGAAGGAGTCCTTCCTATTGATGAACTCAACCCCTCTTCCTTTTGGTGGGTGAATGGGGATGTAGGTGCCACCTATGGTGCCCAAGCACTGTGGAAATCCCATCTCCAGGAAGCCATCTATGATCTGTGGGTTTGAGGAAAGGTGTACATGTCAGAGCATACAAGTAACATTGACACATTGGATGTATTATTTGGAATGGGTTCTTTGCCACCTTTTTTCTCACCTACACAGTTATAATGTGAATTTCTATTCTGGAAAGGTTGCAGGAGTATCGCTCTACTTTTTATACAAATTCCAAGTTTCTATCAAGTGCACAATAGCAACTCAATAGATATAGCCATTTTCAAGTAACACAGCTTGCAGCTATCACTACTCAGGGGGTTCTTGCCTTTCATCAATGATAAGTGCTCAACCCATGCTGCAGATGAAATTATGAATGTCGGATCAGGCACCTACTCCCCACATCTTCCACTCCGAACTTGCACTCTCCTCATGCCCTATGTAATTTCCCCAACTCACCAGCATTGGTAAAGGTAGCAACATATGTTTTAAGAACTCATCCCTGACAAGTGCTGCAGCCATTTTGTAAATGACAAGTGGCCAGCATTGCACCCATGTGAGAGAAGGGGGAAACTCACCTTGCGATAGTCTCCCAAGCAAACAATGAATGCTAGGAGAACATGTTCAATGGCAAGGCACAACTCTATGGTGATCTCTGCTACTGTGGAGATGCCCAAATCAAAGGTGTTGACAGTCTTTCTGTAGATAAGGAGGATGGTGACCCACCAGACAGCAATGGCCACTCTTTCTTCCACAGGAATGGGATTATGCATAACGATGGTCATCCACTGCAGGTGGGGATGCAGGTGGTCAGCTATTTCATAACAGGGTGGCTCTTGTCATGCAGAAGTGGTAGAACCACTGGTCATCATCCCATGTTGCCAACACCTCTCTGGTCCACCAGTTCCTGCACATACATTCCCACACCCACCATCTCCTGGGATGGGGCAGGCTGTCCAACCAGGCTGTATACTAGGTGGCAGATTCACTGTCATCATCATCATCGCCATCCAGTGAAGCAGCTACAAGGTGGCTAGCTCGTTGAACACATTGGCGGGCCTGCAACAGTCTATATCTTCTTACCCATTTCCTCTGCCATGGACTTTCCAAAAAGCCAATGGCAGACTCCAGGACAGTGATATACTGATGCAGTGCCAATAGAACCTCTGAGGCATTCCTGGTCCATTGCAGCAGACATGGGTAACGGGGACAGTAAAAAGGCAGAAAAACACACCAAAATGCAAACAGAAGCAAACAAAAGTGCACGAATGGCTGCTGGAGAAATGGTAGCCATTGCCCTGTCACTCTGCTGACGTATTCCCAGTGATGCCGGAAGTTTGCATGACATACACAGAAAAATCATCTGCAAAAAAATAGAGAGAGAGAGAAACGCCCAATCTGGGCCAGTGGGGCAGACTGACCGAGGGCCAGGGGAGTGGCCAGGGACTAGGTATTACAGATGGACCAACTGCACTCCTCCACTGGAGATCAGGGGAGGGGTGGTGCAAATAACACTAATACTGAAGCGTGGTGAAGCATGATACAAAACTCGCCCTTTTGGGATGCGGTGAACCACAGTGGCCTGCTTCTGGTGTCTCGTGCAGAAATGCCCTAAGTTCAAAGTGTAAAAATAAGTTGCACTCAACACTTCAGAGAAAAGGTTGGAGGGGGAATCTTGCCCTTCTCAGTAGACTCTGGCAAAAACAAACTGTTGTAGCCTCTCTTAGCTTATTTGTTCTCCTTCATTAATAACTTTTGTCATCTTGACAGTGCTTTGATGTCACTTGGTCACATATCCCAATTTTCATCTGTAACATGTTAGTATGCTGTTGCAGTTATTCCAATTTCCGAAATATTCTCATATATTCTTTTCTAATCCAGGAGGGCATTATCCCAGTCCTTCCATCTCTGTGAGCCCCAGTATAGTGTTTGCTCTTGGGGGAAATGTCACCATCAGCTGTAAAAGTGAAAGGCACCAACAGATGGAATTCTATCTGCACAGAAGAGTATTTGGATCATGGCAACCACCGATCAGCAAAGTGGCAGAAAAGGATGAGGTTACATTTCCTATTGCCAATGCCGGTTACTCAGATGAGGGAACCTACACATGTATCTTCAAAGATTCTTCCCAACAATGGTCATCGTACAGTAAATATGTATACCTCAAGATGAGAGGTGAGGCTCTGAATCTGTATATGTAACTTTTCGTATGTTACTTTGTGCCTTCAAGTCATTTCCAACTTGTAGCAACTCTAAGGTTACTCTCCTGTTGAGTTTTCTCAGTAAGAGTTATTTAAAGGGAGCTTGGTATTGCCTGCCTCTGAGGCTGAGAGGGGGGACTTGTACAAGGTCATTTGGTGGGTGTTCATGGCTGCACAAGGGTTTGAACCCTAGTTCCTCAAAGCCCTTCCACCTGTCTAGAAATTTTATTTATTTATTTGTTTGTTTTTGTTTGTTTGTTTGTTTGTTTGGGCAAATTTGATGCATGCCTGTTTCTTAAGAAACAAGCTTTCCAAGTATCGAATTTTTTATTCTTTATTCACTTACTACTGATACGGCTACTGTGCCAAATCTTTTGCAACTTCTATGAATACAAATGCAGTGTCTTGTGCTGAAATTGCTTTCTCCCTGATGCCTGCCATGCTGTATCACATTACGCATTGACTGAAATCCCAAATTAGTCCATGTTCCTCTAATTAGGCAAGAATTGATAAGTAGCTTTAAGTTTGATAAGTAGTTATATTGTATCAATGTATGAGGCAAACATCAACATGTTTAATTTTGACATTGTGGATTGCATGGACACAACATCATCTTAGTTAGACTCAGAACTGGTCACACCTAGAAAAGATTCATTACATTGGGTCCAAACTCATACGTAAATACCCTCTTATTCTCCAAGTTTGGCATACGCAGTTCCAATTTATCCTTGGTCGTTCTACTTTTTCAGCTGCTTTTAAAAGGTCTGTTTCTTATTCCTTCTCCCACTTTCCCCTGTTGTCCTCAGTTTACTTTAAGTGCTGCAGATTGAGTTCAAAAAACAAAAATAGGTAGCACTCAATTAATCTAAAGCGGAATCAGGAAAATAGGGTTCAGAATTTTCCCCTTCCTTATAGACTAAGGCAAAGCAAACTGCTGTAGCCTCTCCTAACCTGTGTGTTCTTTCTCATTACAATTTGATCTTCTTTGGCCACATGGATCACAGTTTTCATTTGTGAAATGTTGGAGGGAATGTACCTGGAATAAAACCATTCTAATCAATCAAACTTAACGAACTTATATCTGATTGATTTTAATGTGTCTATTCAATTCAAGAGTAAAATAGAACTGGTTCCAGCTCTGCACACAACATTAAGGAAGGATATTTTCAAGCTGGGACATTCTAATAAGAGAGGGACCAATATGGTAAAAGGAATAGAAACCAAGCCCTAGGAAGAATAGCTTAGGGAGCTGTGTATCTTTAGCCTGGAGAAGAAAAGACAAAGGCCAAATGATATCCATTTTCAAATATCTGAAAGGATGTCATGTAGAAGATGTAGCGATCTTGTTTTCTGCTGCTCCAGAGACTAAGGGCCTTTCCACACTACACTGTTGTAGTGCTATTATTCCACTTTCAACATCCTGTGGAATTCTGAGGTTTGTAGTTTACCGACGCCAAAGAGGTCTCTGGCTGAGACTTATAAATCCCTAAACTGCAAATTCCAGGATTCCATAGAATATTTAAAGTGGAATAATAGCACTATAACAGTGTAGTGCGGAAAGGCCCTAGGATATGAAACAATGGATTTAAATTAAAAGGAAAAAAGACTCCTTTTAAAGATTAGGATGAGCTTCTCGATGGTAAGAGGTGTTCAGCAATGGAACAGACTGGCTCACAGGGTTGGGCATTCTCCTCCTTTGGATGTCTTTAAGAAAAAGATGGCTATCTTTTGAGGGTGCTTTTGTTGTCTATTCCTGAATGGCAAGTGGTTGGACTAGATGGCTCTTGCAGTCTCTTCCAACCCTATGGTTAGAAGTAATTCACTTATAAAGTAATTTACTTATATACAAAAGCATTTTTCTTCTGGAGAATCCTTAGGATTGATAAGAAAATGGCATTACATTTAAAAATTCCATTCCAAATGACCCTAAAATGCCATTTAAAGTAAGTCAAAAATGTTGCTCATACGTTGTTCTCAGTTATTACCTTGTGTTTAAAATGTAGTTAGTTACACATCATTATGACACTTATGAAAATTCATTACAGTTAACATTGGAATTGTCCAAGACTAGAGAAAATCCACCTAAACTCATGGGAGTTAATTATTTGTGACTAACAAACCAACTGATTTCAGTGAATTTAACCTAGTTAGGACTAATACTATATTTGCCCCATTAATTGTAACTTCTAAGGTATGATAATGGTCATGTGGAGATTTATCTGTTGATCCAAATATGATTATGTGTACTTCTTCAGAGAACGTAAAGGTATAACATCTTATAGCCCAACTGCTGATCGCCACCCTTTTGCTTTTATTTCACATCCAGAACAATTTTTCCCCAAGCCATCCATATCAGTGATCCCAAATGAAGTGGTTGCACCAGGGAAAACAACTACTATCCGTTGTAACAGTGAAGAGTACAGAGGGATGTCAAAGAAGTTCTCTCTCATCAAGGAAGGGGCTCTTGATATCATAAAAGTAGAAACAGCAAACAAGGAAGAAGCTGTATTTTCCATTGCCAGCACTGGCCAATCAGATGCAGGGATCTACTGGTGTGACTATAGACCAATCAGCGATCATCGATATTCCTTTTTCAGTGAGAAAGTATACATCAACATAACAGGTAAGAAGGACATAATACAAACTCTTCAACATTCCACAGATAAAAACCCAGAGATCTGTGGCCAAGCAACATCAGAGTATGATCAAGATGGCAAAAATTATTTTTGAGGAGGAACAGATAGTCTCAGAGCGGTCGCAACAGTTTGCTTTTGTCCAAGTCTACTGAGAATGGCAAGATTCTGCCCCCTCCCCCCCCACAACTGAGTTAATTGAGGGCTAATTAATTTGTTTGTTAGCAACTGGGTCTAACAAGGTATATAGTTAAATAGCACACTTACACAAATGTTTGTGTTTCTTTCTATTATTTTCCTACTTCTAGATCTCAGTTTTTCCAAACCCTCCATTGAAATCAGACCTAGGAGACAGCATGGTCTAGGTGTGCACGTCACAGTCCTGTGCCGGGGGCCAGAGAATGGTCTGACATTCTTCCTACACAAATCAACGGACTTGAGAGCATCACAGAAAACGGGGCCAGAGAGTAACATGACTAAGTTCCATGTCCTGAAGACCAGATTGGAGGATGCAGGGAGTTACACCTGTCAGTACCACAAGAGAGAAAATCCCTTTGTGTGGTCAGTGCCAAGTGAGGCTGCAGAGCTGGTTGTGAGAGGTGAGGACCTTGATTTGGAATTTTTCATAGTACAGCCCTTTTAGGTAGGAAAAACTGTACAAAACCTGTTTTGGACCACTGAGAAAGCCTGAGGAGATTGTGAAGAATCTTCACAGTTTGGGCATTATTCTGCACAAAATTTGCATATAGATGTTTTACACAAAACACAGCATATTCTATGGGGGAAATAGAACTTTCTACACCAAAAACAATGGTTCTATGCAAAAAAAAAAAAAATCTGCCCAGAAAATGTTGCTTAATGTGCAGAAAATCCTGCATCTGGGCACTTATTCTGTGTAAAAATTTGCATGTGGTTGATTTGCACAGAAAGCAACATTTTCTGCACAGCAAACAAATTTTTCTGTATAGAAAATAATATTATTTTGCAGAACCATCATTTTCTCTGCAGAAATTTCATGTAGCATACATTGTTTGCTACACAAACAATGCAATTTCCTGTGCATACCACATGTGGATTTTATGGAGAATAAGTCCTGAATTACGAATAGGTTTCTAAAACTACATAATTTTCAAAGACTTTCTGGAAGAAAATTGCTAAAATTTCTTCCAAAAAAAAAAAAAGAATGAGTGAAGAATTACATCCCTACCGAAGTCTGACTCTTTGTTCATACCACTTTAACTGTGATAGTTCCATCCTATGGAATCCTGGGATTTGAAGTTTCATGAAGTTCCTATAATTCTCTGACAGAGACTGTGATGCTATAGCAGGAGGAGGAAGTGGACTAGACAATTCTAAATTCCTCACAAAACTACAAATCCCAAGATTCCGTACGATAGATCTGTGCCAGTTAAAGTAGTATAAAGCTTCTGTAAAATGGTAATGTGGATCTGAAGCCAGTGTTTAAAACAGTTAAGACAAGTGCTTCATACTGGGGTTTGTTTCTTTGTATTGTTTCAAAGCAAGCAAGCAAACATATTAAAACAGAGAAGAGCAGCAAATAAAACATGTCAAAATTCCAGTAAGGCTCAAAACAAGCCCTACTCTTTCTTGTCTTTCTCACTGTAATTTTCCTTCCTCTAGATGCTAGCTTGTCCAAACCCTCCATCGAGGTGAGATCTACAGAGCAGACCCCTTCAGGCTTCAATGTCACTATTGAATGCCAAGGGCCAGAGATGGATCTGATCTTCTCCTTGTCCAGATCCATGGATCCCATAGCAACACAAGCAGAGGCAAACAGAACTGCATCCTTCCAAGTCTTCATGGTGGAGTTGGCGGATGCAGGGCACTATGCCTGTCAGTATCACCGCAAAGGAGACCCCTTTGTGTGGTCAGAGCCAAGTGACCCCCTGAAGCTGATTAAGAGAGGTGAGGAATTTTGCCTTCCTTCTGCCTTCTCTTTCCCTGTCCATTTTATTTATTGATTTTAAATTCAATACTACCTTCAATACTACCTTAAAACATACAATAGTATAACACATTACATATTACACATTATAATATTTTTCTATAATTATAACAGTCCCCCTCCCACCCTCCTTCAATCCCTATCAATGGCTTTAAAAGAAATTTTAGTAATTATTATCCAAAATGTGGAATATTTTATTAATAGTTTTTCTCACTTCTTTGTAGCCTTTTCACCTTTTCAATTTTCAATCCAAAGCCTCCAATTATCCCACCAGTTTGTTTCATTTATTTTTCTATCATATTTCCTTTTACTTTCCCTTAAAAAATTGAATCAAATAGATTCTGCCATAGAGTGTGTCCATTTTTTTATCCCAACATTGTTTATTTTTCCATACCAGTGCTATTACCGCATGTACCACTCTTAAGAGAATTTTTATTACATAGTCTTCTAATTTACTCAATCTCAATTTTCTTAAATTCAAAGTTAAGCAGATCTCTTTATTAAATTGGAGGTTTCTCCCCATTGTTTTATTTATCTCTTGGATAATTTCCAACCAAAAATTTTGTACATGGTAACACTCCCACCAGATTTGCCCATATCTGTGCCAGCAATTTGATGAAAGATTTTCTATTTATCATTGAGATCTGATGTGGGGTTTTGTACCACTTACTAATTAACTTTAGGTGCTGTTCTCTAACCTTTATATTTTTGACTTAATTTATCTGAGAGATCCAAAGTGTTATTTCTTCTATATTTATCCTCAGATCCTTCTCCCAAATTCCATGAAGACTTTCCTTTATTCTAAATTGTTTCTCCAAAAGAAGTTTATATACCATCCCTGTTAACCCTTTTTATCCTCTAATCTTCCTTTTCAAAATTTCCTCAAATTGTGACAGGCTATCACCTATCTCTTTTCTTTCTTGCAAACCTCTTCCTATTGCCATTAAATGCAGGCAATATTTTTTGCCAATTAATTAATTTTTCAATCCCAATCAGTTTCCCTGTTTCTTCAAATAAATTGCCTATAATTCTATATCCTTTATCTTTTATTTCCTTAATAACGCTTCACAACTCATGATTTCTACTTATTTAAACATTCTATCAGATGCCATTCTAAATTTTCTATTTTTATATTTTTAGACCATTTATTCCATACATATAGTATAGATTGGAAGGGGCCCATCTTCACATCCAAGTCCTTCCTGCTCATTGGTTTCATTTGAAATATAAATATATAATTCGTATTATTCACATACATTTCAATTCTAACCCATTTTTTCCCCTGTGTATTCAGAATATAATATTTTAACAAATTGAGAAGCCTCAAATTATAATTCTAAAGAAGGGACTCCCCAGCCTCCTTTCTCTTGATGCAAATAGAATAGTGTTTTGGAAATTCTAGATTTTTTTCTGTAGTAATCCAATCCTTAATACTCTTATCCCATTTTCTAATCACCCTTAAGGGGATTATTTCTGGAATGTTTGGAAACGATACAATAATTTTGGGAGCAACATCATTTTAAAGACTTTTATTCTGGTAAGAATATTCCATTTTTTATTAGACCATTTAGATATCTGATTAGATTTTTTTTCCAGATCCGATTATAATTACTTTGTATCATGTTATTAACATTAGTCATTATGTATACTCCCAAATACTTCATTTTCTTAACTCCTAATTTGAATTTTATTTAATTTAATTTTATTTATTTTATTTATTTAATTTTATTTAATTTATTATCACATCTCTGGCTTGGTTGGTTGGTTTGTTTGTTTGTTTTGCTTTCTAGATGATACTCCTGTAGGCTCTTTCAAAATCCTGAATAATTAGTTCAATATTGTAATTCTTCCACTAAGATATCAATACATCATTTATTTCAGGATCTTTAATTTCTTCTGAGTACCCTTTGGGTTATAATTTTTTTTCTCCTCTGGAAGTTTTGTCAACCTTTCCTGGATAAGCATCATTTCTTTTTTCAAAGAGTTCAGCTCCAATTCATTCTGAACTGCTTTTTTCCAGGTTTCTTCTGTTCTGACCTCTCTTATTTCATTCACCAATTGTTTAACAGTCCCATCCAAACTATACAAAGCATTCAGAAGTTTGCCTAACTTTTGATATTAGTGGAGGTACTTATTGATTCAGTTCTGGTCTCCACTTTGAAGCAACTGTAGCAACAGAGTGTTCTTTCAAACATGGTCAGTAAGTACCAAACAAAGCCTAAAGATAACCCTGGCAGTTCAATCTTCCTTGAAGGACAGTTTTATAGGATAATTTCAGTTAATTTATTTCTTCAGTTCTTACAGGGACAGAAAGCTTTTGGAGATGACTGTCCCTCCCAAGGTGCATGTACAATCCCCCTCAATCTTTCATCATATGTTTGGTTCTCCATACCTTGTACCATCCTTGTTGCTTTTCTCCGAATGTGTCTATATCCTTCTTAAGATGAGACACTCAGAACTGAATGTAGTTCTCCAGAACAGGGCTGTTTTAGCCCCATCATGGGGAGGGACCTTTATTCAAAACTTGAAGTGATCAGTCACTTATATTTTTTAAAAGAAACTCTCACTGGAAACTGATGAGGGATGTGGTTGCCATTTTCAGTGAATGGCTGAAAATGAGTATCCCGTCTCTCAGATGTTTGCAGTGGATGATGTTGGCCATTTCGGCAGCACTTGTTTTTGCAAAACAATGTTGAGGGGAAATGCAATGAGTGGGGTAGATGAGACCCCTTGGAGTCCTTTGGGGGACTGATGTGGCTCTCAAGATTTAGAAATCTCCCCTCCAGTCATAGGCTCTAATCTGTGTTCTGCAGTTCACAAAATGCAATAAAGAGGATTGCCTCTCAGGCCACAGAGAATAGAGGCTGCCAAAGATGCATTGGAAAGAGACTATATTCCTCATTGTGCTTTGAACGTTTTCATAATGTATGTTTGGCTTTTTTTTTTTTACATACAATAATGAAATTGAATAAATAAAGGCTGAAAACTGGGACATGTGTTACCAAAACACCATTCCGAATGTGTCAAGATGGTAAAAGTTATTAATAAGGAAGAAGAGACAAGCCAGGAGAGGTTGCAGCAGCTGGCTTTTGCCTGAAGCTAGTGGGAAGGGCAAGACTGTGCCCCTCCTTTCCTCTTTGCCCCTGTTGAGATAACCAAGTACAAACTGCTTATGCACTTAGAATTCAGTTTGCAGCAACCGATGTAAGCTGAGGAGAAAGGAGGAAAGTGGGAGAAAGAAAGAGAAACTGACACATTTTAAAAACAGCCGAAAAAATGGGATGACAGGGGATTAATCAGGAGTATTCTTGTCAATTTGGGACAGTTGGAAAGTATGCCATTAGCAAGATTGTAACTCAATCTTTATTTTGCAGACAGATTTACCATAATTATGTGGGCGAGTATTGCTGCAGGTTTTCTCCTTCTGCTTTTTTTCCTACTGTTGTTGACATTCAAACTTTGCAGAAAAAGGAGGAAAGGTATGTGGACTGTCTTATTAGCTGCTTTATACTGAATGAGATGAAAGCAAGCAGAACTGAAGCAGTTTTACATGGGAGCTGTGTTTCACAGGGAAGATATTTGATTAAGAGCACTGATTGTACTAACTGGTCACTGGTCAAATCTTTTGAATACTGCTGGAAAGAGTTGTGTCTTTAAAAAAAATTAAAGAGTTTTTTTAATGGGGGCGGTTGAGTAGTTTTGTTTTTTGTTTTTTGCCCTTACAGTTGTAAGGAGAGGCTTGGATTAAAGTGTGTGGGAAAAGCTTGATAAAGTCTAAAAAGCTGAGGAAGATTTGTTGTGATCTGAGCAAAGGTGCCGCAGAGCTCTGTGTAGCTGCTTGCTCTTCCCATGTTTCACAGAAGCAGAATTCTGGAAAATAAATCCTGTAAAGAACATTAGGATACTCTTTTTTTTCATTCTCACTGGGTTGCAGTGCCATCTATGTATAATTTTCAGTGTGGATTCTCTTACAGTTGGGGATTTCAACTTCAACGGAGCTAAACAATACATTCTAGACCACTCTTTCTCTGAGATTTCTTTTTTGATATTAGATTCCCAGGCTGTTCTAGCCCCTGATTGAACTTGAAACTCTTCTTCAATTAACCAGCTATAAAGTTTCCATTGTATTTCTTCAAGACATTTCCCAATTATGGAGACTGTAAAGCGAACCTATCACAGGGTTTTCTTAGCATGATTTGTTCAGAGGGAGGTTGTCTTTGCCTTCCTCTGAGGCTGAGACAGTGTGACTTGCCCAGGCTCAGCCAGTGGGTTGCCATGATTGAGCAGGGATTCTAACCCTGGTTTCCAGAACTGTAGTCCAACATTCAAACCACTACACCATACTGGGGCCCCCAGCTATAAAGATGTGTCATTAAACCTTTAGTGTTGGATTCCCCTGCAACACAGACCATTTCAAGCTTTGTGAGAGCCTTCTAATTTCTTGGAACTTTTAATTAAATTTTTCATTACACAAATACTTGTTCTATAAGTAGTTAATAAGTTGTAACAGCTTGCATTCTTAGCTTTAATTCTTCCCTACTTGTAGTTTTACTATGTTGATTCATCTTCATTGATGTAGGTTGCAGCACAGACATATGGGTGTGAGGCGGGTGTTTAGAATAGGGATGTGGCTTATATGAGTGGCAAGAAAGGTTTTTCAGTCTTTATTTATTTCATTCCTGTATGGAAGAACAAATTACATCTGTGATTTTCTCCTTGTTCCATGAGAATATGAAGGTTTATGCGGAATTTTTATACTTCAGGTCTGCATTTGGGGATATTCATTGCATTAAAAGATGCTTGTTTTTTTCCACACAGAAAATGTGTTTGAGGGCACTTTGCAAAACAAAACAAAAGAAAACAAAAAACCCCACTGATTCCTGCCAAAGAAAATGTGTTTCTCGTGCTGAAGGGGAAAAATCGGACAGAAACCAGTGTAGTTTGTGTGTTTTGGGTATTATATACAAAATACATAGGCTAGTATCCTGCTTAGTATTTATGATGTTGTAAACTGGACTTACAATTCTGTAAATTTTGGAATTCACTTTTAGGGTCACTGCACTATTTCAGTGATTGAAAGTGCCCCCAAACCCTACTTTTTCAGAAGCGCAGCTTTGCCAACAGAAGGATTTCTAAAGTGCTGGAATGTGATGATGCCTCCAGTACTCCCCAGCAGTGAAGCCAGGAGAGGGCTGTAGGCGTCATTGTATACTGCCCTGATCTCCAGCAACTTGGAAATCCTTCTGTTGCTGGCCTTGTACTGTTGAAACGGTAGGGTTTGTTGGATGAGCATCAGAAGGGGTCTGTTATGTATCCCAATGGAGGATCTTGGCCACAATATTTTACACAAAATACACAATATACAAAATGGGGGGGGTGTTTTGGGGTAGAAATATGCAAAATATTTCACATTTTTGTATATTCCTGCTTCGAAACACCTATTCTGCACAGGAAAGCCACATGGAATTTTTGAAACAAATTCTCCTGAGTGAAGTTCCTAAGTGCAAAGAATCTTGTGGCTGTTCTCCTTTTCCTCAGTGGGGTATCTTGCATGTTGAGACACCCCTTTTTCATTGAAAATGCAAATAGTAAGAAGCAGTCTATACATGTATAGTGCAGAACTTCTTGGTAGACAATTGCTGTAGTGCAGGTAATATGCAAGCCAACAGATAAGAAGCAAGAAGCTTCATGCACCAAGACAAGCTCCCTAGCAGTAGAAACTATGTCTATTGTTGTACCTAGGAAGAGGATGGGTGAAGAATCACATGGGGTCTTTCTGATTTGCAGGCTCTACTTCCGAAGGACCAAAGCAACCAGTGACCATGGTAAGAGACATTCCTTTAAAAATAAACAACTCTAATTATGACTCCTAGCCTCCTGTCAAAATTTGATCCATAGATCTTGACCCTTGAACTTATAAAACACAAGTCAATAGGTCAGATTGGTTTCATTTTTAAAATTTTCTAGGCTCTAAAGTTTGAATAGCAAAGTCACAAAGTTTGAATAGCAAACCAGAAAAGCAAAGTTTGGAGAAGGAGTTTGAAGAAAGTAATAGTGGTATTATAGGAGGCCATTCCAGGCTTAGGTCACAGGAGATCTTTGGATGGCGAAAAGTAGTGCATATAGACAAGGTAACAAGATTGAATGCATTGGGATGTAAGAGCAAAGAGATGGGAAATGAGGCCATGGAGGGTCTTGAAGGTAAAGTTGAGAAGCTTGTGCAGAATCTGAAAGTAGGTTAAGAAATCATTGTGGGCAGTTAAGTAGGAGCATCATGTAGTCATGAATATGAATTTGCTTCACCATAAAAAAAGCAGTCTACTGAGAATGGGAGTAGAGATAAGGTAAATGACCAACCATTAGTGGTTGTTAACCCCCGATTTTAATAACCTGTTGTTGATTTAGTGGTTTAGAGCAGCCTTGTCCAACCTGGTGGCCTTCAGATGTGTTGCACAACATAATCCATAATCCACAGCCAGCATGATAGGGGTTGTCACCTGACACACTGGAGATCATCAGAATGGGAGGGCTGCTGTCAAGCACTTTTGCGTTTTCCACTGAAACATCACTGGAGCAAGTGGTGATAGGTTCACTCACTAAATCTGTCTCTCTCTTTTCTCTCCCCTTTTGTAGCCCCTAGAGACAGTAGCTGAAGCAGACCCCAGTGAAGTTTCCTATGCTGTACTGAACCCACAGTCACTGAAGATCAAACGGGCAGCTGATCCTGAGATAGTCTCTGAACCTTGTGTCTATGCATCAGTGGCCAACAACAGAACCAGGACGAGCCCGTAGGTAGCATTTCTCAAGAATGGTGAACACTATTGGGACATTCTTCTAGATCCTGTGGACAAACATCTGCAGTCCCTGCTTACTTTCTCCACATATTAGTATGCTACCTGAGATGCTGGTATACACTTGGGTTCCCGTGGCTGATGAGAGTCCCCTCCTCCATGCTCCAACTACTATTGCTCTGGGCACTGAGGGAAAGAAGAGCAGCCACACACAACCCCACTGAACCTTGGCCCAGTGGCTAGTTAGAGACTCTCCCTCCATGGTCCAACTGCTACTGCTATGGCTGCTGAGGGAGAGAAGAGCAGCCGAGCACAGCTTCACTGTGCCTTGGCTCAGTGGATGGCAAGGGGCCCTCCCTCCATGTTCCAATTTCTATTTCTGTGGCCTCTGAGGGACAAAAGAGCAGCCAGTATCTGGTGGACTTAATCACCTTCTCCACTGGCACCCACTTTTTCCTCATTTGTCCTGTCTTATATGGATTGTAAGCGCAAGGGAAGGGAGCCTGTCAAATGAATCGTTTGTAAGCTACCTGGGAGCCTTTTTTTGGCTGAAAGATAGGACGTAAATACTCTAAATAAATAAACAGGTATATATCTTAAGGCAAATTCATGCAAGCAGGTTCCATTTATTTCTCCGCAAAATCAGAACTATTCAACCTCCTGGGAATAAAATAAGTGTCCTTGACATGGTATACCCATACAGATGACAAATATCTTATCAGTGTTTCTGTGGACAGAATGCAATTAATCTTATCCATATGTGCACTTGTTGTAAGCAATGTTTTTGCAGCCACAACAACCCCATTTGGCTTGCTACTGAGAACACTATCAAAATAATGAGTAACCTAGATGGGAGGAATAATAATAACAACAACAACAACAATCAGTAACAGCAAAGTTATTACAATGAGATTAAGGAATATTTTCATTTCATTACAGATATGTGATTAACTTGTTGTTGGACAGTTCAGGAAAACATGCAATGCCTTTTGTAATTTCAGAAGTGTAGTCTCTGCACTTTCAAGCTAAAGAGTATATCTAGGGGCCAGGCTTAAACCACTTCATCTCCCATTTTAGAAATTAAGCAGTGATGTGAATTAGAAGGATGACCATAAGTGCAGTGGGCAGTGGGGATAATGAATAAAAGGAAGGCAGTTGGAGTCAGCACCAGATCTCCTAATTCTTATGCATGCTATATAAATGATGGTCAAGATCCTGCACCAGACACACAGTGACCATGTTGTGACTATGTTCCATTTTCTAATTTTTTTCAAAAAAAAGCTAATCCAGTACTATTTATCATACAATAGAATACAAGAAAGAAAACCATATGTGAACATTGAATTAATTCAATGTTCCATTTTCTAATCTGACCCCCAAAGCCTGCCTTAGTATCCCGCCATTTGTGCTTAGGACTGGAATTCTGCAGTGCTGGTGAGTTGGATGCCGAAGGCTGACACATCCAGTCCTATTCTGCTAGACAGCAAGGGTGGGCTAATCAGAAGCATGTCTCCCCCTGCCGGTGGGATTCTGTTGCAACTTATCAATACATAGATCCTCACTGGTAGGAGGGGGTGGGCACATCATCCTTCATTGTCACCAGTGCCGCAGAACTCCATACCTTGGTGCAGCTGCCTGCATTTTACGGTGGATTTCAGGGCATTTATCATTGTGATAATCATAAATGTGAACAGAAAACAGTTGTGAGGTTGTAAAACCAGCTTATGACATCATAACTAACTGGATGCCAACCAACAGAATCTGTTGAAATGACAGACCAGATGCTATGCCATGGAGAGGGTGGAAGCATCACATTTGTTCTACCACAGAGTACCTCATTTCCTCAAAATGGGCAGGAAATTAAAAATCACATGTCAGCTTTGTTAGAAGTTCTTATTTCTACAGAATTAGAAAGGTATATATCTATTGTTTAGGGAAGATATAAAGACTCACACACTTTCTTTTATCTTCCTGAGAATAGCTGCCCTTTGATGTTAGTGAATGCATTACTGTGAGGCCATGAACAGTGAAGAGTCACAAGTATCTTAAAGACTATTCAATTCATTATAGCATGAGGTTTCATGAAATATTGCCCACTTCTTCATGAGATGTATGGAGCGTTGTCAAGAATGTCAAATATCTACACTACAGTACACATGGATAAAGGCTTTATTTATTGTACAAATCACAGTGGGAATTTGAATATGATTGGGGACAAAGCTTATGGTCCTTAATGATCCCATAGTGATGTTTGAATTGTCCACCTCTATGTTTTTCAACTATCCTGACCCAACAAAGTGCTTACTTGGAGGATAAAAGGAATAACTGCCTTTATGAACTGACTAATAACAGAGGACAGTCAGGGAAGAGGGGACAGTCTATGTCACAACAAAGTGGCACTTCCCCTTTCACAAATAATGTAAAAGCTATGTTCCTAAGACAGGCATTCATACCAGAGGGTAGAAAAACATACACTATAACTTTTTTTTTTAAGAAGTGGAGTGAATCATAGGAGCATCGTGGCAAGTTAGCTTAAAATCTCTTCTGGGAAAATTGGTTGAAAATGTTAAAATTATACAGCTTACAAGAGCACAAGTCCTGCCTAAGAGGAATCAGCATTACCGCTGCAAAAAAAAAAAGTCCTATTATTTATTTAATTAATTTATAATGACCTAGTGTCTATTATTTATTTAATTAATTTATATCCTGCTTTTCTCCCAATACAAGCTCCAAGGTGGTATACAACTTTTTAAAAATAGAATATAATTTTTTAAAACCTTCTTAATCCAAGAGTTAAAACACAATTAAACTATTTTTTTATTTTAAAAATGCAAGTTAAAAAGAAGTTTAAAAAAGCATTTGTTGTTGTTGTGTGCCTTCAAGTCATTTCTGACTTATGGCAACTGTAAGGCAAACCTACCATGGAGTTTTCTGGAGCTGAGAGTGTGTGACACATGCAAGATCACCCCGTCAGTTTCCATGGCTGAACAGAGAATCTAATTCTGGTCTCCAGGGTCATAGTCCAACACTCAAACTGCTATGCCATGAAACTAGACATTACTATAATTGCATGTGTAGCAATCAGAGCAAGGTTTTCAATGTGCCACAGGGTAGGAACTTCACTTGATCCAAGGGCTCAAGGAAAGGAATTCTAACCTTTCCCTGCCCAGTGACAATCCCAGAGAAAATCTTCAGTCATGTTGCAAGGTCACCTGCTAGTTTCTGATTCTCTGTTCTCCTTAGGTATCTTCCACAGCTTACTGCTTCCCACAGTGGGAATGCCAAACTGAGGGTGAACAAGTAGGGGTGATGATGAATGCTTTGGCTACTGGCTATATAGGATTGTATTCTTTTCAGATTCTGTAGCCAAAACCTTTAACTTGCCATTCAGCCTCTAGTGACAGATGAATGATAATGTTTAGCATCATGTTGGCATGATGGCAGGTCTGTTAGTTCCAGAATATCAAGTTAATATCAGAAGCTCACTGCTAGATATGCTGTTACTTTTTAGTCAGTTATCAACCAAATAACTTTTGCCATCTGGTCATGTTACTCATGCAGCAGTATCCTACTCATGCATCCATCAGCAATATAACCAGCCACCCATAGGATCTAGCCATGGACTTCTGTGAATGGCAAGAACAGAGGCTGACAGGTGCTTAATCTCACCATCTCTAATGATGTAGTTTAATGGAGGGCACTAGAAAACTCTAAGTTCCTCACCAGACTACATGTTCTAGGATTCCATAGGATGGAGCTATGGCAGCTACGGTGAAATCAAAGCACTCTAATTGGGTAGTGTGGATACACCCTCAATTGCACTTGTATGAGTTTTCTCTCTGTTTCCCAGCACAAGAAATAATCCCTTCAGTTATGCAGTATCTCTCTTTTGTGAGAAAGAGCTGTTGAGACAAGAGGGCCTCTTCAGTCCTCTCCTCTCTGGGTAGTAACAGATACAGTCCATAAAATACACCAGCTCTTTAGTCATCTCTTAGGTGTTCAAATAGCAGCTGCTTAAATACCCAGTATTTAAGCAGTATTAAGTAATAAGGCAGAAGGTAGAGCAGCCAATGTTGGGTGTGTTACCCTGACTTCTGGGGGTCCCATGGGGGACACCTTAAGTTCTTCCAAAATACAATGGTTGGGGAAATTAGTGGAGCACTGGCGTTAGCAGAACGAGGGGAAGGGTAACCCAGCAGGATCTTTTACCCAACTTTACGGGGTCAGGCCAAGCAAAAACCAGACAAAAATACCAAATAAATGAATTTTATTAAATGAATATAATACCACGCACTGACGCACTCACGCACACAAGGCCTACTGAGAAGGAAAAGAGGTGAAAACTGGATAGGGGATATAGTAAAGGGAACTGTAGAGGCGGTGATACTGCACCTATCCTGAAGTCTTCGGTCCAGGAAATGGCAAGAAGAACGGAGCTCAGCAAAGACGGCTGAGGGGATCACTCAACTAACAGAGTGCCTGTTTGTTAGCGTGGTGAACAGTCCTCCAAAGAGACCCTCAGAAACTAGGCCTACTTATAGGGCACAACATACCTCAAGGGCAGGCCCTGTCCCAGGAAGAACAATGGTCGGTCGTTTGCATGATTGGATTTCTGGTCTGCAGGGTTATGCAGATGGACCTCGCCTTGTAGGATTTTCAGAGTCAATGTTACTCAATCTGGGGAAAACCCGATAATCTCGTCAGGTTGACTACTGGCTGAGAAGCCTTTGTTTACATGGATTTGCCCAGTCGGAGGTCTCCTAGGGCGACATGACTGAGGATTTTTCTGGTTTTGACCTGGTTTCAGTTGCCTACATGTCCATCCGGGCAACCTCTCTGGCATGGTGGGCATATTTGATATCAAATTTATGGTTCCCAGAATAGGGTATGCCAGTGAAGTAACAGCTGGAATGAAGAGTGAAGGGGCATACTCATACCCTTCACACTCCAGTATGCATTCTTGGGTTCTCCAAGAAACTGGGACCTTGCTTTTACCAGGCAATTAGTTCTAGAGTTTCACAAAATATACACTCACACATTTGGGGTTACAGTTTTAAAAAAACTGTTTCCTTTCCATGTTTCTCCAATTGCTTTACCTTTTCTAAAATGTCCAAGCAAACTGTACAAGCAAACAGAAGCACATACACAGTGTAGCCTTTTCAAAAACAGCCACAAGTTTAAAAAAATGATGGCATAATGGAATGACCAAGATTGTACTTTTGCTCAAAAGCAAGTCATTGCACAGAAAAGGACTGTCAACAAAGCATTCCCTAAACAACCTCTCTGCACCTCTGTTGCATGGCACCATACCAAAATCCAACCTGTTCATATCTGCTCAGAAAAAAGGACCAGATTACTCAAGAATAAGCATACACAATAACTCTGAGAGAACCCCAAATTACACTTCGGATATAGTACCGGAGATGGTGGTGGAGGTGGTGGTGATAATGATCATCAACAACCCTTTTTTACCACACACATTTTTCTGTTCTAGCTTCACATTCAAAAAATAAAAACTATGAGTTAAATGCTACTGTTACCTCGCAAAAAGCATGAAGTTATCTCTCAATAAATTACAACCACAATGCAACATAATTACACCTTCATGAACTGATTACAAAAAACTCTTTGCTTGTGACTAGTTACTTTCTAGTTTTCTCTCTCACACACGCACACACACACACGCACAGGCATGTGCACGCACACATGCACATACACACTCTTAGTCAAAGAACTCCCAAGCTGGACAATATCATAACTAGTGAGGATTTGTTTTTATGGTCATGAACAACTTTCAAAAAACTACCCTTACAACCTGGCAATCCCTAAGCCAAAGCATTTCTGGAGTGCTGACAGTTGAGGGGAAACGACAGTGTGCTGCCAGTCATGGGGTGCCTTGAGACAAGCAGTTATAGCAGGACTCCGTGGGGTCTCTCCAACTGCCACAACAGCCCCACAACCAGAAACACATTATAAATATCATTTCCCAGTGCCCTGATCTTCAGCACCTCAGAAACGCTTTGTTCAGAGCATTATCATGCTGTGAAGGTAGGTTGGAGGAGAGAACATCATCAGACATAACTACAGTGATGGTGCTCTTTCACTGTAGTTATGACAACAATGCAAGGTCTTGGCCATTGTTTTGCACAGGGCCCTTCCTTATTGCTTTAATCAGTTTGGTTCTGTTAAAGATGTTTGTCTTGATGATAATGTTGTTAACCAGCAGGGAAATGCTTTAATTGACAGTCAACATTGAAATGTTTTAACTAAATTAAATAAGAGTGTGTTTTAATTGCAATAGACACGTAATAAGGAAAACAAGCTTAGACTATTAGGTGTTCTAAGCACTTGTTGAACCAACTGGGTCCAGACTCATACCTGAACTTCCATGTCATCATCTCTCTTGGGAGGAAACCACAGGTTTCTTAGATTATGATTCTTTTTCTTTAAAAAGAAGTTGAAAGAGAAGAACAAGTTCCACGAGTCCCAAAACTGAGGACTTCCTCTTTGTGAAAAACCGATCACTTCATCTGAATAGAAAACCAGTGCTATATCATCATCTGTGGCATGGAAAGCTTTCCTTTGGCCTGCAAGCAAGCACTGAAGATCTCTCTTCAAGCATATCCGGCTTGTTTAAATTATTTGAGTGACAATCCAGGTTGTAGTATTGCTGCTGCCTCTTCTGTTTTTAACTCAGTTCTAAACTGGATTTCACAGAAGTGATTTCATTGTTTTTCTAATTGCCCAGAAGTACACCAGGACACTTGTTGAATGGCTGAGTAGAGTTTCTTTTAATAAATAAACACATGGTCTCCTTGGTCTTTCTGGGACTCCAGGTTTCAGTTACTATGACAAGAATGGCTCCTATTATATCAAGAAAGGACCCAAACATGCAAGATTAGTCCCCACATTGTGCAATTCTTTCTGTTTCATTAAAGGGGAGCAAACCAATAATGGCTGGACTTCTGTTGGAGAGTCTCAAGTAGGATAGAACTGTTCAATCAATTGCTGAATGGTGAATCAATAATATATTGGGCCCTCTCCTGAAATACCACATTTCACTTATTTGAAGCCTCTTTAAGGGTTTGGGGTTGGAAAATGTGGTGCTTTTGATCAAATATTGGTGAGTGGCAGCTGTGGGTTTAGGAGGTCAGTAGAGGAAGCAAGGGAGCAAAGAGTGCCCCTCTCCATCAGCTTTAGTCTCTTCCAAGTTGTTTTTAAAAGTTGTTCCACTTTTGTCAAGTGGCAGGTAGTTACATAGTCCCCAGCCACCAAATCATTCCCACATAAAAGGGGTACTGGGATATCTGAACAGACAGACAGGTCATAGGCTCCTTGCCAGTCCTTATCTATGACGTTGACTCTCACAATTGGCACTGGAAAAGCTGGTTCCCACTAGGCCCTGAATCATGATTTGTTTGCCTTCTAAAATAGTTTCTTTATTTATTAGATGGGATTAGACAATGAATAAGCAGACCCAGAATTTCTCAAAACTTGGATGGAGTAACCCTTCAGTAACACTTTCTCTTTAAAAGTGGGATTGATTTCTGAGGTTGTGGTGAGACACATACAATGCTGTACAGCTGTGAAATTTAAAGTGTCGCAGTTCCTTTTGATGACTCTGTTTCTTTAGTAACCTTACCGGACCTCAATCTTCCACCAGAAGTGGAATTTAACTCTTTGTCTGCCCCCTCAGACGGAATCATCCTCACACAGTTTACATGCTTTTGCCACATTTCCTTTAATTGTGACTTGGCAATTGTATGAATGTGTCCCATATCTCAACACTTAAAACAAGTTTTAATTCCCATATTTTTTGTCATTTTGTGGGTTGGCCCTAAAACTCTCTTTCATTTGCCCAACACACTTTTCCCTCAGCGCTCTATCACCACTAGGTCGCCAGTTTCTGTGAGGTCTTTTATGAGACCTCACTCTTTATCCATTGTCTCTTCAGTCTTCACTCATTTCTTCCCCTTCTGGAACAGGATTTTCAACATTTGGTTTTGCTTTTTGGGAGCTATGAGATCTGTATCTCTTTATGTTTACCAGCAACTTTTTCCCTCAGGAAATACTTTTGTTGTGATCTAAATCACTTCTTTTTACTTTATTTATGCTTTTTGCCCTCTTACTTTGGTGATTTCTTACTTCACCTCTAACTTTTACTCAGAAAACACTTTAATGAGTTCCAAGTTCCTGTCAGCCTGGTGATTTTCACTGTGTTCCTTTTGTAATCCCCTACATTACCTCAGTGTTTTACCTTAGGGATTACACTTTCCTCTAAACCCTTACAGCACCTCTTCCTCAGGCATATCAGTTGCATCTTTTGTACTCCACTTCTCCTCAACACACCACTTTGGGCAAAAAGCTGCCAACTGTCCACTCAAGACCTCTCTTTGGCTTTCTCCTAACCAAACAGGTCTCCTCACAATATCCCATCACTTGGCACCTAATATATGTGGCAGATCCCTCTCCAGGGTGGCCCTGCAGTTTCAAACCCTTGGGCTCCTCTCACTCACTTCGTCCCTTTTTCTCTTAAGATATTTCCCTGGATTGGGATATTTGAGCTAGAAGTGATTCGTGTGTGGACCAGTGCATGTCCTATTTAGTGGGTTCAATATGGTAAGCGTGACCAGACACACCATCAAAACTTAACAGAAACAGCCTAGCAAAGTTGTTCAAAAGAATAAAGAAGAAGTTTATTAATACACAATGAGATCACCCATTAACCCCTGAACTATTCGATCATTCATAGTTCCAAAAAAATCCTATTCAGTTCTTCCCCTTGGCTGTTTTTACCTCAAATACAGCTTTTCCTTGCCTCTAAGCAACGTTTTCCCTGTCTTTATACCCTATTTGCCTTCTGTCAGAGACAAGCCTTGGTTTTATATCATTTATAACATTTCTCTCCCTTAGGCCCGCCTTCACAGCATTCCCTGAGCTGTGATTGGCTGCCTTCAGCCAGACTTGCCCAGCTCCTCCCTTCACAGCTGGGAATTGCCACTGGATGTGCCATGAAAAGGGCAACACCATGCAGATATTTTTAAAAATACCCCAATAGCATTAGCCACAGATGGAGCATCCAACAAGAACATTTCCTGCCTCCCTTTTCCCCCTCTGAAGCTGCTCTGCAGCAACTGTGGGTTCTGAGAGCTGTTCCCTTATGTGGCTGAAGCTAGAAAAAAGGAAATATTATTTTGGGCATTGCAAGCTCGTGACCTAATGCAACAGTTACTGTCAAATCATAGAGAAAGTGTACCTGATGAAGAAGAATCATATCACCACCGAACATAGCTCTCCTCTTAGACTGTAGCTTTTGTCTGAGAAGGCAAAGTCAAGAGCAAACAGGGCACTGAGAGCTAAAGAAAAATTCACACCATGGAATTTTCTTTCAGCATCCTCTTTGTAGGCTGGTATTATGAAAAAAAGGAAAGTATTTTTGCCACCAGTGGACGTGCAATGGAAGAATGGCAGGATTAAAGACCCGGTATTTTGAGACCAAGTGTGGTGTACTGCAATAATGTACTTATGTACTTAAGTCTGTATTTAAGTCAAGTCTCAAGTCTCAAGTCTCAAGTCTAGGAGCCAACTTTAATAGAAAAAAAGGAGGAGGTGGTGGTGTGTGAGGGGTCAAGTTTCAATAACTAGAAAATCAAAGCCCCATCCTGACATTCCCTTTCTCATCTTGCCTCAGCAATGGTTCAACCAGACTTTAAACCCATCTTTAAGCCAGGGTTTAAAACTTTAAAACTTTCAGAGTCCAGCATACCTAGCCTGGTGGCTTCCTCTTGAGAAAGCAGGATTTGCTCCAACCCCTAAACCATGCAAGGGCAGGGATCATTGTCAAAAAGGAAGCTACAACTGTCTTGTGGCTGGCAGAGTCAGCATAACTATCCCAGCTGCATCCTCGCAAATAAGTAGAGCTACGCAGAAGAAGTGTAACTGACCATTTCCATTCACATAGAAAGCAAGAGAGAGAGAAAAGAGAAAGACACTTTCCTTTTCCATTTTTCCAAAGGGGAGACCATAGGAAGACAGAACATAGCAAGTTACTTGGCCATTGCTGAGATCAAAATAGGAGCCCCTATTAAAAGACACTTGTTGACTTGAGAGCTCAACATCACACAGCATGAGCGCAGCAAACAAGAAACTGGAGAACATATCAGCCTCAGCAAAAGAAAGTGAAACCAAAAGCTGGAATCAAGAAACAAGTTCGGTTACATCTCCCCCTGCCATTCAGATAAATAAATTATATTTTTAGACACAAATAAATTAAATCCTTAGACATATAGATGTAATTCTAACATTGCATTAGTTTGTTGTTAAGTGCATTCAAAACAACTCTGATTTATGGTGACCCTATCCTAGAGTTTTCTTCGAAAGATGTATTCAAAGGAGGTTTGTCACTGCCTTCCTCTGAGGCTGAGAGAATATGACTTGACTAAGGTAACCTAGTGTGTTTCCACGGCCAAGCAATGATTGAAACCCTGGTCTCCCAGAGTCCTAATCCAAACACAAACCACTGCATCAGACTGGCTCTCCTACTGCTAAATCTAAAACACAGAGAAGTCATTCTGTTTTACATCTCAGTTCGTTAAGAGCAACACAGATTCTGTAATGTGCATTAGCTTCTCATTCTCATCTCTTTTTTTCCTTTCTTTTTGTGCAAAAGAGGTGAGCAGTTCAGCACATAAAGAGAAACCCTGAGATGTGTTCCCAGCCCACCACGTGATCTTTGTACTAGAAATCAAAAGGATGGTATTAAAGAGCTTGCTGTCCTTGCGGTGGACCATGCAGAACAATGTCAATCAGACAGTATTACAGTAGGTGATGCCTTTCAGCTCTGGTCAGTTTGAAAGGTTGGAGAGTCAGCCAGAGTTACACTCTTCATGGTATGGTTGACGGATGAGGTCAGCCCTGGTCTATCCGGTCAGAGCCAAGTTGCTCTTTGGAGGTGGTTTTTGAGAGGTGAGACACTAATTTTGGCTTACCAGCCCATTTGGAATCTTCTCATCCAGTTTTATTCCATTAATTTAGCTACTTACATGACATCATCACTGAGACATCTTACCAGGATTTATGTAGGATTATAAAATGAGGCTAAAAACCTATCAGCAGGAACTCACAGAAAAAAGAATGAGTAAAAGGAAAGGAATTCAGTTGGGAGGCCTCCCCATTCCTTGGATTTCCTCCCAAAGTCCCCATGAGGTATGATGTGGACTCACAAGTAGTGGTGATGGACGAGGATATTATTTCAATTTTTTTGTAAGAATTTCCAAAATTCACAAATCCACACATTTCTTTATATTTGTATTTCTATATTGCAGGGGTTTGGACTCAATGGCCCTTGTGGTCTCTTCCTGTTCTATGATTTTCCAGCCCTACTAGTGTGTTCATTTGTCCTCTTCTTTTTGATGACCACTTCTATGTTTTTCTCTTTTTGGTTTTTCTTCAGTGTCTTTATCTCCGGAGCGTGGCCTTTCATCAACATTCTATATGCTTTCTTCATTTACCACACATCTTGTACATGATGGTGGGTGGGAAGACAGAAACCAAATAGACATAGACACAACACCCATACTCTCCACTCCTAAGCATGCTGTTTAACCTACAGGATCTAAATTGCAACAGAAGTGCTAAGTCATTGCAGGGGAAGTCACCATTTTAGACATGTAATGCTTCATTTCTTCTCAGAAGAGGAGAAGAAATGCCAACCATCAAAAGAGTTCCTCTTTCTGCACAATTAGAAAAGAGGAAGGGTCTAAATTTATTATCCGTGGAAGCTTAAAGCAACAACAGACCTTTCCTTGCCTATTTAAAACTCTCCTCAACAGGAAAGGTCCTATCAATGTAGAATCAGCCCATATATTAAGCTGAAGGAAGGAGTCCACCTTCGGTCCTTTCATGCTACAGAATTATAGCACTGTGATTCCTCTTTAACTTCTATGGCAGCATCCTATGGAATCCTGAGATTTCCAAACAAGGAAGGATATTCCAAATTCTCAGCTGGAGAGCTCTAGTTCTTCATTTGGAGTAATATGGGTTGGGAGAAGTTGTCACAAGGCAGAAATGAGAGGCCTAGATGTTTTCAACAATAATTCCTGTGAACCTTTACCATTGGCCATTTCCAGGATAGCTTCTGAGAGCTGAAGTCTCAAAGGTTACCCACCCCTGCTACAGAGCAGCCACAGTTAACCTTCAGGTCATCATAAGTCAGAAATCACTTGTAGACACACAACAACTACAGATAGGAAGACAGAGGGATAAAAGAAGAGGAAATAGAGTGAAAACTCCAATGTCTTAACTTTTGACCACACTGTTTAACTAATCATGTGTAATGTCTCAACTACTGTTCTGATGTTGTTTTGGAAAGTCATATGCTCTATCCATCTGCACTCTATTTTTTCAAAAAGAAACAAAGGGGAAAAAAAGACCAAGCTTCTGATGAGTTCCTCTTTCAGCCAAATTAGAGAACAATATCCGTTAAAAAAAAAATTGAAGAAAGTTTAGTCTTGGAGGAACTCGGGGCTATTCTTTCCCTATCAATCCCTAGTGTAATTTGCCACGTTACTAAGCCTAACTGGAGTGTACTAGCTATGGTCTCTTCTGACCAATCTAAAGAAATGTGCATTTTCATGATGTAGCTGCTTTGAATTTGCGGATTGTTGCCTCCACATCCACTCAATCCATTCTTTGGGGAAGGGGATGTTTGTATCAATTTCTTGGATCTGCACAGAGACTCTTCCAACGGCTAATTTTTAAAATATAAAAACAAGGCAAGTTATGCTGAGGTATGGTTTGGAAGGTTAATTCTCTCTCTCTCTCTCTTTTTTTAATTCTCAGAGTTACAATGCTATGGTTGCAAAACTGCAATTTCTTTATAACCCAAATAAACAAATAAAAGAGAAAGCAGAAATATTTTTTTTTGTTCCAATTGATCTGTTTTGTTCTGTTTCTTCTGATAAGTCTCAGAATTAAAAATTCTTGCTCACTAGATTAAAGACAATAGATATGTAACATTCTCTTTCTGCTATTTGTACTACCTTTTCCCTGTTTATCTAGGCTTTTCATTTAATAACAAAAGGGATGCAAATGAATACCAAAACCTCGAGTCTGGAAAATATACGAAAGCAGTCGGTACACAGTTTCTGTACACCATTGTTACATATGGCAAAAAAGAAAGAAAGAAAGAAAGAAAGAAAGAAAGAAAGATCCCTCTCTGTGAGGATCTAAGAGGACAGCTGCTATATAACACAGTAAACCAGAGAAAAGCCAACTGTAGCATCACCAATCTTCATCCCCTCACAAGCCACCATTGGACTTTATTGTTTTCACAAAAATATGTCCACTGAACTTGAAAAGGGAAGTTGGATTTCCCTCAAGGCTGGGTGTCTGTGCCATCACAGCAGAGAGAAATCGTACCTCATGGGGAAAGACTGAGCGGCATTGTTTCAGAAGCCACGGCTCCCAACGGAAATCTTTGAGGGTTCAGCATTGCGAGGAGCAAATAGGGCACTCCTGGCTACAGAAGCTTCACTATGCAAGTCTCTTTCAGCATCCTCTTGCTCGGTTAGTATTGCTGACTGAAGGGCAGATCATCTCCC
Source organism: Cyclura pinguis (assembly GCA_030412105.1). Lineage (NCBI taxonomy): Eukaryota > Metazoa > Chordata > Lepidosauria > Squamata > Iguanidae > Cyclura > Cyclura pinguis. The sequence continues at coordinate 16,175,502 of CM059604.1, forward strand.
AGGTGTACAGCAGTGGGGTGGCGTGATCGGAAAGCCAGTACCAGCTTCCCTTGCTCAGATATCTTGCTGCTAATGGAATCATCTCTTTTTCAGGACTGTGGTTGTCCAGGCAGTGCCAGATATGTACAGGTGAGTTTGCTGTGTACCTTCGAGTCATTTCTGACTTTAGGCAATCCTAAGGCAAGCCTGTCACGGGATTTTCTTGGCAAGATTTGTTCAGAGGGGGGTTGTCTTTGCCTTCCTCTGAGGCTGAGAGAATGTGACTGCCAAGGTTGCCCAGTGCCTTTCCATGGGCAAGTGGGGATTCAAGCTCTGGTCTCCAGAGCTGCACTCTAAGGCAGAGGTGAGTACTAAAAAATGAACGAGCAATTAACTGGGAATGGGGCAAGTTGGAAGCTAATTTAGTAATTCTTAATGACTTCCCAGCTAGGGATTCCAGGAACTATACCATGCAATTACAGATGAGGACAGAGTCTTGGTAGTTAAGGTGACATCAACTGCTATCTCTGTAGCTCTTTAGTACCACTTTAATTACCTAGGCTCCATACTGCAGAATCCTGGGATTTATAGTTTGGAGAGGTAATTCAAATTCTCTGTTGAGAGCTCTCGTGCTGTAGTTCAGGGGAATTCAGAGAATTCTTGGTATATTAACAGGGTACAAATACCAGGAGAGGAGGCAGTTCAAAACCACTTTTGGTCTGACGTGGGCAGTGGGCAGAACTCTTTGGCACTAACACAGTTTCAGGCCATATTAAACACTGGATTTCAGGCCATATTAAACAAGGATTTAATTATTTAAAGAATAGGGATAATTCTATAATAATAATTAGAATATGCTCCACTTTCAAATGTCCTAAATTGATAAATCACAATCCTAACAGATAGTTGCCTTCTATGCCAAAGGCCATTTCCATACTACACTGTTACAGTGCTGTGATTCCACTTTCAACATCCGACGGAATCCTGGGGTTTGCAGTTTAGGGAGGGGCATTTAGAATTCTCAGCCAGAGAGCTCTTTGGCCTCAATAAACTACAAATCCCAGAATTCCACATGATGTTGAAAGTGGAATAATAGCATTGTAACAGTGTAGTGAGAAAATGGCCAAAATCAGCCTCTTGTGTTTTCCAAAATCAAGCACATGTCCCGTTTAAATCACTTCCTGTTCACTTCGTATTTTTTAAAATGGCCTCTCCTGGACCTAAAATAGCCAAAGTGAGAACAACGTGGCAAGAATAGCCCTAGAGGGTGTTGAGGAGCATCACAAATTTTAGGGGGGACTTAGACTCTTGCGGGCCACAACAATGGCTCTGGGAATGGTGCATGTGGACTGCAGGCAGCCCTTTCTCCACCTCTGCTCTAGATAGCGTGTTCTCCACGACTCAGTTACCTTTTGTTTTGTTTTGTTGTCTCTTCTAGGGCAATATGATTTTCACAAGCCCTCTATATTTGTGAGCTTCAGAGAAGTGGTCTCTGAAGGAACTGTCACTATTTACTGCATACAGCATGAGGGTTTTCAACAGAAAAGGATATTCAGACTGTACAAAGTGGTGAATTCCTTTCCATATTTTCAGAGGGAGATGTTGGGAGTGTGGACCGTGGCTGCATTCCCAATTGCCAAATCGGATCAGGAAAGCTACGTTTGTAACTATTGCCTAACTGACAGCTATCGCTATTGCTCAGAGTATAGTGACATTGTTTCCCTCAAAATAATAGGTGAAGGTAAGATTCAATCCTCATAAGTCATTTTTAAAAGTTTTATTTAATGGATCAATTAAGTCTTCAAGATACCACAGGATTATTGCTTTTGCTGCAAGACTACCTTTAGAAAATTTTCATATTTTGTATTGTATACTTGTTATAACTTAGATAATGATTTGATTTAAATTAAGTTCTTGAATATAATTAGCCACAGAGAATGGATTCTAGATTTAAACATATTTTTGTGGCCTATTTCAGCAACTTCTAGAGGTGCAGTAATGAACAATATAACAACATGGGCCCCACTGTATTTTTTTTCTGCCCACTGATTCTGCTGCATCTCTACCCCTCCATTGGTGTAAGCCCCAAGGCATTTCTGATATCGTGGTACAATATGACCCCTGTATCCGCCGGGGATTGTTTCCGGGGGACCCTGTGGATATGGGAATCCGCGGGTAGTATCCTGGGCCTGCAGCTGGAGGAGGTAAAACAGTGGGCAGCACAATTCCACGCTACCCAGTGTTTTCCCACCAGGCGCTGCGGCAGTTGGGCCCTGGGCTTGCAACTGGAGGAGGGGAAACAGCAGGCAGCGCAATTCTGTACTTCCTGCTGTTTTCCCACCGGCGCCACGGGGATCAGGCCCTGGGCCTGCGGCTGCAGAAGGGGAAACAGCAGGCAGCACGATTCCACACTACCTGCTGCTTTCCTTCCAGGCACCACAGCGATCGGGCCCTGGGCCTGCAGCTGGAGGAGGGGAAACAGTGGGCAGCATGATCCCGTGCTGGCCGCTGTTTTCAACCGCAGATAACTCAATCCGTGGATCATGAATCCGCAGATATGGGGGTCATACTGTATAGAATTTTTCTTATCAAATCATAGGTTATAACAGGGATGGAAAAGTTGTGACCCTCCGGATGTTGTTAAATGTTGTTAGATTCCAGCGCTCACCACTAGCTATCCTGCCTGGGGTTGATGGGAGCTGCAGTCTGGCAACATCTGGAGGGCCAGAACTTCCCCACCATAGAATTATATCAAAGATTGTAATAAAAAACAACCTGGAGATAATACTCTAATTTATCATAATGATGGTCAGCTACCTAAACGGCCAGTATTTGGTTTCTGCACATTTTGCTGACTCTAAATGCCATTTTCCGGTACATTTCTCTAACTATTGCTCAGCAGGTACTTGATAATATTTAACATCTGCAGAATGCTTTTGAGCACTCAAAGCACTTCATATGTGTTACTGCAAAATCCACTTAGCTCATGGCAGAAATGAGGCCTGAACTGGAGACCTCTTGATTTCTTGACCTCCTAAGCAGGGCACGGAATGGGCAAACACATCCCTGCTGTTACTGCTTGTTATCTCAGTGATAACACCAGAGAGTCCTGCCTGTCCCTTTCGCCATACCAACCTACCAGGGGGGAAATTCACCAGTGAATGATTGGAGCAAACAGGAAGATTCTCTTGTGTAGATTCTCTAGGACAGGCTGTGGAATTCCCTTCCACAGAAATCCAGGCTCACCCATCTCTGTTTCCCTTCTTCAAAAGATAAAAACCCTTTTTATTTAAAGAGGAAGTTGACAATTAACTGGCTGTGTCTTTTAAATGCGTCATGTGTACTGTACAGTAGACCCACGTTTAAGTTCGTTTTATGCAGTTTCAGTTATACGCAACAAGTTTTGGCAGGGACATAGCAATGGGAGGGGGACAAAAGAGCAGGATCGACACACATACACACCCCTGCTGCACTGTCCCAGCTGAAGCCACTGGCTGGCCTGTAATTATTGACACCACCACTGTCAACAATCTCAAGCCAGCTGGCAGTGTGGCAGGGTGCCGATCCTGCTCTCTCCTCTGCGAATGTGAGCAGGGTTGGCACACACAATCTCACACACACACACACTACTGTGTCCCTGCTGAAGGCACTGTCAGCAATCTCAGACTAGCAAGCAGCAGCAGGGTGTGGCAATGTCATGGTGTGCCAATCCTGCTTTCTCATTCACAAACAAGAGAGCAGGATCAAAAAAAAAAAGGGGGATTCCTCCTCATACATGAAAATCCCACATATACCACTGATCCCTTGTGGTATACGTGGACCAGTTGTTCTTTTATTCTTATTGTTATGTTTTTTAAACACTTGCTGAGCTCCTCCATTGGGAGATGTAACTACAACAACGTAAGTACAATGATGTATTGTCCTAATTTTATGATTGCTGTTTTTGTTGTTGTTGTTATGTGCCTTCAGATTGTTCTGACTTATGGCATCCCTGTGGTGAACCTGTCATGAAGTTTACTTGGCGAGATTTGTTCAGAGGGGGGTTGCCTTAGCTTGCCTCTGAGGCTGAGAGAGTGTGACTTGCCAAAGGTCACCCAGTGGCTTTCTGTGGCCAAGCCGGGTTTGAACCCTGGTTTCCAGAATTATAGTCCAACACTCAAAGCATACACAACTCTGGCTCTCTCAGTGCTACCCTCCAAAAAACCCTACCTCTTAAGCCATGAAGTTCCCCCAACAATTTCTGAGCTGCTGGTGAGCAAAGCAGTGAGCAATGACATATCCAGTTCTCTCCAGATAGTGTGGCATGATACAACAGGTAGTTGCACCACACCTCACTACTGGGAGAGGATCAGACACATCATTACTCACTACTCTGTTCTCTACCAAATCAGAAATTCCTTAATTGGGAGGGCAGCATGGGTTAAAAGGTAGGTTTCTGGAGACACTTTCAGTTATTGCATCATTGTTACAACTATAAAAGTGAATCTATGTAATTGCTGTATCAGAAGCTGCAGCATCACAGCCACTGGACAGGATGCCAGCCACTTTTATGTTGTTTTCAGTTAATGGTACTTTTAATTGGATAGCTTATTTAATTGGCTTTTTAAAAGACTTTTTCATTGTCATGTTTTCAGCTGTTTTAATCAATGCTCTAAGCCTCCTTGGGTTCCATCTCAAGAGAAAGGCCCTTTTCGCATGGCGTTTTTGAAGCGAGAGGGCCCCTTGAGCGTCGCGTAAATGTGAGGAGCGGTCTGCATGATGCACTCACATTTACGCGACGCTCAAGGGCCTGACGTGGACCGCGCACGCATCTTTTCATTTTCGGCTCAAAGCCGAAAATGCTGCGTGGTCACGCATCGCTCCGGGGTCTTGCGTGCACTTACCTGGCGTGCGGTGCTTTGGGAGCCGGGCCGGTCGCGCATCCTCTCCTCAGTGCAGCCTGGGAGGTCCCAGGCTGCAGTGCGAACGGAAGAGGCGGGGCGCTTGCGCAAGGAAGAAGGAGCTGCAGAGCCAAAGCAGCAGGGACGCAGCAGCATTCCTCCCAAGCCTTCTCGCGCGAGAACCCCAACCCAGCAGCAGGAAAAGGTAAGGTGCGAAAAGGGCCAAAGTCAGGATATAAATTAATTAACTAAATAACCTAATGGGGAAGGCCAGAAGCCCATGGGGCAATTTCTCCTCAGCAAGTGAGACTTAAGCCTCTTTCATGCTACACAATTATAACACCATAACTCCAGCTGCCATGGCTGCAGCATATGGAATCCTGGGATTTTAGTTTGGTGAGCCAATCAAGTTCTCTGGCTGAGAATTCTAAATGCCTCTCCCTAGATTCCATATCCCAGGATTCCTTGGGGTGGAAACATGGCAATTAAAATAGATGCATAGCACTATAATTGTGTAGTGTGAAAGGACCCTCAAAGAGGGGAAAGGCAAGAGGAAGCCCTTCCCTGGTCCCCCTACAGGCTACAGGATAATTTTGCATGGACCGGATTAAGCCCAGGATGGTGGATGTGACCTTCTGCTAAGTATAGCTCAACCATCACACCAGTAGGCCTAACATTTTTATATTGTGTACCTACTATATAAAACACAATGGCTTGGATCCAGCATATTCTTTCCATGGTTTGACAGAAGTGTTCTTTTCGCCTGTAGAAGGTTTCCGTGTCTGGAATTTCTGACAGTGGAATATTATGTTTTCATAAATAATAAAAAAACTTATTAATTATTAATAATTTTCTCTCCTCCCCCCTTTGTTCACACAGTAGTGCTCCTACTAAAATGCAATTAAATAAAGCAATATATTACAAACTCCATTTATAGTTCATATGAGCTTTAGTGCCCACCAAACTTCAAATCCAGGGTTCCATAAGATGGAACCATAATAACTAAAGTAATATCAAAGTGCTATAATTGTGTGGTTTGAAAAAGACCTTAGAATGATCGAGGTCCCATGGCTTTTATTTACTCTCTGATCAACACTTGGCCCCGAGTGGTCATCCAGAACTTGCAAATGCCTTCTGTCTTAGAGAACCAAACTGTTAGAGGTCCTTCACCTTCCAGATCTCACTTTCTTTTTTCTTTCTTATTCAGCACAACCGTATCCCAAACCTTCCATTACAGTGATTCCTAGTGGTGTGGTCACTGTGGGACAAAAGGTCACCATCCACTGTGAGAATCAAGGGTGCCCACAATCAGAGTTCATTCTGTATAAAGAAGAGCCTCTCTTTTTATATTTTCAAAGATTCGGGCAGAAGGCACTACAGAGAAAGGCAACTTTTTTCATTCTCAGCACCCAGCGATCTAGTCTGGGAATCTACCGATGTATATATTGCTGTCAATCAAACTCCAATAAATTGTGCTCAGATTACAGTGACCCAGTACATATCAACATGAGAGGTAAGGCTTGGCCTTTATCGCTGTGTGATATTTTCACAAATGACCCTAAAATTGCTTTTACATTTTCCATGCCTTGAAATCAGGTGTGCACAACTTTTGAGAAAAGCTTGTAGCATTTGGTTTCTAAATTAATTGTTATTGCTGCATGCCTCCAAGTCATTTCTGACTTACAGTGGGGTTGAAAGTGTGTGTGATGCCCCCCAGGTCACCCGGTGGGTTTCCATGGCCTAGCAAGGAATCAAACTCTGGTCTCCAGAATCATCATACAATGCTCAAACCACTAGACCATGGCCATTTCTGCACTAGACTGTTATAGCACTATTATTCCACTTGCAACATCCTATGGAATCCTGGGGTTTGCAGTTTTGTGAGGGGCCGGGTGGCCCCTCCTGAAACTGCAAACCCCAGGATTCCATAGGATGTTGCAAGTGGAATAATAGCGCTATAACAGTCTAGTGCAGAAATGGCCCATGTTATTAATTACTTAACACAAATGAAAGGAGAGGAGGGAATTCATCTGCTGCTGTTAACACTGAGAAGGTAGACAGGTAATAGCACTCATCATTAACTTATCCAATAATCTAACTGTTAATTTTTAAAGAAATAATGGAATTTTCAAAAATGACACATTTGTTTCAACCCTTACACCTGTCTTGGATATTGTTATTGGCTCCTTCAAAAATACTCGTTTTCTATTTTTTTTAAGTTGCTTTTCCCAATCTGACACTTTCCAGATGCATCGGACTAAAAGTTTCACAATCTGAATGATGGCTGGTTTTGTTTTGTTAATTTAATCTGTCTGAAAATGGGCTGATGGAGGACAGCTTTGAGTCCTGTTAGCATAGCCGTATTGGGAAAGGGGCATATGACTAAATGGTCAAAATTAATTTGGGGAGGACTTAGGGTTTGGTCCTTGGAGGGCTGCATTTTGGATATTGCTAGCTCAGAATAAACGTCATCCTGAGTACATATGTACAACAGAAAGGAATTTTCTGAGCAAAAGCTGATTTTATTTATTTGATCAGAATTTGCAGGATATATAGGTTAAATAACAAATGAAGCAATCTAACCTTTTTTAAAAAATGAGTTTTGCTTATGTGCAGATCCTAACCTACCCAAACCCTCCATCAAAGCGAGACCAAGGGAGCAGATATCTCTGGGATGCAATGTTACCATGGAGTGCTGGGCACCAGAAAGTGATCTGAACTTCTTCCTGTACAATTCCAGTGGCCTGATAGCATCACAGGTGACAAAACCAAACAGAAACAGAACAGAGTTCCTTCTCTTCATGGTGAGGTTAGAAGATTCAGGGAACTACACTTGTCAATATCATCGCAAAGGAAGACCCTTTCTGTGGTCAGAGCCAAGTGACCCTGTGCAGCTTCTTGTGACAAGTCAGAAGCAAGGTCAGATACCTTCCTTTCCACTGTCTTCCAGACCACTTATTCTTCCTGTGTATAAGGCAGGAGTTTTGTACTCCTTATAGAATTCCAATGAGCCAGACTGGAGGAAGTGGGGTGACTCCCTCCCTTTATGTATATCCTGCCTTTCTCCTAGACTGGGATTCAAGGTGGCTTACAAAAATGCACAAAATTACAATAAAAACACCTACAGTTAAAGATACACAAAATTAAGATTAAAACAATTTTAAACTGCAGGAAGCAAAGAGGCATCAATGCATATGAAAAGTGATTAGTGAGAGAGTGGAGTCTAGATAATGCCTGCCCTTTTCTTCACTTCTCTGCATCTTTCTTTGCTCCAAGCCTTTTGCTTCCTTCTTACCTGCATAGGCCACTTCTCGTTTCTCTGAAGAAGTTTGCTAGTCTCTTTATTCCCTTTCTCTGGGAAGGGAACATTCGTGGGGCTGTAACCCTAATAATGGCTGCTAGCTTTCACCCACACATGAGAGCCAGTGGGTTTTTTTTGGGGGGGGGGTCTTTTAGCCAAGTATGAGTCAACTTATTTTGCTTATCTTCTCTCGTTTCCTAAGATTGATGTCCTGAGACAAGAAACGTAAGATTTCTTTTTTTTTTAACCTTAGGAGAACATCTTGAGTAATTACTTCTGCTTCTACCATGAGCTCATATTGCACAAGCCCTGCTACACTCTGTTTATTATAGATACCAAACACTCCTACATAATCAACAACAGTTCAGATTAAAATTTAAAATTATTTAAAAATCTTACTTTAAAACAATACAACCCTATAAAAAGCCCTTTTCTTGTTAAAAAGTCAACTTCCAAAGGCTCGCTGGAATAAAAAAGGTCTTAACCTGCTGCCGGAAAGACAACAAAGAAGGAGCTATCCTAACTTCTCTAGGTTCCAGGGTATGGGAACAGCCACAGAGAAGGCCTTCTACATTCTTGCCAAACATGCTTGTGAAGGCAGTGAGATGTGCCTCCCCTGAAGATCTTAGATCTTGGGCAAGCTCATATGAAAATATGTGGTCCTTCAAATAGCCTGGGCCTTAGGCTCTATTTACAGCTGTTTGTAAATGAGGACAAGAAATGCAAAGAGGTTATCTCTGGAGAGAGATTTATAAGTAGCTCTGAGAAGAATCAGATCTCTTTGTCTGTTTACATGGCCATACTTGGAACATATCTGTAATGGCCTTTTGGTAGTACTATTTATGAGAATGAAACGTAGCTATGGAAATACTCTGTGCTTGGTATAGCTTAAGCTTGTTATACACATTGTAGACATGGAAAGAAAGTTCAAAAAATATGTGGAAAAGGTTCAAAAACCATGTTTGTCAAATGTTAAGAAACCCTGACATGAAGAAACCTAGACTGACAACTTTCACAGTTCAGGACTTATTTTGCAGAAAATTTGCACATCATGGTTTTACACAGAATATAGTATTATCTGCAGAGAAAGTGGTATTTTCTGCACAAAACAACCATATGACAATTTTGTGCAGAATAAGTTCTGACTTATGAAAAACCGCATGGTTTTGTTGCAGGAGGTGGGAATTGCTAAAATTGTTTTTTGAATTCCTTAGAGAAGACAATTACTGGAGAATTGCACCCCTCACACACTCACACATTCCAAACTTCAAGTAATTTCATTTGTAGCAAGAAAGAGTACTGTTCTTGTTTTATACAAGACAGCTAAGGTTGTCAAGATGTTGGACTCTGCTTAACCTGATACCAAATGTTGTACTTGTACAATGGAAAATGCGACAGAGATCCTACATTACACTGAAAAAATGTTAATCTCTACCAGCATGTTTACAGGGAGTGATGGAAGCTGCTTCCTTTTACCAGCTGCTCCCCGCATTCCAGTGCATAATAATTGGGAATTACTGTGAGCAGCTCTATCTCCTTGGCTACTGATTGCTTGCAGGGATACTTCTGGCTTGTTCCAGAGAGGAGAATGAGTGTCCTCCATCTGTAGTGTAAGGCTATTGGTGCTCAAGAACAGCCGATGCATATAGATAAGTCACTGCAGAAACAGAGCTGCACCCAGCAGCCTCCCAGCTGTTGTTGTGCACAGGGTGGGGTTTTGCATAAGGGGCTACTGGATGCATCTTTTTGCAAGGCCCCAAAAGTGCATACATAGGTGTAAAAACCCCATGGTTACTCTTGCATATGTCACCAGCAGGATGTGAGTTGACGTCTGGTACATATGCAAAGGCCTGGAAATAAATGATGCAAAACAAAGGTACACTTCACAAAAAGGTTCTGAAATCTAGTTCCAAAATCTAGCATTGCTTGATCTTCCATGAATCTTTTATTTCAAACAACCAGGAAGTTATGGGAGAACTTCTATTTCAGCAGTAAAGAACATGGTTTGCATGAGTTTGGAGTTTCCAGAAGAAACGATCGCACATTGTAAGAATGGAAAAATTCTTTCTCTCCCCAATAACTTGGGAAGACATAGCTAGACAGGGTTATGATATCATCTTTGTCATTGTCATCATTGTTGTCATCATCATAACTATCCTGCCTTTCCCCCAAAACAAGGCAGCTTAAGAATTAATAGTATTAAGCAAAATAGAGCAATAGTCAGAAAAAGGAAAGTGGATGAATACTAAAGGTCTCCTTGTCACATGCACATCCATGCAAAAAATCATCTCTACAGTGAAATCCCCAGCCACTTTGTTGTTGTTGTGGTTGTGTGCCTTCAGTTAATTTCTGACTTATGGTAACGCTAAGGCAAACCTATCATGGGGTTTTCAAGATTTGTTCAGAGGAGGTTTGCCTTTGCCTTCCTCTGAGGTTGAGAGAGTATGGCCATTTCCACATGACAGGATGCAGCAGTGTCCTTTCACTGCAGCCCCAGCGGGAGGGAAAACACTCCAGGAACGCTCCCCTCCACACCTTGCCCAGATGCTGCGGAGGGGAACGCTCTGGACCCACCTCTTCCTTTCCACAGCGCAGCTGGTCATTTGCCATTGCTGCGCTGGGGAGAGATGCATGCATTTCTGGCCATGCTTCCGCCCTTCCTCATGGCCAGAAAAGGCGGCAGCGCAACATAATGGTAAGTGTAAAACAGATCTTTTTCCATTTTACAAATACCGCACTTGTGTGATGCATGGGGACAAGATGGTGGCGGGACCACGACAACATCGTGCGGAAGAATGACCCGCAGAGTGCTGCAATCATGTCCCCACAGTGCGGCAGCCACGCGGCACGCAAAGGACCTATGAGTTGCCCATTTTCACCCAGGAAGTTTCCATGGCTGAGCAGAGATTCAAACTCTGGTCTCCAGAGTTATAGTCCAGTACTCAAACTACTATACCACACTGCTTCTACAGAATACAAATGTGGATCAACCAGTCACTTGGACCAGTTACATGGCTCTTTCTCAGTTACTTCTTGTACTGCCTTGGATGCGATGGTGATGTATGCTGATGCCACAGAGAACTGGCTCCCAGGTTTGTGTGCAAAGGACTTGGTGCATGGTGTGATGGCTATCTAGCCATAAGCAGAACTTACAGGGAAGGTACTGCGGTGGACTTGAAAGAAGAGTATGTGCAATGCAGTCAAACAGAGCCGTTGATCCATAAGATGGTTCTTAGCGACCTTCCAGCACTGTGGGTGGGTGGCATGATAAAAACTAGCAGCATCCTAACTCAAGTTATTGAATTATTTTGCAGGTGTAACTGAACCAATAGGGACACCAACAATCCTATTGGCAAGTGTTTCAGCAGGCCTTCTCCTGCTTCTCCTTCTCCTCTTGCTTGCTTTTGTCTTGTGCAGAAAAAGAAGGAAGGGTAAGTGAGCCTTCCAGGTATTTTAAAGTAATTGAGAGCCAGAGTAGTGAACTGGTTTGCATATTGAATTAGGACTCTGGAATCCAGGGATCGAATCCCTCCTTGGCCATAGAAACCCACTGGATGATCTTGAGCAAGTCACATTCAGCCTCAGAGGAAGGTAGTAGCAGTCCCCCTCTGAACACGTTCTTCGAGGAAAACTTTACAGTCAGCATAAGTCAGAAATGACTAGAAGGCACACAACAACAACAACAGCAACACAAGCCATGGATTTTGGACACCTAGTGGAGACAAGTAGAAACAGTGAAAACTTTATCAGTGAACCAAGAGCACAAATTTAGACTGACAGCTAGTGCAACCCTGACTAGAGGCAAGAAATTTTGGTAAAACTGAATACCAACAGTAGAACGTAGAGGCAACTTTCACAGTAATTATTAGGTTTTTAAAACCACCAGTCTTTTTAAACTTCTTAACAAAACCTCTCTCCCTCTGCACTATAGTATGCAGCAGGAATTCTTGATATGTTCACAAGCCAGGACTTAATTCCCAAAGAAAGTGTCAGGACTGAAAAGTTTAAAGCTGACTGTGGCCATTCCTGCACCAGGTATTTAAAATGGTGCAGAGCGACCTCCGACGGAGGTCTTCTGCACCATAAAGTGGACTGGGGTGGACTACTTTTTGTAGTTCCACACCTCAGTCCAGTTCTGCGCGACCGGAACTGGTTGCGCAGCGTGCTTTTTAAAAACCTCTTTTCTGAGGTTTTTAAAAAGCGCGGAGCAGGCAACCCCGTCTAGCTCCGTCGCCGCGCTCTGGAGCAGATTTGCAGGCGCTCGCAAGTGCGTGCCTGCAGATCTTCTGGGGGCGGGCTTTCGGCTGGGGAGCTTCTCCGGTTGGTGGAGAGCCTCCACCAACCGGAAGCCGCCATTTTGGACGCCGGAGAACTGCGGAGTGGCGAACTCGCGCTGCTGCTCTTCACGACAGACTTGCCTGGTGGCACGAAAAATCCAGTGAGTCCCATTTCTGCCCGATTCACACCCCACGTGCAGAAAGGGCCTGTATTGCTCACCATCGATCCTGGAGATCCTGTACTTAATTTGATCTAATGTATAGGTCTGTGGGGCAGAGAGGTCTGCCCTCCAAATTTGTTCAGAGAGAACATGGGCCAAAAGCTGAGGGACCCAATGGGACTGCACCTCTCTCCCTCCCCCCAAAAAACCTTGGAAGTGCCTGTTAAGCCTACTTCTGGTTCTTTCTACTGCTTGGAGGAAGGACAAGGCATGACGTGTATGTGTGGTTGTGCCTTGGACTGAAAAAGAAGACCTACTCCACTGTTGTCGTTGTGTGCCTTCAAGTCATTTCCAACTTGTGGTGCACTAAAGCAAACCTATCATGGGGTTTCCTGGGGCTGTGTGTGTGTGTGATGCCCCAAGGTCACCCAGTGGGTTTTTATTATCCTGCATTGACAGGGACAGCCTGATTCGTCCTCTGTTGTCCCACTTTTTCTGCTGCTTTTAAAATTTCCCATTTTCTCTCTCCTCCTCCCACTTCCTCCTTTGTCCTCAGCTTACTTCAGTTGCTGCAAACTGAGTTCAAAGTGAAAAAGTACTTTGTACTCAATTAACTTGGCATGAGGGGAAGTGAGGAGGAGGTGGAATCTTGGCCCTCCCAGTAAATTCAGGCAAAAGCAAACTTCTGCAGCCTCTCCGGACTTGTGCATTTTTCCTCATTAATAACTTTTGCCATTTTGAACACAGGCTGATACTGTTCAGCCATATGTGTCCTGATTTTCAATCTGTGAGTTGTTGGAACGTAGGCTACACCTGGAAGCACTCCAGGACCAGCAAATCTTTTTGCTTCCTAATTTTCAGAGAAGGGATTGTCCAGCAAGGGCTAGAAAAATGAGCTGGGGAGCTGTGACCTACAGGTCATATGATTCCTTCCCCTGACAATAAAGATGTACTTTATTATTAGTGACTCTATATAGTTTTGAAATCACATTACTCAAGGACTGAGACTTAGCACAAATTAAATCAATACATGTCCTGAGAAAAAAATGGTGTGCCTCAGAGTAAGCGGCAGATGTGTTCCAGTTTCAAGAACCTTTGGTCTTGCAAAATGGTATTAAAGGGGCACACTAGTTTGTTGCGTTCAGTGGGGCCGCATCTCCTGGAGAAGAATGTGAGAGGAATGGAATCCACTTTGGCCTCCTGGTTGTGATGGAGGAGAATGTTTACAGTGGTGGACTAGACACAGTCCAGGAGATGGAAAGAAGAGCCATCCATTATAAAGACAAGGGTCTTAGGAGAGAGAATACATGAGGTGTGAGCAATCTGGTTCCAGTTTGAAAATCTTACACTGTACCTCTGATCTACAGGCGTTACTACCAATGAAAGAAATCAACCAGTGGATCCGGTAAGACATTGCTCTATTAGCAAATACTCTTCTTATGACAGCAAATTTCCAGGCAAACCCTGACCTTTCTTTCTAGAAATCACAACAGTGCATCAGCTTTTGTGCACCCACTTTGCTGGAGATGGGGAAAGTCCAGGGTTAGGTGCAAGCTACTGGACAGACATTATCTACTTCTTTCTGAGCATATGAACCTGTCTGGGCTATGAGATCTTCAGAGGAGGCCCTTCTCCCACTCGTGCCGCATGGTGGCGATGTGAGACAGGACCTCCCTGTTGGCTGACCCAAGCTCTTGATTTCCTTTTCTAGGGAGACTAGAATGAATCTTTTTGTGCTTTCCTTCCCTCAGCAGTCTTTTTTATCCAGTTTTGAGAACTGAATGTTCTTGAGAAAGAGCTTTTAATAGAGTGCTGTACCTTTTTAATTGAAGCATTTTTAGAGTGTTTCAATTCATTTTCATAGTATGCTTTAATCTTTTTTAATGCTACTGATAGTTTAGTTCCATTTTACTGTTGACTTTTTATATGTTTGAACTGTATTTCATTCTTCGAATTTGTAAGCCATCTTGAACTTGATGATTCGCAAAGTGCCTGCTTGCCCCCACACACACACACACTTCTCTGGCCTTTTGACCAGGCGTACTGCCTTCCTTCTTTGTGCCCAGCAAAAGGCAAGTGAATGAGGGAAGGAAAGGTTCGTGTCCATGCAAGCCTTTCCCCCTCCATTCTCCTGCCTGTCACCCACCTGCTCAGAAAGAAGGCCAGGCGCATAGGTGACGGGCAGGCGAATGGAGCAGGGGGGAAGTGTTTTCTCTTCCATTCACTTGCCTGTCACCCGCATGGGCAGAAAGAAGCCAGGGCATGTATGCTATGGGCAGGCAAATGTAGGGGAGGGGGAGTGTTCTCCCTTCCATTCACTTGCCTGTTGACCATACAGGCCGAAAAAGGGCAGCGCGCACAGGTAACAGGAGAATGGAGGGGGGCGGGCTCCTGGAGGGAATGGAAGAGTGAGCACTCACTCAGGTTGAGGGAGCAGTTATCCACCATGTTTTGACTTCTGCAAGGGGTCTGCACCCTGAACCCTTGCAGTAGTCGAGGGGCTACTGTATAACTAAAGATAACTGATAATAACAATAAATGGCTAGAGTTGCACACACAGCCTGAACTTTGCAGTATTAACTTGATTATGACTTCCAGTTGGCCATGATTCTCTGTAGACCAATGAAGGGAAAATGTTCTATCTGTGCATATCAATGACAGAAATGTTTACCTCCATCACTTTGACGATCAGTAAAATAGTTTGAGAGCCAGGCCGGTGTAGTGGTTTGAGTGTTAGACTACAACTCTGGAGACCAGGGTTCGATTTCTCACTTGGCCTTGTAAACCCACTGGGTGACCTTAGGTGTATCACCCACTCAGCCCCAGAAAATCCCGTGATAGGTTTGCCCTTAAGGTTGCCGTAAGTCAGAAACGACTTGAAGGCATACAACATATGCCTTCAAGTCCCCTGTCAATTTATGAACTGTATGAACACTTATTAATAACAGACCCCTTTGAAAAGGAGTGGAACTACAGGGCCACCCTTGAGATGGCTACTGGTAACCCTGGGATACCTTCCCCAGCCTGTTTTGAAGTATACAATCAGAATTCTTTTATTAATCCTAAAGCATCTTGGCAGGTAGAGAAGCCGAGAAGGTAATGGTGACAGGGTTGCATTCTTACAGTGCAAGCCTGTGCATGTTTATTCAAAAGTCTCACAATACTCAACAGGGTTACTACTGGGTATGTTTAGAGCTGCAACTTGAATCTCTAATTTTCCATGTAGCCCATAGAACTTAATCCTGGAGAAGTTACTGAACCTGATGAAATCACCTATGCTGAACTGCGAAGCTGTTCCTTCAACACCAAACAGGCACCGGTACCTGACAGAGCCAGTGAATCTTGTGTCTATGCCAAAGTGGCCCAAGATATAAGCAAGGCAAGGCAATAGACAGGACTTCTTGGGGGTGCAAGGGACTTCTGGGCTGGGTCATGGCATACCCCTGGGTTCCATGGAGACATGCCTTAAGGAGAGTTCATATACCTGAATCATACTTAGCTAATGAAGACCACTTTTTCACTGTCTTGAAATTTGTCTCCTTTTTTGCTTGTGGATTTCACCAGATACTCCATTTTTGCTGTTTCCACATTGAATTAAGATTGCAGGATACCTGGTGGTTATTGTGTTCCCTAGGGTGCATGTATTTCTTACACTTCTAAAATTTATTATCACTTCATGGAACACCCAAAATAGAAAATTGTGATTAGACTGTTGTCATTTTCCTATCATATGATAGCTAGCAGCATATGATTCTAGTCTCCATCCAATAATACAATCCAATAACACTTGCTGCAGGTGAAATACAAATCTTTGTGCACCAAACAGAAAACTAATGCTCTGTTTTCAGATCGAACAGTCCTGTTCTACCACCTACTGGACTACTATGGGATAACAGGGCTGTCTGTTTTAAAATAAAGACAGGATTTTAAAATAGAGCCAATCTAGAAATTTGTGGGGTATTAAAATATTCAAGTTCCACATGTTTTGTAAGCAGGAGATTTAGTAACTAGTTTTCACCATACCTATGTATGTAGGCATTTTATATTATCTTCTCCTGTCTCCCTCCCCTACTTCAGATCCTCCATATGCAACCAAAGATAAGTTATAGCTGTGCCCCCCCACAACTTGTATTGACAAGTGATTCTATCACTGTTCTGAAGACAGTATGTGCTATACTTTGGCACACAATGGGATTGCCAAACTCAAGTCAAGTATTTCTCTGTCTTTTGACATGACCCAAGACCCAGCAGAGCATGTACCTGGATCTACGTTTTGCACTGAACTCTTACATGAACTAAATGGCACACCAAAACACAGAAATAGCTTTAAAGACTTTATTCCAATCAAGTATTTTAAAAAGTATTATGCTCCCCTAACACACACACCATTAAAAATACAAACACAAGGTTCCGCCTTCACCCCCTCTTCAGGATACCGGCCTGATTGCAGGGGCAAGAACTACCCTGAGGCCTCAAACTCCCACTCCAAGGGGTTGAGAGCACCCTCCAACCAGCCTCTTCAATATAGCACCATAAAAAACACCCCCTTCCCCCCCCCAACCCTTCCCAATTTTCAGACCAACATACAGCCAGGGCTGCGTGCATTCCACCATCACACTGCACAAGTGCAGAATTTAAAACTGGATAAAAGGTCAGGTTGGACCCTTTCATTATAAAAAAAAGTTCCTAGCCTTCAAGGCTATGATGACAAGTTTGAAATTCTGGTGGCCTCATTACATTGTAAAAGCTAAAAAAGGTGGACAGGAAGGAGATAATCAGATTTCCTGTAGTCAAAGCTTAAATACCCTCCATAGCCCACTCCAACAAAAGAAGTAAAAGAAACAAAAACATGAAAACTAGATTGATTTTCCTAATCCATGCAGGTTGAGAGTTTGGTTTGTGGTGACTTGCATTTTGTAAAAGTGCTGAGTACATACAGCCCTGGAAGTATGTGCCTCAACTGTGGCATCATGCCTTTCCCCTCTCCAACTTTTTTGTGCAAGGAAAAAAAATAGACTTGTCCTGTTTTGTGTTGTTTTAAAAAATGCTCCTATGGTGGATGGACAAGTTCTGGAAGAGCCCTATATTTAAATAAAGCATTGGGAACATTATGAGGGGTCGGGAGCAAAGAGCAGTCACATATCCACCCCCTAGATCCTGAATATTATGGGCTGATCAACTCATTGATTTATATAGTCGGATCAAGTTGAAGTTAGCAATGAACTTACCACTAAAGGCAAAACTGATGCACTGGGGTTAAGAACTGAAAACATCAGGATAGAAAGTGATCCTCTGCAACCCTCCACCTCACCCTTCCCTGAGGAACCCAGCCATCCAGAGACTTTCTTGTGTCCAGTTTCCCTATTTTCCCTTTTTTGCAAGGGTCAAAGTATCTCAACTTCCTGAGCTTAATTTTTATGGAATTTTGTTTTCTCTTTTGAAATGGCAATCGACTGGCTCCAAGCCAAAAGCATGCTTTAAAAGCCTCTTACAGTGGATGGAAATAGCAATGTAACAGACAATGGCATAATCTGGGAAGAGAACAGAGATTGGAGCATGGAGAGGCAAAAAAGAAGGAGGCTGACATCAAAGGATCAGAATGAAGCTGAGATGATGGCTAAACAAAAGGAGACTGACCCTGAGAAGCGTCTGATCAGGAGAAAAAGAAAACCGATTTAGCCAGGATGGAAGGACAGAAGACAGCTTGGCTTGCTCTCCCTCCACTTATGAGAACATGCATGTTTTTAATGTCAGAGTGATGGGGATGGGAGTGGCGGTGGGAGAAGGAAGGAGAGACTAAACGGACACAGGACTGAAAGCAGATCAAAGACAGAGGCTGGAGAAGTGTCTTGATGCTTTCCTTCCCAAACGAGGTAGCTTGAAGTACAAACCCACCTTAAAAGATGGGGAAAACAAGAGGCACAGAAAGGTGAAAACTGAGCCCCAGCCCACCCTTCAACAGGGAGCATTCAGTGTCCTGGCTAGCAACACCCACCCTCCCCACCTGCCCGCCCAGACCCTTCCCCACCCAAAGCCCTTGATCATCTCACCCTCCTCCTCTCCCCACCCCCAAACCACCACAACAGTTACTACCTAAAGGTTGTGCACTAGTCTGCTACTAACAACAAACATGGAACAGCCACAAAAACGGATAAGAGTAGCAGGCAGGAAAACAAGTATGGGCACTTCTAGCAGCAGAGGCCTGGAGCTAGTTAGGAACAACAGCAACAAAAAGGTTATTATTTTTTCAGTACAGTTACTTGTGTTGTGCTTCAATGCTGATAAAGAAGTGAAAATGCATGTCTTTTAATATCTGTCAATACCATTATCGCCATTGATGTCCCGCATTTTTTAAAACAAACAAAAAAGGGAGAAACATCTTCTCATAAGTTTGGGTCAAGGCTCTATTGGGATAGAGCATTGACACAGAATGAGCATCATATGTCACGCATACAAGGTGTTGTCCTTAAGCAAACAGGCACATACATCTAACAGATGACTGGGCTCATCTGTCTACAGCATGAACGAAGAAAAATAATTTTTAAAAGAGGTACTTCCACACACGCACACACAAATACAAACTCGGGAAGCAGGGACGGACATGCAGTTTCATTTGTGTATCAACACTTGGTGAAACACACACTATGTGGATTGACAGACATCTTCCAACTCTCTTTTGTGAGAGTAGAATGGAATAACATGGTCATTCCGAAGCAACTTTGCATACTAACGTGAAAGCTCCGGGAAATGGCTTAAATGCCCTGCAAAAATTAGGTATTTTCTATTTTATAGGTTGGTAAGTGCACTCCACAAATGGAGGAGACTGCTTTTTTGTCTACTTGGGCACATTTCTCTGACGCCTTCACTTGAGTATGCACAGTTGCCACCATCCACGAAGATACTCCCTAACACAGATTTGGATTCATTTAGGTATCCATCAGAGTAGAAACCAGTTATAGTAGCAAACATGGTTTACTGGGGTCTCTAGAAGGGCAAAGTTGGTAACTGGAATTCTGTAGATTTTCTGTGTTTCTATGAAGGCAATGCCACAAGGCTGTCTCTTCCAAAATTGTATCAGTGTTCAGAAAAACCAGCCACTATCAATGGCCCTGTCCAAACCTCATAGTCACTGATGAAACTGCAGGAAACCTAGCTCACTGAGGACAAGCAGCATACAGAAACATGCTCCTTGGCCGCTACCACTAGCAGCAGCAACAGCTAAATCCAACAACAGCCAATGCTTTGGTCTGTTTCCCTAACAACAACTCCCAACCACCCAGGATTTCTCTAGCTTATTGGGAGAGAAACAAACCAGAGCACCTGTTGTCACAGTAAATGAATCGCAGACTTTCCATCCATAGCTTGTTTTGTTGCTCCAGCTGCAAGTAAGAACAATCAGACAGCACATGCAGCTTTGTTGCTCTCTCTTGATAAACCAGGTTTCCTGCAGCTTACTGCAGTGTTCCAAAACACAGTTGTTATGAAGAAACCAAGTTTAACTAAGTTTAGCTGATGCTCCCTGCACAACAGAATTTCATCCATGAGATAGAGTGAATAACTACAGCTCCTCCTAACTGCAAGCTGTGCCCTTATACCTCTCACAAACTATTGTCTAAAAACCACTTTCAAACACACACATTATTACCCAGGAATCAGCACCTATACCTGCAGAGCTGTGTACAGCAGAAGGCCTGAACTACAATACACTGTTCATCTCAGAGCTAAAATGCATGCCAGGCAAACTACAAAGGTTCTCTAAGACAGACTCTTCAACTCAGGGATCAAGGAGCTTTTCAGCTGGATCCTATCCATGGTTACTCAGGATGCCTGAGTTCAACAGGATTTAACCCCCACAGAAGTATACATAGGACTGCAGCCTTAAAATACTAGTGTGACTCCCATATGTACATCTGTCTTTCAAATGCTATATGGAAAAGTCTCTTTAAGGCTGAAATGCATCAAGGTGGGGACCAGACACAAAAGGAGGAGGTGGAAGATTAGAATCATAGGTTCTCCTATGATTCCTGGCTATGCACTTCCAGAGAGCACCATAAAGTTCTCCATAAAACTGCCACCTGCAAAACAAAGCAACCACTCCCAGAAAACAGCTGGGTACAATTCTCCCATCTACCCAGTGCTGCTGGCACCTGAACCTAAACTTGCAGTTTGATCCCTAAGCACTGCAATGAGACCCATCTGCTAGAAATCCAAAGAACTGCTAGGACTGGGCCAGTGGACCAACAGACAGAAGATCCACTTAGCACAAGTGGTTTTAAACCAAACACAGCAACCACGAGGCAAGTAGAGGCATTTATCCTGCTCAAGCCAACACCTCACAAAAGGAAGGTGCCTTAGCACAATGCCCCTGAGCCAAGCAGTCCCCTGACTAGAGCTGAGAAGCGTAACTGCTTCATTCTCTACCACTCAACTACACTGTGAATTATTTGCATAAAACTGTCTAATGCACTGGTATTCTGAAAACACTATCAAACCTCAACTGTATCAAATATAAAAACCTGAATGCTTTGAGTTTATTAGGAGTCTAAAAAATCCCAATACATATTTGTTTAAAAGTCCCAGCAGGGAGAAGAGATAAAGATAGACCTAATACAAAAGTGGCTTTAAAAACTAGAAAATTAGATGTCTTTTAACAGTAGGCACCCAAAAAAAGGTGGGGGGAGAGTGGAATCAATTTAATTCCTTAAATAAACCTGTTTAGCAAGCACGAGCTGCCATCAGGTAAAATGGGTTGAAGAGTTTGGGTTTCATGCAATTGTGCACTTCCGGTTGCTGGTTTTTTTTCAATGGGTTAAAAAGGCTTCCCTGATTGGATGTAAACTTCCTTCATCCATAAGTCACATGACCTACGCCAGCTTCACAGCTTTGATAGGGTGACAAACAGCAAAAGCACCATGTGAGCATGTAGAAAAGTCCATGGGTGAACTGCTACAAATCAGAACATGGACACACCTAGAGTAAGACAACAGGAGTCTTGAGGAGAGAAAGCAGAGCTCAAAGAGAAGACAACACGGTGTGGTAATCCCAAGTATCCATGCAGCCTTTTATATGGCTTGTTTCAAAGGTGTGTAGTAAAGTCTGGTTAAATTGTGGAATGCATTTTTAAAATCAGAAAGACAATTTTGGGACTGATGGAGAAAGCACCCCGGGAGGAGAACACTGAAAGAAAATCTGCATTAGGAAAAAAAAGAGAGAGAGGGAGAGAAAGAAAGTATGGAACACAGTGTTGTGTTCTTAGCACAGACACAACCTTATGCCCCTTGTGGATGTCACATCAGAACAGACAAATGAAGGCTTCTCGCCCCATGCAAAGT
Organism: Cyclura pinguis; assembly: GCA_030412105.1. Lineage (NCBI taxonomy): Eukaryota > Metazoa > Chordata > Lepidosauria > Squamata > Iguanidae > Cyclura > Cyclura pinguis. The sequence goes on from CM059604.1 coordinate 16,197,432, forward strand.
GACTAGGGGGAAAAAAAAGTATATATGGATTTTGCCCTGGCTTATCAAGAATCAAAGTTGAGTAAGAAGATGCAGTCTCTTCTCAGTACCTGGAGGTACAGTCAGATAGCTCCTCGCAGGAGCCTGAAGCCACCTCAAGATTGATGGAGCCATGGCTCACAACCAGTCGCAGCCGTTTGGGTGGCACAAAGGGAGGGAAGGAGATCATTTGCTTGGGAGGAGGCTGATCCTCTACCTGCTCCTTCTCCAGCGGGTGTGGAGGAGGCTGCTGCCAGCGCTGCCTACCTCCTAAGAGGGATCCCTCAAGGCAGACATGAGCATACTGGGAAAGCTTGGGGTCTGCTGCTGATAGAGCAAGCTGGGATTTGGGCAAAAGCTGAGCCTGACGCTTGGCCATGCTCCTTGTTCTGCAGAGTAACTGGCTGGAGGAGAGAGAGCCTGAAGACCTGGGTGGGGCGGGTTCGCCTGATTCCTGGGGTTCTGTGACCTCTGCGTGGCTTTCTGCATCTCCTTTGTGATGCTCCTCAACTCCCTGGCTAGGTTCCCCATTGATGCTATGTGGTTGCTGCTCCCCATTCTCAGGCATTTTGTCTGTCTGCAACCCTATCTGGTCCAAGGGAACCCTCTTGCCAAGATTCACAACCAAGCTGCGCTGGTCTACCCAGCTCAGGTTCAGAGACATATTGTGCTTTTTCATGACAGAGCAGTCCTGCTGGGCCGTTGAGCACCTCGAACGCCGCAGATGTGAGGCAGGGAACATGGAAGGAGGACAGCGGATCAGACACACCAGCGGTTGCTTATGGAGCTTACATCTATGGGCACTGCAGCCCAAGCAGTCATGCACTGGGATGTATAAAGGCTTTAGCATCCTAAAGTACCAGCGAAGAGTAGATCTGCGTAAAGCACCTGGAGAAGGAGAAAGGAGATCAGTTCCTAAAACAACACTCCCCTCCCCAGTTTTTCAAGGCAACTTGCATCCTGTTTCACCAGGACAGTCACCACCCCCTTTGCCTTCATCACACAATGAGCATTTTTTTCATTACTCCCTGTCCCAATGGGGTATTTCTCAAAGCACCAATAGCTAGATGCAAACCTGCCACAGCTGCACTGTTCAGTCCTTTGATACCAAGGGAGCAGCACCCCAAGGGTTTTTCTAACCAAAAAAAAAGCAGTGTGAAGCTATCCTGTTGGCTGCACTTGGCCATCTGAAGCAAAAGGTGAATCCTAGGATAGCTCCCTGGTGTCCTTTCTTCAACTCAAGAGTAAGTGATATCCTAAGCCATTTCTATACTAGACTGTTATAGTGCTATTATTCTACTTTCAATGTCCTATGGAATGCTGGGGTCTGCAGTTTAGGGAGGGGTCCGAACCCCAGGATGCAAACTGCAAACCCCAGGATTCCACAGGATGTTCAAAGTAGAATAACAGCATTATAACAGTCTAGTGTGGAAATGGCCCTACATTTCACACCACAAAGGAAATGAATAATTCCAACAGCATTCTCTTGGGCTATAGAAAGCAAATGGGAAATTAATGGACAAAGGCAGAAGAGAACAGGCTCATCTCTTTTGTGAGACCACCATAAAGCACTGCAAACTACAAATCTACTTTAAGCACATCACTCTTGCACATCTTACCACGTAATTGTGCCCTCCTGCGCCGGGTCTTATGTCCCACTTTCACACTGCGTTGGGCCAACTTGCACGACTGGTTTTTCCACCGCTGCAGACGGCCATCTGTTTCCCTCAGTAAGTATTTCTCGTTGACTGAGATAGATGGTGATGGTGTCTGATTCAAGAGGCGAAAAGCTCCTTCTCCCTTCCTGAGAGACAACAGTTGAAAATGGGTGGGGAGGGAGGAAAACAAGACAAGAAATGGCATTAATCAAACAGACCCTCCCTCTGTTTATATAAAATCTTTATATGCTGCTTTCCTGCCAGGCAAGTGTTCAAGGCAACTACTAAAAGAAAGGAAGTACAGATGGTTGACTCTAAAAAAAATGGTAAGGAGGATGGAATTCACCAATCTACAGAAGTAGAAAGATGGATAGTGCTTTCCTCTCAGCCTATGAGATGTTATGGTTTCTCTTTAAAAGGTTCTCTGATGTCAACAGAAAGACACACAGTCTCTTGAAAGCTGTGCTACCAAGCAACCAAGTGCAAGAGCAGCCCTCTCCTTTGAGAGTAGGGGTTCTCTCACCTGGGTAGTCTCTGTATTTCCTTTCCACAATTGTGGCTACTGAAGCAACTGCGTCAATGTGCAGAAAACGATGAAGATGTAAAATATCATCTCCTCTCCTGTATCATTCTCTCTCAGAAACCCACCACTATTCTGAATCCCAGTACATGAGAAGCCATTGCCCTTAGTTTTCACCTTTCACAAGTGTAGCACTCGCACAACTCATTGTTCTCCCCAAAGAAGCCATCGCCATAGAAGCATGTGATCTCATCATCTGGCTCAATGTCCCGCAGCACCTTGACACAGGCAGTATTTCCATCCATTGGGACAAACTGCAGCACAAATAAAGGAGGAGAGGAAGGAGGAGTAGGAAATGGAAGAAAGCCAGGAATGCTGAGGTTAAAAATTCTTTTTGGAAAAAAGAGAGAAGTAGACTCCATCTTCCCTTCCCTTCGAAAATGCCAGGGGATCTGGCTCCAGGTCAGAACTCTTGCCTTTCACAAGACCATGTTTGCTTAGACAAAAATTCACAAAATGGGAAGATCTGGTTTCTTCTAGCTCTGAGATACAGCAAGTTAAAGTTTCTAGCCCACATGATGGTGAAAAAGAAGGAACGACATGAGGTGCATCAGAACAAGAAAGTTTTTGAGATCACAAAGCATTTTGCCTCTCTCAAATGTTTCAATCACTCCTTCCTTTTTGCACATTCTTACCATATCAATTGTTCCCAAAGTATTGTTCATCCAAAGTTTATGGCTTATCCCAAGTGAATCAGTCAGTTACTTTCCATGAGGAGCACTACACCTTTCAACATTAAGACAAAATGTCTTACCTTACAGTTCGGCCTGCAGTCTGAGGGGTTCCACAGTGATAGACATGTTATAAGGAGAAAGGAGAATGGAGAGATAAAGACAAATACATATTACAGACAAGCCATTTATTCAGCCTCTCCTTCCCTGTCAGTAACAGAGTAAAGTACAGAAAAATCAGATATTGCCTTTTCAATAAAGAGTTCTGCTTTCTCTCAAAGCCAGACCAATTTTGCAGAATTTGATTTTATTTGTACTCTGATTTTCTTTAATCACAGGTTCATAAATTAGATTCCTAAGCAGATATCCATCCAGGTACTGATTGCACTGAAGTCTTCTGGGATTCAGACAAGGTGGCTCTATCAGGTACCATGCCCTGACATGCTACGATCTAATACACCACACCAGTGATGTCTGTGTTTCAAGCTTAAGGTTGGAGAAAAGCCTGACAGTCTCCTAAAATCTCAATAATTCTGGGGAGAAGGAAAATATTTAGTGGACTTTGTGGCATGGTGGAGTAACAAGTCTAGTCATTCCTTTTTTGCATTTTGCAGTTGGGTTCAGAGAAACAATTATCCATCATGTGGCCATGATAGTAACAATGTTATTATCTCTAAATGAGCAAATTGCCTTTTTAGAAAATAGTAACTCAGGAGGTGGCTGGATGATAACAGTTGTACTAAAAATAGGATCAGACAGCTTTCTGTGGACTATATAACTCATGGTTCACTTGACTTCATGCTGCTATATCAAGTTCCTTAACTCAAAGCATGAAATCAAAAAAATCCCTCACAACATAGAAGACTATCAAAAACATATGGCATAACTAAACCATAGGTACCTACAGCCCATCTATCTTTAGATGCTATACTCTCTCTTCTTACTATCTTCCTATACTTACCAAAACATCAAAAATTCCTTTTAAATTTATTAGCTTAGCAATCAAGTTGGAAAAGGATAAAGTAACCTTTTAGTAGCAGAAAAAAAAAGCCTGGGACAGGAAATTCTTTCACCTTGCATTACCACAAATGACTCCATGAGACTGCCAAGATGAAAAGTGACAAATTTCAGTAGAGAAATAAAGTATGTTACAGATTATGTGGTAAGTGGGCATCTTTTATTCATTATTGGAATGTGCAGTATTAAGGCTGAATTATATTAAAAGGTCATCATCTTCTGTCATTATTATTCTTTCATAAAAATACAGAATAAGAATCTTCAACAGTACAGAACCTCCTTAGTGCAGAAACCAACCAGAGGCTGAAACTAAGCCAGGGGACAAATGGTTTCAACAGCACTGTAGGAGGTGGGGAAAGTCTTTTGGAACAAGGACCATGGGGCACAGTCAGGAATAGCTGAAAGCTTCCACATACCATGATTAATGAAGGCTGCAGGTCCCAGCCACAGCTGGGCACACTGCTTCCGCGTGGAGTACATGATGCTGAAGTCGTTTTCACCAGTCCGCAGGAGGCTCTCATCTTGTTCTGTCAGCTCTGCTATGTAACCCTCCAGGAGCTCCAACTTATCATTCTTTCTCCTTATGGGCAAGGGGAAAAGAAATAGCCTTGTAAATCAGTGGCATTCCTATTCTCACAATACTGCAAATAGTACAGCAGAAAAGGCAGTTGATAAATATATGCCTGCTTTGCCATGTATCCACTCCTTTCCGTGAAGGCTGGGAAAAGGATCTTCACAGGGACAACGGCCTGCCTGTGAAATGCTCCCCCAGAGAGCCTTCACGGCCACCTAGTTTGTGGTCTATCCTGCATCCAACGGAGAGCTTTTAATTTTCCCAGGACCTTTTAAAACGTTGTTTTTTGTGTGCATTCAAGTTGTTTCCAACCTATGGCAGCCCTAAGGTGAACCTATCATGGGATTTTTTTTTGCGACATTTCTTCAGCGAGTTTGCCTTTATATTTCTCCGAGGCTGAGAGAACATGTCTGGCCCAAGGTCACCCAGCGTGTTGCCATGGTGAAGCAGGGATTCAAACCCTGGTCTCCAGAGTTGTCATCCAACTATTAAACCACTACACCAGGGTGGCTTTACAGACCTTCAAAATACTGTTGCCATTCTTCAAGTCTGAGGATGCCCCCTCCTCCCGCTCCTGGAGCTTAAGTTAATTATATACTTATGCTTTTATTATTTATAATTATATTTCATTGTTTCTTATCCTGCCGCAAGCCAGGCAGTGACCTTACTAAGCAGCATATACAAGTATGCATAAATCACTTTTATTCATATAGTTACATATACAGAAAAAAAAAGAGCAAGCAAACTATATCAGAAGACAGAATGAGAGCAAATCACAACACTAGGAACCTACCATGATTTCGTAGAGACCACTCGGGCACCATTTATTTCCAGGGAGTATCGGCTACAGCGTTTGATGGCAAAACCACTCTCAGGAAGGAAAATACGAAGGTAACGAAATATCTGGGGAGCCAAGATAAAATGGATCCCATTAGTGTGGGTTCAGAGACTGTCCTCCCAACTAGACATATAGTCATCCTGCCTTCCAGCATATTCCAACCTCTCTCAGAATACTGATCAGTTGTTGTTCTTTCTAAGAACTGAGGAATCATATCTTAGTCCCCCGTCCGCCTGTTGAGTTTTCCAACCTTACATCATCCACATCCTGTGTTTCTGCAGTAGATAGGAAGTGCAGTGGCTGACAACAGAAAGACAGAGAAAGCACAACCAGTGTCTCTTCTTCCAGCCAGCCTGGTTTCTATCCCGGTTGTACAATGTATATGTATACGAGGGAGCTCCTCCAATGCCCATGGTTTAAACACAGCAGACCGTCAATGGAGAGAGACAGCTATCTATGTGTTTGCTCCCAACCCAGTGATCTTATTTGCCCCTCTCCTGCTATTCCCTCCTATTATCATAGAATCACAGAAATGTAGAGTTGGAAGAGACCACACGGGTATCCAGTCCAACCCGCTACCATGCAGGAATACCCTCAAAGCACTCCCGACAGATGGCCATCCAGCCTCTGCTTAAAAACCTCCAAGGAAGGAGACTCCACCACACTCCGAGGCAGCATATTCCACTGCCGGAGAGCCCTGACTGTCAGGAAGTTCTTCCTGAGGTTCAGGTGGAAACTCCTTTCCTGCAGCTTGAATCCATTGCTCCTTGTCCTGGTCTTTGGAGCGGCAGAAAACAAGCCCTCTCCCCCCTCTACATGGCATCCCTTCAAATATTTAAACATAGCTATGCTTTTTTTTGGCAGTCCAGTAACATCTGGGGCTATTTCATGATTGTTGTATGGAATAAGGCTACCCACACTAGCTTAATACATTAACAAGGCAAACCTGCTTAACAAATACCTATTTGCCTCATATATATAGTCTGGCCTAGAAAGGAGGAGGGCAAAGGAAATAGAAACTTTTCAACTGTTCATAATTTCAAGATTTACACTGAATTAATGTTAATATTAATCATTCATTAATACAACAAGAAGTTTATTGTTTATCTCTTCAATCACTATTTATAAGTTTTAACAATAACAATAACTATCCTTCATATGTCTAAAGTAAAAACTACTATCCAGACCACTCATTCACCTTTTGACATGTTCCCCACCCACTCTACCCAGAAAACAAAGCAGAGAGAAGTGTACATGAGTCTTGAAGGCAGCCTCCTGCTGACGGCTCCGGTTTGCAAAATACTGGCAGGCCCACCCGCCTTGCATTAAGGCCTGGTATGCTGCTTCTAGGTCCTTGCGCTTCCTGAAAGCCTCCACTGCCTCCCGCAAATGGTGCTTCCTTCTGATGGCTGGGAGTGGGCTGCAATGATACGAGAAAGAGAGAGAGATGGATCTCCTGCAAAAAATACTCCTCTCATTACTCCTCTCAGCCCCAACCCTCTTATATCCCAAGCCTCATAACTCCTGTCCCACTTTGCCTTCTAAGGCTTCCGTGTTTCAGGGATCTCAGCTCCTCACCTGACGTTCATCTTATGTGTCTTAAAACCGAGGTAGGAGTCAAGAATTAGTGTTGTAGCTAAGTCGTCATTCTCACATAGCTCCTTTGCAGTCACCCGAGTGGAACCCATCTTCCTTCCAGAACCATGCTGTACCCAAAGCGGCTTGCCTGTGGGAAAGAGACAGCACAGACAGTTCAAGTCACACCCTCAGGGAAACAGAAACTCAAAATTAAGTTCTACCCCTAATTACAACTAGAACAATGTATTATCAAATTTGCAAACACAGTCTCCTCCATCTATTATACTGTCTTCTTGGAATATGGCCTCTTTGGGCTCTTAAAAACTGGTTTTGTTTTTAAAATACACTTCAGCAAAACTGTTCCCATACACTCAAAACTGTGACGATAACAAACGTCCTCAATCATATTCATACACTACTCTTTCAGTACATATCACAATCATTACAACTGAACCACAATCTCACTAATATCTTTCTTACATTTGTAAATAATCACTTGGTTACTCAAATTGTGAGTACTGGACAATAACCAGAAGATGAAGATATCACTGTTGGGGTCCCCCTGTCTCCAACAACAACTCTACTCAGACTAAGTTGCTTAAAATCCCTAGGTACTAATACCAGGTGTTTACAATTTCAGGAATCTAGGAATTTTCAGGTCATGAAAAACAGACACTGATGCCTCTGCAGGAGATGTGGTGATTACTGTTGTTTTGACGTAACTAATTAAGAAAAAAGGTAAACATATAAGTATGTATACTTTCCAGTTTCAGATCAGGGAGATGGCAGAAAAAGGGATGGACCTAATGTCATCTTATTGACACCTCCACTGCACGTTGCCCCAGCCAACAGTCATGACCTACATTTAGTAACAGACTATAATCACCTCACTGCTTTGCACAGGGACATAACCCTATGCTTTTGAAGAAGGGAACCCCAGGCAGGTCAACACTAAGCACATCTTAACTAGGCCTGAAGTCAGTCTGAAGGCAAGAAACTGGAACTCTCTTTGATCCTAATGCCGGCAGCTGATTAACTCTCCCCTCCACAGTGCATTTTTGTACAGTAATACAAAGACTGTTAACATTAGAAGAACAGCTTGCCGAGTCTAAACCACAGCCCCAAATAATGTTAAACAATTAGAGCAATGCTTTCACGTTGTGTCACTGGAAGGACATGCACCTCTAGCAGGGATATTGCCCAGACACTGCATGAAAAACACTATCCACTGTGACATTTCCAAAGTCCATACCTTGACTTCTATTTTGGCAGAAAAGGCAGCCATGGGGCAAGCCAAATTAAAGAGGGTTCATGCTTATCCCTACCTACAGCTGGAAATCAACTCACACTAGAATAACTTAGTATTTTACCAGCTGTCACCACCTACTGAGTTAACAGATGCAATTTGCACTTTTCCCCTCACAGGAAGTAATCTGGTTGGGACCTGCTGCAACAAAAGATCAGACACCTTTACAAATTATCTAGACTGCTACAGTGCTACTCTTCACATCCAATCGATTCACCTTCCCCCACAACATAAGCATTTGCTCTGGGAAATCAGAAATGAGGATACTTTATTGGAGACAAACTGATTCAAACTGATCCTAGTCTATTCAACTACTCACAACACACACACACAAAATAAATTAGGAAAAAAATGTAGCCTGCCAAGAAGATTTTTGGCCAACCATGTAGCAAACAGCAAGCTGAAAGGAGCAGCACGCAAGATCCCACATTTCTCTCGAAGACAGGTAAAGCGCAGTACAGCCACCTATCCAGAAGCAGAACAAATTTTGCTCTCCCTTTGAGAATATTCTAAGAGTTAGTTAGCAGAGGCCTAGTCTTCTTCTCCTGAAAAATGGTGCTTCCATGCCATATACCATGAAGTTTAATGCTAAAATTTCTCTGTAAAGCTGTCTTTGGAGAATGTCCCTTTATGATTCACATGCAAATTTCTGCCTCTCCATACTGTGTCTAAAAAATGCCAGTTTTGTTTTCTAGAAGTTTGCTTTCTACTTCCTTCCTGTCCCACCTTCTAGCACTGATTTGGAAAGAATATTAGACCCATATGACCTTGTTATACCCAGCTTATCAACTCATGAGAGCAGTATTACTTCAACTGAACTCAGTTGCTGGAAGTTTCTATGAAAAATAAGATACATAATTCACTGTAAAGTAAGTAGGAAAACAAAGAGACCAAAGATCTCAGTGTTCTTTCCCTCTCTCCCAAGTTATGGCATTCTTTTTAACCTGTTCTTTGCAACAGCGTTCAGACATAGACACTCAGATGAATGCTCTGAAGTTAAAAGCATGAAATAAGCAAGGTACACTGTATATGGTATATAAAAAAAGTCTTCAGTTTTGCCATGAGCTTCACTGGATAAGTCATCATCTCTCAGGTCCACTACTTCACAGAAGGGTGCAAGAGGGGAAAAGAAGTAAAGTTCTACATACACCATTTGAACCTCTAAGGAAGAGAAGTACAAAAATACAGTTAGAACCTTGTCTGCCAAAGAACTCTAGAAATAAAAAAGTTACAAAGGTCTGTATATGTAAAGGTGAAGGTGCTTTACACACAGTTCTTTGTATCCTTTCAATTGGCTCCAGAAAAGACCATGACAAAATCCATCTCTGAGGATTCTTCACTTTTCTTCTTGCTTTCTTTCCAAGCCTTTCAGGAGGAACTGTTTGGTGCCTTCAAGTCATTTCTGACTTACAGCAACCCTGTCACAGGGTTTCTTGGCAGAATTTGTTCAGAGGGGTTTTGCCACTGCCTCCCTCTAAGGCTGAGAGCATGTGACTTGCGCAAGGTCACCCAGTGGGTTTCCAGGGCCAAGTGGGGTTTCAAACCCTGGTCTCCCATGTCCTTGTTCAATACTGAAACCACTGGGTCTACTAAGCATCAAAACAAATGCTACAACACCTGCTTGTGCATTTCATTGGCCATTTCCACACTATAATTTTATAGTGCTATTATTTCATTTTCAACATCCTGTGGAATCCTGTGGTTTGCAGTTTAGGGAAAGGCATTTAGAGTACTCAGACAGAGAGCTCTTTGGCCTCAGTAAACTACAACCCCCAGAATTCCACAGGAGGTTGAAAGTGGAATAATAGCACTGTAACAGTGTAGGGCAGAAATGGCTGTTGTTCTACACGTTTCAGTGTTCTACAACCCACAAGTCAGTTTGTTCATTCATCTGTCTAGTTAGCACAACAGCACTACTCTCACTCAGGACGCTCAGTGCTCACACAATGCTATAAGGAAATGGGCAGCTGCAGATGGTATCTTTACATGCAGTGGCACATTGTGTAACACACTTGTGCTACCACCATGGATTCTAGCCTCAATTAAAGCAAGACTGCTCAACTGAGAATAAGAAGCTGCCCTGTATCAAGTCAGCTTATTTGTACATCCAGCATAGTTTCTCTCCAGTTGGCATCCAGTCCTCCAGTGTTTCAAAGCAGGGATTTTCCTCCATCAACATGTGAAACAAGATTCTTTAAACTAGACATGTCAGGGATTATATATACAGCCATAGAACTCTGGGAAGAAGAAACGGGGGTGTGGGGGTGGTCTGTGAGAAGATCGTCAGTGGTGCTGGGAACTAACTAGGGAACCTATTTACACTATTTGTAGACCAGTGCAACTCAGAGCAAGTGGTCTGTTAACTGGTGCTGGTCCGCAGCAAACTTTTAAGAAAAATACCAGTGGCAACCAACGACCACAATATGATACCTGTCCCTCGTACATCAGGAAAAAAAATAATAATCTGGTTCCCCAAATATGACAGCCTAAGAAGCACTGTTCTACACCAGTGTGGTCCCTGGACTAATGCCAGTTCACAAGCCATCAGCCACTGGCCCCTGGTACCTTTTGAGGAAAGAAACAGCTAAAGCCAATGGGCACTCATCTGACATTGATCCCTGGAACATTGGAGGAAAAAAATGCTAATACCTCACATCAGATAGCTGATGCAGCTTTGTTCTAGACCATGTTTCACAAGAAAGAGAAAGGAGGAGGAAAGTGATCTCTTGGGGTGGGCGCACCCTGAGCATGGCTAACAGTGAGGCAGTAAAGGAGGCTCCTGCATTGACAGGGGTGCATACAGAAAGAGAGAGAAAAAAGAGAGGAAAGAAAGGACTCCCCTTTGGCGTCTGAAGGACAGAAATGTATAATGAAGGGAGGGGAGTAGGAAAGAAAAGATAGTTTCTGGTGCCTGGAAAATATAGCTTTTTGGAGTGAGTTGAAACGGGGATTTAGGACAACTTAGGTTGCCAAACTGAAAAGGGCTCCTGTACCTTTAGCAGAGAATTTCAGCAGGTGGCACCACCAGGTAACAAGTAATACCTGCTGAAGCCCCCTCCTCTACACAACCATGAAAGGTACAGCAGCACTCTCCAGTTTGCACTCTGGCAACCTCGGAGATGACAAAGAAAATGTGCGCTTCTCCTATAGAAAGGAAAACGCGAGGGTGGAAACAGATCCCTGTTCGGTGGATTTGATTTGGAGATGAGGTGGGGAAGCTGTGCTCAGGGGCCACAAGTTAGGAAGGAAAGACTGACCAGCAGGTGGCTGAAGCGCCCTGGCTTTATTTTGAGTCATTAGCCTCTCCTCACACAGGGCTCCATCCACACTCAGGCCATTTCCGCACTAGACTGTTACAGCGCTATTATTCCACTTTCGACATCCTTTGAGGCCCCTCCCTAAACTGCAAACCCCAAGATTCCATAGGATGTCGAAAGTGGAATAATAGCGCTATAACAGTCTAGTGCGGGCGGAGAGTCAGACCAAAGAGAGCCGCCTCCACATCTCTGTGCTCGTCTCCTCTTCCTTCCCCCTCAGTCAGTCCTTCCCCGTAGCTCACAGAGAGGGAGAGAGACCCTCCCCTTTCCCTCCCCTCACCTCGCAAGAACCCCACGCGCATCCCTCCTCCTCCCACCGCCTCACGCGCCACCTGCCTCCCTTCATTCTCTCTCCTCCTTTCGCCCCCCCCCCACGCGCTGGCCGTCCCCAACGGACTCCTTCACCCACAGAAGCTCCGCGGCCTCGGGCCTCCCCCCATCCGCCCCGAGGGGTTTCTTCCTTTCTTTCACACACATACCTCCACGAGCCCGCTGTTTCTTACTCTCCGGTCTCACACGGCAGGCCCCGCCTCACGCCGCGCGCCCGCCCTTTTCCCCCCTCGCGATTCGCCCCTCGGAAAGCCTGTCACTTCCCGACCCCACTTCGTTGGCTACGCCCGGCCGTCAATCCAAACCAGTCCCGCCTTCAATCCGTTGTCCGCTCCATTGTGCCCCTCAAGTGAAGACAACCGCCTTGCTCTACTTCCCCCGTCTTCCCGCTCTTCCCACCCTTGTGCTCAAGGCTGATTGGCTCAAGGGTGCATGCCTTTCAACCTCCGTTCCGGTCTCCTATTGGATAGATTAGGTGATGGGCGTGATCGTTTTGCCATCCCTCGCGTTACTCCTAGGATTGCTCTCACCCTATTCGGTGATGCGGATGACTGTCAATATTACTCCCGCCTTCAGGAGTCGAATGAGGACGCGGCCTGGCTTTGAGACTCTCGATTGGAGGAAGTTAGTGTCGGACCAATTTCGTATGCTCACCTTCAGTCTCGCCCTGCCTATGTCCCACCCAACTCTATTCCTATTAGGTAGCCAGAGACGTTCTCCCCTTTCCCATTGGATAATAGGATGTAATAATCTGATTCCGTCCACTGTATGAGGGCCCCGACGCGGCTTGGCCAAATAAGAATAAAGCCCACCTCCAGCACCCATTGGACCAAACTCGCGGAAGCAGTTTTTCCACTTTCTCGCTTCCTATTGGATTTCAGCTACTCTTCGTATCAATGAACGCAGAATCGTGTCCAACGAGGTTTTATTCCTTTTTAATTGGAGGATGGAGGGAGAAGAACCATGGTCTGATATTACTGGTTGTTATGGTAGGTCCTGCCATTCGCTATTTCCCGCCAGAACGCTGCCCTCTTTTACTGGCCATTTCAGTTGTCACTCACCGATATCCTTCACTGCGTTTGGCTCTGGTCTATCCGGTCCCGCCTATCCGTGGAGAGATAGTTCCATAGAGATAAAAAGGCTAGACTACTTCACATAGGACTTGGAGATGTTTCATCCTCGAGCAGTGGGATTTCCTTTCTCAGGGTGGAGGTAAAAGTTGCCTAAGCACAGCGAGGAAGAAATGTAAGATTTTTTTTCAACAGACTGTGGTTGAACGCAGTCGGGTCGTCGTGCCCAACCCTAGGAGGGGGGCTTTTGCTCCTTCCAAGCCTTGGTTTTTCCCTCGTTCCTTTGTTCGGGGGGTCTCCTCTGTTCCCATCTCCATCCTGCTGTCCTCCACGAAGCATGGGCTCTGAGAGCTGTCTCCCCCTCTCCACCTGAGGGGCTTTGTGGTACAACCTAGTGCCCTTTTCTGCCTTTCCTCACGAAGATAACCGGTGGGTAATTACACACAGGTAAGTAAAAAGTGAGTAAAACTATTTTTACATATCTTACTTAGAAGACCTCAAAGTTTGATTGCTTTCTCTCCTAGAGTTTTTTTTTTGGGGGGGGGGAGGTGCAGAGTTGTGGTTACTGCTTCAACTGTCGCCTAGCGCTTTTAAATTCTCTGGCCGTTTCCGCACTAGCCTGTTATAGTGCTATTATTCCACTTTCAACATCCTATGGAATCCTGGGGATTCAAAGGCCCCCTCCCTGAACTGCAAATCCCAGGATTCCATAGGATGTTGAAAGTGGAATAATAGCACTGTAGCAGGTTAGTGCGGAAATGGCCTCTGTTAGAGGGATCTACCAGATCTCTCACATTTGCCCAGCGAGTTTGGTGCCTCAGGGGAGAAACAGTTAACCAGCTTATTTGGGTTTCCTTTTTATTTTGTGTGTGTGTTTTTAAAGCTGCTCTTCCCACCACCCCCTTTTGAAACCATACTAGCTAGAGATTATTTTTTTCCTTTTAGGCTACTGCAGTGATGATGGTGGTGGTGGTGGTGATGATATGATGATGATGATGATGATGATATTACATCACAAAAGCATACATGCGTACATTCTCCCTCAGCTTTAACATACGTTAACGTTACCATTTTACTATTTGCATATATATTAAAAATATTGAAGTAGAAATAGACATGTGGTATTTCTAGTATCTAATGTCAGCAACCAAAAATTATATATAATATGGACTGTAACCAAAACAAAAAAGTCTCTTCAAGAACCTCTATATTGCAAATTACTCTTATCTTAATTAATACTCCTCCAATTAGGCTGGACCCCATAAAAGGGTTCTCAACTTGTAGTGCATCTGTGTTATTGAGAGAGCAAAAAAACGATAAAAGAAGATATACCAATATATGAATATAGCAGCTCTAGTTTATATATGTATTCTCTTTATATAAATTTATATATCAGTTATCCAATTTTATATGTCAATTAAAAAAGATTCTTCTCTTTTCGCTTTCCTCTTTCTTTTTCTTTTTACTGCTCTTTGAATAGCTAGTCAAACAAGATGTTTTCACTACAGGAAAGCGAGCTATCTTTCAAGCCTGTGAAGCTGACTCGTGAGAATTATATTATATGGAACCAACAATTAGAAATGTATTTCAAATTTCTCGATGTTTATGATTCCGTTCAAAAAGACAGACCAGATGGAGATCAGGGTCTTGCCTGGGACAGACAAAATGCATCAGCTCAGTACATAATAAGTAATTCTTTGGAGACTGATCAGTTAATTTATATCAGGAGCTGTACCACAGCCAAGGAAATGTTGGATGAACTTCAGAAGGCTTTTGGTTACTTATGCAGTAAGTCCCAATCAGTTTGGATTAGAGAACTTATGAGACTGCAGCTTGAGTCAAAACAGAATTGTGAAGCCCATATTGCCAAGCTTATTACAATCTTTGCTGAACTGAATTTAAATGGATTTGAACTTACTGATAGGCAAAAGGTTTATTTCCTTATTGGAACCTTAGGAGTGCAATTTGATCATTTTATTTCTGTACTGGAAGGGCTAACCTCTATTACTTTTAGGGAGGCACTTGCAAGCCTAAGGAGGGACTGTATAGAACAAAGAAGCTCATCCTCTCTCCTTACACAAAAACCAAGTGGACCAAATTACTTGGTCAGTAGGAAGGACAGACAAAAGGCTCTACCTAAGGACCAGTCAGAGCTTTGTTGCTATAACTGTGACCAAAAGGGGCACATTGCAAAGAACTGCATCCTTCCCAAAAGAGCATCAGCCAATGATAACTCTCCAGCTACTCAGTCTGCAAGACAAAGGCAGCATGGCTCAGCTGCTTTTAGCAACAGGTCTTACAGAGGATGTAATTTTCTTTTAAAACAATAGGCCCTGGGAATTGATGAATGCAAACAGAAATCAGATTCTTGGATTATAGATTCTGGCTGTACCAGTCACAGTGCATTTTCTTATATCTGCTTTGATATGATTAATCAAAATGCTAAAGGAGAGATTCAAGTTGCTAATGATGAATTTCTTCAGATTCTGGGATCAGGACATTGTACTCTAAACTGCTAGAATTGTTCAGATTATAGCAAATGATGTTTTGTTTGTTCCTGATTTACAGCGCAGGATGCTCAGGGTGTCTGTTTTAGATGAAAAAAGAATTTCAAATACTTTTCAAAACAGGAAACAATTATGTTTGCTCAAACATTTGAAAATGATGGTATATATGAGTCAAATCTTTCAGTTCAACAAGCAAATGTGGCTAAAACACCGATGGATGAGAGCAGCCTTCATCTGTAGCACAGATGTTTTGGACACCATGATCCAAAGGCAGTTCTTCAAGTACAGAACCAGAATTTGGCCATAGGTATCAAGGTAAATCCAAGAGACAGTGGGACCACTAACAGGTGTGTAGCTTGTGTTGAAGAAAAGGCATTTAGACCCTTATTTCAGCCAAGGACTGAAAAGAGAGCCACCAAGGTACTAGATCTCATACACAGTGATTTGTGTGATCCATTTAATTACCCTTACTTGGCCGAAACAGATATGCTTTAATTTTTGTGGACAGTTTTTCAAGGTACCTTCAGAAACAGAAGTCAAGCCCTCGGGGTGCTGCAGAAGTACATTGCCATCATCAGCACCAAATTCAAAAAGACACCAAAGACCATTGAAACAGATTGTGATGGTGAATACCTCTCACATTGCACACATGCTTTCTTGGAAGAGGATGGCATTTTGCACAGGAGAAGTATAAGCTACACTCCTGAACAGACTGGGATTATTGAGAGAAAGCTGAGATCTCTCCTGGAAGTGACAAAGTGCATGCTGGCAGGTGCTCATCTTCCCTGCAGACCTAGGGGTAATGCCATCATGATTGTAGCATATCTCCAGAATAGATTGCCAACAAAAGGTACCATACAAACACCATTTCAGTTGTGGCATGGCGGAATGCCCAACATGCAACACATTAGAACCTTTGGGAGCATTGCATACGCATACATACCAAAACAAAGGCAACACAAGCTAGATGCCAGAAAAGATCAGATATTCTAACTGGCTACAACCCTGGAAACAAACATTCATAGAATAATGAATGTAACAACTGGTGAAGTCACTACTAGACATTTGTTTCACTTTGATGAACAAAACAGACGAACTGTGCTAGGTGTTTGAGAGGAACAGGAGGCTATATTAAACTTCTCACAAGAAAAAGAGATTATGTTAGAACCCCCTGGAAGAACAAGATGTTGAACCTCTCACAGAAATTAAGCTAATGCCCTCATTTGAGACACCACAAACAGCCACACAACCTGATCCTGAACAAAGGAGTGAGGTACATGCTGCAGAAAGTGAGCTAAAGACAGAGTGGTACATTAAGAGCATGTACCCGCAAAGAAGGATTGGACTGAAGTAAAAGGGGTGACTAGATACTTAAAGGGACTTTTGATGTTAAATTGAAGCTAGCAGCCAGTGGCAGTCCAAGGCTTGTATGCTACACCAATGCAAACTGGGCTGGAGATAATGCAGATTATTCTGCCAGTGGTTTCCTATGGGCCTGTTTCTTGACCAGCCACAAACAAATAGTAGATTTATCTTCCACAGAGGCACAATATGTGGCTCCATCAGAGGCATGTAGTGAATTGCTTTGACTTGATCAGCTGTTGACTGACTTTGGAATAAGGGAACAAAAACCAGTTCAAGTTATGCAAGACAACCAGAGCCATATTCGACTTTCTCAAACAGAGAAGATGATACCACGCAGCAAGCACATTGGAACAAGATACAACAAAGTGTGTGAGCTGACAAGAGAAAGATGTAATCAAGATATTTTACTGTCGAGTGACTGAAATAACAGCTGATATCTTGACCAAAACTTTACCAAGAGACTGCTTTGAAAACCTGCGATTCAAGATGAGACTTCAGGAGTACATGCAAGTTGAAGAGGGGTTTTGGAGTTTGCAACTTTTGCATGCCTATGCTCAGTGGTAGTTAGATTGCATGTTGCTGTCTGGGAGTTTGGGCACAGCATGTTTTTGGTTAGTTCGTGTTTGTTTTTTCACACCCACTCTTTTTCTGCATGATGTAGCCATTCTTTTGTTCCCAGGGGTCTCGTCTGTCCCCTTTCAAAATCTCTGCCTGCTGTCCTCCATGAAGCATGTGCTTTAAGAGCTCCCTCTCAACCTCAGAGATTCCAGCTTTCTGATACAATGTAGTACCTTTTTTCTTCCTTTCTTCATGAAGATGAACCTGTATTGAATATATACCGGTATTTGTGAGTAAAACTATTTTTATGTATCTTATCTAGAAAACTAAGTTTGATTTCTTTCTCTACAAGAGTTTTTTTGGTGGGGGTGGAATGGGCTGGTTACTGCTTCGACTTTTCCCTAGGGCTTTTGTATACCCTGCTAGAGTGACCCACCCACTTTTGCCCAGCATAACACTGTCATGTCATCAGAGCCAAGCCTAGTATGGGAGCTTTTGCTGTTTCCAACTCAAGATTTTTTTCTCTAAAAATAAAAGTGCCCTGCCTTTGCAAATTCCAAGAACAATACATCCCTTGATTTTCATACAGTTAGTTGGGTGAGATGAGGCCATTGGACGAATTTACAACCCTGGAGTGTAAGAAAGAATTAAGGTTGCAAGCTGGGCTGAGTCTAAAGGTGAACTGGTGTCATATGTATTGTTTATCGCTTCAGCTTATGGCAACCACATAAGAGAAAACTCCAAGGCACTAGGGCCATTTCTGCACTAGCCTGTTATAGTGCTATTATTCCACTTTCAACATCCTATGGAATCCTAGAGTTTACAGTTTAGGGAGGGGCCTTTGAGGGAGGCCCCTCCCTAAACTGTAAACTCCAGGATTCCATAGGATGTTGAAAGTGGAATAATAGCACTATAACAGGCTAGTGCAGAAATGGCCTAGGTCATCAACAGCCCTCCTCAGATCTTGCAAACTCAGAGCTGTGGCTTGCTTAATTGAACACCTGTGTTACTCTTTTTTCCCCCCTGCCTCCTACTTTATTAAGCATTATGGTCTTTTCCAGGGAGTCATGTTCTCATGATATTGCTAAAAGCACAATAGCTTCAATTTGGTCGTTTTGACTTCTAGGGACCGTTCAGGTTTGATTTGTTTTAATACCCATTTTATTTCTCTTTTTGGCATTCCACAGCATTCATAGAACTCTCTTCTACCACCACATTTCAAATAAGTTGATTTTCTGTCAGCTTTCTCTTTCTGTCACTGTCCAGCTTCAACAACCATACAGAGAAGTCAGAAATTGTTGTGTACCTTCAAGCCATTTCTAATCTATGGTGACCCTAAAATGAACCTTCACACGGTTTTCTTGGCAAGATTTATTCTGAGGCGTTTGCCTTCCACTGAGGCTGAGAGACTGAGGTGTTCATGGTTAACCAGAGGGTTTCCAGGGCTGAACAGGGTTTCAAATCCAGGTTTCCTGGAGTCTTAGTTCTCATTCGCAGAATACACACATCAGTATAAGCTCATTATGACATGCATCCCCAAACCTATCTTGGGGGATTCTGGGAGCAGCATGGTGTAGTGGATTGACTGTTGGAGTTTAATTCTAGAGACCAGGGTTTGAACCCAGTGGAAACCTACTGAGTGACCTTGAGCAAATCACACTTTCTCAGCCTCACAAGAGTGTCATTTGTCCTCTGAACAAATCTTGCCAAGGAAACCCCATGATGAGTTTGCCTTATGGTCACCGTAGATCGGATATATCAGAGCAATATGTTTCCATAATCTGTTTGCCAAAATAGTAGTGAATATTTAATAGTCATTTTTAGTAATGAGATAGGGCCATAGTTCTTTGTTAATGTCTCTGCTGTATCCGCCTTATGAATCATTTCTCCAAGATTCCGGCATCCATCCTATCACATACCATTTTTAATGTTTGAAGCAGCTCATCTTAAAATGTTTTAAAATATGCTGCAGATATTCTATCTGTATCTGGTGCTTTTCCAGGTTTAATCTTTTTTAATTCCTTCAGTAAGTTCCATAGCTGTCACAAGTCCGTTCAAATGTTGCTTTTGCTTCAAATATAGTTTAACCAATTGGAGTCCATCCAAATAATCTCCCATACCTAAGATTTTTTTCATTGTACCTCACATATAAACTTTTATAATATTCCTCAAAGGCTTTTAATTGTCTGTTGTCTATTACATGCACTGTGAATAAACTGAATTTGCTGTTAGACGCCAAAAACGAGCACGGATTCACTGCATCATATCCACAGATTCTGCATCCACAGATTCAACCAACAGAAGTGTGAAAAAATTAGGGATGGGACAAATCCAGAATTATCCAGATCTGAATCCCTGAAAGGTTCTGGGAATCCACGAATCTCACAAATCTCAAATCTTTCCAATTGTTACCCTGCTTGGTGGGGGTCCCTTGGGGGGATTCCCAATGGCTGTCAGAATTATCACGTGTGGGGAAACGTAGCTATGAACACTGCTTTAGCAATGCAAAGAGGGAATTCAAGATTGGCAACTTACATAATTCAAGATTGGCAACTTAAGTTATTTGATATGTACCAAATGGATATTCTTACTATGTATTTAAGCGATAACCGAAGTTATCCGAAGTTTAAACCGAAGTTTAACAAGACAAATAAGGAATGGGAACCAATTAGAAACACATGGAAGGGAAAATGGAAGGATACCTTTATAGTGGATGTATATGTTTAGTCATCTATATAGGCAAAGGTACAAATAGAATAGAAAAGGAAAATCAATATTATGGAGTAAAGAAGAGAGGGTATAGACAATAGGGACTAAGGCAAATTGTCTCCAAGAACATATTGATATTTTAAATAATAAAGATTGTAAATATAGTAAACTAAATGAAGATGTTCAATAAAATAATCAATAGACAATTAGATAAAGTTTATAGGTTAATAATATTGATTTTGTTATTCTGTTATATATTATATGTATGAATTATAAATATTAACTTGGTTATTCTATTATTATTACTGTTATGATAGTAGCTGGTGTTATACTTTAGCAAAAAATGGTTAATATTTATACTGATTACTAATTTGACAAAGAAAGAAGACAAGCGGAAATGAAGAAAAGGATGAAGAAGGAAGATAAGGAAATTATATTAGACCAATTGTAAATGTACTTTGCTCTTTTCATTTTTGTACATAATGTGCTTATAGTTTTCATGTCAGTTAACAAAAAAAAGCAATGCAAAGAGGGCAGGATAATTAAGGATCTTTAGCCCAGTGTTTATGGAGTTGGATCACAAAGAATCAGGCTAACTGTTCAAATTAGAGTATTTTATTGAAATAGATGTTAAAATCCATACAATCACTCAGCCACACTCACTCCCACAAGCATACAAGACTATAGAATTTTAGAAAGATGTGAAAATGAAGAGGGAGAGAGACATGAGGTTTGGGGGTAATACTGTACCAATCCAGAAGTCTTCGGCTGGGAAAAGACAAGCGAAAAGCCCTACTCAGCCCCGCCTCCTGAGGCTGAGGGGAGCTTGCCAGCAGCATTGCTTGCGAGTCTGGGAGAACTCCGAAAAGGAGGAGAAAAAGGGGGCTAGTTACAGAGCTGAAACATGTCCTGAGGAACAGATGGCTGCATTTTTATGAAGATAGATTTCAGCTTTGTAGTTCAAAGAAAATACAGCCAAACATCCTTGTAGTTTCTTGCAAGATGAGTTTCTCATCCGGGGATGCATACTTCCAAGGTGTCACATCCCTGGCTATTTGACATGTTAATTTGATCCCAGAGACCTCCTGTCTCCTGTTAGCGCCATCACTGCTGAAAATCCATTCAGATGGCCTATGTGAACCATTTGCAAGATTCACCTAGGATGCGTGACAGAAAACAGGCTACTCTTTTGATCTATCTCCATAGCTCCACTGCCTACGTGTCCTTCCAGTAAATCTCTGTGGCCCACTATGTTTAATATAAAATAATTATGATCCTCAGGACATAGCATGTAGGTGAGGCAACTGAGGTAACAGAATCCTTTTTTAAAACAGAGTTTAAAAAGCAAGAGAAAGAAAGATAATCTTGGGCAAGACACACTCTCAACCTTAGCAAAAGCCTAGGTAAAAGCAAACCTCCCTCTGAAGAAATCTGGCCAAGACAATTGTCAGGATCTCAGGATCTCCCCAGATTGAAAATGACATGAAGGCCCTTTCTATACAGGCAGGAAAATGTGGATTAATCCCACATTTTCCTGTCTGTGTAAACAGGGCCACATACTACAGTAGAGAGATAATCTAGGTCAAAACTGGCTTTTCTTTGCATAGCTCCTTCTGGCATCATGGGGTTTGTAGTTTGATGATGGACACTTTGTCAGAGAAACCTTGTTAACACCTTGTAAAACTGCAAACCCCAGAATTGGGTCTGAAAGAGGTTTGCAAGGGAGCTAGGCAAAGGAATGTTTCAGGTGTCCTTGAAATCTCAAGCCTGTAGCTTCCAGTCAAGTACTGAACTTAAATATGAAATGTTCAATTTAAGTATCTTAGAGTACAAGCCCAGATGTAATTTCTGAAATTGTTAGCAAAGGCCATCTTCCCTTGTATGTACGGTCTCCCAGGTTTTCAGGCATCCCAGTCTCCCTGGTTTTCAGGCGTCCTGGTCTCCCAACAATCTATTTAGTTGGTGGATTCAAAAGATTCGGTTTGCCTATTTTGGCACAGGGATTCAGATTCGGGAATCTCGAATCCTTACCCGGGATTCGAGGATTTGGTTGACTCATCCCTAGAAAAAATACCAATAAAAAAAAATCCAAAAAGTAGACCTTTTGAGTTGTTTACCATTTTATATAAGGGACACCATTTTACTACACCATTGTATATAAAGGGATTTGAGCATCCAAGGATTTGGTATCCACGGGAGGTCCTGGAACCAAATCAAGATGCTGAGGGTATTGTGCTGTATTATTTGAGGGTTATGTGTAAAAGCCTAGAACAGGAATGGGAGCTGTGTGGATCTCCAGATGTTTCTGGACTGCATCTCCTGGCAGTGTTAGTGTAATCAGTGGTAAGGAATACTAGGACTTGCGCTCAGCAACATCTGGAGGACCATCCCCTCCCAATTGCATTTATTAAACCAACTACAGTTGTTGTGTGCCTTCAAGTCATTTCCAACTAATGATGGCCCTCTCATGGGTTTTCTTGGTGAGATTTCTTCTGAGGGGGTTTGCCTTTCTCTGAGGCTGAGAGGGGGGTGACTTGCCCAGTAAGTTTCCATGGCTGAGCAGAGATTGGACCCTTGGTCCCCAGAGCCCTAGTCCAACTTCAAATCACTACACCACCCTGGCTCTCTCCCAACTACAATAGACCAAGTGAACCAACTTGTAACGCTTATATAACTCCTATTGATTCAGTGATGGGTCTGTTGTAACTGGGATTAACAATTAGTTGTAGGCCAACGTTCATATGCAGAGGAGTTCATCACTGAGGGATGGGGTGGAAAGAATAGGAAGATGCAGTCACTAATGTGCACATGAGCATACATCTCTCCATATCATGGTATGCAAGCTGTGGGACCTGACAAATGTTAGCTTTTGAGGTTGCACAACCATTTGCTTCAGGAGCCATAAAATGCATAGCTGTTGTCAAGACAGGATGATCAATGGTGTAATTGGAGCCAATGCTCTGGGGCACTCAGTGGCTGGGGGCTACATGCATCCATGCCATCCCCCCCGCCTCGCCATTTAGGCAGGCCTTCGGTTGATCTTTTTAATTATACAGTGGAACAGTGTTGATTATGCTGTGGTGTATGTTTTTGATTATGTTTTATGTGTAAATTACATTATTTTTAATGATCTACTTTTAACAGTTGTTGTGTGCCTTCAAAGTGATTTCTGATTCATGGCAACCCCAAGGCCAACCTGTCACAGGGTTTTCTTGGCAAGTTTTGTTCAGGGGGGGTTTGTTTTTGCTTTCCTCTAAGGCTGAGAGAATGTGACTTTCCCACGGTCAGCCAGTGGGTTTCCCTGGCTGAGCAGAGATTCAGATCCTGGTCTCCAGAGTCATAGTCCAGTGCTCAAACCACAGCACCACTTTGGTTCTCTCTTTATTGTTGTTTAATTCTTTTTTAACGTTTGTAATGCAACTTCTACTTTAATTTTTGGAAGCTGCCTTGGGCCCCTTGATGTGGGGCAGAGTATTAATTGAATGCAAGAATGGATATATGTATGTAAGAATGAATGAATGAAATAAACACACACACAGAGACACAAACCACTGGTATTGTGATCCTGTCAGTACCAAACCACTCCTGGAACCAAGAGGGTCTGGAGATGCCTCTTCTTTGCTCTACTCAAGAGTTGCTAGCATTTTTGGGTGAGCCTGGCCCCATTTCCCAGGTGAAGGGTGGTGGATGGTATGTTAGTAGGGTTCCCAGATCTCAGGACATAGGCCCTCTTCTAGAGGGTGGGGGGGAAGAAATCTCAGGGTGAGGACACTGCCTTGGAAAATGTGTGCACACATATTTTCTTCATGCTGTTAAGCTTAGTGCTTTGTATCTGAATGGCATGTTCTGTGCAACTGTGATTAATGCTTAATGCATCCTGCTGAAGGACATCACTAGGTGCTGCCTTTTGTGCCACACCTTTGCAACATCACCTGGACCCACTTCCTTGATGTGATGAGAGGGCATCTCTAGTTCACAGGTTTTGAAATCCCAGGGCCAAAACCTGGCAACCCTATGTGTTGATGTTGCTGTCCCAAGACTCCAGTCTTAATGATGCCTGCTGAGATACAGGCAAGATGGATGCCCAGAGCCATCCCTTCCCTCAGGACTGAAAGGGGCTGGCTTTGGCCCCAGAGAGGGCTGCTTTTGGGTCAGCAAGCCTGAACTGCCACAGCTAGCACTGCCAAGTTAGGAAAGTCCCATGCCCTGAGATATAGGGCCATCCTCTGGTGATATCACTTCAGGAGGGCTCCTAGTGGCATCATTTAGCATGATACATTACAGTCCTCCCTCCACATCTCAGGTTTGACCTTCGTGAATTTGATTATTTGTGAGGTGCACATATATCTCCCCTGCCATTCTCTTGTGTTTTGCCTGGCCACACATGCCTGCCTTCTCTGCACCTGGGCAAAAAGCAAGGGAATGGACAGGGAGGTATGCGTGCTTCCTGCCTCCCTATTTCCTTCCCTTTCGCCCAAGTGCAGAAGAGGAAGGCATGCGTGCCAGGGTAAAAGGCAAGGGAATGGGAGGGGGGAGCCCAAGAAGGGATTGGGAGGGGGTGCAGAAGGGAGTTATTTGCGTTTTTCCCACTTTCGCAAGGGTTCTCCACCCCAAACTCTCAGGACGGTGGAGGGGGCCACTGTAATCACTAACCACAATTGCCTAGAATTCAGTTGACAGGAACCAAGTCTAACATATAAGAAAATATTTCTCTAGTTGGAAGTTCAGTTTTCCAAGCAAAAACACGCACCTACACATTTCTCTCAGCTGTTTCTAACATCTTTGCAAACACAGATTTTAAGAAGATGTGGGAGTTGTAGTCCAACCAGAGAAACTTAACTTTACTGCTTTGAACAGAAAACAGTTGAGAAGCTGTAGGAAGGGAGCTATGTCTCTTTCAAGGCAATACTCTCACCCAGAGATTCTTCCCCCTTGTCCAGGGAAGAGAGTCAAGCCCCTGCGAGAGGGAGAGGGCCTGCTCTGCTGTGGCAGCCCTATTATGAAATAACCAAGGCCTATTAAATACCCTGAACGCACTAGATCCTGTCTGCTTTTGGAAGCTAAGCAGGGTCAGCCCTGGTTAGTACTTGGAGGGGAGATGGCTAATGAATATTAGTGCGGTAGACCATATTTCAGAGCATGAATCGGCAGAACCACCTCTGAGTACTCATTGCATAAAACCACAAAAAGAGAAGAGCAATTCAGCATGTTTCTACAACCTTTTAATTCAAAACTACCAATATGCACATGTGAAATGAGGACACTGGTTCAGGTAAGCCTTGCCAAAGTAAGCCAAAACATTTTGAAACTGCTTGAGACCATTTGGAAGCTTCTTCCCAAATGCATCCAGGGATGAGTGTTGCTATCACCAGCCTCTGTGTTTTTAATTACAGTACCATCAGCCCTCCACATTCGTGAGTTTAACTTTCACAAATTTGATTATTTGCAAGTTTCTCCAACTCCTGCCCCCCTCCTATCTCAAGCACCTCTTTTCTGGGAGAAACTTCCCTCTGTGGCTCTGATCAGGCTGTGCAGGCCTTTAAAAACCTGCCTCTGGTCCTCCGCCAGCTGCTGCCTAGCCAGCTAAGGACAGATTGCAGCCCAGTTTCTCAGCACCACAAACGCTCTCGCAATGCCCCCCAATGAAAGGGATGGGTGAGAGAGGAAGTATAGGGTCACTGTGCCAACCCACTCCCTTTCCCTCTCCTTTCCCCAACCTAGTTTGAACACACTCTCCCCACTATGCCTCAGCCCTCTTCCCACAGACACGCACACACATGTTGATATTTGTGGGTTTTCTACTTGTGCCAAGGTCCTGCGCCCCTAACCCTAGTGAATGTGGAGGGCTGGCTATATTTCTGTTTTTGCAGTCAAACATAACAGCCTATGCTTTTTTTTAACATGCTGGAGACTATCTGAAGAGGCAGGCTGGTCTCTCCTTTTCCTTCTGGTTTGCTAGCCACGCATGCTCGAAAGGGATTTGGGAGACATGCGTTTCATTTTGCTTGTTGTAGGCAGGTGCACGAAGCTACAGTAGGATTTGCTAGAGCAGAGTCCCGTTCTTTCTCAAGCTTTATTGCATTGATTACTGCAGATGCACTTATGCAACTTGACACCATAAGCCTGTTTGCCCAGTCTGTCATCCTATCCATGCTGATGCTGCTAAAAAATTCCAGCAAGATAGAGAACAAGGGAAAAAAGGGCAGGCAGAAAAAGACTTTGTAAAAAGGAGCTTCTTTGTCAGAGGCTTCAAGGGGGGGCATGTCTGTATTTTAATAAATAAAGTAATACATATCTGCTTCAACCATCTGCATCCACCCTTGGCTCTTTGGCTCTTGTAGCACTAACAGTTCTTTGTGAAGAAAGGGGAACAAATGATTTCCATGAAGGAGGGCACAGAAACACTGATAGGGAAATGGGGGGGGGCAGGGATGAAGATGGAAAGGTAGCCTCCAGTTAAGCTTCATCCACCCACACCTTGCAGGTGTCTCAGAAGCAGCCCTGACCCCATAAAATGGGGAAACATCACCTGGAGCACACTCCCAGTTGCACGTGCAGACCTGGCACCTCCAAATAAATTCCTGTGCTCCAGATTCCTGTCCAACAGTAGGCAAAAACTGTTTAAACATACGGGTCACCTTTTGAGAAATGTTTGGAGGTTAACCAAATGCAGCTGAATATTCCATTTGCTCCTCTTTTACTATCATCGTCCCTGTCTTCTACCCACCCACTCCCACCACTGTGTGATTGTCTAGCTTGTATCCGTGTGCCTGCTGCACTTATGCTTTGCCTTGTGTGGGTGGGCAAAGCTAATGTGAATAAATTATGTGCCATAGGTAGGGTTCTATACGTGGAATAGTGCGGGGAAAGTGACATTTGGAAGGCATGGCTACTTGATCTCACAAGCAAGTTGTCTCTAAAATGAATGAAACTCTTCAGTAATCTTATTATCTCTGGTCTGAAGTGAATGGCATGTTAATGCTGCCGTATGGGTCTGTTGCAGCTGTCTGTAGGGTTGCCAGGTCTTTCTGGGTCTGGCCTCTCATTACCCTGTTTTCTGGGGGTCCCGGGAGGGACACCAAATTGCTCTCAAAATTTTACAAGTTGGGGGGAAATTAGTCAAAGAGCACAAGTTAGCACTGCAAGAGGCAGGGTAACATAGCGAGATCTTGAACCCAATGTCTATGGGGTCAGGCCGAGTCAAGGAGCACATTGGAGTGAAATAACAAATGTGAATTTTATTAAAAATACAATCAATCAGTGTATGCAACACAAACACACAGAGAAACTATAGAAATAAAGGTTGGAGTGGGATAGAGGGATTTTTAGAGGAGTTGTTGGTTTGGGTAATACTACACCTGTCCTGAAGCCCAGTCGGAAACAGAGAAGCTGGGGAGCGTGGATCTCAGCACGTGGGGCTGAGGGGAAGGCTCGCTGGACAAAGCCACAGCAAGGCGGGATGGAAGCCAAGAGCGATCCGAGGAAGCGCTCAAAGTCAGGGGTTTTTATAAGGAGAATTGTGACCACAGGCTAGTTCAGACTTGGGGAAAACAATGGATTTGGGGCTGGAGACAAAGCCTCCGAAAGGTCATAATTTGAATGATTGAATTACAGCCAAATTGTCAATAGGGTAGCCAGTATGCAAACGCGGAGTACTTGAGCGTTGTATAGTCAGATCATCAAGCTGCTGGCGCGGGGCAGAGGATCTTTTGAAAGTTGCGTGCATACATAATTGAGTACTTGCCTTGAGGTCTCCTGAAGCTGCGAGTCGGCTATTTTCTGGCCTGCCTGTATTGTTTTGGAATATTACGGCGATTATCGGCCGAGCCTGTATGCGTGCTTGTCCGGGGGCCTCGCAAGCACGTGGAGGGGAATGGGTATGTGAAGCCGAATTATTGATATCAAGATATCTTTTTAATATCCCCCACGCTCGGGCTAGCCAGGGCAGTAACACTCTCTTCTCTACAACTCAGAGCAGGAAGGAGGAATCTCAGGGCAAGAGCACTGTCTTGAGTGTGTGTGTGCGTAGTCCTAATATGTTAGGCTTTTTTTAAAAAGTTGAATGGCAGCTGAGGTTGATACTTAATAGATCATGCTTAATGACATTGCCAGCAGCTGATCTTTGAAAGGTCAGCCTTGTAACATCCCTGGGACTTGGACTATCACAAAGGGCTGGCCCTTGGTCTCAGACTTTGGCCCTAAAATCTCAGACCCTCAGACAGTCTTGGCCTGGAAACCCCGGCCACAGATCAAGGTCTTAAATCAGGGTGGCATGGGAGGGGGGGCCCTTCTCTATACAATCAACTTTACACCTCCTTTGTAACCATTTCCAAGGGTGGGAAGGTGGTGCTGTTGCAGCAAAAACAATGAAGATCCTTTTGGTACCTGAAAGACCTTCAAGATTGTGCCGCCTATACACAGAAGAGGCAAAGGTGGGAGGAATCAGACAGCCGAATGAAAATGAGAATGTTATGAGTTACCAGGCTGAATCTTGCCCAAGGTCAAATAGAGCAGGGATAGGCAAAGTGCACACCATCCAACAATTCACAGAGGAACATTGGGATCTGTGTGGCCAGGCAACATCAGAGTGTGACAAAAAAGGCAAATGTTACGAATGAGGAAGAGCACACGAACTAGGAGAGTCTGCAGCTGTGTGCTTTCGCCTGAGCCTTCTGGAAGGGTAAGATTCTGTCCTCTCCTCTTCTCTCCCCCTAGCTGAGTTAATTGAGTGCAAGCTACTTTTGCACTTTGAACTCAGGTAATTTCTGCATCACACTGTTATAGTGCTGTTATTCCACTTTCAACGTCCTATGGAATCCTGGGGTTTGCAGTTTGGGGAGGGGCATTTAGAATTCTCAGCCCAAGAGCTCTTGGGCCTCAGTAAACTACAAACCCCAGAATTCCACAAGATGTTGAAAGTGGAATAATAGCACTATAACAGTATAATGGGGGATGGCCTGTGATAAGAACTTTAGAAAATTCTAATTTCAACAGGCTGTGGTTCCCATGTGCCCTCAATCATTTCCAACCTTGGATGACCCTAAGGTGAACCTATCATGGGGTTTTCTTGGCCGGATTTCTTTAGAGGGTGTGTGTGCTTGCATTCCTCTGAGGCTGAGAATGTGTGACTTGCCCTAGGTCACCCAGTGCATTTCCATGGCCTGGGTGAATTTGAATTCTGGTTTCCCAAAGTCCAACACTCAAACCACTTACACCACACTGGCTCTCTTCAGTGAGCTCACGCTCATCAAAAACTGCCAGATTACTATACTGGAGCAAGAACAGTAAGGCCAATTGTCTTGACTTTTTGAGTATGACCTTGCGAGAGAATATTGACTCTGGGGAGCTAATTCATGGTTTTACAATGAAAAAGGCCAGCAGATTAAAGCTTTAAAGTTAATTAGCCTTAAATCTGCAGCCACGTCGGTTGCCTGGAATTAAAAAAATAATCCAAGACATTGACGGAATAATCCCTTTATTCACAGCCCAGGAGTCTTTGAACTGTCAGACTAGATGTTATTATTCCACAAAAACAGCAAAGGTGGGTATTCTCCAGATGCATAGCATATGCAACAGTAATTTCAGAGTTAAGAAAAACTTCGTTCTTAGGCCTTGAGGACTGCATGTATGAGATAAAGGATTATGGTTTCAGGAGGGTTGAGGGAACCTGAGATACAAGTTTGTCCTAAGCCCCATTCCCCCACCAAAAATGGTGCATAAACTCTGACCATGCAGCCAAGGGGTGGCTCCATATTTGAGGAGCCTTCACCAAAATACCCAATGCCGACTGTACAGGTATGTGTAAATATTTTTGCTAAACAATATGCCAGCAACCATTCATTGCTCCAGCAGATTTAAATGACAGTAATGCTCCCCTTACCACTGAGTCATAAGGGAGTACACAAGGCACAATGTTAAGTTCCCACAATGCCCCTGAGCTGGTGTTGATCCAGGGTATTGTAGAGGATTTAATGGCAGTTTCCAAACCCAGGCCATTTCCACCCTGCACAGTTATAGTGCTATTATTCCACTTTCAACATCCTGTAGAATTCTGGGGTTTGTAGTTTACTGAAGCTAAAGCGCTCTCTGGCTGAGAATTCTAAATGCCTCTACCTAAACTGCAAACCTCAGGATTCCATAGGCTGTTGAAAGTGGAATAATAGCACTGCAACAGTGTAGTGCGGAAATGGGCCCAGTCTATAGGTCTACGTACTGGAATATACTGGAATATACAGTCTAGATACTGGAATGCTGGAATGTGAAGAGCAGTGGAAGCTGGGACCTGCAGGCATTAGATGAGAAACATACGGTACTTGCCATCTTCACTACATTGTTACTTAATATGCCACAAAGTCCTCAAAAGGTTCATACTTTCCAACTGTCCCAGTTTGGCAGGGACAGTCCCAGTTAATTCTATCTTTCAGCTGCTTTTAAAATGTCATGTTTTCTCTCTCTTTCTTCCACTTTCCCCCTTTGTCCTCCGCTTCAATGGCTGCAGTCTGAGTTCAAAGTGCAAATATTTATTTATTAAAATATCTATACCTTGCCCTATACTCGGAGATCTCAGGACAGCTTACAAATAGCATTAAAACAGGTTAAAAAAACAGCAAGAGAATATAAATAAGCTAAAGACAGATGCAACAATACAGTAAGTTAAAAACAGATTCTTTTTAGTTTTTTTTAAAACTATACATATCAGTCTTGAGTTGAATCAATGATGGCTCAATGGCTTTGGCAAACAGCCAGGTTTTACCTTGGTGCCTAAATGACAAGAGGAGAGCCAGCATGTGTAGTGGTTTCAGCATTGGACTATGACCCCAGAGACCAGAGTTCAATTCCCCACTTGGCCATGGAAATCCACTGAGTGACCTTGGAGTGTCACATACTCTCAGCCCCAGAAAATCCTGTGATAGGTTTGCCTTAGGGTTGCTGTAAAGGTGAAACAGCTGCAAGGCACACAACGACAACAAATGACAGGAGCATTCATGCCAGTAGGGCCTCTAGGGGACACCATTCCACAGTTTACACTCCATTAATTCAGTGGAGAGGAGAAGAGAGGAGAGGGCAGAGTCTTTCCCTTCCCAGGAGGCTCAGGCCATTTCCGCACTAGCCTGTTATAGCGCTATTATTCCACTTTCAACATCCTATGGAATCCTGGGGTTTGCAGTTTAGGGAGGGGCTGACTGGTCCCTCCCTAAACTGCAAACCCCAGGTTTCCATAGGATGTTGAAAGTGGAATAATAGCGCTATAACAGGCTAGTGCGGAAATGGCCTCAGTCAGAAGCAAACTACTCCAGGCTCTTCTAGCTTTTGTGTTCCTTTTTAATAACTTGGGCCGTCCTGAGCACACTGTGATGTTGCTTAGCCACACATGTCCTGGTTTACCTTTTACTTTTTTTTTAATTGTAAGTTTAAAAATATAAAAAAATTCATAGGGTTATGAAATTTCATATGGTTATAAAACAAAATATCATACATGTCCCAGTTTTCATCTGTAAAATATTAGAGGAAATGAAGGTTACTGCCTACAAATTTGGGGAACACACAAGACCAATCACATAGACGGGCACAAAGACAGAGCAGTTCAGACATTAAAAGCAATGTCCATTTAGCTTCATCATGGAAAACAGAATAAATATTAGCCGTTCTTTATAATGCTAATGTCTCACAGCATGAGAGAAGTCACACAGGCCAGTTTATCTCAGTTCACTTTCAGTTCACCGGTCATAAAATTTGTAATTATGGCTTCCTTTTGATCCCTAGGTTGTAAAATGTGACTCACTACCTGTTTACTTGTACCAGCCCTCCAGAAAGTCCTGCAAACCAGTTCTTCTCTGGTTTCTTCAGTTCAAGATTCCTATCGTTCGGCCAAACATCTTCACGCTTCATGTAAACAGCAGGTCACATCAAACTTAGGTCCATTGCAGAAGCACAGTTCAACCTGCTATGGTGAGATAACATGGAAGACAATGAAAGGACCTACTTCTCTTTTGAAGCAATGTTACTTTTTCGGCTTATAGCTCCTAGAATCCTTCAGCCAGCCTGGCCTGTGGCTGCTGGTTCTGTCACCCAAGTGTATGTGCCTTCAAGTTGCCTGTTGATTTAAGGTGATCCCAATAATCTCATGGGGTTTTCTTTGGCAGGGAATACTCAGAAGTGATATGCTATTGGTTTCCTCTATACCCTCTAACATTTCACAGCTAAAAACTGAGGCCATTTCCGCACTAGACTGTTATAGCGCTATTATCCCACTTGCAACATCCTATGGAATCCTGGGCTTTGCAGTTTCGGGAGGGGCCAACTGGCCCCTCCCGAAACTGCAAAGCCCAGGATTCCATAGGATGTTGCAAGTGGGATAATAGGGCTATAACTGTCTGGTGCGGAAATGATCTGAGACACATGTAGCCAAGCAACATCAGAGAGGAATCAAAATAGCAAAGGGTTATGAATGAGGAAGAACACAAAAGCTAGGAGAGGCTGCACCAATTTGCTTTTGCCTGAGCCTACAGGGAAGTGCAAGATTCTGCCCTTTCCTCTTCCTACCCATGCTCAGTTGAACGTAAACTCATTTGTAGTTTGTTTGTAGCAATGGAAGCAAGCTGAGAGCAAAGAGAGGAATGAAGGAAGGAGAGAGAAACTGGACATTTTAAAAGCATTTGAAAACGTGGGAAGACTGAGGATTAACCAGGACTGTCCCTGCCACATCAGAACCGCTGGAGGGCACGGTCGCTGTGTCTAGCAACCGAGGAAGCTTTAAGCATATTTGCTGGTGTTTGTTTCTCATCTTCCTTGCCATTTTATTTTAACAGTGAGAAAAGCGTATCGGGTAACCATCCAAAAGGAACTGTGCTGGTATATACGTACAATTTCATTGTCCAGCTTGGGGTTTCTCCACCTTAAATTTTGTTTCCCAAGAAGCCAGAGTCAGCATTTTCATGGATTCTAGGAGATGCAGTCCAACAATACCAGGGGAGCTACTGGTCTAGACAATGGATTTAGAGAACACATGATCCATCCAGATGTTGTTGGGGTTGCAATTCCTATGAGTCTCTGCCCGTATAGCCAATGGTGAGGGACAATGGGAGTTGTAATTCAGTTACCTCTAGACAACAGCAGGTTCTCGTTCTCTGGTCTGCAGAGCAGCTCTTCCCAGTTACTCTATACTTTCAACTGTGGAATAAGAGAGAGAGACTGTGTGTGTGTGTGTGAGAGAGAGAGAGAGAGAGAGAGAGAGACCCCTGGGAAACAGTGGATAACCTTTCGCAGAACCGTGCTGGGCCAATAGAATACCCTCCACCCCAAAACCTATGCAAGAGTTGTTGATCTTTCTAACTGAGGCATTTTCCTATATGGAAATATAATGATGAACAGAGTTTGTTTTAGGTTTAGAAACTGGCCCTATCACTAGGCAGAGGGAGGCAGCCACCTGCAGTAGCAATACTATGTACACCAGATGCCTGTCTTGCATTCAACCCACCAGTCTGCTGCTTTCGCCTACAGTACAGAAAGCTGGCAGTCAGCTGTGCCAAGCTAAGAGATACTAGGAGATACTCTGTAGCACTAAGTACAGTCGGAATGGGCAACTACGTTTCTCCAGCAAGGCTCCGGAAGCCTTAAAATAAGGGTGTCATCCTCCCTGTTTTGTTGTTCTGCAGCTCCCAGCGTGCTTCACCATTGGCTGTGCTGGCCATATGGCTGATGGGAATTGTAGTCCCAAAACAACAGGAGAGCTAGGTGATTCCCCTCCTGGCTTGGGCTCTAGATCAAAGGTGCATAATACATAATACATATAATACCTCCTATCATAGGGCATGGTTTCCAGGCCTTCTATCATTTTGGTCACCCTCCTCTGGACACCTTCCATCTTGTCAATATCCTTCTTAAACTGTGGTGCCCAGAACTGGACATCGTATTCCAGGTGGGGTCTGACCTAAGCAGAATAGGGTGGTACTATCACTCTAAAAAGGCACTGGCAAACTTACTTGGAATAAATCTTACTATGATAGGGTCACCACAAGTCAGGGTCTCTTTGAAGGCACACAACAACAACAACAATGCTATTCTAGGAGTGGTGGCATAGAAATGAAATAAACAAATAAACTATAAATAAAGCCCAACAGGTAGCAAGCTGAAAAATCTTCATGAAGGTAGCCATTTTGAACTTTGCAGCTTTAGTGAGACTACCAGGTTGGTCCCATGCATATTTATTCAGTTATTCAACTAACAGCCAGATTTTTGATGCTAATAAAAACATTGGGAGATCTAGGAAATGACTGCAGAAGAAAAGGAAGCAAGGTATATTTTTGCCTCCTGTGCTGGGCCCCTAACAACTGAGAGGCCTGGAACAACTGTACTAGCAGGTAATCTGGCCCTGATTGCGGAAGAAACAACAGAGGTCTCGTGACCCCTAAAACACTAGCAGGTTTTATTGGGCATATGCTTTCATTGCTTTGACTGACTGATTGACTGCATTTAGATGCCACCTTTCTTCCCACTTCTGGTGGGGCCCAAGGTGGCTCACAAACCATAACAACAAAATGAGTGAAAAACATAGCAATGAAACCAAAACATAATTTAAGATCCTAGATTAATCAGTGTAATTCAAAAATATTCAAAAGTTAAACCCAAAGTGTCCACCCCCCCCCCCCATAAGAAGGCTATCTGCAAGCAATTAGGCATTAAAAGCCTACTTTAAAAAGGTGGTATTTGCCTGCTGCAAAAGGACAGGAGGGATGGGGCCAGCCTTGCTTCCTGCAGAAGCGGAATTCTGCAGGGTTGGAGCAGCCACTGAGAAGACTCTCTCCTGTGTCCTCACCAAACAGACATCTGATGGCGGTAGGATGGGATCAAGAGACAAGCCATTTCCGCACTAGGCTGTTACAGCGCTATGATTCCACTTTCAACATCCTGTGGAATCCTGGGGTTTGCAGTTTCGGGAGGGGCCAGTCAGCCCCTCCCAAAACTGCAAACCCCAGGATTCCACAGGATATTGAAAGTGGAATCATAGTGCTATAACAGCCTGGTGTGGAAATGGCCACAGTCTTCCCCTGATGATCTTGAGAGTCTGGCAGTTTTGTATAGGGAGATACAGTCTTTCAAAGCGTTTAGACATAGCCCCATCTGCTGAAGTGGCCTTAAATCCACAAAAGCTTATGCCCAATAAAACATGCTGATCTTTAAGGTGCTGTAAGACTGCGTGCGTTTTTTTCTGCTGCAGCCAAGATGCGGCAGCCAAGAAAGCCAACGCGATTCTTGGTTGCATTGAGTATGGTGTCTAGATCAAGGGAGGTAATATGTCCATTCTGTTCTGCTTTGGTTAGACCTCATCTGGAATACTGTGTCCAGTTCTGGGCACCTCAACTGAAGATAGATATCAACAAGCTGGAGTGGGTCCGGAGGAGGGCAACCAAAATGGTGAAGGGTCTGGAAGCCATGCCCTATGAGGAGCACCTTAGGGAGCTGGGTATGTTTAGTCTGCAGAAGAGAAGGTTAAGAGGGGACATGATCACCATGTTTAAATATTTGAAGGGATGTCATGTTGAGGAGGGAGCGGGCTTGTTTTCTGCTGCTCCAGAGACTAGGACAAGGAGCAATGGATTCAAGCTGCAAGAAATGAGATTCCACTTAAACCTCAGGAAGAGCTTCCTGACAGTCAGAGTTGTCCAGCAGTGGAATATGCTGCCTCAGAGTGTGGTGGAGTCTCCTTCTTTGGAGGTTTTTAAGCAGAGGCTGGGTGGCCATCTGTTGGGAGTGCTTTAATGTGGGTTCCTGCCCCTGAGGTCTATGATTCTATGATCTGCTCTTTTGCTCCTAGTGCCATTTCAGCAGCAAGGCAATCGTGCTGTGCAGGGACAAAAGTCTCATGCTAATGGCACCGTCACAACGCCCTTTGCCCGATACCAGGAACAACCTGAGCTGGGGTAGGACTTATCAGACAGCACCCTCCTGGCACACTGCACTTTCCACCTGCAGGAGAGAAAGGTGAGTTCTTGAACAACGGGGCACAAATAGCACAGCTTGCCGAACACATCAGGGTAAGGAAAGACCTTTTATTACCTCGCTCCAAAGAACAGATACTGGGCCCATAATTCCTGAGGACATTCTGTCTAAGAGGTTTGCAAGAAACTCCAGATTTTGTAAGTTCCCAAATGGTAAATGGTAGCCAAACTTTTGCCAGTTCCCATGTTCAGAGGCAACCAGGTCTGTCCAGACTTGAGGGCATTCCGCTTACAGGGTGACAGCCACTCAGCCCTGAAGATGTGGCTGGATTGCACTTCCCAGTATTCTTAACCACTGACTATATTAGCTAAGGGCTGCTGAGAGTTGCAGTCCTACAAAAACTGGAGGGCCACCGATCTCCTAGATTGGGGTGGCTAATGCTAGGCCCTCCAGATGTGTGTGAACTGCATCTCCCAGCATCCCTCACCATTGGCTATAGTGCATAGGCTCAATGGGAGTTGCACTCTGACCACCAACAGAAGGCAACAGATTCCCCAACCTCTGCCCTAGATGATAGGAGGGAAGGGAGCCTTTTGCTTTAATTACTGGCAGGAGCTCCAGCTTGGCTGGCTGGCTGCTGAAGAAGGAAGGTGTGGCTGGGAAAGTTTATAAGTATACCTTGAGCAGAAGTCTCTTTTTTTTTCCCCCCTCTTGCCTTTCATTCCAACAGCACAGAGCAAAGCAGGGACTTTCTAGAGAAGAGAGATGATACCTCCTACACTGACTAGAGTTTTGAAAATTTCTTCTCCACAGGCCTAGCCAAGGAATCCACAGAGCTGGGCACTTTCTAACTCACTAGCCTGTACCTTCCTTCCAAAAGGAAAAGGAGGAAGAAAGGGGGGGGGGGGGAGAGAAAGAAAAGAAAGGAAAATTATCACTCCAGGCTCAATGCAGCCCATCCTGTCACCATGGGAGACTAGAATTCAGGGATCTGGCACCCTCCCTGCGTTTGGCTCCATCCCATTGGACCCGGGACTGCTGGCTCCCAAGGCTTTTCTTGATGGTCCCCCTGTGTTTTTCCACCCTCTTTAGGTCTCCTGCCACCATGTCGCTTTGGGTTCTGCTTCCTGTGCTACTGGCTGCAGGCGGTATCATTGGCTTCTGGGCTGTGTGAGTAATGACTCTATGGAACTGAGAGGGGGGCATGGTTGCAAGGGGATGAAGGTGGGAGGGTTAGTTATGGCTCAAGACCGGCTGAGTTGGAGGAGATCTGGTTGGGGGATAAGGATGGAGAGGGGCTCGGAGCCCTTGCTTTGCATGCTGAAGGTCATAAGTACAATTCCTGGCACTTCCCACTAAAAAAAAGAAAGAAAAGAAAAGAAACAGGTGAGAGGAACAGCCTTTCTTACCCAATCCCTGAGAGAACTCAGGCCATTTCCACATTAGACTATTATAGTGCTGTTATTCCACTTTCAACATCCTATGGAATCCTGGGGTTTGCAGTTTAGAGAGGGGCCTTTGAGGTGGGGTTGAGGTCTAGTCAGCAGCCTGTCCCCACTATGTATAGAAGGAGCTTTCTAAAACTTTTCCGAAAAGCAGAAGGCAAGAGTCATGCCCAGAGTGCAGGATGCGTATGTCAGAGGGGAACAGAAAATGTGTTAGGTGATGGGCTTGAGGAGAAAGGATCCTTCCTTCTAAACTCTTGAAGCTTCAATAATGAGGAATAAGAAGGATCCTATTCCCCACTTCTGAAAAAGCTCCAGCTTTGCAAATGGGAAGTAAGAAGGATCCTGTTTCCTACTTCCGAAGCTGCAGATGGCAAAATCACAAAAGTAGAGGACCAACTCTACTTAGACTGTTAAAACTGACTTTTGACTCTGTCCAGAAATTCTGGAATACAGGTTGGGGTATAAAGTTGGCTCCTATACTTCAGACATGACTTGAGATTTGACTTGAAAGTATCTCGCAAGGACTTGAGGCTCGACTTGAGACTTGAAGGGAGTGGAATTGCTCTTGCTGTCCTCTGAGGGTGGGAGAGTGTGACTTGGCTGAGGTCACCCTAACAGGAGGGTGGGTGGGTGGCCCTCTGGATGCTGTTGCACTACGACTCTGATCAACCCTAGCCAGCATGGCCAATAGAAACTGCAGTATGGCAACATTTGGAGAGGCACAAGCCGCGCATCCCTCATTTAGCATCATTCAAGGACAAAGCTGTGTTAGGCTGTATCAGCATAAGAAGATATAAAAAAATCCTGTAGAGAAACTCATTCTAGTGTAAACTTTCATGGACTCTAGTCCACTTTATCAAATACAAGATGCAAGGTATCTGATGGAGTGGAGTCCACGAAAGCTTATGCTAGAAATTTCTTTCTTTCTCTTACTCTGAGAGGTGTTATGGGAATTGCTTTGTCTCGTGTAACAGCAGTTTGATCTGCAGGTGAATTGTATTTAACTATTTAGGAAGAGCTTGGCTACTGATAACTGGTTGTTGTTGTAGTTGAGTACATTCAAATCATTTCCAACATATGGCAAACCCTATCACAGGATTTTCTGGGACTGAAAATGCGTGATGCACCGAGTCACCTAGTGGGTTCTCATAGCTGAGCAGGGATTTGAACTCTGGTCTGCAGGGTCCTAGTCCAGCACTCAAACTGCTATGCTGGATCTCTGGTTACAGAGCCTTAGCTGAAGTACACTAGGCTTGCCCTGCATTCCTTGATCTGTTGGCAACTCTGTCTTTTAAGGGAGGGAGGGAGGGAGGGCAGGAAAACTTCAAGTCCCCAAGTCTCTTTGCAAGGAAACTGACTCTGGAAATCAGCTTGATACTGAGGTTGGGGGGAATGTAAATGTAGTGTGTAACATATTATGTGAAGCTGTCAGAATTAATGCACTTTGGTTTGGCAACCCTAGATGTCTCACATGCTGGATTCTTGTTTCCTCAGGTTTGCCATGGCTGTTGCAAATGGTTCCATAAACATCACAGAAGGATTTCCATATATCAGGTACAGCTTGAATAGGTTTCCAAAAAAGACCTGAGGCATATGAATATGGTTGCATGCACATGTGTTTGCATGCCCACGCATACACAACTTTGAAAAACAAAAAAACCCATCTGACTCTGATCCTTACTCAGGGTTATCTTCAAGGGCTATGCTTTAACTTCCTTTGCTTCAAGAAATCAGCTTGTCTTCTGTGAGGATCATAGGCCATTTCTGCACTAGACTGTTATAGTGCTATTATTCCACTTTCAACATCCTATGGAATTCTGGGGTTTGCAGGATTTGCAGCCTCAAAGGCCCCTCCCTAAACTGCAAACTCCAGGACTCCATAGAATGTTGAAAGTGGAATAATAGCACTATAACAGTCTAGTGTGGAAATGGCCATAGTCTTTTTGATGATTGCCCCAGTCTTACAGAATAGGCTCTACTAGCAGGATTGCTTATGTTTCTACTTCTTGTATTTTAATATTTAGGTTAAGCAGCCTATCTCTTTCCAAAGACCATTTGACAGTTTGCAGAAGGGACGTGGTATCTAATGTGGTAGAGTCTATAAGGCTTAACTTGATGTGTAGACAGCCTTCCAAATGAATTGGGGCCACTCTGTTAGCTACGCTAATAATTGCTAATGATTTCTGGCCATCTAGACAGGGCCTACTGACACTGTGGCCCACCTTTGAACTACTTTAAAACACATTCAGGGAGAGCTGTGTTGGGCATAAGGCAAAAACCAGCACATTTTGGATGATGTATTTTGTGCTTTTTAGTTGGCCCAAGGCAAGTATCACTGTTTTGTGGATTTTGGAATTTGCTGTCTTATGAATCACTTTGCTTGCTAAGGAGAAAAAGAAAACAAATATGTGCGTATGTGTGTGTTCGCGCATGCACACGTATACATTTTTAATACATGCATGCATGCATATGCATATTAAAAATGTTGCCTTGAGCAAATTGGGATTAATATGTTTAAAAACAGTTATGCTTTAAACAAAATGCATTTCAAGCGGGCTTCCTTCCTGGGGGGATAATTCCACACAAAAACAAGCCAGATGGTTACGGAGGGGAAAACCAATTTGCCAGCTGTCCCACTGATCTCAAAGGGGCCAACCAGCAAGGGAGCCAAAAGGAAGATGACAACAGGCTGACAGATAGGTAGAAGCTGGAGAAGATGGGATGGATGGGGAGAGAAAAAGCCTGAGAAAGGGGATGTGGCTGGACCCTGTTCACACCATACAGTTATGGCACTATATTCCACTTTAACTGACATGATACTGTCCTATGGAATCCTGGGATTTGAAGTTTAGGGACAGGCATTTAGAATTATCAGCCAGAGGCTCTGGGGCCTCCTCAAACTACAAACTCCAGAATTCCATAGGATTTTGCTATGGCAGTAAAAGTGGAATATAGCACTGTAATTTATTGGTGTGAGTGGGTCCCAAGTCCCTGAATGAACCTCTTGGCAGTAGACTTGAGTCTTTTCAGAACGAGGCACGTGTTCACTCAAACATATATTCACAGGCCTTTTCTCAATCTCCTACCACCTGGTGGTAGAACTGCTGCAAACCCGCTTTAAGCCAGAGTTCCAAGCCCATTATGGATCCTCACCCTGCCAGTAGAAAATGAATGGATCCCTTCAGCCTTCCTAAACCCAGCCCCTGCCAGAGGTATTGAACTACAGCATGCTGGCTGGGGGTATTGAGAGTTTTGGTGCCATTGAAGCTGAGGATGGTGAAGGCTGGTTGTTGTTGCTTGGTGCCTTCAAGTCAATGCTGAATTAGGCCGACCCTCTGATTCACTTTTCTTGGCAAGATATATTCAAAGGAGTTTGCCATGGTCCAGAATCACCTAGCGGTGTTTCCCAAGCTTTTTTCACTTGTGTATTCCTTGGCAGCTCATTTCCATAAATTGTGCCCAACCACTACCTCCATGTCCTTTCATTAAGAGGGAAAAAGCCCCACCAGAAAGCTTCTGTGAGCTCTGAGATGTCCTCAATCCATGGAAGGGAAAGGCACGTGTCAGATCATTCACCTTGCCTGGACCTCTCCATCCCATTGTGCCTGCTGCCCACCTACCTGTTCTTTTCAGTTGTCAGGTGCTGCTCATCCCTCGCTCAGAAGGATTTGGGATATCTCCACCTGGCCTGCTCTTTGTGGAGAAGGACACAAGGAACAGGGAGAGAAGGACATGTGCATGTAAAGGCTTGAGAAGCCACCTAGTGTGGGTGGGCCATGGCAACTCAAATAGAAGGCTGTGTCTGCATGTGCATGTGAGATCTTTAAATAAAATCGTGGGCCAATGGCAGTCAGAAGTTCAGCTTGTGTGCCACTCTTCTCTTTATCTCTATGGCCATTTCCACGCTACACTGT
This sequence comes from Cyclura pinguis, assembly GCA_030412105.1. Lineage (NCBI taxonomy): Eukaryota > Metazoa > Chordata > Lepidosauria > Squamata > Iguanidae > Cyclura > Cyclura pinguis. The sequence continues at coordinate 16,238,829 of CM059604.1, forward strand.
CATAATGCTATTATTCCACTTTCAACAGGTTGTGGAATTCTGGGGTTTGCAGTTTAGGGAGGGGGCTTTGGCCTCAGTAAACTACAAACCCCAGAATTCCACAGGATATTGAATGTGGAATCATAGCACTGTAACAGTGTAGTGTGGAAATGCCTTTAGTCCAGCACTCAAGGCACTACACTGTGCTGAGCCAGTTTTGATGCAGGGATGTTGCTGAGGTGGGTGTGCAAAATCAGGGCACTGATCCCTTCCAAGAATGAGCACTCATTCACTCCCCCATTTCTAGCACTGCAGTAACCTGAAAGTTCACTTGTGCATTTAGAAAGTTTAGGCATCTAAAGAAAAGTGGGCAGGCAGAGCTACCAAGGGAATGCAAACAGTGCAGATAAGAACGCTGGGTGGGAATGTTTTTCAGTATCTTACTCTTTGCAATGCTAGAAATTTGGGGCCTGAAGGAGAATTTCATTTGGGAAGGGAAGAAGTCTCATTTCAAGAGGTGGTGCCCTCATTTTGTTCCCAGGGGCAGAGCGGCAGCTGGAGGGGCTAGCTGCAGAAAGACTCAAGACCTATGAAATATCCCATTTTGTCTCTCCTCAGCACTTGTGGCGCTTACCCACCCCAGAGCTGCCTATTTGGTCAAGTTCTTAATCTAGAAGCATTTCTGGGTAAGCCTGAAATCATTTTCCTTCTCTTACCAAAAGCCCCTCCTCTGGCCCTACTGACAAGGGAATTGGCCTGAACTTTTCAGTCCTGGTGAAATCGAGAAACTGGCTTTGTGAGACTGCCCTGTTCCCAGTGGTGTGCTAGTGTGACTTTCATTTCTGACGGGAGATGGGGCAAGTTTAACATATAGTGGTTGGAATTCTATTAGGAACATACCCATGCATAAATGTCCCTTATGCATGTGGATGGCCTTTTTCATGTGTTATGGGGAGGTATTCCCTCCCTCCTTTCACAGTGACCAGAGCCTTCCCCCGATTTAGGCTGTTTCTGCACCTTACCAGTTCCCATTGTGGTCCCAGTGTCATCCTGGCAGTGCCTTTGCGAGGATGGAAGCGCGACACAAATGCTCCCCTCTGCATCTGGCTGGCTCCATGCGGAAGGCAGCATGAGTGATACACACCTTCCTTCCCCATTGCACTTCTGCCCCTTCGACATGGCCAGCGGTGATGGGAGTGTTGCGTGATCGTGGGCGCTTAACGGATTTTTTTTCCCATTGAGTGAATATTCTGTGATTGCAACATGTGGGGACAGGTTGGCAGTGGGACTGCAACGACATCATGTGAAAGCATGACTTGCGGACCACTACCATCACTTCCCCATCCCAGGATGGCAATACCATGAGGAAATGGCCTTACTGTTAAATCCCCTGAAGCTGTCTCAGACTGCCATTCCATGCTCTGTGGCAAGCAGGCAGGCTCGGAAAAGTGTCTGGCTACATCATTGTAGCCAGAGGTAAGACGATGATGGGGTCTCAGCACTGCTGTAACCATTGTATGTCTGGCTATGACAACATAGCGAGATGCTTCTTTGAGCCGGCCTGCCACAAAACATGAAATGGCCATGCAAGGTGGCTGCAGGAGTTTTACAATAAGTGAGGGAATATATGGCTCATTATAACTTAGGTCTGCTTGTAGATTTATACAAGGGGATATAGAACTGAGGCCTATATCTCCAGTACCAATGCCTATCTAAAGCTTGGAACTTAGATTGAACAATTAATTTGTTTTTTTTCTAATTGCCAGTAAGATCCAAAAATTAATTATCATTTCCATTAGTAGTGAAGATTATTCATTTGTTCTGTGAATATTCAGTTTTTAAAGAAACCGCAGGCTGTCAGCCAACCAAGGTTCGTCTCCAATGCACAACGTTCCAGTCTTGGAAGCCAGAGTTAATTTTGGGGCAAAATCTTTCCAGACTTTATGTAACTCTCTATCTCCAGTTTCCAGTTCATTCACTGGAGATAAAGAACTAGATAACAAAATCAAAACTCACTGTCCATTACACCCAAACTGTAATGAGTATTGGACTTCTTAGAAGAAGGATGTGAAGTCATTTTCCCCCTGTTACTTTAAAGAAAATATATTTAATGTAACAGAGTATTTGTAATATATGAGCCGATTTGACCCCTCCCAACTCACCTAAGAGGTCAGGCAGCCACACTAACCTGTGGAATTGTGAGGTGCTGGAGAGAAAAGCCCTGAAAGATCATGTATCCAGCTCCCCACCCAGTCAGCAAGGAAAAGTGTAAAAAGTTCACACTGTGTTTCACAGGCAGGAGGGGGCTGGAAGTGTTGTCATCCAGGGCCCTGTCTCCAGCACCTCAGAATTCCTTCAATCAATGTGGTTGTCTGGATTCTGCTGTGAGTTTGCAGAAATGGAGGGGAGGTTGTCTTTTGCAGTCATGGCAACTGTGCCACCAGTACAAATCTGAACTGCAATATTTACAAGCTCCTAAGTCTGGCTGATGACATCATAAATATTATTTCCAATCTTTGTACATGGGACATGGTTTCAGATAGTGACAATAATCCTGGAGAGAAGTGACTAGCGGGGTGCCACAGGGTTCTGTCCTGGGCCCAGTGCTGTTCAATATTTTCATCAATGACTTGGATGAAGGAATAGAGGGCATGCTCATCAAATTTGCAGATGACACCAAATTGGGAGGGGTTGCTAATACGCCAGAGGACAGGATCAAAATTCAAAATGACCTGGACAGATTGGAGAGCTGGGCCAAGGCTAACAAAATGAAATTCAACAGAGAGAAGTGTAAGGTCCTACACTTAGGTAGAAAAAATGGAATGCAGAAATATAGGATGGGGGACACGTGGCTGGATGGCAGTACGTGTGAAAGGGATGTAGGAGTCTTAATAGACCACAAGCTGAACATCAGTCAGCAATGTGATGTGGCAGCCAAGAAAGCCAATGCAATTCTCGGCTGCATCAATAGGAGTATGGTGTCTAGATCAAGGGAGGTACTGGTACCACTCTACTCTGCTTTGGTTAGACCTCATCTTGAATACTGTGTCCAGTTCTGGGCACCCCAATTCAAGAAGGACATGGTCAAGCTGGAGCAGGTCCAGAGGAGGGCAACCAAAATGGTGAAGGGCCTGGAAGCCATGCCCTATGAGGATAGACTTAGAGAGCTGGGTATGTTCAGTCTGCAGAAGAGAAGGTTAAGAGGGGACATGATAGCTCTGTTTAAATATTTGAAGGGATGCCATGTAGAAGAGGGAGAGGGCTTGTTTTCTGCCGCTCCAGAGACCAGGACAAGGAGCAATGGATTCAAGCTGCAGGAAAGGAGATTCCACCTGAACCTCAGGAAGAACTTCCTGGCGGTCAGGGCTGTCCGGCAGTGGAATCTGCTGCCTCGGAGTGTGGTGGAGTCTCCTTCTTTGGAGGTTTTTAAGCAGAGGCTGGATGGCCATCTGTCGGGAGTGCTTTGAGAGTGTTCCTGCATGGCAGGGGGTTGGACTGGATGGCCCGTGTGGTCTCTTCCAACTCTACATTTCTATGATTCTATGATTCTATGAATAAGTGATTTGGGAGTTAATTTTTTAAAAAATAAAATGCTTGAGTTTCTTAGGATACCAAATTCTATGTCCAAGGCCCAGTCTTTGCTATCATGACAGCCTCTTAGAATCATAGACTTGGAGGAGACCACAAGGGCAATCAAGTCCAACCCACTGCCATGCAGAAATACACCATCAACGCATTCCTGACAGATGGCCATCCAGTCTCTGTTTAAAAACCTCCAAGGGAGACTCCAGCACACTCCAAAGTAGCATATTCCAGAAAGTTCTTCCTCATATTTAGATGGAATCTCTTTTCCTGCAGTTTGAAGCCATTGCTTCAGGTCCTAGTCTCTGGAGCAGCAGAAAACAGGCTTGCTCCACGTCCATATGACATCCCTTCAAATATTTAAACATAGCTATCATGCCACCTCTTAATCTTCTCTTCTCCAGATGAAACTATACCTAGCTTCCTAAAGCTGGTCATCATAGGGCATGGTTTCCAGGCCTTCTACCGTTTTGGTTACCTATATTATTTCCCCGTAAAACAAATACTGTTTGGTTTAACCTTCATGGACAGTGCGGGAGGGGCAGATGAAGATAAAGAAGTTGCCGTATCCTTAAGAAACAGGAGATAGATATAGGTGTCAGTGGCAGTGAGTGGGGAGACAGATGAGTAAACACTAAATGTACCAAGCTCAGTGATTTATGGATTAAAGTCAGTATGATGTCTCTTCTAGGTGTAATCATCTGCTTTCTAAAGTACCAACAAGTGCGTGATTATGGCTGTCACTCCCGTTTAAATATAATTGGGCTTGTTCTAGGCCTACTCTGTGCCCTTGGAGCATCTTTGGTGGGCAACTTCCAGGTAAGAGATTGGTAGAATTGGAGCTGGGTTATCATAGAATGAAGATATGGGGTGTATCTTAAGTGGGCACAGTGCTCAAATTAGAGTAGGTAGGTAGCAAAAGCTCACCTGTTCCCTTTGTAAGTGCCAGCTTAGCATTAGTATTGAAAAGAGCATGTGTCTCCTTTTACATAAAAATCCCATCCTTGCCTCCACTTGATGGGCTATTTGATCCAAGTGTAATTAAAGATAAAAAGAGAGAGGCAGGAAGGGTGGAACCCAGTGTTGCCCATCAGCTGAAAATTCATTGCATTTTTATTTAAATGACAGTTATTGTTTCTAAATCTGCATCCTTACCTATAATAGGCACACTTCCTGCAATTGTACATTCTCCTTTGTTCTCTTTTTCTTGACAGTGATGCATTCTCTCTTTGGGGACAAGAGGAGAATGGGTGTCTTAGCTGGGGAGACGGGCTTGTGAATTCAATTGATTTGATTTAATTCAATTTCCAGGGAGCCAATGCGATGTAGTGCTTTGAATGTCAGACTAGGATTATGAGAGACCAGGGTTCAAATCGCTGCTCCGCCATGGAGACCCTCTGAGTAACCTTGGGCAAGTCACATTCAGGCAACAAATCTTGACAAGAAAACCCTATGACAGGGCCACTGTAAGTGGGACTTGACTGAAGGGTACCTAACAGCAGCAACAACTAGACATCTTTGCAAGACCTGAGCAGGGCAGTTGATGACTGGGACTCCTCCTGTGAATGACTTCTGTGGTTCACAGGGCCATAGGTTGGAGGTGACTTGACAACAAATAACGTATTTCCTGTATTTCTACAAGCTCAATAATTTGGGCACTGAATAGTGTTGGTTGGGAAAATGTTTCAGTGCCATAATGTGGTTTCTTCCTTCTCTCCCCCCGACCTCGCACAGCAATACAACCAGATGGAAACCCATTTGTTAGGGGCCTTCCTAGCTTTTGTGGGGGGACTCCTTTATTTCTGGGTCCAGACTTTTCTGACCGACCGAGTAAAACCAAGACATGGAGGGCCATGGATTGCATCTCTCCGGTTCTCCCTCAGCTTTTGTGGCTCTGCCTTCTTTGTTGCCAGTATCCTCAATGTGACATCTATAGAGATAAGAAAAGTAGAGGGAAAGAAGCATGTACAAACTGTTGGCCAGGATTTATCTGCGGCATTAGCAGGATAGAGATCAAGGTGAGTGGTCAGCAATGCATTGGGAGGGGTGTTGAAGCACATGGAATCAGTGAAATTTTGACCACTGAAGTGGTGCAAGGCAGGTCTATTCAAAGCGTTGCTCCATAGACCTGAACCATGGGCTGCCAGTCCCTGTGGAGTTTCTAGGAGAGAAGAACAATTATAGCAAGTGGGAAACAATACAGTACCAGGTCCTGGCACACTGGCAAAAAGTTGTTGACTCTCTGAATCAGATAGTTGTAGGGCAGTGCTACTCAAAATGCAGTCCCTAGACCCATATCAGTCTGTAAGTGATCAGCGGTCACTCCATGGAGATTTTCTGTGAAAGACAGAAACAGTTATAGCCAATGGAAAGAAATTTGGCACCGGTCCCTGGGGAATTAGTGAAAAATGATGACTGGTTTCCTTACATCAGATAGCTTGAAAAGCAGGGAACTGAGAAAATAAATAAATTCTTTGGATTCGGCATCAAACAGTTTCAAATAATTTAATATTCTTGGGGAGCATGGGCAATCCAGGTGTGGGAAGATGGTGTTGAGGTTGTCTTAATTTGGCACCCAGAATGCCTCCTGTTATGTTGTGGGGGAAGTATTTGACCTGTTATTTATCCATCCGCATGTCTGTGGGCAAATTAGGATGAGGAGGCCTATTTGATGGCATATTTCCCAAGACCTGCCCCTCCGCAAAGCCCTTGAGCTAACACTGGCCACTTCCCAGCCCTATCCAAACCTATTTCGGAATTGAAAAGCACTGGCTGGTCCGGTCCTTCTCCTTGACTCTTTAACCCCAGCGGTCGCATTGTTTTGTTTGGATCTACATTCTGAGGCGGCCTACTGTGAATGGGCTCTAGCCATGGACCTCTTCCTGCTCTTCGGCCTCTTTGCTGTGGATTTCTGGCACATAGGAACCTGCTCAGTCCACGTGCATCATCAACGGGCAGACCAAGAAACCACAGACACCCAGGTCTCAACACAGACTCTGTCGCTCTGATAACTCTATGGGAAGAAATGCTCTCTGTGAATCCATCCCACATTGATGAATCTCCGGGCTAACTTTTCGACTGGGGAAAAAAAGCCATGCCTCCTTTCCTTTGACTTTTCATTGACATACAAAGTAATTCTGGCCTTCTGTTATGAGTGGGAAAGAATCTAAAATGAAGCAGGCAGCTTAGCTGTGTCTTCCTGCCATTCTCAAAAGTCGCTCCAACTACAACTCCTCATATCAGACCAGGTTAGTTCTGCCAAGGAGCAGAAATACACCCAGCTGCCATTGGCAAGATTCAGCTGTGTCTTTCCATTGACCATTTAGTGCTGGGCATTTGCCTTCCCTCTAAGAAGGAACCACCAGCTGTCCTCTGTGAGCCAGGTTGTTGTTGTTTTTTAACGTCCATTTTATTTTTTGTTGATGTCAGCAAAGTAGCACCACTCCTGTCCCAAATTCTGTGTTTCACTCCCCTTAGCTGTGCTGTAGAAGCCCAGTGTGGCAGAATGATAGTGGTTACAACTTCTCCTTGTGTGACCCAATCAGCTGTAGACAAACTCAGCTGAAGGGACCAGCCTTTGGGTGTGTGTGTCTGTGTGTGGGTGTGTGAACCTCATGGGGAGGCCAAAGAATTCTTTGCAGTTCATGTGAGATATGTTGGGGTTACTCCATCTAGTACTTGGATCCACAACACGGTCGTATAGGTGGAAGAGGAGTGGGACAAAAATTATTTTTTCCGCAGCCTGATTTATGTTCAATGGATCTTGATGCCACAGTTATCTGGCCAACTGTGCAGGTCAGTTCACATATTCTTTATACCAGTTTATCACAGGAACCTAAGACAGTGATTGTGTCTTCCTACCTACCTCTCTGAACACCCACAAACATGCACTGTTATCTGTTGAAGTTGCTGCGTGGAAGTAATGATCATGTTGTGCCATGAAATCTAGACTCTTAAAAACAAATGTACACACATCCTCTCTCACTTGTGTATCCCCACTCACTCTTATGTCGATGGAGCCGTTCCTCTCCTCCCCTCCACACCCTGGCAGGGCCAGGTCAACAACTCTTGTGTTTGGTTTAAAAGTAGATCCATACTCTTCCCTATTCTGTACAAAAGACAGAGGAGTTTAATTATCCCATTATAGGGATGAACACTGTATTCAGAGTCTCGCCTCCTTTTTAATGTATTATCTTATGGGCTTTCTCAGACTGTCTTCTTCTACAAGCATGAAAAAATTGGCTCCTCCCTGCCAACCTCAGATTTTAACTACTTATACTAATAGGATTTTTTTTCCTTGTCCAATTTCATTTGTTTTGTGGGAGGAGCATTAATAAACTGAAGGTCTTAGACTGCTGTCTTGTCCATAGAGGAGCATGTTTTGTTGTCCCCAAACCACAGAAGATACAGTAGAGTTAAAGTCATTGCAATCTTTGATGCAGCATGAATACCATCCACACCTATGGTTATTCGTTTGCAGGCTGTGCTGAAAGAAAGAGGACATGTCTTTCGAAGAGAGTGGGATGAAAGAGCTAAAATCAGTTGCCACATTCTCTGACAAGATTTGTAGGAAAAAAACAGAGGAATCTGGGTCTGAGAAAGGAAATAATTCCACATGGGATCTGATTAGGAGAGAGCAAAGTGGAATCCTGTGTCCAGGTGCAAGACTGGGAAATATATAAAAGTCTTGACATCTCCACTTTCCACTGGAGAGCAGGCAGCAAGGACAATTAAACAGAGTAGGCCCCAAGTTAAAGCATGTTGGGCAAGTGCAACTCATGCCCTCTTAACTGAAAAGATTTCTTATGTATGGTCTCTGACATAACATAAACATATTTCTCATCACCTTTCTCTTTCATCAGTTTGTTCTAGTGTGCACATTCTTCTGTTTCCAATCTGTTTCTTATCCATGAAGGTCCACTTATGCTTGTTAGTAACTCATTCCATGTACATGCACACAGAGTGCCCAAGTTCTGTATGTTGATCTAACTGCCCTAATTGCATGTTCAGTCAAATGCACAAACTCAGCTCTCACCATGGATACTTGTACATGCATGGAGCTCTCAAAGCTCATTCTGTATAGTTTGTGTCGTAACTCTGTCACATCTCTTTTTTGCAATTGCTTTCTATGTCCCTTCTCATGTTGGCATTGCCCTTTCTTAGGACCCTTTGGATAGAATGGCACCAGAGCATTTGCCTTATCCCATGGTCCCTCCATCTGGATGTTATTGGAACACTGGAAAAAGAAGTCACAGCGAACCAGTTCCTGCAATATTATAGTAATGCACAGATCAGGTTTCTCTCTATCCCTTCCATGGTTATACGCACCAGCCCAACAGCAACACAAGTTCATACATACTGAGCACCAACTACTCAGTTCTTACCATACCTGCATGGCATCTTGTTCTCTGTCACACCACGCACCTACACTACCTGCCACCCATACTTTTGTCTATAAAATGTCCAGTTTTATTCGCGCACCTCTCTCTGTTCTCATTTGTGCACTGTCCATTTCAGACCTTTAGATATCCACACAACCACGAACCCACGCACAAGCATACTGCAAACTTAATTTCCACAAGCTACCATCTCTTTTACACATCCAAGCATTCCCATACAAGTGCAGAAATAACCCTACAGGCATAGCCAATGTAACCAAAGGGTTCAGTCACCTTTTCTTTTGGTGATGGGGTATGTCAGCATTAAGGTAATCTTCCCCACGTGCAACTGCAAATTGTCACCCAGGTGGAATTCATTTAAGTCCTACCCTTATAATGATGGCACCCCCGACCCTGCCAGATCCATTCCCTGAGGTCCCTGCCCAGACACACCAACTGGAAATGAAGACAGCAACGCCCAAGAGCTGAGTAGAAATAACACTTGGTGGAACTCTGCCGCAAGAGAACATTTGAGTGATTGTTTGTATTTTTTTTTCTGAGCAATAATTAGACCCCGGAGATGACAGGACACAGGAGGGGGCTGGACAATCAGATGGAGGGACAGGGAGATGGGCAGAGGGATGTGGTTTGTGTGTGTGTGCATAATAAGGTTGGATTCACAAAAAGGAGAGAGAATAAGACAGACACAAGTCCAGAAAATGGGGTGGAGGGAGGGGTTACATATAGTTATCTCCTGTTCATGTGCACGCCCGCATGCGCCATCGCCATATCTTGTGCCACCCCTCCCAACTGAGAGAAGAGACTAACCCAGAGCAGGACAGAGAGAAGGAGGAGGAATGGGAGAGAGAAGCAGGATTGCTTTGCTGGATTTCACTCACACACACACACCTTACCCCTTTTTGCCATGTTAAAAGCTGGACTCTTGTTCCAACATCTGTTGATATCCATTGCTCTTTAAGTCTGCTGCTGCTTCTAGCTGTATTGCTCTGGCCTCCCCACTCCCTGCAACTTGTTCCTGTGAATGCCATCCAAGGTCCAAAAGGAATCCTGTCCTCAGAACTGTGCCTTTGATGATGTCCAGGTCAAAGTTTAGGCCCCAGATCGCAGGCGTGATATTACTGGGGCTCCTCTGCCTTCTGTCAAGACAAGTCTTTCAAAACGTAGTTGAGCGGTCTCTCATCTCCAACACTCTCTCTCTCTCTCTCTCTCTCTCTCTCTCTCTCTCTCACACACACACACACACACACACACACACACAAATACATGTCAGACTGCCTCGTGCATACGGAAGCAGAATCTTAGGAAAAAGAAGTAGGGATTCGAAAGGGGAGATGAGCCATGTATTCACTGAAGCCCTTCTGACAGAGCTACCAAAATTACAGAGACAGAGCCAATTAGAAGCTAAAGACTGATACTAAAAGGTAAATGGAAATCCTTTGAAATTTTACAAGGCAGTAAAAGAGATTTTGAAAAAAATGCCAAAGATTGCTGGACCTGTAACCATGCTGGCTGTGGAAGACAGGAATTGTAGATCAACACCTCCAAAGCTTGGGGAAGGCTAGAATTGGGTGTTATTTTACTAAAATATTCTCTTGTTTTCTCTTAGAAACAAATGCTTATTTTTTAAAAATCCCTTGAATAAAAAATAATTATTTCCCCTTAATATGAATAAGAGAAATAAGAAATGCCTTTTTAAATTTACTTTTTAGGGAGTTTTCATCTTTTTAAAATTCTACAGTTCAGTTGTGGTGGTGTGTGTGTGTGTGTGTATGTATGTGTTGGGTCAACACATTCCCCCCACAAATGCAGTGCAACAAAATTTGAGACGCTGTACTCCATGCATCAAAAGAAGTGGGCTATTGACAAAAGTTTATGCTAAAATAAACTTCTTAAAGATGCTTTGCTTCCTCCACTTTTTTATATGAAGAGGAGATTTTCTAATGGACAAGGGTATACTATTATTTGAGACTTTTTCCTCCTTGCCCTAAGTTATAATTTCACCATTTTTCTAGTCTTCCAGTGCTATCGAGGACTGTTCTCGCACAGTGTCACCTCTGTAGGTTTTATGAAACAATGTCAGCATGATTTATGTTTACAAATATGATGGATAATTGTGCACGTTCAATTATTAAGAAGAGTGTTTAAGAATACAAGAAGAGGCCTACCTGATCCAGCATTCTGTTCACACAGTGAACAGTTTTCTCATGGAAGTCCACAAACAGGACGTGAGTGCAACAATATCCTCACACTCATACCCCCAGCAACTGATACAGAGGGATGCTGGAGAGAATATATATCCATCATGTCTGGTAGCCACTGATTGTTATTCTCCATGAATATGTTCAATGCCGTCTTAAGCCACCTGAGATGGAGGATCTTAGGACAGACAATTCCAAAGTTTAACTGCACTGTAAATACCTCCTTTTATCTATCCTGTGCTTTCAAGTTGAAATCCAGCTGCTAGCTGCAACTAGAGTAGACCCACTGAATCAGTTGCTCAAGTTTTATGTAAACATAGCCTCCAACTGTCTTTATGTGGTAGGGACAGTCCAAATTAATAATCTATCCTCTCACTTTTCCAGCTGCTTTTAAAACAATCTGGTTTCTCTCTCCTCATCCTTCTTTCCCTGTTTCTTCTCAGGTTACTTCAGTTGCAGCAAATTGAATTCAAAAGTGCAAAAGTAGCTTCTATTCGATTAACTCAGCCGTGGGAGAGGACAGACAGAGGAAGAACCATGCCTTCCCAGTAGTCTCAGACAAAAGCAAACTGCTGTAGCCTCTCCTAGCTTGTCTGTTCTTCTTCATTTAATAACATTCAGTATCTCAATCATACCCTGTTGTTGTCATTTGCCTTCAAGCTGTTTCCAACTTATGGCAACCCTATCATGTTTTAATTTTGGCAACATTTGTTCAGAAGAGGGATTTCCATGGCTGAGCAGGGATTCAAACCCAGGTCACCAGAGTCAAAGTCCAACACTCAGACTACTGTACCACTCTGGCTCCCACTCTGATGTTGCTTGGCCACGAATGTCCCAGTTTTCATCTGTGAAACACTGGAAGGTATGTGTAAACCCCAGTGATTCAGCTGGTCCATACTAGTTGGGATTAGGGACTGGATTTATGGCTAATCATCTGTGCTTCCAGACAGAGGGCTCCTTCTGGTACCAACTCAAAGATGCTGTGGAGCTATACCATCTTTCTTTCCTTCATGAAAGTTCTGTAGAAAGAAATAAGGTAGTCTAAGAAGGGATAAAGAAAGCCAGCATAGTGTAGCGGTTTAACATTGGATTCCAATCCTGGAGACCAGAGTTCAATTCCCCAACTGGCTATGGAAACCCACTTGGTGACTTTGGGTGTCTCTCAGCCCCAGAAAACTCCATGATAAGGTTGCCTTAGGGCTGGCATAAGTCAGAAATGGCTTGAAGGCACACCGGCCCCAACAAACAAACAAAAAAGAAGGGAGAAAACAGGGAAGGTGATGAATTAGTACTCCTAAACCCTTTGACACAGGAGGCAGACAGACTGCAGAGTAAAAGCTGTGTTTTGAAGCAGCCATCCAAACCAATCCAGAACCAAGGCTTCTTTGCATGGGAATGGACAATATAAACTTGTTATTTTGCAAACTCATTTTTTTAACTTGTTGCTCATTCACAGGCAAATGGTTTGCCACCTTCCCGAACCTGCACTGGATCACTTTTATTGTCGCTGCTTTCAAATTATTTTTGGCTTTCAGTATATTTTGCATACCTCGCCTTTTTTTTTTTAGTCAATGTGCAGTATGTCAGCTCTTACTAAATTGCTTTATGTATTCACTGTGTAGTTTAATTTCAATAAATTTATGAGGATTTCCATTTTGTTTCTAACATCACAATTTAGGGCAGAATTTTGCCAACTTTGGATTTTGAGGAGGCAATCATTATAATTCCAGTAAGTAATTTTAACCTCTACTGGCAATAATGCTTTAAAAAATTTTCTCAAAACAGAAAAAAAAGTTAAGAGAATGGAAATTCCTTCATTTCTCTCCCATAACAAAAAAATTTCTGACTAGCTCTGTCTTGCAATTTTAGCTGATGCTGCCATGACATTGTAAATAGGTTGGTACCTTACAGATCACAGAAGGAAAATGAGGAGAAAGTGGATGTCTTGTGGCAAGGACCAAACTGAAATCAGGAGGGAGTCTGTGAAAAGGGCGCACATAAATAAAGACACCCCCGCACCCAAAAGGAATCAGACTAAACCCCCATCCCTCACCGGCTCCTGCCCGGCTTCTCCTCCTCTTCCTCCTCCTCCAGTTTGTTTTTGTTTCTTTTTTTTTTTCAGTCTGCCATTTTTTTCTTTGTTTTTCTTTTCATTTTATGTTCTCCCCCCCCCCCATCTGTTCATTTGTGGATTTGTTTCTGTTTTCTGGTTGTTGTTGTTAACTATTTACAAGTTCACAGTTTGGGGTGCTCCCAAGATGGCAACTTTCTGGCCCTGGGGTGAGACGGGGTTGTTAAAATTCAAACCAATCCCCACCCTCCACCCTGCCCCTTTGCGTCTCCAGCGGGGCCTTTACCCATCCATATGGTTCATTGGCTGCTTCGGTCCATCTGGGGCAGCTGCGCAGCTATTTCCAGGGAGGTGGGGTCGGCTTCCTTCCGCTGCTTTTCCCCCTGGCTGCTCTTCCACTGCCCTGCTGCCCCATACGTCATGGCTGCTGTGGGGACGGGGGTGGTGGTTGCTGGACTTGAGTCCCATTGGACGAGACAAGCTTCTTGTCCTTGGAGCCACGCCGATGGTGTTCGGACGAGATATCGGATTCGGAGCGCCGGGACGGCTGGCAGCTGCGGGTTGGGGTGCCTGGCAAACGGGGCTGCTGCCCATTCTTCTCATCTAGAAGTCAAGAGAAATTCAGATTTTAGGAATGTTTCACAATCAGATGCCCTTTTCCATCCCAGCTCTGGTTCAGAGTGATGGCAAAGAAAGGCTTTTCTTTTGGACTATTACGCCCACTAGGCTTAGTGGCTGGGGGGATTCTGAGAGCTTAGTCTTTAGAATAATACTAGCGTATATGCCCAGCGTTGCCCGGGATTTTATTTTCTCATAGGTAATACTTGTTAGAAAGATTTGAGATCCTGCGTCTCTGATTCCCCAAACTGTCTCGTCCAGTACCTGTTACTTTTCCCCATATTCCCCAATCCAATCTGTATTCAGAGTTATTAACATGCAGAGGTTGGGTTCCTGAGGGAATACACCGCCCTCCTCCTTCTTGCTGCTAGGCCTCATCTCCACAGCAACCTGCCTGAGGCCGAAGAGATCTCTGTGGCTGAGAATTCTAAAGGTCTCTCCCTAAACTGCAAACCCCAGGATTCCACAGAATCTTCTTAGGCAGCCAATCACATGAGATCTTCACCTGACACAGCCAATCATATGAGGTCAGATCTTCGCCTGACACAGACAAACTCACAAACTTTACTTTTAGATAAGAACAAGCCATCATATCCAGTGTCAGGAAATTCCATACATTTAATTTTGCAGCATAATAGAGTATCTTCCTCTGTCTTGAAACTTTCAACAGTTAATTTAATTGAATGACACAGATTCTCTTCCTCCCCCTCAATACACACTTCTCGTATGAGAAAATCCCCTCTGCCCACATTCTCAATTTCATGTATGGTTCTCTAAACCTCTGTGACAACCATCTACTGCCTAGGAGTCACAAAGGAGAAAACTTTCTCTTGCATGCCCATCAAAAGCATTTCCACATGTAATGTAGGGTTTCTCTGGACAGGACCATAATGACAGAAATGGTCATATAGATAAGTAGGCCCCAAACCAGTTATGCTTTTGAAAGTTAAATGTTCTGAACCCAACAACAGAACCTGGCAACCAGTGCAGGTCGTTCAATATAGCGTAATAGATTCTTGATACCATGCATCAGTTGACCACTGAGCTCCACAATTTGCACTAGTGAAGCTCTTGGATACTCTTTAAGAGGAATTCTTTAACTCTTAAGTGTCTGCCTTTTGCACCTTGCTCTGGCTGGTGGATTTTGGGGGAGTGCTAATAAAGAAACACACACAAAGCAGATCCATAAAAGGAGTCTGTCCACTATTGCAGTACAGATTTAGACAATGTCACTGAATGGATAAAGAAAACTGAAATGAGAAGGAGGGAATAGCAGTTAGAGTGCCTCTTGTGAGGCAAAGAGGAAGAAAATTCACACTTCTGTGAAACAAGGAGGGAAACAATCTGATTGCATCTTATGAAAATAGGCAGGCACAGACCCCTATGGCCACAATCCTGCATGGATCAGCATAGCATAATAGTTCTTCATGAACTAACTGTGCTGAGCTGCCAGATCTAACATAAAGCCCCTGAAATCCCCTTCCATAGCCATTCCATGCCAAGTAGAGAGCAGTAGGATCACAGAAATACCTGACTATGTCCCTCTAGCCAAATGTGAAGCAATTACATAATCCTTTAAGGTTCACCAGGGTCCTCTGAACATCTCAGAGGCTGAAGTTATCATTTCACATCTGGCTATAGCCAGACACTTCTGCAATCCCCCTTTCTCTCCACCAGGCGTAAAATGACCGAGACGGGACGGGGGACTTCATTGACTCTACAGTAGGTTGCCGGGGCTTTTTCACTGTGGAAGGAGGAAAGGAATGCCAGCCAGCACACAACCAAAAACAGACATACACAAGTGTAGGGTTGATTTATGCCTGCCTTTGCCTCTAACAGGATGCCAGCCAGCAAGTGTCTGTACCGAGTAAGAGATGATACCTAGCAATCCTCACCTGCGAGGGCTTGCACAGATGGCTGGTCATGTGTGCTGAGCAATTGCGCCTGAATCGTTTCCACAACCCGCTTAAACCGGCGGCTGGGACCTAAGCAGCCAAATATAGACAAACAGATCAGGAGAGAAACTTGATCTCTTGTGATAGATCCTAGAAAAGGGACTCCCAGAACAGGATAGTGCTAGGGTTTCAACAGTGGGAGGGGAGAAGAGTAAATTATCAGTGGTGTGTAAAAGGGGTCTGCAGATCTCATAGCCAGATTTATGCTGGACTGCTCATGCGCGCACTTTGTTCCTTCAGGACTACGTATCAGGACTGCCATTTTCCAGTGACAGTTGGGAGAAGAATTAATATAAATCCCTGAGGCAGATGCTGACGCCCTTTTAGGTCTTGGGATAAATGCTATATTGCCTCTAAAGAGGACTAGGTCTAAGGGAATATCCAGTTGTGCAAGTAAAATCTGACCTTTCCTGTCACATCCACTGGGTGTTTATATGCACTTCAACCAAGTTTCATTCACCTCAAGAGCAGCTGTCTCTCCCTAGTCCAACCTTGCACTCAGGACTAACATGATAGCCATGGGTGACTAGGTAGTAGAAAGCCATGCAGGTGCTGGATTTTATTGGCAGAATGGGAGTGGGGTTCTCCAAGCCTCCTCTGTAGCCAGCAGGCTGCTAGAGAAAGGAAAGCCCCTGCTCTGCCCTAGCACAAAGATGAGCTCTCCACCTCTGCCATTCTGCAAAAGTGTTGTTGATTTGGTGTGATTATTCACAAGGCTGCTGCAGTCTCAAAAGCAGAGATGTGAAGGGCCAGATAAGAATAACACTTTTTCCCCAGTTCTTCTCAAAAGAGACATGGGGGTCTAATCCTGGCATTCCACCATGTTTACCAAAACTGGCATAAAACAAGATGTAAGGTTGTAGCACACACAGCCCCCATGTAAAAAGCCCTGCAGTGGATATACCAAAATCTACTATCAAACATTAAAAGAGGGGTGGGCAAAGTGTGACCTCCGGGACTGAATGTGGTGCCACAGCAACTTTTGTGGGCCTTGACATCCCAGGCTTCCCTTTTCTTTGGCAAGCTCCAAAATCCCCCAGAAGCCTTTTCGTTTCTTTTCTTTTCTTTTCTTTTCTTTTCTTTTCTTTTCTTTTCTTTTCTTTTCTTTTCTTTTTTTAAAGAAAAGATGCAAGGTCCCTCCCTGCCCACACTGCTTAACATATAAAACCTAGTTTTCAAAACCAGAGTTGGGCTTTTGGCCATTTCTATTTCCATTTCATTTCTTTCTTTATTTAGGCATTTTTAGCAGTGTGACCCCCAAATGATCCTAGGGGGAGATAATTGACCCATGGATCCACAGGAGTTGCCCACCCTTGTGGTAAATAAAATAAAATAAGATAAACTAAAATAAAAATATCAAGCCAGGATCTTCCCTCAAAATTTATGGAAATTATTATCATTGTCATCATCGTTGTTGTTATTTTATTATTTTGTTATTTTACAAAATGGTTCTATACCATTTTCTATTTTTAATAGTATAAATTAATATGGGACTTTTTTTAAAGAAAAAAGAAAGTAGTATAGAAATATTTTTTAAAAAAATCAATGTAATAAAACAACAACAACAACAACAACAACAACAACAATGATGATGTTGTTGGAAAACTCTAGCGTTCTCTTTCCCCCACACCTCTTGTTCTAGGAGAAATGGGGCTTAGCTAGCATACGGTTAATTTTCCTTTCTGGCCTCTTTGCAATCTTATTTCTAGCACCATCTCTCTACTATGCTAGCCTCTCTACCAAGAAGTTGGTGAGTTAAAAATGAAGCTACTATCTTTCCTAATCCTTTTGTTAGTTAGTTAGGATTTAGTTTTTCCAGTGCATATGTAATTGTAAAGTTTATTAGTAAATCTTTTAAGTTTAGAACCTGAAACTGCCTGCCTTGTTTTGCTTTTCAAGTCAGTCTCCAATACAGGGAAGCTACAGAGAGATTGGGACATTCTTTTTCTGCAACTCAGCTAAAAGAAGGCTAATTCCTAACAGCTTTAGCTTTCATAGAATTTCGCCAAAGGGGTAATGCTCTGGGAAACTCTAATTCCCAACAGGTGTTGATGAAGAAGTTTTACTCCACTAAGTTGTAGGGAGGATCCTTGATCTTTTTAACAACAGGCGGTTTGACAAGGTATAATAAAACCAGTTAACAAACAGTGATGACACAATAAAATGTTTCTTTAAAATTACCAGGAAAAGCTGACATCAGGAAAAAAAATCCAATGAGCAAACAGATAAGTCTTCATTTGGAGATAGCAATGCCCCACAGCTGTAGCCTGCCTGATCTTAATGGGAAAAATCATTCTCAATTATAGATACCACAAAAAAGAAGACCCACCTCAAGGCCACAACCAAATTTAACCTCCCTAGGTTGTGGTATAGTCAGCAGGATTTCCCTTCAATGCATAACAATCAGGATTATCTGTATCAATATATTTCTAGAATTCACCAGCACAATGCATTACTCCTCTTGTCAGCCTTTAGGGACTGCAAACACAGAATCGGGGACCAGTTGTTGGCTTCACCTTGCACGAAGGGTCGGCAGATTCAAAGATGGAAAACATGCAGGTAAAGAGGCAAGTTACAGGGCCAAATATAATAGCCGTTTGGTAATGACAGTGGCTAGAAATTTATTTTGATGTTTTGATATTGATCATTCTAATATCCCAGGGCATCACTAAAATTTGATTGTTTTTCATGTAAGGGCTGGGATCTCTTCATCCAGTATGAATATATCTACGCTACAGGCTTAAATAGGTTTAACAGCTGTTCTCCTCCCCACAAGGAAATGAGGGCTGCAATACTGTTCTTCTAAAATATTTTTTTCTTCTTCGCAGAAAATCTGGAGATCTGTAGCCCATCTGTCTGTCAGCAAAACAGCTAAGAGTGTTGTTTTCCCCCCCTGTACTTAAATTCTGGAGTCTACAAATGTTGCCTTGCTTTAGTACTATCCCAAATTTGTGGCCTTCACCACATCTACCCTGAGTGTAGCCATCTTCAAGAGGCTGATGGGGAATTTGGTCTTTGTATCTGAAAATGGATGGGGTGTCCCATGAATTTTATGAATCCCAAAAGCCAATCAGAGGAGGATTCCAGGGCACCCACCTGAGATGAGGGTGAAGGTGACTGAGTAGATCCCGCTGTCCTTGTGCGCCTCCCCACCCTCGGAGTAGCTGATGTCAACTTGGAACTTGACAGGTTTCTGGAAGACGGAAGGGCCACCTGACGACTTATATTCGGCCCGGAAGCTTGTTTGGGATACAACACTGTGACTCAGGCTGGGGATCTACGAAGGTGAGGGAAGGCAGGAGACATCAACTCACAGGACATTCGACAGATGGGCTCTTCTTCCATTGTTCAGCTAATTCCAACATCTCCAACATGCAGGAGGCATCATCCCACTACCCTTCCCTATAGCATTCCTCATAATACACTCCAACCCAACAAACACACGCTTCCCTCCCACCCTCCCTCTCTGACGCAGAGCACTTACTGAGAGAAAGGCATGTACAATATCAGCCTTGATGGAGCTCAGAGGTTTGTCTTTGATGACCACAAAAATTTGTTCCTCTTTGTCTAGGTTGATAAAATTCCCAAACCAGGATTTCTTGGCTAGCCTGAAAGGAGGAAAACAGAGCAAGGAGACTACAAATGTGTGCCGGAAAATGCAGTGGTGAGAACTGAGTGATATGTCAATTGTTGCCACTGATGTTGCCGGAACTATCCCAGAGGCAGAAGACTGAGTGGAAGGTATACTCCAAAGGAGTAACTTTTCTATATTCTGCCAAGAGACTCAACTACAACCATGGTGAATGTGATCAGTGATGCTCACTGAGGTGAGGGAGAGGCACTAGACAATCCATACCAAGACCAACACTTTGACTGTGGAAGAAAATTATCAGGAAAGGCACTTCATTAAAACGAACCCAGGAGGTTAAGAAAAAGGACTGAATTCTCCCCTCCCTCCTGCAGTCTCCATCTTCTGATACTCACTCAGGGGATGATTCTGGAGTAAGACTGGACATTTCCTCTGGTGTTGGAACTGCAGGTGTAGAAAAAATAACATAGGAAAAATAAACTTGATCCATTTCTCATCCTCTCTACCCTTCAAAGCACAAGCTGCGCATTTGCTACCAGATGCCAAGGACAAAGTCAGGGTCTGATACTTCCAGCCCTTTGCTTGGGGAAAGACACACTCTTTGCATGCAGAAAAGATTCCAGGTTCATTCCTAGGCATCTCTGGCAATGGCTGAGAAAACTCCACTTTGAAACCACAGAGAGCTGCTGCCAGTCAGTATTCTACACTAAAGGCAGGGAGGGAGAGCTCTTTCAGCTCAAGGTTTTCCGGAACTGTATTCCAGTGATGGCTGAGGACAAAGGCAAAAAAATGGGACCAAAAATACTGGGATCTTTTAGCTGAAAGCTCTTGCAATTAAGTCTTAGGAGAGCTACTTTTCGAGTCAGGGAAGAAAGCCTGTTCAAAAGCTGGGAAACATTAAACGTCATTGGGAAGGGATGTAGCATCCGGAACACTCCAAGAGGGCCAGATTCAGCCTCTCATACATTCAGCTGGTATATTTTTACACACGTAAACACAACCATTACAAAAACTCCCTTCCCAGGCACGCACTTCTGCACTTTTGAACCCTTCTTGCTTGCATCTCCTTCCTTTCCATCCCTTCTTTGCTCACCAGTAGTCAGTCACACACAAATCAGGTGAAGATTTGCCCCTGGAATGCTCCAGCTCCAATTAAAAATTAATCTCTTTTGCACTCTCTCCACTGACAGGAGCACTCTAGAGATGATCACATACTCGCCCCACCAAAGGCACTATGGTCATGCATGGCCTCTGTTTATGTAAGTAACTATCCTAGCCATTAAGCTTTCACATATACCTACCCATCCACACCCCCACTGGAACCACTATTACAGACTCACCTTGCAGTTTCCGGCGATGAAAGCGCGGGGAGCCAAGGAAGCTGTTCTTGATGGAGTTCAGGCGGGTTTTCCAGGCCACACCGGCCACGCCAGGGCTGCTTGGTGGCGTCCCACCGGGAGTGCCGCTGGGGCTCTCTTTGGGCGTGTGCACAGGGGTGCCGAGTGGAGTGGGGAGGGGGCTTCCCCGAGGGGAGGGGTGGGGAGTGACCTGCAGCACAGATTTGGGTGGGGGTTTAGTAGAGGGGAAAAAGCAACGGGGAGAGGAGGGCGGGTGAGGGGGCGGAGAGTTAGGGGGCAGGGGGAAAGGGGCGGAGCATCGGCTCTGCAGGGCCCGCTCCCCTGCTGGGCTGCCCTTGGCCGGAAGCGTCTGAGTCTTTGCAGGGGCCGAGGGAGGTGAGGGGAGAGAGAAGCTGAAGATGGGGCTCTGGGTGTGAGGAGAAGTGGGGGGAAGGAGAGAAAGGTGAGGAGGGGAGAGCCGTGAGATGGGGGTGAGTAATGGCAAGTGACAGCACCACAGTCTGGTCTTGCTCAGAAGCCCAGAACTCAAGTTTGGCCTCCTGTGGCTTCGACCTCATCCAGTTGCGCAAGGATTAGCCTGTCCCATGGCAAACCTACCCCAAACCTTTTGGTGAGCATCCAAAGTGCCCAAAGGCTGCTTGCTTCCCACCAACCAGTGCACGCTCCAGCAAACCTGGCATCCACTGCGCCACTATCAAACTATCCTCAGTCTCTCAATAACCTGTCTCTCTCTTTTCCGCAAAAGGCGGTGTTTCAGCATCAGGTACTTCCCTGTGCTTCACTGTGAGGCCAGCCATCTGCCATCTTCTCTTGCTCGACCAACCTGACCATCCTTCCCAATAGGATTTTCAAACACCTTGTCCCAAACCACTCATTCCCAATCTGGTGCTTTTCAAATGAGTCAGCCTACATCTTCTTCCATGCCCAGCCAGCACAGGCTACCCTGGCTGGGGATTATAGGAAACATAGCCTAGCAAGTCTGGAGGATGCTAAGCTGAAGATGGCGTTCTTAAATTTTTTCAGCAGGGAATGCACTCTCTATGGGAAACAGTCCTAAACAGCTGGATGCCCTGCTGCAAATCTTCTCCAAGGGGTTTCTTCTCCCTTCCTGCTCCACATGCTTCAATGGAGGACAGAAATTCAGGTGCTGGAGCCGTTGCCAACGTGGAGGCATCATACTGGTACACAGCCTTATATTCTGTCTTTTTGGCCACTGTCTTGTCTCAGTAAAGACTCTGTTTGGTGGTATAGTTCTGTCAATAGCAGAAACTGGGGGCAGCAGCAGCTGTAAAAACAGCCACTGCCGCCAGATGTGGCCTGCTGCTGGACACCAAAAGTTTAGCCTTGTCTTAAACTCTGCCCTAATCTTGAGCCACAGCTTGGAAATGGTACTTTTATGGGACTATAGTTCCCAGAATCCACAAGGCAGCATGGCTAGTGGGCATTCAAGGATATGTATTATAAAAACAAAAAGAATGCTATTTCAAGCTCTTTCTTTAGCCCAACTGCATACTGTTCAGACATCTGTCTCTCCCATTCTCTACCTTCCCTACCTTCCCTCATCAAAGTCTACATGGCCATCTATTCTACTTTCCTGCATTGGCTCATTATCATTTTTCACTGACAGAGTTTAGGTGCCCTTGAATTATGTACTTTTTGTTGTTGTGTGCCTTCAAGTCATTTCTGACTTATGGAGCCCCTAAGGCAAACCTATCATGGGGTTTTCTTGGCAAGACACGTTCAGAGGGGGTTTGCCTGCGCCTTCCTTTGAGGCTGAGAGAGTATGACTTGCCTATGGTCACCTAGTGGGTTTCTATGGCCGTAGTCAAACCCTGGTCATCAGAGTCATAGTTCAATGTTCATACCACTACATCATGCTGTCTCTCTCTTGAATGTTCCACATCAGGTGGAAATTCAACCGGCCTGCCTTTTCCTTGTCATGGAAATGCAACAATGGAGGTGAGGGGGTGAAAAGTGAGGTGCCCCTGATTAATTTTCTTGCCTCTCATTCATGCAGTTGTGAAAAGGCATGACACCTCTGTCAGGAAAATCTGCAGTGGTCTACTCAGGCCCTCTGCCTTTCCCTCCAAAGCTTGAGCCAAGTGCAAGATGGAATGCAAATGAGGCTGCTGGGTCTATGTGTATGTTTCCAGCCCCAATCCTTCAAAGCCCACCCTGTTCCCTCCCATACCTAGTTTGCCTCTCCATCACCCATTACAGCTGTCACCCCATGATACCCACAATCCCTCTTATACTCACCCTGGGGCTACTGAGGGGACTAGACGATAAGCCAGTAGAGGCACCGCTCACTGATCGAGACCTGTTTGTGAGGCCAAAAAATGTTATGGGAGATTAGTGCAGTCTCGGGATGGAGATGACGAGATATGCAAAAATGCAGTTATCAGAAAGGTGTAGCAACACACTTACTCATATCTTGTTCCCAGCACAGACGGCAGAGGCAGCCAAAATAAAAACTGATTAAATTCTTACTTTAAAAATTGGCTCCAGATCTATAATACTGTTGCCCGTGGTGTTTAAGTTACTCAATTGCTCCTGAATGATTTTGAATTATTCTTTAATTTTTAATTATAAGTCACCTTGCAGCTATTTGGACCAAAAGATATCTCATCGTTGTCGTTGTCATTGTTGTTGTTGTTGTTTTGTGCCTTCAAGTCATTTCCAGCTTATGGCAACTCTAAAATCAACCTATATGATGTACGCAAGGCCAACCAGTGGGTTTTCATGGCCCGGCGGGGAACTGAACCCTGATCTGCAGGGTCACAGTCCAGTGCTCAAACCACTACACCACCCTAGTTCTATTTATGCATACTGTATGTATGCATAAATAAAGCAACATACAAGCAATACATGCAGTTCCCAAAATAGAAGAACAAGACTGGAAAATGTTATAACATACAATGAGTCCTTCCAAATCAGGCAAAGCAAAACAATAAATAACCCTCATTTCTTAGGCTAGCCAGTTAAAGGTGGGCTAAGTGAACTGAATGCACGTCCAGCTTCTGACACCATTAGCAGAGGGCAGCAAAGTTTTGTGTGTGTTATTTTTAGTCGAGTAAAAATAATGTAATCCCTGTTATAGCCATTTGAGGGCACCAGAACATTAAAATATTGGCAATTACCAGCTGCACCGAGAGGAAATTGCATTGGAAATGCAACAGCCTGGCCTAAGCCCTGTAGAATTATCTTGCCCCTGCCACATGCACAGTATATACAGGCAAACTTGCCTCTGGCTATGTTGTGCCATCTCTATAGCTCTTCGGGCCGGGACTGGGGAACCACCATCCGTGACACTCAAAACTTCCATGGACTTCCGCTCAGGTCGGCGCTTCCCATGTCGGTTCAGCATGGGTGAGTCAACTCGCTTCCTTGGGGGGTCTGAAACAAATGAGAGAGAAGTACCTCCACTGTGACTACCTTTGGAGTAAACCTGCAGCTGTTGCTGATTATACAGGGATGATCGTTGATCAAAGGAAAAGAGCAAACATTAAAATATTCTAATGGCATGTGTGTTTGTCTCTCATTGACACTGTCCCACACACTTACACGCCTACACACCATACCCTCTGACATTTCACAAATGAAAAACTAAAACACATGTGGCCAAGCAACATCAGAGTGTGGTCAAGATGACAAAAATTATTAATGAGGAAAACACACAAGCTAGGAGAGGCTGCAGCATTTTGCTTTTGCCTGAGTCTCCTGGGAAGGGCAAGATTCCACCCCCTCTTCTTGTCTCACCCCTGCTGAGTTTATTGAGAGCAAAAAACTTTTGCACTCTGAAATCAGTTTGCAGAAATTGAAGTAAACTGAAGAGCAAGGGGGAAAATGGGAGGAGGAAAGAGAAACTGGTACATTTTAAAAGCAGCAGAAAAAATGAGATGGCGAACAATTAATCAGGACTATCCCTGCTAAATTGGGACATTTGGAGGGTATCTGTTTCACACACACACACACACACACACACACACACACAGTGCTTTGGTGAGGCTAGAAAATGACAAAATTCAGTTCTCAGAATGATTGGCAAAGACAGCAATCCATTGCTGGTCATTCCTAGCACAACTACCTTTCAGCACTGGGGTGGCAATAGTGTCATCAACCGCCTGTGGCCTCCAAGGCCATTTTTGAGACCCTAGGGCTGCCCAGCCTCACCTCCCAATGGTTGGCCAAAATATATTTTCTGAAAAAACGTCTTACATTAAAAGGCCTTTCCACACCCCAGGGAGCATGTGGAGTAACTTCTCCACATCCCCCCCAGCCATTTTAAAACCCGGGGAGATATTCTATCAACAGGAAAAAAGCCAGAAGTTGTTTATTATCTCTGTTATCCTTCTGTTTTCCACAGGGTAGAGAACACTGCCAAAATGAAAGGAAGTAAGCATTTGGCAGTTGCCTGCCAACTATGCTACGAAGTCCTGGCTTGGGGGGGCCTTTCTGGGGTATTCTGAAAACCTGTTTTGTGGATTTCTCTACCAAATCATATCCCTGGGAGCTTTCTGGGATTCCAGAGTAACGGTAAACAAGTATTTGGCAAAAGCACTTTCCAGAGACTCTCACCAACATCATTGCGCGGAGGCAAGTCTTCATCCTCGCAGCTCGGATACCGCTCTTTGCGATCCAAGAGAAGGTAGTAGATCATTTTCTCCTGGTTTTCCCTTAAATAGAAAAGAAAATAAGTAGGGGGGAACAAGTACAGGGTGAGGACTGCATTTGTTAGCCTGAGCAGCAGGGGTTTTTTTACCCACCCACAACACAACAATTTAAACAACTTCCAAACTTCTCCTTCCTGATTCTTTGAAGTTTCTTCCTTTTACCTTCACTTTCATCAAGAACAAAACCTATAATCAATTTCTTCCTTCATGAGACAAACCCATGCCGCAAACTTTCCCAAAGAACGCAGGAAACTGTAGTTTCGTGGAAGGGCTGAGACTTCTCTGTTTGAAACAACCTTCTGTGACCTGGCAAAGGATGATGGGAGTTCTAACCCAAAACATCTGGAGGGCTGCAACTTGTTCACAGCTGTACAATTCTTAATTTTCAAAGAGATAGCCATGTTAGTCTGTTTCAGTATAAAAATAAGAGGGAGGGAAAGGGGCCCTCTTGTACTTCTAAAACCCAGATAAATTTAGCTTGAGCTTTCATGCATTACAATCTACAATTTACTTCCTCAGATGTACTGAATGAGTACAATATTCAAGCCCCACGCACATAACATGTGCACAGTTCCATAGTTGCGGGTATAACATCAGCATGAAATGGGATGCAGAATATGACAATCTGAAACACTGGAAATGTATTGCAATGCATGAAAGAATATGCTAAAATAAACTGGTTCATCTTGAAGCTGGTCCGAGAGACCCCTCGGAAGCATTGTCTCTCCAAATAAGAATTCTGCTCCCCAAACTGAAATTTTCCTTCAAATTTTCCTCCAGATTTCTAGCACTGCAATCACTTAAAACTTCACTTGAGCATTTAGGCATCCATAGAAAAGAGGCAGGCAAAGTTACCAAAGGATCAAAGACAAAACAAACAGAAGAGTTCTAAGTGTGAACAATTTTCAATGTCTCACTCTGTGGAATGCTAGAAATTTGGCAACTGAAAGAAAATTTTACTTTAGGAGGCAGAATTTTTAAGGGGGGAAATGCTCTCATTTTGTTCTCCTTATAGCTACACCCCCAGTTCCCCCATCTTCTTTTTCCTCTCCCACTTCTTTCTGTGCAGTTTCTAAGGTTCCTTGTAGGTGGGTCAGAAAGCAGTCTTACCCACCATCTCTTCAAAACCTCCTAAAATTAACAGTTACCCCCATTCCCCACAGTGCAATGGGCAAAACCAGAGATACCTACTCACTGCTGCCTTCCGCCAGATGCTTACCCCTCATTTTGAAGCTCCTGCTTAAGCTTGTTCTTGTCACGGAAGCAACCCAGCGAATGCATGCTCTCGAGCACGTCAGGATCTAGCTCGCTGACTGACTGAATCCGCCGGATTGCCACCTTCCGAGGAATTGGCTGCTCTGGCTCCGGTTCATTCTTACCTCCCCTAAGAAAGAAGGATTATGCAACAGATAAAAAGAAAGCAACTATACTACTATCACTATTGAAATGTGAGGTTAATTTGAAACTCTATTGTCTTGCACATGGCATGACATTTGGAACATAAAAATCTAGTCATAGGAGTAAGAGCTGAATCCCACAACACTATGAGTTGTTTTCTTGTTTAGTTTGCTAAAATATTTATTTTGCTGTCCTATCAAAAATTCAAAGTAGCAAACAAAATCAGCAGCAAAGCAAATAAAACCTGAAGAAGAATAAATAAGTAAGGTATTCTTAAACCAACAATGATACAGAAAAGAGTTAAGTTAAACAATCCTATTAAAATTCAAAATAGCACGTGAAAACTCAGAAAATTACAGCCCTCACTTATAATAAATATAAAAAATAAAGCCCTCACTTCCACAGTGATAGAATTTCATAATTAAGACTCATTTCTTTACACATATGTAGAGAAAGAAAAAACTATGCAGTTTTTCTAAATGTTGCAGATGTAGTTTCCATATTTTTGTTGGACTTGTATTAATAAGTATTGCTCCTGTTAGAGAAAGGCATTCTACAGGTGTGGTGACAATACTGAGAAAACTCCTGCCTCCAATTGCTAACCACCCAATTGCACTCGGCAGGGGCATCTGTAGAAGAGGAACATGGAGAAGTTCTTTTGATGTAGATCTTGGGCAGCTTCACGCAACAAAAGGGCTGATCCACTAGGATTTTCTCTTGCATAAATCAACCCTGTGCGCATCCCAGTCAGTTCAGCATGGTTACACGAGTTGTTTCTATTTTAGTGAATATATTTTATCAGAAGGGCTGATACTTTTATGATTTCAGTAGGTGCCATCTGCAATGTCTGGTCATTATTACAGGAACATTCCATTTGATTTAAGATTTGTATATGTTGAGATAAAGTAGGAGAAGATTTACCTGAGTTTCTGGATGTACATTGCCAATAAGATATGACATATGAATCTAGAACAACTTTTTGGCAGCTTCTGTTTCTTTTTCTGCTCAAGTGAACAAACACTTGAATTTATATTTGCCAAATAATCATAGCAACCTCTCTGATAAATACAGGACTCCTAGCTAGAGCATATAAAAGTTATTTTGGGGGACTACCACCCCCAGAACAGTCCAGTTACCATGGCCAGATGGGATTCTTGCAGCGACCCTCAAAAAAAGTAATGTTTCCAAGCTCTGAAACTACCAATGAAAAAAGCAAAGTGCAGCTATCCAATGCTTTTCTCCTTAAGGGATTTTTTTGGGAGTATTTCTGGACAAAACTTTTACTGTGCTATTACTCTGCTTCATTCTTCCGCACCTTCCCCACCTCCATTTATGTGTGTTCCAGGCTTCTCAGGACAGACCCCAAGACCAACGGCACTGATGTAAGCCCTGGTACAACAGTTTCTCAAGTTGTTAAATAGCCTTTTATCTCTTATCTCTGATCACTGATTAGCAATAGCAATACAAGAGGATTGTGGGCCAGATAGAAAACTTCCCCTGGCTGCAGCCAGCCCACAGGGGCAGAGGTTTCCTCTTCCATAATCAAGAGGACACCATATAGTAATCCTGGTGCCTCTAGAACCCTTCTACTTATCCATTTGCTCTATGTGTCTCCCTCACAAGCTCCTCCTAGTGATGGCAGAAAATAGTGGGATTCTGCTTAAGTGCAAGGCTTAGAAACATTACTTGCTATGAGTATGGTTCCCAGAATCCCCAGACAACACGGCCAGTGGCCATACCGGCTGGGGGAATTCTGGGAACTGTAGTCCTAAAGAGTAATTATTTCTAGGATCTGGTCAAATCAAGACAAGGAATGAAGGTAGAGAATAAAGCAAGAAAATCTGGAGATACTCACAAGAACCACGGATGTTTCTGAATCTGTTCCAGCTAAAGCCACCACATGGAAAAATAAAACAAAAATAGACTCTTTTATCTCCACCAGTAATCTGAAAAAACAGCCACATCACCATCACCATCACCACCACCACCATCATCATAGAATCATAGAATCATAGAGTTGGAAGAGACCCCAGGGGCCATCAAGTCCAACCCCCTGCTATGCAGGAACACCCATCAAAGCATTCCCAACAGATGGCCATCCAGCCTCTGCTTAAAAACCTCCAAAGAAGGAGACTCCACCACACTCCGAGGCAGCATATTCCACTGCCGGACAGCTCTGACCATCAGGACGTTCTTCCTGAGGTTCAAGTGGAATCTCCTTTCCTGCAGCTTGAATCCATTGCTCCTTGTCCTAGTCTCTGGAGCAGCAGAGAACAAGCCCGCTCCCTCCTCAACATCACATCCCTTCAAATATTTAAACATGGCTATCACGTCCCCTCTTAACCTTCTCTTCTGCAGACTAAACATCCCCAGCTCCCTAAGGTGTTCTTCATAGGACATGGCTTCCAGACCCTTCACCATTTTAGTCGCCCTCCTCTGGACACGTTCCAGCTTGTCGACATCCTTCTTGAATTGAGGTGCCCAGAACTGGACACAGTATTCCAAATGAGGCCTAACCATCATCATTACAACCGGCAATAATAAAAAAGGTGCTTTATTAGAAAATTGTCCCTATCTTCAAATATGCAATTATTACGATATGTATATACCAATTAAAACAGATTTGCTTTTTAAGCTAGAAGAAAAGGGGCAAGGAACAAGAAAGTACACTGTAAGGAAACACAAGTTGAGAATTCCTGAAAATCAGATTCTTGTTCTAGCCAGGCAAGGGAAGGGACAGGAGGAGGTTACCTAATACCTACACACATATCAGTGAGTGGCTAGGCACCTGCATTTTATAGCAAAGATGCTTTTGGGATGTTGAGGGATGTATTCTTTCACGATAAAGTGACCAGAGAGTGGGTGGGCTTCCCTCTCTTCTGTTCTTCCTTCTTCTCTCTCTCTCTCTCTCTCGTTTTTTTTTTGTCCCTTTCATTCATTCATAATCCATACATTCTCTCTTTCACACATCAATTAACACACCCATCTCTCCATCCCGTCCATCATCATTTAGTCTCTTTTCCATTCATTTGTTTTGCCTCTCTCTCACCTCCAAAACCAACAGGCCCACATACATCCAAGCACACAAGCCCCAAACATGGCTTCCTCTCCTCACAAATCT
The DNA here is from genome assembly GCA_030412105.1 of Cyclura pinguis. Classification (NCBI taxonomy): domain Eukaryota; kingdom Metazoa; phylum Chordata; class Lepidosauria; order Squamata; family Iguanidae; genus Cyclura; species Cyclura pinguis. The sequence continues at coordinate 16,268,770 of CM059604.1, forward strand.
ATGAGCTACCTTGCCTCCTTCTGTGATCTTCAGCCTCTGCTATCCACCCACCTAGCTCACTAGCCATCCTGTTCTGCTTCTACCATCAGTGACCCCCAGCCTGCCAGTCTCTTCTACTACAATGAAAAATCAAAGACTCAGCAGGAAGACAATAAAATATGTGCAGAATCCAACCACAGAAGCTTGTTCCTGGAGCATAATTCCTATACTCCTCTAGGTGTCTGCACTCTGTGGTTGACTGGGAGACAGACATCCAGGCAATCCAACCACAGAGTTTATGGGATTCAGCAATATAGCGAGCATGATCTAGGTTGTGTTGCAACTTTCCTGCCAGGTCAGCTGCACCCTTAGTCTGATCCGGCAGGACTCTCCTGCTTTTCAGTCCAGCTGAAAGCCTGTCTCATGGTTATTATAGAAGAGGTTGATGAACCATCCTGGTTCAGCCTTGGGACAAAAATCGTGGTTTCTCCATCTCACTTGCACAATAGGGATTAGCAATTGTTCCCCTTTCACAGTGAAAGATGGATACCAGAGGGAGAAGCAGCAGAAGGGGCTCTCAGGGAATGCCTTCCAATGTTACACCAGGCAAAATGGAACATGCTGTTTCACACCAAGAAACACTCTCCAGCATCTTTCTTCATCTTTCCACTCATGGTATAATGAAGCCATGACTCAGAGGGACAAAGTAAATTTTCATAAACCTTTTATGCCTTCAACACCTGCATAGGAACTGACTCACTCAGAGTTCCCAGATGAGACAGGGAGACTGGACACGATCACAACTATGTTTCGTGCCCCCTTCCCAAAACAGATTGCTATCAAAACCAGCTCCTATCTAAGGCCTAGTTATCACCAAGGCCATAAATCTCTTCTTGGGTAGCACCATTTAAAGCTGAAGGTGAGGATCAATATGATGAAATGGTATGCCCAATATATATCCCTATAGCATGTCAGCAAGAAGGATTCTGTCCTGACCTTTTTCTCACGTGCTAGTTTTTTTATATGGTGGAAAAGGAATATGGTATTTAGTGATATATTTATCTTCTGCAGTGGATGGAAAATGCAGGATAATTACAATATCACTGCTATCATCATCATCATATTTTCCATCACCATGTGATGCCCCACATCAGTGGTCAGAAATAGTACAACCCACCATAGGTTTACCTCTTCAGGGAGAACTAGGCTCAGAGCCCCAGAACACTACCAGCAAGGGGACTGAAGTAACAAAGACCTCAATGCCCCTCTGCCCACAACCACCCACACTCCTGCCTCATTTGCTTCAGTTTTTTCAAGGGCAGGATAACTCACACTGAGCCGCTTCTCAGGCTCCACCTCGATCATGCCCCGCAGGAGGTTCTGACAATCAGGCGGGATGAAGTGAGGCATGTGGAAGATCCCACGTTTCACTTTTTCCAATAGCTGCCGTAGGTTGTCGTCATCAAAGGGTAGGGCCCCCTGCAGGATGAAGGGTAAGAGAAATACAGCAAAAATTAAAGTTCACACAAATACATTTAGGTATGCAAATCTGAAATTCCAAATGTTGAGATTTTGTGTTTAAATCCTAGTATCTAATATTGAGCTCAGGACAAATCTTTCCTCTGATCACTTTTAATTTTTCCGTCTACACTTCCTTCAGTTGCCTCTCATTTGTTAAATCTTTGACTGTACAGTTGTCCCTTCCTGTTTACTAGGATTAGGCGTACAAATATTAAAATGTTGTGTGCATCTTTGCTAAGGGGGCAGAGACGTGGTACGGGGCGTGGGCACTCAGGGTCCCAACCAGGTCAAGAAAAGGTGGGGAAAGGGGAATCAGCATGGTGACCCTATACTTCCTCCTTCACTCATCTTTCTTTGGGTGTGTGTGGGGCACTGGGAGAAGGTTTATGGTGCTGAGATATTGGGCTACGATCCATCAGCTGATCAGCGGCAGCTGGTGGAGGAGGAGGAGAACTAAAGGGAGTGTTTTAAAGGGCTGTGTGGCCTGATTAGAGCCGCCAAGAGGGAAGGTTCCCCCGAAAAAGAAATTCTTAAGGTGGTGGGGCAGGAGTCGGAGAAAATCCTGAATAATAAAACCCATGAAAGTTAAACCCACAAATGTGGAGGGCTGACTACAATTTTTGTTACAGTCTAGACCAGAAGAGAAGGCAGATGCAAATCTACTGATAGATCTATGAATCATTTGCTGCAGATTTCTGACTCTCAGGTTTTTTTAACCATAGCAGAAACAGATGTTTCCCCGGCCATAACTACCCTAAAAGATATTGCTAAATTAACCAAGATCAGGATAATAAAGGGTAGATTCCTGTGGATCCATTTAGTGCTCAGAACAATCCTCAGGCTCAGAGGCCTAAATCCAGTTGTTACTCCCAACAACAGACACACTTAACTGACAAGCTTGAGACATTGCTGTAAATTCTGCTGATCTGATGGGTGTATGCTAGTTGGGATTTACAATTAGACTGGGGCCAGAGTTTACTTCTAAGTGTATGTCTTTTGCACATAACTCTAGCACAGGGATCCAGTCAAAGCAGACTAACCCTACTGTACAACGCTGTTATAAATGGCATACACACTGAGGAAGGTAACAGTGACAGCAACACTTAATAGTTTTCCATTTCAAGAGGGCCCTTCCCTATCAGAAGAGAGTACCAGACCCCAGGCAGCTGATTTATGGCACCACTAAAGAGAAAAAAAAATCAGATACTTAATTTATGACACACATATATGTACTGTATGTTTTAGCAGCCACTCAAAATAATAAGGCATTTGTATGTCCTGCCTCAAGAACCAATATAGTTCCCTTGGGAACCAGTGAGCACTGAATGGAGCCTTGGAACCTCCCTTGCAAGGGTGAGCAGGGAGTGGTGCATAGAAGCTGATGATTCACAGAGAGGAACCTTACCACCAGCAGGGCAAAGAGGATGACTCCACAACTCCACATGTCAGCTCGACGTCCATCATACTTCTCTCCCTGAGAAGCAGAGAGCAAAGAGATTTGTGGGATGATAACTGGCAAAGGAGAACCAGTGTAATGCATTGGTTGAGCACTGGACTACAACCCTCGCTCAGCCATGTTAACCTATTGTATGGCCTTGAGCATGTCATGTACTCTCAGCCCCCAGAAAACCTTGTGATAGGGTGGTTTTAGGGTCGATATAAGTCAGAAATGACTTGAAGGCACACAGCAACACCAACAAGGGTCAAGGGGAGGCTGGGGTTGGGTTGGGCTGGGTTGGGTTGAGCTGGTTTGGGATGTGATGGGAAGCACTGTTGGGAATGACAGACAAGAGTTCAGGGCAAAAGGCTTATCCATGTTAATAACACTCTGGGGACAGCAGGGGGTGGTGGGAATATATTTATCACTACTGAGTGAGAATCAGGTCTCCTCATCCTGTCCCAACCTGGGATAGGAAGAAAAGAGAAGAAATCTCATAACAAACAGTGAAAGGGTGATAGAGTCTAAATAAATTGTTCAGTTCATGGTTGTTTCGTGTACTATGACAGTGTAAAGTTTTATTATAAAGCTTTATGTCTACAGTGTCCCAAAGGAGGATGCATTGTGAAACACACTGAACTTTATAACCCTTTCTCTGTAAAGCTGGAAATCTTTCCCTCTTTTCTCTCTATGACTAGTGCCTCCTCATTTGCTTTTCCCATTTGGGACAGACTCCACTAAGCTTAAGCCTACTTTCATCCTATCAGTGGCTACCAATATTTCCCATTTCCCTTTCCTAACAAAATCCTAAGAGAGCAGAAGGCTTTTTTTTTTCTTGTCCTTAAAATGTGGGATCCTTTTGCAGGAAGCGAAACATCCTTCATATTTCACCTAAACAAATTCAAACTTAGTGGCTCCAAAATGGCGATCATTGTACATTAGGAGAATGGTGCTTTCCCCCGCCTAATTTCAAGTTGGCACTAAATATGACCTTCCCGAAGATGGAGCTCTCCAGATCTGCTGAAGTACAACTCCCATCATTGACAAGATGAAGGAATTTATAATCTAACACATCTGGAAAGCACATTAGGGGTTGCCAGACTAAAAGCTTAAATTCTATTGACAAAGTCTTCAGAAAGCAGGGATAGGTGTTCTGGAAGCCTTTAGATATTTTTGGACTACAACTCCCATAATACCTGATCACTTGCCATGTGGGCTGGGCTGTTAGGAGTTGTACTCCAAAATATCTGGAGGTACCAGATTACCCACCTGGTTTAACAAGTGTGAGGGAAGGCAGGCAAATCTACCACATCTGAACCTACATATAACTAGAGCGTTTAGCAAAAACAAATCTTAGAATATGCCTTGAATTTGACTGATTAATTGATTAATTAATCAATAGCATTTACAAAAAGATGCATATGAAAGGAGAAGGAAAAATAGTTCGAACAAAAATTAAAAGGCTCTAGATCCAGTCTTTAATCATGCTTAAAGCAGACCAACTGAAATCAATGGTACAAATCACAACTAAATTAGGTCCCATCAATTTCAACTGGTCTATACCATACAACTGTCTGGAGGGCCACACCAGACTCTATGCTAAATGGCCAAGCCTGGATCTAACCCACTCTCTTTGTTTTTAAATGATCCATGTCTGTGTCACGCCTTGCACCATCTCTCAAAACTATTCACATGTAACAAGGAATGCCTCTTTGAAGATATTGTATCTGTAGTTTCTGTAAGTAAATGGAGTAAAAAATGAAAGGGACAGATTCAGTTTAATGTGGCTTCTTCTGTGTAGCCATGGGCAGAAGTGCAAGTTAGTCATTCTTGTCTCCCCCTGAAATCAATGGAAAGTTAGTCTTTAATACTGGTACCAAAATGCAAGGAACTCAGCCTGAGCCAAAGTCATTGTCATTATCTGCTGAGCTATTAATCAGGGTCAGTCCCTCACTCAACTCAGTAGCTTTTAATTATGTTAACAAAATAATCAATCATCCTATACATGTCTATTCGGAAGTGATTCCCACTGAGTGCAATGGGGCTTGCTCCCAGATAAACGACCATAAGACCGTAGGCCAAATCTTGTTGGCCATTTGCATGCAGACTCATGTGCATATATGCATCTATGCCGATACATGTATTCAAAGGCCATTTCCGCACTACATTGCTATAGTGCTATTATTCCACTTTCAACATCCTGTGGAATTCTGGGGTTTGTAGTTTACTGAGGCCAAATAGCTCTTTGGCTGAGAATTCTAAAGGCTTCCCCTTAAACTGCAAACCCCAGGATTCCTACGATGTTGAAAGCAGAATAATAGCACTGTAACAGTCTAGTGCAGAAATGGCCTAAGTGTTAACTACAATTTGTTTTAGATAAATAGATGGGTGAATAGGTCACTTAGCTCACCCCGGATCAATTCCCCCCACCCACAATTCCCCTTCTCAATTAATTAATATATTTTTGCAATACAGCTACTGCCCCAAGAAGCCATAAGGATGAAGCATGATGCTCAGCTCAGTAGATGGACCTGCAGGTTTCTGTCTCTGGGCAACAGGGGAAGGAAGGAGAGACCGACAGGGATGAAGGGTGGGCACTAGGCCAGAATCCTTACCTTGATCACTTCAGGACATGCATAGTGAGGAGAACTGCAGCCCAGCATTGGGGGCAGAAAAGAAAGAGAAAGACAGAGAGACAGAGGCAGAATGAAATGCAGGAGAAAGCTGATCCCTAGGCCTGTACCCTCCAACATTTCATAGACGGAAACCCAGAAAACACGTGGCCACACAATATGAGAGTGTGGTCAAGATGGCAAAACTTATTAATCAGGAATAACAGAAAAGCTAATGCCATGTAGACTCAGAGTCCTTTTGCTTGAGGCCATAGGGAAGGGCAAGATTCTTCCCTCTTCACTCCTCTCCCCTTACTGAGTTAAATAAGTAGTGTACAAATGACTTTTGCATTTGAATGAAGTTCGTAGCAATTGAAGTAAGCTGAGAAAGAAGGGGGAAAGTGAGAGGAGGAGAGAAAAACTAAGGGCTTTATCACATGAGACAGGTAAAGTGCGATTACAACAGGATATAGCATATTTAGCTGGGACTTATCACATTACCCTGTTCTTTTTCTGCTGTTCTCCTGGTTGGAGACCATGTGGAGAATGTTTCTTTTACAAAGGAGCTTACTAATGGATGTTTTGTGTTTGTAGAAGAAACATTTTCCACATGGTCTCCCACCAGGAGAACAACTGAAGAGCAACAATGTGATAAAGCCCTAGGACATTTTAAATGTAGCTGAGAAAGCAGGCTGGCAGAAGATGCATTGGGACTGTCTCTGTCAAATGCAGGGACACCGCAGGTCCAACAAGCATGTGATGTGAAGCCTAGGGGACACCCCTTCCCCTCCCCAGCCAACCAAGAAAGAAGCATAGAGAAGAATCCTCCATGCCTCCCTGCCCTTAAGGTGACTGGCTCTTGCATTTCCCAGGCTTGCGAGTCTCAATGTGCCCTGGAAATTTGCTGTTTATGGGGAAGGGCCTACATAGGATACTGTGAAGCAAGGCCCTGGAACTGCCATCCCTCCAAGTTATTCTAGGAAGTGCCGAATAGCAGTGTCTTGAGCAAAGGTGGGGAACCATATATAGTTGGCTATATATACACACACACACACACACACACACACACACACACACACACACCAGTGGATACATTTCTAAAGGGCTGTGTAATACAACAACATCTGGAGGATCCAAGTCAAGGCTTTGAAGCTTCACTATCTATTTATTTAAGAGGTTGGTGTTGGACTTACAGTGATGATCCATTAAAAAGAGTGAAGCAATTTACAAAGATTAGAAAGCAATACAAAGAACTAAAATGAACATACAAGAAACAAAACAAAAAAACAAAAACCAGCAGGACTAAGCATACATTTTTTTTAAAAAAAGGGACATTCAAGGTGATAATAACCCAAGAATTAGTTTTGTCCGTTTTTGTTTTTTACTAGGCACCAGGCCAATACTTTTGAAGAAGACATTTCTCAGCCATGACAGCATGACAGAAAAGCCCTTCTCTTTGGAAAATGTTTCCGAAGGTGGGGCTGCTCAGATCAGGGCTTGTGTGGAAACGATAGTGTGCCTAGGCCAGCCTTTACCAGGTTATTGCCTCCCAGACATAATGGGCTGTAGTGCCTACCACAATTACATAGCTGGGGCGATGGGCACTGTAGTCCAACATATTTGGGGAGCAATGGTTTAGAGGAGGCTGGTTTTGGCAATTGCTTTAACTCATTCAGTTCAAGTTGCTTCCTCAGCAACTCCTTAGCAGGCCACCCTCAAACTAGAAACAACTGGGAATTAAGAGCTCATATAGTTACAGGGCAACCTCAAAGTGCTTCCTTCACGGAATAAAAATCACTCCATCACACACATGTATAAACGTTCTGAGGCTGAGGAACTGACAAATGACATTTATGTTTCCTGAGTGAAGAGTCTGGAAATCAAATCAAATAAACGATTGGAGTGGGTGAAGGACAGTGGCTACCATAGCTAAGGGGACATGATTTATATAGATCCTTCACTGGATGGGAACTCTGTGCTGTCCTATTTGTAGGGCTGGCAATTCCTTCATAAATGAGTCCCTCCACTACAGGCATAGCAGTGATTCACAAACTAAGCACTGCAGGGGTGGGGAATCTTTAGGTCTATAAATGTTTTGATCCACAACTTCCACCATCCCTAGCTAATATGGCTAATAGTAAAGGGACTGTGGGAGCTATAATCTAAAAACATTTGGAGGACCAAAGTTTCCCCATCACTGAAACAGCAGTTGTTTCTGCTTCATGCACGTTCCAGTAGACTTGATGATGTGTGAAGAGAGAACATATCTCTCTCTTAAGACATGGGTCATCTCCCCCAGTTTCCAGACACTCACATTTTGTACCATAGCAAACACTGCTGTTCCAGAAGTGACCTGTGAAACAGCTTGCACAAGGACCAATGTGCTTCATTCATCACTTTTTTTCTGTGTGGCATACCACCCTCATCATCAGCCCTTCACAGATGTCTACTCACCCACAACTTGTTTCCAGCAGGCTATCTCCGACCTGCAGGGAGGCCATGCCGAAATCTGCAATCCGGATGTTGTTCTTCTCATCCAGCAATAAATTTTCTGGTTTCAAGTCTCGGTGGCTAGGGAGGTCCAAACAAAACTTACAGAGATTGACAGGTCAACAGGAAACAAAGTGCATACCCACCGCAACTTGGAAATATTACTCTATATGACTACAGCTCTCAGAATCTCCTGGCCAGAGCAGCTCGTGGCTGTAGTCCAGAAAAGCAACTTTTCCAGGCTCTCAAACACACACACACACACATACTCACTTCCAACTTTGCCCCAGAATCTCTTGCAGTCAGTAGGTGGATGGCTATAGTGAGGGACATGCAGTCAGAACAGAGAATCACTGATGATGTACTGTTTTGTTTTGTTTTTTCAAATGGTCAGTGGAAGTAATAAACATGTAAGTAGAATCTAACTTGTGATGCAATGGACAGGGCACCCACTGGTGTTTCGAAACCCAAGAGCAAAATGGAATGACTTTCCAGTTCCCGTTCCCATGTTCATGGAAATGGACTTTGAGCTTTGGAGTTAAGATTTGCTCTCTCAGCATTGCTCCTCCAGAAGAAAGAAATATCCTACACACACAAGGAACTTCAGTTGCACCCTGTTCCTTACTGTTTGGGGTCATTCATAGGTCACTGTTCCCCTCTCAAATTAGGAACTCATCCCGGCATACCCCTACTGCACGATCAAACAGAAATGAATAGAGAACTCCTGAGACTGCCAGTGGATGTTGGCAAAGCTCACTTCATCTTCTCAATCTCTGTTTCCTTTTCAATGAAGCTGGAAACTTGACCTCCAGTTTTCATTTATTTTATCAGTTTCAGAAACTGATTGGAAGCATTTGTTTTCCATTGATTGTACACTGACAATTGTTGCAACTGTTTGTTTTAAAATATTTACAAGCCGCTTTTCAATTTCCTCTCATAAAGCAAGAAATTATTCAGATACAGTAGATACATAGGCACACAGAAACCTGTATACAACAGCAACAAAATCTGCCCTGGCTACATCATTTAAAGTCATAGTAAAATGTTAACTGTGAAAAGATAGCTCATTTAAACACCAGTACACATAAATGAGGTCTAAGTCAGTTGGAAGGTAGCTCCAAAGCTATGGGGCTACCACTGAGAAATCCCTGCCCCTCACACATGCCAGTCTAGCTGATCTGGTGGACTCATGAGCCATGGCTGGCCTGTGACTTCCCTGCTATGAGGGCAGTAGAGTCTTTCTTGGTTTTATTGTTGTTCTTCCAAGTTGTATAGAGCTCTCCTAATACTGGATTCTCTCCCTGCAAAGGATGGGCACCAGGAGGGCTTCCATACAACTCAGAGCAGCTGTAGGAAAATCAAGGGTAAATTCCTCCTTCCATAGCCGATTCACCAACTGCCTCTGCCATTAGCAGAACCTCTGAAACACATCTTAAAGTGCAGGCAGGATTGTACAGGGACTAGCAGTCCTTTAGTTGCCAGCTTATACCAGCCTTCACTCCTCTGCCTTGCATAGTAGCTTGATGAGCAGATATTAGGAGATGCTAACACTTATCTCCATGGCAGTGAAATCTTTACCTTTTGGTATTACTGCATGAAATTAAAACATAAGAACAATAATTTTCCTTTCCCTGAAGTAAAAAAATGGACCACATCAGCACTACAATCAATCAATTGGAGAAGGGAAGGAGGGAAAAAGGAAGGAGAGAGCCAACACGACGTAGTAGTCTAAGGCCGTTTCTGCACTACTCTATTATAGTGCTATTATTCTACTTTCAACATCCTATGGAATCCTGGGGTTTGCAGTTTAGGGTTTGCACCTCAAAGGCCCCTCCCTAAACTGCAAACTCCAGGATTCCATAGGATGTTGGAAGTGGAATAACAGCACTATAACAGTCTAGTGCCGACATGGCCTGAGTGTTGGACTAGGGCACTGTGAGACCAGGGTTCAAATCCCCACTCAGCCATGGAAACCCACTGGGTGACCTTGGGGAAATCACACTCAGCCTCAGAGGAAGGCAAGGACAAACCCCCTCTGAACAAATCATGCCAAGAAAACCCCATGATAGGTTCACCTCACAGTTGCTGTAAGTCACAAATGACTTAACAGCACATAACCGCAACAACAATAGGAACTGGGGAAACTCACCATATGGAATAACTATGACAGAAGTCCAAAGCTGAAACAATTTGCCGGAAAAACTTTCTGGCTTCTTTGGGCGTGAGCCGTCCCTTCTTCACTAGGTAGTCAAAGAGTTCTCCTCCTGAGACATGTTCCAAAACCAAGTATCTAATGCAGAAGTCCAGAGGTAGTGAGACCGAGAAGCAGAGAAAAGTGGAGGGAAAGTATTGAGAATCTGTCAGAGTCCACTGTCTTAATTAATTCAAAGCAGAAGTCATTGCAAACCAGGCTGAAAGAAAAGAGCACTAAACACTGTGATTTAAAAGTTGCTTTTGGGCAGGCTGCCACTGAATCAATTCAAAACTTGTGCAGACACCAATTCAAAAGACAAGAGACCCGGCACTTTTTTAAACATGACAGTATCTGAGTTGTCTGAGGGATGTGAGTTCTAATCCCTCGTCAGCACTGAAATTTACTGGCAACCTTGGACAAATTACTTTCCGTCAGCCTAATATGTTTCACAAAGTTGCAGTAAGGAGAAAAAGGAGAGTTGCAGTAAGGTGAAAAAGGAGAACCATGAACGCTGCCTTGACCACATTGCAGGAAAGATATGATTTAAATAAATGAGGATACAGTAGGGTGGGAGTGAAATATAAAAGAACTTCAGCAGGGTAGGTTATTCACTCATATTAACTATTTTAAAAGCTTTAAAAAAAATAAGGCTCTTGGCCTCATTATTGTTTTGCATACATTGGACACAATACCTAGAAGGAGAGAGGTAGTGAACCATGGGGTACAATCTTTCCTATGAATGATGAAACTATTTGTTCAACATCTTGTTTTAGATTACCAGCTCATTGAGGTCTATCTCTTTTTGCCTATTTAAATCTGAAAGGTGGCATGCACACTGTCAAATACTGAAAGCAACAATAATTAATAAGTATTGACCAAGAGGATGACTGTTGGACCTGAGATAGAAAACATAAAATGGTAGTTCTCATTCCTTTCAGTTATCAACACAGGATATTACCCACCCTTGAAATTCTCCTATTCAGCAGTATCTCCTGTGTCAATCTCAGTAAGATTTTTTCGTACAGAAAGATTCCCAGTGAGACACCCATGGCATCTGCTCTGCTCATCTCTTATTATGTTCTCCTTTAAGAGATTCAACATTTTCAACTTTTCCTCCCACTACCCTTCCACCACACACACACACATAAATTGAGGTAACCAATGGGGTACCCAAATGTGGCCACTTCAGCTTGCCTCATGGTCAGGCTGACTGGCCTACAGACTGCATATTTTATTATCCACCTGAATTTTTTTTTTCCAAAAAGCCACAGACCTTATGAGGCAAACATAGGGATTTGTGTACTTTTGCCTTCCAAATAAGGGGAGCAAATAGCCTAATTTTAAAAAAATTGTCACAGGGCTGCCAAACTGAAAACACTACATTTAAAGGTTGTGTAGAAGGGGAAATTTCAGAGGTGTTGCTTGTCATGCAACCAAGTGACAAAGAATATCTGCTGAAATTACCTCTTTCGCACAACTATTAAATGTACAGGAACTCTCTATTCCTTTCAGTCTGACAACCTCATGTGTGTATATGTGTGTGTGTACACTCATATGTATGTATACACATATACATATCTACGCATACACATACATAAGTTTATTCTAAATATTTGCCCGGGGCAGCCTCCTCTGTCCAGCCTCTTTGTCTCTCTCCATACCTCCTCCCATTGTGTCATCAGAGGAGGATGACAAAGAGAGCTTATGTGTGAGGATTGCCAGTTGTCTGGCACCGCCTGGTATTCTGGATGGCCATCTCTCCCTCTCTCTCTCTCTCTCTCTCTCTCTCTCTCTCTCTCTCTCTCTCTCTCTCTCACACACACACACACACACACACACACATGTTCACAGAAGCCAAGCTGCTCTGTCAGCTTTCGGACACAGAGAAACACTGAAAAAGTCTACCTAGGAAACCACCATTCTGTGTCAGGAATTTCAGAAGCAGATGGGATCTTCAACCTCTTTATTTAACAGGCCTAGTCCCTCCGCCTTTAGCAGCAGACTGACTTGCTGAAATCAAGCTTTTATTTCCTCATACCCTTCTCTCCATGAAGGAAGGCTTTAGTTCCGCGCACATGCGCACGTGCGCGCGCACGCACACACACCCCGTCCCCTATCAAGTTAAAGTTAAAAGCAGACAAAATGGTTGGTTTGCTCAGTCTCCGCATCAGGAGAGATGGAAAGGGGGCGGTGGGCTGTTGAATTTGGGAAGGAGGGGAACATGATGAGATGACCACAGAGAACGAACATACCCAGTTCTTGAGCAGAACAGTGAAGTCAGCATGCTCATAAAAAAGAGTCACGTTGAACCAGACCAAAGTCCTACCTAGTCCAGTATTTTGTTCAAATAGCAGAGAATTAGAAACCTCTGGGAACCTCACTAGGAGACTATGAGCATAAAAGCACCTTCTCACTTGCGTTTCCCTATAACTGGCATTGAGAATCATACTAACCCTGGTTAGCTCTGTGAGAACTGCAGTGCGAATTCCCTTCGTCACCACAGGTTCCCCCTGGTATTATTTTTCATATTGGTATCCTAGCCTGCCTTTAGGAACAGTACATGCGGGCTGGCTGATATCACAAACAGGCCCGTAGCCAGAAATACAGTTATGAGGGGGCCAGGGATTATTGTAAACATCCAGGACATAAATACAAACAGCCCACTCTATTTAAAATTTCTTGATTGTACCACTTTCTCAGAGTCAAATAACATATTAGATTAAGCATGTCGTTAAAGAAAATGATTAGAATCATCAATAAATGAGTTAACAAAAAGAAAGTAGAGAAATCCTGATAAGGAATAAGATGGAGGGAGAACGGGTAAGGGTACTTCCCCCAATTTTGTCTTCCAAACCCTCCAACTATCCTGATTTCACAGGGACAGTCCCAGTTAACCCTCTACTGTCCCACTTTTTCAGCAGTTTTCAAGCCTTCTAATTTCTCTTTCCTTCTCCCACTTTCCTCCTTTGTCCTCAGATTACTTCTTTTTTCCAAACTGAATTTAAAGTGTAAAAGTGGTTTGCATGCAATTAAGTCAGCAGCAGGGGGAGAGGAGAAGAAGGGGCAGAATCTTGCCCTTCCCAGCACGTTCAGGCAAAAGCAATGTCCTGCAGCCTCTCCTAGCTTGTCTGTTTTATCTCATTGATAATTTTTGCCATCTTGATCACACTCTAATGCTGCTTGGCCACATGTGCCTTGGCTTTCATGTTGGTGGGTATGATTTTCCTACCCAACTTCCCGCCTATACTGCTACTTCTCTGTGCTCAAGATGGAACAAAAATCCTGGAGGAAACAGAAGTCAAAGAAACCCTCTTCTTTACATCCTATGGTCCCAATCAGAGACTCTTGCAACTGCTTTTTTAAAGGCATGGCATATTAAAGTGGCATGTTCTATGTAGTGTCTAATTGGGATGGGATTGCAGTGAGCATAAGTCAAATCCAAGTCATGATTATCTGTAGTTGCAGTTCTACTACCATATCTGGATAGCCATAATTCCTGCATACATATCTTTTAATTTTCTTTCTGAAAAAAAAAAATATTTATAGAGAGAGAGAGAGAGAGGTAATTTCTGTAAAATAAAAAAAGACATTGGACAACATGTGCAGGTACTACACTGCCCAACAGTTTTGTAAGGAACCAGTTTGTGCCTCCAATTAAGTGCTTTTAGCCAATGAATGTAGTAATGACAGGCACACACTGATGATTGTCTAGAGAAGTAACTTCCTTCCTTGAACCATTTGCTTGGTCTTCCTTGGTGCAGGAGTAGGTGCTGTCCCATGTAAAAAGTCTACAATACTTATTATACTAAGGTAGTGACAGTAGTGATAGTTCTGAGGCCGAACAAATGTAATCTAAACGAGTAAAGTAACCTACTGTTATACCTATTCAGGGCCATTTCCGCACGAGTCTGTTACAGCGCGATGATTCCACTTTCAACCTCCTATGGAATCCTGGGGTTTGCAGTTTTGGGAGGGGCCAGGAGGTTGAAAGTGGAATCATCGCGTTATAACAGACTCCTGCGGAAATGGCCTAAGTAGGGAACAGTTTAGAGTGGTGTTGTCTGGCCAATGTGTGTAGTGGTTTGAGTGTTAGACTAGTACATTGGGAAACCAGGGTTCAAATCCCTGCTCAACCTGCTCCAAACAAGCTGGGTGACCTTGAACAAGTCATGCTGTCTCAGCCTCGGAGGGTAAACTCCCCCTGAGACAAATTCTGCCAAGAAAATCCCATGATGGGTTCACCTAAGAGTTGCCATTAAGTCAGTAATGAGTTTAAGGGCCACAACAGTAACAGCAACAGGACCTATGACAACTCTCCAATGTACTCCAGTGTATTTATCCAGTCCCCTAGCATACTGTCTGTTTTGTTTTTTAAAGGACATGTAGTGGGTAAGTGATGAAGGGGATGAAGGAGGCCAGGGAAAGAACTGAGGGTTTTATTTACAGGTAAAAAGTTGTTATCCAGAAACCAGTCATACCAGTGAGGGATACCAGGTCTATCCACAGCGAAACAACAGAAAAGTATACCTAGCATACAAAAAGGTTGCAAAGTTTTGTAGCACCTTCCAGACTAACAAATTTATTATAGGATCGTCTTTCATGGACTAAAGTTACTGAGAGGGAAATATACACCATTCAGTAGACCTAGTGCAAGGTGTTGCTGCTTGCTCAGCTACCAGATCTACTAGAAGTGCTCTTCTAGTCTGTTCTCTGATGCTACTTACGTATGTACAGTATACGTCCTCTCCCATGGAAAAATTCCTGTACACAGAGTTAGAGAAAGTGGGACATTTAGAGAGGAAGATTAGTTATCCCTCCACATTGCCAGGAGGAATAGACAGTAGAAAGCCCAAAATCTGCCCTGGCATGGAAACCTTTAGTTGGCAGGAAAACCAAGGAGGAAAGAATTCCCTAGGTTGCTATGAGCAATGGCTAACACATAGA
Organism: Cyclura pinguis; assembly: GCA_030412105.1. NCBI lineage: Eukaryota > Metazoa > Chordata > Lepidosauria > Squamata > Iguanidae > Cyclura > Cyclura pinguis. Next base: position 16,283,948 of record CM059604.1, read on the forward strand.
AGGCACTGCTCAGTTCTGATGCAGGGGGGCAAGAGAGCTAGAAGACCATCTGCAAATAAATACCTACAAATATTTTTTGTTCTCGTAGACATCATGGAGTTTGAGCACATGTGGATGTTCAATCAACTTCAGAATGGCAATTTCCCGTTCCACCTAGTATGAGGGAGGGAGAAAGAGAGAGAGAAAGAAAGAAAGAAAAAAATCCAGTGATTATCTACAGCATCCATCTTGATGTGTTGAACTTAGTGCTGTCTCAAAGCCTAGCGCTTATTCTACATTTTTTGTGGGACTTTTCCAGGAGAGAGATGGGGTTACAAATTCTTCAGTTTTATTGAACTCAGGTCCTGGCAGGATGAAAGGGCTATGTGGAATCTCCAGCTCAGCTAATGAAGCAGCAGTTTAATACGATTTGTGAGGTTTAATTGATTTGTTGCCGTGACTTGCAAAGACTCTCCAGGCAGGTTCATGCATTTACTTAGTTAGCTTCTTCCTTTCCTCCCAATCCTTGTGGCACCAGGGCTCACCCTCTGCTCTGCACCCACCTTCTGGCTGGAAGCAAATAGGTGTTACTGCCCTGGCTAGTCTGAGCTTTGGGGATATTAAAAGATATCCTCTTGATATCACAATTCAGCTTCACTTTTCTATTCCTCTCCACGTGCTTGTGAGGCTGCTGGACAAGCACGTAAACAAGCTCGGCCATTAATAGCCGTAATATTCAAACTACAATACAGGCAGGCCAGAAATAGCTGACTCGCTGCTTTAGGAGACCTCCAGGAAAGTACTCTAATTAAGTATGCACGCCACTTACAAAAGAGCCTCTGCCCCGCGATGGCAGCTTGATGGGTTAACTATACAACACCCAAGTACTCTGCGTTTGCATACTGGCTACTCTACTGAGAACCGCTACGATAACTCAATCATTCAGATTCTGACCTTTCGGAGGCTTTGTCTCCACCTCCAAATCTATTGTCTTCCCCCAAGTACGGCATAGCTTGCAGTCACAATTCTCTTTATAAAAACCCTTGATTCCGAGACCTTCCTTGGAACGCTCCCGAGTTTCATCCCGCCTTGCTGCCGCTTTGCCTGGCGAGCCTCCCCTCAGCTCCACTTGCTGAGCTACATCACACCCCAGCCTCGTTCTCCATTTTTCTGCGCTTCAGGACAGGTGAAGTATCACCCAAACCAGCGATCCCTCTAAAAATCCCTCTGTACCACTCCAACCTTTATTTTCTTTAGTTATCTTGTATGAGTGTGTTGCATACACTGTTTTGCCTGTATTTAATAAAACACCATTTATCATTTCAACTTCTGTGTGCTCCTTGACTCAACCCGACCCCGTAGACATAGGGTTCAAGATCTCGCTACGTTACCCTGCCTCTCGTAACGCTAAGCAGTGCTCTGAGCTAATTTTCCCCACCTTTAGTTGGGCACATTTTGGTGTCCCTCCCGGGACCCCCAGTACACAGGGGCCATTTCCATACCGGGCTTTTGAAATGGTGCAGAGCGACCTCTGACGGAGGTCTTCTACACCCTAGAGTGGACTGGCATGGACTACTTTTTGTAGTTCCACACCAGAATCCACTCAGGAGCGGCCGGAACTAGCTGCGCTGCGTGTTTTTAAAAAACCTCTTTTTTGAGGTTTTTAAAAAGCACGGAGCGCGCAGCCCCACGCCGCTCCGTCGCCGGGCTCCAAAGTGGATTTGCAGGCGCGCACAAGTGCGTGCCTGCAGATCTGCTGGGGGTGGGCTTCCAGCTGGCGAGCTTCTCCGGTTGGTGGAGAGCCTCCACCAACCGGAAGCCGCCATTTGGGATGCCGGAGGACTGCGGAGCAGCGAGCTCGCGCTGCTCCACATGACGATGGACTTCCTGGTTTCAGGTAAGCTCCGTTTTTGGGCGTTTTCGCCCGTTTCCCCCCTCACATGTGAAAAGGGCCAGGGTAACATAGGTTAGATTAAATTTTTCCTTCTCCCATCTCCCCTAAGTAAGTGAGAAAGAATAATCCCCTCACCACCTTGATCTAGGAATAGAATCTTTAGCTAAGATTTTTGTCTTAATTTCCAGACTGGCATAATGCTCTGGGCCTCCAGTACTTCGTTCCTCATTTGCTGCCAGCCAGTTCCTATTGTCTGCCTCCAGACATCCATCTAACTCCAAGGCGTACCTGTTAGGATGCTGCCTCATATTGGCAAGCACAGCCTACCATGTTTGTCAGCAACAATCCCAGAATGGTTTCTGCTGCTAAACATTTCATTCTGGTTTTAAAAAGCATCAGGTAAGAGTCTGCAGAGAAGCATCTTCTTCACTGTTTATTTGAAAGCGTCAAGCTCTTTTTATCCGGTGGCCTGGCAAAGGGATGGTTTTTATGTGTTATAGCCACCATAGCAAACCTGCACAAAATTGTTCCACATTGTGGCTATTATTTCACGGGCTATGTAGCGACTCATCATTCAGCAGAAAGGATTTTTCTCCACATCAGCACAAACTTCTAAAAAGAAAAATTTGCACTGGTCTGGTGGCGAAATGCTCTATTTGTGCCACTGTGCCCAGCACGACAACTGGTGCCACACGGATCAAACCAAAGGGCTGATGCAGTCACTTACTCACCCCAGCCAGTTAGGCCTCAGTCTAAACCTAGCAAAAGGCAATGGGGCAGAAACAGTACAGATGTTCTGGATTATGAGAATATCTGGAATAATAAGTCAGGCCAAGAACACTGGAACTGTATATGTTCAACCCTGCTTTGTGATTTCTCTCATCTTTCCTTTTGGCTAAGGAACTTAGAGGATAAATCTGGTTTTTAAACATCCTCTTTTAGATCTTTGGCTCCCAGAATTCCCTTCACCTCAAAAAAAAAGCACAAGACTTCTAGCATCTTAATTTTGAGTTTCCTTCTTTAAGCTTGTCAATTCCTGGATTTGGTGGGAGTCTGAATATATGTTGCACATCTCTGTGCGGTGATGTGCGGTCTGCTGACAAATTCATTCTGGTCACAGATACAGACTGTGAATTGGTCTGACATTTTCTAATAAGTTTTCTTCACTTTGGCAAGACAACCTGGTTTGACCTTTCTATGGGGATGAAGGTGACAGTCAGAGATTGGATCTGTAGAAAGCACAGCATGCATTTTTCTGTTTCTCTCTGGATTGTAGATTCAGCTCAATATCTTTTCAGTCTTCATCTTCTATGGTGACTCCCCCCGTCCAATAAAGACACACACTCACCTTCATCAGTACTGACTCAGAAAGCTTTTCCCGGTTCACAATCTTAATTGCGACTTTTTGCCCTGTGATGCAGTGCACACCCAGCTTCACCAGACCTAAAGAAAGAAAAGAAGCACTAGAAATCCACCATTACTTTATGAACCATAACCATGTGAAGTAGGTTAACCATTATAAAAGTCAGACTTCCCCTTCTTTGACAGCATTCCTTCCAAAAGTACCCATTCTATAATTATAAAATATATGAGCCATGCAGAGATGGGCAAGTTAGTGAGATAGCTATCTTCAGTACCTATATTTATATTTACACACACACACATAAGCATTCATACATACCTACAAGGCAGCTTGGTTGGCCAAGCAGCAAAATGTAATAAAATTCAAAATGCACGTTTCGGTGACACCTTTATTAGGCCAAACAAAAGAGGCAGAACACACGTTGCATTACATTATGTTTTAATGGGAAAGGATTAACATATGGAATTAATTGTTAACAAATTAAACATCTAATTCAGTTGCATTTAAGTTGTAAAGGGACAATTTAACGAGTAAATTAATTTTAAATTCATATTTAAATTTATGTTACATTGAAGCACTAAAAGCCTCACAAAAATAAAAGTGAAAAATCCAGTCCATAGTATTACAACCCTCTCCCCTGTCTCTATTTTGAGCTTTGGGGAGAAGGAAACTGGTACATGATTTTCTGAATTTGTCACCCACCCTACCAAAAACTTCTCACTTGCTTTCCCTTTCTCCATTCCTTCTATTTTCATCTCCCCCAACTTTTAAGGTACTGAGGCTCACATGGACCCAGAATAATTTCTGCAGTTAAGACTTTCACAATTGCATTTCATGGGACAGGGTCTCTGCAAAGTCCGGAGTGGAATACAAGACATTTATCAGCATGCAAAGAAGACACCTTCCAAGCTGCCCTTCATCTTTGTGACCTAAACCTTGTAATTCCCTTACAAATTAAAGACTGTTTTTAAAAGTTAAAGAGTTTTGCAAAAACCTAACACAACTAGGCCTTAGATAAAAGAACCAACAGGGTAATGTGAAATTTGTTAACCATTTAGCCCTGAGAATCAATTAATTAATTAGTAACTCAATTATTAACTTAAGTCTGGAGAAACCTCTCCCTCTCCTTTGAGCTTGATCACAGAGCTTGGGAAAAGATGAAGTTACGAACCACAACTCTCAAGATAAACTAGCCAATGTCTTGCAGGCTGGGTGGAAATCTAGCAATTGTAGATCAAAAAGCGTAACATTTCCAAGCTCTGTTCAGCATAGATATGCAACAAGTTGCTGGAGGGGGAAAAGAGCTGTCCATTCCTCCTCTGCCAAACCCCAGTAGGCTGGTATAAAGTTTTTGCAGGCCAGTCACTTTTATGAGGCTGTTTACAGTGTAAAAAAACCAAACATGCTAATTAGTTAGATCAAGCATATAGGTTCCTCAGACTTTCTGAACTTCTGCCTAATCATTGGAATGCAGTTGGATACTGTACCACTTCCAAACTTCTTTAGGAATTGGATCCCAAAATACAGTCCATATTTGATACTAACGTTGTATTACACTGAGAGCAGGTTGTACTATAACAATAAGAATGCAAGTACAAATTGATACCTCTGTCAAAGTGCACACCCAGCATAAGCCCCACTGAACACAGTGGGCCTTACTACAAGCTGGTAGCTTCCACGGTAGGAAGTGCGGTCAATCCATTGCACATTTTATTCCAGCTTTTTAAAAAGCAGTTCTCAAACTCACTCAACCTCTTTTGGGAGACAGGGCTCAGCACCCTGGATAATGCCTTTAAAGTCTGGAAAAACTGGACATATATTCACCACATCATGACACCACAGGCTGCCTCTGAAAGCAAACAGCCACTCAGCTGGGCTAGCACATGTGAAAATTGTGCTGTAACTTCTTACACAGATTCATTGTCCAGAGTGGTTGGTTGACATTTCCTCCAGTAGATTAGGAGACAGCTGGGAACCTCCCTGTATGACTGAATGAGGTCCCAAACAGTCTAGTGAAGACATCTCTCTTACTCACACAAAAACACACAAAGTGAGGGACAAGTATGTACGTGCACATGTTTGTGTATGTGTGCACACACACGAGAGAGAGATGCAGTAATAGCGTCAATGGGGAATCTGCCAGAACCCCAGCAACCTTATAGGGTTAAAAATATTTGTGCTGGCTCCCCATTTTAATCTCCCAACATTCAAAGGAGCACTTTGAGTGCTGCACACATACCCAAGTGCTACCTAAGGCAGTTATCTCATTCTTCCTAATGGCAGGTGTTGGTCTTGTTGCTCTCTTTTGTAGTGCAATCCTAAACATGCTTATTTGGAAGTAACCCCTTGTGTGTTCAAAGGGGTTTACTTTTTCAAGGGAAATGTATGTAAGATTGCAGTCTAATCTCTAATGCTCTTGCCCTCTGAACAAGACTCTAATGCTCTGGTCATCCAAACAAAACCATGCAGGACAAGTCTCCCCACTCCCCCGCCCAACAACTTCCCAGTGTTCAGGCAAGCCAGGAGCACAGCATCATCTTTACTGCTGGCTCGCAGGGAGATGCTTACATTCCGAAGTCAACATGTTTCAAGATTATGTTGGAAGATCATGCCCCCAATTCCCGTGGAAGTGGCTTTCTCATTATTACTATAGCTTTGTGTGCTTCCCCACTTCCCTGAGCAGTACAAAGTTCCAACCGCAGTTCAAATGGGGTCAGTTTGCTTCTCCCTCCCTGCTCACCATCCTTCAGCCACCCTGATTGCAAATAGGGCATGTTAACAATTATTAATAAGAGGTAATAATGAGTCTTCCTGGATTATTGAGAGATGAACCCAAGATCAGTGGCACAATTCATGCTCTGCATGCAGAATGCCATTCCTTGGTATCTCCAGTTTAAATAACCAGGTGGAAAAGAGCCAGCACGACTTAGGCCATTTCCGCACGAGACTGTTACAGCGCTTTGATTCCACTTTCAACATCCCATGGAATCCTGGGGTTTGCAGTTTCGGGAGGGGCCAGGTGGCCCCTCCCGAAACTGCAAACCCCAGGATTCCATAGGATGTTGAAAGTGGAATCAAAGCGCTGTAACAGTCTCGTGCAGAAATGGCCATAGTAGTTGAGTGCTGGACTACAACCCCATTAGGCTAGGCTTCAGATCCCTCCTTGGCTACATAAACCCAATGGGTGACCTCTGGCAAGTCACACATTCTCAGCCTCAGAGGAACGTAATGGCAAACTCTCGCTGAACAAAACTTGCAGAGAAAACCCTACGACAGGTTCGCCTTAGGGTTACCATAAGTCAGAAACAACTTGAAGGGAGGCAGTAATAACAAAGCAGCTGGTGTTGGAAAAGAAAGACAGCTACATAAGATCAGAGCTTGAAAGAGTTACTTTTCAGGACTACATCCAATTCTTCATCCTAACAAGAATAAACCCACTGAATCTGTGGAACTTACAATAGCTAATTAACCAAGTGTCTACTGAATCAATGGGTCTGATCTAGTTACGACTATCAAATGGCTTTAATTATAACATTAATAGATTTTTAAAAACTGGGGAAAATGATTGTGTATATCAGAAACCTTTGAGGAAATCTGTCAACTTTTGGTTTCAAGACTTTAGTGAGCGAATAATAATCGTAGATGTGATTCAGTTGCTTTCGACATTCTGATGTTTTACATATATTTTTATAAGAACAGTAGATAACCTGGAGGAACTATGGCCATTTCTGCACTACACTGTTATAGCGCTATTGTTCCACTTTCAACATCCAATGGAATCCTGGGACCTGCAGTTTAGGGAGGGGCATTTAGACTGGGGCTGAGAATGTGTAATGCGTCCAAAGTCACCCAGTGGGTTCCCATGGCCAAACAGGGAATCGAACCACCGTCTCCAGCATCACAGTCCAACCAACGCTCAAACCACTACATCACGCCATGTTCTCTCTCTCTCTCTCTCTCTCTCACTCAAAAAACCCTGATAAAACTGTGGTTGCAGTGTGCTTTCAAGTTGTTTCTAAGGCCCTTTCCGCACGGCATTTTCCATGCAAAAGGGCGCCTGAAGCATCGCACAATTGTGAGGAGCGATCTGCACGACGCACTCACAATCGTGCGATGCTCCAGGGGCCAGCAGCCACCGATCGCGCATCTTTTCATGTTCTGCTAGAAGCCAAAAATGGTGCGAGATCACACATTGCTCCCGGGCCCCGCACGCACTTACCCGGCATGCGGAGCCTGCGGAGCCTCTGGAGCCGCGCCGGTCGCGCTTCCTGCCCCAGCACAGCCTGGGAAGGTCCCAGGCTGCACTGCGGAAGGAAGAGGCGGGGCTCTCGCGTGAGCAGGCAGCTCGTGCAGAGCCAAAGGACCCTGGATGTGAGAGCCTCTCACGGGGGGCTGCTCGCGCAATCTCCGTACCCCAGCGCCGGAAGAAGGTAAGGTGCGGAAAGGGCCTAACTTATGGCAGCCCCAAGGCAAACCTATCATGGAGTTTTCTTGGCAATATTTTGGAGGGTGTCATTCAGGCTGAGAAAGTGTGACTTGCTGAAGATTACCCAGTGGGTTTTCACAGCTTTGCAGGGATTCAAACCCTGGTCTCCAGAATCATAACCTAACACTCAAACCACTAACTACACCACACTGGCTCTCTTCCCACTCTTAGCAGCTGCTTTTGTTAAACCAAATCCTTTCAGCTGAGGGATAAATTGTTGTGCTTATTCTATTGCCGCATGTGGAATAACGAAGCAGATTGTGAGTTAACTTCTCGAGGTGAGCCTTCATAAGGCCCTGTTTCACACATGCATTTCTTGCACTTGATGACTGACAGATGAATGTCTGAGAGGCAACAGCGTTTGCTATGTTGTGAGGTAGAATGAAAGATCTATCTGTGGTGTGAGACCAACAACAGATCCCTCGGGGAAGCCATCCGTTACTCAATGTGGCAGTCAGGAACTGACAAGCATGCACATATGAACCAATCCAAGCTAAGCAAAGATTTAAAATCCAGTTCAAGTACGACACAAAACTAGGAACAGAGAAGTTTGTAGTTCACATTTTGAAGCAAGATAAACTAAATTTTGTTTCACAAGGTAATATGCTGATCAAAACACAGTTACATTTCAGACGGCTTAATATTGTGCTTCTGTTCTGAGCTCAAAAATTACATAAAATCTTTTTTTTTTTTACATGCGTTAAGAGCACACGTTTAAAAAGCAGCATCTATGTTGAGTTCCACCTGACATCCTTCCCTTACATCAAGAAGGTTTGTGTATATTTTATTGATGGATGTCCTTTGAAATTCTTTGGATCTAAGTGGTATAACAGTATTTGTAAACAAACAAATATGGAGAGGGTGCAAAACGTATATACTAGGGGTATTTCTGCACTCAATGCAAAACTTGGTGAAAGCATTCTTGTGCTACAACTTCCAGGAGGTTGGAATTCTGAGAACTGGAAGTCCAAAAATATAAATTTTCCAAGTCATGCAGCTACCCCAAAGCATATGTTAGGGTCAATGTACATTAAAATATGTGAATTTTATCTCTTTTTTTTCCAATTTAAAAAACTGCATACTGATGCAGAAATTGGATGGAACAAATTTATGGCTGAACAAGTGTGAAATGGACGGGGACTGGAAATAGATTGATTTGTCCATCTCTACAAAAAAAAAGTTTGTGTGGTTTGGCTATACTGCAAAATACTTTTTTTGTGGCAGAGTCTATTTTGATTTTTCTTATTTTTATTTAAAGATGAACCACACAACTTACATGATGACAAGTACAAATTCTGCGGCACAAAAGAAATATCCAACATCTTTCCTTATAATACAAGAAAATATGAATGAATCTTCAGCTGGTTCAAATGACTTTCTTGCCTTTTGCACAAAATGAATCACAGTAAATTTCTAGAAAATGAAGTCTTCATTTCATCTCTTCATATGAAGAGATTCCTGGCCCCAAATTATCCTAAATCAGGCCATACTCTACAGTTCCACCATCCATCTTATACTTGATATTAGCATCAGAGGTAATGGTACTACTGGAACAGTGTTATAAAATTGTTTCACAGACTGGATCCAGCCCCACAGACAGTCAGATACCCAACCAAGATCTAGTCCGTCACTCTTCTCTAACATTGGATGCTCTCTTCTAGTCTTCACTTGTTTCATTTATTCTCACCTTTCCTTTGATGAGCTCAAACCAGTGTATATGGCTTTTTCCTCCACACATCTATCTTCAGAACAACCCTGTGATACAGGTCAGGCAGAGACAGAGTGATTGGCCAAAGGTCACCCAGAGACCTTTATGGCTCAATGGGTCCTCGAACCAGGTCCCAGATCACCACCCTAATGACTACACCACACTGCCTCTCTTAGGCATGCAGACAATTCCACAAAAGTTATTACCCTAAGTTATTTTTTTCGAAGCCATAACATTAGTTCCTTTTTTTTCCTTACAAATAATCCCAAATCCATTTCAAATGCAGATTACCACAAGGATCTCTCCAGATTACATGGATGGCATGCATAAATTAAGCAAGTGAAATTCACAGGGATTTCCACTTTAAAATGTTTTTAGCTGCTGCTTATGTCTGAATCAAAGCCGAATCAAAACAAAAGAGAGCCAGGTTTGTTTGTTTGTTTGTTTTTAATCAACTTCTAGTTTCCATTTTGCAAACACCCTTCTTTTCTGGAGAAAAGAAAGTTGAATTTTGGGAGGGAGGCCTCTTTGCTGGCCAGCCCTTGGCCACACGGGGCATTCTAGGAAAAGCAACGTGACAGCCGTCAACCAAAGGGAATGTGGTTGCATTTCACACGGGTCTTGAAAATAGCTGAAATAACCGCCTGCCCCATGCACACATGCACAGTTTTGCAGCCTACAAATACTGCTGGATAGAAATACAGTTAAGATCAGACTCTTCCTAGGCCCAGTGTTCTTCTCTGCAGAAAGGTGTCCACTGTGAGGCTTACCTCTCAGAAACTAACTCAGTATGTGATGCAACTCTGTATAAATTTAATATATGTTTGCCCCATTTTTGTACTACAACTTTTTGGACTGCAGTACCAGCCATGCTGACTGGAAAATGCAAATAGTCCAAAAGCAAAACTTTTCCAAGCTCTGAGGAAAAGAAAAAAAGAATCTAGAATTGCCTTTCTGCTTTACCTTGCTACGCTTCATTGCTCTTAAGCAGACTCCCGCCCTGCCCGCCTCTGATGCCGGGGAGGGAGAAAATTCCTTTAGGCTACAGATTTTACAGAGTAGAGCATGGTGAGCTTGGGTTGAAGAGAAAACTGCTTTTGCTCCTCCACACGCACACATACACCCCTTCTTGTTCAAGGTAGATGTCACCACCATTGTGTATACCGACAGGGCAAAGGCATCTTTAACATGTACACAATCACCCTGGAAATCTAGTTTGGGCCAACGACCAATGGCAATTATTGAAGGCCTATAATACAGTGCTCCTGCGTCGTCACAGAGGTTCATCTGCAGGGTTTGTTTGTTTTTTTCCTTCAGCAGTGCCTAAACTTGCAGCCATATATTGTTTCTTCGGTCCCAAGAGATTCGTAGGTCTCAGCGGCATCTAGAAATGCGTACTGACAAAGGCCCAGAATCCCGCAGAATCGAGTTACTGCATGGCCCTATGGCCTCTTTCTAACCCAGGACAGCTACTTACAAATTGCCAGGAAAAGAGGAAATGCCAACACTCCTCTAAAAGGGACAAAACAGGCAACCAGTTTACACAAGTTCTTCCTATGCCGATCTAGGTAGAGATCCAAGTTTAGAAACAGTTACTGCAATTTAATCAGAAAGGCAGTACATCTCATCATAGTGAGGCAGGCTGGGACTAGCTGGCCACTATGACTGCTTAATCTGGTATCCCAGTGTTAACTGCTGAGGAGCAACTTCAAGGCTCCTGTGAAACTGGAATTAAACTAGACAACACTTCATTAGAGAGCAATCCTCGGACAGCCCTTTCAACAGAGTAGTAACGGCTGCAAAGAAAGACACTCAGGCACCCTGATAAAGTTCTTACCTTCCCACTTTGGACTGTACATCATATGGCAAACCACACACTTTGGAACTAAAGGGAACTATTTAGTCCACTAAACTATCCTGGCTTATCTCTCTTTAAGCCTCAGCACGTTCTTCGGGACTGACACGAAGTTCAAACATCAGCCTCTTTAACCAGCAAGCAGTGAGCAGTCTCCAGACTGGTTAAAAGATTAATATATAATCAGACAGAGCACGCTCATGACATTTTGATGCCTGAGGCAGGGCAGCAAATGGCATCCTACCACCCAACAGTTAAGTAGGTCTGTTGTACTTAAAGTCATCAAGGATATTTGGGCAGATGAGTCAGAAAATCCCACAAGCACTTCATCCCTATCCTCATCCCAGCCAAAACACAATAATGACAGATTGCACTTGTAACCAACCATTTCTTGTCTGCTGCCTGAAGGACCACCTCACAATATGTAAAGACAGGGCCAGACCTGATATTAGCAACCTTTCCAGGCCGGAGAAATAGACCATGCTCTCTTGGCAGCTGCTCCTTAGGCTCTCAGGCCCCGTTTACCCCAGTCTGGGTTGAGAACAAGGCCTTGGCCTGGCCCTAAAGGAAGAAGACACTCAAAGGTTGATGTGCTTATAAGGTTGCCATAGTGAAAACTGGAGTGAGCTCCTATGTTGTGTTACCTGGATGCATGACAAGCAACACCTGCTAAAATTCCCTCTTCTACACAACAATGAAAGCCTCTCCAGTTTACAATCTGGTAACCCTACAAATGCAATCTGGCTTAGCACTTTTCCACACATTTTTCTGGCACTATACAAAGATGGGATGATGTATTCTGCTGCCTGAGGCAGATCAACAGATTGCATCCCCCTACAAACAAGGTCAAGGTGCATAGTATCTAAACTCAGTCAAGTGATTCTGGAACCTGAAACAGAAGATACCCTAAGGATGTCTCCAGACCCCAACATGAAAAATGTAACAATGCCAAAATACCTTTTGTTACCCTTTCCTGATACTCCAGACCCATTGCCTAAGGTGGCTGCCTCTCTCTGAACTGATGGTGGGCTTGGACCTGGCATTATGGAATTAGAGTTTGGGATGAATAGGGATTAATCACTCACTCTTGAAAGAGTAACACATTGTGCTACATGTCAGTGACACATTCTTTTCATCTTTGCCCCAAAAGTAACATCTTAGAAGTCCGTGTCATGATTTATAATGTATCATTTCCAAGCTTTGTACGAAATTGTGTATTTTAAACACAATGCACAGTACTTGTAACCCCCCAATTGTCAGAACAAGGATTACTGCCTGAGCACACACACTCACACACAATAACACATTACTGAAAGCTCTACTCAGCCTGCTGCCTGCTGTGTTTGTGTATTCTACAGTAGCCACTTATTTAAAAGCCAAGGAGGTGTTTGTTCCTTTGGCTAAAGGAATATTTTATAAATATTATTGTCTACAATATGTTACAACAGTTCAGAATATATCTCAGCAGCAGTGTATAAAATATCGCTCTATGGTGTCTTTGTGGCTGGCCCTGCTATTAAGTAGATTGAGGTGACAGCCTCAGACAGCAGATTTTGGGTGTCATGAAAGGGCAGCAAATTGCTTGTTATTTACTAAGTTATTATATTTTTACTGCCAGAGATGGGGAGAAGTGCTGGAGGGATTTACTGTCTCAAGTGGCAAAATACTTTGGCTGGCGTTGGCATTGGGTACTACGCACTTTGACTTGGGTGAGTAGGGGATGCCCTTTGCTACTTTACTCCAGGTTGCAAAACATCTTGGACTAGCCCGTACGTTACAGACATTCAGTGATTTAATGTGGGGTTGCCAGCTCAAATATGAAGAATGACAGATACTCAAGCAACCTGCCTATGAAAATTATGTATTTAAAAAAGAGGGACAAAAGGGGGTAAATGGTTTTGTTCTTAACAAACAAGGGAGAGTTGGTGTATATGGACTGGTACAACATTTTCTAGTTGGCAGTACTGAGGAACGAATTCGCAAGGCCGGCATAGGCTGTGATTCCATCTGGGCAGGACCTGGGGGTCAAACATCCAGGGCCCCACCGAAGCACAGACAGTCATGCTTACTACATCTTGAAGTAAGTGAAATGATGCATTTCACCATCTGAACTGTGTGTATGCAAGATAATTAATTCCAGAGTTTAAAATTTACGTAAATGTATTGTTGGCTACAGGTGTTATGGTTTAGGGAAGAAGAGTGGATTAGATGAGGGATGATTTACATAACCTTAAAGCAGATAATAAAGACATTGAAATACTTCAAGATTTTCTGTACCTTGCCTCAGTCATTAATGAGAATGGGGAATACAGTCAAGAAATCAGAAGAATACAAGGACTTGGAAGGGCAGCTATGAGGGAACTAGACAACATCCTTAAGTATAAAGATATATCATTGAATATTAAGGTTAGGATTGTTCATACCATTTTATTTCCAGTTTCTATGTACACTTGTGAAAGCTGGGCAGTGAAGAAAGCTGAAAGGAAGAAAATCAACTCATTGGAAATGTGGTGCTGGAGAAAAGTTCCATGGACACCTTGGACTGCTAAAAAGAGAAATGTATGGGTCCTAGAGCAAATCAAGCCCGAACGCTCCCTAGAAGCCAAGATGACTAACATGAGGCTGTTGTACTTTGGCTGTATCATGAGAAAACACGACTCATTAGAAAAGACAATAATGCTTGGTAAGGTAGAAGGCAGTAGGAAAATAGGATGGCTACAATACAGATGGATAGACTCAACTGAGGAAGACATGTTCCTGAATCTGCAACACCTGAGCAGGGTGGGTGATGATAGAGTCACTTGGAAGTCCTTCATCTATGGGGTTGCCATAAGCTGATGTTGACTTGAGGGCAATTAACAACAATGAGGATGGATCCAGCAGCTTTGTCTGATCTCTGATGACTCAATTATATATGATCAAACTCTGTATTCACATGGGGTGGAAAGGAGATCTGTATGTTTTTTTTTCTTTTAATACAAAAAACGTTAATATATTTCCACATGTTCAGAGTTACAGCTCTCTTTGGGCTTTCTCAGCAACCACTAATCCTAATTCCGTGACCAAAGGTTATCTAAATATTACTGTTAATCTCTTAATGTGGAATAGATCTCCCAACATCCATGAGGTAAGCTTGGTTATAGCCTTTTTTTCCAAAGTAAGAATAAACTGAGAGCAGAGCTTGGAAAAGTTTCTCTTTTGGACCACAAGTCAACTTTGATTGAGCGTTTCTAGGAGCTGTTATCCAGAATCTACATTTTTAAACTTTATCTAGATCATGAAATGGCTTGTGTACCTCTCAGTAATGCTACTCTTTTTAGAAAATATTCAGGAGTAAGAGTAATACTAAGAATTTTTATAGAGTAATAAGCCTTTTAAGACTGTCAGTCATTCCCACAGCACATTCACCGGCTTAAATTCAGAGGAATTCAACCATACTTTTGTTCCTTTGGAGTCCACAGGAGAAATTAGTCAGGCCTAATTTAAGTTCCATTGATTGTCACTGATTTCAATGGTACTAAAGGGTAACTAACTTCTGGATCCAACTTGCTAAGATTTCAAGCAAACAGCTTTCTGGAGTTAATGGTCAGCAACACTATCCCACAGCAGAGGTCTGAATCATGTAGCTTTCCAACTTTGGTTGCAATGCAGCTCCCAGCATTCCTTGACACCAGCTGTGCCGGGAGTTATAATCCAACAACATCCAGAGGGCCACACAGTTCCCACCCATGATATCCAATCTACTATCTAAATCTTACTACAGTCCAAGCAGAATTGCAAAACAAAACTACCCAAATTATTCCTGCTATAGACCGTAAGGTTTCTGATCACTAGTTGTCCAATAATCTAGAATGGCTTTCTCATCTTTTTGTAAGCTCACATTAAAGTGACCACTCTTCTTAAACATATCAACTGCAATTTTTCCATTTAGGGGAACTTTCAAAAAATCAGTAATTTATCTATCTGTCTGTCTGTCTGTCTATCTATCTATCTATCTATCTATCTGTTTCTTCATTACACAGATCCATGTACAATTCACCAAACACACACACACACACACACACACACACACACCAGCTTTCCTGGATAATTCCAGGCCAGCACCTTCAATCTAGAAAAAAAAAAGAGAGTTGAACATGATAGTTAAGGAGATATAAGGACCTCTATCACTGTTGCTTTCTGTCTCTGCCACCAACATCCCTTAGGTGACCTTGGGCATGTCACTTCTGCCTGGGGTTTAGTTATTTCCTAGCAACATGTCTGACCACCATAAGGATTCTCATAATAGTAACAATACTCCTTTAAAAATAGGAAACAACACTGCTAGAAAACAGCAACAAGATCCTTGCTCCTGCTCTCTTCCCATTCTGGGGGACAGAAGAACGACTAGGCCTTTTGCTGCCCTCCTCCCACAACAACCTCGCTCCCTCCATCTGCCCATTCAGTCTGATATTCCTGAAGCATCTTTGCATGAACCGCTTGCCGCCACAGTAAAGAAATGATTATTCAGCAAAATTCCACCTTGCCTTATCCTCTGATGCCTTTTTCTGTCTTTTTCAACTACCTGCTCCAGATCTTTATACGTGTACTAATTCTGTTAAAATTATTATTATTAAACCTCCCAAACATACTCTCTCTCTCTCTTTCTCTCTCTCTCTCTCTCACACACACACATATATATACATACTGATATCCCGGTCTCTTCTTCCTCTGTCATAGTATCTTCTTCTGCCACTGCAGTATAACCATCCCCTTTTCAAGTCACAATACCCATTCTACACACAGATACACACAAATTGAGGGACTGAGAAAGGGAGCGAGAGAGAAAAAGAAAGAGAGGCCTTCTGGTTTGGGTTTTCCTGCATCATTGCAGGGAGATGGATGGGTCTCCCCCTCCCATTCTCAACCTTCCATCCAGCGACTGACCTGACCGTCACAGAGAAAGAAGAGAGAAAAAGAGCTAAAGAAGACTGGTTTTTCATACGGCCCAGCCTTAAGCATCTATACAGGCAATCTCGCTCATAACCAAGCCCAATAATCTAAACCGCACAATCAAATCAGCATCCCTGCAGAGAGTAAAAAAAAAAACTCCTTCATTCATCCAGAGTGCTGCAGCGGGAGAAGATGGGGTGGGGGGAGAAATCTATAGGCCTCTCCACAACACACACACTCACAGCCACCACTAGCACCACCCCTGGTTCCCCCCATCCTGGAAATACTGTGTCTCAAAAAGGTAGAGATGGAGATGTGAAATAGGAAAAGATGCTTGCCAACCCTCCACCCCAATGGATTATTTGGGGCATAAATCTGGACCAGTTTGTTCCTCTGTTTTTCTTCCTTTTCCAACTAGCCTTGGTCATTGCAGCATTTTGTTAATGCTGTCACTTTCACCCTAAATATTTTCTGCTTCAGGATCCAATTGCCTGACCCACTGCTGCTTTTCCCCCTTCTAGACTCCACTAGGTATTTTGTGTGCATGTACCCACACACACACACACCCATTTCTACTACCACATAAACAATGTGGTCCTTAATAAGCAAACAAACAAAAAAAAAAGCATTTGTTTCTGAGTAGGAATGTAATGTTATGCCTTTCAAAACCTACACCCTTAAAAAAAATTTTTTTGCATGTCTATTTGACACATTTTGAAAAGAATAGTATTCAGCGCCAAGCACATACACCCCAAATAAACTCTAGCCGGGTAAACACCTCCAGTGTCCTCCTCAGCATCTCTTTTTAACACCCCTTCCTTGCTCAGAGTCCATCTCCCCAAAATGTCAGAGAGAGCTCTAGGTGCCTCAATGTCCACAGTGCAATCTACCTTTCCTGACACTCTCCCCAGTTTAACCTCCAAGGTTCCATCTGTCCCAAATAGGACTACCCCAAAGAAACTCCAGGGAAGCAAGAACCCCATCTTTCCCTTCAACACCCCCCAACACGCACTTATTTTCTCCACAAACAATACCTCTGACTCCCCTTTTTCTAATATCCCTCTCTCACCCTTATTCTGCAATGGGACAAACATTTCTCTTCCCTTACTACACATACATCTTGTATTCCTCGCAACGGTCCAATTTACCCTTGATCAGCCTGCCAAATCACCCGTCGTCACCCACCACAGGACACAGAGGAGAAGGGGGTGCCAGTGGTCTGAAGAGGGGGACTCTCTGCCAGTGGGGCTGTCCCATAATGCCCAACCCCATGGCATCGGGCCTTCCCCTGCTCCTACACACCTGCACACCCCCCCCCCAAAAAACATCGGCATAACAGCAAGTACTCACCGGTCTGCCCTTTGCCCAGGGTTTTCTCCAGCCTGTAGGGCCCCACGTACTGAGCGTGCTGCTGGCTCTGTTGAGGCTGGTAGGGGTGGACCCCACCTGCTTCTTTGCCACCGGACATGGCTTTTGTCTGTCACCCTTCTGAGCGACAAGAAGAAACAAGAGGGGCTGGGGGGGGGGTTGGGGAGGGGAGGAGGGTGGGGAAAGGAGAGGAAAGGCCCCCCTGATATCCCCCTATAGGGACAATACCGGGGACGGCATCCTGGCAGATTTAACGGGAGGGGGATGCTCTGGGCATCGGGAAGGAAGGGAGGGGGAGAGTGGAGGAGGAGGAGGAGGAGAAAGGAGAAGAAGGAAGATGCTACAGTCCAGGTACCAGCATCATCCAGCTGGTCCAGCCAAGGCGGCTGCTGCTGCCGCCGCCACCGCTGCCGCCGCCACTGTCAGTGGTGCTGATGCTGCTATGGATGAAGGATGCTGCTGGCAGCGAAGAGGCTCTTCTGCTCCGGTCCTTCGCCTCCCCTCTCACTGCAATCTGAAGGGATCTCTCGAGCTCTCCCCTTACATCAGCATCCGGGCAACTGGGTGACAGACACAATCCGGGTTAACCCTTAGCGGAACAAAGGCAGCGCCTCCTCCCCAGGCAGCCAGGAGAAAGGGGTGGGGATTAGGGGGTGGGGTTGGAGGGGGGAAAGTGGGAAAGGGTTTTACAAACAGGAGGCGTGCAGCAGCTGGGTGGGAGGGGTTACTCAGGGATAGGACCTCTGGGGGTGAAGGAGAAAACTGTGCCATGGGGCTGAGAGGGAGCTCGGGAGGAAGGAGAGCTTCAGCTGATGGGGCGTCTAAGGTTGTGTAGAGAGCGTTTTCTATGTGGGAGGATTTGCCTATTGTATGTGTGTCTGAGATAGACACACACACACACACACACACACACACAGAAAGGGAGTCTGTAACTGCGGATTTGTACCAGTCGTGGCACCAAACATGTATGACTGTGAAATTAGATCTCCTTTTTTTTTTGTTTAAAACTGGTAAGTGTGTCACTATCTGTGTGGGTGCATTTGTGATTTGGGGTTTGAAATGCAGGGAGATTGTCATTGTGTGGAAAAGGAGGCGAGTATATTCACTGGAGACTGAAAGAGAGATTGGGATTGAGATGTAAATTAAGATCTTCCCCCTTCCTGCCTCTCTCTCATTCACAGGCACACGGTGAATGCGTGCTGTGAGAGTTTGAAACACACACCAGAAACTCCACTCCTGTCTACACAACAGTTTTACATAACCGCTGATGATTCATATCTCCATTTCTGTGACTGGACCAGCATGTCTGTCTGAATTGGTAGTGTGGTCTAACGGGGTTTAGTTTGCAAGGCAGCTTAGGCCAATTGTCTGTCTGTACTGGGAATGAAGAGTGCCAGTATGATATAGTAGTTTGAGTGTTGGACTATGACCTGGGAGACCAGGGTTCGAATCCCCACTCAGCCAAGGAAACCCACCGGCTGGCCTTGGGTGAGTCACATTCTCTCGGCCTCAGAGGAAAGCAAAAGGCAAACACC
Source organism: Cyclura pinguis (assembly GCA_030412105.1). Taxonomy (NCBI): domain Eukaryota; kingdom Metazoa; phylum Chordata; class Lepidosauria; order Squamata; family Iguanidae; genus Cyclura; species Cyclura pinguis. Next base: position 16,303,068 of record CM059604.1, read on the forward strand.
CTTTGAACAAATTTTGCTTAGAAAACCCCACGATAGGGCCACCTTAGAGTTGCCATTAAGTCAGAAATGACTTAAAGGCACATAACAACAGCAACTGGGAATGAGTCTGCGTTAGTGTTTTTTACAGTGTGGGGTGCCTCCCACAACCAACATAGCTCCAATGAAACATTTGGAAGCATTGGTGGAGGAAGAAATAGGCTCATGGGTGAGGATGGTCTTTTCTCCCCTCACTGGTAAGATGGGTAAAGCAGAAGTCCCGTATCACTTCACACTGGGCCTGCGGGTGGCAGCTTTCTCCACTTTGTACCCCCATTGTCAACTGGGAGGAAGAACTTCTGCTTTTCTTTCCTTGCACTTCTTACTTGCTTTAGGTTTTGGTTGGTGTCAAAGATTTCTTTTGTTGTTCTAGTGGTAGTGTGGGCGCTCCAATACACTGCTCTTTGCACGCATACAAGCATACACAGTAAAGCACCTTTTCATTCTCTTTGACTGGTGCCGGGATGGAAGAGATCTATTTATTTGTTTCTTTTATATTCTGCACTTCTTCCAGTGAGTTCAAGGCAGTATATGTGGTTCTTCCTGCTCCATGGTTATCTTCACAACAACCTTGTGAGGAGATCAGGTTGAGAGAGTGTGTGTTTGACTGGCCCAGGGTCATTTCATGACTTTTATGGCTTAGTGAGAACTAGAATCTGGATCTCGCAAGTCCCAGACCCACAGTGTAACCACTACATCACACTACTTCACACACAGACTTAGCAAATACACACACACATGCACACACACATATATAGATGGACACATAAACATACACCTATACAGTTATGCAGATGTACATACAAAATTGCTGAACTACAATTCATCAATATATTAAACTCTATTTCCTCTGTGTTAGGAATGGACAACTTTGGCAGGTCTGGGGACCAGTTTTCTACCCCTTTCACCCAGGGTGAGGCACACATACTGATGAAAATGCCAGAAAATGAGGGAAAAGAAATGGTCAGAATTCCACTACTGTACCGATAAACAATGCAGGGGGCCCTACAACTTACCTAAAAGGCAAAGGATTGCCACTCCAGGACAATTCCATCTAAGGCCATTCTCCCTGTTTTGTTAGAACCTGGTAAACCAAGGAGATCTGTGAGGAGGGCCAGAGGGGAAAAAAAATCTTTGAATTCACCCAAGGCTATGGGAACACTGGCAATCTATTTATACTTTGAACAAGCACAAAGATGGTAGTAGTTTAGAATCTCACTACATGTATGAATCACCTCACTATTGCAAAGATGCTTGTTTTATCACCCAACAATGGTTTTATAAATGGCAACTATTATGGTGATTATTATTGCTTGTACTTTCTATATTTTGATTCCCACCGATCTCACTCTTTACAGTTTCATCCCAAGTACAGGCATGCCCTAGTTACCCAAGCCACTGACAAAGAAAATCTTTTATACAAAGACTTTTTATATCTGCCCAGCTGCTTTTTCTCTCCTTATTCTCTGTCCAGCTGCAAGGCTTTTTATCACCTTCAGCATTGAGAGGTCTGGTAAAGGAGGGCTGGGGAAACATAGACTTTTAGTGCCAGGTTGCAGCAGCAGGGCTATAGTAAATAATGCCCTAAAGCTTAATCAGAAGGAAAGCAGGATTCTGCTCTAGTCAATCCTACTATTGCAATGTGTGCCTTCCTATAACAGGTAAAGTAATACAGCATCCGCTGCCAGAGCCCCTTATTCATCATGATGAACAGCAAAACTGAAAGAAGGGTGGGGGGACAGATAAGTCTGCCTTTACAGCTGTCCTATACATGTTAAGAAAACATAGATCTGGAAGTCTGGCCAATAAAATGGAAATCGAGGAAAAGTGGAGACTGGTGAAAGAAACAGTTCTCTCTGAATGCATTTTGGAAGATGCTTTCATGTGATCTCTGAACAATTCAGCAAGTCTTTGTTTACTTATGCAAGGCTTATCTGATCCAGCTGTTTCATTTCACATAAGCATACTGCTAGTTTTGAAGAACAAATCTGGTGAATCATCTTGAACTCCTCTTTTTTTCCCTTGCGATTTAGGAATCTATCCCTATTCTGTCCATGTTATTTCAGCTTCCGGCACCAAAGAAACAACAGCAAAACATCTGCTTCATTAACTGAGATACACCTATATGTGTATAGTTAAAATTTAAATAATACTTCACACATCTGAAAAAATGGCTGTAATCCAAAAAAGCTCATGCTATAATATGCATATTGTCTTTAAAGTGCCACAGGACCCTTTATTTTTATTTTTTTGCTGCGACATATTAACTTGTCTTTTGTACTTCAGATCCCAGAGTCACTAGCAAACATAGCTAATAGGAATTGTGGGAGTTTTAGTCCAACAAAACAAGAAAGGGAACCACAGGTTCCCCTCTGCTGTCTTGAACACACAAAACAACCCTTGAATACAGCATCTTATATGCAGTGCGAGGTTCCGATCAGCATTCCTGACTCGTATTCCATTCTTCATAGATTTGCAGTCAGATATATTCTAGAAAAAACTGGTTAAAATGGGGGGATCATGGAACTGTGGCTAAACCAAACAAGCAGCTTTTTTTGCAACAGTAGGCAAAGCTGTGCAGAAATCACTGTTGAGTTGGGACAACTGCCCACTGATATAAGTGAAAAACAGAAATCCCTGGCCACTGTGATCTCTGCCCAGGGCTCCTCTAGACTATAAGGGCTTTCCATGCACAATTTCACAGCCTGTGATGGTTGCTTCTGCATAGAGTTGTGCCCTAAATGTACTGGCATTCGGAGCCTAGTTTGTAGTTAGTTGTAGCAGTTTAGCGCTACCCCAATCTGCACATTTCTTTTCAACTGCTCTTTTGTGGGGGGAAAAACTGTGGGCTGTAGATTTCCTCCATCCTCCTGACATCCCCTCCACAAACTCAGTACCTCACGCTCCTCACCAGCATCTATATCCCTGTCTCACACACTTATTTTTAAATATTTTAATCATAGAGCTAAAGTGCCATACCACTTTAGAACTATAACTGTGAAAGAAAGAAGACAAAGGGCCTTTCCACACTACACTGTTACAGAGCTATTATTCCACTTTCAACATCTTATGGAACCCTGGGATTTGCAGTTTAGAGAGGGACCTTTGCAATTCTCAGCCAGAGAGCTTTTTGGCCTCAGTGAACGACAAACCCCAGAATTCCACAGGATGTTGCAAATGGAATAATAGCACTATAACAGTGTAGTGCAGATATGTCCCAAAAGAAGAAATGTTCAGTCTGGTAACTAGAATCATAATGAGAGAATGAAGGTCAGAAGAAAACTTCTCTGGTAAAAGTTATTCCAAATGTCATGAGTGGAGTGGTCCAAAAGTATAGTAGGAGGAACCAAACCCATACAGAGGTAGGAATTGACCCCTGCCTATACTGGAAACTTCCGGGACAGGGAGAAAAGAAAACACTGGTGGGTTTTAACAGCTGCCACTTTTACTAGAAATTTGCAAGAAAAATACTGCGATAGAAGGAACACTGTATGAACATCAGATACACAGACAGACAGTAAAATAACTTTGGGTCAGTCTGGAGGAGCTCTCAGTGTGAGAAAGATGGGCTTCAGTTGGATAATACCTGTGACCTGGTCAACTTGGTACATCACAGATCCTATTTTCAATCACTTCCTTCCGTTTTTTGCTCCTGCTGTTCCTGCTCCTGCTAGCTCTTTATAGTGGTCAAGTGCTTGCTCCATCCTATTTTTTTTTAAAGTCCTCTAAATAGGTGTCCTTTACTGTGGCTCCTTCTATCTTAGTAGATCCTGTAGAGCCTATCTGAAGACAGCAACAGAGACAAGCAAGGGCTGAATTCTCAGGGCCGGCCCTGTCATTACATAGTGAAGTGGTAGAGTTAGGCTGCCAATCCTGGACCATTTCTGCACTAGCCTGTTATAGCGCGATGATTCCACTTTCAACATCCTCTGGAATCCTGGGGTTTGCAAATCCCAGGATTCCAGAGGATGTTGAAAGTGGAATCATCACGCTATAACAGGCTAGTGCGGAAATTGTGCTGGAGGGTGCAGAGACTCGACCATTTTACCCAGATACTCTAAAGCCGCTTCCTGAGGCCACTGAACCTAATCAGTCTTTACTGGGCTTTTTTCTTCTCTAAACTCCTATAAAGATCTTTTCTCTGTAATTATCTGGTATATTTCTTCTAACTTTAAGTTTCCCCCAAGTTTATAAGTACCTTCCTCATGGATTGTGTTGTTTTACCTATATACGGAGCCACATCTGGAGAATTTTCACTCGTGAGATGACCATGAAGACAATTTCAATTTGAATTTTACTCTGCCTATTACAAAAGAAAATTACACAAGGCAACAGGCATAAAATCAGAAGAATACAAAGGTAGATGAAAATTGGATTTAAACCTCCTGAAACATTTTTTAAAGCGACAACATACACATACACACAAGATCATAAAAGCTTCAATAAAATGCAATTTTTAAATAATTGAATTTTTCAACAGGCATTTGGGCTAAGGAAAAAAACCTCACAAATTTAGATTTCAGACAGTTTTTTTACTGACAACCTCTTTCCCCCTTGTTGTTATCTGATGTTTTATTCCTTCTTTTGCAGTATATGTAGTTCTTTTTTTTTTATTCCTGAGTGTCTATGAATCAAGAGACAGGATAAATTAAATAAGTACATATGTGTAGGGAAGTAATGAGGGGGATGCATTCAAATGATGTCTGCCACCTGCTGCATTTTCCCTGACCACTGCCATTTGCTCAGACTCTTATGGGTGGAAACGAAATGGGTGAGAGGAAAAGATGCAGCCAGGGGGACAGAAAGATGGCAGCTGACATTTGGAAAGGAGATATGATGAACTTTCAAGTTGTCTGCAAGGCAAAAAAAATAATCCTTGCTCCATCCCCCTTGTTTGGTTGTTCAGTTGGTTTGATTCAAACCAAGCTGGAAATCTAGGCTGCTTTTTTTTTAACTGAAGACAGAGAAAGAAGGAACTCTGCCTCCATTCTTTTTCTTGCATGCATATACATGTCCTTTCCCTATCATTTTTATACAGAATTTAGGAAAAGGGCTGCTAATTCTTGAAATAAAGGATCTTGGGATGCTAGACAAGCACTAAAGACAGGCAGATTTAGCAGGGGAATGCCTACCAGTTGCAGGTCATTCTGGGACAAAGTACAGAATGCACGAGAAAATGAAAGCCTAGCCTCCAACATTTCACAAATGAAAACTGGGACACACGTGGCCAAGCAATGTCAGAGAGCGGTCAAATTGGCAAAAGTTACTAATGAGAATGAACAGACAAGGTAGAGGAGACTGCAGCAGTTTGCTTTTGCCTGAGCCGAGAGGGAAGGGCAAGAGTCCACTATTTCCCCTTCTCTCTTCCCTGTTGAGTTACCCGAGTACAAACTACTTTTGCACTTGGAACTCTGCAGAAATGGAAGTAAGCTAAGAACAAAGGGGTCTTGTTCCCCATAGTACCAAGCAAACATAAAGCATAAAAAAGTCTGGGGAAAGAAAACCAAGATCAGCGATTGCAATTTTGTCTGATGTTGCACATCGTCAAAGTCTTTCCTATGACATAATTTTTAGAAATTATTTTGTGGGAGTAACACTCTATATTAAACACTTTATTCACCATTCTGAAAGAAATTATTCCATAACACACTTTGCCAATTTATCTTAATTCTATTCTACCTCCTAAACGCTTCAGGGAAACATTTCGGGGAAAGTAAAGTGAAGTTGTTCAGAGAAAAATCCCCCCCCCCCTTTTTGACCCTTACATATTCATCCACCCTTGACCAAAAGCCTAGTCATTTTGCCACACGAGGTATAAACCCTCCAACATTTCACAGATGAAAATTGGGACGTGTGTGGCCAACCAATGCTGGAATGTGGTCAAGATGGCAAATGTAGTTAGTGAAAAAAACCACACCAGCTAGGAGCGGATGCAGGAGTTTGCTTTTGCCTGAGCCTACTGGGAAGGGTAAGATTCCTCCCCTTATTTTCCCCCTGCTAAATCAATTGAGTACAAATTACTTCTGCAGACTGAACTCAGTTTGCTGCAGCTTAAGGCAGCTGAGGACAGAGAAAGAAGTGGAATGAAGAGAGAAACCGGAACATTTTAAAAGCAGCTGAAAAAGTGGGATCACGGAGGCTTAATCAGAAACATCCCTGCCAAATCAGGGCAGGTGGAGGCTATGCATAAGGCAGGAAATACCACAAATGCTTCTCCCTATCCATGACAATTAAAACATACTGACAAATTTAATAATTTAAATTTAATATAAACAATCCCAGAATACCAAAGTCAGGATCATCTATGCCATACTATTTCTCATTACTATGTATAGATGTGAAAGCTGGACAGTGAAAAAAGATGACAGGAGAAACACTGATTTGAAAGATGGTGCCAGAGAAAAGTTCAACAGATATCATGCCTTGCCAAAAAAGCCAAATACACAGAAATGTAAATACATGGTAGGAAGGACTTGGTTCCCATAGAAAAAGTTAACTGAGCATTTAGAAATACAGGTTAGGCATCCACACAGCAAAAGTGAGAGTTTTACATATGAACAGTTTTCCATATCTCACTCTCTATAGTGCCATAAATTTGGGGTCAGAAGGAAAATATAATTTTGTGGGGCAGAATTCTTATGAGGAGGTGATGTCCTCATTTTGCCCTCCTGCCTAGAGCTACACCTCTAGGCAGGAAAGCCTGAGTAAATTTAGCTTGAACTGTTGCTAAAGTCAACAGGACTGAACTGAGGCCCTCATAGGCCATTTCCGCACTAGCCTGTTATCGTGGTATTATTCCACTTTCAATATCCTATGGAATCCTGGGGTTTGCAGTTTAGAGAGGAGCCTTCCCTAAACCGCAAACCCCAGGATTCCATAGGGTGTTGAAAATGGAATAATACCACGATAACAGGCTAGTGCAGAAATAGTTATACTTTAGACACATCATAAAATGATAACGCTCAGAAAAGTGGAAGGTAGCAGGGAAAAAGGAAGGAAAAATTACTGGTGGAATGATTCAAAGAAGCTACAGCCTCGAGTTTACAAGACCGAAGCAGGGCTGGTAGCATCAGTCAAAGCCAATTTGAAGACACGCAACCACAGGACAAATAATTTAAGAACTGCTACTTTTTCATGGCATCCAGTAGACACTAGCTGAGAAGTGCTTCTCACCTTGTTGATTTGGTAGAACTGAACTCATTTACTTCTACATTTTGAAGGGGGAAAAAAGCAGAGGTAGGCAATTGAGTCTAATATCCCAGAAGAAGTAAGCTCCCACCTGAAGCTGACAGATTCTCTGAGCCTCCAGTTTCCATTTTGGGGCTACAAATCCCAAGACTAAAGCTTCCAGCCAGTATAATTTTTAATTTATTTATTTCTGTCCTCTCTCCACCCAATATTTGTAATATGAATCCCAATGAAAAGCTCTGATAGACTTGAAAGCTTCTCTCTCTCTCTCTCTCTCTCTCTCTCTCTCAATGATATTTCTGGTGGCCTAAGAAAGGCATTGAGAGACAGGATAGTGTAGTGGTTTGAGCATCGGACTACAACCAGTTTGGTCCCTGCTCAGCCATGGAAACTCACTGAGTGATCTTAGGTGCATTACACACTCTGAGCCCCAGAAAACCCCATGATAGGTTCATCTTAGGGTCACCATAAGTTGGAAATGAATCGAAGGCACACAAAAACAAAAAATAAAGGTATTGTGAGCACAACTCAGTTAACAAAGCCTTTGACAAAGAAACTACTACTTTGTTGTTGTGGTGTGCCTTCAAGTTGTGTAAAGACTTTTCTACATCTATTTGGCTCCCTTTTCCCTCCTTGTCCTCTGTCTAGCTGAAAGTTTCTTTAACAGCACTGGCATTTGAGGATGATGAAGGAGGGCTGAAGAAACACAGCCTTTTAGTGCAAGGTTGCAGCAGTGTGTCTACAGTAAACAACTTAAAGCTTGAACTGGGAAAAAGCATGATTCTACTCTAGCACATCCTACTGTGTGTGCCTGTCTAAAACAAAGTAAATGGCAGCTGCCGCCAGAATCCCTTACTCAGCAAGTGTGAACAACAAAACAGAAAGAAAAGGGGAAAGCAGATACGCATGTCACATCAGCTACTCCACCATGATAAAGGCCATTTCTGCACTACACTGTTGCAGTGTTATTATTCCACTTTAACATCCTTGGAATCCTGGGGTTTGCAGTTGAGCCGGAGAGCTCCTGGGCCTCAATAAACTAGAAACCTCAGAATCCCACAAGATGTTGAAAGTGGAAGAATAGCGCTATAACAGGGTAGTGCAGATGCAAACCAGGAGAACAGTGGAGGCTGGTGAAAAATCAACTCTGCATGCATTTTGGAAGACACTTTCAAGCGATGTGTAGGAGGTTCAAACTATGTTTTTGTACATTTATGCAAGACTTATCTAACCTGCCGGTTTACTTCACATCTGGACCCTGTTCTGAAGAACAAATCTGGGGAAACATTTGGAGCTTGCTCTTCTTTCTTGGTGGTGTTAGTGCGAAAACCTGTTCCCATTCTTTCCGCCTTGTTTCTATCTCCAGCACCAACTTTTCTGTTTTAAAAAAAAGTGATTGCCCAGGAATACAGCTACTGTTGCCATTTATAATAGTCCTATAATAATAGTGCTATTGTTCCACTTTCAGCAAACTATGAAATCCTGGGGTTTCCAGTTTAGGGAAAACTGGTGAAAACTTTGAGGCCCCTCCCTAAACTGCAAACCCCAGGATTCCATAGGATGTTGAAAGTGGAACAATAGCACTATCCCAGCCTAGTGCGGAAACGGCAGCCAAGAGAGCCACGCCGCCCCTCTCCAATCCCAACCGTGTTATTCTCCAATTTGGCCAGCAGGGGCCGCCCGCTCGCTCCCTTCAGCGCCCCGCGGGGTCTCCTCCCTTTCCTTCGCACGTGGTTGCAGATGGCCGCTTCCGGAAGCTGCCGCGGGGCGGGAGGACGCGCATAGGGGGTGAGCGTGGGGTTGACGTGAAAGCCCGGGGATCGGGGTAGAGATGCCCCCTTGGAAGCAGATAGTGGGGAACCCCTTAGGGTCAGAAGAGGAGATGGGGAGGGAAAAGGGCCCTTTGCTGGGGTGGGTGGAGATGAAACGTAGGGGAAGGAAAATAACAATGTACAGACGTGTATTTGGGGTGGGAAATGGGGATTTGCCAGCTCTTGCTGGCAGCCTCTGCAAGCCACGCGGTTTTTGGGTTGGTCGCATGCTGGACTAGTTCCCCATTCCGGTGTCTTCCGCGGGGGTTGGACGCCAGCACCCATCATCCCCCAGAGAAAGGGCGCTGGAGTTGGGAAAAAAGTAGTCTTTAGGGGGAAAGACTTGTGGGATCAGGGCGATGTTATAATCCTGTTTTCTAGAGCAGTGGCAGTGGGTCTGGGGGTGGGCTGTACATCAAGAGCTGTGATGCTTGGTGAAAAGAGCCATCTCCGCACTAGACTGTTATAGCGCTACTATTCCACTTTCAACATCCTATGGAATCCTGGGGTTTGCAGTTTAGGGAGGGGCCAGTCGGCCCCTCCCTAAACTGCAAACCCCAGGATGCCATAGGATGTTGAAAGTGGAATAGTAGCGCTATAACAGTCTAGTGCGGAGATGGCCAAGACCTTCAGTTTTCTGAAGAACTGCCTTGTGATGAGTGATGGTTTTCTTAACCCATCGTCTCCAAGCTAAGGAAAGCCTCACTTTATTTTTTATTTTATTTTTTATTTTTTTGTTATTTGTCAAGGCTTTACGTTTTAACTTTTGCGTGAACGATTCAGGATCTGGTTATACAATCCATGGGAAGTGTATGAAGTAGATCAGTAATGTTAATTCCTCCACCCATGTTGGAAAATGAGGCTGAGTCGCCTGCCTTAGGTCATTTAGTGAGTTCAGGATTTAGATGTGATTCATACTACAAGTTCTCTGCTTTGTAGTTAAGATGTTTAGCCATTAAGTCTGCTCAGGCCAGAAGAACAAGGTTGGAAGTTGTAAACATTGCTGTAATTATTAGCATGTGTTGTATCTCATTTATACCCACTCTTTGTGAGAGCGACTCAGAGCTCTTGGGAGTTAGAGAAAGATATTGAAGAGGTGCGGAAGGCGAAAACTCCAACCCTGTGAGGTAGGTTTCACTGAGGCCGTTTCCACACTAGACTGTTACAGTGTGATTATTCCACTTTCAACATCCTATGGAATCCTGGGGTTTTGAGGCCCCTCCCGAAACTGCAAACCCCGGGATTCCATAGGATGTTGAAAGTGGAATAATCGCACTGTAACAGTCTAGTGCGGAAATTGCCTGAGAGTTGAGGGACTAGTGGAAGTCAAGCAAGAAACTTCTTGGCTGAGCAGAGGTTTGAACCTGGGTCTTTAAATTCCTTGTCTGACATTCTAAACCTGTATACTGCACTTTCAGTGTAGGTTGGAATTGTACCTATTTCCCTCTGAGGGGCATGACTGTTTCCCCAGGGGGATTGCTGCACAACCGTTAAGCACACAAAATCATACTCTTGTAGTAATGTTCAGAGACATAGCCATGTTAATCTGTTTTAGCATGAAAAGATATAAAGGACTCATATAAAATCCGTAAGACTGGTTTAAAAAAAGAAAAAAAATGCACCCGATGAATACATCTTTTGAAGTGGAGTTTCATTTTGTTTTTCCCATTAATCTTTTTTTATCCTTTAGTCTCAAAAATATTCAAGGATTCTTTTATAGCAGGTGTTCTTAACTTGTGGCCCACAGGCAGTGGAGGAGGGGGGCACAGTGTCCTTAGAGGGTTGAAGTCATTATTTTAAATTCATAAGGAATCATTTCAATAAAAATATTATTATAAGAGTGTGTGCATTTACTTATTTCTCCCTTCTCTCTGAATTGGAAGACTGTTTTTTTTCCCCTATTTTTTGTTAATACAGGTGATCCCTTCTAGGACCTGCCACAATTGCTCATCCTGATGTTCAGAGGTTCCAATATACATGCACAGGGTCGGATTGATTTGTCTGTGTGTGACTTCAGACAGACGGCTTGAAAAAGTTATTTTTTGGAATATAACTCTCACAATCTCCCAGCCAGCACAGCTACTGCATTTTGGGAGTTGTAGTCCAAAAACCAACTTCCCTAAGCTCTGTTCCAGACTAAATGTTTTCCAGACCTTTTTCCCTAACATACTTCATTGACTTTATGTTTCTTCTCTGTACGTTACAGATCTCTCCTTTTTTTCTGGGCAGTATCTTATCTCAAATTTTCCCCTGAGTCAGTTGTAATAAAGGTATGTATAATTCATAGGTTATTTGAACAATGGAGTATTTGAGCAATGGAACACTCTCTTCTGTCCTTCTTTCTATGTTTCTGGATTTTATTAGACTATAAGCTTCATAGACTGTATGAATTTTGGACTGTAAGCTTCTCCTTTTCTTCTGAGTATTAAAAAAAGATGTCCCAAACAAGGGTAAAACTAGGTGAATGACAAAAATGGAGGCGAGCAATCCAAAATTTTGGATTGGCCTTGATAGCCAAGACGTAAGCTATGGTCTCTATGCTACCACTTTTGCTGATTCTGCATCTGAAGGAAGGGGTGGCAGAGTGCACGGCTTATAAAAATTAGTGTTTGGGAATATATTTTCCAGGATAGCTCATCGCTATTACTTGCCATGGTGGCTGGGGGATTTTGGTGAGGCCACAGAAGAGAGCCTTCTCAGTAACTATTCCCAGACAGTGGAACTCCCTCCCATGGGAAGTACAGTTAGCTTCCTCACTACTCTCTTTCTCCCTGGCAGATTAAAACCTTTTAACGTGGGGAAGCCTTTGACTGATTTCAGTAGCATTCTAAGTGGTATGCTCTATTTTTTTTGGTATGTTATTATGTTTTAAATGTATTTTAAATTGTTTTTAACCATGTGTTTTTAATAGAACTGATGTTCAATTGGTTTTTTTAATTAAACTTTTGGAATAATACATTTTTAGCTAAACTTTGATTTTTCTAAGCCACTTTGGATCCCTTGGTGGGATTGACGGCAGGATATAAATGAAATAAATAAATCTGGGGAGTTGTAATAAAAAAAGGTCATTTTTCCAAGGGCCTTTCTGCCCTACACTGTTATAGTGCTATTATTTCAACATCCTGTGGAATTCTGGGCTATGTAGTTTACTCAGACCAAAAAGCTTTCTGGCTGAGAATTCTAAATACTCCTCCTGAAAGTGCAAACCCCAGGATTCCATAGGATGTTGAAAGTGGAATAATAGCACTGTAACAGTGTGGTGCAGAAAGGCCCAAAGTCTCTTAAACCTGTTAATTGCAGACTGGGTTACAGGATTGTTCTGATTTAACCAAAGGCTGTTGAGGGTCAATTTTAAGTAAGCACATAGAGGCTGATGGTCACTATCAGTAAAGGATACCTCCGTAAAATTAGCTATTCTGTCTAGGCAGAACACAGAGAGACAGACAGAATCTATAACACTGGAACTTCTTGAAGAAAGATAGGTTAAATCTCCATTTACATTTCCTGGCCATCTCCCATTGATAAGTCTAATAGCTGATTTTATATAGGAACTTTCTCAGAGAGATACCATTTGTACAATAAGGGAATCCCTAAAACCCGTGTTCCCATCACAGCTGACAGATGCTGAATGCTGTAATTACTCTATATACTTGGATGATGGGGCACCAGGAAACAGGGGCAGGGTAGCAAGCAAAACACCCAGGCTGGAATCTTGCATATCAGCGAGTGGGAACTTGTGGCACTTTGAATGTTGTTGGGATTTCCCATTAGCCCAAACCAGCATAGATGATGATCAGGGATGAGAGAAATTATAGTCCGGTGGTTTCCCATCTCTGTGGTATATGAACAGTGAACTCATTCTTTGAGCGCTAATTTCTTATGTAGCTAAAGCAGCAGCTTCAGGAAACAACATGGAGATGTCAGCAGGTAAATTGTTCTTCCAGAAACCTTGAGTTTTCTTCAAGCCTACTGAGACCTCCTCATGTGTTAGGGAACTCCTCTACCTCAGTGTTCCAGGGAAACGTTTGGTGGCCATAGATTATTGATTGACTGTTGCAGGGATAGAATAGCTGGAACCCTGAAGAGAAACACTGTACACTGTGACACCTCCTTGAAAATGTTACTAACAAATAAGATGATGGCATTCTTAGAAAGGACAAGTCGAGAGAGTTACAGTTGCGGATTATAATTCCCAGTGGCCATGCTGGCTGACAAGTCTCTAGCCCAAAGTGTAACGTTTCCAAGCTTCTGGCCAAGACACAGTTGCATTGTCTTAGAAAGGAGGACTGGATAAACTTGGGGAGGTTTGTTGACTCCTGGGTTTGGTCTTAACTAGCTAACTGACGAACTCTCTCTCTCTCTTTGCTTTTTCATTAGAAGTTCTGTGAGCCGTCTCCTGACTGGAATTGCATTTTCCAACCATGGCTGAAGGAGGAGCTGATGGCAACCAGCCACCTCATGAACATCCTCGCAACCTCCAGGGCTTGCTGCAGATGGCGGTGACTGCAGGAAATGCTGAACCTGGTCCAAGGGAGCCCATGTCTGATGAGGTACTCGGCTGTGCTTGCTAGGAGGGGGAGCGTACTCAGTTGATTGTACCTGGGAAAGGAATTGCAAGGACACTTGTTGGAGATTTATGCGTTCCCGGGCATAGAAATAGGATCTTGCTGGGTCGTAGCTATAGTTGGCTGAGGAAACTTGAATACCAAAACTTTCTAAGCATGGACTGTATAAAATGGAGGCTAGGAAGAAGGGTCTCATTCATACAGAGTATTCACCCCAAGCAGGGCATTTGTGGTTTGTTTTCTTGCCCTAGATCAAAATGGTGGTCTGTAGACTGGTGCCAGTCCATTAAGTATGGGCTACCAGTCTGTAGCAAGTTTCCAAAAGAGAGAGAAACAATTATAGTTAGTGGGCACAAATATGGTGCCTGTCCCTGGCACACTGGGGAAAGAAACCCTGCCAGCTACCTGCATCAGGTAGGTTGAGAAGCACTGCCCTGGGTCACAATTACAGCGGGTCCTCCACTTTTTGCAGGATTAGGGGAGCAAGAACCCCACAAAACTGGAAAAACTGTGATTGTAAACAAGAAGCATGAATGCTGTTTTTTTACATGAGAGAACACTTCTCTAGAAATCTAGATCCTCTTGTGGGGGAAGTTGACCATAGAAGCACGCTAAAGGAACTAAGAGATTCCTGGAGAGAACATATCTAATCTGCAAGCCATCAAATTCATGAACGGAAAACCAGTGAATGTGGAGGAGTGACTGTATTACTGTGTTGCTGTTTATGCATAGGTCTGTTATCAATTGACCATTTGATTGGATGTCCTTAGCAAATCTCTCTCTGGATTCACTTGTCCCAGTTTCAGCTTCTTCCTTCTGCATGGTTATTGGGCTGCAAGGAAAAAAAAATAAAGCTGACAATTCCATCTTAGAGATATGAAGGCCCCAGGGGTGAGGGGAGCAAAAAACTTTGGGGAAAGAAACAGGGAGTTTCCATTTTTTTCTGACAGCCTTATTTTTTCCAGAAAATTGAGAGGGAAAACAGTATTTTCTTTTAGAATGCTGAATAGAATGTTTAAGATAAGCTGTTCATATATTTATTCCCCCTTTCACATTATGTTCAGAAACTATGTAGCAGACAGACCTTTATAGCAGATTGTGTACAGCAATACTGCTCATAGCAATGATCTAAAGACTGGTGCCAGTGTGCCGGCCATTGGCTGCCAGTGCACAGTGAGCTTCCAGGAAAGAGAGAAACAGTTTGGGCACAAATGTGGTACCGGGCCCCAGCACATGGGGGGGGCAGGTGTGGGATACTAGGTTTACCACAGAGAGAATCAGAGAGTTGGAAGAGACCACAAGGGCCATCAAGTCCAATCCCCTGCTATGCAGGAATACCCCATCAAAGCATTCCCAGCAGATTGCCATCCAGCTCTGTTTAAAAACCTCCAAAGAAGACTCCACCACACTCTTGAAGCAGTACATTCCACTGTCAAACTGCTGTTCCTAAAGTTTAGACGGAATCTCTTTTCCTGATGTTTGAAGCTATTGCATTATAGTATCACATAACTGTAATTCTTGGTCCTAGTTTCCTGTCCTTTCGTCTTATAGGAATAAGTGCTTTACATCTTTTTGACAGTATGGAGAACTAGAGGAGACAAAATCATTTAATTGTTTTAGTAATGTTAATGATTTCTTCTGTTCTTATTCTTGCTTTATTTACATAAATGGACAAAACCAAAAAAGGTTCCTCACAGTTATCAGTGTTCCTTACAGTTTAGGTCTTTGTTTCTACATCTGTAGGAAAAATTAAAATTTTAAAAAGCAAATTCAATTTGTACACTATTTTCTGAATAAACTGTACTTCTAATATAGCAAACATGATAATTTTATGCCAATCCAAGTTAATCTGTAAAGGGTGCTGATTATTTCAGGTTTTTCTGAAAATGTCATTTTTCTTTTCAGGAAGAAATATTATAGACTTTTTCAGAAAAAAAAGAGACCCTTCCCCTCAAAATTTCCAGAAATATTCCAGATCAGTAAGGCTAAAAAAAGACTAAATTGGGCATAACTTGTTCTGCCTACACAAGAGCCTTAATTAAAGGTGTTTAGAAGAATCCTGTAAGAGGGAAGTTCAGTCAAACAACAAGGTTTTGAAGCTGAAGTTTGGATTTTTGAATGGCGTAGAGGTAGCTGTCAGGAGGAAGAGATGGATTTGTGTGTGACCTGTTTCCTTTTTCTTTCTTCACTCCCAACTGTCAATTCCCTGCACTCCAGCGGAGGCAGTGGTTACAGGAGGCAATGGTAGAGGCATTCCGGGGACAAATGGATGAGATCGAACAAATGAAGCAATGCCTTCAGCTGCTGGAAGCTTCGACTCCTGGAACAGAACGTGGGGAGAGTTCAGACGAGGCACAGTCAGACCTCGAGCAACGAGAGGGTGCCTTGGACCTCCTTGCAGAGCTGTGTGAAAACTTAGATAATGCTGCAGGTATGGAAAAAACCTCATTCCTCTCTTTGTGTGTCGCCATTTCCGCACAAGGCCCCTCCCTAAACTGCAAATCTCAGGATTCCATAGGATATTGAAAGTGGAATAATAGCACTATAACAGTCTAGTGAAGAAATGGCCTGTTTCTAGGAGCTATTAGGGCCTGCATATTGAGCTCTCTGTGAGGCAGAGTAGATAAGAATGTATCTCATAAAGGAAATAAGGGGTCTATGCTATTGTTAGTCATCCCCACTGCTATGTCTCATCTTAATCTGCTAATTCACATTCCTTCATGCTCTAGGCTAGTGATACACAAAGTTGTTGTCCCCAGACTAGTGCCAGCCTGTGAGCTGTAATTTGCCAATTTGCAATGTTTCCAGGAAAAACAAACAGTTGTAGCCAGTGGGCACAAATGTGGTGCCAATCCCTGGCCTGTTAGGAGGAAAAAAACTGCTGCTCCCTCACATCAAGTAGCCTGAGAAGCACTGCTATAGAAAACAAGAGCATGTGTGGCTGGAAAGGTGCCTACTTAGCAAATCGCTTGCGATGACTCACAGGAATGAATTAGGCTGCAGAAACAGTAATGCAGGGGGAGTGGTAACTCAGCTTGCAAAAGTTCCTTTTGGAACAGAAATCCTAGCAACCCCTAGCTGTGCTGCTTTGGGGAATTCTGAGATTTTTAATCCAGAAGATAGCTTTTTCCAAACAAAGGGGCAAAAGCCAAGATCACAGATTCTTTTGAGCCAAAGACCCCTCTGTACCCACTGCTCAGCCCCATTACAATGATTGTGCCAACCATGAGCATCAACAACCTCCCATCAGCATTTCCAAAGGAAATAGAGTGGCCCCTCCACTTTCGTGAGAGTGCGGGGCACAGACCCCTTGCAAAAGTAGAAAAACCACAAATAACTCTCCCCATGCTCCCCCTCCCATTCCCTTCCAGGGCTCCCGCCTCTCATTCGCTTGCCTTTTGCCCTGGTGTGCATGCTTTATTTCTCTGTGCCCAGGCAAAAGGCAAGGGAATGGGGAGAGGCGCATGTGCCTCCCCCTTTCCTTTGCCTTTTGCCCTGGTGTGTGCCTAATGAATAATCAAATTTGCAAAAGTCAAACCTGTGAATGTGGAGGGAGGACTGTACAATCAGATGTCTTTCTGTGCTGTGCGTTTTCTTTTTCTGCGGCAGTGAGAAACCTGTAGCTCTCCGGGAGTCTTTTCAGGGGTCTTAACAGCCCTAGCCAAACTGGGCAATGGGGAGCCACCGTAGGAATAGGTGTTCATTTATTCTCCACCCTTCCTCAAGGTCCACTTGAGGTAACAAGGTAACACTCGTTAGAAAGTTTTAAGATCCTATATCTCTAATTCTCCAAACTGCCTTGTCCAGTGCCTGTAACTTTTCCCCATATTCCCCAATCCAGTCTGTATTCAGAGTTGGTAACGTACAGAGGTTTGGTTTCTGAGAGAATACACTGCCCTTCTTCTTGCTGCTAGGTCTTGTCCCCATAGCAACCGGCCTGAGGCCCAAGAGCTCTCTGGCTGAGAATTCTAAGGGCCCCTCCCTAAACTGGAAACCCCAGGATTCCATAGAATCTTCACAGGCAGCCAGTCGTATGGGGTCTTCTCACCTGACACAGATAATCATATGAGGTCTTTGCCTGCCTGACACGGACAAACTCACAAACTTTGACTTTTATATGTTAGATAGCCTACCAGTAATCCTTGAATTTATCCTGTTTCCCTCTTCTTTCAGATTTCTGCAAACTGGAGGGCATGCGGCTGCTGGCACACCGATACCTGGAGCATGAGGAGCAAGAGCTGCGCTGGCGAGCGGCCCACCTGGTGGGCACCTGTGCCCAGAATGTGCCCAAAGTGCAAGAGCAGGCCCTGGCACTGGGGTGTATGAGGAAGCTGCTGCGGCTCCTGGACCACGATCCCAGCGAGGCCGTCCGAATCAAGGCCCTCTTTGCAATCTCCTGTAAGTGGGAGTGTTGTAGGTTAACCAAAGGGCAAAACTAAAACAAGTGTGACCTGCAGGGGGTTGACTTTCCTCCTGCTCTGCACCACTGCCATTAGACCCCTGGGAGGAAAAAAGGATAAGATGCCAGTATCCCCTCTCTCCACAAAATATACCGCAGGAGATGGGTGAGAGCAATTAAGCGAGGAAAAAACATGGGTTGGAGTGGGGATATTGGTTAAACACTCTCTTCCTCACCCTACTCCTCTGAGCTTATATAGGGCCTACCCCCTTCTCTGTGTGACTGCCTTTCACTGTTGGAGCTTGGGGAAGAATCCATGGGAGACTTCAATATAGATTTTCCATTTGATATTTCTTCTGGACACTGGAACTGGAACACACTGGAATCGGTGTTGGGCTATGAGTGGGAAGGTCAGAGTTCCAATCTCCTACTCAGCCATAAAGTGTTACGAAGTAACCTTGGGGCTGGTCAGCCTAACCTACCTTACAAGATTGTACTGAGGATAAAATGGGAGTAATACGTATCCACCCAGAGCTCTCTGGAAGCAGGATGGAATGTGCTGGTAAATAAATTAATCAGTAACAGCAGCTTGGCCTATTGACATTTAACGTAGCTTTGTCAGAACAGGAGTGCTAAGCCTCGTGTGTGTGTAAAATTCTCTTTATCGTTGTCCTTGTTTCTCCCTTACTGTCTTCCCATTTTCTTTCATTCCTTCTCTCTCTTTCTTTCTTTGTCATTCCTTGTGCTGCCAGGCTTGGTAAGGGCCCAGGAAGCTGGCCTGCAGCAATTCCTACATCTTGATGGGTTCTCAGTCCTCATGAGGGCCATGCAGAGCAAAATACAGAAGCTGAAGGTGAAATCTGCTTTCCTCCTACAGAACCTGCTCATAGACCACCCAGAGCAGAAAGGTGAGAATAATTTTGTGGTTGTCTGGGTGGGTAGGAGGGAACCAAAATTTCTCAGGAACATTTCCTCTTTGTTTAGGAGCTCCCTGTAGCACTTCATTCTGAATGGCCTCCATCATGGCCTCCTCATCCTTTCTTGGATGTCATAGCTGGCCTGGTCTCTTCTATCATCCACAGCAAATGGAAGGTCTCTAACTCCTCTGGTGCCATAACTTCCTAACTATTGACTAGGTGTGACCTGAGAACAGGTTTCTTCTTGGTCCATTATGGTGTGAAGAAGTCCAGTCAAGAACAACTGCACCAGCTCATTATTAATACCAGAAGGTTCAGGAACAAACAAAACAGTGGACATGACGTGTGCACCTGCTGTGTCCACTGACTAGAATGAGACATGACGCTTCACACGACTTCGCTTTCAGGCATGCAGAGGTTGTGGTAAGGGAGGGGCCATTGTATAAGGAGAGAGCCAGCATGATGTAATGTTTTGAGCTACTTGAGACCAGGGTTTGATTCCCCACTCAGCCATGGAAACCCACTGGACAACCTTGGACGTGTCACACACTCTCAGCCCCCAGAAAAGCCCAGGATAGGATCGCCATAAGTCAGAAATGACTTGAAGGCACACAAGAACAGCAATGTGTAAGGACCCAGGTTTTCTTTATGTCTTCAGTTATTTAGTATTTTTTCAGAGTATGTGGGTGTACATGTTTAAAATGGCACCCTCCTGTAATTGTGATTGGGCTGTAGTGCCCTCAGTTCCCATCACCTGATTTTCCTGCTTGAGTAGACCAAGCCTCAGATTATTGGTCGTTCCCATAGGACCTGGCTTGAGGCATTCTCCAGGGTTGAGAGTAGCTGTGTAGGGCAACCTGATGGAAACCGTTGGAGATGTGCACCTGCTTTTGCACTCGTAGTCCTGTGTTTCATTTAGCTTTATTCGAAGGATTGCATTCCCAACCTTTTTCTTCCCACAGAGACTCTCTGTTCCATGGGGATGGTCCAGCAGTTGGTGGCCCTGATCCGTTCTGAACATAGTACCTTCCATGAGCACGTATTGGGAGCATTGTGCAGGTACTGATGGATGTGGGAAACAGAGAATGAGAGCTGGGATCTAAAGGGTTATTATACTGATGGAAGTTGCTGGACTAATTGCACGAAGCAGGACTTACTTATTTATTTAAAGCGCTTATTTATTGCCTCCCAGCCCGCAAGGGCTCCCATGGTGGTGGACAACAAATAAAAGCATTTAAAATGGTACAGAGATAAAGGATGCTTTAAAGCAGTATTTCTTGTCTTGAATCTTGTCTGCAGCAACACAAGAGTGTTCATAGAATAAGCATTTTTGGCCTCATTTTCTTTGCAGGATAAATATCAGTCTGGGCTTACTCTCAACAATCTTAACCTCAGTCTTGACAGTCTAGACTGTCAGGTTGAAGTAAGTCCTTCCTGGAGTTTGGAAAAGTTGCTTTTTTTAAAGTACAAATCCCCAGACCACAACTTTCCAGAAGGGACCGTGATGGCTGGGAAATTGTGGGGAGGTGTAGTCCAAGAAAAAAAACACCAGCATGGTGTAGTGGTTTGAGCATTGGACTACAGTTCTGGAGAACAGGGATTGAATCAAGAAGTTGTCCAGAAAGTATAATCTTTTCCCCCAAGCTCTGGACCTTTCTCTGTTGGCAGGCAAGTGCTGATGACTATATAGTCAAAAAAGGTGTTGCAGCCAAATGTTAAGGAGGAGGGTACTAGCATATTTGAGATGTGGGAGTGCCATGGAGGGAACTTGCTACCCAGCAAACAACAGTGCACTGAGAACTGAGAATGCTGAATAGTGAAGAAATGTTGATTTCCATTGATAAGGACAGGAGGATAGGAATTAGGATTGACTTTGGTGCCTTGAAGAGGAAGCATGGCTGACAAGTTAGCAGGAAACTTGATGAGTACTAACTAGCTGCTAGTATTGGATGATACTTGGAAAGTTTGGTGCGTCTCCCATTTGTCCATCTCTTAATGCTTGCTTCCTTCCCTCTTTGTGTTCTTTCTCCCCCACTCCACCATCCACCCAGCCTTGTAACAGATTTTCCTCAAGGTGTGCGAGAGTGCCAAGAACCAGAGTTAGCACTTGAGGAACTGTTAAAAGAGCGATGCCAGCTACTAAAGGATCAAGAAGAATTCCAGGTAGGTTAATAGAAGTTCTTCCTTCTTCCCGTCTTTCCTATATACTTGTTGGGAGGGCCTAGCATGCTTTCGGGACGATCACTGTATTTTTTTTTTCTGACCAGGAAGTTACATTTCTATAGTCAGAGTAAGTCGTTCTCTGCAATTCTCCAGTTTCTTGAGTAAAATTCATACATTTTGAGAAGACAAACCAGGGCATGGAGATGTGCTCAAGATTTTATAACAGTGAGGGCTAGAAACACTGTTTTTAATTTAAAAAATTAGAATGCTCAGGGGGAGAAAAACTCAGGGAACAAGAGATTTGAAAAGCCAACCTGTGCAGATGAAATGCAGACCATCCCCCAAACTGGGGTAAGTGGAGAGCCCATTTTACATCTCTCTGTCTTTTTTTGGCACTAGAGGGCGCTGGGCCTCTTTGTCAGCTTTTACAAAGTCCAAGCCTACACTGCTGTGGCTCTGCAGGATTATGATTCCCATTTAAGTACATCCTGAACGGGTGTTTGCCATGCTGCACTTCACCTACTTAATAACAATGTGAAACAGAAACAATTTAAGAGGTGTTTTTGTCCTCTTAGACCTCTTAGACTTCCAGAATCTGAGGACAGCATGTCTTGTAACCAAACCTCATCCCTCTAAAAGTGAAATGCAGTGGAGGCTACCCGAGTTATGTGTGGGGGATTTTGTTCTTTATGAAAATGCCTACCCCATGCCAAAGAACTGGAAAAGAAAGTGATCCTTTGCCAGGGCTGTATCATGGAGGAAAGTACCATAGGGTGTCATTGCAGTTACTGTCAAATTTAGGCAGTAGCTATGCTAGCAACCTTGGTGGTGGTCCCCGCTTTTCCTCAGAGATGGCAGGATTCAGTGCAGACCCTACCACTGGGAGGTTTTCCACCTGATTTAAACACTGCCCTAGTAACCACTGGTGGTGAAAAATTCTGTGCAAGGGTGTATGTGCATTGGGAGAGAAGTAGCAGAAACCAACTCTTCTGCATCCAGCATTGAAATGAACAAACTTGAGAAAAGCTCTGTCTTGGATTACAGTACTCAGAATCCCTTAGCGATTCCTGGGAGATTCTGTATGTTGTAGTCCAGAATGTAGCCATGCTTCCTATGAGATTTGCTGTCCAAAATGTAACTTTCCCAGTCGTTGCCGATGAAGTGGGCTTCTACAAGAGGAACTGAGTATTTTGACCTTCCTCAGCCAGCCCACAAATGCCCAGGCAACATTTGGGCGAGGAGGGCAGTGAGCTTATTTACAAGACTGCAAGAGTTCTGCGCCCCAAAGTATTGTGAAAGGGGAGGGTCCACTTATTTACAAGGTTGTAAATAAGTGGACCCTCCCCTTTCACAATACTTTGGGGTGCAGAACTCTCGCGAAAGTTGAAAAATTGTGAATAACTCCCCCTGCACACACACACCCCAATTTCTTTCTTGGGATCACACCTCCTATTCCCTTGCCTTTTGCCTGGATGCTTGTGCCTTCCTTCTACAAGCTTGCACAAACAGCAAGTGAATGGCAAGGAGCAGCCCTGTGTACAGAGAAAGTGCACAGGTATTCCCCCCAATTCCCTTGCCTTTTTTCCAGACACAGAGAAGGAGGGCATGCGTGCTGAAGCAAAAGGCAAGGGAATGGGAGGAGGAGAAGAGGGGGAAGGCATACGTGTCCCTCACGAATAATCAAATTCAGAAAGATCAAACCCGCAAATGTGGAAGGAGGACTGTGTTAAGTTGAAGCATATCCTACTGTTTTATTCCCCCCCCCCCCCATGCAAGTATCGGGCTTTGACTGTAAATGTGCTAAGAAGAGAGCAACATCTTTTGGCATCCATGGAAGAATCCTGTTCAGTGGTGATGCTTCACTGAATGCAGGCTGTGCATGTGAGACTGCAGCCCTGTTTGGTTTTTCAGCCTTCTGTCTGTTGCTGAACGAAGGAGCAAACCATCCTTTCTAAGTACAGGAAATTTGAGCTGGCTTCCTTAATACAGTTAGGCTTGGGCTGTTCATTTGAGCCCAGTTTTGTTGTGAAGTCGATTCTGCTCACAGATGTGATGCTGCTCTTCAGCTTGATGTGAGGAAAGTGGAATTAGAAGCAGGGGGCTCATAGTGCTTCTGTTGTGTTTTCTCTGGTTCTTCTGGCATTTACTCAGAACAGACATTCCCACCCCTGCTGTTAGCAACCAGCAGTTATCTCCCAAACATAGCAATTAGGTTACACGAAGCTTGATAATTAAACAATTGGTGTAATGCACTAAGTGGAAGAGGATGTTGATCAGTCTTACTATGTCCTTTTAAAAAATGCTCTATTCCTCCCCCACTGCCTCCTGCTTTGCTTTATACAGTCACTGAGTTGAGATGAGGCTTCTTTGAGCTTGAGATCATACTCTTAAACAAAAGGAGCTGTGGAGCTAGAACAAACCAAGGAGCTAGTTGCTTGCTACTAGCATAGAGCAAAGGAATGGGCCCCAATAAATGGGAGCTGTATACTTGGTATAATATGAATGATGGTCAGGGCCAGCTCAAGGCACCTTTGCGCCCTGAGGTAGAGCAACAAATGCCACGCTCTTTCCACCTCATTCAGTGTACATACTATCCAAGGACAATTAAGTCATTTAAACCCCTGAGGCAGAGAATCCTACATGTGCTTCTTCACCAACAGTATTATTTAAGTGTAGATGTGAGAGAAGGCCTTCTTGGTGGCTGTTCCCAGGTTGTAAAATTCCCTTCCACAGGAGGCTACACTGGACCCCTCTCTGTTCCTTTTTGGCTGGCAGACAGAGACATTTGTTAAATGTAAATAGCCATTTGTTAGTTCAGTGGCTACGGGGAGTCTCTTTTTTGGTGTGTGTGTGTGTCTATATTGTACTTTTATCTTCAGTGTTGTTCTTTTTAAATTATTTTATACCTTTAATATTAATGGTATTTTAACAGTGTACTTTGTTCATTTGTGTTTGAACTTTTTCTATCATTAGCTTTTTAGCTTTATGTGGTTTTAGGCTGTTGTAAGGTGCCATGGGTCCCATGTTGCAAGAAAGATGGAATATAAATAAAATAAAATACATGTATAAACCCCCTTCCCCATCCAGTCTGAGAGGACTGCCTTGGAAGGATAGTTCCATGGGTGAACTGTGGCTGTAGTACTTTTGGTGCACGAAATAGCAGCTGTACTTTTTTTCCAGGGTTGTTCAACAGTAGTGAGGGAAGGCAAAGTCTGCCAGGTTCAAGCAACCTATTTCTCTAATGCAGGCATAGGCAACTGTAGGAGGCTAGGGGGCAACATTAGCCCCCTAGGAGACCTTGGGAGGCACACACACACTACTGCAAAAACCTCCCTTTTTTTTGTTTTTGGCCTGAAAATGCCTCCTGGTACCATCTAGGAGAGCCAGTGTAGTGTAGTGGTTTGAATGTTGGATTACAACCTCAGAGACCAGGGTTCAATTCCCTGCTTAGCCAAGGAAAACCACTGGGTGACCTTGGATGTGTCACATACTCTCAGCACTCAGAAAACCCCATTATAGGTTCACCTTAACATTGCTGTAAGTTGGAAACAACTTGAAGGCATACAACAGCACTACCCTCTGGGGATGTGAGGGGCATTTTTGCCATGCTTTTAGACTCCTCAAGCCATTTTAATCTTAGAAGAGGGCTTTTTTTTTCCAAAACAGGAAGTGACTTGAAGTCACTTCTGGTTTATTTCCAGTTTCTAAAAAGGGCCTTTCCTGGACCTAAAATGGCCTGGTCCCCCTTGACAGAATGCGGTGAAAATTCCCCATGTCCCCCCAGGAGCATTTTGGGGGAACACTTTGCCCACACCTGCCCTAACACATTATTTTATTTATGCCCTCTGTGCCTGTGGCTTTATTTTCCCTTCTGCTGCCATCTATATCAGTGTAAGCCACTCACAGGATTCTAATCTGTATTGTTGCAGTTGTGTTAGATGCTGCTGACTGTCCATAGAAACTCCAATGGGGTGTAAAGAATGTACTTGGGGCTCACCCTTTGTTGCAGGAATTTGCAAGCCTTGAAGCCAGTACAGAATTCTTCTACAGACAGAATGGAAAAGGATAGCAGTCTAGAGACCAAAGATTATTGTTAGGCAAATTTTGCAGGTTGCTTCACTTAAGTACTTGAAACACATATTGACATTTAAGTTGCAGTGATCCCAAAAGAAGCAGAATTTGCCTGATCTTACCGTGTGACTCCTTCTACTTTTGATTTTTTTTTTTAAAGGAGGAACTGGACTTCTGTGAGACATTGCTGCGCCTTTGCTTCTACAATCAACCTGATGAAAGCAACATGGACCGGTAACTTGGCTTCCCCTACTCCCACACAGTCTTGTGGAAGTTCATGCTTTAACACTTGGAGCCGTGTCAGCTGGAGACTCTTGATGGGAAACACCCATGTTTATCCTCCCATTCACTGAACTGGCAACAGGCTGGAGTCACAGAGGACCTCTCTCTGGAATGAAATAGAGAGCACGTTAGCCTCATGATCAGCAGGAAGACACTTTCATAACCTGTTGCTGTGTAATTTCCTCTTTCCCGTCTTATGTCTGCTGCCCCCATCCCAGCTTCATGGTGTCAGCCTACCTTCCAAGTAGCCAAAGAGCCACAGTTTGTAGGTGGCTGTTAAGATCTGGGAAACTGGGAACTTAGTCCTGTTTCTTATCACTATGCTGCTTTTTTTTTTCCCAGAGAGGAGATACTTAGCAGGGAATGGCTGCTGAGGAGAGCAGGGAGTGGGATTGTGAATGCCTTTTAATTTCTTTCTCTTGAATTCAGGGGGTGAATTCAGGTGACCACAGAAGTCTCTCTGTAGGTATAGTAGGTCTGTCATCGATGGGAACTGGCTGTTTGACAGACAAAGATATACTGGATTGCTTAACCGGGGAGCATCTATTCAAAGGGACAAGGAGAGAGTTTGGGAAAGGTACCCTTTAGATTACAACTTCCAGATTCCCTCAGTCATAGTGTATGGAGATATTCTGGGAGTTGTAGTCCAAAATAAAAAGGGGGGGGGACTTTCCCACCTACTGAGCAAGAGCATCTGCTTATGTGAGTGTTTAGGAATTATATTTGCACCCATAAGTATTAAAAAATATATATCCAGATGGGGCAAATGGAAAAAAATAGTCTGCAAAAGAAGATAAGGCTGCCGTACCTCTTCTAGTTGCACAAAAGAAGAAGTTTTAGCTTTTTAGAAACAATCTGGTGAACCCCCCTCTTCTCTGTGACCATTAAGAGGCTCAGCAGCCCTGCCTTTTGGACAGTTGGCCACCCTGTTTGGAGATTATATGTGTCCCCCCCCCCCCCCCCCACTAATGATTTGTGACAACTGGGTGTATTCTAATAGCTTGTATTTCCCATCTCTGTCCATTGCTGTTGCTGTGTTCTCTGCTTATGTTTTATTTTTTATTTTTAAAGAACAAGTTTCTGTTTTGGGTGAGAAGTCTGGCGCGTTTTTGTTTTTCCTACCAATATATTGCTTGTTAAAAAAAAAACTTGCATCCCTCTCACCTTCAACAGTAAAACAAAAGACAGCAAGAGAGAGACACGTTGCAAAATCAGGCTCGACAACTAGAACCACCTCCCTCAGCAATATTTCTGAAGGTATCACCTCATTTCCTCCCTCTTCATAGTAAGAGTGGTAGGTAACTGAAGTGGAGAAGAAGGTTATGAGAATGTCTTTTATTAAATGGGAAAGACTGGTCCATCACCCTTCCCGAAATTACCTTTAGCCTAAAAAATATATGTGCTCTGGATCCTGGATTGCATAAAAATATGAAAAACGGGGAGAACAATTTAAGAGCCAAAGAGTGTGTCTAGTGGATTCTTTTCACTAGAAGAAGCAGGCATGCACTCATTATGAAACTGTCCTTTTCAAATTAGGTTTGATATACAACTGGGTGGGTGGGGGGTGCTGCTGCTGTTACTATCTCAGAAATGCAGGTCTAGGCCTCCCTTGGGTGTGTAGAACCTGTCTGTGATCTATCGTAGATCCGGATCAACAGATAGGGGCCATTTATTTATTTACAGTTACGTGCCACTTGTCTGCCCAAGGGTTCAAGATGCTTGGCTTTTTATACTGGGCTATGATCTGCCAGATTTTAAAAGGGGGGTGGGGGTGGGCAGGGAGGGAAGAAAAAAATAGAAACGTGCTTGCAACCAACTCTTACAATTTTTAACATGCAGAAACTGCATAATAACCAAGTGGAACAGCCGCTGTCCAGAACTATTCCAGGAAAGGAAGAGCCAGTGATCACTTGGACCTAACTAGGCTACAAAGGAGGCATTGCTCTCTTTAGCTATTCTGTTGCGGTGGCTGCAGTTAATCTTTCCTTCCTCCTCCTCCCCCCCGTGGCAAAAAAATATGGATACCACACAGATATGTGAACCTGCAAAGGATTTCGAGTGCCAATCTGTGCAATACAAAAGGATCCTTTCACACTCTGTTTGTTGAACCATGGGATCATTTTGCCACAAGATGTGGCTGATGGCCCCAAGCTTTCAGGTGGCTTGAAAAAAGAATTAGGCACATTCACATGGGGCATGACTAGCCTAGACAGACAAAAAGCAGAAGCAGCATACATCAGATTGTGAGATGCTGGAGAAAAAACTGAATATGATTATCTCCATGACCGTGATGTAGAACATTGACCACAGACTGTGAGCTGGCAAAGGTAATAACTCCTTCCGTATACCCCAAGTAGTTTTAATAGCGAGAACACAGAATCTCTCACTTTGTGGTACAAAGCATTCTGAACAGGAGCTGCCTTCTAGATCTGTGTATTCAGCCAGTGAAACAGTTAAAAATTAGCTGCACCATTAAATAATCATGCATTGAAAAGCTGTTTAGCAGAAAGGTACAGGCCATTCCCCAGTCTCATTAGCCTGATTATGTGGGCAAGAGAATATTTATGTGTTAGTTATAGTCTACGTTCCAGGAGCTCAAACATGGTATATGTGGTGTGCCTCCCTACTTTATCCTCACAATAACACTTGTGAGGTAGGATAGAGAGAAGATAGACTAGCCCAACATCATTCCTTGAGTTTCATGGCTTAGTTGGGACTAGAATTTGGTTCTCTCGTGTTACTGACCCAACTATACTAAACTGAATATAATATTTTCACATGGGAAGGGTTTTCACCATATAGGCGTACCTCTGTTAACAAAGCCTCTGACAAAAGCTCCCTTTTACTATTGCTGGGCATTTTTTTAGCAGCATTGGTGCTGGGAAGAAAATAGGCTTTCAGTGTTGTTTTTCAGCACTCTGTCTGCAAAAATGCAACAAAGCTTAAGCTGGAAAAGGACAAGATTCTGCTCAAGCTTATCCTGCTGGGCATGCCTGTCTGCAAAAGGAAAGGTAAACAGCTGCTGCATCCAAGTCCCTTACCAAGTACACCTGAAGAGTGAAAAAATGCAGAAAAGGGGAAATCAGAGAAGCCTGCCTCATCAGCTCCCCTCCCCCATATGTTATAAAAAGCAGAGGTCTAAAAGTTTGCCCTCCAAAATGAAAATCATAGAAGAAAACTATGCTTATATGCATTTTGGAAGAAGCTTTCAAGTGGTCTCTAGAAGATTAAAAATGTCCTTGTTTACTTGTGCAAACCAGATTCGACTGTTTCATTTCCCAAATACATATTAGTTTTGGATTAAAAGTTTGCAGGATTCATATCTGTATTCTTTCCACATTATTTTATCCTCTGGTATCAAAGTTTCTCTTAAAAAATAATGCCCAGGAACACATCGATTTTGCTAAGTGAGGTATACCTGTAGCTCCTGGTTTACAGAAGGGGAACTGGCAATGAAGGCAGTTACTTAACCTCCATTGTTAGATCTGTGGCTGCAGTGGCCTTTGAACCTCGTGCGGCCTAAATTTGAAACCAGGCTGAGGGGGATAGATCTGGCTTAAGCATTTGTTCTTGGCCCAGTGCTGAACACATTCTTAGTTTGTAGAAAATCCCATTAGTTCATGTGGTGGTGTGCTTTGAAATAATACTATACACACAAGTAACCCCCCCCCCTTTTTAAAACTTCAAAAACATGCTGTGGTGTTCAGGAGGAGAAGAATAATGTTGGCTCTGTTCAGAGGAAAATAGGAACTCCTTAAAAAGTAGAGGGGTGGATGAGTTGGGTTGATTCCAAAGGTTAATAGGATGAGAATATTTGTGGGTAAAGAAGGAATATGAAAGCAACTCAGCAGAACAGCAGCAGCAGCTTAAGTCTTTGGGTCAAAACAGAATTAACAGTCCAAATTTCTCAAACCTCACTAAATTCCCTCCTTCTTTCAACTGCAGACAGTCCTAAGGTAGGCAGAGTTAGGCAGGTGCTTCAATCAGCAAATGGTGGGACAGCAGGCGTCCTTGGTTGGTTTCCCCTGTCGTGGAGAGGAAAGGTGAGTACCCCAGGCAGTCCCTCCCCAAAACTATCTTCTGACCTCAGCCATCAGAGAGAATTCTGTCACCTCACCATTTTCAGAACTCTAAACAGCTTCTGTAGAGGGAATGGGTGTGATTGTGTGGAGATGCATGCACTTCTTGATCTTTGCCTAGGGCAGCAAAATATCTCTAGCAAATCCTGATTGGATGCCCTGGGAAAAGGGCACTGAGAATTTCTGCTAGTGGCATCCTCTTAGGCTGTGAAGTCATTTGGGGACGCAGCGTCCAGATGCTGCATTTTTATCTCAGCAGGAGAGCACCTGGTTTGCACGGAGATGCCCCAGACTCAATTCCTGACATCTTCAGGTAAGGTTGGGAAAGATGCCTGTCTGACACCCTGGGGAGCCACCACTAGTCAGTGTAGACCAAGTGTGATAGATGACGGCTCAGAGGTCGATGAGCAATTGATTGTGCCAGAAACAGAACCAGTGAGAGTGAGCAAATAGAACAATGATGAGTAACACCTGTTCTTGCCAGCTATGTAAGTCTGTGGGTGTGGCTTGCTGTTTGCTTGTAGCAAATTGCTACTCAAGCTCCCACAACCCTTGTGTTCCAGCTCTTGACCCTTTTGGATGGACCTTCGGCATTCTGGACTTTTTGGATTTGACCTCGACTTCAGCTTGGCTCAGCGTTTCTACTTGATTGTTAGCATTGGACCCTCCCCACTGCCTACTCCTCTTGGGCAAGTACTATCGCCTTCCTCCCCTCGCTAGCAGAGAGGCAGGAGCTGGGAGTTGAACTCTGACACCAGAGATTGGCAAGCTCCTATTGCCCAGAGGCTAATTTTTGCACCCGTGTTGAAAGACCCCGCGAATTAAACCAGAAATGGCCAATGTATGTATTCAATGTGTGTGTGTTTAACAAAGCCCACATCACCTCAAAAATCAAAACATTCGCTGATTATTTCAAAGTTGAAAATTTTGAACTAATACATTTGACACGTACAACCACAAGTTAACCTGCAAGGGAAAGAAAAGGAGGTTTAGCCGCTCTGGTCCCCCATCTAGGTGTGCATGATTTCTGTATGCAGTTGACAAGAGAAACAGGGTACCTATATGCCATGATGCTCTTGGAAAGGAGGCCTCACTGGTCTCAAATAATATGGTTTCATATATATATATAAAACCAGGCAAGGATCCTTTAGGGAACAATCACATGGGTGGGAATCATGCAGCCCATCCAGATGTTGTTGGACTGCAAGTACCAGAAGCCTTAGCCAATGCAGTAAATGTGAGGAATGCTGTGACTCTGACATTTGAAGACCAACACAGTTCCCAACTCTGCTTTAAAGAACATTTAAATGAACTGGTAAGAAGCCCAGTTAATAAACTACAAAGTGTTAGCTCAGCACTTGGGAAACTTCCTTTTTGTGACTATCATTCCCAGAAGCCCCCAGCCAGTAGCCATGGGGGCTGAGGGATCTTGTAATTTGTGATACATTTTTTTTTCAAGCTGAGTTTGAAGATGTGGTGAGATTTCTTAAAAAGAGGGGATTGTAGGGAGTTACTTACTTCCTCAGAAATAGCTGAGGAGCACTAGCACTACCACTCACTAGATGAATGTATGAAATAACTTTAAGTGGCCTCTGTCTTCAAGAATTATTGCGGCCACTGTCGTCTTTTGTTATTTTTGCTGTGACAAACTAAGCAAACTATAAGGATTTTGTTCCCCCATGATTTTTCCAATCTATTTGAAACAACTGAGGCACACTAGTGACTTGGACTGATGGGCCGTCATCAGTACACTGATGATTATTGCTGTCACTGCGTGTCTTCACGTCTTTTCTGACTTACAGGGTTATTTTGGCAAGATTTGTTCAGGTTTGTTTTGCCTTACCCTGAGGCTGAGAGAGTGTGACTTGCCAAAGGTCACCCGGTGGCTTTTCGTCGCTGAAAAGGGATGTGAATCCTGGTCTCCATAGCCCAGTGTTCAAGCCACTACATCACACTGGCTCTTTTTTCCACCCTAACCCAAAGAGAGCAATAGAAATTTTGAATCTGCATTTGGAGTCACTGTTTTTGGGCGAGGGGGGACTGAGAGTGTGTGATGCACCGAAGGTCACCCAGTAGGGTTTCCATACGTGAGTGGGGACTCGAACCCTGGTCTCTAGGGTTATAGTCCAACGCTCAAACCATTACACCACGATAACGCCAAGTAGACGCTTCCGAGTTCAGCCTGAATCTGGAGCAAGAAAGCGCTAAATACCCGCCTCAGCGAGCACAGGGAACAAGGCGCATGCGCAACTACTTTCTCCCTCTTCTCCCCTCCCACTGGCTTAGGAAAAGTAGGAGGGGGCGGAGCTGAGGAAGAAGAGGAGGAGGGACGGGGCGAAGCGAGAGGGGATGGAAAACGGGAGGGGGAGGAGAGAGTGAGACCCCGCTCAGGAGGCGGGGCCAGGCCTGAGGAAAGAGAAGGCGGGAGAAGCGAGGCGCCCGAGGAGGAAACGGCGAGTCGGCCGCTGGGAGGCGCGCGCGGGGGATTGTGGGATCGCGGCGGAAAAAAAAGTGAAAAGAGCGAGCCAGCCACCCCGTCCCTCGGCGAGTGAAGAAGGGGGCAGGAAGAAGGGGGCTCGGGCCCGGTGAGAGAGAGCGGTTGACGGTTGGGGAAAAGGAAGGCAGGGAGGGTAAGAGAAAAAGGAGAGGGAGAGGGGTTGTACGTGTCTGTGAGGGTGGGAGAGGGGAGCTGTGTTTGAAGGAAGCTGCCGCCATTTTAAGAGCTTCTATGGGAGACCCTCCCCCTCCCCGGTACGCTCTCCCCTTCCCCGCGCCTGCCCCAGACCCGCCGTTTGGCTTCTGCCTTTCCCTTCCTCCTTCTCCTTCTCCTCGTTCTTGTCGAGGCCCGCCTCTTCTACCCTGTCAGGTAACTCACCAACCTGCCTTCCTGCTCTCTCTCTCCCTTTTCCTTCCTCCCTCCCTCCCTCCCCGAACTCGGGCCATTTCCGCGCTAGCCTGTTACAGTGCCATTATTCCACTTTCAACACTGTGGAGTCCTGGGGTTTGCAGTTTAGGGAGCCTAAACTGCAAACCCCAGGATTCCATAGGTTGTTGAAAGTGGAATAATAGCACTGTAACAGGCTAGTGCGGAAATGGCCATGATGTCTTCG
Source organism: Cyclura pinguis (assembly GCA_030412105.1). Taxonomy (NCBI): domain Eukaryota; kingdom Metazoa; phylum Chordata; class Lepidosauria; order Squamata; family Iguanidae; genus Cyclura; species Cyclura pinguis. The sequence goes on from CM059604.1 coordinate 16,335,689, forward strand.
TCTTGTTTTCCTTTCTCCGCCGGGTGCAGGGTGTCGAGTGCCTTTTAAAAAGTGCTTTTAACTCCCTTTTAAACACAACAGCCCAGGTTTGCTGTGTCTCCGGTACTTGCAAGTGGGACGTCAAAAGTGGTTGGAGAGGATGGTGGCATTTCTTCCCAGTTCTGAGTAAAAACGACAGGGAGGGAGGAGAGTGCAATTTTAAAATTATTAAAAAAAAAAAAACTAAGAGAAGGTCAGTTTGAGCTGAACTGAGAAGTTATTGGATGAAGGGTTTGCAGACCTGGTGCTTTATTAAAAAATGAATTACTGCTTCCTGTTCTCTCAAATCCATGAGCAGGTGCTTCATGGCATCATAAAAAGATACTCCATTAAAAAGCTTCTCTAGTCTCAACACCTTTTTAAAGGACAGAAACAAAAGCATGAAGTATGTGTGTTTCTAGTATATGTTATAGCCTCTATACACACTGTGTGTATTTTTGTTCAGTTTGATTTGCTGACAGAAGATGTTCTTCTAATTGCAGGGCCTTGCATGTTAACTGGTATGCTTGCTTTCCAGTATCTAACTCCTTCCAAGTCCTCTGTCCACACCTCAGAAAAACCACTTCCCTCTCTCTTTCCTACTGAAATACCCACTGGTATTCATTCTGTATGCTACTTCTTAAGTTGTAAATAATTACTACTTTAATTAGTGATTTACCTCTCAGAAAAGTGACACAATTTAGAATTACAATATGCATTTGAAGTGCAGGTGAAAACATCCAGCCTCATTATATAACACTTGCTAACCAATCTTTTGTACACAACGGGAAGGTTAAAGTGTGTTAATGGATAAACTGACCTCCAATGACTGAGTACACAGGAACCAGTAATATTTCCCTGCTGACTTTGTATAACCCAAAGTGCTGTGATCCTAGCTTCCTTTCCACAGGTCTGTCCCCAAAAGACCTGATCTTTCAGCCTCTTGCCCCTCCTGCCCATTTACGTGACTGTTGTGGTGTTCACTGAGGGCTTCCACATTTACTCCATGGTATTCATTTTGTCCCATAACCATTTCCCCCCCTGCTAAGCTGTAGATACTTAATTGTAACTTTACATCTATCCTCACCAAGTGCCATATGTGGTTTGTAATCAACAAGGCTATGTTTGGTGAGTCAGAGAAATTATGTTCCCCATCTTGCTTGAGGATAGAAGCCGACCATAGTCCTCTGGGGGTGAGCTTGTATTTTCCCCTTCAGTCTAACTTTCATTATGTCTGCTTGAAAATTTCCATTGGGTGGGTGGTCAGGCTCTCTTTGAATATGCTTGTGGGCCTAGTTGAGGGGGTTGCACAGAGTGGTGATGAGTGAGACTGATTTTGTGTTTGTGTGTTAAAAATCAGGTGGATTTTGCTTTTGTCTCCAAAGATTAGCTGCTTGGCATTTTGGGGTTCAAGAATGGATTGAGTGGTGAATTGTGGGTTTCCCTTGGTACTGTTTGTTTGCTTTTGGAGCTGTTTAGCCACATGAAGTCCTAATTCTCTTGGAAGATAACCCATATAACTCTTGTTAATTTTTTTTTAAAAAATCTGCTGAAATGAGATCTTTTATGCCTTTTCATTCATAGTACTTGTCATTGTTACTGTGGACCTGATATTTTCTTGATCTTTTTGATAAGTCGGTAAGATAAATGAAAACAGAAAATGTCGATTCATGAAAACGAGGTTTCAGGAATGCTGGTATATTAAGCAAGGAAGGATCGTGAAATAAATTCCAGTCATCATAGCATCCGTTGAGTGCATCTAAGATAAATGAGGAGCACTTAGCTAGGTCTTGGAATGGGCTGTTCTCTCTGTCTTTCTCTGTGTATGAAAGGGACTGAAGCTAAGAATGGTGATAAAATCTGTTGCTCTATGGATGTTTTAAACTGCAGCTGTCATCGCTAACACACCTAGCTAGTGTAGCAGCTTGCCAAGCTGGTTAGGGGTACTTAGCTGCAGTTGAAAACACCACGGAGCGCTAAATTGGGGAAGGCTTTTGGGAAATGGAGATCTGACAGTTAAAGAAGACTTCAGAATTTACCGCCAATTCACTTCTGCTTCTGTCACATAATAGGGTTAAGTAGCAAGGGAGTTCTGGCAGAGTTCCATCCTTGGTTCTTAACTCACAGCTGTCTTATCTCAACTTTTGCCTAATTGTTGTAACCACACTGTTGAAGGCTTTACCTTATTGGTTTCTCTGCTAAGCAGATGCGCTGGACAAATGTAGTTGCTGTCATACAGTGCAGGGCAGTTATATTACAATATGATGTTGCATCAACACCATTTCAGGAAGGCGGAGGAAAGTTAATTTTAATCTAGTGGTGTGATGGAGCAGTGAGAATAATCAACTTCAGACATCTGAGAATACAAATCCTGTCTGATTTGCACCTACCTGTGCTGTGTAATTTATTCTCACATGGGGTTAGCTTAATCCTTTTCATACTTCCTTAGAAGTCCCAGTATCTTCAGTGGTGCTTATCCACAGGCAGATGTGCATAGAATGGCAGCCTCCATTACTGGAACCTGCATTCCCCTGAAATCAGTTGGACATGCTAATTATGACTTAGTTTCCACTGAAATCAGTAGGACATAAGTCTAGCTGATTTATACTATACATTCTTAGAGAAAAAGCTATATGGGGTACCTAGTGAATCTGTGCATTGCCATGATGTTGGATTGATGGAAGGTGCATATTCCCTAAGTGATTGAAATTCAAGAATATACAACTATTAAATCTTTAATGCAGGGTTGGGTAACTGAGGCCTGCCTAACGTTGGAATGCAGGTCACATCAACCTGGCTGGTATAGTAGGTTGAAAAGGATTTGAGGAATTGCAGCCCAATAACATTTGAAGGCTACAGTTCTGTATAGTTCCATCACAGTGCTGTAATGGAAAGAATAGGCTATTAGTGGGGGAACAGAATGCATAGCTTTGGAGTGGTGAGTGAGGCCATCCGAACATAAAATTTTGAGAGCCAAGTTTTTGAGTTTACTTACTGTCACATTCATAGCTTCACTAAGGATCCTCAAGTGAAGCTTGTTTCATTCTCCTTTGCTCCTCTGTCCATTGGCAATAGCCCAGCAGCTTTCCTAGCGTAGAGTTGAGGATGGGGGAATTAGTAAAGTTGTATGTATGTGTGTTTTCTTTGTTGCTTCCACTGAAGATTATTCACAAGTTTTGTGATGCTGCTTCTTTCCATTGATGTGTCTAAGAAAAAAGAGTAACTCCCCCTCATCTGTCCTAACTCTGCCTTGATTACACTTGGGAAGACTTGAACATGTCACCTTCTTTCCTGGGAGAGCTGAAAATATGTCAGCTCAAAAAGGAGTTCTTGGTTAGAGCTTGCCCTATCATAAGAGTTCAAGCTTCACAGTCAGTCATAGTTGAATCTATGAGGTATACAGCTGCAGCCTTCCTTGACAGCTTTGGCAGAAGAGGCCTAAAACTAATCCCACTGCTACAATTGGTGCATAAGGAAGTAATTGAAATTAGAGACTTGAAATTCCAACAAAGCTTCTCTTTTAGTACCTTTTGACAGGCAGCTGGGATTCCTTCCCCTTATTTATTTCCCACATTGGGGTTGAAGTAGGCCAGGAGAAATGTATGCGCCTGTCATAGCTTGAACAAAGGGGGTAAGTTCTTGTTTTACATGGGCTAGATAGGAGCGATTATGCCACCATAAATTAGCTATTATTTTACTAAGTTTCTGTAGCTGTATTATAAGGAAGTACCCTTGAATATGCAATCCATTGATCATGGCCAGCACAGTTTGAGTGACCTTTTTCTCCTAATATGGTGGTTCAGGCCTGTTCTTCATACAATCATGGTCCAGAGGTTACTATCCCAGGTGGTTCTTCTGAGATAAGTCCTGTATAGACAGCTGAGAAACACCTGGGAGTTTCAGGCATACACTCTTGCTAAACATTTTGGACTGTTTGCTGGTCATTGTGATGTGTTTAACATAGGTTTTTTTAGTCCAGTTTAAATGTGTTGGTTGGCTTTGATAACATATAATTCAGGAGTGCTGGTCAGGAGGTTAGGACTGCCTAACTTGGTGGGAGACCTGGGCTTGCCTTGCTTAAACTGGATGAGGCAGCTTTCTTTGTCTCTGTGGTGAAATAATTCAGATCTTCACTTACATCTTAGTGTAGGTAGATCTCCCTGGCCAAGAAACTGCAGGGTTATAGTGGCCAGAAATCTCGTTCTTTTATCTATTCTTTGGCCTCTTAAATACAAAAAGGAGGGTATGCTGTGAATGCTTCCACAGCATTAGGCCTTGCTTCCCTGTCAGGGGAAGTCCTGCTATCAAAGATATTAGCACGAAGAGAAGGAAAGCAGGGATTGAGAGGTGGGCCATTTTGGCTTTTAGCTTTTTGCTCCAGGTTAGCTGGTGAACAATGTAAATACTTAAGACGTGATCTTATTAAATCAGCAATCAGTTAAAGATGGATAAGAATTGAGCACTTGGGTAGAAAGAATGAAAAGAACAACAACTGTTTCATTATTTGACTGGCAAGAATGTCTTGGAGGATTGACAGTGAAGGTGGGGACGTTAGCCAAGATTGTAATGTTGGTGATGGGAGGAATGGATGTGTGAGTGTGTAGGAAGGAGTGCATGGACAATATTAATTCAAGAGTCAACAAAGCTTGGATTTCTTTAAAGTATACATTATAAAAACATAATAGTTGAGATTTGGAGTAATTTAGAGTTCTATCTGGCTTACAAACAAAGAGGCGCCTGTCAAATTGCAAGTGATGGGTAATGGGCCTGCAGTTTTTGGCTGACCTTGCTCCAGAGCAAGCAGGGCAACAAGGGTGTTAGTCTGGTTGTGTGTAGGTTTTGTGCTGAAGTTTTTTTTCCTACCTTGACCACAAATGGCTAAGCAATCTCCAGCCTTCTTACCAACTCTGGTGGGAATGACTGGCAATGGCCCTAATGAATCCTACCCACCTCTTCAGCATTGAAATTTGAAGGAAGTCTCTTTTTCACATTCATCACAACAAATACATTGATGAAAACCTGGTGAATAAGAATTTGGTTCTGTGCAAACAGGCGGGGAAATATCTTGTGAACTGAACTGTTCCTACTCTTGCAGACTATCCATGTCTCTCATAACTGATTAACCTGTGTCTGCAAGTGGCCAGTGTAAATGTTTGTAGGTTGGACTGCTCAGCTTTGTTTACAAGATGCCTTGCTTCTTTTTTAGTTGTATTAAACCAGCGACCAAGGAACTCTCAAGTTCTTTAAGGATCGTTTGGTGATTAGATTGGCAGAAAAGCTTCCATAGTAGGCAGCTTTCTCAGTATTTTTGCTCTTTTCTGTGATTGTACCCTGCCAAGAGAGTATGGAATTTATCCACAATTTACCCTCAGGGTGCTTTCTAAAAAGCCCATGTAAAATGTGTGTGTGGCCTAGAACATATCCCAGAAGACATGTAGATGTGCATGTGTGTTCGCAGAAGTCATCTTGTGCCTTTATGTCCCACTTGTGGTACTCAAAAGCATCTGTTTGACTACATTTGATAAGTAGTCCCTTGACCTTGATACACACTGGGACAAATACAGCAGAGTTTTTCTCATTCTTGTAAGAATAATGATTATTTGTTGGAGCCTTTTTAAAAAAATGTTTGTAAATTTTCCTACTCATCATGCTTCCTTCTCCCATGTACCCTCATACCCCCCTTGTTCAGCTTGTTCTCTCTAGCCCACACCATCCCATATTCTTTGACCTATGCTATCTTACTATAGCTTACTGATCATTTACATTGGTCATAATTTTATTGCCGCTCAAAATAAGGAGAGAAAAATCCCCAAACACCTTGACCTATTTCTACCTAAAGACTAATTTAACTTTGCTTCGTCTTTTTTTGGGAGGCAAGATTTTCCACATCTTTACAGCCCCATTCCATTTTGTTTCTCCTCGGTGCATGCATATCTTGTGCTTCCTGCATCTCTTCAGCCACTGTGGAATGCCTCAGATATTGCCAAACCCCATGTTTGGCAAGATCAGAAAACGTAATCTGACATTCTGCCTTCCTTCCTTCATCATCTCCCATTCAAAAGTCTTTTTTCTTTTGGTTTTTTGTGTTAATGAATTCAGGCTTTCTGGTTATGGAACTTGACAGGTATGTTGAGAGATGTCTTTTAAAATCTAGATGATGGTCTTGGGCCCAGGATTCTTCCATATTTCAACATGCTGGTGTGTAGTTCGAGCATGAATTTGATGTGTGCAAACATTACTTAGTTGCATTGAAAAGATGGCAGGCATGCTGGGCAACATACACCACAGAAAAAGTTGCATTTGTAGTAGAGGACTGAAAATGGATGGAAGAGAGCTGTCCATATTTGTCTTGTATCTTCTGCCTGGGTGTTCACTTCAGCCTTCCAAATACAAACACGCCTGTCTTACCTCTTAGAAAGCTCTTCACTGGCTGTGGGTTTACTAATTCCTCCTGTGCCACTGGGAGATTGTTAGCTGTGGCTGTTGTGGTAACAGTTCTGTTGAGAAGCTGTACCTTCCTCACCCAGAGTGTAGTTGCTCTTGTATTGACACAGCTGTTACTTTGGGTGGCTTTTCAGCACTGCTTGGAGAGTGTTTCAAGACTGTTTTCTAGGCTCTCACTGCATTCTGTGAAAGGTGGCTGGGGAGGAGCAGGAGGGGTTGGAGGATAATAAGATTTAATGAATAAGGACCCTGGAAACCAAAAAACAAAGAAATGGTAGTTAGGACGAATAATATAGGAAAAGGGGGTTTCATTCTGAGGAGCAGCTCTGAGCTAACAAATGATACTCGATAAAATAGTGTCTGTGCCTGTGGAAATGATCTGACATGAGATGGCTGTACTCGCAGTGAGCTTGAGATGTTGATCCCAGCAGAGAAAAGCACATGCCCTTGAACTCTCTGCCAGTAATGAAATCGGAGGCTTGCAAAGGAGCCCAGCCCCTGCTGTCCTCTGACATAGGTCGTGTACATCAAAAACCATAGCCTCGCATACACTTAGCAATGAGCCCTGCACAGGGTTGATTAAGTAAATGGTGTTTATCCCACTTTTTTCAAATGTTTCTAGGGCTAACAAAATGAATCAGATAAAAAAGAAATGTTTTAAAAAAGAAAAAGTGTCAGTATTAGAGGAAGATAACAGTAAATCCAATAGCATTTACAACAAATAACTAAAAAGGGGGCACTGCCATAGTCAAAAGCAATGGAATACTGTTAAAAGGCTGGAAGAACATAATGGACTTCTCGTAATGTTTAAACTGTAGTAAAGAAAGCACCAGATGGCAATTAGGGTGGGATTTCCATAATATAGATTAGGAGTGGACAAAGTACAGGCCATGGGTCACATGTGGCGCCTAGAGCTATTTTTGTGATCTCTCCAGGGGTCAAAAATTTGTTTTACCCTCCAGGGGGTGCGGGAGTATTTTGACCACGTTCCCTACCCTGGAGAATTCTCAGGCTGAAGAAGTTTTGTTTTTTTCTCCTTGTCTCTCTTCATCTGTCTTCATCTCACAACAGTACATGTCTTTATAGCTTAATGTTGTAGTCCTCTCCTCTTTCAATAGCCTGAATACTTGCTTCAGCATTTTCTGTTCATCCTCTTTCTACGTAACAGTCTGGTCTGCATCTCTTATGGCTTCTCTGTTACAAGTCATAGTCTGTAGTCTACAAGGCATAACCTAGCATAGCCTAGCATAGCCATCAGATGTGTGGAGCCTTTTTTTTTCTATGAAAGGATGTTTAGTTGTGGGAAATGTCAGCAGGATGGGCCAGGGGTTCCTGTGGCCTGGAAAATAAAAGTAAACCTACAACATCTAGGAGGCTGTGTGAAATTGGGCTGATGGCTGTGTGTTCCCAGCCAGTGTTCTAGACCTACTGTTCATGCTTGGGACATTGTATAAGAGCTGCAGTTGTCTAATTTTGTGTTCCCTTAGGCTTTCTCCATTTCCCAGCACTAGACTGCTGGACCTCTCAGTTCTCCGCAACCCCAGAGCAAGTCATGGATTTGTAACTGCTACCTGTTTTGAGTTTATGGTGATTAGGAGTGCAGCTTAAGTTGCTTCTCTTTCACTTCATCAGAACCCTGATTATTCTGCTTCTGTAGTCACACATGCTGACTTTTTGGCCTGCCATTTACAAAGCTTTACAAAGAACTAGAACTCATTAAAGAGCTGTGACCAGTTGGCCAAGCTTCAGTGAAATTGTACAAGTGACTTCAGTTGATCTTGCTGCTCAGGGGGTGCGGCTAGAAAGTTATCTGGGCTGCATTCTGTGGTCATGGGTGAGTACAAGAAAGAGTGAATAAGAGAATAAGAATGTGCCCTGGAAATATTGACAACATCCATGCATCATAGGGCATGTGGTAGAACACAAGTGAGAAATGCAAAGAGCAATTTAGGAGCGTGATGGGGGTCAACTGAGAGCTATGAATCACTGTGTTTTGATTAAGCTTAAATGTATAGGTGCTGTGTTTTGTGCTTGTATGTCCTGAAATCATATTAAAAGGATGGCATACAGGCTTCCCCCACTTGTTTTGATAGTTTGAGGACTGACGTATTGTCAGAGGATGGAATTGATTGAAAAGCGGAAGCCATGTACTGTACTTTAGGAAGCATGAAGGACTTAGGGACCAACTGTACATGCTGCTTGCAAAGTCTCTCAGCAGGCTTGGTGCCCCCCACCAGCTCTCCTTGCAAATAGTGAGCGCATGTGAGCAGTTCCAAGCAAGCTTCCCTAGGCAAGAAGAACTGATAAGAGTGGAACCCCCATTGAATTCATGAAACGTGACCTTAATTTGGATGCATTGAAAAAGTGAGTTGTCAGATAATGGGGCATCAAAAGGTGAGGTCTTCCCATATTCTCCTCTTCAGCTTCCCACTTATAAAGTGAAGAATAGTGGAACTCTTCTGAGGTTGAGGTCTCACTATCAGGAATCTTTTCCAAATCACAACTTTTTTTTTTAACTTAAAGGGAGATTTCTAGATCATGTGGTTGGGGAAGTCTCTTGGAAAGCATGCAGGCAATGTCCATTATGTTGTTAGTAAAGCTTTTTTTGTCTATGTGTTAGTTGTTTCTCTTGTGGCCTCCAGCTGTGCTCCCCACTTGTGCTACCCGTTCGCCACTGTATTACTGCTTGGCAGTCAAAACGAAAATATCCAAAGGTCTGGTTCAAAATCAAACATGCAAATGGAGCATGATGAACAAACTTTAATCAAAGTGCTTTTTATTTGTGCAACTTCTTTTTGAGCCCTCTCTCAGTGCCTAGTATTAACAGCCCTAGGCATAATAGGCAGACTCTGTGTGGTTGGGCAGATAAAGAAGAGGAAATGTCTTTTTTGCCTTGAGGCTTAATGATACAATGTCATACTTAAATCAGAACAAATACTTTAAAGAGCAAAAAGAGTACTGTATAATTTGCTAAACCTGTAATCTGGGCTAGGCAACTGCTATGTGGGGTCTAGAATTCTTCTGTCAGACCTTAGATTCAATTCTTGATTACTTGCCCCTTAAACTGGAAGTAAGGTTGTTCTTGAGAACAGAATCTTTGGCCAACCAGTTGTTTATTTGTATAAGATCTGTAGCATTGGTATGGACACCACAAAAGACCTGTTTGTTAAATGTAGAAGCTCTTTGTGTCAGCAACATACAGTACGTGATCAGAAGCCCTACCTTCAGGGCTCCCTGTTTTGTGAAATGAAAGAGAGCCTTTTCTGTGGTGGTACCTCAGATTCCCATTTTTTGATCAGTTTGCCTAATACCAGCACTGAACAATTTTGTTTTCCTGGGGTTTTAATGACTGTCAAGTTGGCTTTAAAAATCAGTGTTCATGATTTCTGTTATCTTGTTAATGACTTGGCAGTGGTTGTTAAAACATGTTGTAAGCCAGGGGGAATTCAGGAATATAAGACAGTTAAAGTAAGTAACCCTTTCTTTGGTAACCTCAGTATAAGGATAGATATGAATTTGGGGACTCATCTGTTTAAAAGAACTAGGGGTGCCATTACTTGTTCTTCTGAGGTGTAGAAAATAATTTAGCATCACTCTTAGAATGTTAGTTAATAGTCGTTCCTGCAGGAACCTAGACATTAATTTTTTACTTCCTAGGTTCTGCAGTGGGACCATGAAGAACTACTGCACTAGGAATAGAGTTGTGAATCTGGAAGGATTGAGCCTTTATTTAGAATCACACAGAGCAGAACGTAGGTATTACTTTACTGAAAAATACCAACAAAACAGTGCTTTGTATTATTATGCCACTGCAGGATGAGATTTGTCACTGTTTACCATATTTAAAGAAATAACCATGTTAGTCTCTATCAATATACAAAGGGATTCCTTTGTATACTGTTTACCATGTTATTCATTGTAAGCTGAACCAAGGAGAAATTAGATATATATCGCCAGCATTAGTGATTAAGTTAAAAAAATAACATTTTCATTTTTTTCATTTTGGCAGAGTATCCTGATCTATAATAGCTGCTCAGACATTTATGGAAAAGTTTTCTGAGGTTTTATTTGGTAGGCTGTAAGTACAATATGCCAGCCTGAATGCCCTAAAGGCACCATATCCTGTCTGGAAGTTAAGTAGGGTCAGCCCTGGTTAGTACTTGGATGGGAGACTGCCAACAAAAACCTTGTGCTATAGGCTATGTCTCAGAGGAAGGAACTGGCAAACCCACCCTGAGTATTTGCCTAAGGAAACACTATGAAATTAATGGGTTCACCATCATTTGACAGGCAACTTAATAGGACATGTAACCGTGATATCTTCACAGTAAATATTTAATTTCAGTGAGAATTATGACTAACTTAAGCCCTCTTGTTTTCCGAGGATCTGTTCTAAATAAGACTGAATTTGTATCCAACCTGCTGTGATGTTGCACTTTTGGGGAGAAAGCACATTGAGTCTAATATGCTATGTTCTACAGCTGGAACATATGCTTCTTAACTATTGCTGCTGATCTGATTTTATATATCATTGTATTGACAACAATGGCTGATGCAGTATATATTGCTTAACTAAAAAGAGTTACTTGATACAAACAAGTAGTGAAACTTATTGACCTGTGCCAGCATTAATTCTGATGCTAACTACTCCTTAAGCCTAAGACAGTGTCAAAATTGTGTGAGCTTCTAGATGTTGTTGAACTGCAATTGCAACATTTCTCACCATTGGTTGTGCTGGATAGAGCTGTTGGGAGTTGCAACCCAACAACATGTGAAGAGCCATGCAGTTTCTACCTATGGCCTAAAATGATATAAAAGAACTGAAAACAGATGTAATAGGAGCAGGATCGTTCTTGGAATGAAACTGGAATAGTTGGAAAGAAAAAGGAGCATCCTTGTGCTAACTTGACCAGCTACTCTTAGCTCACTATACTGCTTTTGGATCAGGTTTAGAAGATAGATGTGAGTTTGTTTCTAAAAGTCTACTTAATAAAGTATTCTCTTCCTACTTTATCAGTCTTTCAAAAAGCCATAGTTGCTAAAGTCTAAAGCATGAATAAAGATGAATCAGACTTACATTACACTGGTTTGCATTTGTTCCCATTGCAGAATCTAAGTTTTGGAATTCTGAAACCTAACCTTATATGCCTGGTCTGATTTGATTTGTCAGCACTTGGCATGGCTGCAAAAGGTACAGCCAGCTCTTCTTTAGTCTGTTTGTCTAGTTCTTGCTGTTCTGTGTTCCCAGATATCATAAGTTGATGAGTGTTTTTCATATCTTCATGGTGGGATTGTTTTTCCATTTTTCAACATGCTTTAATACCAAATGAATGGAGCAGGATTAAACAGGGAGCTCCATTGGGATTTGAAATCGGAAAACAGATGTCACAAAAGAACAAGACACTTCTCTGTATTGGTTACTGACTCCAGTTATGGAAATAACAACTTCCTTTATAGTTGAATCTAGACGAGAGAGATAATGGGTTTAGTGAATATTAACTTAAGTCACACCTAGGTACTATTGAAATCAATGGTGACTTCAGTGGCACTTAGGTGCAGTCCGTTTAGTCTAAATCTAGCTCATTGTAATGCAGTCTTGTAATTAAAACAAGTTACTAGTCCACAAGAATGTTTATCAGCACACCTGCTCCCGTATCTGTGGAGATCGTTGAGCAATGAATTGGTAAAACAAACAGCAACTGACAGTCTTCTGCCTTGTGAATGCTTCTGTACCCAATTGTCTGGAGAGTGCTTTGTGTTAGTCTCCACAAATTAGTAATCATCTACAGCTTTGTTGAAGTGTTCCTGTATTTTGTTGTCAGAGTCTGAAGTGAGCAGGGAAATTTTATAGCTCATTGATAGAGCACTGTTTTGTGCATGGAAGAGCCTAGTTTGAAGTTTTGACATCTCCATATGAAAGTAGAGGAAAGATCTTTCTATGCCTGAGTCTTTGGACAGTTGCTGCCAGTTTTACTACAAAACTGGACTGGATAGGCAGGAATCTGACCTAGAATAAGGCATTCTCATAGGTTCCATATGTGAACCTGTTTGTGAATGAGATCAGCTTATTTGAACCAATCACATCACTTTTATTGGCCTGAATCCTACTGTAAAGTACAGTGGACCTATTGAGTTAATGAGATTTATGCAAATGTTGACTCACTATTCAACAGTTGGTACAGTAGGACTAACAATAACATTTAAGATTGTGTTTGTCTTAAGGGTGATCTGTTAGCTACCTTGTATTTTTAATAAAGAATATCAAATTAAGTTCAGAAATCATGCCAAACCATGTTTTAAGTATCCAAATGCATAACTTTCAAAATGGGATTCAGGAGTTTCCTATTGGCTTTCATTTTCTGCTTGATTAGCGTTCAGCAGTGGGTAAACAACTTCAACCATCATTTGGCATTAAGTTTGAAATGAACCAGAAGTATAGACACTGACTGATCTCGGAAGCTAAGCAGGGGCAGCCCTGGTTAATACATGGATGAGATACTGCAAACAGATACCAGAAGCTATAGGGTATATTACAGAGGAAGAAACTGACAAAAACACCTCTGGGTATTCTTGGGATAGCCATAAGTTGACAGGCATCTTTAAGGCATGTGCGCGTACACACACACACACACACAGATAATACAGTTACCTAACCCAAATTCCTAACAGCAGATTTGCCATGTTTCAGATGTAATTGTCAAAGTGCCATCTGGCCTTTGGAACTAAGCTTTGGGTTGACATGATTCTTCCTTCAGATGTTTTCTCTGATTTCCTGGTTTGAGCAAACTGATTTGCCTTTACATCTGAATTAGCAGACCATTGTTTGTCTTTACCTTTGAACCATGAATTCGAATCAGGAAGCTGGGAGAAACTCAGGGAGCAAGCAAATTCAAAGCTCAAATCTGACAGCCAAACCATGGTTTGGCCATTATGTCTAAACTACTTCAGGGTCAGTAGTCAGGAACAGGGTTCAAGTACATACTTCCCTGCTTCTGCCTCAATTTAGACATCAGCCAAATCATAGCGCCCAGCTTTGTGGAAGGTGAAACTTGATGTTACATGAGAGCTGGCTAATTTTCATATTTTAAAAAAATGAACCAAGTTCTCCAGGTGATCAAGTTCTCTGCATGTAACTCCAATTCTTTGACTTCCTGCTTTAAATTTTCTATACAAACAACTCCTTTGCTCTTCAAAGACTGATACATAATAAAAACTTTGTAAGTACAGGCAAATTCTCACATGTCAACATAAGTTGACCCTTTAAAATACAAAATATATGTGTTTTCAGCTTAGTCAGGGGACAAACAGCAGTGGATTCAAAATACTGTCTCTTTTCCATCTCATGTATGACTGGACTGCTTTTAGATCAGTGCTTCTCAAGCTATCTGATGTGACGAACCATCATCTGTTTTTCCTGTATGCCAGGGACCAGTACAGTCATTTCTCCACATTTGCTAGGGTTAGGGGCACAGGACCTCCATGAAAGTAGAAAAAAATGTGAATAACTCTAGGCCTTCCCAAACCATATTTAACACACAAAAAAAGTATGACCGCTATGTTCAACCCACTGTGGATTACTTTGAGGCATCAGGGTTCCTTCATAAGGCAGAAGTGGTGGCTGGTGGGGCTTACTGCCACCTCCACTGCTGCCCCACACCATTTTTAATAGGAACTTACTAGCCTCATTCAGTTTGTCAATCTCATGAGGCTTGCAGTCCCTATTAAAAATGGCATAGGGTAGTGCAGAGCTAACAGCAAATAATCTGTGGATAATCAAATCCGCAAAAGTGAAACCTGCAAATTTGGAGGGCTGACTGTAATACCTTTGTGCCATTTCTTGCTATTAACTGCTGTCAAATTGACTTTGACTTTTTGATGACACTGTGAATAAGAGGTCTCTAAGTCATCCTGTTACCAACAGCTCTGTGGCTTCCTTAATTGAATCAATCCGCCTGTGATGCAGTCTTCTTCTTTGTCTTCTGCCTTCTATCTTGCCAAGCATCATTGTCTTTTCTAATGAATCATGTCTTCTCAAGTTATGTCCAAAGTACAACAGTCTCAGCTTAGTCACCTTGGCTTCTAGGAAAAATTCAGGCTTGCTCTTTGGACCCATTTATTTGTCTTTTCGGAAGTCCCTAGTAGAAGTAGTAGAACTCTCCTCCAGAACATTTCAAATGAGTTGGTTCATATTCACATAGTGTCCTGTAAATTTACCATGGACGGATAACTGATGGCTTACAGACTTGCATTGGTCCACAGACCACCACTTTGAGTAGTACTGTTGCTTTTGTTGTGTTGGATGGCCTCCTTGCAGCATTTTGAGATGGGCAAAATAACTCCTGCCCACATCATGTGGCTTTCATTCCCTTGCTGCAATTTTGGAACAGCTGAGAGAAGGGTGGAAGAACCTCCAACAAAAACTTGTATGTTTACTTGTTGGAGCTCAAATGCTGTTCACAAGTAGCAAAGTCTCTTTCATGCCTTGTTAAGTAGGGACTGTGTTAATTGGATTACAAGTGGTGTCACCTTAATGAAGGAATTGGGTTATAGTCATGCTTTTAGTGTGTGGGGCGGGGGAGGTCAGTAGAATATAGGAATACTTTGAGCCTAGAGGTATAAAAGAAAGTAGATTGGACAACATTGTGCCATCTCCAATACTATTTGTCATATAGAACCTATTAAAATTAGAGAGGTGGCAATGTGATGGTTATTAGCATAACAGGGTATAGGTGTAAAAAGCACACTTGGTGAAGAGTCTTTTCATATCAAACCCAACAGTATTTGGATCTACACTTGAAAAAATTTCACTCATGTAGAGTTTGGTGTGGCTCTGTATCTCAAGTAAAATCATGCTAGCCTAAGAAAATAGCAAAAAAAAATGTTCTGCAGTATGGGCAGAGGGTTTTCCTTTTCTGAAATCTCTTTAAGACCTAAATTGTATAAAATGTAGTTTAATCTTTCACTCTTCCTCTCAGCCCATGCGTCTAATCTCCTCTGCGGGCTTGGCTTAGAGGGGGATTTCTCTTGAAAATCGCTAGGGATTTTCCAAAACTGTTAAGTACATTTTTGAAAGATGTAATTTTTTTACAAAAAGGGAATGACATCTTTTCATTATTTTTAAGCAACTTGATGATAAAGAGAGAATTAAGAGAGCAGAAATCTGGTTTGTTAGATTACCACAAGGTTTGTGCAGAAGCTGCTTTTGCTTTTTATTATAGAACCCTCTTTTCTACTATTCTGAGGAAGTAAAGTCAGACTGGGCTTTCTGGACCTATTGCTTTAGAGATGCTGCAATATTACCTTTTAGGTAAGATCCTGAGTAATCAAGTATATAGGGCCCTTCTGTAGCAAAAAGCAGTTGGTCCACCTCCATGAATTTCTTGGTTTATGTATGTGTTCTTACCCTTAACAAAAGGAGAGAAGGAAGCATAACAAATGCCTACTACCCTAGGTTCCTACAAACCTGTGGTGCCTACAAGCTGGAATTGCTGGGTCTTCCCCCTCCACAAAAAAACCTTTGGTACAGCTAATTTCTAGAAAATCCGTGCTTATTGCTAAGAACCAGAAAAATACCTAAACACTGTCTTGTGAAACTTTTCACTTTTCTGACTTTTCTGTGTTTTTTTGTATTACAACCTGGAAATGAAATATTTTTAATTGATATTGGTACCATGAAATGTATGCTGGGTACTCAACACTGTGAAAGTTTGAAATGGTTTTGTTATGGCAGAAAAGTTACGTAAGCAAAAATAAACTGACGCTTCTTGGTTGCATAAATATTCATCCCCTTTGCAGTGACACGCCTAAATAAGCTGTGGTGCAACCCACTGCCTCCAGAAGTCACCTAAATAGTTGAATGGAATCCATCTATTCACAGTTTCAGTGCTACATGATCTCAGATTAAATAACCTGTTTCTGGAAGGCCCCACAGTTTGTTGAACAGCATAGTTAAACAAATAGCATCATGAAGATCAAGGAGCTGTCCAAACAAGTAAAGAATAAAGTTGTGCAGAAGCAGCAGTCAGAGTTGGGCTACAAATTTCTTTTTCCATATTATGAGCATCCCGCAAAACATTCTTAAATCCATTATTACAAAATGGGAAGAACATGGCACAACTGCAATTCCGCCTAGAGAAGGCTGCTTCTAGAACTTAGTGATTGGGTAATAGGGGGCATTAGTTAAAGAAGCAAACAGAAGGCTAGTGGTAACTCTGAAGGAACTAGATACATCTGGAGCTGAGCTAGGAGAAACTGGCCATGAGACAACAATCACCTGGACATACCACAAACTGGACTCTATAGGAGAATGGTAAGAAGAAAGCTGTTGCTGAAAAAATCCCGTATCAAGGCCCGTTTGGAGTTTTCAAAAAGCTGCCTGAGATACCCACCCAGCATGAGGACAAAGGTTCTGTCTTTTGTGATAAGACCAAAAATTAAACTTGTTACAAAACATGATATATAGTACAAACCCAATAGTGCTCGTTGCACTAAGAGCACTATCCTCACAGTGGAGTGCAGTTATTGCAGCATTATATTGTGATGCTATTTTTTGGCAGGTGACTGCTGAAGATTGAGGATAAGATTGATAGACCCAAGGACAGGGGAACTCTGCTTGTTTCAGGCAGCAGTGGATCAGGCACTGTGGAAGAGATATGCTTTCCAGTGGGACAGTGACCCTAAACACATAGCCAAAATAACACTGGGGTGGTTTAAACACAAGAATCTGAATGTCTTAGAATGACCCATTCATGGTCCAACCCTCAGTCCAGTTGAAAATCTATGCAGATCTTATACGTGTTTGTTCACCAGTGATCCTCATCCAACCTGGAAGAGCTGGAGCAATTTTGCCAAGAAGAATGAGCCAAAATTGCAGGATCCAGAGGCACAAACTCACAGACTTAACTAAGGTAACTTACAGCTATAAGTGCTGCCAGAGATGCTTCTAGGTGTTGATTCAGCAATAAATACTTTCACAACCAGCGAAACCAATCCACAATGAAACTATGTCGGAACTTAACCATGCTGAGTATCCTAACATACTCAACGTCATCACATGGCAACAATACCAGTTAAATCTATTTCAGTTCCAGGCTGGTAACCCCAAATATGGAAGAGTCAAAGGGTATATGTTTGTGAGTGAATATTGTTGCAAGGCACTGTATGTATTTTGTTCTGCCTTCCACTATGTATTGTGTAGGGCATATGCTTAATTTGTGTGGCAGAGTCACTTAGTCATATCCATCATAGTTGCTTTTGGTCCTGTCAAGAAAGAGGCAGCCTGTGCAAAAGTGGAGGATTTGAGAACTGTTAAAGTTGATGGTTCGTATTTGGTAGAGACTTTCCAAGCAGAAAGTAGAAGCGCTTTGGCAGTATTTTGAGGGAGAAGCACGTGGAATACTTGGTGCATGCCCCTTGAAAATACTTGAAAACAATGGCTGATCCTTTCCTAGCATTAAATAGCGTTTGTCAAAGAAGGGCTCAGACTGAGTAGATTGGGATGAGGTTTGTTGAAGTTGTAGCTTGTAAACTCAAATAGGGCAAGATGGTGACAGCTGTTCTTTCTGTAACTTGTCTGAACATTGAGACAAGAACATTGTCTTTTAAGAAAGAATAGGAGATTGTGACAGCCAGGGACTGCATTTCATTTGGAATGTCACAAACGACCCTGTTTGACTTGAATGGAATTGAGAGCTAGTGTGGTATGATGGATAGAGAATGATTGATTGATTGATTATCTATCTATCTATGCTGCTTTTCTCCCAGAGTAGGACTCAAGGCAGCTTATGGTTTCAGCATGACGCTGGGGCTAAAATGGCCTCTTGCCCATGAAACTTGTGCAGCTGATTTGGACAATTGAATTCCAAAGTTGAAACAAAGTTGTTGTTTTACATGGAGACAGTGCACATTTAAACAAGATGGGGCCTGATGTAACTTACTGGTTAAGATATTTTACCCAGCACTCATATCAAGCACAGATCAGTTCTATGCATGCCTACTCAGATGTAAATCTCATTGGAACAGCTTTTTTGCCTGTGAAGCGGCATTCAGATTTATGCAGGGCATTTAAGGTTTAAATACCTTCTTATCTCCAAGGGGATAACAGCAGAAAGAGCTTACTGGCTGGATGGGGAACCCCCCACAGACAGCATCAGTTAAAGGCTCCCTTTTGCTGACTTAACAGTGTAAACATCTTTATTGCCACAAGTATCTTGAACTCTTACTTTTAATTGTGTACTTGGGCTGCTGTTTTTGTGTGTGTGTGTATACACACATATATGTGCGTGTTGGGTTTTTTAAAAAAAATATAATCTAGGTGCCACAGCACTCTTGGATTATTTTTTAAATTACAAAATTATTATTATGAAAAAAATATATAATCTATGTGCCACAGCACTCTTGAATTATTTTAAATGGTTTTAAAATAATAACCTTACAGGATTGGTGCAAACATATTTTGTATTTATGAGTTGTATAGCAATTTTTAGTCTAAAACCTATGAGAGACAACAAGCTTAGGAACTTGCTGTACAGTCAAGAGCTAAACTTCACATCCTGTCTTCACCTTTCCTCTCTTCCTTCCCTCCCCCCTTTGCATGTTGGCAGCCTGTGTTGAACATCAGTCTCTTTGAGTTGATCTGAGGGCTGCGGTCAAAGCCAGGCAGTCTGCTCTGCTCTGTTGCAAAAGCCTTGTGTAGAGGTTGCTTGGAAACTGAGTGAAAACTTTTGGCCTTTACAGTTGTGGTAGCAACAGGGTTGAAAAGGGAAGCAGGGCGTTGCCAAGTGACTATTTGTTTCTGTCCAGGCCCCCCCCCATCCCCCACAAGTCTGACAGAAAGTCCTTTTGCCACTTCTGAATTGCAGCTGTAGTTGCAGAAACTTAAAAACACACCCACAAAATGAGCTATCTTACTTACTGAAGCGTCCCAAAGAAAGCCAGTTTGTACTGTGCATACGTGAAATCATGCTGGGTTTCTCCCATGACTCAAAGTCCACATTTGGCTGCTAGTTTGCAGTTGAAAACACAGGAGATAATTGGCCCATCCCCTTTTCTTTAATTATTCTGTCATACTGGGATAAAACAGTGGTTATTTAAATGTGAAGCAGAGAAAGTGCAAGACAGATCCTGAGACAGGTAATGCCTGCCTCGCCACTGGTCAGGGCCAGATAGATTGAGTGCCTGCTAACAGTAGACTCTTGCTAATCTACTTCCTGTCCCATTTCCCCAGTGTCACCTTAGCAATAGCTATGTTGGACTATGACCCTGGAGACTAGAGTTTGATTCCTCACTCAGCCATGGAAACCCGCTGGGTGACCTTGAGCACGTCACAAACTCTCAGCCCCAGAAAACCCTGTGATAGGTTCACCTTAGGGCTGCAGTACGTTGGAAATGACAGGAAGGCACACAACAACAACAAACTACTTTGCTCATATGATTTCCTGTGCATGACCTTACAAGAGAGGCTAAGAGGACACTGCTCTATTTTTCTTTTACTCTCATTGTGGGAATATTATAACAATCTGGAAGACTTTGGACATGCAAGAAATGTTTTATGCACATAGACCCATGTATGGCAACCAACTTTGCTTCTTCATGTGCGGAAAATGCCAAAAGGGCAGCGCCCCAGAGCAGAAACAGAAATCCATTAGCTGTGTGAGACTCATTTATTAATCAAAGTAGTGTAAATCAGAGTGCATTTTGAGCAACTAGTGGTTTCTTAGAGATTAGCCTGAAAAGGAGCCACTGACTAGCCAGCTATAACTGGAGTCAGAAAGTCAGTAGTTCTTTGTTAGGAAAAAAAAATTAGTCATCCAAGAAATTGCAGTAGTTGTGAATTATTTGGGTAGTACTGTTTTTTATTTTCTTGATGAAGAGCAAATTGCCTGAGATGCATTGACCTAAATCCACTTGTTAGTCTTAAGTAGAGTAGACCTGCTGTATCAATTGAAATTTAGTAAATCAAGAGGAGTGTAGGTTCCCTTGTTTCAGTGAATCTACTCTGTTTGGGACTAACAGTTGCATCTGGGGCACAGGGGTCTATGTTGTTTGAATTAGTACATTAGCTATATTCACCTGTTGAACAGATGATTGCTGAGGTTGAGTGGGACAAATATCAGTGAAACATTTAGAAAGGGTGCTCAGAGTTGTTGTTTTTAAAGCTGACAAATTCTGGGCTAAGAAATAATTAATCTGAACCAAATGACCTAGAATGAACAGATGTAAGAAGAATGTAAGAAGAGCCCTGCTGGATCAGATAAAAGGCTTATCTAGTCCATCATTTTGTTCTCGCAGCAGCCAGCCAGATGCCTGTGGAAAGCCCACAGCAGGACATCAGTGCAGTTTTATTCTTACACATGTGTTCCCTATTAATTGATATTCAGGGGCATGGTTCCCCTTGAAGATCCTGGATGTGTATATGTGTATATAGCGGTTGTCACTCGTAGCCATTGATATCCTCGTGCTTCATGAATTCATTGGTTTTTAAAAACTGCCCCAAGCTGGTGGTCATCCCAGTGGGATGGTGGATAATAATATGTGCTCTTGGGGGCAAAGTTTTTAGGAGTGTGTGCGTGCGTGTGTGTGCGCATGCTGGCCAAAGAAATGCTTCCTTTTATTTGTTCTGAGTATTCTAGGTATTTTTCCTTGATTTAGAAATTTGATGTGCAAACTAATGCCAGTAGCTTTCCAGATCCTTCCACCTATCCAAGCTGACCTTTCTAGACAATTTTAGCACCCTAAATGAAATGATCAGATTACAACTCCTTCTGTGCCCACTGTTCTGTAACCAGTTCCTTTTGGAGATGGAGAGACACTCCAAACCCCAGGAGAGCCATTTTTCTTTATTTATCCCTGGTACCCAGTTTTTCCCCTGTCTTCTGAAGTCTGTTTGATGGTTTCGCAGCCCTTTGATCTTGGCTTTTTTATTTTACTTTCCTTAACCAAAGGTAGAAAGCCCCAAGACCAGAGTTAATTTAATGGACATAGTCTCTCCCCTACTATAGTTTAATATTTTCCCGGAGGTTTTTTTTTGTGTGTGGGCTTTTTCCCAACTGGAAAAGTTAAAATGCTTCTCCTAAGGCTTAGTTGCTGTGGTAAGAGCATCAGGGTAAAATATGCTGTCCTTTTTGGCTCCACTCCTTTGTCCAGCACTAGATTTTCAACTTCTATAGATAGTTTGGTCCTTGAGCTGAAAGAAGCTGTCCACCCTCATTCTTACTTGTGGTTCATGCTAGTAATCTATCAGGTACTCTCTTTTCCTGGTGTTGTGTTAAGTTACAGTATGATTTAGATTTTCCTTTCCTACCCTAGTTCCCTCCAAGTGTATTGTACTATAGTTGCTTTATCCCCTGTCAATATGCTAGTAGCTATGTTGGTTGGGGAATAGGAGGGTTGGAGAGTAATACATCTTAAGGATCACTAGGTTTCTACTGGGCCTTTGCATTACAGAACCATGCTGACTCATTCCCAGAATATGATGGTTCCATAATTGCTGCTTCCTTTCATTCTTAAATCTCCCTCAAATGAGATCTGTGGTCCCTGCCTTTGAGCATCCCAAGGCTGCTCTGTTTTTCCCTATAGCTGTCCAGTGTGATCCACAGTGCCAATCTGTCTGCAACTAAACCTTTTCCCTTTCTTCAGAGATTACTTCTCTGTTGCTTTAGGCCCTCCCTGCCATTTAATTTTGAAATCCAGGTAGCTTTATGTCTATTTCTGATCCCCTCTCCTCTGGTGCGGTGGCTCTTTTGAACTGACGGAACATTGGTGACACCAGTTTTACTTGGAGACTTGCACTTATTAACTCATGCGTAAGGGCTCATCTTTTCTTTTTTTCTTCCCCTTTTCAATGACCCTGCCATACTTTTCCCATCCTCCACAGCAAGCCATGTTCTGGAAGTTTGACCTCCACACAACCTCTCATATTGACACTCTCTTGGAGCGTGGCAACGTGACCCTCTTTGAGCTTCTGGATGAGGAGGATGTCCTGCAGGAGTGCAAGGTGGTCAACCGCAAGCTGGTGGACTTCCTGGTGCAGCCCCAACACATGGAAGCACTTGTCACCTGTGTGACAGAGGAGCCTCCTGGAGATGTGGATGAGAGAGTACGTTACAAGTAAGTGGTGATTATGAGATCTGGAGAGCATGTTATTTTTTTTTTGTCTCCAAATACAAATGAAAATCCTATTCTTTAAAACCAGAATTGAGAAGAAGAGTGGCCACTCTACCTTCTCGTTTAGTACTTGTGCAGTGTAATATTTTATAAAGTATCAACTGGTAGCTTGAGAATCACATGTTTGTTTTTTTGATCGTGATGTATATTACTGTATTATATTGATCCGTTTATACCTTCCCTCTTTACCAAAGTTGAGATTTCAGGCTTGATGCGAAAAATATCAAGGGGGTGTCTTGCTTGTTTAATGTGATACCTGAGTTAAGCTCAGCTGGCAAACCAGAATCTGAAGCCATGATTTTTCTTGACTGTGTTTTGCTGTAATATTTGAATTAACAAACTTCAGTTAAGTGATTGTTCTGTTTCAAAATTCACTGAATGCAAAAACATAAGCCCTGGGCACATGGAAAATATGGGCAGAAGGAGCTCTAAATCCTGATTTGTCTGTGTACCTGGAGGCTTAAATCATAGTTTGGCATGGTTTAAAATGCTGGAAGTGTGCTTGTTGTAGCATTAGGATCCAGGTTTGGTTTAAGCCACTTTCCATTTCAGGAATGAAAGGTTACTCTCATTTCGGTATTAAAGGTGATGCATGAGGTTGAAGCATGAGGATGAAGCAATAGGAAAAGAAAGAACATGCAGCAGTGATACTCGCTTCCCATTTTCTTAAACCATAATTATAAAGTAGGGAGTTCTGCTCCCAAATTGACCAAGAACCTTCACTGTTAATAATAATAATAATAATAATAATAATAATAATAATAATAATAATAATAAAATATTATTATTATTATTATTATTATTATTATTATTATTATTATTATTATTATTATTTTATACATGGCCAACGTCGAGAATTAATGAAATGCTTCGGTGACATATGAAAGTTTTATGTGTAAACTGTCTGAAAGCCTAGTGATGACCATTCAAACATTTTCATGCAATATGGGTGGGGTGGGTCAGCTCCAGGGGTCTAGGCCCCTTTTTCCAAGTTCCAGGATCCTTGGGATGGCAGGGCCAGCCCCACTAATTGGGAATGGATAGGCCCTGTCATTTTTTTTAAAAAAAAATCTATTTTGTAAAATGGAGTTTCTGCTTTTAAAAAAAAGTTATGGGGCAGGTGTCTGATTTCCCAGGTATCTGGCATCCTGTGCAGGCACAATTCTTGTGCTATTTGTAATAGTTATCTCAATGGGTAAAAATCAGCTTGGGCATCCCAGGAACAATTTGAATGGTCTTGAGCATGTGGCCCATGCACATCTCTGCAGTAAGGAGTAGGTGCCCTGGTGGCATTGCAAAGCTTCTGATCTTCTGCATGTGGACAAGATAAATGATGATTTATTAAGTAAATCAGAGGTAAATATGAGTGCTTAATATGTTTGGGAAGAGAATTTTCTTGAAATCTACTTGAATTAATTTGCACCTCAAAATCGAGGAGAGTTTGGTAATGAGGAACATAGAGACCCATAGAAGTCTGCTGAAATGCAATCAGTCAAGTACAAGTAACAATAAATCAGATAGTCTTCTGACACCTTAGCTGTGATTATCACTGAAAAAAACAAAGCGTAAATCTTGCTTTGTTTCTGAATGAAACCCGGACTCTTGCTGTGGCAAATTTCCCAAGAAACATATTCAGCTTACTGTAATCTTCCTCTCTAAAGGATATGGATGGTATTAAAGTGTTCTCAGGGCAGTCTTGGAGATAGTTTAACTGGCACCGCATGTACTAAGTTTGGTAGATATACGATTAAAGCAGAGCTTTCCAAATTTTTCATGTTGGTGACACACTTTTTAGACATGCATCATTTTGTGACACAGTAATTTCAGTTTTACTAGCAAACTGAAGGTTAAGCTAATCCTTTAAGAGATAAAGACACATACATAAATTGTAATAAAAAATTTTGGGGGGACATAATATATCTCATTAAAACCTTTCATATATTTTTAAAAATATATGATTTATAAATAATAACATGCATTTCCAAGATTGTAGGCAACACACCTACACACTTAAGGGGACACACTAATGTGTCACGGCACACCATTTGGAAAACCCTGTATTAAAGCATGGACAAATAAAAACCATGCATAATGTGTAAACCATCATTAAAAGTTATGAAACTGCAATCTTGTGGAGTTGCAATTTGGGGGCACATTGACATTTGCCAGTTTGGGAAGTAGGGTCCCAGGTGCCATAGAATGGAAGGTGATAGATTAGGATTCCCAATTCAGTAACTCAGAGTGAGGCAAAACTTCCCAGGGAACTATGGTGAAGTTGCCAAATGTGGCATTAGAGTTGCGTCTTGTTCTTCCCAGGCCTATTCTGAGTATGGCTTCATTGTGTTAATGCTAGCAAGCAACAGTAATATTATTTTATTAAGTTTCACACCCAGTCTTATCTGCTTTCAGTCAGTGCTATCTTCCTTTTCTGTTACCACCAGGAGAGAGTTTGGTCAACATCCACTGATAACAGATAGCTTTGGGAATAAGTAGACCCACTACCTATGTATTCCATGATTGTTGCATATTCTCTGGGCTTTTATAACTTAAGATTGGATTGATTTTTTTAAATGGCCACGCACAAAGCAAGTTTCTATCTTTTGTAGCAGCAAAGATTGTACATGACTTTCTTCCTCCTCACTATCCTCAGAGAGCTCAGGCTCTGGTTTGCCTGTAGTCTTGAAAGTGTGTGGTCAAAGCATACTGAAACCTCGGTGCTAAAAATAATATTACCTTTCAGTGGTCAGTTAGTGGGGATTCAATATCATGCATGACTGTGAGTAATAGAATAAATTGTACAGAATTAGTCATAAGCAAAACATGTATAATTTGCATGATTTATAAGTTATAAGAGTTTAGCTTTTTACCGGATGGAATTTGTTTACTTCCCTGAAGAATGCCCTCCCCCCCCCCCAAAAAAAACATGTTAAAAACACTACCTTGAACTGGAGATTCTTGAATACCTTGCAAGGCAGTTGAGCAATGCAGTCCTATACTACCTAATTCAACTGCACAATGATCAATCAAGAGATATTCATGCACCAAGATGTGAGTGGGGGCACACTTTTAAAAAAAGACTTATCTCCTGTAGGTACCCAAGTGTGTCATGTGAGATCCTGACATCAGATGTCACGCAGATAAATGATGCATTGGGTGAGGATGAGTCTCTCCTGAGGCGCCTGTACAGCTTTCTTCAGACTGGTGGTATCCTCAACCCACTGCTGGCCAGTTTCTTCAGCAAAGTCATGGGGATCCTTATCAACCGCAAGACTGATCAGGTGACGTCTCTCACACACTTTGGCTTATTAAAGGGGGCTTCATCACTATTATTTGCTGTCTGAGTTGGTGTTCAGATAACCCAGCACACTAAATAGTTTTATGTGATTAAAAGAACTTCTATCATCATGATCTCTAATATGCATATATTGGTTATTTGGAATAGTTGGAATCTTTGGAAGTTACACTCATAACAGATATGTGATGAATATCTTCTTACCAGTGCACCCTCATGTGGTGACACTTGGTACACACCATATGAAGGAGCCAGTGGTTTCTGAGCATTTATTCTGAACCCCTTACATTGTAGATACTGGCTATTCTATGCAAGGATCCACTCAGAATAGTTTGAGAGTGAAAGTGAAAGTGTTACGGTCAGATACCCATGGTGGTTTGAAGTATATTAAAAATGACCATTGTTATTGAGTTTATCAATCTAGTGAACTTCCAAGGATGTCTGGTTAATATGTAAACAGGCAAAACAAGTTGCTTGACAAGATGGGCCTTTGGTCTGATGCAGCAGACCTGCTCTTAGATTCTTACTTGTTGAATTGCATGTTTGTTTGTTTGTTTGTTTATAATGATTCCTTGGCCCTTCCTCCTAAGCATCCTAAGGTGGCATACATGGTGTATCTTTCTCCTTTCGTCTTCACTGTATACCTAGTGTGCAGTATCTCAGATTTTTTAGACAAAGATGTCTAAGATATGTAAACAATAATAAAAACTAATATGTGCTAGACTGAGATAGAGTGACTGACTCAGCATCCCCAGTGAACTTCATCGCTCAGTGGGAATTTGAACTGGACCTTCTGGACTCAGGTCAGACATTCTCATTGCTACATCACATCTTGCAAAAATGCAAGGACCTCACATCTGTGCCAGTGTTGTATTGTGTGCCTTGTAGTCGTTTCCAACTTATGGTGACCCTAAGACAAATCTATTACAGGGTTTTCTTGGAAGTACTTGTTCAGAAGTGGTTGCCTTTGCCTTCCTCAGAGGCTGAGAGAGTGTGACTTCCTCACGGTCACCCAGCGGGTTTCCATGGCTGAGTGGGGATTCGGACCCTGATCTCCAGAGTCATCGTCCAACACTCAAACCACTACACCTCACTGGCCGTCACACATCCAGTATAACCCATGCCCATTCAAAGCAGCTCATGCACCCGTGGTCAATTGACATGATTATGATATACCTCTTTTCTGATGGAGTGTTCCACAGTTTGGTTCTTGTACTCTTAGTGGAACTGCGCAGCCTACCTAAGTCGAGAGGTCTTGCCTTTTCCTTTGTCTGCCTTCTCTTCCTTTGCCACTGATGTGCTTGGCTATCTTCCAGATAGTTGCCTTCCTGCGCAAGAAGGACGATTTTGTCAACCTGCTGCTACGCCACATCGGTACCTCAGCCATCATGGACCTTCTGTTGCGGCTCCTCACCTGTGTGGAGCAGCCACAGCTCAGGCAAGACGTATTCAATGTAAGGGCCCTGTTACTGTTGCTGCTGTTACCTTCCTCTTCCTTGACAAAAGAGAAAACATAATTGTACATAGTGGTTCTCAAACTGTGGGGCAGGACCCTGAGGGGGTGTGGACAAGAAAAATCAGTCTGTAACTACAGCAGATGTGAAAAAGAAGGAGAAACCTGTGTGTGTGTGCGCACGTGCGCGCGCACGCACATGTGGCCACGCACCATTCAGGATTGATTAATCTCTGCAAAAAAGTGATGCAAAGTGTCATCCTGCATTATGCTCTCCTCCAACCTTCACATAGTAAAAATTGTCTTTCTTTTTTTTATGACTTTCCCCTTTTTCCCTGCTCAGCTTCCCTGAATGTTGTGTTGGCATAGCAGGCTCATGCCCCTTTGTGATCCCAGGGCAGTTTCTCCAGTGGAGGAGAGGAATGGGAAGAGAATGTGTGAGCTCAAGTGGGTGTGTGTGGCATAAAGGGCCTGAGAGAGAGGGAGAAGGGTGTAGGATAGGACAAGGATTGGGTGCAGTCTCCGCGTGTGGATCTAAAAGGGATCACTGTAAAGAAGTTTGAGAACTGCTGACATAGAGCCTAGTGGTGCTGGTCAACATGATTGATTATGGAGTGAAAGGCTTTTTAAATAAAATATATATAATATCCACCTTATTTCCAGGAAGAATTAGAAGTTAAAGTTCTATGGTTAAGTGATCTTGACTGGAGAATATGTTCATTTATTGTCTAGAATGTTTCTGATTTGAAACCTTGTGCTGTTTGGGTCTTCTGGGAGTTTTCTTGGTGTATCTGAGTAGCTTGTGTTTCCACATTAACTACTTGGTGCATGTAATCTAGAAAATGTGTACATTTGTATTACTTAACCCGGGTTTCCTTACCAAGCAACAGGAAGCCTCTTCCTGTAGTACTTCGGCTGCTGTTCTTCTAAAAGAATTCCCTGCATCTCCATCAGGCTTGTTGTTGTTGTTGTTGTGTTCCTTCAAGTTGTTTTCAACTTATGGAGACCCTATCACAGGGTTTTCTGGAGACTGTGTGTGTGACATACCCAAGGTCATCCAGTGGTTTCCATGGCCAGGTGGGGAGTCAAACCCTGGTCTCCAGAGCTGTAGTTCAGTGCTTGAACCACTACACCATGCTTCTGTTCAGGCTCTTCTTCACTAATCTCTGATTCTCTCATTGTTCTGGAGGGCTATGTGGAAATGTACCTGATCTCAGAATATTCTTGTTCCACAGAACTGTTATCTCTTAAGTCCACACAGTTTTGTCCAGCAGGTACTCTCCTACAAAATATCTTTTCATTTTGGATATTCCTATCTTACATGCTACAGTTCTCCATGCAGTATGGATTCATTTAATTACTCTGAATGGATGTGTCTCACTATATCCACATTTCAAAGTATTTCATTCTGCTATTGTCTTTCTTTATGAGGGCTTCCCTGTCTAGTAAGATTTCAAGGGTGTTGGCACAACACTGGAGAAATGGTGTAATTCTGAAGTTAGCACTGTGGGGGGTTATTGGAGTACTCTTTGCGTGTGTGTGTGTGCACGCGTGTGTGTGTTCATACCCATATGATTTTAACCCCAAGCACCTTGTAGTGGGTAAATGGAACAGAATTGAAAGGTACTTGCTTCATTTTAACATCCTTGTTTGTTTGCTTGTTTGTTTCTGTAATATAAAGTGGCTTAATGAAGAGAAAATTGTGCAGAGGCTCATTGGGATGATACACCCTTCAAAAGATGACAATGTAAGTAGAAAATCTACTTTAGTACTTATTTTTCCTGTGCAGAGCATGTCATTTGTTTGTTTAGCCTAGGATGGGCAATTGTTGGGAGTTAGCAGGCTGTATTGCTCCCTGCGGCAGATCTTGGAGGTCCTCCTATCTGCCATTGCCCTTAACATTTTTTTGAATTCTTTTGGGTCCCAAATTTCCCCCAATGTGGTGATGGGGGCAAATTTACCATGTTTTGGCCTCCTCTGTGCCTAAACAACTCAGGAAGGCCCAAAAAGTGCCAGGATTGCCTCCCACACCCTGTGGCTTAGGATTTATTTCTGTTGGCTGATCACATTAGAGAGAAATAGTGTGGCAAGCTGCTGCTCCCTCTGGAATCGATCTTTTAATACTTTTTTTGCTCTCTGTTTTTGTCCCCCTCCATGCAGCAACATTCCAATGCTTCACAGTCCTTGTGTGACATCATCCGGCTGAGCCGTGAGCAGATGATCCAAATCCAGGACAGTCCTGAGCCAGACCAGCTTCTGGCCACACTTGAGAAGTAAGTGCTGGTCCGATGACTCCATTGGCATCAAGGGGTACTTCTGCCCTTAGCTGTGAAATAAGTATCTAAATCTGAAATGGATTTGACAAAGAAAATCTCAGGTTATCATGATCTGTGTGCAGTCAGACACATTGCATCTATGCACAGCAGCATCTTGGAAGTGACTTTGCAACCCTTGCCCTTGAGTGAGGACACCCTGTGTTGCTGCCTGCCGCCAGCACAAGACTAGGCTGCCTTGCCCTGTTTTAGTTGAACTGCCATCTGAATAGCATGATAGGAAACTTTTGTAACGCAGTTGAGAACCTTGTCCTGCACATAATGAACTAGAAGTCTCATGATCTCACTTTTGGCTACTCTGACCAGAACCAATGGAAATTAGAGTCCAACAATATCTGGAAGGCCAAAAGTTTCCCAGCTCTTCTTTTATTGCTTCAAGAATAGTTCCTTTGTTCTACTCTTTAGTTTATCTTTAATTCAGTCTTCGTATAGCTCTCTGTGTCCCCCTTCCTCTCTTCCTCCCCACTTCTCTGCTATATTCCTATGAGGGTGTCAGGGACCAACATCAACACAACCCCAGGATCTTGGAGTATGTGTTTGTATGTGCCTTCAAGTCAATTGTCAACTTATAGCAACCACCTGAATTTCATAGGCTTTCTTAGGCAAGAGGCTTTTTCGCCAGTCCCTTCCTATGGCACCTGGATGGGAGACTGCCTTTCTATGGCAGTCTTCCATCCAAGTATTTATAAGGACTGACCCTACTTATCTTCTAAGATCAGTCAGGATCTGGGGCCTTTAGGGTATGACTGTTTAATAACCAGTTTCAATTTCATTCCTTTATTTCAGGCAGGAGACGATTGAGCAGCTGCTGAGCAATATGCTGGATGGAGAACAGAGTGAGTCTGTCATTGTCAATGGGATCCAGGTCTTACTGACCCTGTTGGAACCACGCAGACCCAGGTGTGTGGGGAAGATGGGCAGTGTGCTTTGTGCAGAGAGAAACATGCAAAGCCAAAGATACTAGGAGAATAGTATGTACTGGTACTGCAGCAGGTGCATTGTGCTTGCAGCAGTGTTGCATTTCATGGTGATTGTGATCAGCAGATCAGAAGCACTGCGAACATGAAAACTTTTCAGTGTTGATTCTATTTGGCTTCCCCAAATCCTACTTGCATTCTTGTTGTAGCCTTTATTTGGACCAGACTGAAGATTTTCTTTTTCTTTTCCCATGTATATTTGTATCCATTTTCCATACATGCTTTCTACAACGTTACATGGTTTTGAATACATTTTTCCCATTCTCAGGAAGTCTACAGGAGCACTCCCCTACCTTTGGGATTTTTTAATTCTCCAGTAACCAGAGTGGGGCTATAGTGGGCTAATGGTTAGGATTTGTTGCATAGTGCTCTACTTTTAGCAGTAGAAGCAGTGTCCTGTTCTTAGCATCTTTATCTTTCACTACCTAGATTGGTACTTGTGAGATTCCCAGCTTTTGTGGTTAAAGCAAACAAAACGTTCAGTGTTCAGTTTGTTCCAACACTGTGAATCTGGAAAGCAAAGTGGGTTATGTCAAAGGAAGAGAGACAGCAATTTCAAAAGCAATAAAGTAGAACATCTGATATAATTGACTTTATTTGCATAATTTATTCAAAGGTTTTGAATTTCCCTAGCATGGCATCTAGATATCTTAGAAGTATCCTTTTGGTGTATGCAATCATAGCTCTTTATTTCAGCCAGCACTGTTCTTCCTTGCTCTCCCTTGCAGGACGGAGCTGGGTGGCATGGGGGGCTTTTACTGCAACATGGAGGGGCAGATGGAGATGACTGGGCCCAACTGTGAAGTGGCTTCTAGCCAGGCAAGTCAGGGTACTCTGCTTGCCATCAAACAGCGTCTCAGGGAGCTTCACCGGCTGCTCCTTGACCCACCAAAGGTTTGTGTATATTAACTTACATTTGTATGTTGAAAGAAGTGGATGGCCTGTGAAGCCATCTCAGAAGTTAAAGAATTCTGGGGGATGGATGACACCATTGCCTTGGAACATGTGGAGAGCCTTTGGTCCTTGATATGTTTTTGAACTTGCTGAGGTCCCAGGGTTTTGTGGGAGTTGTAGTCCAAGGAATCTGGAAGTCCAAAGATTCATCAGCCAGGTTGTAGAAGAAGCCCACATAATCCCAACCATATCAACAGCCACAAACAGGGTTTTCATTTTATGTGTTTATACTTGAGAGAAGTAGTTTCAAAATAAGGGCATTTAGTTCAATAGCTGCATTGTGATGATTGTTCTTTGTCAGGAAAAGAAATGGAAGCAAGGCACTGATGGCTATGCAGAAAAGTGGGTGGAAGTGGCAGGGGGTTTCTTAACATTTACATGATCTCAATACATCCTGAAAGAAGCGACAACATTTCTTGGCAGTCTAGAGTCCCTTGTTTGGTCCTACCAGTAAATTGTATGGAAGAAATTTGCTACTTGGGAAAGTTTGGTGATAGAGGTGGAAGAGGAAACACAGCAAGAAAATGTTTTCTGCATCTTTCCTCCTTTGGCAGAAAGAACCCCTGCAGACAACATGGGGGATCCTGGACCCACCATTAGGAAACACACGCCTGCATGTGGTGAAGCTGCTGGCCAGCTCACTGGGCACCAATGATGCAGCCCTGCAGAATGAGATTATAGAGCTCGGTGCTCTCAATACAATGTTGGTGAGTACAATGTTGTAGCTGTCAGTGTTTGCTTCCAACTCGGTTCTTCTTGATTTGTGGGAAAATTAGTTACCTGCTTCTAACCAGGTAAGATGTGTACATTTGTAGAAACACAACATATTTGCTGGTGTCTTTATTTTTTTGATAAAGAGCAACAGTTGTTCAAAATACATAATTGTGGAAGTATTTACTAAATCAGTAACAAAGTTTAATTTAAAAAAAAATCCGTAGGACCGGTTCTGAAATGAGAATGAATTTATAGAGAACCCAGTGGAGAGGTATTGGGGCTGTCACTTAATTAACAAGATTGTTGTTTACATCAGTTGACTGTATCAGCTTGAATTTGCAATGAGAAAAGCAATAGTTGAAAAGGGAGAAAAGCAAATATTCATCGAAGATGTGGTAGAAGCACTGTTTTAGAAAAAGAATTCTGCCTTCCTTGTCCTTCCTTGTCCCTCTTTGGGGGAAATATCTCTTCTACAATGGCGTTTACCACCTCTAGCTTTTCTAACACTCACGTTGAAAAGTTTCAAAAATCTGCTGCACAGTCCGGTTGATTAGAATGTTTGAGATAATGTAAGTTCAAGTTTGACTAAATAGTATAGCTTTAAAGAACAATTGGAGGCTTTGTCTTTTTTGAAAAAATAAACACCTTTTTTGTCAGTAGAGTCTCAAAGGATGGTGTTCTGTTGATTTGGAGGGCTGCACAAACTTGTGGAGTGTGAAACTTAGCAGTTATTTGAATTACTGATATTCTCTGCTTCTGTCTTTTGCTCTCAGGACCTTTACTTTAAGTACACGTACAACAACTTCTTACATGCTCAGGTGGAGGCCTGCCTTAGCAGCGTCTTCAGTTCCCACACTGTGGACGAGACCATTGAGAACCACTCAGATTCCCTCCCAGAGAATCCTATCATCCAACATGTAAGTTTTCATGTTTTGAGTTGGATGCCTGTGGTTTCAAACTCTTTCTGTGCAGATAAAGTTTTGGATTGCTGAAGATAGGATCAATCCATTGCTTTTGTTTTCAAAAAAATAACCACATATAAAAGCTGAAAAGATAAAAAGTTAAGGTCAGCGTGGCTCAAGAACTGAGAAGTGAACTGTAAAATGAGTGGAATGGGGAAGGGGCGAGGCAGTCGGTGGAAGTAGTGGATCCCTGGGCTTTGTTGACCAGTTACTAAGCTGCAAACTACTGTAGAGATGATCTAGATCAAACACAGTTCTGCCACTTGACCTTCAAAATCTTCCATTCAGATTCTATTTAATGTTTGCAGTTTAACAGAAACTACCCCCATTGCCTGATAATGTTTTCCTGTGCACCCATAATGGATAGAAAGTTCTAAAATTGTAGTATAAAACTCTAAGTTTCTGTTTGAGAAATTGAAATCCTTCCTATTCAGATTGAGGTGCTGATTTTCATGTTACTGGCATCCTTTCTCATACGTGACTGCACTCTGCCCTTCTCTGTAGTTGCTGCAAAAGTGTCGCTTAATCCAAAGAATCTTGTCTGCCTGGGAAGAAAATGAACGGTCACAGTGAGTATCTAATGGAGAAGATTGGTGTGCGGTGGTTAGTTGGTTCTTTTTCTTCTTTCCCTTCTCCTTAAAAAAAGTTAGTTCTGAGCAACAAGAGTGACCAGGATTCCAGAATTTAAGAGTTTGAAGCCCAGGTCAAGAAAGAATAGTTGGAGTGCCTCCTATTGGCACGTTACACTTCTTTGGTTGACCTTTCCCACTCTTCTCTGCCCTCTTCCTTTCCTGAACTTCTTTTCTAGTTTAACCATTTCCTCCCACTTCCTCTCATGCTTCAGTGCTAATCACTTAAAGGTTCTGCTCATGGTAATGAGTTGTGATATTTATCCAGCTTCTTCCATTCTTTTAGGTCAGGGGTGGAAGCTACAGACCAGTCTTCACCCTGTGGCCCCCCCCCCACTTCAGGTTGCATGCTAATTTTCTAAAATCGCTTTCCACATGTTTTTTCTCCTCCACGCCCCTAAAAGGCTTAATTCTGCCCCCCCCCCGGTGTTGTAGCTTTGCTCCCCCAGCACTTCCCATGCCTTGCAAGCCTCCCAGAAACCAAAAAATTAGCTAAAAATTAGCTGAAATAGAAACCATAGGTGAGCAGTGTCATTTCCAGTGTCTTTTTTCAGGCAATTTTCAGCTGATTTTTTGTTTGTTGAGAGGGGGTTTCAAGGTATGTGGGGGACTTGGAGATGGGGAAAAACACTGCATGTTGCAGCAGTTCTTAGCTGTTAGGGGGAAGTTGGGTGGAAAATTTCAAATAAATTTGCAGGGTCTCTACGAGCTTCATGGGGACTTCATGGGCTATACTCTGGGGCCCCATGGGCTACACTTTGTTCACCCCTTCTTTAGACCCTAGCTTCCCACTCACGATCCTTATACTCCTCCATGCACCTTGTTTACTGCTTCCACTGCCTATTTGAAAGACTCTGCTCATGATGGGGAAATAACATGCACCTGGAACTCCTTCAACCTTTGGGCAAAGGTTGGGCCCAGGTTATAGCCAGAGGCAGTAGAGGAAAAGGTCTTCTTATGAAGTGAATTAAAACTCATCGTTTTATGGGGAAGGGCCATCTCTCAAGAGTAGACCTCACTGTGTAGGTGGAAGGTCCCAGGTTCAAGACAGGCAACAAGTGAGGCGAAAGTCCTCTGCTTGAGACTTGGAAAGGCAGTGTCGGTCAAAGGGACAGTACTGGTCTAGATGGGAAAATTGTCCGATAGCTTGGCAAAGTTACTGTTTTTGGACTATGGTCGTCAGAATCCCCTGGCCACCGTGGTCACTGCTGTGTGTACCTTGTTCATTTCCTTCTGCTCGCCATGGACTATACATTCATCCCCAGATGGACTAGTTCAACCCACATGGACCCTGAGATTCCTTTTCCCTTGTCATTCCCTCTGTGCCTTTTCTTGTCATGTCAAGAGGCATTCACGGCACTCAGCAGCTTCCACTCTCTCACTTCTGTTTTCTTGCAGATTGGATGGTGGCAGGCGCAAGGGCTATATGGGGCATCTCACCCGTATTGCCAATGCCTTAGCTCAAGGCTCTGAGAAGTGGCCGCACTCTACTCTAGTCAAGCAGCTTTTGAAAGGTAAACTTCATAGTGGCTTCAAGACGGTGGCTGAGCCAAACACGGTACACAAGGTCAGCTCAAATAACTTCTGAAGAGCGTTGGTGCTGAATGAAGCCTTGGTTTGTGGTAGTGTTTTAGGGCTTCGCTTCCTGGTTTTTCAGTTGGAAAAAATTGTTGTTGTTGTTGTTGTTGTTGTGTGCCTTCAAGTTGTTTCCAACTTACGGCGACCTCGTCATGGAGTTTGCTGGGGGCCGAGAGTTCATGAAGCAACCAAAATGAGTTCTGCAGTTATTCTGATACCCCCAATTAGAACAATCCATAGAATTCTGCAAGCAGAGGTTGAGGGCATGTCATGGGAATTATTTGGTCTCAGATTTATTAGGAAGTGGGAAAGGAAGGTTCTTTGGAAGGAAGAACATAAAAATTGGGGAGGTGATGTTCATTATGTGAGAGTTGTGTTAAATTAGGAGTGGAGACCAGGCAAAGGTCCATTTAAAGGTCTTGTGTCAAAGACTAGCAGTTAATGGGAGGGACCAGTGCCTTCATGTGTTACTTGGGTTTTTTTCGAACCGTCTTATAATATCATTTTGAATTCTTAATGCAGGAGACGAAAGTTTCATGTGACCTGTGCATTTGCTCTCTCTGCCCCTTGTCTCCTCTGCTCCACTGTATGCTGTGGAGTAAAGCAGTTCTCCTGTTCACCTATTCCTCCACTTCCAGCTCACGCTTTTTGCTTTTCAGAGCTACCTGAGGAGGAGCAAGAGCAGTGGGAGAAGTTTGTCTCGGGGCCCTTGTCAGAAACGAACAAGAAGAACACGGTGGATCTTGTGAGTCTTTTATTTTTGCAACTTTGGCTTTCTATTCTACCTCACTTGTTTATGAAGTAGTTAGAAAAGATGCAACCAGAGATGAGAAGATGACCCCCGCCCCATTCTGCACTCACAGAACTCTTTCCTGTCAGTTTTACACTGCTTGGCTGGCATCCTGTTAGTGACATATGCAGCATAAATTGTGCTATGCATGTGGAGTAAAGTTTGTAGACAAGTGCAATGGTCATATCCAACTGATGGTGGCATAAGCTGTTTTCTTCACACAGATGTCCATTGAAAGTCACAGAGTAGGACGTGTTACAGTTGCACAGTGCCGTATCAGTCATGCATGTCAACTATCCACATATAAAGCACTACACTAAGTTTTCAGTATAATTTTTGGGTAATTCAAGTATAATATAATTTTGCCAGCAGATAATTTACTCTGTACTGAAAATGATGTAGGATCTTAACCATGTGATCTCTGTCTTAGACCTTCTTTGGAAAGAATTGATGCCTGTGGGTCCAGTTTTAAGTACTTACATTCTGAGTTGAAAGAAAGTTTTCTCTAGATGGCCTGCTTCAACCAAAACATTCACCAGAGTGATGAGATTTATTGTGGGGGACAGGGGGAACTCATCATTTTATTAACATCTCTGTGGAAAGAACTTGTGTGTGGCAGCAGTTATGAAAGTGAAAGCAGAATGAGGAGGAGAGACAGGAGTTCAGCGGGCCAGTTTTAGGAGCTTTGTAACTCTGACAGTAGCTGTGGAACCAACCTGTAGGGCCACCTTTCCCACTAGAAGGCCGTTGTAATCCAACACTTCAGGAAGGCTCCAGGTTAGAGAAAGCAACCATAGAGGGAGGTTCTGTATGCTTTAATCCTGTAGTCATCAATCCTCCTGTTCACACAAGTGTGAAGTCTGTCTTTTTTGTTCTAGCAAATTGTTCTTCTAACAAATAGTCATTTTCATTTCCTTCAGGTTAACATGCACAACCTCCACTCATCAAGCGATGACGATGAGAATGACCTTAAGGAGTTCAGCTTCCCTCAGGAGGCTGTCCTGCAGCAGGCAAGTGTGTAATCTCATTCAGGGCCCATTGGCTGACTTGGGCTAGAGCATGAACATTTTTAGGAACCTAGAACATTTTTTAAGCTCTAGGAAGGCCTGATGACACCTTCTCCAAAAATTTTCCTGCTCCAAAAATCTACAGTTCCTTTCTGACCCATTACCAACTTATGCTTAAATTATTGAATTAAAGAATATTATTGAGTTAAAGAAAATCAAACTCATATTGCAATAATGAGGCCTAGAAAGTTTTTTTGTGTTGGAAGCACAGGATCCCATGGCAGCCATAACACCTAATATTTGGGGATGTGGACATGTAGAATCCTTGTTCTCCCAACAAATAGCCTCTTCCACGCCAGAAGAAAGTTCACTTACACTGTAAGTGAGATGTTTATGTAACCTGCTTTTCCCACCATAGAGATGGCAGCATTTTTCTCCACTCTGTTTTTAGGCATTGGATATGGAATCCTGGTGTTTTCTTTTTTTCAGTTGTCATTCTAATTGTCTTTGACTAGTCCTGTACATTGTGTTGTATATTTCACACAGGGCAAGTGAACTATAAAATAATATAAAATAAATGTGTAACCCCAGCAGATGCTATTGAGCTGAGGCAAATGTGGGTTGGATTGAACTCAGTGGGACTTATTTTGTAAATTTGAATTAGGAGCCGCGAAAGAATAACTTGTGGGAAACAAAGCTTAATTTTGTTGCCTGTCCTCCCTATCCCAACTGCACTGTAATTCATCTTTATCTTTATCTCATCTTGCTTCTCCTCATATAGGCCTTTGTGGATTATCAGTTGCAGCAGATGACTTCAGCATTCATTGACCACTTTGGCTTTAATGATGAGGAATTTGGCGAGCAGGAAGAGAATGTCAAGTTAGTGATGTTCACTTTCTCCATTTCTGTTTTTTTGTGCCATGCTTTTGCATCATCTTTCCTTTTCTGACTTGTTCTGTGTTTGCTGGCTGAGAATAGGCCTTGTCCCCTGTGCATACGGTAGCATGGCATTGGAGAATTCTGTGTACCTCAGGAAGGAAGCATGCTTTCATGAGAGGCTCAGAGCCAGAATCTCGGGAAGGAGATTCAATATTTATCTGGAGCCCCATATATAGGATTGTACCTGCTTGGACTTACAGTGAGGGAACACTTGCCTGCCCTCTGCTGATCCTCCCCTGTGCTGGTTAAGTTCTTGCAGCTCAGTTGTGTATTTGCTTGCAAGAAGCTGGTTTTTCAATAGCTTTCTGCAGATCTGGGGTGCATTGTAGTGCATGTCATTTGTATGTGCTTGCACACAGCACACCCAGTTGGAGTGGCAAGAATGTACAATGCAGAACCTGGGAAAGAGGTTTGAGGCCTCTTGCTACTTGTGCTAAAAAGCTACTTGTGCTACTTGTGCTAACCCACAGAAGATGCTGGGTCAGCCTTTTCTCATCTTAGGGCCTTTCAGATATGTTGGCCTACAACTTTATCATAGTTGATCATTAGTGGCTGTTGAAAGTTACAGATCAGAACATCTGGAGGGCATTTTCTTGGGGAGGGCTGTGCTTCACCCACCATTGTGAGTGAGCACTATTGGTCAGACAGTCCCAGAAATACTTTTGCTTTACCCAGTAAGGATTCCACCTGGAATAGCTTCACTTAACATAGCTCTTGGGATTCTTGGGTTCTTCCAGCTAGGATTGATGGCTTATATGAACATAAAAAAGAGCCCAACTGGGCCAGACTGAAGGCAGTACTTCTCTAGCATTTTGATTCCTAAAGTGCCCAATCAGATGCCGCTGGGAGGCCACTATGGGATTGGATTTAGATCCAGCTTCCATCCCAGAGGATCTGGCTCGCATTGTCTTGCTCAGTTCACTCTTAAGTCAACAGTCTCATCTGGCAAAGAAAGCCCCTTCAATTTCTGGATCCTATTACCATCTAGTTAATTAATTTTCTCAACAAAGACTGCTCAGCAGTTCATGTTTTGACAATTCTTGGTCTTGTTGAGATAGCTTTAGCATGAATCTCCTCCTTTGGAAGACAGAAATAGGGTGAGAGAGGGGGAGCCTGGAACCTTATTAGTAATCCCTCACTCCATCGCCCAAAAGCAATCCCTTCCTTTCCCCAGCTTCCCCAGTTTCATGTGTGTGCCTCTCTTTCTTTCTCTCCCTCTCTTTGTGCTTGTCTGCCCTGCAGTGCTCACTTCCGACAGCTGAAAAGGTAATGCCTAATATGCTGCTGTGTTCCTTTCATGCCATGGTGGGCATCAACTAGATGCGTTCCCTCCATCTCTTAAGTATCTCTCCCAACATGAAATACGTCACCCAGGTAGATCAAGCCAAAAGCGAAAGCCTGGATAGATTCTGTGCAAAAGCACACTGAGCGTTACACTCAAGTGCATGTTAAAGTGTAGTTAGCTGCCTAGCACCCCTTGGGAAATAAGATAAACTAAAATGGTATAACACAAACTGCTAGAAGAGTTGATCAGTAGACTAACTTGCTCAGACACTTGCTGATGATTATAATTGGTGCATTGGTTCAGCTGATTAGGTCTTTGTATAAGTCTGTTTTGTTGCATCTGTTGTAAAGCATCCCTTTTGAATGTGGCATAGATTTATTTATTAACGAAATGATTTCTTAGCTGATTTTGGGAATGTAATAGCCATTATACTGCACTATACAGTTGAAATACAAAGCAGAACAAGCTGTTTTTTAAAAAATGCAGAGCATTACTTAATCCAGAGCAAGCAGTTAATAAAATGCAGATTGAAATTCAGTTGGCCCTCCATATTTGTTACGGTTAGAGGCACAGGACCCCTGCAAAAATGGAGGAATCACAAATATCAAAATGTCTCCTTGTTTGTATGTGAGAAGGGGGTGAGGCTTGGTGGGGAGAGAACACGGGGTCCAAACCAGGTCAGGGAAAGGGGGTGGGTCAGCATGGTGACCCCGTACTTCCTGTTTCTTGCTCATCTCCTTCCTTGAGTGTGCAGGGGGCATCAGGAAAGGATTTGTGGAGCTGAAAAATCAGACTGTGAGCCATGCTTAACTGGCCAGGCAGTGGCTGGTAGAGAAGGAAGACAGCCAGAGACTGGTTTTTAAAGGGCTGCACAGGCTGATTGGAGCTAGAGGGAAGTCTCCCCCAGAAAAGAAGCACTTAAGGTGGGAGGGGCAGGGGTTAGAGAAACTCACAAATAATCAGATCCATGAGAATGAAACCTGCAAATACGAGAGACCAACTGTACAAATATATTAAGCAGCTTTTTTTAAACCAAAATGAATAGAGCCACTGTGAGGTGAATGGTGCATAAATGGTGTGCTCACCACTGACAAAGTCCTGTCCTTGTGGATGTTTGATTCCTTGCTGAGAAAAGAGAAGGGATCTGCAGCTTTTATTTTCTTGGGGAAGGGCTTTATGGCAAAGCATATGGAAACTAGGGGGATCCTGACTTGAGTGGGGTGCTGATCTGTTAAATGCCAGTGTAGGGAGGAGCATGAGTTTTTTGCATCGCTAAGAGGAAATATAGCATTGTAGCTAAGGCAGAGCCACAATCTAGAAAGTCCTCTCTCTCCATGAACTCATCTGCTGTGGAGCCTTAGACTAGCAGCTGTTTCTGTCTTGTCCTTCCCCCATCTACAGTGGGGATATGATATAATTGGCGGTTATTTTTTGGGAAGTGTTTTGAATGCTTTCTCTCCGATGCTATGTAAGAGTGAAGTAATTTATTAGTAAGTCCAGACACTCCAAAACCCCAGAAGAGTAAATTCCCACCCCAGCAGGCTATATGGATCCTTTTTTTTCCAAACTAGGCCTTGCTGCTGTCCCATGTGTGGTTCCAGTCATGTCTTCCAACTTTCATCTCCTTCCTTTGTTTCAGTGCCCCCTTCGACAAGACAGCCAACATCACCTTCTCCTTGAATGCGGATGATGACAGCGTAAGTGCCATTCCTCCAGAGCTCCCTTCCCTCCCTTCCCTCGCTGTCATTTCAACTACCTTTCTCCTCTGTTCTCCCCATAGCCCAACTCCAACCTTTTTGATATCTGCTACAAGGAGCGGATCCAGCAGTTTGATGATGATGAAGAGGCTGATGGTTCTGATGGGGAGGATATCTGGCAAGAAAAGGAAGCTGCAGTCTCTTCTGGCTTGGTCCAACCCACAGCCGTCAGGTGAGGGAGCATGTCATCTTCTAGGCCTGAAAGTGCTTCTGGGTTCCATCAAAGAGACTTTGGGTCAAGGACCGTGTTTGCCAGGAGCATGTCAGGTTTTTTCTGCTGCTTCTTTCACATAGTGTAGAGTCTCCTTCTTTACAGAAACATAAATATCCTTCTTTTTCCTTTCTTTCCTCCAACTTGAAATAGTGCATATTTGTTTATTACACTTGTATACTACCTTTCCCAGGATGTTACTCATCACTG
This sequence comes from Cyclura pinguis, assembly GCA_030412105.1. Classification (NCBI taxonomy): domain Eukaryota; kingdom Metazoa; phylum Chordata; class Lepidosauria; order Squamata; family Iguanidae; genus Cyclura; species Cyclura pinguis. The sequence goes on from CM059604.1 coordinate 16,377,406, forward strand.
TCTTCCTCATTTCATTTTTACAGCAACCATATAGGATGGATTTGGCTGAGAAGGGGTGAGAGATTCAGGGTCACCCAGTGGGTTTCATGACTTAGTAGGGATTTCAGCCTGGACTTCCCAAATCTCAGTCCAGCATGTTAATTACTACAGCACACTTAGATCTCTTGCATTTAATAGGAGATTTTTATAAAAATGATGTTTGGCATTTCTTTGTCTTTGTTTGTGGTGTGCTGTTCCTTCTCTTCCCCTTTTTGTCTTGCCTCTTTAGATAGAAGCATGTGACAGTTCTCTTTGTTCCAAAGGAAGAGGGAATCCTTAGGGGAACTGTAGGGGAAGAGGGCCACCAATTTAACATCTTTCCTCCATCTAGTAAGCAAAATGCCCCCAAGCCATCCTTTCTGCAGAGCCATTCCTTACAGCTCCTCTTCCCCCTCCCTTTTAGTTTTTAGCTAGTTTAAGCAGGAAGATAGTTTTCTGGTTCATGCCCAGCAATAAAGACAACAATATGTCAAGGCATTATGGCACTCACGAGTCCAAAGAGCCCTGTGTGGAAGAGCATAGTTCCTGGGTTCACTGGAGTGAGCCATCTTGCCTCTTTTTGCATCTCTCTTCTGCCCCTCCCCCCCCGCAAGAATGGACAAAACAGCTGAATCACAGCAGGAATTAATTGGTTTTGTATAATGCTCAGCATAACTTGAATTGCTTCATAATGTGTAGCACTATTATTAGTAGGAATCAAATTCAAGTCTGTGATGTATCAGTGTACAGTATCTGTCTTTATATTGTAAACAAACAAGCACAGTCTTTAAGTTTAATTTTGACCCATTTCTTATCAGCTCTTTGCTTCTTTGTAAATTCTGTCCATTTTGTGACCGCCTATTAGATTTCCTTTTAAGGGGCCCAGTTTTTTTTCCCCTTGCTAGCCTATATAGTTTAATATACAGTATTTTAGGCCAGCTTCTAAAAGTCTGTCCTTTTTTTCCTGTCTACTTCAGAATTTTTTCATTGAATTTAAGATTGTTTCAGTTGCTCACATGTTTGTTTGTTTTTAAACCATTGTGAGGACTCTGTTTCATCTCTTTTACTTGGTGGGAACCAGTTTCCTAAATAGGATACTTCATCTTCCATTGGTACATGTCTTTTACTTGGTGGGACTTCATCTTCCATTGGTACATGTCTTGTTCTCTCAGGGCACAAGCCTTGGAATTCTTTCTGATCAATCCTGTGAGTGCTGGAAAGTTAATGATCCCATACTGCTAGATTTCATGACAATTTTTTTCTAAAAGAACAGCAGTATTATTTTATCTCATCAAATAGCTTTCTGTCCCTACTCAGTTGTAGAAGTTCTGTCTTCCCTTACACCAGTGGGTATCTCTTTTTCATGCCCATCTCTTCTTATAGGCTGTATTTCAGTAACAGTCTCCACTGTTGCTTGAATAATAGCCTCTGTTTTGCATGTGGAAGGCCTCACCCCAGCAAGAAATCCCCAGCATCTCTTGGAGAAAGGCCTCAGGCAACAAGTCTTGAGAACATTATCTGACATCTTGGACAACAATTGCATGTCAAAGGAGGCAGTACTGAGTTAGATGGACCAATGGTCTGACTTGATAAAAGGCAGCTTCATGCATTTCGGTGAGCCAGACTCCTGTGGAAGGAGCATTTGCCCATTAACTTGAACCAACACTGAAGATAAGGGGCTTGCTGTTCATATGAATATCTCTATGCTTTTCTCTCTTTCTCCCCTCCCCATCCCCTTTGCAGAAGCCTTGGCAGTACAGATAGTGAGGACAGTGAAGACTCAGAAGAGGGAGAAGGGGGCGAAGAAGATCCTGGCGGGGGAGATAGAGGTGCCATCCATGTCAGCAATGGTTGTGGTGAACAAACTGAGCTGGAGACATTAGAAGGTGAAGCACGTGGGTGGGTGGGTGGGTGGGTGGGTGGGTGGGTGGGTGGATGGATGGATGGATGGATGGATACAAGGAAGGAAGGAAGAGATTGGTATATGGTGAAATGTTGCCAGTTTATTGGCTTGGGAATACTTCTGGACAGCCCAACCCAACCCAACCCATCCAGATCAGTTGTGGTGAAGGTGGTTGTGAGTGTGGAACAATCTTGATGTGAAGGATGGTATTTTCTCCAGACTGTATGTGGGTTAACTAAGTGTAAGCACAAGAGGTTCTCTTCCCAGGGATAGGGAGATGTGTAATGACCTATTCTTGACCACCAAGAGCTTACTTGTAGACTGTAGCCCTTAGATCTTAACTCCTGTGCAAATCTGTTATTCCTTAGATCGCAACTGGGAAGATGGTCCCTCTGATCCTTCGTCAGTATCTGTGGCATCCTCGCAATCTTTAACAGCTGACACAGGAGCAGCAGTGTGGGACCAGTCCAGCTCAGACACCTCCCACACCACCATAGATGAGAACTGGGCTTCATTTACAGAGCCCTCAACACAAGAGAGGTAAGGCCTTCCAATTCGTATCCTGTTTTAAGATCTTCTGTGTGTCTAGAGCAAAAGAATATTTGGTAGAGGAACTGGAAGGTGGAGTTGAGAAGATAATGAACTGTTGAATGAGCATTTGAACCAGTACAGACATGGATTTAGTGCAGTAAGGAAGGAGCTCTGTTATTGACAGTTGTTCTCCCCCCCCTCTTATTATTTTATATCTTTGTCTCTAGTCCCTCCAAAGCACTTAAAGGCTCCACCTCCCCTGCTGTTCCTGCTCAGGAAGTGACGCAGAGCAATCTTTCCCCAGCAGGAGGTGAGCACTGATCTACTTCTTCTGAAACAGTATGCCTGCATCCAGGAGAAGCGACCAATTTCTTCTCCAACGCTGCTTGTCTGTAATCCCTAGCATCTGCCAGTGTTTCTTGCATTGTTCTCCTTTCCTGTTACAAAGGTCAAATAATAAGTTCTGTGAAGCTGACCAGATTTTTTTGGTTTCTCTCTGCTTTGTAATTTTTGCTGTATTTTCAGGGGTAGGAGAGACATTTGGTTTGTATACTTTTTCATCCATTCTGCTCACAGTGCTAGTTGTGATCTGAATTAAAAACCTTAGTGGTGACATGGCATAATCAGGCAATGGGAAAAATTGGTTTGGTTCACATTTTCCCCCTTTCCGTTCCTTTCCGTTCCTTTCCGTTCCTTTCCGTTCCGTTCCGTTCCGTTCCTTTCCTTCTTTTTACAAACTGACCTAATAACGGTTTCTTCAATTAATACACAGAGTGACATATAGTTGTTATTCAGCTCTTTTACCTTTTTCTGAATGTTGTGATCCTTCTCTTTGCTCAAGAGTTGTGTGTAAAAATGCATATATTGCCTTTGGGCCATGCCGCTCTTTAGCTTGATGTGCTTTTAACAGTTATCCTGAGCGACAACTGAGTACCCTTCTTATTGTGAGATGCTATTTTTAATATTGTGTAATTAGTCATATTTCTCAGCATTACCATATGAACGTGGCCCAATAAAACTAGAATTCACTGGGATTGATTTGCCCAGACTTCTCCTCCTGTTGTGTGTTCTGTGCATCTCATCCAAAGCTGCCAGCTCTCCATGCTGGTTGGCATGAGGAATAAACTTCTTAAAGGGAACATCACATGGTATCGTAAATACTATATGCACTGTTACAAGCTCTATTAGCACAGCAGCCTGCCAACAATGTGCTTAATGCATCTTACTGTTTAGTTTCTGTGAATGGGAAGGAAGATTGAAAAAAACTGCAGGCTGAGGATATAATATTTGGTGATAGTTAAATAAGGTATGGTTGCCTGTTGGTGTGTGTAACACCTCCACAACCATTTCCTGCTTGTGTGTGTAATATGCCCCCACCACCACACATACATTTTTATCTTTTTTTGTGTATGCATTTGTGATTGTTTTGTCTTTTCTTCTGCCTCCTGCAGCACCTTCTAGTGTTCCACAGGATCTTCCTACCCCTGACACAGGCCCACCCGGAGGAAATGATCTATCAAATCCCTCCACTATGAGAACAGTAGCCAGGTAAGATGATAAGATGTGGTCTGGAATGCAGCTGGCTGGTTTTAATTTTGAAGCGTTGGTAAGCAATGGGTACCCAATAAGTACATTAAATGTTGGCAAACTCCTTCAGTAATAGACAGGAATCTGAAAAAAATAACAAAGTATTGGTGTATGTGTTTGCCTGCTTGCACTCACTTATTCTGTCATGAACTTCTATCAGAAGTGAACCCACAGAGTTGCACTGGAGGACCTAGAGATTCGTAGAGAAAACACTTCTGTAGGCATTGCTGTGTCCCCCAGCATGACTCATTGGCCCACTTCCACTAGAAGTTCACCATAGAATCATGCTGGAGGACCTAGAGATTCCGAGAGAAGTGTTCTCAGGTTAAAAAAAATAGCATTTATGAAGTTGCTTTTTCACCACTTTCCTACTGGTGCTGCATGCCTAATCTCCAATAAATTGGAGGCTTTACTGTATATGTTCTCAGATTTTAATGACTGTGGATCTACCGATAATTTCATTCATTTAAAAGATTTTTATGCCACCTTTTTTAGTAAAGCCTCATTAAAGCAGTTTACAAGGTAAAAATGTTGTTTGGCTAACTTAAAGACGTACACAGAGATGGATAAAACACCATCTATTTTGGCACATTTTAGGGGGCTTCTCATGCCTTGTGGTAGAAGAAGGTTATCACCACAAGTTACTTGTGCATGAGAAAGATCTGGAAAGCTGCAGACGCAAGTCCAAAATGTGGCAGCAAGGTTAATATTAGTAGAGGAGAATGTTGGTCTTGGTCTTTTTTAATTCCATTAGTTGCTGATTGTTGTTTTTGGACTAAATTCAACATGCTGAAAATTCTTTATAGCAGTCTTCCTTTCTTTATAGCACTCTTCTGATGTGCTGGATTATAGTTCCCACCAGGACAAGAGGTTAAGTGGTGCTCCTTAAGTAGGGGGAGGGATTTATCTTGTCCTCTTTCATTTTTTATTTCATTACCTGTAATCATGACATTAAAGTGTACCTGTATTTGAGAGTTCAGTCTGAAAAGGGGCTTAAAATCATCTAGGGGATATTTAAAAGGTTATAGACCTTAAAAACTGATGTAAAGGAGAATTTCTCTAAGGGACTGCTGGTGTTTCAAGCATGTCCTTTACTCTCTTCCAGAGTAGTCATCAGGAGCCGTGCATCTGTATGGGAGAAACACAGCCTTTTAGAATAATGGGTCCCTTGCTAGTAATATATAAAGTGATTGAATGTGAGAGAAATAGTGAAGTATCAGGTGTCCACTGTGTAGAGTCAGCCCTCCATATTGGTGGGTTTGACTTTCATGGATTTGATCATTTGTGACTTTCTCCAACCCCTGCCCCTCCTCTTCAGGCGTTTCTTTGCCAGGGGAACGTTCCCCCTTTGTGGCTCCAGTCAGGCTGAGCAGCCCTTTAAAAACCTGCCTCTGGTCCTCCTCTTCGTACACCAACAGCTGCCTGGTCAGCTACGAACCCCTTGCAGCCCAATTTCTCAGCGCTACAAACCCTCTGCCAATGCCCCACCCCCACCCCCAATGAAGGAGATGGGTGAGAGAGAAAGTATAGGGCCACCATGACAACCCGCCCCTTTCCCTTTCCTTTTCCTGACCTGGATTCAACCCTAGGTATCTGTTCCCCCCCCCATACCTCAGCCCACTTCCCATAGATATTCCCACATATTTTAATATTTGCAATTTTCCCACTTTTGCGAGGATCCTGTGCCCCCAACCATAGTAAATGTGGAGGGCTGACTGTATTTCTAATATTTGTGTGTTATAAGTTGGGAAACCTTGTTATTCCTGCTTTATAACCACTTGCATGTGTTATCTCCACCTTCCTCAATAGCACAGTAGAACCTTCCCCATCTACCTCTGATTCCGCCCAACCACTTCAGGGGACGACAGAGACTCTACAACCTGAGCACAGCTCCTCACAGACAGAACAGCAGCAGCAACCGACAGCCAGGTAAGGTGTTAGGAGTGAGTAAAGGAGAGGAAGAACACAGCATGATAGGTGTGGTTGGAGATATCTGCCTTCTCATTACAAGGGAGGGTGGCTAGGAGGAAATTTTGGGTGGTTCTTAGGGCATAAAAACCTCTTCCATTGGTGAACGCAGTACTTAGCATTTTGTTTTCGTAACGTGTTTTTAAGACCAATGTTTCTAGCCCTTTTTGGTCAGGGATGGGAATTGTGTGGTTCTCCAGATGCTGATCAGCACATTCTTGCACCTCTAGCCAGGATAACTAATAGTGTATAATGCTGGGAGATGTAGTCTAACAGCATCTGGCAGGCCACATGATTCTCACAACTGTTTTAGGCAGCTGGAAAATGTGTACCTTGTGCCTGGTAAATTCTTAAAAGTGAAAAGGATGAGCCTTGCATGTCTTCAATAGTGCTTTTCCTCTCACCTTTTTCTAATTGAAACAGTATATCCTTACGCAGAAAATGTGGACTGTATTACATTTGCAACCTGCTCACACAACTGAAGCCTTTCATATATGTTCATTAAACACATTCTTCATACATTAGTTAGTTTTTGTAGTGTATATTGATTTTTGTGAGTGTATGCACAGTCCTGATCATCTCTTCCTTCCTGTTGATTGCCAGCCCATAGTCCTCTTCCTTCTTCCAAGCATGGTTGCATCTCTTCTACAAAGATGCTGTGGTGATAGAAATTGCCTTTGCAGCCATGAGGACCAGAAACATATTTTCAATTTTTAATAAACCTTTGGGGTCTCTAAGTTCAACGCTGTGGTCCAGAACTCACAAGTTACGTACCAGTCTTTATTTTATGAATGTGGCGTATCCCTATCCCTTCATTACCTTATTTTGTCTACACCTCGTATAGCATGTAATGTTTTCTCTTCTTCTCGTTCCCCAGATAAAGCTGTTCAGTGGGTCTCGTCACTGGGGAAGGACCACGGCTGCTTGCTCAATCAAGTCCATTTTGCCAGGGACTGTCCCCAGTCCTTCCGGTGCCTTCATCCCTGTGGGCAGGTGGGGGGCACGAAGAGAAAGCACCAAGGGGTGATGAAAGGCCCAGCCTCTCTCCCTATCCCACCCCAAGCAATTACTGAAGAAATCAGGACCTGGTACCAACAAGCACCTGAGAAACAAACGGATGTGTGTACGAGGGCAAAAGCATCTTCCTCCTTGTGGCATTTTAGTTGGTGAACCCCAGAAACACACTCCCCTGGGGAGGGGAGGGGCATTCTCAGTCAGAGTCTTTCTCTTTCTCGCTCTCCCTCTCCCTCCTGTGGCACAATGCCAATTTCCCAACGTCCCCCAAACTGCTGCTGCACTGAGCAAACCTGTCTGTTTTGATGCAATTAAAATTGATGCTTGAATTGTACCAGAAATCTTTTGATGGGATATCAGTGAGTGGGGCAGGGAGAAAACCATCAAGCAACATGTCCCTCTGTCTTTCAACCATCGAGTGCCCCACCTGCAAGCACAAATCTCCCACATCCCTTCCCTTGCGTCATCTGCTTCCCAAAGTTGTCCACATGGAGGCAGGTGGTATTAACGAGAAGCATTGCACAGGGTAAGAAAGATGGGGCTTTGCTTCAGATGTTGATAATGCGCTTCAGTGAGGACTGCTACCTCAAGCTGCAAGGGTTAAGAGAGAAGCAAAGGATTTGAGGATTGTCTGATAGATGCAGGGCTCGTGTGAAATTCCCTTTCCCAAATTTCTGTGCATACACTCAGTCCCCATGACTGTGAAGCTCTAAGAGAGCAAGGGGGGCTGGGAGAGCAAAGCAGAGGAAGCCTTTCTAGGTTGCTGGATGAAAACAGTTGCTTCTCCCCACCCCTGGAGCTTCCCCCTCACTTGGTGGATTTCAGCCAAGAGCTTGGGAAGTTTACTTTGTTGGAATTTAGCCCTCAGAATCCACCAGCCAGGCTGATTGGTTGATTATGGACATTGTAGTCCAAAACAGTAACTTCCTAAGCTGTACAATCTGCTCAGTGGGATCCTTTCTTTTTTTAAAGGAGTGCTTTGTATGTACGCTGGTGTGAAATCTGAATCAGCCTTTCTAAAGTTGTTGTCATTTTGATTCTGCCTTCCACCCCAGCATTCACTAACTCATTAGGACTTAAGCTTAATTCCATCCCATTTTTGTTCCAGCAGCTTCTGTCTGTCCATCCATTCCCCCTCCCCCTACATTGATTGCTTTGGTTACCTGTGAAAGGGCTCAGTAAGTCCACTTTTTCCCACAGATCTATGCATCCGCTGCATTGGGGTAAAAGTGGAGAGAAGCACAATAGCTTGTTTTTCACATTTTCTTTCCCGACATTGGCAGTTTGTTGGAAAAGATCTTAATTTTTTTCTGCAAATGTTCTAGTTGCCAGTTGATCTTGAAAATGGCCCGAAACCCCAAAAAATGTATCAGTAATTTAGAAAAGTCCCCCAGTTTCTTACAGAAGTAGTGGAGAGTTTTGAACTTCTGTATCTCTGCTGCACCAGGGCAAGCTGATATTTTTCAGCTTTGGTAACGTCAGCTACGTTTCAGCAGAATGACATTTTTTTGGCAGCTGGAATTTGCCCTGCTTATTTATGCTGTTCTTCGTACAGCAACATTATTCAAAAATCAACTTCTTTCCCCTTAAGGGACATCAGAAACAGGGAAGCCTTTCATCTTTGGGGTATGGTGTTGGAGAAAGGAGGGATTGCTTGTTCATATCAGTAGTATATCCCAGAAATATAACCTTAACAATTACCCCTTTTCTTACCCTCGCCCTTTGATCCCTGAATCTGTTTGGAGTGCGTGGATATTCTTTGGGAGGATTTAATGAAAACCAAACTCTCCTGTCTCCTCTGGGGAGTTCTTGCTGCATGCCCTAGATGCTAGGCAAGACCCAAACTGCACTTCTCAAGTTTCCAAGGTACAGGAAATCTCCCTTTTCTGTAATACTTGCTCCAAAGAGATCCCATGATACCCTCTCTTGAGGAACAAGGAAATCTCATTCCAACCCTCCTGTTTTTGCCACAGGTCCTACGCCTCTCACAGGGTTCCTAGAAATTAAATTCTCCAGTAAAGGCCCCACAGCCTTTTCTTTTTCTTCTGACCTCAAGCTGCAAACTGTTTATGTGTTTTGGGCTTTCTGGTAGCTCCTTTTCTTGCATTTAAGAACAATGATGACACGGAATCACTGCCTGATCCTTTCCTCTGAATACAGAATTGGGACAAGAATATTGGAAAAGCTTACTTGAGAATTCCTTGAGATTTGGAGAGTAAGGAAGCCCAGTACCTGTAACCCTTGGTATGAGAGAGAAGGAAGGAGCAAGATTTAACTCCAGGTTTTGTGGAGTTCAGTCTTTGAAAATCAGTGGTGGTAGGATGAGAAAAGTTGTGGTGAGGAATATTTCCCTCACATAGGCACTAAGCATCCCTCCCTTCCACCTTGCCTCTTTATTTGCAGGTGATCAGTAGACTTGTACCCTCTCCTGTGTCTCCCACCCACCCCCAAAATATAAGTGGCAATATTTCTTGAAGCTCTTAAACAACAAAGGACAAAAGTGGCCTTTCGCGTTGTCTGCGTCATGCCATGTTGGTTATTTTTTTTTCTTTTTCCCTGTGTGTGCGTATGTGTGTGTTCTGTTTGAATAAAGAGATTCTATGGCCATTATCAATTCTCTAGGTTTTTTTTTTTCTGCACAATGTTTCTTGGGTACTGCATTCCCACTATCTTTTGTCAGATTTTATGGTTCTTTGTTGTCCTTGGGCCTCTCCAGCATATGCTGCAGAAAGAGGCTGTGCCGTTCTTATAACGGCATCATGTGCCGTTATATGTGCTGTTCACTCCTGAATGACAGATGCTAGTACAGGTACGCTTCAGTTAATGAAGCAGATGAAGTAGATGTGCGTTTCTTCATGAACAGAAAACTTGCTACCAGAGGCAGAAATAACACAGAAAGAATAGTTGTCTACACCACGAAAAAGAGCAGTTCAACATGTTTCAACAAACTTTTTATCCAAAACTAACAATATGCATGTGTGAAAGGAAACCACCAGGTCAGGTAAGTCTTGCAGAAGTAAGCCAAAATATTTTGAGCTATAAGAAAGAGGATGAACACCCAAGTTAGGAGAGGTTGCAACAGTTTGCTTTTCCTGAAAAGCAGGAATGGGATCGGATTATGTTGAGTTGCAGCTTACAGTATTCCTTACTATTAACTATGCAGCCCAGGGTTGCTGGCAGTTGCAGTCCTACAATTTTTGGAGAGGCAGACAGTTCCCATCCCTGGTATTAAAACCCAAATCTCGACAAGGTCCAGTACAGGCTTCTCCTGAGCACTGTCAGAAAACAGAATCGGTTGAAAAGCAGAAGCCATGTATTGCATTGTAGAGAGCATGAAGGACTTCCAGAGGCTCACTGGGGACTGACTGCATATGCACTTCTACCAAGGCACTGCTTGGTGCCTTATTGCCCCCTTCAGCTTGCTTTGCAAGCAGTACGCACATGCGAGCAGTCCCAAGCAAGCTTCCATAGGCAAGAACTGATGAAAGAGCAGAATCCCCATCAAATTAATGGAACTTGTCCTTAATTTGGAGGTGCTGAAAGAAAGAGTCACCAGATAATGGGGCATCAAAAGGAAGGAGCTTCCTGTACTTCAGAGCTGACAAGCCAATTCTGTAGAAACATGCTGGTGTCTATTTTGTCTATGAAGATGTTGCCTAAGCTGACAGGAATCATAATAGTACTCTGAGATTTTTTAAAAATTGAAGTAGACAGTACAGAATACAGATCTTTAATGAAGTAAATGTTTTAATCTAGGAATACCCCATCCTTTCTGTTTAGGACTCTGTATTGTTTGTTTGTTTGTTTGTTTACATTATGCAGTTGCATGTCTCTTTAGTCATTTATGTAGACTTGTGGAAAAAAATAGGACTTCAGTTGTTCACATTAAGTCTACTCAAAACATGATGAGCTACAGATCCAACTTGAACTTTGTTGTTGTTCTTATTTGCCACAGTCAATGTAATAGAGAAACCCAAAGGGTTAATATTTTGTAGGGACTAAGTAAACAAATGGAAACAGAATGTTTTAAAAGAAAAAAGAATACCATGAAACAGTCCTTAGGGCTCAAGCAACTAACCCTTTTAAAAATCTAAAAGCCCAGTGGTTGCTAGACTGTTTCTCCCATAATCCCCAGACAACCCAGCCATTAGCCTATATTATGGATATTGTAGTCTAACATGTTTGGAAGTCACCATGTTGGGAGGGGCCTTCTGGAACAATATGGCATCCAGCGCATTCGTGTAATGCATAATTAGAACTACTAACTCTACTGTGACTTCTGTGGTGGGGAAAGAACTAAAGGAAAACCATTTTCAACCAGTGAAGAATAACATAATGTATAGAACAAAAAGGTGGGTGTGCACACTTAAAACTTTTAGTTGTGAGTTAGGGCAGCCCTTCCATTTTTTAATTTAATCCCTTTCTGCTAAATTTGAGAAGATGCTGCTCATTACACACAGCATTCTGTTCATAATGAAAGAAAGGTGACTCCATTTGGCATTACTCCACCTTGCTTCCAATTTTCTTTTGCACCCACATTAAATATTTAGACACAGAACTTTAAGGACACTTCTGTTCCAAAGGCTTTGGTCCAAGTCTAATCAGGTGTTCTTTAATTGCTTTGTTTATTATATGCTACCTACACCCTGAGAGTCAGTGTAGTGTAGTGGTTGGAGCACTGGACTATGGTCCTCAAGACCAGGGTTTGATTCCCTGCTCAGCCCTGGAAACCCATTGAAGTGTGTCCTTGTGTGTGTCACATGCTCTCAGCCCCAGAAAACCCTGTGATAGAGTTGCCTTAGAGTTGCCATCAGTCAGAAAGAAAGACACACGAATTCAGAAACAACAACAACAAACCTACACCTTGAAAGCATTTATACCTCTGATACATGATAAAGCTTTGATTTACGAGAAATATTCTTTCAGTGCAACAGCTTCAATGCATGTGTTTTGCAAAAGAAGAGAAACAGTTTTAACTGGAATCTGGGATTTATATGTTCAAAAATGGAGATACAACATTTTTGTTGTGCACAGTGGCTCTTCCTATCTATCTATCCTTGGAATAGCTATGAGGAACCTAGCCATGTTGTCTGACCTAATTTCCCCCTCTGCCCAACCTCCTCCCACATATCAGCTCAAGAATCTGCATGTGCAGAGTGTGTGACTTCAGGTTCATCACCTTTCTACATCCTATCCTCTTTCCTCCTCCCAGACCGGCTTTTTAAAAATCATCCAGTGATGAAGGGATCAACCTGAGCCTCATTTTCTAACCTTTGAGTTTGATCAATACCAGTTTTGGATTTATTTCTTTTTCTATGTTGTTTTTGACTTTTTGGTTTTAGATGAGATTCTGTATCAAAATTAATGTTTGTCATATGTTGCCAAAGAGCTCTTAACTTTACAGGGCTCCCCACAAATGTCATGAAATTAGTATCAAAGGCAGAGTCGAACTCTCAGGCCATTTCCGCACTAGATTGTTAAAGTGCTATGATTCCACTTTCAACATCCTATGGAATCCTGGGGGATTCTATAGGATGTTGAAAGTGGAATCATAGCGCTATAACAGTCTAGTGTGGAAATGGCCTCAGATCAGTACAAATCTGAACCCAGCTGATTCTTCCAACATTTTGTCTCTGTGGCAGCGTATGTTGAGCCTCTTTCTAGCTTATTCTGAAGGTCTCTCTCCCTCACCTTTTACCTGCTAGGGCAGAGCTTTCCAAACTTTTCATGTTGGTGACACACTTTTTAGACGTGCACCATTTCGCGACACAGTAATTCAGTTTTACTAGCAAACCAGAGGTTAAACTAACTCCTTTTAAGAGATACAGACACATACATAAATTGTAATAACAAAATGTATGGGGACACAACATATCTTATGAAAACCTTTCATATATTTTTAAATATATATGATTTATAAATAAGAACATTTCCAAGATTGTAGGCGTCACACCTACGCACTTTAGGCGACACACTAATGTGTCACGGCACACCGTTTGCAAAGCCCTGTGCTAAGGTTTTCAATTCTGAGCGAAGCCTTCTAGGGGTTTGAATCCTTCAACGTGTCCTCCATGTGCCAGCACAGCAGCCTACCTTGCTTTTAAAGATGATGTCCGATTACTTTCTTTGCTGGTTCGGACAGCCAACCATCCTCCAGATGGTTAGGACCACAGCCCCTTCAACTCCACACAGCATGCCAGATGGCTCTGTTGCGTGAGGATGATGGGAAGTGTTGTCTAACCCATCTGGATTTACCCACCTTAAGGAAGACTGCCTACCCTCCAATATTTCACAGATGAAATCCAGGCCATGTGTGGCCAAGCAACATCTGAATGTATGGTCAACAGTCATTAAACAGGAGGACAGCAGACAAGCTAGGACTGGTTGAGAGCATCTTAGTTTGTCCAAGTCTACTGGGCAGAGCAAGATTCCGCTTCCTTTTATCTCTGTGCTGCTGTGTTGACTGATTACAAACTACCTCTGCACTTTGAATTAATTGCAGCAACTGAGGTTATCTGAGATCAAAGAGGTAAAGTGGGAGGAAGACAGAGACACGGGGACATTCCAACAGCATCTAAAAAGTGGGATGACAGAGGATTACCCTGGACTGTCCCTGCCAAATTGCGACAGTTGTGGGAAGGTCAAGCCAACAATGAAACTTTTTGAGATGAAACCAGTGTGTTCCACTTCAGACTGGAGGGAGGGAGAAAAACAGCTATAGTGGCTCAACTAGGGATTGAGACCACCAGTATCCTTACCTATCCTTACCAATGTATGTCTTGTCATGATGCCTTGTAATGTTAAACCTGTCTTTCTGGAATATCTTTGGTTCTTATGTGTGTAGCAGGTTTTTCTGCATCCTCCAAGTTGTGGAACGTATGGTCCTCCAGATGTTTGACTGCAGCCCCCATCATTGCCATCTTGGGCAACATCCTCTGGACTAGTGGGGGATCTAACAACATCTAGATGACTAGATTTCCCAACTCCTGGCGTTCCCAGTTACTGGTATGGTAATTAATGAAGTGCAGTCCCCTTCCTTCTTCTGGAGCTCTTCGGAGTTTTTGATACTGACCATAATTTTCTTCCAGATCAATTTGGGGAGAGGAGAAGAGGTGGGGAATGTTGCATTAGTGGTGCCATGATTAACAGACTAGATGTTTCTGGAAAATGGAGCTGGAGGACTATTGCTTTGTCCTATAGCCCTTATGCCATGGAGTGTCACACAACTCTATTTTGGCCCATGTGCTGCCCAGTGTGCACATGAAATTACTAAAGGAGGCCAACCAAGGATTTGGAATGTTGTCTTGCCAGTGCACCAGTGACACCCAACCCTATCTGTCTTTTTCATCAAACCTCAGACTGATGATTGAGATCAGTAATGAACTCGATAAGGGCCAATAAACGAAAGCTCAACCTCATCAAGTTGGAGGAGGCTCTTTTGAAACTGATGCATCAGATCTAGAAGATCAATGAGTTCTGGTTGGTGTTGTCCTCTTAAGGCAGAGTCAGATTGCAAGAGGTTTCAGAGGTGTGGTTTCAACCAACTGAAACCCTACAATACTTTTTGTCTACTCTGGATTATCAGTCTACTCTCTAAGAATCAACAGAATAGCTCTTTGCCTCTTAAACCCACTGTTTCTTTTAAAAGAAAATCTTCCCTTGCCTTAATTGAAACCACTCTCAAATTATTTACTAAACTATTCTTGCTTGTCATTCAAATTATTTCTACCTCATGATGATGACACTGAGACAAATCTATAACAGGGTTTTCTTGGCAAGATTTGTTCAGAGGGAGTTTGCTTTTGCCTTTCTCTGAGGCTATTTACACCCTAAATAACAACTCCCATCTACAGTTCACATAGAACGCAGTGAAATGAGACTTCTAGGAACTTGAAAACTTTACCACAATTCACGGAAAATCTCGTGCCTGCTAGTGGTTCTTACGTCAGCAGTCTGCTGAATCCACGACCTGTCCAAGATGCTACACTTATTTTGGGGATAAGGTTGAGCACTTAAGGCTGTTCTTTAAAGTCCAGAAGTAGACCTGGAGTGGATTCATCGTTCCACTGAAATGGAAGCCACAGCTGCCATTAGCAAAATCTCTCAACCAACAAAACGCCAACAACTTTTCTTTGAAATTCTTATTGTCCCCAGAATTCAGGAAGACATAAAGGGGAGAATTAGAGGGTCATATAAGAAGTTCCTCAGTTAATGCTGAGTTCATCTGGCTTCAGTCTGACATGGCCTGTTCAATTGCTCAGAAAAACAAAACAACCCCCCAAAAAACCAAAAATGTTGTTGTTGTTGTTGTTATACATCAAAACTAGGACATTTTAAAAGCAGTTGAAAAAGTGTGATGATTAATCAGGACTGTTCTCACTAAATCAGGACAGTCAGAAAGCATGCTACATGTTCCTTGAGCAGCAAAATGTTTTGGGCCAGGCTCAGTCCTGGTACCAGTTCACCAGGCTGTGTCCCTTTATGCTCCCATCCTATCAAGATGGAGGATCTTTGCTCTTTTTAGCTTTTAAGAACAAACCTAAGAGAAATCAAACTGTTTAATCATTCACAGCTTCCCCAAAACCTATTCAGTTCTTCCCCCTGCTGACTGTCCTATCTCTATTACAGTTTTCCTGGTTTCTATGTCATCTTTCCCTTATTCCTCTGCAATCTGTTCCCTCTCTCTAGATCATTTCCCCCTATCCCTCTGCAATGCCATATTTCAGAGGAAGGAACTGGCAAAATCACCCCTGAGTATTCCTTGCCTAAGAAAAATCTGTGAAATTAATGGGGTTGCCATAAATTCACAGACAACCTGAAGGCTCACACACATACACAGGCACCATCTTTCCCCTATCTGCCTAGTATCAGAGACAAGCCTCAGTTTTGTATCATTTCTCCCCTGTAGGCCTCCCCTCACAGCATTCCTTGAGCTCTGTTTGGCTGGCACCAATTGGGCTTGCCCAGCTCCTCCCTTCACACACATACCCAAAAAAGAATAACTGAAAATTGCACAAAAAACTCTTGTAATCTTGCTGAGTAAGGAGGTAACTTTTGAAATTTTGCATTCTTGTGTGGAAGAATGAAATAAGTGAATGTTTTCATCTTTATATCAGGGTCAATTTCAGAAAGGAGTCTGTGGCATTGAGGGTAGGAGATTCTGCTCAATTCTTTGGCATTCATACCGTGACATACCCTCCAACATTCATGACAAACTACACTAAATATAAGCACATTAGAGTGCAAAATATTAAATAACTATCAGCTCAAAACATTATCAGTTAAACTACTTAAAATCAGAGGTTAATGTCAGTACAACCCAAAGATGTAGCTGAAGTCTGTTTGACATCTCTTCTTAACCTTTAGACTCTGGTGGAAACTTATGTTTCAAAGCCCCAACAGACCTTTGGATAAAACAATTGCTTGGCAAACCTGTTTAGTAATTGCTCCTGTTCAGCAGCCTGCTGTCAGGTCGGCTTTGCCTTCCGTGCCATGCAAGAAGATGTCATGGAATGCCATACAATGTGATGCCATATAATGCCATGTCATACTCTGATGTTTGAAACACAGGCTGGGAGAGGGTGATAGAAATGAGTGAGAAATAGTGTGCTGTGAATGGGTGAATATTATTTTAACCAAACTTTGATAAGAGGGAACTAAGACAGTTTAAAGATTATGCAGTTGATAGGCAGGATGAAAGCCTGGAAAAGAAGTCGTTTTAATTAGCTGTCAAAACAGGATGCTTGCCTGCACAAATTTGTATGTTACAGCTTGTAATGAAAATCCAGTAGTTCTCTATTCTTGGCAATTGCCAAAATGTGCTGCTGTTACTCTACAGTCTCCAGAATAAAGCTTTTGCAAACTTTTAAGCTGAATATCTGGGACAGGAGCTATCGTGTACGTGACACTCCCAAATGAACTGTTAAGATTTGGTTGGGCAGATGCATCCCCTCCAACTGTCTGGATTTAGAAGGAACAGTTCCAATTAATCTTCTGCCATTCCACTTTTCCAGTTGCTTTAAACATGTCCCAGTTTGTCTCTCCTCCTTCCACTCTCTCTGTTGTCCTTGGCTTACATCCATTGGTGTGGACTGAGCTCAAACTGCAAAAGTAGTTTGCACTTAATTAATGTTGCAGAGGAGAGAGGGAGAGGAAACTTGCCCTTCCCTGTATACACAAGCAAAAGCAAACTGCTGCAGCTCTCTGAACTTTTGTGTTCTTCCTGATTACAATTTAATGTTGCATGTCTACACCTGTCCTAGTTTTCATCAATGAAATGTTTTAGATTTATGCTGTGAGGTCATATAAAGGTTCATCTGTGCTTATTGCTAAGCTGCTGAATTAAGTCATCAGAGGCTTTGTAATGAAACACTATCATAGCGCCCCAAATTGACTGCCTTGGGCAGCACACTAGACAAGACCTAATAATAGGGCCAATTTTGCTTGATAATTTGTTTTTCATCAACAACTGGGTACAAACTATTTGTTTATGCACTCCAGATGGCATCCTGTTTTGGGCAGTATCTCTCTCCAGGGGATATTCCTGTTGCGCCTTGTCCCACATGGACTAGGAAACTTCCCCAGAGTGAGGAGGAGATGGAGTCTTACTGCTCTTGGAGCTTTGTAGTTTTATCTTTCCTTCTGATTCCTATGGGAAGAGCTGAGTAACCCAGATTCTAAAAAGGAAGAATCATCATGGTAAGTCCAAACACTTGCTTATCCCATAAGGCAGGATTATAAATTATAACTTAAAAACATACACACACACCTCTTTTCCTTGCAATAGGGAACATTCTGATCATTAATCATTCTCTTTGATGCTTCACTGAGAGATGGAAGCAGGAAGATTGAGGCCTCCAGGGTGGTGAGAATCATGTTCCCACACAGGACTGAGACATGCAAAATGTATTTTCTGTGTCCTATTTCTAATCACATTCTACAATGCTCTCTGCTCTGCTCCTCCAAGGCATGGCCCTAGGGATGTCTCATCCAGCATGGTCCTCCTTTCTTGGAGAACAGTGTCTAGTGCAACGTGGCTCTCCACTTGGTGGGTCATGCCACAGTCCTAAGGTGGGTTGTAACAATCCACCAATTCTCCCCTCATTTTGAGTTTCTTTTTACACAGGCAGACAGGCAAGAAGGGAAGGAGGAAGCTTGACAGCAGGACTTTCCAAATGGTGTGTCGCGACACATTAGTGTGTCGCCTGTAGTGTGTTGGTGTGTTGCCTTCCCAGTTGAGAAAGACCCCCCCCCCACCTGAGCTTGGCCTGCTGCCATTGCTCTCACTGGGGCCTTTCCCTGGCAAGGGTGATGGTGGCGGGCAAGGACCAGATGGGAGGAGGTTTTCTCCCCCCCTGCTGTCACTCTCACTGGGACTTTTCTCTGGCAAGAGTGATGACAGCCGGCAAGGACCGAGTGGGAGGGGGCTGCCTTTCTCCTGCTGTCGCTCTTGCTGGCGAGGGTGATGGCAGCAGGCCAGGATTGAGGGTGCCTTTCCTCACCCTAGATGCACCTCTGGGTACCTCCAGTTTGCTAGTAAAACTGAATTACTGTGTTGTGAAATTATGCATGTCAAAAAAGTGTGTCACCAACATGAAAAGTTTGGAAAGTTCTGCTTTACAGAATGACTGGGTGTTGTGCATAGACACAGAGGAAACCAAAGCTTCTTCTCTCTCTTTTTCATTATGTGCAAGACACAGTATTTGGCCTGGGGTGGCTTTTCATCTCTCTATTGTAATCACAATTCCATACCTCCATTCCCCTTTTCTGTGTGACCTAAAGGATCCTTCCGTGCCTTACATCTCATCATCCTAACAAGAGAAGAAGAAGAGCAAGTGCCTGGACAGCAAAAATAAGAGTTTGTGTGTGTTTGTTGTTTGGGTTAGCAAACCTGTCTTAAGAGAGTATTCCAAAACGTAGTTGTTTTAATCTATTGCATAGGGTTGCCAGGTGAAATAAGGGACAGGGCTCTGGTACCTTTAATGATAGTGTAGAACAGCCACTTTCACTTTTTTTTTTTTTTTGCCATGGCCTCCCTTAGGAGCTCTTTTCAGGTTCCAGGGCCCCCCTGTCAAACAGCCATAAAACACAAACAGGTAGACAGGAAATCATTTATTACTGAATACCAAGAAAACTGGAACATTCTAACATACTGGACAAAACTTTAAAAAAAGACTTATGTTGTACTACTGGGGATTCTGCATTATATTGATGACAAGCTCTACTTCGTCCTCTGTGAGCTCACTGGCCTGCTTAGTCAGGTCGATATAAGTTCTCCTCAGCACTATGTCAGCATAATGCCAGCCCGTGCCCTTGATGGCCGTGATGGCAAAGCAATTTTCCAGCACCTATCGATGTTGGTGTTGAGGACTCGGAGGATGTGCTGGAACATCTCTGGGACTAGTTCCTCAACAGGCAGAAGAATGTCAAAGTTGGGAAGTTCGGCCAGGTCTTGGCCAACGGGCTGGACAACAAGCTCCGAGAGGGCTTGGAGTGCCTGAAGAAGATCCGGGCACATCGGGACCTGCGCCACTTCTGGGCCCTGCAAGTCCGTGGCCAGCACACTGCGGTGGGAGAACTGTGGATGTCTCAGAGAAGTAGCTCTTTCTCTGTGTGAATAAAAGTACTGTTTTCAGCCAAAAAAAAAAAAAAAGGCTGTATGAAATTAAACACCACCACCAACAAACTTACTTCTAATCATAAAGTGGATGCAGAGCAGAGTGGAAGGAGAGCCCTGGCACCAGAGTAACTGGAAGAGAAGGGGGAAGCTAAGTAAATACACGGAGCTCCTTTGGGGAGCCTTTGCAAGTTGCACAAGAAATCCATTGTTGCAGATTGCATCAAGCACCTGCTTTAGTAGCTGGGTTGGAGATCTGCCCACAACCCTTTGCTGTTGCCCAGAAAACTGGAGACTTTGCACCCTCATCTTCTGCCTGGAGATGATTCACACGAACTGGAGACTCAGAGCTAGGTCCTAAGATACAGTAATTGGACCTGGAGATGTTGTTCAAGGTAGGCAGCCCTTCCCTACCTACTGCAGTGCAGCTGCACCCTCCCCTGTCTTTGTGTCACCTACATGAAAGGGATCAAGGATCATTGCACAGCTTCTTGGTCAGGATGTCACAGACTGTCTAAGCACTCTATCAGAGACAGGTGCATCTTGACAATCTGGTACCAAGCAGGGACAGAGTATTGATTGGCCTCTTATCAAAGGGCCCCTTGTACCTTGCCAACAAGATGAAAGTCCACTTTTGTGTATGATGGGCGTCTTCTGCTTTTAGCTTGGCAGTGCTACTGGCATCAGGAGAAACCATGGATATCCTGGAGATAGATGCCCAGTATAGGAGGAAGGTGGCGGCTAATGTAAGAATCTTTTTTTGTGTGTTATCACTCACAGTGGAGGGAGTGGGAAACTTAAACATGGGGAGACAGGATCCTGTGTCAACCTGCTATAGAAACCCATTTCCCCGAGGGAGCCAGGATCCTACCACCTATTTGTGAAACTTTATTTCTTCCTCAGGTAAGATACCTGAATTTTTCATTCTTTTCTTCGTTCCCGTCCCTCATGGAAAACCCAGGAGTTACCTCAGTTTAAGTAGGAACAATCGACATTAGCCTCTTGCCCACTCTTCCTTTTTCAAATCACAATAATTCCAGGTTCCTTCTAATGTCCAATGTTTTAAGAGATCTATATCTATATCTATATCTATATCTATATCTATATCTATATCTATATCTATATGTATTTAATATAGCCCCTGACGAAGGCCAATCAGTTTATATACGTGCTGAAACACATTGGGCTTTTTAAAGAATAAATCTGGACCACCTTTTAGCACGTGGAGCACAATCTCCTTTATCTGTTTGTTGAACTAAAGCTCCCAGAATGCCTATGCATCTCAGGGCTCCACAGAGTAGCTGGCTGGCGGCAGCTAGATAGAGAATCCACCACTCTGAAGGGGTGCTGTAGTTGTGTATTCCTGCATGGCAGAGGTTCAGGCTAAATGGTCCCTGTGGTCCCTTCCAAATCTAACGGGCCTTTCCACACTACACTGTTATAGTTCTATTATCCCACTTTCAACATCTTATGCAATCCTGGGGTCTGCAGTTTAGGGAGGGCATTTAGAATTCTCAGCCAGACAGTTCTTTGGCCTTAGTAAACTACAAACTCCAGAATTCCACCAGATGTTGAAAGTGGAATAATAGCACCATAACAGCACTGTACAGTGTAGTACAGAAAGGCCCTAAGCCACTATAATTCTGTCGTCGTCGTCGTCGTCTTCTTCTTCTTCTTCATCATCATCATCATCATCATCACCATCATCTGTGCTGCTTTCATGCCTATGTTTCATCAGGCTGTTTGGAGTTGGTCCCAGAGCACCTATCATTATTGGAACCACAGGTGCTGGATCTCAGTTTATAGCGCTTGGTATTTCATAATCCTTTCCCTCTTTTTGTTTTCGATTCTGCTGTCTCCCAGCATTGACACATCTATAATCTAAGCTTTCTTTTCCTCAGTTACGGTTATACCTGCATTTTATGTTTGTCAGTTTGGATATTTAAGTCCCATAGTATTTTTACACCTCCCTTTTTTCTAGCTTTTGCAAGCTTATGTTCTTATCAGTCCTTTATGGATAATGTATCATATCTTTTGGCATATACTCCTATGTATCTTTGCAGCCACTTTATCATGGCATTTTTTTAAAATATTCAGTCCATGCAATCTTTCTGCCTGAGCTGATAACGTGATCAATAGTTTGATGTAAAGTTGAAGGCTTCCATGGCCAGAATCCAGGGGTTGTTGTGGGTTTTTTGGGCTATGAGACTATGTTCTAATAGTATTTGCTTCTGAAGTTTCGCTTGCATCTGTGGTTGGCATCTTCAGAGGATCTTCAGATCCTCTGCAGATGCCAGCCACAGATGTAGGCAAAACGTCACAAGCTAGAACACGGCCTCATAGCCTGAAAAACCCACAACAACCCAACCGATCAATAGTTTCATCTTTTTCTTTATATGGATGACTTTTGTTTTTTCCTGTTTTTTTCAGTATTTGCCTTGATGCTACTCATTTGAAACACCTGTTCTTGAGCCGCAAATTTAAGTCCTTCAGTTGCTTTTTTCAGTGTAATCATTTCCACATGATCCCCTTCTCAGCTGTTGCTTCCATGTTTCCTATGTACCAACCAAGTAGTGGTTTGTTTTGCCAGGCTACGGGACCATTTTTCATTATTTTCTTTCTACATACACATTTTGTTTCCTTGGAGTCCAATATATTCTCAGACTGAAAACTGGAGAGAGCACCTGTAATGGTTGTGTCAAAGAGGGAATTTCAGCTGGTGTTGCTAGTCAAGCAAGCAGGTAACAAGCAACCCTTGCTGAAACTCCCTCTTCTACACAGCCGTTAAAGCAGGGCTGGGTAAAGAGAGTCCTTCAGGCTGTCTGTAGCCCCCAGCACCATTTTTGTGGCCCTTTTCCTTTTTTTGCAATTTTTTTGCAATTTTTTTTTTTTTTTTTTTTGCTCCAACGTTCCCCCCAATGCTCGCAAGAGATGTGGAGGACATTTTCTACCACGTTTGGAAACCTCTGGGTCCCCCAAAGTTCAAACAATATTTTTACAGCATGTTTCATAATTTTTTTTTTTGCCCCAAAATGACCTTTAGAGACTTTGGGGGACATTTGAACCACGTTGTGGGTCCACCCTGGGCCACTTTAGGCCCAAGACAGGCCTTTTTTTGAAACAGGAAGTGAACTGGAAGTGACTTAAGCTCACTTCCTGTTGTTAAAAAAAAAAAGCCTCTCCTGGGCCTAAAATGGCATGGGGAGCCCTCAAAATATGGTCAAAATGTGCTTGTTCCCTAGAGGGCATTCAGGAGCAAAGATAATTTTATTTTATTTATTTTTTTGAGGGTGCGGGTGCAGCAGGGTGGTATAGCCCTCCAAGTCTCCATGGGAGTGAATGTGGCCCTTTTCTCTTCCCCAGTTGCCCACACTTGCAAGAAAGGTACAGGAGCCATTTCCAGTTTTTGATACGGATAAAGACATTTCACTCTGGCATGGGTCCATTTTTTTCCTGGATGCCATTTCCTGGAATGAGTCTTTGGGTTTAGAATTTAAACCAGAAGAGTGTTAGAGTTTGAATACTCTGTTCCATTCCTTCTTCCCACATTAAGTTTTCAGTGGAACTAGAGTATCTGGATTGTGTCTGGATGATTAATTGGAAAGTGAAGAATCCAGACTTATTTTCTTAAATACAGACACGTAATGCAGGGTTAGTATTAGAGTGGATTTGGGAGAAACAGGATTTATGTCCCCACTGAACCGTGAAGCTACAGCAAGCTCTTGAGCTAGTCATTTTCTCTTCCTCTCAAAGTGACCTACCTCACAGGATTGTTCTGAGGACAAGGTGAAGAGGGGGCGAGCCACGTGTGCTGTCTTGAACTCATTGGAAGAAAGGCATACATGCAAATCATCATTTGCTACTATAATACAATAGCAAGTAGACCAAGGGAAAATTTGCATTCTCTAGTGAACTTTGGAGCCAGCATGTGCATATTCTGTCTTTGTAGGTAAGGTCTCCCGGATATCTGACAAAGACTTGAAAAGACTTCTTCCCCTCCCATCATTCCTCTCTTTCATTCTTATTATTTAATCGATTTCCATACTGCTCACCATAACAAAACACCCTGAACTGCACGCGCGTGTGCACACACACACACAAGAATACAGTCATTACAAACCACATCAAATATAAATACATTACAATGCAAAATATTAAATAATTATCAGTTCAGACCATCTCTAGTTCAACTGTTTAGGCCATTTCCGCACTAGGCTGTTACAGTATTCTTACTGAATTTTCAACGTCCTATGGAATGCTGGGGTTTGCAATTTCGGGACGGGCCTCAGTTTAGTGTCAGTCCAACCCAAGGATGTATCTGAAGTCTGTTTGACATTTCTTCTCTTTAATCCTCAAACTCTGTTGGAAGCTTACGCTACAAAGCCCCACCAGCCCTTTGGATGTAACAATTGCTTAGCAAACCCATTTGGTACTTACTCCTGTACAGCAACCTGCAAATGAATTGTTAAAGTTTGGGTGGTCAGAAGCTTACCCTCCAAT
This sequence comes from Cyclura pinguis, assembly GCA_030412105.1. NCBI lineage: Eukaryota > Metazoa > Chordata > Lepidosauria > Squamata > Iguanidae > Cyclura > Cyclura pinguis. The sequence continues at coordinate 16,401,543 of CM059604.1, forward strand.
TGTCTCTGTTTGGCAGGCACAGTCTCCATTAATCCTCTGTTTTTCCATTTTTTCAGCTGCTTTTAAAAATGTCCCAGTTTCTCTCTCCTCCTCTCATCTTCTCCCTTTGTCCTCAGACTGCTTTGGTTGCTGCAAATTGAGTTCAAAGTGCAACAGCCCTTTGTATTCAATTAACTAAGCAAAGAGAAGAGGAGAAGAATTCTTCCTCTTCTAGGTAGGGTCAGGCAAAAGCAAGCTGCTGCAACCTGTCCTATTGTGTCTATTCTTTCTCATTAACAATGTTTTCCAATTTGACCATAATCTGATGATTTCATTAAGCCTGAGACAATAAGCATCAGTCCCAGCTGCACAGAGTATGCTGTTCAAATAAAAAATAGTACGTTTAACAAATGAGGAAAATATATATGCACCCATTTTCTGGTTCAGTGAGCTCTCCCCCTGAGAAGAGCATCCAGGCCCTGAGAACTGGCAACATGTCCCAGAAAGAAGATGAAGGTTGGATTGATCAGCAGCTGCTCCCTACACTGGCTTTTCACCTTCTTATACAGAAGACTTTCCTAGTAAGATATGTTAAACTATAGCCCCCATCATCCCCAGCCAATATGCTTAAATGTAAACAGGAGATGGTGGAGATTCTTGTCCAACACATCTGGAGGTTGCAGACAGCTCTTACAGTGTACGTTTAAAGTGTGTGTTTTAATTGTTTTAATATTATTGATAGTTTAATTCTCTTTTAAAGTTGGCTCTCTAGATGTTCTTTAACAATAACGCAAACATTTTAATTTCCAAACTGCCTTGAGTCTCAGGGAAAAGGTAGGATATAAATAAAGATCGTTGTCTTCGTCTTCATCATCATCTTGATCAACATCTTACTCTTTTCTTCAGGCAGCAAAATGTCTCAAGTCAGGGCTGCCTCAGCTGTTGAAAAGGGTTCTGCTTGTTTTGTGTGTTATGAGTAGTGCTTTTTTCAAACAGTGTGGCAAATCTTATTGAGAAGGTGAAATAAGTTTCTGTGAAAGACACTTAGCCCATCCCTGCTTATCTTTCCTTAAAAGCCCCAGTTGCATGGAAACTCAGGGAATATTGCCACCTAGGCAAGCATGTTCTTATCTCACATAGGATGGCACTGCCAAGACTACACTGAGCTGGCACAGATTCTGTGTGAGATAAGTCATGGCCTAACATATGACCCGGAATCCTTTGCAATGTGGATGGGAAAACCAACTCCCTGAGTTGCCAATCCAAGGCCAAAGAGAAATGGCAACTGGCCTCTATGCAAAAATGTTATGATGCAAGGAAGGCAGAAAATTGTTGAAGAACAACTGGAACCTGAGCATAGATATAGCCTAAACAAGTTTAAAATTATGGAACTGTATTGGATACTCTTGGATCAAACCTGGTAAATTTGTTTTACTAATAAATGCAGGTGAGAGTCTTGTCAGGTTATGGTTTTACCCTGGTACTCATTGGCTAGAATGCTGGAAGATGGGAAGAAGATTATTTCTGAGTGAACCGTTTCGTAAACTAAGCCAGCCCTGCTGCAAAATCTTTCTGTGGAATTCTAATTCTCAGACCTTTAGGAATATATCCTCACATACCGTATGGAGGGAAGTTTTACCCTGTCTCAATCACCCTGTTTGCAGCCTTCTGCAACCAGACATGCTCCAGATGTGTTGGTGTACAACTTCCATCATTACCAGCTAGCATGGGCATCGTAGTTCAACACTCCTAAAGGGTATCTAGTTGGGAAAAGTTACTGTAGCCTAAGCAGAACAGTTCTCATTTCTTTTAGCCCTAAATTCTGAGTAGCATTGTTTAGCAAGTTAGCTGCTGGCTCATTTTGGTGTCTTCACTTAAAACAATTGGTGTTCCACCAAGAGATCAGAAAAATTACTTTTGGGGCTATAATTTCCAGAATCTCCTAACCATCATGGGAGTTATGGTCCAACAAGAGACTTTTCCAAGCTCTGATCACATCCGACTACAAATAAAAAAGCAAGGAAAAGAAGGGGAGAAAATGTCACAAACATGTCTTTATTGATTAAATTTTAATTCTTCTCTTTCTTTATCTCCCTTTCAATGTCCCTTTCTTAGACAAGGAGCCTGCTATGTCAACTGCTGCCTTTCTTGATCTCCTGCACCATCTATTTCGCACTCAGGCTCCCTGAACCCAGCATCCTTGCCACCATTGTCAAGTGCCTCCCGACCTTCTCCTTGGCATTCTTTGTGGCCGGCCAGTCCTACAGTGCCGGAACCTTGACACCCTATGCCCGGAGGCTCTTCCAAGGCCTGCTGTTCTCAGCTGTAGGAGATGCCTGCCTGGTGTGGCCTCAGTTTTTTCTTCCAGGTAAGGGGCTTGTGGGGCCCTGAAAGAGACATAGAGGAGTCTAGGATTAGGCTGAATGGAACTGGGTCTGATGCCAAGCGTTCCGTATTAAAATGGTGCTCTTCCACTACACAACACAGAGAATGTGTGATTTGCAGATGGTGACCACAACGCAACTGGTAGTGCTAGGGCTGCCAGGTAATGAAGATCCCAGGCCCCAAGAGGCAGGCCCTGGTGATGTTATTAAGCGTGATGCATGAAGCATCAACTGCAGTTCCTCAAAGAATGTCTTTCTAACATTTTTTATTAATAATTTTTATTAAAACTACAAAAAAAGAAAAATACAGATAGAATAAAAAAGTATAGAAAGAAAGGGAAAAAACCACAGTACTATTTGTACACAGTATGTTTGACTAAACAGTCAAACATTAACAGAACACAAACATAAGAAAAGAAAGAAAAAAACACACCCTACAAAATCTATCTAATAAAAAAAACCAAATACCTAAACATCAAACAGTCTAATGTAGACTTACCACTTCCTGGAGCATGGTTGTTATTAAGTTCTGAAGGTTTTTCTTATTGTATTTACACAGATAGTGTAGGATCAATAATATAAATATATAGATATATTTTCAAATGTGTACAAGTAAAAAGTAAATAAGAAAGACTAGTTCTTCTAAAAGTGTTCTATATGTGTTCTCTATGCCATAAACTACTACCCTAAACAAGGGGCAAGGACACTTGCAGGGTCTGTTAAAATCAACGATATTCCCATACATGAGATGCTATGTGGGATGCAGCAATAAAACCCAAGGCAAAGTTAGCTCAGTCTGGAGAGGAATGGAGAACTTTTACAGAGGCAGACTCTACAGATCTGTCTTTACTTGGTGCTGGCAAGTCAATTATCTCCTCCTACCACATGAGGGAGCCAATAACACATATATCACTGGTGCTGTGTAGTGTGAAAGATTTGCACACTTGGAATATAATACACTCCAAGGGAGATGATTTAATGCCCTCAAGGCGCCAGATCCTGTCTGAAGTGGGAAGCTAAGCAGCATTTACATTGATTAGTACTTGAATGGGAGACAATCAACAAATTCCAGGTACTGTAGGCTACATTTCAGAGGATCTCGCAAAACCACCTCTGAGTATTGTTTGCCTAAGAAAACCCTTTGAAATTCATGAGATCACCATAAATCAATATGTGACTTGAATGCACATGTAAGGGAGATGTGGACAGGACAGATTTCCTTGAAACCTGCTGGGTATGGTTTAACTCACTGACCAAATAAAAAGATGAAACAGGTCTTTTGTTAGAGCCTATTTATCTGTCACATTTTTATCTCACCTTTTCTTCTCTGAGCTCAAGTGGGGAGAGTGCATAGCTCTCCTCTCTCTTCCCACTTTATCCTAATAACAACACTATGAAGTGGGCCAGGCTGAGAGAAAGAGACTGGTCCAAGGTTACCCTATCGAGTGTCATAGTTCAGCAGGGACTTCAAGTCCCGATCCAACTCTCTTCATCTGGTTTTTTCAGCTGTGGTCTATGAACTCCTAGTGCTCCAAAGATGGGTTTCAAAGACTCCATGAACCAGGTACAAAAATGATTCTTCCCTGCTTTAATACCATTCCTGTTACTTTGAAAATTGTGCCTAAGTCTGTTTTCTGAGGAAGGGATCTCTAGCTTCCCTCAAATTCTTATAAGGGTTCATAGCCCTCAAAAAGTTAAGAACCACTGCTCTGCTACACCTCACCACAAGGTCTTTCAAAATAAGCCAGCTAAGATGAATCTGAAACGTAGAATGCTCATAGAGCGTACATCACGTAAGGGTGCAACAAAGAGGTTTTTAACCAAAAGTTAAACAGCCACTTCTCAGGAGGGCTTTGGCAGTGGATTCTTACACTGGCAGAGACCTTTCAGGTCCCTCCCATATTTTATCCATGTCATTCCTGTTTTTAGGGTTGAGTGAAACAATTAACACATCATGGAGTGGGATTCTCCCCTCAGGGCCCGATGAAGCTGCTTTGAAAGTCTGTATGATACATGGTGAGAGGCCCTCCATTGATATCACCTGCCACTACTGTAGCCTCTGAGGGACAGAAGAGCAGCCAGGCACAGCTCCATTGTGCCTTGGTCCCAGCAGCTGGTGAGAGACCCTCCCTCCATACCAACCACCACTGCCGTGGCCTCTGAGGGAGAGAAGAGCAGCCAGAAACAGCTTTGTTATGCCTTGGTCCCAGTGGCTAGTGAGTGCAGTCACGTAGGGACGTGGGGGCGGGAAGGGGGTGATTCGCCCTGGGCAGCAATGTTTCTAGGGCGTCCCGGCCTGTAGCCATGCCCCCATGCACCCTGGCCATGCCCCCATGCACCGCAGCCATGGCCCCACGCACAGTGGCCACGCCCCACGCGCCTTAGCCCCGCCACCCTCCCGCTCCCCCTCCACACACTCCAAACTCCGCCACTGAGTAAGCGATCCTCCCTCCACACCAACTACCATTGCTGTGGCCTCTGAGGGAGAGAAGAGCAGCCAGGAACAGCTCTATTATGCCTTGGTCCCAGCGGCTAGTGAACAATCTTTCCTCCATACCAACCACCACTGCTGTGGCCTCTGAGGGAGAAAAGAGCAGCCAGAAACAGCTCTATTATACCTTGGACCCAGCAGCTAGTGAGTGCAGTCACGTAGAGACATGGGGGTGGGAAGGGGGTGATTCGCCCTGGGCAGCAATGTTTCTGGGGCGTCCCAGCCTGTAGCCATGCCCCCGTGCGCCTTGGCCATGCCCCCACGCACCGCAGCCATGGCCCCATGCACAGTGGCCACGCCCCACGCGCCTTAGCCCAGCCAGCTTCCCGCTCCCCCTCCACACACTCCAAACTCCGCCACTGAGTGAGCGAGCCTCCCTCCACACCAACTACCACTGCTGTGGCCTCTGAGGGAGAAAGGAGCAGCCAGCATCTGCTGGACACCTCCCCTGCTCCCCTTCATTTTGTGTGACATGTTTTTTTTCTTTCAGATTGTAAGCCCGAGGGCAGAGAATTATCAAATTAAGAACTTGTAAACCAATTTGGGGACCTTTTCGGCTGAAGGCAGGATATAGTGCTCTAAATATGTATATCCTGCTTACAGATGGCCATCACTAGAGCTGATGGCCCCTCTGAGCTAGATAATTTATTGATCTGTTTGTCTCGCCCCCATCCTCTGCAGGACTGGTTGCCTTCGCTGCCTGTCACATCTCCTACACCTTGGCTTTCGGCCTGTCTCCCTTTCGGCCCCTCGTCTTCGTCACCATTGCAGGGCTGATGATTGTGGCTTACATCATCTTGCTGCTGCCTTGCCTAAAAGGCCTCTATGTATGGGCTGCGGTGGTCTACGCAGGCCTGCTTGGCATCATGGTATGGCGCGCTCTCTCTCGCCCAGAATGTCAGCTGAGCACTTCGGTCGGCAGCCTGTTGTTTGCTGTGTCTGATCTGTTTGTCGGCCTCGATAAATTCTGCTCTTCTTTGCCTCACTCCCGCTTACTCATCATGCCCACCTACTACATCGCTCAGGGCTTGATTGCATTTTCTGTGACCTCGCAGAAAGTCCCTCGGAAGGAGAACTGAGAACTTGGAACGAGACCGTTGTATTAACATTTTTATGGTGGGGTGAACTCAGGAACTTCGTCTTTCAGCTACTCCAAATTTACACACTCCAGCCTTCTTTCATCTGATTCCTTCCAGAGAGATGTCTTTATTCTGCAACATTCCAGCAGTCACTCTGGCACACTGCGTCATCCATGCCGGCTTCTGAGATTACTATTCATCCATTCCTCCTGGATACAGTTATGATGAAGTTAACTGGGAGTATCTCAAGATTAAATAGCATTTATGGTTTCAAGGAAAAATTTCCCCAAATATTGTCATTATTCAATCAAAGCTGAAATCTGCTATGTTCCTTATGAGTTTGAGCAGATATTTTCTCATACTGGTTAGAATGAAGTCTGAGCACTTCCCTCTCCCCGCCGCTGCCCAATTTAAAAGATTATTTAAAACATAGGAGGATCTCCAACAAGATGCTCATGGTTGCCACGGTGCCCATCAGACACTCTGCTCCCTTCCCCACGAGTCAGTTGACCAAATGACTGACCAACTATTTCAAGACATCACCTCTGGGCCCAGTTCTTTCTTTAAGGTCCTTTCATGGTCATATCTTTTCCCCTTCCTTTCTAGTTACAATGCAGGTTTGGATTGGTAAGACCAAGGTGGTGGTGGTCCGGAGAAGAGACTGAGCAAATTAAGCTCCACCACACTAGTGTGTCTACAAACTATGAACCCCACGGGAAGCTGAGAAACAGCAGCCCAGGGGGAAATTGGAAATGGGGATACTGGGGTTAGGAAGAGCAGCTGTTCTTTTTCCTTTCTTAGTTTGGCCTTTCATACCCTCTGCTTCCTTTACTTCTCTTTCCATGTTTTTTCTGCTCACTCCCCTTTTAATTGTTCATCTGTTTTCCTGCATCCATTTAGCTTTCCCTCTGTCTTCATGTCCATCTTTCTCCTTTCCCCCTTCTTCTTCTTCCACTTTCTTCACCATTTTGATTTGGGTCTTTGGGCATTTCCACACTACACTGTTATGGTGCTATTATTCCACTTTCAACATCCTATGGAATCCTGGGCTTTGCAGTTTAGGGAGGGGTATTTAGAATTCTCAGCCAGAGAGCTCTTTGGCGTCAGTAAACTACAAACCCCAAAATTCCACATGAGGTTGAAAGTGAAAGGTTGAAAATAATAGCGTTATAGCACTGTAGGGCGGAAAGGCCCTTTTTCTTTTCTTTCCATGCTTATCTCAGAGATGGGAGTCGTCCACCCATTAGGACTGCAGCTCCCACCACTCGTCATTGTTGGCTATGCTGGCTGCAGCTGATGGAGTTCTAGTCCAATGACATCTGGTGTCTTTTCACCCTGCACAGCTAGTGCACTCTGTGACACTTTAACTGCCCTGGGATTTGCAGTTTAGGGTGGGGCATTTAGAATTCTTACCTAGAGCATTCTAGTGCCTCACCAGATTACAAACCCCAAAATTCTGTAGGATACATCAAGTTTATTTAAAGCAGACCTATAGTGCAGTAACAGGGTAGTGGGAAAGGCCTCCTGCATGATTTCCACCACTGCTTTCCTTGCTTCTTCCACCAGACAGTAAAATCAGAAGGAATGAAGAAGTATGTGTGTGTGTGTGTGTGTGTGAGAGAGAGAGAGAGAGAGAGAGAGAGGAGAGAGAGCGAGAGAAGGGAAGAGAGGTGGGGGGGAGAATAAGGACAGATGTGAAAAGAAGACAGGCTCCTACTTCTTTTACTAAGTGAATAGGGAAATCTTGGCAAACTGAACTTGTTCCTTCTGCGTGACAGTACAAAATACTGGATAGACTTTTGTTCTCCTTTTTGGGTGTGTGTATGTCTGGCTACCCTAGAGAGAGAGGTGGATGAAATATGCACAGCAATGTTAATATAGGTTTACTAAATTCAGTAGAAACTACTCCCATGTAAGTGGGTGCAGGATTGCAGGGTGGCAGGTTTGCACTCAGTTTCCTGAGTGAGTGATGTGTGTTGGAATCTCACTTGTTTGCCTATATTTTACGGTGCTCTGTGGGATCAAATACGCAGTGATGTATTTAAGTCTTTTACTCCAAGTCTCAAGTCAAGTCTCAAGTCTCAAGTCTCTACCTTCAAGTTTCAAGTCGAGTCTCAAGTCCTTGCAAGATACTTTCAAGTCCAGTCTCGAGTCAAGTCTCAAATCTGGGAGCCAACTTTGTACCCCAACCTGTATTCCAGAATTTCTGGACAGAGTTGAATAAAGTCAGTTTTAACAATTTAAGTAGAGTCTGCCCTCTACATCTGTGATTTTGCCATCTGTGGCTTTGGAAGTGGGAAGTAGGATCCTTCTTACTTCCCATTTGCACAGCTGGAGGCTTTTTCAGAAGTGGGGAATAAGATCCTTCTTATTCCCTATTACTGAAGCTTCAAGAACTTTAGAAGGAAGGCTCCTTCCTCCTCAAGCCCATTGCCTAACACATTTTCTGTTCCCCTCTGAGATACGCACCCTGCACTCTGGGCACAAGTCTAGCCATCTGCTCTTAGGAAAAGTTTTAGAAAGCTCCTCCTATATGTAAAGGCTGCTGAGCGGACCTCAACCTCATCTCAAGCCCATTGCCTAAGCCATTTGCTCTTCCCTCTGAGAAATGTGTCCACACTTTGGGCTTGAGACAGATTGTCATGTGACCAGTAAGTTGTAAGGTTTCTGGATGAATGCGTTATGTTACTGAACCAAGTGCAGCAAGTCAGTCGCTAAAAATATGCAAATCTCAAGTCGAGTCAGTGTGTAGATTTTGCCGAATGAAGTGTGAATCGAGTCACTGAAGTGACTTAAATCTGACTTGAGTCCGAGTCAATCAACTTGAGTGTACATCACTACAAATATGTGGTTTGGTATTTGGTTGTTTGTGACTAACTCCATTCCTTGTGGCAGCCGTACAGCAGTAGAGCCTCTGACAGTTTCAGTTTCTCAATGTTTCAGAGCTGCCCACAGATCCAAAAAGTTTGGGGAAGAGCCCTCCAAACTCAACACTTAAAAAAAAAATCCTTCTGTGCCCTTACTTTTGACTTTCTCCATTCCCACACTTACACATCCTTTATCTTGCTTTATTTGGAATGTTCCTTTATAGAGAACTTCTAATTTTGGCCTGCATTGGACTGTTCGGTCTTAATCTAACAGCCACAATGGTGAACCCGGAACTTGCAGAATGCCTCAGAGGAAGGCAGTCTCCTTCCCAGGACTTTGAGGGCCTTTCCACACTACACTGTTATAGTGCTATTATTTCAGTTTCAACATCCTGTGGAAACCTGGGGTTTGGAGTTTATGGAAGCGCATTTAGAATTCTCAGCCAGAGAGCTCTTTGGCCTCAGTAAACTATTAGCCCCAGATTTCCACAGGATGTTGAAAGTGGAATAATAGCACCATAACAGTGTAGTGCGAACTCTATTCCTGAGGCAGATTTCTATCTGTGGGCTTGCTATTGACCTTATTCCCAAATCTTAACAAACAGAACATTAGAAATCTGCTAGAAAAATATTTTGGCTTCTGCCTTTTCCAATTGTTCCAAATAAAAGTTTGAGTAGCTGAAGAAGGCAGTAGCTGAAACATTTTGTTAATATATTCAAGTACTGAATGTTAATCACTCCAATAAATGCATATTTTAAGTGAATAACTTCATCTTGCTGGGATCTAGACGAAATTTGTCAGAAGTGCTGTTTATTTGTTATTAAATCTCTCTGTCTCTCTCTCTCTCACACACACACATAAATGCAAACACACACATACACATACACAAATACACACATTTAAATTGATTTTCCAAACTTGTATTATGTATTACCTGTCATGAAAGGTTGGACAAAACCTGTAGTCCAAAGAAAATACTTTGTGATGTAAATTGTCAAGTGCCACCTGTGAAAAGCCATGTGACTCTAGCTGAGTCATGTTGACTCAGGCTGATGGGCAATCAGGGGAGAAAGTTGTATCAGATATGGGGAGAATGCAGTGGTAGGTCAGGATTGCATCAGTTAGGTGCGTGTATAAATGTAGCCAAGTACTAGTCAACATTGCACATGGTGCCTGAACGTGTATGCCGGAGGCTCTGCCAGAAAGAGCAAGCTGAGGAATGCTGAAATGCCTTCTGGACATTCTTGTAAATAAGTATATACTGTAACTCAAGAATAAACTGCCTCCTTGATGGAAGATAACAAGTGGCGTGGGTGAGTTTTTGCTGGCTACAGTGCATTGCTGCTAAGATAATCTCTGCTGGGCATGCTTATACAGCTGTGCAACCAATCTCTGCTATATTTGGGCTTTTTGTACACTTGACTCTGGTACAGCTTTTTGGCCAGAGCTCAGTGGTCGGGAGGGAACTGCTATCGCGGTTTTGCGTAGCTCCCAGCATCCCCAACCCTCCCGGTGACATTACCTGCATCTCATTGGGGAGTCAGGTGGCCTTCCAGATGTCATTGGGTTGCTATTCCCAGCATTCCTCACCACAGGCTTTGCTCGGTAGAGCTTCTGGGATTTGCAGTACAACATACTGCATGACATGATTCCCACCCATAATTTAACGGGATGAAAAAGAAGACTGCAGTACAGTTTTGGTCCTGTTCTCCCAACTCCTTCAGGTAATTTCCTGAGCCCTCATGATATCCTTCCACCTCAGGAGAAAATTCAGAACTTGACGCAGAGTTAAATGAGAGGGAAAAAAGTACCACCATCCCTCTTCTGTGGACCCCATTCATAGAGTAAAACCACATTTCTCTAATGCTGAGAGGGGCTGAAAGGACCTTATTTCTTATATAGAAGCATTTAGCAGGAGATCTTTAGAACAGAGCTTGGCTTACTTTTTTGGAATCCAGTTCTCAGAATTTCCCAGCCAGCATGTTCCAAACAGTAACCTTTCCAAGCTCCTCTTTAGAATAAGATCTTCTGGTTAGAAGTATGATTTGTAGCAATTAGATATTATTCTGAAACAATGGCTTTTACAGTAAAGGCCTCTCTTGAAACTGATGATGGGGCTTAGTTCATATAATCTTTCAAGCATTATGACATTCCCTCCATTTGATCTACTTAACTTCAGTTAAAAAATAAAGTCAGTTTTTTTACTTAAGATACACAAAGCCTAATCAGGTTAGAGTAGCAGTTGGACAAATCATTTTTTTTTAACGGCTGAATGATTTTGCAAGCTGTGTCAATTACAAGAAGAGGAGGAGCTTGAAGCTGGAGGAAAGGAGAATAACAGTCAATGTTAAAAGACCCAGAGGGTCACTTTTGGCCATGCCAATTAGGGAATTCTGGGAGCTGCAATCCCAAAAAGGGAAGTTGTGGGACGTAGACATCCAAACCACTAATAGCTGTGTAAAACTGGCAGTAGGGCCTCCTCCCATCTCTAAATCAATTATGATGGAATAGAAAAAGGAACTTGCTTATAATTCATTGCATTCTTTTCATGATGTAGAAGAACCGGTCCCAACGGGCCTGACTCCATTTTCTTCCAGATTTTATTCCTTAGCCAATGATTGCACACCCACATTAAATATGTAGGTACAGAGGCTCTAGGCACAGTTCTTATGTTAAGTGATCAGTCTGGTTCTAGATGGCACCCTCCTTCCAATTGGCTTTGTTTATGTTCCATCTCTCGATTCAGAGCACTATATCCCCAATGTACATGAAGGCCTTTGGAGAAGTTCCAATTTGGTTGACGTTTCTCCAAAGGACTGAGACAATTCAGTGGATCAGTCGGAGTTTATAAGTTTCATCTTCTCGGCAATCCTAGGAAGAGCCTTCTGTCCAGCCTGAAACTGTGACAGCAGTTGGCTGGTGGAGCCTATTTTGACCATCTCTATTTTCTTCCCATATGTTAACTTAAGGCTCTGAAGGTCCAGAACACCATCTCAGACCACACTGACAGAATGTTAAATCTCCATCAGGTAAAGCTCCATGTCCTCCCCGTCTCTGCAGCATCAACCTGTTTTTGGGCTGAGTGCCTCCACACCATGGTCTCTCTGTGGTTAGAGGACGATGCGGCAACCAGACAGTTATGTTTCTGCAGGAGGTGGCTGCAGGAGGACAGCATCTACCTCCTGGACCTCCAGAAGAACCTAGAGAGGTCCATGCGGATAGCTGTTTCTTCCTGCAACTAGCTTCACTTGGCCACACATTCCTGTCTTCCCTTGGCCACTGGAGGACCATGGGAAGGGGGCTGCAACCTGAACAACAGGCAGGTGCTGGAGGAAAAGGGAAAGACTAATTGCTCCATCTAGTGGAGGTTTATGTTCTGCCCGTGTGATGCAGGATAATGATTTGTCTGTTCAGAGCCTTAAGCAGAAATATGGGGCCGGGGAGGTGGAGATGCATGCTCTCCAACCTTTCACAGATGAAAATCAGGGGACCAAGCAACATCCACAGTGTTATTCCAATGTAGTCCAATGCTCAGACCATTATACCACACTGGGATACATATGCAGTGAATGTTATTAATGAGGAACAACACCCGCACTAGACTCCCTGCTGAGTTAACTGGGTGGAGTCCACTTCTGCACTTTGATCTCAGTTTTCAGCAATTGAAGTAATCTGAAGACAAAGGGGGAAAGTGGGAAGAGACTGAAACTGGGACATTTTAAAAGCAACTGCAAAGTAGGAATAATCAAGACTGTCCCTGCCAAATCAGGACAGTTGGAACATATGCAGATGCTCAAATTAGGCTTTTCTAGATGGTTGCACGTTGGACCTCTCCCTAGGATGGCAGGGAATTAAAAATATGAAGGGACTCATTGCAGGTGAATTCCTGTATCCTCCACAACCCCCCAAATACATTGTTGTTGTGTGCCTTCAAGTCATTTCTGACTTATGGCAACCCTAAGGTGAACCTATCATGGGGGTTTTTCTTGACATGATTTATTTAGAGTGGGTTTGCCTTTGCCTTCTCTGGGAGGCTGAGAGAGTATGACTTGCCCAAGGTCACCTAGTGGGTTTCCATGGCTGAGTGGGGAGTTGTAGTCCAATGCTCAGACCATTACACTACACTGGGATCCATATGCAGCGATAACTTTTAATTAGGCCTGTTTATGTCACCAACAGGATTCCAGCTGGCCCCTCCCTGAACTGCAAACCCCAGGATTCCAGAGGAGGTTGGAAGTGGAATCATCGCGCTATAAGAGTGTCGTGCAGAAATGGCCCTGGTCTTGATTCATTTACACTATTCTATGTACTCTAAGTCCCATCATTCTTAGGCTTCCAGGCTTCTCTGTTACCTGAATCTGCAAGACCTGAGCAGGGTGGTTGAGGATAGGGTGAACCAGAGGTCGCTCATTTATAGGGTCACCACAGGTCAAAGTTGACTTGGTGGCAGCTGACAACAACAACAATGAACAACAGAACAAACTATTTTTAAAAATCACCTTTCAGAACTTCGAATAGCATTTGCCACTCACATATAGGCTTCAGTTCTGAAGTTGAATCAGATTGAAAGAATGCCAGGAATTTGCTCAGCGAGGGCTAAACTTCCCTCATGGAGTCAGAACACTGGAAACTTGACTTTTTTGGCCATGCTAGCTAAGGGATTTGGGTAACTGGAGTCAACAACCACCACCACCCCTACCCCTGCCCAGTTGTAGCGTCAGCTGTCTGCCTAGGGCCCTTCTTTAGAGCAGAATGTCTTTGATTGCACAACTTGCAAGACCTGTAGTTCAGACAAAGTGGCACAGAGCTCATCTGCATGATCTGCTCTCAAGCATTTGCTTGTGCAAAGTGATGTTTACAACAACAAGTCGTTTAAGTTTAAGGCGGAACTTCTTACACGCGTGGCAGGCACAAAAAAGGGTGGTGCCAGCCAGGCCAGTTCTTGAGGTTTTTCTTTTTTTTTCTTTTCTTGAGAAGCAGTTGCTTCAGGAGAAATCACAGTCACAAAGCAGTGACAGGACTGATTGGACATCACTCAGGAAGCCCATCTGATGGAGTCTTTCCATGCACAAAGACAGATGAATGAGTGGTTCATCTCCATCTCTCCACAGCTGCACCTTTAATCCATGTACTGACCCCATTCAAGTGTTCACTGCTTCATCACTGTAAGGCAAATTTAGCTTTTAAAAGGAACATCTCTGAAGGAATTAGGAGTGAGCAGCTTCTCTACAAGTCTGTAACGAACTCTATGGTATGCTATACCTTTTTCTTTCTTTCGCAGTTCAAAGCAGTCTGGTAAGACAACTTGCATAATATGCTTTTAATTCTACCATTATTATTTAGTTTATGTATTATTTAGTTTACACAACTCTTTTCCATTGTGTCAAAAATGTTGGACTTTAAATAGCTTTTCTGTCTTGTAAATTTAGCAAGCTACAATTGCTTAAAATCACTTTTACCAGCTTTTATAAAATTGGCTTTTATCTTCATAGCTACTATCGTAGGGCATTTCTGCACTAGACCTGTCATAGTGTTATTATTCCACTTTCAACATCCTATGGAATCCTGGGGTTTGTAGTTTAGGGAGGGGCATTTAGAATTCTCAGCCAGAGAGCTCTTTGGCCTCAGTAAACTACAAACCCCAGATTTCCACAGGATGTTGAAAGTTCCGCACTACACTCTTATAGTGCGATTATTCCACTTTCAACATGCTATGGAATCCTGGGGTTTGCAGTTTCAGGAACAACAACAATTTTCTTTATGGTGTCTAGCCCTCTCATGTTTCCAGTGTTCTGCCTCTGCTCCTCCAAAGGAAATTGTTTCAGTATACACTGCTTCATTCTGATTTTATCTAGTTTTTAAGATTTTAATTTTTAAAAAAATTCACAGCTTTTCAGCTCTACAACTTCCTAAATCAGTTTACAAAATGTTGGTGGGAGGGAGGACTTTTAAAATATTGCAAAATTTAAAATCTATTGTTGCTGTTCCAGTTTTTTAAAGGTGACTCTTTTTTATTGTTAGGTGGGAGTCTTTAACTCAATATTATTTGAATATTATTTGATTTGATTGTTTGCTGTTATTTATTATTAGCCATGCTGTGACTACTCCATGGTTGAAAATCAGGACCGAAATCAATGGTAGTGGTGGTGGTATTGGCAGCTCAAAAAGATTAATGGGAGTCACCCATAAGAATGATTATGGATCCCAATAATGAGCATTTCTCTGTCATTTTTATAGATCCATCAGCATCAATAAGGTATTTTGATCCCACTTTGTAGCCTCCCTAATATCGGGATGCTTCCCACCTCAAATAAGAATTCTTTTCCCCCTCCAATGAAATTGTTCCTCAGTCCTCCAATTTCTACCATTGCAATGGTTTGAAACTTTACCTGAGTTTTTTTTGGAAATACAGTTTAGCCATCCAAAGACAAGGGTCAGACAAACTTATCAACGGAAGGCAAACAATTAGAGTTATAAGCGTGAGGAATTTCCCAGGTCTCATTTTCTGCAGTGCTAGAAATTTGGGGAATTTTTGGAGGGGGCAGAACTCCACTCCTCCTCCTCCTCCTCGTCCTCCTCCTCCTCCTCCTCCTATCATCATCATCATCATCATCATCATCATCATCATCATCATCATCTTTATTTATACTCCATATTTTTCCCAGGTTGAGACTCGAAGAGGCTTACCATTAAAAAGACACAGGCCATTTCCACACTACACTGTTATAGTGCTATTATTCCACTTTTAACATCCCTTGGAATCCTGGGGTCTGTAGTTTAGGGAGGAGCATTTAGAATTCTCAGCCAGAGAGCTCTTTGGCCTCAGTAAACTAGAAACCCCAGAATTCCGCAGGATGTTGAAACTGGAATAATAGCACTATAACTATGTAGTGTGGAAACGGCCTCAGTTTCTATAATGATTTGTATAACTAAGACCATGTACAGGAAAGATTAAAACCATTCAAAAGCCCATGAAAATACAGACATTATTTGTGCCAAATTAAACCCACTATCGCTTAACCCATTCAAAACAAGAGGTGCATGTCAGTTGGACCTGAGCATGAAGTCTGTTCAATGTCTCTTCCCTTCGACATCCTGGCTCTGCTGGAATCCTGAGCTTCGAAGCATCAGCAGGCTGCTGGGTGTAAGGCCGCCTAACAAACCTGTTTGGCTAGCAGGAGGTGTACATGGCAACCTGCCTGAACAGCAGAGTCTGGGTAGGCAGCACTGTTCAAATCTGTAGGGAAATATTCATGTGGAAAACTCAGCAATGCATGCCAGATACAAAGTCTAAGGCCCCAGGCAGTTGTGAAACCACAGAATGGGTTCTGTCCAGCTCCAGGTTAATCCCTTGTTATTTGACATTTACATTTAAATTATTTAAATTTATATATTCTGCACACTGCTCAGAAACCACGTGGGATAGAGGATGCTATAAATATTTTAATACACAACGAAACAGGGTTTATTAGGTGACTGGCAAACCAGGCAAAATATGTACGGCTCATTGTGGGTGTGTGGGAGGAACCCCTCAGACCTGGGCCATTTCCTCACTAGCCTATTAGTAGTGCTATTATCCACTTTCAACATCCTTTCAACACCCTCAAAGGCCCCTCCCTAAACTGCAACCCCAGGATTCCATAGGATGTTGAAAGTGGAATAATAGCACTATAACAAGCTAGTGCAGAAACGGCCATAGCCTTGTGATTACAAAGAGAAGGCTACAGCACCTCTCTGCCACATTGTCCCTTGACAATGGCAGGTTGGGGATTATGGGAAGTGGTGCCCAGCTCATCTGGAGAATGCCAAGTTAGGGAAGCCTGTTACAGAGCTAGAAACTTTCATCCTCCACATGGATTCTTCCTCCATGTCAAAAACAGATTGCTTGGGATGGCCTAGTACTAGTTATAATAAATGGCCTGCTGTTATTTTGACAGATGCTTTTACCCACAGGTCCACTTATAGCAATGCTACAGTGATGCCAAATGGGGACAAGATTTATTAATAAGAATGCACATGAAATTTGGCTGAAGTCCGAACAGAAGTGGATTCTGTATGGACAATTCAGTGGTTCTGTGACGCAAAGCAGCTTTTCTCTGAAGTCCACAAGACCATACCTGGTGCTACCCAAAGTATCATAAGGGCTTAGTTTTTGAAAAAGCCGTTTGGAGAGAAGAAAAAAAGAAGAAAGGAAAAAAGAAAAAGCATCTTTTCAGTTTTATTTCTATGAAAATGCCACAGGTGAGTTAGAGGGGTGAGTTAGGGCATGGGTTTGAGATGGGTCCACCATCAAATCCTAGGTCGTACTTTAGGAGGGATTCTTCAACTGCTGTTACTTTGGGGAGGGATGTAACTTAGGGCCTTTCTGCACTACATTGTTATAGTGCTATTATTCCACTTTCAGCATCCTGTGGAATTCTGGGGTTTCTAGTTTACTGAGGCCCAAGAGCTCTCTGGCTGAGAATTCTAAATGCCCCTCCCTAACTTGCAAAACCCAGGATTCCATAGGATGTTGAAAGTGGAATAATAGCACTAGAACAGTGTAGTGCAGAAAGGCCTAAGCTAGGGACAAAATTGTGGAAGGAGGAGAGAGAAACTGGGACTTTAAAAAGCATCTGAAAATGGGACAGCAGATGATTAATTGGGGCTGTACCTAATAAACTGGGACAGCTGGAGGATAGTGGGGTAAGCAGAGAACCTCACCTGTTAAGCTGTGATTCCATTTTACCCTTCCCTGGGAGGAAGAAAATTGTATTTATTTAAGAGTGCATATGTTCTGTCCAGCAGAATTTTCATTTATCTTAGGTAGCTAATCAAATCTTCTTTGTCCTTGCCAGGAAAAATAAATTATTAACAGACTTTAATTTGGTTAGGGGAGGTGTGTGTTGTTTTTCGTTCCATTAACTCTGCGTGGCTTGCTTTACTTTAGAGAAACTTAATGCAAGGCAGGGAGTTTATTTAATCCAGCAAAAGCAACAATACATTTGATAAATGAGGAGGGAGGATTTCCCTAGCCATTTTTTTTCCTTCTTGAATTTATTATAGTGTTGTTTATTTCTCAGGACTCCTCCTTCCCCACCCTGCAATTCCTTCCTTCTGTTGGCTGGGCATGGAAGGATGGTACTTGAAATATGCAGCAAAGCGGGGTCTAGAATAAAAGAAAGTAATTATCTTTATAGGAACACCAGACTGAGACAGATGGTTGCAAAGCTACTATCAGCTATGTGCCTGGGTGAGAGAGAATATGGGATGGAGAAAGTGAAGTCAGCTAGGGTCCTTTCACATGATTCCACTTAAAATTGTCATGGTTTGGTTCCGCTTAAACTGCCATGGTTCTGTTGTATAGAATTCTGGGATTTGTAGTTTAGGGAGGGGGATTTAGAATTCTCAGCCAGAGAGATTTACTGCCTCATCAAACTACAAACCCCAGTATTCCATCACCATTAAAGTGCAACAATAGTGCTATAATTGTGTTCTGTGAAATCACCACGGTATCAGTTGCCATAAAGAGGAAACAGGAAACAGTTGGGACAAGATAATGAAGTACCAAGGAAGCCCTGTCTGTCTCCATTGCTACTGTCCCCTCTAGGCACATAGAACTCAGTGCAGGTGTTGTTGCAATGCTTCTTTTCTAATTCCATGTTAATATTTTTAAAAGGCAAGCACAAATACAACAATATTTTCATTCTTTTCAGTTCTCATCCACAAGCCACATCAGTTTGATATGTCTTTTGTTAGGGTTGTATTATATTTTAATTTTCTTTGTTAGCCTCTGTTTCCAGTTTGTGAGGATGCCAAATGCACCCACTGTGCAAGAATATGTTCCACTATTAGTCCTGCAGAAGCTTTTCTATTTCTCAAGAGCTCTGTGTACCTGGAATCAACCTTTCCCACCCCCTGCACAACATTGTACTTGTTAGGGTAGGAAAAGAAGGTTCTGAAGCACAGTTTTGCTCCTTGAAATTTCCCCCAGTAGATGCGAAGAAAGAATATCCTTGCAGATTAAACAGTGAAGTGATGGTATGCATCACTTGTGGCACATATGTTCATAATACCCTGGCACCCCATTGCATCAGGGAATTACAGTTGCTAAGTCACACTCTCTCAGCCTCATAGGAAGGCAAAGGCAAACCCCTTTGGGAGAGATTTGACATCCAGAACATTTGAAGGGCCCCAGGTTTGGTGAGGCTAGTTTAGAGGATTTGGCTTTCTTACCCCCATAAAAGTTTCACGAACTGTTTACAAATGATTGGAAGCAAGCTATACTTACTTGCATCTTCTTAGGGCCAAATCATTTTAGAAATTTTGAAGTATTTCAGACTACTCCCTTTAAACTCCAAAATTAGCCCCAAGGAGAATGACTGTGGAAGGTGCAGATTGGCAAGATCTCTCGCATGCAGAGGAGCATTTTGGTAATTGTTTTTAAAAGTTGCACTTAATTAACATGCACCCAGAATATCATGAACAGATAATGAGATTATTAGACTCTATGGGAAGGGTGAAACATTTATGGGATCTTCTGTTTCAGGGGGCAAGCACTTTGCTGAGGGGTGTCTGTCCATTGGGATATGCCCTAGTAGGTGTTCTACATGATCACAACCTCCACTCATGTCAGGGACCCACTTTTTGGAAGCAACTAACCAAGTACAACTGAATATGAACAGGTGCCATCTTTCCAGGTGACTTGCTCAACCCTCAAGTGTCAAAAAGGGTACAGCGATGGTGGGAGTGGAGCCAACAGAGAGCCTCAGGGGGAAGCAAAATCACCTTCCCAGGACTTTGAATCTATTGTTTCCTATGCAGAGAGGCAGATCTCCTATGGACCTTGGACCAAATCTTTTACGTATCTAACAACATTACCTTCCCCTTTGCTCTGTCTCTCTATCTGCCCGTCTGTCCATCTATTTATCTGATGACAGAGCTTTATTAATACATTAAAAAGCCTTCTGCCTTCTTCTGTTGCCCAAAATAAAAGCATTTTGACCTTTATTCTGAGCAACTGAAGAATGCAGTAGCTGAAACATTTTCCTAATATATTCATAAAGTTCTGTTTGTTTATCTCTCTCTCTCTCACACACACACGCACGCACGCACGCACACACACGTGTGTGTGTGTGTGTGTGTGTGTGTGTGTATCCTGTATCCTTCTGAGATCCAGAACAAGTGTGTGTGCCATTTGTTGCTTTACTTCAGACTGCATAATATCTTGGGCCAGTCATGGGTAACTTTGTTTAATTCCTCTTTCTCTCACTCCTTTTTCATGTCACCTTCTTAGACTGGGAATCTACTAATCAAGCTGCTGCCTTTCTTGATCTCCTGCATCATCTATTTCGCACTCAGGCTCCCTGAACCCAGCATCCTTGCCACCATTGTCAAGTGCCTGCCTACCCTCTCCTTGGCATTCTTTGTGGCCAGCTACAGTGCCAGAGCCTGGACACCCTATGCCCGGAGGCTTTTCCAAGGTCTGCTGCTCTCGGCTGTGGGAGACGCCTGCCTGGTATGGCCTCAGCTGTTCCTTCCAGGTAGGTGGCTTGAGGAACCCTGAAAGTGATTGGAAGAAGCCCTGGAGCAGGTCGCTTGGGACTGGGTCTACCTCCAAGCATGGCCTGGTGAATGTATTAAAATGGTGCCATTCTACTCCTGGAGCACTGGGGAGGGTGTGTCTCAGAGATGGAGACCATGATGCTCTGTTAATGCCCCTAATCTTTTATGTACAATCATTACCAAGGTCTCCTCTCATTCCCTCACTTCACTTCACTCCATAGCATTTCAGATTGCTGAATGATCTAATATTTTGGTCTTCTGATTCACTTGTTGCCTTCCTTGTCAAAGCCATTAGGGGAACTATCCAAGGTACTGAATCTTCTTAGGGGTGGAGTTCAGTAGCTCAGACAAACTGTTTTAAGTTCACACTGAAATCCAGTGCTGATTCACCACCTCATCCACCCCACTGCATTTATTTATATATTTAGCTATATTTAGCAAATGGGACTTGTAACAATTTTTTACAGTCTGTCCTCACTATTAACAGGAATGCTGCTCTTCAGCCTGTTGTGGTCTTCTTCATTCTTGGGTAGGTAAAACTATAAGGGACTCCAGCAGGCCATTCCATTCATTTCCAGTTGCCCTATACCTAGCAACTTGACTGAACTGTGGAGTATTTTTCTGCAATTGGGAAATGAACCCAAATGAACTTTCCATTTGTGTAGAATGGGTACATGTCTGTAATCTGTAGGCACAGTTTAGGACAATGATCTCTAACTGTTAAGAAATATTAGAGCAAATATAATAGTCTTACATTAATACACACATACAGTTTGTTGTTGTTAGCTGCCATCAAGTCAACTTTGACTTATGGCGACCTCCAGGTCACCATATCTGCAATCACCCTGTTCAGATCTTGCAAGCTCAGGGACATGGCTTCTTTGATTGAGTCTATCCATCTGTAATACAGTATTCCACTTTTCCTACTGTCTTCTACCTTATCAAGCATAGTTGTCTTTTCTAATGAGTCATGTCTTCTCATGATATGTCCAGCTGAGTCATCTTGGCTTCTAGAGAGAGTTCAGGCTTGATTTGTTCTTGGACTCATTTAATTTGTCTTTTTTGCAGTCTACGGTACCCACAGAACTCTCTTCCAGCACCACCTTTTAAATGAGTTGATTCTATTCCAAACATCTTCCTTCACTGTCCAGATTTTACAACTAGAAAAAGAAATAGGAAATATAATGGCATAGACCATCCTGACTTTGGTATTCAATGACATGTTGAACACTTATGTGTGTGTGTGTATATGGTTGTGAAAGCTGGATAGTGAGGAAAGCTGACCAGAAGATTTTAATTCATTCAAAATGTGGTGCTAATGAAAGCTTTATGGATACCATGGACTGCTAAAAAGTCAAATAAGTGGATCTGAGAGCAAATCAACCCTGAACTTTCCCTAGAAGCCAAAATGACCAAAGTGACACTATTGTACTTTGGGCATAAGGCAACTCAACTCATTAGAAAAATCAATAATGCTTGATAAGTGGGAAGCAATAGGCAAAGAGGAAGGGCGCACTACAGGTGGATAGACTCAGTCACGAAAGCCACGGCACTGGATTTGTAAGGCCTAAACAGAGTTGTTGATAACAAGCACTCTTGGGGGTCTCACCTTTGTAGGGTCACCATAAACCAAACTCAGCTTGAAGGCAACTGGCAGCAACAACAACAGTGTACGTGTGTATGTGAGAGAGATTCCAAGTCCATCCACATGGTATAGGCTTTTTTTTTTTAAAAAAATGATAATTTATTGTCTGCAAAAGTGATAAAAAGCAAGGCATATGGACTGAGATTATTAATGTTTTAATTGTACTTTGACAACATAGTTGTGGATGTTCAACTTGGAAAAACAGGCAAGCCAGGGAGACATGACAGAGTTGCATAAAATGATGCATGATGTGGAGAAAGTAGGTAGGGAAAATCTTTTTGCTTTTCCTCTCATAATATTATAACCACCTAGAGGCATTCATTGGAGATGAATGTAAGGTAGGAGGTCCTAGACCAATAAAAGGAAGGATTTCTTCACATAGCACAGAGCTTTCCAAACTTTTCATGTTGGTGACGCACTTTTTAGACATGCATCATTTCACGACATGGTAATTCAGTAAGTAATTCAGTAAGTGGAGGCAGCCCCTCCACCTGGTCATGGCCCACCACCATTCTCGCCAGGGTTTTCCTTGGCTCAGGGCGGCCGTAGCAGGAGAGGCAGGCTCTCCACCCGAGCCTGACCCTCCGCTGCTGCCACTGCCCTTGCTGGGGGTCTTCCTCAACCTGGGGCGGCCGCATCCTGGCCCACCGTGGTGGCGGGAGAGGCAGCCCCTCCACCTGTTACTTTAGTGCGACACACCTACGCTCTGCAGCTGACACACTAATGTGTCATCACACACAGTTTGAAAAGCGCTGATATAGCACATAGTTGAAATGCCACAAGATACAAGGATGACTGCCAACTTGGCTAGCTTTACAAGAGGACTGGATGAATTCATGGAGGTTAGGATCACCACTAGTAGTAGTCAGGATGGCTACATGTCCCCTCTCTGTATCTCAACTGCTGTGCAGCACAAGATGGAGGGTGGACTTGTACTCATGTTCTGCTGGTGGGCTTCACATGGGCAACTGGGCAAACACAAAGTGAGACTAGATAGGCCCTGGGCCTGATCTGGCATTGCTCTAGTTAAATTCTTCTCTTCATAACAAGGCAAAAAGCAACCAGATGTAGCAAACTACTGTCAAAAATAATAGGGACAAGGACACCAGCAGGAATTATAAAACAATAACATGAATTTAAGCTGTGTACCATAACAGAGCTTAAACTAGAAATATGTGATCCAGCATTAGAAGCTTAACTCAGCTGTTGTAATGTTTTGCTAAAGGCAGGCTGTATTGGCTCTGATATAATGTGGCTTTCACCACACGAGGGACCCAACAACACACACACACACACACATATATTGCTGGAGTCAGAATTCCTTGAAAGATCAGAACGAAGTGTCAAAAGAACTTCATCGCTGGAATGTAATTCCCTTTTGGGAGAACAGGGGATATTTCCCCTGATTGATGCTGATTGATGGCATCATATGGGACTGAGGTGTTAAAATCTAACTCATGCCCCAAATAAATGGCCAGATCAGCCATTTAGTTAAATAAATTCTGATGTAAAATGGACCTGAAGAACAGGCTGTTCATAGAACTAAATTTTTAAGATGGTGGTGGTGCAATTTTTAAAAAACAACAACTATATATTTGCTTATTCTGCACCACTCTTACCAAGTCAGAATCATCCAGCCCATACTATTTCTGATTTCTGTGTAAGGGTGTGAAAATTGGACAGGGAAGAAATCTGACATGAAGAAAATCCACTCCTTCGAAATGTGGTGCTGGAGAGGAGTTCTACAAATATCATGAACTGCTAAAAAGATAGATGAATGAGTCTTGGAGAAATTCATACCTGAACTAGAAGCAAAAATGACTAAACTGAGACTGTCATACTTTGGATATATCATGAGATGGCATGACTCACTGGAGGAGAAGTTAAGGCTTAGTAAAATGGGAGGCAATAGAAAAGAGAGAAACCAAATTACAGTGGGCAGACTCAAACAAAGAAGCCACAGCCCTGAGTCTGTGAGACCTAAGCAGACGTGTGGATGACTGGGGCTCCTGGAAGTCTCTCTTTCAGAAGATTGCCACAAATCAATGTCGGTTTGACAGCAAATAGCAACAAGAATGTACTGATAGCTTTAGGTACACATGAGTCAGATCACTGAGTCATCTAGTTCATCACAATGGGGTGTGTGCTGGCTGGCAGCCTTTTTCCGAAGTTTAGGCAGAGATCAGGCAATTTCAGCTGTAGTGGAAACTGACCCATGCAAAGCATGTGCTTTACCAGTAAACTGCAGCCCTCGTCCGTAGCTATTTAAAGACATGTCAAATTATTGGAACCACCAAAAGTTCCGCAGAGGTTCCCTCTCCCATCCCAGCTTCTGCATGCCATGAGTCATTCATTGCATCTATCACAACCTCCCCCCAAATTGTACCTTCAAGATGTGTTGGCAGTAGTGTGGTTTGGTGGCTGCTGTGTCACAGTGGTAGCAAATCTGCTTTGCATCTTAGGCCATTTCTGCAGTGGAATAATAACACTATAACAGTCTAGTGCGAAAATGGCCTTAGTTTGAATTTGACATGAGCTATCCAAGGTGCTAAAACTTATCTCTAGAATTGGTTGAACAATTCTTAAAAATTCAGAGTGAGACTCAAGGCAGATTCATTGCCCCACAATATGGGAGCTATCACTGTATTGGGCTACAGGTCCCATCATCCTCAGCCAGCCTCCAAGACATCTGGAGGACATTGGCTTGGAGAGCTTCTCTGTCTTGTTACTCACACACTTCATGCAAAGGGATCTTGTAGCACCTTTGAGACTAAGTGAGAGAAAGAAGTTGGTAGCATAAGCTTTCACAGACTTAAGTCTACTACTTCAGATATGCCTGGTGAAATATACTTACATCTATGAAAGCTTATGCAACCTGCTTCTTTCTTTCAGGCCATTTCTGCACTAGACTGTTACAGTGCTATTATTCCACATTCAACATCCTATGGAATCCTGGGGTTTGCAGTTTAGGGAGGGGCCTCAAACGCCGTGGAATAATAGCACAGTAACAGTCTAGTGCGGAAATGGCCTCAGTTAGTTTCAAAGGTGCTACAAGATCCCTCTGCATGCTGATCCACACTAACATGGCTACATCTTCGAATTCATCCTTTACTTTATTGCTTGCTTTCAGTTCTCTTGCTCCCTCCCTCTCTGACACACCCACTCACGGCAGTAAGTCTCACAAACTGACTACATACATTCTAATGGTTTGTTGTGGTTGTGTGCCTTCAAGTCCTTTCCAATTTGTGGTGACCCTAAGGTGACCCTATCACAGGATTTTCTTGACAAGATTTGTTCAGAGAGGGTTTGTCATGGCCACCCTCAGGGGCTGAGAGAATGTGACTTGCCCAGTGTCACCCATAGGGTTTTCATGGCTGAGCAGGGATTTGGACCAGTACACCATGCTGACTCTTCTCTGATGGAGGAAATCAAACATCTGTGGGGCAGCACTCAGCAGCAAAGGATATATGACTGAAAATGTATCCCTCAAGAGGCAGGTTGGTTATCATTTGCTTTTCTTGCAGGCTTCTTCAAGATGGCGCCTTCCATTTGTGTTGAATTACAGCTCCCATCATTCTCAGGAGTCGACCATGATGGGGATACTGGGAATCCACGACATCTGAAGGTGGCACCCAGGACCCTCCACACTACACTATTATAGCATTATGACTCCACTTTAACTCCCATGGCTACATCCTATGGAATCTTGGGGTTTATAGTTTGGGGAGGCACTGGAGCTCTCTAACTAAGAATTCTGAATGTCCCTCCCATAACTGCAAATCCCAGGATTCCTTAGCACATTGCCACAGTAATTCAAGTGGAATATAGAGCTAAAGTTGTGTTGTGTGAAAGGGCCCAAGGACAGGGAAGAATTCTTTTCAGAACATGCACCCAGTAACAAAGCAGTTCCATTTATCTGAAATACAATCTGCTATACCTAACCTGTATACAAAGGGATCTTGTAGAGTCTTTGACACTAACTGAGAGAAAGAAGCTTGTAGCACAAGTTTTTGGAGACTCAGGTCATTTCCACACTAGACTGTTATAGTGCTATTATTCCACTTTCAACATCCTATGGAATCCTGGGGTTTGCAGCTTAGGGAGGGGCCAGCTGGCCCCTCCTAAAACTGCAAACTCCAGGATTCCATAGGATGTTGAAAATCGAATAATAGCGCTATAACAGTCTAGTGCGGAACTGGCTTCAGTCTCCTACCTCAAATATTTATGCTACATAGACCTTTCTTTCAATTGGTTTCAGAGGTGCTACAAGATCCCTTTGTATGGAAGACACTAAGCTGTATTACTCTTTTTTCCCCTCTCTTTTTAAGGGCTGATTGGAGCAATTAACACAGCATGGACTGGGGAAGGAATGATTTGGGCTCCTCTGCAGGGCTTATTGAATCTGCTTCTGGGGTAGGAGGAACATATTCTGCTTGTAGGAAATCTGTTGGCCCTCAGGGATGAAGACTTGAACCATTGTAGGACTGAAGGCCTCTCTGAGCCAGGTTCTTTACTGATCTATTTCCTTTTCTTCCCGTCTGCAGGACTGGCTGCCTTTGCCGCATGTCACATCTTCTACCTCTCAGCATTTGGCCTGATTCCGTTTCGGCCCCTCATCTTTGTCATCGCTGGGGGGTCTGTGTTTCTGCCTTACATCTACCTGGTGCTGCCCTGCCTGGAGGGCATTTCTCGGTGGGTTGAAACAGCCTCCAAAGTCCCACTCAGCATGATGGCCTGGCGGGCGCTGTCTCACCCTAGACGCCAGCTGAGCACGTCCATCGGCAGCCTGCTCTTCTTTGCCTCCGATCTCTTTTTTGGCATTGAAACGTTCTGTTCCTTCCTGCCTCATTCTCACTTCCTCATCATGTCCACCTACTACACCGCCCAGGCCTTGTTCGCACTGTCAGTGGCCTCCCAGAAAGTCTCCAAAAAGGACAGCTGAACTCTGAAACTGACTGAGAAGGCTTTGAGAATACGGCCATCTGCTTTCCTTCAAAGTTCAGCTCATCCATCAACTCCCTCAAAGAACCTACATCCTCTGGCCCTCTTTCAGATTCCTTTCAGAGACCTGACTTCTCTATTCTGGAACATTTCAAGAGACATGCAATGCTATCCCCTTTGAGCCTCGTGGTCTTTGCTCTACAGTAACTCATTGGGTGACCTTGGGATAGTCACTCTTTCTCAACCTGATCTACCTTACTGGGTTGTTGTTAAGAAGAGCCATGTATCCCACCTTGACCTCAATGGAAGAAAAGCAAGATATAGACATAATAAATAAACAAATGAATATGATTGAGGAGTGATATGCTTAAATCATTGTCCAGCCAAAACTCTGCTTACCTACTGTATCATATGCAGAGCTGGAAAAGTTGTTTTTAAACAGTAATTACTGCTATTTTTAGTGCCCCCCATAGAATATTGCTGTAGTAGTTAGAATATTATTCAAGGAAGCATTTTACTTTCTCACTATTCAGAAGTATATACAATGGTTGTATTTAAATTACATTGTATATTTCCATCACACCAACAAATTGAGAAATACAGCTGAGATGGGAACCTCTGGCCTTCTGTTTAGTTTGGACTTTCAACTTCCAGATGCCCTAACCTGGATGGCCAATGGTACGGAGTTATTATGAGACTAGTATTCCAAAATACCCATGTTGCTGCTGCTGCTGCTGCTGCTGCTGCTGCTGCTGCTGCTGCTGCTGCTGCTGTTGTGTGCTTTCCAGCCATTTCTGACTTATGGCAACCCTAAGGTGCACCTATCACACAGTTTTCTGGGGCTGAGGGCATGTGACATGCCCAAGGTTTCCATGGCCGAGCTGGGAATCAAACCCTGATCTCCAGGGTTGCAGTCCAATGCTCAAACCACTACACCATGCTGAGTTTCAAAACACACACCTTCCAGCTATCCTGATTTGGTAGGGAGACTTCTGATTAATTATCTGTCATCATCACTTTTTCACCTCCTTTTAAAAGTTCAATTTTCTCTTTTCTCCTCCCATTTCCACTCTATGTCCTCTATTTACTTCAGTTGGTTAAAACTGTATTCAAAGCAAAGAAGTAGATTGCATTCAAATTATCTCCGGGGAGGAGGAGAGAGAAGAGGAGTGGGTGGACTCTTGCCTTTACCTGTAGACTCAGTCAACAGTAAACTTCTGCAGCCTCCCCTAGCTTATGTGTTCTTCCTCATTAATGATGTTCTTTGGTCATACTTGTCCCAGTCGTCATTTGTGAAATGTTGGATCTGAACTGAGATCTCACCACTGGAGAGATCAACCAGGTTATAGCTACAGAAAGGCCAAAATGAGGACACTACCCCCCCCATAAGAATTCTGCCCATCAACACAGTTTTACTTCAGTCTCCAATTATGTAGCACTGCAGAGTGACAGACCAAGAAAATCATTCACACCTAGAACTCCTGTGTTTGCTGTGTCCTCTTTCTTTTACCTACTCCTTTTCTTTGGACACATAAAGTATATTTCTCAACTGAAGTTTTAAGTTACTGCAGTGCTAGAAAGTTGGTGGGTGAAGGAAAATTTTGTGCGGGAGTTAGAATTCTTCTTTCGGGAGGGCAACACCCTCATTTTGCCAGGCCCTGACTTCTCCCCCACCCCATCCTGTGGTGCCAATATGACCTGCCCCTATGCCTGGCATTTGCATGGGGACAAAAGCCTCCACTGTATTTTAAGCAAAACTATACAGTCTGCAACTGAAGGGTGTGTGCGGTAGCATCTCTTTAAAAAGCCTTGTCTTAAAGCTGACTTCCCCTTCCCCAAAAAGCAGAATTAGTTGTTTATCCAGTGGGTCAGCCGGCGGAGTAATCCATTTCCTCCTGGGCTGTGGTGGGTGTGGGGGAAGGAGTGGCAAAGTCAGCTGCCCAACCTAAATACAGAAGCAGGTGCTACACAACACAACAGTCAGCAAGGAAAAACAGTGGCGGAGAGGGAAGGTGGATGTTGTGGTCGGGATGTAACTTGTCCCTTGCAGGGAGAACTGGGGACTCTTTACCCAGGTCTGTTGGCTGATGGCATCCTGTATACCACACCTAGGACAGGTCTGGTTGTCCTTCCTGCTGGTAAGTGGATGAACTCACATTTCAAAAGTTACAATGAGAAACTGGGGGCAAAGTTGGTCTGTTGGTCAGCATAACGAAAAAATGTTTTCTGGTTATTTTTTCCACTTGTTTTTTAAATAGTGCATTTTAAAGGGGTATTTTTAACAGATGTGAGGTGGGTGTTCAGGTTTTCTGCCTCTGATGGAATGGGCTTACACCAAAGAAAACTTGTTAATCCTTCAAGGAGTCACAAGACCCTTGTTTGTCCATCTTATGACCTTCTTTTATCAAGCCTATTTCTTTTTTAGACGAAGAGGTAACCCCAAGAGGTAAAAAGTAACAGGAATTACTTGTTTAACGTTATCATGAGTAACTAGTCAGTTCCAAAGGAGTAATGGCAACGAACTACTTTATCAAAGTAACTTCCAGTGTTATGATCCCAGTTGTCCCTGCTCTAAAGTAAGCTGCATCCAGTTTTAAAGCTCCATCCTTGCATATATTTGCTGTGTCCCAGGCCATTTCCGCACTAGACTGTTATAGTGCTATTATTCCACTTTCAACACCCTATGGAATCCTGGGGCCTCAAAGGCCCCTCCCTAAACTGCAAACCCCAGGATTCCATAGGATGTTGAAAGTGGAATAATAGTACTATAACAGTCTAGTGCGGAAATGGTCCCAGAAATAGGTTCTCCTGGTTGGATATACAGCCATGAGCTTGTACCAAGCGTCTGCATCACGGGGCTCTTCCCAAGGCTCCCCTGGCAGCAGGTGGCCCTCTGTCAGTCCTCCTGGAAGCCTTCAGGCCTGGCTGCTGTTTTTTGTCATTGCTTGTTTCCATGACCTCCCTGAATATGGAGGAGCAGCAGAAGCAAAAAGATGGAGAATCGGTCTTAGCTCCTTTTGTCTTCCCACATTTCATAGCTTTCTGAGAAAGCAACAGTGGGGAGAAGGAGGACTCCCTCAGGGCATCCTGTTCACAAACTTTCCCAAAGATGGAGTTAGCCTTCTTGTGCAGAACACACTGTATTTTGTCCCTGTGTACATTCTTTGGGGCTGGCCCTGCCATTAGACCATTGACGGGATAAGCGCATCCTATAAATTGCATGTAATCCACTTCCTCCAGGATCATTTTCACAGCTTCCCCAAAAAAGTTTTGAAAAAATTCAAATTGAGGTCTCAGAGCGAATGGCACCACATTTTTTGTCAAATCTTCAAATTTGGGGTGCCACATCCTCAGGTCTGTTTTAGGTCCAGGAGAGGATTTTTTAAAAAACAACATAAGGCATACACCCCAATTGTCCCAATTTGTCAGGGACAGTCTAGCTTAATCCTCTGCTATCCTGCTTTTTCAGCTGCTTTTAAAATGTACTGGGCCCTTGCCACACTTTACTGTTTTCCAGTGCCATCCTGGAGTTATCCCAGCAGTGCCATTCCTGGGATGGTAGCATGTCCCAAATGTTCCCCTCCACGCCCAGCTGGCTGCTGGTGGATGGCAGCACTTGGGACAGGCTCCTTTCTCCTGCAGTGGAGCCAGCCTCTTTTGGCACTGCACTGAGGAAGGAAGTGCCTTAATAGCGCTTCCATCCTTTCTCCATGGCCCCAGCCGAAGCGATCCTTGTGCGAATGGGGCCGATTATTGGATTTTTTCCAGCAATAGTATGATACGCTATCACGATGGCTGCGGATGTGACAGGAGTGGGACTGTGATGATGTAGTGCAATAGCACGTGTTGTGGACCGGCTTTAATGTGTCCCCATGTGGGGAGGGGTCCGCAGTACAGAAAAGGTCTTAGTCTCTCTCTCCTCCTCTCACTTTTCCTGTTTTCTTTCAACCGACTTTAATGGCTGCAAACTGAATTCAAACTGTGGAGGTAGTTTGCATTCAACTAATTCAGCAGGGAAGAGAGGAGGACAGTTGGAATCTTGCCCTTCCTGGCCGGCTCAGACAAAAACAAACTGCCTCTCCAAGCTTGTCTGTTCTTCCTCGTTAATAACTTTTGCCACTGTGACCACACTGTGATGTTGTTTGGCTCCATGTGTCCTGGTTTGCATCTGTGAAAGGTTGGAAGGTTCAACATTCTCCAGGCCACATATGGCTTTCGGAATAATTTGCACGCCCCTCAACAAAAGTTGGGGAAAAATCAATAAATGGTTTTGGAGGAATTCTGCCACATTTTGTGGCAAATCCTCAAATTTTTGGTGCCACATCCTCAGGCCTATTTTAGGCCCAAGAGTGCCCCCCCGCCTTTTCCCCGAACAGGAATTGACGTGGAAGTCGACTAGACAGTCAATTAGAGTAAACTAGAAAAGGTGTGCTTCAGCTGCTTTTTGATTTTACCCTGTCATTTCCCTAAGAAATAGAAATCCACAGCACCTTCCCAATACAACCAAAGAATCAATTTCCAGCTCCCTGTCTTTGTCTCGACTTGTTAGTGTCTGTTCTACAGCTGAGAATGAGGCTCCAGAACCGAAGCCCTTGCAATGAATTGGCAGAGAAGAAAAACGAAGAAGACAGCCTCCTGGGATGAGTAAATAGTTTAGAGCAGAATGGAGGAGAGGCTTTATTTTATCGACCGCCAGCTATACTGCGTAGGAACAATGACAAATGACAGGAAGCTAAAGCCAGTTGGCATCAGGAAGCGTTGTTTCTAACACAAAGGGAAATCAGAATGATCTTATTAGACTCAAATCTTTCACAGGAAAAACAATTAAAAGCAAGATAATTATCTGGTGTGATTCAAGTCAAAATGATGGCCAATTATATTTCACACAGGTTTCATTCAAAGGAAAGAAAGGAAGAAAGAAAGGAAGAAAGATAATCCTACTTAGGAATGATTATTGACATGATAGTCAATAGAGATATTATGAGAGATTTCTTTTTTAGTTGTAAAATAAAAGCAGCTCTTCTCATTAATTTGAGCCAGATTAAGCATATTTCTGGGGAAATGTTGGAGTTTTCATTGTCTGCCTGTGCTTCCTTCTCTGGGGTGAGAACGTATGGAGTTGGGGGTTTCTCATAGAGCCAGCGAGGGATATGTGGGTGAGAAAGACCAAATGTCTCTGCAGAGTTTGTACTATAAACTTTCCCTCTTGTCTTCTGGGATTTAATTGTGTTTATCACAAACAGCATCTATTCACTGAGCCAGCAGATGCTCAAATGCACCTGCACAGCAGGTTACAGGTGTCTGTGTGTCTGTGTATATATAGTTGTGAGGAATTTGTTGTGTGATAGCAACTGAGGAAGGGTGCTCAAGAGGAGCTGCTGAGGAGTGCATTGGAAATTTTTATTCCAGCTTATTGGTGAGGACTAGAAGCTTGTTTCTTCTTTTGAGTAGGTTAACTATTTGTGGGGCCATTTCTGCACTACACTGTTGTACTGCTATTATTCCACTTTCAACATCCTATGGAATCTTGGGGTTTGTAATCTGGAGCACTTCAGATGAGAATTCTAAATTGTTGTTGTTGTGTGCCTTCAAGGGATTTCCAACTTACAGTGACCCTAAGGCAAAACTATCATGGGGTTTTCTGAGGCTGAGATTGTGTGCAATGCCCAGGATCACCTGGTGGGTTTCCATAGCCAAATGAGGAATTGAACTCTGATCTCAAGAGTTATAGTCCAGCTCTCAAATCTCTACACCATGCAGGCCCTCCAAAAATTCTAAATGTCCCTCCCTAAACTGTAGATCCCAAGATTTCATAGGAAGGAAGCAGGGCAGTTCAAATGGAATAATAGGACTATAATTCTGTAGTGTGAATGGACACCTGGTCCTGTTAGAGATTTTTCCGTCCCATGGTGGCAAACTCTTTCTCTTTTTTCTTTCCCCTGACAGGCAAAGACCTTTTGGTTCATGCAACCTCGTTTTAATTTTTTTAAAAAAACATGATTGTTTATTTAATAATTTATTTTAAACTTTTGTATTATATGTGGTTTTAACTGCATTTTGTTTTAGCTTCTGTTGTGAGCTGCCTTGGGTCCCGTATTGTAAGAGAGGCAGGATATTAGAGAGAGAGAGAGAGAGGTGATAGATAACAGATAGATAGATAGATAAGAAATAAACTCCCAGGTTACAGACAGCAGGCACACAACCATAACTGCAAAATATATTATCCCTTTGGAGACATGAAATGACCCCCCCCCCCAATGGTTTTGGTTTTGAGTCTTGAACACCATCCAAGCTGCTTCATGTTCTCAGAAAGCAGAAAAAGACAGGGAAATATAGTAGTCAATATTTAGCAGCACTGGAGGAGAACAGCAAAAAATGCAGCAGAAGCCAGCCAAAATCCAAGCCATTCGTATTAAAGGATACAGTTTTGCATGTTAGGAGGTTTTCAACCCAATTTGCATGAACAGCAACTCACACAAGCAGGCTGCTTATCTGAGCAAGACAGAAGGATATTCAGGAAAAAAGAAAATTACAATGGCAACTTCTTACCTTTCAACATTTCACAAATGAAAATCGGAACACACGCGACTAAGCAACATCAGCGTGTGGTCAACATGGCAAAAGTTACTAATAAGGAAGAACACACAAGCTAATAGAGACTGCAGAAGTTTGCTTTTGTTTGAGGCCATTTTCGCACTGGACTGTTGTAGCGCTATTATTCCGCTTTCAACATCCTCTGGAATCCTGGGGTTTGCAGTTTTGGGAGGGGCCCATGTGGGTCCCTCCCAAAACTGCAAACCCCAGGATTCCAGAGGATGTTGAAAGCGGAATAATAGCGCTACAACAGGCCAGTGCGAAAATGGCCCGAGTCTACAGCGAAAGGCAAGCTTCATATCTCCCTATACAAGCCCACCCATGATTTAAGATCTGCAAGGAAGGCTTTCTCTCAGGCCATTTCCATCCGACAACGCTCTTCTGCATCATCCCATGACAATCCAGGCAGCACCTCTGCTGGGATGGAAGCTTGTCCCTAATGCTCCCCTCTGCACCCGGCTGGCTCCCTGCGGAAGGGAGGGCAAAGGACATACTCCTTCCTTCTGCACTGCAGCTAGCCGTCTTCCCATGCTGCAGTGGGGAAGGGAACATGTGATTGTGCTTCTGGCCCTTCTGCATGGCCAGTGGCGATAGAAGGCTTGTGCAATTGAGGAGCATTGATGGAGTTTTGCCCCCAATGGTGTACCCCACGATCACGCTTGCTGGCGACACAAGAAGGGTGGGACTGCAACAGTGTCATGTAGAAGTGTCGTTGCAGTCCTGCCTTTCTCCCGTCCCCATGCCGGGAAGGCCCAAACTGTGGAAATGGCCTCAGTCCCACAACCATCCCAGGCATGTCTGGTGAGGCAGTGAGAGAGAGAGCCTTCTCAGAGTTCAGTTGGTCCCCTCCCTGCTGTCTTCCGCTGGCAGATAAAGACCTGTTCATTTAAGGAAGCTTTGGGTTTTTAGTGTGTTGTGGCAAATGAATGGGGTTTGTAAGTAGCATTTTTATTTTATCTCCTTCAGAAAACCGCAAAATTGGAAGCCACAGTCTTTCACATACTGTCTTTTCTTTGCCAGGTGCTCCTGTTGCTCCTTCTGCCCAGACAACATGGTGGTGAGTTGCTGCTAACTGAAAAGGTTGCCCCAGAAGTGAGGAGGGGCTGTCTGATAGCTCAAATCTTCATTGCTTTTCATTCTGTGTTTGTTTATTCTCAACCAGGGCTCCAGTAATTTTAGCAAGGACTAAAAACCATTTAGCCAACAATTTCAACAGGTGCAGTTCTCCCAATGCAGATATATAGAAATGAGGAGAGATTCACATGTTGAACTTCTGCCTGCAAAGCTGCTTAAAGGCTTTGGGCAACCATTTTACCACATATCTGGAGGGTGATCAAATCTTTCCTGTGAAGCCATCAGATCCCATCTGATATTGGAAGCTGAAAGATATCAGCCTTGGTTAGTACCTGGATAGGAGACTGCTAAGGAGTACCAAGTGCTTTAAGCTAAGATAATGCCCAACTACCTCTGATTATACCTTGCCTAAGAAAATCCTATGAAATTCATGTGGTCACCATAAGTTAACAAGCAATTTGAAGGCATACATATACATCTTCCTCATCACAAGGCAGGCTCGTACAAAGGTTCATGGATACACCTCTCCCCCGTCCCTTGCTTAAAAAGCTCAATTGGAGATAATTTGTTATCTGTGTGGACCTCTGGTGGGTAGCGCAAAACACACATTACATGCAAATATGTTCAGACTTTACCTTCCTGCAGACTTCAAAAGTCTCACTTTGGGACCAGAGAGATGCTGAGGGCAGTTCTTAACCCTTTC
The DNA here is from genome assembly GCA_030412105.1 of Cyclura pinguis. Lineage (NCBI taxonomy): Eukaryota > Metazoa > Chordata > Lepidosauria > Squamata > Iguanidae > Cyclura > Cyclura pinguis. The sequence goes on from CM059604.1 coordinate 16,436,845, forward strand.
ACCACCCACTGTCAAAAATTCTGTCCCCTCCCATCTTGGCCTGTTTCCCTCCAAAGAAAGGGGAAAACCTCCAAAGAAGGATTCTCCACCACACTCTGAGGCAGCGTATTCCACTGTTGAACTGCTCTTACCATCAGGAAGCTCTTCCTAATACTTAAATGGAATCTCTTTTCCTGAAGTCTGAAGATATTGCTCCATGTCCTAGTTTCTGGAGCAGCAGAAAATAGACTTGCCCCATCTTCCATGTGAGAACCCTTCAAATATTTTAACATAGCTATCATGTTGCGTCTTAACCATCTCTTCCCCAGGCTTAACATACCCAGCTCTCTAAGCCTCTCCTCATAGGGCATAGTTTCTCGAGGGATGTCTCTGTGTGTATGTGTATATCAGAATTTGGGGGGAAAGGCCACCTTTCTCTTGGACAATTACTCCCATTATCCATGGTGGCTGAGTATTCTGGGCGTAGAGGTCCAGAAAAAAAGAAAAGAAAAGAAAAGCTTTTCCACGCTCAGATACGGGGTATTACAAATAGGAATGCAAAATTATTTTACGTATTTCCAGTTACACATTCATGTTATGTACAGTTCACAAAGAAATTCCACATTGTGCCTAAATCCAGGCATGTTTACTGTGATAACACTTTCCTCTGCCTGTTTATGTTCAATTCTCTTCCTTTCCCTCTCCTCACAGGCACAAAGAAACCAAACAACGCAACCACAATGCCCCCTACGACAACTTCTGGTGAGTGAATATCAGTCCAGTTGCGTTCCTGATGTTTACTTATTTTTTCTCTTATCCCATTCCAAACCCAAACTGGTGTGACCGAGGGCAGAAAGAGATGCATAAAATTTGGAGACGCACAGGTTCATGTCTTTCCAATTTTTATGGACAGAAATGGGGTTGTCCTTGGCTCAGGACCGTGGAAAGCGGGGGTAGGTTTAAAAGGAACATATGAAGGAACGTAAGTCAAGCTGTCTCCCTGGTTAGTCCATCTCACTGGTAAGGTTCCTCAGCAGCTGTGTGTTGTTTTTGTGTGCCTTCAAGTTATTTCTGACTTACAGAGACCCTAAGATGAACATATCCTGAGGATTTTCTGGGGTTGAGAGTGCATGATGTGCCCAAGGTCAAGCAGTGGGTTTCTGTGGCTGAGTGAGGAATCCAACTCTGGTCTCCAGGGTCAGCACTCAAACCATTACATGCTAGCTTCAAAAAAATACCCCCTTCCTCCCAATTTCAGTGCTGATGAGTCTGGGCTAGAATCTGCTGTTTGTATAGGGAATCCTCATCTAAGACAAAGATGGAGCTAGTTGCTGTTCTGCATGTTGAACGCTGTGACTTCTGCACTTATTCTAAAAACACCAATTCTGAAAATCCCAACCACTACACCACACCGTACCCAAATGGATTACAATTCCTATCAGATCTATGTTGGCTGGGAATTATGGCTGTGGCAACCTAGCATATCTGGAGTATACCAGGTTGGGAGAGGCTGGCCATCTACCTACAGCGATTGGCATTGGCTCCCCAGGGTTTCAAACACAGACCTTTCCCGGCCTAGCATGATGTAGTGGTTTGAGCATTGGACTCCAGCTCTGGAGACCAAGGTTCGAATCCCGTCGGCCATGGAAACCCACTGGGTGACCTTGGGCAAGTCACTCTTTCTCAGCCCTGGAGGAAAGCAAGGGCAAAGCCCCTTCAACAAATCTTACCAAGAAAACCCTGTGATAGGTTTGCCTTAGGGCAGTCATAACTTGGAAACACAACAACAAGCTGGAAATGCCAAGGACTGGACCAGGCACATCTTGAATGCTACATTCTGTGCTCTACCATTGAGGGGTGAGATCCTGCTGTCTGCTTAGTACTGTCTCCACCAATCTTCCCCCAGCCTGGTGGCCTTTGGATGCATTAGGCAATTCTCGTCGTCCTCCTCCAACCAGCCTGGTCATGAATTTCCCCTCTGATGTGTCATTTGGCCCCCAAAACAGCTATTTTAAAATCTTCAGAATGTGGTCTCCCACGCAGGCAGTTAGTGATGCAATGTTATGTGTCTTCAGACTCTTACTTTGCCTAGACTAGTAATGTTTACTTTGGGTATCAGCCCCTCTTCAAGGTCTCAGAGCTGAGGGAGGACATTCCTAGGAGTCTATCCCACACCATGCCCAAAGGTAACAATTTAATTTGCTTATAGAAAAAACTGAGGGGAGCTTGCAAGGAAGCACAGTATATTTGACTCATTTGGGTTTTCTGAACCCAGGATTCAGATAGCCAAGGCTGCCTGAGGGAAGCCGTACCCGCAGATTGAAGAATTTCATTCTCAGATTCTGCCATGTGCCAGAGCTCTGGTTGCCGGAGCTAAAACCAGAGCCAGGCCTATCATTTGGCACAGTGAGGAGAATGCCCCAGGCGGCAGAAGTTGTGGGAGTGGTAGTGCATGGCAGTTCCAGCAGAGGCTGTCAACCATTTTTCTGGTTTTAGAGGACAGCACTGTGTGTACCACATGGACTGTCTTATTGCCTTCCTCCCAAAGAAAAACCCTCTAAGCTGCTAACCTCAGGTCTGGTGGAAACCTCTGATTCTATTGCCAATCCTGAAGTGAGAGTCAACTGCCAGTTTGCTTTGTTTTGTACATGAAATGAAGTAGGGCACGGGTGGTGAAGGACAGGGTGTCTTCTCCTTCTGCCTCAGGTTGCAGAATCTCTTAGGTTAGCCCTGATGGGAATTAGAGCTGGCTCTTTATTTCTGCTCTGGCAAAAAGGGCCTCTCCCAGCTGATACAAGCCTTGCTCCAACCTGTCTTCTTTGCTATAGCTAGTTCCACACTACAAGGTTATACTGCTATTATTCCACTTTCAACATCCTATGGAATCCCGGGGCTTGCAGTTTAGGGAGGGACCTTTAGAATTCTCAGCCAGACAGCTCTCAGGCCTCAGTAAACTACAAACTCCAGAATTCCACAGGATGTTGAAAGTGGAGTGATAGCACTATAACAGTCCAGTGCAGATATGGCCTATGAGTAATGTGCCCGACAATATAGACTGCCTTGCCAGGTCCCCTGACCCTCTATCCCATCTCTGACTAACAAGGTGGCGGATGATTGCTTCCATGTCAGCAGAGCAGTGAATCTGTGCTGGGTTTTAGTCCAAATTTTAAAAGAACAATCCAAGGCCCTGGGCCATGTCCTTAAAACTTCGGTTCAGCACTTGGCTACATCATTTAAAGTTCAGGTGGGGGAGACTTGCTCATTGCTAAGGATGGATGATACCCTAATCCAGCCTTCTCCACCCAGTCTTCCATGTTGGACTGCACCTCCCACCATGCCCAGGCAGCACAGTCAGAGTTTGGGGATGATGGGAGATCAGGGCCAAGAAATCAGGAAGGGGCCAGCTTGTGCACAACTGTTATAACCTCTGCCTTCTATTTAATCACCTTCATTCAGATTGCTGCAGAGATCCTGAGAACATCAAGGAAAACTTTGTCGTTGTGCTGTGCTCTGCAGCCACTGATGCAAATGTTACAGAGCTTCAGGGAAGATGGAATGCAAAGGCTCAGGAGCTTGGCTGCATCAATGCCACAGATCTTTGTCATGAGTACCAACCCAATACAGTCTTTCCCCCGCTGCGTGATTGTACCATCTCCATCTGCACAGGTATGTCAAAGCAAAGGCTGGGACCCATAATCTAGGCTGGAAGAAAACCAAGGCCATTTCCACACTACACTATTGTAGTGCTATTATTCCACTTTCAAGATCCTGTGGAATTCCGGGGTTTGTACTTACGGAAGCCAAAGAGCTTTCTGGCTGAGAATTCTAAAGCTCCATCCCTAAACTGGAAGCCCCAGGATTCTATAAGAGGTTGACAGCAGAATAATAGCATATAAAACGATGTCGTGTAGAAATGGCCCAAGTTGTGGAACTAGAATACATTTTGATCTTTTTTAAAAAAAAAAACACTACTGAATATATTAATTTCTGAGTATTGAGGCTGGGGTTGGGATAGACTAGCCTAAATCTTGAACATTTTGTTGCAGATTCCCTATCTATACACCACATCTCTTTAACTGTTGATGCTATTTTCTGTTTTAGTGAACCAATAAAGTTGGTTACATTAATTTATTTATGTGTGTTCCTTGCTTATTCAGGCAGACACTTGTAGTCGATTAAAATTTTAAATAATTCAAATTGAACAGTTGGAGGGCTTTTAATGGGGTTGTGCTTTTGTCTTTTAAACTATATTTTAATTGTCTTTTACATGGTTTTCATTTTGTGTTTTTATTTTAACAAATAATTTTTTAAGCTCTATCCTGTTTTTCATTGGTTGTAAGCCACCTCAGATCCTGTACAAGGAGAACAGTGAAGTGTAAATTGAACAAACAAGCAAATAAATGTTGCAGTTCCAGAACCTAAAAACAAGCTATGTTTAATAATGAGGGAGGGGACAGAGGTTGAAAAAATATTCCCTTCCCTTTTTTGGACTGCAACTTGCATGCGAGCTCAGCTGGCATGGCTACTTCTCAAGATATTGTGGGCTGTTTGGTTTAATACTTTGGGATACTTGATTTAAACTTTGTGGAGAAAGGGGCAAAGGAGGCAAAGCAAGATGAGCAAAAATTCTCTCAGAATCCCCAGTGTGAGTGACTGATAATCAGACCACTGTCAGAGAAGAATTCTTGGCCCTGCTTCAGCTACTTCATCTGAGATGCATAAACAGTGGGACAAAGAAAGCAAATGAGCCACAAGTTCTGTTGATCCACCAGCATGTTGGTTCTATTGAATTTAGGAACTGGTTTTTCCAAGAGGACACAGTGCTTCCTGGTTTCTGACTCTGCCATCCTCTTCCTGTGCAGATCCAAGTCCTGTAAAGGACCTGACTTTAGGGACCCAGACCAACACTTCCATCGTTCTTCACTGGCAAACTACAGTCGACTGCTGCCACACGGCTTCTACCAGCAGCCATACGACAGCAGCTAATGACAGCTGGAGCAATGGTACCATTCACATCTCAGGGCTGTTACCTGGGCAAGACTACGTTGTGACTGTGTACAAAACTCTGGAAGGAAGGAATAGCCAGGGGACCTCCATCAACGTGACCACCAGTGAGTCTCCCTGTCTCCATCCGTTGGCAGCAGCAGAAACAGCAAGGCATTAGATGCTGGTTAAAAGGGTAACACCGGGGAGTGGGGAGCAGAGTATTCATTCCGCTTCTCAAGCATTGGAACTTGGACAGTTATGCTTTTAAAATGTAACTAGTTCTAGTTCTGAGCCCCAAAGTAGTTAGTTACATTATAGTTGCATTTTAAAAGGTAACTGATTGCTTTCCCATTTGTTAAAAGTAGCTAAATGGTTAATGGGGAGGTGTCTGAATGTTACAAGGTGCTCGCCTGTGCTGCAGAAGCATACTGTAATCCCACCTACCTTATTATTGACCCAAGACCAACAACAGTGCATGAGGCAGCAGCATGAGCCAGCGCTTGAACCATGTGATATTCCTCCTCTGCCATTTATAGAAGCCTGTAACTACAAAAATAACTAAAACATTACAGATATTCTGCAAAAGGGGTGACATTATCAGTTGCAGTCATAATATAAAAGTTATGATTACAAGTGAACTCATTTCTTGTGACTAGTTACCAGCGGCAGTTGAGAGCTCCCCTGTGAGGGGGGGCATCCATTCCAGGTTTTAGTCTAAACTTGACTGGAGCTATCCAAGCTGCTGAATCTATTTTGAGGAATTAAGTGCAACACCTTGGGGGTCTTCTTTCAAAGTTTAGATGAAAACCTGGAATGGGTCCACTGCCCCGTTAACATGGAAATGACAGCCATCACCAGGGAAGCTGAACTGTTTTTTAAGAGCTGGCTGGGAGGCACCTGCAACTTTCCACCAGTGTATGTCTCACTTGACTGAATACGTACACCTACTTTTTCAGTCATCAAGAGCCACATGACAACTTAGCTGCAATGTAAAAGTAACCATAAGTAAATATATTGAGAGCTGAGGAACTGCAGCAGAGTGTGGATGTTTATGTAAAACAGTCATCATCTGTGCATAAGAGGGAGGTAATCAGCAGGGCTGAAGAAACCAGAAAGTGTGCAGAAAAACAAGCAAAACTTTAGAAAGGGCTGGATCCAAAATGTGGGGCACAGGGAGGAAGACAAAAATAGGCCAGTGAGGGCTGGACCTACACAGTGCCCACGGAAAAGGGGGTTGGCTGTTGAATTACAGGGGACCAAATATCAGGAGGAAAAGGGAATGGAATGGAGTCTTCTGGGACTAGAGGACTAGAACCCATGGCAGCTGATGGCCATCAGTACAGGTATATGTGTGCAAATCAGGTCTTTGCTTTATCTGCACTTTAAAGGCATTCTCCAAGGTTCTGAAGCTATTTGGGGACATAACATTTGGCACCTTGGACATAGAATTTAGACTAAAATCTACAGTAGATTCACTGCTTCACTGACCTTGGAGCCACCAGCTGCCACTGGCTGGAAAAACTCACTCAAACTTTGTCACCATGCTCACAATCCTTAATCAACAACTGCTGGTAGACCTGCTCCTTGACAGCTAGGTTTTTGCTTTGAATCCCAGTGCCTTCTCCCGTCTCAGAAGTCACAATAAGGAATCGCACCGTGGATTCTCTGGTGATTGGATGGACTCCACCTGGGGACTGTCATGCTACCACCTACAGCTACAGGGTTTGCCTCTCCAGCTGCACAGCCAGCACCCAAAACCCATACATGGTGAAGGACCTGGAAGCAGGAGTTACATACAGAGTTGTCGTCTACACTGTCACCGAGAATAACATCTCTAGCACTGGGAGGGCCATAAATGCCACCACAGGTAGGATGGGGTTTGTACTGTGTGACAGAGAGGAGGAGGTAGTGACCAGGGGAGAGACTTTCCCACCAGCAAAATCTATTCGCGTGTAGTAAAATCCCTCTATTGCTGATTGGTTCCTTTTGGGGACTATAACTCCCAGCCATCACAGCATTGCTAGCTGGGAAATTCTATGAGTGGTACCCCCGCAAAGGTTCCCAAAGTCTATGCTTGACATAGCAGACTGGAGGTACATTTTTTAAGAGGGTCAGTCCCATGTTGGGTAGAGGCCTAGAGAGTCTATGCTCTCACAGGCCTATTATTCCATTGGTGTGCCCTGCTCAGCCTTACCTGGTAGTGAGTAGAAAAGCAAAACTCTGAGCAGTGCTTCAATTTCCCGTAATGCCTCAGTGTGACATTGTGTAGAAGCATTGTGGGAAACTGAAAGTGCAGCTAAATCAATCCCCCCTTCTGCTGCCTAAACTTCTAGGCTGGGACTGGGTAGGATGTGTGTTTGTGAAGGCCTGGGGTAGGGTTAATAGTATGCCCAGTCAGGTTAATGGGGTCCCAAGAGGTGTCTAAGGATGCTGGATGCCACTGAGGCCCCTCCCACTTAGCACACTTTCCACAAGATGGAAGCAATGTATCTTTCTCATCAGAGGCTCAGTGTTCCCCATGCCTTTATCTTTGGGAAAGTTGGGGATATATGGAGTTGGCTATAGGTAGCCCAGGAATATCTTGAATGGGCAAGTTCCTGAAAGAGCACCTCTATCAGTGGGGATCTTTGCGTATAAGTCCATGGTAGAGCTTGGAAAAGTTTCTCTTTGGACTACAAGAAGCTCTCAACTGGCTGTTATAATTCAGATAGTAATGCTTCCAAGCTCTAGTTCAGGCAAGCATGTTACATTGCCAGCAGTGAAGGTGGCCCACTTTGAGCTTACCATGCCCACTGCTGGCATGAACCCTGCTAAGTGCTCACTCTTAGGCTGAAAAAAGGTTCTCCACTCCAGGCCTCCCTTGGAACAACCTGATTTTTGTTGTTGTGTGCCTTCAAGTCATTTCTGTTTTATGGAGACCCTTAAGTGAACCTATCATAGGGTTTTTCTGGGGCTGAGAGTGTGTGATGCACCGAAGGTCACCCATTGGGTTTCCATGGCTGAGCAGGGAATCAAACCCTTGTCTCCAGTGCTCAAACCACTACATCACGCTGGTTGTCAACCAGCTCTGCCCTCTTGCAGTCTACCTTTGGAAGTCTTCTTCAAGGCCATTTCCGCGCTAGACTGTTATAGCGCTATTATTGCACTTTCGACATCCTATGCAATCCTGGGGTTTGCAGTTTTGGGAGGGGCTGATCGGACCCTCCCAAAACTGCAAACCCCAGGATTCCATAGGATGTTGAAAGTGGAATAATAGCGCTATAACAGTCTAGTGAGGAAATGGCTCAAGTCCCACTTGGAGCTGTCCATGGTCCTGTATCCTTCCCTGAACTCCTGCATTCTGAACTCTTTGCTTTCCTTTTTTATTCACTATGCAGGCTCTGTCTGAAACCAAAGAGTAAATGGGAGATGGTATAAGCCAGGAGTCAGCAACAGATGGCTCATGGACTTCAGGCAAATTTGGGAGCCCTCAAGACCCCCTTCCCAAAGAACTTACCACTGAAATTCAGCAGCAAATGATGCTGCAGAAGTTTGGCAACAAACCAGAAAAGCCCTATTCAAAGCAAATATTTTTTGCTTTCTTTTAATGGCTCCTAAGAACCGGCACGGTGTAATAGTTTGAGCGTTAGACTACAACTTGAGGGACCAGAGTTCAAATCCCTGCTTGGCCATAGAAACCCACAGGATGACCTCGGGCAAGTCAAATTCTGTCAGCCTCAGAGGAAGGCAAAGGCAAACCTCCTCTGAACAAAACTTGCCAGGAAAACCCCATGACAGGTTCACCTGAGCATTGCCGTAAGCTAGAAATAACTTGAAGACACACAACAGCAATTAAATGTCTTGTAGTGGTTTGCTGCTAAATTCCGGCAATAAACTGGAGAAGCTCTTTTAAAAAAAAAAGTTTTCCAGAGAAATTCAGCTACAGGGTTTGTTGCTACATTTTGGCAGCAAACAATGTTGGAGAGCTGTAAACCACAGTGGATCATTGGAAAGCAAAACTGGCCCACTACAGCTGCGAGATGCACTTGCCTGCCCAGCAGATAAACAAAGCATGCATTATTTCCTGAAGTTTCAGTGAAGCAATTCCACACATTTGGCAGCCAGTCATTAAGGGATACCCAAGTGTGCACTAAAACACATCTATACAAACACACAATTGCTTACTGGCAGACGGATGTCTGAATTGCATCAGCTGAAAAAAAAGCCACAGTGGAACTGAAATGCCATCTTTATTCTGTCTGTGTGCTAATTTTTGATGGCCCACTCACATATGTGAGACATGGTCTACAGTTGCTGCAGTCTGGTGGTCATCAGACATGTGCGAAATAAAGAACTTCTTGGCTTCAGTCCATATTACACTGAAGTATGTTCACATGCTGTGTAATCTTCTTATGAACTAACCCAACCCATTTGGCAGATGACGGTCATCTGGATATCCTAGCCAGGATCAGCACCAGAGCTGGATAGAGGTTTGAGGGGGACCATGACAAAATGTCTTCTAGAGCAGAACTGGGGGAAGTTATTTTGTTGGACTATCAGTTACAAAGAAGCCATGTTGGCTGGGGGAATCTGGGAGCTATAGTCCATAGAGTAACTTCTTCTAAATTCTACTCTGGAAATTCTCTAGTAAGACCTTACCTGGTAGCAGCAGGGAATTTGCAGCAGCACTCTGGTAGAGCCTTTGTGGAAACTTCCCACAGTGCCCCAGTGACCCTATCCCAAAGACATTATGGAAAATCAAAATGGCAGTCATTTAAATCTCCCATGGAGTCCTGAAAAAAGTGGCAATGTAGGCATTGCACTAGCTCTCAGAACCAGCCATTGAATTAATGTGGGAAGTAGGAGAGGAACTGGGGATAGACCACACCACGAAATTGGACCCTGGCAGCTGCCTGGTGATGCCACTTGTTGGTGCCATGATTGCCTGGTCTGGCTTACGGCTAGGAGGGATGGAAATCTTGGCCTGTAAAGGGTGCTCCAGTACCAGAAGGGGACACTGTGTGTTAAGTAAAATGTGCTCTTTCCTCAGTTCCAAACAGCCCCAGGAATATGCGTGTGGAAAAGTACAGCAACAACAGCGTCTTTATTTCCTGGGATTGCCCCGAAGATGAAAATGCTATACACTATACCTACTGCCTGAGCTGGTTTTCTGAAAATGGGAATGATCCACTAAAGAGTGAGAACACTACAGCCTGCAATTATACCATCAAGCAGCTCCAACCAGGACTCCTGTACTCAGTCAATGTGGCTTCAAATTTTCACGGTCTTAAGAGTAAAGAAACTACAGAATGGATTTTGACATGTGAGTGCAATGGTCATGAACGGTGGCAATGTGGCTCAGACCACAAACACTACAGCATTTACAGTTTCCAGTTAGGAGGAGTGGAGGCTGGGTTAAAATTTCGAAGCAGCTAGGAAGCTTGCTGTGGGGCCAATCACAGGCTAGAGGTCTAACATACATAAAATTTAACATCCATAAAATGGGAGATGGGGGAAAAGACTCAAAGAGGATGCTCTGAGCACTCTACAGAGTCCTTCGTACTGCACAGTTATAGCACTATGATTCCTCTTTAACTGCTGTGGTTGCATCCTAGAAAATGCTGGGGTTTATAGTCTGGTGAGCTACCTGAGCTCTTTGGCTGAGAATTCTAAACAACTGAGAATTCTAAACAATTCCAAACCTAGGATTTCACAGCATGGAGCCATATCAGTTAAAGTGGAATCACGGAGCCACAGTGAACTTAGCAATGGGCCAGTGAGTGGGGACTAAAGGTGACCTTAATCTAAGGAGAAGTTTATATAGGTGTGGGCAGTCCTTCAAGCAGCTTGTGCTCAAACTGTTTATGTCAGCATGTTTAATTGTTTAATATATACCCTGCTATGATTGCCAGAGGAAACGAGGGGCTGGGCTCCTGTGCTTTTAATAGTTCATTTTCCTAAAGAGAGCCAGCATGGTGTAGTTGTCTGAGCACTGGGCTGTGACTCTGGAGACCAGGGTTTGAATGCCAACTCGGCCTAACAACCACTGGGTGACCTGAGGCAAGTCACACACTCTCAGCCTCATAAAGGCACGCTATCTCTGAACAAATCTTACCAAGAAAACCCAGTGATAACTTTGCCTTAGGGTTGCCATAAGTCAGGAAACAACTTGAAGGCACACAATAACAACAACAAACTCTAAAGGGACTAGATCCCCCCCCCGTTCCTGGAAGCGAAGCAGGGTCAGCTCTGGTTAATACTTGGAAAGGAGCCCACCAATGAATACCAGGTGCTGAAGGCTACATTTCAAAGGAAAGAACTGTCAAAACCACCTCTGCCTATTTCTTGCCTAAGAAGACCCTATGAAATCCATGGGTTCACCGTAAATCAATAGGCAACACACACAGAAGAGCAACAGTGGCTGGAATTCCTTCTTTTACACAAGCATTAAAGGTAAAGGAGCCAAGTCCTTTGCTTCCCCTGGCAACTCTAATCTGTACAGGGAAGAGGGGGCTTTATGGGCATGGGAGGAACTGTGTCTGTTCTTTAAAAAATGCCTTTAACTAGATAAAGCGTGAGACAGCAATTTCTGGGAGTTCAAAAAAAAAAAGTAGCTTGTGAAATTAACTTTTGAGCTCTGTAATATATTTTTTTTCTAATACCTTTCTTTTAGCCCCATGCCCCCCAACTAATTTCAGCATCCAAACGATTACCCAGACAGAGGCGGTGCTCACTTGGGCAAAGCCAAGCTCGCCTTTCAGCAGCTACCAGCTTAACTGGAAGAGTTGGACTGACTCCGAAGAAGACCAAACCTGTTACCAAGGCACTTCCACAAACGCCATTCTGAGCGGGCTCACTCCAAGCACCAACTACAACTTCACACTCTTCAGCCTGGCAAAAAGGAAAAATCTGACAGCGTGCAGCACTGGTGTTGAGCTACAGAGGGCCACAAGTAATTATCCTCAGGTCCTAGAAAGGAAAAAAGAAGCGGAAAAAAGGGAGAGGGCCTGGATTTATTAAAAAGGGGATAAGAATCCAAGGAGGAACCCTGGTTTGGTTCATGCAAGGAAATATGAGTGGTAGAGGTGGAATTCTGTGGAGGGCAAGGCTTGAGAGGGGACTTTGTACCAAAGTTTGGAAGTGTTACTTTTTTGGATACTACAGCTCCCAGGGTCTCCAACAGACATTCTGGCTGGGGGATTTCTGCAAGTTGTAATATCCCAAAAAGTACCTTTTCAAATTCTACAAAATGTACATGGCATAACTTCTACTGATGTGGCCTGCTCAATGTCACCTCGAGGCTGTCCAGAGGAAGGGTGGGTTTCAAATGTTAAGGAATTTTAACAATTGCTAGGAAGAGATTTAATCCATTTAATGCAGGGGTGGGAAACTGTGGGAGGCTAGGGGACAACATTAGCCCTGTAGGAGACTGTGGGGAACCACGCACCCCTATACCCCTCACCACCAAAAACCCATTTTGCTTCCAAATGCCTCCGAACACCTTCCTAGGGGCTATGAGGGGGCATTTCCATCATGTTTTCAGGCTCCATGGGCTGTTTTAAGCCAGGAGAGACCTTCCACCCCAAACAGGACATAACTGGAAGTCATTTCTGGTTTATTTCTGGTTTGTTTTTTTCTAAGAAGGCCTTTCCGGGGGGTCTTCAAACCATGGTGGAAATGACTCCATACCTCCTAAGAGGTTAAAAAAATGACCTCTGGGGAGATCACAAAAACAGCCTGAGGGGGCCGCATGTGGCCTGCAAGCCATACTGTGCCCACCCCTGCTGTGATCTATGGCAGCAGAACAACAAAGAATCTTTTGATACTTGAGGCCTAAATCCAATTGCTGGTCCCAGGTAGAGTTCAGCCATTGAATTAATGGGACATGCACAAGTAGCTTGATCCACCAAGTTCCCATCAATCCAATGGGTCGATTTTATTTGGGACTAGCAACTGGATTCAGGCTTTCTAAGAAGAGTGAGAATTGAGCAGTCTTTGTGGTGCTGTTAGAATCATAGCGCTGGAAGAAACCACAAGGACCATCAAGGCTAACCCTCTGCCACACAGCAATACACCATCAAAGCATTCCTGACAGAATGAACTGGAACTCCCAGCATTCCTTACCATTAGCTACACTGGCTAGGGCTGATGGGAACTGTAGTTCAGCAGCATCAGGAAGTTCCACACAATCCCCAACCGTGCCTTAAAAACTACCAAGCTTTATTTGGTGTAAGCTGAGAAACTGGGATGCAGTTCACAAAAGTTTATTCCAGATAAAACTCGTTAGCCTGTAAGGTGCCACAAGATCCTTTGTTCTAATGAATTCTAATAAAAATTTAAGAGTCAATTAATGCTTCTGCTCTGAATGACTGGTTAAACTAGATCAAGACAACTAAATCATTTCACTAAAGAGAAATCGAGTGAGTTTATTATGTACAGGCACAAGAGGATTCAAGAAGCAGTACAATCTTAGGTTCCTTTGGGTACATTTCTGAAAACAAGCATATATGCAATTCCTTTTTATTATAATGAAACTAGTACACGTGCTTTTTATTATTTCAAACTGTGATGGCTAGAATCTGTTTTATCCCTTTCTTTCTTCATGATGTAATTCTGATTCACTTCTGTCTTGTAACTTTATGAATATATGAATTCATTTAATAAAGCAATTGCCATTGAGAATGAGAGAAAGGGAGAGAAAGAGAGAGAGAGATTATTTTTTAAAACACAGCTTGCAGAATTTCCTAGCCAACATGGCTACTGCTCCGGCTGGCTGGCTGGCAGATTCTGAAAGCTACGGTCTAGAGGCCATTTCCGCACTAGCCTGTTATAGCGCAATGATTCCACTTTTAACATCCTCTGGAATCCTGGGGTTTGCAGTTTCGAGAGGGGCCGCTTGGCCCCTCCCGAAACTGCAAACCCCAGGATTCCAGAGGATGTTGAAAGTGGAATCATCACGCTATAACAGGCTAGTGCGGAAATGGCCTAAAACATAGCTTTCTCATGCTCTGGAGAAAGTTCCCCTGATCTGCTTTGCTTTTTGCCTACACAGAGCCTGAAAGAGTAACTGATATGAAGTGCACGGCCTTGCCAGGGGGTCATGATCTGAAGTTGTCCTGGAAATGCCCCAGATATAACGTCAGTAAATTACTCATCTTCGTGTCGAATCAGACTTGGAAAACATGGCAGACGTGCAAGGAATCGACAGTGATTGGCCACCTGCAACCTGCCAGAAGATATCAGATACAAGTGAGAACTTACTGGTATGACCAGTACGTGATGTCTGACCTTGAGGAGTGTTCCACTGACAATACAGGTGAGATGTTTTAGAAATTTTTAGTGGCTATTCTAGATCTGTGTTAACACATGATGTGCTTTCTTTGAAAACACAGCATGGGTCGTAATGGCTGAATGTTCCTTCCAGTGTCAGAGGAAGCTGGGGGAAAGGGGAAGAAGGCTGCTGTTTCACCTAAGTAGTCCAGGTGGGCTTCCCCTAGGTGTTCCTTTGGCCACTGTAGGAAACAGAATGTTGACCTAGAACAGACTTTGGTCTGGTCCAGCTTGTCTTTTTCTTATGTTCTTCTCTGGCATGGAATACCGCCCCCTTCCAATTTGGTATCATGGTAGGAAGAAAGGAATGGAGGACTTAGCCCTCTGCCCTTCCACCAGTTTCCCATCCCAGATCACCCCCCCAAAGATGCAATTTGCAGCAAATAGCAGTTTTAGAAACGGGGAGGTTGGCAACGATTGTATGGAGGAGCCAGCACATCATGGCCCCAGTTTGGAGCATCCCCAGGCACACGATGGCTGTCTTGATGGGAAAGGAAGAGAAGTTCTCTGATCTTCCCTGCATTTTTAGAAAATGTATGCTTCACCTAACTTGGAGACTAGCCATCAGGTCCCAGCTGAGCTGGTTGAATCATTTGTGGTCAAATTGCCCTTTGCTTTGCCTGCCTAGGAAAGTAAGGGATTAGCATAGATCATTAAGAAACTGTTGTTTCAGGTATTAATAACTTTCAGGGCTGGGTCATGTGAGTGAATATGGGCGCATGGGGCAGTGCAATTCTGAAATAAGGAACTTGTTGGAACTCAGAAGCTGTGTCATGGTAAAGGTTAGTACAGTACAGGTGCCCATCGTAACAGTCTCCATGGCCATGTCCTCCAGGAAGGTACCAAAATGCTGGCAGCCATGTTGATCCATGTCAACAACCCAGTTCTAGTAGTTTGCATCTCACCCAGGAATGGGTCTTTTGTAAAGCTAATAAATCTTCACTGCCTGTTCGGGACCAAGCCATTCCCAACTTGCCCAATAGGACAGGATTCCTTACTGTGAGGATTGCCCCTAAGTGCAGAGGGAACAAGGAAGACTGGGGAGTGACAGATACTGTTATGGTGTCGGCTAATCAAAACCTGACAGCCCCACCACTTCAGTTCTCTGAGTCCTGAGTCCATTATAAAACTGGAGCCCCAAAAAGTGGAGAAGAAAGAGGGTCACATGTCTCACGTGAGACATGTGAACTTCAGAAACAGGGACGGGGTGGATTTAAACCATCCATTGTTTTGCAACATATAGGAGCAATTTCTAGAGGATGACACTAGATGGGTGAGAAGCGGGGATCCCATAAAAGCTTGTGGTTTGGAGGGGGGTGTTTAGCCTACCCTATGGTTCATATTACACATGGGCCAAACGAGCATCTCTGGCCAACTGTGTGGTCTGTCCATGCTTTGATGGTGTATTCCTGCACGGCAGGGGTCAGGCTGGATGATTAACAGCAACACCTACAGACTTAATGAAGAGTCGTACATGGTAAAGCCACAAGCAGGTTGCTTCCCTGCACCCCACACGTACACACATTCCTGTCTCCACATTCATGGGTTTGACCTTCATGAATTTGATTATTCGCAAGGTGCCAGCTTGCCTCCCTGCCATTCTCTGCGTTCCCTTGCCTTTTGCCTGGGCGCACCATCATTTCCTTCTCTGCATCCAGGCAAAAGGCAAGCAAGTGGGAGGGGGAGCTCTGCATGTGGAGAAGGAAGGTGCATGTGAGCCTTCCCCACCTCTTTCTCCCCTTTCCATTTGCTTGCGTTTTCCCCGGATGCATGGAAGGAAGGCAGCATGCCTGGACAAAAGGGAAGAGAATTGGAGGCGGGGAATGGAGGGAAAGCACACATATGCCTTCTCTGTACGTGGGGCTGCTCCAATCCCTTTGCTTGCCTTTTGCCCAGGCACGGAGAAGGAAGGCAGGAGTGTCCAGGCAAAAGGAAAGGGAATGGGAACAGGAGTGCTCAATCAGCTGGGGGGAGTTATTCATGGTTTTTTGACTTCTGTGACTTCTGTGCCTTGAACCCTATGAAAGTTGAAGGGCTCCTGTATATATATAAAACAGAAAAATGAGACTTAAATACTATCTCCTTTTAAAAAAAAAATGGAAGGGAAGCTATGACCCAAATTGTATGTGGGGTCCATGCCTGCATCTGTCAACCATTTTAAAACTGGGGTCTGATTTGAACTGGGCAGCAGTGATGGCAAAGGGGGTGGTTTGATATCTTCTCCTATGTGGTATTATCTGCGGGAGAGTAGTGAGATTGCAACGTGCGCATTACCCACACACACTTCCAAGAGTTTGCTGAAACCTCTGGCCTTCTCTTCCTGTACCCTTAGGGGTCATCGTAGGATCTCTGGTTGCTCTGCTGCTCCTCTTGGTTATCCTCAGTTTGCTGCTGTTGCTCTATCTCAGGAGATGGAGGTAAGCAAGGTCATTGCAGCCAGCTTCCTTTGCATGGAATTATCTCTTCCATCCAACAGAGAACATCCAGGGCTGTAACCTGAATCCCAGGGGCATCTGGTGTATTCTGTGTCAGTGTTGGGGGAAAGGGTAGATACGTTCCAGGTTTTAGTCAGAACTTTAAAGGCACTATCCAAAACGTGGAACCAATTTTGAGAATAGGGCTCTGCACCCTTGGATAGCTCTGTTAAAAACCTCAAAGTGGATTCACTGAGGCACCCTCACGGATACCATCAATAGCCAACGCCAAGTCCTCAGGACTACTACTGTGCACAGTGAAGCAGGTGCTGTGTATGGGCCAGCACTGGTCCCTGCTGTTGGTGGACAGAACTGTGTGACCCAGGGAGCCTGTCTTTTTCCCGCCTCCCAGGATGTGGATCAACATAATCTTTTAGCACTTTTGTTATTGTTATTGTGTGTCTTCAAGTTGTCTCCAACTTATGGCAACCCTAAGGCAAACCAATTGAAGGGTTTGTTGGGTTGAGAATGTGTGACATGTCCAAGGTCACTCACTGGGTTTCCATGGCCAAACAAGGAATTGAACCCTGGTTTTTAGGGTCTGTCGCCCTTTCCACAGCTTATCTTTTTTCTGCGCTGGGGTGCGGGGATCGCGCGAGCAGCCTCCAGTGAGAGGCTCTCGTGTCCCCGCTGCTTCAGCTCTGCACGAGCCCCGCCTCTTCCTTCCACAGTGCAGCCTGGGAGTTTCCCAGGCTGCGCTGGGGCAGGAAGTGCAACCGCTGCGGCTCTGGAGGTTCTGCATGCACAGCAAGTGCGCGTGGGGCCCTGAAGCAATGTGCTGAAAACCGAAAATGAAAAAGTGCACAAGCGGCATCTGCCAGACCCTGGAGCATCGCACGATTGTGAGTGCATCGTGCAGATCGCTCCTCACAATCGCGCAACACTCCAGGTGCCCTTTTGCATCGCAAACACCGTGCAAAAAGGGCCTAATGCTCAAACCGCTACACCACCCTGGCTCTTTCCAGTGTCCCATTTGAAGGTTGGGAGAGATGGGTGCTGATCTTCAAAATGTTACTTTCTTTTGGATTACATCTCTCAGAATCTAGGAGTTATGGGTTTCTCACAATAACTTTTCCAAGCTCTTTGGGTGTGGGGGCATCAACAAACACTGAGCAAGTTACAAATCCAGTTTTCTTTGTCTTGTTTGCAGGAAGAAACCCAGTCCTAGCCTGAAGAAACAAAAACCAGATGTGGGATTGCCTGAGTGAGAATAATTCGTGGGGCTTTTTTTCTGTTTCAAAAACAAAACAAAACAAAAACGCAGATGTGATTTAATGTGCCTGAAGCAGGGGTGAGAATAAAGAAGCCCTCCATTAGTTGTTGGACCAAACTTCCCAGCGTGCCTTTCTGTTGGCCATTTTGGCCCAGGCTGCTAGGAATTACAGTACAACCACATCTGGAGGGCCTCATGATACCCACTCCTGCTGTAAAGCAATGATGGGGCTAAGCACTTCTATCCCCTTGCTGTAATCTCAGAGAGCAAAGGAACACAGAAAGGGGCATCCAAAGATTTGCCTACTCCATTTGACTGGAGCAGGTTCTTATTATCTGCGGCTCTTAGTTTTTAAAGAAATGTGCTTTCTGCTTCTGTACAGACTCCATGCCTCAGTGCCTGTCTCAACTTTCCCATGTTACTTCAACGAGCTCCTCTCCAGCAGTGCCTTTGGTTTTGCCAAGGAATATCAGGTATGAAGTTTGGGCTGTAAAATCCATAGCTTACCTGCTGTGAAGACAAAGGCCCCAAATTCAAACCTCATTGTTTCCTGGTGAGGCCAAGAGAAGCTGCTGTCTGTAAAACCTGAAAATCCACTGCTAATCCAGTTTAGGTGATACTAAGTGGACTGGACTGATGCATCTTGAGTAGTAAAGACTCTGGCCCAAGCAGGTGTTATCCTCAGAGTTTAGAGAGGTGACTTTTTAGACTACATCTCCCAGAATCCCCAACATGGTCACTGCACTTCCCAGCTGGGCAGTTTTGTGTGTTGTGGTTCAAAATGTCACCTTTCTAAGTTCTGCTTCTTATAATATTACTGGAGGTGGCATTTTTTGGTATACAAGTAGCATCGCCTAGTGGAGATCATTCCTTCCTCAAATCAAATCACACACTTAGATTAACCCTGAGACCAACTAACCTGAGACTAACGATCAGCTACGCTCACAAGAACCACAGCTCAGGAAGGATAGTGACAAGCTGGAACATGTCCGGAGGAGAGCAATCAAAATGGTAGAAAGCCTGGAAACCATGCCGTTTGAGGAGTGGCTTAGAGAGCTGGGTATGTTTAGCCTAGAGAAGAGAAGGTTAAGAGGCAAAATGATAGCTATGTTTAAATATTTGTCTTATGGATGATGGAGTAATCCTACTGCTCCAGAGACTTGGGCCGTTTCTGCCCTACACTGTTATAGTGCTATTATTCTACTTTCAACGTCCTGCGGAATTCTGGGGTTTGTAGTTTATTGATGCCAAAGAGCTCTCTAGCAGAGAATTCTAAATGCCCTTCCCTAACCTGGAAACCCCAGGTTTCCACAGAATGTTGAAAGTGGAATAATAGCACTATAATAGTGCAGTGCTGAAATGGCCTAGGAAATAGAGCAATGGCTTCAACTTTTAGAAAAAGCAATTCCATCTAAATGTTAGGCAGAATTTCGTGATGGTAAGAGCAGTTCAACAGTGGAATATGCTGCCTTGGAGTGTGGTGGAATCTCCTGTTTTGGAGGTTTTTAAACAGAGGCTAGATGGCATCTGTCAGGAATGTTTTGATGGTGTATTCCCGCATGGCAGGCAGTTGGACTCAATGGCCCTTGTGGTCTCTTCCAACTTTACAATTCTATGATTCTATGATAATGGCTGGATTTCAAATGGAATAATGTGGCATAAGAAGTGGTGTGATAAGGCCCCAGGAGAATGAGAGAGAGAGAAAAATCACATATGTGTTTTGGAAGCAAAGAGGCATCAACACTTGTGAAAAGTAATCAGAGGGAGAGAGGACAATGGAGAACCAAATAGTCTCTGCAGTTCTCCCTTCCTCCATCTTTGGTTGGATCTATATATATAAGCTTCTTGCTTCCTTCTTACCTGCTGAGGTCACATCCTATTTCTTCAAGTCGTTAGTCCCTTTGTTCCCTTGGTCTGGGAAAGAAGGAGCCATGGGCTTCCAATCCCTATAATGATTGCTAGCTTGCCCCTATAGATGAAAGCAAGCCTTCAGGGGCTCTTGTAACCTAACAGAGGCCAGCTTGTAAAGTCGAAGGCTTTACAAGCCATAGGTCCATAGGTTGTTTTGGGTTTTCTGGGCTTTGAGGCCGTGTTCTATTAGTATTTTCTCCTGACATTTCACCTGCATCTGACTGGCATCTTCAGAGGATCTGGTGGCATGGAAGTGAGACAGAATATATATACTTGTGTAGTCCCCAGGTGGGGGGAAGCAATTTGCATATGTTACAGTTGGCCTGTGTGATGGCCTATTATTGTACACCCCTGGGGGCTATCCCATTTAACAATTTAACACTTCCATGCCACCAGATCCTCTGAAGTTGCCAGCCACAGATGCAGGCGAAACGTCAGGGAAAATGCTAATAGAACAGGGCCCCAAAGCTCGGAAAACCCATAACAACCTATAGAGACCAGCTTGTTTGTTTGTCTCCTTTCCTATCCCAAGAGCACCCAGAGTAATTACTCCTGTTCCTTCCATAAGCTCATATTGCACCAGCCCTGATGCATTCTGCGTAACACTGGGATGAAATATTCCTACAATATGCTTAAAGGACAGATGAGGAGACAGCACCTGAGCCGCTGATACTTCTTTAAATTAAATCACAGCATAAACACTGTGTTGTTGAAATTACCATGATCTTGCAGTTTCATGCCTAAAAGCTCATATCATGAATGATGTAATTGGATTGAAGTGTGATTTCCAGACATTAATGTGTAAATCTGCATTTCCATAATATGCTTAAATCTTGTTTGTTTCTGCTTCACAAAATGAGTCAGCATTACCATATATAATGCCGCAGAGCCTATTCAGACGGTCCTTAATACACCAAGCAACTCTTTTCTTGGCTAGCCATCTCTATCTTTGCTGCTGCTGTTAGCTGAATTCCACACACACCTCCGTCATTTTTGATCCTAGGACACATGCAGATTGAACAGCTATGCACATTTCAAGTACTTAAAGCTAAATTAAGGAACAGTTCCTTTCCCTTTTGGAGAAATTGCCTGTTTACCTTCTTTTTTAAGGCAACTTCGAGAATGGCTGTATCACCCGTCATTGTGAGGCAGCTGCCTCAAACAGTAACTAGTTGTTAGAGAGTAGCAACAAGTTCTAGGGTGGCAATGTCATATGGCTTGCCCTGAGCTTCTCAACTAACCTCCTTCCCCCAGGTACTGTGGAAAACCAGCTTCTTTACATATAATAGGAAATCACATCATCTTATCCTTTCACTCAGGCAGCATAATGACTTGGGTCAAACCTGATACTGGAACCTCTTTCCTTTCCCAAAATTATTGCATTGCATGTTCAGCATCCATCTTCATTAGGAATGGAGGGCATAATGGAACACATCATTTGACTGGAGATGGTAGGCAGTGGAGACTTAATTCTGTGTGAGCAAAGATTCTGAGGTATTGACCACAGTCCTAACCTCCCTGGGTTGGAGACAGCCATGTTTACATTCAGAACTGGGGAAAGATTTTCTTTCCCTTTTTTGGGGTGACCTTTCCTAGAACACCACAGCCAGGGGGATTCTAGGAGCTGATATCCAAAATTTTAAAAATGCCCAAGCTCTGATCAGACCTTCCCTGAACAACTTGGATGACAAGTCTGTATTCCTTTACATAGTGGGTGACTCTCTATGAATTCAGGGGAACTGACTTCTGAATAGACATGTGCAAAATTCTTCTATTAGCATGATTGTCAGGAAAACAAGGAGCTATAGTCAATGGAGCCAATTAAGCCATGGTATTACCCACGTTGTGGTTATTTTGGCTCAGCCGCATGATTTTTGCTTTTTCCCTTTTCTTTTTTTAAAAATGTCATTTAATTGTACATAATCAAACAACAATATGTGTTCAGTTACAAAGCAGTAGATCATGACATATGTAAATGAACTTATGAATAAAAAGGAGGAGAATCTTGCTTTGCCAAAGGAGCAACTCAGCCCCATAGCTCTCTGTGCCTTCCTGTATTGACTCAGTATTTCCTCTTTCCTTGCTGTCACAACAGCAGCTGCAGGAGATAGGGATGGGGCAGTCTCAGCGTATGGCAGAGCAGCCTGAGAACCAAGCCAAGAATCGCTATATCAACATCCTGCCATGTGAGTTTCATTCATTTCCTAATTTATCTGCATTTGCCTTACATAACCTCAAAGTCCTGCTTTACGTTTGAGCATCTTGCTGTGTGTGTGTGTAGGGGGTAGCCTTTTTTTTGATGCAAATATCTCAGAAATCAGAGATTCAAGCAGGAGGAGACAGGGGTCTCTCAGTGGGGTGTGAGAATCATTTGACCCTCGCCCTCAAAAATCGTAGCTTAACTTAACAACATCTCCAGTTTACTTTCTGAAGTCCTTTGCACCTTAACCATACCTTCTATGATGGCCCAGGGATTCTGGGAATTGTAGTCCAAAAAGTAGCTTTCCTGAGGTCTACTAATGCACCTATTATCTGGGGTAGATGGACTAGAGAGGGGGGATTTGAACCCTGGCCCATTTCTGCACTAGACTGTTATAGTGCTATTATTCGACTTTCAACATCCTATGGAATCCTGGGGTTTGCAGTTTAGGGAGGGTCCTTAAAGGATTCCATAGGATGTTGAAAGTGGAATAAGAGCACTATAACTGTCTAGTGCAGAAATAGCCCTGGCTTCCAGAGTCACACGTTTTCTGGCAATGGGAGCAAATTCAGATGATGGCTGGTATGGTTGATTATGGCCTAGCACAGGTGTAGGGACCAGACTTTCCAAAGCCCCCTGTAGTCCTTCCAAATTTGGGACAGAAATCACCTCAGACCTCAAAACAGCTCCTGAAAGTCTTCAGGAGTGGTGCAGAGATTCCTCTCAAAGGGTGGAAATTGGCTGAAAACAGAGATTGGAAGTCACTTCTGGTCTTGTTTTTTGGTTCTCAGTGGGGTACAGGAGCAAAAATTGACCCCTACACCCTCCACAGCTGTCCACTCCTCATCTCTAGGCAGTCAATTGTTGACCTCCCTCCTTAAATTGGAACCCTTTCACACTACAGTCAGTGCTCTACATTTGCAGGTTTCACTTTTGCGGATTTGATTATTCACAGATTATTTGCTGTCACCTCTGCTGCCTCCCTATGCCATTTCTAATAGGGACTGCAAGCCTCATGAGATTGAGAAACTGTGAACGAGGCTTGTAAGTCCCTATTACAAATGGTGTGGGGCAGCAGTAGTGGGGACAGTAAGCCCCACCAGCCACCCACTTCTGCCTTATGAAGGAACCCTGATGCCTCAGACGAATTCATGATGGATTGAATATGGTGATCATACTTTTTTGCATGTTAAATATGGTTTGGGAGGGCCTAGAGTTATTCATGGTTTTCCACTTTCACTGGGGTCCTGTGTCCCTAACCCTAACAAATATAGAGGGATGACTGTATTTATCTATAGCACTATAATTTTACCTTAACTGTCATGGCAAAGTCCTACGGCATCCTAGCATTTGCAGTTCCGGGAGGGGTATTGAGAATCCTCAGTCACAGAGCGATAGTGCCTCATCAAACTGTAAATCACAGGATTCCATAAGATGTGGCGATGTCAGTTAAAGTGGAATCATAGTGCTATAATTGTGGAGTGTGAAACACTGCTTGGCATCAAACTCATTTTGTTCCTCCTTTGATTGTTCATATCCACAGTGAGTACTGTTTTACCTTCATTAATCCCTCCCAAGTGCCACTTCTACCCTCTTGTTTCTGCCCTGCAGATGACCATGCCAGAGTCCAGCTCATCCCCAAACCTGGAGACCCCAGCTCTGATTACATCAATGCCAGCTATATGCCTGTGAGTCACACAGACTGTATTTGATGTGCAGTCTTACTGTATGTTTAGATGTGATTTGGGGGCCTTTGCAATCCCTTCTGGATATAATCCTGCGATTTCTGTCGGCGCAGATCTAAGCTTTGAGTTTAGAGCAGTAAGTAATCACCCCTCCTCTGTATTTTCCCCAGAATTTCAATCCAGTTAATAAGCATACATTCCACACTTGAAAGAAGTCCGCATTGCCTTTCGCATATTTCATTGCAAAGTGGCAGTAGTGAGATCCTTTCTTCAGCTCACTGACACTGGAGCCACCAACCATGACTGGGAATAACAGTAATACCTATTTTGGTGTAACCAGTAGCATATTCCAGTTAATTTAAAAATCATTTTTTACGAAACATTTTCTCAGGCATCTCCCCAATTTGATTAATTTTCTCTTGTTTGAGAGGTGAGTGAACAGCGTACATGTTGCTGGGAAGCAGGTGGGGGTGGAAAAAAGCAGAGACATTGCAGTTCCTTAGCAAAACTTAACCACACAGGTAGTTAGATACTATGGTTTAAGGATAGTCTTTCCCACCCTGACAATTTCCACATCTGTTGTACTGCAGATCCAACCATCCCCAGTCAGCAGTGGGACTTTGAGATTCATACACCATTGCTGTGTGTCAGGTTAGAGAAGGCAGAATAAACTTTTGAAGGAACCAACTACAAAATGTGCCACTTGCAGGCAATGGCTGCAACCAAGAGATTATATGCCTTTTTTCTCTGGTAGCCCTATGCAGCAAAGACAATATAAAATTTTACAAAAGGACATCTTCACCCCACATTCACATAAATGCATTAGATTTTCAAGCTCATTGAAGGATATTGAGATGCGTGGAGCCCTTTGAAACAAATGTTCCAATCTCAGTCTGAGGGGAATAACTTTTGCCTTCCACTCCACGGATTCCAGGGCTTCAAGAGGGAAAAGGAGTTCATTGCAGCTCAGGGGCCACTCCATGGGACGCTGTATGACTTCTGGCGCATGATATGGGAGCAACGGATCACGACTTTAGTCATGCTCACCAACTGCGTTGAGAATGGACGGGTGAGGATTACCCCATTTTGTGTGGAAATCAAGGAGAAACTTTCTAACTATAGCCTTGTGTCTTTGAGAATTGTCCACTCAAGGGGGCAGAGACCTTGTGCTGTGCCAAACATTTACTACAGAGTCATTATTTGACATGATTTATTTGTTAGTTATCAGTGGCAGTGGATGGTGTCTGTGTCAGTGTTGACTCTGTCCTGTGACTTAGGGCCTTTCTGCACTACACTGTTAGAGTGCTATTATTCCACTTTCACTAGAATGTGGAATCCTGGAATTTGCAGTCGAGGGACAGGCATTTAGAATTCTCAGCCAGAGAGCTCTTTGGCCTCCGTACTCAGACTTCTCGGGAGCCTGAGAGCCACCCCAATGTTCTCCACAGAACTTTAGGGTCGGGTAGGGGATCCCTTTTTTGGACTACAGTTCCCCAATTCTGGGAGTTGTAGGCCAAGGGGATATTTTTCTTAGGCTCTACAGTGCTGCAATGATAGCTATTCCACTCTTCTCCATATTTTTCTTGGCCCCTTTGCTCAATATTTCCCCTTTCCTCTTCTGGCCAGGTGAAATGTGAACGCTATTGGCCTCTGGATTACACCCCCTGCACCTATGAGGACATTAGTGTCTCTGTGGTCACAGAAACCATCCTTCCTGACTGGACCATCCGGGACTTTAGCATCAAACGGGTGAGTGAGTGGGGTATTATGGCTGGTTCTCCTTCTTCTCCAACGAAATTCCTGACTGCACGATTCTCCTCTTACCACTACAATGAGAGTATCTTTCAAGTAACTTCAACAGAGCCTGTCCTTCCTCCTTCCCTGCATTAAGATTTGTACTCCCAATCAACGGAAGCTAGTGGCTTCCATATCAGTGAAACGGTCAATCTTGTTCTGGTTTGATCCACATTTTAAAGGAGCTATCCAAGTCGTTTAACCCTATCCCCATAATACTGGCTTTTTCAAAGTCACCTTTCAGATACTACATTTTGGGGAAGTTCTTGGGCTAGTCCTAAGGCCCTCCCTCCATCCCACCTGCCACTGCCCTGGCCTCAGAGAGAGAGAAGAAGAGGTAGTATCTGCTGGGTTTAAGCCTCTCCCACACTGCCATTCTCTTTTCCTTTTGTGTCATGTCTAAATTAGATTGTAAGCCTGAGGGCAGAGAACTGGTTTTTTGTTCTTTTACTCGTAAAGCACCATGTACAGTGATGGCACTATATAAACACATGATGATGCTGATGCTGATGCTGATGCTGATGCTGATGCTGATGCTGATGCTGATGCTGATGCTGCTGCTGCTGATGATGATGGTAATAATAAAAATAGTAACAACAATAAAATTTGTACTAACACCCGGAGTGGATTCACCACTCCACCTGACACAGCAGCCACCAGCTACAGCTCTGTGTGTGTCCTCCAACAGGTGAATGAATCTGAGGTCCGTCTCGCCAGGCATTACCATTACACTTCATGGCCAGACCACGGGGTACCTCAGACCACAAACTCCATCCTTTGCTTCCGAGAGCTTGTGAGGGGTCACATAGAGGAACACGAAGACAGTGGACCGGTTCTGATTCACTGCAGGTAAACTAATTTGGGAGCTGGAGTGGAGAGCAATGGAGTAGAGTAAGGTCAATCTGGGGCTTCTCTGGACTGAGGCTGCAGAGGGCCCACAACTCAGGGATAGCAGAGCACAAGCTTTACATGGAGAGATTCCCAGTGTCACATGTGGGGCCCAAGCAGCCCCAAGCCCTGTCTCTCTAGCCACTCCTTCTACCTTGAACGTACCCCTCAGGTAGTAGATACAACTTAACTTTTATTTTCCAACTTAAACAAGAGCAGGTAGACTGTTTCTCCTGCCATGACTCATTGTGTGATGGGATGGATTAAATTCTTTCTCCAGAAAGCATACCCTCCAACACTTAAGAGATAAAAACCAGAACACATGTGGCCAAGCAACATCAGAGTGTGTTCTAGATGCCAGAAATTATTAATGAGGAAGAATACATAAGATAGGAGAGGCTGCAGCTGTTTGCTTTTGCCTGAACCTCCTGGGAAAGGAAAGATTCTGCCTCACCGTCTTCTTTTTCCCTTGCTGAATAAATTGAGGTCAGATGATGTTTGCACTTTGAACTCAGCATGGAAGTAAGCTAAAGGCAAAGCCCCTGAGAAGGCCCTCCTGCCTTCCTGTTTTCCTTTTCTCATCTGCCCACTACCTCCCCTTCTCCTTCCTCATTCTCTACTTTAAATACCTCTCATGCTAGCCACCCTCAGCCTCTGCCTATTTCATCTTGCTTCTTCCCAGACCTTGGCCAGACACCTAGGTGCCTGGTTGCCATCATTCTGTCGGCAGAGACCCCAACAGCTCAGCAGTGCCTTCGCAGCCAGGTTCGGTTCCCAGGTTAAAAAGCAATCAGGCTTTTTACGTCTCTGCCAGGGACTGAAGACAGCTGCTGGCAGCCAGAGCAGACAGATACTGGGTCAGACAGATACACAGTCTGCTGGGGCATAAGGCAGCTTCCTGGGTTGTCTTGAATGGAAGCAGGACTTCCTGTGTTCTGCTAAAGGAGTACAACCTGTGTGCCTAGCATGCACCCTGGAGATCTTGAACTCAATGGGCTGGGCCCAAGATATTTGAAGGAGCATCTGCTCCTGACAGCTGTAGGAATCTCCTTTGTGGTTTCTTCTTAAAGTTGTCTCTGCCTTCTAGCAATGAGGCAAGTCCTCCTGGAAGCAAAGTCTTGTGAGTTGTGGCACCTCATCATTGGTACTTCTAACCCCTGTCAATTTGGCCGACATCCAGAGCTTGTAAAGTTATATTTTTGGACAACAACTCCCAGAATCACTCAGCCAACTTGACCAGTAGCCACACACTAACCAGGAAATTCTTGGAACGGTTTCTGTTGAAAAAAGTAACTCTTCCAAGCTCTGCTGCTTTGACAAGGTGATCCTTTGTCATTCTCTCCTACCTTAAATGAAAACCAATTTCACTGTTGATGCCCAGTCTGTCTATTTTATGCCCTGCAGGGCTTACTCTTTGATTTAAATATTGCTTTGAAAATTGAAACACTGTGATCCCATTGCTTTAAAAATGCCAACTTGAGAATCTTTGACGAAGAGGCAGGATGGAAATATTCCAATTAATAAAAGAAGGGTGTCTGTGTCTGGTTGTTTCAGTACCAGATATTTCCATGCTTAAATACCCTGCAGGCACCAGATACCATCTGATCTTGCAAGCTAAGCAGGATCAACACTAATTAGTACAGTGCGCCCTCCATATATACAAAACAAAAAAAAACCAAGAATGCTCCATCCCATTATTGTTAGTGGATGCAAAGGGCACGTACCCATGCCAGTGCGGGTCTGTACCTGGTGCATTCATTGATGATAATAGGACACAAGGCTTTGTGTGATCTTGCGTTTGTGCGTGTCATGTCAACAGAGGGCTCACTGCACTTGGATGGGAGGCTGCTAAGGAATATCAGGTGCTGTAGGTTATATTTCAGAGGAAGGAAATGGCAAAAACACCTCTGAGTACACCTTGCCTAAGAAAAATTCATGGGAACACCATTAGTCAACAGGTGACTTGAAGACAACTACACAGGCATTTATATCCCAGCTTTTAAAGCAGGAAATCAACTCCTGGCTGCAGCCGAGGTTATGTCTCTCAATTCCATGAGATCCCTTTTAGATAGAATGTCTTTCTGTTGCTTCTAGACCTTGATCTAAACTCTGTTGCATGCAAGGCCTCATCTGAGGCTCTTGGCATCATGTGACTTCCCTCCCCTCCTGCTCCCATTTTTGCAGTGCTGGTGTAGGTCGGACAGGAACGTTCATTGCCTTGGATTCACTGTTGCGCCAAGCATGGGAGGAGGGGCAGTTGGGTGTCTTCGCGTTTGTCCAGAGGCTCCGGATGAACCGTCCACTCATGATTCAGACTGAGGTGAGAGACAGACCCTAGATCTCATTTGTCCGGCGTGTCAGATTTATGCCGAAGCTGAATAAGCTACAGGTTAGGATAGGGGTAGGTCTAGGGCAACATTTTCATTCACAGCATCTACCATGGGCCACACCAGTCCTGGAAATGTCAAAAATATTCAAAAGAGTTTAAAAAAAATTAAGCAAGCAAAAGCTTCCCGATGTCCGTATCTAGTTTGATTAGGGGGTTTGGGGAAAGTCACCTATGTTGGGTAAAAAGTGCTGTTCCTGGACGCTCCCCCCTCTATTTTCTAGGGGGTGATGGTGTATCAATGGGCTTCATGAGGAATCGTGTGTGTGTGTGCGTGTGCGTGCGCATGCGTGCGCACGCATGCAAAAATGTTTGGGAGACCACTTTGGGGACCCCTGGTTTAGGGCTTCCACCAAGCTAAGGAAATTTGGCAGGGGTGACTAAAGAATTGTCATAGTTTAAGACCCCAGAATGTCTTAATCAGGCCCTGGTTGAGTGTGTGGAACAGATTTGTCCTATACACATGCATCTCCTCTGGAAATATTGCAATACCTGCTTTGGCTTGGGGTGGATTTTTTAGCACGTGGGGTGAGCTATTTTGTTAGTATAGTTTTGCATATTTTTAATACACTGAGCTTTGAAATGTTGTATGCTACCCTGGGGACTTTAATAAAACCTAGAGCGGGGAAAAACCCCTTAATACTCTTCTGAAGAAATAGAATAAGGCCATAATTGCTAACAGTTATTGATAGACTTACCCTGCAGCAAACATAACATGTCAGATCCCACCCATCCTTGTTTTTTAGGCCTCCAAAAGTAAGGGTCTCTGCCATATCATGTGGCAGCATATTCTCTTAAACCTTCTTTCTGGGTTGATCTTACATGTGGATTAACTCATATATCAGGACCAAAGATTGGGAAGGTCACTTTTCTAGACTATAGCTCCCGGGATCCTCTAACAGTGGCCATGCTGGCTGGGGAGCTCTGGGTGTTGTAGTTAAACAAGCATCTTTTCTGAGCTTTGATCAAAACTGGCCCTTGCTGTTGGCTCATGCAGATCTATAAAAGACAAAAGGACACAATCGCTTACACATGGGCAGGAACCTGTGTTCCCCTCCTCTCCAATGTTGTAACTACATTCTCCACCTCCGTTTTGGTGCCTTATTCTTTCTGACAACCAAGCAAGCTCCTCAAATGGTGGTTCATCCAAGATACTGGAGAGCTGGCTCCTCATCAAGTTTGGGATGAGGCCACTCATAATGTTGTTAACCTCACAGCTCCCCACAAAAGCTGTCTCTCTGTTTCCATAGTCCCAATATATCTTCCTGCACCAGTGCCTCCTAGATGGAATCAAGCCTGCCGTGACGCACAGCATGGAGAAGATGGAGTATACCGCTGTCTATGAAAACACCTTGGCCCTGCAGGAGTATGAGGTCTCCCGCATGTGAAGGATCTCCGTCCTGGGGTATAAACAGAATAAATACATAAAAATGTGAAGGAAGGGGGTGGCTAAACTTTTCTCTCATTTTCAAGAGAGGTCATGAATCATGAGGGAGTTGTACAGTAATTCTTCCTTTCCTTGCATGAATAGTAACTTAAAAGTCTCCATTAATTCTTATGGAGGAAAATGATAACAGGAAATCATCAGGGACAGAATGTGAGCCAGGACATGGAGTTCATCAACTTGTTTATACTGATTTCAGGGACAAAGCAGACCAAAGGTATTGGTTCTCATATAGCATAAAAATCCAGCTCAATAAAACAAAATAAAATAATGTGCTATTATTCCACTTTTGACATCCTGTGGAATTCTGGGCTTTGTAGTTGACTGAGGCCAAAGAGCTCTCTGTCTGAGAATTCTAAAGGCCCCTCCCTAAACCGCAAACCCCAGCATTCCATAGGAGGTTGAAAATGGAATAATAGCACTAGAACAGTATAGTGCGGAAAAGCCCTGCCTCCTCTATACAGACTGTAATGAAAAAAAAAGTGGATTAATATCCCATGTCTTATTCTACCATTAAAGATCTATATACATTAAGCTTACTAGAATTACTAATAATCATAACCACAGGTTATTACATGATTAGATTTCTTGTTGCTCAAAATTTTCAACCTTTCAATGTATCTTAAAGTGGTCAGTCTTTCAAAATCGATGTCAATTTGGGAAAAGGTGCGTTGGGTGTTCTACATGCACACTAGCTGCTCTTGTAGAGCTCTGGCACTTCCTAGCCAGCATCTGGATGCACACTGGGGGAGTGTGCCAATGTGCATCGGGGCCCATTGCTGATTGGGGCATGTGGCATCAGTCACGCCACTGGCTACCACTGACTGCAACAGACCCCCATAGGTTGTAATGTCATATCACACTCTAGGTGAATACAAACATTGCAAAACTGCTGAACTCAATCTTGAGCCCACTGAGGGACGTTTGCAAAGACGCAAGCCCCAAACAGAATGCAAAGAAATTAAATAAGCAAAGGAATTATTTTTAGTTTATTAAAAGGTTCTATAGTCTGGAGAAATTACTAATGATTCATCTAACAAGCTGTTCCCAACTTCACACCACCCCAAGATATGAACTATAGCTCCCATTATTTCTAGCCAGAAGGGACTGCTGTCCGGGAACAATGAGTTTTGTAATCCAACCTGCTAGAATGTGTTGGGTTGGGAAAAGCCAATCTGATCAAGGAAACATTTCCGTCCTTACCAAAAAGACCTTGTATGAGAGTTAAGAACATGATGTAGAATGTAATCAAACACATCTGAGTCACCCATGGCTGAGGTATGAATTACTCTTGCCAGGTTGTGCAAGAAGCAGTTAAAAACATGGTTTCTCCTGCTGTCAACAAACCCAGGTGCTTGATCTATCCAGACAGCTTGTCTGCTTCTTTCCTCCAAACAATCCCCCTCCTACACTCTGCTCTTCATCCCTGTAGACACACACACACACACACACACACACACACACACACACACACACACACAGATGGGTGGAACTGGGGATAATAACTGGGAACTCCCTTAAGGTACAATATTTTAACCTCCATACCCTGCCAAACTGTATGGAATTTGGGCATTAAAAATACGTTTTCAATCGAGGGCTACTTGAGGAATCATATTTCGCTTTTCTCAATGTGGAAATGACAGAGGAGTTCTTTGGTTGCTCAGGCAACCTAAGTGTCAGCTCCATAAAGTTGTCTTGGTAACATTCTCAGATTCTTCCCTGTATTTTTTTTTTCTTCCCTTCCTCTTCCGCCAGGTCGTGGCTCTTTGCAAATTATCAGATCTGACTCTTACTTCTGACAGGGGAGGAAGGAAACAATAGGCAAGGGCTTCTTGGCTTTTCCAGGAGCCAAACTTGGAAATGTTACCATTTTGGGTTGCAACTCCCAGAACACTACAAGCAACATGTCGAGGGGACTCTGGGAATTGTTATTACTTTACTATCTATATCACACCTTTCCCCAAATATTGAGACTCCAGGCGAGTTACAAAAATTAAAACAAATGCAGATCAAAATATATACAAGTACATCAATAAAAACATGTGCAATGTCATTTCAAAATGCAGTTCAAACAATCTATAGAACCAAAACCATCTGAAATAAATGAAAAGACAACAGATAAAAATCAAACAAACTGCACTCCATTAAAAACTCCATTATGGTTCCAAAAAACCTATGGAAATAAAGAGTTTTCACTTTCTGGTGCCACTCTGAAGAAGGAGCTCCAGTGCTTAGGAGCAGTTACCAAGAAGACCCTCTTCCTTCTTCCCACGAGATATGCCTGGAAAAGTGGTAGGACTGAGAAAAAAAATCTCCCCCAAAGATCTTAAGAGTTGGGGCAGGTTCATACAGGAAGATACAGGCCATTTCTGCACTAGACTTTTATAGCGCTATTATTCCACTTTCAACATCCTATGGAATCCTGGGGTTTGCAGTTGGCCCCTCCCAAAACTGCAAACCCCAGGATGTTGAAAGTGGAATAATAGCGCTATAAAAGTCTAGTGTGGAAATGGCTACAGTCTTCCAGATAGCCTGGACCTGAGCCACAGAGGGCTTTATCAGTGACAACCAGCACTTCAAAGTGTGACTGGAAACAGACTGGTAACCAGTGAAGATGTTGCAATAAGGGAGTTATATGGTCCCTGTATCCAGTCCTAGTTAATCTGGCTGCAGCTCTTGGGGTCATCTGAAATTTCTGAACACTTTACAAAGGCAGTTCCATGAAAAACAGATTATAGTAACTGAAACAAGGTGTAATCAAGACATGTGTCACTGTGGCTACCTCTCGCATCTCTATGAATGAGCATAGCTAGCACACTAGCTTTAACTGTACAAATGCGCTCCTGGCTACCGCCAAATCATAAGCCTACAGGCTCAGGGTTGAAATAGAGGCCATTTCCACCCTACATTGTTATAGTGCTATTATTCCACTTTCAACATCCTGTGGAATTCTGGGGTTTGTAGTTTACAGAGGCCAAAGAGCTCTCTGGCTGAGAATTCTAAATGTCCCTCCCTAAACTGCAAAGCCCAGGATTCCATAGGATGTTGGAAGTGGAATAATAGCACTATAACAGTGTAGTGCAGAGATGGCCATATTGTGTTGCAATGTCATAAACATTTGTTGCAGGGCCTGCTTATTCCACAAGAGGGCAATAATGTCAGCCTTTTTCTCAGCCACCTCTCTCTCTCTCTCTCTCTCTCTCATTCACACACACTTCTCTCACACACCCACACTCTCTTAAGCGCATTCAGACTCCTCCATCGATCCTCCTCTCTGCTAGATACAAACAGGTCAGCCTCCCCTCCTGTGTGATCAGCAATCAGGCCATACCATCCTCCATCCCAAGCAGCACTTCCTTCCCTGCCTCTCCCGCCCAGCTCAGGCAACAGCAGGATTTCTCTTTCATACAAAGGTGTACGTGTCAGCCCCTCCCAATCTTATGGTCTTCCACATTTGTTGTACTACAACTCCTGTCATCCTCAGCTGCCAGCATCTCCCGTGGGATCTGTGGTTGAATGTGTCTGAGAAATTCACATCCCTCCTTTTCACTGACGTTCTCCCTCTGCCCTTGGGGGTGAGGACATGGGGCGTCCCTGATACAATTGGTTTATTATATGCCCATGAGCCACACCTAGCAGGAGCAGTCCTTGGAGAATATGGGTGTTGTAGTCCAAGGGGGGCCCCATGTTTCCTATCCTTGCTCTAACTTAATGTCTACAGCATGGTTAATGCGCAGGTACAACACCTCCACCAGCTCTAACATATGACCCTTCCTCCAAGTAATAAATCTCTCCATCATTCTGCAGCACAAACACTTGCGGTTATTTTGTTCCAAGTTGCTCACATTCACTCTCTCCAGCTCAATCTCTTTCTCTTCCCTCCCCACTATGTGACTTGCCTCAAATGTAATTCTCCACTCCACCTCCCTCAGTTTGAAACCAGCCAGTATAAACCAGCTAGTTTGAAACCAGCTAATACAGACAGTCCCACACTAACTCTCTGGCAGTTTTGTGTTACTGAATCTGTGATAGCAGTCACCATGTTTTTAAAAACCCTAAAAAGCCAAGAGGGCTGCTTTGATCCAAGGGAGCACGAAGGGACAGTTGAGTAATACCTTTATGAAACTGCATTAAATACATGTCTTCAAGGCACCTGTTGATTTGTGGTGATCCCATGAATTTCACAAGATTTTCTTAAGCAAGGAATACCCAGGAGCAGCTTTGTCATGGCCTTCCCTGGAAATATAGCCCACGGCGCCTAGCGTTACTCGGAAGTACAAACCAGGCCTGACCCAGCCTAGCTTTCACAATCAGACAGGTAGGGCCATGTTAAGGTTCTCATAGGCCCTAGGCACTCTTGTAATTCAATTCTCTGTCTCGCCTCAACACACCATTAGGGATGTTTTCATTGGCCTTGAAATCCTGGCCATTTCTGCACTAGCCTGTGATAGTGCTATATTATTCTACTTTCAACCTCCTATGGAATCCTGGGGTTTGCAGTTTAGGGAAGGGCCTTTAAGCCCTAAACTGCAAACCCCAGGATTCCATAGGATGTTGAAAGTGGAATAATAGCACTATCACAGGCTAGTGCAGAAATGGCCCCTATTTTCTTAGGCCCTAAATTTTCATAGGCCCTAGACACTGTGCCTAAAATGCCTAATGGATGAAGCAGCCTGCAGGCAGGAACTGTTGCCTTCAGGGTATGACTTTATTAGAACCCACCAAAGTGCCGCAAGACAGCTTGGCAGCTTTCATGTTGTTCAGTGTGCAGTGGTTACTAGAATCCCCACACCCACCACAAACATGTCCTCAAGGGGGAGGCAATAGATCCATTGTTTCCAGCCAGTCACGCTTGAGCAACCTGATGACAGATACAGGAGGGTGGGCAAAGCCGCATCCAATATGTGACCTGACACTTTTCTCCCTCTCTCCCAGACACACAAGCCTCTCAACCACACAAACAACCAGCTGTCCATTCTCTCTGACAAGCATGCTACAAGGTTGATTTTAGACTCTGACCTCAATGGCTTCACCCTTGTGAGTGGGAAACATATTACTCTAAGGTTGCTTTGTGGGGGGCACTTGAGTCCTCCAGATTGCCTGGACCATCTTTTCTCTGGGCATAGAGAAAGAAAGTAACTTGCCTCTTCTAGAAGTCTTCAGGAGCTCCAAACATGGTTCATAGAGGTTGCAGCTTTCTAGGGTTTAAGTACAGGAGGGGCAAAACGAGAGCTCTGTCCCACTGAGTAAGAATTTCCCCCCTCCCAGTGGAATTTTCCTTCAGTCTCCAAATATTTAGCACTGCAGAGAAATTTCTTCACACCTAGAAGTCTTGTATTTTCTGTGTGTGCATTCCTTTGGTAACTTTGCCTGCACCTTTTCTTCAGATGCTTAAACTGGATTTCTTAAACGCTCTACTGGTGTTTTAAATTATTGCAATGCTAGAAATTTGGGGACTGAAGGAAAATTTCATAGGATGGGGCAGAATTCTTACTAGGGGGGCAATGTCCTCATTCCTCCCCATAGCAATGTCACTGCAGCCCCCTTTGCACAATCTAATCTCATCACATACATATCATTTTTTAAAATTAGAAAAGGACTTCCAGTTTTTTGTTTTGGTAATCCAGGATAGTCCAATCCCCCCCCCCCTGCAAAGGGTCCTGTGGCAAAACAAAGCTGGCACAGTTGCTCACCCACCCCTGCCTTTCACCCCTCTGCTTCCTCCAGTGGTAAGTGTATCACTTCATTAACTCAAAGTATGGCAAGCCAGTTCTATTGCACTGGGGACTTTGCTTACTGATTCTTCTGAATGGAGATCTGGATGGATGTGCCCCAAATTCCTGTTCCGAGGGCACTAATGGGGATGCCCCCACCCACACATCCAGTTTAAGCTAACTTTAATGCCCATTGTTTCTTCTCACAACCTTCCTAACTATTGTATGAGGAAGAGGGTACTTGAAGTCTCCAGGTATTCACAACAGTGTGTGTTTGTGTGCCGTCAAGTCATCTGTCACGTTACAGCCACCCTGTGAACATCATAGGGTTTTCTTGGGTGGGGAATACCCAGAGGCAGCTTGGCATTGCTTTCCTCTGAAATATAAACTAGCAGCTCCTGGCATTCGTTGGTGGCCCCTCAAGTACTCACCAGTCCTGACTCTGCTTAATTTCTAAGATCAGATGAGATCTGATGGCTTCAGAGTATTCACAATAAACTGTCAAAGGATTTAGGGGATGGTGGGTAGAAAAGAGGAAAGAGGAAGAGGGAGCTGTGGTATCATTTGAGATCAATTTCAAAAGGTTTAAGGTTTTGGGGTCTAGAAGGGCCTAAATTCCCCAATAGCACCAGATCCTGTCCGATCTTGGAAGAAAAGCAGGGTCAGCCTTGGTTAGGGGACGCCAAAGAATACCGTGTGTGTGTGTGCGCCTTCAAGTCACCTGCTGACTTATGGCAGCCCCATGAATTTCATAGGATTTTCTTAGGCAGGGAATACTCAGAGATGGTTTTGCCAGTTCCTGCCTCTGAAGTATAGCTCACAGCATTCAGTGGTGGTCTCCCATCCAAGTACTAACCAGGGCTGACCCTGCTTAGCTTCCAAAAATCAGACACGATTTGGTGCCTTTAGGGCGTTTAGGCCTCCTTTGTACCTACAATGCCAGGCCATTTCTGTACTACACTATTATAGTGTTCTTATCCCACTTTCAGCATCCTGTGGAATTCTGTCCTTTACTGAGACCAAAGAGCTCTCTGGCTGAGAATTCTAAAGGCCCCTCTCTAAACTGCGAGCCCCGGGATTCCATAGGATGTCGAAAGTGGAATAATAGCACTATAACAATGTAGTGCGTAAATGGCCTCTATTTCAGGGGAGGGCCGTGGCACACCAGCCACTGCCCAAGAGAAACCTATGAAACACGCGGGGTCATCATCAGTAGGCAGGTAACGAAGTGGGGGTTGCCTGGTAGCTCTCACGAGGAGCTAAGCTGGGGCGCCAACGGGAGAAAGGCGACGCCTCGCCTCTCCCGCCAGCCCCCTCCCCAAACCTTTCCCAGTTCTGGGATTGCCCCTAGGGGCTCCGGCAGCACGGGGATCGGAAATACCTGTATGCTGCTGAGATGGGCTGCGGCCGTATTTTGAACTCACGCCCCGCATAAGCCTTCCCCGGCCCCAGCCCGCGACACAAACACACGGACACACACCGACGCTCGATCCTTTCCTCTCTCCGCTATCCTGAGCCCTCCTCTTCCTTCCCGGCCCCACCCCTCCGCCGGCCACGTTTCAGCACCAGGGAGCGCGGACAGCTCCTCCGGGCGCGGGAGGGGGCGGCGGGGGGCCCACGCCCACGAGCCCGGCCCCAGCCCCCGCCAGCCCCGCCGCGGGCGTGAGCCGGATCGCTCGCCCTCCTTCCTCGTGATCGCGCCCGCCCGCCCGCCCGCCTCCCATCCTTTGCTCCCGAGCCGCCGTCTCGCAAACAACGTCCCTTCTGGGAAAGCGGAGCGGAGCGGAGGGAGGGGAGAGAAGAAACGGGTAAGAAGGGGCGCCCCTTGGGGACTTCGGTTTGGCCAGCAAGACGGGGGGCTGGCCGAGAGGGGAGCCGGGGCTTTGTGTGCTGGGGAGTTGACTTCGTTCTTTCTTTCCTTCGTTCCTTCCCTGCTACTCCCCCCCCCCACCCTCAATTTTTGCCTTGGCTAACCGTAAGCAATTTTCACGCACACGCAGAAAGCAATCGCGGATGGAAAGAATGAAAGAACGGGGCGGGGAAGGAAGAGAGAGGGAGAGATTTTGGAGTAGAAGGTTCACCTCGTTCTCCGAGAGGTAGTGGGGGGGGGGCTGAGTTCTTTTTTCTTCTTTTCCTTCTTTTTGTGGAGTGTGCCACGAGGAAGGAATCTTCGGCGGGCTTTGGCACCTCCCTTCCCGCATTTTCTAGAGGCGCTGGACTACAGATCCTATCATCCCCAGCCCCCTCTTCGGGTAGAAGCGGAACTCTCTCTCTCTCTCTCTTTTCCCTTACGGAGCATGCTAGGAAGAAGAAATTTAGGGTGGGCTTTGACCCTTTCCCCCACTCCCGGAGGCGTTGGACGACAGCTCCCATCGTCCCCAGCTCCCCTCCCTCCCTCCCTCCCTCCGTGAGGATGATGGAAGATCTGGTCTAGCGCCTCTGGGAGGCTGCCGGGTTGAGATAAGCTGCTATACACCACGGGGAAGGGTCTCGTTTATTCCCCCTATCCACCCACCCCAGCGAGGGCAGGTTGAAGCTGAAGCGATCCCAGCCTTAGAGATTGGTACGGGATGGGGGTGGGCGGAAAGGGAAAATTATCCATACGGATTTCCGCACTGGCCTGTTATAGCGCGATGATTCCACTTTCGACATCCTCTGGAACCCTGGGGTTTGCCGTTTCGGGAGGGGCCGGCCGGCCCCTCCCGAAACGGCAAACCCCAGGGTTCCAGAGGATGTTGAAAGTGGAATCATCGCGCTATAACAGGCCAGTGCGGAAATGGCCAGAGAGAGAGCTCTGCCAAATGGGCGGGGGGTCGTCCAATGTTGATTGCCAAGAATCTGGACATCCGCCGCCCCCTCCCCACCACACACATGGCCGTTCAATAGAGCAAGACTAATGGTGCCCTCTTGGACAGCAACTTTCACCGCCGCCCTCTTTAATTTCTGCAAAAATCGATACGGTCCATCTAAGGCTGAACCGAGGAAGGAGTCCAGCCAGCTGGGGAAGGAGGTGGTCATGGCGGATTGGGGCCCCTTGTTCTCTGTGTGTGTGTGTGTGTGTGTGCGCGCGCGTTCCTGCGTGTGAATCTATACATATACCTACATACATAGACACACACATATCCCTTCCTCCACCTGCACAGGGGAAAAAAAGGGAGATCTCTTTCTCTTACCATTATTATAATGTTATAGTATAATGTTATTAATATTAATATTACTGTATGATATTATATTTTCATTTCCGAGGTGTCTGTCTATATGTTATGAGCAAGAGATGGCTTTGCCTTTTCTTTTTCCCTGCACAGAATGCATTGATGGAAAGCGGAAGGTGGTGGTATTTTTTTTTAAAGCAACCAAAGTGAGAATCCTGAAATTCCCCCTCTGGGGAAGGGCCGTGGCTAGGACAGGTGGGCGGGAGATGTGGAAGCTCAGCTGTGCCCCTGGCAGGGAGGACCTGAGGTTGGTTCATTTGGGAACCTTTTCTCTCCACGCCCGAGCTGATGGGAGTTGCTGTATGTGACCCATCAATAATTCAAGGCAAGGCAAGCTGTTGTCTCTTGTGGGTGGGGCAGAACTATTTTTTTATTAATATAAAAAAGCACTCAGCTAAGAAACCTACCATCTTTTAGCTTGATCTGTGCAGGGGGAAGGTGGAGTTCAATCTATTCTTTGGGCTTTGTAATGAAATAATCTTGAAAGTACTTCTGAGCATGTTAAGTGTGCATCCTTCCATGTCATCACTGAGTGATTTTTGTTTCCTTGCAGAGGGAGGGACCGTTTTTTAAAAACCCCACCCTTCCTGTGCAACTGTATAGCGGTTTCTTCTCATTTTCTCTCTGCAACAGCCCTGCAAGGTTATATAGTTTGGGTGGTAAATTGTGAATGGCTGAAGGTCCCCTCCAATATGCTTCATAGCTAGATGGGGATTTGAACCCAGATCTCTGTATTTCTCATCTGACTCTCTAACTGCTACACCATACTATTCTGGTGTTGTTTCAGTGGGCTGACACCAACTATGTGTGCTTAGGAGGTAGGGGCTCAGAATTCCCAGGCAGGATTGAGCCCTTGGTAGTTTACTTTCTAGATACTTAAGGAGAGGTAAGGAAGTCATGACCGGAGTCCAACCCCCATCAGATATTGCTGGACTCCAACTCCCAGAAGCCCCAGCAGCATAGCCAATCATGAATGATCATAGGAGTTGTAGTCCAATGACTCCAAATCCCTGCAGGTGCAGCAGCATAGCCAATGTTGAGGGATTATGGGAGTTGTAGTCCAACAGTTCCAACTCCTTGCAGCCCCAGCAGCATGGTTAGTGGTGAAGGATTATGGGAGCTGTAGTTAAACATGCACATATGCACGCACACACACAGAAGTACAAACATACTGTCATGAGCTAGCAGGAAAAAGGAAAAGGAAGGAGTGAGTTTCCAAGTCACAATCTGTATACTGTGAAGGATGATTAACAGGGATTAGTTTAAATTGGGGTTCTCCAAGATTAATTTGGAGCACATTGTGGGAATAATTGTGAATGACACCAGCAATCCTTGGTCTAGGGGAGGTGGAGAGTGGCGCGGATAATGTTAAGAATACTGAGCAGGATTTCCAGAGCTGCTCCTCTTGGTCATGCTTGTTCCTGCCAAAACTCCAGATGTTGTTGGACTGCAGCTCCCATCATTCATCATCTGCTGCTAGGCTGGCTGGGGCTGATGGGAGTTGCAGTCCAACAATACTAGAAGAAATCCCCCCCCATGCATTAACCACTTCTTCTCTAATGTGTATATGATCTGTAGAAATTCAACTGATGATGCATTCCCCAACTTTACCTCCTGTTGCTAGGGAAAAGTTGGTTTTGCATTGAGTATGCAGCTGTTTAAAGGGCCAGTGAGCTACAAGGAACCCATCTGTGACCTGCAGAAATTCAGCAGGTGAAGCTTTCCCCCACGCTTGCCTCCTTTTGCCGGGAAAACCTGGTTTTGCATTGCTGGTACAACTGGGGTGCAATTGGGAACAACCGAAAAGGAGAACAAAAACAAAGAAAAGAATGACAGCGTTACCACAGCAAAGCTCATACAATTAGGTTTGCCACCTTTTTTGAAAAAAAAAAATGCCTCTGCTTCTTTGGCTTTACATTGTGGCTTACAGACATTAAACAAGGTGAGCTTCTGGGGACAGGCAGAGAAAATGATAAGGGAAAATCCCCTAAAAGACCAACGCTTCCCTCTCCCCACCTTGTTATCAGAAAGTCTCTCATATGCAGAAGAAATCTCACCTGCCCAATTTACAGTGGGAATGGGTTGACTTTTGGAGACAGCAGTTATGATCAGTGGCATATTTTCCTGACTAAATCTCAGGTGATACAACAAAGTATTGGGGAAAGCTGACTATTGACTCTCTGCTCCACCAAAGATTTCCATTATAGCCTTCGGCAAATCACTTAGTCCTGCTTCCTCATCTATAAAATGGAAATGCTAAATGCTAAGCCTTCCATCCCTGCTCCAAAAGAGAAAGAAGAATCTACTGGACCCTTTAGCCCCGATGATACTGACATTCATTTTAAAGACAGTGAAATTGGCTCCAGGATTGGAAAACCAGGACTGGGTCTAGATTTTGCAAGGTGTGCGGTTTCCAGTGACTGAGATCTTCCCTGCATCTTCTCCACGCCTGTTGCAGCGTTTGGAAAGAAAATCAAAGGAGGGAGGGAGACATGCAACCCTTGCTCTTGGAAACGGCCATGTGAAGTGTGCTTGGTGTGTGTGTGTGTGTGTGTGTTGTGTGTACGTGTGGATTTCTTCCCCTCGCGGACAGCTCCAAGACTCGGCTTGCATTGGTTGCCATGGTTTTCCTAAGAAGATAGGGAGAGTTGGTGTGAATGCTTCTACGTCACCAAGTCAGCCGCCCCAATCCTCATCCAGGCATTTACTCTGTGTGTGTGTGCATGCGTGTGTGGCTGGGGGGGGGCAAAATAGCATCTTTGCCACATGACTCTCCCGCCCCTCCCTTCCCTCGTCTGCCTGGAGCTGGACTCAGCTTGGATTGTCAACATCTCTCCATAGTGGCCATCTCTGCTATTTTTGTCCTTACGTTCAGAGCTCAGTGAAAGAGCTGAAGGGGGCAGCATCAGGAAGGAGCTTCAAGAAGAGCCTTGTGTGAATCAGAGGCGGGTGAAGCCAAAGGAGGAGAGCTGTGCTGATTCCTCCAGAAGATCGGGCAAGATCTGATTGCTTAATTTTGGAGGAGGTTTTGAGGAGTTGTTAACACCACCAGTGTATCACCTCAAGTAGGCTTGACTCTGAGCTGGACTTTGTTTATACAGAGCAGGGCTGAGGAATGTGTGTCCTTCCAGATCTTCTTGTTGGACTTCAGCCCCCATCAGCCTTGGCTGTGCTGTTGAGGGCTGATGGGACCTGTGGTCCACCCTCATTGGGAGGGCCATGCATTCCTCCACCGCTTATTGGTGGACTGCTTTCAGTTCCTAATCATAAGGCTGAGTTATGTTAAATGCAGAGCCTCTGAGCATGTGCAGAAAGTCCTGCTTCAGTGAGATGAGAAGGAGTGGCCAGTGGGGCTCAGGATCAGTTCTACCATTTAGGTAAAATGAAGCAGGCAACTCAGGCAACAGACCTGGGATCTCGCCAATAGGGCAGAAAACTGCTTGTTGATGAAATCGTTATCATTTTAGAAAACATTTTTGTTGGACTACCAAGGATAGGGAGAAGATTTTCTGCTTCTGTGGCCTGAATAACTTGGCTGGTTTTGGATTCTGCATCCCTTGATTTAAGCAGTGGTGTTTTTGTGGCTCTGATGTCAGTTTTGCAGTGAATCCAGTCTGGATTATAGTCAGAACTATAACAGAGCCGTCCAAACCTATTTCAAGGATACAGCTCAGCACTAAGGAGAGTGTCTTTAAAATTCAGAACCAAACCTGGAGGGGATTCACCGTTCCACAGACTCTGAAACCACCAGCTCCGTCTGGAGTAGGGAAAGCCTGGAAAGGGGAGGTGCCACGTACTGGTGTCTTGGGCTGAGCTTGGTGTAACTTCACAGCAGGGATAAGACGTCTCTTGTTTTCAGAAATAAACCATGGATGTTGACGAAAAAGGAAATTCTTTGTGTATCGGCTAATAAGGAAGACGCTTCAAGTTCAGTTGAACTTAGTCCCATAGAAGCGTGCAAAGGAAAAGAGAGCCAGCCTAGTAGAGTGGTTCGATTGTTGGACCAGGACGCTGGAAGATCAGGGTTCAAATCCCCACTCAGTAATGGAAATCCACAGGGTGGCCTTGGGCAGGTCACACTCTCTCAGCCTCAGAGGAAGGCAATGGCAAACCTCCACTGAAGAAATCTTGCTAAGAAAATCCTACTATATGGTCTCCATAAACTGGAGTTGACTTGAAGGCACTTAACAGCAACAAGGGTGTACAGAGCTCTAGCCTTAAAGGTTTGGTAGGAAGGATACAAGACAGATGTCTTGGGAAGATGTTTTTGAAACATTTAATGGGTAGGAGGCTAAAGACAAGCTTGCGGAGTCTTCTGCAAGAGAGTGAGTGGATTAGAGCGCAGAGGGTGGGGCAGTGAACATCAGATAGAGCTCCACTTTTGTCTTCTGAAGCAGAAAATGGTAAGTTGGAGACTGACAGGAAGGACTTAGCTATAGGCAATGCTGTTATTCTCAGGCTGGGCATCTTTGGGGATTACATATTTAATCATGTTCCTGACCTAATCGTATGTATGTGAGGCATATTATGTATAGGAGTTTAAAGAGATATGCCTCCCTGATTTTCTCTCTTTCTGTCTCTTTCTTATACATCACACATACACACACACAAGCCAAACCCAAATTCTTGAAAAATAATGCACCTTATCAGCAGTGGTAAATTTTGATAGTTCCCCATAGCTGTGTTCCTAAAGAAGAATGGTCTTTTGTAAAGTTAATGGGTCTTATTGTCCCCTTCCAAACCAAGCCACCTCTCCATACCTGCATTGCAGTGGGGATTGCTCACATTGCCTGGAAAACTCCAACCCACAGGATAGCAACTATGCTCTCAAAGGAGACAGGAAAGGATGAGGAGGGTGTGGCAGATGACCTCATTGCCCCCTCAT
The DNA here is from genome assembly GCA_030412105.1 of Cyclura pinguis. Lineage (NCBI taxonomy): Eukaryota > Metazoa > Chordata > Lepidosauria > Squamata > Iguanidae > Cyclura > Cyclura pinguis. Next base: position 16,480,925 of record CM059604.1, read on the forward strand.
CAAAAGTCATGAAGATTCAACTCTCCAAGTCCTTGCACCGTGAAGGAAGAATAAGCAAGAAGTAAATCAGGCCCTACCAGTGGTTAGCGATAGCATTGCAAGAATTTCTGACTCCCATAGTCTACCAATTGAAACAACTATTTCTTTACTATGTACCTATTAATTAAAATAATTATATCCTATCATTGTCTACAGATCTCATGCTGGGATGCAAACCATAATAGAACCTGAACAATTATAAAGCAATTCAAACAAAATAATTTAAAGCAAAGCAACAGGATCAAACGATGGATAGGAATCCACACCCCACAGATCAGAGACCAAGCTCTGGTCACGCCACCCAAAAACTTGAGTATAATTTAATGGGGAGCTAAACTGAGGCCACTGTCCGTGACAATAGCACCTCCAAGGGGAGAGAAGATTTCACATCCAGGGTGCCACAGGAGAGAAGACTCTGCCCTGCCTCTCCAGATAATGAATGTTTCCCTCAAGTGGGACACAGAGGAAGGTCTCCTTGGAAGGACTCTGGCAAGGATACAAAAGGGACGATGCTACCTTAGGCACTGGGGTCTCCAGACTGAGGCCACTGCCACACTAAACTATTATAGTGCTATTATTCCACTTCCAACATCCTATGGAATCCTGAGGCTTGCAGTTTCGGGAGGGACCTTTAGAATTTTTAGCCAGAGAGCTCTTTGGCCTCAGTAAACTACAAACTCTAGAATTCCACAGGGTGTTGCAAGTGGAATAATAGCACTATAACAGTGTAGTGTGGAAATGGCCTGAGAGAGGTTTAAATGACATTGCCAGCGCTTTGAACTCTAGAATGGAAGTATATTGGTAAATTTTGAAAGCTTCTAACCCCCTCCATCACTCTAAATTGGTGAAAAGTGAAGAGTGGAATTTTATTTTATTTTATGCGACACAATCTGTGAACTTGATTCAGGCATTAACAGAGCTTGGAAATATTTACTTTCGGGACTACATTTCCCAAGAGACTCCGCGACTTATAATCCAGTGTGAATAACTTTTCTAAGCTTTTGGTGACAGTCATAAATACTTGGACTGGACACAGTCTCAGTAGCACCGTGGTTCTTCATTAGTGTGAGGACTGGCTCTGGTTAATGGGTACTAGTGAAATAAAGCACTGGTCTGCCCACTCCTGCCTTAAAGACAAGCAAACGTACTGTGCCATATTGCTCTTCCTGCAGTAGAATCACACAACAATCTTCTCTGCAGAATACAGGAAAGTTAGTTTTCAAGACTATAATTCCCAGCATCCCCCAGCTAGCATGGCCACTGACCGATGGTGACTGGGAGAATGCAGATGATCCTTGTAGTCCAAGAATCCAATGGTCATTAGTGCTGGGGGGATTCTGGGAGTTGTAATCCAAACAAGTAATTGTTCCAAGGTTTGACTTTCTGTCCATGTCATGGGGCATAGTTGTCGAGGGACGTGGTAGCTCCCTCCTGTATGTTTGTGTCTGAAGAAGCACCATTCTTGTCTTGAACTCCACGAGGGCATTAGCTTCTTTGACTTTCTCATGAAAATTGACCCCCCAAAAAAATTCCAAAATGGTTAGATGCTCACATTTGGTCCCCCAAGACTTCATTTTCCAGAAGCCACAACCAGCTAGGTCAATAGTCAGGGATTCTGGCCAGTGAAATCTAAAAATGCCTGAAGGTCCAAAGGTTGAGAACTGCTGGATCAGATCACAGTAGAACAGGAGGAAGTAATGGTGGAGTTCAGGGAGCATTCCTAAAAGGCGTTTGAACTTTTTTACACCAGTTTGGACATCCAGTTTGGGCTGGCAACTATTTGAGACAAGCCCCATTGTCTCTCACACTGGCTATACTGTCAGGTGCTGTTGGTCTTTGTAGTCCTTAATACCCAGAGGGCCCAGGTTGCTTCATCCAAGTTTATGTTATCATATCAATCTTGGGGTGTCTCTCTACTCTCTCTCTGGTGCACCAGAGCTTGGTAGAAAGCCCTGGCCCTCCTTCTGATTCATTTTCCCCTTTGTCAAAAAGCATCTCAACATGCCTTCATCTTGGCATCTGTGGTTGGGACATGTTTTACGGAATGGCATTTGCTCTTCCCAGCTGTGTGGTGATGATCTATAGGCTGGAGAGAACACACCCATTACTACTAATTGCTTTACTTTACTACTTCATTGGCAACGCAGATCCCATGGGGAGGGTTTGGGGTGGGTGGAGTACTTTTTGGACTACAGCTCTCAGAATTTTGCCAGCTAGCACAGGCCCTGGACAGGTTGCTTGGAAGATTCTGAGAGTTGTAGTCCAAAAAGAAAAAAAGAAAAAGAAAAAAGAAAGAAAGAAAAGAAAAGGGGAAAGGAAAAAAAAGAAAAAAAAGTGAAACTTTCCCAGTTTCAGCCTTCCTTGTTAGCATTGCTGAGCATTGCTGGGCTGAGCCTATGGATGTGGCAGCCGTTCGATTGATTCAGGTCGCCAACTGCATGTGTCCTACTGCATGAGATTTTTGGCCCTCCATACATGTTGGACTTCGGTTGTCCATTGGCCATGCTGTCTGTGACTGATGGGAATTGTAAGCCACAGGTTTTCCACTCTAACCTCCTGTAAAATATCAGCTTATGGGATTCATTACTGCAGAGAATTGTGGCAAAGATTAATGGCTTAAGTGGTTTTATTAAAAGAAAAAAAAAAGATTAGAGAATTATCAATAGCTGCTGTTAGCCTTGAAAGCCAAATAGAACTTCCATGTTCAGCAGTAGTATACCTTCAAGAATCGGATGTTTGGCAAACAATGAAGAAATATTATGTTCTCCATACTTCAATTGTAAACTTCCTGGGGAATCTGTTTGTATGTACTATATAAGGCAAGATGCTGGATAACTTGACCAAGTAGATGCCAATTACTTGATGACAGCTACTTAAATATCTGTATGTGCAGTTACTTTTTCGTTATTATCTTTATCGTTGTACATTTTTAGATGCCTTTTTCTATGCACGACTCGAGGTATTTCAAATTTAAAATTATTCAGATCCATTTTTCACAGCATTAAACAATATTTTATGTGGCACAAGGGCAGCCATCTTAGAAGAGGCATTCCCTCATGGTGGTGGGAGGGAGGAGTGGGAATCCCTCTTCTAAGATGAGGTTTGCCACCTGCAATTTTTTCAAGTGCATGTAAGAGCTCTGTGGATACCCTGGACTGCTGAAAAGACAAATGAATGGGTCCTGGAGCAAATCAAGCCAAAATTCTTCCATGAAGCCAAGATGACTAAAGCGAGGCTGTTGTACTCTGGACATACCATAAAAAGACATGACTCACTAGAAAAGACAATATTGCTTGAGAAGGTGGAAGGCAGTAGGAAAAGAGGAAGACCGTATTACAGATGGATAGATTCAATCAAGGAAGACACACCTCTGAATCTGCAAGACCTGAGCAGAGCAGTTGATGGTAGGATGACTTGGAGGTATCTCATCCATAGGGTCACCATAAGTATAAGGCTAAGTCAATTTCATAGCAGTTAACAACAAATGAATTAAATCAATTAACTCTTTTTTTAAAGAACAGGGCTCTGGATATCTTTTTAGTTGATGCAGAGTAGTCAATCTAAGGCAGAAGAAGGGATCATACGGTCTACTTGCTATTGATGAACTACAACTCCTATCAGCCTTAGTCACTATAGCCACTGTTATTGAATGCTGGAAGCCACAGTTAAACACACTAGTGGATCCTGTGGTAGTGGGCAGTGGGCCCACACCAGGTTTTCATCTAGGCTTTAAAGCAGCTGCCTTAACCTCAAAAATGGCTTCAGGATCTTAGACAGCTCTATCCAAAATCTGGAATGGATTTACTGTCCCTCCGACATGGGAGTCACCAGCTGCCACTGGTTCAACAACATGGTGTAAGGCCTGAATTCTGTTGTCAGTCCTGATGAAATCTCTTTGATACCATGGAATTTACGTACATATTGACTCATCATCCCATCATCCATTCAGTGGGTCTAGTTGGGAGTAACTAATGGGATTCAGGCCTTAAGACTGAGGTAATCAGTGGATTGATACCCTACCGCAAACGTATGCTAGGTATGTTTAGCCTGAGCTAGGTATGTTTAGCCTGATGAAAAGAAGGTTAAGAGGTGACATGATAGCCATGTTTAAATATTTGAAGGAATGTCATGTTGAAGATGGAGCAAGCTTGTTTTCTGCTGCTCCAGAGACATGGACATGGAGCAATGGATTCAAACTATAGGAAAAGAGAGTTCACCTGAACATCAGGAAGAATTTCCCGATGGTAAAGAGGTATTCGACAGTGAAATATGCTGCCTCAGAATGTGGTGGAGTCTCCTTCTTTGGAGGTTTTTAAACAGAGGCTGGATGGCCAATTGCTGGGGTTGCTTTGACTGTGTGTTCTTGTAGGGGGTTGGACTCGATGGCTGTTGTGGCCTCTTCCAACTCTATGATTCTATGATTCTAAGGCCTTTTCCGCACTCCACTCTTATAGCGCGATGATTCCACTTTCAACATCCTATGGAATCCTGGGGTTTCGGGGCCCCTCCTGAAACTGCAAACCCCAGGATTCCATAGGATGTTGAAAATGGAATCATCACGCTATAAGAGTGGAGTGTGGAAAAGCCCCCTGTCTTCTGGCCCGGGCTGGCCCATGGTGGCTCATGGCCCATGGTGGCTCACATGGTGAGACACAGATATGGGGTTGTGTCTTACACTGAAATCCCCACAGGTTTCGGGTGCAACTACCCTTTTTGCCATGGAACCGAAGCTTGTTCCCAGCTGTAGGGAAGGGCTTCTCTTCCTCTTTCCTCGCTCTCCCCATCTCTTCCTTGACACTTTGCAATATATCATGAAAGTGAGCCGCCCACTAGAGAAGCGGACTGGAGCTGCTAATCTGGCAAGACATCTGTCTCTTGTGGGGAGGGGAGAAGGGGGAAAACAAATCAGCCTGGGCTATTTGCTATCTGCTATGGTTATGCGTTTCCCTCCCGCAGCAATATTTTTCTAAAAATGAAAATCTTCTTGCTTTCTCTCTGGTTTGAAAGCAAAGCTCGGGGCTTCCTTTTCCCTCAGCTGGTGAGAAGTCATGAAAGACAAAACCACTGCTGGTTACTAGGGCCATTTCCGCACTAGATTGTTATAGTGCTATTATTCCATTTTCAACATCCTATGGAAATCTGGGGTTTGCATAGGATGTTGAAAGTGGAATAATAGCACCGTAAGAGTCTAGTGTGGAAATGGCCTAGTTCTCATGGGGGTGACTGTCAGAGACAGTATAACCAGGAAATACCAGTTACTCAAGGAAAAGGAAAGATGGCACTGTTGTAGCACTCATACCCTGCTTGTGGGCTTCCAGTACCCATCTGGTTGGCCGCTGTAGGGGCCAAATGTTGGACTAGATTGAGTTTTGGTCTTATCCAATGGTGTTCTTGTCTCCGTAGGAAGTCCAAGGGTATATCTGCACAACCCAGTTGTACCAGTTTGATACCGCTTCAAGTGTCATAGCTCTATGCTATGGAATGCTGTTATCTGTAGATCTGAAGTACTTAAAATTCCCTATAGGCAGGCACTGGAGCTCTCTAGCAGAAAATCTTACATTTATTATGCTAAAAACCTCAAGATTCCTCAGGATGGAGCCTGGGCAGTTAAAATGGTGTCAAACTACAATGAACATGTAGTGCAGATTATGGAATGAAGGAAGGAATAAGTAATGGAATGAGTATAGGAACAAGTGTGGTTTTGTAGGTTTATAAAGTTCTTCTTGAAGGATAGTTTGAGGTATACTTAGAGGCAGAAATCCTGATAGGTATTCCTCAAGCAGAGGAAGGTCCAAGAAAGAAATGGAAAAATAATAAAGAATGTGATGTGTATGCCAATGAGTCATTTATAAACATTGTAATGATAGTGCAACAGATTACTTTTTAAATACTAGTAGTGGAAACTAGTAACAGGAGTTGATTACCTTTTTTAAAAAAAAGGTAACTCATCCAGCTCTGTACTGCAGTTCCCTTCAGTACCAGCCAGCATAGCCAGTGGGGGAGGATGATTGGGACTGTAGTCTATCAACATCAGGAGGGCTACATATTCCCCAGCCTCTAATGAAAGTATTTTAAACCCAGGAATTTGTTCTGAGCTTCATAGCTGAAGAGAGCTCAGAGTTTGCTCCTAGTTATCCCAAGATTTCTTTGGCTTTTGAGACCCAGAAGTGGCCAGAGTTAACATAGTACAGTAGATTTTTTTTCCAGTGGCCATAGTAAGTGTCGGTGAAGCAAAGAACCCATTCTGGGTTTTAGTGCAAACTTTTAAATGCAAGATCCTGAACCTCATTCCACAAATAGATTGATATCTTTGATAACTCCTTGGATGGTTCCTTGGATAAACTTCAGACTAAAACTCAGAGCAGATTTACAACCCTGTTGGCATGAGGACCACCAGTAGCCTTTTCTGTTTGCCTGTAGAGATTTTCTCCTCCCTCCCTTAAGCAAGGTTCATGGCATCACTGTGTTTTAGTCCAAAGATTGAGCAGGGTGGCATAAATTATATCAACATCCCAGAGATGCATCAATTTCCCAGCAAAGGAGTGTGGCCTGGAGAGGAAAGCGTGGCCTAACAATATTCTGGAGATCTGGATTTGGAGGCTGTGCTTTTGCCCTGTGGTTCTCCACTCCTGTTTCAAAACACTGTTGTTGTTTAAACAACCAGTTTGCTGTTGTCACGTACCTTCAGCTTGACTTCGCAGCAATCCCATTCTACGGTTTTCTTAGCAAGATTCATTCAGAGGAAGTTTGCCTTTGCCTTCCCCTAATGCTGAAAGTGTGTGACTCACCCAAGGCCACACAGTGGGTTTCCATGAGTGAGCAAGGATTCAAACACCAGTTTTCTAGAGTGCTTGTCCAACACTCAGGCCATTTCTGCACTAGGCTGTTATAGCGCTATTATTCCACTTGCAACATCCTATGAAATCCTGGGGTTTGCAGTTTCGGGAGGGTCCAGCCGGATGTTGCAAGTGGAATAATAGTGGTATAACAATCTAGTGCGGAAATGGCCTCAAACTACTGCACTAAATTTATTCAACAGTCCTTGTTGTTGTTGTGTGCCTTCAAATTGTTTCTGGCTTATGGCAGCCCTAAGGTGAACCTATCATGAGGATTTCTGGGGCTGAGACTGTGTGACGTGCCCAAGGTCACCTGGCTGGTTTCCATGGCCAAGCCGGGAATTGAACTCTGGTCTCCATTGTTGTAATCTAAGGCTATTTCCACACTACTATTATTCTATTTTCAACATCCTGTGGAATTCTGGAGTTTATCATTTACTGAGGCCAAAGAGCTCTCTGGCTGAGAATTCTAAATGCTCCTCTCTAAACTGCAAACCTCAGGATTCCATAGGATGTTGAAAGTGGAATAATAGCACTATAACAGTGTAGTGCAGAAATGGCCTTACATTCAAAGCACTGCACCATGCTGGCTCCTAACACAAAAAAATCTCAGGCCTCATTGGAGAAAGTACATCCTAGCAAGAAAGAACCCCCTTCTTCTTGCAGGCAGTCCTATGCTGACTTCCCAGCGCTTTCCAGATGTATGGGACTACAATTCCCATTGTCCCCCCCTCCAACCAGCAAAGTTCTTTTCCCATTCCTCATTTCTTGCTCTTTGATTTCCCTCCCAAAGTGACAGCCTTGTGAAGAACGGTTGAGCAAATAGGATGAGGAGAGCTTACATTGACAGGAAATCTAGGAACAAGTTGGAAACAGGCCCTGGGGTTGGGAAGGCATTGCTAGAACCTCTGAGGAGAGGAGTGTCACTGTGCATCCATCCATGAAACAAGAGCAAGCGCACAAAGTGAAGGAGGAAAAAAAGGGGGGTGGGGTGAGTTCAGGACAACCTGCTGCATAAACAGGGACTCGAGAAATCTGTAAAAAATTTTGAAAAATCAGACTCAGTAATGAGGCAGATTAATAAATAAATTACGCAGATTAAGCCAATGATTTGCCTGTTTTGCTCTGCTGGGTTTTTCATCTGCTCCCTGCTTACCACCACTGCCTGAAATATAAGATTTAAAAGAGAAAACGAGGAATATTGAAATGGAAGGACTGTTTTAAGCATGGCATTACCATGTAGCTGAATGAAGAGCCAGAGCCCTGTGATGTGCTGCTCCAGAATCCACATAAGGAGAGATAATTTGCCAATACATCTCTATGTCTTTAAAAAAATATATCAAAATTCCTTGCAAATAGAAAGGCAGTACATGAGTCGGTGGATGGGATGAGAACATTTCTTCTTGATATGCTAGTTCTCTACTTGCGGGACAATCTTAGGTTTGACATTGGGGATTGTTTTCAAAAGTTGGCTCTGCACTGGTAGACTTCAGTGGCACCATCCATTCTGCCAATCTCATGACTTCCCCACTTCTTTCCACTGCAAGTAGAGGGTTTGTGCTAACTGAGTACTGGTTATAAGCTTTAGGAAAGGTTTTCAACCTGAAAAAGAAAAGTCTGAAGTGAATTCTCAGAATGCTTTCCAAAGAAGGAAAAAAGGTGTCCCGTGGTACCTTTAAGACCAACAGGTTTATTTTAGCATGAGCTTTTGTGGATTAGAATTTACCTCCTCAGATGCATGATGGAATATAAACATTCAGGCTTCAAGTACATCCATGTTGTTTACATGATTTTAGGGGTGAGATTAGAGTGAAAGGGGATATTTAAAAAAAAGACATTTGTATTATTAAGACTGGATAAACCTTCCAAGGGCATAGCACAAACACCTGTAAATTAATACAGAAAACTATTAGACAGTTAATCGCCTTCAGAGGCAATTTGTGATTAATTTCCTGTTTCAAGGAGATCTCTACAAGGCCTTAACTGGCCCAAGGGAACCCGAAACATGGCCAAATCACCCCCATGCCTCACAGGGGGCATTTGTGACACAAAAAATATTTCCAAAAGGCAGGGCCTTGGAAGCTGGCCTTGGAAGGCTACATGGTTTCCTTGCATCATACCATTTCCTTCCCCCTGCTAAGGAAATACATTCTATTTTCAGGAAAATATATGCCATTGAAGGCAGATACTTTTATTCTTCGTGTGTGTGTGTGTGTGAGAGAGAGAGTGAACACACATATACCTGTGTGTGTGTGTGTGTGTGTGTGTGTGTATTAAATGCAAAGCAGTTAGAAGGTAGGGAGTTACTGGAATTTGCAGTTTAGGAGGGGCATTTAGACTTCTCAACCAGAGAGCTCTTTGGCCTCAGTAAACTATAGACCCCAGAATTCCACAGGATATTGAAAGCAGAATAATAGCACTATAACAGTGTAGTGCAGAAATGGCCTTAGTCTGGAGCAGGTCCTTTTGTACAGCCAGTGACTCTTAATTTCCCATTCAAGAACAAGCCGCTTCTAACTGCTTTGCATTATCATAGCTCACCACTATATTGTTTCTGGAGAAATCCTTCTCCCTACCTCAGAGATAACACCCCTGAGGGGTGGCAGATGGTGCCACGGCTCCTGTTAAGGAAATAAATCATGTTGCTTCCACTCGTTTGAACCCTGGCTTCAGTCCAACATTGCTGTGCCCACCATTGGCTGTGAGCCCTGATCACTTTTGTACTGTGAGGAGGCTCAGTGCTTGTCTTGGGGGACTGTCTCAGAAGCTGGAACAGTTACTTTTTTGGACTGCAGCTCCCAGAATCCCCCCAGCCACCATGTCCATTGTTCAGGCAGACGACTGCCTGAGAACCCCATATATGTTCCCTTTCATTTTGCCAGGAGAAGAAGGTGAGATATTAACCTAATACATAAGTCATGAAGGGGCTAAGTGGTAACTTAAGGACGTTATTATTTATTTAACATGTTTATTATCCTTGGTCAGGAGCTTTCTGGCCATCCTTGTTCTTCTTTCCACATACATATTTCCGATGCTAACCTTCTGTAGATGTCAAAAAGAGACAGAGATATAGCGATAAGAATCAAACAATGCAATAATTTGTGGCTATGGTAATTAGAAGTTTATTTAGATAGACCTGTAATGTTTGTTGCTGTTGTGTACCTTCGAGTTGTTTCTGACTTCTGGTGACCCTAAGCCAAACCTATCACAGAGTTTTCTGGGGTTGAGAGTGTGTGACGTACCCAGGGTCACCCAGTGAGTTTACATGGCTGAGCAGGAAATTGAATCCTGGTCTCCGGGGTCAAAATCCAGGATTCGAACCAGTACACCATGCTGGATCTCATCTGTAGTGGTACAATATTTTTCTTTTTCTCTTCTCATTTTCTCCTTTATCTTACAGTTGGGTTGATGCGGGGGCAGTCAAAGTCCTTTTGTGTTTTAGTGTGTTATTGTTTAGTTAGTATGTTAATGTTTTAGTGAGTTAGTGTTTAGCCATTTTTCGTTGTTATTTTAGTATGACGTTTTAATTTTAGTTTCCGTTTATGCTAAAATGTTAGAATTTATGTTATTTTGCATTAAAAATTTAGAGAAAGAAAATGAGAGAGAGAGAGAGATTTGGCAACAGAGGCCATTTCCGCACTACACTCTTATAGCACGATTATTGCACTTTCAACATCCTATGGAATCCTGGGGTTTGCAGTTTCGGGAGGGGCCACATGGCCCCTCCCGAAACTGCAAACCCCAGGATTCCATAGGATGTTGAAAGTGGAATAATCGCGCTATAAGAGTGTAGTGTGGAAATGGCCAGAGTTACAGAAATGATTGTGCAGCCGTGGAGAAGCCGCCACTTTTCCATTCACTTATTCAAAGCTTGCGCCCAGTGAGGCAAACACTAGTTAACCGGAACTGTATCTCTCGGCTTAACAGCATTTTGAAATGATACAACCGGCTTAGTTACTTCAGGTGTAGTTTTCAAGGTGGCGTCCATAGCAATGGACTTGAGCCCCTCGTGGGAATGAGACCCCCAGATGACTTAACAAAACTGAAGCACCAAGACTTTTGCATAGCTGAGCCTCCTTGAGCATTATCTAGCCCAGTGGATCTTACCTTGGGGTCTGGGGAACCTTCACAGGAGGTCTGTGAAGCCCTTCTGCTAGACACCGACAGCAGCAGTAGCACTAACAAGAGATGCAATGGTGGGGGTGCCGAAACTGTTCCCTTGTTCGCACACCTCCCCCTGTCAGCAGCACCTTGTTGTGTGCTTTCAAGTCATTTCCAACTTTTGGTGAACCTATCACAGGAATTTTTTTTTTTTTTTGGCAAGATTTGTTTAGAGGGGGTTTGTCTGTGCCTTCCTCTGAGGCTGAGAGAATGTGACTTGCCCAGGATCACCCAGAGTCTGAGCAGGCATTTGAATCCTACTCTCCAGAAGCACTTAATAAATAAAAAAAAACAACTTCAGAATATTTAAATAAATATTTGAATATTTAAATCTTGAGTTAAGTCTCGGGGACCTCTTGCAACAAAATATATTTACAAGGGATCTCTGGTAAAGAAAAGGTTAAGAACCACTGATCTAGCAGAGAAGTCTACTAAGGGGTCAAGCACTAAGAAATATTAAGACGACAACTGTTGAATCCTAGGAATAATAAGGGCTGCCTGCAATCTATCCTATGCATAGTTACTTGGGAGTAAGCTACATCAGACAAATGACATTTCTAAGTATATATTATCCTTGTTTGAGTCTTCGTAGGAGAAAACATACCCTTAAGCTGTCCTGATTTGGCAGGGACACCTCCTGGTTCATCTTCTGTCATCCTACTTTTTCAGCTGCTTTTAAAATGATCCAGTTTCCCCTCTTCTCCTCTCATTTCCAACCCCTTGTCAGCTTACTTCAGTTGCTGCAATAGCACTTTCCCCCCAGTAATCTCAGTAGGAGGCAGAGGAGAGGAGAGATGGACTCTGCCCCTTCCCAGCAGGCTAAGGCAAAAGCAAGCTGGTACAACTTCTTCCAGCTTCTCTGTTCTTCCTCATTCATAAACTTTGCCATCTCCTAGAATCATAGATTTGGAAGAGACCACAAGGGTTAGGTTAGGATTAGGGACTCCACCACACTCCAAGGCAGTGTATTCCACTGCTGGACGGCTCTTACTGTCAGGAAGCTCTTCTTAATGTTTAGGTGAAATCTCTTGACCACACCTTGATGTCACTTCACTGTACGTGTCCTAGTTTTCATCTGTGAAATGTTGGAAGGTACAGAAAAATAATTTGTTGTCCCCCTACAAGTATCAGTATGTAAGCAAAATTAATAACCTGCCTGTCAATGAGGATTCTCACACACACCTTCAATACAGTTCTGGGTTCCCTCTTGACAGCAAAACTAGACTGAAACATTTTCCCACCAGATCCAAAGGCCCCTGCTCCCATTCCACAGACAGAAACCAAACAGACGGGTAGTTGAAGCTTTCCTCAGCAGCAGCAATCAGCAGTTTTCCACCACATCTAAGGGCAACAGGTTAGCTTAGAAAGGTGTGGAAAGCCTTAGGCCCGATAGTTTGAATCTAGCTCTCTGGAGTTCTCCGGACAGCCATGTCCTCTTTCCCCGAATCCCGTTTGTTTGGTAGCTTCCCAGCTTTTGTAATGGATGTTTTTGCCATTCTGAAGAGTTGAAAAGCCTACCCCAGGGCCGAGTTGGTAGCTGTAAAACCTCACAGCTAAAAACATGATGTTATTTTTGGCTCCATCCTTTTGCCTTCAACCTCCTCCACCACTGGAATGCAAGTTCCTGGGAACTTCTCTAAAATTGCATTTGGCCCTTGGGTTCTCCACTCTTGAGTTAGTAAGTAGATTGACTCTGCTTGCACAACACAGCTCTGCCCTCTAGCACTTTGCCTCTTCTCCCTACCTCTCAGCATTTACGGCCTGAGGTGGCTGCCTCAGCCTGCCTAACAGTAGGGCTGGTCCTTGATCCATTTGCATTTCCTGGTGGTCTCTCATCCAGGGATTGACCTAACTTAGGTCTGTTTCCCTCAGGTGCCTGCAGGCCATTCACAAACCATTTCCGCACTAGACTGTTATAGTGCTATTAGTCCACTTTCAACATCCTATGGAATCCTGGGGTTTGCAAACCGCAGGATTCCATAGGATGTAGAAAGTGGAATAATAGCACTATAACAGTCTAGTGTGGAAATGGCCACAGGTTAAGGCAAGAAGGACCCCTCTCTTTTCCCACCCCACTCCATATGTGTCTCTCTACCCAACAGCTGAGGGGTGTTAAATCCCGCTTCTGAAACAATGTCTGAAGGATTTGGGTTGTGGAGAAGCACATAAGCTCTGCCAATCCCATCTGTGAGCTGTCAAGGAGCAGTAAAGTGGGGCGGGGGGGAGAAGTGGAATGAATGTGTCAGGTGGGTGACGGACTTATGGGCTTATTGTGGGAGGATGCAAAAGACAAGTGTGGGAGTGGCGTTGAAAGCAGAGAGGAGAGCCTTTAACTGCTCTCTCAGGCTCCCTCCCTCCCCCTCTCTCTCTCTCTCTCTGCCCCTTTCCTTCTGTCTCTCTATCCCTGCACCATTTCTCTACCTTCCTGTTCTTCTGTCAGACCGAAGCAATATTTACAGGACGGTCCTGCCCATTCAGCTGCTGGGTCTGTGAACACCGCCATATGCCACAGTCAAAATAAACCCACGTGAACGCATTTTAAATCACCCTGCCCATTTCCTTTTAATGCTGAGATCAAATAAAGAATGCCATTTGTATAAAGAGACCTCTTTAACCCTTAAGTCATCTTTTTTCTCCACCTCTGATGAGCTGAATACCATTTCTTTTCTTTTTTTTAAAAGAAGTATTTCTATCTCTCCATTCACCGTGCTCACATCAGCCAACCCCTTGGGGTGATATACTATGGCCATTTCCGCACTAGATTGTTATAGCGCGATTATTCCACTTTCAACATCTTATGGAATCCTGGGGTTTGCAGTTTAGGGAGGGGCCAGGCCATCTGTCTGGCATGCACTAGCTGTGTTTCTGCAGCTGTAGTTGTTCAGACGAGATGACAGTTGTAATTCCTTCCAACTCTACAATTATATGATTCTCGCAACATGGTTTCTAGAACTTTTAGATCAAAGTTCAGTTCTTCTTTGCTGCTGATTTGACCATGGTTTTTTATGCTGTAAAGTTTCCATTTTTTTGCTGCAAGCTTTCTTGTAGCGCTTTCTCTGGTTATTGTTTACGGTTTGGTGTTTCATATATTTTAAAAAAGTCTTTGCAGCCCCAGAGAATTTCTTCCCCAATTGAGTGATTTACAAATACAATCAATCAACACACCCATCAGTTGTGAGGGTTTCTAAGTCACATATTCTCACTGCTTCCAAACTGGGAAGCAGATGCAAGCTTCACCTATAAACCAAGATTACAAATGTTGGTTTGATCACAGTTTGAAAACCAGGATTCGGAGCAGGATTTAAATCCATATCCCAGTTTGGATACAATGGAAAATTATAGTTTAAGAAACCCAGAGCCTTTTCTGGTATGGCACGTGAAAACCATGAAGTTGAGGAACCTATCATTTTACACCCAGCAAAATATGTTTTATCTTACTGGGACTGTATTTCTAAACTGAGTCATTCAATGAGCATCCCACACATGCAGATCACCCACAGTATTTTTTAAAAAAATGATTGTCAGTTTTCCACAGATTCATGGACAGTTTTCCTTTGCTGCACATGCTCAATTGTAGCTGAACTCTCATGAATGCAAAAAGTACAAGAGGAACCGTACCAGCCATGAGACAAATTTCAAAACCCTTATTGTAGTAACGATGCTATTAAATCCAAAGCAAAAACAAAAGGCCCTCAGATATGGACAGGGTTACTCCTGCATATGCCATTAACAGAATGCCAGAGAGAGAATGCGAGAGAGAGGGGGGAGAGGGGCTGGCTCCTGGTCTCCTAGAAAACTTCAGTGGAAACCTGGACCTTCATCTCCCAAGTCCAAGTAATAGAATCATAGAGCTGAAAGAGACCACAAAGGCCATCAAGTCCAACCTCCTGCCATTGGGAAATACACCATCAAAGCACTCTCGACAGATGGCCATCCAACCTCTGTTTAAAAACCATCATAGCAGGAGACTCCACCACACTCCCAGGCAGCGAATTCCACTGTCAGACACTTCTTACCATCAGGAAGTTCTCCCCAGTATTTAAGTGGAATCTGTTTTCTTGAAGTTTGAAACTGTTGCTCCATGTCCTATTCTCTGGAGCAGCAGAAAATAGGCTTGTTCTATCCTCCATATGACATTCCTTCAAATATATAAACATAGCTATCACGTCTTTACCTTCTCTTCTCCAGGCAAAACATACCCAGTCTCCTAAGCCAGTCCTCATAGGGCATGGTTTCTAGGCCTTCTACCATTTTGGTTACCCTCTTCTGAACATGTTCCAGCTTGTCCATATCCTTCCTAAACACTCTAAGCCCTGCACCACAGTGGCCCTCAGTTAAATGAAAAAGTGGCAAGGTGGAGGCACAAAGTCTTGAGTTTAAATGCTGCTACCACAAAGAGAACAATGCCTAAAGCCAGTCAGCTTGTACAGGATGATCGCTTTTTCTTGTTTCCCTTCCTCCCCCTTTCCCTTTCTGGGGGTCAGTGCTTGCTCCTGGGTCCCAAGCCAGTTGCAGCCAATTTGTCAGGAGTTAAATGGGACTGTCCAAGCAAGAGAAACATTCTGTCAATCTGATTTGTGGAGACTGTGGCCGAGCACGGCGGAGAATCCAAAACCGGTGTTCCCTTGGGCTTGCTTGTCCTTTGCACCCGGCTCTTTTGTTCCCTGTTAATTATTTAGAGTGGATACCATTACCACTCAAAAGGTCTAAAGGGATAGAGAGAGGGAGGGAGGGAGGGAGAGAGAATGCCCTTTTGACTAATCTGTAGAGATGGGGAGAGCTAGGGAGTTAAAGGGGTGGGAAGCCAGACTCCACTATTCCTTAGAGGGAAATGGAGGCTAATGAAGAAAAGGTGAAAAGGTGTCTTCAGAACTCCTGGGTCCTTTGGAAGCTAATGTGAGTGAGAAAGGAGAATGGAGAGGGTGTGTGTTGGGGGAATATGGTCTTCTTGAGGAAGGAGATCTTAGTGCAACAGCGCCACAACCCAGCCTGGCCCGCGCAGCTGCTCTCCGAGGTCCTGAAATCCAGAGCGGTGTGCCTGCATTACGTGCCTTCTCTGACTGCGTTGTTATTATTATAGGGAAACTCCCCAGGGGACTGCCGGGCCCCCTCCTTCCTCCACCCTAGCCAAGCTGTTGCCATTCTGTCCATCAAGCGTCAGGGGAGATGCTCTGTCCAATCAGCAGCGGCTGCTTTGTAATGGGCACTGGGGAGCCCCAGCAGCTGCTCTCTTCCTCCTCCTCCCCAAACCCTTGGTGAGGCCAGCAAGCTTGTTGCAACATAAGGGGAGAAGCGAGGCCAAGGCAGTAGTGGTTGTTTTGGTTCCAGGGGGATGTCAAACATGAGAGAAGAAAGAGAAGCAAGGAAGGAGAATCCACCCTGCAGTCGAGCAACAAACAGCCCTGTGACACCTTTAAGACTGACAGATTTATTTCAGCATGAGCTTTTGTGGATTACAATCCGCCTCCTCAGATCCGTGGCATGTCATCTATCAGGTGTGGCTGTGCAATGTTGCACAGCTGTGTGGGTGGGATCAGAGCAAAATATAAGGAAGCGATTTCTGAGCCGTGCAGACTCGTGCTAAAATGAGCTTACGAGTCTCCCAGGACCTACCAAAGTCATTGTTGCTTTGCAGAAGTCAACTGTCACTACCTATCCCTTTGGAAACTTGGCAGTGCAGCCCCTGTGCTACAAACCAAGCATATGCTTTCCAGGGCATCCCTCAGCCCACCCAAATCTCACACAAAAAGATAATTCTGCCAGGAAACATGGGACAACCAGTGTAGAAGATCTGGTGTCTGATAGATAATTTAACCATTTTTAAAATTTTGACTATGCATGGGATTTTTTAAAGCACACTCCCAGCCCACCACTGTGTTAATCCCTGAGATGTATTTGTAAAAACAGCCATACCCTCTCTGCTCTCAGCATTCTCACTGATTAGCTAAAGCTGGAGAAAAAAAATATCATCCATGCATTTTGGAAGAAGCCTTTAAGTGATGGCAGGGTAGTCACTGTCAGTGTGTGTTACACCATTTTTAAAAGGCACATGGAACATAGTTTAAACTTGGGGCCACTTCTTTCAGCCCTGCAAGGGATGGCATCATAAAACCCATCTAATGTTAGTGTTACACACGGTTCTGTGTAAATTCTGCTAGAATTTGTGTAAAGTCTGCAAAATCAGAATAAAATGTCCAATCTGGGTGGCTGATAGTTTAAATCGGACACAAAGAAGGTTGGTTTTCACTGGGTGGAAGAGGAAATCAAGGCAGCCAGAGATGAGGATCAGAGGGGAACAGGGAGCAGATAGAAGTTTGGTTCAGTTTTTATCCCATCTCATCACATTCTGGGTCTTGTAGTTTGGTGAGGCGCTGGAGTGCTTTGGCTGAGAATTCTAAATGCCGATCTCTAAACCGCCAATCCCAGCATTCCATAAGATGGAACCATGGCAGTTTAAAGAGGAATAATAGTGCTATAATTATGTAGTGTGACTATGCTCCTGGTTGCCCTCCTCTGAACACATCCCAGCTTGTCAATATCCTTTTTGAACCAGAACTGGGAACAGTGTTGTGGGTAAAGTCTGATGAAAGCAGAATAGAGTCATCCTACTACTTCCATCCATCTGGACACTACACAATTTAGTTCAGATAGATATTTGGCTGTATCTCTGTGCTTTTTACAAATGCATGTAAAACAGAAGCCCTTTGCCCTGCCTATCTGAAAACTGACAGGTCTAATGCCCTGGAGCACTGGTCTGTGTGGAAATAATAAAATGCCTGACATTTTTCAAGCCGCTTGGCTGGAGAAGATTAAAATTGCGGGCAGCAGAAGACTGGTTGGAAGACCAAAAACAAACAATCAGAGACAACCCAAAGGAATGACACTTGGAAAAACTAAAGCAAATCCTTTCTTTTATTACTTCAGGAGAGAGTCTGAGGTTTTATAGGTGTCCATGTTAGAGTTCTCCAACCTGGTGGCTTCTTCCAGCCCTGTCAACTAAATTTGACAAGAGTCACCATCTTAAAGTGTTTATTCATAGGGCTGCCCTCAAGAGACCCTTTGGAAAACTTGAGTATTTCAGTTACGTAAAGGCTGGGCAACTTGTGGCCTTCAGATGTTGTTGGACTCCTACTCCCAGCAGCCCTCTACCAGCCATCAAAAGGCAAGCATGACAAATCATGGGAAATACAATCCAACAACACTGGGAAGGCTGAACACCCTTAGAAACCAATGGAAAAATGGAGAGATCAATGACCAATCTGACAAGTGTGTTTCCAGCCTGTTTTTTCCAGTAGCAGTTGTAATAAGATTAAGTTTCATTTTTAAAAAACTGCCTGGCATCCTCTTAGGTATTTATGTCATTGTAAACTGACTTACAATCAAGTAAAAGTGAATTGCAATGCTGCACAACGCTTGTATTCAGGGGGAACAGAGACATAGCTACATCTCTTTGACCACTGTGTAAAGAGAGCCAGCAGAGTGGCTGTTGTACAACAGTCCCCATGCACAATGTGACTCTATGCAAAATAGAATCCACAGGGAAAAAAGGGGGAGAAATGCCTCCAAGGGCTCAGTGGATTTTTTTTTAATTATTTTGAAACAAGCCCAAAACGTTTCAGCCTATGTATATATTTCAAGGGCCTTCTTCAGCAGCTATGTAAAAACATATATAAATCAAAAGGTCAGATTAAAAATCAAAAGGACAATGCATAATTATACCATAATATCTACATAATATGTTTCAGTTTTTATATATTGCTTAAAGCCTGTACATACCAATATGCAGTCTTGCAGCAGAGGTTTCTGGAGCTGAAAATGTCATTCCCTTTGCTGGACTAACAAGATGCTAGAAAACCAGGCTCAAGGTTTATTTGATTTGATTTTAGCAGATGGTCAGAAAAAAAGAGGAAGGAGAGGTGTTCTCCAGTATTTGCCTTTTCTGATGTATAATAGGGCACATTGCGCAACAGGAGCCCCCACTGTGCAACGGGGGATCCTGTATGGTACCCCTTTGAGGCAATTCAGTAGTACAGCTGTGTGTCATGTCAGTGGCCTAGCTCCATCACTGTAAAGTTACACATCATAGCCTCTGATGTAGGATCTCAGCCAGGATCGTTCCCAAAGCAACAAACATCACAACGGTGGCCAGAATCCCTCTGGTGTCTTGTCTGTGTGTAAGTTCCCCTATGGAAATGGTTGGACATTTTTGCTTGCATTCTGGTCAAAAGGTGCTGAAACGGAGCTGTGCACACAGTGCCATTGTGTACACATGTGCATTTGGTTAATCATTGCATTGCGCATTCAGGGGTGTATCCAATTATGCAATGTTTCTGTTCAACACAAAAGTTGCATAGCACAATCAATGCACAACTCTTCAAGCAGAGATTGTCACAACTGTGATATAGAATGAGGGGAGGCAATAGAGACCAACTGTCCCTGTTAAGCTATACTGGGCAATACACTTTTCACAAAAAACTTGGTACCAGAGGCAGAAATAACACAGAAAGAATAGAGATACATTCCTACACCACAAAAAGAAGAAGAGCTGTCCAACATGTTTCAGCAAACTTCTTATTTGAAATTAACAAAACACACAAGTGAAAGGAAACAACCAGGCCAGATAAGCCTTGCATAAGTTAACAAAAACATTTGAACCTTCTAGAGATCACTTAAAGGCTTCTTCCAAACTGCATGGATGACGTTTTCTTTCTCCAGCTTCCACTTTTCTTATGATTTCCATTTGGTTGCACTGATCTATGCTTTGTTGACATGCTGAGGGGGGCTGTTGAGGCAAGCTTATGGGCTTTCCCCTTTTCTCTCTGTTTTACTGCTCATGCATGCTCAGAAAGGGATTCTGGAGGTGGCCGCTGTTTACCTTGCCTATTGTAAGTAGGCATACACAGCTAGAGTAGATCCTATTATTTCCTAGTGTTAGGTTTATTGTGTTGTTTACTATAAACATGCTGCTGCAGCCCAGCACCAAAAGTCTGTGTTTCTTCACTAATGCTGCTAAAGAAAAAATTCTAGCTAGACACAGAATGAATGGGAAAGGCGGGTTTGTGAGCATAAAAAGACTTTCTGAAATGGAGCTTCTGTGTCAAAGGCTTTGTTAACTGAAGTATGCCGGTAAACAGAAGCAGCAGTCCAAATCTTTGCCTAAAAATGGGTTAAACTTGTAGCAGCCACTGGACAGGTTTGATCATTTTGCTTTCTGCTTCATCTTCCAGGGTCCACAATGAACGCAGCACGGAGGTCAGCCCAGGTGGATTCAGAGGTGACGGAGTCCCAGATGGAGCCGTCCCTCAATGCCACTGAGATGCCCACCAAGGAGAATGTTTTTTCTGACATGAAAGACAAATTCATGAACAAGCTGGGAAAGCTGCCAAGTATGTAAAGCTGTGCTCCTTTCATTCCCCCTCCCCTCCTAGATTTCAGATTGCAGAGAGGGCGCCAGCTATTCTACAAATGATGTTGAAAATCAATTGGAGTCACACACAGACGGCTTCACGTTTCTCAGCCTGCCTTAGGCTTAGTTTGAATTTTAAAACACAGACCATGCACAGGGCTGTATCCTGTAACACCGTATGAGCCCAACAAAAGCCAAATTGGAGAACATACACTGAAAAATGTCACCTTTCTTTCTTACAAAACATAGTTCCTGTTTCCAAAGGAACAGGGTAGGGTTCTCTTGCAGTAGCCATTTTTGTGAAGCCTGAACCTTGTCGCTCTTAGAGGAGGAGCTGATTGTGTGCCAATGCATTTTTAAAGGAAGAGTTGTGTGTCCAAATGGACACCCAGTCCTAGCTTTTGGATGCTCCATTGAGACAAATGGACACATGATTTAATCAATGAACCAAGCATAAAGTTAAAGTGTGGAACCTAGTGCTAAATGTATTTGTATGTGAACGCATTTGCAACTCTGTTTTTACCTCTTTTGTTGGTGGTTATTTTTAAATTGCATTTGCCTGAGTCCAAATGTCGGGATATAGCAGGTGTTTTTTTTAAAAAGTTTGCATTCATGAACTATCTGAATGGGGAAATGGATAGCCAGTAAGAATTTCTTTTTAAATGGCTGTGTGTGTGGCCTACACGTTTGGTCAGCCCTCCACGTTTGCAAGTTTGACTGTCACGGATCTAATTATTTGCAAGTTTCTCCAATCCGTCCCCCCACCTCAGGCACCTTTGCTATCGGCAGCTCCAATCAGGCTGTGCAGCCCTTAAAACCTCCACCTCTGGTATCTTTCCTCCTCCACCAGCCACTACCTGGCTAGCTAGGGGTGCTTCACAGTCCAATTTTTCAGCACCACAGGCCCCCTCCTGATGTCCCACCCCACACCCAAGGATGGGCAAGAGGGAGGAAGTATAGGGCCACCATGCAGACCTGTCCCCCTCCTCTCTCCTTTCTCTGACCTGGTTTCGACCCTGAGACCTGCTTTTCCCACCATGCCCCAGCCCCCTTCCCATAGACAAACACACATTTTGATATTTGCAAATTTTCCACTTTTGTGAGGGTCTTGCACCCTTAACCCTAGTGAATGTGGAGGGACAACTATATGGCCAGGTCAGCATCACCTACTTGGATGTGGGCGTCTAGGTCCCTCTCCCACTGAAAAAATATAGTAACAAGGGGTGAGGAATCTCAAGCAGTGCTTAAATCTGTCACCTCCCCATTCTCCAAGCCCCAGCCCCAGGGAGTATGCTGAAGCTATTGATGATCCAAAACATATTTTTACAGATTATAAGTAGTGAATGGCTGCAGTAATAGAAATAAAAGCAAAGACACTGCTCTCATTTCCCTTTAGCTGAAAGCAGATGCAGCTTTCATATATCTGATCTCTGGAGGTATAAGGGGTTTCTTATGTGCCTGTGACACTAGACCTGCTAAAAGTAGGATTGTCACTTGAAGATCACCCCTTGAGATTTCCAGACCAAATCCTGAGACCTAGGGATGGCCCTTGGTGACATCATTGAGCATTATGTATTAAGTACCAACCACACTTGCTTACAGCTTGTAATTCAAACACATGCACAAAGGGCCTGTTCCCAAATGAAGGTGAAGTTGGGGGGGAATATTTCTTCTCATTTACTTAAGGAGATGAGATAAGGTCCTTTTAATATAGTCTACTGCTTCCAGACAGAAGGTGGATGCAAAGCAGAATGGAGGGTGAGCCCTGGCACCACAACTAGTAGAAGGAGGAAGCCAACCAAGTAAATACAAGTTGCAGCAACAGAGTAATGAAACCTTGCAGATTGCAGAAAATTGCTCACTAGCTAAACTGAAGATCTGCCCATGGCTCTTTCCTCTTGACCAGTGCTCAGCCCATCAGAACTGGAAAATTTGTACTCTTTTGACCACAGAAACTTGAGACTCAAGACTAGGCTTTGAAATCTGGAAAGCAACATCACCAGTCCCCCCCTCCCCACTGCCACCACCATGTCATTACAAGTGGTCATGACAAGATCATAAATTTGGACCCTGAAATGTCAGACCTTGGATACTACAGACCTGGCAACCCTACAGGAGCAGGATTATAGATCCCACTAGAGCCTGCTTTCTAGAAGCTACAGTGATGCTCACAAGTTGGGAGGGTGAGACTTTGGTCTTTTTCCATAGTCACTAGGACCAGGAGAAGGGAAAATTCAGTAGAGAGACTGGGGCCTTTTCCACACTAGACTGTTATAGTGCTATTATTCCACTTTCGATATCCTATGGAATGCAAGGCCCCTCCCTAACCTGCAAACCCGAGGATTCCATAGGATGTTGAAAGCAGAATAATAGCACTATAACAGTCTAGTGCGGAAACAGCCTGGCATAAACACACAGCAGTTGCAACGAGGTTTATGCTATTCTGTCTATACTTTGCACAGCTTATCTGAGGAGACCTACTAGGGGCTTTGGGAAAAGCAAGCAGAGGGTGAAAGAAGGTAAACTAACCTATATAGGCCTCTAAGCAGCTTAGAATACATAGACAGAGCTATACATCATGCCAATGGTAAAAGGCAAATAGAACACAGCAACTGCACTTGTCTGTCTTTCGAAAACACATTGATTAAGGGGGTTCCCCATGGGGCCAAACCCCCTTTCCTCATGATACAGAGAGGAACTGGGACATTTTCAAAGTAGCTGAAGAAATGAGATGACAGAGGATTTAGTTGGGATTGTCCGTGCCAAATAGGGACAGTTGGAAAGTATATGATTCAGACAATGAAGATTTGGCTTCTCTAAGCTGCTGGGGGAAAGAAAAACCAGGCACACTCCATTTGAGAAGCTACCCTCATTTCTTCCCCCTGACTGAGCTGAGACCAGCTGCGTCTCCATGGTTTTATTTGCTTCCCCCTCCACTCCCTGCAGCAAGTGACAGCAGCTGGGGCCCCTCTTGTGGCTTGACAGCTACAGGGCAGTGGGAGAATGTGGAATGGTGTCCGCAGAGCTGAATGCAAGCTTAGGATTTCTGCCACAGTATCCCTACTATTGCCTTAAGTTAGAAAAACCTGCATCTAAAATTTAAGTGAATGGTTTGTGCAAACACTCTGTAGGTGCCTGCACATCTTCTCCCCTAGTTTAACTGTTAACTCAGCCATCAGCTGAGCTAAGTGTACTTATACCAGCCTTTGGCCATTTCCACATTAGACTGTTATAGTGCTATTATTCCACTTTCAACATCGCATGGAATCCTGGGGTTTGCAGTTTAGGGAGGGGCCTTGAGGCTTCAAGGCCCCTCCCTAAACTGCAAACCCCAGGATTCCATAGGATGTTGAAAGTGGAATAATAGCACTATAACAGTCTAGTGCAGAAATGGCCTTTGTGTGTTTGTCTGTTTAATTTATTTATATCCCACCTTTCTCCCAATAATGGGATTCAAGGCAGCTTACACCATATTTAAAAACATATTTTATAAAACAATGCAGTACAACTTCAGTAAAAGTATAAATATGAGAGTTATTTAAATTATCATTAAACATGTTGTGATGTGGAAAACATCAAAATTAATAAAAAGATTGCATATACAGTATAAAACAGCTTAACACACTCTAAATAAATGCCCATTCCAGAAGTCAAGATACCTAAGAATGTTTTAATCTGCTGGTGGAAGGACAGCAAGGACAAAGCTGTCTTGGGGCCTTCCACAGTACTCTGGCCATTTCCACACTAGACTGTTGCAGCGCTATTATTCCACTTGCAACATCCTATGGAATCCTGGGGTTTGCGGTTTCAGGAGGGGCAGGCTGGATCCGCCCGAAACCGCAAACCCCAGGATTCCATAGGATGTTGCAAGTGGAATAATAGCACTATAACAGTCTAGTGCGGAAATCGTCACAATTATAGCCCTTTGATTCCACTTTTACCGGCACGGCGGCATAGTGTGGAATCTTGGGGTTTGTAATTTTGACAGGCCCTGGCACTCTCTGGCTGAGAATGCTACACACTACTCCCTAAACTCCGGATCCCAGGATTCTACCGGACAGAGCCCTAGCAGTTAAAGTAGAATCATTGTGCTGTAGGGGTATTGTGTGAACGGCCCCTGGACTCTCTAGGGAAGGAGTTGAGAAGTCTAGGAGCAGCTACCAAGAAGGCCTTCTCCCTTGTTCCCACCAAATGAACCTGAGAAGGTAGAGGGACGTAGAGAAGGGCCTCTCCAAAAGATCTTAAGGCTGAAATGGGCTCATAAAGGCAGATACAGTCCTTCAAATAGCCTGGAGCCATGCTGTATAGGGGGCTTTTATAGATCATCACTAGCACTTTGAATTGTGCTTAGAAACAGGCCAACAACTAGTGAAGTTGTTGCCACAATGGAATTGTGTGCTCATCTAATCCTTGTCTACTTTCCAGGGCTATTGTAAAGATTTGTGAACTGACATGATTTTGAGTGGTTAGGGTTAAGTATGATGTTAATGAACGTTGAGGCAATCAATAAACAGTAGTGGCTTTACCCCAGAATTTGCCACGTTTCTCACCTCTTCTTTTGGCTGTGCTCCACTCCAGTACCACCTTGGGCATTGGCCACGATCCTCATTGTCGCTGGCGTCCTGCTTCTCTGCTGCTGCTTCTGTGCCTGTAAAAAATGCTTTGGCAAGAAGAAGAAAGGAAAGAAGGGGAAAGACAAAGTGAAAGCTCAGATCAACATGAAGGAGGTGAAGGAGCTGGGCAAAAGCTACATTGATAAGGTGAGTAGCAGCATCTGAGTGGCTGTTTCTGGGCTCCATAATGGCAGTCAAGCTATCTCTTTAGTGGCCTCTTTCAAGGAGATCGTCTTCCAAAAGGAATTCCAGTCTGCATCACTGTGGGAACTCTTTCTTTGTTCCATATCTGTGATCTGGGAAGCAGGGTGAGGGTTCCTGCCTGCTTTGCTGAATCTCAGATGTGCTCAGAAAGTAGACAGAAACCTGCTCTCCAAGGCCATTTCCGCACTAGACTGTTATAGCGCTATGATTCCACTTTCAACATCCTATGGAATCCCAGGGTTTGTAGTTTCGGAGGGGCCAGGTGGCCCCTCCCGAAACTGCAAACCCCGGGATTCCATAGGATGTTGAAAGTGGAATCATAGCGCTGTAACACTCTAGTGCGGAAATGGCCCAAGTCTCCTTCCAGAGCTCAACCTATTAGAGTCTTTGCCATTCCCCAAGTCTTGAAAATAGTAAAAGATTTCTTTCTCATGGTCCACTTCTCAAAGAGGCACTCGCAAATGGCAAGTTGGCAGATGTGATTGCGGTCACTAGCTTTTCATATGCAACAGGCTTTTCCAACCTGGCACATCCTTGATGTGCTGGACTATGTCTCCCATCCTCCCCAGAAACCATGGCCAAGACTGAATTGGCAGTCAAGGTCTAACTAATGAAGGAGGGAGAGAGAGAAAAGGAGCTGCATACCAGTCTTCAGGGATCTCACACCTCTTTGCTTACTGTGCTTCAGGAGCAAAGCTTTGTTAAGGATAGAAAAGCCAAGGCATCAGCTGATATGTGCAGGAGCAGAAAGAGGTAAAACCTTGAACAGTGAACTTCCTACTTCTCCCACTCTACAATATTCACGAGCATTTTCTCTTCAGGCAACATCCCTTTTGAATTTAATTTTTAATCATGCTCACTGAGGAAACCTGGAGAATAGATTTGCCTCTCCACCTGCTTCTCTGGTCCACTTGTTAACCTTTTACACTAGGGTACCATACTCCAGGCTAAGCAGTAGAATTTTAAGACTACATATCGCTAGGCTCTTGGTTCTATACTATAATTATTACCTTTGTAATTTTCCATGCAAGTGCTGGAGAAGACTTAAGATGTCAAAACAAAATGAGGCTTCCTTCTCTTAAAGACCTATGAAAGACTGAGGCCATTTCCGCACAACACTTTTATAGCGCAATGATTCCACTTTCAATCTCCTATGGAATCCTGGGGTTTGCAGTTTCGGGAGGGGCTGGCCGGCCCCTCCCGGAACTGCAAACCACAGGATTCCATAGGAGGTTGAAAGTGGAATCATTGCGCCATAAGAGTGTCGTGAGGAAACGTTCTGAGTTGTTGAAGAACAGAATTTTGAAGTTCTAGGGCAGGGGTGGCTACACGTAGGCAGCACACAGCCCCTGGGATCATTTTTGTGGCCCCAAGCCGACCAGGGGTAAAAAGAAAAATGCTCCAAAATGCCCCAAAATGATTTCTAGGCAGTGTGGAGGGCCTTTTTACCATATTTGGAGGTCCCCTACACTCCCCAGGGAACAGAAAAATTATGAATTTTTCACAAAACTTTTGCCCCAACATGCCTTCTAGATGTGGTGGGATTTCCATTACATTTGGGTCCCTCCTCATTCAATTTACGACCAGGACAGGCCTTTTTGTTCAAATAGGACATGAACAAGAAGTGGCTTCTACTCATTTCCTGTTATTAACAGAGGCCTCTCCTAGGCCTAAAATGGCCCAGGAAGGCCCCAAAACATGGAAGAATGCCTCTCGTGTCCCCTAGCAGATATCTGGGTACATTTGGAGGCAAAATTTTACCTAAAACCTATAGGGTTTTACCTATTTTTATTTTATTTTATTTTTGCTAGAGTGGGTACAGGAGCGAGTGGTTTGCCCATCAAGGTCTCCAGAGTGGGGGACTACAGCTCCCTAGCATTCCACAGTTGCCCATCCTTGTTCTAGAGCATCATTGAAGTTTTGACATTTCCCCAGTCTCTGGACTCTCTCTAGCTTATAGAGTTGGACAGGATGAGCTGTTGTGTTGAGCTGATGATCTTGAGATGTTCTAAGTATGGTATTGCTTTTGTTAGGCTTTGGTTTAACCTAGTCATAAATATGAGACAAGGAGCTGTCAGGTATCTCGCTAGGCCCAACTTTTTCTGGGTCTAATACATGCATACAGTGGGAAAATTTGGGTTTGGGTGTCATTAGGAGCAAAGAGTTAAGCAGAAATTGCTGTACACTGAATGTTGTCTCTATGAGTGCTTCTGTGTCTCTATAACCCCTGATCAACCTATACATTACACACCTGATCAACTTATACATTTAAAGTGGAGCAGCACGTTGGGTAGTTTGGATTCCGGCCATGAAAACCTTTCACTTTACATTGGGTAGTGTTCCATAAATCATTCTTCAGTCTTTGATCCTAATGTTTCCCCCATGTTGGCTGCCCTGGCTAATTTTTCCCCTTCCTTCTAGGTCCAGCCTGAAGTAGAAGATTTGGACCCATCATTGTTGCAGGAGCCCAAAGAGGAGAAGCCCCAGGAGAAGCTTGGGAAGCTCCAGTATTCACTGGACTATGACTTCCAGAGCACACAGGTGGGAATGGTCAATGGTTGACCCCTTTTTAGGTTAGAGTAGGCCAAGTTAGGCATTCACAAAACAGCAAAAGAGAGGAAATGCATCATACAAAAAGAGGGTGCTGAATTGCGTATATTCACATATCTACATTTGTATGTATAGGTGCAAATTTTATAACAATTGCTCTAATTTAAATAGAAATATGCTACATCTCTCCATCTTGAGGAGGATGAAGACCAGATAACCTCTGTGCTTGATCAGTCTGCTCTCCAGTTGGTAACTGTGGTTGGCAACTTCAAGACCTCTATCTGTTTCTCCTTATGGTTCTTTAAGGTGGACTTGGACTGGGCAGTCCTTGAGATGGGGTGTTTTGTAAAAGAGGACTCCCCTCTGTAATGTAGGACACATGGCCATAGCCATCCTGCCTCTCTAACATTGTGCTCCCTTCCCAGCATAAGAATCTTCCCATCCTATGTTTCCACCATAACTGGTGGGCTTTGAAAATGGTGCTATGGGTAAGCTCAAGGAGGAGCCATAGTTGAGTTTCTTCTCCAACATAAAGGATTCTGGGCATCATCATTAGGAAAGATCTTTCTGTGCCAGAGACTTCAGATATTTTCAAACAGATGTCTCCTAGTATTACTAGCAGTGAGAGCCAGAGGGTTGTAATGGTTTCAGCATTGGACTATGGCTCTGGAGACTTTGGAGCAACCTTGCTTCGCCATGGAAGTTCACTGGGTGACCTTGGGCAAGTCACAATTTCTCAGCCTCAGAGGAAGGCAAAGGCAAACTCCTTCTAGACAAATCTTGCCAAGAAAACCCTGTGGTAGGGTTGCCTTAGGATCACCATAAGTCAGAAATGACTTAAAGGTGCACAACAACAATCTTTTCTAGCAGTGGTGTAGTGGTAAATTTTGAAGACCAAGACCTCATCATGAGAAAGCCTATACCAATATTCCCAAGAAAAGCCCAAAATGCAGGCAGCTATGTTGCTCTCTCTATTTTTTTTTAAACTGGTTTTAGCAGTGTTCATCTACACCAGAATCAGATGTTTTGTAAAGTGAATGGGTCTTCACTGCCCATTCAAGATCAAGTTGCCACCACCCCAAATACTTTGGGATACATTAGGGATAACTCGTAATACATGGTTCCTGGAAACTTCTGCATGGGCTAGTGTGAAGACTGCAACCAAAGAGGGATGGCAGATGGTATGAAAGACCCTGTTAATCAAAAAATCCTAGAGCTTCAACCCTGCAAGCCCTGGTTAAACTACACCACTGGTTACCAGTTGAAAGGCATTATAGAGCTATTCCATTTCCCCCACTCTTTAATAGATTCTTTTTCTGTAAATATATAGTGAGAAGGGACCAGAAAACAGAGTTGGTCTACAAGCAGACCCCTAGGTCTAGACCCCCCCACAATAAAATTTATGTTCAAGAGTGATTGCATGACAGAAGATTTGTTGTGGAAAGCTACTATCAGTCCGATGCAGAAAACAGTACCGGGCTGGGTGTATGAATTGTATGATCCTCTGTATACAGTGACTGCTGGTGAGTCCCATGTCACTGGAGCAGTGAATCCATTTTGAGTCCCTCAGCTTTTAAGGCACGGTAATCTAAGGCAATGCTACTCAAAATGGTGGTCCCTGGGCCAGTGCCGGTCCCTGGAGAGCTTTCAGAAGAACAAGAAATAATTACAATCAAGGAATACAAATATCATGCTGGTCCATGGCACATTGGGAAAAAATAATTATCAGTCCTCCACAGCTGGTATTATAGTGGTTTGAGCATTGAACTACAACCCTGGAGACCTAAAGGGTTTGATTTCCTGCTCAGCCATGGAAACTCACTGGGTGACCTTGGGCACATCACACACACTCAGTCCCAGAAAACCCTGTGGTAGTTTCCCTTAGGGTTGCCGTAAGTCGGAAATGACTGGTAGGCACACAACAACATCAGATAGTCTGATAAGGATTATTCTGAGGTGCAGCACTTATTTTGCAGATGCAATTCAGCACCTTGGATAGTTCCATTGATATCTAAAGGCCTTTCTCCACTATATTCTTATAATCTGTTATTCCACTTTCAATATTCCGTGGAATTCTGGGGGTTTGTAGTTTACTGCAGCCAAAGAGCTCCTTAAACTGCAAACCCCAGGATTCCATAGGAGGTTGAAAGTGGAATAATAGCACTATAACATTGCAGTGCAGAAAGGCCCTAAGCTAAAATCTGGACTGGATTCATCACATCTGTTGCATGGAAGCCACCAGCCAGCCACCACTAGCTATAAGGCTGTTTCTTAGTGTCTAATGTTTGCCTGTGTCCAAACCTTTCCCCAGCTGGTAGTGGGCATTATACAAGCTGCTGACCTCCCAGCGCTGGATATTGGTGGTACCTCTGATCCTTATGTCAAAGTCTTCCTGCTCCCAGAGAAAAAGAAAAAATTTGAGACCAAAGTCCATCGCAAAACCCTCAACCCCACGTTCAACGAGTCTTTCACATTTAAGGTAAGGTATCCTTTCCTTCACTTTTTCCACAGGTCCAGAGATACGTTGTGCATTTTTCTCTTCAAGTATCACTTTCATTTCCAACTTTAGTCCCTCTCCAACCTTTGTGGATCTCCTATCTTCACTCTCACATCTCAGTCATTATTATTCATCATTCTATTTATTTCTAGCTTTCCTTTTCTCCTGCCCTGAATCACAAGGTGATTTACAAAACTTAAAACAGACACAGATAAAAACTCACATCGCTAAAATATACAGAAATTGAAACAGACTATCAATACAATTAAAAACAATTTTAAAATATATCCATTTAAAAACAACAAATGTAGACAATACAGTATATTATTTAAAAAACCCTTCCATAAAACAAAGAAAAAGTCTTCACTTCTTGCCAGATTGACACCATGGAAGGGGTCAATCTAGCAATTCTAAGAAAGAAGTTCCAAAGCTTTGGAACAGCCACCAAGACGGCCTTCTTCCATGGTCTCAACAATGTACATGTATGGTTGGTACAACAGAGAGAAGGACCTCCCCTGAAGATCTCAAAACCCAGGCAAGTTCATCTGGGAGAATATAGTTCTTCAGATAACCAAGACCTGAGCCAATAGCATCTCAACTAACCTTCTCACCAATAGCCTTTCAACCAAGAATGCTTGCTCTTCCATCCATAATTGCTTATGTTTGACATCTAGGTTCCCTACTCAGAGCTGGGTGGCAAGACCCTTGTTATGGCTGTCTATGACTTTGATCGCTTCTCCAAGCACGATGCCATTGGTGAGATCCGTATTCCCATGAACACTGTAGATTTGGCCCATGTGATTGAGGAATGGCGGGACCTGCAGTCAGCTGAGAAGGAAGAGGTAGGCCCCAATGCTAAATGCTGTTGTGCAGACATCTAAATTTTTACATAAATTTTACCTCCTATGGCTATGTGGTTGAGATAAAGTTTGAAGGACTCAACAACAGATGTGGGAAATAAGCATGGGGTCTTGGCTGCAGACTCAGTATCCATAAGGGTTGGTACCAGTGCTGTGGGTGACAAAAAGTATATACTGGAGGTCTTTATTATATGTTTCCCCTCCTCTCAATATGGAGTTAATCTCCAGAAGCTTTCCTGTCAACCTAGGCCAGCTCTATCCTTAGGCAGAGAGAAACAGTGCTCTCAGCAGATGTCAGAGCACAGGTCTGTAATTGCATGGGGGCTAGGGGTAAATTTTCCCCCTGCTTCCCTGTCCATGGGCTGCCAATGTACTACAATACCTTCTTCCTCCATTTCACCCCTCCAAAATAGCAACTGGAAGTGACATCATGTAATTTCCTGTCACCATTTGGGAGAGGCAATGGAGGCAAAATAAGATTTTGGGAGCTCCAGAGGATGGCTGGGCTATTTATTTATGTATTTTCCACTTTTCTCCTAGCACAATCCCCAAGATGCTTTTTGTGTGTGTGTTCACATACATTTGAGGAACTTTGGACAGATTGGTGGGGAGGCAATTTTCACATGGAAACTTGATGGTTGTGTTAAAATTGAAACTTGGGGGGGCTTTGGGGGACAGACAAGAGGCTTTGGAACCTGCAGAGGTGGGGTATGGGAGCCACACGTGGCCCATGGGCTAAATTTTCCCTACCCCTGTGCTTCAGAGATGGCAGCAGCAACCTTCTTCCACGGTCCCCCATAACCTGCTTCCACTGTCCCCAGTGGTCAGATACACTCCTAATTGTGTCCCTGAGCAGCTGATTTTCTCTCTTTACAGGGTAGGTGTTTTTCACTCTCAGCATTCAGGTAGAATTTAGCTGTTGCTGTGATCTACTTCTGATGTGGAACAAGTCATGTGGTCTCTTTGTCCTCAGGCAATGAAATGTCCAGTGGCATCTGGCATCTTCCATGAAAGAGAGGCAGTGAATCTGCCCTTGGGTTTTGTCTGAACTTTAAAGCAGATGTCCAGGGTGCTGAATCTAGTTTGGGGCTAGAATTTAGCACCTTCAACAGCTCAGTTCAGGCTAAGAACCAGAATAGAGTCACCTCAATACTGATGTGGAAGCCACCAAGTGTCATTGGAAATACCTCAGGCTGACTCTGCACCCAGCTCAGAATCTGCCCTGTTTGTCTTCTTGCAGCATGAAAAGCTGGGAGATGTCTGCTTTTCACTCCGGTATGTCCCTACAGCTGGCAAGCTGACTGTGATTGTGCTGGAAGCTAAAAACCTCAAAAAGATGGATGTGGGAGGTCTTTCAGGTGAGAGTGTACCATCATGATAAATTAAAATACATAAATAACCAGAGCATTGGGACTTCGCTACTTTCTATGGGCAGTTTACTCTCTGTCATCCTCCCCCCAGTCTCTGAGTTCACCATTTTTAAGGCACATTTTATTTTAATACCTATATTGGGCCAATCACTAACAAGCACAAAAAGCACATTATGCAAGGTTTTATGGTCATCAGAGCCCTTGGTAAGGCAAAGTGGTGCAAAAGGCAATAGGAAAGGGGGAATGAAAAGAGGCAATAAAATCAACTTTTGATGTAGCAACAAAAATAAGCAAATACAATTCTATGCAAAATCAACAGGTCAAGGCAAATGATAGTACCAATTTCTCATGTTTTGGTCAGACCTCACCTGGAGTATTTCAGGTCAGTTCTGGGCACTACTGTTTAAACAGGACAACAACAAGCTGTCGTATGTCCAGAGGACAGCATTCAAGATGGTAACTAGGTACTATGAAGAACAACCGAGGGACTTGAGTATCTTTAGTGTGGTAAAGAAAAGATTGAAGAATAATATGGTAATCATGTAGTAATCTGGAAGACTATCACTATGGAAGATGGGTTGAGCCTTTTTTCCCCCTGCGCTCCAGAAAGTCAGATCTAAACAAATGGCTTCAGATTTCAAGAACAGAGATACTGTCTGCAGATTTAGGGAGAACTCTCTTGATAAGAACTATTTGACAGTGGAATACAATTGGCCCTTCACATTCACTGGGGTTAGGGGCACAGGACCCTCACAAAAGTGGAAAAATCACAATTATTAAAATGCATGGATATGTATGTGGGAAGGGAGCTAAGGTATGTGGAGAGAGCAGGCACCAGGGTCCAAACCAGGTCAGGGAAAGGAGGGGGAGCCGGGGAGGGATCAGTATGGTGGTCCCATACTTCCTATCTCTTGTCCATCTTCTTCCTTGGGTGTGTGGAGACACTCAGGAAAGGGTTTGTGGTGCTGAGAAATCAGGCTGTGAGCCATCCTTAGCTGACTAGGCAGCAGCTGGTGGTGAAGAAAGAGGACTCCGGTTTTTTAAGGGCTGCATGGCTGACCAGAGCCATCGAGAGGGAAAGTTCCCCTAGAAAAGAAGTGCCTAAGATAGCGGGGGCAGGGGTTTAAACAACTCGCAAATAATCAAATCCGTGAAAGTCAAACCCACAAATGTGGAGTGTCAACTGTAGTCTACTGGAGAAGGTTGATTCTTGTTCATTGGAGGCTAGTAACCCCGGGTTGGAGACCCATCAGCCCGGAAAGCTTTAGCTGTGGATTTCTTGTATTGGCAAGTCATTTGAATCTTAGAGTACAGTATATAGCATAGTGGAGCATTAGAGCTCTCTGAATGAGAATTCTAAATAGTTCTCCCTGAACCACAAATCCCAGGATTCCACAGGATGTTACCATGGCAGTGCAAGGAGAAAATAGCATTGTCATTGGATAGCATGAAAGAGTTCTTGGAAGTGCTGTCTGAAAGCACTTTACTCCGTCATTCACTTCTCCTGTTCCCCACCTAGTATAACATCATCTCCATGACTCTAATCTTTCCTTCTCTCCCCCTCCTCCACCATTTCTCTCTCTCAATCTCTCCTCACCCAAACTCCCATTCCAGATCCCTATGTTAAAATCCATCTCATGCAGGGAGGGAAACGAATCAAGAAGAAGAAAACTACCATTAAGAAGAATACACTGAATCCTTATTATAACGAGTCCTTCAGCTTTGAGGTGCCTTTCGAACAGATCCAGGTAGGCCTCCTTTTCTGGTCTCCCCTTTCACTTGTATCCTGACCCAGAACATGGTGAGAATATACCCAGATTATTTCCACCGTGCCAAAAATTGATTTTGCAAGTTCAGGACACTTGGATTTTTTTTAAAAAAATGGGTTTTGCAGAGGAGTTGCTTGTTTGGTGATTTGCCTGTTAATTTGTATATTAGTTTGAACCCAGCAAGCAGACCAAACAATTGGTATTTATTGATTTGATTTGATGTGTATCCCATCTTTTTGTTGTTGTTGTTAATAATTGTTTAACAACATAAAAATACATAACACTACAAAACACACAACACAACACCTAATACAAAAAAACCCATAAATTTACAAACCGCTTATACCAAATGTTCTTAATCTTAATCTATTCTACAATTAGATAATAAGTGCTCCCACCACCGGGACCATTAGAGATATGATCACATCCATTCACTTCAAATAGCTCCATTCCCCTTCCAAAATTGTAATGATTCTTCAGTTGGTTTATTTCCTTTCCCCTTTATTAATGCATAATCAATAAATTACCCCCACAGAGGTCACAGTGTCATCCCATTTTTCTTTCAGAACTTTCTGAACTGGGATACAAGGCAGCTTATGCATGTTTAAATGCATTAAAAAATACAAATTATAAATCATTAAAATTCAATTAAACTAATTTGGTGGCAGTCCAGGACCAGAGGCCATTGACCATTAGTGTGGAGACGGTTTAGTTTTAAATCCTTTTTCATATTTGCCATCATTTCCTGACAACACACTCTCCTAGAGAACACTGGGAACCCAAGAAGGAGAGAGCAAAGCTGAAAGCAGGAGTTGTAGGTAGGCTCAGGAATGGTGGGAGGAGGAAGAGTTAAGAATCTGCATCCCACCTATTTCTTCTTCTGATGATCATAATCACGTCTCCTCTCCTTTTACAGAAAGTGCAGGTTGTTCTGACAGTCCTGGATTATGACAAGCTAGGCAAGAATGAAGCCATCGGAAAGGTCTTTGTGGGTTGTAATGCTACAGGTGCAGAGCTTCGCCACTGGTCTGACATGCTGGCCAACCCTCGGCGACCAATTGCCCAGTGGCACACCCTGCAGCCCGAAGAAGAAGTGGACGCAGCGGTTGGCATAAAGACCTCTTGATGCCCCTTTCCTGTTCGCCGAATTACCCGGCAACAATTCTGTCTCCCGTCCAGAGCGTATGGGAGTGTGTGGGTGAGGCACCCCTGAAAATGCGTATGTGTGTGTGGAGAGGGGAGCCTGTGAGCCTGTCTCTTCTCTCAGAGCCATTTCCTGTTGAAAAGAAAAAAAAACTTCCAAGATTTAAAAAAAATCCTGTTTTTTTTTATCCACTGTGTGAAAACGAAGGAAGCTTACATAGTAGTTAGAGACAGGTGAGAGATTTACTACAGATTTACTATGAGGCTAACAATGCAAATTTTGCAGGTATGGATATTTTGGTTTCAGATATGAGTTATGTACTTCAAACTCAGAGTCTCATTTGAAAATGGCCTTACTTTTTGACACACACAAAAAATCTTTAAATTATTGAATGGTATGTTACCGTGCCACAGGTCTCAAATAAACCTGCTGCTTATCCCTTTTAACCTTTGGTTATACAGTACATTACTACAGATTTGCTACAGGTGTCTTCAAACAAGTTCATCTACATTTCAGATAATGTTCTACAGTGCCATGTTTGAAAACTAGACCTCATGTGAAAATCTGTTGTAAACAATATATACAGATATGTTTACAACAGGTTTACAAAAATATTGCAGCAAACCTTTTTCCTCTAGTTACATTAACTATATAATCTTGGATACTGTGTTATAACATTGCTTTTGCAAGCAAGAGACAAAGTTAAAAAGTATACCAGAAATGTTTTAAAACATATTTAGGAAAAATGTTTTAAAACATAGTTTAAAAATATAAGTTTCTTTAACTTAAAAATGGCTTTACTTTATGACCAAAGCTGCAATTTATACCCACTTAACCTGAGAGTATGTCCATTGAACTGAATGGTACTTACTTCAGAATAGGCATGTGTAGAATCTCAACATAAAAGAACTTTAAAGTTTTGGTTTTGTGTTATAAAATACTTAAAATTTGGGTCTTGTTAGCAACACAAAAACACTGTTGGCTAAGGGTAAGACTGCAAAATATGCTGTATGTGAGCTTAATATACAGAATTCTAGGAAGTGTGTGGTAGTGTGTCCTAATTATTTTAATACAAAATGTTCACATACTTACCTGAAATATAAAAACTAGCCATCATTTGCAGAAGTACTGTGGATATGTTTAGCTGCTCAATGAAACTTTAGTATATATTTGAAACTGAGTTTCTCCCGCAAGATTACCACATTTTTTTCCAGTTTTGATCTTAAAACATAGTAGAGTGTTAAACATTGATCAGCCAATGTATTAAACTGTTCATATATAGTTTATCCTACTTAATATTGATATAATTTAGAGTTTTATAACATAGCCATTGACCGGTTTTACAGCACCTGCTTTACAACATATTTATTAAATGTTTGATATGGGTATTATAGAAAATTTGCTATAAGCTTTCTGTAGACCAATTAACTACAGATTTACTAGTGTTTTACTACCCAACTTGTAATAATTTTGCTATGTTGAAAACAAGTTTACATTTTTGCTACAAGCTTAAGACTGGTTTGTTATTACAACTGCAATGAGTTTGATGTTTGTTAGCAAGCAGTTTGACACATTTTATAAATACAAACAGCATTTATCCCGAAGTTTACTCCAGGATTTACAGCTGGTTTACAATGGTTTTACACAGGCTGAAAAATGTTTCCAATCCATTAACTTTTGCTGTGGCAATGTTGCAAAAACCTGTTTTACAAAAAATATTTTGTAATTCTCTAAGGCTCACTGATGCTGGGTAATTTATTTCATACGTAGATATTCAGCAGGAACAATGTTATTTAGAAAGATTTCCAACCATTTGATTTCAGCAGAGCTAAAATCAAGATGAAGAATTAATTTTAAGACTCAAAACACTTGAATCCCAAATCCAGGTACTTGTGCTTGATTCTCAAAAATCAAAATGGAACCTGAATTCTGGACACAATTCTGAGAAAGCCTTTACATCAGAGCCAGTCAGTTAAGCAGACCAGACAATTCAGGGCATGTAATCCCCAAAGTAACTTTAGACCTGTTCCTTACTTTAAAGGGTTACTATATTTCAGTTTGGGGCAGGGATTCAAATTAGAACCACAGATATTAATATGGGGATTTTTCTCATCCACAATACATTTACAATGATCTGAAATTCAGCCAAAGTGTTGAATCCATGGAACTCCGAGAAATAGACCTTTAGATTATAGAAATAGTCCATGACCTTGTGATTTGCAGACAAGGTCCAGCTTTCAAAGAAAGGTGTCATCCATATTTGGACAAGATGGCAATGCTTTTAACAGATAGGCTCAGCTTGAATTATACCTTTTCTGGATGCATTTACCCATTCCCTAATCATACCATCCCTATGGTATTATAATTCTACAGTCCCTATTTTTTTTTTTTTTTTTTGGAATAATAATCTTCATCATCACCACCAGCCTCATATTTTTCTCAATAGCTATAGCAGGCCCTTTGATTCAATAAGAACTTGAAAGGCCAACACTTGCATATGTTCTATTCATTCTGTTGGTCTGCTGTGTTTGGGATTACTAATTGCTTCAAACCTTTCTCTTCTTGGAGAGGCACAACAGTATTATGTTTTTGAAATTCTTTTTGAGGAAAACATGGGAAGGGGAGAATGGGAAGTCACAAATACCACTATGTATATCTGCTCAAAAGTAAAGCCCCTGAATTCAGTGGCACTTACACCCAGGTATGTGGGTAACAGGGGTATAGCTTTTATTGCTTCCTGTTTTAGGAAGATTTAGTTTTAAATTGCTCTGTAGTAGAAGGATATCTAGCTAATGTTCTCCCATCTTGGCACAATCATCCATTCTACCCTCATTTCCCCTATACTGGGTGCTTTCATATAGAGTTGCCTGATAGAAAACTGGAGATGGCATCTCTTCCTTTAATAGCTGTGTAGAGGAAGGAATTTCAGCAGTTGTTGCTTGTCACACAACCAGCTGACAAGCAGCACCTGCTGAAATTTCCTCTTCTACATAACTATTCCCCCGGGAGGAGTTGTCTCCAGTTTTCAATCTAGCAACCCTACAACAAGACCCTTAGCAAGCATTCTGCCTTTTATTCTTTAACTTTTTTTTTCAAAGGGGGAAACAAAAGACAAAAATCATGGAAAAATATGGGAGGGTTATAAGAGGAAGACAATGTTGTCTGGACTGGACACATCCATGCCCACATAATAAAATTTCATGAAAGAGGCAAGTACAGTAAAATATTTCTCTAGGATGCCCCAGGTAGAGTGGCACTTATTTCCATTTCAGGCAGGTGGTGGGGAAACGGGAGATACTAGACTATAACTGTGCTGTTACGGTAGAAGCCACTCAGGCGCCTTGCAAAACTGTTGCTCTGTTGAAAGCCGACAGATCAATATAGTTTATATAGCCTATATTCTACAAAATCCTGAAACACTTAAGAACAAGTCTCCAGAGAAAGGCGTAGAGCCGCTGTGTAACTAGTGTCTCGGAAAATTTGCCAGAGTGCCTGGGGGAAAAGGAGACCAGAAGGCCCATTCACAATCTACACAACATTTAAGACAGTTCCTGAGGGAGTTCCCAAGCCACTGTCTTTACAGTCCTCCCTCCACGTTTGTGGGTTTGACCTTAGCAAATTTGATTATTCGTGAGGCGTTCATGTGCCTCGCCTCCCCACCGCTTCTCCTCCTTCCATTCCCCTGTGTCCACTCAGGTACAGAGAAGGAAGGCAAGTGCCCAGACAAAAGCCAAAGAAATGGGTGGGGAGGCAGGTGTGCCTTCCTTCTCACCTCTGGAGCTCTGCCTCCCATTCCCTTCCCTCTTGCCCCAGCACTGAAAACTTGTGACAAGGCAAAAGACAAGGAAATGTAGGGGAGGCACATGCGTTCCTTCCTTCTCTGGAGCTCCCCCCTTCCCTTGCGTCTGGCCCCAGCACACA
This sequence comes from Cyclura pinguis, assembly GCA_030412105.1. Lineage (NCBI taxonomy): Eukaryota > Metazoa > Chordata > Lepidosauria > Squamata > Iguanidae > Cyclura > Cyclura pinguis. The sequence continues at coordinate 16,520,295 of CM059604.1, forward strand.
AAAGACAAGGGAATGGGAGGGAGTCATGGGGGAGTTATTTGCAGTTTTTCCACTTTCGCGAGAGTTCTGGTCCCAAACCCTTGCAGAAGTGGCGGGACCGCTGTAATTATCCAAGCCACTTTTACATTATTTTTCGTCAGATTTTATAGAGGTGGGAGTTGTGCAGTGGGCTTTCCAGGAAATAAAAGAATTGGTCCAACATATGGATTTTATCCACTGTAAAATTACATATATTCTGGGCTCCACAAGTCTAGTTGTGGATGAGATGTTTTGCTTATTCCAGATACAAGAGCCATATCCTTTTACAATTTAAAGAACGTTGGATTTTAAATAGAAATGTAACTCCTAGCAGTGTTCCTAGAAGGGAGCTGAATTTAGCATAATGATAGGACTCTTTTCCTTCCAGATGCTTAGGCTTACAGTTTTTATCAGCCCACTCAGCATAGCCAATGGTCAGGGATTGTGGACATTATAACCCTAAATTCCAAAGGCTCCCCTTGGTTTACAAATACAACTTGGATTTTCAACTTTTTTGGGACTTCAGCATATCTAGTGATGACCAAAGGTGTCAGGTAGTCACCACCCAGAGATGAATGTCAAATCTAAAACTGTTTTCCCTCAAAATAGGACATAATACTCCTCTCATCCAAGTGAATACACTCAGGCCTTCAAAAAGAAAATCCCTAGAAAGTAATTATTACCTCACAACCTGTTTTTTTAAATAAATGTAAATGGATCCCACTCATTTCATCCACTAAAAGAAGTACATGTCATTAAGCCCGTTTTAATACCTAAAGCTATGCAGTATCAACTCCTAACAGATCCAGTGTCAGACTTTTTGTTACTAATAGCTTCTTGGGGAGATGTAGGTATCAGTCTCCTTCTACACTGTGGAGCAGGATTCAAAGATGAAACCAAAAAGGAAAAAAAAATAGACCATTCAAAAGACCAGGCCCAGGTTAGTTGGCCATCTGAGGGACATGGTGGCCATTTTGATTTGTTGCTAACTGATGTGTTTTGTAGTTGCAGTGTTGATAGAATTGCACATCCATCCCCATCCCATTTCAGTTTAGGTATCCCCTGCTCTGTTGACCTCAGATTAATCTCGTGTCCAACAAAATCACATCTCTTTTATTTTCACTTGTTAATAATGTCAAAGAGAAGAGAAACATACAAGATGGTAGTTATTGCTGAGCTACAAGGAAATACCGTTTAACGTGTCACACAAATAATTGTTCATTTCAGGTAGCTGAAACACCATCTCATTTTCTGTCGCCACCCCTAGTCCTTGCTAAGTGATGAGTAGACCAAGAGGGTGCTCATATAAGATGGATAACATTGAATTGTTGGTCAGTGTTGTGTTGTACTTCCGTCCAATGTACCCTGCAAACAAATTCACCTTTCTTGCGACTGCCCTCCCTTGCTAATATCCATCCTCTGCTTTGTGGCATCAGCAAGCATGGAGATGCCTAGGTCAACATGTCCACAGCAGTGAAAATAGGCCACTTTGAAGTTTAACTGTCATGATTGAAGGGATTGTGTAAAGTGCAGAAGGCTTTGTAACTTTGGTGTGTGTTGTTTCTATACCTGACAGTCCTCTGAACCACCCTTTTTAGCGGTGCTGTCCTTTGAAAGCCGCCTCCGTTCCCCTTTTGAAACCAGTTTTAATATTGATGTATTTGACCAAGCAGTACTCTTGTCTGTTAATAAATAAGAGATCTCTATATTTCAAATGTGTTGCTTCTCATTGTCTTTGCTTAAGGCTGTAATAAAGTGGGGGATGCTAGAAGGCTTGAGTTGAAGACCTACAAATCTTCCTAAGCAATGATTTGTGAAAGAAGAGATTTCTTTTCACTGATAAGCTAACCACTGGTCTTTCCAAAGGTGAATGAGTGGTAATTCTGTTCCAGTAACTCCAGCTGGACAGTGTTATTCTCAGTTTCCTCTGAGATCCATGAGTTTGCAGTTAAGGGAAAACTGACCAATTTGAATGAGTTGATCTGTTGTTGAGATGGGGAGTGTCTGACCCTCTAAGTGTTCTTGGGCCACAATTCCAATCAGCCTCAGCTAGTATAGCTAATGGTGAGAGAACATGGGAATTTGCTGCACCAGCATCTGGAAGAGAACATTTTTAGTCTGCTGAAATGTACATGGATTTAAAATGGTTCATTGTCTGGGCATGAACTGGCCGTTAACAAAATAAATAAACATGCTTTAGGATCACAAGGACATAAAATATTGTAACACTGATGAGGAAGAAAAGAATCCTCTCGTTACATTACATTAGTTTTCATGAATTTGTTACAGGAAGAGACATGAAAAATAATTCATCTCTTTACTTTTGATGAAATTAATCTGCAGCAGGTAACAGCTCCCACATCAGAGGGGCAGAGAATCTAGTCCAGGTTTTAATTCAAGCTTCAAAGGAGCTACTGAAGAGTCCAGCTGGGGAATAGAGTTCAGCACTGCGGATTAAATTAGATTAAAATGTGGAGCAGATTTGACATGCACTGACATGGAAACTACCAGCTTCCATTGGAATAAGTCCTGGTTTACTTTAGAAGAAAAATAAAATAACTAACTGCACTGACCTCCTTAGAACAGGGATAGGGATCATGGAGCTCTCTAGACGTTGTGGATCATCCTTTGTCATTGTTTATGGAGGCAAGGGGGCTGATGGGACATACAGTCCAACAAGATCTGGAAAGACACAAGTGTCCAATCCTTACATAAGAGTTGCTTGTTCCTTATACTGGACACAATGGATTAAGTGTTGAACCAAAGCACTCCATGTATATTTTACATCAACAAGCAGAAGGCTGGGCAATTTGCTTCCAAAGAGGCTGCTTACACTGTCATTCTGGACTTTCTTTGTTGTGTACAGAAACCTCTTAGCTACTAATAATCCCAGCCTGGAGCAGGAACCCATGTTAAGCAAGTTGGAGCCTCCTGTTAAAGCTGCCTGCGCCAAACCCAGGGGACAGACCTCCCCACCCAGCACAGCACGGACTGCTGCATTAAATATCTTTTGGGCTAGGCAAATCCCTCCCAATCCCAGAGTAAAAAGAGGCTTTATGTTATGGGGATAAAGAGCTCTTTTCATTCCTGGAGATTTAATTTGTTTGAGACAATTAAAGGGAGGAGCAAAGAGCAAAAAGCATCAGAATGAGCAGGAAAAAGGGGTGGGGATGCTGTGGTGGTGGGGATGCACAGGGATGAAATGATGGACAAAAGGTGTGGAGAGTCATCGTGGATAGACAAAATATATGAGATTACAGCTGTAGAAAGTTAACAGAGCCTGCGTCATGAAATGGTTAGGGGTGGACAACTTGCAGCCTTCCAATGGTTGTTGGACTATGACTCTTATTTGACTGTACACAGCATAGATGATGCTGAGAGATGATGGGAGTTGTATTTCAGCAACATCTGAAAAGCCACATGTTGCTTAGATCTGGAGGGTTACATTGGACAAAACTGGATTCAAATCCCCATTCAGCTGCAAAACGTATTGGCAACCTGCGTCTCCTTATCATCTCAGCCTGTCTGTCCAAGGGAGTTGCCTGAGGGGACATATCATCCTGAGCTTTGGCGAGGAAAGAGTGGAATAAACATTAAATGAGCAAAGATGATCGAACATAAACATTTCTGTCATCTTAACTTTTAAAAACTCACTTATTCCTATAAACACTGTATGCCTTTGATTCTTACACTTTTAACTCATGTAACAGGCAGATTTCCACCAGATGAAGATTTTCTTGGAGTTTTGCATTAATCAGAAAGACGATAATCCTATTGTAAGCATGCAGTGCATCTGGTTAATGGAATTAGGGTCAACAGAATGAAAACCGAAGAGGACTCTTGTATCTTTGGGCCTTTCTGCACTACACTGATATAGTGCTATTATTCCACTTTCAACATCCTGTAGAATTCTGGGGTTTGTAGTTTACTGAGGCCAAAGAGCTCTCTGGCTGAGAATTCTAAGTGCCCCTCCCTAAACTGCAAATCCCAGGATTCCATAGGATGGTGAAAGTGGAATAATAGCACTATAACAGTGTAGTGCGGGAAGGCCCTTACTTTCTCCCTCCTACACAACTTTTAATTCCCTTTTCTACACAGCCTTCTGCGCTTTTTGTACCTGAAATACCCTGTTCTACCCAGTCATTAAAACGTACAGCAGATCTCCATTTTTCATTCTGGCAACTCTGCTTATGGTACTTGCACTGGAACGACATAAAGGTGCGCAAAATGGAGTTGGGGTCCCCTAGATTCTTGTGGAGGAGTAAGGGTCCTATTAAACAGAGTCCACTAGCTAATCAGGGAAAGACGAGGAGATTTTAATGGCTGGGAAATATCTAAAAAGGATTTACTATCAATATGGTTTTTAGCTATAGGGAGACTAAAAAGGTCTAATTATCAGCAGTGGTTTTGTTGTCCACATAACCATCCATGCAATAATGTTTATGAGCCACATATGTTCCAGTTTACTATTGTTGTACATTAATCACTCTTGTTTTTGCCCTTAAATTACATTTGTTTTAAATATCGTGCGTTGCTATGGCTACCTACTTGGAATTAAAAAACACATTGTAACCCCATTTAATAGTGGGAGCAGGAGAGGCACGATTTGCCAGTGCTTAGTTTGTACACTGTTCAGAAAAAAAGTGGCCCGCTCACCTTCCGTGCCTCTAACAGAACCTCGATCTGCAGCTATTTGTGTGAGCCAACTGGCAATTTTATACTGATAAAACAGCCTATAAATATACTAAACTAGCGTATATACCCGGCGGTGCCTGGGATTTTATTTTCTCATAGGTAATACTTGTAGAAAGATTTGAGATCCTGTCTCTAGCTCCCCAAACTGTCTTGTCCAGTAGCTGTAACTTTTCCCCATATTCCCCAATCGAATCTGTATTCAGAGTTACTAACATGCAGAGGTTGGGTTCCTGAGGGAATGTGCTGCCCTCCTCCTTGCTGCTAGCCCTCATCTCCATAGCAACCAGCCCATTCCAGACAGAGACAGTTGACTGAGCCCCAATAGCTCTCTGGCTGAGAATCCTAAAGGCCTCTCCCTAAACTGCAAACCCCAGGATTCCATAGCATCTTCTTAGGCAGCCAATCATATGAGGGCTTCACCTGACACAGAGAAACAAACTTTGATTTTTATGTGTTAGATTAATAAGCTCAGCAGGTGGTAATGTTTATCTCTATTCTGAGGAAAGCTTCCACCTGCCGATTTCTCCAGTTTCAAGCTGTTGTTAAAAGCGCGGGAGCAGACAACACGTAAAATAAATAATTAAATAAAAATGCAGGGTCATTTGGTGACCCAGGGACCAGGGTGCCTCAAAGGGGGACCCCTCGTCAGCCACGCTTGCTAACAGGGCGGCTGGTTTTACAAGAGGTCGCGGGAAGGGAGTTGCCCCCAAGAGCAGTTACTGTTAAAGAATAAATTACACGCCGCCCTTTTTAATGAGGCTATTCGGGGTACTTTAGTGGGCTGCTTCGTTTCAAAATTGGGCGGAGCGCAGGAAGCCGGGAAAGCCAGGCCTGGCGCGCCGCCCGCGTCGCCGCAGGCCCCGTTGCCATGGCGACAGCGTCTCGGCCTGCTATTTTCCTTCTCCACGCGCGCTTCCTGGCTCCGGTCCGTTCTGGCTACGCGACCGATTGAACAGGAGACCTGTCTATCACATCAACGACGACGAAGAGGGCGGGTCTTCTCAAGGGAGGGTAAACACAGTAGGAAAAATTAAAGAGTGAAAGTTTGGAATTGTAAGAGGGGTACAGCGACTCGATTTTTGGAGGAGAAGTCGCCCAGAGTGAGTGGGGGCAGTACAAGATTAGTGGGGAAGGGGAGGCTCCGTGCAGTAAGGATGAACTCGTAATTCTAAAGTGGAGTTAAAAACCGAAGCAGAGTAAATCTACTCTGTGGTAAAGTGGAAGGAGGGGTCTAGCAGCAGCAACGGGATCTGAACAGCTGTGTGTGTACGTGTAACAGAGGGGGGATTAGCCCAGGAGAGGGGATCATGTGGCTTTCCACATGTTGTTGGACTGCAGATCCCATCAGACCTAGCCACTAAAGAGGACTGCTGGGACTTGCAGCCAAACAGCATCTGGACCCTGCATGGCTCCCACGCCTGGATTAGCAGAGAAGTGTTGTAAATACAATCGTTAATATAAGCCAAGCTAGTAGAATTTATATAAGTGTTGACTTACCAAATTTCCTGTGGATTGAATTTGTCATTGTTTTTGGGAGTAGCAACTGGATTTAGGTCAGAGAAACTACTGGAGTTTTGAATAGCTATACATCTGTTGGTGGAAGATTCGAATATGAAATAAATTCAGTGACGGAAGTGGAGGTAATGCTGAGGGAAGACAGAGTGGGTGGATTGTTATCAAGACTTGAAGGTGTTCTTGAATATTTTGGGCTTCCACTCAAAGAAACCTGTAGTACACTGCTAATCCCCACTCCTAATTTAAAAAAAACAAAAACAAAAAAACAAGACTGCAACAACACAGTTCTATACAGGTATGCTGAAGAGTAAGTCCCATTTATTTCAATGGAACTTTGATCCTAAAGGTGAGGGTATGGAATTACATCCCATTCATCTGTCTAGCCTAGTGTTACTTATTCCATCTGGCATCAGCTGTCCAGGGACACAGCTAGAAGTCTTCAACATTATCTGTTGATACAAAATACTTTTTTTTTAACTGAAGGATGAATCTGCATCCTTATTTATGCAAAGCATGCAGTGGTGTCCCACTTTACATTGCAAGGGGAAGACCGTTTATATTGCAGAAAAGGAGAAGTGACTGATGAATGCTGAGTGCTGCTACTCTGATAATATTGTTGCTGTTGGCTAGGTGTCTTCAAGTTGTTTCTGACTTAGCTGAACCTATCACGGGAATTTTCTTGGCAAGGTTTATTCAGAGGGGGCTTGCCATTGCCTTTCTCTGAGACTGAGAAACTGTGACTTGCCTAAGGTCACCCAGTGGCTTTTGATGGCCAGGGGGGATTTGAATCCTGGGCTCTCAGAATCTTAGCCCAACATTCAAACCATTACACTATACTATCTTTCTCTGATAACATTACAGCCAGTTCAGACACTGAGCCTCCTCCTGCTCCTTGTTCTTCTTTCCCAAAAACATGGGATCTCCTACAGATTTCATGTTCTGACTTCCCCCATCTTTCTGAGACTGCTTAGGGCAGAGCTTTCCAAACTGTGTGTTGTGACACATTAGTGTTTTGCCTGCAGTGTGTAGGTGTGTCGCATGAACATAACGGATCGAAGGGCTGCCTCTGTCTCCACTGCTTCCCGGGGCTGAGAAAGACCCTGGCGAGGGCAGTCACGGTGGTCCAGGTTTGGATGGAGGGGCTTCCTCTCCTGCCACCACCGCCGCAGCCGCCCCAGTCGAGAAAGACCCCAGCGAGGGCAGCAGTGGTGGTGGACCAGGCTCGGATAGAGGGGCTGCCTCTACTTACTGAATTACTGTGTTGCGAAATGTTGCATGTCGAAAAAGTGTGTCACCAACGTGAAAAGTTTGGAAAGCTTTGATTTAGAGAAATGAGTGGAGGAACCTAGGAAGTTGCTTTACAGCAGGTCAGACATTTGGTCCATCCAGCTTTGTTCTGTCCGTATGGACTGGCAGGTCTCCAGGTTTCAGACACAATTTTTCTCAAGGACTGCGTGGCACTGTTGAGGGCTGAACCTGGTTTGCATGTCAAGCACAGAGGAAGCTCCCTTATCCTGACCCAGACCGTTGGTCCATCTGGTGCAGCAATCTTTATGCTGACTGATAGAAGCTCCTATGGTTCCAGGTAGGATTTTTTCCCAGTGCTACCTGGAGAGATCAGAGATTGAATTTGGGAGTTTCTATGTGCAAAGCATACACTCAACCGGTGAGCTATTACCTTCCCCTCTTAGCTCCATGTGAAAGCTAAATACAGGTGTAATAACACCAGTAGAGATGAGGGCAGTAGGGACAGAGAGTTCCCCTTTTTATATACTCTGGATAATACCTTTTTTGGTCACTGAATTTCTGTCTTGTGAGAGCTTCTTTACGTGGACATTTTTTTAAAAATTGCAAACCCCACATTCAAATTCTGCCAGCAAGGGAAATTGAATACCGCAAGATTGCCATGAGGAGACTAAACCATGCAAACATTATTCAATTATTTGACTGAATAAACTATTTAGGGTTACTGAGGTTAGGCACAAGACTCATTTGTGTTTAATAAATCCAAGACTAGTTTATTTGGGCCAGTGACATTCATGGTAAGTTAAGCACTCTTGCTCCTAGTCAAAATTAGTGCAGTAACATAGCAGGAGTAGAAACGGAGCTGGTGGGATATATTGGTGACCAATCAGTAGGAATGGGTGCTTTGGGGGTTGGAGCTGGCATATGAAGAGAGCCCTACATAGACTTCTGGAGTCCTTCAAGACTTTTAGATAAATGGCCTCTTAAACAGTAGGTCACACCCATCTATTTAATGGCTGCCAGTGGCTTCCATGAGAGCCAATAATGGCTAGGGGTTTGGGTGTTGGACTCTGGAGATCAGGGTTCAAATTACTGTTCAGGCATGGGAACTCCTTTGGTGACTTTGGGCAAATCAAATTCTCTCGGCCTCAGAAGAATGCAATGACAAATCCCCTCTGAAGAAAAATTGCCGAGAAAACCCCATGATAGGTTCACCTTGCGGTTGCCATACATCAGAAATGACTTGAAGGTGCACAATAAGCATGAGTGTCTTCCATGTCATTTAGACAGTGAATCTGTGTTTTAGTTTGAACTTTAAAAGAGCCAGAGAGCAGTGGATTCTCCTCCTTTGGAGGTTTTTAAGGAGAGACTGGATAGCCATCTGTTGGGACTGCTTTAATGTGGGTTCCTGCATGGCAGGGGGTTGGACTGGATGGCCCTTGTGGCCTCTTCCAACTCTACAATTCTATGATTCAGGGTGCTTAATTAATTTTGAGGACAGTGTTCAACATGCTGGACAGCTTCAAATCTGGACTAAAACCATGGAACAGTTTTACTGCACCACTGATGTGGGAGCCACCAGCTGCCATTTTTCAAACTTTTGAACTGTGTTTGTCCATGTGGCACGACTGGCTTCTTTTGAATGACCAAAGCAGCTTGTGGTGCAGAACAGAAAGTTGCTGTATTGGAAGAAAAATTAAAACTAAGGAATCCCCACCCCCTGCTTTGATATAAAACACTGGTTCTTGGGATTGAGACCCCTGCCCTTTTCCTTTAAAGCTTAGCCCTTGAGGTTAAGTGATCATCTTATTATTCTGTCAACCAAGCCCACACTCACCTTAAAGCAAGAAAAGTGTGAGTTAGAAAGTCTTTTCCACTCACTACTAGAGATCATGGGCTTCAGTCTGGTATACAGGGTTAGATTTCCAAATCGACAGCCCTGATCCTGCATAAATAGCAGTCTGATTTACTGTTTTTCCCTTGTAAATTCTTCTGGTGCGTTTCCTCCTCAGTCTCATACAGATAATTTTCTCCCCTTTTCCCTGACAAATCAATCTTAAGAAGGGATACTGTCCAGCGTATTTCTAATGTGTATGTCGTACGAATACTGTAATATATTGTTGGAGAAGCAAATTGCTCAGATTTGGTAGTGAAGAAGCACATTGTCAGTGAAAATGAGAAGTAAGCAGATATGGAATCTGGAGATGGCTTTTTAGAACTAATGCTATAGTTTTGGAACATTTGTCAGACCCCAAAGATGTTAGAGATAACATTGCAGTTGTGAGGTCTCAACTTGTTGTCTGGGTTGCTTTTTAGAAAAACAGAAGTCTGCTTTATCAGTCTTGGGTTTAATTAACTTGTAGCCACTACATGGTTATTGAAATTTTAAATGGAGCTATAATATGTTGTTACTGAAATTTATTCAGTAAGAAATTCAATGATATTGTTGTTGTGTTGTCTTCAAGTAATTTGGCAACCCTAAGGGAAACCAGTCACTGCGTTTTCTGAGACTGAGAGTGTGTGACATGCCCACACCCAGTGGATTTCCATGTCCAAGTGGGGAATTGAATCCTGGTCTCTGGAGTCATAGCCCAATGCTCAATCCACTACACCACAGTATTGAAATTTTATTGGAATAATAACATGCAGTTTTTGAAATTTATTCAATAAGAAATTCAATGATATTATTGAAATTTAATTGGAGCAATGATATGTGGAGAGAATTTAGTATTCACTAAGAAATTCAGTGAAATTACTGAGATTTAATTAGAACAATTATATGTACAGAGAAGAGGCCTAGAAAGCAAGGTATGGAGAAGTAAAAGTCCTTGAGATTATAGCAGAAGAATAAGTGAGATCCCAATGGGCATGTTTTCCTCACCATGTTTGCCCTGTGCTTCCTATACAGCCATGACAGCGGCAGGTACTGGCAATGGTTTTGGCACCACAGCTTGGTGGGGATTTTCTCCAGCACTTGACCTGCAAGCCACATGTACGTATCTCTTCTTCCACCAATGTATTTCCCCCTCTCTTGGCTTGTTCCTTTATGGTGAAATTAGACCTTCCTGTCTCACAGGTTCTGCAAGGAATTGGAAACCGCTTCCTCTAGCCAAATATATCTGCCTCTGTTATGAGATAGCTTTGGGTACAGGAAAAATCTATAAAATGCACAGATTCTATCCCAGCAACTGGTATACCAGTGAAACAGAACTTCTGTGTAGATACCTTCTTTTACCTGAAACCAGAAGGCTGCTGTTTTCCCTACTTAGGAGCCTTTGATTTAATCAAGAAAACTTTCAGACAGTGCTAAAGTATACCTACAGTACTCTTTTCTGTTATTTCATTGGATTCTGGTAAAGAATTTGATTTCCTGAGAGTGGTAGCTTTTATTTGAAATAAAATAATCCGATCCTGGATTTCTAGATCCTGGGAATGCAGAGTTATGTTTGAAAAAGTCCAGGTTGGCAAAAGACTCTGGCTGGAATCCTGCTGGTGGCTTAGGTCTTCATAGATGGACTTATGTCTGGCGGGAATTAGAATTGGGCAGTTCCGTAACATCCATACCGAGTAAAGCGCTGCTGTTATGTTACTATATAGGAGAGCCAGCAAAATGACCAATATGCATTGGGATCCATGAACATCAGTTCCATTGTGCATTGGGACACTGGCTAGGGAGTGTTGATGCGCATCAGGATTCTCTTGTTGGTGTCCCATTATGCATCTTCATGATTCACTAACAAGGTTTCTAAGTGTCACTGCTATGTAGCCAAGTATACATAAAGTTATATAACATACCATGACAGAAGATTCTGGTATATAGGTGTAATGTCTGTGACCCTTCTAGGAGAAGCTCTCGTGGCTTCCAGGCTTGTTCTTCTGCTTAAAGTACATCTCTGGGCAGACAGAGTTCCAGAGATGAGCCACTCTGGAAATGCACCACATGTTTAGTCATCTTCTTCCACAGATCTTGTTCAGTTTCTTTTTCTGCTTTGCAGCAGAAAATTAGCAAAGCAAATTGGCCAGTTTTCTCTTCAGGCACAAAACCACCTATAAGCTCTGGCCCTTCTTGGAGTTAAAAAAAAATCACACACACACACACACACACACACACACACACACACACACACTTTAAAATGGGGAATTAAAACACAATAAATGTTTATGTTGACCATGTAGGTGCTTCAGAAATAAAGCACAAAACCTACTTCCAGCATGACAGAGAAGAGACGATTTCAAGTGAGCATATGAGTCCACTGACAAGTGAAGGCCAAGGAACAAAATTTGCCCTTCAGCCATAAAGCTGATACCTATTCCTTCTTCATATATTGCTTTAACCAGCTTTATACCATCACCATCCTCATCCTCATCATCATATGGATCTCAAAGCAGCTTTCAGTTAAAATCCACATATAGGTCCAGTATAATTAGAGAGAAGTTCCAGCCCCTGGCACCTTTCCCAGGAAAAGAACAGAAGGAGATAAATTCGGGGTTAAGGATGCTATGCAAAAGAAATAGCCTTCCTACTGAACTTCAGGATCTTTTAGCAATTTTCCTTCTTCTAATGTTACCTTCTTTGCAACAGATTCCAAATAGTGTGAAACCATATAATACAAAGTCTCTGGGAAAAGCATGCAAATTATATAGGTTTCCATACTATAACACAATTACTTTGTCTTGCTCCCACAGAATCTTTTGCAGGAGGGTGTTTTGTTTTTTGTTTTTTTGTTTCATTTATTCTTTTTTAACATGCAGAGTTTCCCAGTAGGGAAAACAGAATTTGCCTTTAGTATGGTGCATGAACAACTGTTTCATTTACCCAGCAGGTCTGGAGACCTCTATGGAACATCTGCAGCCATCCCAGGATGGCATTCCTGAACTGAACATCCTGCTTGTGGGATCAGTAGATGGCCGTCATATCCTCAGAACAATGAGTCGAGTGCGCCGGTGGCCACGGCGAAAAATCAATGTGTGTAAATCTCTTCTCCCACCTTGATTTTCAGATTGTCTTGAGATGTTCCTGCACCTTAATGTAACTTTATTATGTATTTTGCAGTTTTTCGTATCATTGCTAACAAGTATATTTGCCTCATATTTTCTGTCACCGTGTGTATTGTTTTGCAGGAACTAGGTGGTCCTTGGCTTTGGCATGCCTTTGCATGCTTATCATTTCCTAAAGAAAATGTACTTAAAAACAGGTGGGAATACTATACCCAACAGGTGGGAATACTATGCCCAACAAGTATGGCCCTTGGAGCCTCCAAATCTTCAATGACCACTTCAAAAAAATTGGTGTAAAAAAAAAAAAGAATTGGCAGTTGAGAAAGACTCTGTGTGTGATTCTTATTATAAATAAGATAGAGGCCCCCTAGACACACTGTTTTAAAGTTAAGTAATGATTTTCAGAAAGCTAGAAGTGAACGGTCAGCCATTTCACTATCGTTTTTATCTACACTCATCCCCCAATTTTGGCAGATCCTCAGTGTGGGAAGTTGTCCCCAAACCCCCAAAGCTGGCCCTTTGCTACTTCAGTTCTTAACACTGAATTGTGATGATATACATTTGTTGCATATCAAGGTAGCACAATGAAGCAAATCACAAAAGACCATGAACCAGGCTTGTCTGCATTTCCTGCTTTGAAGTGTACATTCAGTCGGGGCTTCCAGTTGTCCAGCCCTACCATATGGATGAACTGTGGACCAGTTGGCTGTGTGATTGAGCCAAAGATTGTATGGTGGGATAGAATTACAGGTATACTTCTGTTAGCAAAGTAGATGTGTTCCTGGACATTACTTCTTTAACAGAAAATTTGGTACTGGAGACAGAGATAACATGGGAAGAATAGGGACAGTTTCCTACACCACAGAAAAAAAGAGCAGGTAAACATGTTTCAGCTCAACTTTTTATTCAGAATTAACAATATGCCTGTGTGAAATGAAACAGTCAGGTCAGTGAAGTCTTTCGTAAGTAAACAAAAACATTTTGAATCTTCTAGATATATACTTGAAGACTTCTTCTATAATGCATACAGGGACAGCTTTTTCTTTCACCAGCCTCCACTTTTCTAATGATTACTGTTTTGATGGCCAAGTTTACAGATCTGTGCACTTTATTTTACATAGTGGAGGGAGCTGATGAGGTAGACTTATCTGTTCTCCCCTTTTCTCTCTGTTTTGCTGTTTACACTTTTTCAGTAAGGGACTATAGAGGCAACTACTGTTTACCTTTTATGTTGTAGGCAGGCACACTGCTACAGTAGGATAAGCTAAATTAGAATCTCATTCTTTCCCAGCTTAAGCTCTATTGTACTGTCTAATGCAAAAGTGCTACTGCAGCCTAACATCGAAAGTCTGTGTGTTCTCCAGCCCTCTTTCATTATCTTCCCAATGCTGCTAAGAAATCTTCCAGCTAGACATAGAACAAGGAGAAGGGGGCAGCTATAAAAAAGACTTTGTAAAAAGAAGCTTCTTTGTCAGAGGCTTTGTTAACAGCATACATTGTTATTGTACAGCACTTTACAAGTTTAAAAGAGTGATTTATATACTTTTAAAGAGGAGCACTGTCTATCAGGAAGAGGTTTGTGTCTATTTTGGAGACAGTTTTCATCTCCATAAGGACCTCTTTTTAGGATCTAAAACAGAGAAAGGGATTGGGTTTCTTTGTGGGGAGAAGAGTTGGGGAGGAAGAGTTTGTCCCCTGAGCGGCATCTAGAGTTGCCAGATCTTAGGACCTAACTGCTGTTCTGCAGCCTGGTGAAAGACATCTCAGAGGGGAAAAAAAAGTCTTGAAAATTGTGTATGTATGTTCCTGATTTGTTTTACATGGCATTTTTTTCTTTGAATGTCATACTCCGAGCAACTCTGGTTAATGCATAGTGTGTCATGCTTACAAAGGGTTGCCGCTTGTACCATCAACTTTGTAACTTCATGAGTTACTGTGAAATCACAGGTCCTTTTTCCTTAAGTTTTGACTCTGATATCTCAGAGTCTGGGATAGCCCTGATCCGGCGGTCCTAACTGGATCGGATCAGCCAGTCCTCTTGACTCCCCTTTCCAACTGTGACTCACACCGATCATGTGAGGAAGTGATGCTGCCTTTGCCTCCGTATGCTTCCCTGAAATGTGTGGTGACATTAATTAATGCCTGTCAACATGAGGCATCTGGCAGAAATGCTTTGGCAGCTTTCCATCAAGGAGAGCCTCGCAGCTCAGCATGGCTAGTGCTCGTGTCCCATCAAGGCCGGGGGGTGGTATGTGTATGGGGGCAGGGTGGATGTAAAGGTGAAGAACTGCCAGGAAAGGGAGCAGGGTGGGTCAAATGAGCAGCGTCACAGCAGGCCCCTTCCCCTCCCTTTCCACTACAGCTCCTTCAAGACAACATTCACCAGCACATCCTCTTATGATGTGACTTCCTTCAACATGAGGTGGCAGATCAACAGCACTCCTCCTCACAGCCAGTGCGTTTGAGTCTCATTTCATGATGACAGGACTTTGCTTTCATGACTGAGGAGGAAAAAAATAGCAACGGAGCTGAGGGGAAAACTCAAAATCTGGGTGTTGGTCTCCAAGTATACAGTCACATTGCTAGGATTCTTGGAATTTTTGGCATAGGATTACAGTCTAGTCAGCTACAGTGTGAGAGGAAATGCAAAGATGACTGAATTCTTTGGTCAGGTTTACTTTGAACTAGACCAGGCTGGACAGCTGTAGCAAGACCAGGTGCTGCCTTTGGGCTCATGGAATTGCCCAACCTTTTTCATTTTCTTTAATTTTTAATGTTTTAATTTTAATTTGATTATGTGTGATGTTTTTAAATTACACACACATATATTTTCATGTGTGTGTATATGCGTGTATACACACCGCACACATACATGGGGGGGGGAGAGAATGAGAGAATTCAAAAATTCTGTTAAAAGAAAAGTAGTTTTTGATGGGACAAAAGGGGAATATTGGGAGTGGAATGTAGCCTCTTGGGTTAGGACAGGGGTGTCAAACTGAATTTCACATTGGGCCACATCAGCATGATGGTTGCCCTCAAAGGGCCGGTTGTATCTGTAAGGCTATATAAATGTATCTACTCTTTTATCATATTAAATAATTGCCTCTGCATTCGAATATTACTGGTTTTTAAATTGCCTTCCCTCTGCATCAACTTTTTTTTCTTGGACATTTTGGGGCTATTTGATTGTAGTTTATTGTCCCTGTACCAATAGAATTGGTCAGTATATCCAAAGTGTGGCACTTTCTGCTCCCTAGTCCCTCTCTATGCCTTTCTGCCCCCAGGCTTGCCAGGTGGTGGTGGGGAGAGCCGCAGATGCAGGAGAGGTGCGAGGGCCACATGAAATGGCCTGGCGGGCTGGATTTGGCCCACGGGCCTTGTGTTTGACACATGTGGGTTAGGGTGTCAATCAATCAGGATTCTTTGCTGGAAAGGGGCATTTCCTTTGTATTTTATACTTCCAGTATGGGTTGCGATATCTCCTTTACTTAGAAGTATATTTGCAGAACATAAGTGTAGAAGATGAATTCCTGCAATGGAGCAGATCTGCTTCTCTACATCAGATCCCCCCAAAAGAGACCCTAAACCCTTAAGGTGGCCTATTCACAGCACTTTCTCTCTTAACTGCCATTTTTTCTGCCTCCCTCCTGTACACACTGAAGTACACAAGCCCAGGTGAATAGCTCATTCATTCAAAAACCCAGAGAGATTTTCCATTGTACCTAGCAGTCTATCTAACAGAAGAAGAATGAGAGAGAGTAGTGATAGAACCACATCTATGTTCCTTTCAGTGCAGTAATTAAATTAGAATGGAGAGGGACAGGCAGATAAGGAGAAGACCCAAATAAGGCTGATTATTTCTTTGGGCCTTTAAGTCCATTTTCTGTCATGGGAGGCACCTCAGTCAGACCCTTGTAATGTTGAAAATTCTGTGGTTCGTGGCTGCCTCTTCCCTCACAAACAGATAGTTGTGCACATAGTTTCAGCATTCCCTGTTGTCTGCCTGTCAGATTCTCAATGGGAATGATACTACTCTGTTAACATAATTTTAGAAGAGTGTTTTGCTCTTGTCCCAGGTTATTCTCTGTATGTATATTTGCCTTGCTAGAGAAAATGTACCCTGGAGGATATGCAATTTACATAAATGTCAAGGAGCAAAGATAGGCCTTCTCGTTTCTGTGTGTGTATAAGTTGGATGGGGGAAATTGTTAGTTCACATTCAACCTGACCGAGGAAGAGTTTGGATGAACTTGAAAGCTGTGTCACTTCTTTTGGCCCCTTCATCAACTCACTTGGCTGTTACTTTTGCATTTTGTATGGGAAGACTTTCCTAAATTGATATTTGGTAATATTAGGCAAAACCTTGATCAGAATGAATATGGAAGAAGTGGTAGAACCTTAGTGATAGAAAGCAGTTCAAAGACAGGCACCTCTTTACTTTTTATTATGTTCCCTACAAATGCTCCCTCTCTTTTTAGGAATGGTGGATTATTCGGTGGAGCTTTTCCTAACTCCCAGAGAGCCCAGGAGTAGGGTACATGGTTTGTATTCAAGTGATCCACAGCTGAGTCTCTGGCTTCTCCCAGTTTATAGTACCAGTTGAGGTACTAGGGATGGTACAAAGAGACCCTGGCTTGAAATGCTGCTAGTCAAAGGCAGTACTATATACTGGGCAGTATGGGCTTCTGCCACTGAGAGGGAAGCTGTTTAAAGCTTGCTCCACTAATTGCTTTTCTCCTTTCCTCAGTTCTATGTACTAGAGAACAATCTGGAGACTGTGGGCCGGCAGCTGCTGTTTTTAAGTCTGGCTTTGGAGCCTTCAGAGAAGATGGGACTACAAGGTGAAAGCAAAAGAACAGCACTTCTTACAACCTCTACCCAATCTTATATCTTTCTCTGGAGACCCAGGGTGGTTGGTGGGGGTAGGGTGGGTTCCAAGAGACTGACATCTACTGAATGATAACACAGCTGTTTCTCGATTCTCATCCCATCCAAGAGAAGAGTGAGACATTTTTAGAGCTGATGGGAAACACCTTGCTCCGAAGCCAGACTGCTGCCTATTTGCAGGAGAAGGCAAACCTCTTCATCCGATACGTCACAGACTCTGATTTCCAGCAGACTCATCTGCCCAGTGTGGACTTGTCTGCCCTCAAGGTAAAATGCAAAAATAAGCCAGCGGTGAGCTTACAGGGAGTGGGGAGGCTATGCCTCATGTAGTCATTGCCCTTCTGGGCTCAGAACTCCACCCACTGTAACAACTTACACCCAGAGGAGCCAGGCCTCATCATATACATCCTTTCACATTCTAACCATGAGACTAGCAGTGGGTAACTCTAGGAGGCAGCATTAGCTCTGAGACCTTGGAGGGCTACACAACCCGCAAAATCAAGCAAGCAAGCAAGCAATCATCTTTTTGCCCCCAAACACCCTCTAGAGGATAGAGAAACATTTTCATCATTTTTAGGCCCCTGGACCATTTCTGGCCCAAGAGAGACTTTTCTTAACAGGAAATGGCTGGAAGTCACTTCCTGTTGACTTCCTCTTTTTGAAAAAATTTCAGGTACCTAAAATAGCCCGGGGTGGGCAAAAACATGGCAGAAGTGCCCACGCACTCCCTAGAGGGCATTTGGTGTGACATTTTGACTGCTGGGGATCACAGTGCAGCTCACAAGCCACACTTTGGCCACACTGGCACATGACTCTCTTGGAGACTCGAGTTCCAGCAACTGACTAACAGACCTTCTTCCTTGGACAGTTCAGGGAGAAGGATCAGTTGGAAGCCATATTCCGGTTTTGGCAGAACCCTGACCCACGGGCTTTCCAAATTGAACAGCTCTGGGACCTGCGCCTCCGGCAGTACCTTGGCAGCCGCTATGACGCTCGCCGCGGGGTGTGTGACTGGGATCTCACCATGAAGCTTCATGAACATGGGGTGCGTAACAATGATCAAGCAATTCTATTTGGGGCTGGTGATCATGACAAGATCCTCATAATTTGCTGCCTTTCTGTTCTTGAGATTTTTTTTTTTCTCCTTCTAGGCCAATGTGATAAACATCCGTGAGTTTTTCCATTGGCGTAACACAGGCATAGCCTTTGAAATGCGAGAAGCTGCCTATGATGTCCCCAACAAGACGTTGGCATCTGGCCATCTTCTTAGACATGTGAGCTACCGTGTTTTCTTGAGAATCTTCAGGTTGGCTGTCCTAAGCCAATGGCAGAGTATGAGATTGGGTTCTCTTTTCCTATCTGCAGGGAAGAGAAGATATAAAGAGGGACACTGCAGGCTGCAGGCCACACACACCCCTTAAAGACATTTTTGAGGAGTCCCGGCACCTCCCAATTTTATTGCCCTAATGCCTTTGTTGTTTTCTCCCAGTTTCACCCCAAACATGGTAAAATTGCCTTCCTGCACCTCCAAGAGGCATTTGGGGGCCAGTTTTCCTGAGAAGAAAAATTGAGGTTGGAGGGCAGTAGGTGGGTGTCCCTCCAAGTTCCCTTAGGAGCCGATGTAGCACCCTAAACCCCAACAGTTGCTAACACCTTTCTTACACCACTCAAAATGCTCGAGCACACATGCTGTCCCTCCCACATTTATCTTCACAGCAGCTCTACAACATGGGTTAGGCTGAGAACGAATGACCTATCCAAGAGCACAATCAAGATCTCAAGGGTGTTTTTAGTGGTGGATTCATGCAGTGCAGGAGGTTAGACTACCTGGGATTCCTTAGGATTCCTTCCAACTCTGATTCTACAGGATGAATTTCCAAGGCTGAGCAGAAATTTGAACTCAGTTATTCCTAGTCCAGCACTCTTAATTGCTTCAACCTGCTCCCTCCTGTTACTCTAGCTGCATGGAGGACACACTAAAATCTCTGGCTTGCTTCTGAAATAACATGAGAAGGGATCCTTAATTTATAACTCTCCATTCATGAAAGCGTATTGTGATGTGGTTGTTTTATTCTGCTATTCTGGGTACATATCTGAAGATTAACTCCAGTTGCGCATGTGATTCTGGAGCCAGCTGAAGGAGAAGGTCTGTTTCCAGAGCACTCCTTCCTCCCATATTTGTTCTTAATTCTCTTGGATTCTATTTTTTCCTCTTTCCCCACCATTTTGCCAGTGCTAATTGACATTTAGGATGAGAAATCATTCTTAATATTTGTAGCAAACATAGCAGAGTTCTGTGGCATCTTCAGAGTAGACATACTTATTATGTGGCATAGGCTTCCATGGACAGTCACCTACTTCAGACATCCTCCTTTTTGAGAGATACAGTTGTTTGTTTCTGGGATACCAGACAGTCTCCCATGCTTAGTTTGCCATTACCAGTCTCCATGATACTAAGAGCAGAACAGAATATTCCAAGGGAAACACAAGTCCCGTGTATGTTTTGGAGCACTAATGTAAGGTGGGAGAGCATTTATAGTGGAGAAATGATAAATGAGATAGGAAGGACTTTAGCTTGCACACTTATTTGCCTGTCTGCCAAATTTTCCCTGTAAATCCTGGACTGTCTTCGTAACTGTTTTCTTTTTCTTTTTTTCCCAGTTGGGCTCTTTAACTAATAGATCCTGATCTTGGGGAGGGGGGGACAAATGACCTAATCCAGATATTTTTGTACCTACCAGAAAGGGGAGTCTGTGCCAGCACGGGGATACTGGGGAGACATAGCCACAGGCCCCTACATCACCTTTGGAATTGAGTCTGAAGATCCCAGTATGCTGAAAACAACCAATGGCATCCCAAGTAAGGTAACCTATAAAATGACTAAGCATATAAATGGAACAAAATCTGTGTTCTTCTTGATTCAGAGTAGGCAAGCAGTGGAGGCTCAAACAGAGGCATTTGGCAAGCTAGTCTTTTCTCTCTTCACAGACTTCCCAGGAGATATCGTTGCATAGTATCATTGCCCTGTTCTATGAACTCCATTATAACACTCACTATGACCCATCAGTACCTTCTAATGAGGAAGGGACTGGTAGTGAGCTGAAGAATGGGAGTGGAGACTATACCAGGCTGGATGCTTGCAATGGTAAGTAGTGGGTCAAGTGTTCTCTGTGTAAGGAGATTCCACAAGATATCTTGAGGTAGAGACTTACCCAATAGATTGATGAGTGTTTACTTGTTGTTTTGAATGTGTTTAGATCATTCTGTGGCTGTAGGATCTGAGCACTGATTACAGGTGTGTATGTGGTTCCCTGTACATCAGATAAATGGAGCCAGGGACAATAAATGAGCAAATAAAACGTAAGTTTGAATAATACTCACTGGCTAGAGATACTGGTGTTTTTCTCCCCTGTTATATCCCAGCAGCAGACCTCTTCTGCGTTTGTCCTCTGATGTTGCAGTTTGAGTGGCTGCTGGAGTAGGAATTCAATATTGGGTTCCAGCTAGATAAGAACTGATCCATCATGAAGTGCTTTACACCACTCATTGTTTCAGCTCCCCTCATTTTGTAATGCAAAACCCATCTTTGAGTGGCTAAGTACATGAAGCACCTGTCATCTATCGCTGAAAGGATCTCAGATAGCAAAGCTGGGAAAGATCCTTCTGCTTTAGTCTTTGGCGAACCACTGCCAATCTACGTAGGCAATACTAGGTTGGGTAGACCAATGATCTAACTCAGTATAAAATAGCTTCATATATGCTTATAATTTCATAATGCAGTAGCCCCTCCGCAGTCACAAAGGTTCTGTGCCTTGAACCGTTGTGAAAGTGGAAAAACTTCAAATAACTCCCCCTTCCCCTCCCCCAATTCCCCTCCAATTCTGCTCTGGAGCTTCCCCCCATTCCTTTAGCTCTGACCCTGGTGTTGGGGTGGGGGAGAAAAAAGACAACCTAAAAGGCTTACTGGTACTTTCCCCTCAAACAGAGAAGAGGGGAGTTTTGGAGTTCTGATTACTTCTGGTGGCCATCTTGAGAAAGGAGGAGTAGGAGCAAAAAGAACACCTACCCAGTCAGCAGCCGATACACAGCAGAATGTGCAATCACATGGCAGAGAGGCCACGCCTTCAGCAGTGGGGGGAGGCTTTGCTCATCCAGAAGGAAAAACACGTTCATTTTAAATACAAGCCTCACAAGCCTGGGGTGAGGAATGAGAGGGATGGGAAGAGGAATTTGTGGCAGGAGGCAAGCAAGCACATGCTTCATGAATAATCAAATTTGCAAAGATCAAACCTGCAAATGTGGAGGGAGGACTGTATTTGTAAATGGGTCACACTGTCTGTTACACATGTGCACCCCCTCTTAAAGAACCATAGAGTTGGAATAGACCACAAGGGCCATTGATTCCAACCTCCTACCATGCAGGAATACACAGTCAGAGTACTACTGAAAGATGGCTATCCAGCCTCTGTTTAAAAACCTTCAAAGAAGGAGACTCCTCCACATTCCCAGGTAGCATATCCCACTATCAAACAGCTCTTACCATCAGGAAGCTCTTCCTAAGGTTTAGGTGGAATCTCTTTTCCTGTAGTTTGAAGCCATTGCTGCATGCCCTCGTCTCTAGAGCAGTCTAGACAAACCATCCAGACAAAGCCTCTGGATGGACATTTGCTCCATCCTCCACATGACATCCCTTCAAATATTTAAACATGACTGTCATGTCACCTCTTAACCTTCACTTCTCCAGACTGAATATACTCTGCTCCCTAAGCTGCTTCTCATAGGACATGGTTTCCAGGTCTTTTACCATTTTGGCCACTCTCCTCTGGATACATTCTACCTTTTCAGTATCCTTCTTGAATTGTGCCAAGGATTGGACACAATATTCTAGGTGAGGTCTGACCAAGGCAGACCTCTTCAGCACAGAAATTTTACTGTTGGCTTCAAAATTCTTGCTTTTGATTTCTGAGCTCACCTCTAAGCTCTTTTGCTTTGCTTTTGCTCTTGCTCTCCAAGCTCTCATCTCTGTTTCAGAAAGGCACTGGTTTCACCTGCATTCCCTAGTTATAAGAACATAACTGTCCTTTCTCCTCTCATTTGTTCTGTTACCTTTCTTATTTCCCAGTCTGAGCCACCTACCATCTGCACTTTTCTGTGTGTTTCCAATAACACAGGGCCTCCTGCCACAGAAGATGTCCAAATCTACTTTCTGCCTCTCAACTGCCTCTCTGAGCTCCATCACAAAGCCAAATATCGACAGCTCTTCAACCTCATTTTCTTCTCTTGCAGGTAAGGAGAAGGTGGGACTCTCGGGACAGAGTGGTATGGAAGCAAATATTGCAGGACACAAGATTCTTGGGTCTTCTGTAGAGAAGTGGTAGTCAGTTGTGTTGGGAACCAGAGCTTCTGAATTCTCGAAGAAGACCAGTGTGTCTGGCCCAACGAAGTCAACATTTGGCCAGACAATGAAGTGTTATTTGGAATAACATTCATAATGCTGAACTGTATAACAGACAGAGTTCACTTGCCCTTCTTTATCAGTTCCAAATGTAAAGTGAGAATTTATGAGGCTCTGTACCTGAGTGGTTAACATTTAGTAGGCCAGGTACCCAGTCTGCTTCTTTTCAATGCATAGACAGAAATTATTGTAATATTAACTCTTAATTCTCAGCAGAATTCACTGGGAGTGAAGTTCACTTTTTGGGAGCTGAGATGACTAGGCCACCCAACCAACCAGCTTTAGGTTTTGAGAGTTTCTTCTCCATTGCAGTGAGCTCTAAAATGTTTCTTTCCAGTGTTTTGCCTGGCTTCCAACACATACACCCATCCATATTCAAAATTCAATCTTCTTCCCGGATAAGAACATTTGCTTGTTTACCAAGTTTTATATACCAGCTTTCTGCCAATGCACAGGGTGTACCACAATTTAAGATAATGGCTTGCATTGTTATAAACATTATACAAAAAAGGAGGAGGACAAAAGAGAGAAAGGAAAGAGGAAAATCATCAAATAACCAGCTACTGGGGGGCATGGTGCAGTTGAATTTTCAAACAACACTCAACCATGTTTAATGCTGGGAACTGAGTCCCCCAGGGGAAATTTCATGCATGCAGAACCATTGGCACACATACACTGGCGTTCTGAGGCAAGAGAGGAAAATAGTCTCTTTTATTCCTCAGAGGAAATGCTGAGAGAGTACATAGTAATTTAGTCAATTCCAAGTTGAGAAAATCCTTGCACATCACTAGACAAGGAAGCGACATTGGTAGGTCCTCTTCTCACTACTCACCACCTCTTCCTCTTTGCTTGTCTTTTTTAGCATGGTGCACTTCCTACAGCCAAATTTGAATCTGATGTCCACTACAAAAGCCACTCTCATTGTGGAGCTGACAAAGTAAGTGTTATTTTCTTCACTTTTACTTAACAGCAAGAGCACCCCCCTTCCCCATACTCACCTAGTTCAAGAAAACAACCCACTTTTCCACAGTAGATAGAATCCTTGGATTGGAGCTGAACACCCCCAGACTCAAATCCATGCTGTCAGGTTCAGTGAGTAGTGGTCTAGCCTCCTTTGCAGGGGCTCTGCTTCTTACTTGGTTGCTTTTATTCAGGAATCTCTTATTATACTTATATTTACATTCCTCAGAGTTTTACTGTATGTCTGAAATAGCAATACCTGTTCAATTTTTTAAATGATACTTGTAAGAAAATATTATATCCTGCCTTTTGCTTACTATCCAAGGTATTCCCAGCATCTCTGCATCAAAATGAATGAAAGATGGGAAGGACCTTTGACTGTCCCAACACACTAGAGAGCTGTAGCTAACCAGGACAGACAGCACTGAACTACTGGTGACTGGTGCTCTTTGGTAATGCTAGGACACCAAAAGTAGATGACGCTGTTGTCATCAGCAGGCACAGCCAGAAGCAAGAATAGACAGAATTAACTAAACTGGTTTTGTCCCCATTCTCTTCCCTTGCATTGATGCATTACCAATAATAATTAAGCACTGTGGTATAAAACAAAACCAGATTAAGAGCAGACCGCAAATACGTCTCACTCTGGGCCTTATCACACTATACTGCTATAGCACTACTATTCCACTTTATCTGCCATGGCAACATTGTGTGAAATCCTGGGATATGCAGTTTAGGAAGGAATATTTAGAATTCTCAGCCAGAGAGGTCTTGGGTCTCACTAAGTTACAAGCCCTAGAATTCCACAGAATGTTGCCATAGCAGTTAAGGTAGAATAGCAGTGCTATAACAGTGTAGTGCGATCAGGCTATCTGGCTTTCCCTCCAGTACACAAACAGAATTTTCCCCTATATGAAGTTATTTTACATAGAGTAATCCTAAAATGACGGTTAAATCACAGGAAGCATCTATCACCATGGAATGAAATGGGGAAATTTCAGATCTTGCTCTTTCAGTATTGCCAAGATGCAAAAACATGGACTCACCTCTGATTTGATTGCAAACTCCACACTGATTTGAGTTAAAATTATCTGCTATATCCTGTCCCATTTTAATACAATTTACCTGTGATTCCACTTTGGGCATTGAAGTTTAGTTTGGCAAACACACATACTTCAATGGACAGGATTTACAGTTCTTGGATGGTCCTTCTACCTCTCACCTAGGGTTGCCATGTCAGGAGTGTCCCAGGCACTGAGATTCCAGGGCCCAAACTTGAGATCTACGGATGATTCCTTGTGACGTCACAGTGATATTAACAAAGGTGCTGTTGGAAGGGACAGCCGCTGAGGATGTCATTAAGCATGGTACATTAATTATCAACCATAGTTGTGAAGAGTACGCCTTTCAAATAAAAAACACAAATGAATCTAACAGCCAAGTGGGAAATATGTGTGTGTGTGTGTATACGCGCACACACACTCATGCCCTGAGATTGTTCTCCTTCACCCTGACAACTGGAGGAGAGAGGCCATGCCCTGAGATGTGCAAACCCTACTTTGACCCATCCCAAATAATCTCTCTTGCCATACAAAATGACTTGGAAATTAATTTTTCAGATATGCATTTGCTTCAGTCTTTGCTCTGGCTAAATTACCCAATAGCCTGCAAAAAAACCAGCCAGATGAATTTACATGCAAGGCTGAATTTAGATTTGTTACCAGCTCTCTCCCTGTCCTTCCAAAAGACAACCCAGGCAGAATTTTTATGTTCCATTTTTCATGTCTTTAAACCTTAAAAGATTGAGAGGGAGAAATCACACTCCTTTGGGAGATGAGGAGAACAGCAGCCACCAATTCATGCAAGACACATTTGTGCCTTTTGCAAGAGCTGGTATACTCATGCTCTTTTACACTCACACTCTCCTTCTCCAGTGCTTTTACAGTTTGAGAGTCCTCTTTCTTTTTTAATGAGCGACTGAATAAGGAGGCTGTTGCAAAGAATTAGCTGTTATTAGCTGTTTTAAAGAATGTAAGTGTCTGACTTGAGCATCACATTTGCAGGAAAGAAACAATCTTATTAAATGTGTGGAAGACCTGGATGCTTGAATTTATTACAACAATCTCCTTTCTGCACTTTTAAGCATTCTGTGCAGTTGCTAAATTGTACATTGCCCAATGATTCCATCTTTCCCAAACCAATGGCTTAGCTATATTTTATACCTACCATTGGGGGGGGAGGTATTCCCCCCCTTCTTCCTTTCAACCTCTCTACTGACTTCCCTGCCTTGCTTTACTTCTTTCAAAAGTTTGCGTTTCTTGACTCTGGGGTGAAAGAACACAGAAAGATTTACCAAAAGGACAAAGGGGGCATCCAGTGAAATATGCACATTTTAATTTCCTTCCAGTCCTTCTGCCAAGGGTTTCCAAGAGGTTTGTTGTCTAGGGCTGCTGCTCTCAACCCCCACCTCTTTTTCATTTTGTGTCGGAAAACTGGGTTATCGCACTGAAAGAATATGGGATGTACAGAAGAAGCCACAACCTAGTCAACTGTTTGCATGCAGACTGCTGCACTATTCCCCCTCCTCATTTTAGATTTCTCTGAAAGCTGCAATTCTATGCACACTTAACCTGAGAACAAGCCCCATTCAACATGACAGGCATTGTTTCTGAGTAAAATTGCAGAATAAAAGATTATTTGTGTGAGGCTTTTTTCACCTAATTGGAGCTATGCAATTTTTGCTTGCAGTTTTGCAAGACTGCTTTCCCTGTTTCTGTCCCCTTCCAGCGTGGTGTAGTGGTTTGAGTGTAGGACAATGACCCTGGGGACCAGAGATAGATTCCTTGCTCACCCATGTAAGCCCACTGGGTGACCTTGGGTTTATCACACTCTCTCAGCCCCAGAAAACTCTGTGATATGTTTGCCTTAGGGTCACCTTAACTGGGAAAAAACTTGAAGGCACACAACAACTGATTATGTTTCATTATGACATGGATTTTTATTATCTTTTTCTTCTTGTTTCTGTTTCAGTATTTTTGGAAATAGCCTTACAAATTCAGAAAGGCAGGATATAAATAATTCTAACCAAGAAACAAATGGGGAAGTCACACCTGAGCAAGAAGCACCTGCTCTGCTTCTCACTTTTTGAAAAAGAGACATCCTCTTCTTCACATCTGAGGGCAGCACATGAGCATTTTGTGCTCAGTTACTCATGCCCAAGTATCCTAGGCTTCCTTGCTGAGTGGGGCCAGCTGATGAAATGAGTAAAATGCCCTAAAACAAATAAGGATTAACGGTCATTGGGTTATGTTGCTTTTCCTTCAGGGAGCAGATAGGGTACAAAGAATCAGGACTCCTTTGGGATTGTGGAAAGCCAAAGTAGTTAAACCAGCTTGCCAACTTAACCAAAGCATTGAAAGGAAGTCAGGACTTCTGGGTTCTCCAGTAATAATCCTCCCCTCTCTCCTTTCTTCTCATAGCTTCCTGCCTGACCTCCGCAAGGAACAGCTGTTGGAGTTCTCTTCCCGAGTAACCAAGCTGGCAATGGGAGCAGGGTTTGTGCCAGTCGAAACAACAGACAAAAAATTATTTTCCTTGTTCCAGCTTGGGGACCAGGAGGCTGAGCCATAGTAAGATACTTCCACCTGAGATGACAGCACCTGGCCCCTGAGTTCGTCCCTTGTCTTCTTTTTAACCATAATTGTTTAATAAAAAATGCTGTTGCTGTAAAATACTAGCTGTTTTGGTTTTCCCTCCCTGCACTGATTGTTTAGTTTAAATCATAGGTTTTCAAACCCAAAGGTGCTTAAGAGATTCTCAACAAAACCAGTAATGGTGAATAATGGATAAGCTACCATCGGCTACCTGAGTCTTATTTGGTGTATTGTTACACCACGTTATTATCGCATGTCAAAATGTTTTTTCCCCATTGCCATGGCAAGGGAAAGAAAACAACATCTGCTGACACCTCTCCCTTCATGCCTTCCTATCTGAATGTAGAATGCTTTGGATAATAACTGTTCCAAGTGACTTCTTGGCATTTTTTAAAAATTATTCAAATCTTTATTCCTCCTACTCTGACCCAAAATAGTCAAGGTGGGTTGCAATCTTTAGAACAATTGCCTAGTGTAAACAAAAGCAGCAATGTTCTAACATAAGTCTGTTATTGGTATGTGCCTTCAAGTCAACAGCAACTATCATAAAGTTTGCTAGACAATTTATTCAGAGGAGGTTTGCCATTGCTTTCCTCTAAGGCTGAGAGAGCGTGACTTGCCCAAGGTCATCCAGTGGGTTTTCATGACTAAATGGGGATTCAAACCCTGCTCTCCTGCTGTCCTGGTGCAACACTCAAATCACTGTACCATACCATAGTTGGGGCAGGGGTGGCAAAATGAGGACATTGCCTTACCCAAATAATCCTGGCCGCTGGTGAAATTATCCTTCAGTCTCCAAATTTCAAGCAATGCAGAGGGTGAGACATTGAAAACTGTTCACATCTAGAGCTCTGCTATGTTTGCATTCACTTGGTAACTTTGCCTGCCCTTTTTTTTTTAATGTCTAAGCTGTTTTTAAGTTATCGCAATGCTAGACATTTGAGGGCTGATGGAAAATTTCGTTTGGAGCACAGAATTGTTATTTGGGGAGAGGGGAAATGCTGTCATATTAACCTCTCTCCCCTATTACTATACAATTGCATGAGCTTAACTACTGCTGGGATGTTTGTGTTTATCAGTAAGAGTTTGGTGAATTAATAATATTGTTGTCAGTACTTTCTATAGTTAATTCCCGTCTGATCTCACTGTTACAGTCCCACCCACCCCAGCCTTGTGAACTGTGCATATGTAGATGCATATCTGGGTAACACCACATATCCTTGATAAAGTGGGAAAGAGGCCATGAAAGGTCATACTAAAATAAATTTGCTGTAAAATGTGCTAACCAGTGCTTCAGAACTCTCTGTTGTCTTTGCTCCCATGTTAACAGACTTGTTCACAGGGTGTTCAGACTTGGCACAAGGGTTCATTCACACTCCTACATGAAACTTGCATACCCAAACTGTTCACAAACCCAGTTCACTTTGAGGTACAGTGTACATGTATTATGTTTCTTCTCATGCATACACTATAATTATACGTGTACAATATTCTCATACTCACAGAAGCCTTATTAGAGGTTTGGGCTTGATCTATCTGGTATGCAGCTATTTGTTTTGCTTCTGGTCTTTGTTTGGAGCATCCTATACCCTCCAACCTTACACAGATGAAAACTGTGGCACATGTGGCCAAGCAACATCAGAGTGCAGTCAAGATGGTAAAAGTTATTAATGAGGAAAAATACACAAGCTGCAAGAGCCTGCAGCAGTTTGCTTTTGCCAGAGCCTATTGGGAAAGGCGAGATTCTACCCCCTCCTCTCCTGCTGAATTAATTGAGTGCAAGTGATTTTGATATTTTGAAGTGAAGTTTGCAGTACCTAAAGTAAGCTGAGGACAAAGGGGGAAAGTGGCAGGAGAAGAGAGAACTGGGACACTTGAAAAGCTGTAGAAAAAGTGGGAAATAGATGATTAATCCACTTGAGGCATGTTATGCTGTGGTTCACATTTTGCTGGTGAATGTGGAGGTGAATCTTAATGTGTGAGTAACCTTAAGATACAAGATGAGTCAGGCCAGTTTGAGGCATGGTACACTGTGGTTCACATTTTGCTGGTGAATGTGGAGGTGAATCTTATTAACCTTAAAATACAGGATGAGGGAGAGAGTTGGATTGGAGACCCTGTGATTTTTTGAGTCCCAGCCTCTCCATCAGGGATTTGTCACTTTCCCTCCCCTTTCTCCTATGGCTGCCTTGTGTCAGTTCTTATCAGAGGAATGCATTCCATTCTCCTTTTCCCCTAAAAGGCTCAGCTGATGCTGAACTGTCGTCTTTATAAAAGGCCCAGCAACCATTTTGGTGCCTGTATCCTCACTGGAAACTGATCTGTGCACTATCAAGTTCCAAGACACCAGGTAAATGGGGTAAATGTAGTGATGGGGGGAGTGAAATAGCAGATGCTCTTGTACATGCACTTGTATGGGTATGCGTTGTAACAAATATCTCTTTCACTTCAGTTACCTTGAGTCTAGGAATTCCAGGGGTAGTACACCATGATATAAGGTATACTCCTACCCATACCCTGGATTTTTAAAAAGCTTCCTCCCTGTGTTGAGCCGTGCCAAGTTCAGTGCAGCTTTTGCATGCTGTGACAAATTACCTTATTGTTGTGTGCCTTCAAGTCATGGTGACCATATTGCAGAATTTTCATGGGCTGAGAGTGTGCAGTGCGCTCAAGGTCAACCAGTGGGTTTCCATGGCTGAGCAAGGAATCAAACCCTGGTCTCCAGGGTTTGTAATCCAATGCTCAAACCACTACATCATGCTGGCTCTTGATAAGTTACATACATAAGTTTCATTGTGGTCGCAGACAAGCCTCTGTAATTGCAATATATATATATATATATATTACAAAGTAACTGCAAATTGCAGGTACAGGAATATTCCAAGATAAACACAAACAGTAAAAACATAACTGTCTTCAAGTGTGGGGGAGTTACAGTGCAGGAAACTGACGTTTAAGATGCACACAACTTCCTTTTCTTTACAAGGTCATTTTTTCTAGCACATTAGAAACTTGCAATGTCCCTGTAAAAATCTCTTTGCGTACAATGTATAAACTGAGTAACTTCTGCTGGCACACAAATACCAGCAAGCACCAAATGGTACATATTCATTCAACTGTGATTCATTTCTCTGTTTTATCCCAAAGCACCAAATCCAAGCTAGCTCAGAGCTCAGAAGATCTGAAGGATTTCTTCTGTATTGCTTAATTCCTTACCTGTTGAACTGCAGCTGATGAAGCTCTCACATTCTCTTTTTGGGGTAAAAAGAGATTTATCAGACTGTAGTCACAGGAGCAATTATTTCATATTAGCCTCTACATTTTTATGTTATTTTATTTTAGTGACCCACCTTTCTGTCCACACTTTAAAACCCCAGATTTTTCTATTAAGCAATCGTTAATGCAAACAAATGAAACCTGAGTGGACTCTGTGTGTGTTTGTGTGTGTGCTAGAGAGAGAAAGAAAGAGAAACAGAAAGGAAAGAGAAAGAGAGAGAGAGAGGGAAAAACTTTCTATGTTTGGTTACGTCATGGGAGTCTGACAATTTAAGTATCCTGTTTGTAGTTGTTGTTGTTGTTGTGTGCCTTCAAGTCATTTCCAACTTATGGTGACCCTAAGGCAAATCTATCACAGAGATTTCTTGTCAAAAGTGGGTTGCCTTTGCCTTCCTCTGTGGCTGAGAGAGTGTGACTTGCCTACGGTCAGCCAGTGGGTTTCCATGGCTGAGCGGCAATTTGAACTCTGATCTCCAGAGTTATAGCCCAATGCTGAAATCACTACACCACACTGGCACACCTCTTAACCTACAATCTACTTCATTTTATTCATAAGCCACCAACAGAGTGCTTTTGAGCTGAAGAAACAAGGAGAAATATCTAAAATTTAGAAATCTTTATATTAATCTACCTACCAATTTATCTGAAGAGGCTATTGCAATGTTGTGAGGAAAGGGGAAAAATAGACATACCAGAGCTGTTCCTTCTTCTAACTGGTTTCACACGATACACTTAAAATTCCACTTTATCTTCTCTGGCTGCATCCTATAGACCCCTGGGATTTGTAGTCTGGGGAGGCACTAAAGCTTTCTGGCCGAGAATGCTAAATCCCCCTCCATAACTATTTCAAACTTCAGAATTCTCATGCTGAGAGCTCTAGTGCTCCATTGGACTACAAACTCCAGGATTCCTTAGAACAGTGCCATGGCAGTTAAAGTGAAATCATAGTGCTATAACTGTGTAGTGTGAAACAGCCCCAGGATGCTGAGTGACGAGATTAGTGGTGATAACTACCATCCTCAGAGAGCTATCAGGGCCCTGGGGAGATGTGACCTGGGGCCAGCTTTTCCCTTATAGATATGGCAAAGGTTAAGAATTTCATTATTCACTCATTTCATTCTCAGAAGAAGCAATGAATAATTTTAGCAGTCTTCTTCACACTGCAAGAAAGGATTCAAAAACTACAGTTTTCAAGGACTATTCACAGTTCTGAATTTATTCTGCAAAAAATATACATGCAGGAGTTTTGCATAGAAAACAGCATTTACAGCATTTTTTTGCACAATAAGGCCATTTCCACACTACCCTGTTATAGTACTATGATTCCACTTTCAACATCCCATGGAATCCTGGGGTTTGCAGTTTAGGGAGGGACATTTAGAATTCGCAGCCAGAGAGCTCTTTGGCCTCAGTAAACTATGAACTCCAGAATGCCACAGGATGTTGAAAGTGGAACAATAGCACTATAACAGTGTAGTGTGGAAATGGCCTCAACAGTATTTCTGCATATAAATACATCTGCTCAGAAAATGCTTTTTTCCATGCAAAGTAAGTGAGAACTGTGTGCAGAATAAGTCCTAGAATCTGAAGATTCTCATTGCTCCAAGATTTTCATTAACATGATTTCCTGACACTTGAGAAACAAGATTTTGACAGCTTTTTTTAAATAAATAGTTTAATTTTGGAATATTGTCTCTCCATCCGCATCCAAGGCCCACTCAAATGTGGAGCAATTTCTGTCGGAATGGAATAAAATTCAGTCTGGTGGCTCTCTCAAGAATTATTGACGTTGCCCTTCTCTTTGTTCAAGAGGAGCGTGAGGGAATGTGAGAGCTGATCTCTTTGAGGAAGCACAGAAGAAGGCCCACAAGGCTCCTCCTGCTGTATTTCTGGCTGTTCCTGGCAGCAGATGTCTCTAGAAAGGGTGCTGAAGGGTTGGTTTCACACCTAACGCTAAGAATAAAGTCGTCCCTTCACAGCTTTATGAGGCAAGGAGGGGGAAATAAAAGAAGGCTGCCTCTGTATTTTCACTTCAAGCCTACGAAAGGTCTCTTCTCTCCACCACACCACCCCTCCTATATTTGAGCCTGAGGAAATAATTTCTTTAAAGGCAACCTATCTTCAAAAAATTATTAGTCTCTACAGGTAAGGGAAACTCAGCCCTAATTCATCAGGGCTTTAAAAATAGTTGCATTTCTGCACTGGCTGAAGGATCCTGCTTGTTAGCTTAAAAAAAAAAATAATGACAACTTCTCAGTCTTGGTCTATGGCCATTTCCACACTAGACTGTTATAGTGCTATTATTCCACTTTCAACGGCCTATGGAATCCTGGAGTTTAGGAGGGGCCCTTAAAATTCTCAGCTAGAGAGCTCTTTGGCCTCAGTAAACTATAAACTCTGGAATTCCACAGAATGTTGAAAGCGGAATGATAGCACTCTCAACAGTGTAGGGCGGAAATGGCCCATGAAAGGAGGGATAATGAGGGTGAGTAAGATCAGGGAGGGCCATTTCCACACTAGACTGTTGTAGTGCTATTAGTCCACTTCAACGTTCCCTCAAAGGCCACTCCCTAAACTGCAAACCCCAGGACTCCGTAGGAGGTTGAAAGTGGAATAATAGCACTATAACAGTCTAATGTGGAAATGATAGCGATGGTTGAGCAGTCTCCTTCCCATCTGCCTTTGCTTTCGTGGCACTCCTGCTGCTGTGAGACATGTTGCCTCCCTGTGGAATGGTTTGGCCCCGTTTTTAGAAATGATAAGGCAGCACAAATTTAGCTTCTCTGAAGAGCTCTAGTGATAACAGTAGGACTCTGTATACATTTCAAACAAATGTCTTGGGCTTTATTTTTAAAAGTCAGGGCTTGACCGATGGTGGACCAGAGTGAAAAATGATAAAACCACATTCCAAACTCCCCCAAACACACACACAAAATACCCAAATCCCAAAATGAAGGCCTGTTCCTGTTTTTTGTTTTTTTTGTTTTGGAAGAGATGGTTATGATTATTTATTACCAGGGAGAAAAAAGCCTATTCAAATGTCTGCGTCTGCATTCTGTCTACTGCTTTTTTGCACATTTTCAAATATATGGTAATTCAGCCCCCTTGGCTCCATCTGTTACGTAGACACAAACTCAGGTTCCCCAGACTAGATGCTCGTGGCAAAACCGTGGTTCGTACATGTGTTTGTTTTCCATTTGAATAAATATGGAATGTGCAAAGTGGCAAAGGCAAATGCAGAGATGCTGAGTGATATCTGTGCAAATATTAAAGGCTTCAGATGAAGAAAATTAGCCTGCAGTGAAATGCATAAATAGGCCGAGAAAGACCAGCTCTGCCACTGGGCAGACTGAGGCAACTGCCTCAAGCAGCTGATTTTGGTTGCCATGAAAAGGCAACAAATTGTCAACCATTTGACTTGTTACTGTATTTTGTTACTTCTAGGGATGGAGAGAATTAGTTGTGAGAATGTTCTAGCTTCAGGTATTATGTACACTTTGATTTCCAGTTTGCAGCTGTAACTCTGGGATGGTGATGACAATGATTATGACAATGAAATGAAGATATTTATTTATATCCTACCCTTTTCACAGTCTGGGACTCAAGGCAGCTTACAACACTTAAAAGAAACATAGCTAATATATATATACCAAATACAAAAGTTGAAAATATCATTAAACTATCCATAAAATTACAAGTAGTTAAGAAATATTTGCTGCAATCCTGTATGACCTGTTATGTGACATTACGTACACCTAGCTACATGGCAGAAATGCTAAGAAACCCCTTTACTGAATTGCAAAGATGTGTCATGGGAAATCAGTAAGAATATCTGGTGTCCACTAGTGTCCAATGTGCATCAAGAACAATAAGATGTGCATCGGGAAGAATGCAATGTGTACGGGGACTGATATGCATGAGTCCTGTTGTACATCGGGCATTTGCTGGCTTTGCTACAAAGTAACATCAAAACAGCCCTCTACTGAATATGGACATTATGCAACTGTGCAATCCTAATTCTGTCATCAGAGGTGTATCTAGTGTGGAGCAAGTAGGGTATGTGCCCTGGGTGCCAATCCCAGAGGGTGCAAAAAAGCCGTGTACTGGGTGGGAGTAGAGGTGAGAAGGTAGGGGGCAACTTCCACGCTTGCCCCAGGTGCTGTTTACACTAGACACACCACTGTCCGCATACGAAGTTGTAAGTCCCCAACACGACTCTCTCCACACCTGTTAAAAATAATAAATAAACAAAGCGCAGACACTACTGACAGGATGCTGGGTTATGAACCTAATAACTCTGAGATTAAGCCAGAAGGAGATGCACGCCTAGGCAAGGACAGACAGAAAACAGTGTTACCCTTCCTGAGTCAACATGCTGAGAAATGAACTCATCTCTCTTTGAAGAAAAGTAAAGCAGTGTGTGGCTATAAAGAAATAATGTCTTGGGTTTTTGTTTTTGTTTTTCCTTCAGGGTACCTGAATTGTGATTTCTCAAAATGGCTGAAGAGTGAGTAGCTTTAAAAAAACAACATTGATCAGAAGGGTGGTGAGTGGGTGTTTTGCTGGTGTAGATGGGATATCTAGTTTCTTTTAAAGGAAAATTGTAGAGAATGAAAGTATGGAAGCTGATCCAGAATCTTCCATATCTATGAAAAAGAAAATGGAACCAGCATTGATATATTTTCTGGAGGGGAATTTGTGTCTCTTGGGTTGGGAAGAGGGCTGAAATATTTCTCAAGGTAGGAGTCATCCTAATATTATTAAGTGAAAACATAATAATATTAAGCTAATAATTAGGCTCTAGTGATGAATATATATTAAGCAGTTTTTGGCTCTGCCAAGGCTCAGGTGATTGTAAAGCGAAGAGTATTGTTTTTATTCTGATTGATTGGGATTCTTCTCTCTTTCACAGGGAGGAAATCACTGTGAGTATCAACAACGGAGCATCTTAAAACTGGATGGCAATTCATCTTTTTCTGCTGTGATCTTTTTTCTTTCTTTAAAGATCTTTCAAATGAGAGAAATTTCAGTTTTTGTTAGTTTTCCTCCACACACTGTAACTACAAGTTAAAGGAACTGATGGGATGCTTTTCTAAATTTCTAAATAAATATGCTAAATGGACATACTAAAGTCCATCTGCACTGAGTAAATGTGAAAATTCTGCTGCCACAGGCAAGCAGGTCACTCACAGATCCACAAATGCAAATCAACATGTGTGGCTGATATATCTGTGGTTTTATGTCTGGCCCAAACCTTCCTTTTGTTACTGGAATCCTAAAACACCTGCTACCTTAGGCATTTCTTTTCCAGGGGGACCTTCCCTTTCAACAGTTCTGATCAGGCTGTTCAGCCTTTTAAAAGCATCTCTGATCCTCTTCTTCCGCCACCAGCCACTGCCTGGGCAGCTATGGGCATCTTACAACCTGATTTCTCGACGCCACAAACCCTCTCCCCGTGCTCTCCCACACCCAAGAAAGGAGATGGGCAAGAGAGAGGAAGTACTGGGCTACCATGCCTCCCCACCCCCTTTCCCTCTCCTTTCTCTGAGCTGTTTTGGACCCTGGGTATCCATTCTCGCCACCAGGCCTCGTCCTCCTTCCCACAGAGACACACACACATTTTGCTATTTGTGGTTTTTCCACTTTTGCCAGGGTCCTGAGCCCCTAACCTAAGCAAATGTGAGGACCAACTGTAGAAATGTCTCCCAAAAAAGGTATAAAAGGTATTAGCAAGAGAAGAGGAGAAGAAAGCAAAAATTAAGCCCCTAACCTTAATAAATTTGGAGGGCCAACTATATATTTAAGATAAATGCAGAAAAGCTCCTCTGCTGGAGGTTAGCTTTTTGGAAAATGAGTTTCCAGCTTTGCCAGAGATCATCTGTTGTGACTGGAATTTCAAAACAGTGGCATTTTAAAGAAGTCATATTCTCTTTAGATGTGGGAGTTTTCAAAGCGTTTGTTTTTAGGATATTGACACATGGGTTCCACAAGTGCTTACAGTGGATCCTCTATATAAACGACCTTCCCATCTGACTTAGAACTATCACAGAGTGTCACATCCTCTACCTAAAATGGTGGCGATGTGATCACATATGTCTCCTCTTCACACTCCCCTCTCTGATTTCAATTCATGAAGCAAAATTGTGGTTACCTGACATGGAGGAAAAGCTACTTTGCATGTGTTCAATATTGCTCTTCTTTATCTCCTGGTAGATAAATGTCCCTGTGCTAAAAATCTTGATAGTGAAAAACAAGTGTGAAGAGAGGAAGGTTGTCACATATGACTTAAATGATATACTTTCCAACTTTCCTGATTTGGCAGGAACAGTCCTGATTAATCTTACATCATCCCACTTTTTCAGCTGCTTTTAAAATGTCCCACTTTCTCTTTCTTTTTCTTACTTTCTCCCTTTGTCCTCAGCTTACTTCAGTTGCTGCAAAGTTCAAAATTAGTTTGCATTCAGTTAACTCACCAGGAGGGAGGGGAGAGGAAGGGAGTGGAATTTTGCCCTTCCCAGTAGACTCAGGCAAAAGCAAAGCATGGCAGCCTCACCTAGCTTGTGTCTCCTTCCTCATTAATAACTTGTGCCATCTTGATCACATTCTGATGTTGCTTGGCCACATATGTCCAGAGTTTTATCTGTGAAATGTTGGAGGGTATGAAATCAGAGTCAGTGTGGTTCCCACTCTGGACTACTGACTACTGTAAATTCTATAATCCTGGCCAGCATAGCCTATGATCAAAGATGTTGATGTAGTAAAGAATATTTGGGAACTCAAGGCTGGGAACCACTGAATTCAAGGACAGTACACTACTGATGCAGGAAGCTAAAGCACAGTCAGGCTTGGTTAGTCGTTGTTTGTGGCACTGCCAAGGAATGCCGGGTATTGTATGAAATGGCAAACCACCTTTGAAGATTCCTTGACTAAGAAAAACCCTATGAAATTCATGGGGTTGCCCCAAGACAGCAGGAAGCTTGATGACACTACCACTAAGCTAGCGATCTCTTTCCAACAAATAAAAGCAAGGGGAAACCCTTACCTCACCCAGATGCAACTAACTCGAGTGACATCTAGTGGCTAAACTACAAAATGACACAGAGGCTTGAGATTCGACACGAATGAAATCCTGGATCTGTCTGTAGGAAATATTCTATTACCTGTTGTATTAGTTCTGATTAGTGTTGCTTTTCCAGGTAAGACGGCACTTTTTTAAAAAATGGCAAACAAGACAGTAAAAATGATTTGAATCGACCATCATCTACAATCCCAAAGACTGAAGCCAGAAATGGGGATTTGTGGCCCTACAGAAGTGTTGGGCCACAACTCCCATCCTCCTGGACAACTGGCTATGTTCCTGTGGCTGACAGGAGTTGCATTCCAGTAATATCTGGAAGGCCGCAAGTTATTCATCCCCTAAGGATGGCACCAATTCCACCATCCCCTTCCCCAACCCTCTGTAAAAATCAGGAACTTTTAAATGAAAAATCTTTTGTGTGGAGAGGTATTATAGTATTGTATTTATATTACTTTATTTATACCTCAGCTTTTCCCCAAATCTGGGACTCAGGGCAGCCTTTTAAAATCTATCCTCCCTTCCTGATGTTTCCCATAGCATTTCATAAAAACATTGCGACCGCGTGATGAAATTATTGTGGTCTTTATTCCTCCAGTATGAAGAAGAGGAAGAGGAAGAATATGTGGAGGAAGAAACGGAAGAAACTGTAGTTGAGACAAAACAAGAACCCCCACCTCCCAAGCCTGCTCCGCCTCCTCCCCCCCCTGCTACTGTCCCTCCTCTCCGCCGAAAATCTTCTGCTAATTATCGAGCCTATGCCATTGAGCCTCACGATAAGGTGAGTTCCTCTTTCAAGGGGTTTGTTGTAGTTCGTTGCCTTCAAGTTAGCTTTGACTTATGGCGACCTCCAACAGGCCCTGTCATCAAAAGCTCTGCTCAAGTCTTGCAAACTCGAGACTGTGGCTTCCTTGACTCAGGCCATTTCCGCACGAGACTGTTATAGCGCTTTGATTCCACTTTCAACATCCTATGGAATCCTGGGGTTTGCAGTTTAGGGAGGGGCCTTGGGGCACTATAACAGGCTAGTGCGGAAACCAGGGAGCTTTCATACGTAGACACTGGTAATGCTATGGCCTGGATAATTCTGACTTTTGTATTTAATGATACATCTCTACGCTTGAGGATCTTATCTAGTTCCTTCACTGCTGTCCTTCCAAGTCTTCATCTTCTTCTGTGTTTCAAGTTTCGATGCAAAATTGATAATATGAACCCAACTTATAGGGCTCTTGGAAAGATTGCAAGTAAATAATGCACGTTTTAAGACTACTGGGGGCAACTTTGGAGGCCCCAAAATATCCTCCTTACAAGAATGGAAGTGACCTTTTTTTCTTTCCACTTTTAAATGTGTGTGTGTGTGTGTGTGTGTGTGTGTGTCCTCAGGGGGTCCAGAGAGGTGGAAAATAGGGCAAAGCCAGCACCCAATTCTGGAGTTATAACAGGGAAATATACCTTTTTCCCAGCTCTGTATATACATTAAAACTCTCCCTAACCAAGTTAGATAGTATCTGTGCTTTATTTAGCAGCCCACCTTTCCTCCAAGTTGCTGTGCTCTCACTTTAGGAGGGTCTATGCCATAGAATTCTGCTCCATCAGGCCCAAAACAGACCCTCTGAGATACAGGTTCTTCTTTCCCATTGAACTGTCTGCCTTCATTTGAAACTGAGCTTCACCTGTCAGTCCGGTGTTCTGTGTTTTGCTTTATTTAGAAGAACAGTTATTTTTGTGACGTTAGAAGGATCACTATTGCACCTGCCTTGTAATAAATGTATCTCTCTTTTTTTCCCCTTTTTATTCCACCACAGAGAAAATCCAAGATAACAGCATCTCGGAAACTGCAACTTAAGGTGATATTGGGTGGGAGATGTGTGGGAGATTGGAATGGGCAAGAAAGCATACCAGACACAAAGTAGCTGGTGGAGGGGGCACACTAGACAAGACTCCAGGTGCAAGGAAGCACACTGGGAACAATTTGGATGATGGAGGGGACACACTGGGGAAGATGCACGGAAATCTAATATATAAAAGTCAAAGTTTGTTTGTCTGTGTCAGGCAAAGACCTCATATGATTGGCTGCCTAAAGACATTCTATGGAATCCTGGGGTTTGCAGTTTAGGGAAGGACCTTTAGAATTCTCAGCCAGAGGGCTCTGAATAGGCCGGTTGCTATGGAGACAAGGCCTAGCAGCAAGGAGGAGGGCAGTGTATTTCCCTAGGGAACCCAACCTCTGTATGTTAATAACCCTGAATACAGATTAGATTGGGGAATATGGGGAAAGGTTACAGGTAATGGGCAAGACAGTTTGGGAAATTAGACACACAGGATCTCAAATCTTTCTAACAAGTATTATCTATGAGAAAATAAAATCCCAGGCAACGCCGGGTATATATGCTAGTCAGAAATGAAAAGGAAGCACACCAGATACAAAGTAGATGGTGGAGAAGACATACTTGGGAAGATTTCAGGACATTAGAAGAGGCGAGAAAGCACACTAAGCACAAAGTATATGGTAGAGAGAGTATGTAATATAAGCTCATTTAGGCCATAGCAGGCTCATAGTCTTGGAGGAACTACATGAGATTGCAGAAGCTCGTTGATCTAATGCAAGGTTATATCCTTTCTCTACCGCAGTCACTGATGCTCCAGGTGGCAAAGCAGGAAATGGAAAAGGAGGAAGATGAGCGTGCCCGGGAGAAAGAGCGATACCTCTCGGAGCACTGCACCCCTTTAGAACTGGCAGGCCTCGGCCTCACAGAGTTGCAGGTAAGTAAGGATACAGGGGGAAGATGGGGCTTTACCAAGGATGAGCTCTGAGATGCATCCACACTATGTAGTTATAACATTTTGATCCAGCTTTAACAGTCACAGTTCCATCCTATAGAATCCTGAGATTTGTAATTTGGGGAGGGGCATAAAGAACTCTCTGCCAGACAGCTCTAGTGTTTTCATTCAAGGAGAATGCAACAGAGAATTCTAAGTCCCTTCCCAAACTACAAATCCCAGGATTCACTAGGAGGGAGCTATAGCATTTAAAGTGGAGTCAGTCTGCTGTAACTATGCAGTGTGGATGTGTTCTTGGTCAATGTCATCAGGAAATGCTGAGGAGTGGAGGGGTGGGGGCTAAGGATTGGTGACAAGATGGTGGAGGACAGTGCAGTGCTGTTTATGTGTCGCCTGCCCTGAGCCCTCTGAAAACAGCCTGTTCCTTCTAGGTGAGGTGGAACATACTTCTGCATCACCCATATTAAAGGTTAAATTCAACTTCCCCTCTCTTTGTCTTCCATATATAGAATGGGAGTGAGGCACTATCTGGCAGAAAGGGTTTATCTTGGGCTGGCCCCAGGTGAACCAAGCTGCCTTCTGGTTCTGCAACAGGCATCAGTACCAACAAATTGAACAGCAATGCTCCTGTAGTAATAAAAGACTTTTCTCACCTTCTGTATCTTGCAGATTAACTTGCTTTGTTTTGTGAGTGGTCATCAGAAGGTTTACAGAGGATTTATTTGCACGTCTGGTTGCTCTGACACACAGTTCTGAAGGAACTGAGGCCATTTCCGCACTAGACTTTTATAGTGCTATTATTCCACTTTCAACATCCTACGGAATCCTGGGGTTTGCAGGCCTGAGGTGTCTGAGGGCCCTTCCTAAACTGGAATAATAGCACTATAACAGTCTAGTGCGGAAATGGCCTGAGTTTCTGGGGAAAAAAACATGCTATCAGCTTCTAAATGTAAGCTTACCATCTTGCAAAATTTTAGCCAGAGTTGCCTCAGGAAATTAAACCCTTGTCACCATCCAATGATTAATTACAAAACAAAGTACAGTAAATTACTTGCTGTGGAAAACTGACATCTTTTGCCATTTGAGAGAGCACCTCTTCTCTCAGACCGTGCTAAATGTCCTATAGAGATGTGGAACCTCATTTCTTCCTTTATTCAGTTGAGCTGGGCTAAGTTGACTGCCAGAACCCCTAGCACCACCAAGACTTTGCACTTTGCACATATTCAAAGTGATCCTTGTTATTCCTTCCGAGTCTGAGCCTTGGGTTCAGCTGAAGCCTTGTGTGACATGCTGCTTCTTGACCTGAGTCCCTCTCAATAGGAGATGTGCCGGGAGCTCCACAAGCAGATCGACAAGGTTGACGAAGAACGCTATGACATGGAGGCGCGGGTCAACAAGAGCATCAATGAGGTAAGTGTAGGATATTATTCCAGTTTCAACCTCCTGTGGAATCCTGAGGTTTGCAGTTTAGGGAGGTCATTTAGAATTCTCAGCCAGAGAGCTCTTTGGCCTCAGTAAACTGCAAACCCCAGAATTCCACAGGAGGTTGAAAGTGGAATAATAGCACTATAACAGTGTAGTGCAGAAATGGCCTTAATAATTTATATATTTGTTTGTTTGTTTGTCTATTTCATTTATTTTTCCCTTTAAATCCACTTTTTTTTTTTAAATCTTGTTTTAGAAATAAGAAGTATCAGGAGTCTTCTGGTTACCATTGTTGTGCTCTTTCCTTCCCAGAGTGCCTCTGGGGAAAGAGCTTTACAAAGAGTGGGCTTCTAAAATATTTTTTAAAAGAAGAAAGGAAAATAAGAAGCTGCTGCTCCAACATCACAAGATCTATCTCTTCCGCCTCATCTATGTGTGTGTATTCTTTCAAGCCACCTGTGGACTTCTGGCAACCCCATGAATTTGATAGGGTTTTCTTAGGCAAGGAATACTCAGAGGTGGTTTTGCCAGTTCCTTCCTCTGAAATATAGCCCGGTATTCATGGCAGTCTCCC
The DNA here is from genome assembly GCA_030412105.1 of Cyclura pinguis. Lineage (NCBI taxonomy): Eukaryota > Metazoa > Chordata > Lepidosauria > Squamata > Iguanidae > Cyclura > Cyclura pinguis. Next base: position 16,562,852 of record CM059604.1, read on the forward strand.
ATCCAAGTACTAACCAGGGCTGACCCTACTTAGCTTCAAAGTTTAGAGAGGATCTCGTGCCTTTCAGAGATTTAAACTCTGGCAAGAATTTTCCTAGAGAGACAGTGTAGTGTAGTGATTTGCTCATTGGACTATGACCCTGGAGACCAGGGTTCAATTCTCTGCTCAGCCATGGAAACCCACTGGGTGACCTTGGGCATATCACACACTCTCAGCCCCAGAGAAGCCATGATAGGGCACCTTAGGGTTGCCATAAGTCAAAACAACTGGAAGGCACACAACAACAAACAATAACACCACTCTTTCCTAGAGTTACCACCCAGTGTGGCATAGAGAATTGGGCAAGTTACACATTTGGAGAGTGACCAACTTCCCAGACTACAGCACAGATAAAAGTAGGAAAGGGAGAGAGAGAGAGAGAGAAATATATATATATATATATATATATATATATATATATATATATATTGCTGTGATGGCTCTGGGATTTTTAAAGGGCAGGAGGATACGAACACCGCAAGACACACAGACCAAGATGCAAGTTGTGGAAAAGAAAAGCATATACTAAGAACAGCCGCGAGGGGGCAGTGTGGTCCTCTTTTCATATGAACATCTTAAGGGCATCATCTATGTGTCTGTTCCAGCTTCATATGAAAGTGGGGCAGGAGGCAAGCAGTTCAGAGGAAGGGAAAGGTGAACCCCCCTCTGAACAGATCTTGCCAAGAAAACCCCATGATAGGTTCACCTTAGGGTCGCCCTAAGTCGGAAATGACTTGGAGTCACTCAACAACGACAAATGAGTACATGGAGGAGAGGAGCGCTGAAACGTCTCACATGCTATCTCGTTGCTGTCCATCACTTTAGCTATTTCTTTTCCATTTGTTATACTGGGAATGAGCTATTATCACATCCAAGACCCTAACTTTAAAAGAGGAAGAAGGAGCAAATTCTTTCATCAGATGCTGTTAGCTGCTGCTAGAACAAATTCCAGGCATCCTGTAGAATCACAACAGTGTGGTAACGATAGCCATCCTTTACACCTGAGTTTGGAGAAGTTATTTTTTGAATAACATCTTCCAGAATCTCCCATTAAACATGGCCACTAGATGTTGGAAGTCCAAAAATGGTGCAGTAGAAAAAAAAGTGATTTTTCCAAATGTTCTGGGAAACAGTCTTTAAGTTTCAGATGCACGTGGATTTTTTTTTCTTTATTGGGGAGATTTGTGAGAAAATTTGAAGACAGATGGATCATACGAGCCTTCAGTAGAAGACCCCCCTAAATAGCCTTCCACAGCCTGGTGCTCTTAAGATGCATAATTACTCTTTCTTCATTTTGTTATATTTATTTCTGCAATGAGCTGTGAGACTAGCATACACAGCTCTCCTCCCCATTCCTCACCCTTTCCCAAACAACCCTGTGAGGTGGGTCAGGCTAGAAGACAGTGGCTGACCGAAGATTGCCCAATGGGTATCATTTTTGTGAGCTGGTTTGAGTCCCACTCTGGGAGAAAGAAAGCATATACATCAGATAAATAAATTGAGATGAAATAAAGAAATATGTGTTGGAGTAGAACTGCCATCCTCCCCAGACAGCATGCTCCACGATGACAAGTGATTGTGGGAGTAACAATCCAGCACAGCTAGAGGACAAGTTTGGCTCCTCTCCTCTGCTGCTTCTTGCAGCAATATCCTTCTCTTGTTCATAAAAACAGACATACTCTAGGTACAAACACACCACACAGTTACAGCACTCTCATACCATTTTAACCGTCATGGCTCAAGGCTATGGAATCCTGGGATTTGTAGTTTGGTGAGAGTTATTTAGAATTCTCCGCCAGAGAGATCTAATTCTGTAGTTCAAAGGGAAGTGCTCTAGAGCTCTCTAGAAGAGAATGCTAAGTATTGCCACAAACTGCATTTCACAGGATTCAATGTGACAGAGCCATGGCAGTTAAAGCAGTATCAAAGTGCTATAACTGAGCAGTGCAGTTACAACCGCCTTCTCTCTGTTCCAGATCGAGGATTTGAACCAGAAGATCTTTGACCTGAGAGGCAAATTTAAACGTCCAGCTCTTCGCCGTGTCCGTCTCTCAGCAGATGCCATGATGCAGGCCCTGCTAGGCTCAAAGCACAAGGTCTCCATGGATCTGCGGGCCAACCTCAAACAAGTCAAGAAAGATGACACCGAGAAGGTGAGGCTGGAAGGCAGGAAGTGAACAGGGGCAGGGGAGGCGAAAAGGAGGGTGTGGGAGAGGAGAGGGTGGTTGTATAGCTTTTAAATACCTCAGTCTAGTGTGGCAGGGGATGGTACATATATAAGGGAAGACTCAGCAAATTACATCTGTGTTTACCTTCCAAGGACCAGTTACAAAACAAAGCACGCTAACTTGCATGTTATGACAAACAGATGTTTTTGGCTGTTTGAGAAAGCATCTCTTCTAAAATCATATCTGCTGATATTCTCCATGGGCTCCTTGGGCCATTTCCACACAACACTCTTATAGCGTGATGATTCCACTTTCAACCTCCTATGGAATCCTGGGGTTTGCAGTTTTGGGAGGGGCCGGCTGGCCCCTCCCGGAACTACAAACCCCAGGATTCCATAGGAGGTTGAAAGTGGAATCATCGCGCTATGAGTGTCGTGCAGAAATGTTTAGCTACGTATACGTAACTAAAGGCCGTATCACACTACACTATTATACTGCTATTATTCCGCTTTCAACATCCTGTGGAATTCTGGGGTTTGTAGTTTGGTGGGGCCCAGGAGCTCTCTGGCTGAGCATTCTCAGTGCCCCCTCCCTAAACTGCAGATCCCAGGATTCCGTAAGTTGTTGCCACAGCAGTTAAAGTGCGATAATAGCACTATGATAGTGTAGTGTGATACGGCCCAAGCAATGGCTCCTGGGCCAAGCCCACAAGCCCACCTTAACAGCCAACAGCTGCGTGGGGCAAAGGGGTCTGTTCAGTTGCGAATCAGGATGCAAGGAGGAGGATGTTTCCAGTCCCCTCCCAGCAACAAGTGAAGCTGCAAAAAGGAATTGCAACTGGGGTCCTGCTACTGACTGTCTGAGCCTTGCTCACTAGTGATGGAGGGGGCTATAAATGCCATCTTCCTTGCACTCAAAAGACCTTCTTCACCCATTGTGGATGCTGGCTGTTAAGGTGAGTTGGGGAGGCATTTACGATCATGCCAATATTGACACAATCATGAGTACGTAGGCTACTGACTGTATAGCAGTTGCAGAACTGTAACTCTTGACTATGAATCCATAACTACAATGAAGTTAAATATGGAAGCTTGTTTCCTCTTTTATACAGTTGACCTGGCCCAGATCAACTCCCAAAATCTCTAGGAATGCCGGGGTTTGTTTGATGATGGGGATGGGCAACAGGTAGCCCACGGGAGGAGTGGCCCAAGACATTTCAAGACTTGGGTGAAAGAACGAGATGATGCCACATCTCATTAACCGTATACAAAAGCCAGTCATTGACCTAGGAGTCGAATCTCAACACCAATGATGGAAGAGCATCCCCCACCACTGCAAAAGAGGCCATGCTGGGCAGGCCACTTGGAACACAGTTCTCTCCTCCTACACCTTACTGCTCCCTTTTAGCATCTGCCACTTGTTACAACTGCCTCATTCTCTAATGGTAGGGCTGGCCCTGCCCAGAAATTACCTGATTCCCTTGAAGATTCTCAGCATAGCCCCCCGAGCCAAGAACACAAGATCAGTAATTATGCATGATTTGTACGTAGCTTTGTACCGGTAGAGTTTCGTGTATTATGCCATGTTCTTTCACCCACATCTCTGTCATCTTTCTGCAGGAGAATCGGGAGGTGGGCGACTGGCGGAAGAACATTGATGCTCTGAGCGGCATGGAGGGGCGGAAGAAGAAATTTGAGGCCACCACTGCAGGGCAAGCCTGAATCCTGAGGTTAGAGAAGTTCCTTTAATAGCAGTGTGTGAATTAAAGGAGGTAGATTGGAGATGTTGATGAGAGAGAGTGTGATGTGCTATGCTATAGAGCTTGGAAAAGTTACCTTTATTAAGCTATGATTCCCAAAAGCAACTTTTCCAAGCTCTGGCTGGTAAGAATTGCATAAGAATTGCCACCAGCTGTCAAGTTTGCACTCCAGAACCCCAGAAATGTGCTCCAGTTTTTGGCCATTTCAGCAGTAGACTGTTAACAGTGCTATTATTCCACTTTCCACATCCTACGGAATTCTGGGGTTTGTAGTTTACTGAAGCCAAAGAGCTCTCTGGCTGATAATTCTAAAGGCCCTTCCCTAAACTGCAAACCCCGGGATTCCATAGGAAATTGAAAGTGGAATAATAGCGCTATAACAGTCTAGTGCAGAAATGGCCTTTATATTAATTCCGGATGTGTGAATTCAGCTTCTTAAAAGGGCAGATCAGACAAACTCTGCAGCTTCCTGGTGAAGGCCGTGAAAGCTTCTATCACAATTCTTAGCTTGTTGCAGGAAAAAAAAAACCCAGACTCTTGTGGGATCTTAAAGATTAAGGCTGACATTCTGTTAGTGACACATGCATGCATATGTTGCACTAGACACGTGGAGTGAATTGTTTGCCATAGGACAGTATGCTGTTTGCAGCAGCGGAAGCAGAGTTGTGCATATGGCAACGTTGTGCATTGTAGCTGTACAGCACACAGTGCAGTTGGGCTTTGTCCGTCGTAGTTGCACACTGCGCATTGCAGTTGTGCATTCCACAAAGCAACCAGTCATTGACATATGTCACTATTCTGCATGTAGCACTGGCACAATGTATCTCCACATGCTACACTGTGGGGATGTCGGGTTTCAGACTAGTACAGCTATCTCTCTGGTGTTCCATACAACCTCAGGATGAGATTCAGAATGTACTGGCTTTATTTCACTTCATTTAGGCCCAGATCTTGCGCACATGAAATAGTGTGAAAGCACAGTGCATTTCCTGCCTTGGCAGAGGATTGGATTCAGAGGACCTCTGAGAATCTTTCCAGCTCTATGATTCTGTAATGATAACAATGGCAAATATTGGTATAGCTCTTTCTTTGCATGCATTATATGGATGTAATCTTTCTAAGAGCCCTATAAGGGAGAATCCATATTATTATCCCTCATGCAGTCAAGAAATCAGAAGAAGAATAAGACTTGGGAGTGCAGTTATGAAGGAACTATATAAGAGCCTCAATCATTAAATACCAAAGTCAGAATAATCCAGGCCATAGTATTTCTGACTTCTATGTATTGTTGTGAAAGCTGGACAGTGAAGAAAGTCAGCAGAAAGAGAACTCATTTGAAATGTGGTGCTGGAGGAAAGTTCTGCAAATACCGCAGACAACTAAAAAGACAAATGTGTGTCTTTTTAGCTGTTCAGGAAAATCAAAATTGAACTCTCATTAGAAGCCAAGATGACTGACTTGAGGCAATTGTACTTTAGCCATATCATGAGCCAACGTGAATCACTGGTAAATATGATAATGCTTGGTAATCTGGAAGTCAACAGGAAAAGGGAGAGGGAGGGACAGTGCTACCAGTGAATTGATTCAAGGAAACCACGGCCCTGACCTTGCAAGAGCTGAGCAGGGCAATTGCTGACCAGGGATCTTGGAGATCTCTGAACATTTCCACACAACATTCTTATAGCACTCTTATAGCCGGCCTCTCCCGAAACTGCAAACCCCAGGATTCCATAGGAGGTTGAAAGTGGAATCATTGTGCTATAAGAGTGTCGTGCGGAAATGGCCCCTGATTCATAAGGTTGCCCTAAGTCAAGGTCAACTTGAGAGCAAATAACAACAATATTTCAGATTGTGCTGGGGGAGTGAACTCAAGCCAAAGTCTAAAGTGATTTCATGACAGAAACAAAATTCAGACCGAGAGCTTGCAGATTTATAGCTCAGTCTCTTTGTCATTAATCTGCACCAGCTCATAAGAGAGGTGGTACAAGCAAGAATTCATCACAGGCTCGTTCTCTGGATTTTCTGTCTTCTTTTCTTTCAGATGGCTCCCTGATTCGTAGTTGCTGTGGAAGAGTAACCACATGAAAATCCTCCATCCTTGAATACGTTCTCGTCCCCTGCAGTGTATGATTTTTGCTGTAGGAAAAAAATGAGTAGAAAAGTGCACTGTAGCATCTTCCTGTTCCTAGGAACATTTGCCAACAATGTTTGCAAATCAGACAATTTTGAGAAGCGTCTAGAAGAAGGGAAGCAAATTTAATTTAAGCTCTAAGGTGTGTTCACCCTGCATGATTGTAGCAGTTTGATACCACTTTCACTACCGTGGCTGTGTCCTATGGAATCCTGGAATCTGTAGTTTGGGGAGGGCTGAGACTTTTCTAGAGCTCTGGTCCACTCTCCTAACTATATCACTAGAGTTTTCTGGAAGAGACTTCTCGATTCCGCCCCCACAAACTACAAATCCCAGAAACCGAATAGGTTGGAGCCATGACAGTTAAAGTGGCATCAAACTTCTATTATTGTCAACTCTGTATGCACACCTAGGGCCTTTCCACACTACACTGTTATAGTGCTATTATTCCACTTTCCACATTCTGTGGAATTCTGGGATTTCTAGTTTCCAGAAGCCAAAGAGCTCTTTGGCTGAGAATTCTAAATGCCCCTCCCTAAACTGCAAACCCTGGGATTCCACAGGATGCTGAAAGTAGAATAATATCACTATAACAGTGTAGTGTGGAAATGGCACTAGTCACAGTCACAGTTTTAGAGGACAAGGAGGGGAGCAGTACAGAATGCTGAATGTTTTAAAATTGGATTCAGACTAGCACATTATATCTCATTGCATCTAGAGTAAGACTCTTAGCTGTTTTTTGCTGCAACAGGCTTGGCTCTAAAGGTCCTTGAGGGATGATCATGACTCAGTGTTGAAACACTTTACTTCATGTGCAAAAGCTCAATCCCAAGAATCCCCTGAGAAAGACAATTCCACACAGCTGTTACACTTCACTCTATGGGACGGCTGGTCACAAGACTGAACAGTTTACTTTGCAATGATCCAGACAACAGACGTGGTGTCCCATGATGCAGCAACGCATTTCCTGTTCTTCCCCAGGTTCTCTCCACAATTCATGGAGTGGTAGGGATTTCCCACCCACTCTGTTTTGATATGATGTGCTGACGCCAGAGAGGGAGGCCTGTCTGATGATGAGGGCGATGCCTGCATAGCTGTGGGGGCTCCATCCTTCCCCTCATTCCCTTCTCTTCTCCCATTTTGAATTCTGGAAGCTGTCTGGCTGTCATCTTCTCTGAAACCAAACAAATGGCTAGATTTTGCAGTGGTAAGACTGTCTTGTTTAATGTTCCTGTTTGGATTCTAGCCTTCATTCTTCGTGTTGCTTTAGGGCCCACCACTGACATGGATTTAGGCCATTTCCGCACTAGACTGTTATAGTGCTATTATTCCACTTTCAACATCCTATGGAATCCTTTGAGGCTCCTCCCTAAACTGGAAACCCCAGGATTCCATAGGATGTCGACAGTGAAATAATAGCACTATAACGGTCTAGTGAGGAAATGGCCCTAGTCTTCTTCTTGCATTGAGATACAAGATGCTTCCTTCTTTTTTGTGAATGGAGCAGCTAGCACTCCATGAAGTGTGAGAGTGGGACTGTATGAGACAGAACAACCTTAGCTAGTTAGGTATCTCCTCCAGCAATCTTGCACATCCAGTGCCTTTTGGGAGTGGGACACTGTTTCTATTCCTAGTCACTTGCTTGCTGCTTCAATGTTACTTTTTTTTAGAGCCAGTTGTTTTTCTCCTGGAGTGTTGACTGCTAATATCATGAGGTCACTTAGCCATCAGCAACCTCATGGCTCCACGTAGGAAGCATGATAACATCACGATGCCACCAGATATGGCTACATACAGTGATCATCATGGACTCTGTTCATGGAGAGGACAATGCCCTATTTCATCATACCCCTTCTAAGAAATCACAGAAAGTGAAGGTAGGGGAGAGCATGCCCAGCATCCTGTTCATGTCCTTGTTAGCACTTGCACTTTTTCCGGGTTCACACGGTGGTGGTGAAGGAAAGTAGACAAAATCTGTCCTCTCTGGAGTGGCCTGTCTCTCCAAAACATTATTTGGAGCGGTATCTGCCATGGACATTGTGCCCGTGGTCTTTTCCTTCTGCCTACACGGTAAGTGATAACAGGGAGGAAAATGGCTATACTAATGTAGTGTACCAACAGGATTCTAGTCTTTGGCATCTCAGATGAAAGCTTTTGGGAAGCCCCATGACATGGGATTTGTCTCTATTAGAAAGTCCCCAAGGTTGGACTGCTAAGGAAGAAATAAATCGGAACTGAATCAATGAGAACACACTGTCTGGAATCCTATTGGTGAATTGCAGTGGCATAAGTTGGGCTTCCATCATTACAACTCACTTTTTAATAATTGTGAAGGACAGAATTTTTTATCGCCTGTGCAGTGAGTAAAATTTTCCCCAAATGCATTTAAGTAACACTGCTGACTGGTATCTTGTTACATACTTGCAAGATTATAAGCTAGGCTTGTGAACTTATAGCTGTTTAGTATGCACATTTGTGAAGATGGGATCATTGCCATGACCGCAAATGGTCCTAAAACCCATCTTAAAAGCCTAGAGATAGAGTTCTGCAACATGGACAAGGAGGATCCTTGAGGAAGCCAGCTTCCTCATGCCAGTAATCCTTCAGCAGTCTGTTTTCCAGTGCCCAATAACTCTGTCCATTGGTACAGCTACCTGGCTTTTAAGGTGGGTTTTGGAGGTCAGATTCAGAGATGGAATGTACCACAACACCATAGCCTGCAGGATCTTGGACAGCCATTTCCATGTTCTTGGAGAGTGGGCAGATCTACAGACCCATCCAGCTATTTTCCTATAGCTGGATGCACTGAGATGACATCACCTGCAGGGACCTCCCAAGGACCCACAGTGGTCCCTTTGGATGCTTGTTACAGTATACCCAACTACAAGAAAATACCTGTGCATATCGCTGCTGATCCTCTCACTCTGTAGAGACATGGAAATGGCCTGTTGGGGTGGCTGTATTGCTTAAAGGTACATTCTCAAGTGAATAGCATCAGCAGGTGTATCTACAGAGATGTCACCATGTGTCTCACACATACATCTCCCAAGGTAGGTTTCCAACTCTTGCTTAGCCAGCTTCTCCCAGCACCATTGCAGGCTAGGAATGGCTCCATTTCCTTTGCTAAGCTGAATGAAATCTTACCTAAAGAAAGATCGGGCTTTCACACAGCCATGCGGTTCAATTAGAGTACAATCATTATTTACATAAACAAAGGCTGGAGTAAGTTGAAAGATAATGACAATTCTACCTGAGCTTTGTAAATTAACGTTTTTGGACTACAGCCCCTCCAATTTGTCCAGATACCAATATTGACTGGTGCAATTCTGAAAATTGGTAGACCAAGAAAATAACTTTGCTAAGGTGTGGTTTTCTTCCTGCCAAGGATGAGCAATTACACTAATGGTATGAGGCTTGTTTAGTTTTTTGGTTAACTAGTGTTCTCAGTCAAGTTAAGAAATGCAGTGTGGAATTGCTGATGGGTTTGAGCACACCTAAGTTTGTGCTCATCTAACTTGGTTTGCAAATGATCTCCAAAGAGGCCGTAAACAGGCCGTATTGATGTATTGAACTGCAGTTTTACTGATTCACTTCTTCTCACTCAATCCAAATACAAAGAAAAAAGACTCATACAGAGGCCAGGGAAAAGAAAAACTTCCTCAAACCTGTGCCTGCTAGCTAAGAACAATGATCATTATAGTCAGAAGGGTGTGATAGCCACTAAATTAGAGAAGGCTGGGAAGGAGGGAAGGAGCAACACTGCTTGGCACTTGTACACTGAGCTTGTAAAAATAGCCGGGATGATGGAGGAATTCTGCTAGTGCTCGTCTGCAAAAACAACTTTTCTAGGCTCTACCTGTACCAAATCATTGACCTATGGCAGCTTTCAGGTTTTATCTCCTAAAGTTCAGACCGTGTGTCATTCTAGTCTTTTTCTTTCTCTGCGTGGGGGATGAACCTCAAGGATCTGTTCCTGCTCCACTGAACATCACCTCCTTATATGCTTCCAGCTTTAAATCCATTATGTCCAGTCTACCTTTAGAGCAGCATTATGTGTCCCAGCCCCAGTTTGTAATCACCTCCTCCCTCTAATTGTCCTAATTAAGTTCTCCCTCATCCCACTTTTTCATCTGTTTTTAAAATGTCACAGTTTCTGTCTCCTTCTCTCACTTTCTTCCTCTCTCCTCATCTTACTTCAACTGGTGCAAACTGATTTCAAAGTACAAAAGTTGCTTTCAGTTAATTAATTTGGGCGGGGAAGGAGAGGAAGGGGTAGGCTTGGGCAAAAGCAAAGTCCTGCAGTCTCTCCTAGCTGAGACTTTCTTCCTCATTAATAACTTTTGCCATCTTGACCACATTCTGATATTGCATGACCACACTTGTCCCAGTTTTCATCTGTGAAATGTTGGAGGTGGTGATGTTCTTTAAAAGCAGACACAGATACCCTGATCTGAACCATCCACTTGTGAAGGAAAATCCCAGACCACTTGCTTGTCCTGCTTGCTTTGTGGTGACACCCCAACTAACAGTCACAGTCACAACTTCATTAGGCCTTAAAAGCTAAGATATACCTAAGATTACCTGACACTACCTTTTAAAATGCACCACCAGAGTTTTTAAATCAATGCTTTATTCACATTCTTTTCAAAGCACATATCTCACATGTTGGCCACTGTTACATTCATGACATTGTTCAACAGGAAAACACAAGGAACTAGGTAATAAAAAGAGAAGATGGTATTTTTTTAAAAAAAAAGTTGAGCAATTATGCTGAGAAATCAGAGTGCTGTCCCACTATTTGAAATCAAAGACCTGGCACAACACTTTGGCCACAGAACACTGGTGCTGAAAAAATACAGCACTTCTATGAAAAATCAATACAGCATATAAATAAATAAATAAAAATGATCAGCATCGACTGTCCTTTCCTTAAACTGTTTCAGACACGAAGCGCAGCCAAGGCAGTGAGAGGAAGGAGATTTGATTTGGGATGAAAGAGAGAAACGCTCCTTCTAAGAACCTCTGTATTCTGTTGGACTGAAATTCCTAGCAGGCATTGTCAGTACAGATAGCAGTGAGGGATGACGTTAGCTGCAGTTCAGTGACAACTGGAAGGCCACGAGTTCTCTGTCTCTCCTTTGTGGTAACTTGAACTGGGTACCAAACCAAAATCAAAGCATTTTCGAAGTTTGTCTGTTGCTTCTTATGTTTTTATCTTCTGCTGATAAATCAAGCATGGTACAAACACCTGACCTCCGTAAATGTGATCAGACTCAAAATCCTATTTTTGGCTGTGGCGGTCTCTTCAGATCTACAAAGCCCCACTGCTGCATTGCCACTGCTTTCCTCCTTCTCAAGTATTCATTGAAAAGGAAAAGAAGGAGAAAGCCAGAAAAAAAAATCTAAGGCACAAGATCATTACAAACATATCAACAGAATAGACTATGATAGCCGTTCCCTCTCCAGGAAGGGAAATAAATAATGGAGACATATAATATAATATACATACATATACATACTTCTGTATAAATAACAATATATAAATTATTTGCCAGCAAAAACAAAAAATCTTATTATGCCTGTTTGTTCTGCTTCCCTCAATAAATAAACCTGACATATGTGTAATAAATAAGTTATTTAAATAGATAGGAGAAAAAGATCCCACCTGGAAAGATGAACAATAAGCATAAGAAAAGCAAGCAAATGTCAGTCTCAAAACCCCAATAACTTTGTCTCTATTGTTGGTTGACGTTCTGTATGTGTCTAAGAAGCTAGTTACACTTTTGTCTGCTACACCACTAGGGTCCAACTACAGCAGTCTTGGGACGCTGGAGTCAACAATACAAAATAAAGATGTCAGTCATCCTTACAGTGTCTCTGTACCAAAAGCAGTGTCCTCCTTTTCTCTTTTCCCTCAGACTGAAGTGTCTCAATATGTTTATGGCAAGAACACCCAGAACTCCAGGTTTAGCAAAAGCTCTGCTTAGACATTTGACCTCATAACCGCTCCCAAGCAGACAGGAGTTCCAGTCTATCAGAAGACATAGCTTGGGCTCATGAAACGAGGGTTTTGGCCTAAAATGCTCAGAGGGTCGGCTGATTCAACGTCCAATTGCTGTTCATAGAAGTCGTAGTCCACAAACACAGGCTCAAGGGGAATTTTGTTGACTAATGGCAGGAACTGGGAGAAGGGAGGCAACTGATGGCTTTGACGGAGTTTCACCGTCGAGCTGAGACTGACAGGAATGTCATAGGTTTCAGAATAGTAGAGGTTGTAACCGTCGCGGAGAATCATCTCACGGAAGTTGCATGCCTCCTCAGAATAGGACAACTGTTAAGGGAAGAAATACAAGTGAGATTATGACTTTATTTATGGTACAATTATTCAGGCAAATCACATTTCCATTATAAAGCCGTATCGTTTTGGAGTCATCTGAGGTCATTAGAGTTTTCAAAGTTTACTGTTTACACTACAGCTATCAAAATTGCGCCATCAGCATGACTTGCAACTACTGGCCCTTTCATTCTATACAATTATTTCATGGAAGAGAAAAATAATCCCAAAGCCCTAGATTATTTGCAGATGGACGTCAACAAAGTTTAGGCATCTCAGAATTCACTGCTGACCAGCCTCACAAGTTCCATCAAACTATCAGCTGAATCTGCGTTGGCTGCATACCAGTGCCAAACTGAGCTGCACCACTTCCTCTGCAGAACTGTGTGACCACAAAACCAGGGATGGGAATTGTTTGGCCCTCTAAATGTTCTTGAACTACAGCTCCCATGGGTCTTAGACATGGCATGGCCAAGGGTAAGGAATGTTGGCAGTTGCAGTTCAACAGTATCTAGAAGGCTGCATGATTCCCAGCCCTGCATTATACTGATGTGGTTACATGAGATCAGAAACAGTTGTAGAAGTGGACAGGAGTGGATCCTGTTAGCAATGTGTAATCATAAATCCACCTTACACTTGTGCTTTTTTCTGGTCATTGAGGAGTTACGTATTCTTTTCCCCTTCACATTGGACAAAACCCCACCAGGATTCATAAGTTTGCTGGGACAGCCTACCTGAACATCCATTCCATGGGGAGGGATTGGACAATAGCTGACTATGTTCCATAACTGGATGCAAACCAGTGAAATCATCAACAGACCCCCTGGTGGATGTCAATGTAAGATGTCTTTGGTCTGCCTCTGCCTCTGGGGCACAGCCACAGAATGCTTCTCCATTCCCTTGCGCTCTCTACCAGCTGTGACATAGCAATTCAGTGGGGCTATCTCAGCAAAACCATGAGTCCTGAAGATGATGACTGTGGAACTATAACAGAGTTCGACCTGTGGGACTTATACAACAATATTGGGCAATACAGGATCTCAGCCATTGTTCTGGATCTTGTAACAAACTCTTTAATTCCCTTGCCACCCTCACCCAAGAGTCTATGAGAAGGACTACCGGCACACCCACATACCCACACACACAGATTTTTATTATTCAAAACCATCTCAGTAATTAGTGTGGGGTGGTTATGTGTTCCACAGTTCTGTAAACACTGTATATGAGCTCACAATTTGAGTCAGGGCCAAGAGTTTAATGCATATATCATTTCCTTATTCCATCATACACATATTAACTATCTGTCAAAACATGCTGTAAAATTATTTATAATCACGAGAATAATAGCCTTCTTGCTTTATCAAGCAGATAGCCCTCATCAGGGGGGAAATGGGATTGCAACTATACTATAATCTGCTAAAATCAGTGAAGCAAAAAGTGAGATAGAGGCGCTGTGATTTGCAAAGTTCTTTGCATATATGCATCAACTGAATAAAAAGAGTTGTTCAAAATGGACATAATTTATACAGGTTGCTTGCTTTTGTTCTTAATAGGAATTTCAGGTGCCTTGGTGCAATAATTTAATCCAATGTTTAGTTCAAAGTATATATAACTCTTGTGATATATGCTCTTATCCTACACTATGCCTAGCATAGCATACAATACATCTAAGGTTTCTCCCAATAGTTAGCTGAAAACAGCTTCTCTGGAATGTCCAGATTAATTCAATTTATATTATTTTTGATTGGCCTAATAAAGATTTTATCACAATATGGATGATGAAATTTCTCCTGTGATCACCACGGTCACCCCTGTGTTTGTAAAATTTTGTTCCTATTCATACAGCTGTTAATTTTAAAAAAGGAACAATGTATACAGCCTGAGCATGGATCTTCTGACATCATGAGCAGAGTTGCCAAAATGAAAACTAGAAATGGGTCCTGTACCTTAATGTTGTGTAGAAGAGGGAATTTCAGCAGGTGTTGCTTGCTATCTGGTTGCAAGACAAACAACCACCTCATGAAATTTCCTCTTCCTATACAGCCCATAAATGTTCAAAAGGCCTATCCAGTTTTCAATCTGGCATCCCTGTGGTTTGTCCCTAAAAGAATCTGTTCCAGGCATTTTGGCTTCAAGATTACTTAGATTTTTGCATCTAATCCACCGAATTCCCATCTTGACCAAGAGGACCAAAGAGCATTTGCTGGAAGATCATTTTATGTCTTCAAACAATGAGAAAGGAAGCCCCTTCATCATTTCATCATTCATCATTTCAGGGGTCGCCCCTCCCTAAACTGCAAACCCCAGGATTCCATAGGATGTTGAAAGTGGAATAATCGTGCTATAAGAGTGTAGTGCGGAAATGGCCAATATGATTACATCACTGCCCTCCAGGAGTCTCAGTGGATGACATAATAGTTTTGGGTCCTCTTCTTTTTTCATGATATACCCTCCTTCTTGGATTTTTTTTTTAATTTCTGATTTGTGTTTTTGGTATCAAATTTGTGCAGATGACACACATTTTCCAGAGTTTTAAATGAATTGATGTCTCTATATAGAAGCCTGTGATGGACTGTTTGTCAAGCGTTTCTTTGTGGATGGCCAAATACTGTCTTGAGTTGAATATGGGAAAGAAGGGAGATCCTGGTGTTTCAGCCTGACCATCCAGGATCCCCTCTTTCATATCCTCCACTCTGTTTACAGGACTGCACAGTAGTTCCTGTTTCAGCTGCCAGCAACCTCGGAGTCCTGATGGATGACTGTTTGTTCCTGTGCCCCTTTATTGGGGTGATAGCAAAGGCATGTAATTTCCATCCTTTGAAGATCCATAGGATCTGTAGGATGACCATCTAAACTGCCCATCTCCTCCTCCAGGCCTCGATTATGTTAATACCCTACTGGTGGGGTTGCCTTCTTGTTTTCTTTTTCTCTGACTTTAATTCAAAACTGTGGGTTGTTTTAAATCTCCCTATTTGCAGGTTTCTCCTACCCAGATCCCTTCACTGGCTACCAGTTCAGGCCAGAGCCCATTTCAAATTTTTGGTTCTTGTATTTAGGACTCTGGACTCTGCACCCAGTACGTAGCAGCTTAGCTAGCATGGCAGGTACCATCTACACATTTAAGATCTACAGGCAAAGGATTGTTGTGTATTCCACCAACATGCAAGGCTGCAAGCTTTTCAAGACCTGGCTCTACATCTGTGGAACAGTCTTCCTTCGGACCTCTGGCTGAAGAAGGCTCTCACCTGTTTCCATAAGGGGTAGAAGACCCTTTTCTTTGATTCACTCGTTTAAGCTGCTGAATTGTGCCTGAGATTGCTGAGATGAGTAGAGGCTGGTGGGATGTTGGGGATTTTATTTATATTTATAATGTTATGTTTTATTGTCTTTCCCTTTGATTGTATATGTTTGAGATTCCTTTGGTGGAAAGGGCATTATAAATAAAGGTTGTTGTTGATGATTATATTATTATTATTATTATTGTTATTATTCTTGTTATTATTCCACACAATCTAAGTAAAATTTCTGGACAGTAACTCTTTCCTTCCTCCATATTCAAAAGTAATTAGAAATGCTAGAAACAATTGGTTTGTTTAATCAAAGTAATCAAAGTAGCGAGGCCGCTCACCACTTCTTTAAAAGAAACTAAAAAATTAACTTAGATAGTTACAATGGTACTGCAAAAGAAATGAATTTGTCAGCCCTAGTTAGAACAGGTTATTGCAAAAATGAACTAATAACAAGTTCCTTGTTGTTTGTCACTAATTACTTCTGCCAGACTGCCAAACATACATCCAGGCAATCAAACTTACCGAGCCATAGAGTTGTCCATTAGGATTCATGCAGAGAAACCTAGAGGTCTTCTTGGCCTGCATGCGAATAATTCCTGGCTTCACAGCTTTGATCTCCATCAAACCTGAAAGAAATCCAGCAGAGAAGAAAGGGTGAGGGGGGGGGGGTCACTAGTCCTCAGTCCAAGTCCTTTTTTTCTAATCTAGTCACCTTCCTCCTCTTCAGATCCACCAGTAGCTCCAGCATATAACATCATGATTTCATCTGGTTGTCAGATTCAAAGCCAGAGAATGTTTGCAAACTTCTAAACCTCACACTGTCGCTAAAGATTATGTGGTTCTACCTTCTCCTATCCATTCCATGCCTCAGCCTATCTTTCTGGTTGCTTTGTCCTGCGATGCTTTGCTCCATGAAAGCTAAGATAGAATCATAGAATCATAGAGCTGGAAGGGGCCTCTTGCAGGAACTCCAGCTAAAGTATCTCCAGCAGGTGGCTGTCCAGCTTTTTGTTGAAGACATCCAGAAAAGGAGACCCCAACACCTCTTTAGGCAATTGGTTCCATTGCTGAAACCACTCTTACTGTCAAAAAATTCCTTCTAATGTTCAATCAAAATCTACCTTCTTGTAACTTCATTAGACCTTGTCCTGCCCTCTGAGGCAGCAAAGAACAACCCTGCATCCTCTACTCTGTGATAGCCCTTGAGATATGTCACCCCTCAATCTTCTCTTCACCAAGCTAAACATGCCCAGTTCCTTTAACCTTTGCAGAATGGGGCGCCATAGTGTCTCCGTAGCACTCACTACTGTCCAAAATTGGATTTCAGGAAGCACAGTCCATCATCATTACAGCAGTGCCAAAAGCTACACCTGCTGAAATTCCAGCTTCCAGCAAAGCATTCAAGAGATGTTTTTCCCTCTTCTAGCTACCCTTTTCCCAGACAACCCCCAGGTGTATTTTGCAACCCAGTCTGATACATACACACACTCACATACACATAAATGCACCTCCAATTCAGAACCCTTTCAAATGAATCCCAAGCGGCTCCCTAAATACTTACTGAAGGGATTCTGAAACCTGGATCCACGCACTGTGCCATCTGACAAGATCTCCAAGTGGAGGTGTGTTTGCTCATCTGCCGTGTAGAGGTGGCGAAGCCGAACTTGCCCATCAAATTGGTAGATGGGGTTCGAATTCGGCAGGGGGAAAGTGGACACTGTGTGGAGGAAGGCAGCCCAGAAAACCAGGCTGATGATAAAAAGAAGGCAGCCTTTGCATCCAAGAGGGACAGAAGTGGCCGTCATGGCTTGAAGAAGGTCTGTCCCAAGAGACAAGCAAGGCCAGATGGCAGAGGAAACACCAGGTGCCCAAAGAACACCAAGATGTGAACTTAAGGTTCTAGTCCTCAGATTTTGGGTCTTGCAGCTCCCTGGACCTTACTCTTTTCTCCAGAGAAGAATCAGAGAGTTTGGATCCCTGCTCCAGCAGGTTCAACTCACTAGGACTCACTTCTACTCCAAGATCTACCGCTTGGAACGCTGGTGCCCCAAATCCGAAAAAGAAACTTCAATCCACGAAGAATGGTTGAAAGTTTCTGTTGGGTTTGAGGAATAGTTTTTTTTTTTAATGTTTGAAAGTAAAACAAACGAATAAAAAAGAACTTAAAAATCCAATTGGTTGAAATGTTCAAAATAAGAGAGAACTCCTTCTGTTCTCTTATTGCTATCCCAGTCCACCCAGGTTTGCTCCCAGCTAGCAGGCACAGGGGTATATATACACAAACAGGGCAGGAGTGGATGCCCTTCCCCTTGGCTTTCACACTACCCACATCCTCTCTTCCCCCGCTCCTCCCCTGCTTCTCCACACACTCTCTGGGTCCAGAGCGTGAGTCACGGGTGCCTATAGCACGCATGCTGCCCCAACGGTGGGGTCACGAGGATGCCAAAGTCTAAATATTATCATTCCACAGCTGCTTTCATGCTGCCCGACAGGAAAGGATGATGTAACTTCTGGAGATTATAGAAGTGAGAAAGAGAGGAGGGGGGAGAGAGGGGAGGAGGAAGCCTGGGGAGGGAGAAGGCAGAATGGGTGCTGTTGCCTCAGCATTCTGGCAAAAGACCAGGAGCCTCACCCAACAGGCAATCCATATCCCCTGACCTTCCCCAACAGACACGAGTGCTCCACGCTCAGCATTCACGCACCGCGTTCATATATCCCCAAGCCACACTTGCATCCATAATCCTTTGGGTTTTGAAATGTCCCCTGTAGGGCCGAGGACGGGCAAAGGGCATGGGCCCTCCCCCGCCAGGATCTTTCTGCAGCCATTAACACCTCCAGAGTCCCCGCACCGATCTTTTCCTGGCCAAAAAAGAAAAAAACAAAAGAAAAAAGAAAGAATAGAAGAGTGAATTACTGTCCTTGGAAGCCTCCAGATGCAACAAATGACCTTTCAAAAGGCTGCAAGATCTTCCTGTACTGCTTAACATCAAAATATTTTTGACATCTGGAAGTGGACTTCCGGCCACTGTGGGCTTTTCATTGTTTGCTTTACTTATTTATTTATTTTGGTAGTCCATGTTGCTCCTGGATGGTTCTGAAGCATTAAACAAAAGGCCTCCAGACCTAGCACAGCTGCCTATCTCTGCTGTGGACCCATAATTCAGCAAAAGAATGAGTGTTTTCAATACAGATGGTCTTAAGTTCAGTCCTTCAGTCTCCCCCACCCAAAGGTCAGGCTGGGAAAGACTCTTGTATGAAATCTTTGAGAGCTAGTGCCAGCAGCCTTAGACCCATCTAGACCAGCACTCCTCAAGCTATCTGATGTGAGGGATGGGCAATTTTCTTCCCCAAAGCGCCAGAAATATGTACCATATTTGTGCCCATTGATCCTATCTCTTTCTTTCTTTCTTTCTTTCTTTCTTTCTTTCTTTCTTTCTTTCTTTCTTTCCTGGAAACTCACCAGGGACCAGCAGCTATGGCTTGTGGACCACCAGCACTAGTGCCAGGACCACGACTTACAGAAGCAATAGTTTAGATAACTTGTTATCCTCCGGGGTTTATGGAAGCTGTAAACCAAAAACATATAGAGAGCACCAGGCTGCTTATCCCTGCTGTGGAGATTAGTGACCTGAAATCCTCTACTACACTCCTCCTGCCACATTTCTGGGTTTGATCTTCATGAATTTGATTATTCATGAGGCAAATGCTTGCCTCCCCCCCCCCGCTTTTTTTCCCCCCTTCTCTCATGCTCTTGCATTCCTTACCCCAGGTTTTCCAGGCTTGTGCTTAAAATGAACAGTTTTTCCTTTTGGGTGAGCAAAGTCCCTTTGCACTGCTGGAGGCATATGTGGCTGCACATTCTGCTGTGTAATGGCTGCTGATTGGTCAGGTGTTCTTTTTGCTCTTACCCCTCCTTTCTCAAGATAGTGACAAGAAGTAGTTAGGACTCTGCTCGTCCCTGTCTGAGGGGAAAGTACTGGTAAGCCTTTTAGCTTGTCTTTTTTCATTCCCCTGGGAAAGCTGGAGCCAGAGGCAAAGGAATGGGAAAGTGGAAGCTCCAGAAGAGAATGGGAGGGGGATCATGGGGACAGTAATTCACAGTTTTTCCACTTTAATGAGGGTTCACTGTACAAGGGGGCCACTGTACAATGTCTCCCGTTGCTGCCTTCCAAAATCCTACTTTTAAAGCCTCATGGCACCCCCACCAACGTAGTCATTTCTGGGGTGTTGCAGAATGGAGTGGTGTATAACAATGACTCCAGCCCTCTCTTGGTTTCGAGGCACCCTGAAACAGGCAGCTACAAAGACCCAAGTGGGATCCTGTCAGGGTCCTGTTCCTGCTGCCTGTCTCAGCACACCCCATGACCAGAAGAGGGTTGGGCCTATCATTACCCATCGCCTTGCTGTCCAGTGTTTCAGAAATGGCTGCATTGGGGAGCAGGCTGTAAGGCTTCAAACGTCAGACTGGGGGAGCACTTTGGGTCATTGCAATCATGTAATAAGTGTAAACTTGATTTGGAATAATTACCATATCATAAGTCAGCCTTGAGCCTGAGTGGTGTACTGGAACAATGGCAAGCAAAGCTCCCAAGGGAATGTGAACGCAAAAAATATAAAAGTTCTTCTTGTTGTTGAGTGCCTTTAAGTCATTTCTGACTTAAGGAGACTCTAAGGTGAACTCATCATGGGGTTTTCTTGGCAGAGTTTGTTCAGGGGGGGTTGCTCTTTCCTTGTCTTTGCCCTGAGAGAGTGTGGCCATTTCTGCACTAGCCCTTGAGGCCCCTCCTTGAACTGCAAACCCCAGGAATCCATAGGATGTTGAAAGTGGAATAATCGCGCTATAACAGTCTAGCGCGGAAATGGCCTGTGATGTGAGCAAGGTCATCAAGTGGGTTTCCATGACTGAGGGAGCATTTGAACCCCTAAAAAATTTTCTGAAATTTAAGTCAGTCCTCAGATTAAAAAGGGGTTTGCCATGCGTGACCTAGCAAAATTAAAGAGAAGAAGCTGCAAATGAGGCCTACATTGAGACTTCCTGTTCCTGAACACATGGACACCAGTGTTTTCTGATTTGGGCTCAAAGATATCAATAGAAAATTGATGCCTTATTGTCTTCACCATGGCAAACGCAGCAAGTTTATTTCTAAGCTCGTGTTGTATTGAACACCTTTCTCAAATAAACCTTCTTCCTTTGCCATCAGTTTCGGATACTAAAAATTCAGATGTACTAAAAATAGTCACTAGGGTCTGGAAGTAGGGTTATTTTTGTTGGTGGACTTTCTTAAATAAATGTCATGTTTAAAAAAATAACTGGGCGATAATTTTCCACAGACTCTCTGTGGTCTGTACAAAAACCAAATGTAACTGGCAATGAAATTATAAACATTCGGAACTAACTGATTGGTGTTTAACAATATTTAACAACATACAAGAGAAAAAGGTGTAATAAAATAAATAAATAAATAAATAAATAAATAAATAATTTTTTTGCTGAAAGTAGAAATAGAGAGAAGCATATTTCATCAATACATAAAGACAAAGGTCAAGAAAACCTTGATAAATAACAAATGGCTACTATGTGCACATTCTGGAAAAGCAAAAAAGAATCTTGCAACATCATTTAAGACTAGCATTTTTAGTTTCCCATGAGGCTTGATTTCATAATCTACTTCCCCAGCTGCACATACAACAGTGATGGTGGCAGTAGGATAGGAGTGAAATGTGACACAGATAACAATGACAATCTTGTTATGAACACTGGTCATAAACTTTCAAAGGGTTACTTCATATAAACATCCTGGAAATAAGTAGGGCACTTAGCTGATGAGAAAGAACATTAAGCTTGCTAAGCAGTTAATTTAAACTTAACACACCGAGATCTGCTGTCAAGAAGTCAGAGTGTTCTGTTGGACTTTGAATTTTTTTTTAATGCATAAGCACAAGCTGTTCTGAAAACCAGCCAATTAATATATGTGGAGCAGCGTCCTATTAGTGATATAAGGGTAGGTAAGTATGGCTTGAGAACCAGTGTGGTGTAGTGTTTTGAGTGTTGGCCTATGAGACCAGGGCTCAGTTCCCCACTTGGCCATGGAAACCCACTGGGTAACACTGGGCATGTCACATACTCTCAGCCTCCGAAAACTCCATGATAGGTTCACCTGAGGATCACTATAAGCCAGAAATGACTTAAGGCACACAACCCAACAACAAACACTCACACATGAGATCCAATACAGTGTAGTGGGTTGAGTGTTTGACTACAAGCCTGGGAACCAGGGTTCAATTCCCAACTCAACTGTAGAAACCCACTGGGAGACCTTGGGTGTGTTCCACACTCTCAGCCCCAGAAAACCCTGTGATAGGTTTGCCTGAGCATTACCCTACGTCAGAAAAAACTTGAAGGCACACAACAAGTGCAGCTTACACATGTGTGTATCTTTTCTTGGGCAAGGATATTCTCAGGTCGAGTGCAAAGCTTCACCCTAGCAGGGGGCAAGCTCTGTCAGGGACTGCTGCTTTCCAGTGAGAAGGGGAGGAAAGGAAGGGAAAGGCAATTCAGCCAATGGAGATCGTAGCTGCCCTGCAATCTAAAGGGAAGGAAAAGCAAGTTGCACTCCATTTGTGAGTCATTTTTTTTCTCCTCACAGGATGAGACCAAGTATTTCTTCATAGTCTGAATTATCTCCCGGCTTCCTCCCTTCTCTACTACATACTACTTTTGCCCTTTGAACTCAGTTTGCAGCAATGGAAATAGGCTGAGGACTAAGGGGGAAAATGGGAGGAGGAGAGGGAAACTGGGACATTTTAAAAGGAAATGAAAAAAAGGAGCAGAAAAAGTGGGATGACTGGTGATTAATCGGGACCATCCCTGCCAAATCAGGACTGTTGGACGGTATATCACGGCACTTGACAGCTGAAGGGAGTGGGGAAGAGATACAAAAGTTCGCTGACATAACATTTCTGTTCCACCTGTTCAATGTAGATCTCAGCTGCAGTCTGCTAAGAAACCAATGTTCCATTTCATACCTTTGGTGCCAGACTGAGATGGGTGAATGTCCCTGAATTTAGCTGACTCATGCTCAGCTTTTCCTTTGAAATTTATCTGATCCACAAAAGTCACGTTGTGATCAATGAAAAGAATGATAATCTAGATTCAGGTGGAGGTAACAGTACCCTTTGGGGGACTTGTTACATATGCTCCGTCCTGCTTTCTTATGTTGAATTCACGTAATACGCTCATTTTCTCCAGGTTTGGGTAACAAAAAGCCATTTTATTCTCATGTCTGCCCCATTCACATATAGAGAGTGGAGGTGACAAGACTGCATATGCTCCAATGATTCCTATTTACCAGGGCAGTTGTTGTTTTCTGATCCAAGTCAAACTCTAGGTGTGGGGGAGCCCTTGACCCCTTTAGCTTGACCCACCTGCACTCCTGTGTTGGTGGACCTGGTGGCAGGGTCACAGCCTGTCCGATGCTCCTAACCCAAATCATAGGGCCTTCCAAGTGTTGAAATTGTCCTAGGGCCCTTCTATATTACAGTTATAGCAATATGATTCCACTTTAATTAGCATGGCCTCGTCCTGTGGAATGTTGATGGAGGAATATTTTAGATCCTCTGCCAGAAAGCTCTATAGCCTCACCAGACAACAAATCCTAGAATTCCATAGGATGTTGCCATGGCAGTTACAGTGGAATCATAGTGCTATAATTGTGATATAGTGTGAAAGGGCCTTTATACTGAAGCTCCTGGCATTCTCTACCTTATCTGTGCTGGTTATGGCTGCTGAGACCCGCAATTCAACAGCATTTGAAGAGCCATCCCTGTCTTTGCCTCACCTGCTTCCCTCAGCTGTAATGGAGGATGCTATCCCATTGGAATATTCAATGAGCAGTCCAGTCAGTTTCTGCATGAGGAATAAAGTGGGTTGCATTGCTATCCTGTTCCCCACACGAGGCAACAGAATGTCTTTTGAACCAGCTCTGCCTGATAGGGTTACCTAGATTAGCCATTTTGAATTTCCCATGATGATTCCAGTGCAGCATCATGTCTAGAGACTGAGGGAAATTTCAGATGGTGACTCCAAGGCACTTGCTTTGTGTAGTTCAATCAGGGCAGGTAATAGTACAACCAGGCAGCTGCCCATAGATAGCACGTACTGAACCCAGGACTGTTGTGATTCTGGTTCTCGTATTTCCCTGCTCCCATTTTATCTCTGTATTTACAGATGTTGACTTTTGGGGATACCCTCTTATAATTGTGCCAGTAATACAAGAGAGGGATGTGGAATTACTTTTCATCTGATCTGTCTGAAGTATGTTCTCTCCTCATATGAGCCTGCCTGAGTTTTAAGATCCTTGAGGGAGGCTTTCTCTCAGTCCCATCACTATCATAGGCACACTGGTGAGGACATGAGAAGACAGTCTTCTCAGTGGCTGCTCTTATTCTGTCAAATCCCCACCCACAGAAGACTCGGTTGGTCCCCTCACTGCTCACTTTCCACCAGCAGCCAAAGACCTTTCATATTTACACAGGCCTTTGATTGTTAACTAGTCACTGCAGAAGGTCTTGTAAGTGCAACTTGTTGTATTTTTTAAATTGTCACTATTACATTTAAACTTCTTTAATATCACTGTAAATTAATGGGTAGAATCCTATATTTCATACAAAGTTTCCTGTACATACAATACAGGATTTACAGGTTGCAGTTCTTGCACAAGGAAATTACAAAGGAGGACTAGAAAGAGAAACAGCTGAATTGAATTATATTCACAAATTCTAATCCATTAGCAGAGCTATGAACAAAGAAAATGGCTTCATGAAGCACTACTTAGATTAATAGAAGAATCCTCCCTATTGCATATGTTAAAAAAAAAAAAGGAATCTTCTCAGAGAGAGTTTTGAACCCAGGGAAACTGACTTTTGGTATGGAGATTTATTGCTTTCACACATCAACACTAACTGACCACTGTAAAGATCTGAAAGATCTATATCACTTCATCCATTTCATCACTGAAAATTTAGGGCAAGGAACATAGTTTGCATTTTTTGGAATTCTGTTACATCCTATCCCACAGCCATAACCGTATAAAGATGATTTATAACTTGAATCTTTAATATCACTCTGGGCTGCTGCCACCATTTCCACACCGGCCCAAGAAGGACACTGATAGTGGGCAGTGGCGGGCCAGGTCCGAGTGGGAGGGTGGGGGAGTTTTGGCTTTTTTGTGCCCCCCCGGCATTGTTGCCCAGGGCACGCACCCCAGTTGCCCCACCCTAGATATGCCTCTGGAGCACACTGTATTCTGTTCTTATTTATAATCTAAGCTGCTTTGGGTCCCATATTGAGAGACAGTTGGCATGTTAAACAAACACACAAACCTGACTGTGAAGATTTCTTTAGTCTATGTTGGCTGTGGAATTCTGGGAGTTGTGAATCCAAAAAAAGGAATCTTTTAAAGCTTTGATGGCAAGACCTGCTCAAGATATTTTGCCGCCAGAAGTAGAACAGCAAATAGCACCAACATGCTGGAGTCATGGTGTATAAAACACACAAGGCTGACCACATTATGTTGTACACCCTCCAACTGTCCCAATTTGGCACAGGCAGTCCTGGTTAATCCTTTATCTTCCCACTTTTTGTCCACTTTTAAAATGTCCTGGTTTCTCTCTCCCCCTCCCACTTTCCCCTTTTGTCTTTGGTTTACTTCAATTTCTGCAAGTAGTTTGTACTCAACTCAGTGGGTGGAGAGGACAGGAGGGAAAAGAATCTTGCCCTTCTCAATAGACTCAAAGCAAAGCAAACTGCTGCAGACTCTCCTAGCCAGGATCTTCTTCCTCATTAATAACTTTTGCCATCTTGACCACACACTGATGATTTTTTATGTTTTCATCTGTAAAATGTTAAAGGGTATGATGTTAGCACAAGAGACTGAAAATCATGCAGTTTCATCTCCCCATCTCTGGCAATTAAGATACAAAAATTAAATGAGTATCACTTTCAAGACATCTAAAAGTCTGCTGCCTTACTCTACCTAGCAGTTGGTTTGACCCTTGTCTGTGGAACTACGGCCAACTGGTGATGTACATCAGTGAAACTGACAGTTACTTCACCACAAGCACTTTCTTTAGCAGCCTGGAGAAGACAGCTTCCTTTCCTGATGATGACTTTTGTGGCCATCCAACATGTCAGGGCAATACCTACAACCGCGTTGTCTCTACTGCCATGCCATGATGTAAGATGCTTCCTCCTCCACTGCTTCTTTCTTGGCATGGTTGCACCAGCCATGTGGATAGGGCCATTGTCTTCCTCCTTAACATTATGAGGGGTCTGTGTTGCTTATGACAAGCAAATGGGGGAAAGCTTTAGTCTATGCTATATTTAGAAATGTAATTAGAAGCTTTTTAAACGATACCTTGCAGAATATAATTATACGCTTCCTTGAGTATAAAAGTTGAGGGTGCCTTTTGATTAGTCATTAAAAAGTTAATTATAAACTTTTTATATGGGTTATAAAATAAAATTAGAAGCTTCCCTTTGTGTGATGAAAGTTAAGGATGTTTTTTAGATCGTTTTTGGTCTACATTGTATTCACACCACAAACGGGCTTTCTGAATAAACATGTTTAGGCATGTACCATTAGAAAGTTAATCATAAATTCTTTTCTTCACTATCAGCCTCTAACCGTTTCCTGTTCAGCATAGTCAGAGAATTTCTTCTACATATCTCCATAAAGTAGTCAGTTCCTATTTGCTGTTTGGTGTTCATGTGTGTGAATTATTATTTGTTTCTCATTCTGTTCTTTATTGTGGAATTCTGCTATTTCCCAATGCTAAGTGTATGGTGGGGGGAATAATGGAAGGACATGGGTAATTGGAAGGAATATTTGGAAAACACCAAGACCCACACATTGGCAATGATTTTGCATGCATCCTGCTTAAGAGGTGTGAGAGTGAATGCCGAATGACTATTTCAAGCTAAATAGCCAATATGGAAACAAACTGTGTATGACAGACTCCTTAAAGGTACTAAAAGGTAACTTAAAGTAGCTTTGTATTTAACACCTCAAGCAACAGCCAGAGGTGATCATGAATTCCATGCAGGTAAACATGTACAATTCCATGCAGAAATGGGAGCACACTGCTGGAAGAGACACAAGTCACCCTATCTCTCCTGCACAAGACTATTTGTTTCCATCTTAGCAATAGATGAAGGAAAAGCCCTTTCTCTCATAATCACTGGGTGGGTGGAGTAGCAAAGGCAAAGCTTGGTTTTCATGCTGCCAGTAGTTTTGGAATTCCTGGCTCAGAAATTTCTTCAGTTTCACATCTAAGTGGGCCCTTTGATGACAGCCTTAAAAATACCCTATAAGCTGAAAAGTGCCGGGCTTTTTAGCTAATAAGACCATCTTGTTAGCATCTTGAAACATGTCTCTTGCTTTGCTTAAAAATGACTTTTTATACACCACATGCTATCTGATGGATTCTGAGAGGTGTATCCCCCATACTACCTTTTTAATAGGGTTGCCAAAGTGAAAACCAGAGATGGTTCCTGTATCTTCATGTAGAAGAGGAAGTTCTAGCAGGTGTTACCTGTTCCCTGATTGCAAGACAAGCAACATTTGCTGAAGTTTCCTCTTCTACACAACCGTTAAAGATACAGCAGCTATATCTAGTTTCCACTCTAGCAGCCCTATTTTCTAAGGAGGCTGGGAGAAGAGGCAGAGGTAGCTTTGAGGTTTGTCCTGTTGACAGTACTGGGAGGCAAATTTCTCCCCTAGCCTATTAAGAAACTAGTAGCCTATAAGCTGTGCTGCCCATGCAGGAGGTGGTTTTTTTCCCTCCTCTGCAGAATTCCTCTCCCAGTGCCCACAACAGATGTAATGCTGGGAGCCTGACACTACCTCCTGTGAGGACTCGCATGTAGTGGGCTACAGTGAGCAAGACGGCAGGGTCAGGGTGGGTGTAAATAGTCTATACAGAAGCTGAGGAAAGAGTTAAAACCCTTTCTGAATATTCATAGCAAATTTAGATCCGTTCCCTCCTTCCCACGGTCCTGGATGCAGTTAGATCATTTTAGATCTGAGACCAGAACTGAGGATCATGTAGCCCTCCGGTTACAGTTGGACTGCGTCTCCCAGTGTTCCTTCCCATTGGCTATGTTCACTAGGACTTCCAGTTCAACAACATTCACTGCTTGACTCCACGGTCTTATAGGAGAGTGTGCTTTTCAGATGCTAATATCCCTTCAATTATTTCACAGCATAGTAAACTACCCTGCTACATTGAGCAGCTCTCCTGCTCATTCTTCTGAGTGGGCTCCCAGATAGATCTCCCAAAGGTCTACCTTCACAGAGGCCTTTTCTGCACTAGCCTGTTATAGCGTGATGATTCCACTTTCAACATCCTATGGAATCGCCGGCCAGCCCCTCCTGAAACTGCAAACCCCAGGATTCCATAGGATGTTGAAAGTGGAATCATCATGCTATAACAGGCTAATGCAGAAAAGGCCAGAGTCACTGGCCAATCTGTTAATGTAGGCTACCAGCTTCCTAGAAGGCTAGTAAATCATCTTGCAGGCCAACAAGCCTTATGCATGCTAGTAAGCCTTTTGCATGCGATAACAAGCCTTGTGTATGCTGCCTGAGTTCCCGCTACTTAGTTTTAGCCACACTTTTTTACTTAACTTCCTGGGACCTAACTTAAAAGCCAGGCAGAGGTACTTAACCAAGAAGTTTTGCGGAGCTGCCATGCACTGAAGGATGATGCATCCGACCTCCTCCTTCCACAAAGCTGCGGTTTGGTGAATAGAAGAAGGACATTTGTGGGGTCCTATTGCAACTCTTCATCACACCATGGCTCACTAGAAGGAGGGGCTGGGTGCATCATCCTTCAGCATCCCATTTGCTGGTATGGGGGATTTGCAGTCGTGGCAAGAATGCCACAGTTATAAATATGAACACAAAACAGGCACAAGGTCATAAGTCTAGCTTGCAACACTGCAGCTGCCCAACGGGATGACAGCTTGTAACTACAAAGTCAATGTATAGAGCTATTATTATTATTATTACTATTATTATTAATTTTTATTTGTAGCCTGACTTTTTTTCCTTGGAAGGACTCAAAGTGGCTTACAGTACTTTTAAAAAAGAAAACATAGTCCAAAGGTCGTAACATATAACAGTCAAAACACAAATTAAACAATCAAGTAATAACTAAAGCAATAACTAAAGTAATAACTAAAACACAAACAAACCACAATTACTACATAAATTAAGAATAGCCAGGGTTTTTCATCAGCCAGGCAATGGTCATATATTGAGCACCTGCCGAAATAAAAATGTTTTGCTTGTCTACAGAAGGAAGGCAGGGAGGATCCTAGTCTGACTTCTCTAGGAAGGGAGTTCCAGAGCCTGGGAGCAGCCACGGAAAACATCTTCTCCTGTGCGCTCACCAGATGTACCTGAGAAGGTGGTGGGACAGAGAGAAGGCTATTTTTCTAGCTATTTTTATTCCATTTAAAGTACCGTGAAAGCCAACTTTTTCAATCATTGGGTTCAAATGGGGCAAAATGCAATCTTCCGCATGTCAGACTGCAAATCCCATCATCTCTTTAATTCCCACCTCTTTATGTTCTCCATAACCTCTGGAGCTGGCCTAGAAGACTGGTTTTATTCAGAAAATATCTCATCTGAATGGATGTAGCTGTTAAGAAACAAGCTGATATCACCTTAATGGCATCTGATGACCTCAAAAACCGTGGGGATCAGTCCCATCCCATTGAGAATTGCGTTATGTTCTTACCCAGCAAAGTATCCAAACACTGCATTGGAAACTAATGACCTATCTCAGCAATAACATTCCTAGGAAGATCACAAAGAATGGTATTTCTGCGAGACAGTCTGTGTTGCCAATTAAGTGTAAACTATGTGGAACTAGTCACCTCGAAAAACCATCTCTGGTGTCATCTGGAAAGTATAAGGCTCAAGAGAACATCACGAGATGGCATATAGGAGCTTTTATATTTCTAGTAAGTGCTAGAGAGGTGCTAAGTGGATTGCAGAGCAAGGAAATGGAGAAATAGCAAGAGGGGGAGAGAGAAAGAGATGTATTATGAGCTTGGGCATTTCCACACTGCACTGTTATAGTGCTATTATTCCATTTTCAACATCCTATGGAATCCTGGGGTTTGCAGTTTAGGGAGGGGCATTTAAAATTCTCATCCAGAGAACAATTTGGCCTCAGTAAACTACAAACCCCAGAATTCCACAAGATGTTGAAAGTGGAATAATAGCACTGTAACAGTGTAGTGCAGAAATGTCCTTAGTGTCTGTAAAAGAGAGCTACAACTATCCTGATACGGCAGGAACAGTCCCAGTTTATCCTCTGCCATCCCACTTTTTCAGCTGCTTGTAAAATGTCTCGGTTTCTCTCTTCTCCTCCTACTTTTCCCCTTCATCTTTGGCTTGGCTATTTCATTTGCTGCAAACTGAGTTCAAAATGCAAAACTGGTTTGTACTCTTTTGATTCAGAGGGTGTGATGGAGAAGAGGGTAGGAAGGGGCAGAATTTTCTCCTTCCTAGCAGGTTCAGGCAAAAGCAAACAGCTGCAGACTCTCCAAGCTGGTGTGTTCTGCCTCATTAATAGCTTTTGTCATCTTGACTCCACCCTGATGTTGCTTGGCCACATGTGTCCTGGCTTTCACCTGTGAAATGTTGGACAAAGTGCTGTCATCCTATCCCTGGTTCTTCACCACAGTGAAGAACTCACTAGTAGTGGCTATTTGAATTTAGGCATGGTATAATTTCTCAGCACCTGCACCTTTGCTTCACACAACCAGGAGTAACACAACAGGTTTTATCAAAACTGAAGTTGCCATTTCCCTGGCCATCTCAAAGCAGCCTGGAGCAGAACCTGCAACACACAGTGATATCTTTGTATGTATGCTCGCACGTACACACACATATACACACACATTCATTTCAACACACTAATCTCACTCTGAGATATTTTCCCTCTCACCTTGAGGACCAGAGAAGAAGAATGAGTCCCTGAGACTTAGGGCCAGACCCTGAAATCTGGTAACCCTAATCAATATTATGTTAACACAGGCATGCAGCCAGGGTTCTTTTAGACCAAGGTATGAAGAGGAAGGAGGGAATATGGGCTAGGCCTAAGAGATCAGTGCATGATTGATTCACAGAACCACAATACAAAATAAGCCTCAGCTTCCATGTGCAGTAATATGGAGATGAAATATTCATCTGCCCATCAAGCTTACTGTCAGAATTCCTGAATGTCTAGATTGCTTTACAGTACTCTTTCACATGAGAGCTGTTTTTAATTTCAGAAACATTCTGGTTCCAGTTGTGGAACCAATGACAAAAGAGCAACACGAAAAATACCCACGTGGTCTCACTTAAAGCTCTCTTGATAACTCAGCACCTGGGGGGAAAACGTTTCAGCAGTTGGAACGGAAATGGAAAAATAAAGCCTGGGAAACCATACCACCAAGCAATGGTGTCATGGGAAAATGATCAGGAAACCCTAGCAGGATGGATTAGGGTTTCTGGGAAGTAGGACCGAGCCCTAGGGCCTAAGGTTGATCATCTTTGCAATATATGCTGCGTTTTGTTATTAATTTCAAAGATACTCAAAGAAAAATACACCTAATTCCATGCCCATCTCTTTTCTTCAGTTGTGCCTAGTCCTGTGGGCCGAACTCATAAAAATATAGAAGTAGGACTGTCAGGGCCTGGAACCTGTTCTCCATTTTTTGAAGCAAGGCAAAGGAATCTCAGAGTGAGAATGCAGCCTTGAAAACTTTGTGCGCACATTTATTTTCCTCCTTTGTTAGAGACTCTGTTTTTTCACTTGAATGCCTGACCCCACGAATATGATTGATAATTAAAATACTGTGCTTTATGACATTGCCAGAGGCTTCTCCTTGTAACGTCACTCGTATAGCATCTACATATCAGAAAGCATTGTTCCTAGATCTCAGTTTTTGGCCCTGAAAGATCAGGGCATGTGTAGTCCAGACTTGCCAGTCTTATATACAACATCTTTGCATTGTACAACAATTTGCTTTAAGATGACAAATTCTAGAAATATTGCCACCTCTTTTCTTTTTCTTTTTTTCCTGACAGACTCCTGATATTTAACACAGCTGCATTGCAGGCAGGTACAAAATGCACCACTCAGTGCTAGGATCTCTGATACTTGTACTTATTGAATTAAGCCAAGGGAGACAGGAGAAAATTAAAGCAGGAAAAAAATTCATTTCTGTTCAGGTTTAATCAGAACTTACCCAAATGTACAAATTTCTTCCCATTTAGTTTAAGATTTAAAAAAAACGAGCATGAAAGAAAGCAGAGCTTAAAAGTAATGAGTTACAAGTAAAATCCCTGATATAACATTACTTTTTGTAAAGAAAGTGGGATGAAATTTCATTTCAAAAGTAATGTAACAGATGTAAATGAAGTTATATTGTTTGCAGGGCAAGTACTATTTTCTGCTTAATTTTTAAGGTGAAGGGAGCATTTGTAGACATTTTAGGGATGCTTCAACAGGAATTGTTTGAGTTTTATGCCATTCTTTTTTCAGTCCAATGTTAGTTTAAGCAACTAAAGTAATGAAAAAGTAATATGCAACAAATCAAACCACACAAGTCACTTCCTGATATTGCAATCAGCGACAGTGACAGATTACTCTCCAAAGACAATAGCAAATAACAAGAACAAAGTACTGTTAAAAAAGACACTTTTCAGGCTCTGGAGGTAAACAAAGTTAAAAGATTTTATCATGTTTAAGCCAGATGTGATAATCTTCCATCTGTAACTCTCCTATGTTATTACACCTTCCTCCCTTTCTTTTATCAGATAAAATCTGTTAAGAAATTTGGAGTAGCTGCACAATGTCTTTTTTGATTTCTAGGCTAGACTAAAGGCCCTTTTGAGTGACACAATCCCACCTCTTCAATTGCCATGTTATCCTATGGAATCCTGAGATCTGCAGTCTAGGGAGGGGTGCTTTAGCCAGGAGAGCAATAGTGCCTCACCAGAGTACAGGCGCCAGGATTCCGTAGTCTGTAGCCATGGCAGTTAAAGTGGAGTCATAGTGCTATGATTGTGCTGTGTGGAAGGGCTTCACAAGTGGTTGGTCTAATTTCTCCTAACAAGTTGTCACAGGAGAAAAGTAGGGGAACCATTTGATTTGGGAAGGGTAACAAAAAGCTGTGATTCCAGGGCCCATTTTGCCCCATTTTCTTCACTCCTTCTCCTTCAAACCATCTTGCTTCTCTGCTCTGTCTCTCCCTCCCTATTAATTCCTCCCTCCTTTCTCTGGACAAGATAAATGTTGCATCAGTGTTTGGATGATAGAAGGTGCTCCATCCTTTTCGTCCACAGCGTCATCCAGAAGCCTGTGGAACAAAGGAGGGAGTAGTGACGGAGACATACACACTCTCACGTGTCCATCCCAAAGCTTGTGTGGAAATAAATACAGAAACCATCACAAGACTCGCCTGACGCACAGATGTCTGGACAGAGGAAGAGTCTCACAATCAGGTGAAAATGTGACGTGATTGTGGGGATATTAATTTAGATGCAAACAGAAGAGCCAGCTGGAAGCTGAGGGGCTGGATGGATTTTTACTGGAAATAAGAGTACAACCTGGAAAAAAAATAAACATTTAAACCAGATTTGCCTTCTGGTTTGTATATGGGACAACAGGAACAATAAATTTCTAACTTAATTCTTTTTCCAGCACTGCTGATTGTGCAATGCCAGATGCTGAAATGCAAGGAAGAAATGGGGGTATTTAACAGTCCTAAACTTTCCATGCATCACAGATTATTTCATACATAACAGGCCCATCTTTCCAAATCATGGTTTGAAGGATTAAGAATGTACCAAGAGCTTAGGTAAGCTTTCTTTCCCTTCCTTCACCCACTCCGCACTGAGATTCCATCCGTTACTTCTTTCTTAGCCTAATCCATAGGACCGGACTAGATGTGATGATGTCACAACAGCAAACCAGGGTTACTTTCTATTTGGAAAAAGGTCTCTCTTATGCTTTAAAAACAGTCCGAGAGGATATCAAATGTGGCAAAATTGCAAACTGCAAACCTTTACATTCATTTTGTATTACACCCGATTCACCAGCCTCATGCGGAAAGGGCCTATATATGTATTGCATAACAATCAAGTTATCATGTCAGACCTACATTAAAATATTTTTAAATAATTGGCAGGTCACTGGAGAATAGGATATCTAAAGTAGAAGAAGAAGTACATCTGAGCATGTGGTGCATGCCTTGTCCTTCCAATACATTTAACCATACTCACTTCTTTTTGCAGTAAGAGGTCTTATACTTTCCAAAACAGGCTAATTCTCCTTTTCTTTCTAGACCATGAGTTGATAACTGTATCCTCCAAGGTTTTTTAACTAGAACTGCTGTAATCCCTCACAACTGACCATGGTGGCTGGTGGCTGATGGGAGTTGCATTCCATCAATCTGGAGAGCAGCAATCATCTAGTCTTGTCCTAAGATGGGCAACAGGCAGCATAGGCTGCCAGGTCAGTTCTATCCCAGACTCTGATATATCAGGACCAAAACCTGAGACTTGATGGCGCTGGTGAAAGAGGGTCTCCTGGTGATGTCACTAAGCATGATGCATTAAGCATTATCCACAATTGCTCAAAATGTGCTATTCAAATCAAAAACACCATGGATAATAAACAGGGAAAATACATACACACATATTTTTCAAGGCAATTCTCTTGCCCTGAGACTCCTTCCCTTGCCTACAAACCGGAGAAGTGGGTCCAGGCTTTCAGATTTGGGAACCCTAATGTGGCACATAGACTGCACACTTCTACCAAATAATTTTGTGGCTTCCTAGCACTCCTAGTGCTGCTGAAGAAAGTTTGTTTGTTTATTTGTTTTAATTACCCAAAGTATGAGGGGACAGTGAGCTTTGTTTTAGAGGAGGATCATGCACTGGGAAGCCTCATGGAAGTATGATTATTGTATAAAACAAGCCTCAGGGAAGCATGATTATCCTCTTATAGAACAAGTCATTCATTTCTCCTATGTCTAATTTTAGAATAAAGATGCCATTTCTGAGAAACCACTATTGTTCTTGTTGTTGACCTTTAAGTCCTTTTTAACTTCTGGCAATCCTAAGACTAACCTGTCATTAATATTTAGCAAGATTTGTTCAGCCTTTGCCTTCCTCTAAGGCTGAGAGAGAGTGACTTGTACAAGGTCAGCCAGTGGCTTTTCCTGACCGAGCAGCAATTCGAAACATGGTCTGCAAAGGTTCAACCCTAGTCCAGAGCTCAAACCACTATGCCACATTGGCTCTCTCTCTGAGAAACCAGAAGTGGCTTTCCCCCACCGAATTTCTCTTCATTGTTGCATCACTAACTAAGACGTTTTGGAGCAGAAGTCTGAAATCAGGCCTCAAACCTGATTCAATTGCCCATTCTGATCTAGATTATGGTGGGCTCTCTGTGTATGAGAGGGTTCTATTCCAGGACAACTCACCGAAAACTAGAAGTTACAAGTGTTGGAGTCCCATGACACACTGAATGGCAGTGACATTCACACAAATGCTTTAGTGTGTCCTCACACACATATTTTAGATATAGGACACAACATTCCATGGTCACTCGAAATCATGGATCCAGAGCTTGCAAGTAAAGAGGGCCCACTGTATTACCTGCTGCACTAACATGTGTATTTTGTTTAGTTTTGACTTCAAACTTTGACCCCTCCATAATCAAGTTTTCAGAACACAAATTCTGACACTGCAAAATTCTTTGGAGATGAGATCTTCAGAAGAGAGAAAAGCAAGTTACATTTCCCAGAGGTGCAGAATGAAACCTCCAGGAAATGTCAACAAGGTGCAATGCAAAATGAAGAGCAATTGCATCAGCTCACGGCCAACTTGGCTGCAATGGAACAACATGATTGGAGCAAATATTTGCATAGTTGGATGTATGGTTGACAGTATTTGTACCACAAAACTGGAGAGAAACAATAATTAGAAATATGGGAACTGTATTAGAGCCAAAAATGCTCTGTGTTTTCCACAGAGAGGGAGACTTGCTTCTTCTATTCTTGCTTCTAGAGTAACCAAGAGCCAGGTCTGAGGGTTGCAAGTCAGTGCAATCCCCAGCACTGAGATTTCAGAGCTTAAACTTGAATCCAGAACACAGTCTTTGTGATGTCAGAAGAAATGGAACCCTGGTCTTCAAGAGTCCTAATCTAGTATTCAATCTACTATGCTACATTAGCTATCCCAGAAACCACAGGTGGCCTTCTCCCCCCTATCCCATTTCTGTTCATTGTTGCATTACCAACTAAGAGATCTTGGAGCAGAAGGCTGAAATTAGTAGGTTATTACCTGCTGCATTAACCATTAACATATTTATTTTGTAGAGTTTTGGCTTCAAATCTTTACCCCTCCATACTCAACTTTTCAGCACGCACACCTTGACACAGCAAAATTTTTTGGTGATGAGGTCTTCAGAAGAGAGAAATGCAAGTCACTTTTCTCAGAGGCACAGAATTAAGACTCCAGGAAATGTCAACCAGGCATGTTATAAAATGAAGGGTAATTGCATCAGGCTTAGGGAAGGAGCCACGTTAAATAAATATTAAAAAGAACAACCCTCCCCCCAGTGTTTTCATTGGCAATGAGCCTGGTCAAACAAGCAAAGTCCCTGTGAAACTTCAAGCAACAAAGTGACCTCTTCCAGCTTGGACCAGTCCACCAGTGGGTGAGATCAAAGACAACAAGCCAGGGCAGGTAACCAGGTAATGGGGGAACTCATCATTACTCCTGCCCGTGAATTGCCCAATTCAGCAGAGAAGAATCTTGTTTTTACCAGCACAGACGACTGGGATTTGCCCCAAGCACATGTGCCTTTGAGAACACAGGACAGATTTTATAGTAACAACTTCCCCTCTTCATCTCATGACCAACTTGGCTGCAATGGGACAGTGTGGCTGGAGCAAATATTTGCATAGCTAGATGTATGGTTGACAGCACCTGGGATTTTGTACCACAAAACTTGGAGAGAAACAATAATTAGAAATGTGGGGACTCTGTTAAAGCCAATAATTGCTTTCTACAGAGAGAGATAGAGACTTCTTCTACTCTTGCTGCTAGAGTAACCAAGAGCCAGACCTAACTTCAGCATATGGCTTGCTCAGACAGCTGTTGACACTAGGGTTGCGGGTCAGGGAAATTCCTGGCCCTGAGATTTTCGGGCCAGAACTTGAGACCTGGAGATAACCTTTGTGATGTCACAAGAAATGGGCCATAGTGATGTTACAAGGCACATCCCCTAATGACATCATTAAACATGATAAATTAAGTATCAACCATAGTTACCCAGAGTACATGACTTAAGTTTTTAAAAAAAAAAAAAAACCCTCAAATGTAAGTAATTAGGAAGGACCACACACATTCTCTATCATTCACTTTTCAAGGCAGTGCTTTTGCCCTGAGATTCCTCCTCCACATCCTGAGAACTGGAGAAGAGGATGTGGTCCCTGAGATCTGGGGTCCCTAGCTGACCCCCCAATGCTAATATTTCTGCCATGCTCCCCTTTTAACTTTTGTTGCAGTGGACAGCTGACTTTTTAATACACCCCAGGCCATTTCCACACAAGACTGTTATAGAGCTATGATTCCACTTTCAACATCCTATGAAATCCTGGGGTTTGCAGTTTGGGGAGAGATTGCCCGGCCCCTCCCTAAACTGCAAACCCCAGGATTCCCCAGGATGTTGAAAGTGGAATCATAGCTCTATAACAGTCCTGTGCAGAAAAGGCCCCAGTTAAGGCTTCCAGAGTGAAAACTGTCGAAGGCTCCTGTGCCTTTAATGGTCGCGTAGAAGAGGGAATTTTAACACGTGTTGCTTCCTACTTTGTCAGGTGGCAAGCAGCACCTGTTAAAATCCCCTCTTCTACACAACCGTTGAAGGTCCAAGAGGCCTCTCTAGTTTTCACTCTGGGAAATCTCTGAAGTAGACCTTGGAAATGCCTTTTTCTGAAGTGTATAACTCTTAAGAACTGAGAAAGAAACTCTGGGAGTTTTCATCCCCAAAGTAACTTTTCCACTTTCTGCTCCTAATACCCCCAATAAAGCATTATTTTGCAAATCTGTGAAGATTTAAAATGGCAACCTCAGTAAGAGTGACCAAGGCACTGGTCATTTAAATTTCACACAGTTCAACCAACTAGCATTGCTACAAGACACTGTGGGGGCTTCAAATGGCGGCCACCGCTGCCAGTTAAGCTCGCTGAAAAAACCTGCTATCAGAAGAGGAGACCTCTTAGAACATAATTTAACAGAGGATCCCTCAAATCGGGAAGGAGCAGTTCAAGATTCCTAGTTTCCATCTTTGCCGTTTTTTCCATCTATTTTAGGGGGTTGTTGTTGTTTTGGGGGCAAAAATGAGACCTTTCCCACAGAAGCACATTAAAATCTTCAAAAATGTATACTGAAGGGGTAACATAAGACAGTGCAGGCTGAACATGCTCAGTGACCATAATATGCTCACCAAATGTTGGTGAAAACTGGAAGGAACCTTTAGTAGGCCAATCAGAAGGTGCAGAAATCATTGTGCCAGCTTTCGAAACTCGCTGACGTCTTTATCAGGCAAAGATGGTTTTAAAAAATCATACGGGGAAAGAAAGGTCACAAATCTCCATGGGGGGAGGGAGGGAGAGAGGGTCAGGCCCTGCTTCCCCTCCAAAAAAAAAAAAAAATTCAAAACTGTTAAGACCCCGGGAACAAACACAATAAACTTTCCTTTCTCCATTTAGTAGCTATCATATCTCTCCCCTTATCATCTGGATCTGTCCCTGCCATTTATGAAGCCGTGAATGAACGTTATCACCACCACATGGATTCTGGAGTTTGTTTATCGATCAACATGGCTACTCTATGTACGTTTCCATAGCAACCATAACTGAGGTTGCTACTACAATCGGGCCCAACACAGAAGAGCAAAGCTGAGCTCTGGGCGTACTCTGTTACTTAGTCGCCACTCAGACTACCCACAGAAGGTAAAACATAAGCAAACAGGCTTTTAAAAATACAGCATTTCTTCATACACCATCATTCTTCAGTGTTCATCTCCAGAAGTAAAATTCGAGCGGAGAATGCGTGGATCTTGTCTCCCATGTACAGTTGTCTCCCCACGTCCGCAGGGATTGGGGCGCAGGATCCCCGTGAGAGTAGAAGAACCATGAATATCTATAGCCCCTCCAACCATATTCAACATACACCAAAAAAAGTACAGCACAATGTGTGGACTCAACCCACTGAGGATTCAGAAGTAAAGTACATAATAAGTTTGAATCTGCAGGCGGGAACGCCAGCCACCCGGTTCTGCCTTGGAGGTGGCAGGGTTCCTCCATAAGGTAGAAATGGGTGGCTGGCAGGGCTTCCTGCCACCTCCACTGCTGCCCTATGGCATTTTTAATACGGACTTAAAAGCCTCACCTCACATTCACAGTTTCTCTCAGGCCATTTCTGCGCTACACTGTTATAGTGCAATTATTCCACTTTCAACATCCTGTGGAATTCCAGGATTTGTAGTTTACTGAGGCCCAAGAGCTCTCTGGCTGAGAATTCTAAATGCCCTTCTCTAAACTGCAAACCCCAGAATTCCATAGGATGTTGAAAGTCCAATAACAGCACCGTAACAGTATAGTGCGGAAATGGCCTTACTCTCTCAGTCTCACAAGGGTCGCAGAAAGACTGAAAACACAAGGCAAGTTCCTACTGAAAATGGTGTAGGGGAGCAGCAGAGGTGACAGCAAATAATTCGCGAATAATCAAATCTGCAAATGTTAACCCTGCAGATCTGGAGGGCTGACTGTACTTGTAAGTAAATGCCATAGGGTTTCCGGACTGAAAACTGGAGAGGGCTTCTGTAACTTTAATGCTTGTCATGCAAGCAGGTAACCAGCAACAGGTCCTGAATTTCCCTCTTCCACACAACCATCAAAGATAACAGGAACCTTCTCCAATTTTAAGTCTGGTAACCCAACTACGTGTGAACACCTGAAGATGCCAAGCATTTTGTTAGGTAGTGTGAACTAGAATAGACCCATTGAATCAACTATTAAATGGCGAGTCAACATATAGATAAATCCCATTGATTAAATGGATCTATTTTAGTCAGCAGTACCAGTGTGATTTAGGCCTATGTCTGGGGAGAATTATTTTTAGCTGTTGGTAATATTTTGTAGAAGAATATCTTTTTTTCCCCCCAAAATATATGTTTATCTTTGTAAGAAGGACCTCTTTCTAATATATAGGAGTCTGTTTGTCTGTTTGTCTGTGTCAGGAGAAGACCTCATATGACTGGCTGTGTCGGGCAAAGACTTCATGTGATTGGCTGCTTAAGAAGATTCTATGGAATCCTGGGGTTTGCACTTTAGGGAGGAGTCTCTAGAATTCTCAACCAGAGAGCTCTTGGGCCTGGCTGGTTGCTATGGAGATGAAGCCTAGCAGCAAAGAGGAGGGCAGTGTATTCCCTTAGGAACCCAACCTCTGTATGTTCATAACTCTGAATACAGATTGGATTGGGGAATATGGGGTTACAGGTACTAGACAAGACAGGATCTCAAATCTTTCTAACAAGTATTACCTATGAGAAAATAAAATCCCGGGCAACAGCGGGTATATACGCTAGTTAGTTTTTAAAACAAGAGGGAAATATCCGACTGCAGAACACACCAATACTGCTGGTGTGGGACTCCTTTACCCAGAACTTAGCTGTCACTACTGATAAAGAATGGGTGGAAGTAACTTCCTATCTAGAAATCTGAAAAGGATCAGAAATTTTATTTATTTATTAATTTAGCATACAGGAGATGTTACACACAATCACAATTTATCAGTTACCACGATCCATACAAGGCTGTCACATCTAGTCCTGCACAGCATCAATAGCCTCCATCCCAATCTGAATTATGTCTTAGAGTTGTTGTGAGGTCAGGTCCAAGAGAGACAGACTGGAAAGCATTTTAACAGGAATTCCAAAGGAGTCTGTGCTGTCAAACTCATGTGGAAGCTATGCACAGGCAGTACAAGGTAGCCAAGACCCTTAAAAGAGATCTTAGTTAACTTTTCTCCAGCTCTTGTTGGTACATCACAAGTCCTAGCCATACATGGGCAGGACTTTACAGAGTGGAAGATTGTCTGTCTGAAGTATTTGTATACTGTCTT
Source organism: Cyclura pinguis (assembly GCA_030412105.1). Taxonomy (NCBI): domain Eukaryota; kingdom Metazoa; phylum Chordata; class Lepidosauria; order Squamata; family Iguanidae; genus Cyclura; species Cyclura pinguis. Next base: position 16,603,835 of record CM059604.1, read on the forward strand.
TCAAGTATATTCCCCAGATGGATTTCTTCAAACACCTTCAATATCCATGGCTGCCTCAGTACAGATGAGCCAATGTAGATCAGATATGTTTCGTGCCATTTTTCTGCCTGTAATTACCTTGACCAATTTGTCATCTGGTAACCAACCTTCTGGTGACAAACTCTTCCAGACTCAACAGCAAACTCCACATCTGCCCCATAGCCACCAACATTTCAAAGATGAAAACTGGAACATGTGTGGCCAACCAACCTCAGAGTGTGGTCAAGATGGTAAAAGATATTGAATGAGGAAGGACACACAAGTTAGGAGAGGCTGCAGCAGTTTGCCTGTTGTTTGAACCTACTGGCAACACTCTCCTGTCCTCTCCTCTCTGTTAATGGAATGCAAACCGCTTTTGCACTTTGAACACAGTCTGCAGCAATTAAAGTAAGATAAGGAGAAAGGGAGAAATTAGGAAGAAAGAGAAATGGCATAAACAGCTGAAAAAACAGGACAACAAAGGATTAATTGGGACTGTCCCTGCCAAACTGGGACACGGGAGGGTATGCTGTCCTTTAAGGACAGCCCAGTTAACTATACAGCCTCACCACCTGAAAAAGACACAGAGAAATCTAGTAGCACCTTTGAGAATAACTGGGAAAAGGAAATTTCTGCCATAGGCTTTCATGGACAGCAGTCCACTTTATCAGATGCAACTGATGAAGCAGACTGTTGTCCATGACAGCTTATGACAGAATTTTTCTTTTTCTGAGTTAGTCATAAAGGCACTACTGGATATGTTTATATACATATATTTTTAATATTAAAACAGATTAACATGGCTATTTCTTTGAATATTATTATCACTAGAAATTTGGCTGCTAAATGAATTGGCCACTACTAGAAACAGTAGGAAATAATTAACATTTTATCCACACCAAAGAAATAATGGATCTTTAAGATATTATAGATAATACAGTGAGCCCTCCAAAACTGCGGATTTGACTTTCACAGATTTGTTTATTTGCAAGTTTCTTCAACCCCTGCCTCCCCACCTCAAGCACTTCTTTTCCAGGGAAACCTTCCCTATCAGCAGCTCCACTCAGGCTGCACAACCCTTTAAAAGCCCATCTGTGGTTCTCCTCCTCCTCCTCCTCCTCCACCTCCTCCACCACCACCACCTGCTTCCCGGCCAACCCAAGGATGGCTCGCAGCCTGATTTGTCAGTACCACAAACCCACTCCTGATGCCCCACACACACCCAAAGAAGGAGATGAGTAAGAGAGAGAGAGGAAGTATAGGGCCACCATGCTGACTCACCCCCTTTTCTTCTTCTTTCTCTTGGCTTGGATCCCGGGTGCCCACTCTCTCCACCATGCCTCATCCCCCTTGCCACAGATTCAGACACACACACACACATACATTTTGATTTTTGCAGTCTTTTCCCACTTTTATAAGGGTCCTGCACCCCTAATCCTAGCAAATACGGACACCCAAACTGTATGTAATGGGAAGGGTTAATTTTTTTGAATGTGTTTTCAGAGACATTTAGATTTGGTTTTGCATAAGAGATGCAGTTGGAAAAAAAAGATGCAGCTGGAAAAAAATTATGTGTATCTTAGTGACATCTGTGAAGGAGAATCCAGGCTAAAGGGCATTTGCAACAGTTAACTGTTGTTTAGCTTTTGAAGATGCATTTGGACAGAATGTTGGACTTGGAATGGAGAGGCTCTCAGCCATGAAGCTTAGTGTAGGTGACCTTGGGCCAGTACTATTCCATAGACTAGCCTAAAAATTGGGAGAATTATTGTGAAATTTCTACTGTTTTATTAGGCTCACGGCTAAAAAACAAGCACGGCTAATGCCTACAGCTGGATCCCTCCCGCCATTCAAAAATTAATGGGAAAAATTGCCATACATTATTAGCAAACCGTAATAACTTAATGTGCCAGAAAGCCAGTGAATATATTATTAGGATTAAAAAGGGAAATATTTATGCCTTTCCCATATTATAAATAATAAGGTTCTCTATTACTTTCGTTTGGCAACATGGGGAAAAACTGAGTCACAGACCAACTCTATGTACTCAGAAAGGTATGTAGTCTGCTATTCTATCTTGTTCTGGTACGTCTGTTTGCTGCTGCTACTTGTGAACGTAATCACCAGGCCCAATGTTGCATAGCTTCATTACATCAGATGAAATCTGGTGTAATCAAGGTAGTATTAGAACTCAGAAATTACTTTTTTGGAACTACATCTCCTAGAATACGCCAAGTGGCACAGCCAACCTCTGGTAGGGTCTACAATTCTAGGACTGACAGTCCAAAATACCCACAGACTTTTCCATACTTAAATTAAAATCTACTGGAACCACTGAATCCATTGCTAAATAGTAAGTCAACAGTTATGTAAATCCAATTTATTAAATGGTTCTACTTCATTTGGAACCAGCGATTGAAGCTAGCCTTACAAATATGCACTCAGGCCTGGACGCTATCAGAGTACTATCCTGGTAAAATCTCCATTTGTTGGACATTTTTGTTGATCGAGCAAGGATATGCCAGAACCCTCCTTGTACAAGCAATGATGGGTTAAGAGGGATCTAGGAGTCTTGGTGAACCACAAGCTGAACATGAGTCAGCAGTGTGATGCGGCAGCCAAGAAAGCCAACGCGATTTTCGATTGCATCAATAGGAGTATGGTGTCTAGATCAAGGGAGGTAAGAGTACCACTCTATTCTGCTCTGGTTAGACCTCATCTGGAATACTGTGTCCAGTTCTGGGCACCTCAATTCAAGAAGGATATTGACAAGCTGGAGCATGTCCAGAGGAGGGCGATCAAAATGGTAAGCCATGCCCTATGAGGAGCGTCTTAGGGGGCTGGGTATGTTTAGTCTGCAGAAGAGAAGGTTAAGAGGAGACATGATAGCCAAATATGTGAAGGGATGTCATGTCATGGAGGGAGCAGGCTTGTTTTCTGCTGCTCCAGAGAATAGGACAAGGAGCAATGCATTCAAACTGCAGGAAAAGAGATTCAATAGAGGCTGGATGGCCATCTGTTGGGAGTGCTTTGATATGTGTTCCTGCATCGCAGGGGGTTGGACTGGATGGCCTCTGTGGTCTCTTCCCATTCTGTGAAAAGAGGCGGCCAACTCCTGTACCTTGACAGAGACCAGCTCTGTCTAGAGCTGCCTATCACTTAACTGTCTGGCTACAGGGAAGTCCTTAGAGCTATTGGCTATGGAATGGACAGTTTAGGAAACTGCCTGGGACAACATAGGAAACTGCACAGATGATTTCCTAAGCCATCCATATCAAAGTACTAAGAAAAGATACTTTGGCGCAAGGCTACTAGCATTCCCAGAATCTTGCACTGTAATCCAAAAAGCAACTCTTCTAAGCTCTGTCCAGGAGCTTCGTCTCTTAACTCAGGGTAAGTGGATTTGAGCTAAATTGGATGCTCTGTAGCTTATTCTACAATCTCCTTGACCAGACTGAGGAGAGTAGCTCTCCCTTGCACTCCTTCAACTGACTCCTTCAGTCTCCCTAACAACCTGGTAGCTCTGTGTCACCTCCCATAGCCACCATCGACGACCTCAGTAAAATTTAGCTCATTAACAAATGACTCAAACCAGCTTCAAGCTGAAAGGTCTGTTTGACCGATACATCTGCCCATTTCCTTTCAGCGAGTGATTTTATATTCCCACCGTCAGCCTTGCACAAACAGGAAGAGAGGGCATCTGTGCTGACAAGAGTGGGTGTGAAAAGAGGATACAAAGATGCACCCTAAGCAAGCAAAGGTGCTGTGTCCGGACTTGTTTGTTTTGTGTAACAAAAAAGAAGGGACTGATTGTATAGGAAAGAGAAAAGATGTGAGAGGTAGTATGAGCTCAGGCCTGAAAAATCTTTCCCACCCACCCCTCATCATGTCATTCTTAGTGTACCCTTTACTACACTAACAATAAACATAGGTTTGGAGGGCAGGGCATTGTAGTGGATAGAATTCCTGGTAGGAGGCTCTTCAGCTTCCTCCCACTCAGCAAAATATGTGTACCATGATCCAAAAATCAAGCAGTGGCATATCTAGCCTAACAGCACCTAGGGCAAGCCTGGACATTGCACCCCTACGTTCTTATTCCTAACCCCATTCCTCACCCCTACGTACATGGGTTTTTTTGCACCCCCTGGCATTGGCGCCCGGGGCACATACCCTACTTACCCCACCCTATATACGCCCTGAAATCAAACCCCTAACATTGGGATAAGAAGATTTCTATACTATGCCTTGTGTCAAGGTCCTGATCTGGACCTCAAAACACACCATGCTTACCATTAGTATCACTGTTGTTATTTGCTCTCAAGTTGACTTCAACTTATGGCAACACTATGAACCCAAGACATCCAAGAGCACCAGTCATCCACTGCTGTGCTCAGGTCCTCCAAACTCAGGGTTGTGATGTCCTTGGCTGAATCCATCTGCCTGCCGTGTGGTCTCCCTCTTTTCCTGCTGCGTTCCAAACACTATTGTTTTTTCCTACAAGTCCTGTCCTCTCATTATAGGTCCATAATACGACAGTTTCCATTTAGTCATTTGGGCTTCTGGTGACAGTTTGGGCTTAATTTGGTCTAAGATCCATTCACTTGTCTTGTTAGCAGACCACGGTATCAGTAAAACTTTTCTCCAGCACCCTTAGCATTGGAAGGCAAGTTCTTCTGCCACAGCAAATGATCAAAGCAGGCGGGGGAGGGTGAGAGACCTCCTGTTTACTTTTTCCCAAATCTCATCAGCTTTGCCCCTTATGCCTCAAATGCGAAATGGGATCCAGAATCTAATATTCTCCCTCGATATATCTCAACAGGACCAGGGATCCTGAGGACAGATGTTTTCTAGATATGCTGGCTGTTTATCTATTTTCCTTCCTGGCAATAGATTTCACAATTAGTCCCATTGTATAGACAGGATGCCATAGAGATCATGGATCAGAGGTTCTTCCAGATCTAAGCCGGAGTTTTTTCTTCCCCAGCTTTCAGGATATCCAGAAAATCCCCACTGTGATATAAGGGTTAACCTCTCGTACACACATATATACTGGCATACTCAGCAGATTTGTATTCAGTGGTTGCAGAACAGACTATATGCATATCCCTCAATAGTCATGGGTCAGCCAGGATGGCTATTCTATTATTATTATTATTATTATTATTATTATTATTATTATTATTATTATTCCCACTTTCTCCATCCATTTTAAAATATCTCCAATCTTCATCCACATTTTTTCCTTTCTTCTAATCCAATGGTTCTCAAAGTTTGGCCTTCCAGGTGTTTTGGACTTTATCTCACAGAAGCCAGAGTCAGCTTGCCCGATAGATGAGGATTCTGGGAACTAAAGTCCCAAACAGCTGGAGGACCAGAGATTAAGAATTATTTATCTAAACCATTGGCTGCAGCTGCTGCAAAAGGCCAAGACTTCAGTTAGGAGAGCAAGAGGCAGCCTGTTGGGTTTTCAGCAGAGCTGAGAAAGTAGAATCTTTCTCTTCCCAGCAGAAAGAAAGTTTTGTAGCTAGTCATAGAAGGTTTGATTCAATAGCCTGTGTGACAGCAGTTGGTTCTTTTGATATGCAAAGAGGGCCTTTCCTCCAAGGGATCGCTGTTGAACTACACCACCCCGGCACTGTACACCAAGCTGTCTCTTGGTCCCTCTCAGTGACAGGCACATAGATTTATCCCCCTGACCTTTAATGGATTTCAGATTCACCTTCTATTTCACTAAAATAGGATTAATATTAAAGACAAGCATTATTGATTTGCAAATATTTTTCTCCTCCTTCAGTTCTATAGCTCTGCTGGTTTTTGAGATTTGCATAAATTGTATTTTAAGGCTTAGTTTTACTGGTTTTCTTCTTTCCACCCAGCTGGGCAGAGTGGGTGGATATGAATACAGAGCTTTCAAAGTAACCATAGGTCTAAAAAAACCCTCTAACTTCAGCAGAGTCTGACAAAGACACTTTGATTTTACTACAATGTACTATTTATTGTATTTATTGCTAATCATGATGCACGTGGACACAGACAAGGTATTTATGATGAACCTGATGGGAGGGGGTCTTGACAACAGAGCCTCCTTGGCAACTGAGAGCGTTTAAGCTGATTGGCTGGTGAAATGGAACCTTGGATAGCCCAGGGGAGGGGCTGGTGGAAAGAGGAAAATACTGGATTTTAACTGTCTGGAGAGCGATTGAAAACAACGTGTGATTTGTGGTGTGTTTGGGGAAGGCTGGAGATTTGAAGAGCTCTGTGGGAGAGAGAACTGAGAAACTAGGTCTAGGAGAGATAGTGAATGAATTGAGAGAGAGAGAGAGAAGAATGGTGTGCTGTTTATAAACATTTAGATACAAGACGGATTTAAAGCAACAGTGTTACAATAAATGTTTGAAGTTCTGTGTTCCTTAAAACAGTGTCACAGAGTCTTATTTTGAATCCTGGAACATACACGCTACCAACAATATCATCTTTACCTTAGTGCCTACAGTACCAAAGTCTTGGAAAATATAAATCACTGCCGATCCTTACATCTGGAAGAAGGGCAGATTTAGGGAAGGCAGTAAAGGGGGAGAGTCCTGAAAGGAAGAAGTCAAGTGGGGACAAGAGTGAGGAAGGGACTGTATTTTCAGAGAAGGAGAACTGAGGTAGACCGGTTTGTCCTAGCCCTGGCTTGATTCAGAGATCTCCCTGGCTGTTCAGTTCTAATTACAAAGAGGTGTCAGGCTCGGCCGGCCTTGAGTGCGAGGCTTGGGTGTGTTGAGGAATTCCAGGGGACACGCTGTATGCCAACATGACCCACAGAACGCCTGTGCTCCAAAACAGGCAGACGCAAAAACCAGCATAGGTTTAAAAACAGACAGAGGCCAGAGTTGAGGCCAAAACTAAACTAGTACTTTTATTATAAAACAGCTTAAGTACATAAAGAAGTCAAAAGCTAGGTGATATCCATTGTGCTTCTCTCTCCTCTTACAGCATGACAGAGAGAGACGTGCTAACAAGCTAAACAGCAAGCAAAGGGGACTGACTCAAAGGCCCTTTCCACACGCAAGAAAGGAAACGGGCGAAAACGGAACTCGCCGGCTTTCTTGAGCGTCCGGGCGAGTCCGTCAGGATGAGGAGCAGTGCGAGCTCGTCGCTCCGCACTGCTCCGGCGTCCAAAATGGCGGCTTCCGGTTGGTGGAGGCTCTCCACCAATCGGAGAAGCTCGCCAGCCTAAAGCCCACCACCAGCAGATCTGCAGGCACGCACTCGTGCGCGCCTGCAAATCTGCAGCGGAGCACGGCGACAGAGCGACACGGAGTCGCGCGCTCCCTGCTTTTTAAAAACCTCTTAAAAGAGGTTTTTAGAAAGCATGCTGCACGACCAGTTCCGGTCGCTCTGAACCGGACTGAGGTATGGAACTACAAAAAGTAGTCCGCCCCAGTGCACTCCACGGTGCAGAAGACCTCCATCGGAGGTCCCTCTGCCCCGTTTTAATAGCCCGGTGCGGAAATGGCCAAAGAGAGGAAGAGCCCTGTGAGAAAGTCCTAACGGCAGATATAGCTACTGTGGGATTGTTTTCCAAACAACCCATAAGTTCCCACAGGAAGTGAAACAAACCAGACACCTCTTATCACACCGGCTGGGTCAGGCCGACCTGCGAGTTACCATGCCCATGAGTGCAGCAGAGGAATGAGACTCAACCTTAACCCTTTAGGTAGGGATCTGGAAGCCTAATACCTAACAGGGTGCACCTTTTGCACTTGGCACTGACAGGTGGTGATTTTCCACCCACTCATTACAGTACTGTATTATTGATTTAGGTTTCCTTTCTTTCTTTCTTTCTTTCTTTCTTTTGGCTTTTCTGAGTTCGGTACCTATATTCTGAAGATTTCCTGTTTAAAATAGGATTTTTGTGTGCATGTTCCCATTAATAACCTTACCTCCTCTTTTTACCTTGCTTTTCACCTTTTGGTCATATTCTGACATTGCTTAGCTATACATGTTCCTCTTTTCATCTGTGAAAGGCTGGAGATTTGTTGTATAACTGGTTCCTTGCATGGTTGATTTTTCCATTACAAATGCCCAGTGAAGGCCAGGGTCAGTTGGATCAGGAGTGTGGTATTGGATGGGGGCTTTAACTCTTTAGTCCTGTCATAGGGCTCACACACTGCTGTTATTCTCAATAGGAGAAGCACTCCTCTTGACTTGATTCTATTCAAAAATAGGATGTAGGGAGGAAAATACTCCCCCATAGGGACAGCTGCTGAGTTCAAGCTCACTCAGATTCCCCTGCGCCCTCAGCCTCCCTCCCAGCATCCAATGTCAGGCTTATTGATAGCCGTTCATAGACAATGTTACAACAGCAGCAGGACTGCCCAGGTCTCTCTTGTACTATAGCAAGTACTATACTATACTATACTATACTGTATGGTTCTTTGGGGTTTTTACTGAGTTTGTCAATATTTCCTTGTTTGCATGCCTATTAAGAATTTATAGCCTGCTATGAAGGGCCTTTGAATATCACCTACCCCTCAATTGTCTTGATTCGGCAGGGACAGTCCCAATTAATCAGAGAGCATGGCCATTTCCGCACTAGACTGTTATAGCGCTATTATTCCACTTGCAACATCCTATGGAATCCTGGGTTTGCAGTTTCGGGAGGGGCCGGCTGCAAACCCCAGGATTCCATAGGATGTTGCAAGTGGAATAATAGCGCTATAACAGTCTCGTGTGGAAAGGCCCCTGTGTGCTTTCATGATTTGAGCATTTAACTACAATTCCCTGCTGGCCCATGGAAACCCACTGGGTGACCTTGGGCACATCACACCCTCATAGCCCCAGAAAACCTCGTAATAGATTCACCTTAGGGTTGCCATAAGTTGTAAATGACTTGAAGATAGACAACAATAAGAAGAAGCAGCTTTGCACATACAGTGCACCCTGATATTTGCAGAGGTTCAATTTCAGGAACCTTCACGGAAACCAAAAGCCACAAATGCATGCATCTATTGACAATAATGCGACATGAAGCTTTGTGCAACCTCCCATTCGTGTGTACAGAGCTTGCACCAGCAGAGGGGACACTGTATACGCATTTGAGTCAAAGACATCATATGATAACGTTTTGCTCAGTGCTAGGTCTTCCTAGCAGCGTAGGCAGGTGTGGCATTAGTTCGTCCTCCCATATTAGCCCCCACGAGTTATTAGCTTACAATAAGGTACACGTATCTGTGAGCCACTAATTAAGAAAAACAGGCCATGTTCTCTCATGTCATGAATACACCAGATGAGAATACTGGTAGAATCCCTTCATCTTTCGTTTGTTCCGTAGTAAATCAATCTATGTGTGTGCCATGGAAACCCACTGGATGACCTTGGGCGTATCACACACCCTCAGCCTCCCTTCAAAAAAAACAGCGCTAAGTTCACCTTAATACCTCCATATGTCGGAAATGACCTGACATACATCATCATCATCATCATCCCACTTTGTCAGCTGCTTTTAAAACGTCCCAGTTTCATTCTCCTTCTCTGGCCTTTCCTTTTTTGGCCTCAGCTTGCTTACTCGCTTCAGTTGCTGAAAACTGAGTTCACACTGCAAAAGTGGTTTGCATTTAATTAACTCAACAGGAGGGATAGGAGAGGAGGGAGCAGAATCTTGCCCTTTCCAGGTAGCTCAAGCAAAAGCAAACTGCTGCAGCCTTTCCTAGCTTGGGTCTTCTTCACTAATAACTGTTACCATCTTGATCACATTCTGATATTGCTTGGCCACATGTGTCCCAGTTTCCATCTATGAAAGGTTGGAGGATATGAACTCATAAGGTCTCCTAGTCCTCAACTCTGGCTCCACCTACATTCTTTGGAGCAACAGACTGCTCAACAGACTGCAAAACCTTAATGAAAATGAATGAACGAGGTACGTCACAGCTTGTGGGATGCTTCTCAGTCACCATGAAAATTGAGAGTCTGGGATATTAACAACTATTTCTACCATGGCATAAGCTTTTCTAGCCCAAAGTCAACAGACGCATGGGCTGGCATTTTGTTGGTTACTCCCAACTAGAGTAAAACCATTCAATCAATTGTTGAAAGATGAGTCAACACATCAGTAGGTCCTATTGATTCAATGAGTCTGCTCTACTCAGGACTAACAAGATTTAGGCCACAGTTTGAAATAACCACAGATAATCCTTTTTTGGTCGATATTGTTATTCTTGTTGGAATTATGTACTCATCTTGAGATTGCTTTCAAGTTAAGTTCTTGTCTTCCTCAGTTTAATAACTGTAAGATCTGTAACTGAACAGCCAGGAATCTGAGTACAGTCAGCCCTCCACATTTGTGGGTTTCACTTTTGCAGATTTGATTATTCACAGATTATTTGCTATCACTGTTGCTGCATCCCTATATCATTTTTAATAGGGACTGCAAGCCTTGTGAGACTGAGAAACTGCAAACAAGGCTTGTAAGTCCCTATTAAAAATGGTGTGGGGTGGCAGTGGAAGTGACAGTAAGCCCCACCAGCCCCCCATTTCTGCCTTCTGAAGAAACCCTGATGCCTCGAAGGAATCCATGGTGGGTTGAATATGGTGATCATCCTTTTTTTGTGTGTTAAACACAGTTTGGGAGGGCCTAGAGTTATTCACAGTTTTTCTATTTTCACAGGGGTCCTGTGCCCCTAACCCTAGCGAATGTGGAAGGCTGACTGTGTGTGTGTGTGTGTGTGTGTGTGTGTGTGTGTCCACCCTGATTCTTCACTCACATATCAGTTCACCTGATGCCTTTTAAAAATACATTTAGTCTTTAAAGTGGTCCCCCCTGCCGCCGATATATGAACTAACACAGCTACCTCATCTCCTCTTTTTATATACAATCTAGACAGAAAGAATCAATGCACAACTTTTTGGAAGAGTGCGTATGAAAGAGGGTTTTTATCAGCTGCTGTAAACTTGTTCAGCTGGCTGAGCCAACATGACATACTCCTTTACTCCTGGTCTGAAACTAGTCTGGGTTTTTAAAGCAATGAATATACTGGGGCCTAAATTGGTTGCAATAGTAATTTCCCTCATGCAGAATCCTGATATTTTCCTCTGAATTAGTTCCACCCATCACTCTCACCAATTCACCATGGATAAAATTGTTATTAGAATGCATCACAATGTCTGTTGTGAGACTGATGTTTCTACCAGTGAATGTACACCTATAACATCCTGTAGCGAAGAATCGAATGCAGAACTAGGAAGAATATTTGCCAGTTCTTCCTTGATGGGACAGCTAAGTGGGAAGGAGGGTCTTCAAAGATTAGATCTCTTAATATAAAGAGAAAACCAGGACTACAGCACTAAAGTACAAGGAAAAGAACAGAGTGGCTCTCTTGTTATTTGGTAACAAGCACAGCATATTGACACTTCAGTTAGTCAACAGCAGATGACATAAATACTCCTTTTCCAAACACTTCAAGTTTGCATGTGAAGCTTTTGTTCAAAATGACATCTCACAATGGAGGAAAGGACTAAAGAGATTTCCTAGTCATTAAAGATCTAACTCACACTGCTCATTTGTCCAAGGAAAAGTCTCTGTTGAAGCTTGGATACAGATACTTAGCAAGTATTCAGAAGGCAAACGGTAGCAAGTGCTAGAAAAGCAATGCTACCCAATTTATCATCACTAAGGTGTCTGGCTAGCTGCCATGAGGAAGAATCAAATCTGTTTGTGAGGAAGAATCAAGTGTAGTAGCTCTTGCTACTATGTGCTGATCATATTTCACAACAGCGGTTGGATTATAGAAACTATGAATAGGTTTCACCTGCCGTTGGGTGTGAGATGCTTGACAGCATGGGTCACAATGTTCTAAAATGCAACAGTGAAAGAAACTTAAACAACTGTTTACTACTGTGTAATTGCTGGCGAGGCTGGAGGTTGTTGTTGTGGGCCTTCAAGTCGTTTCTGGTTTACGGCAGCCCTAAGGTGAATCTATCATGGGATTTTCCGGGGCTGTGTGTGTGTGACGTGCCCAAGGTCACCCAGTGGTTTTCCATGGCTCAGCAGGGAATTGAACACTGTTCTCCAGGGTCATAGTCAAACACTCAAACAAAAGAACACTCTTCTGTTTTGAAAGAAATTCTGCCACTTGGCTGTATCTCTTGACAGTCATTATGGCCAGTGCTGTGATGGAGCATCACATGTTATGGGGACATCTTGTAAAGCCACCCATGAGAACAAGATGTTTATTGTACTGTAGGTGCTGCAAACTTAATGGTACAGGATGTGTCGGAAAATACTACTGGGTATAGAAATCTTCTGACTAAAAAAGAACTGGCATTATTGACTTTATGTAAGCTTCACCAAACTGCCTAGCTTTATTTAAACACTTTCAACAGGAACTTAAATCAAAGGCAATTTTGCTCCACTAGGTGGACTATTAGAGCAACTACCTTCTAACCAGTTACTCTAATTGACTGAGTTCTTTGAGTATGTCATCTAAGGAGACAGGAGATCCTACAGCAAAAGGAACTGGTGTATAACTGGTTGAAGTTGCTTCTTTCTTCATGCTGCTTATGTTTAGACATTTGGGTGCATTAAACACAGCTTTTCAAAAAGGAAACCGGCAGTTCCATCGAACGGAACTTCTTTTTGTTTCTGTCAAGGAGAATACAAAGAAACCGTGGAACAACTTTGAACAGTTCTAGTCACAAACCATCATGACACGAAAGACTTAGTCTTACTCTTCCTAGGCCTGGATAAAACATTAATGTTGGGTTTGATCGTCACCACTTTGAATCTCTTAAGGATTTCTATGGATAAATATTGTATGAAATTGATCATAACATATAGTTCCCTTTTTTTTGGATGTGTTCCAAACAGGAGCAACATTGAAAAGCTGGCCATAGAAGAGGAAGACGGCACATGCACTCTAAGCTTTCATAAAACTGGCCTGGATGCTACTCAAGTACAACTTAATTGTGATATGCTGTTGGGTGTTAACAAGAGAACAGAAAATTAAACCTTTCTGTGAGTTACTAGCAGAACTGACAAAGCTTTTCAATAGGCCCTGCCATACCTATTGATCTGTAGATCAAACAATTCATTCTTGTGCCTCTGGAGAATAAAGACCTTTCTACAGTCTTGCATGGGACAAGAGAGGCTCAATCACAAGCCATAAACAGAGCTCTCGGCAAATAAATCTTGAGGGCCATAAACAGAGCTCTCGGCAAACAAATCTTCATGTTATACCTAATTAGTTCATTCAGAGATCACCAACTAGAAAAATACATTCAGTGTGGAAGAAGTTTATAAATGTAAGTGCAGGGTTATTTGCATGCTACACTATAGCTCGTGAGCCCTACATAGACAAGCAGTTGTAAAAGAACACGTTGGTCACCAATCATACAAACAAATGCTGGGGTAGGGGTTGGAAAATTGGGGAGGCTGAGGTCAATAGGAAGGGGAAGACATTTGTGGAAGCCGTTAGGGAAAAAACAAGAGCTTATTTGATTTTCGTTGTGAAAAGGTTTTAAAATTTAAAAAAATGTATTCTACTTGTCTGTCTTGTTAAAGTCAAATGTGTTTTACAAGTTGAAACTATGGCCCATGCTATAGTAGAATAGTGCTTACTCTTAGATGACAATACACAGGATTGCCCCATAAACTTAATGGTTACAAATACATGCTCTGTAGTTATTCACTTGTGACTGTTATATATTTGTTTAGGGGCAATGTAGAGACCTTGAACACTCTTCATCTGCACTTACCAGGAAGCAGCTGCTGCGATTAATGGGGGTCCATTCCCCTATCTCTCAGGAAGCAACTGCCTGCTGTTTTTACCCCCTCTTGTGTGAATAATCTCTGATGCAAGGGAAAATTGTGACAAGGTTTCTGCCTGTTGTGCCAGAAATTGCTCATGGGGTGGGGTGGAAATGGCAGCCCTCTCACTTCCAGAGTGGCAAGGGAATGGTCCTCTGTCGACTGCAGCAGCTGCTGCCTGGTAAATGGGGACGGGGTGGGGGGATCAGATAGGAATTCTCTACATCACACCATAGTTACAGTGTTACATACCATGTAAGTGTCATACAAAATTCGGGCGAATGATGATATTTTATCAGTCGTTTATTTTGAATGTTCATGGCTTGAAACCCCTTGGTAATCCTAAATGGATTTAGACCCATTGAATCATTTGTTAGATCAGTGAATGAACACATTAATCCCATTTATTCAGTGGGCCTCCTCTAGTTGGGATCATCAACAGGATTCAGTCCTGTGTTTTAAAGGTAGCAGTGTTAAGCAGTGTGCTAGGGAAGCAAGAAATATGAAACCTCAACACATAATTGGTGGGGTTTTTTTTTCCTCCTTGTGGCCATACCAGCTCACTGTTGTGAAGAACTGTGCCCAAATGTGCTTGCATTTAACTAGCGGTTACTTGGTTATGAGTCTAAAATGAAAAGGTTACCACAACTTTGAATTCTGTACATTGCCCTGCAAAAAGGCACCAATGAAGCTGTGATTAAGTCAATTTTGTATTTCTAAGTCAACAATTGAAAGAGAAATAAGGCTCCTATAATAGAATGATCAGAAAGATTGCAATGTTCTTCTCCAAGGCTTCCCTGTCTTATCTTTCTTAATGTCAAAATTGTGTCCATTTATTCTTTTGCACAGAGACTGTCCAGTTTGTCCTCTGCACATACATGTCAAAGTAGCCAAAAAGAAATAATGATCAGAGAAAAATAGTTAACATATGGAGATTTAATTAAGGTAGATGGGGAACAAATATAACTGAAATCGAATGAAGAGCTGAATTCAAAGAGATGGCTTTGAGACTGAAAAAAATGACTTCAAGAATCAACTCTGTTTCAGAGATGAGCATTTAATAGCAAAAATGTATAAGATACTGTTGAAATTTGAAATGGAGGAAGGAAAGTAAAAGAATGATTAAATGTGTATGATTAAATGTGCCCAAAATGCAGACCATGTGATTTCACTGGACCAATGGGAGAAGATGTGGAGGGAGGATTTCAAAGGTACACTAAGTTATGATTTGAAAGAAAATATTTATATGGTGATGTATCAAAGGTATCTTACTCCTGAAAAGCTCTCTATAAAAACGTTCCACAACTAAATGTTGGAAATGTATGTGAGAAATTTTATCATACATGGTGGACATGTGAGAAAGCTGAGAAATACTGGATGATGATACATAAATAGATCGAGAAGATTTTGAGGACTAAATTTCAAATGAAACCTGAAATGTTTTTCTGGGACTGCTAAGTGACCACATAAACAAGAAGTTTAGCATTGCTAGATACATATAAACATGACTTTTGCAGGTAGCACATTATAGTAACGACAACTACGACTTTAATGGGCAGTTGGAAGTATGTTGTTTTATATTATCCTAATAGTTTATTAATAAAAGACAAGTTGGTTACCTAAGGTCAAACTACTTGACAACATGATGTCTGATTTGACCCTTAGAGATCCAATTGGTTTTATATAAACACTTTGGTTTTGTTGTCCTCAGCAGTGGGATGCTTTCTTACGTTAGAAAGATCCCCTCACTCATTATAAACGCCACATCACAGGGCTGCTAGAGATTGTTTTGGTGCCTGAGATGGAAAAAACCCAAATCCCCCAAGGTCCATAGTAGTAGAAAACATGGTATGTAATAAATAACTGATCCTTGGCTGCCCTTTCGTGGTGCCACATCCTGTAGCCTCAGACAGCTCATATCATTTTGCCCTTGTGGTAGAGCTGGACCAGGCCTGGCTGGCTGCTGTTTAACCAGCTTGGTTACATATTAAATATTACCATTCCTCCATCTCTGGCTACCAAAACATCATGGGCGCGGAAGATGCTGTTGGTTGTCCTTAGACGCGGTCATAAGAAATCTGCTTAGGTTGGCACAGGACAAAAATGCATCCCCAGAACCTTGTCAACAGATGGAACGTCTGCAACAGGCCATGGTGTGTGTCTTACCAGGCTCTCAAGACTACATTTTCCCTACATCCCACTGTACCCAAACTTTCTCTACCGCTCCTGAGTTTAGGGTTGCCAGAATGAAAACAGGAAAGGATTTCTGTATCTTTAATGTTTGTGTAGAAGAGGGAATTTCAGCAGCTGTTGCTTGTTACCTGGTTGGGTAGGCTGAAATTTCCTCTTCTTCACAATTACTAAAGGTACAGGGGCCATCTCCAGTTTTCAGCTGGCAACCTTAGAACCAACTCTAGTCTTTTTGCTGGCGGCACCAAAGGACAAACCCCCCGCCCCACTGGCATTCCACATATAAAGCTGACTGGCAGTTCAATTTTACTGGAAAGCTGATGAAAGGGCAGCATCCTTTGGTTTAGTTGTGGGCAACGGACTAGCTTACGGGGCACACACAGCTCCATTCTCTAGCCCCGGGCTCTCTAAATGGTGTGCCGCAACACATTGGCATGTTGCCAGTAGTGTGTTGGTGTGTCGCCTCCCTGGCCAAGAAAGACCCCCACACACACAACCCAAGCCTGGCCTGGACTTTTCCCCAGCAAGAGTGATGGCAGTGGGCAAGAGCTGGGTGAGAGGGAGCTGCGTTTCCCCCTGCTGTTGCTCTCGCTGGGGCCATTCCTGGCAAGGGTGATGGCAGCGGGCCAAGATCGGGGGGGGAGCTGCCTTTCCCCACCTTAGATATGCCTCTGGGCGCCTCTGGTTTGCTAGTAAAACTGAATTACTGTGTTGCAAAATGATGCATGTCAAAAAAGCGTGTCACCAACATGAAAAGTTTGGAAAGCCCTGCTCTAGCCCTTGCCCCACGACATCTGCTGCCTGCAGAGACGCCAACCTCTGTCTATGCTAGGACTGGCCCTTCTATTACATTTCCGCACTAAAGATACTGTCAGGACCCCAAGACTTTGGCAGGGCATGTCAGCCCAGATGCCTGCCTTGCAGTAAAGACAGGCTGTGGTGCTGCCCAAGCAACATGATACTAAGATCCTGGATTTCTCTGATGTTTTTTCAGGACAGTTATGATTTCTGTCCTGAGAGAGCGCTGCGAGGTTTTCTCAGTGGTAGAAAGGGTGGCCTGATGCCTGAGGTAAGGGCTTCGGCTGCCTCATGGAACAGGTAGCCCTGCTCTGCCATCCCACAAGCACGGGAAAGCGAACCTGCCTCAGGATCCGTGAAGGACCAAAGAGATAAGTAGAATCTGAGCTTTACCATTTTTTTTTAATGGTTGCTCCTAGCAGGAATAAGAACTGCTTAGTGCAGAATTCCGATGAGGCAGCCAGCCATAGAAACACATGGTGTGACCTTGGGCAAGTCACATTCTCTAAGCCTCAGAGGAAGTCAGTGGCGACCTCTCTGCTCAAAACAAATCCTGCTAAGAAACATGCATGATAGTGTTGCCATAAGTCAGAAACAGCTTGAAGCCACACAACGGGTCAGGTCTGCGCCCATTATGCCAACTCTGCAAGAACCTCTTGGCTTACGTACCCCTTGGCTTTCAGGCCCCAGTACTTACGACTAGACCATTTGAATTTGCCTCTTATCAACCTGCCCCTGCCTCAGGGCTTTCCTAAAGTTACCTCCTCTACCACAGGCATGTAAAAACAAGCATAGCCTTAATACCCTCAAGACACTAGACCCTGCCTGATCTTGAAAACTAAGCAGGGCCAGGCTTGTTGAATACTTGGATAGGAGACTGCCAAGGACTATCAGGTTCCATAAGCTATATTTCAGGGGAAGGCAAGCCACTTCTATGTTTTCCTTGCCTAAGAAAACCCTATTAAATTTGTGGGGTTGTCATAAGTCAACGGGCAACTTAAAGGCACATGGACATGCAAACATGCACTTCCATAACAAAGGAAAAGATTTTCGCAGCTGTGGTACCTCTGCTAAAAAATGCCTTCAAAAAGAGGCTCACCTGCCACCCATGTTTCATGCCTTTTCAGTACCTGGCCCACCATGTTCATAATTACCCTGGTAATTTAATTGGCTGTTAAAAATAATTTTTTTTAAAGGATTTCATTTTGCTATTTTATCACTAGTGATTTTAACTTTCCATTGTATCCTTTTATAATTCAGGGGATTCTTCACCCTTCTAAAATCTAAACAGGATGATGAAGAGGTGGTAGATAAATGTTTTAAGGAATTGGGCTCTGCTTAAAGTAACAAAACACTTTGGGCTAGAAGTGCTTAGACATTCTACAAGTTAGTATTTTGGAGAGTAAGAGTGAATTTTGCCACCAACTTTAATTGATGGGAGGGGACACCAAGGATGGTACGGCTTTGACAAGTTTGGAAAAATCCCCCAAGGGACCCAGTCCACTTTATTATGTCTCAATAGACTGTCCTGTGTTATCCAAACTATCAGATAGACTAATGGTCTTTTTTTAAGCACTCCCCCCACCCCACAAAAATATCCTTAACCTATTTCTCCTACACCGGCATGCAGATTTTAAAATCCTCTCATTTCGTGTTTACAACATTCTTGTTTCTTCAAAAGACAAGTCCAAAAGGGCAGCTTTTCCTCTTCATTATCAACAAATTGTAACATTAAATGTGTCTATCTTTGGCATCTCTAAAGTTTGCATTACTAACATTAGCCACCAGTTGTTTACTGTACAGAGTTTCTTGGAACTTACCTTTCTTGGCAATGGCTGCATTTAAAAAAACACTGATACCCTGATTTAGAGGGAAAACTGTGTTTGTACACAAACATCCACACAAATAGGTTTCCTCATCAGGATTAGGAAGTGTTGTCACAAATCAGAAACACAACCAAGTCAAAATGGGCAAACCAACTTGCTTTGCTTTCTATAAAATTTGCATTTTTTCAAGCACAGTTCCATCCTATTTCTACACCATTTTGTGAGCAATTTTCAAATCCACACAGGCAATGATACCTTTTTGCACTTAATTTTCCATAACGTAACACACTTTTGCAAGCACTTTTTCTTAGTATATGCCTTTTTGCACATAGTTTTCTAAATGCTTGCAATTTTGTACACACGAGAGAACTGTACCACGCAGTTCAGAGAAGTGTGAAAATCAAAAAAAATTGCCTGCCAGTTCAGAAAAACAATTAAGTTGTTTCACACTAAAATGCAAATCAAATTATTTTTGTTCCATTTCTATATGCAAGTGTTGGCATCGTTTATTCATACCGTGTTGCCATCAATAGGATGGATATGCATGACCACTTGAGCACAACTGGTCACGCACAAAAGCATCTTTCAAAAGAAAATGTTCTTAACTGAACACTTTCTGTGAAATATAACCTGGAGGCTACAAACCCCTCTGATCTAATAAACTGACGCTGAAGAGAAGATGCTGAAGTAATATGGAATAAGAAAGGATAACAAGGACAAAGAAGTAAGTTGAAGATTAAGAAATATCCCAAGAACAGCAATAAAGCACATGTTCATGTGAAGATTCCAATCTAGCTACTATGGCAGTGATGGACGAAAAGGAACTGAGGGAAAAAGTAGGCACTGTGCATGGCCATGCGCACTTGAGTGGGCTCCCACCAAAATGCTATGCTTGATTGTAGAAGACTCTGGGGGGCTCCACAGAGGCTCAGCACAACCCGTATGTCTGTCACAGAGACCACAAAGAGCAAAAATTACCCCTCCTGGACAGTAAAGGGAGTCAACAGTTCTTATCTTTCTTTCCAGGAAAGTTTTTGAAATAATAATCCTGCAGCCTAGCCAAGCGCAAATATTTGTCAAGCCAGCTTGGCCGAAAGCAAATGTTTACCCCCCAGCCCCTCTCTGCAGTTAAGGAAAATCCTGAACTAAAGAGTTAACCCCACTAAAAAAGAGGCTTTAAATTTGGGCTTGTCAGGTCCTCACAGGCCTTTAGTAAGATAAGCTAATAAGAAGTGACATCAATATGCACAGCTCCACAAATTCCTAGAGTGCACTGTTTCAGGACTCCTTATTGTGAAGAGATATGTGAGTCACAATCAGACAATGCTAAATCTAGCTATTGTTTTACAACAGAGCAAAGCACCAAGCTAAATTCCAGTAACCTTCTCTAAGCTATTCCAATCACCAAAAAAATTGATCCACCTACCTTTGGGGAGCTGGTGAGTGCATTTGTGGACATTTGTTTGAAATATGCAATAGCTCCAATCAGGCATCCTCCAGATGATTTGGATTACAACTCCTACCACCCCAGCCAGCATGGCCAAAAGGTCAGGGAATGATGAGAGTTGCAACCCAAAGCATTAGAAGGAACATCAGGTTGGGGGAAGGCTAGATGGGCTGAAATATCATGTCTAAGGTTTTTGGTGGACATCCAGCTCTACTGAGAATTCTCCAAAAGTGTGGACTTCCAAAAGTACTACATTAGAGGATATGTCCATGACAACTGCAAGAGTAGTCTTTGGTACTTTTTCATACAAGCCTACAGAGGCAACATTCAAATTACTGGCTGAACCGTCACCTCAAACATTATTTTTGGCAAGATACCACTTACAATTCCAAATTCATCCAAAACTCACAGCTGAAAACAGGGGAGAATGTTTTTGTCTTCCAGATGTCAGAAACTCACATAAGCCCTCATCATAGATTTCTGGGAGTTGGAGTCCATCATCATCTGGAGAACCGAATTTAGCTCCCATCCCTGGCTTAATGGAACCATATAGGGAAGTCAGAAATGGGTGGCAAGAGGCTTCTATCAGATGTGGTTTTTAATTTTAAATAATTTTCAACTTAAAAAGCCATCTCTGGGTCCAAAGAAGTTTGAACTGAAAGCTGGTTTCCTAACCCTAGTGTAGACAAAGCAGCATCAGCTAAACCAGGTCTGATAACAGATGTGAAATACAAAATGAGAAGGCAGAGATTTTAATCCAAAAGAATTGACTTTTCCAGCCACAGGAAGCAAAAGCTAAGATTTTAGCACCAATCGCTAAGATACCAAAACCAGACATTTTAAAAAAGTTGGTATTTCAAATTTGTAAATGCATTTTTGCCAGAAACCAAGCAACTGCTTTTAAAAAAAAAAAGTGTACGCATGTCTGTATTTTAAACAGTTTTGAGGACATACTAGATCACCCTCCTTCCTTTTTCAATATTGCACTGTTTGAAAGCAGGAAGCAGCTGAATTCTGGAACTGAGAGAAGAAGAGGAGGAGGTCATTTCAGTCTGGAGATTCTCTGGTATCACAGAGGGGCCACTTTGGAGTCCTTCTGAGCCCTGGATTTTCCCAGTAAGGAGTGTTTCACAGCCACAACTTGTAACGGGCAGACCATGTTCCTTAAAGAGCAAATCAGCCAGTCCAAACTCTGACGGAGTGAAAGGCAGAAATGCCAAACTGGATCATAAATACAACAGTTGCAAAAAAGAGGCCGGACATGGGATAGGGATGAGGAGCCAGGGATGGAGAGCATTTTGTTGATGTCACACTTGCAGGACCCAGTCACTGGCAACACGTCCATACTACAGAGGGAAAAAGAAAAGAACACCTGATTAGGGCTGCGAGAGGGTTAGTACTGCTTAAAAGTGTAGGGAATAGGGTTCTCAGGGCATAGCTCTGAGTCTCAGGGGGGAGACTCAGGGGGTCTGGTCCTCAGGGGAGAGGAATCTCAGGGTGAAAGCACTGCTTTGAGAAGTATTGTGTATTTTAATTATTTGATTTACATCCTGCCTTTCTCTCAAAATGGGACCCAGAGTGGCTATCTTTGGTGTTCTTATTTGAATTACATACTCTGAGCATCCACCGTGGATGATTAAGTTTATCAAGCTTAATCACATCAACAGGGCCCTTGTAAGGAGTCATTCCTATGGCTCAGGTCTGGGCCCTAAAATCTTAAGACCTAGGAAAGTACTAACCTGACAACACTAGTGGAGAACCTTTATGCTTCTGATATTTTATCCTATTGTCTCTATCAGCCCTACCCAGCATAGCCAGTGAGTGGGGATTTGGGGGGCTGTAGCCCAAAACATTTGGAAGGTAAAAGGTTCCTCGTCAGCTTGAACGGAAGGTGGGAGCTAACTGGAAATGCTCCCTCCCTCTTCCATGGGTTCACAAGTAGGAAACTGAGGAGAGAGCAATGATCGATCTTCAGTGAGGGGACAGAATCCTTTCAGAAGGATTCCAGGCAGGGGAAATACAAATGGTGTGAATGGGGTTTCCTTTTTCTCTTTAAAAGTGTTCTTCTGCACTTCTTGGAGTGGAGCTTCTCCCAGTGTTTTCAATGGCCATGTGCCCCCCGCTCCCCAAATGACCCAGAATAATACCGTGTCCTGAGAATATACAAGAAAGTAAGGCTGAGCATGAAAGGAAGATTGTATCACCAATGGTATGTCCCCAACCAAAACTTTTCAGAGTCCCTCCTCAATCTCCCATTTTTAGGGGGACTCAAGTTTTGCACAGAGAACCACCGTGGTATAGTGGTTTGAGCACTGAAGTATGACCTTGGAGACCAAGGTTCGATTCACCGCTTGGCCACAGACCCCACTAAGTGAATTAGAGCACATCACACACTCTCAGCCCCAGAAAACCCCATGATAGGTTCACCTCAGGTTTCAGGTACGCCGTAAATAACTTGAAGGCCACAACAATAACAACAACAAGAAGTTTTGTACATACGGTGCACTCTATGTGTATGCAGGGCTTCTATTCCAGGAATCCTTGCATAAAACAAAAAATGCCAAATATTCCTTCCCTCAGTGGACACAATGTGCACACACCCATGCCGGCACAGGTGTGTGCCCGTCACATCCATTGACAATAAGGGGACACAAGGCTTCAAACAACCTTGCATTCATGTGTGCAGAGGCTGTGCCAGCAGAGAGGGCACTGTATACACAGTTGAGTCAAGAAAATCTTACAACAACTTTTGGCTCAGTGCTGGGTCTTCTAAGCAAGGTAGGCAGGTGTGGCATTAGCTCAGCTTTCCCACATTAGCCCCACAAGTTATCAGCTCATAACAAGGTACTTGTATCTGTGAGCCACTAACTCAGAAAAACAGGTTGCGTTCTCTGTATCATCATTACGCTAGATGACAGCACTGGCAGTTCAGAATTTTTAATTTTTGTTTATTAAAACATTTATATTCTGCACTATATCTGAAGATCTCAGGGCAGCAATGTGGCATTTATCATTTTACAGTCCAGAATTTTGCAATCTGGTACCCTCCAGATATGCTAGGCTACAAACTTGCTTCTGGGAACTGTCGCCTAACATGTGGAGGCCAAGAGCACCAGGTTCCTCATGTAGTTCTTGGGCTGGAATATCTTTTTTAAGAACAGTGTTATCTACATTTCAATTAGGAGCAATAATCTCTTCATCTTTCTTTTTTTTTCCAGAGTAAATCAACCTACGTATGTATATGTGCCTTCACGTTACCTGTCAACTTATGGTGACCCCACGAACCTCTCACAGGGTTTTCTTAGGCAAGAAATACTCAGAGGTAGCTTGGCAATTCCTTCCTCTGAAATATAGCCTAGAGAACTTGATATTCTTTGGCGGTTTCCCACCCAAGTACAAGCCAGGGATGACCCTTCTTAACATCCAAGAACAGACAGGACCTTGTGCCTTCAACCTACTAAACACTGTCTGGACACTTAACACAAATTACTTTGCAGAGCTAATCTGCTCTCTTGTGGCCTAAAGCAAGAATCACAGGCACTGTTTTGCCCTTCCTTCCGCAAACAACTGTCTTCAAACTAAAACTCATTCTGCCTCCCCCTCCCGTCCCACTTCATTTACCTGAATATCTGTCAGATCTTTCAGAAACCGTCTGGCAATCTTGGGTCCATTTTCCATTGTGGGGATATGGTAATTCTGATGCAATAGAGAACAAAATTCATAATGAAGCACAGGATGGAAAATATATTTTGGGAAGGCCCTGGAGGCCACTGTTGGGCATATACCCAGAGTCTCACCTTGCCCTGATAGAGGATTCTGTTCACGGGACAAACAACACAGGCAGTGCCAGAGCCAAACACTTCTTTCACCCTGTTTTCCTCCAGACCTTTGATCAGTTCCCCCATTGTGATAATCCGCTCAGAAACTCTGAATTCCCCCTGAGTGGAAAGAGAAATAAAGAATTTGTTTAAATCCTATTGGCACTCACTGTCAAAAACACCACTAGCTCCTGAAACTTATTGATCAATTTAGAGTCACTGGAAGGGTCATAGTTTAAGTGGCCTGGCATACTTTCTTTCAGGAAAAAGATCCCAGGTTTAACCTCTGTTATCTCCTCATAGGGCTAAGAAAGACCCCACCTGAAAACCTGCAAGACCTCTGCAGTTTTGTGCCTTCAGGTTGACTCCAACTTATGGAAAACCTGTCATAGAGTTTTCCTGGCAAGATTTCTCTCGAGGAGGTTTGCCATTGTCTTCCTCTTAGGCTAAGAGAGTGTGATTTGCCCACGGTCATACAGTGGGGTTTCCACAACTGAGCAGGGATTCAAACCCTGGGCTGCTGGACAACTAGTCCAACATTCAAACCACTCCACCATGCTGGATCTCAATCCCTCCCTTGATTCAGAATGATGAAGAGTAGAATCTTCCTTCAATGCACTAGTAGGGCACATACTTTGCATGTGAAAGGTCTCAGATTCAATTCCCAGCAGCTCCCACTAAGACTAGGAGATACCTCTATTTAATACTTTGGAGACTGTCAAAGTAGACAGTATGGATCTATTATTTAATATCCTGCATTTTTCTCTAATAAATTCAAGGCTGTTCAAAACCACCCTGTAAAGTAGATCTGAGGGGAGAGGGGGGTAAGGTCACTTAGTCAGTTTTGTGGCTCTGTGCAAACCAGAACCTGGGCCTCTGAAGTTCTAGTCCAATACCATAACCACTATACCCACTGGTTCTAAATGAGTCACTGGGTTTAACTCAGAATAAGCCAGTTTCCTATGTTTCTAACTTAATATAAAGCGTTGTTCTCCCCTCACAGTAAAGCAGCACCGCATATTTCTGGGAGTTTAAAAAATGATCTAAGTAAAAAACAAAGATTTTTGCATGCAAGCTGTAGTTATGATCATTTTTCTTCCAAATCCCCCACCTGCCCTCAAACCCATTTCATTGCCATCTCAAGCTTCTGGTACCCTTCACACTCACCCATTTCTGTGCCAGATCTAGCAGGCTTCGTCGGGTCACACCTGGCAAAATGATTCCATTTAGTGGAGGGGTGACCAGTTCCAGATCTGGAAGGAAAAACAGCTGTCACATGTACACATGGCCTGGTATTATAGTTCCACAAGAGTACCAAAAATGTTTGAAGCATTGTCCAAGCAGAAATCTTACCCTATCTGAAAAATTCAGCTTTGATTTTCTTTTTAGAAAGACCTCAATTTCTAGTCCTTAGGGCAAATTAAGCTGTGCCTTAAAGGAAGGCTGGGGAACTTTTAGTCCTCTAGATGTTTTGGCCTACAATTCCCAACAGTCAATGGTAATGGATTGTGGAAACTCTAGGCCAAAATATTTCTGGGAGTTCACCTCTGCTTTAACATGTGCGGGCTAATCCTATTGAAATCTCAGAATATCAATGGGACAGATGAATGTAACGAAGTGTAGAGGACTTAGGTAACGGGATTTCACGACACAAATGAAGCAATATAGAGATAAATCTGATGTAAACAATACTTGTGTAACAATAAGAAAAATCTTTTCCTATGTTTACATAGCACAGCAAGGATGGAGAGTTACTTTTACTGTTTTTACAATTTGTATTTAAAATAAATCTGAAGAAAGTATAAATTCGCCAATCAGTTTAATCAACAGTAATTTTCATTGATCAAAAACATGTTTAATCAATGAATGGACTAAATTCCTAAACCAAAGCCTGGGAACCTTTTAACCCTCCAGGGATTTTTACACTACAGTTTCAATAAGCCTTTATTACTGGCCAGGCTGGCTGGGGCTTTTGCGAGTTCGAAGTCCAAAACATCTGGAAGGCCAAAAGTTTTTCCCTCTAGACTAAACATAGGAGCAGCAAGACCTCCCACTCCCCAAAACAAGCCAGGAGATCAAGTTCCTCACCTCCTTTCTGGTCCTTCCAAAACACAAAGATGTTCATGGTCCCAACTTCGGTGATCTGATGGTCATCCCCATAGAGCCAGAGAACTTGCTGGCAGCCCTCTTTGGAAGCCTCATTCTGCACATAAATGGTGGGGCCGTAGTTGCTAAGGGTAACACAAGCACAAGGTGGCACTCAAATTGGATAAAAAGGCATCTCTTGATAGCAATGGGAGCGCCATCAACTCTACTCTAGAGGCCAAGGGTGGGGCGTCAAGGGGATCCATATAGAGGCATGGTAGATTACAAGCCTTGTGGTCAGAAGGTCCCAAGTTCAAAGACCAGCCCTGGAAAATTTGTTGTATGTTGTTGCTGCTGTTGTGTGCCTTCAAGTCATTTCCAACTTACGACAACCCTAAGGCAATCCTATTTTGAGGTTTTCTGGGGCTGAGACTGTGTGACACACCCAAAGTCACCCAATGGGTTTCCATGGCAGAGCAGGGAATCAAACCCTGGTCTCCAGGATCATAGTCCAACGCTCAAATCACAAGACCACACTAGAAAATTAATCCTTTGCATATGGCAGGGGATTGGGCTCAATGGCCCTTGTGGTCTCTATGATCTAATTCTATGATCCAAGCTCTTGGGAAATGCAGCCCTCAGCCCTCCCATCAGTCCCACCCCCAGTATAGTCATTGCACAGAAATTAGGGGAATCAGGATCCAAAGTGTCTGGAGGGCACCAGTTTAGGCATCCGAAGTAAACAAAGTCAACACTAATTGTTAAAAACAGAAGCCCTACTCACCCGCCCATTTTGCAGTCACCAACGCCACCTATCCAGGCACGGACAAAGCGGGGATCAGCCAGGAGAGAAACAGGGTTGAAGGTGCCAGTGGCAAAATAAGGCCCTACAGGACCCAGGAACACATACAGTAAGGCGTGGTTGGACATGGCGACCCCCAGGGAGGACTGCACAGGGAAAAGTGCAAGAGGAAGTGTTGACAGGCAAGCAAAACTAGAATCCAGGAAAATCCGCTTTCAGGGGGAACAAGGAAGTGGACACCAGAAACACAAGGTAGATCTGGAACTGAGTTCTGCGTTTTTGGCTTTCTCTCACTAAAAAGGGTATGTTTCAAGAATCAGTAATAAGGGAGCCAAGCAGAGCCACTGTTGGGGTCTGCCAAAAAACAGAGGAAGGGGAACTGGGGGCTACAAGCTATATGCAGGGCCCCTATGGCTGAAAAAAATTTTTTAAGAAAAAATGGCCCAGATGACCCCTTTAGGTATAGGAGGCAATCTGCCACATTTTAGGAGCCCCAGGGCCATTTTAAGCCCATGCCTCCCCCCCCCAAAGGAAATGATCCAGAAGTCTGCTTCCAGGTCACTACCTGTTAAAAAGAAAAGCCTCTTGTGGGCCCAAAAAGTGCCCAGAGAGAGCCAAAAATGTGGTGAAATTGCCCCACACAACTTCTTTTCAAATTAAATTGGCAAAGGATGGGAAGGTGTCACCCCAAGGTCCCCTGAAGGCCAATGCAGCCCCCTCCTCTCCCTCCCCCCCCCCAGTTTTCTTCCCTGATCAAAAGGAAGAACAGCCACACAAGTAAGCAGAGCATCTGCACCGCTGCAACAGCAAGGGGCTAAAGTCTGGAAGGTAAGTACTCACCTCAGTGCCGATGAAAGTGGGCCGGATGTAGAGGCTGGCCACATCGGAGTGGGGGACCCAGTCTTGATCCAGGTGGATTAGCCGCCGGATGCATTCAAGGAGCTCGGACTTGTCAAAGGGCTGTATGGAGAGGAGGGACAGATAACAAGCAAGGTCTCCTCATCCCTTCACAGTCACCCAAGGCCTTGCTTTTATTACCTTTTCCCACTCTCCTCCAATTGGAGGCTGCTTTAAACCAGCTCACACTGACTTGATCATCCATCCTTGTCAAAAGGAGAGGCCTTTCACTTCTGCCAAATCCTTTAACTATCTGCTTAATGAGGTACCTACCCAGTCTTTTGAACACAGTGGGCAACTATGGGAAGCTAGGGCACCCTATCACCACCCCCCCGGAGACTCACCACAACCCCACTACAAAGAAAAGAGCCCCAAATGTCCTTAAATACCTTCTGTGGGACACGGGGAGTATTTTCGCCATGTTTTATCTGCCCTCCAGGGCCTTTTTAGCAGCAGCAGAAGCCATTTTTAAGAAGAAAAAATTAGTAGAAGTCACTTCTTGGGTTTTTTTTTTAAAAAGCCTCTTCTGGGCCTAAAACGACCTAGCCTCCCTACACCAAAAAAGGTCAAAATGTCTCCCATGAGGCATGAAAGGGAACCTTCTAGACCCTGAGGGCCATGGGAGCCACACAAATAGACCCGGGGGCCACATGCAGGCCGTAGACCACACTTTAGCTTTGTTGTTGTTGTGTACTTTCAAGTCATATTACCCCAATATAGGGTCATTTCCGCACTAGATTGTTATAGCACAATTATTCCACTTTCAACATCCTACGGAATCCTGGGGTTTGCAGTTTAGGGAGGGGCCTTTGAGGCCCCTCCCTAAACTGCAAACCCCAAGATTCCATAGGATGTTGAAAATGGAATAATCATTCCGTTATAGTCCAGTACGGAAATGGCCTTGGACTCAGCTGCAAGATCCCACATACAAGATATCCTCTAAAAAACAGGACTAGAGGGAACTCTAACTAGAAGCAAACTGGAATTTGCCAAAAGTATGGCAAAAATGCCCAATTGAAAGGTATGATGGAAACATTTAATTTCTAAAAATTATTTTCAAAAGCAGTGCATGGGACTGGGAGAGCTGTGCTTTGCCCACCCCTCTGCTACAGGTTTACCACTCCTTATTAATCCAAAGAAAATCCTGCTTGTACCAAAAAATCCAGGCTTAATGGGTCTGAAAAGGAAGGCTTGGTAGGATGGGGGTGGACAGGCTGAAAAGGACTCAGGAAAACAACCAGTTGCTAATGGAACAAGCCTTGTGCCACTCCCTTCAACTGCCTCTGGCATTCAGATGTGCCTATGCCCGGGCATGCCTATGCTTCTCTTAGTCCAGGGCTGGAAAAATTCTAGTTCTTCAGATTCGGATGCATGGCAATTGTAATCATCCTTTGCTACTGGATGTGATGTCAGAGGCTGATGGAAACAGGTATCCAGCAACACCTGAAGCAGAGCTTAGAAAAGATAGTTGTTTTCTGTAACTCACAAAATCTTCCAGCCAGCTCGCTGGGGATTAAGGGAGTTGTAGTCCAAAACGTGCAATGTTGACATGATGGGGCTCTGGAGTGAGGATGGAAATTCCACCCTTGGCTGTGAGCAAATGGCAGTCTCTGCTGTGGACCTCCTCTTCCTCCTCACCTCTCTTTTTTTAAAAAAAAAGCCTCTTCTGTAGTCCAGCAACATCTGGAGAGGCAGATATTCCTTAGCCCTGCATTAACTCCTGTTGCACCTCAGAAATCCCAATAGTTGAGGGTTTCCATCTGCATTCAACAAATCCAATCATACTCTGCACAAAGAAAGGAAGTGTTCTAAGTTCCTGGCATAACTTACACTAACTTAAGGTAAAAGAAAGGTCCATTTGAACACAACAAACCCCTTCCCTGTCTCTTTTGGGTCAGAGAAACATATCTGAGCAGGAAATATGTTGTACTTGCTGTTAGTTTTGGGGTGAGAGGGAGATGAGGAGCTGTCCCCATGGATGTACTCACAGGCAAGCAACAACGAAGAGCGGAACGTAACATGCGGTCCATGTTCATCATGGGACGGAAAAGCCGGACATGATTATCTGGGCCCCGGAAAGCTTTCATCCCTTCAAAGAGCTAAATGGTAGAAGGTGGGAAAAATTCATATAGAAGAAAAAGGCTGTTTATATATGAAGTAGCATTCAGGGTTGGGGGATCTCATAGGAGCTTTGGTTTCTGGAAGATACTGGATAGATAACGCACTGAGTCCACCAAGTCTAGTCATCTCCATATATCACCTGAAATATCCTGTTCTCATCATCTGCTGCTTCCTTCCACAACCTTGTACCATCTAGATGTATTGGACTGTGACCCATGCCAATGATGGAAATTGTAGCCCAACATATCTGGTAGTCACAGGTTGCAGAAGGCTGTTCTGACGATGTATCAAAAGCAATAATCCTCTTCCCTTTCATACACTTTGCTACATACCACAAAACATCCTGGAGAGAAGTGACTAGCGGGGTGCCACAGGGTTCTGTCCTGGGCCCAGTGCTGTTCAACATATTCAGCAACAACTTGGATGAAGGAATAGAGGGCATGCTCATCAAATCTGCAGATGACACCAAATTGGGAGGGGTTGCTAATACGCCAGAGGACAGGATCAAAATTCAAAATGACCTGGACAGATGGGAGAGCTGGGCCAAGGCTAACAAAATGAAATTCAACAGAGAGAAATGTAAGGTCCTACACTTAGGTAGAAAAAATGGAATACAGAAATATAGGATGGGGGACATGTGGCTGGATAGAAGTACATGTGAAAGGGATCTAGGAGTCTTAATAGACCATAAGCTGAACATGAGTCAGCAGTGTGATGTGGCAGCCAAGAAAGCCAATGCAATTCTCGGTTGCATCAATAGGAGTATGGTGTCTAGATCGAGGGAGGTACTGGTACCACTCTACTCTGCTTTGGTTAGACCTCATCTTGAATACTGTGTCCAGTTCTGGGCACCCCAATTCAAGAAAGACATGGTCAAGCTAGAGTACGTCCAGAGAAGGCCGACCAAAATGGTGAGGGGCCTGGAAGCCATGCCCTATGAGGATAGACTTAGAGAGCTGGGTATGTTTAGTCTGCAGAAGAGAAAGTTAAGAGGGGACATGATAGCCATGTCTAAATATATGAAGGGATGCCATGTAGAGGAGGGAGTGGGCTTGTTTTCCAGAGACCAGGACAAGGAGCAATGGATTCAAGCTGCAGGAAAGGAGATTCCACATGAACCTCAGGAAGAACTTCCTGGCAGTCAGGGCTGTCCGGCAGTGGAATATGCTGCCTCGGAGTGTAGTGGAGTCTCCTTCTTTGGAGGTTTTTAAGCAGAGGCTGGATGGCTATCTGTCGGGAGTGCTTTGAAGGTGTTCCTGCATGGTAGGGGGCTGGACTGGATGGCCCTGTGGTCTCTTCCAACTCTACATTGCTATGATTCTATGATTCTAAATACATGACAGAGCTATTATCCTCAGAAAGACCCAAGTAATTAAATCATTAAGCATGTAGAGTCAGCCCTTCATATCTGTGGATTCTGTATCCATGTATTCAACCAGCCATGGCTTGAAAATATTCCACCACCATAAAAAAAAATCCAAAAAGCAAAGTTTGATTTTGCTCTTTTACATAAGAAATAGGATTTTACAACACCATTGTTCATAATGGGACTTGAGCATCCAATAATTTTGGTATCCACAAGGGATCCTGGAACCAAACTGTAGTCGATACTGAGGGCTCACTGTATCTGTTTATTTGTGGAACAGAACATCTGGAGCAAGCAGCCATTTTGGGAAAGAAAAAGAAAGAACAATATTTTGGTTTGGCAAACCTCACCTCAACAGAACTGACTCGCTTTTCAAGAAGCTGATCCTAGCTACCAATGAACTCGCAGCAGTTGTTTCTCTGATACTAGTAATTCTTCTCTGTCTCTGTCTCTTCACATTTATCTCTTTGTTACACTGATATCCTGCCTTTTCTTCAATGAACTCAAGATAGCTTACATAGTTCTCCTTCCTGTTTTACTTCATAACCACCCTAAAAGATAGATCAGAGGGAGACAGAGGGACTGGCCCAAGGTCCCCTTTCACGTTTCGTGCCTCAGTGGGGGCTTGAACCTGGATCTCCCAAATTCCAATTCAATATGTTAACTTCTACACTGCATTGGATCCCCTTCATTTCTCACCCAGAACTCACCCACTAGTCCATCACAGTCCCCTACCAACATCATACTGCTTATTTATAGACTGCCTTTTCTCAAATACTCGTATTCAAGGAGGCTTACAAAATCTCAGAACAAATACGGATGCAAATATTTACAGAGACATTAACAAAAAGACATAAAAGTGTTTTTAAAGCAGGATTAAAGGATCCATACAAGTTAAAATTGTCTGGAAAAATCTATTAAAAGGCAGAAAATAAAAATCAACAAGATTGTGCACCAGGAAAAGACCACTGCAGCCAGCTCCTCAAAGCCTGTAGGAACAGAAAAGTTTTTACTTGCCGGCAGAAGGATACTAAAAAAGGAGGTATTTATGTATTTCTAGCAAGAGAGTTCTAAAGCCTAGTAGCAGCCACTCATTTGGTTTCCCACTAGCAATGTGGACAAAATGGGCAAAGAGTGACCGTTCCTAAAGAGGAAATAGTTACCTGTACTGAGTAGTGCAAGCCAGAAGAAGCTGGGTGGAGAGAGATGTTCTGAAAAGGCTTGATGTGTGGTTTCCCCCAACCTTTCTCTTTGCTCCATTCTACAGTGAGCATATGGTCAGTGAACGTTTTGCCAAAAACGAGGTTCCCAGGATCCGGTTTGGGCTTTGGGTCCTTGGTCAATTCAATCTGGAGATCAGAAGCCTAGAAAAGAACCCAAGAACCATTACACTCTATTGACAATCAAGCACACCTCCATGTGGGCTAGAAACTTGCTTCAACCTCATCCCCATTTCAGAATAAAAAGTGATGGTACCACCACATGTAAACTGTACTGCGACCACCTCCCCAAGCACCTAATGGATCCTCAAATTCAATAACCCTCAATCTGCTGGGTTTTCTCACCTTGAACGTAGTACTTAAAAATCTCTGAGGACTGAGAAGAGACACTAGAACATTGCAGGATCTTTCTCTCAAAACCTAGAAAGAAGCAAGAAAAGGGATTAAGAAAAGGAATTAAGAAAAAAACTCTCCTGCTAATAAGGAGAGTAACATTGCAACTCTTGACCTACAGAATGTTGTGGCTTAGCAAGCACAATGAAGCATGCTGAAAGAAGCCCTGCCGAACTGGTTCCCACCAGGTGTGTTGAGGGGTAGTTCTCATAATCCTCCGGCAGTTGAGGGGATGTTGGGACCTGTAATCCAATTCATTAGGAAGGTGCCAGGCCACTGAAGGGCTGATTTAGAGATATCACTGATCGATGAGCGGGTTGCAATTCATGAAAGCCTATGCCAAGTAACACCTTTAAGGTTCCAAAGACTCTTAAGTAGTGATTCATAGGCTATGAATTTTTGAACAGTCCTTTTGCATGTAGCCTGGTCTTACGTATGAAGGATCAAGAGATGGTAGAAGCCTGATGTGCGAAAGAAGACCATGTCACTTGAGCTTGGAGGTGATGGGTGTGCCATTTTGGAACATTCTGTCATGGGGGAAAATTCTCTGAAAACTAAAAACAAACCCAAGCACATTCAAGAGATACTTTCTAGCCCAGTCAGCATTCTGCGACATACTTGTGAGAAGTTTGTTTTACTTTAAGGTGTATTAAAAATGTGATGGGTACCCCATTTGCCGTCTGCAGCAGTCATTCTGGCTGAAGGATTCTGGGAGCTGGCCTATGTGGAGATAAACCTTGAAGACAATTCAGAAACTTCAGGTGGCTCCATACGCAGCTATCCAGCTATTGATGGGCATAATTCAGCAGCATCACGTCAAAGTATTTTTAAGTTCAGTTTTGTGTCCAAATGGACACCCAATGCTAGCTTTTGGACACCCAGCAAAGACCAATAGACTCATGCAATTTAATCAATGAACCAAGAACACAGTTTCAAATTGATAGCTGCACTAATCCTAGAATCATTATGGTTTTTTATTAAAAAAAAACTTTTGGGATCTCGTGACACCATCCAAGTCTGTACACACAGACCATTTCTTCACTAGACTGTTATAGTGCTATTATTCTACTTTCAACATCTGCACTAGACTGTTATAGTGCTATTATTCCACTTTCAACATCCTATGGAATTCCACTTTCCCTAAACTGCAAACCCCAGGACCCCATAGGATGCTGAAAGTGGAATAATAGCTCTATAATATTCTAGTGCAGAAATGGCCACAATTTTCGGATGTGTTACCTTTTAACTTTCTGAAATTTATTGAGTTGTTTAATATGTTTTTAGAATGTTGAATGAATTTTTTGAATGTTTAAAATGTTTTTATTGTGTTACATTATTATTAGAAGCCAGCATGGTATTATGGTTTGAGTGTTCGGTTACAACTCTGGAGACCAGGGTTCAGATCTTCACCCAGCTATGGAAATCCACTGGGTGACCTTAGGCAAGTCACATCCTCTCAGCCTTAGAGGCAGACAAGGACGAACCCCCATGAACAGATCTTGCCAAGAAAACTTGAGTGACAGGGTTGCCTTAGGGTCACTATAAACCAGAAGTGACTTGAAGGCACACAACAACAACAGCATTGTTATTGTTCTTTATTTTATTTTGGAGAACTCATAGATTTTATGATATAGGGCAGAATAGAAATATTTTATATATATACAGATCTGCATACAACCATATACGTGTGCAAGCGCGCGCACACACACACACACACACACACAAATACATGCAAATGTATTTGCAAATCTGCATTTAAGCCCTCTTTTTTCTTAAAAAAATAATAACTTTGCCTCAATCCATATGCCAGGATTGCACTGTTTGTAATACAGAAGTCTTCGTCCACAAACCATTTGAATGAGAAAATGGACACCCAACAGTGATTTCTTGCCTTACACCATGTGTTGCACCAGTTCTAAAAGCAAAAATGCTAGTTTGCTTACAGGATATCCAAGGAACTATGTTTGACCTATGTGGTTCTAAACTGGATAGGGAATTGTGTGGAGAAAGAAAGTTAAAAGGAAAAAGAAAGGGAGTGACACAAAGGAAAAAGAGAAAGAGAGAGAGATAAGGGATGTCTCCACCCATTTTGGGTTTGGGGTCCCACCCACCCTTGGGTGTAGCTCTACCCATCAGCAGCAGGAAGCCACTAATATAACAAAACAGGTTTCATGTGCTGCATTCCTAGGTTCCCTGTAGAGCCCGGGTTCTTCATATGATCCTCCACAAATGCTGAGATGAGCAAAAAGGTCCAACTAAGGTCCAACCAGCCTTGCTGGTGATGGCCCCAGTGCTACAGCTCATTCTGGGTGGCCATTTGTCTCCTTTCAAGGGCACTCCTTGGGATGCCCCTGAAGGGGAAGACAATGATGATAAATATTCAAAAGTAGTTAGCAGATAAATATATAGGGCTGGTGGATCATTTAATAAAACCACTAATCAGTGCCTGGAAAGAAAATGGTAGCTCTGAAGGAAAGATAGATCAGTTTGTTTTTTACCCTCTGCATTAGACTAAATAGACCTGACTTGTGTGCCTGTTGACAAGAGGAAAGCCCAGACCAGGGACTCATTCAGAGACATATTAGGTACTTCTTAAATACTAGTTTTGCTGAGGTTTTCATTGTGACTTTTAAAAAAAAATCCCATACAAATCCACAAAACAGAGACGTGATAACCTATCATCTCTAATCACCCATTCCCCTTAAGCAAACAGCTTGAGTTAATGTGTAATCCAGAAGTAGAAAAGGAGCCAACAGAAAGAGGCACTCTGAGAGCTAAGTGGGTGACATCCCGTGATATAGCAGTGGCGGGGTGGGGGGATCTTATCCTATTCTATCCTTGTTTTCCTGCCTTTGACACACTGGCAACCAGTGCCAGGGTTTTCAAAAGAGTTGCCTTCATCATCATGCCCAACATGATCCAGGCACGAGAAGTACAAAGCAGGCAACTGACAATTCAAGCGTGGGAACACGGCAATTTCCATTTCTGCTGAGGTGGTCATTCTCCAATCAGACATGGGAAGAGATCTCCCCACACACACACCAATTCTTTTCTGTCTTGTTGTTTTTCATCTCCCCGAGGTTGAACTTCAGCCCCTGCTGAATCACTTCAGAGGTGGGTGGAAAGGAGAAGGAACAAACAGCTAGAGGGAAAAGGAGTACGGCCTGTGCACAGTTTTCATTCTGCTTTGTTTTAAGTGAAGAAATTGCAGTTCTTGCTGGTGAAGAAAAAGAGGGAAGACTTAAAGAGGTAAGTTTGCATGGGTTTGGAAAATGAGATTATTTGTATTTACACGCTGGTTCCCTCTTGATCAGGAATTGCACAAGTCATGGGAAATCCAAAAAACTAGGAGCAGGGAGAGATTTCATTTCTAAGGACTGAAAGAAGAAAGCAAGCTTTAAATTCACACAAGGCTGTTCATCAGGCCACAAGTGAACTGTTTCTACACGTTTAGGAATTAATAGCGATAGCAAACTATAAGGCTATGGTTTTCAGCAAGTAGTAAATTAGTCTTTCCTTTCCCATTTAGAAAAAGACACCAAGACGAGACTGACATGAGGTTAAGCTCCTGAAAAAGAATTTTAAAAGAGCCTGAATTATGATTAAACATGTTGGTATCCCACTCTTCTTTCAAGGAATGCATGATGGCAGATAACAGATGTGGATTAAACCCCCACCCCAATATCCCCACAGGCAGTAGGGCTCTCAGAGAACAGCTGGGCCAAGGCTAGCTTGCCAGATTCATCACTGACTTGTGGCTAGAAACCTCATCTCCCTATTCGTCCAACACCTAACCACTAAACTATGGTGCCTCAAGTTATATTCTGATCTCATCTGCAAGCATTTAAGCCAGGGGTGGGAACCTGTGGCCCTCTGGTTGGTTTCAGGCTGCAATTTCCATCAACCTTGGCTAGCATGGCTGATCATAAGGGATAATGCCAACTGCCATCCAGCAACATCTGGAGGGCTACCAGTTGCCTACCTCTGACTGAAACAGTCCACAGGAAAGCCAAGAAATAAGCTAGAGAGCATCAGACAGACCCCTTTTTCTGAGTGTTTAAAGTTAGGGTAGATTTATACCTTGAAGCCAAAGACAAATGTTCCATGGTAGAGAAAGGAAGATAAGGCAGAAGGAACTATCCTGTGGGTGAGTAGTCCTCACATTTCTGGCATGAAGACTGCTCACCCATGCAGTCATTCCTTCTGCCTTACCTTCCTTTCTCTGCGCTGAAACATTTCCCCGCACCTAAAATGGTGGCTCAAGGGGTAGAGCTAAATACAAAACAATGGCTGGAACGGGGGGTGGGTGGGGGCAGTTAATTCTTGGACACTTAATGGTGCCATACCTTTAGAGACAGGCTGGAAATGTTTTGTATTTCAGACTACGATTCCTAGAATCTCACAGTCATCATGGCCATAGGCTGTAGGATTCTGGGAGTTGCAGTCCAAGATTCCCTAGATCAGCTCAGACGACCTCTGTAGTACAGCTGTCCCCCCGCTTTTTAACAGCCCACTTTTTGACAATCTGCTCTTTCGATCCTTCTCAACATACAGTCAACATGTGGTCTGCCATTTCAACCTACTGCATCATGTGTCCACAACCTTCCACACATTTCTGTGATCATGTGCTGTTTTTTTCTCTCAATTCACACTTATAAGAAAAGCTAAAACAAAGACTGGGTTTCGCATTTTGACAATTTCTGGTTTTTGACAGTGCTTTGGCTCCTAATCTGTTGAACAAGCAGGAGATGCCTGTATTGTCAAAGTGGACTCTGAAAATTTGTATTTGAAGTGAGCATTCAACACATGTTCAACACATTTTCATTTAAACGCACATATGTGGAGAACAACTCAAGTGTAAAATCACTCTGTAAAAAGGAGTTTCTTTTTCAGAGGCTTTGTTAAGTGAGGTGTGCCTATAGAAGGAATTTTGCCTGTGTTACAGATTGCGGAATGGGATGCAGGAAACTATTTGATCAGCAGGGGGCAGCAAGAGGCAAGGAATACAATAAAGTATGTGTTAGACAGGTAAGCATATCACACATACACTGTGGGTGTTCCTTCATATTTGTAGGGGTTGGGGTGCAGGACCTGGTGAATGTGGAAAAATTGCAAATATATGCAGCTGCCCCCCAAACCATATTTAACACACACAAAAAGTACAGTACAATCTATGGATTCAACCCCCCCACTAATTCAAATGTACAGTACACAATACATTTGAATTTGTGATGGGAAGCACACCAGCCGCCTGGCTCTGCCCTTGAGGTGGTGGGAATCTTTTGCAAGGCAGAAGCAGTTGGCTGGTGGGGCTTGCTGCCACCTCCAGTGCTGCCCTACACCATTTTTAATACAGACTTACAAGCCTAACCTCACATTCATAACCTTGCAGAGAGACTGTGAATATGAAGTGAGACTCGGAAGTCCCTATTAAAAAATGGCGTAGGGCAACAGTGGATGTAGTGGCAGCAAATAATCCGCAAATAATCAAATCTGTGAATGTTAAGCCTGTGGACACGGAGGGCTGACTGTATTTGCACACATGGCCCAAAATGACCAGCTACTTCTCAGTTTATAGAAGGTTCCCTTCTCTCGTGGCCTGAAGTGGAGTATAACTGGCCAAGGGTAGTAGCTGCTATTGACAATCTTGCATAAACTGTTTTTAATGGTATGGGTATTCTTTGCCTCACTGGATGTTTTGGATGACAACTTTCATAATTTATTATTACAGGCCAGGGCTTCTGGAAGGTGAAAGCCAAACCATCAGGCAAGCAAATGGTTCCCCATCCTGCCTTACTCCCTGGCCTATGTCAAAAACAGTCAAACTCTTTACCCAGGAAATCCAGCTGGCTTCAGTTATGCAAATACAGGTACAATATATTTGCAAGCACCAATATGTAAATTGTTTTGCTTTTCGTCCTGAGTAATATTTGAGATGATTTGTTGCCATGTGCTTTCATGTCATTTCCAACTTACGGAGACCCTATCACAAGGTTTTCTTCGCAACATTTGTTCAGACAGGGTTTGCTTTTGCCTTCCTGTGAAGCTGAAAGAGGGTGGCTTGCCCACGGTCACCAAGTGGGTTTTCTGAAGCCAAGCGATGATTCAAACCTGGGTCTCCAGACTCGCAGTCCACCTGTCAGACTTCTACACAATGGCTGTACCAAAGGCAACTATGTCACGGTGGGGGAAGAAGGCATTTGTCTTCATAACTGTGAGGACTAGAAAGTTATGTTTTAAATAACCACTGATCGAAGGCCATTTCCGCACTACACTCTTATAGCGTGATTATTACACTTTCAACATCCTATGGAATCTTGGGGTATGCAGTTTAGGGAGGGGCCAGCTGGCCCCTCCCTAAACTGCAAACCCCAGGATTCCATAGGATGTTCAAAGTGGAATAATCACGCTATAAGAGTGTAGTGCGGAAATGGCCAAAGATTCTTAACACTTCACATTCCAATCCAGGTGAGATTCCATTGTTAAATAGCAAAGTCGTTTACATGACAAATACAGAGAGGCAGGGGATAAGTCAATGGAACTGAAAGACTGACAAAACAAGATTCTTCTTTCTAAATGGTTATCTTGGATAAGAGCCCAGCAGGCACAGACATGTCCATTTCCCTCGCCCAAAGGGACTGCTCTCAGTTTGAAAGTAAAAAGAAGAGGAGCTGAAATAAGCTTGAAAGGTTCTGCTCTACTCCTCAAAGATACGGAGAGCAATCCATTACAATAGAAATGTTATGGGGAGGGGAGGAGTAAGGCTATGCATATACTGATTGCACTTTTAGCCAGTCTTTCCTACAAGGAATCCAGTGATCCTCCTCCCCCATTTCTACCCTTAAAACAAGGTAGACTAGGCTGAGAAAGAGCAACTGGCCAAAAAGCACACCATGAGGTTAATGGCTGAGCACAGATTGCAACCCACGTCTCCCAAATTCTAGCCTAAGAGGCTACACATCAGCATATGTACCTAACAGGTGGGTTACATAAGTCGTGTGGTGTGGTGTGGATAGCCTGGGGCCAGGGAACACAAGATGAAACCCATTCTCAGCTAAGAATACCCACTGCGGCTCTTGGCCTCCAAACCTCTTTGCTACTCTGCCCCAAATCCCTTGAGCCTTGCCTTTCCCTCAGTCCCTGGCCTCCCCTCCCTGCTTTGAATCTCAGGGAAAGCAGATCTTCCAGCAACTGAGGCAAAAGAAGGAACAAATTCCCAGGTGGAATCTCAAAACTGCCAGAGAGGATTTTTTTTTAAAGAGGAAGGAGAGCTATTTCCAAGAATCATTGCATAAGCCTGTATGTGCCAGAGAGCAATCCAGCATTACAGCAGATGTGAAATTCTATCCTTTGAGCACTAAATTCAACTGCTAATTACGGCAATTGGGAAACAGAGGACGGATTATTCACAGACGCTAGAGGGAGCCTATAATTTGTTTCTTGTGTGCCTTCACCTCATTTCAGACTTATGGTGACCCTAAAGCAAACCTTATCACTACAACACCATACTGACTATTCTGTAGTGAGCGAGACAGCCCCGCATGGATCCTCTGTAGCAAAAGCCATGCAGGCTCCTTAAAGCCAATGGAGCACTCCACACTCCTGTTTTCTTTTTGGAGCTCTCTGCTACATTAGCCTCAGTTGCCTTTGACCGCATTCCTCTCTTTTGACCTCCCCTACATCAAAAGCATCTTTGTCTCAAGATCATGCATGTTATGCAAACTCTCAGAATCACACATCCACAACCTGAGGCCACAAGCAGTAGGCACACATCCTCCAACTGTCTCAGTTTGCCAGGGACACTCCCTATTAATCCTCTGCCATCCAAAGTTTTCAGCTGCTTTTAAAGTGTCTCAGTTTCTCTTTGCTCCTCTTACCCCCATGTTTTCAGCCTATTTCAATTGCTGGAAACTGAGTTCAATGGGCAAAAGCAGTTTGCAGTCAATGAATTCAACAGGTGGGAGAGGAGAAGAGGGGGCAATCTTGCCCTTCCCAGTCAGCTCAGGCAAAAGCAAACTCCTCTCCTAGCATGCATGTTCTTCCTTACTAATAATGTTTGCCATCTTGATCATACTCTGATGTTGCTTGGCCACACGTCCTAGTTTTCATCTGTTAAATTTTGAAGGGTATGGTAGTATTTTGCTTCATCTGGTCACTTGGGAACTGATACAGAGCAATACAACAGTCACTTGCCAATGACAATGGACAAACTGTTAATCTGAAGTGTTGCACATGCAGGTCTTCTTGCTTCAAGCCCAGTTTGGCCAGGTTGTGCACTACAGTGACAGGTGGTTGTTGTTTTTCCCACACATGGTCCATCGCACAATAGAAGGCTCAGAAAAAATGGGTGGGGAATTGGGAATAGAACAGTTTTCCCTCATTTTTTCCCCAAGGGCAACTTCCCTCACTTTTCGGGAGAAAATACCAGAAATTTTAGCGAACACAGAAAACAAACAATGAAATATTTTCTCTTTTAGAATGAGTGATATGCTTTGGTGGGGGCGTTAATCACACAAAATGCTAGGACTGCATAGTACCAAGATTTCTGTGTAAGATACAAGTTGAGTATCCCTTATCCAGAAATCCAAAAACCAAAACTTTTTGCCACCAGCTGCTCATTTCCTCCTTCAAGGCGGCAACTACGGCACTCCTGCTTATTTGTGTCTCAGATCCTCAGTCTCTCTCTCCAGCCTTGTGTCTCATACACAACACAAGTAGTGAACAAACAAGATGTGAGGCTGGAGAGAGACGCGAGGATCAGTGAGATAACAAATATCCAAGCATTGTGCTTTGTGCAAATCCACACCATATCACAGATCCTCAAATCTCTCTCCAGTCTCGTGTCTCATTCATTTGTTACTTGTGTTGTACATAAGATGCAAGGCTGGAGAGAGACTGAGGATATGAGACTGAAGACATAAGAGACCTGATACCTGTATTTGAAAAAAAAAAAATACAATACCATACAGCTTACCTCCAGGGAGCCTGCCAGCCACTTCTTTCTGCCTTCGAAGCGGTGTTTGTGGAGTCCCTGGAGATCTCCTGTATAGTATAGTATTTTATGTATATGCAAATACAGGTATTCCAAAATCTAAAAAAATCCAAAATATGAAAAACTTCCGGTCCCAAGCATTTTGGATGAGAAATATTCATCCTGTATGCTATAAAGTTAGAGAATGATAACTCCTGTGTACAATGTACAGTTTTCCATCTGTATAAGCAGGGCTTCCATTCCAGGAATGCCTGTGTAAAACAAAAAATACAGAGTGTCACGTCTAATTATGGTCAACGAACGTGACATGCACATGCCCGCTGCATCCACTGACTATAATGGGACATGATGCTTCACACAACCTCACATTCATGCACACAGAGGTCACAGTAAGGGAGGGGCATTTTTGCTCTCAGTGAGTGCTATTATCTTCAGGAGAGGGGGACCTTCATTGCTTGTAATGATAACACACTATTCAAGATTTCAGTACAGTCCTCCCTCCACATTCAGGGGTTTGACCTTCGTAAATTTGATTATTCGTGAGGCATCTGCTAGCCCCCCCATTCTCCGCCTCCCATTCCCTTGCCTTTTGCCTGAGTGTGCCATGCTTCCCTTCTCTGTGCCCAGGCAAAAGGCAAGCAAATGGGAGCGGGGAGCCCCACGTGCAGAGAAGGAAGGTGCATGGGAGCCTTCTCCCCCATCCTCCCCCTTTTGTCCAGGTATGGAGAAGGAAGGTACAACACGCCCAGGCAAAGCAAGGGAACGGGAGATGAGAGCCCCATTAGGGGATGGAGGGAGGAGCTCTCACTTGGTGGGGAAGAGTTATTCGCTTTTTTTTCTTTAACTTTTGTGCCCCAAAGCCTCACAAAAGTTGAGAGGCCGCTGTAATTTTACTGTTGAGTCAGATTTTATATCCAAAATATGGGGCTGGACTTCCTTAAGATGGTCTAACATCCTGAAGGCACCTGATACTGTCTGATCTTGGAAACTAATCAGAGTCAGGCCTGCTATTACTTGTACAGGGGGTCTGCCAAGGAATACCACATGCTGTAGGCTATATTTCAGAGGAAGGCACTGCCAAACCACCTCTGAGTATTCCTTGCCTAAGAAAACCCTATGAAATCCATGAGGTCGCCATAAGTCAACAGGTGACTTGAGGACAAACACACACACTAGTCCTTAAAGTTGTATCCTTAAGGTTCTGTGCCCTGAACCCTCAAAAAGTGGAGGGGCCACTGTACTCCTTCACTATGTGTAGTATGAAATGTCTCATTAAAGGTCGTCTCCTGTTGACTACAGTCACTTTACTGACTCCTAGTTAAGATAAATTCCCGAGAAGGTAATAGTGGTACCAAATCTTCCATCCACAAACTACCCACAAAAGTCAAATCTTGGGACCAGAATAAAAAATGCTAATAGAGTTAATACCTATATATGAAAACCAAGAAATGTGCAACTCTGGTTCATTCATATTATTTGAAGCATTAGTTTAAATGGGATATTTAAGTTTAAGCCAGCTGCATCTTTCTCAAGTGATTTGGACTACAATTCCCACAAGTCTCAGGAAGGCAGATAGTCAAGAGTTATGGGAGTTGTAGTACAAAAATTCTGAAGGACACGAAGTTGCCTAACCCTAAAGCACTTGGTTCTTTTACACTTAACGTCCAGGTCTGAAAAGTTGCAACATGGGACTCATTTCAGTTTTATCACATGTGCCCGAACAATTCACGTTTTATCTTTTCCTTGTTGTTTCTCTTTATTTCTGTCCCTTTTTCCTCTTCTATAGAAGCCTAGAAAAAAATAAGGAAACAGTGGTGGTTGTGCTGATTTGACTGACCCAAGGCAATTTATTTAAGGGTAACAAGGATCTAAAGCAGATGTGGGTGAAACAGTGGGTTTGTGTTATCTCTTTTGGGTTTTTTTGTTTTGTTTTACGAGAACTCTGACGTTCCCAAATCAGGATCAGGTGCAGAGCAGTGGCTAGACTCATGGGGAAAATGGTGGCTTAAGGAGGAGGCACCAATTCCCTGTGTCCATATACTTCAATGACCCCATGTACAAGTACTAATCTGAGATAGTACGAATCAAAGATTCTCCCTCTCTCTTCTAACAGAGAAGAAAGATAGGGAGACCGCCTGTGATCTTTCTGCAGGGCTTGGAAAGATTATTTTTGGACTGCAGCTCATTTGATCCCCCAGCCAGATGGTAACTGTACGTTGGATGTTGGATGTTGAGGCCAGGATCCACTGGCATTCTCATAGCCACTGCTCCAACCAGAACTGATGATCCCCATGCCCACCACACCCTG
Organism: Cyclura pinguis; assembly: GCA_030412105.1. Lineage (NCBI taxonomy): Eukaryota > Metazoa > Chordata > Lepidosauria > Squamata > Iguanidae > Cyclura > Cyclura pinguis. The sequence continues at coordinate 16,647,905 of CM059604.1, forward strand.
CTGCACCCATGAAATTGCTTTGGAGGGCTAAGAAATTGACTAGAATACATTTTTGGCATCATAAGAGGCTGCAGTGGGAGGAGAAGGGAACGAAAGTCATAATTTTTCTGACACTGGATACCAAAAGACACTGTTGGATATAAACCACAGCATCTAACTGATCTGCTGCAAATGTACCAAAGTTAATCTGCCTAACATTTAGAACTTTTGGATGTAGGATTTATGCAACCCTGTCCAAATAAGTCCAACATTATCCAGACTTGATCTCATAGCAACCAGATGAGACAAGCTGTGTGCCTCGATAAGACAACCAGAACAGAGCACAGAAACACAATGACAGTGACTACTCTGAATCTGTGAACTTTGGTAGCAACATGCATCTTCTTATCCCCAGCAAGCAATACAGCTTTGATTCTTCTCTTCTCTCTCAGAAACCCAATCCAGGTCTCTAACACAATCGGCCACATTTATCAGGAAGTTTCAGCTCTCCACAAGATGCATTTCAGAAAGTCAGAAGTGTGGAAAGTGGAGGGAAAAAACATGACAAAGCGGAAGAGAGAACACACTGTTCAAGGTGAGAATCTTGTGCCAACTTAAATAAAGAAAGTGGGAGGTGTGTTGCCAAAGGACCATGGCTGTGAAGGGAAGGGCAACTCCAAGATTGGGACAGAAGGTCAGATAGTGAACTGGCAATGCAGAAGCCTGGAGAGGAGATGCCATAGACCATATCTAGAGACTGTGTGGTCTTTCAGATGTTTTTGGACTCCAAATCCCACTGTCCCTCTCAACTGGTTACCGCTGGCTATCATGGGTGGAACTGCAATCCATCTGCACCTGTAGGGCCACATATTCTATATCCTAAAAGCTAAGAGTAAATAATCAATTTAGATTTAGATGGAGTCTTAACACACAGGGCTTAAAGAAACATTTTCTGGCTCTCCAAAACCAGTGTAGAACAGAGAGCTGCACTGTGGTGATAGGAGGGTTAAAGGTAGTGGAAAAAAAGGTTTTCTTTGATATCCTGAGAGCAATCCTGTACAGTTAGTGACAACAGCAAGAAGGTTCCAGTTCTATTTTTCTGTTCAGTGTGAGTTGGAGCCTTTCTAGAACAAAGGAAGCCTCTACTTTGGGAATGCCTCTGGGTTATGCCCTAGCCTGCTTTCCTCAATAGGTGGGGCTGCCATATATCCAAAGAATGGAATCTGTGATTTCTCATAAGCAAGCATGAATTGCTAACATTAGAAACATGCTGAATAAGACTGATGATTAAATTCAGAAGCTTTTGCCTATTTCCAAAGACTATCTTTAATGTTACCAAGAGAACTGGAAACCCGGAAAATAACAGAGGGAAACTGTTTTTTTCCACTAGGCCCATGGCTTCATATCTCAGTTCCTTCCAAGGGTGTTCTTGCTCTTAATCTATCGTCAGCAGGAAAGAATCTTCAGTTAGTTGCTGGGGATCTAATGGAAGGTGGGAGGGGGGGCAAGAGTAGAGAAGGCGGGCAAGCACCACTTCTGGATTAAGAAAAAAGTACACCAAGAAATTTTCCTATTACATAAAGCAGGATTGGGGAATAAATGACCCTCCAGGTGCTGGTGGATGACCACTCCCGCCCATCCCATTGGCAAGACTGGCTGGAGCTGATGTGGGTTGGAATCCAACAACATGTGGCAGGCCACATGTTCCCAATGCTATCATAAAGGGTACCTGCTACCTTGCATCACAAATTAAAACATATGTTTGATTTTTCAAAAGTAATCTTAGGAAGGGTAAACTTGTGTTCCTGGTGGCAAATTAACCCACTCCAGCCCTGTCTCTAGAATCCCTTAGAGAGGAGTAATATTTAGTTGATGAGAAAGTTTGAGGCACATGACTTCTTACTGAGATGAAAGATTTTACACCTGGGGGGTAAAGAAAGCTGTTGCAACAACAATTATTCTCATCCCCTCTCAGGTTGGCAAGGATGCTATTTGGGGAGGGGGGGAGAACACAGTGCAATTTATCTGTGCAAAAGGGAATGCTAGACTTGTTTGCTGGACCAAGTTGAGATCTTATGAAAGAGATAACTCCAGGATGCTGCTGATGCCAAGCTTTTTCAGAGTGGCTCTACCGGAGGGAGGATGAATACCGCTACATGGACTCAAACTGTGAGTGGTAAGAACTGGGAATGTCTCGCCGAGGAGGCAAGCAGAGTTGAGAATTCCCAAAGGGAGGGCAGATCAGTGTTTAGATTCCGGGGGGGGGGCAATTACTGCATAGAAGGATATAGGAAATAAGCCGGTTCCTCTTAGAGAACAGGGGAAAACATTTATAGAAGATATGGGAGGGCCAGACGAGATCTTTGAAAGGGACCGGGTTACTTTAAAGGTGGGAGGGGGTCACGTTTCCGCCCGGAGCTATTTATGAATGGACCATGCCCACCACCACTACTGCCCCGGAAGTGCCGCCCCCTCCCTTTTTATTCCTATGTGGGGCAACGAGGAGGCTGCCTATTCCCATTCCCTCTCGGCCCTTATCCCACTTCCCAGACTCACCCTGCGAATAGCCCGCGGGACTCCCACTGCCGCTGCCATACTGTGGATGGTGTTTCTGTCTAATGGGACCGGCGGGAGGGGGGCCGGCGGGAGTCGCGGTAGGAAGGTTCCGCCCCTGGGCCCGCCTCTGTTTGCCTTCTTCAAACAACAGTCCCGACGAAAAGGCGGTGGCTGGGGCGAGGGCAGTCCCCAGACTCTTGGTTGGCCAATGCTGGCAGAGAGTGGCGCTGAGTAAAATAGATGTTTTGGTGCTTTCATAGTCGATTTAATTAGCCGTGAAGGTTCGAGTGTAAAATTTGGGGAGCCCCTAATAGGGCATGGCATGGCCGTTACAGTCTGTTCAGCACTTTTCGATGAGTCATACAAAATAAATCAATTAAAACACGGCTCCCCTCCCTCTATTCCTTTTTAGATAGAACAGAAGAATTGCTTGGTTAGATCAAACGTCTTTTGTCTCTTTAACAGTGACTGGAAAGCTCACAGTCTGAAAACAGAAATAATCCATCCAAGGGAAGAAAAAGAAGCAGGCTGGAGGATAGCAGCTGAGGACTAAATCAGAAACATGATACAAGGAGGATAAAAGAGGCAGGAAGTTGAGAAGGTCACTTGGGTGTGTTGAAGGGATTAGTCAGTGTGTACCTATGTATTTAAAAAAAAAAAAATAAGGCACCATCACTGTTCACTTTTGGCACCCACCTGAACTAAAAGGGTTGGGGGGCTTGCAGCCAATCACAGTTACCCTCCCCAAACACGCCCTCCAACACAGCCAATGGCAATGGGTGCCATACAACCTTCAAGGAGCAGGTGCCTCCTCTTGCTCCACATGTAGCCACATGCACAGCTAAGGGCAGCGTGGGCACATGGCCAATAATAAGGGAGGAGAACAAGAACATGAACATGAACAAACACTTTCCACGTCATCAGGGGCCTATATTTATTTAAATTTAGCCCAAAAGCTTAGGACGTGGAATCGTAAGAAGGAAAAATGTACAATTCTTTTTAAAAATCAGTTTAGACAGGAAGGAAGCATCAAGAAAAAAAACAAAACTCCCTGGATTAAATACAGCCACGAGAAGGCACATCAGATATAAAGCCCTTACAGTGTTTTCAAAAAATGGTATCTGGGAGAAGCTGAGTTATGTTCCCACTGAATCCATGTGTGAAACAGTTACATCTCAAAGCAGGTTCTTCACCTGGTGTTGGGGTAGGACAACCATCTTCCAGTTCCAGTCTTCTTGACAGAACTGTAAACACACTGGCTGGCCCTTAGCAGGGCACTATTGAGTTGGTTTCTTCCATGTCTGTGAAAAAAAAAAAAAGAGGAAAGAAACAGAGGGTTTGTGAGTAAACATAATTCTTTCCTTTCTTAAAGGACAGCTGCCCTTACTGAAAAGTTACTGAGAATGTTGTATTTGCACACTCAACGTTAAGACATGTACCCATGTCTTACAGCAAATAACAGCAAGATCCCAGTTTAAACTCTTAAACGAAAAATTGATCACCTTGTGGGGCTGTTATAAAGATGCCCAAGAGGAGAAGTCAAAGCACTTTGAACACATTGGAAATGGTTTCTAATGTGTTTGGGTGGGTGGGTATGTTTAGCCAACAATGTTCATGTGTTTTCTTTGCACAAATTTAGTTCCTAATCTTTTTCGTAGAATTAAAAAAAGTTAATAAAAATGTTTCTAAAACTGTGTAGAAAGTGTTTCTTTTGGTTCCTCAAATATCCTTGTATGTTTGATGCTGAAAGACAGCATGCCCTAGTTTCCCAAGGTTTGGAACATAAGAATGCCTGGCATGTTTCTGAATTAAGATTAGAACAAAACTCATCTGCATATCCGTAATCTCTCTCAATATCAGCTGAGCAACTGCAATGCACCCACCCAGAATCTGAAAGGCAATAGACAGATTGTAATTTATAATGGTTTCTAGCAGGATCGCTGCACATGCTATCAACCAGAAAAATTCAACAACTGGAGCTCCACCCACCTACCCACCCACCCTATTATTATGTATCTTCATTTTTCATGCAGTACTTGAGTAGAGGGGGAGCATTAAGCAGCAACCAGAATTTTTAACATGCACATGGGAGTTAATCATGTATTGCTCCAGCCTTTTAGGTAATTGGCCTCTAGTTACACCTAGAAAGAAGTAATTAAGGGAGCAAATTGATTTGTTGCACGAGCAGTTAATTATTCCACAGGATGCTGATGGCTGATTCTGCTATTTCCCAAGAGCATGGGGATGCAGCTGCCTCTGGGACAGGTGGGAACAGCTACTTAGACAGAAATGCCTTGCCCGACATCAGGGGTGGGGAAAGTACACACTGCATATTGGCCCCAAGGTTATTTTTTTAATATATTTTTATTGATTATTTCATATTGTAAGTGAGGCACCATTATCAATAATACAACGCCAATCCAGGTGAACTTAATGACAAAACCAATACCATATATCAATGCGTCAGTCCAAAATTACATATCTTTTGATGGAGATGCATGGATAAAAGTTAATTTCTGAAGTAAATGTATTAAAGAAAGACCATACAGTTTCAAAATTATCCTCTATAACATTTTCTCTTGCCTTACTCATTTTAAAAGACATTTTTCCCCCAATCAGGGACCAAAGTCCAAACCTTATCCAACCATTTGCAAAACAAAAGGCCCACCAACTTCAATTCTTTATGCAGATCTTATTAAAATTGCATTTATATCTTCAAAAAATGACAACAACATTCTATTTGACTGCATTATTTGGTTTGTTGTTGTGTTCAGCCCTCAACTGTCCCTCCCACATCCCCATAGGGAGCAGTTTTGCCACATCCCCCCCCCCCCGGCTGTTTTAGGCCCAAGAAAGGTTTTGTTTCTAATAGGTAATAACCTGGAAATCAATCTCTACTGGGCCTATGACAGCTCAAAGGGAGCCCAAAACATGGAGAAATTGCCACTCAGTCCCCCAAGGGACATTGGGAGCATTTTGATGGGAAAAAGGACATTTTTGTTTGAGGGAGTAGGTTGTAGTTTCCTCTCCTAGGGCTTTCGGGGGGGACAAAGTGGCCCTTCCCTGAACCTCTGCCAGTCGCCCATCCCGCCCTACATGGAGACATCACAACAGCATGAAAAGTGCTGTCCTTTATGTCTGGTCTCCTCATAGAAGTTTTTTCTGTTTACATAGAAGTCTTCCCTCAGGCTAGAAGATGCAGCTGGCCTCCGAAGGAGCGTGGGGATGTTAGAAAGCCTTGTTAAGTGCCAAAACACAGTGGTTTCTGGCAACAATATAAGTGTTTATTTGGGGAAATAAATGCCCTGCTACTGAGCTCCAACTCCATCTGGGTTGGCTGCAGGACAGCCATTTATCTAGCAATGCTGTTTCCAGTGGCGGGCTATGTGAATGCTAAAAGAAAAGAGGGAGGGAAGAGCATGTTTCTGGGCAGGGCTGATAACCTTTTAATGCAAAAGTGGCAGACGTCTTTTGGCCCAAGGGCCAAATGCAGCTTTAGAGACGCTCACGGGGGGCCCACATTCCACAAGTGGGCAGGGCCAGAGGCAAAAGGGTGGAACCCAAAATACTGGCATATTTGAGTTTAAAGCTCTTATTCACAGTAACCAAATCTCAAGAGAGGCATTTCAATCTCGTAGAGTGAGGGGGAAAGCTGTAGAAAAGCTGGAAAACCACAAAATGCTGGCGTCATAGAGAAGAAGAATGGTCGTCTGGGGAACTCCAGAGGCTCAGATATGGCCTCTGTAACGGCCAGTTTCAGCACCAGAGCTTGAGGCGTAAGCAGTAAAAGAATACAGATAAATTATAGACAGTGTTTCCTAGCTTTTCCCTGGTCTACTCTGCACGGCTGTTAAGAGGTTCAGCGCCCTGGAGAGTTCAATTCACAGGGGGTATTGCTTGCTTAAATGTCTAAGCTACAGAAATTCTCTCTCTCTCTGTCTCTTTGTATCTGCTTAACTAAAGCTCCTCCATTTAGAATTCCAATCAACTTTAAAGGTTGTTCCGTTTGTCAGTCCTTTGTCCTGCCTAAAATTATGCTGACATTAATTGCCAAAATCAATGGCTCAGTTCCCAGCGCTCGCTGTAACAATATTTCATACACTTCACTGCTGAGCAAATGCATGCGTGATACAGGGTTCATTGTTGATTGTTAACCAGAAGTTACTGCATTATCAACCATGCATCAGAATTTTAGTCCTGGGAAAGCACATATTCTTGCACATGTGCCATATGCTTTATAAGATCATTGTCACCCAACTTATAACCCATCTCCCCGTTTTAACCGATTGCTGTGCCCTTAACAATAGTCTCCAGATGTAAAAGAGGCTAAAGGCTCCTATACCTTTGGACTGCTGGATGGAGGAGGGATCGGCATACTAGTCATATCTGATTTTATTCAAAGGGGCAGGAGCTCTTCCTCTTCTGCATATGGCCACCCCAGCACCTTGTTTCTCAGACATCGGCAGACAACTATTCTTACTTCTGTGCCATGAAATAAGCTTCAGCTGCTGATGTCTGGAATAGGCGCAAGTCAGGCCTGGTCTGATGGCAAACCTAATTCCTGAACATGTCATTTGTTTACCAATACGTAACAGCCTTCCCAAGCAAAATTTGAAAAGGGATGGAGCAAGACAGGAGAAGAAGCCATAGGTAAGCAGTAAAGGAGGGAGAGACCATTATGTTCAACTCAAGAAGTACAATGAATCAGGATATGTTCCAATGTGAATTCAGTTTGAACCAGAATGGTGCAGTGAATTGGCCACCTTTTCAGACGTTGGGTGTCAAGATGTCACTAGACCACAATTCTTGTCATCCCCAACCAGTATGGCCACTATTCAGAGACAATGGCAGTTGTAATCCAACAAGGTCTGGGGGCCCACTATGGGAATGGCTACATTAGTGTTTTACTGGAGCCAAGGAGACTGAATTCATCTACTCACCCAGGAACTGGGGATCCTGAGCTAACCTACCTCAAAGGATTGTTGTAAAGATAAAAGTAGAGGGTAACCAGAAACATATGCCAAGTAAACTTTTCATAGCAACAGGGGGATCACAATATAAATAATAATTTTTGTTGGGCATTAGGCTCAAGACCTGAGCAGGGCTGTTGATGATAGGGTGACTCGGAGCATTCGTGTTCATAGGGTCGCCAGAAGTCGAAGTCAATTTGACAGCAGTTAATAACAACAAGAGTCAAGCAAAGCACAGAAAACTTAAGGCAATCTTTTCTTACCTGTTTATCCAGTGAGTTGATACTTTCATGGTCACTGATCAAAAGGTGAAAGTTAAACATTTCCTTTTAACAATCTTTTTTTTAATGTTCAGTCCACTTCACCTTGACCATACTGTGTGAACACAGCCTCTGACATTATCAAGGGCTTAAGTGAAGATAAGAATTAAGCTGCAGAACCTGTTTTCAATGATCTCTAAAGACAGGGTTGCCACTTTTTTGTCCAGAAAAGCTCCTGTGCTTATACATCCATGACAGCCAAGATTTTGAATGAGAATAGCAATGCAGGCACTAGGAAAACTTCATCCGTAGTCTTTCTGCTTGCTACTTGATTGTTACAACAGAGTTATGGAACCCATGTTCCTTCAGAAACTACTGGACTCCAGTCCTCATGCCTCTAGTTAGCCTAAGTTAAGAATGACAAGAGTAGCAGTTCATCTAGAATACCACCCTTTTTTTAGCCCTATCTTATATGGTAATGCAGAGACTGGTGGAGATGCACCTGCTGTCATTCTGCCTCCTAAACAGCTGTCAAAGATAGGCAAGAGTGCCCTGGATTAAGCAGTTTCTTCATTCACTATGCCTCTGACGTGCTCAGGATTGTTTACTGCAGGCATGGGAATCATGTGGCTGTCCAGATGTTATTGGACTGCAACTCCCAGTGTTTTCTTCCCATTGGCTGTATTAGCTACTGGCTACTGGGAGTTACACTCCAACAAACATCTCGAAGGCTGCATGAATCCCACCTCTGCTTTACTGCGTGGACTACAACAGATGAATACAACTGCCTTGTGAGGTAGCCCTTTGCCTAAATGGAAATCAGTCCTAGAATTCTAACAATTTTCCTCACCCCACCTTGTTGCTGCCACTCCAGTCCTCCCATCCTGGTCAATTCCACTATTTTTTAAAGTCACAACTGGAAGCACCCTGGTTCTTCCGGCCATAGTCAAGCTCAGCTCCACCACTGATCACAAGGTCGGTTCCAGTGCAGAAAGTAGCCTCAGAAGCAAGGTACAGGGCAGCTGCTGCGACCTCCGCAGGGGTCCCCAACCGTCCCAGAAGCTATGGACACAATAGAGAGGAAAGAGGGTGGTGGGAATTAGTACCCTATGCTTATCTCATGAGTGTACACACGCATCTCTCCTCCATTTGCTTTTTTACCCAAGAGTCTTTGTTGTCAGTTAAAATAAACAACACTCAACAAGTTTCTAGTCCTTACAGCTCCGAGATAAGCTTATTAGGTCTCAGAAGCAAGAAAAGAAGGCTTCAAGGGACTTCCAGTGCTTAAACTTCAAATGCCTTCCAAAGTACCTTTTCACTGGAAAGACAAAGGTACTTTGGAAGGCATTTGAAGTTTAAGCAGCATCTATTCAAAAATAGTTAAAAGATGCAAATTAATAAAATTTGCATATTATGTACAGGCTGCAGAATCTGGGTTTTCTTCACACATGCAGAATTTTCGTAGTATAGTCAGCTCTCCACATTTCTCGGTTTCACTTTTGCAGATTTGATTATTCATGGATTATTTGCTGTCATCTCTGCTGCTGCCCTATGCCATTTTCAGTAGGAGACTGCAGGCCTCGTGAGACTGAGAAACTGCAAATGAGGCTTATAAGTCCCTATTAAAAATGGTGTGGGGCAGCAGTGGAGGTAGCAGTAAGCCCCACAAGCCACCCACTTCTGCCTTATGAAGGAACCCTGATACCTCAAAGAAATCCATGGTGGGTTGAATATGGTGATCATACTTTTTTGTATGTTAAATATGGTTTGGGAGGGCCTAGAGCTATTCACGGTTTTCCACTTTCACGGGATCCTATGCCTCTAACCATAGCAAATCTGGAGAGATGACTATATTTTTACAGAGTGTTGTATACAGACACCTCTTCACTTGTTCCTTGTATAAAGTGATACTGTCCAGTAGCACCAGGCCCACTCTCCCATAATGCACTTACCTGATTATCTTTGCCTTCCTGGATCGCTGCCTCTGGATTGGGTGCCTCGCTTGCAAGTCTTGCCCACATTGGAGTCCAGATATTGCCAGGTGAGATGCTAGAATTCAAATCATTTGGATTTTTTTTTCAAAGGAGGAAACACAAATTTGCGAGGGCCATCACAAATCTATTCTCCTCTGGCAAACTATATTTCAGGATTAATTTTGAGGAAAGCTGTCTGTTTTGTTATATCTAGAAGTACAACACTCCCACACAGAGCTTACTTATGCTACCTGTGGTTCATGATTCATGTGATTCTATGATTCACGTCCCTTGAAATCCCTTACATATTTTTTGAATTGAACTGCTAGGGTTTGGAAGCCATTGACTCTCCAGATATTTTGAACTATAACTCATACAGGACCCATTTGTTTGAGGTCTAAAAAGATAATTGATCCCAGAAATTTAGTCTATGAGCCTGGTACCATTGATAGCCCTCTATTAACAACAGCAACAGCCTTACCTGTTGACTCGGACACCATATTTGCTCTCATCGATGGCCATGGCTTTTGTCATTGCAGTAACAGCACCCTACAAATTGAATGGTTTATTTTACACTTATATGTAAAATATTTCTATACCACATTTTGAGACAGAACCTCTTATGAAGTAGTTCATCAGGCAAAACACTGAAACAGTAATATATAAAATACATTTAAAAGAGCCAGATCAGTAAAAATCACAATGTAAAAGAAGGGCCTACATTCCATTCAAAGCAGGTGGAGGGAAAAAAAATTGGCTCATTTGAAAACAGTCAAGAATGGAGTAAAGAATATATCCCAGGATAGGACTTTCCAAGAAGGATGGGGCGACCACAGAAAAGGCTTGGTTTCCTCATGTTTCACTTTGTCAGACTTCAGCTTCTACAATCCCCTAGCCAGCATAGCAAATGGCCATGTTGACTGAGTGCGTAACTTTTCCGAGTTCTGCCAAACTAACAGATCTTACTGGCAAACACATTTATTTGAATTTCTGCAGATCATCTCCAGGCTAAAGTTATTAATAGGGAGAGTAACCAACTGACCAGAAAACTGATATAGCTCAGATCTATCTTCTCCTTTTTCCAGCATCTTGATACATAAAAACACAGCTTGAAGGAAAATACCATCACCACTGGCTTCCACCTGCAGACCCAACTGAGGATCAATAGCACAAAAGCAAGAGAAAAAGAAAAGCACAATGGCAGTCTCTATTACCCTGTAGACTGTGGTTTGGTAATAAAGTCTTCGGTGATTTTATTATCTTGTAAATAAATCACCACTAACTATCCTCTGCTGTCACAAGACTGCCCCAAGTGAGCTGCAAGCGAATGAGAGCTCTGAGTTAATTAAAAAAAGTCTGTTTCCTAGATACAACCAGCATTACTTTATACTACAGGTGGGAAACATGTGGCTCTCCAGATGTTGGTAGACTGCAGCTGCAATCAACCCTAAGTCTACACAGCCACTGTGAGGCATGATGGAGGATGGGTGCCCAACAACACCTGAAGCCCTTTCATACTACACAGCTACAGTGCTACATTCCACTTTAACTGCCATGGCTGTATCCTGTGGGATTCTGGGATTTGTAATTCAGTGAGGCACTACTGCTTCCCAGTTGAGAATGGTAAATCGTTGTTGTTGCTGTTAACTGCCGTTAAATCAGTCTTGATTTATGGCAACTCTATGGATGAGAGATCTCCAAGCTACTCTGTTATCGATAGCCCTGCTTTGGTTTTGTAGATTCAGGGATGTGTCTCTTTTGGTTGATTCTGTCCATCTGTAATGCGACCTTCCTCTTTTCCTACTGTCTTTTACCTTATCAAGCCTTATTGTCTTTTCCAGTGAATTATGTTTTCTCATGATATGGCCAAAGTACGACAGCCTCACTTTCGTCATCTTGGCTTCCAGGGAGAGGTTCAGGCTTGATTTGCTCTAGGACCCACTCACTTAACTTTTTAGCAGTCCAGGGTATCCACAAACCTATTCTCTAGCACCATATTTTGAATGAGTTGACACTCCTCCCTAAGCTGCAAATAAGAGCCAGTGTGGCGTACTGGTTTGAGCTTTGGACTATGACTCTAGAGAACAGAGTTCGAATCCCTGCTCAGCAGTGGAAGCCCATTGTGTAACCTTGGGAAAATCACACTCTCACAGCCTCCAAGAAAGGCAAAGACAAATGCTCTCTGAACAAATCAAGCCAAGAAAATCCCATTGAGAGGTTTGCCTTAGGGTCGCCATAGGTTGGAAAGAACTTGAAGACACACAACAGCTTGAATCCTGAAACAACTTCAAGACACACAGCAACAACAACAAGCTGCAAATCCATAGAATGTTTCTAGGGCGGTCCAAGTAGAATCCTAGTGCTATAATTGTGTAGTGCAAACGGGTCACAAAAACAAAACAAAACAAACACTTCATGTTTAAAACAACACCAGAGCTTAGGAAAGTTACTTTTTAAAAACCACAACTCTCTGAACCCCCAGCCCACATGGTAATGCCAGATGAAGGATTCTGGAATGAAAGTCCAAATGTCATAGCAGAGGTAACATCTCCTAGTACAGGATTACAAAAAAAGAATTTATGTTGTTTCCAAAAGTAACTTTTCCAAGCCCTGGGGAAGCACTCAACCAGAAGAAAAACAACAACCTAGCCTACTCTTGTGGCTCTTAACAGCAGCTTGATCCACTCAAATCAGCACATGAACTGTCATACCATGGAGACAAGCCTCACCACTTGCTGTTAAAAATCACCATAGCAGGAGCTTGTAAGAAAGGTTGGCAACCCTTACATTAGAACAACATGGAGTGGGGGGCCAGGAGGATGGACACCTGACCTTGAGTTCTAGCACTCCAGACTACCTTGGTTGCAACGTAGATCACAGCATCCTTTTGTCCCATAAAGGCTACAAGACTGGAGATGTTGACAATGTTCCCTTTTGTTTCCCGGAGGTGAGGCAGAGCGTACTGTGAGCAGAGAAATTAGGAGAAATTGAGATGGAAGAAGAATACACCAAAATATTTAAACTGGTCTAAACTGAGTCCATCTACAGCTTAACCAGCCCTATCATTAGGCAGAGTGAGGCAGCTGCTTCAGGCAGTAGGTTTGGAGTGTCGTGCTCTTAGTTATTTATTTCACAAATGTTAGCTATTCACTTTGTATTTCGGGGGAAATGCCTTCTTATTAATCTTGGATTCACAGATTATTAGAACAAACCAGGTATTAAACCTGGAACCATCTGTCTGCAAAGCGTGTGCTGTGTTTCAGAGCTCAGAAAAGTTACTGGGGGGGGGGTGCTAAAGATACCAGAACCTTCTAATTGATATGGGGCCCTTTCACACTACAGAATCATAGTGCTATTAATTCCACTTTAGTTGTTATGATTGCATCCTATGGAATCCTGGAATTTGCAGTGAGGAAAGGGCATTTAAAATTCTCAGCCAGAGAGCTCTTGTGCCTCACCAGCATAACCAACCACAGGTTGGACCTATAGCAGTTCACATGGAATAACAGCATTATAACTGTGTAGTGTGAGTGGGGCCATGATCACGGGTCATATTGGCTGAGAGATTCTAGACACTGTCATCCAAAAAGAGTAACTCCTCCAAGTTCTGCCTCTCCTCCTCTCCCTCCACGGCCAAGGCAGTCACAGTTGGGATGGAAGGAGGCCCTTTCACTTGCTTCTGGGCCTAAGCATGATGGAGTTGTGCCTGCCTCTTCTCCTCTCCCTCCATGGCCGGGCAGTCACAGTTGGGATGGAAGGAGGCCCTTTCACTTGCTTCTGGGCCTAGGCAACAGCATTCAGCCTTCCCTAGACTTGGTGCCTTCATGATGTGCTGGACTGCAATTCCACCTTCCTCACCTGCACAGGTGATGGCAGGTGCAGACCTGTCCAACACATCTAGTTTGGTTGGAGACAGATAATACTCAGCCGGGTCAGGGGAAGGAATTACACTGGTTGTTGGACTGTAGCTCTGAGAATTCCTTCCTGTTGGCTAGGCTGGCTAAGGCTGCTGGGAGGTGCAGTCCAAAGACTCCAGGGCAGGCCGCATGGCTCCCACCAATAAGCTACCAATGGCCTGATATGGTAAAAAGCAGCTTCCTGTGAATTTCTTAGCCTTCCTCACCTTAGCTGTTAAGAAGTAGCTGAGGACATTGAGGTCCAGGAGGCTGCGGAATTCTTGTGCACTCACATCATCGATCTCTTGGTAAGGAGGATCTGTTTGTGGATGGAAATGTAAAAAAGGATGCAATTCACAGAAGGTAAGATCCAAAGATCCTTCTTTGCTTATTGCACTTTTTTTTAAAAAACGCATTTATTCCAATAAACCAGGAATCAGCAACTTGCAGTCCTCCAGTATTGTTAACACTGCAACTCCCATCAGTCCCAGCCAGCACAACCTAACGAGAGGTATGATGGAAATTTAAGCCCAACAACACTGAGAAGACCACAAGTTATCCATTGCTCCCAGACAAATAATACACATGGGCTCAGATAAATTTAGGAATAAAACAGAATGAAGGAAAATCTACTTTGTCAGTGTTGTTCAAGTGTCTCTATTCTGCCATCATAACTCAGCCGAAATCACAGAAAAACCTACAATGACACAGGCTATTTCTGCACTACACTGTTATAGTGCTATTATTCTACTTTCAACATCTTGTGGAATTCTGGGGTTTGTAGTTTACTGAGGCCCAAGAGCTCTCTGGCTGACCATTCTAAAAGCCCGTGCCTAAATTGCAAACTCCAGGATTCCACAGCATGTTGAAGGTGGAATAATAGCTCAATTATATAAGAAGCAGATGGGGAGATCTAACAGTAGCTAGTCTTATAGACTGAAAAGGGGGTACAAAATGTTGGTCAAGCTGAATAGAAATATGTAAAAAGCATCTATATTAATATCTAAATAAGATAATACAATTGCACTTTTTGTTTGTGGAACTAAAAGAATGTATGTATTTGGAAATATGGATCAAACTAGTTATAGATGAGATATAGATGCAATGACAACCTGAAAAACTTTTTTGTTGTTATTTTTGCATACTTCATTTATCAATGGATGTTTTCGGATACTTGTTTTTGTTGTGATGATGCCAAATATATAAACAATTTTTTTAAAAAAAGTGGAATAATAGCACTACAAGGGCGCAAATGGCCAAAAAGTTCGAAACAAGGAACCACACTTTTACAGTAAATACAATTGTTGTTGTTGTTGTGTTGGATCCAGACTTAACCATATGTAGGCTACACTCCTCAAAATCAACAGGACTATTGTTATCATTGACTGCTGTCGAATTGGCTTTGACTTACTGTGACTCTATGAATGAGAAATCTCCAAGACATCTGGTCACCAACAGCTCTGCTCAGGTCTTGCAAACTCCGAGTACTTGGAAGACCAGGCTGATTTGATAAAACAGCCGTTCCCAAGTTTTGGTACGCCAGATGCTTTGGACCTCAGCTCCCAGAATTCCTGACTGTTAGCCAAGCTGGCTGGGGTTTCTGGTAGCTGAAGTCCCAAACATCTGAAAGATCAAAGATTAGGAACCACTGCAATACAGGCATACCTCAATTCAGAAACACTCTGACAAAGAAGCTCCTATTTATAAAGGCTTTTTGCACCCTCCCAGCTACCTTGCCCCACTTTTCTCTCTCATCTTCTGTCTAGCTGGAAGTTTTTAAGCAGCATTGCCATTTGGAGGACAGTGAAAAAGAACTAAAGAAACATTGATTTTTAGTATTGGGTCGCAGCACTGTGTCTACAGCAAGCAATGCAATGAGCAATGCTTCAGCTGGGGAAGAGTTGGATTAATAGCTGATAATCCTTCTCTAGCCAATCCAACTGCACCCAAGTGTATCTGTTTACAACAGGCAAAGTAAACAGCAACTGACTGCCGGAATCTCTTACTGAGCAAAACAAAAAGCAAAGAGAAGAGCTGATAATCCTTTCTCACTAGCTACCTCCAGTATGTTAAACAGAAGCATAGTTCTATAAATTTGGCCACCAAAATGGAAACTGGAAGAAAGGAAGAAGCTGGTGAAATAGAAAGTTATCCCTGGATGCATTTTGAAACAATCCTTCAAGAGTTCTGTAGAAGGTTCAAAATGTTTACTTATACAAAACTTACCTAACTTGATTGCTTCATTCCGCATGTGCATATTGCTCAATTTTAAATAAAAAGTTTGCTGAAATATGTTGACCTCTTCTTCTTTTTTTGCCCTATTCTTTCTATGTTATTTCTGCCTCTGATACCAAATTTTCTGTCAGAGAAATAATGGCCAGGAACACACCTACTTTGTCAAATGAGGTATACCTGTACTTAAGTCTAAACCTCATTACAGCTAATGTCTCATTAAGCCTAAATATATGCAATTCGAATAATTGGGTGTTCTCTCTCTAGCCCATTTCCTTCTCTCTGCTGTCTCTTTCGTGTAGATTTCTGGCGTGTAAGCCCCTCAGGGCAATGGTCTGTCCTCTCCTAATTTTTTAAAGTACCATTAATATAGTCAATGCTCTATAAATAAAAGGCAAGATGGTCATGTATACTGATTGTCAGATAAAAACAAAGGCATTTTCCTTCTGTGAACACCAAACCTAAAAACTGCATTTCCTCTACAGCTCCTAGACCGGGCTTTTAACACATCAAAAAAAAAAAAAAAAGCCCCCAGGTCCAAAATGCACGGCACTCAGATTCTTCCCATGGATCCTCCCCCTCCAGAGTTTTAGGAATGACTCACGCCCTCCAGCGTTGTTCACCAGGCAGTCAAGGCATCCATAAAGTTCAATGGTCACTGAAACCAGATTCTGTGGAAAGGGACAGCATATGTAAAAGGAGAGATCTGAAGCAGATGAGAAACGTAGCAAGAGGTGAAGCACAATTTGTAAGAGTCACAGAGTCATGGAATCATAGAATTGGAAAAGACCACAAGGGCCACCCAGTCCAACCCCCTGCCATGCAGGAACCCACATCAAAATACTCCCGACAGATGGCCATCCAGCCTCTGCTTAAAAACCTCCAAAGAAGGAGACTCCACCACACTCCGAGGCAGCATATTCCGCTGCCGGACAGCTCTGACTGTCAGGAAGTTCTCCCTGAGGTTTAAGTGGAATCTCTTTTCCTGCAGTTTGAATCTATTGCTCCTTGTCCTAGTCCCTGGAACAGCAGAAAACAAGCCCAATCTCTCCTTGACATGACATCCCTTCAGATATTTAAACATGGCGATCATGTCCCCTCTTAACCTTCTCTTCTGCAGACTAAACATACCCAGTTCCCTAAGATGCTCCTCACAGGATATGGCTTCCAGATCCTTCACCATTGTGGTCGCCCTCCTCTGGACTCGCTCCGGCTTATCAATATCCTTCTTGAATTGAGGTGCCCAGAACTGGACACAGTATTCCAGATGAGGTCTAACCAGAGCAGAATAGAGTGGTACTCTTACCTCCCTTGATCTAGACACCATACTCCTATTGATGCAACCAAGAATCATGTTAATTTTCTTGGCTGCCGCACAACA
This sequence comes from Cyclura pinguis, assembly GCA_030412105.1. NCBI lineage: Eukaryota > Metazoa > Chordata > Lepidosauria > Squamata > Iguanidae > Cyclura > Cyclura pinguis. Next base: position 16,665,152 of record CM059604.1, read on the forward strand.
CTGCTGACTCATGTTCAGCTTGTGGCCCCCCAAGACTCCTAGATTCCTACAATTCCTACTATTCCACATCTGAAAACTTCCAGAACAGCCTTCAACAACTTCACAAATTCCAGATATGCTGACTACAACTCCCACCATCCCCAGCCAGGTAGGTACAGTAAGAGATGATGGAGTGTGTAACCCAAGCCATGTGAAGAGCACTGTGCTGAGAAAGGCTATACAGTACTACTAAACTGGGTTTTGAGGGTCAGATTAGATGTGGCATCATTCCCACAATTAGCAGTCCCCAAAACATGTGACAATGTTGTAAGCTAAGCTGGGAAATACTACTTTTTAACATTTCAGCTCCTTCAAGCGGCATGGCCACTGGAGGATGCTGAGAGTTGTCATTCAAAGAATAAAGTCCAGGCTCTAAGCAAGGGTTCAGGCCAGAGGAAAAGTGGGCTTTGGAGGCCCTAAAAAAGCTCCCTCAAACCAGCTCAAATTCTTCCGCCAGTTCCAGCTTACCTGAATGTCTGTTTCGTTGCGAACATCACAGATGACAAAGTGGCCTTCCCCGGGTGCTCCACAACCCTCCAGTTCCTTCTGAATAGCCAGCCCCCTTTCCGCTGCAAGGACAGTTGCAAACAGAGTCCGTGTGGAGTTCTGAGGAGCAGTACCAGCTCCAGGTTCTGAAGTGGTACCACTGAGCAAGACACGTGCAGTGGGACCCTCTCTCCTTCCTTTCCATTTCTACCCTCAAGGACTGTTTCACTTTCTCTGGGCCGTGTACAACCGCTGCCAGGAAGTATGCAAAATCATGGATGGATGTTGTTACACTACCTCACTCCTGCCAAAGGGTTGTACAGTTGGCCCTCCAAATTTGCAAATTTGATTTTCACGAATTTGATCGTTTGGAAGTTTCTTCAAACCCCTTGGCCCCCAACCTCAGTCATTTTTCCTGGAGGAAGCTTCCCTCTTGGTGGCTCCAATCAGGCTTTGCAGCCCTTTAAAAACCTCCTCCACCACCAAGAGCCACTGCCTGGCCAACTAAGGACAGATCACAGCCTAGCTTCTCAGCACCACAACCGCTCTCCGAACGCCCTCACCCAAGGAAGGAGATGAGCAAGAGAGGAAGTATAGGGCCACCGTGCTGGCCCACCTTCTTTCCCTCTCCATTCTCTGATCTGGTTTGGACCTTGGGTATCTGTTGCCCCCTTGGTAAACCCTGTCCCAGGGTCTACAACCTTGATATAAAATTAATCTAACCCACCAGAGTTGTGCCTCACGCGAATGCGCACGTAGGCGATAATGGTCGTATGATCGAACGAACCAGGTCAGGTCAGGCCAGTAAAAGCCCCAGTCATGTAGCCACAGGAGACCTCATGTTTGATAACCCATGGTGGACAAAAGGTCCTTAACCTTTAAGGAGTCCACTTGAAGGGAGTAAAAGTGTTCCCGGAAAGTTGGACACTGGAAGCAACAAAGCCTTATCAAATCCATCTCCAGAAACTCACACCGCGGTCTCAAAGCGGAGGAAGATCCTGTTACTGGAATGACACCTTGTTATCTTCCGATATCAGAGAAATGCCAGGTGTAGAGTTGTTTTCCTTTTCTGTCCCTGTTTGTTTTCCCCGGGAAAGGATTTGCCTTCAAAGTAAATCACTCCCAAAAATAGTCCCTGTTTTGGGGCTAGTTAGGAGAGAAAAGCGAGGCAAGGAGGAGGAGTATGATGCCTCCCGGTCATACCAACTGACCTCTCCTCAGCATCTCTTCGCTGACCTGCTGTTCAATCGCTGCTTCCCGGCCCAAGGACTTCAGGAAGAAGTGCAGTATCACCCAAGCTGTGAATCCCTCAACAATACCTCTATCTTATTTCCACTCTTTATTTCTGTTAGCCCTTGGATGCGTGGGTGTGTATTTGCGTTAGTGCAAGCTATTACTATTCAATAAAGTCATTCATTGGATCTTTTTGTGTGATTTCTGACTAAGCCTGACCCCATAAACATTGGGTAAAAGATCCCTAATTACCCTGCCCTCTTTGCATTGCTAAAGCAATGTTCATAGCTACCCACAAGTGACAATTTTGACAGGCACTGGGAATCCCCCGAAGGGGCCCCCCAGCAAGCAGGGTAACACACCCACTCTCCCCACCCAGCCCCTTCCCACAGACACACACATACATTTTGATATTTGTGATTTTCCCGCTTTTGTGAGGGTCTTGTGCCTCTAAGCCTAGCAAATGTGGAGGGCGAACTGTATATTTAAAGAAGACACAGTAAAGAGGTGGGGAAACAGGCCAGAAGGCTCTAGAGCAGGAGAGCAAGGGGACCCACCTAAGACCCCCATGATCAGTGCCTTGAGTTTCATGTTGAAAAAGAAGGCAAGCCATAAAATATCGTCATAAAGGTGCACAGGGTAAGGAGTAATGGATGATAGGACACAACAGTGAACATTCAGGAACAAACAACAGGAGCTTCTGCAACAAAATGTTGCAGCACAGAATGCTCCAGCTCAAAACTCCAGACTCTCTCTTTCACTCTGTTTCCCCCATAGATTTCTGCTTGCCTTTCCCATCAGTCAGCCAGCACTTCGTTGCCACTGGGCACACTCTGATTTCACTGTACTGTTTTCAAGCTTCTCTTACACCCTAGTTGTGGGTGAGGGTGTTCCTCTGGAGCAGTTCTGCAAATTCTGAAGTTCCTCTAAACTTGCTCATGGATGGTGCTATCTTGGCTGCAAAACAGTCCATCCTCAGAGAACCGAGATAGCTATCAGTATACTCCAGCCTTCCACAACCTAAGAGCCCCCCAGATTGTGGGACTACAAAGCCCAGCATGCTCTGGTATGTTGGCTGGGATGATGGGAATTGTAGTCTGACGCACCTAGAGGATCCCAGGCGAATAAAAGCTGGATTTTATGAGGAGGGTGGTTGTCATAATGTGCACACAAAAAAGGGAAATATGATAGTCTCTGGCTTGAATCCTATTCTTAATCCCAACTAGAGGAGACGTATTGAATCAATAGTACTGCCTAGGAATTTGCCTCTGACTGATTTACCATTCAGCAATTGAATTGAGATAAACCAATGGGATGCAGGCATCTGTCTGAGCCCATACTAGGGCTCAATGAGGATTTGAGGCATGGAGACTCAATCTTTTGGTCAAACCAAACGCAGAGGTAACAGTCACCCATGCCTACTCCTTATGCCAAGATTAATCCAGGGTCATATTTCCCTACAAGTTCCCACCACCTCCAACGGCAGAGCGGAAATCATACAGTTCTCCAGATGCTGTTTGCTTGCAAGTCCTAGCATCCCTAGCCACCATAACTACTGGTCAGGAATGCTGGGAGTTGCAGTTACACCTAGAGGGCCACATATTTCCCACTTGTCTCCTAGGGTTTATCTACATTGCATAGTCATAGCAGTTTGATATCAGTTTAACTGTCATAGCTTTACTATGGAATGCTGGTGCTTGTAAGTTGGTGAGGTACTTAAAATTCAATACTAGGGAGTTCTAGTGCTGTAGTCTAAAACTGCTGACTAGAACTCTATAGTAGAGAACACTATCTTTCCCAACTACAAACCCTAGAATTCCATAGGACAGAAGAAAACAGGGAAGCAACTCCACCTAGTGTTGAGAGTTGGGATTGATTTAGATTGGAGCAAAGGGGAAAAGAGAGGCATCTAATGAATTATTATTGTGGCAGACATGGTATGGTGCATGTTTCAATCCCAGCTCAAGTTTCTAGCCCATGGAACCTCACATATTCTTGTCTCCTAAAATTCAGGAGATAACTGAATATAATTTTCAGGGGTAAAGGAGGGGGAAGTGACACTTGAAACGCATTGCAAATGTTGGTTTTGCAGTGAGCACCCATGCTGGGAATTGGGTTGCAATTTCTGTCTGCTAGGATTCTTGGGGGCCATTTCCGCACTAGACCGTTATAGTGCTATTATTCCACTTTCAACATCCTATCGAATCCTGGGGTTTGCACTATATCGCACTATAACAGTCTAGTGCGGAAATGGTCGTAGTGTACTGCTACACAAATGACAGAAATTTAACAAATACAGCTTTCTCATCCTTGCCTCTCTCCCCTTAGCAGCAGGACTTAAATTTCTGCCTCAAATAGGACCAAAAAATTCACTGGTTCTGACTTTTCATCTGCCTATATGAGGATTGGAGAACTGGATTGGCCTTCCAGATATTCTTGGACTCCAAATCCCATCAGCCTCCACCAACATGGTACTGCTGTCCAGAAATGGGTAAATACTTTGTGGAAATATAGATCAGGTACGTTGCCGTTCTACATACTCCTTTCTCATCTTTCCTCAGGGAAGAGATGGTTACCACTACATGCTGAAGAAGGCTCACATTTCCTTTAGATTCACCAACCTGATATGGAAACATTGCGAACAGGATAGTGAATGGAATCTCTAACAAAATATGGAGGGAAATAATCTCACCTTCACATTCTGGTGCACAGAAAACCACTTTGGCTCCTTGGAGAACTGGGAAGGAAAGCAAGGAGGGGGCAAAATGAATGTCATACAAAATCTAACAACTCCGTTCACACATACACATCAATGGATTAGAAATATAAAAACTTGGATTATACTAAATAATACCATTATTTCTTCTTGCCTCTCTACCAGCCTGCCCCAACCTGATGCCCAGTTGTGTTGAACTAGAACTCCCACCAGACTTCCTGCTGGCAGGGAATGATGGGATGTGTAGACCATCACATCTGACAAATGTCAGGTTCGGGGAAGATGGGATGGGAATCATGTGGTCTTTCATATGCTGTTAAACTACATCTCCCAGAATTTCCTACCACTCCTTATGCTGAATAAATAGTTTTTTTCTTGCTGACAAATGTCTAGTATATAAATTAAAATACAAATGTAATAACCCCTCACCCATCTAATCACAGCAGCTTAATTTCAAGCCAGACCAGTTATATCAGGGGGGAAAAACCCTGTCAACACACAAATAAACAACACTTGGCAATTTATATTCCACCACCTCCACCCATTACCACATAATGAAAGAGGTTGGGAGATAATCTGCAGTTGTCATCTTGATGAAAACAATCAGACTGAACAAGACTTTTGGGGGTTTAAATCAAGTGAAATGCTTCTTAAGGGAGGCAAAGGTGTTAATTGGTTTGCTTATCTTGCTTATCTCAAGATAAGAGAGATTCTCCAACCATAGAGAAAAGGAGTTTTATTCAGAGTCGTATAAAGATGATGGCCTTGTAATTCTAAAAATGCACAAAGGCCTTTTGAAACTAAAGATGGACGATGAACCATTATAAGATGAGCCCAACATTTTGGGCAGAATATTCAAATGGAGTATGGGGGGAAATGTGGTCTAAGGATATAAAATGTACATTTTGCAGTAATTTAAAAGAAAACATGTCTAAGATGACATATAGATGGGCTGTCCCAATAGGCTGGAAATCAACAGGTAAAGCTTCTCAAATATGGAGTGATATGAGAGTGGAAACTACACTAGTTGCACATATGCCTATCTATCAAAAAAGGCTGATTACAAATGGTGCCTCTTGTGTCTTGTAGTATTTTTGCTTCACTGCTCACATATTTTTTTCTCTATATACAATACCTATGTGCGTACATGCCTATAAACGGTTACAAATAACCAACCAACTGAGGATAGCTTTTCATTTCACACACCTCATTAAATTATCAGGCTGTGATCACCATGATTTAAAACCACATTTAAACTGTCAGTCGTTAATGGTTTTTGGTCAGCAAATATGACCTTTCTCAGCACTGTGTAGCAAAGTTTGAATCCACTTTGTTCCAGATCAAACAGTTCAAAAGTTTAAGGTAACGCCATCTTACCACTACAAAACTTCACAGGACTCTGTGTCTGTAACAATGACATCTCCACCGGTTTTCTCTCAGCCACACACTAATATTCTGTCCATAAAAAGATAGCACCCTTATCTTTACATACACACCTGTGCATTTTGTCAACCCAGTCTCAGAGAATGCCTCGAAATCAAAAATTTCTAACACTTCACGCTTTGAAGAGCTCTTCTTGCACAGTAGAATCATCCCACCATTAAGTCTCCAAACTCACTTCCTCTCGTCTTTTTTCCCTTAAAAAACATTCACACGACACAGTTCCTGTTTCCCATCCACAGTCTAGAGCTCAGTACTAAAAATATGCAGCAAAGAGAAAATTGCCCAGGGGTGCAGCAGCCATGTTAACGCCTGAGATTCCTCTGTCCCCTTAAAACACTAACAGGTTTATGGTGGAAGAATATTTTGAGTGCACAATGCACCTGTTGAAGTGGCCTCAAGATAGCAAATGCTGGAAAAATATTTAAGAAAATCCCCATAACAGTATTGCCTCTGAGCATGTACAAATTACTTTTCACTCCGGCTAACTTTCATCCAGCTCTCCCTGTCCTAATGTATCAAGACTGGGGGACTTCCAAGACTTTCAGGCTAGTTTCTAATAGGTTTGAGCCCCGGGATCTATTTGCAGAAACTTCCCCTCGCTTCCTCCTTTCCCCAGTTCTCTCCCTCCTCACCGAATTCTCTGAGGATGCCTTCGCCGATCCCCCTCGTGCCCCCCGTGACTATGACGACCTTGCCCGGGTATCGCAATCCAGCTGCCATTCCAGCGGGTGTCGCAGTAGGTACTGCCTGATAACCCCCATCCAGCTGATCTTTGAACACAGCTGGAGCACCATGTGGTTTTCCCCACTGCGCATGTCCGCCTCTCTCGTGGCACTCTGGGAAATGTAGTCGGGGATGTTATCTGAATCAAAGTGCTGTGTGCAGACGGATAGACTCGATCAAGGAAGACCCGTCCTTAAATCTGCAAGGCCTGAGCAGGGTGGTTGAGGATAGGATGAGCTGGAGGTTTCTCATCCATAGGGTCGCCATAAATCGAAGTCGACATAACTTATTGAGCGTGCACCGTGCAACTTCTGTTGGTTTGGTGTGCTGATGAGCAACCCATTGCAAAACGCGTACAATAAAGGTCACCCATCATATATTAGAAGTAACATTAGAACAAGTCATAGACCAAATTAATTACTTCGGGAGCATGTGGTTGAGTCCTTTGTAGAAAATCATAAATCATATTATTATATGTAAGTCATAAATCATATTATTACGATTCCAGTCATGATTGTGGGGTTCTGAACTTGCGGTCGCTATATTGCTTTGTTTTGTATAGAACAGAGGAATGCATAATTCATGGAAATGAGTTGAAGAATACTATAGATGACTTTAGTTTCCTGCTATAGATTATAATCTATTTCTCATATGCACCATGAAGCATGATGTGAAAAGTTTTTTCTTAATTTTAGACTAACAATTGTTAGTTAAGTATTGCTATAAGTATGTTTGAATATCTTTTTCAGAGGTATTTTATACCATAGAACTAAGATTATACAAGAAATGCTATTTTAGTATTTGGTGTTTATTTTACCATACTAGTATGTGTGTATAGAACATATATAGCTGGTAGTTGCAGGAGAACCCCTTTTAATTAAGTGTGTTTGTTTTTTGAACGCTTTGATAGAATTATATGTTGGCCTATTATTATTGTGCACTTTTTTTGATTGTCGCTGATGTCTTGTGTAGATATAGCATGTTGTGTCTGATGTTATGTTGGTTTTATATATTTAATAAAAAAATATAATTTAAAAATAGGATTATCACAGTGTCTCCCTCCATAGGCTGAAAGGAGTTATTGGAAGACTGATTTTCTGACTCTTCATAAATTAGCAAACAGTGGGAAGTTTTGTAACAGCTGTCTCTTCTGTTAAGAGATGTGGTGTTTGTATTTGATTTATTGATTTGTCCATGAGGGTTAGATTCTAGGCATGACTTTGTGAGCCTTGTTTCTTGGTTTTCTTGATCCATTGCATGGTTCCTCAGACCTAAATCTACCTTTTTTAAAGGTAAGTAAAAGTAAGTAAGTATCCTTAGGTCATAATGGACTCACACTGTTACTTAGGGCCCTCCAAGCAAACCTGTCAAATCAAACTGCACTGCTTGATCGTAAACTCCCACTAAAATCAGCCAGACTTGCATCAGAACAAAATACGGAGAAAATTACTTGGATTGGGTTGTATGTGTAACCCGCTCTGGTATGGAACCAGAATATATGTAACCTTTAAAATAAATAAATTAAATAAGGCTTAACGTTTTTGTTTTGTTTTAAAAGCCCATTCAGGAACCTGAAAATACAGGAAATATTTTGTTTACCTGCAGTGCAATCATAGGACTGTTTGCTCAGCAGAATATAAATTGTTCTACAGAATTGCTCCCTAGTAGCTTGTGGTTAGGATTATGTACTTAAACATGCCCTCATCTCTCATACTTTGATCAAGAAAAATCAAGTCTCTTCTAGTCAGCGAAACTAAAATACAAGTCTAACAGTTTGTCTGCTGACACAGAAAACAAACAAAAACAAATGCCATCCACCTCACCTTCAGAGGTAGAGATCTTAACGTTCAGTCAGGTGTGTGCAAAACTATTGAAATTTTGGGACAGCTTAGACCACCTGAGAGCAAAGATGATGCAGTGATTTGGGTGTTGGATTAGGACTGTGGGAAACCAGGGTTCGAATCTCACCATGACCACGGAAACCTTTTGGTTGACCTTGAGCAAGTCACACTCTCTCAGCCTCAGAGGAAGGCAAAGGTAAATCCTCTCTGCACAGATCTTGCCAAGGAAAGGCTGTGCTACGGTCACCTTAGGGTGTCCACAAGTCGGAAACAACTTGAAGGCACAAAACAAAACCCACCTAGTGTTGGTTAGGGTGGGTAGAGCTAATAAGGATAGCAGCCCAAGACATCTGGGGAGCCCCACACTGAAAAATTCTGTTGGCCCATGACTGAAGAAATGTGCAGTCGCCACTGCGTATTTGCAAGTTTGACTTTCACAGATGTGATTATTTGCATGTTTCTCCAACCTCTGTCCCCACAACCTCGGGTGCTTCTTTTCTGGGGGAACTTCCCCCCGTTGGTGGCTCCCTTCAGGCTGCGCAGCCCTTTAAAAACTTGCCTCTGGTCCTCCTCCTCTACCAGCTGCTGCTTAGCCAGCTAAGGATGGCTCGCAGCCTGATTTCTCAGCACCCAAAACCCTCTTCCAATGCCCCCTCCACTCCCAAGGGAAGAGATGGGGAAGAAAGAAGTATAGGGCCACCATGCTGACCCACTCCCTTTCCGTCTCCTTTCTCTGACCTAGTTTGGACCCTAGGTGCCTTTTCCCCCAACCGTGCCTAAGCCCCCTTTCCACAGATACACACACACACATTTTGATATTTGCAATTTTTTCATTTTTGCAAGGGTCCTGCACCCTAACCCTAGTGAATGTGGAGGGGCAGCTGTAGTTTCAAACTTTTCCTTGGACTAATCTCTCTCAGCTTCAACCTACCTCAGCCTACAGGGTTGATGCAAAGGGCAGGGGGTTAGAGAGGAGGAAAACACGATGACATTCCCAGTCTTGAGTTCATTGGAGTAAGGTTGAAATATTAAATGCACAAAAAAAAAAGCCTTGCAACAGCTCTTTTCCTCCCATGCCATTTAGAAAAAAGTCCTTGAGATACAAAACACAATTGTGATCAAAGAAGCACAAAGGAGAGCATGAACAGATAAGACAGGGCTCTGAAATAAAAAGCCAAGACTCTGAGATGCATAGTGTTAAACATTTATTGAATATACAAATTGTAATTGTTCACACGTGAGAAGATGGTCAGTAGGTAGTGCTAAAATGCCAAGGGGAGATTGCAGCAGTCACTTCCTTGGGTGGGGACCAGTCAGGTGTGTGCAAAAATATTGAAATTTTGGGACAGCTTAGACCACCTGAGAGCAAAGATGATCCAGGGAATCACCCTTCCCCACCCCCTGTCCCTCCGTATGCCCCTGGTTTTAAGAAGCATTTACCTTTGCAGTGCTGGCAGCTGTTCCAACAGGGATGCCTCATTCAGTCTGCATCTTTCTGGGGTCTCTTGAGCATTTTTGATCTGGGGGGAGGACTTGCGGAGGGGGATTTCACAGTCCCAATTTGGGGCAGTTTGCTAAATCTCATAACTAAGTCCTACAAATCTGATGGGAGGGGAACTATTCCTTGGCAGAGCTAAGGGTTGTAGAAGCAAAAAGGTGCAGTTGGAGTTTGGGCACCCTGGCAGAGCAAGTGATCCACCCATCCACAACTGGGCTGGCATTACTCCATCAACCCACAAAGATAGCATCAGATGAAGAACAGTTACCTTGGAGACATGAATGTCAGCCTCTGAAGGAAGAACAAAATCACCATACCCCTTCAATCGCGTGCCATCACTGCTACCCTCCATCTCAGCTTCCTTCTCCATCACTTCTCCTCAGAAATAAGCCCTGTCCCAGGCTCTCTGTATCATAGGTTCAGCACTGAGATAGCTCTCTAATTAATACCTGGGAGAGCTGTGGAGAAGACTATTGTTGAATCTGAGAGTGGAGGCACTGGCCCTTAATAACAGACGGTCACCTCTTGCCGCTTCCCTCCACATCTCAGGACCCCCAGGGTTCTCCACCATCACCTCGCCAGATTCACTCTCCTGCCATCTACTTCCTTCTTTTCCACAGCTCTTTTGTGCCTAAGGATACATCCATGTCTGGCAGCCTGCACAAACTCACAAATAGGTTGCATGGTGCACACCACTTCTTTTTGTCCTACTTTGTTCAATGATCAAGTTCCAGATTTTAATGGCATCAGAGCTGGTACATCTTTTTATTGCTGGGACTAAACTACAAGAGACATTTCTTTTGCTTGTTGGGACAGATGTCCCGTAATAATGTCTCTCAGCACAGCCAGTGCCTGAACCATTCTTCCTCTAAAATCAAAGATTTTTTCTTCTCTCCCCACAATCACCCTCAATAGCAGGCACAGTGCCAGCTCCCTCATCCCAATAACAGACCTCTTTGTTTTATTCTTTTCCTACCATTATGCAACTTTGAGTTACTACTGAACTGCCAGAAAGCAGAAGTCACATCCTTTCTCTTCAAGATACATATATTTAGCCAACCGCAAACCATTGCTTTTTTAAAATTATCTGATCCATTGAACAGTCAGTCACTTTGAAAAGCTAAAAATGTATCCATCAAAGGGACAGACAGGCCAGGCAAGGCTATGGCAAGCCAAGTCCACCTAGCAGGAAGGGATGCTAGTACAGGCATGCCCTAAAATGCTGAGCACCTCTTTCCCTACAGATTCAGGAGCATGCCCAGATGTCTAGCATACACAATTCCTCCTCTCGAATTTACTGTCCTTGCCTCTCCAACCAAAACTGCTATGCAAACACTTTTCACTAGAAAGAGAAATCTTAGTAAACTCAGAAACACTTTGTTTTTCTGTTGTTGCCTCATGCTATCAGTGTGCACTACTTCCTAACATAACCTGAATGAATTTTGTGGGCAAACAACTTCTGCCGATCTGTCATCAAAGCTGGATTTGTATAAACCATCATATTGCAGCTGTACCATATGCCTCAGGAGAAAAAAACACAAATGAATGTTAAAAATCTACAGGAGCAAACAGCTTTGAATGTGTGTTCCTCTCCTTGTGCATGACCTTCCCAACACAAATAAGCAACTGTGAGTATGATGCCTTCCCTTTTAGAAAAGCGAGCTAAATATTTGTCCAGTGACTAGAATGTTAGGGTAACACCTCTTCCACAAACTCATTATATGGCCTCGGACAAGTCTCTTCACCAGAGGCTCAGTTTTCCCCACTCAGAAAGCAGAGGACTTGGGAAGGCTTTCCCCCAGGCCAAATACCAGTATCAAGTTTCTGCGTATGCAGGGTTCTGAATATAGGATTCCCCAATTGCAGGCCACCATGAAAACTGTCATGCGTCCCTGGGCATGGAATTAACAGTTAATTGGCTTGCTCCCAAGGATTGCTGAAGAGGACTCAGCATAAAGCACTGTATTTGGCTAAACAAGCTTAGTGTTATGCACATAGACTTTTAAGCACCTTTATAACCAGGTAAGTATGCATATTCTTGGACTGGATGCTTTCATGTAAGAAAACAAGTCTGCAAATCAGACCCCTGGGATTTAAAAGCAAGGGCTATAAAGCAAGGTTATAAGATGGGGAATGGTGCCTACTATTGGAAGTGCTACATAAAGGAACAAGCATGGAAGCCGCCACTCTGAGACTGCCAGCTCTATGGCCCTTCACCACACTGCAGAATCTATCTTTTTATCCCTGTCCTGCCTACAAATATGAATTAAAAACTGGATTTCACCAGTGTGACCTTGACAGGCCGTGCAGCCTCTCCAAGATACGTCACGACTTGGTGGGAGTTATTCTCACCTCTCCATCTGAGGCCATTGGCTGAGGCCTGACTACCCGCAAGGCTTTGCTCAGATGCCCACACTTCATAATCCCATAACGGAGGTGAAACCCAATTGGCTGTTCTGGAAAGAGACAAGTTCCAACTGACAGACTGAGGCAAAGGTGTCACCCGATGAGGACTGTGAAGAAGAGGTGGATTCCCATTGTTTGATTCTAGCGGGTGGGGTGTCAACTGTGGAGTCTTGGGCCTGGAGGACAATTGGTTGTCTTCCTCAGAATGAGGCAATGACCAATCAGAAGCTTCTGAGGCACAAAGCACTTGATTGGCTGTTTGGGATGAAGACGGTGCCTCATTTGCTGTGCTGCTGTTACCACTACAGCTTGGGTTTCGAGGGGCTCTTTGGCCATGCTCAGATATCTTACTACTGGACTCTGAGTCTTTGGAGGTGGCATCACTGGGAGGGTGCTGATGGTTCAGGCTATCATGGGATGTAGACATGTCATCTAGGGAGGAGTGAGAGCTGGTCCTTCCTGAGGAGAAAGCAAAATCACAAAACATCCGTCTATCATTTGGACACTTGAATTCTGTGGGCAGCAAACACAGTCAATCGACACAGACATTACCATCACCAATTTCACAGTCTACCAGATGTTCCTGACTGGAATTGTAGACCCACAATGACTTGGATGATATCCAAGAACCTAGAAGTCAGCAAGGTACTGTCAGATAACCTTGGAAGGTGTGTTCCAAGTAGTGTCATTTTTGGCAATCATGCTAGATTGCACATCATGTCCTGAAATATGACTGTGGAAAAAATCCTTTCCCAGTGGTGAGACACCCTCCCATATCGGACTGTGAAATGGGAATTCCCAGATTCTGACATGTCAGAAATTGTTAACTCACCAGTGCTTTGTGGTGGGGCAAGGAGGCAATTGAAAAGCAGAACACAGAACAGCCTTCCCCAACCTGCTATCTCATCACGTGTTCTGATTTCCTTTCCCTATCGATGGCCATGCTAGCGGGGAAGGATGGAAATTGTGATCCAACCCTTCTAGAGAGTGGCAGATTTGTATAAACCAGAGTTTCTCAACCACAATACCCTGGAGCCCTAGGCCTCCTTGACAGGTTGCTTGGGGTTCCATGAGAGATTGATTTAAAAAAAAAAACAAACTTCTTTTTGCTATAGATATAATATAAGAAGCCCCTGCCTTTTGACACCAAGTTATCTGACAACTCGCTCTTTTGACACTTCCAAATTAAGGACAAGTTCCATTAATTCAACAGAGATTCTGCTCTTTCATCAGTTCTTCTTGCCTACGGAGGTTCACTTCAAACTGCCCATGTGGCTTGGAAAGCGAGCTGGAGGGCAGGAGGTGCGAAGCCGGCTGAGAGACTTTGCAAGTAGCATGTACATGATTGGTCCCAAGTGAGCCTCCACAAGTCCTTCACGCTCCCTACAGTACAGTACATAGCTTCCGCTTTTCAGCCAATTCCATTTTCTGACAGTGTTCCAGTTGCTTATCTGTCAGATAAGTGGAAGGAAGCCTGTAATTTTTATGCTGGAGTTCCCTGAGACCCATAATTTTTCATACAGGGGTTTCCTGAGACCGAAAATTATTTCAACGGTTCCTCCAGGCAAAAAAGTTGAGAAAGGCTGCTATAAACAACGTGACAGAACCCACTTCTCACCCCTGCCCCCAAAAACCTGAGGTCCTCCTGGCTACTCCTGAGGTCCTCTCACCCTCTTAGAAAGCCCAGGAAGTCATATGGCTGCTTCTCCTGGTACCTGCAATGCGTTTCCCCCGCTGCTGTGAAGCCTCTGCTGCCAGCGCATAGGAGAGCTGGATGACTCGTTGTCGTTCCCACTCAGGGGTTGGGGGGCATCGAGGAGGCTTGAGTCCCCCAGTTTGCACGCCCTCCTTGGGTGATGACTCAGGGGGGGTATTGGGGAGGGGCTGAAGGAGAGATTAAATCACGGGAGGGGGAAGGGGCATGAGCAAGAGAGTTCTGTCTGAAGCCCCCCTCCCCGCACACCCCCAGAGCATCTCTTGTTACAAAGCAAACTGGCAATTAAAAACAGCAACACAGCAATGGTCCTTTCCCTGCAGTTTTAATTAAAGAGATGGAGAACAATTCCAAGGAACTGGATAAAATGGTGGAGGTGCTCAGTCTCAGCCCTCTCTTAACCTCTCCTCACCCCTAAATCCACTTGCTAGTCCCAATGGAGTAGAGTTGTTGAATCACCTGCGGAATAGTAAGCAAAACCTTTCAATAAATCTATGCGAGCTGGGACTAGCAAATGGAATTAGGCCCCTGGCATCTTACTCCACATTTCCAAGGATCCAGTAAGTCCAACCACATTCAATCCCAAAGAAGCCAAGATCCCCAGCTTTCTTTTTGCCTGTCTCAGGCTATCAGGCTTTCCCACGCCCTCACTGAGAACGCAAAATTCCTGCTTTCCCACCCATCACCCAATGGAAGAAGGGAACCCAGAAATCCCTCCTCCATAGCAGTGCCCAGTAAATATTGCCCCATGCATTCAGGTATCCTAGCAGCTTTCCTAACCTACTCACCCACCAACACCATCACCCACTTCCCAGCAGTGGCAGACTGGAGCCTGTACTCCCTGGGTCTAAGTGCCAAGGTTTTTGAGCAGCAGGGACATTGGTGTCATCTATGAACTGAGTCACTCTTCCAAGCCAGAGGGTAAACAGACTTTTCTAGCAACAATATGTTGTTGTAAGCTCTCCCTGTTGTAATACAAAGCATGGTGGCTTGTCTGAAATGGGTAATTGGACTGCAGCTCTTGAGACCTAGACCTGAAATCCCGGCTTGGCCACGGAAGCCCACTGAGTGAACTTGGGCAAGGACACTCTCTCAACCTTAGAGGGAAGCAAAGACAAACTGCCTCTGAACCCATCTTGCCAGGAAAACCCCTTAATAGGTCTTCCTTTGGGTTGCCATGAGTTGGAAACAACCTGAAGGCACACAACAACCACAGATTTGCTGCTGGTGGAAACGAAAACTGCTAGAATTGGTTTTTTGATAGGAATCAAGAGAGCCGCCTGCTTTTTTCAGCTGCCTGCTGTTCAAAATGTGCCACTACACTACTGCTCCCCAGACTGTAAGAGTCAAAGCCTTGGAGACTCAATGTAAAAGACGGCTGAGACCTTGTTGTTGTCTCTTGCCACTCTTTCAAGTGCAGAGTCTCCCTCCCTACCAGGCTTCACACCCACCCGGCTAGACCCACGCTTGAGAGAGTCTCGCCAGTGACCCAGAGAGTTGGACTGGGCAGCTCCTGATTTTCTTTTAGCCTCCTGGTTCCTTTGCATCCTGATAAGCTGTTCCTGGGCGCTCATGCGGCCACTGCGAGGGGCAGTTCCTTCAGAAGGAGCCACCTAGAATGAGGGGAAAATGAAGATTGGGAGGAATCATTGCTCAGTCTACAGATCCTGTGCCTCTCCCAAAGTAGATTTTGCTTTCAACTGTTGTTTTTACATTTCTGCTTAGCCCCGCTAGCATTCCTCATAGCTATACAGTGTCTTTCTCAGTATTTCAAACACAAATTTTACCAGCGCTTTCACAATTACCTTTTTTCAAAAAAGTAGCCAGGATCACACTTCCAAGGCCCAAAATGTAGTTGGCTACCATCATAGCTTAATTTTCATTACTTTCTTTTTACTCAAAACTCACTAGAATGGTTTACTTTCAGAATGTTAAAAGCCACTGGCACAAAACACACCTAAGAATTTAAGCCACACATCTCTTCAAAATACAAAAGTAATTTAAAACATTACTGTTGGATTGCTAAAGGAATAACTACCTGTATATTACAACCATAATACAACTATGTCTTAGTTGTTAAGAAAAAATGAATTGCAGGTAACTAATTATTTCAAAGTTTTGTGTTTTATAGCTCATATACCCAGACATTTGATCTAGGTTGTTAATCATTGAGACTTCATCCCTTTCATCCCCAAATGAAAGAATCTTTAAAAGACTCTCTAAATTAAAGTTTTATTGCATAAACCACTTTTTGAAAGAGTTTCTTTTTAAAACAAACACACACACAGATTTGCCCATCAATTCCGTCATGCTACCTAGATTCTGCTCCCCTAGTCCAGAAAGGCTATTTTGTACCTTGGCTATGCTGGGCTCAGCATCTTTGCTTAGTATATTCATGCGACTCCCATGATCTATGAAGAGAAAGGAAGATAAGAAAAACAGGCCAGTAACTTTTGAGCCTTCATTCCTAGGGCAATTTTCCCACCCTTCTTTACTTTCTTCTTCTATCCTGGAAGGAATGAGCTCAAAGCAATTCTCCAGGGCTTATAGAGACCTGTTCCCCAAGACTGAGACAGGATAAACACTAATTGAAAGAAAAGGAATCTTGTTCCTTCTCATCTCCACTTGAACAATGAGAACGCAGACTAGAAGAGGAGGATGGGAAAGGGAATTGTGGGTAATTTTAAAAGGCTAATTGAAGGAACAATTTTAAAGAAATTATCTTCCCAGAGAAATTGAGGAGGCCTGGTCACTATGGAGGGAAGCTGAAACTGAGGAAACTTGA
Organism: Cyclura pinguis; assembly: GCA_030412105.1. Lineage (NCBI taxonomy): Eukaryota > Metazoa > Chordata > Lepidosauria > Squamata > Iguanidae > Cyclura > Cyclura pinguis. The sequence continues at coordinate 16,682,036 of CM059604.1, forward strand.
GTTTGCTGAGATTGTGTGTTGATCTCCTCCTTTCTGCAGGCATTGTTAAGGTAGACATCTTGACAGAGACACAAGCCAAAGGAAAGAGGGACCACTGCTGGGGGGCGCAACAGAGTCCTGCTTTGCTTACTGAATCCAGATGGACTAGACAGTGGAATAAGACAGTATACTACGCATTGGCCCTGGGAAGCTTTTGCCAAAACAGCACGTTTGCTCTCTCAACGAGAAAATGGAGCACCTATTGAGAGCCATCCCATGAGGCCAGCTTTGAGTAAGTCAGTGGCGGAGCTTGGAGCACGTGGAGGGGGGCGGGGCTACAGTGTGCGGGGTGTGGCCACTGTACATGGGGGCTGGCGGAGGTGCATGGGGGCATGGCCAGGGCACTCAGGGGCATGGTCAGGGCATGCAGGGGCGTGGCCAGGGCAACAAGAGGTGTGGCTATGGGCCAGGACAGCCCAAAAACATTGCCGCCCAGGTCAGACCACCCTTCCTGCCTCCCTGTCCTTATGTGACTGGAGTAAGTGTTGGGAGTTCTTCAGATTAAACTAACCACTTTGTTTATTTGTTTGTTTATCACAGTTTGGTCTTTCTGTATTTCTGATCAGTCAAATCTGCATTCAGGAAATACAAGGAGTGCTGTCATTTCAGTCATAATGGATAGATGGAAGTATGGAGGAGGAGGAGACAGAGACATCTCATGGCTGTTCCTCCTTCCTCCCAACGAACCAACACATTCCCGGCTACTCTAGTAGAACGCCATCAGACCGCAAAGTACGGTGGGGCCCTAGGTATCTGCTAGAGTTTGGTTTCAGGACCCCCCCCCCTGTGAATACCAAAATTTGTGGATGCTCAAGTACCACTATGTACAATGGTGTAATAAAATGGTGTCCTTTACATAAAATGACAAAATCAAAGTTTGCTTTTTTTTTTTTTTTAATATTTTCAAGCCATGGTTGGGTTGAGTCAGCAGAGACAGAATCCGTGGATATGGAGGGCCGACTGCACTCCTGCTTAAGAACAGGTCAGTGACTGCGAAGAGGGTATGATCCAGGACTTGATACAAGCAAGCTGACCTTGCATGTACAATTGAAACCAGGTTAACTGAAGAGGGGGGGTGTCAACCTGACCCAACCATGCCCACCAGCTTTCCAGTGCAGTAGCAGGCAAGATTTGAAGGGTGTGGAAAAAGAGTTGCAGTGATCTGTTGTGAATCCATTCCTCTGTTGAGGTACCTTGTCCAACAGTTTCTAAGGTCTGAATGGATATGTCTGTAAATAGGGCAATGGGACAGGATGGGGATCCTGTTTGTGCACTATCCACCCTGCTACCCCACTTTCTCCCTGCAAGAGCAGCTGGAGGTGATCTTGAAAGTGGTGTCTGCATACATGTCCCATCCTTCCCAGCTACACTCAGATTAAAAATCAAGAATGCACCCTAGATGTACCTCTCCACAGCTTACTTACCCAGGCAAGCTTCATCTGTTCCCCTCACGGTGTTCCCTTTCCCAAAGTCTGGAGGGTCACCAGTGGCAGTGTTTGGAGACCATCTAATCCCCTCTGAATGATGCAGTATGCTCCCTTGCTGGTCCTTGCTGGAGGCAGGTGGACTCTGCTGGAAGAGAATGCAAAAGACATCCATTTAGCAAAGGCCAAGGGAAAGCAAGCAAGGCTGGAGAGGGGAAATGAGCAGAAAACCGCAGCACAGACTTACAAGCTTATCTCCTGCACTGAAAGCATCCTGCTGCCTGTTTTCCAACTGGCCTGATTCCCCTGTGGCTGATACGTGGCTGGATGGGGATTCACGGAATAAAAGGTTGGATTTGGCACTTTCAGATTCCTTCTAGTTCCCATAATAAGAAAACAAAACATAAATTAGTCACATATCCCCAGTTTTATTGTTTTTGAAAAAAAATACATAGCAGTGAACAATCGCTGTCTCTGAAAGCAACACCCTGTCACAGCTTTTCCCAACTCCATGGCCTCCAGATATGGCAGATTCTTTCCCATGATCCTCCCACCAGCTATAAGCATTGAAGCCAGTGGCCATTACCATATCATCTGGCATACATTAGCATGCACCTTTTTGCAGTGATGGGATTACATGTTCTTGTGAGGCAAGAGGCTATGTTGATGTAGCAGTGCTGCTTAGTAGGGTCTCCCATGTCAGACAGGCCTTTGCTGAGGAGCTAGACAAAATGTGTCAAAAGAGCTACTGGGCAGCAGCAGTAGTCGAGGTGACACTGGCAGAGGGTTTCTCAGAGACAATGACAGTGGCATCATACCTAACACTTGTTAGTACTATGCAGAAGGATGCACAGTAAAAGTATTAATAATACTTATATTATTACAAATGGGATTCAGTGGCATTCTTAAATGGGGGCACCAAAGCAGACTAAATCCCCAATGCCACTCAAATTGTGCAAACTTGAAGGTCAAAGATGAGCGGGTAGTATGACCATCCATCCCTTTAACCAAAAGATCAAAACAGTACCTCTGCTCCAGTGGAAGGCATTAGGGGACTGTGATTTGTCCCCAGATGAGAATCCAGGGCTGGAGTGATGGCTGAAGATACTCCTGCAATGGAAATGCGAAAGATACTAATGAGGCTGTCTCTCACACACACATTGCTCATTGCATGTTAACAGACTATTCACTATCATAGTGTTAAAAGTATTGCATTAGGCACCTGATCTTCTGTTTTCCAGAGTGTGTTGGTGTGCTGGGCTGGATCTCAATCCTGCCAGGATGTCATGAATCCTCCACAAATCTTGCTGAGCAGCTGCTTGGTCCTAAAGAAGAATGAATAAGAGTGATAGACTGAACCTAATTCAGTACCTCCACCCACCCTTTCCATTCCATACAATCTCTAGACCAAAACCATAGGTTCTATCTAGGAGCAATTCCAGCAATCAAATGGTCTAAGTTTCTGAGGCAGATAATTTTCTTGGTAAATTACATCCAGGCACAGGAAGTCTCATTGCACAGAAAATAGTGATCAAATAGCTTTCCACTCAATTGTGGAGCTCCCAAGGTCACACAGTGAGTTTCTATGTCTAAGTAAGGAATCAAACCCTGGTCTCCAGGGCTGTGGTCCAATGCTCAAACCACTACACCACAGTGGCTCTTAGGTAAAGTATATATCTAAATAGTAAGTAGAAGAAACATAATATCACTTGATATATATCCATTCTCTGAGAATTTGGAGAACTTCCCTTTTTGAGTTTGGTGTGTGTATAGGTTAGGCTAGGTAGTTAGTAGGTGTTCGTTTAATTTAGTAAGTGTAGTGTTTACAATTAGGTGTTTTTGTGTTTTATTTTCCCATGTGTATTGTTTTATATACAGTCATCCCTCCATATTCGCCAGGGTTAGGGGCACAGGATGCCCGTGAAAGTGAAAAAACTGTGAATACCCCTAGGCCTTCCCAAACCATATTTAACACACAAAAAAGTATGATCACCATATTCAACCCACCATGGATTCCTTTGAGGCATCAGGGTTCCTTCACAAGGTAGAAGTAGGTGGCTGGTGGGGCTTATTGCCACCTCCACTGTTGCCCCACACCATTTTTAATAGGGACTTACAAGCCTTGTTCGCAGTTTCTCAATCTCACGAGGCTTGCAGTTCGTATTAAAAATAGCATAGGGAAGCTGCAGAGATGACAGCAAATAATCCGTGAATAATCAAATCCACAAAAGTGAAACTTGCAAATGTGGAGGGCTGACTGTACTCTAAAAGTGTAGTTGAATAAAAATATTATTAAAAAAATAGGTGGAAGAGGAACCAAGAAGGACTTCCACAAGTAAAGAGAGGAAGACTAATATTCTATGCATGGCTTATCTCCCGGCCCCAAAACTAACTAAAGGGATAACCAGTTCAACAGGAAAATACATGTAAAATAAAATGATATGGAGGTACTGCAAGGCTCACAATTAAGCTTCCAAGCACCAATGACAAGCAATAGCCTCACATCCAGTTTAGAAATTCTTAAAACTTTACACACCTAAAGATTTTTTAAAATATAAAATGATTTGCCATACGCAGCAGTATCAGTCGTCATAGCCGCAGTTATTGTGTTTTATGCAAGAAAGGTTCTATCTTAGAAAACGTTTACATTTATATATAAAAGAAAAATCTGGGCAAATGCAGGAAAGGGGCTCATTATTAGCACAGTTTATTCAGCTTACAAACTGTCGCCTTTCAGAGTCTCAGGTTAAGATCTTGCATTGCTGTTGTTTTGGAGATAAGTGATGTGTATTAATTATTCTATAGAGTTTTCACAGAGCTCGTTAGAGTGAGGTTTAGAAGCTGAGAGCATTTACCTGGGGATGCCCTACATTCCGGATGTGTTCTAAGGAGCCCTTCAGCATCTGGAGTTCAGTTTCTAGGGCAGCATAATCTTCCCATGCTCGGTCACTGTCCTGTGCCAAAATTAAAACAAGATTGAGTTTACGAAAGCTTATGCTACAAACTTCTCTCTCTCAAGCCAGTTTCAAAGGTGCTACCAGTTCCCTATGTATACTAATACATACTAGAATGGCTATGTCTCTTAATACAATACATAACCCAATATCCACAAAACCATAATACATTTATTGCCCCACCAAAATGCAGAAAATATATCATATAAGCTTTCAAAGTGTCACTGGCTTCTTTGTCAGGCAAAGATATTAAAATCATACAGGAGAAGAAAAGTGATGATGCTAGAGTCACTGGCCTACGTTTTGTCTCAGATGTTCTTTCTGTTCCCTGTTCTGGTGCTTGATGAAGAAGCCAGTGAAGCTTCAAAAGCTTGCAGCATGTATTTTCTGCATTTTGGTGGGGCAATAAAGGTATCGCTCCTTTGTGGATTTTGGATTTCTTGTATTTTGCTGTATTTCAGCTACCCTCGAATATGTTTCCTGGATCTGAAGAACACATAGCCCAGTTATCTATTTAGAAATACTCCATACAGTACAGATTCATATAAGAAACCAAGCCTGTCAATCAGGTCTGGACTATCATGCCTCAGAATGAAGTGGGAGACTCCTGAGGAAACAGGTATCCAAATCTATATACAACATGCAGATGACCATAGTGCCCTTTTTCACTATTTCAGCCAGCCATTCCGTCTCCCATCCAGTTTTCTTTATTTCTCCTCAACTCCACCAATAAACAATAAGCATTCCACTGCCTCTGAGCACACTCACTCCTCACTGGGCTATTTGTGGAAGACCTCATTTAGGATTTTCTTTTATTTACTTTCTTCACTCCTCCAAAAGGTTTTCTTGTATTTCTAAAAATCTTTGGGTTTCCTTAGGCCTGCTGATGTGTGTAAAGACAGTGTTATTTTGGCTAAATAAGCACTGGCACTCTTGCCTGAATATTGGAGACAACAGAAAAAAAGAGGGACCTGCAACAAAATGTTGCTCACGTGTTCTGGATTCTAGCCACTCTCCTCCATTTCATTCTTATCCCACTGTCCAGAACTGCCAACATTAAATAAAGTCTATCATTTGGAAAACTAAGATTGCTATTAATGTAGATGCCTTCTTTATGTAAATAAAAGTTCATAATGAAGGGAACAGATCTCATGTATTCCTGAGGGAGGGCAGATCCCCCTCCCATTATCACCTACAGTAATCCTATTAAGTTACCTGTATAAAGAAGCTTCGATCAGTGTTCCAAATAAGCTACTCATAAAATCATAAAAACATAGAATCATAGAGCTGGGATGGGCCATTGAGTCCAACCCACTGCCACACAGGAATACGTCCAAAGAAGGAAACTTCATTACATTCCGAGGCAGCTTATCCCACTGTCAAACTGCTTTTACTGTCAGGAAGTTTTTCCTAATGTTTAAATGGAATCTTTTTTCTTGTAATTTGAATCCACTGCTCCATGTCCTAGTCTCTGGAGCAGCAGAAAACAAGCTTGCTCCATCTTCCATATGACATCCCTTTAAATATTTAAACATAGCTATATCTCACCTCTAAACCTTCTCTTCTCCAGGCTAAACATATCCAGCTCCCCAGCTCCCTAAGCTGCTCCTCATAGAGCATGGTTTCAACGGTTTCCTATTGGGAGTGGTTATTTTCTTATGATATTCTGTCCACTCTTAACTGGCCACTATCCAGGTTGGAAAGCCACTCACCAGTGCCAGGTCACAGAGCCGAGCTCGGATTTGCACCAGCTCGTCTTGCAGCTGTCTTTGCTGATAGCCGATTTTCTCCGTTGTGGCATCTTGGCCTTTACTTTCCTCTAGCCTCAGTCGTGTCACCTCCAAGGCCTTTTCTAGACGTTCCTGGAAAAGCGCCAGCCATTTTAGGATCAAGGGGCCCAACCTTGCAACATAGGCTCAGACTACAGGAAATTTAATTTTTTTGGATGAAAACACCCAGAACGTCCAGGCTAAAGGGATTGTGGTAATTCTGATCCCCAAAAGTAACTTTGCAAAGGCCAAGCACAGACCGTCCTTCTGTGAAACTTGCAGGATCGCAAAGACAGAACTCATCACACGTGAGTAAGTGCACTCTTTCCCAACCTGGTTTTCTCCAGGTGTGTTGGATAGCAACCATAAACCTGTGCTGTTGCACTGCAGCTCCTAGCATTCTTCACCACTATCTATTGTGGCCAAGGCTACTGAGACCTATAGTCAAAACACCATCTGGATACATGATTCCCAGCTCTTCATATACTGGTATTATGCATGGAAGGATATGTTTGAATGTTCTTTTAAATCTCCACACAATGAAAAGGGAGAAAGATACTAGAAATGCCACTGTGTGTGTCTGTGCTTCCAAGTTTCCCGTAGACTTATGGTGATCCCATGACATTTCATATTATTTTCTTAGGCAATGAATACTCAGAGGTGGTTTTGCCAGTTCCTTCCTTTGAAATATACCACCTGGTATTCGGTGGCAGTCTCCCATCCAAGTACTAACTACAGCCAACATAATTCACATGGTCACTTTCTTTGTGGAAGCTGTGGTGATACTAAGGGATTATTACATTTTGGGATGGTTTGACAGATGGGTCAATAGATGCCATGGTCTGCCACAAGGATAACTGAACGGGTCCTAAAGCAAATTAGACATGAGCTCATACTGGAAGCCAAGATGACTAAACTGAAGTTGTTGTTCTTCGGACACGAGATGACATGGCTCATTGAAAAAACAAAGATAAGGCATGACAAAGTGGAAAACACTAGAAAAGGAGGGAGACAAGACCTGAGCAGAGCAGTTGAGGTCTCTCATTCTTGGAGATCTCCCATTTACAGTTTTTTTGTAAGTGGCAAAAAATAACAGCAATACAACAAACAACAACTTGGAAAGAAAATTCTGTGGGGGACAGGACAATACAGAAGTAAAGAGAAGAGGAAATGATAATAAAGTACCTTTTCAGCCCGAAGCTGCCCAATTTCATCTTCAAGACCACGGAGAAGTTTGTCTTGGCCACATAGTTTTGTCAACAGAGTCTAGAATCAGAGACAGAAGTGGAATTGCAATGGGAGCCACCAGATACAGCTTCAGTGTTTGGAACTTGGCAGATAAGAAGGAACAGACTCTTTCTCTATCCCCCAGAACACCTTGTGAGCTGCACCCCACCATCATTCATCCCCAAAGGAAAAAAAATTGCCCCCAAGAGCTGCCTAATGCTCTCTAGAGGCTGTGGAGACATTTTGTTTTGGGGTCCCCCTTGGTCAATTTAGGGGCAAGAGACAGCCTTTTTTCCTCAAACAGGAAGTGACTAGAAGTAGTATATACTGTAAATAGTATATAAATAAAAATGGACAATAATAAATAACAACAATAATGATAACAAATGATAGAATCAACTTGATTTAACCTTAACCATGTATTCATCTATAAAATTAACATATTGCTCACATTTATAAATTACATGATGCACCCATTTCTGCCTTTATGAAGGATCCGTAATCCAAAATACAGGGTCTTTTGACATCTAGTTCAGTCTAGGTAAAAGGACAGCTTTCCAGCCCTCAAATGGAGAACATCTCTTAGATTAAGGGACACTTGCCAGCCCTTTAAGTGGTGAACTTTCTAGCCCTCAAATAAGGGACGTTCCTTTTAATAAACGACAATTGGCAATCCTATGCTAAACTAATGGTTCATTCAGCCCAGTGCATAGCCTCTAGGGTAGCTAGCCAGATGAGAAGCTCATCAACAAACCAAGACATCTTTTTTGCTTGCATGCCTTTCTTGTCCTCACTGGGAGTTTTGGGGACCAGAATAGTGAACTCTCAGCTCTGTGCACAAGCCTTTCTATTTCAGGAGCACCATAGACTTCAGCTTGGGGAATTTACCTAGGTAGTTTGAGGTAGTGAGGTAACTGTACCCTGTACCCTACTCCCTGACTCATGATAAGCAAAGACCAGCACCCAGCTGGCCAGTATGAAGGACTGTGGTGCTAGACTTTGGACTGCATCCACCAGGAGGGCTACTTTATCACCTACTGAAATGAAATAATAGATTTTTTTACCTGAAGTGCACTCACGCATCACCATAAGACTGTTAAGTCTAGAAACTAATACTGCCTTAACAGTACACTGAACCTCTACAACAGAGCCTTTTTAGCAGTGGCATCACAGCTGTAGAATTTTCATCCCGGGGAAATTCATTAAGTTCCTCCTCTTCCTGTCTCTAGTCAGGAAAAGGGTTAACTATGCTCCTTCCAAAGGTATTTTATGACTGATTTTCCTCTCTCTCTCTCTCTCCCTCTCTCTCTCAATCTCTGTGTTTAACCATTTCCTCCACTTTTAACATTACTGTGCTGCATTTCTTATACTTTGTTTTACTTTTGCTATTTGTATTGTTCTTACATCTTGTTTTGTAAATGCCTTTGTAAATACAACCTGTGGTTGTTGAAAAGCGGTGCATGTAACAGTGGAAAGTCCCAGTACTAAGATATCCAATGGATAAGAAAAGAAGGAGAATACATACATCAGTGTCATTCTCAAAACGCTGCCCGCTGCCGGGGTGGACATTTCTCTCTCGCACAGAAGTCCGACTCTGGAAAGATAGTAAAAGAAGAGACATAAACATCAGGAGAGCCAACATGGTTTAGTGGTTTGAGTTGGACTACAACCCTGGATACTAGGGTTCGCATTCCCACTCAGCCATGAGAACCCAGTGGGTGACCTTGGGCAAGTCATACTCTCTCAACCTTAGAAGAAGACAAAGGCAAACCCCCTCTGAACAAGAAAATCCCATGATAGGTTTCCCTTAGTGTCGCCATAAGATGGAAACAACTTGAAGGCACATAACAATAACAAATATCAGACAATGGCAAGATGAAATGCGCCCCTAAGGTTCAACACTCTCTCACGGGATAAAGACTGGCTCACTGCAGTATAAAAGTTAAAGGGGTCTACCCTTAGAAAACAGCAACACACAAAGAGAATGGTACTACTTTAGAATGCAGAGCAGGCATGACCCACTTGACATGGTTGACCATCTGCCAAAACCTGCACCATTACAAAAGTGCTCAGTTGTGAAGCGCTGGGATTTTTTGATTAGCAGGGACAATTATGTGATCTAGCACACACATCATCCCTTAGGTTTCCCTGCGCCCTTTGAACCTGGTTACAATCCTCAGAACGTGGGGGAATTTTCCCAGGAACATGGCATTGCTCAGAACACCGCCCATTGTAATCCAACAGTGTTTTGGAGTAGCTTGGTCTTGAACATGTAATTAAGACCCATTAGCTTTCGAAAGATCCCTCCTGATAATGATGTAAAATTTTGGAACTGTATATACTCTGGTATTGCTTGGCTACCTGTGTCCCAGTTTTCATTTATGAAATGTTGGCACATATGCTTTAGCTATACCTATACCTCCTTGCTTTCCTGGTACTGCAGCCACAATGTTGCAAGTTCAATCCTGCAGAGCTCCAGGTTTACTCAGCCTTCCATCCTTCCATAGGTCCGTAAAATGAGTACCCAGTTGATTGGGGGCAATTAGCTTACACATTGTAAACTGCTTAGGGAGTGCTTGCACTGATAAGTGGTATAGAAATGTAACTGCTAGTGCTAACATGGGAAGCCCTGCTTTAATTTTTATACTCACACTGACCGAATTTTTTTTTACACATTTTACTTTGAGAGGGTTAATTTTAAGTACAATAACACTAATAATAAGCAAACATGTAAAACAACAGCAATAACAATGAACAGCAGCATCCCAAACAGACAAGCAAAGAAAGAGGGCAACACTTGCTGCATGGTATAACCAGTCTGACAGCCTCCCACATCTCCCTTTAGCTGCTTTGCCATCTGGAAATACTGAGTCTTGCCTCAGTTGTATTCCTCCAACACTCTTCCCCTAGGGCTGCAGGGAACAGTGTCTTCTCCATAAAGGGAAATCACTTAACCCTCCCTCTTCTACCAATGCTTTGTCCACTGACAAAGGTCAAACACTTGCCTCCAAACCCTGTCACTGGTAGCCAAACATTCAAGAGGACCTCTGCTTTGCAGGGTCACAACCCAGCAATAGGGAGCAGAAGATGTCTGCTGAATTCCACTGTAATCCCCCATCCCAAGAAGGAAGTAACTTTCCATACTACACTGTTATAGTGCTATTATTCCACTTTCAATATCCTGGGGAATTCTAGGGTTTGTAGTTTACTGAGGCCAAAGAATTCTCTGACTGAGAATTCTAAATGCCCCTCCCTAAACTGCAAACCCCAAGATTCTATAAATGGAAATGTCAAGAAGAGTTTTGGGAACTTGCGGTGTCTAAAATAAGGGGCAGGAAATATGTTCCTGCTCCAAGGATGAAAGGAGGGTGAACAAATGTAGGTCTGGGAGATGTCTAAAGATGTGGGGTAGTGTTAAATTTATGACCCTCTCCAATCACAGCTCTGTGCCCCTAAAATTTGTACATGTGGGTATAAAGTCTGTAAACTCCACATAGTCTTTAGTCTCAGCAACTTTGGAAGAAGAGTGCTGCGATGCTTGCTTTAGTACAAATAAACACTACTGTCTACGTCAGAGTGGAGTTTGTGGATTGTAAGTTATCCAGCACATGACATCATGCCTTGGTCCCAGCAGCTAGTGAAAGGCCCTCCCTCCATGTTTCAACTATCATTGCTCTGACCTCTGAGACAGAGAAACGTAGCCAGCATATGCTGGACTTAATGTCCTTCCCCACTGCCATCCTTCTTTCCTTGTGTTTCATGTGTTTTTAAACTATAAGCCTGAGTGCAGGAAATTTTCAAATCAGCAATTTTTAAGCTACTCTGAGAGCCTTTTTGACTGAACGTCAGAGTATAAATACTATAAATAAACAACAAGCTAGAAATCACCTGTGGCCCATACAGGCTGGAAAGGTTATGTGTGTAAGTACTTGCTGGTAGAAGACTGACATATAAATCATCATCATCATCATCACCATGATCACTACCCCTACTGCTGAACATTCCACACAGCACATAGCTAACCCTTCATGAAGTTTAAACATTTGTTTTATCTGTCATCATCATCAGTCTACAAATAGAGGGAAGGACAAGAGCAAAAAAAAAATCACATACCATGGTCCCTAAAGATGTCCTTTTCCCAGGGGTGGGCCGGTTAGGCATGGGGGGCAGGGGTGGTAGGTGCAGGTAACTTGATGAAGCTGAATGGGGAGTGATCTGTAGGAAAAGGGAAGGCAGTGTTAAGGAAGGTTGCGAACAGGGCTGTGTTTCATGCCACAGTTTTGTGAAACTATAGGAAAATGGTGGAATATGGTACTGGTTGCCCAGTGCGGCTTTCTGAGAAATCTGTCATTTCTTTTGCTGTCGTTTTTTAAAGAAGCCAAATTTCAAGTCTCTGTGGCAGTGAATGCACGCTTGAAAGAAGGCGGAGAAATCTCAGAAGCCAGAAGGACATCTAAACAAGACTTCCTTTGATTATAGCAGGGCTTCAGTACCCTACACAGATATCTAACCCTTATACTCCGTGACAAGTATAACAAACATATGCTTCATTGTAATAATTTATGTCGTTTAACTGGCCAGAAATTGGATTACATTGGCATAGAATTAAGATTATGTTGGCCTAAAATTTCTCACCATTTTGTTTTGTTTTAAGTGGAAAGTAGACACAGTCCTGTTCATTGTAAGTAGGAAGAGGAAACATTAGAGTCAATAGACATGATATTCTGGAGAGCTAGTTCTTGTAGGTTTGACAAAATAAGTACATTAAAATGAAGGAGCAGGGCAAAGTGAGGAGGATAGAAAAGGCAGAACCAGGGAAAGTTAAGGGGTCTTTTGGACTACAGTTCCCTGACTCCTCCAACTAGCATGGCTGTGGTTATATAGGCTTGAGGATTCTGGGAAATATAGTCCTAAAGGCCCCTAACTTTCCCAAGTTCTAAGAGTGCTGTGCCCATGCACCTAAACTCAGTACTCACCAGTCGGCCATGAAGCCGAGACATGACCAAAGCACGGGTTGGTCCAGTTGATGGAGAAATATAACCTCGATCTGCAAACTGGTAGGAAAGGAAAAATCAGAGAAGGGATTAAAGTCAGGACAAGCACGAAAACTGGCACCAATATTCCCACTATAGCTGGAACCTCTACTTACTCTGTTCTGTTGTGGCCTTCCCAGTGTGCCTGTGAGGCCATCATCACCCACCGGCCGGGCTCTGCTGGGGTGAGGGCTCCGAGTGTAGCGTCTGCCATAAGGGTCCTCAGAGGAAGGGTAGACATCATAGCGGTCAGCAGGGGTCAGCGAGCGCCCCCTGGTGGCAGGCGACAATACGGCATAAGGGTTGCTGGGAGGGACCTCACTGGGGGCAATGTCAACTCTCCCCATGGGTGTGTTGGGGCGCACAATGAGAGTTCGTGGAGAAGTCTGGGAGGAAAGATCTTCACATGAGGCCGCTTGTGCTGCAGCTGTCCGTGGGGGTTTCCGGCGGACATGACTAGGTGACAGGTGAGCATCAGGCATCCGTGGAGACTCATCTGGGGTCAGGGGAAGGGAGTAGGAGCGAGAGGAGCGAAGGGAAAGCAACGGGGACGTCTGAGGGGTCCGAGAAGGAGAGGAGGGGGGTGGGCTCTCAGAGGGAGGAGGAGGTGGGGATCGGGGCCGGGTGATGAATTTTGTGCAGGAAATGGGAGAGGGGGAGCCGTGGGTCTGGGAAGACAAGGAGCTACCGACAGAAAGGGGAAAGAACGACAAAAAAGTAAGGTTTACTACCAGCGTCATTAATGTGTAGCCACCCCTTCCTTATAAGAACTCAGGATAACCTACATAAAACACAGCCTATACAAAATGCACAAATTAAAAATCACAAACTTAATTACAATTTTCCCTCCACGTTTGCAGGTTTAACTTTCACAGCCTTGATTATATGTGAGTTTCTCCAAACTCTGTCCGCCGCCACCTCAAGCACTTCTGTTCCAGGGCAACCCTTCTTCTTAGTGGCTCCCATCAGGCCATGGAGCCCTTTAAAAACCTGCCTCTGGTCCTCCTCCTCCTCCATGAGCCAGTGCTTGGCCAAGTAAGGATGGATTACAGTCCAGTTTCTCAGCACCGCAAACCATCTCCCAGTGCCCACCACACACCCAAGGAAGGATATGGGCAAGAGAGAGAGGAAGCATAGGGCCACCATGCAGACCTACTCCCTTTCCTTTTCCTTTCTCTGACCCAATATGGACCCTGGGTGCCTGCTCTCCCCACCATGCCTTGGCCCCATCCCACAGACACACACAGAGATTTTGATATTTTATGTTTTTTCCACTTTTGCGGGTGTTCTGTGCCCCCAACCCTAGCAAATGTGGAAGGCCAACTCTACAAATGACTGCTCAAATGGTATAAAAGTTATTAGTAAGAGAAGAGGAGACAGAAGTTAAAAATTAAGCCCCATTTCAGCAACACCTTTTGGAAGCAAAATGGTGTCAACAGCCAGCACTTCCTTCCTGCTGACTATAGCACCCTCTGCTGACACACTGGGTCTCATGCCTTCAAGGCCTTACCTTATATCTGGCTGTTCTTTCGTTTCATGATGGTAGCCTCCATTGATAGAACCGGATAAAGAAATCCTCCTGGGGCAAGGGGAGCCTTTCTGACTGTCTTGCAGATGGAGGCTCTCAGATGAAGAGGCCTCGTCCTCCTGCTTCTCTGAGAGACGAGCAATTTCCAGAGATTCGGCACTTTTGGCACAGTCATCTGGCACAACTGTGACATCCTCGAAGCTGGTGCGGGTGGACACAGACTGGCTTTGTAGACCCCGGGTGCTGAGGTGGGGCAGAAAGGAAGATCAGACATGCTCTCTAAGTCAGAACAGGAGTAGTTATCTTTCCTGGACAACAGCTTCCAAAATCTGCACGCTGACTGGGAAATTTGGGGAGTTGTAGTCCCCTAAAAGTCATTCTACCAAGCACTGCCCAAGCTTGGCTTAAGTTTTTATGTTCACCTACAACAACAGCCCATGACTAAATGCTTCCCATCTCCCTGGCTGATGCAAAATCTGACTTCTTCCCACTCTGCCCATCAACCAACCCAGCTGGTTCCCACAAATCCTACAGTTTAACTTTCTCTTCCAACCCATAAATATCGGCTCCTGAGACTTCCTGCTCTAAATAAACTGAATCTCAGTTCCTCATAAAAAACTCAAAACAACTATTCTTATAACTTCCCTCTTCTTCTTCCCTAAGCCAGAGCTTTCCAAACTTTTCATGTTGGTGACATACTTTTTAGATACGCATCATTTTGCAACACAGTAATTCAGTAAGTAACTCAGTAAGTGGAGACAGCCTCTCCACCCAAGTCTGGCCCACTGCCACCACCCTCACTGGGGTGTTCCTCAGCCCCAGGGCGGTGGCGGTGGGAGAGGCAGCCCTCACTCAGGCCTGACCCACCACGGCCACCCTAGCAGGGGTCTTCCCTGGCCTGGGGTGGCGGTGACAGCAGAGGCAGCCCCTCCACTTGTTACATTCACACGATACACCTACACACTGTCACAACACAGTCTGCAAAGCTCTGTCCTAAGTTTGACCGTTATAGGAACCCAGTTCCCTAGATAATCCTTTGATGTATTATCCTCATAGCCAGAAAACCCAAGGGACTTCTCCATGGTGGGCCCAGAAGTGACAGCACTGTGCTCATTCCAATCACTTAGGGGTGTACGTCCTATACTCCCTAAACTGCCTAGTCCTCTTTGGTTCAGTGGAGGGTCCTGTCCCTTTGCCAAAGCTGTTCATGTTGGAATGGAAGGGTACTGTTCCAATGCTGGAACAGAGACAGCACCATCTTGTCCCTTGTCTCAGGCAGCAAATTAGGTTGGCTTGGCCCTGACATGGCTACTAACCCAGCAACTAATCCAGCACACAGATGTACACAACAATCCTTACTAGTTTCCACAGTCACACTCAGCAGCTGCTGATTGTTTCATTGCCTTGATCCAGCTGTTCATGTCCAACTGAGTTTCCGCACTAAAATAATACGTTCTCATGCCGGGATGTTCAGCCTGGAAGAAAGATGGAAAAGAGGTCCTTGTAGTGACCCAAGTATCCTCAAGGGGGCAGCAGATATACAGAGTCACATTGCTGAATTACTGCAGGAGAAGAGAATGCATAGTAGACTTCTTGGCTCCTGATGCATTTCCTGCATGGCTGCCAGCAAACTGTGTTCTGTGATTTAGAGCAACAGAATAGTTCGTGGAAGTAAACAAGCATCAAGCCCAATGTCTCTATGCAGCAACTTCTCTGCCAGGAAGGTCGGAAAGTTCTAGCTTCAGCTACCCACGTCTCAAAACGGTTGGCTTCTCACTATCGCCCCTCCATCTTTTCTTGATAATGTTCCTGCCAGAGCTTCCATTCCAGCCACAACATTTTATTATATTAACAAATAATTAACTGAGTTGAGCCTGTGTTTCATATGCCAATGCCACAAGTTCAGTCCCTAGCATCATAAGGGAGAAGGACCAGGGACCAGATGACACAAAATACTAACACCTGAGAGACCCTGCAGATATACTGCTAGTCAGAAGAGTCCAAGGGTGGCCAACCCCAGTGGAGGCTGGAGGTTCTGATGTGAATCCACACTGAATGCCAGTCTGAATTTTAAAGGAATTTTTCCAGAGTGAGGGTCTTATTTGTAGCATAGAATTCAACTCCTCAAGTATCTCCTTTAAAATTCAGAATAGAAGCCAAGGTGAATTCACTATTCCACTGATACTGGAGCGTCCCACTCTCACTGGGCCACATCTCCCAGCCGCTTTTGCTGCTATCCCCAAGGGTGCACACCACCTCTGCTTCTAAATTCACTAAGATGGCAGGAAAATCAGTGGTATAATAGTTGGAGTGTTGGACTAGGACCCTGAAACACCAGGGTTTGAATCTCCACTCAGCCGTGGAGACCCATTGGGCGACTTTCGGTAAGTCACACAGTGTGTCAGCTTCCAAAGCAGGTGATGGCAAACCCCCTCTGAAAAAGCTTGCCAAGAAAACCCAGTGATACGGTCACCTTAGGATTGCCGTTAAGTCAGAAACAGAGTGAAAGCACACAACAACAACAAGCAAAATCAGCACTTTTTGCCAGATGAGGAGGGGGAAGCACATGCCTTGTTTTCAAGGTGGGTTTATTTCCAAAAGCTTCCAGAAATCCAGAAATCAGAAAGATTACCCAGTCCACTACACAGGTTTCTATAACAAAAAGAGCTCATTTTACCATTGCCACAGCCTTAGCAGCAGCGGCAATGGTGGGTTACAGCCCCCAAGGTATTCTGAAGGAGCCAGTGTGGAGCCAGTCTACACCTCCCAGCAGTTACCTCGCCTGGAGTACAGCATGATGAGTGATGCAATCATCTTGTTGAACCTAAGCAGACAAGGCCTAGAGACTGCATGGACGGGAGAACAGTTGGAAATCCTGTCTATATTTATTACACTGATTTCCATGATGGAGGAAAGACAGAATACAAATAAATAGATAAGTACATAGTATGACCTGGGCAGGTTCCTGTATTTATGGAGCTTCTTCCAAAACATGTGGCTGTGGTAACTCGCTGAGATAGATTTTCACAGGTTTTCACACATCATGAAGAGAGGTCTGTCCCAAGACATTGGCCAAGATAATTAAAACAGAACTTCTACATGGCACTGAACACCAGTTGCTCGGAAGCAAAAGCAGTAAAGGCTAACACTCACATGACCTACTGTTGGTCTTTCTGGAGAAATTTGGTTGGCTTCTGTTAGAAGCAAGTGGCTGACCTAGGCAGGCCTTTGATTTGATCCAACAGAGCTACAACCATGCATGCAGATACAGGACAGGACTGACCTTGAATACAAAGCGCCGGTTCTTCTTCTCTTTGGAGAATGCTGTCCGAATCTCATAGCTAGGGAGAGGGATACTGCCCAAAACCATCTCTTCACGGCTGTCTGGAAAACACAAACAATTTGCACCCAACACTTCAAATCAGTCACAGAAAGTAACAATGCATCGTCTTCAAGCAGCCTTTGCCAAGCTGTCATTCTCCAGATGCACTGGATTATAACTCTCATCACCTCCAGAAAACATAAACATGTTATTTTGGGATAATTAATAGAATTAAACAGCTTTAAATATATGAGAATGTCTGTTTTTACACAGACAGTCTATGAGCTTTTAGGTCCTCTAGGGAGGCTGTACATTATACTCAATGGAACTTAGTCCTACTATTTAAAGACAGCTACTGTTTGAAGGGCTACACAGTCCAAGTCTGGTTTAAAGTTTAAAAAAATCTAAGAAGGAAGAGGGAGAAATTGCCCATCCACAGTCAGTCACAGTCTTACTGTGTAAGCCACAGTAAGATGTATTGCACCTCTGTTCAGATGATAACTGACATTTTAAAATGCATACGTGTGTGTGTGTGCATGCACGCATGTGTAAGCACATGTTCTTTTAATGTGAATCTGTGTCTTCTTTGGTCATTCTTTTCAATGACCAGATGACACAACTCCCCTGTTGCAAAAATTCCAGTGGCTGCTGGTCCATTTCCAGGCACAATTCAAAGGGCTGCTGATGACCTTTACGCCCTACACAGCTCAGGTCCACGTTATTTAAAAGACTGTATTCTCCCTTATGAACCAGCCCGGGCTTTGAGCTATGCCAGGGAAGCCCTTCTTTCTGTCCCATTGCCCTCACAGGTACATCTGGTGGGAACATAGGAGAGGGCCTTCTCAGTGGCTGCCCCCGGGATCTGGGACTCCCATCCCAGAGAAGTCAGGCTAGCCCTCTTTCTACTTTCTTTCCACAGTCAAGTAAAGATGTTTTTATTTTGACAGGCATTTGATGAGTGATTATATGTGCCCTATCTGACAGAACGTGCTGGATATTCTTAACTGTGGCATTGATGTGTATGGGTGTGTAAGTTTTTAATTATGTATATTAACTTTGGTTTAATTTTTTTTACTGTTTGTGTTTTACTGTGGTTTTTAACTATGTCTTTTTAATTGCTGTTAGCCACCTAGAGTCCCAACCTGGGAGTCATTTTAATAATAATAATAATAATAATAATAATAATAATAATAATAATAATGCATTTTCTCTGATGCATAAGTAGCCACCTTCAGGCACCCTCACCATAAAATTTCCAACTATGTAACAGCAATCTCAGCCATTGCCTTTGAAGTTTCCTCTGATCCATGGCGAAGATTCTCATTATTCTGACATTAATAACTTTCTACTCTGTGACTTTGAAGAATGCCCCTTAAATGCTTCTTCTCCCTGTCTTTCCTCCTAGAAAAGACCCTCAGAAATTTTGCCTCACAAGACAGGAGCTTGGACACCCAGAGACAGAAAAGGATTTCCCAGTTTCTCCAGTGCTATGTCTTAGCAGCGCATCCCAAAAACTCCCTCTGAAAGCAAAATTACATCATCTTCCTCTCTGAAATGCCTCAGATGGAACTTTGGAAGAAGAAAAAATCCCAATTACCTCGGTAATAGAAAAGGCAGTAATTAGAAAGGACAAACCAACGGCGTTTCCAGAGTTTAAGTCCTGCGCTGTCCTGTAAAAAAAAAAAAGGGAAGGGAAGGGAAGAGAAGAGAAGGGAGGAAATAACATCAAAAGTGACCATTACACTTGTGAAGGAAAACAGAAGTGCCAGCTTCCTGCCAATGTCCTATTCTTTCCCAGTAGACCTCAAGGCTATTCAGGTCTGAAGGGGCCCTGGACAAAGGACATTCTAGGGGCCCCTGTCTTTGCTGATAGATCATGATGGGCTGATGTGGTGACAGCAGTGGCTGCAGACTCCAAACCTAGCTGCCATGTGAATTCCCACAGCACCATGGAGTAACAATATGTTGGGAAAATTGAAATGGTAACAGCCACTAGAAAAGAGAAATGGAAAGGTAGTACAGGGCAGCCTCACTAGTCAGCCTGCTGGGAGCCTGGGCTTCAGTTGACCAACAAGGCTGCCCCAAAACTTTGGCTGCCTGAATGAGGCCAAATAGGAGAGCTCTCTCTTCCTGCCCAAGTCAATATGCATAGTTTCCAAAAACATCCAGTTATTTTGGCACAGGAGGCAAAAAATCCCGCAGAATGCCTCTTCCCCATCCCAGAAAATAAAAATAGAACCATAATAAGTTAAAGCAGTTAACAATTTGCTGTGCTTTCAGAACATGTATATTTCCCTAAAGCAGTTGACTCACCCGGATTAATGATAGAGGCTGTCTTGCATCCTAAGAATATCTGATTCTGAAAGTAGCCTATAAATGTTACAAAAGCCCACAGCTACTTTTGCCTGTACTATTTAGGTCATATTTCCGCAGGTACAAATCCTATCCATTCCCCTCATCGAATTCCTCAAACTGAGAGCCTTTCCTCATTACACTGTTATAGTGCTATTATTCTACTTTCAGCATCCTGTGGAATTCTGGGATTTGTAGTTTACTGAGGCCAAAGAGCTCTCTGGCTGAGAATTCTAAATGTCCCTCCCTAAACTGCAAACCCCAGGATTCCATAGGACGTTGAAAGTGGAATAATAGCACTATAACAGTGTAGTACAGAAAGACCCTGAGTAATCCCCTTCATTTTTCACTATCTTTTACCTGTTTATAAAGCCATCCACGCATGATGACGGATGAGTTGGGGTCTCTCTTGATGGAGTCTGCTCTCTTTCCAAAAGTGTGAACTTTCCGGACAGACCGGGCTGAATGTCGCTATGGGATACAAATAGGTAAATACAACTATCAATAGTGAATAGTGATAGGGTCCCCGAATATCCTGTTTTGTGCAAGACATTCCTTATTTGGGAGCTGGAATTCTGGTCCCATATCGCAGTCATAGAGGGTGTCCCAAATCCCATATTCCTTAATTTGTTGAAAGCTGGCACCAGCCATGATTCCAACAGAACAACCCCCAAGCATTTGGTAGGCAGCAAGTATCCTTACCTACCAAAGGATGGTGTCTGCCAGCTGGGATCACAGCTGGCACGCCACTACCCTTTTTCTCTTTTCTCACCCGGCCAGGCAAAAGAGTCCCAAATTATGGCTCACATAATATTTTCTCAGGCCGTTTCCACACTACATGATTATAGTGCTATTATTCCACTTTCGACATCCTGTGGAATTCTGGGGTTTGTAGTTTACTGAGGCCAAAGAGCATTCTGGCTGAGAATTCTGAATACCCCTCCCTAAGCTGCAATCCCCAGGATTCCACAGGAGGCTGAAAGTGGAATAATAGCACTAGAACAGTGTAGTGCAGAAATGGGCTGAGAGTAGGAAGAGCATGCAACAGCTGCACTTGCAACACACAGCCCCTCACCGGAGGCCATTTTTTCAAGTACCAAATGCTCCACAGTCTGTTCGTTGCAAGAGCGGCTGGCACCTGCTCTTCCAGCTCTCAGCTTTCCAAGTGACTGAGAGAGTAGCCTGCGAGCCTGGTCCGTATAAGGCCCACCTCAAGTCTCATAAGAGGAAGGCTCCTCCTGGGAAATCCGTGTTCCAGGGAGAAAATCTCACAGAACCCTGGAATTCTCCCAAGAGGTCCTCCTCTTGCAAAACTTGAGGCAGGCTTTATATAGACCCACTTCGTACAGACCAAGCAATCTCGAGGTAGCCAGGCAACAAACTGGGCCGTCCCGTATTGATGTCCGAAAAATCTGGTGACCCTGTGCAGGAGACTTTAATTAGTCATGAAGTGAATAGGATTTTAAGAGTGTACTGTACCGTGCTGTACTGTTTTAACTATACTGCATTTTAAAACTTTTTTTATTGTATTGTATCACTTTAAAGTGTATTGTATCAGTTTAAACTGTGATTAGTGTTGTTAATAATTTAATTCTGTTTTAATGTGGCTTTTCTTAACAGAGAAAAAGTAAGAAGCTTTCTGTCGTGTTTAAATTATATTACAAAATATTATCATCCCATAAACACTGTTCTTATTACTGATGTCTTCAATCAAACAATCTTCGTTAATTTTCTTAACTGCTCTACTAACTTCCCTTTCCTATGGTAGGGGTGCTCATCTATATATCCCTTTTCCTTTAGATTTAATTTATGTGCTATTTTATATTTCTCTACTCCTATATCCACTTATTGCTATTATTATTTTTATTTATATTATTTTTATGATCACTTGTTTTTTCTATTATATGATTTAAAAATCACGCAGATCTTTTGTATGTTTTAACTACATTTGTTGGAATTTGTAAACCACCTTGAGTCCTAATTTGGGGGAAAAGACAGGGTATAAATGAAGTTAAGAAACAGTAGTAATAATAGTGGTACAGAATAGCAGTTTAGGGAGTCTTGCAAACCCCAGGACTCCATAGGATGTTGAAAGTGGAATAATGTTTGAGGACTACTAGAAATGGTTGAGGACTACTAACTCTTGTGGTAGAGGATCAGCGTGGTATAGCAGTTTGAGTTTTGGATTAGGACTCTGGAGACCAGGGTCATTTCTGCACTAGATTGTTATAGCACTATTATTCCACTTTCAACATCCTGTGGAGTCCTGGGGTTTGCAAGACTCCCTAAACTGCAAATCCCAGGATTCCATAGGATGTTGAAAGTGGAATAATAGCGCTATAACAGTCTAGTGCGGACATGGCCCAGGGTTCAAATTCCCGCTGGGCCGTGGATACCCACTGGGTGACCTTAAACAAGTCACACACTCTCATTCTCAGGGAAAGGCAACGGTAAACCCCTTCTCCACCAAACTTGCCAGAAAACTCCACGATGAGTTCATCTTAGGGTTGCCATAAGTCAGAAATGACATGAAGGAATCCAGCAACAACGGTAGGATTTTCCTTTATTTGAAATGAAACTTATTTTTCCAAGAGCACAAGCTGTAAGCTTCTGAGGCAAATACTACCCCGGCATTTCACACTTTTACAGCGTAAAAATGAGGCTGTGTGAGCCCAACTTGGCTCAGAAAGACATGTAAAAAGGGCTGGGGGACCTATATCCCCGTCTAGAGTGTCTGCACTGTTTCTGATGCCTCACCTTGGTTCCCATGGAGACTGAAGAGATGGTGGCTGTGCTGCTGGCTTGACTCAGGCTGCTTACTGGCCGGTCCCCCTCTGACATGGTCCCCGGCTAACCCAACGTTATCTGAAAGAGAGCACAGGATGCTGGGTTTCCAAGCAATAGTTTGAAAGAGCTTTAGGTAGCAAAAATAGGCCCAATGTTTTACAGAAATGTATAGAGCACCAGTCTTCGACCTTTTCAAGAGCCTTGCTATATCACTCCACTGTGAGCTTGGGATTGCTGCTCATATGCTCCTGTTCTGGATTCTGCAGTCCAAAAAGGTAATTTTGCTTGTTAGTTGAATTTATATCCCGCCTTTCTCCCAAATGGAATCTGAGAGCATTTCCGCACTAGACTGTTATAGCGCTATGATTCCACTTGCAACATCCTATGGAATCCTGGGGTTTGCAGTTTCGGGAGGGGCCGCCTGGCCCCTCCCGAAACTGCAAACCCCAGGATTCCATAGGATGTTGCAAGTGGAATCATAGCGCTATAACAGTCTAGTGCGGAAATAGAGTGAGGCAGCTCACAATGATCTAAAAAGATGCTACCAAAAACATTTTTCACAAAAGTTAGAGATTAAATGTCACAATTATTACAACACAATAAAAACCATAGAAATATATAAAATATATTTAAAACATAACAGATCAAAAGATTAAAACAGCACACCACTTACACAGACACTACCACTAATAAAAATTCATGATACAGATGCCTGCTTAAATAAAAATGTTGTCACCCAATGGCAGAAAAAAAGCAGGGAAGGGGCCAACTGGGCCTCCTGTGGAAGGGAGTTCCACAGTTTGAGAGCAATCACAGAGAAGGTTCTCTCCTGAATCCTCACCAGCTGCACCTAGCAAGTTCTTTTGAATATGAGATGAAGCACTACACACAGAGCTCTTCAACTAACGTTACTTCTTAGAACATCTTTGAACACAGAATAAAATCTGACTTTAAAGAAAAACGTAAACTCCGCAAGGCCTAGGATTTGACCTGCCTTCTGGAAAGGTGTTGCAGACTGCTCTTCCAAAATTCTGCCCCCCAAAACTGAAAGTGTTCCCTCTCATTCTTTCGATGCCAAGGCCTTCTGGGCTTGCCTCTTAAGAGAGGATGCATGCATTAGTTTGATCTTTTAAAGTGATTATTTTCACATATCTCTACCTCATGGAGGTCCACGTTTCAGTTTGGGAAGAGAAGGAGATCAAGCAGTAGGCAGGGCTAAATGCACCGGGTGGAGCCAAGAAAAATATGAAGATGAAAGGTTGCCTGGTCAACTGCATCCCATTTTCTGAGAGTTAAAGGACTGGGTCCTGGTAATGCTACAGAGCTGGCAAAGAATTGCTTTTGGATCAACTGATTGTATAAATAAGGATTACCACTATCTGCACAGAATTTGGTTAAAATCCAGCCAACCAGCATGGCAGCCCATACCCTCCAATATTTCACCAATGAAAACCAGGACATACATAGCTGAGCAACATCAGAGTATGGTCAAGATGGCAAGAAGAGGAAGAACAGACAAGCTAGGACAGACTGCAGCAGTTTGCTTTTGCCAGAGCTTACTGGGAAAGGAAATAGTCTAGTTCCTCCTCTCCTCTCTTTCCTGCAGAGTTAATTGATTTCAAATTACTTTTGCACTTTGAATTCCATTTGCAGCCACTGACGTAAGCCAAGGACAAAGCAGGGGGAGTGGAAGGAAGACAGAGAAACTGGGACATTTTAAAACCAGCTGAAATGTGGGGAAAATGGGAAATATGGGATGATAAAGGGTTAATCCGGACTGCCCCTGCCAAATCAGGGCAGTTGGAGGTTATGGCAACCCAGAACTGGGGTCATGGAAAAGCGCATTCAGTTTCATGCAGTAGCTCTCATGCCTACCAAGCACAAATTAGTATTCTGCAGAGTATGGAAAGTTCAATACCAGAATTGAAGTTTGCTGTTCCTGTTCTGGACCTCTTTCTTCTCTCTGTAGCTTTTCCTCTCCTTCCCTGCCTTTTTCTCCTTCTCTCCTAGATGATTTGTCAAGGTACTTCAGTCTATACGATACAGCTTAGGTCTACATAACTTTAGATCACACAATCCATGTTGAGCACCATGGGAGAATTCTCAACTACTCCAGAACTCCACTTTCTCACCTGTTTGCTCCTGTTCTCATCTCCTCTGCATTCATGCTTCTGTGTGAACACGGAGACGGTCTCCTCAACTGTTCCCATCCCTGTGCTTTTGGCACCCCATGTCTCCTGTGCCTGGAACAATCTCTCAGCATCGCATTACCTGCCACGCCTTGAGACTGCTTTCCACAACCACCCACTTTAGTTTCATGGTTAACTGCATCTCCTTTACCACCCGCATCTTCTTACTCATTGGTCAGTTCCCAAGTTTTTCCTTATTGTCTCATCATGTCTTCTCTTCCTTTCATTTAATGTAATTCTCTTAGACCTTGCCTGACAACCTTGGGCTGACTTCCAGTTGTAATTATGCAAGAATGGAGAGAAATCCTAGGGCTTATGGGAGTTTTGTCAACGAGCCCATGAAAACTATGAGCCTGCAAATCATTTTACTAGCCTATAGGGGCCCAAAGAAGAAAGATGGCGAAAGCTTTGTGCCTCTCCCAGCAGCCCACTGTAGTTTTACACTGTACACAAAAAAAGGGTTAGAGTGTTCCATCCTCTTTTCCTCCCTCACATGCATGCAATTCCTGTGACTATCACACTCACCCTTAAAAACAGATCTGGCCCAGTGCATTTTGCTGCCTGAGGAAGATAACAACAAAATTACACCTTCTGTATTTGCATACAGAAGCCAACCAGAAAGCTTAAGCTGAAATCTTCCTTCTTTTCCCCAATAGTAGTGAAGCAAAAGCATTGTCCACCATATCTAAAGACAACAAGCTAGTCTAGTGGCCACAGGGCAGGCTGCACAGTACACATGGCTCTGTCTTCCAATACTTTACTGCCATCCCTATTGCTTCCCTGCATCTACTGATGATGAGACAGCCTCTTCCCTTTGCCTAATGATAGGGCCAGCTCAGAGTCTGTCTTGTTACGGGTTCCCTAGCGAGAACTTTGACATTCTATACTCCATTTAGAATGGTGCACTAAGCACAGAATCTTAACAACAACAAAAAAAGAGGATGTTTTTTGACATGGGTTTGAAAATGTTCTGAAAATACAGCAACAAGATCAGCAAAAAGCCCGCTGTGATCTGCGGAGCACAAGCTTTTGTTCATTGTTCACTCTCAGCTCCAGCCCAAACATGGTTTTCAACACCCCTTCCCATTTCCAAGCATCTCCCAGTGTTGCTACATCACTTTCTTGCTTCCCCACAGCAAATTCCTAGAGGGCCTCCCAATATTAAAATAAAGCAGCATTGGGCAAGGTAAGTACATTAACATATGTTTCATTTAACTTATGTTGAGAGCAGGATTTGATTTTTCTGGGCACAGAATTCAAGTTCCCAAGAAGGAATAAAGAATATAATCAACACTGATTGCAAATTTGTAGTGTTTTTCAGCACGGATATGTACACACACACACACACACACACACACACACACAATAGGCTTTGCATGATTCTTTGCTGATTCTTCACTGATTCTTCGCTTTCTTCTTGAAATGGAGCTAAAAAGCAGAACGGAATGGTGGAATCATTCAACCCATTCCCTTGTTCAATCCCCAAGCCAGTGAATTCCCTTTAGTTATTTTTGGACCAAACCCACCTGCTTGTGTCTGGCAAAAGCATCTCGTTCAAGAGAGTGTCGAACTGGTGAGATGGGAAATTCCAATCTTTTCCTTGGCAATGTGATTCTACCAGTAATAATCCTTTGTTCTTAAACATCAAAATCCCATTTCATAATAATATACCTGCTTTTAATACTCAGAGATTGTTTCTGATTCTTTCTTAGGTTGGCATTTTAGAATCTCAGACTTGGAAACTGATTGCTGTACATCTGGTTGGATTCCAAGCATAATTCTTGGTATCAAGAATTTTATAGTAATAAGTACAGTAAAAACATTACAATATGTCTTTTTCCTCTAACACATGGTGGGTAAACAGTCACCTTCAGACATTGGACTGCAGCTCCTAGTATTCCACATCACTGGCTATGTGGAATAGGGCTGATGGGAGCTATAGTCCAACAGCATCTGAAGGGCCACTGTTTGTTTGCTTTTTCAGCAGCAAGGGTGTTCCAGGCCATCCTCCCAGCTACTATGAATTACAGGGAGTTCAGACAGGCTAATAAACTCTTCCCTTCCCTGTTTTTCTTTTCCAACTGATATTCAACATCTCATGCTTCACAGAGGTGATCATGCTCAGTCCTCATCTTAGAGTTGTGTGTGGTCTTCTACATTTCTCAAGACTAACTGGAATGTGCCATTACCTTCCTCTTGTACTTTAGTAGCTCACTAGTGGCTCTGATCCTGTTGACACTTAAAAGCTTGAGTCTGTTATAAGCGGGAACAAGTAGAATTATCTCCCACTTGGAAGGTATGTGAACTAAAGCCTGTAGGCTTTAGTTCAGAGGAAGGCAATGGCAGGGCACCTCTTGAGTATTCCTTGACTACAAAAACCCTACAAAATTCACCTAAGTCAACAGGTAACGTGAAGGCATGAACACACACCAACTAAAATTGCTCAACATCATATTTGTAGACAAAAACAAAGGGGAAGGCCCAGTATAGCCCAGTTTGGTTGATTCAAAAGAAGGTATGGTGCCTATAATTGGATTTCTTTCTTTCTTTTTTCTGTATAGAGGTAGGCAAAGTCTTACTGACACTCAAGTTACAGAAACTGTGGGGAAGTTCAGAAGACAGCTGCAACAATGGAAAGCACGTTAGCCCTTAGGCTGTGAATTCTTTCAGCTTGAAAAATAAATCAACATTCTGTGCCATGGAGAGTTCCATTCAGTGACCTGGATAATGTATGCAAGATAGAGCAGGTGTGCATATTACCCTGCTTCTGCAGATCTTGTGGAGAGGGGTGTCCAAATTCCTTAGGTCAAATAAAGCTCCATTCTTGGTGATTGGAAATCCTAACAGATTTATTGTGGCATAAGTTTTGGTGGACTATTACGGTTTGCTTCATCAATACACACACACACACCAGGTTTAAGAGTTGGGAGAATGTAAATAATAAGGTCATATGGCCATGAAATGCAAGAGGCACCATCTCTAACAATTTTATGAATAGGTGGAAAATATACAAAACAAGCCAAATGATAATGGAAACCAACTGTAATTGATGGTTCTACAACCATCCTGTATTTGCTAAGAAATTTAATACAGGACAGCAATCCATTATCTCAGTTCAATCCTGAAGGAACAGAGTAAACTTTCTCGAAAAGTTCTGTTACACGTTGAAGAGAAGCTCTGATGTAATCTCTGTCGTTCTATACCTCTCTGGAGCAAATCTGATGATTTGATTTTGTTATACTTTGTTGTCAAGCTGTCCCATCTTATTCTTGAAAATTCTCTAATTCTCATCATGGACTAAAAATTAGGGTCATTTAGATACCATTTGGAATTATTATTTTGCTACCAAATACTAAATACTAAAGCAGACTCCACTGAACAAATAGGCTTTACCTAAATGTTGATTTAAATGCTATTCATTCAGTGGCTCTCTCTACTAGAGAATTTAGCCTGCAGTCTTCCAGTTTGAGATTTGCTTTCTCTGTTTGGAATACGGAACTAATTCTCTTGCTGGGTATTCAGGGATCCCTCACTTTCTTTCAGCCTGGGCCATCACAAAGACAGATGGCGTAAGGCTAAGAGGGGGAATGCTACAGCTGTCAGCCCAAGATATTTTGCCACCTGAGGTGAAGGACAAGAAAGTACATGCCTCTCCCACTCTACTCCATCCTCAAAGAATCTGACTCTGGGTCTCTTTCATACTTCACAAGTATAGCGGTTTGCTATCACTATAGAATTTTGGGATGTATAGTTTCATGAGAGCCTAAAGCTCTCTGGCACTATAGTCTAAATACCTGGTACATGGCAAATGCCAGGATTTCACAGGACAGAGCTGTGGCAGATAAAATGACTCAAAAGTGCTATAATTAGGTAGTTTGGCAAAGACTCAAACTGCCAAGTGAATCACTAGGCACAGGATTGTTCCATTTACCATACCTGAGCACAACATGCTAGCCTACAGGGCGAAGCATCCTAAGATAACTTTCCCTTTCAACCACCCTCCACTTTTCTTAAGATTTCCATGCTGGTGGCCAAACTTATAATCTATGCTTTGTTAAACACCGCGAGGATAGGTGGTGAACCAGGCAAATCTGTTCTCTTCTTTTCTCTCTGTTTTACTCTTCACACTTGCTCATTAAGGGATTCTTGATGCAGCTGCCGTTTACTTTGTCTGTGGTAGGCAGGCACACATAGTAGCTACAGTAGGATCAGCTAGAGCAGAATCCTGTTTTTTCCCAGTGCCAGGTTGATTGTATTATTTACTGCATAGATTGCATGACAACTTACTATAAAAGTCTGTGTTTCTCCATCCCCCCATGACCATGCTGCTAAAAAGTGTTCCAGATAGAGAATTAGGTGAAAAAGGGTGGGTTAGTGAGTGCAAAAAAGAGATAAGCTGGTAGAAGCCTTGTTACGTGAGGCATGCCTGTAGTAGTGAGAAATTCCCATGCTTCACTTCCACCCTCACCAATCTGATCAGGACAAACACAGGGCAAACACAGCATAGGGCAAACCTGGCTCTTGATAGGACTTGAGGGTCACTCTCCAAGGCTTCAAGGCTCAAACGGGGTTTTGGCTCTGCACAGTCTCCCCCATCAGAGAAGGCATTATGTGGAAGAAACCACAAAGATCAAGCTATCTGGGAGGCTATGATGTCAGGGGCAGAGCCATGACATCATCTGGCCAGATGACTTCAGACAGGATTGCAACTTCTATCAACATCCTGAGAAGAAAGGTGCAATCAAAATTCATCTAGGATCCTGAAAACTAAACTATACCTTGGCCCCTCACTTTTGCAAGGGTTTGGGGTGCAGAACCATCACGAACGTGGAAAATCCCCAAATAACTTCTGCACTCCCCCTCCCATTCCTTTTTGTCCGCCCCCCCCCCCCCGCTTCTCTTGCATTTTGCCTTGGTGCAAATCTGCGCGGGGCAAAATACATGGGAATGAGACAGGGGAGCCCCAGAGGGGAAAAGGAAGGTACACATCAGCCTTTTCCGCACTTCCTTCACATTTTGCCTCAGTGGACGTTCTCCCACTGGGGCCAATTGCATGAGAATAGGAGGGGAGACCTCCAAAGTGGAGAACACATGCCTTCCCCTGATTCCACTGCCTTCCTTCTCTGCACCCAGCAAAATGCAACAGAATGGAAGAAGAAAAATGTGGGGAGGAGGCATGCGCACAAACCCATAAATGTGGCCCTCTTTTACTATCCTTCCACTGTCGATGCTGCTTAAAAAAAACTTCAAGACAGAGGATGAGGCTGAAAAGCGGAGGCTGGGGGTATAAAAAGACTTTGTAAAAAGGAGCCTCTTTATCAGACACTTTGTTAAACAAGGTGTGCCTGATATGTTTTTACCTCCTGCTCCCACCTTGCTGATAGGGTTCCAAGAATTCGGGGATAAGGGTGAGAAATCTTAGGGCAAGAGAAATGTGCCTTGAGAAATGGGTGTGTGTGTATATATGTTTGTGTACAGTTTGAATGGCTGTGTTTGATGCTTAGTCTATCATGCTTAATAACTACCGACAGCTGTTCCTGGTAAGGTCACCAGGGCCCATCCATGGGGTATGACATGGGATCATCCCTACGTCTCAGGTTTTGGCCCTGAAATCTAAGTACCTGGGATAGTACTAACCTGGCAACCCTACTTTGCATGTCAGTGGTACTCAAAACACATCCCAGGGAACTGAGCCAGAAAGTTACTGTTTGGACTACAGATTCCTAAATCTTTCTACCAGCAAGGTTGTAGACTGTGCTGGCAGGGGGACTGTGGGTGTCCCAATAAAAAAAAAGTAATCTTCCAAGCACTGCAGTTCACAACAAAGGGGATTAAGAGGAGAATGAGTGACATATTCCGGATGTGGTCCCTCCAAATATTGCCTACTGATGCAAAGCTCCATTCCCATACGCAGATTGGCTGGGAACACTCTCTTGTCCCATGGCCTCAAGCTGACAAGGGCACCTCTATAAATCCCTGGCACACTTTGTCCATTGCATTCCATTCCTTCCTCCCACCTCTCACCCTTCTACTGACGCCAAATGGATGAATGTGGGGCATTGATGCCTGAGAGCCCCCTCCCCTGCCTGACCCTCAAGAGCCAGGGGAACATTGTACGATCTGTTTGTGAAGGTCCTCATTCAACCTCCCACACTCAAGGAGCCTTGCATCACTGCCTTCGCCTGGAGCTCTAGAGAAAGATGTACGTTTCAGTAAGAGACAGAGGCCAAGAAGATGGAAGGTATATCCATTTCACAGATGAAAACAGGGGACATGTGTGGTCATGCAACATCAGAGTGTAGCCAAGATGGCAAACATTATTAAGAAGGAAGGACACTCAAGCTAGGAGAGGCTACAGCAGTTTGCTTTTGCCCGAGCATACTGGGAAGGACAAGATTCTACCCCCTTTTCTCCTCTCTCCCCTACTGAGTTAATTGAGCACAAACTACTTTTGCAGTTTGAACTCAGTTTGCTGCAACTGAAGTCAGCCGAGGACAAAGGGGGAATGTAGGAGGAGGAGACAAAAAAAATGAGACATTTTAAAAGCAGCTGAAAAAAAGGGATGACAGGGGATTACTTGGAACTCTGTGCCAAAATACAGACAACTGGAGGATATGAGAGGGAGGAGAGCTGGAAGGCCAAAGGCATGGAGGTCTGCCTGCTCCTAAGAAGCCCATGATACACTTTATAACAGAGGAAGTAGATAGATTATGTCAAGGGCGCAATGGATTTCCAGTGTAGCATAGTGTTGGACTGGAACTCTGGTACCCAGGTTCAAGTTCCCAGTGAGCTATGAAACACACCTGGCCCAGTGCTGCTGTCAGTCTGAACTACTTCACAAGGTTGTTGTAAGCAGAAAAGTGCGAAGAAAATTGTCACGCATATCAGCTTGAACTCACTGGGGGAAACATAAGATGTAAATATAACTATTTTTAAAGAAAAGATAGGAATGGGGGAGAATTTTTCTTTTATCTCATGTTAAATCAAATAAGTTCTTCCTTCCACTGAAACATCTGACTTGCCTCTCCTATGCAATTCACCTTAATCAGTGCTCTTGTACATACCTGCCCTCTGTTTTAAGTTAACTGCTCTGGCTTTAGGTGCTTTCATACCACAGAGTTGTGGTGCTATGTTTCCACTTTAACCATCCTAATTCGATCTGATAGAATCCTGGTATTTGCAGTTTAGGGAAAGGGTATTTAGAATTCTCAACCAGAGAGTTTTGCTGCTTTACTGAATTACAAATCCCAGGATTTCACAGGCTGCAGCTATGACAGTTGAAGTGGAATCACAGTGCCATTTTTCGTAGTGTGAAAGAGCCTCTGAAGAACAGATTGATGAGAAGCAGGGGAAAATCAGGAAAGTTTTTCTTGAAAGCAAAAATCACCTGCTACTGTCTGCAGATCAATCTGCTGTTACAGGAACAAAAGAAATAAAAACTGCAAGGCTAGTGACTCAGATTACTCTGCACTGCGTGGGCTGAACAATGCATGACAGCAGCTAAGCAAATAAACTGTGCGTCTCATGGCTAAAATCTTACTTCACTCAAGAACACATCCAGGAACTATGGTCTTTCTCAGTCTCAAGCCCAAACGAGATGAGACCAGAGTTTGGGGGTTATTATAAAATAATTATCATTAGAGTTCACGAAAGAAGTTGGCCATTTAAAAAAAAAAGGAATCCTTTGCTTTCTAGTTGTTCAAATATAACAGCATTTGTTACCATTACTAACTCTGCTGAGGCTGAGAGAACACTTCAGTATGGCTATAAGTTGCTAGTCTTTTGACTCAAAGGGCCTCCAGGTAAAGAGGCAAAGCAGCCCCTGTAAGTATAAAAGAAATTGAAATAAACTTTGCAGTTTACAACACAAAAGAAGTAAAGTTATCTTTTGTCATCACATAAAGATAACTTGTTGTTTTTGTTGTGTGCCTTCAAAGCATTTCTCAACTTATAGTGACCATAAAATGACTCTCTCTTGGGGTTCTGAGGGGCTGAGAGTGTGTGACATGCCCAAGGTCACCCAGTAGGTTTCCATGGCCAAGCAGCGAGTCAAATCCTAATCTCCAATGCTCAAACCCCAGCCTTGGAGGTAACGGGAATCCATTGTGAATGTAGAAATGAATTTTGAATTTTGAATTGTGAATGTAAAAAGCTGGCAATTACCAAGGGTCCATCTAGCCAAGCGTTTCCTCTGCCATGGTTGAGAAACCCACAGCCCTACAGATGTTTTGGACCACAACTTTCTTCTGTCTACCAGCTTTCAAACCAAACAGCCAAAGGCACACAAAAAAAAGAAAAGCAGCTCCCTCTCATCAGAAACATTTTCGAAAAAAAAGGAGCCATTAAAACAAGGTAGGCTTTCTGGTGGAAAGAGGAAGAGGTTA
Source organism: Cyclura pinguis (assembly GCA_030412105.1). Taxonomy (NCBI): domain Eukaryota; kingdom Metazoa; phylum Chordata; class Lepidosauria; order Squamata; family Iguanidae; genus Cyclura; species Cyclura pinguis. Next base: position 16,715,044 of record CM059604.1, read on the forward strand.
GCAGGGCAAGTCCTGACATTCATGTTTAACTATGTCATTACGCCCCCATCTCTGGCAACTTCCCCACCATGGTGCTACCTCATTTCTCTCTCTTTCTGTCTCCCCCTCCCTCACACATACACACAGGCCCAGCAGGGCCCCCAGCAGAAAAATTCTTAAATGCCCTCACACCATGCCTTTGCAATGGCACTTCACAGCTTGGCCAAAGGTCAGGGTGAGATGAAATGTTTGCATGGTCAAATTAGTTTTTGCAGCTGTCTGGTAGGTTTAACTCTTTGCCCATCAGCTTCTGACTCAGGCCGAGAAGAATATTCAGATCACTGACAGAAAAAAAGAAATCCCCAGTGAGAGGCTTCAAGGATGCAAGAAGATTCTCCACCAGTGAACTTGTCTGCACAAAATTCTCCACAGCTACTATTTTGCATTTTCTTCAACGCAAAAAATAGAGATTTTTTGTGCAAGAAGCTTGTTGTTGCATAAAAAAATAGGCTTTATGCATGGAATCTCATTTTTCTGTGCAAAAACAGGTTTCCTGCACAGAAAATTCTATTAAGTTTCAACTCTAAGAAACTGGACAGATTTCAAGGAGTCTGCCTCACTGGAGAGAAAATTGCATGAGCTGTCCATTCTTGCTGGTAAAAAAGAATAAATGTAAAGGTTAATGGGACACAGCTACAGGGAGGTCTTCCTCAAATGAAATTTACCTTAATTCCCCAAATTTTTAGCACTGCAGAGTGTAAGACAGTGAGAACCAAACCTAGAACTCTTATGTTTACTGTGTTCGCATTCCTTTAGTAGCTTCGTTTGACCTTTTTCTCTGGAAGTCTAAACTGTGTTTCTAAATGTTCAACTGATGTTTTAACTTACTGTAATGAGAAAAATTTGGGGACCAGAGGAAAATTTCACTGAGGGAGTAGAATTTGGAAGGCAATTTTATACCCGCTATCTATGCCTCTGGTTTCATCCCTGCTTCTGATTGGGTGGGCAAGGGATGCTCACTCTCCAACAAACAGCCCCTTCCCCCCTACCTTTTTAATAGTGATTTTGTAATTCTCTCCTTAAAGGAACTTTTTGGATCTTAAGAGAAAATGGTGAAACACAGTGGAGAAACACAGGAGAAATGTAAATGCAACTTTGGAATCATATGTAAAATTCTGTGGTGGGGAAGTGACCCAGTAAAGGTCTCACCTGGGCACAGAGCACACTAGACATAAGAAACTCCAGAGAAGAGGCTTGGTAACATTAATTTTGGAGACTATAATTCCCAGCACTCTGCAGCCAGCACGGCCACTGGTCATAGTGTCTGAGAGCTTCTGGGAGTTGTAGCCCCAAAAGTAATGTCCCAGCCTTTGCTTCTGATGTTATTTGCAAAGTTTAGAGAAACTGTCAAGCAGAGACAAGAGTACCCAATAATGTCCATAGAACTATTTGTGGAACCCCGGGTTGGGGCTGGGATTGAGCTTTGGGGGAAGAGTCCACAAGGTTGCCAGCCAACCAGGAAAACAAACAAAGCAACCAACCAGAGTGGCTCAACATCTGTCTCTTTAGGCAGGTCCAGAAATCAGAGCAGGCAAGTTCTTTCCAGCACAGATGGAAACATCACCACCTGCTTGCTGCAGCAAATTGGTGAGCTGGTCAAGGCTGACCTGCAAGGCTCAGTCTAGATGAAGGCAACTCTAGCTGGAAAGCAGAGAAGATTGTAAACAGCACTCTGGTCTAGAGCAGTAGAAGCTGGTGGCTCTGATCTTCATGGGGCAGCGAATGTGCTCTTAATCCAGACATTAAAGGAGCTATGCGAAGTGCTAAATGCTTTCCCCCAAATAATTTCAGCAACTCGGACAGATCATTTAAAGTTTGGACTAAACCCCAGAGCAGTGGCATCATTCCAATGACACCAAAGCTGCTGTCCACCTCTGTTCGAAAGAAGGAGTGAGGAAAATGACTGCCCCCTAAATATTGTTAGATTATAACTCCCATTATCTCTGACATGCTGGGCAAGGCTGATGGGAGTTGGAGTATAACAACATCAGAAGGGTTGCAGGTTCCTCACCCTTGCTTTACGATCACATCTTTTGTGTTGCTGGTGGTGCAGGAAAGGTATGGGGAGCCCAGGATTTCAGAAAAAATGAGAAGGCCTTAGGATCTGGTCTTTTTGATGCCAGATTTTCTTTTAATGACATAAGCTGTGTGCTAAATGAATACCTAAAGGCTCACCGAGTTTGATTCATAGAGTCAAGTACACAAGAAATTGGGGGTGGGATGGAAGAGATAAGGCTGTAGGATGTGAGATCATGGGGGTATCAGTGGCAATACAGTCAGCCCTCCACATTTGCAGACTTGACTTTCACAGATTTGATTATTTGCAAGTTTCTTCAACCCCAGCTCCCCACCGGTTTTGGGGGAAACCTTCCCTTTCAGTGGTTCCAATCAGGCTGTACAGCCCTATAAAAGCCCACCTGTGGTCCTCCTCCTCCTCCGCCTCCTCCTCCACTAGCAGCTGCGTGGCCAGGTAAAGATAGCTCACAGCCCAGTTTCTGAGCACCACAAACACCCCCCTGATATCCACCCCCACCAAGGGAAGGTGATGGACAAGAGAGAGGAAATATAGAGCTACCATGCCAACCCCCCCCCCCCTTTCCACTCCTTTCACTGACTTGGTCTGGACCCTGGGTGTCTGTTCTCCCCACCATACCTTGGCCCCCTTCCCACAGACACACACACACAAACACACACACATTTTGATATTTGCTATTTCCCCACTTTTGCAAGGGTCCTGCACTCCTAACCCCAGCAAACGTGGAGTGCTGACTGTATGCTGATAGTAGTTGGGTGATAGAGCCAGCAAGTCTGAAGGCCAGGGTTTGAATCCCCACTTGTCCATGGAAACCCACTTTGTGACTTTAGATAAGTCACACACTCTCAGCCTCAAAGGGAGGCAAAGACATACCCGCCTTTGAACACATCTTGCCACGAAAGTCATTGTAAATCAGAAATTATGTGAAAGCACACAAGAAGAAGCGGGATGAACCAAATGGCATGAACTCTCTTTTCCTAAGATTGGATTTAAGTAGGAAAAGACAAGGCCACCTCTACCACTGGGCCTAGTTGGGAAATTCTGCCCCCCTACGTTGATGTACTGCAGTTCCCATAATCCCTCATCATTGGCTGTGCTGGCTAGGGCTGGTGTGATTTGTAGGCCAAAAACATATACAGGTCCATAACCCCTCAGCCCTACAATAGGCTGCAGGTGGTGATGGATGCTGGGGAGAGGAAATACAGTGGTCTTGAAGCTGGATGGATGACCTTGGGCCAGTTACCATCTCTCAGTGAACCCACCTCAAAGCGTTGTTATGAAGATAAAACCAGAGATGAGGTGATCCATGCACGCCACTTGCATGCCACTCTAATCTCCGTGTGGGAAAGAGAGACTATAAAGGTAACTAATGTATAGAATAATTCATTTCATGTTGTTGTTGTTGTGTGCCTTCAAATTGCTTCTGACTTACAGTGACCCTGAGGCAAACATATCATAGGGTTTTGTGGGGCTGAGAGTATGTGACGTGCCCAAGATCACCCAGTGAGTTTCCATGGACTAGCGGGGAACTAAACCCTGGTGTCCATTGCTCAAACTACTACACCGCACTGGCTCTCTATTTAATTTCATGACCTAATTCTTTGGTTAGACTGCACTCCTGCAGATAAACAGCTAAGCCAAGCTATTCAAGACATTTTTAGGATCTGATTTCTGTAGCAGATGAAAATCTTTTTGGGATTCCATTCATTGCCATCCTGCTTCTTACTGGTCCTCTCAAGGTAAGCAATTTCGATTTAGCAATCAATGTCCTTATATGGAGGTCATAATGTGTGACCAATTTTGCAGGCATGTTAATTGCTATGTATGCACATATTGAGAGGGTGTGATCGATTCTTTCTGCATGGAATGACTTTTAAGAGCATTGACTTGAATTACTACCTACCTGCAGGAATGTATCTTCCCACTATATAACTGAGACTTCTGTGTTGCATTACTTTGATAGAATTAATTTTTGTGTGAATTGATCCCATCAGGGCTGGCTCTACCATTAACCCATGGATGGGGAACTTTCGGCCCACCAAACATTTTGGACCCCAGTTTTCAAAGTCCCTCACAATTGACCATGCTGGCTGTGGCTTCTGACAGCTGAAATTTAAAACACTTTGAAGGGCCACAGGTCTCCCACTCTTGCATTAAACAGAGTTAGACAAGTAGCAGATGGGGATGTCTCTTTTGTTTTAAGCCCCCAAGTTTCCTCCTCTGTTGGAGCACATAGCTGTGCATGCAACACAACTTGTCCTGGAGTCCCTAAACTAGGTTGTTGCACTATGTGCAGCAGAGAATATTGACTTGTCACCTGTACTGAATTAGGGGTCAGCTGATGATTTAATTTTTATACAGGGAATGGGCATGGTGCAATTTTGTTCTGTGAGTAAGGCAGCAAAATGCTTCCGGCCATTCATGCCACCTATGTCTAACTATATTCCTAGAGCCTATCACACTTACAGTAGAGAAATGAAGGAAGCATCTAGTTCAGTCCTATGCTTATTTATGATAAGAAAAGCCCCACATGTTCCATGGGACTTCCTTTGTTGCTGTGTGCCTTCAAGTCATTTCTGACTTATGTCAAGCCTAAGGTGAACCTATCAAGTGGATTTCTCAGCAAGATTTGCTCAGAGCAGGTTTGCCATTGCCCTCTTCTGAGTCTGAGAGAGTGTGACTTGCCCAGGGACACCAAGTGGATTCCATGGCTGAGCAGGGATTCAAACGCTGGCCTCCCAGAGTTAGTTCAATACTCAAATCACTACACCACACTAATTCTCTGGGGCTTTCTTCCAAGTAAATTCAGGCAGGATTTGTAACTTTTGGTTGCAGTTCGGTACAAAAATCTCCCACAACCTGGTGCCTTTCAGATACTATGGATTCCAGCTCCCAGCCACAGTAGTACCATGACTAACTCAAGAATGCTAAGAGTTGCAGTCCAAGTGTCTGGAAGGCACCAGTTGGGGAAGGTTCCTGTATACATTTCCCTTGGACATAAGCCCTACTGAACTGAATGAGGCCTAATCCTAAAATGAGGCCACCAGATTTTACAACCCAATGGCATAATCAGTAAGTCAGGCTTACTTTTGAGTAGTCATATAGAGGATTGTCCTGCACAGTAAATTAACCTATGGAAGAGTGAGAACATTGGCAAGGAGTTTTGCTTTGTTCCAGCAGATCTTCTCCTGCAAAGTTTATCTTGCTTATCTAGTAGCATTGTTTACGAAATCACAACCAAAAGAATTAAACCTTAGGTCTCCTTCTGAGATAAAACACCATCCTGAATGAGAACAGTTTCCACAGAAGGGGGTAAAACACATGGAAAAGATCATATCAGAATAGGTCATTCAAACGGATTTCGAAGCAAAGTTCTGCTAGATTCCTGCTGGCTTCGACTCATCCCACAAGAATCCACCCCCAATGATCAATTCTCTAATGCTTTCCACATGGATTCCTGCAGAAGTATTGTGCCAAAAAAACATTCTCATCAAAGGTGAACAGGAAAGAACATTACTTAGTCCTGAATCCAGTTGCTAGTCCCAACTGGAGACACGCACTGAGTCAACGGGCTTCAAACAATTTTAACTTAGTATTTTTACTGCTTGTCTAACTTTTAAAAACTTATTACTATGAGGATTTTGGCTGCATTTTAACCACCTATATACCCTCCAACTACACAGCGCAGTCCACTTTCATATAACAGTAAGACAAAGAGTCAGTAAGATCATAAAATTCCCAAGCAGAACCAAGGAAATATAACTAATTTCAAAAGCCTGGACAAATAAAAATCTTTCTACCTGCCATCCAAAATGATGGTAGTGTTAGCACCATTCAACCTTTTTTACAGAGTCTGCTCCAAAGTTGGGGCGCCACAGCAAAAAAGACCCTGTCCCACATAAATATAGGCTATAATGTAGGCTTTTCTTGCAGCAAATGAGATCTATGTCATGATAAAGATAGATAATGTCACATACAATTTCAAAAAAGAATTTAACAGGTTTGTGTGACAGACCAGACCCAAAGGAAAAGCTGCTCCTCAGTTTCTTTTTCATTAAATCTGGCACAAAGCAAGTTGAACTGGACAGTGATATTGCAAGTCATTTTAAGAAGAAGGACATCCAAAATAGTGCTTTCCTTTGCCAGGTTTGTACCCAACATTTAGCATCTGTCTCACACCACAGTGTTGACCAGAGCTTGTGAGGGAAATAAATGTTGGGCTGCAGCTTCCAGAATCCTCCAACCACATGGCTACTGATGTACGCTGGGAACTGCAATCTTCAAAAAGTAACTTTACTGAACTTCGGTGCTGAGGACATCTCTGCAGCACACACAGGACCAGTCCTTTTCAGACTTTTTGACTAATGTCAGATTCATGATAAATTAGAAAACCAACTACACCATCAAAACCTGCTACTAATCAATTAATGCAGTGGTAAACCGGTTAAAGCTTACAGCAAAACCTTAAGAATGCAGCAAATCAAAGCACAAGTCCCATCCCAAGAGACCCTACAATGGATAGACAGCCGAATTGCCCAATGCAACTGCGCTCAGAGAATTTGCTGTTTTGGACTACAACTCCCAGCATCCCCCAGCAAAGCACGTCCTCCACAAAAAGGAGCCTTTCCAAGCTCCGATCTGCTGACATATTCTCAAGCCCCGTCCATTCCTCCCCCAAAGCCTTGCCTTAGTTGGAAGGTGGTTCTCTCCACTGGGCCGCAGGCAGGACTGCAGATATAAATCCCTGACCACTGCTAAAATCGTGCTATCTCAGTACAGGGTGGGGTGGGGTACAATTGTAGGGTTGTGGCGGGGGTGAAATAGTTGTCGGTAACTTTCTCAGCCATTAGATCCCTTTATGTATTCATCCGCTGGCCTTTGGACGCAGCAGCTGAAACAAAAGGAGCCAGGGCAGCTGGCCGCGGGGGCGGGCGGGCGAGCGAGCAGCATAGTTTGCATCAGTCACAGGGGTTTGTGTGTCCGTATAGCCCCCAGCCCCACCCAGCCATCCAAAAGCTTTCTCCAGGCACTTTAACCCCTTCAGGATCAGAGGTAATAGGAAGAAGGCACTGTAAGGGGGGAAAAAAGCCCACAGTTAGGAAATCAAGGACCATTTCCACACTGGACTGTTGTAGTGCTATTATTCCACTTTCAACATCCTATGGAATCCTGGGGTTTGCAGTTAAGGCCCCTCCCTAAACTGCAAATCCCAGGATGCCATAGGATGTTGAAAGTGGAATCATAGCACTACAACAGTCTAGTGTGGAAAAGTTTTTCCTCCCCTTTCCAATATTTGATCCTGTGCTATTAAAACGATGGCTGGAAGAATTAAACTTTCCCCCTTTATTTCCATGCCAGACAAGTGGGAATTTCTCCACCCTGCTTCATTTCCAGATCTTTAGAAATGTTGCCTTACAACACCCAGAATCCCCTAGGCAGCATAGCTACAGATCCCATTAGCCATGTGGACTGGGGCACTCTAGGAACTGAACTCCAAAAAAGTCATCCCTCTCCCGACCCAGGCTCTCAGTTCTGCCTGTCTGGCAAAAGCACTAGAGCAGAAGCAATAAAGACAAAGGCAGCTACACCACATTGATCATCCCAGCCCCAAAGGAATGTGGCACATGGGCTGGGGGAGGTTAAAAGGCCCAAAGATCCTAGTTTGAAGTCACTGATATGGAGAGGTTGATAGACCGTGAAAATATCGCTGCACCCGCCAGTGTTGTTTTTAGACAATTTTTAACTGTACCCTGTTTTTTTAAATCCTTGTGAGTTACCTTGGATCCTGCATAAGGAGAAAAGCAGGATATAAATCAAAGAAGTAAATTCCCAGAAGGCAGTGCTGTGAGGAACATCACTGCATCAGTGAAGTCACAGCGGCGGTGGTCATTCATGGCGGTTTAGTTCTAAATTTCAAAGTTGCAGGCACTCATCACCACAATCCCTGTAGTTGTGCCACCAAAGGGAAACCAAAATGCCCACTGCTGTCTTGTTCCATATTAACCAACCAGTTGCAGCCCTTTTCATTTCCGCCAAGGGCAGGTGTTTTGTAAAGCTAATAGGACTTAACTGTCTATTCAAGACCATACCACCCTTGGCTCACAGAAATCTATTGTGGCTGAGAAAATCCACCCCACCTATTGCAGGTAAATTCAAAGTGACTGAAGAAACCTGAGTGTGTGATCAGATGACATCCCTGCTTTTTTAAAAAAAAAATCATGTTAAAAAGGCTAATATTTTGCTCCTCTGAGCTATTGCTCCATTGAGGATCCCCCAGTGTACAGGTGGGACATGAAGGTCCTGTGCCCAACATGGCCCGCCTTAGGCCATTTCCACACTACACTCTTATAGCGCGATTATTCCACTTTCAACATCCTATGGAATCCTGGGGTTTGCAGTTTCAGGAGGGGCCAACTGGCCCCTCCTGAAACTGCAAACCCCAGGATTCCATAGGATGTTGAAAGTGGAATAATCGCGCTATAAGAGTGTAGTGCGGAAATGGCCTTAGATGCCGGAAGCCAGGACAAATCTTGGTTCTAGGCCTACCAAACCAGGACAGCCAGCTCAGAGCACTGGAGAAGAAGGAAGAGGATTTTTCTCCTTTCTCAGTTAGACATCCTCCTTCTCTCCCTTTCTGGCCACATCTATTGGCTGGCCGGTACCTGGCCATGAAAGAAGTCACAACTGGAAAGCTGGGAGGCCTGTCTATTGGTCCTTGACCACAAACCCTTATCCTTCCCTTCAGAGCATGCCTGCATCAGAGTTTGGAAAAGTTACTGCATGAGGACTGCAACTCCCAGAACACACTGGCCAAGGAGGCTGGGGGACTATGGGAGCTGCTGCCCTTTATCAAGTATCACTTCCAACCTTTCACAACACCCATGTGCGTATCCTCCAGATAACAAGTGGGACACATGTGGCCAAGCAACATCAGACTGCAGCCAAGATGGCAGAAGTTACTAAAGAGGAAGAAGGGATAAGGTGGAAAAACCGAAGTAGTTTGCTTTTGCCTAAGCTTACTGGGAACAGCAAGATTCTACCCCCTCCTCTTCTCTCACCGCTCACTGACGCCATTTCCGCACTACACTGTCATAATGCTATTAGTCCACTTTCAACATCCTATGGAATCCTGGGGTTTGCAGCTTAAGGAGGGGCACTTTGGCCTCAGTAAACTACAAACCCCAGAATTCCACAGGATTATGAAAGTGGAATAATAGCACTATAATAGTATAGTGTGGAAATGGCCTGAGTTAGTTGAGTATAAATTACTTTTGTACTTTGAACTGACAGTTTGCAACAACTGAAGTAAGCTGAAGACAAAGGGAGAAAGTGAGAGAAGGAGAGAAAAACAGGGATAGTTGGAGGGTTATGCATATGTGCAACCCCAGAAAGGCAGAGGTGAGACAGAACAATAGATCCGGACAGTAAAATCTCAAGCAAAAGCCATTAAATAGAATCCCAACGGGAAGGGTGATGATCAGGTGACAGACACAACAGATTTGGGAATCTTACCTGGTTTCCTGTGGTGGCCTAGGTGGATTCAGGAGGGCAAGAGGGGAGCAACCCCTTATGAGTTTACTCGTCTTGGGAAAATTTCAGTCTATCCTGAATGCCTACCTGTCTTGTTCAGACTGTCTGATTTCTGACTCTCAGCATAACTTGGTATCAGAGCACAGCACCCTTATTCCCTTCTTTACCCAGACATATCTGACTCTTTTCCATCTCTAAATTGCTTCCAGCCCTTCCAGCCCCCTCTCTGTCTTGACTCCCCTTCGTTATCTCTCTCCTTACACCCTAGTCCTCGCCCATCTTATCCCTATCTTCCCTGTCCATCCCTTGAAGTTCCCTGTTCCTCTGTCTCTTGTACAACGTGGCTAGCTAGCAGCTCCCTAGCAGTGACATGTACATTTCTCCTCTTCAACCCTCTTTTTCCCCCCCGTATTGATCCTTCTAGTCACTTCTTCCTCTTCTTCTCCTTCCCCTTTCCTCTGCAGAACTGAGAGAAGAGGGCAGGCATAAAGCAAAGAGATTGAGTTTCAGTCCTGAGACCCACCACCCCACCTTCCTGGGGGCTTGGCTAGAGAAGGAGGGGAGGATAGATAGAAACTGTGAGAGAGAGAAAGGGAGAAGGAGGGTGGGTACTGTGCTGGGGGGAGATGAGAGTCAGAATTCCTGACCTTGTTGGAGGAGTGGCTGCAAAACACTAGAAAAACAAGGATTCGGGAAGTTGACAAGGCAGAAAAGACATTCTTTTGACTGGTGTGATATTGATGTCTCCTTGTACAGGAGAAGGCACAACCTCTGGCACCGCCTGGTGGTTAAATTCACACGGAAATTCAGTTATCATTCTAGCAAAGATAAGCAGTTTCTTTTCCCTTTGTGAAAAAGAAACAAAACAACCATGTGTCCGGTTGGAGTATTTTGCCATATGACAATCAAACTGGGGGGGGGGGGTTAGAAAAGTTGGTACTCTGTTCCAATAGGAAGTGCTACATCTCCACCAGAATTTCTCCTGACTGCCTACAACAAAATCCAAAATATATGTTTCAGTGACCGTCTACCTGGCTTCCACCTGGAGATGTTTGCTTAAGACGGTGTTTAAAGTGATTTTGAGAGAAACTTGATGCAGACAGAGATTTCATCCATTTCCCAGCCAAGCAGGGACTGAGGACAAAGCCAGTGAAAGCCAAATAAGAAAGTTTCCATCTCCATTAATAGCAGCAAAATGACTCTGGCTCCCCGTTTCTATTAGATACTAGCATATATACCCGGTGTTGCCTGAGGTGTTATTTTCTCATAGGTAATACTTGTTAGAAAGTTTGAGATCCTGTGTCTCTAATTCCCCAAACTGTTTTGTCCAGTACCTGTAACTTTTCCCCACATTCCCCAATCCAATCTGTATTCCGAGTTATTCACCTACAGAGATTGGGTTCCTGGGGGTATACACTGCCCTCCTTCTTGCTGCTAGGCCTTGTCTCCATAGCAACCGGCCTATTCAAGACAGACACGGTTGACTGAGGCCCAAGAGCTCTCTGGCTGAGAATTCTAAACACCCTCCCTAAACTGCAAACCCCAGGATTCCATAGAATCTTCTTAGGCAGCCAATCATATGAGGTTTCGCCTGACACAACCAATCATATGAGGTCTTCACCTGACACAGACAAACTTTGACTTTTATATATTAGATTGATTATTAAGTGATACCACTTTGAGACTGCCTAATAACTGGGCAGTACACAAGTCAATTACAAACATAAAATCCCAAACAATAAACCATGATACAAAAACATTCTACTTTCCATGTAGGCTCAGGCAAAAGCAAACTACTGCAGTCTTTCCTAGCTTGTGTGTTCTTCCTCATTAATAATTTTTACCATCTTGACCACAATCTGATGTTGTTTATCTGTGTATGTTCTGGTTTTTACCTGTGAAATGTTGGAGAGTAATGGTGCAGCACATCAAAGTGCCAGGAAACCAGCAGCAAAACAAAACAGCACAAAAATCTAGAACGCTTCTAGTTCCTCTCCCACTCCAAGTTTCTGGGCATTTTGGCAATTTATTCCAACCTTGGGGGTCCACGAGGCACCAGTGATGTATTTAAGTCTTTTACTCCAAATCTCAAGTCAAGTCTCAAGTGTCTACCTTCAAGTTTCAAGTCAAGTTTTCAAGTCCTTGAAGATAGTTTCAAGTCAAGTCTCAAGTCTGGGAGCCAACTTTATACCCCAACCTATATTCCAGAATTTCTGGACAGAGTCAAATAAAGTCAGTTTTAACAATTTAAGCAGAGTTGGCCCTCCACATTTGTGAGTTTGCCATCTGCAGCTTTGGAAGTAGGGAATAGGTGCCTTCTTACATCCCATTTCCGAAGCTGGAGGATTTTTCATACGTGGGGAATAGGATCCTTCTTACTCTCCATTACTGAAGCTTCAAAAGCTTTAGAAGGAAGGTGTTACTGTAGTTTGTAGTCTGAACTTGTGGTATATTAGATATCATTTGATATCAAGAATTTGGCCTTCACTACCCATTCCTCTCCATGTGCTTGCGAGGCCCCCGGACAAGCACGCACACGGGCATGGCCGAAAATAGCTGAACTATTCAAAAGAAATCCAGGCAGGCCAGTAATTGCCGGACTGCAGCTTTAGGAGACCTCCAGGCAAGTACCTTCTTAAGATCATATTATGTATGCACGCAGCTTACAAAACATCCCCTGCCCCGAGCAGGCAGCTTGACGAGCGGAATATCCAACTCTCAAGCACTCCGCGTTTGCATACTGTCTACTCTATTGACAACGCTGTCATAATTCAATCATCTAAAGTACTGACCTTTCGGAGGCTTTGTCTCCAGCCCAAAACCCATTGTTTTCCCTGAGAATTGACTAACCTACAGGCACATTTTCCCCTATAAGAACCCCTGACTTTGAGCATCTCATCGGATCGCTCATGACTTGCCTCTCAACTTGCTGCCGGTCCGTTTGCCGAGCCTCCCCTCAACCTCCACATGCTGAGAATCTACGCTCCCAAGCTTCTTTCCTTCTACCGGGCTACAGGACCAGGTGTAGTATTTCCCCGAAAACCCTTCTGAAAATCCCCTATCTATTTTCCTCTCTCTATTTTCTTAGGACTGTGTGCGTGACTGCGCAATTGTACAGTATTTTTCAATTTCTAGTGAGTGCGTGCGTAGGTTTGCTGTGACTCTATAAATAAAGGAAAACAATTATTATTTACTTCTGTTTGATTATTGACTCGGCCTGACCCCGTAGACATTGGGTAAAAGATCTCACTACGTTGCCCTGCCTCTCACATTGCTAACTTGTGCTCTAGCTAATTCCCATTCCCCATCATTTTGAGCACATTGAGGTGTCCCTCACGGAACCCCCAGAAATCAGGGAACAAAGGATCCTTCCTCCTCAAGCCCACTGCCTAACACATTTGCTGTTCCCCTCTGAGAAATGCACCCTACACTCAGGGAGCGACTCTTTTCTGCTCTTAGGTAACATTTTAGAAGGCTCCCCCAATGTGCAGTGGGGACAGGCTGCTGAGCAGATCTCAAGCCTGCCTCAAGCCCATTGCCTAACCATTTGCTATTCCCCTCTAAGAAATGTGCCCACACTTTGGGCTTGAGACAGACTGTCATGTGAGCATTTGGCAAAAAGGGATGGAAGCGTTGTTCAAAGTTGTAAGGTTTCTGGATGAATGTGTTAGGTTATTGAACCAAGGGCAGCAAGTCAGTGCCTAAAAATATACAAGTCTCAAGTTGAGTCAAGTCAGTGCATCTTTTATGGCCGAGTCGAGTCTGAGTCGAGTCACTGAAGCGACTTAAGTCCGACTTGAGTCCAGGTCAATTGACTCGAGTCTCTATCACTGCGAGGCACAAAATTGGCCCCTGAACCAGCCAAATAACTAGTTCTCAGCTTTTGTCACTGTTATTTTAAATTCCTAGGCCATCCTTCCTTAACCAGGCACCTTTCAAATGTATTCAACTACAGCTCCTATTACTCCTATATTTTTTTATTTAAAAATGTACACTCCTCATCAATGAAACGATTTTAAAAAAGTCCACTACAACGGAGTTTCCCCTTTTGAAATAGAAACTGCTATCTATATCTCCATCTTTCAGTTTTATAGTACTGTACTTTCCAGAAAAGCAATCTCCTGGCAAAAACTGATGAGTTTTATATTTTCACTTCTATCACTTCAACCATTGCCGCAACTGAAGGTTCATTCTGTGCCAAACTATGGCCTAACAGAATTGGTCTCATAGTTCCCCATTTCTGTTTTAAGACAGCTACGCAACAAAGACAAGGTCTATTTATCTTGTTCAGCAGAAGTTTTTTCTTCCGCTCTCCTTCTCCAACAGCCAGTCTGACTAAGAGTCAGACTAACTAAGAACTGGGTAATTTTGGGTTTATCAAGATTACCCAATTCCTTGTGATCATCTGTTTGGTTGCTGCCAAGGCATTTTCCCATCAACACTAAACAAAGTAAATTCAATTCTGTTCATTTAGGACCTAATCAGAACCAAAGTTCTTTCTCACAGAGTGAGGAAAATTGTGCTGTGCTCAATTACTGCTACGATATCTAAGCAAAGTCCTCACCTAGTAGATTTTGAGTCATCAACTGAAATGATACAGATTTGACCCCTTGCACTATATGTCATTTGACTCATAGCTAGATTTAATCTCCTTCCACACTGGCACCCCCTTTTCCTTTTGTGTCATGTCTTAATTAGATTTAAGCCTGAGGGCAGGGAACTGTTTTGTTGGTCTTCTACTTGTAAAGCACCATGTACAGCGTCAGAGCTATATAAACAGAGGATAATAATAACAATAGTTTACATTTTGTTTTCTTTACAACTGCATTCATACGTATGTGTGTGAGGTGGTGTCAGACGAAATTAAATTAACCTAAATTAAATTCCAGGTTCAAATTCTAAATGAGGCATGAAGCTCACTGGGTATCCTCAGGCCAGTCACTCTCCCAGCCTGATCTACATCACAGGCTGCCGCGAGAATAAAACTGGGGTGGAGAAAAATGACGTAAGCCAACCTGAGCTCCTTGGAAGAAGGTGAGACAAAAGATTGTAAATAAATACAGGAAAAACTCAGTTAATGAAGTCGATGTGCTCCTGGACATTTCTTTCTTAACAAAAAATTTGGTACCAGAGGCAGAAATAATATGAGAAGGACAGGGATAGGTTCCTGCATCACAAAAGAGAACAGTTTAAAATGTTTTAATCCAAAACTCACATTATATTATTATTATTATTATGCCTCAAAGCAGCTTACATATTAAAATAACATAAGTTAACAACATATAAATAGTATATATTAAAACAGGATTAAATAATAAAAGAATTTAAACAGCTAAAAAGAACTTAATACACAATTAAAATTAAAACAGAACAGAACCTCCTTTCTGTGTCAAAAGAGGAAACTCCATTGTAATGGAGTTTTTTAAAACCCTTTAATTGGTGGGGAATGTGAATTTTTAAATAGAAAAATCTAGGAATGCTGGGATTATAATCTAAAAGACTTTCTATATGAAAATGCCTGCCTGAATAAAAAGGTCTTTGCCTCTTTGCCTGCTGCCGGACGGACAACAAGGAAGGACCATTCTGGCCCCCCGGGGAAGGGAGTTCCAGAGTCTGGGGGCGGCCACCGAGAAGGCCCTCTCTTGAGTCCCCGTCAACCCTACTTGCAACGGTGGTGGGACTGAGCGAAGGGCCTCTCCTGACGATCTTAGAGCTGGGGCTGGTTCATACAGGGAGACAGATACAGCCTGTCAAGTCGATAGACGCATGTGAAATGAAGCACCCAGATCGGGAAAGCCTGGCATAAGTAAATAAAAATGTTTTGAGCCATCTAGAGACCACTTGAACGTTTCTTCCAAAATGCATCCGGAGACCTTTTTTTTCCCCTTCTTTCACCCACCTCCACTTTTCTTGTGATTTCTATTTTGGTGAGGCAAGCTTCTCTGCTTTTCCCTTTTTAACTCTGCTTTGCCCTTCATCCACATAGCGCTGTAACAGCCTAGTGCGGAAAGGCCCTCAAGTCTTCAGAAACGTGGAAGTTTAGTTTCCTGTTACGGTTTGCAAGCGAAATCTCCCCGTGACTATATTTATCACTGCAAATTTCCCCACAAAAGTTCGCAACCGCGACACCAGAAATAACCGCCTCGTTTCTTTTCTATTTTCGTTTTTAATTAATTTTACTGTGATTACATCGTATAAAACAACATTTCTCATTGTACATTTTACCGAACTATTACCGCTATCTTCCACTCCTCTCTGGATAGTGTTATTTCATCCACGTAGCAACATTATGCATCGCATTGCATTTGTTAACATGCAAGATAGATCCTGCTCTTCGACCCTGCTTTACAGGTTCCATGATATTCCACCGCTTTTTACTCCTAACTGCTGGTGCGGAAGGGTGAGGGCAACGGAAAAAAGAAAGAAAGCCCCTCCTCCCTGTCCCCCGCCTCTCCGGACACTCCCGGCCCCCTCCCTCCCTCCCCCGAAGGCCCTCGAGCCTTCCGGCCCGTCGCTCTCGCCCTGTCCCCGCCCGCCGTTCCGCGACGTCACCGTGGAATGACGCCACTCCGTTCCAAAGTGTATTTATACAGGCTGGATTCTTAGAACGCAGCATCCCAAACGTTCCATTCCATTCACAGAAAAGAAAGTGTCCCTTTGGCGTGGGGAGAGATGGAGCCTACCGCGACGCTCGGAGCCGATTTCACGCAGCCTACCGCCCGCCTGCTGGTCCGCGCCGGCCCCGCCGCTGCCTGCTGGAGCGAGTTTGTCACCGGCTAAGAATCCAGAGGTAAGGAGGGGTGGGGAAAACGCGTAACGAGATCCTCCTGGGGAAGCCAAGCGCCCGGGTTCTTGCGTGGCTCTAACCACTAGACCTCGCTGCCCCAGGAGCCTTGCCTCCCGGGTTCTCCCACTGACAGAGAAGTCCTGGTCATTAGGGAGATCTGGGTTCCTGTTTCCTCCCAAGGCACTCGCGGGTCCCAGGGGTCCTGCCTCCGACGTTCCACCTCGTGGGTCCCACCCCGTTCGTTTCCAGAGAGTCCAGGAAGGTGTTGGTTGCTCCAGATCGCGGCCCGGGAGGCCCAAGATTACCGATCGTTTGTTACCCTGTTACGTGTTACGGTAGAGAGCCCGGGAGTCCTGGCTACTGACCCCGCCCTCTTTAGATTCCTGCCCCGTGGGGCCTCATGCCCTGCCCACGCCCCCAAGCCGCCCGCGTATGTCCCCGCTGTCGGTCCCCGTCCCGAATGTACGCCGGTTTCATTGCTGAGTAATCCCGATTGTTATTTAATGCGGTTCTCGAGGTTGTGGTATGGCCGCCTGGCTAGAAAGACAGTGTCCACCCCCGCAAAGAAAAACTATACCCTGGCATCTATCCTGGTGGGAAGATCTTCAAACAAAATACCAGCATAAAGCATGGGAAGGCCATATGTCAAATTTAAGAGGGCCCATAAAATCACCCTCAAATAATATCTTAATTTATTATTATTATTATTATTATTATTATTATTATTATTAATAATAATAATAATAATAATAATATTAATGTATTCATATAATATATTAATATTATATTATATCTTATAATAACATTAGGTATTATGTAAAATTTGTTGGTACTTAGTGTACGTGCCTTCAAGTTGCCTGTCGATTTATGGAGATTCTGTGAATTTCATAGGGGTTTTTAAGGCAAAGAATGCTCTGAAGTGGTTTTGCCAGTTCCTTCTTCTGAAATATAGCCTACAGCACCTGGTATCTGTTGGTCTCCCATCCAAGTACTAACCAGGGCTGACCCTGCTTGGCTTCCAAGGTCAGATAGGATCTCCAGCCTTTGGGGGTATTTGGGTTCTCATTGGAGACTTCTCAGGGTGTTACTTGTTTTCCCAAGCCCTCCCTGTGCCTGAGTTTTCCAGTATGATGGATTGAGGAATGCCTTGGGGTCCAACACTCCCATCACTACTGCAGTTTATTTACTTCATGTATTTATCTGGCACTGTCTTCAGTGCCATTACTCTGCTACTTTCTTATTAATCTCCGAAATTCAACCATTGAGCTGTGATACTCCCCCCTTCCCCCCGTTTCTCCTAAAGACTTTGTTTGCAGGTACCTCTCTTTCAGGAAAATCTTTGCTGTCTTATTTCTCTCTCTTTCATATTTAATGTTCTTGGTCATCGAACCTTTTTTAACCCAGTTCCATCCCCCTTCATGTGAAAAATACATCAGTCCTCTGTCTGGCTTTGGGCTTTCCAGTGACTCCGTGATCTCTTGCCTTGAAAGCCACATCTTTTTGTTCTTCCCACTCAACTATTCCAGAAGAAATGGACGCATGGTCTAGTTCTGCACACTAGCCTCTGAAAAGATCCGGTATCTTTTCTACTTTGCTCCATTTGGGATCCGATATCCCAGCTCCAAACGTATTCACGAGTTGCCTCTGCCTCTGCCTCTCCACTGTTGTTTAGTGCATCCATCCCCTCTTCCTTAATATTACTGCATGCCCCATCAGCAGCGTTCTTAATTTTAGACTTGGAAGGCCCACAGTGTGAAACAGGTCATATGTGGGCTCAAAATAATACTTCTTAGAAGGCTGCCTGTCAAGGTTGGAGAGCTCTCTTCACTGATATTTTCCTTGCTGTCCAAAAAGAGGTGCTCTCCAACGGCTCGCCCACAATCCTATCCACTCTGTTCTGCACATAATAGTTCACTGGGAGCGTCTGGGATTCTTTAGGCGATCATTCCCCTCCCTTCTGCCTTGTCTTTCCCCTCCTCCCATGGCCCACCGTCACATCCCCACCAATTCCAGATCTAACCTGTTGGGGGTCAGAAGGATTGCGTTTCTTTCCTCTCTCCCTGGCAGCTGCACACCGGGTTCCAGGCTCTGTGTGTGTGTGTGTGTGTGCGCGTGTGCGTGCGTACGCGTTCTCCCCCCCCTTCTGCTTCCGGACTGGGGTGTTGCCAGCGTTCCAGGGGCACTTGCTTGAGCTTGTTTGGGGCGCGCCCTGAATTAAGTCAACCTACACATCTCAGCCAGGGAAACAATTCATAGGAAATGAGAGAGATAAACTGAGGCACCGATGAGGGGCAGAACGGATCTTTGTTGGAATCCCAGGGATAAAGACCTAAAGATGCTAGATGTCAGTATTTTCCTCTTCTACCTTGTCTTAACTTGCTGCCGCCTATTCTCACTTTGAAATTTTTATTCCCAGAGTGACCTTTCTTAATCCATTTTTGCTTTTTTGAGAAAAGACAAGCTTGGGAAAAAGTCCTTCTGGCTGGGGGATTCTGGGAGTTGCAGTCCAAAGAAGGACTTTTTCCCAAGCTCTGGTGGCATGTGTTGTATGAGTTCACTCTGTTATGATTTCCAAAACCATGACACTTCCAGATGTAATAATGCACCCTCCTTCAAGACTCAGTGTACCTCGGGGCTCAGTTCTGGAATGTGTTGCCCATGCCAAGGCTCAGTCTTCCAATTCAGAGCTTAGTAATAATTCTGAGCATGCGTCAAATGCCGTAATTCCCATCCTGAGCATAAACAGCCCTTTCTTGCATACCAGGAATTGAAGGTAAGGCCTTCCAGGTAGATTTCAAATAGGCCCGAGCAATTGTTTTTTTAAGTGTTTACAGGTATGCCTCAGTTAACAAAACTTCTGACAGTGATAGCTCCGTTTTAGACAGTTTTTTACTGCCCACTCAGTTCCCCTTTCCCCTTTTGATCCTGTGTCTAGCTGGACACTTTTTTTTTTGTAGAATTAGCATTGGAAGGCTGTTGAAGAAAGACGTTTGGTTTTGGGTTTCATCAGTGTGTCTGCAATACAATAAAAGCTGGAGCTGGGAAAGAATGGGTTACTTAGGGCAGGGGTGGGCAACTTGAGGCCTTTTGGATGTTGTTGGACTCAACTCCAGTTCTAGTCAGGGATGTGGGGATGATGGGAGTTGTAGTCTAACAGTTTCAGGGGGATGCACCAGTTGCCTAATCTTGGCATGAGAGAGGGGCCGTGGTTCATTGGTAGAGCACATACTGTGAATGCAGAACATCCTGAGTTCAGTCTTGGGCATCTCCAGTTTCTGTTTTTTAAAAAGATCAGGCAGAGTATGATGGGAGAGTGCCTGCCTACATTTGGAAAAGTGACACTTGGGACTACAGCTCCTCAAGTCCCGCAAATGGCCATGCTAGCTGAAGAGAATCTGGCATTTATAGTCCAAAAGAGTAACTTCTCCAAGCTATATTGAGTTTCTGAGGAGCCACTGCCTGCCAGAGCAGACCAGGCTTCCCAAATTTAGTGCCCTACGGATGTGTTGGACTACATCTCCCATCACCTCAGTAGCCATGCTGGCAAGGCACGATGGGAACTGTAGTCTAATTCATAGAAAGCACTGGGCTGGAGAAGTCTGGAGTGCACTGTATCACACTAGTTATGGGCAACTAGCCAGCAATCTTGTGTAAGGCAGCTTTCTGTTCTGCAGGAGAGCAAACAGGCTTTTCATCCAATCCTTTAGATTCTCACCAGTGTTTTACTAAATTGTAATGAAGGTGATGGTTTATGCCCTCTTCTACTTCTTTTCCAGGTTTAAAATGCTCCCAACCATCACATCCAACCTGTTGATCTCACGCAACCAAAACATAAACGTATTGTTGGTTTGCTGTGATCTCTTTGGACTCAGGATGGCTAAAAGTCTGCCTCCGGAACCAAACAGTGCAACTTCTGTTGGCAAACTGAATGTTGGAGGCATGATTGTTGGACATATGACCCCGCTCGCAATGGACTGGCTGAGGAACTGTTGGCACCTGTGGCAGAATTTCCCAGCAAACTTGGTGACAGCTATATTGACAGGCATTGCTCAGTGGGCAATGCCTGTCTTGGAGAAGACAGTGAAGCTGTTAGAGGGTGAAGAACTTGAAAGAAGTGAAAGCCAAATGGAGATGCAGAACTTGAAAGATGATCATCCTGGATATCTTATCCTGAGTAATCATGGAAGGTACACACTACAGGAAACTGACTGCTTGGTTGAAGATGGCTACTTTGAAGAGCATTTGCCTGGTTTTGCACATGCTGAGATAGATAGAATGCACTTGGAAGAGGAAGGTATTTCTGAGTTGTGTTTAATGAGTCCTTCCATCTTTTTGGACTTTGGAACTTATTGGGAAGGTTCTCCAAAAGAAGACGTAGCCCTGTTGGACATGGAGAGCCCTGGAGATTTTTCCATGAAGTGGCTGGAAGATTGTTATCATCCCCAAATAGGCTCCAAAACTGGTAGATATTTTGGAAAGAACCTGCAAGATCAATGCAGCCACCCTGAAGAGTTAAAGGATTTCGAAGAAGGTCTTTGGAAGAGTTTGGAAAGTACCTCTGTTTCCCAGGAAGAGGAGGGCCAGGTATTGAGTGAGGATTTGGCAATGCATGAAGAGCAGAGCTTGGCAAGTCCACCTGATGCCCCAAAGGTTGGTGAACAGCAAGAAATGAACCAGGAAGTTGGAGATGAGGGTGCTAACGACTTGGAACCCACCACTGCTCCCCATGGCTTCAAAAGCTCCCTTGTCCTCTCCTTGTTCTACAGTCCTTCAGAGGAAGAGGGAGATGAAGAGGATGATTCAGAGGACTGGTGGAATGAGGATGAGATGGAAGCAAGTACACCTTTAGGAATGTCCTTAGATGCCAGTGATTCAGCAAATGGAGTGGCTGATTTGAAAGCACAAGATTACCATTTACAGAGGAATGTTCTTGAGAACCTTTTCTCCATGAACAATGATCCTTTCCACCCTCTCTGTTTTTCGAAGCCTGTTCAGGCCCCCAAGCTTCCCAGTTCTTCCCCACCTGAACCCAAGAAACATCAGGAAATCACTGTGTCTTTTTATCTAACACGGCATGATTCTAAGCCTGAGCAGTTATGTAGCCCTTCTCCACAACCATGGCCCCGAAAGGATTCAAGGGCCACCTATAGATGTTCAGGTCATAAATGCTCACAGCCAGCCTCCAGGAAAAACTGTGACTCTGTAACCCCAGAAACCACATCCATTTCTCAGGAGGAAAACTGCATGATCAAGAAGGTGAGTCGCTTAAAATATTTTTGTAGACTAACCAGAACTCCTGGGTTCTCTAGAGTGTGAGGCTCCAGGAAGAACATTTAAAAACATCCTGACTTTTTTCTTATTACTGTGTAATTATTTATGATTACTACACTTAGTTCTACCCCTTGCAGTTCCTGGCCTGGATTAGAACTGTCCACTTCAATGTCCCAGAAGGAGTCATGTTTTTTGTAGTTGTAATTATTGTGTTCATACGACTGTAGTTATAGGTAGAAAAATGCTGCTTAGGGTTGTTGCATCTTTCTCTTCCAAATGAGGGAGGGGAAAACTTTTGACAGATTCCCTGCATATAGAAAATCAACAAGTTTAGCTTGTGTGTATGCATAATTGTTTGAAACATTTCTGTTGTTGTTGTGTGCCTTCAAGTAGTTTCTGACTTATGGCAAACCTCAGGCAAACCTATCACAGGGTTTTCTGGAGGCTGAGAATGTGTGACTTGCCCAAGGTCACCCAGTGGGTTTCCATGGCTGAGCAGGGAATTGAACCCTGGTCTCCAGTATCATAGTCCAAAGCTCACACCACTGCACCATGCTGGCTTTCTATACTACATTTGATCTTTGTATTATTGCTCTTCAAGTTACAGAATCATAGTATTAGAACGGTCCCATAGGCCTTCGAGTCCAACCTCCTACTCAGTGAAAGATCTCTAGCTAAAGCATCCCCAGCAGGTAGCTGTCCAGCTTCTTTTTGAAAATAACCAGAGAAAGAAATCTCTCCATCACTTTAGGTAATTGGATCTTTTGCCAAATTGCTCTTACCATCAAAATGTTCCTTCTAATGTTCAGTTGAAATCTACCCTCCTGTAATTTAAAGCCATTAGACCTGGTCCTGCCCTTTCGGGAAGCAGTGAACAAACTTGCCCCCTCTTCTCTGTGTCAGCCCTTTAGACGTTGAAAGAAAGCAATCATGTCACCCCTCAGTCTTCTCTTCACCAGGCTGAACATCCCTAACTCCCTTTTTCTCATGTGTTTTGTTCTCCGTACAAAGTTCCTTAAAAATGTCCAAGGCAGTGTACAGTATTTTAAAGGCACACACACATAACTGCAGATAACATTTCCATTAGCAGTAGGAATAGACCACAACAGTTTGAAAAACAAAAGCCGCTTTTAAAAAAAATGCATGCCTGGTAGGGAAAAGGAAAGATTCTTTCCTGGTCTAAAAAATGGTAACCGTCATTGAGGCACCACTGCCAAGCTCTTCATCGTTGCTGATCTGAATCCCTCATGGAGGTCTAAATTCTTCCAAACCTCAGGCTGTAATACATTTGCGAGTCTTTAAGGTACAATAGAACTTTGTGTTACCTTTGCCTTTTTGAGTGAGGCTGTTTCCTAGACTTAAAGCAAGGGAAGGTTCCTAGGTCTGTCAGATATTCTTTCCTAGCCTGGAAGTGGCCAGATGTTTTGAATGGCAATTCCCATATTCCCACATAGTTTTTCCAAATTGTTGCCGTTGTGTGCCTTCAAGTCATCTCTTACTTACGGTGACCCTAAGGAGAACCTATCACAGGGTTTTCTAGGGGCTGAGAATGTGTGACTTGCCCTAGGTCAGTCAGTGGGTTTCCATGGCTCAGCAGAGAATCAGTCACCTTGGTTTCCAGGGTCATAGCCCAACACTCAGATCGCTACACCACACTAACTCTCATTTTTCCAAATACCACTAGCTAAATGGTGTTTTTTCCACAGCTTAGAAGAGACCTTGTTGGACAACAGCTCCTAGAATCCTCCAACCTTTTATTTAGTTATTAGCTGTTTTTAAAATTTATTGTTAATTTTTATAATTTTATACATCTTTTACTGTTTTAATTGTTTACATGCTTTTAATTTTTTTTAACCTTTTGGAAGCCACCTTGGGAGAAAAGGCAGCATATAAATCCAATAAATAAATGAATATAAATAAATAAATAGCCACATAGCCACTGGCTTAGTGGTTATGCCGATTGAGGGATTCTGGGAGCTGTAGTGCAAAAAAGTAATTATCCTAAGCACTGTTTTTTTCTGATGCAGTATTTGAATCACAGTCACTAAGGGATGATTAGAAATCTTACCGTCTTAGAAATGTCCCCCCCCCCTTTGTTTTTTTTGAACTACAGTGACCAGAATCCCTCAGCCAGAATGGTCACTTAACCAGTGCCCATACTAGTTGGGGGGATTTGGGTAGCTGCTGTCCAAAAAGGTGATTTCTCCATGCTCTGGTTCTCTTTGTATTTTAAGTATGGAATATTTTTTCTTCTCCCAAGCCTTCTCATCTTTTGTTATAAAGACATCTTACCCTGACCACATTTTCCTACTCTGAAATCCCACCACCCGTTCATTCTCTTTTATTCTCTTTTATTCATTCTCTGCCCCAGGCTGTCCTTTAATTGCTTAATTACCTTCCTCCCCCTGCCCCATGGTTTCATTCTTTTGGACAGAAACCTGGAATATCTGGCAACAGCTTTGTAACATTAGATTTCCAGTAAGGAAGGAGATGATGTAAGATGGAGACATTTCCAAGCCAGGCAGACTCCCTCTCGCTTCTCTTGGCTGCCCCTCCTCCTCTTTTTATAAGAGTCTGACTCTCTTCCGCAACTGCCTGCAGAGTCACTGTATATATAGGGAGATCTACAGGACAATTGCCATGCTTGTCTGGAAAACTCCAAAAAATACAGAGCCCAGATAATTTGCCTGTCTATCACCTTCCCCCAGCCTTAGCTGTTGGCTTCCAGCACATGTAGAGATGTATGCAGGTGTTTGGGAGGTGGGGGAGAGGGATTTATGGGGAAAAATGCCAATAGTATGAGCAGGGGGGAATATATTATAATTTGGGCCTAGAACTGAAGACTTAAATAAAGTGTGCCTCTCTGTATGGGCAGAGTGCTTTCACCTTCACTCCTTGCCACAGCCACTCCCCATGTATCTGGTCTGTGGGTGGCTTAGTGGGGAACACCTCAAACCTGTGCAGTTCCTTCCAGGGCTGCACGGATCTCCTTCTGTTTTGAAACCAAGTGGGTGAATTGGGAAAATGCCCTAACAATGATAGGGTTGAAAAGTTAAATGCTAGTTAACTACCATGTCCTAGCTAGAGGCTGTACAAACATGCATAGGAATGAAGGGGTAGTCAGTAGTGTACTGGGGTATAATGTGTTTATATCAAGGGATCACTGCTGTTCTCATTCTGTACCCAGAGCCAGTGTGAGGCAGTGGTGAACATGTTGGACTAAGACTGGGGAGTCTCAGGTTCGGCTCCCTACTTGACTATGAAGTTCATTAGGTTACTGTGAGCCAGTCACTCCCAATGAGTGTAACCTACCTCGCAGGTTTGTGGTGAAGATAAAAAAAAAGGGACAAACGACCAAATACAGGGCACTGAGCTATTCTGGAGGGAAGAAGGTATATCAGTCTAATAAACAGATACGATTCCTCAAAGGTTGATTTTTGGAAAGATACCCTATTATAATTGTCACATAAGCTGGAGGTTTCTTAGCTGGAAACACAAACACAGTATTTTGGATCTGAAATGCTTTGCCTACTGGTTGTATTTGCTACTGTAAAATCTTTAAAAACCAGTGAAAAATACGATATGCCCCAGATGTTGGGACCACAGCTCCCATAATCCTGCCCATTAGCCATGATGTCTGGGCTTTATGGAAGTTGTAGCCCAGACACCTGGGAGCACCAGATTACCTCCCCTTGACCCACTGAGAGATGATAGTGGCTTCAAAGTAGGGCTAATGGGAAATGAATTCTTTCCCCAAGTAACTATCTTGTTTCTCCCATTGATTGGAATGGTAACAGCAATGTCACCCTCCAGGTGATGTTGCACTGCAGCCTGTCATCAGCCTCTACCAGTGTGGCCAATAATTAAGGATTATGGGAGTTGTTGTAGCATCACAACCTTGGACTACGGGAAAGAGGAATGTGTCATTAAGCATGAGTGAAGGACCTTGGATTGTTTAGCTGAGAAGAAATAGTATTAATTAGGATTTTTAGGAGAACTCAATACATTATAGTAATTGTTCTAAATAAAGCTGTTGGGAAAAAAAGCAGTCTGTTAATTGTGGTAGTTTCAGCCAATCAATTGATCACTGCAGCTAAATCTGCCTATGAGGAAAAACCCACCTAGAAAGTAACTAACCCAGTATCTTCATCCTCCCTCTCCTTTGAATCCTTAGGTTCGATTCTCAGCTGTGGTCACCGTCCACCCACTGGTAGTCTGGGATTATGCCTCCCGGGCTGCCCGCCGGGGTCCCTGGGAGGAAATGGCACGTGACCGCTGCCGTTTCCACCGGAGGATTGCCGAGGTGGGAGCCATTCTTGAACCTTGCCTAGAGATGGAACACCGGGTCAAAATGTGGAGGAAAATCAATGGGATTCCGGACTCTGTTCAGAAGGAAGATAACAGCAATACCCCTTTCTTTCGTAGCGCTGCTAGGATGAAGAAGTTGTATCTGCAAAGTCCAGAATGAAATGACTCTTGAAGATGGCAGGCAATCAGACAAACAAGTATACATGATTTTGTGTAGAATCCTCAACTGAAAGTTTTCTAGCATCCTGTGGAAAGGATGGAGAATGTTACTTTCCCATCTCAGCCTTGTATTTATACAAGTGCATGTATACTGGATTGGTTTGCCTGTAGTTATGAAATCTTTATAAAGTCCAATCCTCTTAGACTATAGCATGGTGATAAGAATAGGTCATCTCGGCCAGGATTCTGAATTTTTTCTGGGTGGGGTATAACTCTCGTTGGAAATGAAAGATGCAGGCAAGGGTTTTGTTTTGTCAATAAATGCACTGATGCTAAACTTCTACTACCTCTGTGGATTTTGGAGAACATAAAACGTGACCACATTTGTAAAAATGCAAACATGTGTAACTGAGAGAGGGTTTTTAAAAATTCAGCATTTTTTTTTACTGTTGCAAATATATTACATAGGTCTTGCAACTGCTTTGTAAAGTAGATTGTTTGCATTTGTATTTTATGGGCAGGGGAACTGGGATAAGGGATTTTCCAGAGCCTCAGGAGTACCTGTAGCTAAAATACTTCTTTTAAATAATCTCCTAGTTCAACAAAATGATGAATGCATGGAAATATGCAGTTCCCCTGCATGTGGAGGTTTGGCATTCTGTTCTTTTACATACTCGGTGTCTCTCAGAGCAAGCTTTTGCTGTCTGAACTTATCATGAACTTATTTTTCCATTTTAAATTAAAGATGTGTATTAAATTATTAGGGTAAATTCCCCTTGGTAGGGAGACTTTTTTTTTCTTTGTATAAGTAAGTATGTGATAACTGTACTTTGATGTAATAGGTGTAATTATTTTTATTAAAAAAAGCTTATCCTTCCTTGCCTTTTCTTTGCATTTGTGATTTATTGAAGGCAGTAAATAAAATAGGTTGTGCTGGATGAGATAACGGGCCGTCTTGTTCTTTCTTTTCCCACAGTGGCCAACCAGATGCCTACAGGTGTCCCAGAAGCAGGACACAAGCTCAACAGACAGTATCTTCCCATGTCAGTTCCCCAGCATACTGCCTCCACTATTGGAGGTGATACACAGCCATCCTGACTAGTTATTAATATATGGCTTCATCGGCCAATGTTGTCTCTCCCCTTTTAAAGCTGCCCAAGTTAGTGGCCATAACTCCTTATCGTGGTATCGCGTTCCATAGTTCAGCAATGTGCTGTGTGAAGAAGTCCTGTCTTCAGAACCTTCCACCATTAAGCTTCATTGGGTGACCCTTGGATCAAAAGTGTAGAGGAACATAGGAAGGAAGCAAGCACCCTTATACAGAATCTGTCCCTTAGTTGGTGTAGCAGCATGGTATTGTCTACAAAAGGAGATGAGAAAAATGTAGTTTTCCAGGTGCTATTGGATACAACTCCTATCATCCATTGCCACTGGTGATACTAGATCAGGGTCATGGTACTACCCATCCCTGGTATATACTGACTGGCAGAAACTCCCCAGTGTTTCAGACACTTTTCCTTTAAATCTTTCCTTCCATGGTGAATTAGAATTAAGACAAAAACTACATTTTTTCCATTCCAGACAGTCTGTAAGGAGGAATGTTTTCTGTGTGGACCTGTTCTTGTGGTGTAGGGAGCTCATACCTTTCACTGGATTCTCAGAGGAGTCTGTGACCCAAAAAACCTATTTCCCTGCAGTGAGTTGAAGTAATGGGTGGGCCTTCTTAATGCTGATACCCTGTCCCCAAGAGAGCTCAAGTGGGGTTTGTTTTGATAATTTGATGGGGTGCGGAGGTGAAGAAAGTCTTCCCTCAGTACTTTCAAAGCCGTCAACTCTTTTAATGTGTTTTTTTTAAAATGTCTTCTTTGTCTGAATTTATACAATCTTACTCTGGCCTGCCCTGGAAATCAGTTGTAGGGTGATATATAAATGGAATAAGGAATAAATATCTGTATCATGACAGGGCTTCATGAGAGATACCCTTCTCTTCTTGCTGTTCTTTCCCCACCCTTTCAAACTTCTTCCAACTCCATTTTACCTCAAGGAACTAAACAATGAGAAACTGGCTTGAAGCCTGTAAAGTAGACACAAAGTCAGGTTTTACGCCAAAGAGAGAACAGACAGAAGCACTCTGACTCATTTTTGAGGCTGAATCACATCATCAGCTCGGCACACAAATAACCTTGTGATGATGAGCTGAACTGTCTCATGCCACAGGAATGTGGTCTTGCATACTGAGAGTGACTGGCTCCCAAGTCTTTAAAAATAAATGATTACCAAACTTATGCCCACACCTCTTACGGATAGCCTTGAGAGTCTGTCCTAAAATAATTGAAATCTGGGGAGGGAAAAAAAAACACAAACTATAACCATTTGGAATTCAAAATGTGTATTAAGTAGGCAGTGAAGTGAGGTGAGGGTTTTTAGTACCATACCACTACTAGGTGTAGTATAAGAGAACAAGTTTTTAAAGAAACAATGGCAAGCAACCTGAATTGTCAAGGAAATATTTTTACTTATTACATTTGTTTCCTGTCTGCTTTGGTGAGCATAAGGCAGTATACAGGGCTTTACTTCTCACAAATGTGTGAGAGTAACAGGCCCACTGTTACCCAGTAAGTTTCATAGTCCAGCCAAAACTTGTACCCAGTGTTGCCTGTTTTCAAAACAGCAGTATGTCAAAATTCACAACATGCAGGACTGACAGTCAGGAAGCAGTTATTTAAAAGTCTGTGTTCTACTTGAGGACCAACTGTAAGTTTTGAGTTCAGTTAATTTAGCCATATCTTTCTCTCTAAAATTAACATTGGCTAGAATCCTTTGGGGCTTGCAGCTTTGTAAGTGGGCTTAACATGTGTGGGAATTAGAATTGCACAGTTGCATAACTTCCATGTGCAGTAGAGAGTTGCTATTACATTACTACATAACGGAGCCAGCAAAGTGCCTAATGTGCATTGGTGCCAGGTGCACAAGGAGACTGATGGGCATTGGATCGTTTCCAATGCACATTACTTTGGCTCTGATCCACACTGGGCACTCTTGCGGGTGTCCAGTTTATACATCTTCACAATTCAGTAAAAAGGGGTTTCTTAGCACTTATATTTAGGTACATAAGTATATATAAAGTTAAATAATAAAACAAGATGTATAGGATTCCACAGCAATATTTTCCACATTTAAAACAAATGATACACACATTTCTGTTTTTATTAAGAGCCCATATGCAAAAATACAGATTTTTTTGGCTTCTGTTTCAGTGTATAAAAAAAAAAGCTTTCCAGTCTTTAAGGAGGGGACATCCATTACAATAAAGGACACCTGCCAGTCCTATAAGGGATAAGTTTTCTGACCCCCAATTAAGGGACATGCTTCATAATAAGGAACACCTGGAAACCCTACTTATTCCCGGATCTTCCATGTTTAGCCCAGCACTTTGCTATGTTACACTGAATTTTCCCATGCCAATTAGGCAGAAAGGGGACACAGGATCATGTTAAAGATTGCAACATAACACTGGGTCAGGATTCAATGCTTAGACTTCTTCTGATGGAACAACAGAAGACGGGGGTGCTCTCATCTCTCCATCCCACTGCAGTTCCCTACAGACCTCAAAACCCTGCTCCAAAGGGATGGAAAAAATCCACTGGAACCACCTTGGGGACAACTGTAAGCAGTGAAATAGGGTCTAAAGTTGTCCTATACCACCATGCTGGTATCCCATTTGATTTAAACCACAGGTTAATAGAGCTTCCAGTCCCAACCTCATTTCCTCCCTATTGTGTGAAGTCTCATCTCATCAAGAACTGACTGTCATATAGCACCAAGGTGGGAAACTTTCAGCCTTCCAGACGTTGTGGGACTACAAATCCCAGCAGCCCTAGGCAGCACAGCTAATGGTGAAGACATCTATGAATTTTATTCCAACATCTGGAGGGCCACATGCTTCCCATGCCTGACATGATGTAACACAACCTTCCCCAGTCCAGCACAATCCAACTGTTTTGGACTACAAGTACCATCATCGCCAGTGAGCATGGCCACTGGCATAGCCTATCAAGTAAACTTCTGGTTACCAATGCTTCTGATATCCAATGGATCTCTTAGCTACAAAAGGATTGCAGCATCTTATCACCAGTGAGTCCTTTACAAATTTTTTTATCTCCTTTACCTCCTTAAAGCAAATAAGCGGGTTCAAAGTTTAACTGCATGAGAAAGACAGGATCTTGCACTCTCTGTGAATGCGAAGTTGTTTCTCCTAAATGTCCTCTGTGTTCTCCCCAAAGCTAGGCAAGTTCCCACCCAAAAGTAACTGATTCTGTAACATATTGCTAAGCACCCCCAAAATAAATATTACTGTACTGCTGTAAATATTACACATTGAGTTACTTTAGGCTAGCAGAATGATGTACAATGAAGAGTGTTGCTAAAACAATAATGAGAAAATAATGCAAATATACTACTTGTTACATACACAAAGAGACACCTTTGTGTTGTGGTTATGCCCTTGTCATCCAAAGAAATTATAACCTAGTGAAGGCACTGGTACTTGTAACACGTTAATTCCAATCTATAATTCTTCCGTATTCCAATGAGAGAAGAGGTGAGGAGGAAGGAACAGGGACCATTGCCCCAAGAAGTACATGCAGTCACAATGCTTCCAGTGACACAAGAAAGTGTGGGTAGATCACATTGCAGACTGTGAAACTCAAACAAGAAACAGGTTGCTGTTACTCCCATATCATTCATTTTCCACCTTAGGGCGGGGCTGACAATGTAAACAGAGGGTGGACTATAAGCCTACTCACACAACAACGTGGGCATGTGAGAGAGCACAAGGGCTGTGCTGTTTCATTTGTGAATGCTTCAGTCCTTGGGTAAACCAGGCACGTGCACTCGCAATGTGAAACTTTGTGGCAAGCCGTCACAAATATTGCCCACCCTGAGGCCCGGCAGAGAGGGATGCCAGACAGTACCACCCAGCCCTTTGACATTTTTCTGGCTGAAGTAACATCCAGTGCCCCCACAACGTCCCTGCTAGGGCCAAACTTTTACAATTTCTTGCAATTCCAACAAGACACAAATTCATCTGTGCCTTCATCTATGCTTCTGTCTGCTGCATTGTGTCAGTCAAGTGGTATACTTCAGCTTGCAGAGTTGGAGCTGTGAGTCCCAACTGTTACAAACTGAATACTCTGAGGTGATGGTATGAGACCTAGCAGGTCTCTGAAGTCAATCTGTACAAGGCTCTCCTTGCATCTCCTGCACAGTCAGATAAGTGAAGACACCCAGTAATCCACCAGCTAGTGAGACAGAAGGGTCAGGGTGCACACAAGTAAAACTTTAGTTGCAGTAGATGTACATCTCATCACAGGTAGCCTTTGTATTGTGGTTCTGAATCTAAGTCCATCATTTGATGCCCATTCTGACAGATGTCTAGCAAGAGTAGAGTCTACATAGTAGTGGCACCAAAACTGTAGAATACACACATCAGGGAGGTCTCCTGTGCTCCGATGTATGCCTTCTGAAGCTACCTGAAAATCTGTTTTAACATCCAAAAGGCAGTTGGGGACTGGCTTAGTTTTTTTGTTTCAAAATATATTTATCCTTCTTTTTTATCTCTACTACAGAGTATGAGAATTATCTCTATTACAGAGTATGAGAATGAGTTTTACTGCAACTTTAGAATTCCTCAGATAAGATGGCCCCTGGCCTAGAGAATCTGGGAGTTGCATTCCCAAAAGGTAACATTTCCAAATTCTTCTTTGTTGGGTTCCCCTGTCCCTACACTGCCAAATGAAAAGTAATTTTTTTTGCATAGTTTTGATGTATCTGTGATTATAAGGTATCGTTGATTTATCAAAGAAAGACAGAAAATAATAAACGCGTGTATGTGTAGACACACATATCACTGGAATCAGGCAGAGTGCTGACTGCCGAGGGCCCAAGGCAGGAGAAAATATTATCTTCATACACCCTGCTTGTGTAACACTTTTACACAAAATACCACACTTGTACCAGGAATGATGAGGGATGCAATGATCAAACAGTCAAAAGTAACAAGAAGAGAGACTTCCATTCTAAGCTTGCTTTCTTATTTTAGGGACTACCCCTTAACGACCAGCCTACTTTTGTGCAGACACACATTCTAAGAGGAACCAACCAACAAGAAGGAAGAATTAACAGAAAACTTCTGCAGAATGAGTACTAAGAGTTTCAACCAGTTTTATTGAACAAAGGATCCAAGTTATTCCAAAACAGTCAGGCTCCCAGTGTCTACTCTGTAAAAAACAAACAAACTATGCAACACTATAATTTCACTTCATAATGTATAAATTTGGGCAAGGGGGAAAAGGAAAGAGAGCATGTAATACTGCAGTTGAGACATCACATACCCTCTGTTTTATTTTCTCAAAGGTAAAATGATCAGAATGAATCAAGGTGGCTATGCTGTTAATTCTTTACTGCTTCTCTCTTCTTCCTTCTGGGTCCTTCTAAATGGCAAACACACATCCAACATCCCCACCAGAGCCCTCTTAAGGGCTTCCTTGTTTGGAGACAAACTCAGAAGTCTAATTAATAAAAAGGGACAGATAATTTTTCCCAGTTTAGGAATAGGTGGTGGAGAAATGGGTGGGAGACTGGCATGGGAGGGAGGGCAACTGCTGAGACTCCACCCACAGTTCTTTGAAACAGAAGAGATCTCCTGCCTTCCGGCTCACTGGCCATCCTCCGGAAAGTTTAGGCTCAGTCTCTGACTCGGCCAGACAATTCTAACAGTTCAGTGAATCAATTCCCTTCCTGAAATCTATCATAAGTCAGGTTGCACGGCTCCACACCACCATATGACCAAAATTCAGTGGCATCTTTACAATAAGCATGTCTTGCTTGATTTAAAGGTAATTCCCTCCCCGCTTCCACTGCCATTGGATTTCATTGATGTAGTTTGTCACTAAATTTCAGCAGCACTTTTGGGGTGCAAAAACGGTCTTCAGGGCCCCATGCAATTCACAGGCTGTGTTTTCTCCACCCTGGAACAGGAAAATACAAGCCCCCCCCCCCCCAATCAGTCAGTATTCTATTGGATCTCTACTTCTGGATGCTGTTGGTTCTGAAGAGGTTCAACTTGGTTCTGCTGGGGATTTTGCTCTAGTGCTACAGGATTGGACTCAGGTGGATGGGCCTGGTCTGGAAAGAAAAGAGAACAGAAGTGTTTTGCTCTGGTTTCATGAGCATTGCCTTGCTTTCTCAAGAACACAAGAATCCTGCTCTTATTTCCCTCTTGGCCTCTTACGAAAACACTAACTGGGGTACATACCTTGGGCTAATTCACAGTACAAAATTATAGCCCTATGACTCCACTTTTAAATGTCATGGATCTATCCTACGGAATCCTGGCATTTGCAGTTTAAAGAGGTGTATTTAGAATTCTCAGCCAGAGCACAATTCTGCTTCTCTCTAGACTATAAAACCTAGGATTCATCCGTGGCAGTTAAGTGGCAACATAGGCAGTTAAATGGCTCCTTGACAATGATAATAGCAGCTCAATGGTGAAACCACTTCCACAGAAGACCAATGGCCTTTCCCCGCCCAGGAAGGCTTCAAAAGAGGTTAGACAGCCATTCCTTGGGGACACCTGAGCTCTAGAGAATCTACCAACACTGCCCTCTAGTGAGCAAATAGTGACATATTTATTTATTTATTCATTTATTTATTCAGGCTATGTAAGGACTCTGAGGATCAAGTTTGCTATATACAGTCATCCTTCCACATTCGCTGGAGTTAGGGGCGCAGGACCTCCGTGGAAGCAGAAAAACTGCAAATAACTCTGCCCTCTCCAAAAAAAGCCATACTGAACACACAAAAAAGTATGATCAGTATATTCAACCCAGGCCTTTGAGGTATTGCAAGGCAGAAGTGGGTGGCTGACAGGGCTTGTCCCTGCCTCCACTGCTCCCCTACACCATTTTTAACAGAGATGTACAAGACTTATTCATGGTTTTTCAGTCTTGCAAAGTGTGCTGTCCCTATTAAAAATGGCATTAAGGCACCAGCAGGGATGGCAGCAAATAATCCATGAATAATCGAATCCACAAAAGTGAAACCCACAAACATGGAGGATCAATTGCATTGGCCTCAAACTGATGCTTTCACATTTTGGACTATCATCCCCATCATCCTTGATTACTAGAGATGCTATCTGTGAGGGCTTATAGAGGTTAGAGCCCCACCCACAAAATCTGGAGCATACCAGGTTAAGGAAAGCTTATTCAGAATTCTTGAATATTTTGAAGTATATTTTAAAAACAAGTGCTTGAAAATGTTACTTCTTTTGGACCACATGCTGGTGGAAGGATTCTGGGAACTGTGGTCCAAAAGCTCCAAAAAAAAACAAGATCATGGGCCTTTTCTCACTAAACTGTTATAATGCTATTACTCCTCTTTAACCGCCATGGTGACATCCTATGGAATCCTGGAATTTGAAGTTTAGGGAGGGCATATACAATTCACAGCCTAAACTACAAACCCCAGAATTCCATGGAATGTTGTCATGGCAGCTAAAGTAGAGTAATAGCACTATAACAAAGGCTGCTAGAGTAGGGAAGAAGATCCTCATTTTAGGAAAGCTGAGAATATGGACTGTCAGCTACTTCTTGTCTCCCAAAATAACTAGCCTCCATCCTCACCCCAGAGAACTCCATATTGGGACTCTTACCTGCTGGAGCAGCATGAGGCGGCTGGGCTTGAAACTTCAGCTCTCCCTCAGGTCCAGCTTGGAGGACCTGCCCAGCTTGCTGTTGGGATTTTCTCTGTTCCATCTGGAGCACAACCTGGCACGGGAGAGAAGTTGAGAGGATAAATCACATATGCATATTGCTGATTCTCTTCTTTCCCATCCACCTGGACTAAAGCAGCAGCCGTAGCAGCAGTGTGGCCTGGGTACAATGTATTCAGAGCCTGAAAAAGTTACTTTTTGGACTTTAGTTCCCAGAATATTCAGAATTCTGGGAGCTGGGGTCCAAAAAGGAACTTTTCCAGTATTCTGAATGTTCTCCATAGCTTTCGTTTAGAATTTGCTGGTTGCCCTTTGCAAAATGCGGGCAACTTGTGGCCTTCCACGTCCAGTCCATTTTTGGACTGCAGTTCCCAACATTCCCCACTACTGCTCATGCTGGCTTGTACGGATGGGAGCTGCACTCCTGCAATATCTGGAGGGCTACACTTTGTATATACAGGAACAAACCAAAGAAGAACCAGAATACAATATTCATCCATACATGTGAGATCTGAAAGCAGATGAAGACCAGCCCAAGGCATTTTACTGCCTGAGGAAAAGAACAAGATGGCTCCAGCTGCAATTCCACATGCAGAGATAAACAACCAGCAGTTGAATTTATGTTCAGTACTACCAAGGAGACAATGTCCTCTGCAGGTCCAACAGAGGAGAACAACCAGGAGACTTGTGAAGAATGGTAAGGGACTTCCTGCTGTGCCCTGGCCATCTGAACCTCCCCCTGAGGTGACTGCCTCAGTCTGTTGAATGACAGGGCCTGTCCTAGATTAGGAGACTGTAGACACAAGAACCACGTGCCTATAAAGTGACTAGAGGAAATCCATTTATGAGGTTCGCTAACACAGAGAGACTGAGCTGCCAGTTGTCAAAAGAAACCTGGGCTATTTCTGCACTAGATTGTTATAGTGTTATAGTGCTATTATTCCACTTTCAACATCCTGTGGAATCCTGGGGTTCAAAGGCCCCTCCCTAAACTGCAAACCCCAGGATTCCATAGGATGTTGAAAGTGGAATAATAGCACTATAACAGTCTAGTGCGGAAATGGCCCTAAACATTTTGGCTTTCAACCACACCACAAAGAACCATCTTGTTATTAAATACTGTCCAGTCTGACGCTCCCTACCTGTTGATATTCCTTCTTCTGAGCATCGAGCTCCTCTTGCCGCTGCTGAAGCTCTTGATGCTGCTGCCGAAGGTGTTCTGCTCTTCGGCCAAGCTCTGCCTCTTGGGCCGCCAGCTCTGCCTCAAAGCGTTGGAGCTCCGCCTCAGAGTAGATCTGTGTTTCATCCACAGTCTGGATGGAAGTGAGAGAAGAAGCTGGTTTTAAAAAAGGCACAAGACTGAAGAATCCACGGGCTATTTTCTTGCACACGACAAGGGCTTATTTACCATAAAAATATTTGGAGGGTGGGATGCAGAGGAAAGAGACTGCGGGGGGGGGGGGATATGACTCTCGCTACTGGTCTTTTTGTTTTAAAGATATGAGGTTCCTGTGGCTTAGAATAATTCCTCACTCAAAAGTTACTAGCCATGCTGACTGGGGAACTCTGTGACCTGTAGTCTGAAGATATTTTCCTAAACTACCAATATGGAAAACTCTGTTCCTGCCTCACAATTAAAAAATACACTGAGAATGACCACTGGAAACTGCCACAATGAATAATCTCACCTTGCAACACCGAATTTTAAACAGAACTGTTTGTGTTTTCTAAAACTTGAGAGGCAATGTGTCTGATGGAGTGAAGCATAGGCATAAGTTCCTAATATGATTCTAGAATTAACACCCCATATTGCTGGCTGTTAAATACTGCATTTCAAAACATTAACTTTGCTAAATTTGCCAGCTGATTTTCCAGGGAGAAATTTTTTGAATTACTGTGAGAAACTCAGAGAGATTTTTCTCAATTAAATGACACAGAAAAAACTATTCTAACATAAACAGGGCAAACACCAGTCCCCTACATTCATCCTTTAAATATTTTTTCCCAAAACAATTTCTGAGCATATGTATATCCGACAAACAACTGAATATCCTTTGTTTATTTTCTATAACACTTACAAATATTTCTATATAGTACCATAAATATTCAAACCTGTACACCAGGTGTGACAGACCACCATAGAGTTCAGTATGGATCCACATAATTTGGGGCTTACTTAGATACATCTGGAATGTTATTTCCTTGACTCAGAGCAGTTTACAAGATCAAGATATCAGCAAACCACTAGGCCCAGCTGCAGTGAAAGAATCTGATCAGTCAGAGAGGGCATCTTAATCTCTACTTATTTGTGACTTAATCTTAAATTCATTACCTTGCCTCAAGCCAAGGATGATGGTATTCTTATTTAATATATGCCTGCTACATTCTTAAGAGGAAATTCGGGTGTTCCGTTCTCAGTGCAGGGCTGGGCAACTGGCAACTCCCTAGATATTTTGGGACTGCAACTCCCATCATCCTTTACTATTTGCTGTGTTGGCTGAATGAATAGGAGGTTCAATCTGACGACTTTTGGAAGGCCGCATATTGTCCATCCCTGCTGCAATGACTGGGCAAGATGCAGTATATAGATGCTAGAAAGAAAGAGAGGACATATGTGTGTCTGTGTGTTTGGGCAATTGTCAGGGGTTGGGGTGCATACTGCCTCCCAGGAGACCTTGTTAGGCACGCTCACAAGCCCCACCATCAGATGTTGACTTCTGGGTCGTTCACTGCTGAAAAAATGGGCCTAAAACAGTCCAGGGCTAAAAAAAATGGAGAAATTGCTCCTCCCATCCCCAGGAGGGGTTGGAAACAAAAATAATTGTGGAAGTGCTGAGAGGCTTCAAAGATAGCCTTAGGGGCAGCATGAAACCCATAAGACGCTCTTTCACAGCACCTAGTTTAAAGAGTTACTGTCACACAGGT
This sequence comes from Cyclura pinguis, assembly GCA_030412105.1. NCBI lineage: Eukaryota > Metazoa > Chordata > Lepidosauria > Squamata > Iguanidae > Cyclura > Cyclura pinguis. The sequence continues at coordinate 16,752,871 of CM059604.1, forward strand.
GTAAGTGCTTTCTCAGCCCTCGAAACAAAATTTTCAGAATGCCACCCTCCTCTCACACACCTTCCATCCATCAACTTCATTAAATTCCTTCTTCTGTGTTGATTTGAGAAACTCATCCAGGGTTACCAGCCGGTCCTTATTAAGGTCCACCTGCAAAAGAAGAGCAAATGGAGAAAACTCCACAGAATTTTTCTCTTTTCCTTTCAACTTGCCCCTTTTCCTCACATTTTCCATGCTTCATTAGTTGGGAGTTTAACAGGTTTGGAAAAAATCGGTCTGTAATCCCCCAAATCCTTCTCTCTTCATTTTGAGTTGCTAAGCAGTTGGATAGCACACAGATATAGGGTACAAAATCAAGCACTATTAAAATTGCAACTTTCACTCACAGAACTTAATATGCTTCTAGCCAACTTCACTGTTAAATATGCTTCCGTATGTATTTAAAGCCCAGGTAAAGAACTGTGGTACCTTGATTTCTACCAGCTACAGCCAACAAAGCCAATGGTAAGGAATTATGGAAAGTGAAGTGAAATAAACATTAAAAATCTGTAGACCCATAGTTTCTCATGCTTGACTTTAGTATCTAGCTACTATGATTCTATAACAACAGCAGCTAACAACAGAAGTTAATGTTGCATTCCACCATAATTTAATATTTCACCAAATGATAAAGCCAGTTACCACCAATCCAACAATGAAGAAGTATACAACAAATTAACAGCACACTGTCGAAAGTGTCAACTGCCATATAAAGGACATTGCAATGATGTAAGGTGGACATTCTCAGACAGATGACAGTCTCTAAGCAACACGAACAACACATGGTGTAACCACAGGGAGACTAAGAGAAGGAAAACTGAACCAGATTTCCCAGAACAATCAGAGACACAGAAGTTCCACTGCCCATTTATTTCCTGCGCTCTCTACAACCTCTCAGGAAGGAAACAAACAGAAACTACAGCCAATTCCATTGTGTCACACAATTTCCCAGAAAGCAAGAAGCAGATCTATACATTCTGCCCTAGTTGCAAGCTGTTCTAACTACCAACTGCCTAAATGTTTTTGTGCTCTGCTGCAAAATAGCTGGTATCCTAATCTTACACAAGGTCTTATGCATTGCCTCCATCTCACTTTCTTCAAGGTTCTTTATTTTCCAGTCCACATCCACCAATTTTGGGATATCTTCCCCCTTAAACTTTTCACCAAGCTGAGCTTTCTTAGACATACCCCCAAATATGATAATAATGACAGACAGATTACAAGAACAATAGTGAAAAACAATAGTGAAAAACAGCTATTTAATAATAGCAATATGCTCTTCATATTGCTCAGAGACTGTAACTCATAGTCCTCACCTGCTTGATCTCAGTTAACCTTACAACAAACATGCAAGGCAGGATGTTTATCCTCATTCTACAGACAACTGGCTGATTAAGAGACACCAGGAGTCTGGGGGAAGTCATGATGGACTATGGCTCCCTGAATCCCCTAGCCAGCAGTTAGGATCCTGGGATTTACAGTCTAAAAGTATTTTCTCCAAGCTCTCCATTAAGCCCCTCCCATAGGAAGTTCAGACAGAAGGGGAAAGTTTGAACTAAGAACCTGACACTCACAACTGCTATATACCATCAGCTGCTTGGATTGTTCTACAACCACTGCTTTTAAAAAAATCATTCACACATGCAACTTTGCCTAGATCTGATTCCTCTCATCCAATATTGCCTGGCTCTGGTAATCTGTCATCACCCACCCCGCCCACATGCTCACATTTTGCATGACATGTTCCCGCATTCGCAGCCGCTCTTCTTCCATTTCTAGCATATCATCTTCCTCATTGCGTGGGTCATAGACCTTCTCCAGCTGCAAGGTGGAAAGAGAGACAAGGTTAAGATACAGGAAACTCAGCCATTTATCTTCCTTCATTAACCAAATTGAAGAGATCCTGAAATTCTGTTACAGAGGCACAGGACTTTAGAAAATTTCCAGTCAGATCATTTGTCTTTCTAGTTCAGCCATTCACAAATGTTTTTGGGCCATGGCCCTCTTAGGAGCTCTGTGGCCTCCCTGTCAAAGAGGGATACAACACAGAAAATCACAGAGACAGAAGATAATTTATTATTGAACATCAAGAAAAAGTGAACCTTCTAACATGCTGGATGAAACTTTTAAAAAGACTGTATGAAATCTAACATCTGTCAGGCCTAATGCAATCTCTGAGCTTGGGATTTTTCTGAGTTTCATGATATCCGGCTGCAGTTAGAGGTCACTTCTTATCACAATATCAATTCTGTTCTTGCATTTTGTCAAACAGTCAAATAGTGCATTCTAAAAATATTATAAATAGGAGGGAAACTCCAATTAAGGTTGCTGCCTGAGTATTTCATCGATTCAGTTTCCAGGGCCCTCATAAACCCTTGGGGCTCCCTTTTTCATAGTTTTCTGTGACCCCCTACAAATGTTCTGGGTCCCTTGGGGGCCATATGACCTCTTGCAGAATAGCTGATCTAGTTCAATATTGTTTCCCTTCCCAAACTATACCCCCACCTCCAGACAACCCACCATGCACTACCTGGACATTCCCAGGGATACTGATGTAGCACTTTAACTCTTTTTTGTTGTTGTTGTTTGGGTTCCATAAGGATATAAAACATGTTAGCAGTGGAGGCTGGTGAGTCCCATGTCCATGGGACAGTGGATTGGTGCAAAGTTTAAGTTCAGACTTTAGAGGAGTTATCCAAAGTGCTGAACTATCTACCACAAACAGGTTCAGCACCTTGGATAGTTCTCCAAAACCTGGATCACCAGATTTGTCAGTGTTTGATTGCCCGTTTGATAATCTGACCCTAGTCAAAACAGCCTCGACTGCCATCATTAGGAACAAAAAATTTGAGAAGAGCAAAGCCAAATACAGATACTCGTGAACTTGCTGCAATCTCATCTCTGATCACTTGTGTCAGGATTATACCACTGCTGTTGGCATTATCACATTTCACTGCTCCACTGTATAAGCAGAAGTGACCAAACACACACACACACACACACACACACAAAACCCAGCATGTAAGGGCAAAACAGTTTTAGTCTATTCGTCTTCCTTCCATGCTGCATTTCTATATGCAGAAAACTGATCTGCCTTTTTTAGGTGTGGATAAACATTTCAGCAGGTGACACTTGCCCACTGCCACCCTATCCTTCAAATCCTCAATCTGAATGGGCATAGCTCAGACATAAGTTTGATTTTGTCCAAGACAACTAAGTCAAGACCTTACCTCCTTAGTGAAGAGGGCCTCTAACTCCTGCTCATCTAAAACTCCATCACTATTGGTGTCTGGGGAAAAAAAAGAAGCAAAGATTACAGGGACAACCCCAAATATATTAACAGTACAATTTCCAGTTTTGTGGGACAAAGATAAATAGATGCACACATACCATACCACATAAGAACACATAAAGAGCTGTGGTGAATCAGATCAAAGGCTTATCTAGTCCAGTATTGTTCTCTCTCTACCGCTAATCAGTTTCTACGGAAAGCTCACAAGCAGGACATTAATGCAACTACAATCCTCCCCTTCTTTGCCTCCCTGGATGTCCCCCTCCCTTCCCCTCCCCTCCCCTGCAGAGGCAGCTGATACTTCCATGTCAGTGAAGAGGTGAATTTGCTAGTTATTATGAAGCTAAAAAGGGTTTCCTCCAAACAACAAGAGCCAACTTCTTACCATGTAACTTGAAGAAAGTCTTGGGGTTGAATTCGTTAGGATCCAAGCCATCTGTCTCCTGCCAAACCTCCTTAAGTTGATCACGGCTGCCCTATATTGATTGGCAGAGACGTTCACATGTTTAAGTAAGCAAACCAGGTAGAAACACATTCCTCCTTCTTGTTGCCTCTTCCCACAAAAAAAGAGGAAAAGACAATCACCTACCGGGACGTTGACCTTGGGGTGCTCCTTGTGCTTCTTCTTGAGCTCCTCAAAGTGTGCTTCCTCCTGGCGCCGCTTCTCCTCATCTAGAGATTTCAAGTACTCCCGACGTTCATGCTCCTTCATCATCTCATAGCGCTTGAATTCCTCATGGTGAGCTGCGTCATAGTTCTCCAGGTCTTTGGTTGCCTGTAAGGCAAAAACAAATGCTATCATTCGCTGAATCTCAGTACTTGGAAGAAGTGTTTTTTTAAAAGGACTGCAGTTCCCAGAATCCCCCATCTCACAGTATTTTTGAGAACCTCGGCAATGCGTATGATGTATTTTAGATCTCTACATTTGAAGCACAAGAAAACCCATGGGTCAGCCCACCAGAGGCAGACAAAAGAGCATCAATCTTTTACTTATTTGGTGAAAGGGGCAGGATGACAGGCAAGAAGGAAAGGTCAAACATACAGCTTGAATGAGCAACTCCAAGTCTCGGGCTTCAAAGGTGTGCTGGTTTTGAGGATCCAGGTGCTCAAATTGCTTCAGCAAGGCTAGGTGATCCATCTGTACATCTGAAAGTGGAGGAAGAAGCCAGTTACACATACAGTTTCATATATCTGAACCTTAAGCAGGCCCCATAAGGATGATTTTATTAGGTCAGCAACACTCATTCTCTAGAGACCTGGGACATATAGATCTCTTTAGTCCTAGCCAGCCCATGTAATGTGGAAGGATTATGGGACCTGCAGTCCCAAGACACACCTGGAGGTTTACCATTACCACTCCTGTTTTAAACTACCGGTGCCTGATCAGAGCAGCTAGAAGAAATGGTGCTTCCATTTTCAGAAGGAGTAGTAGTGATTCTGGTGGTGAAAATGTAGTGGGGTGCTATCTTTCTATGAATGAAGCCCAGTTTATAAGCCCATGGGGCATCAGCTAGCCATTTTTAGGAACAGGACACTAGATTAAATTGTTTTGTAGGGTACTCCGACAAGACAAACCCTATGAAGAGCCACTGTGGTACAGTGGCCAAAATACTGGAACTGGGATTTGGGAGATCTCGGTTCTGTTCCCCATTTAGACTTCACTAGCAACGTTTGGGCCAGACACTGTTTCTCTCAACCTGACTACAGGACTGTTGCAGAGACAAAGTGGGAAGGAGAGCTATGTGCCCTAATTTAAGCTCATTGATGAAAAGAAGGAACATGAATATAGTTAATAAAAATAAAAAAGTAGTTGATATAGAACACAAACATAACAAATAAACAAATATCAGATGCAAAAGCAGCAACGCAGATTGGTGCAAAAAGGATGTAAGGACATGGATCTCACGCAGATTACCAAAATAAGCAAATATAAAAATTGACCCTGAAGTTATCTGTCAAAGCTTGCGCCTGACCCGCCCTTCAATTCATCCAGGCAGACTCCAGACCTAAGTCCCACTTTTGACTCCATGTTACCTATCAATGACAGTCCCAGTAACAGCACCATGGGCCACAGTTTGAAACGTTACCTTTTTGGACTACAGTTTCTAGATCTCCCAGCCACAGTGAGCTGTAATCCCAAAAAAGTAATTTTCCTGAGCCCTACCAAGATTCCTGACTTCCAGCATCCTTTGCTCCGAGCTCTTCCAGGAGCATCTGGAAGCCCTGCTTTCAGTTCACTCTATTCCCAACTCACTTTGTTCCATGGTGGCATCCATTTTGGCCTTCAGCAGCATCCGGAGCCGAGATACCTCCTGACGCTTGAGCTCATCAAGTTTGGTGCGGACATGGTGGCTGACAAAGTCCAGCTCTTTACTGAGTTTTCCACTCTGAAAGGGATTAGTTGGACAAGAGGGCTATTACCTTTGTATCATACCCTTCCTCCCAGCATAGATGCTCCCACTCCAACATCCTTTTATCTTCAGAACAATCCTGTGAGGTGTGTTAAACAGAGCGGCATTGATTAGGTCATTCAGTAAGCTTCAAGACTTGAAGCCAAGTCTCCTCTGTCTAGGCTCAGCACTGGAACCTCTGGACCGTATTGACTTTATTGTAAATGTACACTGTTCCATGATGTTTCACTTTAACCCACCCAGTTGAACAGTGGCACCTTCCCCTCTGTGGCAGAAAAAATCCTATATACAATACTGGGTATATCCAACACCACCACAAGAATCCATGCCATGTCCCCAGGAAAGACATCTTTTACCATCTACCGAAATGTCTTTCAACACTGAAGAGGCCGATCTGTACTTGATAGCACACAGAAATTCACACTACTTAGTCCCAATTCACCTTGATGTCCTCAGCATTGGCTGCCTGAAGCTTTTCTCGGAAGTGTCCATCCGTTTCCAACACGTTGATCACTTCTTGGAGGTAGCGGTGATAATAGAGGCCAGTGTCCTGTGTAAAAGACAAAGCAAAGAATCAGGACATGTGGATGTTACCAGCAGAGAAGCTGAAACACCATAGTCAAGCACGGTGTTGCATGAAAAACACCCCCAAATCCAGTTCCTGTAATCTCCAGGGATGGGAAATGCCCTTTCCTAAAACCTGGGAAAACACCTTACAGCAAAAAGAGAAACTCTGTCTCTCTATATGCTTAGACCTATAACTCCCAGAAGGCTTAGCTAGCACAACCAGTGGTAAAGAATTATGCAAGCTGTTGTCTGAATCATCTAGAAGGCCAAAGTTTCCCACCACCTAACCAAAATAGACATCATCACACAGGTAATTTAACAGAAAAAGGAAGTCACTTGAAGGAGTAGAAGTGTTTCAGGTGCCTGAGGGTGGTTAATTATCAACCTCACTGCATATTCATCAGCCTGATATTTTATAATTTCAATTAGCACCAAGGAACGTTAGATAAACAAGCTTCAACAGGTCTCCACTGTGGACGTACTTTAGATCCAAGGATGCAATGTAAACTGGAGCACCTTGTAACTAAGTGCTGGGTAGACAGAACATCCTGTGAAAAATGTCATCTGATCTGAAAGCCAGCACAGCCCCACCAATATTGCTGGGCTGTAGTTTCAGCTGAGGGAGTAGCATTGCTGGCTGAGAGGTTCTAGGAGTTGTAGTGTGGAACTTCAGTGCTACAAAATGAAATCATCCTAAGTCCCTGCCCCTGCCGTGAGAATTCAGAGCAAAAAGAAGTTCTGAAAGGCTAATTGCTGTTTCACCTCTTCCTTTTCCTGTCTCCCCCCACCCTGCATCTCTGATGCCACTAATATAATGACAAAGGCCATTTCCGCACTACACTGTTATAGTGCTATTATTCCACTTTCAACATCTGATGGAATCCTAGGGTTGGCAGTTTAAGGAGTAGTATTTAGAACTCTCAGCCAGAGAGCTCTTTGGCCTCAGTAAACTACAAACCCCAGAATTCCACAGGATGTTGAAAGTGAAATAATAGCACTATAACAGTGTAGTGTGGAAACAGCCTAAGTCAAAAATGGGAAATACGCTGCCATACAGTTGGACTGTTAAGTCCTACCTGCATGAGCCCATGCAAATATTCTTTAGTTAACAAAGTACATGTGCTCCTGAGCATTACTTCTGTAACAGAAAATTTGGTAGTGGTGTCAGAAATAACATGGAAAGAGTACTGATAGGTTCCTGCACTACAAAAAAACAAGAGCAGTTCAATGTGTTTCAGAACCCTTTTTAACTCAAAACTAACAATACACACACATGAAATGAACTAACTAGGTCAGATATGTCTTGCATTACTAAACAAAAATGTTTTGAACCTCCTAGAGATTACCTGAAAGCTTCACTCCAAAGACATCAAGGGATGAGTTTATCTTTCACCAGGCTCCAGTTCTCTTACGATTTCCATTTCAGTGGCAAAACTTATACTTCTATGCATTTTTTATAATATGCTAGGGACAGCTGATGAGGTAGGTTTATCTGTGCTTCCTTTCCCCCCCCTCTGTTTTGCTATTTCTGCATGATCAGGAAGGGATTCTGGAGGCAGCCTGTTTACTTTGTCTGGTAGTCCCAGACACATACAACTACAGTTTGATTGGGCAGAACGGAATTCTGTTTTTTTTCAGAGTTCCAACTTGGTTTATGGCATTGTTTACTGCAGACATACTGCTACAACCTAACACTGCAATGTCTGTGTCCTTCCAGCCTCCTTTCAGCATCCTCCCAATGCCAAAACTGCTAAAACAAATTCAACTTATGCAGAGAATGAGGAGGAAAAGGGAAGCTGCGGAGTCATAAAAACCCTTTGTAAAAAGAAGCTTCATTGTCAGAGGTTTTGCCTGTATAACCCATGTAGAGGGCTGATGAGAGTTTCACTCCAACAACATCTGGAAGGCCACATGTTTTTCCAACCTGGACTGTCTTTGTCTGGATTTGTCCTTGCTCCGGCAGAGTGGTGGGGAAGGACACTCCAAGCAAAGGCAGATATTTCTCAACGACACAACTGTCATCTCGGCCTCTAAGATGCATCAGCCCTCTGTGCCACCCTCTGCTCACTGCTCGTCCAACTAGCTGTCCAAAGGGCACTCGGCCACTGCGGTGGACAAAGGGCAAGGAAAAGAGCACTCACTGGGGCCTCAGGGGGAGCCTCTGCTTCCTGTTTCTCCTTGGAACGCTCAACAGGAACGCAGGTGGCCAACCCTAAAAGGGTAGCGCTCATGAGCCACGTCAGATGCATCGTCTTCTGAGCCTGTAGTCAGAAGAGAGAACATGAGGAATGAGAACAACATGGTTATTTCCTCTGCTTCGAACTGGCTTAATTCTAAACCAACTAAAACAGAGGAAGAGGGAACTGAGCCAAATAAGATGGAAATGACTGACAAGATCACAAAATAAAAGCATTGGGGTGAGGAGGATGACAGAATCAACTACAGTAGCACAGGAGAAGGCGAGAAACTTGACTGTGGACTGCAGTTCCCAGCATTCTTCACTCCTGGTTTGGCCAGCTAAATCAGATGGAAGTTGCAACCCAACAAATTCCGGAAAGCAACACTTTGCCCAGGCAAGGGATAGTACGGGAAAGAAAGACATTCCCACACCCTAGTGACACAGATATGGTGTCTTTTTCTCAAGTATTTTCTCAAGTCCATCACACACGCACATACACCGCAGAAAGAGAGCAAAAGTTGGCCTTGATGTGGCAAATAAACCACTGTCGCTGCAATTTTTTTTTTTTTAGGCCAAAACTCAACCCAGCCAAGGGGAAGAAGCCTCTAGGTGTTTCAGACTACAACTCCCACAACCTGCTGGCTGGGGCAGATGGGGAGCTGTAGTCCAAAGCATCTGGAGGGCACTGGGTTGCCTATCCTCGAACATGGCATTTCAGAATAACACAAAATCAGGAAGCATATATACACATACAGAGTCGCCCCCGTTCCCCTTCCTATACCCCTAGACTCTAGAAAACCTGGCATCGGGAGCCTGGAAGTCCAGTTCAAAGAATGGGGCTGTCCAGAAAGCTTGAGCCCCGAAACTTATCCTTTCACAAACAAAACGTATCCTCATGGTTACGTTTGGCTAAAAAAAAGGGAGAAGCGGCAGAAATCCTTCTATCTGGAAACATTAGATACCAAAGATATGGAAAGCAGGGCCTGGTCCAGTGGTGAAAAAAAATGTCCTTTGCACATGCCCAGAGGACCCCTCGTCGCCACCTTTACCACACTGTTGGGCTGTTATAAGCCCCGCTGTGCCTGTTAGGACATTACTTGACTCGCCGCGGGGCTACTCCAAGCCCTCGCGTTCCACAAGAGGCCCCAGGGCTTCGTTCCAGCCCCGGAACAAAGGTTCCGGAGTTTCCCCCTTCCCCGGACCTACCTCCTCTCCGACGCAGCCTCCGCCAGAACGTTCCGCCGCTTTCGCCACTCGGCTTCCTCAAGCTCTGTCTAAGCTCCGCCCCTCTATCTGCATATCTAGCCACGCCTCTTTCCTCCGCCTTCGGGCTTTTTCGCCGCTACGGCACCGTCTCCTGTGTCACGTCCGGCGCTGCTTTGTGCGTCATACCCTGAATTCTAGGTTACCTTTTGGGGGGCGTAGGCCACGCCTCCTCTTCTGGGAACTGGATTAGTGTACTAAGCCCGCCTTCTCTTGAGGGGTTGGGCCGCCTTTTCCTGGAATTTCTAGAACTTTACGGTGGCGAATGAGAGAAATTCTCAGGCCATTTCCGCATTAGATTGTTACAGTGCGATTGTTCCACTTTCAACATCCTATGGAATCCTGGAATTTGCAGTTTAGGGAGAGGCCTCAAGGCATTAATAACAATAGCACTATATCAATCTTGGGCGGAAATGGCCCCAAACGTGTATAGGGAACAAGGTTGGGTTTCACCTGAAGCAGAACTGGCGTTCATCTATATTTTGTATGCTACCTGTGGCTACTTGTGAAATAGGAAGAAAAGGGGTTTCTGAGCATAGGCAGACTGCATTTTTAAACTGGCCATAGGGACGTTACTGGAGGTATTCAAGAGGCTGCATTGGCTATAGTGCTTATTAGTGGTCAAAGAGAGAGCTGTGTTAGTCCGTTTTAACATAAAACACTTGAATGTGGTAGCACATTTGAAGCCGTTTCCACACTGCACGGTTATGATGCCATAACTCCACTTTCAACATCCTATGAAATCCTGGGGTTTGCAGTTTAGGGAGGGGGATTTAGAATTCTCAACTAGAGAGCTCTTTAGCCTCAGCATACTACAAACCCCAGAATTCCATAGGATGTTGAAAGTGGAAAAATAGCACTGTGACAGTGTAGTGCGGAAATGGCCTGAGTCTGAAAACTGCTCTAGCATAAGCATAAGCTTTCCTGGACTACAGTCTGCTCTTTAGAGAAACCTATACCATGCAGTTTGCATTTATTCAGCAACATTATGTTTATTGGTACTTCCAGTAGTATCTTGAATGAAGGATAGATTTTGAGTCCATCGGCCTAAATTTGGTACCTTCCACTGTGGCAATTTTTGAAGACATAGCTGTGTTAGTCTGTTTTAGCATAAGTAGACATTAAGGTCTTCTGAGAGAGAGAGGGACATCTTTCTGAATGCAAATAGCAAGTGAATGCATCTGCCCGCAGAGGCTTCACTCCAAGTGTCTGAAGAAGTAGGCTTGCCTGTGAAAGCTTAAGCTAGAAATTTCTTCTTCCCAGTTAGTCTCAAAGGTAATACTGGATTTGTTTATATCTTTATAGTTATTTATTAGTAATGTTTGTATACTGCACTATGACTCATTTCCCAAAGTGACTTGTAATATCATCACAAAACAGTAAGATAAGCCATAAAAGCATGATAATCATATCATCTTAGAGCTGGAAGGGACTTCAAGGGTCATTTAGTTTAACCCCTTGCCATTCAGGAATACACAATTAAAGCACTCTCAAGAGATATCCATCCAACCTCTGTTTAAAGATCTCCAAAGAAAGAGAACCCACAACCCCCTGGCTGTAATCTGTGTCATTTCTGAGCAGCTATTACAGTGAATATTAGTTCTTTGTATTGTTTAAGTGGAATACAATATGCAGCTTATGGCTGCAGGAGTGAAAAAGATACCGTGTTGTTGTTGTTGCTGCTGCTGTTGTTGTGTGCCTTCAAGTCGTTTCTGACTTATGGCAACCACAAGATAAATCTGTCACCAAGTTTTCTAGGGTTGAGTCTGTGATGTACCAGTGGGTTTCCATGGCCAAGTGGGGAAATGAATTGCGGTCTCCAAGGTTGTAGTCCAACACTCAAGCCACACTATGCTGGCTCTCTTATTTATATTAGTTATAAATATTTCAGCTATGTGCATAACACATTAGAAAGTGCAAAAACCCCCACAAATTTATAAACCTATCATATTTTCCTGTACAATATATTGTAATTTAATTATATTAATTATGCTACAGTGAATGTCTTAGCATTTTAAGGTACCATAAGCCATGGTTTTTTCTTGCTGCACCAGGTAACCCTGCTGAAATGTACTTCCTAAGCTAGCCTGCTTTTTACATTTTCTGTCAGAGGCAGTAGTGTGCCTTGCTGTATGGTTGTATAACAGGCAGACATTCAACAGGAGCAGATTTCTAAACTTGGAAAAGGAAGTCTTCGCTGAATGAAACAAAGGCTATAGTAATAAGTTGTTATAATTCATTTTCTCTGTAGTAAGTAGCAATTGTAAAAATGACTTTGTTTAGGAAAGTCCTTGGCCATTTCTGCACATGGAAATGGCCCTTGACGTCTTTTAACTTTGCTTCTTTTAACCTGAGTCTGGAACCTTTTGCCCTCCAGATATGAACTATAACTCTCAGTTCCTCATAACTAGCCATGCAAACTGGGGTTTCTGGCAGTTGAAGTGCTAAAGATTCCCTGCCTTAGCAGAACAAGGTGCAATATGGGGTTTGATTGCATGAGAAAGTACTATTCAACATCTTCCTCAATGATTTGGACAAAGGAGTGGAGGGCATGCTGATCAAATTTGCAGATGATACCAAACTGAGAGGGGTTGCTAACACACCAGAGGATAGGATCAAATTTCAATACGACCTTGGCAGATTGGAGAGCTGGGCCAAAGCTAACAAAATGAATTTCAACAGAGAGAAATGTAGGGTCCTGCACTTGGGCAGAAAAAATGAAAGTCACAAGTATGGGATGGGGGACGTGTGGCTGGATAGCAGTACGTGCGAAAAGGATCTATGCGTCTTGGTAGATCACAAGCTGAACATGAGTCAGCAGATGCGGCAGCCAAGAAAGCCAACGCGATTCTTGGTTGCATCAATAGGAGTATGGTGCCTAGATCGAGGGAGGTAATGGTACCACTCTGTTCTGCCTTGGTTAGGCCTCATTTGGAATACTGTGTCCAGTTCTGGGCACCTCAATTCAAGAAAGATATCGACAAGCTGGAACGTGTCCGGAGGAGGGCGACCAAAATGGTGAAGGGTCTGGAAGCCATGCCCTATGAAGAACACCTTAGGGAGCTGGGTATGTTTACTTTGCAGAAGAGAAGGTTAAGAGGGGAGATGATAGCCATGTTTAAATATTTGAAGGGATGCCATGTAGAGGAGGGAGCAGCCTTGTTCTCTACCACTCCAGAGACTAAGGCAAGGAGCAATGGATTCAAGCTGCAAGAAAGGAGATTCCACCTGAACCTCAGGAAGAACTCTCTGATGGTCAGAGCTGTCCGGCAGTGGAATATGATGCCTCGGAGTGTGGTAGAGTCTCCTTCTTTAGAGGTTTTTAAGGAGAGGCTGGATGGCCATCTGTTGGGAATGCTTTGATGGGTGTTCCTGCATAGCAGGGGATTGGACTGGATGGCCCCTGGGGTCTCTTCCAACTCTATGATTCTATGAAATACATATCTTCTACATCTGTTGTGTGAAACATGCTTTTATATATGTAGTATCTGAAATTAAAGTCTCAATGTGCAGTTTGTTCCATTTAGATGGCCGTAAGAATCTCCATTTAGCATGTTTGGTTTCCATCATCAAATCCATGGTTGAAAGCCATGGCATTCTAGGAAACGACAAGAGGTAGCAATGGGTCAGGTAAAAGCATGTGTGGCCCTATAGATCTTGATAAACTATGACTCTCAACATCTCTCATCCTTGGCCAACTTGCTTAGGGCTTATGGGAATTCAAATCCTGCAACTTCTGGAGGACTGTAGGTTCCCTAATCCTGAATGGGAAAGATGAACTCCATAGCTACAGGGAGGTCAAGAGGATCAGTAGAGGCAGTAGTAGAGGAGCAGGAAGAAGCTTGATGACAAGCTGACAACAATTTGATCTGGAACGCTGGTTTTGAAACTGGTCATCCAGATTTTTTGAACTTAAGCTCCCAGAGTCCTTGACCATTGGTCAAAGTGGCTAGGGCATCTTGGAAATGAAGTCCAAACCATCTGGAAGACCAAAGTTTCAGAACCATAGTTCTAGAGCTGTCCCTTCCCAAATATTTTTGGGCTGCTGATCATAGATTGTCATGGCCATGTTTGCTGGGGATTCTGAGAGATGTGTTTCTGCTATATCTGCTTACCTAGGACTGCAAGCTACTGAATTGCAGATATATAAAGGCAAGCAGTCAGAAGCAGGGGAGGATAGATGGAAGACCATGAAAGAAATTGGGCACAGCAGGATAGGTGGGATCAACCACCAAATGAAGACTAGAGGGCATAGGTAAAACCAGAATCTAGTCCCCCAGTGTGGAGAACCCTGCTAGCATACCCTTAAGACCCACTGGAACTAACCAGGTCATGTTGAGCCTACATCTTAGAGAAATTGTGAACCCCAGTGGTTTGTACATTATGAGATAGTTCCTTCTGGAATTTAACACCTATTAAATCTTTTGTTGCCTGGCAGTGCCGTGGTTACGCATTGTCCAGTCAGGAAGCCGGAATGTGTCTGACAAGCCCTGCCCTGGTCACGAAAACAGCTAGGGTTTAAGTAGCTGCTGTGAGTCACAAGAGGAAAAACATTAGTTTTTTTTTTAAAAAAGAACAACGTTGCAAATTTTCACCTGGCTCATCTGTTGGCCTCGAGTCCTTGTTGCAAATTTGTTCATCACCAGCAGTAATTCTGTCTGGGAACTTGTGACATCTTTGCAAAATCTGGGAAGGCTGTGTTGCTCAACACAGGCTTGGTTAAATGCCGAGCAATATATTTTGCTGTGGATTCCCAGAGAGGGTAAAATCTACCTTGAGCCATGTTTAGTTGGAATTATGATCCTAGTGCATCAGAAAGGCTGATTTCTCCAAAGACGGTAAGGTTATAGACTGGTTGGTTTGTTTTTAAGGTCAGTTTGAGGAAGTGTGTGTGAGAGAGATACTAGTGGGCATTATAAATTTATAAATGGAGTTGAGAAGGTAGATGAGATATTTTTTTCTCTACTGGGACTCAGGGTGATCCTGACAGCCTTGCCCAACCTAGCGTCTTCCACTTGTGTTTGATTAAAACTCCTGTCGTCTCATCCAGCCTTTGCTGACTGAAATAATGACTGGTGCAAGATGAATTGCTAAGAAGATGGGAGTTGTAGTCCAACAAATCTCGAAGGTGCCAGCTTGAGGAAAACTGACCTATAAAAGTGATTGGTAGTGAGACTGGCCGTATTTGCTGGTGTATAAGAAATGCTGGCGTATAAGATGCACCTCATTTTCAAACAGTATTTTTCAGAGGAAAAAGCGAGTCTTATACACCAGCAAATACAGTACTTTTGTACAGAATTCACTGGGGCCAATCACTTAAGTGACTATTGATAAAAGTATAGCGACTGTTGGCCACAATAGCCACCTTGGGAATGTTACTGTTCATGCAGATAAGGGATTCTGGGACTTGTAGTCCCTCAAAGTAAACTTCTCTTAACCGTAGTCAGGACTATTCAATATTATGTTGCTGCCTGAGGCAAAGGTCAGAAAGACTGAAAAAGGTCACAAAGCCAAAGACTGAAATTCACATAGGCATCTACTGAACACAGTTGTTGAACTTGCAAACCAGCCATCTGTGAACTACATTTTTAAAATATATTTTCCAATGCACATGTTCATATACAGTAGCTTGCACATACATTGATGATCCTTAAATGTATGCTGCTGCTTTTCCTTGTACACCTACTATTATATACATGGCTTTCAAATAGACATTTTTGCTTCTGGTTTTGCAAGGGCGCATAGGCAAGCTTGCTGACACCTGGGCTCAGACGATTTGTGACCTAAATGAACATACTTCCTCTTCCCATTAATAACTGTTGTACGTTTACTAAGTCTAGCCCTGCCATTAGGCATAATGAAGCTGCTACCATGGGCAGCTTATTTTGGGTGTCAGGAAAAGGCAGCAAATAGTTACTTTGTTATTACAGTATTTTTACGGCTAAGAATGGGATGTACCTGGCTTTGGATACTTTGCACTTTGACATGTAGGGTGGGTGAGTGAGAGACATAATTGCTACCCTACTTCAGGCAGCAAAATGTCTTGGACCAACCCTGATGCTTCCATGTAAGACCTTGAACACACAGCCCTGCAGTTTTCTGTCCGTGCATCCACTCACACCACTTGTTTCTTGTTCATTCTAAATCTTGTTCACGATCTTTGCAAGCAGAATCACACATGCATGCACACCCAGGCACACACTGCTGTAGCTGGGCACTTGCGTACGCACAGTTTCCCTTCTGCTTGTTCATCCACACTCACGCCCACACCATTAAATGTCCACCTCATGCCCCACTCCAGAGCCACTGTAAAGAATGCACCTTTCAAAGCAGCCGCAAGTCCTGAAGACTTAAGATAGATAAAGCTGATTAAGCAAGGGAGTCTGTGTGTGATGCTGGTTTGGTGGGGGAGGAGGAACTGCTCAGTCCCCCCCCCCCGCCTGCCTGCCTGCCTGCACTGGCTGCCGTTTGAAAGCAGCGTCAGTGCTGGAGAAAAAGAGATAAAGGGCAGGATTCGATCTTAGCCTTGTACATCCGAGATTTGAGAGGCTGGGATTGTCTAGGAAGAAAGTGAGTAAGAAAGAAGCTAGGCTGCTTTGCTGTCTTGGGTGGGAGGTGAAAAATGCTGTTTTATTCTGTTGACCATAAACTGTCTCGTTTAGCTGATTTGACGTCCTCCAGCAAAAGGTGGGATCGGGAATGTTGGAGACAAGATTTTCTGAGTGAGGGTCAGCTGGGTTTTCTGTGAAGGGGAGAGGGATTGGGTGACTTTTGACAGTGGGAAAGAGAAGCCAGAAGGACTCTTGGCTTCTTTGGGGGAAGTGAGTTGAATTGGATAATTTAGAACAGAAAGGCTCATGGGTAGGAGGAATGTGTGGCTCATGAGAGGGAGGGAGAACTGATTTGTTTTTTTCAAAAGTAATAGGATGCCGCCATATCCATTTCCTTTCTTTTTCGGCTTGCAGATGGAACTAGGTCCTGCTCCAGTCCAACTATCCCCAAGACATAAGAGGTAAGCTATAAGGGGCTGGGGTGTGTGTGTGTGAGAGAGAGAGAGAGAGAGAGAGGTGGAGATGTCTTGGCTCTTACTTGTGTTTTGTTAATCCGTAAAGAGGCTAATTCTATCCTGTCCATCTCAGAGTGACAAGAGATACCTCGAATGGACAGCCTTGCCTTTGCCGCCATTCTTTTAATCCACATTCTCAGCCTTCATCTGAGGTCATTTTTATTTAATAATCCTTGTGACCGGAAGACATGCCTATTTTACGGACTCAGTCAATTCAAAAATCAGCTCACCTAATTTGACTAGACTCCCGTGCTACCCAAACTGAGCAATAAATGTAGAGGTGGCAGTACCTTTCAACAGGTGTGGGCAGCTGCCCCCCAATCACATTTATGTGGCTCACAGAGCCTATACCCCTGGACCCCCTATGTTGCTGAAAAAGGTGACAAAAGTGGAGAATCATTCTTCTGGAAGGTTCCAAGAGTCATGATTCTCCTGTTGAGGGATATTTGGCCTTCCCCTGCACCTTGTTTTGGCCCCAAAGAATATTTTTGGAAAACCAGAACTAACTTTCTGGTTACTTCCAGTTTCATTCCATCCATGGAGGACATAAAATGGGGTAGATGCAAACTCTGACCATGGGCAGTTGCGCATCCCTACTAAACTGAGGTAGGCTGCTGGATCTTCTAATTCAGTATGGTCTCTTGTTCTGGAAATAATGTCTTGCCAAGGCCCCAGGTACTAGTAGTTCAGCAGCCAGGGCGTATGCTTTGGACTCAGGTCTCCAGTGCTGAATCTACAATCAAACGATTTTGGATTTGAGATGCTTTGAAATCCACAAGAAGCTGGTCTAAACCAAGTTGGACTGCTGATCCTTCTCAGTGCTGTCTGTCCCTGTGGTTCTTCCCTTTGGTCCTTCAGATGTTTTTGACTTCAATCCCAGCCAGTGTGGTCAGTAGCTGGGGGTTCTGAGAGTCG
This sequence comes from Cyclura pinguis, assembly GCA_030412105.1. Lineage (NCBI taxonomy): Eukaryota > Metazoa > Chordata > Lepidosauria > Squamata > Iguanidae > Cyclura > Cyclura pinguis. The sequence continues at coordinate 16,770,603 of CM059604.1, forward strand.
ATATCCAAAACACCTGGAAGTCAAATAACTGAGACCACTGGCTTAGTTTTTAGAACCTATCACCTTTCAGGTATTGCTGAATTCCGATTCGCCACTGACAGCCTGGCCAGTTCTTAGTAGATTAATTAACTGTAATTCATCAACATCTGAAAGGTCAAAGGTTCATATCCTCCGATGTTTCAAAGATGAAAACTAGGACACATATGGCCAAACAACATCAGAGCATGGCCAAGATGACAAAAGTTACTTATGTGGAACACAAGCTAGGAGAGGCTGCAGCAGTTGGCTTTTGCCTGAACCTACTGGGAAGGGCCAGAATCCATACCTTTTTTCTCTTATCCCACTGAGTTAATCAAATGCAAACTATTTGTGCACTTTGAATTCAGTTTTCAGTAGCTGAATAAACTTAGGATGAAGAGGGAAAGTGGGAAGAGTACAAAGAAGCTGGGACATTTGAAAAGTGGCTCAAAAAGTGGGATGACAGTAGATTAATTTGTCCTTGCTAAATTGGTACAATCAGAGAGTAAACCATATACGGCAGCTTCGTATATTCTTCATAGCACTCTTAACATATGACTCTTTCATTCCAGTGGGGAGTTTCCAGACATCTAGATGTTTCTGACTACACCTCCCGTGGTCCCTTACCACTAGCCCTGCTGTCTTGGGCTGATTGGAATTGTAGGCCAACACATCTGGAGAGCTAGTGGTTTCCCACTCTTGCTTTAACTGCAGATGCTCAGGATTGATAATGAGCTGTTCCACAAGGAATCCCTGTGCTCTAACACAATAAGCCAAGGGTGTGGAACCTCTTTCAGTCCATGGGCCTAACTCAATTTCAGAGAAGTCCTTGGGGGGCACATACCAGTGATGGGCGGAACCAAAGGCAGAAGGATGGAACCAGAAATAACAGCAATATTTCAGCTTAACCTCTTTTCTACCAGCAACGCAGCCTTGGAAGAGACATTTGAGCCTTCTGGAATGGGCAGAAACACTGTACAAAACTGGGAAACCACCAAATCATGGTCTCACAGGGGAAGGGAGAAGGTCAGCTAAGAACTGGCAGCCAAATTAAGACCATTAGGCAAGGTTTTCCATCCTTCTCTTAAACTGTGCCCCAACCCTGATATCCAGTGCTAAGAACAGGAGGGACTCAGAGGTCAAGTCGATGGAACCTGAGTATCAGAGATGTGAAGAAGGGATGCCGTACCCCAGAACTCAAGAACCTTTGCAGAAACAGCTTCTTCCTTGGCTCCCCAGTGCAGCTGGGGGATTTTGCTGGGCTTTTTAAAACTGCTTTGCAGGAGAATTGCTGGTACTGTGAGTTGTATATCTTAAAAATTTTAAAAGTGTTTTCTTTACAAGGCGTGGATGTTCAGGAGAAACTTGGGTGAAGAGAAGAGAGCAGCCAGAATTTAGCCAGCCTGTAATGGGGAATCTGAGAGAGCTGTTTCAGCCAGCCACATTCTGGCTTTGGTTGTGTTAAGGACAGCAGAATTGGTGATGAACAGTAGTGACCCAGCAAGCCTGGTCCACCAGGAAGGTCTCCTAAGACAGGACACATTCGTGGGGAGGCAATTTAAGAAAGCCCCATAGTAAAGTTAGAATTGTTTTCTAGGATGAACAAGTCTGATTCAGTCTCCATGCACATGTTGGCAATTGAGGAAGTTACATACTGTTCCTCTGCGGGTCTCTTAACACAGGCCTGCAAGACAATATTTGTTTGTACACAGTTTGAACAGGATTGAGAGAGTGAAGTGCAGAGGAGGACATTCTGATAGGCTGAGCTATACCTTCAGAAATAATGTTTCCCGTTTCCAGACTCTCTCTTCCTTCTGATTATGTTTGGAGGAACTCTGTTGCAAGCCTTCATTAAAAGCCCTGCTAAGAAACTTTGTAAACAATGTATTAACAAGCCTACTTAGTTACAGCACCTGGGTGGAACCTGTATCAATAACTAGGATTTGTTAGGCAATACAGTGGTGACCACAGGAGACAAAAGGGAGTAAGAAGAGGAGCATGGACCATGCCATGTATAAAGTATCAGAGCATATTTGGAGAGTTGGAGGTACATCTTTGAAGATGGTGTAATGTGTACTCAGAACTTGGGAAAGTTAGCCTTTGTTAAAAAAGTACAGTCCCCCCTCCACATCTGCTAGAGCTAGGGGGCTGACGCATGCTGGGGTGAATGGGCACTCTGGATCTAAAACAGATCAGGGGAAAGAGAGAGAAAAGGGGTGGGTTGGCATGGTGGCCCTATACTTCTTCTCTCTTGCCCATCTCCTTGTTTGGGTGTGTGAGGGGCAGTGAAAAAGGATTTGTGATACTAAGAAGTTGGGCTATAAACCATCCTTAGCTGCCCAGGGACCTGCTGGTGGAGGAGGAGGAGGTCCAGAGGCAGGTTTTTAAAGGGAAGGGCTGCACAGCCTGATCGGGCAGGGCAGGAGTTGAAGTAGCGTCCAAATAATCAAATCTGTGAAACCCCCAAATATGGAGGGCTGACTGTACAACTCCCAGAATCTCATATAGCTTGGTGGAAGTTACTATTCGGACTAATCCCAATAGTGCTGTAGTCCAAAGAAAGGAAATTCTCCAGTCTCTTGGTATCTATTCCGGCATGGTAAGGGCTTGGTAGAGGTATGGCGTATCCATGAAGGCAGAGCCCAAGCAACAAAAAGGTACTGTGCTGGTGTTGCACCATAGTCTCAGAAATCCCTTGTCATGACACGATGACTGTACTAATCTCTTATATTGTCATTTAGACTGGCAGGGATTGGCACCGATAGCCCATTCTTACAAGCACCTACCCATTTGCAGAGAAAAAGAAAAGCTCTTTCTTGGTTGGTAATGTCAACAAAAAATTTGAGGCTGGCTTGTGTGGTACAATTTTATTTGCGTGGTTCAATTTTACCATTTTTTCCCCCTCCAGCTTCATGGAATCCTCAAGTAAAAGCCCTTCACCCACCCCTGGGAGGTAAGAAAAAAAAAAACGACACACAGCAAGAATGATGTTTCTGTCTATCTTAGCTGTCTAGCTGTATTGTATGATCACTTCAGCTGGCATACATAGACGGATAGGAGAAAAAGGCTGGATTTGTGTATGTTTCTGTGCATACTGGTGTGACAGCGGCTTACTTCTTTCTAGGGATGGGACGAATCTAGAATTTTCCAAATCCGAATCCCTGGAAGGTTCTGGGAATCCATGAATCTCACAAATCTCGAATCTTTCGAATCCTTTTTAAAAAAGAGTTTAAAAAGCAAGGGAAAGAAGGATAGTCTTGGGCAAGACACACTCTCTCAGCCTTAGCAAAAGCCTAGGCAAAGGCAAATCTCCCTCTGAAAAAATCTGGCCGAAACAATTGTCATAGTTTTGCCTCAGGATCTCCCTAGATTGAAAATGACATGAAGGCCCCTTCTACATAGGCAGGAAAACGTGGATTAATCCCACATTTTCCTGTCTGTGTAAACAGGGCCACATACCACAGTACAGAGATAATCCAGGTCAAAACTGGCTTTTCTTTGCATAGCTCTTTCTGGCATCCTGGGGTTTGCAGTTTGATGATACACCAGCACACATTGGCAGAGAAGGCTGTGTAAAAGTCCAAACCCCAGAATTGTGTCTGAAAGAGATTTGCAAGGGAGCTATGCAAAGAATGTTTCAGCTGTCCTTGAAATCTCAAGCCTGTAGCTTCCAGTCAAGTACTGAACTTAAATATTAAATGTTTAATTTAAATATCTTAGAATATAAGCCCAGATGTAATTTCTGAAATTGTTAGCAAAGGTCATTATTACTCCAAGGGAAAACCTCACCTACTTACTATCTTCCCTTGTATGTCTGGCCTCCCAGGTTTTCAGGAGTCCCCGTCTCCCTGGTTTTCAGGCGTCCCAGTCTCCAACAATCTATTTGGTTGGCAGATTTGAAAGATTTGGTTTGCCTGTTTTGGCACAGGGACTCGGATTCAGGAATCTCGAATCCTTACCCAGGATTCGAGGATTCGGTTGGCCCATCCCTACTTCTTTCTCTTTCAGACTGGTATGGCAGTTCCCCAATCTAATAAGGTGCCCTGTCTTTTCCACACAGCTCTGCCTTCCCCCTTTATAACACCGTCTTTGTGTAAAAGTGTCAGGCCTTTCAGTGGTTATTTAGAACCTTTTATTAGTTCTGTGATGATGTGTTTTTTTAAATACTTTATATTACTCAGTTGAGTCAGTATTTATAAAAATAAACTGTAATATTTATTAAAATAAGATACAGAACAAAGTATTGGAGTTCATATGAAGGTCAAAGCTAATACAGTTCTTCAGTTCTTTTAGACAGTTTCCTTATATTTTTAAACCCTTGTATAAGCACAGGTATCATAAACAGACCTTTGGCTACACTCTCACCAAAGACTCAAGACCCACTCTAGATCACACTTTCTGATCAGATTCTGTAATGGTTTAATTACTCTTCTGCCTCTCTAGGCTTACCCTGAGAGTTAAACCCTGCCCACACAGTCACCCTCCCTGACTGACTGAGGGACTTTACTCTAGAGCTCTCTCTGGCAAGAACTTCTTATTGAAGGGCTGAAAATGACAATCAGAACTCTGTCACAACTGGTTTTACAAAAGGATGATTCAAAACAGTGTGGAACAGAAGAATGTTAATCACTGTGCTAGCCATATAATTTGGTTACAGTAATCAATGGTTAAAACAATTAAAAAGACGCCCCCAATTACTCAGGCAACACCTTTCCTTTAAAGCAGACAGGGAGAACAGATGGCCCTCCAGACGTTGTTAGACTGCAACTCCCATCAGCCTTGACTAGCACGAGCAATGGTGAGGAAAGATAGTTGTGCTCCCACAAGAGCTAGAGGACCACATATTCTTGATCCCTGTTTTAGAATTAATGGCTTTTATGATAAGGGAACAGTGGTTGTGATGTAATACACCGTACAAAATCAAAGTATTTTATCTTGTTCTTTCTTATTCTTGTTTCAAACTTCAGTTTCCAGAACCTTCAGCCAATATGACTGATAGTAAGAGACCGTGGAAGCTGTAGTCCAAAAAAAAAAATTATGAAGGGGAGCCCAAAGATTCCCCACCCATTTGACCCATAGGCCCGGTCTATTTACTGCTATTTTGGTGAAAAATCAGGTCTCACTATTTAAACTTCTGATTGCTTTAGGTCAACCTACAACATTTTAAAAAATGTTTGGAATACTAAATTTTGCCAGCATACTTCATCTGTATCTAAGAACCAATGTAGTATAGTGGCTTGAGCAATCGACTATGACTATGGAGATCAGGGTTCTAATCCCCACTCAGTCGTAAAAACTCACTGGTTGATCTTGGCCAAGTCACATGCCATCAAGAGAAAGGCAAAGGCAAGCCCCCTCTCAACAAACTTTATCAAGAAAATCTTGTGACAGCGTTACCATAAGTTGGATACAATTTAATAGTATAACAACTTCATCTATAAAATGGGTAGTTTGTCCCTAGCTCAGCTTCCAAAGTTTACTTCTTATTACATGCCTTCCAGTCAATTCCAACTTATGGCAACCCCATCATAGAGCTGAGAACAATTTAGATTGGTGTGGCCCATTGTTAGCAGGTCTATTTACCCATAAACACAGAGTACTCACCAAATGGTTAGAATTTTAGCCAAGAGTAACCAATGTTTTTAAAATGTAATTGGCAGCATCCAAGGAATTAGAATTAGTCCAATTAGTCTGACCGATATACCAGCTAAAACCCATGCCAAATTTGTTGTTTTTGTTATGTACCTTCAAGTCAACATCAACTTATGATATCCTTTTCCTAAGATGATCTTGTCAAGATTTATTCAGAGGGGGTTTGACATTGCTTTGCTCTGAGACTGAGCGTGTGACTTGCCCAAGGTCATTCAGTGAGTTTTCATGGCTGAATGAGGGTCCAAATGCTGGTCTCTTGGAGGCCTAGCCCAGAACTCAAACTACGGTACCACACTTAGTGTGTGTCTGAATGCCTTTAGATTATCTGTTGACTTACGGCAACCTCATGAGTTTCATAGGATTTTTGTAGGGAAGGTAGTTTTTCCAGTTCGTCTTCTGAAATACAGCCTACAGCACCTGGTACTGGTTACAAAATTTTACCCATTTAACAGATGCTTAGTTTCTTCTGAATATTGCTTCACATGTGCATGTTATCCATTTTATGATGTAATTTGTAGTCTGTAGAGGAGATCATGTGTTTGAGTTGCAGGTACTACATCTGTTCCCAGTTCTCGCTTTGTGCTTGCGTTGCATCATCTTGTTCTAATCTGGACTACTTAAATTGATAATGGTGGTGCTTTGGCCAGAATGTTCAGTTGCATTGTTGTTGTTGTGTGCCTTGAAGTTACTGTATTTCCAATTTATGGCGCCCTTATGGCAAATCTATCATGTGATTTTTCTGGGGCTGAGAGTATGAGATGCACCAGCGATCATCCAGTGAGTTTCCATGGCCAAGCAGAAACTGAACCCTGGTCTCAAGGACCATAGTCCAAAATTCAAACTACTACACTGTGCAGTTGCATTACAGGTACTGTATCTTATGCATTAACAACCATCTTGTCATAATTCAAGCCACATTCCTGTGCCCTACCCCAGATGAAAACTAGGACATGTGTGGCTGAGCAACATCAGAATATGGTTGAGATGGCAAAAGTTATCAGTGAGGAAGAACTGAAAGCTAGGAGAGGCTACAACAGTTTGCTTGTGCTGGAGCCCATTTGGAAGGGCAAGATTTCACCCTCTCCTTTCCTCCCTGCTGAGTTACATGAGTGCAAACTACTTCTGCATTTGCACTAAGTTTGCAGCAGTTGAAGTAAGTGGAGGAGGAGAGAGAAACTGGACCATTCTAAAAGCTGATGGAAACTGTGATGACAGGATTTATTAGGGCTGCCCTACAAATCAGGACAGTCCTGATCAGGACCCCCCTGACATTCTTGCAAAGAAGCTAGTAAAATGCGAGCTGCACAGGGCTACTGTTAGTTGGATTTGTAATTGGTTGACCGACCAAACCCAAAGGGTGATCACCAACGGCTGCTTTTCATCTTGGAGAGAAGTGACTAGTGGGGTGCCACAGGGTTCTGTCCTAGGCCCAGTGCTATTCAACATCTTCATCAATGGCTTGGATGAAGGAGCGGAGAGCATGCTGATCAAATTTGCAGATGATACCAAATTGGGAGGGGTTGCTAACACACCAGAGGACAGGATCACATTTCAAAAAGACCTTGACAGATTGGAGAGCTGGGCCAAAGCTAACAAAATGAATTTCAACAGAGAGAAATGTAAAGTCCTACACTTAGGCAGAAAAAATGGAATGCACAAATATAAGATGGGGGACACGTGGCTTCACGTACATGTGAAAGGGATCTAGGAGTTTTGGTAGATCACAAGCTGAACATGAGTAAGCAGATGCAGCAGCCAAGAAAGCCAATGCGATTCTTGGTTGCATCAATAGGAGTATGGTGTCTAGATCGAGGGAGGCAATGGTACCACTCTATTCTGCCTTGGTTAGGCCTCATTTGGAATACTGTGTCCAGTTCTGGGCACCTCAATTCAAGAAGGATATTGACAAGCTGGAACGTGTCCAGAGGAGGGCGACCAAAATGGTGAAGGGTCTGGAAGCCATGCCCTATGAAGAACAGCTTAGGGAGCTGGGTATGTTGTCTGCAGAAGCGAAAGTTAAGAGGGGACATGATAGCCATGTTTAAATATTTGAAGGGATGTTGTGTTGAGGAGGGAGCAGACTTGTTCTCTGCTGCTCCAGAGACTAAGACAAGGAGCAATGGATTCAAGCTGCAGGAAAGGAGATTCCACTTGAACCTCAGGAAGAAATTCCAGACGGTCAGAGCTGTCCGGCAGTGGAATATGCTGCCTCAGAGTGTGGTAGAGTCTCCTTCTTTGGAGGTTTTTAAGGAGAGGCTGGATGGCCATCTGTTGGGAATGCTTTGATGGGTGTTCCTGCATGGCAGGGGGTTGGGCTGGATGGCCCCTGGGGTCACTTCCAACTCTTATGATTCACCAGATTTTGTGGAAGCGCATTCACCAGGTTTGATTGCATGTAGAATCTTCTTCCCTTTCCAAAACTGTGGAAGAATGTACCTTGCAGAAACTGGGTTTGCACAGTTGAGCCGCCCTTGTATTAGTTGTAAAGTCTTTCCTATCGCCACTGTCTTGCAGTAAGGATGTGCAGACAGCGCTAACTGGCTGCCCTTTACATCAGACTAGAAGAGTTTGGATGGACGTAGGAAAGAGAGAGTGGCCAGCTCGGTGTAGTGGTTTGAAAGCTGGACTACAACCCTTGAGTGTCCTAGTTCAACACTCAAGCCACTGAATTACACTGGCCCCATTCTGTATGTGTATTTTTTTTTTAAGAGAGCATATACCTATGACCTGCCCTCACTTTCCACACTTAAAAATGAAGACCAGGACAAATGTGGCTAAGCAACATCAGAGTACAGTCAAGATGGCATAAGAGAGAAAACACACAGCCTGGGAGAAGCTGCAGCAGTTTGCTTTTGCCTGGGGCTAGTGGGAAGGGCAAGGTTCCATACCCTCCTTTTCCCCAACTGAGCTGAGAGCAAACAGCTTCCATGCTTTGCATTTGGTTTGCAGCAATTGAAGTAAATTGAGGACAAAGGGGGAAAGTGGGAGGAGGAGCAAGAAACTGGGCCATTTTAAAAGCAGCTAAAAAAGTAGAAGGACAGAGAATTAATCAAGACTGTCAAATTGGAACAATTGGAGTGTATGCCTTTCACCTGTAAACACACAGATAGAAGAAGGCAAGATGGAGGATAGATGCCCTCTGCCACATTGGCTCACCAGATGTGTGTGGACTATAGCTCCCATCATCCCCAGCCACCAGTTCATTTGCTGGTACAGGATGATGGGGACTGAGTCCATCACATCTAGAGGTGGTTTGACTTGGCCTTGCAGCTGAAGGTTCTTCAACATACATGCCACTTTCCCATCCCATGCCATGGCTCCATCCTGAGACTTTTGTGAGATCACAAAGGCCTTTCGAGAATCATGGCATTTGGAATCTGAAGGAAGCCAGCAATCCTTGGGGGGAACTGACCTACCAGGAGGTGGGGTTGTCTAGAGCTGGCAGAATGGTGCCACATCTCAGAATGTACTGGAATTTGTACAATCGCCTCCATTCCCTCCCAAGTTCACCGCCTGATGTGGATGCCTCTTTTTCTTTTAGCAATGGCAATGATGAGGCAGCATTCATCCGGAAGCAGAAATTGGAATTCCAGGTACCTTTATGAAGGCTGGGGTTGGGGGAATTTACAGTTCTGTCTAATGGAGGGACAAAGAAGAACTTGCTAAAGGCCACCTTGAAATATCTCTTGAGCTGGAGAGCTGCAATTTCTTAGCCTGTTTAAAAAAAAAAGCAATTGGCCATTCTTGTTGTTGTGGTTGCAGGTCCTCATGTGAACTCTGATGGATGGGAACAAATCTTGTTTTTGTTCTTGGCAAGATTTGTTTGTGTGGGGGGGGAGTTGCCTTTGCCTTCCTCTGGGGCTAAGAAAGTGTGACTTGCACAAGGGCAGCTAGTGTTTTTTCATGGCTGAACAGGAATTTGAACACTAGCCTGTTGGAGTCCTAGTGCAATACTTGAACCACTACACCATCCAGGCTGAGCATGTATAAAATCTGTTAGAACAATGGCAACCTACTATGTAATTCAGCCTTCTGCTCAGCACAGTAGCCTATAGGATTTTTACACGACAGATCCCATTAACCTCAGCCAACATGGGAAGTGGTGAAGGATCCTGGGGTTTGTAGTTCCAAAACATCAGGAGGACACCATGTTTGGAAAATAATCAGATTCAACAATTCAACTGTTTTCCAGTATAAGGCTGAACTGAACTGACCTCCAGGATTGCTGGCCCCCCAGATCCCTTTCATAGAGCCTGTTACCAAGTGAGAAGCAGAAAAGACAGGAAGATGGAGCAGAGTGGAGCTTTCATACACTGCTTCCTTTTCCCAAATAGTCCTATTAAGTAAGACTGTTCATCTAATCCTCCAGCATTGGCTGTCCCAAACTTACACTGTGGTAGGTGGCTACAGTATCAGTGCAGTGGTGAATCCACTGGACTTATACTGACTGTTAAAGGAGCTGAGATGCTGAACCTATTTCGAAGGCAAAGTTCAGCACCTTGGATAGCTCCCTTACAGTTAAGACTAAACCTGGGAGCAGATTCACCACTCCACTAACATCAGAGCCACCTGTCATCCTTGGTCCAGATGTGTCATGCTTGTTCCCTTATCATACCTGGTCATTGCCGCTGGGGAGGATGGGAACTATGCCCCCCCCCCAATCTGAAGAGCATCAGGTTGGGAAAGATAGCTGTAACCTATCTGTGCACGGGAGACTCCAGAAAGGTAATGGCATTCATGCTAGCCCCTAGAAGTTGGGAGCTCCGCTCTCCAAAAAATAACTTTTCTAAACTCTTGGTCAAAAGCAGTGAGAGAGCCACTTCCCTCTCACCCCAACAAGATTTAAAAGATGGAAAATCATAACATTAATGTCAGTACTCAGGATTTAATTTCTCTCTGATTTGGCTGTCTACTGTCCTCATCCCATGTGAAAGAGAGAGAGAGAGAGAGAGATTTTACCTGAACTTCTGGATGATATGCCTGCATCTTATGAAGTGGGCTCTACAGCTAGCTCATGCTGTAATAAATTTGTTTGTCTTTGAGGTATTGCACCAGAAAAGATTCCTCTTTAAAAACAAACAGCTCAAGCGTGGTTCCATCTCACAGTGAATTCACTTGTACTTACTGTAGAATAGTTATGATCTGAGTGCATCCAGCTAAGTCTGCTGGTTTATCTGGATAAATACACATTAGGAAAGAAGGGGAAGGGCGCTTATTCTAATAAGGCATCTTCGAAATCTCCCGAAGAGGCAAAAGAGAGACTGGGATTTCTAAAGATGCAATGCCTGACCCACGGAGCTAGCTTTGTGTTTGGGGTAGAAAGTCCTTTACAAGTGGATCATTGCTGACTTAAGCTCAATTTATGAAGATCCACCAAGTCTCACAGAGATTGCTCAAGACAAATGAGAGCAGACTTTAGCTTTGCCGGCCTGTATATGTTTGGATTTATTTAAAGAAAGTTTAAAAAAAATACTTTGGGGCATTCTGGGTTCTGTTGTCTTTTAAAGAAAACTTTCCCTGACTCTGATAAGAACTGTGAAGTCCATTAAAAGGTCCCAAGTACAAATGATGGTTGGAGGGCAGGCGCAAATTATGTGTTTCACCCCATGGGTCATCAGTGGGGACAACCTTCCCCTACAATTGCAAATCTATAACTTTACGCTACTTCAACAAGACTAATTCATTTTGTGTTTTTTTAAAGCCCTTTCTTTTGATATTTTAGAAATAAAATAGCTTTTCTTGGGTGCTATAGGCACAAAAAACATGAGTTTTACACAAGACCAATTGTTCCACACCTAATAACAGTCCCATTGATAGCCACATAAAAAACGGATTTGAAAAGATATGTAAAAGGAAAGGTTTAAACTGTAAGAGCAACGACAGAAAGAATAGGAAGTTTTCCTAATTTAAAATATGTTCTTTTGATACATTAAAAGAAGTGTGAGTCAGAAATCTGTCCACATCTATTCACAAACAAGTCTCCTAGGGTCCTATGGGATTTATTACTCCCAGGAAGTAAGTACATAATTGCAATGCAAGAAAGAAGACAATTGAAGAACTGGAAACCTGTTGGGATTGCTGTATTTTAAGTTCTGAACAGATTCATCCACTCTGAACAAAACAACTGCTTTTGCGCAAGATGGCTGTGAGCTACCAAATAATATAGCCAACCTGAGAATGATTGATCAGCCATCGAAAGGCAACATATGAATTTTAGAAATGCTTGAAGTAAATTGTGTGTAGTTTTCAGGCACATTCTTGGTGCCTCCTCTCTAAACTGCTTTCTCTCCTATCGGCCTATCTGCACACGTCTTCAGCGCCGCATCATCGAAAAGAAGCAACGCCGCAAGCGCCAAGAGCCGCTCATGGTTCAGGCCAACACAGATGCCAAGGTGAAGGGGCGCTGTGGAAGGCGCAAGCCAGAGGAGCGCATCCCACTCATGGAGTCTTGCAGTGAACACAGCCTGTGCAACAGTGAGCATTAGCAGATCTTCCATTCTCCAGATGTTGTGCTGTTGCTGGACACACAACCTTTCTAATTTTGGTTCTCTCAATCCCTAGGTACTAACAACCCATTCTTGGTGGAATCGGTCCCAGAAGCTCATCTTGGCGCGCACAAGTGGGGCAACTCTGTGCAGATGAACCGGACACAGAACAATGGCCAAGGGGAAAGCCAGGCAGTCTGTCCAGGTAATAAAGTGTCCTGAACAATTGACCACCCCCTTCCCCCCAACTCCACAGGCCTTTGCACAGGAATTAGGGATTCAACATTATTCCTGTTCAGAACCTTTGAAATTTACTTTTTTGGTCTCATGCTCCCAGATTTCCCCAACCAGCATCAGTGCCCATGTTGGCTGGGGAATTCTAGGAGGTGAAGTCCAAAAAAAAAAAAAGGACTTTCCCAAGCTTTGCTCCATGTCATTTGAAACTGTCTTACATTAAGTCAGACCAGACTAAATTGTCAGCTCATAAGATCTTAATTTTGGAATATAGCTCCCAGAATCCCCAAGGTGGCATTGCTTGCAGCTGAAAGATTCTGGGAGGAAAAGTAACTTTTCTGAGCTCTGCTCTTGAATCAGATTGTTTTGATTATCAAGGCTGGAGTGGTCTACTACTCAGAATGGCATCAGGTATCCAAGGAAGTCTTTCCCATCACTTAGTCTCTTGAAAATTTTGAGTCAAGGTTTTGATTTCAAAATCTTTTTAAGTCAAGAGTAGGAAATCCTTTCAAATGTTTTCGACTGAGCTCCCGTGGTCAAACAGAACCAGTGTGCTGTAGTGGTTTGAATGTTGAACTGCAACTCTGAAGACCAGGGTTTGATTTCCCACTCAGCCATGGAAACCACGGGGCAACCTTGGGCAAGTCCTACTCTCCCAGCCTCAGAGGAAGGCAAAGGCAAACCCCCTCTGCTGAGAAAACCCTGTGATAGGTTTGCCTTGGGGTCACCATAAGTGGGAAACAACCTGAAGGCACGCAACAACAACTCAGAGTCAAACTACATGATACCCTGATATGCTTACTGTGGCAATTTCCGCACTAGACTGTTATAGTGCTATTATTCCACTTTCAACATCCTACGGAATCCTGGGGTTTGCAGTTTAGGGAGGGGCCGAGGCAAACTGCAAACCCCAGGATTCCATAGGATGTGCAGAAATGGCCTATGTTTTTAGCTGAAATATTCCATAAAGTGGTGAAAGATGTTTGTCATAACTCACGCTTTTTCTCACGTGTTTTGTATTTTCTTTTTGTGTTCTTTTGAATTTAAATACAGTCTTAATTTGCAAATCTAATTGCCTCAGCTGCAGGGAGATGTGTAAAACCAGACATTAAGAGGAATGTGAATTTTCTGTGACTGGCATGTTGAAGAGACCTTACTGTAGGAGCAGAACTTCCTCCACATTCCTGTATTCCCAGCTGACAATGCCAACAGTGAATAAAGAAGAAATAAAATGTTGTTCCCATAAGCACCTTACCTTCTTTAGATCCCAATTAGTAATCCACATGGTTTCTGGAATTTAGTTCCTTACTTTTTCACATCAGACCTGCTTTCCAGTCCAACTTAGTGAATATATAACCTAAGTTTAACTTGAGTCAAAATTCTGCTCCATGCTTCTTGTCTCCGCCACAAAATATGTGTTCCTGGTTGAAAATCAGATTGTTCGGTTAAACCATTGGTTTAAAAAATAGGTAAAGCATAATGCTTCTGAGCATGTAAAAGGCGCACTCTCATTCTCCATGTGGCTTAAATCATGCTTGTCATAAATGAGAAATCAAAGCTTTCAGGCCATAGGCTGTGGTAGTTTGTGTACAGGCTCTCTGTCTTCAGAAATTAGCTGCAAGTCCTCATCACCTATTTTATTTATGTAACTTTTCCACTGATTTCTCTCCTTTCTTCCAGAAATGGGACTCTAGATTAAAAACTGTTTTTTTAAAAAAATTATGAACTATTTTGCATCCTCTTCATATTTTTTGGTCCTCTTCCCTCTTTCTTCTGTATCTCAATAGATTTTTCTGATGAAGCAGAGCTTGAAGTAGACATTTTGGAAGAAACCCAGCCAATCAACAAAAATGAATCCACTCCCAAGAGTGGCTGGCAGGCCAAACAGAGAGAAGGTGAGAGGGACGGGGTGGGAATGGGACTTGTTGAAAAGAGAGCAGTGTGACTCTTTGTTGCTTAGCTACTCCATAGTGGAGCACTATGCTTCATGGCCAGGCAGTGGATCACTGGGTCAACAAGAAATCCTTCCTGGTATCCCTTGAAGGATGAATTCCTCTCAGAATCAGAGTCCTATATTTAGAAGGGGCTACAAGGGCCATCCAGTCTAACCCTCTGCCACATAGGAAAATACAGCTAAAGTATTCAGACACCCATCCAACCTCTGTTGAGTAGAGCCCCTTTTGAGGCAGTTCTGTTCCACTGCCAAGTAATTCTTAACACTAAAGAAATTCTTCCTCATGTTTAAGTGGAATCTTTTTTCTTCTGTGACATGGTAAAAAGCAGAAGCAGTATTACGCTAGGCAGAAAGGTACCAGTAATCCCCAAGTTAGAGTTAGACATGCTTCTGATAAGGGAATTCAAATTTCTGGTAGTTTGGGCAACATGGGGAAAGAATAAACCAAACTAGGTTAGGAGGTACAACCTCTCAAGGCTATTTTTGTTGCCCTGTATCCTTTCAAATTCCCTAGACTGTCACTTTTTTTCTAGCCATAAAATGAGTAAATAGCATCTATTTTAGGAGTGCAGAAAAGATATTTTTGGATGACAGCACCCATGGCTGGTCAATGGATTCTGGAAATCCAAAAAAGTGATTTTTCCTAGTTATGATTAAAGGTACAGTTCATACATTGCTTCCAAGGACAGTATCTCAAGTTTACTGTCTGCAGGTCGACCCAGTGCACAGCGGCAGAGCCAAGCTTCCAAATCAAAGAAGGAGGTCTTATCCCCAAGACAGAACACTCCATCTGCCATGGTAGACATAGAAGCCAAGAGTCCCGCGTGCAAATCCAGGACATCAAAATCAAGAAAGGAAGTCTTATCCCCCATACCAAAGGTTCCATCAGTCCCAGAAGGTAAGACGATGAGGATGATTTTATTCATTTCTATCCTGCCTTTTTCCCGATAATGGGACTTAAGGTGGCTTACAACTTACTTTAAAACAATGCACCAACAATGTCTCTTTTACATCAGGAAGTGACCTGGCAGTCCTCTTCACTTCTGGCTTTTACAAAGTCATCCTTTTTAAACCTGTACAATTCTGTGTGTGTGTGTGCGCGCGCGCACGCGCGTACGCTTTCAAGTCACTTGTTGACTTATTGTGACCCCATGAATCCCATGGGCTTTTCTCAGGCAAGGAGTTGTCAGAGGTGGCTTTGCAGGTCTTTCCTCTGAAAGATATCCCGCAGCACCTGGTGTTCACTGGGTTTCCAAAGGATCATACAAGCCATCCTGGGAGCTACATGCAGCCTGCAGACCACATTTTGCTTACTCTTGGTCTAATGTAGGTATGGACAAAATGTGATCCCCAGAGCTGTCTTGGAGACCCCCACGATACCTCAGGTGTCAATACTTTTGCAAAAAATATGTTTTTTTTTCCAGAATGTCACCAAAGGCCTGCATATGCGCTCTAGAGGACATGGAGGACATTTCTACCATGTATGAAGGGCACCAGTGGTCAAAAAACAAATTTGCCCTAAAATGTCCCAAAATGTACCTGCAGGGTGAGAGACATGTTTCACCACCTTTTGCTATATCCCCCAACCCATTTGGCCCAGGAGAGGCTTTTTTTTTAAAACAAGAAGTTACTTCTGCTCACTTCCTGTTATTTAAAAAGACCTCTCCTGGGCCTTAGATGACCCAAGAAGGCCCCAAAACATGGTGAGAATGTCCCCGTGTCCCCTAAAGGGTGTTGAGGGGCAAATTTATTTTCTTCGAGTTTTTTTTCTGGAGCAGGTATGGAGGAGAGGTGTGGCCCTCCAAGGTTTCCTTGGGGACTAATGTGGCACCTTAGTCTTCCACAGTTGCCCACCCATGCACTAAGGTGACATGCAAATCTCTTGATTTTCATCTAGCTTTTTCTTTCCAGAGAGAGAGAACAGCCATTCATTATTTATCCTGACAAACAGCACTAAATGTGAACTGATACTGTCACACTAATTACTTCTTCACTCAGCCTTCATTCTCCATCATGGAAATTATCTGTAGACAATGGCTAAACATCTGGAAGGATTTTTTTTAACTTCTTCTTTGTTCCTCCGTTCCTGACTTTTTGGTAACATAATACTTATGTTTTGAAGTGTTCTGGAGAATGCAGAAGGTCATAGATTTCTGTGAAATTTGGTTCCTCTGAATAAAAATATTAGCCAACTTTGATTTTTATTGAAACATGTGGTGTTCTGACTAGAATGAACCAGAAGAGGGCGGTAACAGAATGAACAGATCTCACTTCTTTTCCAATTTAGTTTCCAAGAATGACTCTCATACTGAAGATGTCGAGTCTACAGAATCCAAGGATACCACTGATGAAAGCTGTGATGTCGAGACACTCCACAGCAACTCTGACAGTGAGGGGGAGTCATCCCAGGAGCTGACCGTATCATCTTCAGCCTTGAAAAAATCCCGTGACTGGATGCTTTCCCACAGAGGTGAGTGCTTCTTTCAGGCAGAAGACTCAGATAAATCTGCTTTTTGGATGCTTTTGTGGGGCAGGGCAAAGGATTCTGGGCACAGACAAATCTGTTAGACAGCACTGCACAGTGAGGGGCATTTTGCTGCTCTCTGCAAGCATTCAGTACTGGATAAAGAATTAAGTGCCATCAGGACCTGAGTTAGCTAGACTTCTTTTTAAAAGCAACTTTCTAGCCTTTAGATCTGTAATGATAGGCTTGAAATTATGACAATGCCTGCTGAAATCTTAGAAGCCACAGAAGACACTGAGTTGCATTTCCGTTATGTATCTGCCATCTAGTGAGACTACACTGGATGAATACACAATACAAGGTTTTCTTTGTAGTGACATCATTTCTGTGAAACTCTTTCCCACAGGAATTCAGGCTAGCCTTTCTCTGTTGAGCTGCTGGAAGGTGGTTAAAATAGTATCATTCTGCCTTTCCTTCCACTTTTAAGAACTCATTTAAAAACTTTTATAATTTTTCTTTTAAATCTGTTTTTAAATAACATTTTATCTCTCTTATTAGACATTACTTCAAGGGACAAATAAATAACAAATAATTTGCAGGTGGTAGGGGGCTTTGGTACTCTGCAAGTTGTTTTAGCCATGTATCTCATGATCAGAATTCAGAAAAGTTACTGTTTTGGACTACAGCTTTCAGAATTGTAGCCATATTGACTGGTGGATTCTAGGACCAAAAAAGGAGTCCAAAAAAGTAACTCGTCCAGGATCTAGTTTCACTATGCACAGATATGAGATGAATATATGTTTACAGTAGCATGAAGATGAAATAGTTGTGTTCACCTACCATTGGTGTATCATGGTCCCAGAAGTTGATATTTTGCATAGATGGGGCATTGCTTTGGGCTTGGTCAAGGTTAAGGTGAGCAACTACCCAGAGTTGGGAAGGTTCACTGGCCCTCATGGGATCTTGGAGGGGTCTCCCACACTATGCTTCCTAATTCTTAAAACTTTTTGAAAAATCTAAAATGCCTTGGCACACACACCCTCAGAAGTGTGGGCATCAGTTTTGCCATATCCCTCCTCCTCACTCCACCAAGGCCATTTTAAGCCCAAGTGACACCATTTTCTAACCAGGAATAAACCAGAAGTCAGTTTCCACTTTACTTCCTGTTTAATAGAAGGACTGTCCTGGGCACAAAACAGCTAGGGTGGGAGCCAAAATGTAGTGAAACTGACAAACCACCACCACCTCTGGAAAAACTGGGAAGCCTTAGGGGCCTCAATTATGGCAGTGGGTGTTTGGTAGACCAGAGAGGCAATGAAGGCAAGAAACTGTGGCCTTCCTTTCTAGTGACAGAATGATTTAGTTTTGAACCAAAAGAGGTAGCCATATCTGAATATTCAAGACCAGCCTGTAGGCCAAGCATATTCTTGAAATCAGGTGGGACTTGGTTAAAGCGGTCAACTGAGTTCAAGTCTGGGGCCATGGCCTTAAAGCAGAAGGACCTAGTGTATGACTGGCCCCTTTGTCATCAATTCGTCTCCCCTCGCTTTGGGATTCTCCCTGCTTTTCTCAGGGTCTCTCACCAATGGAAGGAGAAGCCAGAGCGAGGATGAAGAAGATGAGGATGAAGATGAGGAGGAGGAGAGAAAAGACGAATTCAAAGGCGAGGAGCAGGATGTCCTTGAACGGGTCATGTACATCCATGAAGAGATCAGCTTGTCCTCTGTGAGTTGCTAAGGCCAAAACCAAGCTTTCTGGAATAGTCAGAAAACCTTCCACCATTTCCCAGTGGACACGGTTTTGCTGCTTTAACTGTCAACACTGATCTTGCAGGATGTTACCCACCTCCCAGAGCTTGGAAACAGCTTGGAATACAATACCCAGTATCCCTAGTCAGCATGACCACTTGGCATTGTAGTAAAAAAAAAATAGAAATAGAAAAAGGAAAGAAAAAGTCTCTGCCTTCTCCATATGCCTACTGTAGTGCAATTCGTAGGTGTCATTTTAAGCCAGGCTGGGGAACCTTTAGCCCCCCAGATTTTCTTATTAGAATCATAGAATCATAGAGCTGGAAGAGACCACAAGGCCCATCAGATCCCATCCCCTACCGGGCAGGAATACACCATCCGACAGATGGCCATCCAGCTTCTGTTTAAAAACTGCCAAAGAAGGAGACTCCACCACACTTTGAGGGAGCATATTCCACTGTCAAACTGTTTTTTCTGTCAGGAAGTTCTTCCCAGTGGTTAAATGGAATCTCTTTTCCTGAAGTTTGAAGCCATTGCTCTGTGTTCTAGTCTCTGAAGCAACATGCTCCATATGACATCCCTTCAGATATTTAAACATAGGTATCATGTTGCCTCTTGACCTTCTCTTCTCCAGGCTAAGGTTAAGAGGCAGCATAATAGCTATGTTTAAATATTTGAAGAATATTTGAAGGGATGTCATATAAAAGATGGAACTAAAATTCCCAGAACCCCCTGCCACTGGCCAGAGCTGTAGGGAGCTGAAGGCTAAAACATTCAGAGGGCAAGAGGTTCCATGCCCTTGTTTTAAGCCGTTCCAGGGCCATTTCCTTTTTTTGCCGCCTAGGCCTTCCCTGGTCTCCATTGGAACTGACAAGGCCGGGAAAGAAAGAGTTGTCAGTTTCCTCAGAAAGCAGAGAAGGATGTGGCAGGTGGAAATGGGAGATTCAGTGTACTGAGGAAACAGACAACCACTACTGAGCAAAGAGGAAAGTGATGGAAATAGGCATCAGTGAAACTGTCGGTTTTCCCATCCTCCTTTTGCATAAGGTTTAATGCAGTAATCACAGCAGAAAAGAGTTGCTCTTGCTGAAACTTCCACACTGCATTTCATCGCATCACAGTTTCTATTTTTTTTTTCTCTTCTTCTTGACAGCCTCCAAGTGGGGAATCCAGCACCCCACTGTCCCTCAAGGTGGATGATGTTGAAGCATTTGTTCTGAAACCCGCTCCTCGAGACAACATTGTCCAATGTCGCATCACACGGGACCGGAAGGGAATGGACAAGGGCATCTTCCCCTTCTACTACCTCCATCTTGAGATGGAAAATGGAAAGAAGGTATCAGTGAGCAAGAACAAATGCTGTGCTTTTTCCTTTTTAATAAAGAAAAACCTTAAATCAGAAAAAATTGTAAATATTCTGATTTACTTATTTAAACTTGTACTTTGCCTTACGCAGAGGGCATTTGATGCTCATTATAGTGTGGTTGCTCTAAATGTATACTTTTCTAGGGGTAGGCCTTGTCCAGTACTGAGAGCCTTCCTTCTGAGTAAATATGAAGGTTTATGTTACATGTGTTTGATGGGATGCAGTCTTATTAGAGACACTGAAAATTTGGTTCGAGCACAGATCTCTATGAAGGTGAGTGAAATGACAAATAAATGAAAAATAATTAGGCCTGTTGAGATACTCCTCTTGTGCTTGGCTTCGAAAAGCTGCATAACACCTTTAAATCCCATAAATCCTTGACATTTGGTCTTGCCGACAGGGGCCAGTGGGAGTTTGGAGCCTAGAGGAGTTTAAAGGAGAGCCAGCATGGTGTAGTGACTCTGTACTCTGGAGACCAGAGTTCAAGTCCCTGCTTGGCCATGGAAACCTACTGGGTGACCTTGGGCAAGTCACACTCTCTCAACCTCAGAGGAAGGCAAAGGCAACCCCCCCCCCCCAACAAATTCTGCCCAGGAAACCCCGTCATACGGTCACCCTACATCAGAAATGACTTGAAGGCACACAACAGCAATGAGTTTAAAGGTTGCAACTGAGGAAAAAGACAAGCACAAACTAGTCTCACTGACTGCCTTGTCGTCTCCTACAGCGCTTCCTCATGTCTGGTCGGAAGAGGAAAAAAAGCAAGACCTCAAATTACCTCATTTCCTTAGATCCCATTGACCTGTCGAGGGATGGAGATAACTTCATTGGAAAAGTCAGGTAGGTCGGTTGTCAGCCCTGCTATATTTTACAGTGGAATGGGCAAAGTGAAGCTCCTGGAACACATGCAGCCCTGACAGCCATTTTTGTGGTCCCCAGTGCCGCCTGGCATTTAAATCTGGAAGTGAACATGAAATGACTACCAGCCTTCCTGGGCCTAAAACGTCCAAGTCCCTCCACAGAATATGGCAAAAATGTCCCCGCAACTCCTAGATGGCTGTTGGGGCATTTTTAGGGGAAATTAAGTTTTTCATGGAAGGTGTGGCTTTCCATGATTTCCAGGGGTGCTAATGAAGCTTCCTAATTTCCCACAGAGTTGCCCACCCCTATTCTAGAGTGACTATGGCTCAGGTATATCCACATGAACATGGATAGAAAGGATCAGGGTTGTATTATGGCAACTTGCTGATTCTCGGGGATGATGACATCATCTGCCACAATTCTTAGGCTTCCCTGTTTCTCCTGGGTTCATCAGCAGTGTTGGAAGTATTTGGAGATGGTGGGGATGGATTTTTCCAGCAAGGATGAGTTCTTTTGCATTATCCCTTTTATAATGAAAACTCTTTTTGTTCTGACCTGGTTTTCAGGAAGCAGTTAAGACCCATTAGTTTAGAAAAGACTACTGTTGTTGCGTACAAACCTAAGATGAACCTATCACAGGGTTTCTTGGCAAGATTTGGTCAGAGGGAGGGGTTGCCATTGCCTTCCTCCGAGGCTTAGCAAATGTGACTCAGCCAAGGTCACCCAGTGGGTTTTCATGGCTGAGTGGGGATCTGAACCCTGTTCTCCAGAATTGTAATCCAGTGCTCAAACCACTACATCACACTGACTCTCAATAGTAGAACATTCATTGACACGGACCGTGGCACCTGCCTTAATTTTTTGGATGCTCTTTGGATGCAAGTTGATGGAGGCTGAAAGACCTCTGCCAAACTCCTGGAGAACCACTAGCAGTCAGGAATAGATTATCTTCAGACCTTAGAAAAGTTCCTTTTTTTTTAAGACTGGAAGAGCCCCCAGCCAGCATGGTGACATTCTAGTAGTTTAGTCCAGAAAAGTAGTTTCTCTATCCACAGGGCTTCTCTCAGTTCCAGGGCAGAAACTCTCTTTTAGAAGCAGAAGAATGAGTAAGTTGGTCAGAAGAACATAGGAAGATCAGCACACACCCTCTGGCAGCAAAACAACATGGCTTTTGCCAGGAGCTTTCATGGGCAAGATTTTACACAGCTCTTCATAAATAATAAACTGAGTGCCAGCAGCCGTCTTGGCCTCAGAAGATAAACAGCAAAAAGAAAAATAGGGCAAGCAAGGCAATATTTGTACCAGAGCAAGTAAAGTTCAGAATGATGGAAACAGCGTTTTGGATTACATAATCCTTCAGGCAAAAGTGTTCCCATGCAAATCCAATAAAGGGCAGGGAATGAGTATATTTCAACCTGGTTTAATACCTGTTTTTGGAAGCATTGTGTCTTCAACACAAAACACAAATAAATTCATCAGCATTCAGGGAGCAGGCTCCTTGAGGGCTTCGGAAGTTGTAGACCCTAGAAGTAACATTTGTGAGCTGTGATTGCACACACTCTACTCTTTTCTTTTTATGTCCACAGCTCAGCTTTTCTTTAGGCAGATGTGAAATGCTAGGGGTTTAAAATGAGAAAAATAATGCTGTCTGTGAGTTGTGGTTGGAAACAGAAGACTAATGCAAGGTGTGAATGGATCTTTAATCTTTTTCACTCACTTCTAGATCCAACGTGCTGGGAACTAAGTTTACAGTGTTTGACAATGGGATCAATCCAGACAAGAAACCTTTTGTTCCAGAAACAGCTCAGTTGCGGCAAGAGCTGGTTGCCATTTGCTATGTAAGTCATGGGATGGGGGAAATTTAAGCATGACTGACTATCTCCTGGGCAATAGTAAAGATGCCCTTCCCAGCAAGACCCAAATTGCCATTCTCTAGACAGAGTGGAAAGTACTAAGGTAGACAGATCAGTGGTCTTATTCATAGGCAGCTTCTTATATTCACTCTTACACACTTTCTTCTCTTGACTCTTATTCTAGTCTTCATTAGTAGCATCTGGCTGCACTTATGTTGTCCTTGTCCTTTGGTATAAAGCCAGTTTTGTTCCTGATAGGGAAAAAAGATGATTAGATGTTCTGAAATTAGAATCTTGCCTCCTGTTTAAAAACAGGGTGGGGTACCTTTTTTAGCCTGAGACCTGGAATTGGTTTCAGAAGGAGAACCATATTCCAGAGGTGGGTAGGGCTAAAGCTAAAATTGATGGGACCCCCCATACGAATATCTTTTAGCTTAAAGCTCTTATTTCCAGTAAGTAAGCCTGAGGAGAGACCATTCAGCCTTTTAGAGTGTGAAAAAAATATGAAAACTGGGAAGCCATTCAACAATAGAGTCATGTGGAGAGGGAGCATGTCATCTGCAGTCCAGGGATGGATCTGCCCCAAGGACTCAGATTCCTCATATTTCAAGAGATATCTTAACAGGCTTGAGACTCAAATACCTGCAAAAACACCTCTCCTTGCATCAGCCTGCCTGACCTTTAAAAATTAGCAGGGAAGGTTCTTTGCCAAGTACTTTGTGTACATTACAACAATAAAAGGAGAAGAGCTTCCCAGTTGTGACACCCTACTTATGGAATGCCCTGTTTGTGAAATTGAAGCCGGCACCAACACTGCAGTTTCTCTAGTACGCCAAACCTTGTTGTTTGCCTGATCATTTTAATTGGTTGGTGTCATCTGGCAGTTATAATAGCTATCTTCTCTGCTTATAGAAGGATGATGACTGATGATTTGGTTTTGTTGTCTGTACTGTATTTTGATCATACACTTATATGCTGTGCTGGTGTTCTCAAGGATGAAGATTGTTTTAACAGAAAATATATCCATTGCTCTGGCCTCAGCCAGAGAAAAGATCAGCCAAGCACAGCTTCATCATGCCTTGGCCCAGTGGCTGATGACAGGCCCTCCTTCCATATTCCAGCTGCCACTACTGTGGCCTGTGAGGGAGAGATGAGCAGCCAGCATCGGCTGGACTTAATCTTCTCCCCCACTGCCATTACCTTTTCCTTATATGTCTTGTCTTACTTAGATTGTAACCCTGTGAGCTGTTAAATTACTGATTTGTAAGCCACCCTATGAGCCTTTTTGGCTGAAGAGTAGTGTATAAATATACTGTCTGTCTGTCTTTCTTTGTAGAGTTAAAATGAATGACAGCCACACAAAAGAATGATAACCTTTCACTGACAACCCAACAAGCTGAGGTTAACTTATTTCTTGCCTTGTGACCTTGCTTTCAGGAAACCAATGTTTTGGGATTCCGGGGCCCACGGAAAATGACAGTGATAATTCCAGGCATAAACTCAGACAATGAGAGGATCTGCATCCGTCCTAAAAATGTGAGCAGTTCTTCTTTGCAAGTAGATTGGAAGCCTCTCCCTTGCCCTCTCCCCTCAATGCCTGTCACAGGTCAAAGCTGCCAACATAAGATAGCCATTGGCTTTCTGTATGTCCATCTGTGCCTACAGGAACATGAGACTTTACTAACACGATTCCAGAACCGGAACATGCAGAACCTGATCAAACTCCAGAACAAGATGCCAGCTTGGAATGAAGAAACCCAGTCATATGTGCTCAACTTCCACGGGCGTGTTACACAGGCATCTGTCAAAAATTTCCAAATCATCTCAGAAGATGACCGTGAGTGGTGGTAGATAGTTAAAGGGATGTGGCTCATCGGGAAAGTTTTGCAGCCTTGTATTGAATATCTTCGTCAAAGCAAACCAGGTTCTGTGGGGCTGCTAAAGAATGAAGTTTAGGACTTCTGCTCTAGTATGTGCAGTGGAAACAATTGAATGAGTGATTAATTTTTATGTTCTGATTTATACTAGGAGAGCCAGTGTGATGTAATAGTTTGAGTGTTGGACCAGGATTCTGAGACATTAGGATTCTACCCCATTGGGTGACCTTGGGCAAGTCACACACTCTCAGCCTTAGAGGAAAACAATGTCCAACTCCTTCTGAAGAAATCTTGCCAAGAAAATCCTGTGACAGATGCACCTTAATGACTTGAAGGCACACAATAACAACTTATTGTTAAAGATCTGAGGGTGGGATGAAGGCAGAAGAACACCAGATAATTTAAAACAAAACAATGGAAAATGCTTCAAAACAGTTTAAAATAGTGTATACAATGTATACATTGAGTCAGCTTCATACAGTGGTCTGAGTGTTGAACCAGAACTCCAGAGGATAGGGTTGGAATTTCCACTCAGCCATGAAAACCCACTAGGTGACCTTGGTCAGGTCACACTCTTTCAGCCTCAGAGGAAGGCAGTGGCAAACCTCCTCTGAACAAATCTTATCAAGAAGCATCTATGATTGGGCTGTCAAAATCAGATTCACCTTGAAGTCATAAAACAACGTACATTTAAAAAAATCCACAAGATTCTGTCATATAAAAGGCGCAGCATCTAAACAATAGAGAAGAGATTTTAGAGTAATGAAACAACTGCTGTTGACTGAGGCCAGCCTAAGACTGCTACCTGAGGTAAAGCAGCAAATAGCTCTCCACTGTGACTCACTCAAGTCAAGATACATATTCATGCCTAGCCAACTTATTTTGGCACAGGGACAGAAAATCCTACTGTCACCTTCTGTTGTTTCTGGTGCAGAAGCATAGTAAATATGTAACAATTCATTCCTGCCCTTTCATGACATCCAAAGTCTGGTGACCATTGGCAGCCACCGCATTCTTCCTAACAGTAGGGCCAATCCCATGCTTCACATCTCATAAATAACTGTATATATTACATAACGGAGCAGGTTGTGCAAAAACTCAATGCAGACATGGTCCTAATCCCATATGAATAATTCTGTTTAACCATTTTTTTAAAACCTCTTCTCACCTTGTGCTATATATGCAGAGATAGGCAGCTAGAGAGAAGTGTAAACAGAAGTTAGATCTGTGCAGTACCCAAGAAAAAAGATACATATCAGAGAAATGCTGGGCATATTTTTTAAAAGAAGGGTTGGTGAGAATGGCAGAAGAAAACAGTTTGCAACAAGCTTTCTTCAATTCTTCATCTGTCTTTTTCTCTCTGGCCTCCAGCCGACTACATTGTGCTGCAGTTTGGTCGTGTGGCGCCCGATGTTTTCACTATGGATTACCAGTTCCCACTCTGCGCACTTCAGGCATTTGCCATCTGCCTGTCCAGCTTTGATGGGAAGCTTGCTTGCGAGTAGAGGACCAAGCCACCTAACTTCAGTTGTCCTAATCCCTATGGTTTTGCTCCAGATTGCTTCCTGCTGTCTCATAAAACTGGACAATCAAAACCTTTTTTTTAGGACTGCGTACCTTTGAACCTCTGACCTTCCCATGCCTTGTCAGGCTGGACCTCCACATGATCTGTTACTATCAAGCTGGCATGTTTGACTTCCTTTTGCTTTTCCTCCATTTAAGTTCTGTCAAGCCAACACAGGCTCTTGTTTTCCTAGAACCCTTGATTTCTCATCTTCCGATTTGTTTATGTTTTATTTTCCTTTGCTGTCACTTTCCCCACACTCACAAACTGATCTGTTCAACTGTACAACTTAATCTTTGAACTTATTTGGTTCAGGCTTGTTAAGCCCTAAAATTCCTCCTACCCATCCTTTCAAAACAGTACTCACTTGCTAAGGAAACAGACCATCTCACCTGATGTGGACCACTGCTTTGTTTCTTGAAGAAATAGCAAACACCAAAAGAACAGTATTTTCTGCCAGCTTCACAAATTCAGAACAAGAGAAGGGGCAGCCATTTTAAAACAGAGACTGAAGCTCCAACCCCACCCATTTTCCTTTCTTTATCAGATTGGGTAATAGATTGGAAATAAATTTTACCCAGAGATCAAAACAGTTGTCAGTTTGTTCTTGGGAGGAGATGGGCCTAAAGTTTCTGCATCAAAGTTTCTGGAGCGGATTGATTTCATCAGTTGGGAATTTACAAGCTGCACTTCAGCTTACCTCTGCTTTCCCTTCCACAGAACAAAAGAGAGCTGCTGGTGTATATCACATTTTTGGAAAATGGCTTTTGGTTTGGTATGTATTTTCAGTGGTTCCTCAATGTTGCTAGACTTGAACTTCCAGAAGCTTCAGCCAGTATGGCCAGTAGTCAAGCATACTTGGAGTTCTCCTAGAAGAACTTCTGAGGACCTAACTTTTAGGAGCCACTACTGGATCCACCAAATCCTGGCTTGAGTCAAGGAGAAATGAGAGGTATCAGAGCTCTGGCCTACAAAAATGGTTGAGATCAATTTAATAAGGTGAAAAATACCCATTAAAACAGGGCTGGGGAACATTTGGCCTTCCAGATGTTGTTGGGCTATAACTCCCGGTAACAAGCTTTAGCATATCAATGGTGGGTGGTGGCAGTTTCAGTCCAACATCGTCTGGAAGGCCAGATGTGCCCCATCTTTCCAATAAAATCTGAAAGATTAGGTTCCCAATAAATCGTGACTAGATCCCACCAAAAACAATGGGACTGACATTTCTCACCATCAGTTTGCTTCATTGTAATGTGACAAACCAGAATCCTAGCCATGCTCACTGTGCTCAGTGGTATTTATTTGTTTATAAGTATGACCAGGATTACAGTTATCCCCATAACATGTCTGTGGATTTCACATCCATTTAGTGTGAGAGTATGTCTGTCAAAGGTAAAAGCAGGCCAGAATAACCCCACATCAAGCCTGTACATATTTTGTCCTTGCTTCATCTCATGCTGATTTCTGCACTAGCTTTGATGTTTCAGATAGGATATAGTAATGTGCTGTTCAAGTATCCTGACTAAAAATGAGGCACAACTGCCTGCTTGGGAACAGAAAAGAATATAGATGGGTACAAAGGAGAAAGGAGAAATGTAATAGAATGGTGGACCACTTGGAGGACGTTGACAGACCATGGAAGTAGACTTTTGGCCACCTGAAGTATAGAGCAAGCTTTGTGGTCTTCAGCAGATAGTGCTCAGGGAAGTGGAGCCCTGACTCCTCTACCCATCTGGCCACCATAATTTTATGAGGGGACACGCAACTCCATGAATTACGCTGCATGGCAGGTTTTACCTCAGGGTCTATAAGCTGCAGGCCTCCAGATACTGTTAAAACTACAGCTTCCACTAACCCGAATAATTGCCCATGCTGGCTGGGGCTGATGGGAGTTGCATCCCAGTGACACCTGGGGGGCCACAGATTCCCCATCCTTGCTTTTCTCCGTACACAGTCATATGGTTTGAATCAAAAATGTATGTTTATTTTTCTGTCCAGCATTTGTTTCTGTCTAAAATCCACCCTGTGGAATCATAACATACTGACATATACATATGCTGATTAAACATTACTGAATTGAGTGAGTGCTAAAAGGCCTTTCTTTACAGGAAATTTCTGTGACCATCAAGGCCACTCAAGCATAATTTATTTTTGTAAATATTTAGAATTTATTTTGCCTCCAAATGCCCTATAGTGGTGGTGGGGCATTTTTGCCATTTTTTGAGCCCTCCCCCAGCCATTTTAAACCCAGAAAAGGCCTTTTTAGAAACTAGAAATAAACTGGGGGTCACTTCTGCTCACCCTGTTTTGAAAAAAAGGCCTCTCCATAGCTCCTACTGGGCATTTCACTTTTATTTTGCAGAGGGGGGTGTGGTAGGAGATGCACACCGCAAGGTCTTAGCCTCATGCAGCCCCCTAGCCTCCTATAGTTGCTTACTCTTGCTCACATGGAAGTGTTCCAGTGCTTTCTCTATGCTACAGATGCAGTGATGGTGTAAGTTGTGCAACCACATTCTTTTCTTTATCCTTTCTGTCAAGTGTGAACCAAGTTACAGCTTCTGAGATCCATTAGGATTTTCCCAGCCTCCTACACTTAAGAGGTGGATATGGCCAATAGTTTCATAAGATTAGAGAAAGGCCCATTGTTATAAGATTACAGAAATGTTTCCCAGGGCTTTTTTTTACTATACAAATATTCCTGGTGCTTATAAGAAATTTTCCCTTTTAGTTACATAGTAAAATACCAAAGAGCTGGCCCGTTCCATCTGTAAACTATGAAAATGGCCCATTCCATCTGTAAACTATGAAAACAGAATGGTTAACCTTTTTAATACACTGGGGGCAAAAATTTCAGGTGCTTTCTGAAATTAAATAGGTTGAATGCGTGAATTTTTCAGAACCACTATGTGGACATGTTTATGTACCCTTCCCTAGGTAATGCAATCCACAAAAGTGGAGTTCTAGGAGAACTTAGCTATTACTTTCTCTGCTATACCCTGTTCTTTAGATTGTAGTGTGTTGAACTGTGTGTGTGCGTGTGCGTGTGTGTGTGTGTGCGCGTGTGTGTGCTCACGCGTGCCTGCAGGTCACCCGCTGATTTATGGTGACCCTATGAATTTCATACAGTTTTCTTAGTCAAGAAATACTTAGAGGTGGTTTTGCCAGATCTTCGCCTGAAATATAGCTCACAGCACCTGATATTCTTAGGCAGTTTCCCATCCATGTACTAATTAGGGCTGACCCTGGTGCTTTTGGGGTATTTAGGCCCTTGTGCACTATAGTACTTTACTTCCTCCAAAATATGGAAAGCCAGTCTTGCTGAATTTTGAAGCCTTTTGCTTCACTCATTCTTAGAGGGTTTCTAGATATCTATCTCAAATTCCTATCCTGATGTCACCACTGACTTGTTCCCTGGCTGTTTTTCGATCTTGTCACTGTCTCAGATATCTAAAACTGCCAACTCATCCTCACTCATAATTCTTTCAGGCTTTTTGTTGCTGCTGAGATGCTCATAAAGTTATTTCCTTGCCATGGGACACACTGGTCTAGAAACTTGCAAGAAGGAACTGGACTAACTTGTAAAAGACAGGGCTGTCCTGTATAAATCACATTGCCTCCACCAGCAATAGAAACAATGTTTCTCCAGATGTTGTTGTTGAGCTTCCATCAGCCCTAACTAACATAGGCAAAATTGAGGAATGCTGGGAACTGCAATGTAACAACATCGGGAGGATGGCACGATTCCCACCTCTAGCCTATGTAGTACCTCCATGTGCAGTGCATGCCACTTAATACTAGTTGCTGAATACAACCATGCTCAATTTTATGATTTTCAGATATATAGGATTACATTTCTCATCCCCAGAAAGTATAGCCAAAGAAACAGTAAGGGCAGAACTGTGTTTTGTGATTAATAGAAAAATACTTCTCTTTTAAGCTGCTTGTCACACTGCTGTTTTAAGAATTCCTGAAGTAAAAAAAAATAGAAAAGATTAATTTCCTTTCCCCAATGCGGACATAGCAAAGTTATAAGGAAGGAGGAAGAGATAGAATTTCCAAGCCACTCTAATGTCCTAATGAGTGGGTGAGAAGAAGAAGATACCAGAAAATTAAATAAAGAGATCATTAGTAAGGAGGCACTGGAGACTGAAATCAGTATTGTTGGACTCCACCCAGCTAAGCCCTTAAAAGACAATAACAGATACAGTGGTGACATGCAAAAAGGGGGGGAAAAAAACTTCTTTAATAGTTACATAGAAAAGAGAATTTCCAGGTATAGTTTGTTATGATGTAATCTCACCAGTCAGCATGGTGTAGTGGTTTGAGCATTGGCCTATGAGCCAGGAGACCAGGGTTCAATTCTCTGCACAGCCAAGGAAACCCACAGCGTGATCTTGAGTGCTTCCCACACTCTCAGCCCTGAGAAAACGTTGTGATGTTCACCTTAGGGTCATCATAAAATGACTTGAAGGCACACACAACAACAATAATGTCACAGGGAAATTAGGAAGGGGTAGAAAATGAGACTGGTTCACCTTAGGGTCACCATAAGTTGGAAAAGGCTTGAAAAGGCTTGACGACAACAACAACGACTACAACAACAGCAAAAGACTCATGCAAGACATGTCTTTGAATATGCAAGACTTGAGCATGGTGGTTGATGAGAGAGTGACTTGGAGATCTTCCATTCAAAGAGTTGCCATAAATCAAAGTCGAATAAACACATTCCCAATCCTGAGCTAAAGGCAGTTATCTTAAATCCTAGGGATATTTGCTCTCATTTCCAGATCCACCACTCTCTTATTTTCATAGGGGATCTCGACTGAACCCTAGAACCTGTCCTTAAAAAGAGGAGTAATCTGTGCAGCATGTGAAGCAATTATAAAGAATTTGTCCCTAGGCATGTGACTTACCTTCTCTACCCGATCAACCACATTGCTCGCACCTCTCACAAAGATCTGAGGACATTGATGTAGGGCATCCAGATAAGAAGGTATGGCTTCCTGGAAGGATTGTTGTACCTTCCTTTGATGGTTTCTGTTACCTGAAGTGGCACGAGAAATGATGTGTCTGGTGTGCTTAAGAACCAAAAGATAACTCCATGCTCCAAAGGACTTGCAATCGAACCTTTGACAGAGGAAAGGCAACAGAAGGAGGAAAGGAATAATTTAATTTTTAATTGGCTTGTTATTGGTATTATGTCTACTCTTATGGTGTTTTATGAAACTTTACATAATGACTTGAAGACCAATTATGTCATCACAGGCAATTTATGAACCAGCTGACAAGCAAAGTGAAGGTGGAGACCAACAAAGGAAGACTAGACATTAAATTCAGATATACTTGCTTAGGATTAGTTGTATTAAGGATGGAGAGTTCATGAGCAAACTCTTGCTTGTGGGGCAATGTCTTTGTCAGCTGCATCTATTCCTAAAAGACATTAGATCTGGCCATTGTGTCATACGTGTTACTTGGTTCTGAATATTGAGAAAGAAAAGTATTACTTTCAAGCAATTTAAACATTCGTGGTAATCAACTATTCTTTATTTTAAAGAATATTTACATCCCACCCTTTATCAAAAGATGTCAGGGTAGTGTACAAGCAAAAACAACCTTTCATAATGTGCTCTCTTGTCTAGAGTTGGGTTTTTTTCTTTCTATAGTCTTCTGAGATCTCTGCCTTGTAATGGTAAAGTGTAGGGTTGTCAGAGTGAAAACTTGACAGAGCTCCTGTTCCTTTAATGGTTGTGTAGAAGGGGAAATTTCAGTAGGTGTTGCTGGTTACCTGGTTGCACAACAACACCTGTTGAAATTCTCTCTTCTACACAATCATTAAAACACATCCAAAGGTAGCCATGTTGGCCATACATTAAAGATACAGGTGACCTCTCCAGTTTTTACTCGGGCAACCCTAGAAGTTTTACTTTAAAAAGAAACTTTTCAGGCTCTATAGGGCACATGTTTAATGCTCAAAACAATTCATGTTCAATGAGTCACTGGCATCTCTGAGTAAAGTTGGAGGAAACTCAGTGTTGTCTCTACCATGAGGTAAATTGTGGTAAATGCCTGGTAGCAGATTTGGGATGTGAGGAAAAGAGCAAGCAGAAAATAATGATTTAGTTTGGAGTATTCTATTTCTCCTTCCAAGGAAGATAAGTGGCGAGGCACTTGTGAAATTTTTTGCCTCAGGTACCAAAATAGTCTGCATCTTGAGATGGATGCATGTGAGGAGCCTCTATTTTGCTTTTCCACCTGAGACAACAAAATGGTTTGGGCTGGCTCGAGAAAAACCCTGAAGAGCCGCTGCTGGGCAGTGAAGACAACGCTGGCTAGATGGCGGGGGGCAAAGTATGGCCTCCGGGAATTGCTGAACGGCAACCCCCAGCAGTACTAGCCAGCATAGCCAATGATGAGGAAAGCTAGGAGCTGTGGGGCCAACTGTATGTACTTCTAAGTCAAAGGAACTGCTGGACAGACTGTAGAGCAAGGGTGGGTAACTGTGGAAGGGTGGGAGGTTGCACTGGTCCCCAAGGAGACTGGGGTGCCGCACTGCCTGTTGTACCCACATCCCCCAAAAAAAGTTTTAAAGAAAATCCCCAAACACCCTCTAGGAGGTTTGGGGTCTTTTTCACCATGTTTCTGGGACATTCTGGGCAGTTTTAGACTGAGGAAAAGCCTTTCTTAACAACAGGAAGTGAGTAGAAGTCACGTCCTGTTCACTTCTTGTTTCAAAAAAGGTTTCTCCGGGACATAAATTGGTCCACAGGACCCAAATGTACTGGAAAAACCCCGCAGAAGGCATTTGTGAGCAAATAGGGGCATTTTATACCTGGCGCGGAGGCATTTTCATCATGTGCTACAGCCTCCTGGAGTCATTTAAGGCACAGGAAAGGCCTTTTTTTAACAACAGGAAGTGAACAGAAGTCATTTACTTGTTGACTTCCTGTTTCATAAAAGGACTCTTCTGGGCTTGAATTTGCTAGGAGGGCAGCAAAATGTAGTGGAAATACTCCCTTCATCCCCTTAGTGCACATCTGGGGCCTGTAAGGACAAATTTTTTAAAAATCACAAAATGTGACCCCTGCGGGGCACAGGGTCTCCAAACATGGTGGAAACGCCATCCGCCCATCCCAGTGGTCATTTGGGGGCATTCTGGAGCAAAACACATGTTTGACCCCTGAGGGGCCCGAGGGGCCACAAAACAGCTTGGAGAATGTATGTGGTCTGCAGGCTGCACCTTGCCTTAAAGGATCTTAATCTACTCATATTACACGATAGACTTGCCTTTTGACAAAGAAAAGTGTCCTTCGCAGGACTGGAGAGGCTTTGGCATCTACAAATTGGACTTTGTTCTTGTTATGTACCTTCAAGGCCATTCCCGCACTGTACTGTTATAGTGCTATTATGCCGCTTTCAACATCCTATGGAATTCTGGGGTTTGTAGTTTACTGAGGCCCTCTAAATGCCCCTCCCTACACTGCAAACGCCAGGATTCCATAGCATGTTGAAAGTGAATAATTGCAGCATTACAGTGTAGTGCAAAATGGCCCAAGTCAACTCTGATGTATGGGGTCCCTGTGATAGGGTTTTCTCGGGCAGATTTGTTTAGAAGGGGTCTACCATTGCTTTGCTGTGACTTGCTCAAGGTCACTCAAAGGATTTCCATAGCTGTGCAAGGATCTCAACTCTCATAGTCTAGAGTCCCGTCTAATATCCAAGTCATTACTCCATAAGCAGACTAACAGCTCCGCAATCCTTTGCCAATGGCCAAGCTGGCTGGGGGTTGTAGGGGTTGTAGGCCAAAACAGCTGGAGGGCCAAAACAGCTGGAGAGCCAAAGGTGCCCCACCTGCCATTCTGTTTCTTAATGGCTGAACCTGTTTCTCCCAGGTTGAGCCATACGAATTATCATGTCTCTCTCCTTATAGAATTTCAGGCAGAATCCTTTCAGACCAGTCAGAAAGAGAGAGAGTAGACAGAAGAAGGTGAGACAAAAGAGTGCTCTTCCTCCAGGTAAAGGCAGGTATCCAACCTACGCATTCTCTCTGAAAAGTGAGGATTTGTACGCCGTCCTCCCTGACCTGGCACAGCTACCGCATTCTTTTTCCCCTCCACCTGTGTTCTGGAAGCTGCCAAGCAGGCCTCTCCCTGCCCTTGGGCAGCCCTGCCTCTATGCTCAGCCCCAGCCCTCTGTGTGTAGGCAGCAAGCAACTGATTCAGACACTTACAGAGCTGCACCCTGGCAAAACACAGGCAGCGGTGGGAGCAACAGCAACAGCAGCTGAACCTCTTCTGCGGGGTCTCCAGAATCTTCCATGGCCACCCGCTGGGGGATCTGCTCCGCTGGGAAGATCAGCCACGACTTCCTTGTGGCCTTGAAGACTTTGCCATCCGCAGATCACAAGGTTGGGTAGCCCAGAGCAAGAAAGCAAGGGTGGGTGAGGTGTATATGTGGAAACACCAGCGGTCCACACCGGGCAGGTAGAACTGTCTACTTTCTTCTGGGAGGCTTCTCAGGCTCTTTAAAAAGTCGTTGCTGCTAGAAATGTAGCGGCCAAAGATTTTGCCATCACTGCAGCTTGATGCTTGAAAGGAAGAAAAGAAGGGGGGGGGGAATTAGTGGTGAACCTTCAACTTAGTAAAGTGATCTTTTCGGGCTGTACCCTCTCCAAATTCTTAAACCAGCATACTCAGTGCTAGCTGGGACAATGGGAGAGGCAGTAAAAAAAAATGCTATCCTGGAATACAGATGGATGAAGAGCCCAACTTGGTGTAAAGTGACTGTGTTTTTTGAGAGTAGTGACATGAGTACACTTTTGACGCCAAAGGTCTCTAATTTAATCCTTTGCCTCTCCAGGAAGAACCAGGAAAGCTATCTGAAATTCTGGAGTG
The DNA here is from genome assembly GCA_030412105.1 of Cyclura pinguis. Lineage (NCBI taxonomy): Eukaryota > Metazoa > Chordata > Lepidosauria > Squamata > Iguanidae > Cyclura > Cyclura pinguis. The sequence goes on from CM059604.1 coordinate 16,805,570, forward strand.
CCATTGCCAGACAGAGATCTGCCTTTCCTTACTTCTTTGCTGTTTTCTAGACGTGGTTTGACTATAATTTCCAGCTTTCACAATGATTGAACATATAGGCTTAGGTTGACAGGAACTGAAACCCAAAAGAGTGGATTGGGAGAGACTGGCGATAGATGTATTCCCAAAGCTCTCCCTAGTCCATTTTAGCTATCTCAGGCAGAAGGTTAAAAGCCACAGGAATTCTGACAGAAAAGAGATGCTGACAATGCTGTTCTGAGGTGGAACTCCTACAGCGGTGCTAATTATTCCTTTGTGTTATTGGGTTTATGAGCGACTCTCCTAATCTGTCAGTCCAGAGACAATCACATCCCTCTGCATCTTTCTCTGGCTCATACTTAACATATCTTTTTCACTTATGTGTTCTACCTACTGATTTCTCACTTACATGGACTTTTGGCTTGCATATCTTTCTCAGTTATACATCTTCCATGTATATTTCTCAGATAGCTGCTGGTAACTTCGTTTATCTTCCTCACATATCGTACAGGTGTTTTCTTGCTTGGATACCTTTGTCACTTCCATTCCCGCAGCTACTTGTGCGCCAGCCCTAGAAATCATACTTCCTTATGGTGCTGTGTAAATGTATGTTTGTGTGGATATCCACACAGTATTTTGCCATGCCTAGAACACAGGAGGCTGCCCAAAAGAGTCACTTCTGTAAGATTCTAGGAATCTTGAGTCAGAACACTATAGAATGTAGAAAATTTATTTTTCTGGACTACAGCTCCCAGATTCCCCCAGTCACTGTGGCCAACAGGCTAGCACAACAATTAGCCAGAGTGAGGCAATGCCACTCAATCATTTTTCAGAATCCTCTGGCCATTCACCTCTGTTGAGGAACAGAGCTATGTGTACCACATGGCCTCTTCTGGTCCTCGATACCACTTCACTGCCCTCAGATGTGATGGACGAGGATGCTATTCCATTTCCCAGAATTCAAATTGCACTCCAGTTAGCCCCTGAGGAGGTGGTGCCATTTTGTCCTTTGCTTCAGGTGGTAAAATGTTTTACCAGTGGCCAGTGACCAAGCTGGTTTCAACAAAGTCATATTCCCTTAGGGTAGAGCTTGGAAATCTTACTTTGTAGACTACAATTCTCAGAAAACCTATACTGTCTGGGAGAATTCAGTGGATTTCCAAAAAAGCTAATTTTTTCAAATTCTAGGGTGCTGGGAACAGTGCTGTCATATTGGTACAATGCTTGCCCAACCTTTCCTAGAGGCAAAAAGTTCCAGGCATAGCACTACCAAATCTTTAGATGGCAGAGCACTGGAAGTGTAAGGGAAGGTTATTGATGCCCTATGCCAGTGTAGCTATGACAGTAATAAAGGGTGACAGGAGGAAAATGGCCTTAAATGCACTGGCCATGAAGGAACGAAGGTACTGAAGAAATAAGCCACTCAAAGCTGACAGGTTTTGTCTTGCTTCACTACTAACTACCATGCCAACAGCATCCTTGCACTGAAAAAGAACAATCACTAGATTAGAATACCAATATGTAGAATTGGTCTCCTTGTTTCCATTGTATAGTTTTTGGGTAGTACATTCTGGATGTACCCAAAATGGCACAAAAAGAAAGCATCAGTCAGTTTTGCAACAGTATAAAATAATATTTGGAAAACAAGACCCCTAAGGGATCCCAATGAAGACTGAGTATGCTTGGTGGCTAAATAATGCTGAATGCTGCAGGCAATGAATCACAAAGTGGAGGTGAAATGAAGTGACTTGAATCCTCAGCAGGAGCATTGAATGCTGCAACATTTTACTGCAGTCCACGTTTGTACCTGCTTTGAAGTGGCATGACTTTAAGGCAGATTTCCCTCAGAGAGGAATTTGGACAGCTTACCAAGGGTTGCATCCCCCAGGTTTCACCTAGCATCAGCCAAAACACTGTATCTCTGTTTTCTTTGCTCCTTCCCTTAGCTGGTGGTGTTTATATGTCATCTCATGAGTATCTCTTTGAAAACAAAGATAAAAAAAATAAACCAAACAGAAAGATTTCCAAGTGCTAAGAAGACTGTGTCATAACCTTGGACTGGGAACCTTTCACCCTCTAGATTTTTTGTTGTTAGCCAAGCTGGATAGTGTTGATAAAACTTCAAGTCTTAAAGATTTGGAAAGCCTTTCACTGTTCTGAACTATGGGCCTTTCCACACTACACTACTATAGTGCTATTATTCCACTTTTCAACTGCTTTTAAAATGTCCCAGTTTCTCTCTCCTCCTCCCCACATCCTATGGAATCCTGGGGTATTTAGAATTCTCAGCCAGAGAACTCTTTGGCCTCAGTAAACTACAAACTCCAGAATTCCACTGGATGTTGAAAGTGGAATAACAGCACTATTAATAGTGTAGTGTGGAAAGGCCCTATGAGTTCAGAATCCCACAGCCAGGATGGCCAGCTGCCATGCTGGCTGAAGGATTCAGGGAATTGTTATCCAAAAATCTAATTTTTCCAAAATTTTGCAGTTCTTCAGGGCTTGGGACATGTGGGGTCCAATCTTTCCTGATGTCTCATCTTAATGTCTGGTTCTTCCTTTCCCCAGGCAGTAGCCATCGCTTCTCGGGACCTCAAGCGTTCCCAGGAATATGCCCAGCAGCATGGAATTTGTAAAGCCTATGGATCATATGAGGAACTGGCACAAGACCCTGATGTAGGTGAGGATGGAGCCTGGAAAGAGCACAAAGGCAGACAGACTGCCCTGCTGTTCCTCTTGGGTTGCAATGAGAAAAAAAAACAAGCACAGTGATCTACACAGCAGTGTCCTCCAAAAGAGAGAAACGAGGTTAGGGACAGGAGGGGATACTGTGATGCTGCCACTGCTGATCCTCAGCATGTGCGTACCTCCATATTTCACAGATACAAACTAGGACACATATAACCAAGAAATACCAGAATGCGATCAAGATGGCAGAAGCTATCAATGAGGAAGAACAGACAAGCTAGGAGAGGCTGCAGCATTTTGCTTTTTCTTAAGCCTTCTGGAAAGAGCAAGATTCGGCCCCCTCTTGTCGCTCCTCCCCTCCTACTGAGTTGAGTCCAAATTACTTTTGCACTTTGAACTCAGTTTGTTTGAAGCAATAGAAGTAAGCTGAGGATAAAAGAGGGAAGTGAGAGGAGGAGAGAGAAACTGGGACATTTTAAAAGCAGTTGAAAAATTGGGATGATGGAAGGTTAACCAGGATTGCCCCTGCCAAATTGGGAACAATTGGAGAGTGTGTGTGGTGTATGAAGCGCACACCTTACCTTGCTATTTAGTAGAGCCAGCCATGGTCAGAGGACATTTCATCTTTCCCTGGCCACTGATAATGATTTCTACAATTGGGCCTGCATGGTCTGTGGCCCTAAAATAGGCCTGCTTCTTTCCCCCTTTTCTGCTCCCCATCTATTGGGTTCTTTCTTTTTCAGATGTGGTATATGTGGGGTCAGTCCACACCCAGCACCTGGCTCACACTCTCCTCTTTCTCCGGGCAAAGAAGCATGTTCTGTGTGAAAAACCCATGGGCATGAATGCTGCTGAAGTCCGGGAGATGATCAAAGTAGCACAGGAGAACGATGTGTTTCTCATGGAGGTAGGAAACAGTGGGGTTAAAAGAGAAAGTCAAGATGGGCTAGTGGGATACAGAGGGAAGAGAGCTACCATGTATACCCATGTATAAGTCGACCTCATGAATAAGTGGGGAGCAGGTTTTGGGACCAAAATTATGGATTGAGATATGACCTGTGGATAAGTTGAGAGTTATTCCATGGAGAGGGGAAAATGCCAGTGCTGTCTCAGGGGCCAACCACCCATGGCTGCCACCATTTTCCTGCCCAAGCATTCAAAAAGGCCAGAAGTGCATTATTGTGGAGAGAATAAAGGGAGTCACTGCTTCTTTTAGGTTCTCCTGGGATAGACTATGCTCTTGCCTTTTGGCATTCTACTCAGAGAAGGGGATGGGTCTTTTTTTTTTTTATGAGCTAAGGTATAGCACTTACGTTGACCCATGGGTAAGTTGATTGAGGTTTTTTGGATTAATTTTTTTACTAAAATTTCAAGATTTCTACGTGAGTTTATATAGTAGATTGTCCAGGCGATCTTAGATCACAGCCTGGGGAAGTTCTTCCTTTTTGGACTGCAGCTCCTAGAATTCTGCATTCAACATGTTGAGTAATCACCCAGTCATGGCTCAGTGGGGACCTGAGTCTGGATCACACAAGTCTGAACAAAAATGCAATATCAAATAGTCATAAAATAGAGAAGTGTGTAAAAACAGTAAGACAGCAGACAAAACGACTACTTACTATGTGTGGGAAAAAACAGGATGAATCAGCAGATTTTAAACCTTGACTTGTCAAACAAGCTGACAGTCACAAGCTTGCTGTGGAAGAGTGAATGGGAGCCAGAGCCCGGGGGATGTGGTCTTTAATTACAGAATAATTCAGCAGCATCGTTTCCAGGAAACATTCACACACCCATAAGAGAAACAAATACCAAGGATAGTAAGGGAGGGACAGAGCTTAGTGCCAAGGCAGCCACTTTGCATTGTGAAGGTACCTGGTTCAGTTCCTGGTGGTTCCACTAAAAATGGGGTTAGGCACTTGTGGAAGATACCAATTTTTGCCTCTACAGGACTGGCCAAACTAGTACATTTGAGGCTAAAAATTTGCTTGCTATATGTAGACTTGACACTTACATGTGTATGTGTGTCATGTGCTTCGCACTGACTTCTAACTTATGGTGACCTTCTCACAGGGTTTTCTTGGCAAGATTTCTTCAGAAGTTTGCCATGATCTTCCTCTAAGGCTGAAAGAATGTGACTCATTCAATAAGTTTCAGTGGCTGAACAAGAATTTGAACTCATGTCTTCCAGAGTCCTAGTCTAACACTCAAAACCACTACACCACAATGACTGTATAGGAACCTGCCTTTTGATGCCCTATCATCTGATGACTCACTTTTTGGGAGCTTCCAAATTAAGAATTTCATCAGTTCTTCTTGCCTACAGAGGCTCACTTGGACTGCTTGCACACACACACACAGTTTATAGAACAAGCTGAGAAGGCAGAGGAAAAGGTGCCAAGCTGGCTGACTCTGCAAGCAGCGCATGCACAATTGGTCCCAAGTGAGCCTCCATAAGTCCTTCATGCTACCTTATAGTACAGTACATGGGTTTGGCTTTTTCAGCCAGTTCTGTTTTCTGACAGTACTCTGGTACCTAACCTGGCAGGTGAGTGCGGGAAGCCTTGGCACTTCCTTGCTAAATACAGACTCCCACCAAAGTTCTCGCAATTCTGCAGTTCCCCCTCATCCCACCATCCCACTTGCATGGATTTATAGGCTACTCTGCTCTGATTCATCTGTGTCTCTTTTAGGGTTTCTGGACAAGATTCTTTCCTGTATCAGAGCAGATCCGGACTATGCTGTGCCAGAAATCTCTTGGAGACTTAAAGGTGCTCCAAGCTCGGCTAGCCATTCAGATGGATAACATCCCAAGGCTGGTGGATAAGAAATTGGGTGGAGGCGTCACTTTGGACTTGGGCTGCTACTGTATCCAGTTTGCTTCGATGGTTTTTGGTCCTGAAAAGCCAAACTCCATTGTGGCTTCAGGATTACTACATGACACAGGTGAAAGGTGGTGTCTGGGAAGTGGTATAAAATCACAGAGGCAATGTTGTTGGGAGCCTGAGGGCTGATAGTCATAGGAAGGACAGGAAGAGCTTGGTAGACGTTTCAGCTTGGAAGTAACACATTATAAGTTACTTATGATTAATGACTTGTTCAAGAATAAATAAACAATTGCATCACATAGTAATCAGAGCTTGGACCATTTTTTAAACAACTCCCAGAATCTCAATCCAGCATGGCCAGCAGCCAAGCTAACTGGAGGATTCTGGGACCTACAATTCAATATTAGCTTTCTCCAAGGTCTGATTGTAACATAACAATAGATAGTTCTATTACTTTTTGTAGTACTGTATAGCCATTTTACTTACTTTTCTAGTTTCGGCAGATATGCAGCTTCAGTACTTAGGCATTTTGTATCACAGGCCAGGAGCATTTATAGCATTTTCGTGTTTTTATGAACAGTAACTTTAAAAAATAAATTTTAATTCTTTCTGAATAGTGAAGAGTTAATTTTTTTAAATGTTAACTACAAGGCCAACTAACCGCTGTGAAGGCCTTGTAATTACAGTTTTAATTCTATATTGTAAAAGTAATTCCAAAAGTAATTTTCTAAACCCTCTGGTAAAGATCACATCATTTTCTTCCCATGATTTCACAGGAGTGGATGAAACAGTTGCCATTGTCCTGAACTACTCAGGAAATCGGCAGGCCGTGCTTAACTGCACCATGATGGTCGATCTGCCAGGAGAAGCAATAATTGGGGGAACTGAAGGAAATATTCAGGTACCTGACTACATGGCATGTGGGATTAGTGGGAAGATGACTGATTTAGGAGATCTGCTTTAGTTTTTTCGGGAAAGATACAAGAAACTAGTGGTGTAGTGGTAAACTGATATGCAGGCACAAATGACGACAATCTTCATAACCACGCCTCCTTAAGCAGAAGTGAAAAAAAAATGCAGGTATCTGTCTTGATTCATGCTAATGACCACTTCTAGGCCATCTTCACACGGGTTTTTTAAAATGGGGCAGAGCGTCCTCCAGGGAGGACATCTGCACCTAGGAGCGGACTGGGTCGGACCTACTTAACGTAGATCCGCACCCCAGCCCGTTCCAGAACGACCCCAAGTGGTCTTCCAGCATGCTTTTGAAAGACCACTAAAAACTGGTCTTTCAAAAGCACGGAGCGCACAACTGCGAGCCTGCTCCCTTATGCAGATTCGCAGGCTCGCATTGGTGCGCGCTTGCGATCTGCCGGGGGCGGGCTTTAGGCTGACGAGCTTCAGCGGTTGGTCGAGACCCTTGACGAACCGGAAGCCGCCATTTTTGATGCCGGAGCAGCGCAGAGCGACAAGTACGCAATGCTCCGGAGCGGCGTGGACCGGACTGGGGAGCCTTAAAGTCCAGTAAGTAGCGTCACGGGGCAATTCCCTCGCCCCATGCAGAAATGGTCCTAGTAGTCTTATCCCCATGAAGAACAGATCTCTTGTAAAGCCAGTGGGTAAAATCCTTTACAACAGGAACAATATATTGTGTCTGGGAATATCAGCCCCTCCACAACCTCTTGCTAATGTGAGAACTGCAGTTAAGCTTAGAGAGGAACACAGGAGCAGTTGAGGGGAGTGAGGTGACACTGTCACTCCTAATTAAAAAGCCTTCGGCCTTTGAACCTTTGAGCCCTGGGTTCATTACACCACTGCAATAAATCCTGGTTTGCATCAACTGAAGCCAATACAAAACAGTGACTTAGGGCAAAGCCAAGCATAACATGGTGGCTTGGAGAGGTAAAGCAAATTACGTACTGCATCCCATCATCTTCACTCTCAGATCACCTGCATATATGTTATGTCCAAACCTCCCCAACCTGCTACATATGAGAGATTCTTAAAGCATCCTAGTTGTTGTTGCTCTTATTAAACAATTAAAAAACAGAAGCCTTGTGATCTGCAATAACTCTTACTCTATCTTGTAGTCACCTTTAGGGTGTGTTAGCATAGGTCCAAAAACAGGTTAGGTTATAAAAGTGGTTATGAAGGAATGAATGCACATTTTTTTCTTCTGTAATGGTTTGCTTAGTTACTGCTTGTACTCCAGCTTTCTTTCCAAGATCAAGACAACTTCTATTTTTAAATTTACACAACACTGTGGGCTATCTGAGGACCAATTAATGATCAGCCCAAAGTCATCCTGGCCTGGGATTTTAATGGAAATAGCAATAGGAACAGCATGTGTATTTCTATACAGCTTATCAGCTAAGTGCTCTCTACGCAGTTTACAATGTGTTTAGCTAATTGCCCCCAACAAGCTGGGTACTCATTTTACCGACCTATGGAAGGATGGAACGCTGAGTCACCCTGGAGCCCTGCAGGACTGAACTCACAACTTTGTGGCTGCAGTACCGACATTTAACCACTGCACCACCAGGGCTCCCAATAAGATCTAAATGGCCAAAGTGTTGAAAGATAGAAGAGAGGGATCCTAGACTTGGGCCCTCTGAGCTGGTATGGCACAGTGCAATGACTAAAAGCATGAGCTATGACCCAGGATGTGTCCAACTCAAATGTCCTCTTTGCTGCACATTCATTTAGATGGTTCCAGTGGCAACTTCCACACTTTCAGACAACTATAATTAAGGCCAGATCAGGAAGGTGCAGTCCTGAGGGAAGTTTCATTGCCTTGGTTGGCTTAATGCCACCACGGATGAACAGTGGTGTAACAGCCACTGCTGCTAATCTCTCATCCTCAATTCTAGGCAGCAGATGGCATTAAGCCCTCTTCCATGGTATATAAAAGCATCTGTGGTTGAGGTGCTTCTTTTCCATTTGCCATGTAGAACAAAAGTGGGGAAACTTTGCCTTCCAGATGTGTTGGATGTCAGTCCCTAGCTATTGGATGGACCTGACAGAATTGATAGACCAAAATATTTGAAGGGCCAAGGTTTCTTCATCCCTGGACCAAGAGAACAGATGGTGGTACAGGTGAATGGAATGTTTCTTTTCCTTTAGTTGGTGGGTGACCACATTTTTATTCCAGGAGGCTTTTAGCAACAGACTGTTTTACATTTAAAAAAATGGCTTATTAGAATGTGTGCTGTGCTATTTTTATTCTTTGGTATTTTTTTAAATGATTTTTTAAAACAGCTATACAATTGTAATCACAACTTTTTGTATTAGCCTTCTATTTTTATCTATAATTATTTTTGTCACCTGCCTTTAGACCCAGGTTTGAGAAATGGGTAGGATATACATAATGCAATAAAATCCAATCTTGCCCACAACTGAGCTATTTGCCCACCTGATCTCCGATTCAACAGACACTGCCAAGTAGCCTTAATCAACCCACACTCCACTCTGGTCTAAGGTGGTCTTGCCATCCTTTTTACACAATAGTGCCCTCCAGTTGAATGAGATGGTTGTTATTATATGCCTTCTAAGTCACTTCCAACTGACTGTGATCCTATCATGAGGTTTTCTTGGCAAGATTTGATCCAAAACGGGTTGCCATGGCCTTCCTCTAAGACTGAAAGAGCACGACTTGCCCAAGGTCACCTAGTAGGTTCCCCTAGTCAAGTGGGAATTTTAGCCCTTATCTCCTAGAATCCTAGTCCCACTCTCAAACTATACCATGCTAGCTCTCTCAATCCAACAGTATTTCCAGTTATGTGGATGGTGACACTGGGAGTTGTACTGAACATATCTGGAAGGCACCAGTTGTGGAAAGGAGGAACCCAGAATGCCACCATGCACGCTGAGTACACCACCACAGTACTTCCTCTGGCTATCACATAAACACCACTGGTTCCCTCTTTCTCCAGATCCCCAACCATATGAACAGCCCCACAGTGATGTTTCTGAAAGGGAGTCGGTGGGAATGGCCTCTTCCACCCTCCCCTGAACCCCTCTACTTTGAACATGACATTGGGCTGCGATACGAAGCTGAACATGTCCGACAGTGCCTGTTGAAGGGTAAGTCTACAGAAGTAGCAGTGACTTCTGACCGAACAATTTGTCTCGTATGTGCAACTTCAGAACAGGTCAAATGGGTACCAAACTTGAAGAGTATTGAACTGCAACCCCCAGTCTCCCTGACAGGTGCATCACTAGTGTGTGGCAAATTGCTTCTGAACCTAGAGGTTCCACCTAACAACACTACATATTTATCATGAGGGATGAGGAATGCACGGCCATGCAGATGTTACTGGATTTCCCCAGCTAGTAATAACTGATTATGAGGGATGCTAGGAATTGCAGTTCAACAGTATTTGGGAGACCACAGGCATTTTTCTGGGTAACCCCAGGCTCTCTTCAGACTACCTACACGGCAATCTTGGGAGGAGCACAGCACAAAGAATGCACACCTAGGACTGGGGGCGTGGAATGGGATACAGGCTTCCCTCACTTATCTGCCAGGTTAGGGAATGGAGCACTGTCAGAAAATGAAACTGGTTAAAAAGCAGAACCTATGTACTATGGGAAATATGAAAGACATACAGAGGCTCATTTGTTACCAACTGTGCACACCCTGTTTGCAAAGTCTCTCAGCCAGCTTAGTGCCTTTTTTGCTCCCTCAGCTCACTTTGCAAGCACCATACATGTGTGAGCAGTTCCAAGTGAGCCTCCATAGGCAAGAAGAACTGATGAAAAAGTGGAACCCTCACCAAATTAATGGAACTTGTCCTTAATTTGGAAGTATCAAAAAAACAAGTCATCAGATAATGGAGCATCAAAAGATAGGGGCTTCTTGTATCCTAAAAAAGAGTAAGGCTGTCTGGAATTATGAACCAGAAAACCCTGCACAAACATTATTATATTGTTTTGCAGTTCCCACTTGTCACATGTAATGCCTCTTTAAAGTTATTTATAAGGAGAAAAAGTCCTTTTCTTTCCTTAGCTGAATTTGCCAGCTGGCTCTGGTCTTGAACCCAAATCATACCTGAAGCCTATGTGTTTTCTGTTGTCATAATTTGGCTGTTGTAGGCTAAATAGAGCAAGAGCAGGGAAAACATAAGTTGACTTGAAGACACATTAACTACAAAGGGAAAGTGCCCCATGATCATTGCGGGATGGTGGCAGTTGGTACCTGTGTCTTTTCAAGATTACCTGAGGGCAGTGTCCCTACCTGAACCCTGACAGTTTCATGTTCCCCAGAAAAACCCAATGGCAGTAGATTCAGGGAAAGATAGGTGATTTTGGTACTGTGTGGCCCCCTAATATGTGGCCAGAGGATGGATAATCACCACTAGGTACAGGTGGCCTAACAGAGAAATTAAAAGCAATTTGGCTGCTAATGTCTATAGGGCTATCCTCTCTATTTTGAAATGAGCCAGAATTGAAGGACACAAGATTGCTGCTTATCAATCTTCTCCTAAAGCTGGTAAGATGTACTTTTGTATAAGGCTTACACATCATAGTGTGTATGCATAGATGCAGTTTTTAAAACTACTGACATTTACATCAACATAACACACCTCACTCTATTGGGGCTGCCTGTGTTCTTAGTCTATATGCTGCCCAGCAGCTGTTAAAAGCTAAGGGTAAATCCAAGCCTTACCCCCAATTATCTGGAAACAAGACTTCAGGCTGGAAAGCCCATGTATAAACCAGAACGTCTTTTTTTGCCAATTCCTGTCCCCTTCCAACAGGCCATTGCTATTTTCTGCATGCCAGGTCCATATCGAAGATGTGGCTTCTCAAGATGCTATAGTCTATAGTAGAATGCCTGCCTACCAAGGCTGTTCCTCTCCAAAGAGTTCTGCCACAAAAGTTTTCCCTATATGACAGAATGTGAGCAAAGGGCTGTTCGTCTATGGTTTGTTTAAACAAGAACATGGCCAGTTCTCTGTTAACTGAGTAATGAAACTGAATCCAATGAGACATTCTTTGAGAGCAGAGTAATAAATACTGAAGCTGCTTTGGTAATAAAAGTATCAAATTCTTAAGTTTGGAATAGGGAATGTACAGCTCTCAAGATATTAAGACAATCCCATGATTGTGGAAGCTGGCTAAGGCCAGTGGGAATTAAGAGCCCAGCAATTCTAAAAGGAAGCTGAGGTGACCCTGGGTCTATATCAACTTCTTGCTCACATGGGTTCTATTTGCCTGTCTTTCATGCAGATTTGAAGGAAAGTCCCATCATGCCACTGCATGAAAGTGAAAGTGTTGCCACAATCATGGATGAAGTACGAAGACAAGTGGGGGTGACCTATGAGCAAGATGCTATACTGAACAAGCAAAGCAATCAAACTGCCAAATAAACGTTTTACCTTTTGTTCAAACATTCTAGTGTCTGAAGAGTGGCTCTAACACTGTCTGGGTCAACAGCGCCAGAGCTCTGAAAAGTTACTTGTCTGGACAGCCAACATGGTCAACAGTCATGCGGACTGCAAGTTCTAGTCCTAACAAGTAGCTGTTCCAAGAATAGTGAAGCAGCTCCCTACTACCTGAAAAGCCACAATCTCCCTGTAAGGACAGGAACCATAAATCCTGCTTCAACAGGTGCTTTAATTACTCTGTCTTTCAAAATCTATTAGTCTATGCTGGCCCACAGGAAAAGGAATCACAAATTTTTACATTATCTTCCCTGGGAAGAGAGCAAATTAACTTAGCTGGATAATAACATAATGTAACCCAGGGGCAGAAAATGTGCGGCTGTCCGTATTGACTACAAATGTCTAATTGGCTAGCAATGAACACACTGGACATAAATTAGCCTGTGACCAGGAAACCTGTGTGCAGGTTCAGTCTGCTGTCCAGGTACTGTTAACAACTGATGGCTGTTAAATTCAAGGGCCCATTCCACTTTGCTCCTTCCTTCTTGCTGCTCATTCTATCCTGAGAGGCAAGACTTAAGCACTCCTAAGTGGAATGCTGATGTTAAGTCTGCTTGTTTGGACTACACCACTGATTATGAATTGGGAGCCCAGGTAACCAGAAGACGATTAAGAAAGACTTTGAGACAGACACAGGTTAGCTGACAAAGAACCCCCAATCCCTCAGCCTGAAGTAGTAGGAGTAGAGAACCACACCAAAACCTCCAGGGGTGTGTATAACAGTAGGCAGAACGCATACTAGCCTGCAATGGTCCAAGCAAAAAGAGCATTCAAAATCCAGAAATGAAATGTCAGTGAAGCTATTAGAACAAGCATGGTCAACTGGGGCTCCTCAGGTGTTTTTAGATCACAACTCTTACCACTAACCAATCTATCACCACTCGCTAAGATGGTTGAAGTTGCTGGAGTTGCAGGCCAAGTTCTAGAGAGGCACAGTTGCCAATCCCTGCAGTAGAACAATGGGACTACGGGAACTGACACTGCTCCCACTGTTTACTACCATAAGCCAAGCCCATCTTGTTCACAGAACTATGATCCATGTGCAGTGGTTCCTCTCCCACAGAACCAAGGAATTCTAGCTTCTTTCCACACCAATGACCCCTTCCCCTCAAATGGAATTCACAGCCATTTAAATGTTATCCTGAAGTTCAACCACATAAACCCAAAGGCTGTAAAACTGTAACCTTTTTCTTTATTTGTGAACTAAGCCTAGCAGTTGACTTAAACCAGGATGCCATACTGCTTCAGGACGTCTGTGTATTTTGCAATCTTGTTCTCCACATTTTTCTCTGCTTGCTTCCGAAGTTTCTAAAAGGAGAAAAAGTAAACACATCAGTTCAAAGAGAACAAAATGAACTGGAGAGCAGAGGTCTGATGCTACAGAGCCATCCAGAGCCAGACACAAATTGTCAAGATATTAACCAATGACTCATGTACGACATTCACAGAAGCCTAAGGACTTATTTACACAACATTAGTAGACTTAGTACTAAACATGTCTAACTTTAGAGAGAATCTAAAGGCCTTCCTCTTCTTTCCATAAGCCCTCTTTCCATTGTTTTTTTGTCCAAGATGCAAAAACTTCTCTGCCTTGGTTTTGATACACACCACTTGGGAAAAGCACATCTTTTTGTTTTTCCTTTCCAGCTCGCTAAACCCAAAATGTCCTGCACAACCACTGGGAGCCCTGCTAACTCACCATCAGCTGTTTCTTCTTTGCATAATGGAGCTTGGCCTTCTGTTTGCGTTTCTCCTCTAGGGTGGCTGTGATGGCCTGGTACTTCCACCCAACTTCATGGGCAAGGCGACCCAAATAAGCAAACTGTGGGCAGGAGAAAAAGTCATCAACTCACAAGCCAGAATTAAAAACCCTCAGCACTGCATGAAGCTGTTCCACTGCAGCAGATACAACTGGCAACACCTACAATGCGGAAGCCCCATTTCCACTCTCTGTCCCCACTAGCTAATGACTCTTACATGTTTATCACATAGAACACCAGTTCGTGTATGTCCCATTCTTACACACCGCTACCTCCAAACTAATGCAGCACAAAACCCAAAAAATGGGGTCTTCTTTAATTGAGCCCAAAGTCCTGTTTTGTACTCGTCCTAATTTAATTTACACCCCATTACTTGCCCAGCACTGTCTCCTGACAAGGTCATCCTAGGATTGACTGGGTCTCAGATGGTAGTGCATGAAGACTGGTAGTCTCATGGTCTTGAGACTCGAACTAGTGGTGGAATGTCATCATCACAGACCAGTCCATCATCAGTACCGGCACGCAACACCAGTACTGGCACGCAACACTTGAAAAGCCCAGTAAGTATGGCTATTCAGAAAGCAGCCATCTTGCAAGACTGTTTCAATCGGCCAAATTCATTTCTCAATCCCAAAGCGTCAGAAGAAACCAAGCAATTTCTGCTACCAAGTCATTCTGAGTGTTCCTTACTGAACTTGTTAGATGTCCTGTAAAAGAACAGCAACTATACCTTGCGTGTGGGCTTAAGGCGGACCACTTTCAGAGCTGCTGGGACCACCATCCTCTTGCGCTGTGGAAGAACACGTATCTCATTAGCAATGTGTACAAGTCAAAAGCCAACCATGAGCCATTTCCAGAGACGCAAATCCTGTCAAAGGGTTAGGTTTGTTCATCTTTGTTCATCGAGTCAACATAGGCAGGAAAATGCAACATCACTGACAACATAGCATCAAGAAAATGACACTGCACCCTTCCTGCAAAAATGCACAGTGGGGGAAGAAACTTACTTTGTCATAAGGAGGGGGAATGCCATCAAAAACCTTCAGCCTTTCCAAGGCAGCCTGACCACGTTTGGTCTTGTGTGGGAGCATTCCTGAGTGGGAAAAGCAGGAAACAGAAAAGAAAAATGTGAACAGATTGCAGGGCTAGCAGAATCCCAAAACTACCAGGATAAGACAGAGTTGTGTGAGTTTTCTAAAACAGTAAATTTTTCAGTATAAAAACTAAGGGTGGATGACACTCAAATTTTTCATCTGGGAAACTAACTGGACTCAAGATTCACTGAAATCAATCTGACAGGGCTGTGACGACGAAATTAAGTTCCACCAATCCAATCCAACGACCTGGAAGTGAACATCCACTGGTATGCGTGCACTGACCTAACAGATTAAATCTGAATCCAACCCAATGATCTGGAAAAGAACATCTCTTGGAATGTACATACACCCAGGATTAGGGATGCCTGAAAAACTTGACAAATTACAGTACAAGCAGACACCTCATAAACTGATGTGCTGGACAGATCTCAATTTAGCATTTTGGTAAGGATTTTTTTTAAAATGTGGATTATTATTCAAATATGCAGCAGATCTATGAATAGGCATGTGAGAAAGCAATACACCCTAGAAGTAGACCTACTCATCTACCTTCATCCAAAATGTTACACTTGTGGATTTTTACTGACTACTGACTTGTGCATACTCTGTACACATCACATGAGAATACAGACAACTTTCCTGATCAGATAAAATAAGAAAGCAACACTTACCTCGCACTGTTCTCCAGAAAATTCGGCTGGGGGCACGGAAGTGGTAAGGGCCACGGGAAGGGTTGGTGTTCATACGTTTGCGCAGGAAAGCAAGATATTTCACTGAGGAAAGGGAAGATCAATGAGAGGATTAAACCAGGCCAGCTAGAGGCTTTAAAAAGTCAGAAGCCACCAAGCAAACAGACTGACCTACAGCCTATGTTCTAAATGCAAAGGCCACTGAGCCACAGTTTGAAGACTTGCAAAACTACTGCTATCTGCTTGAAATTATGCAGGCCCACCTTCTTGATATTTGCCTTCAACAGCATGGGTGGTCAATGTTTGGCTCATCAATTCTTTTGTTTACAGCTAACACAAATCCCTTCCCTACTTGAGCACATAATACATGTACAGTTATCTCATGGCCATTGTAGGAACTGGATTTAACCACTGATTCTAGTTAAGAACTGGACTAATTCTGAGACTAGCAAGCAAGGCTTACAGGCCAAAAAGGTTATAGATTTCTTTCAGCTTATGATTATTTAGTGTCTGATCCCAATTGCTGCTTCTGTATATACACAAATCCTGAAGAGTAGAAGGTTTCCCCACCCATGTCATATATTCCCCCATATTAACAATTACAACAGTTGGAATAGGCCTCTCTGAATGTAATGGTTCCAAGAATGCAAGTAAAACTATTTAGAACTTTAAGTGTAGAGCACAACCTAGTGGACTGGATAGTCCTCAGCTGAGCTATGGCAATTTCTATCAAAAATAAAACATGCTCAACATGACCACAACAGACCATGCTCTTTTAGTTGACCCATCTGAACACCTTGCTCCTCTTCCCATCCAGCTGTATTGGAAGCCCATGTCAGAGCCTGGAAATTCAACAGGAGAGGCAGCCAGGACTCAGCTGTGCAGGCAGTGTACTTCCTTACCCCTCGAAACCAATGTATGTCACATGGATATTCAAGAGGCAGAATGTGCCAAGGGAGGAGGGCAGTGGCCTCAGATGGTAGTGCATGTACAGTTATCTCATGGCCATGACACTCGAACTAATGGTGGAAAGGCATCATCACAGACCACTACCCCACCTACCCTGTTCCTCAAGCCACAGTCACTATACACCAAGCAGCAAAAGTGGCAGATGTAAAACTCTAGTTTAAATCTCTGCTGTTTTCACAGAACCAAGGAGTTCCACATTCCTGGCACATTCTTTTGTATCTGTTCCAATGGAAACTGACAGGGCTGTTATAATTCCAAGGTTACACATACTAGGAAGTAAAGCAAAACAAGAACTCCTATACAAATTATGCAAACTGAACAGATGCATACTAAGTTGACCAAGTGGAATAAAGCACCCTACTCTCTCTAGCTTCAGAGGGAGGTAACAATCTAAGTATAGCACTGGACCCTGGCTCTCTTCACTGGAAATCTCTTGTGAAAGGTTTCTCAGCAGCTAGATATCTTTAACAAACACGAAACCAGAAGTGTTTACTGTGAAGATGCCTACTTGTGCAGTGATACCCTGCATCCAGCACTGAGCTTTACTTGCCTCAGACGGCTGACCTGTCTTACTAAATTTTAATCAATATATAGTAAGCTGCATCCACATAAAGAAGAAAACCAACAATTTTCCATATGCATTTCAGATAAATATTCCACTGCTCCTCGTGCATCTTCTGGAAGAAGGAAGGACCATTGCCACTCTGACTTCTTGCATATATTTATTCTTCAACTCAGCATGCAAGGCTATTCATATGTGAACACTCAACTCTCAAATCTTTGAAGCCACTGCTATTAAGTCTAGCTCTCTGTAATCATGGGACCATTGCCTCACAGCCAAGCCAGATTTGAAAGGACTGGATTGTTCCGGACCCTGGATGCAACAGGTAAAGAATATAAGAGCCCGTAAACAGAGGGAATGAATGTATTAGATGGCTGTAGGGGACAGGAAGTTTCATCCCAAACCATAGGCACAAGAGACTAGTACTTTCAGTGAACAGGAGGAATGAAAGACCACCCACAATCCACAGACGTGGAAGCTACTGTTTTACTTACATTTGTTACGGTAAAAGTTGCCAGATATGTTAATACCTTCACAGCGGACAACCACAACTTTGCGCCCTGAAGGAGAGAGAGAGGGGGGAAAGTTCAAGATCAGACTGTGACCTCCTTCACAGAACTCATGCTGGATCACCAGTGCTTCAGGAGGGGAAAACTAGTTTTTCCAGGTACTTACAAGCCACGGCCATATATACTCTGGCCTGAGACTCCCAGCTGACACAGGCTACAGACATCCTAGCAACTTCATTCCCTGTCAGTCCCCCACATCCTAATGTACAGTGTGACAAACTAGAGCTCAGCATCCAGGCAGAATGAATAATAATCCACCAGTAGCACAGAAATGTTTTCCAAACTGGGTCTGAAGTTAAATACTTAGTATCTCCAATAGGAAATAAATCTGAGTGTTTTACGGAATACGTTTGCCTGATGGTACACACTCGTCGTCTTCAAACTGGTGTTTCTGACACCTCCTTTGACTACTCCACTCCCTGCCACTCTTGTTCATGATAATTTACTGAAATATTGGTGGATTTATAGAATTAATTTATTGCTGTTATTTAAACCATGCAGCCTACAGCACTACCTATATTCAAGAGTGCCTCTGGGTTCCAAGTGGACAGAAAAGTAGTTCTGGAAATTAAAAATAGTGGTCATAACTATTTGTAGTGGACTAAAACAAAAAACAGCCTACAGGAAGGGCGTATTTTGCCTGCATCTGTGATGGTACCTATTTTCTCTCCCTCTCTGTATGTATGTATATGTGTGACTGTGTGTATATATATCTACACACACACACACACACACACAGATGCATACATAAGGGGTGGGAGTGTGCTTGAATTCATCTTTGTTCTTGTGAGATGTATCTGTATTGTGTTCTGTGGGTGCAAACACCTAATCTGGAATTTGGGGGTCAGATCCCATCGCTGCTTAGCACTCAATTCTGGGGGGCCAAGTTACTTGTTTCCACATCTCACCAGTTTGTCTTCTGTGAAATAATTACTAGAGGAGGAAACTGGGATCAAATTAATTGCTTTGTCTTTTGGAGCTCAGATATCACCTATCTATTAGATTCTTAGGCAAACGATTTTTCTTTCAATCTCATCAGTATGTTTTCTGGGAAACGGGTTTTTTTTGACTGGCCAGATCAACCTACCAGCCATTTTTGTGATGTGCAAGACCACCCCCCATGGCAGCACCTAAGCAGTGGCTGCAGTGGCATCAAAACATTCTCTCAAAATTACAAACATATCCAACAGCCCTCAAAGTCTGAGGATCAGGGCTGTAGAATCAGAGTTACTATTTTGGGCAGAGTTCGTAGAAATATATCAACTCTAGCTTCAAAATAAAAACTTATGCCTAAACTGTTGCATATTTACTTTCATAGGAATTCAGGGGCATTTTCTTGTCTAGAAATTTTAATCAAATAAATACATTTTATGTTTTATCAATCTAAGTAGCATGATAATTCGCATGGTAGTGATGAAATGCTTTGTGATATCATTTTACTACAGTAAACTTGTTATTGCTAATGAATATCGATTTGCCATTTTTGAAAGAATCAGATGACAGAAAAACAGGAGAACTGGGAGTCAAAGGTCTGGTGTACCAATTTCACACCCTGCTGAGGATCCCTGATGCAAATAATACTTGGCTAGTCTGATGAACTCAGCTGGTATAAAAAGCATCTTATATTTAAAGAACAGACTAAGAATATTCAGGAGGTAAAAAAGAATATGAAATGATGGCTGAGGATATGGGTCATCTTCCAACACCCACTCTTGTCCAGATATGCTGCACTTACAACTACCATCACCGCCAACCAGCATGCCCCAACAAGTAATCTGCTATCAATAAACCACCACAATATAACATATAAGACTTTATTTGTTATGCACTGTTAGAAACAGAAGACTGGCCTGAAAGCATGTTTTAAAATTCAGAAGTCAACAGGTTATCATAAGCTCTCTCAAAACATACCAGTAAGAAATTAATTATCAGCACAGCCACTTTCCATTATGTCTTCTCCATTCCCAATACCTCTCCATAAACCAAGGTGGGAGTGGAACAGCCCCCTCTTTCTCTTTTATACCTGAATAAATCTTACCTAGTAGGACTTGCTTAGCCACAATGGCTGCCAGGCGACCAAGCAAGTGGCCACGTCCATCGATCACCAACACCTGGAAAACAGAAGGAAGATTTTAACCACTACTTGTGATTTACATTAGTTTAAGAAACTTCCAGCTTCTGCAGCCAATGAAATCTTCATGTTCAAGCAATAATGAAAGGGGTGGCAGGGAATTATGAAAAGATCTTTTGAGTGAAACCATGATAGTTTCCCATCTCAAGACCCTAAGGAGATGGATGAAGACTTCAATTTAACATCAATCATGCTTGCTTATTCTGCTGTTTGTTTACCAAATATCTACATCCACCTACAAGTTAATTTTCTTCAGCACAACTAAACCTCAGGTGATCATTTTTTCTTCTTGCCTTTTTCTCCACTTTGGCTGTCCTCTCTCCCATACTAGCTTTTCACACAGCTTTACCTAAGTAGGCCATCCCTAAATCTGTGTAATAAACCATCTGCAGGGAGTGCTTTGATGTGTGTTCCTGCATGGCCGGAGTTGGACTGGATGGCCCCTGTGGTCTCTTCCAACTCTATGATTTTATCTTTCTAATAGCAAACTCAGGAAACAGATAAAGACAGAAACAGGGTCAAAAGAGGGCTACTGTAAAAGGGAAAGATAGCATCAGCACGGTTGCTTGAAATGAAGACCAGCTGAAAAGAAAAATGAGGGGTATGGTTATCTTGAATGGTTATCTTGAAGAAGGCACTGCTGGCTAGCTGACAACACATATTCCCATTAGAGATCAGGTACACCCTCTTTGTATCCACATGCCAGCATACCCATCATTTCTTCCAGCACCTAACCGGGTTTCATTTCTCAGAACACATAAATAGGCAGGTATCCTATCATACCAGATGAAAATGGCCAGCCTACGCCTAGTGCCCTAGCCTCCCGTTTACCTATTTTAATGCGTTTCAACTCTCTCCCTATCCTCTGAGAAAACTCCATCCTGGAGCATTTATACAAAAATCTGCTACCATGCATCAGATTAAGTGGGTTGTAGTCCTCAGAAGTTTATGTAAAGGAAATCTTGTCTTTAAAGCACCACAAGACTCTCTGATGCCTTTACTATAACAAACGTGGCTACCCCGCTAAAAAAATAGTTTTGGTAAGAACTATCTCAAGTACTAACAGTTCAAATTAAATCCAGGGAATCTTTATTGCTCAGCTATAAGCCACCGCAACTCGCCATGATCAAATAAAATACAACTGAACACAACACAACAGCAATGGATTCAAAATAAAACACAGACAATGAGCAAACAACACAAGAAATATAAAAAATGGAACAGTATAAAATCACACAGACGTGTGTTCTAAAACGCTCAGGTCAATACTTTCATCACCCCTGTATGATTCTTGCGAATAGTTTTGGTGTCTAAATCTTAGTTTACTTGCAGCCAAGGCAAATTTTGCAATCATAGCCATTAAAAATAAAGTTAATTCCTGTTCTTCCCAACTTCCATTTAACTCCCAAGATAAAATTTCATTCAGACAAGCCTCACAACAGTCTACCGTAGACGCTGATGAGGATGTTTTAGAAAAGAAAGTATATTAAAGACTTAATTTAAAAAAAAATCTATGTACATGTTGACTCTCTAATACACACAAGCGGGAAGCCTGCAATGAGAGGAGCCCTCTGTCCACATGCTCAGAGATCCCATTATCCCGCCTGAGGCCTGGACCAGACCGAAACCATGCAAACGACGCAGATTAACCCCCCCTCCCCTTCTTCCCCCAGCCAAGGCCAAGGAAGCAGAAGACACAAGGGGGGCTCCCCGGTACTCCTCACCCACCCACCGCCCCCTAAGTCTCGGGAAAAAGCCACCGAGGCCCTCGAAGCGCGCCGCACCTTCGGCTCCGTCATGGCTGCTCCCCGGCGGCCGCACGGGAAAGAGGCTCCGCCCCGCGCACGCCACGGGGTTACCCATACTGCCGCTTCAGGACAGGGTCGGAAACGCGCAGGAACGGAAATGATGTCAAAGGATGCGGCCCTAGCATCCTTTCCCCGCCATTAACAGTAACTGTTGAGGTTGGGCGTCCCCGCTCTATCCATTTGCATCTCTATGGTGTTCCCCCCTTTTTTTGTATTTTGCACTGGAGGGCGGAGGAAAGCGAAGGCTCTTGGGAGACCTAGGTTAATCATTTTTTAAGTCGCAGACATTTTTTGAGCTTGCTGTAAGGCTTTGCTTCAGAGGAAGGAAGTGGCAAAGTCACCACTGAGTTTTTCTTGCCTTAGAAAACTGTATGAAATTCACGAGGTCCCCTGAAGCCGGTGGGCGACTTGAAAGCACGCATACACACACAGGACGCTGCATCTTGCAAGAGCGTGTAGGTCTCCGGCTGGTGTTGAACTGCAACTCCCATCAGCAGGCAGCACTGACTGTGAGGGCGAGAGCTGGTGGGAGACGCCGTAGACCCCAAAATTTGGAAAGAGAGCTGCCTTCCTGGTGTTGCAAGAGATTGGCAAAGCTGTCTCTCTGAATGTGTGTTTTCCACTCTTTTTATATGAGCGCATGGGAACTTTAGGATATCACATTTAAGAAAGGATGCGGAGTGGGCGTTACAACTGGAGGGAAACAACATTCAGGGCGAAAGTAGAATCGCCATTATGGGCAACGCCGTATGGCCATTTCCGCATTAGACTGTTAAAGCGCTATTATTCTGCTTTCAACGTCCTATGGAATCCTGGGGTTTGCAGTTTCGGGAAGGGCCGAAACATTCCATAGGATGTTGAAAGCGGAATAATAGCGCTATAACAGTCTAGTGCGGAAATGTGTTGAAGTGAGGCGCTGCAAATATGCCGCATTGCGATTTAGAATTCCAAGGCCATGTCTGCACTACAGTGTTCTAGTGCTGTTATTCCCATGGAGTTCTGAGGTTTGTAGTTTACTGAGGCCAAAGAGCTCTTTGGATGAGAATTCTAAATGCCCCTCCCTAAACTGCAAGCACCAGGATTCCACAGGATGTTGACAGTGGAATAATAGCACTATAACCGTGTAGTGCAGAAATAGCCTGAGTCGCTGCTATGCTGTAAATCTTTCTGCCAATCACTCTTTTGGCCCAACCTATTTCTCAGTGCTGTAGTGAGAATAAAATGAGGAGCAGAGCTACACACGCAGTTTTGAACTATTTGAAGGAAAGTTGTACTGTAACACCATTATTTTTAATTATTGCTCAATACATCTTGTATGCCATATTTGTTTTTTTTAACTAGTAAAGTGAACAGGAATGGTTTGGGAAGTCTAATCACCCCACCACCACATACCTTTCTAACCATTGATAGGTTTAGTCCCTGGTTCAAGAGGGAGCTTGTCCACATTCAGGTCACAAGCTCACTTGCCAGACCAGAACTTTGGTTAGCTTCTTTATTCCCCTTTCCCCAGTTCTTCCTAACATTTAGATGGAATCTCTTTTCTTGAAGTTTGAAGCAATTGCTTCATGTCCTAGTCTCTGAAGCAGCAGAAAACAGGTGTGCTCCATCTTCCATATGATATCCCTTCAAATATTAAAACATACCTGTCATGTCATCTCTTACCCTTTTCTTCTCAAGACTAAACATACCCAGCTCCCTAAGCCAGTCCTCATAGGGCATGGTTTCCAGGCCTTCTACCATTTTGGTAGCCCTCCTCTGGAAACATTCCAGCTTGTTCATATCTTTTCTGAACTGTGGTGGCCAGAACTAGACACAGGATTCCAGTTGGGGTCTGACCATAGCAGAATAGAGAGGTACTATCACTTCCCTTGACCTAGACACTATATTCCTATTGATGCAGCCCAGAATCACATTGGCTTTTCTAGCTGCCACATCATGCCGCATCACACAGCTTGTAGTCTACAAAGACTCTTCGATCATTTTTACATGTGCTGTGATCAAGACAGATGTTACCCCTCTAATATCTGTGCATTTCATTTATTCTGCCCAGGTGTAGTCGAAGCCATTAGGTACTATGCTGCAGCACCATTAATCAACCAAGCCAGCCTACAAAAAAGACAGTTTTGCTTAGGCCCAAGCCTTTGCTGAAGGTCCTGCTGGCAAATGAAGTGGCTTTGCTTTTGTCAGTAAAATCATGTTCTGCCTCCACCAAGAAATGTACCTCTAATTGATTGGTTGCTAGCTCCACAGTGTTTGTGAAAATGCCTTTCCTCTAAATTGGGCGATTCCCATAACCTTTGGCTATGCTGACTAAGGCTGAAGGGACATGCTGTCAGACATCATATGGCAGTCCTCACATTGCCAGCTCCCACTTAAAATTCCACATATTTGGTCTGCTTGTGGAAAATATTTTTACTTTCAGGCCACACGGGTCTGGCAAGTCAGTCATCCAGCTTATTCACAATGAGTATTACATTGGCTGTCACTCCACAGCATAATTTTTGATCTGGGCTTTAAGAAACTTTGTCTTTTGGCTGAATCATGTTACTTGACAGAAGCCAAGAAACTGCACAAAGCCCTTGTTATTTGTCCTTTCTTTAAGCTCAAATATTTTGGCAGTCCACTGTGCTTCTCAGAGCTGTGAACAACTGAACCCTCATGTGCCTCCCTCGGGCCAGCCTAAAGTATTCAGACAGAAGCTTGTTAGAAGCATTTCAAAGCCCACTTTGTGGGTCCCACTTTGTATTCTTCATTCTAGAACCCTTTTGCTAATTGTTGACATACCTAATTACATACAAAGGAAGGTCTATGGGCCCAGATATTTGAAATACTAACAACTTGTATTATGTTCGGGGGCAATTACTTCACAGGCAGTCCGCATGTAGAAATTCTGTAGTCTTGTTCTACTGAAACTGATTTACTAAAACTGTTCCACTGAAATTCCTAATCTAGAAAAGAAAAAGAAACAGCTTTTGCTATAAACCACATAAAAAGGTGGGAGGAAGGAGATGTCAGCTTTCCTTTATTTTATAGTTGGCTACTGAGGTGAGGGAATTGTATAGTGGTGAGTCTCCTAAAACATACTGGCAAATTTCTAATTCTGTAATCAACACATGCAACTTCAGTGGTATTAGCATAATTTTCATCCACGTTCACAGTACTAAGATTTCCAGGGGTAACAAGTGAATGTTTCTTTTCTCCTACACATAGAGGCATAAGAACAAACTATGGGACGGGTCAAGCACGGTCCTGAAGATAGGTCACCCCCAGCTGCCTTCGGACTTCATCCAGGATGGAGTGAACAAGTTCACTGTCTGTGTGAGACACGACCGGACTCTCCTTCAAGCCTAAGCGAGGCATAAGAGAGAAACAAGAAAAGATTAAAGTGAATGAATGCCTGTGAGGTGTCTGCTTTGTCTCCATGGGGCATTAATCTGCAAAACATGATCGGAGTCTGGGGCTGTTACCTTGTAGAAGACACTGTCTGACATGCTCTGCCTCATAGCGCAGACCTGTGCTGCCAGGAAAGTTCAGTTTTTGGGATGGAGAGGGAACAGGGAACTCTTCCTTCTGTCCATTGATGACCAACACCTGTGGGCACCAGAAATGATCTGGAATCTGCAGATATGAATTGTGAATTAATAATTAAATTTGTCCATTATTAATTTATTAACATTTTTATTCTGCTTTTCCAGGGAATTAAAAAAAAACCCTCTCAAGGCAATTAACAAACATTGTTAAAAAATAAATAAAAAAGACGTATTGAAAACCAAATGAAGCAGTAAGACTGTTAAAATCTTCACCCTAATTGAAATCATCACTATAAATGCCAAGCAATTTAACAGGAAATTTATAGAGATATGTCTTCACACCTTTCCTAAGAGAAGCATGAGTGGGCAAAGATCCCAACCTGGGGCAGGGGTCTACAGTTTGTGAGCAAAGACAGGAGCAGGCCCTCCGCTGGGTGCCCAACCAGAGGGACCTCTAGATTTTGGTTTGTTCAAGAGGGGCCTCTGCTTAATCCCATCCTAGGGCAACTTCTTTTCTTGAATCCTAGTTTTCTTGGACTCTTCAGACAGTGAAGTCCCCTTCTCCCCTATGGTTCTCTCAGCTGCAGACTTACTTCAATTATTCCATTGGTGCCACTAATGCTTGCTTGATTGAGCAACAGGTTCACAATGCTGTAGGTGAGGACAGCCTGTCGATTGCCTGAGTAGTTCAGGATGATTGAACCCATTTTGTCTGCTCCTGGAGAGGGAACATAAATACACAACAGTGCCAGTGCCCATGCCCTTTACAGCTGCATCCTTCTTTAACTTTTTGGCTACAGGCACTCTGCTGACCCATGCACTTATCAAAGAGATAGACTGGGAACCACTGGTAGATTTCTGGATGATCTTACTAGATCAATACCTCAAGTATACCTTGTGGTAATCACTATATTTCTCAGTTGTAAAGCTAAGTAATTACTGGTTGCCTCTTTGACTAGTTCTTTAGTCAGTTCTGCTGGGCAGTTTTAACAGTTTGTATGAGCCTCTGACCTTCAGTAGTTCTGATATATCTCAGTACTTGGATAGGCAGACTGGCTCCACTCCAGAGCTTGGAGAAGTTGCCTTCTGGACCACAGTTCTCAGAACTGTAGGGATTTTGAGAAGTATAGTCCCCAAAAGTAACGTTTCCAAATTTTGATTCACCACTTTGCATCTCACTTTTGTTGGTGTACTTCACAATCATAACAAATCAATGAAAAAAAGAACCCAAAACTTGTAGATCTCTCAGACCTAAAGACTGAGCACTCCACTCCTACATCTCTGTGGTAACAGTTTCTCTCACCTCCTTTTTCACATGTGTCCATGTTTTTCACAGAGATCTTACAGACTAGAATTCAATGGGTGCAGCTTTTCTCCACCCACTTGGCCCAGAAATTCACCTATTAGAAAGGCTGCTTCTCTTAGCATTTTTTAAATTTTTTTTAAAGCAAACCCTGTATTTGTGCACATCAATTATCTATGAAAGATTACACTGTACTTATTAAAATAACTAGTACTTATTAGAAAATGAAATAATGTCTTAGATTAGAAGACAAACGTACTCTGAAAATGCTTGGATAAATGGAGACTTGCATGTCATATTGTCATAACTCAGCTTTTACTGACATAATATATTAATTTAGCTTTCACCATCACCAGGTGGCAGGGCCAACAGTTGTAATCCAGCACATTTGGAGGGTGCCAGGTTGCAGAAGGCCACAGAAGTGTGTATATCTCATGCAAAGGAACAGGTAGCCATTCTGGAAAGGACTTGCAAAGGCAGTGCAGCCCTATAGCTGGACTTGTAATAATGTGGCCCCTATAAGCTAGCAAGGATCACCTGACACTGCCTGCTTTGATCCCCCAATCCTTGCCCAGCTATGCTTCATTCAAAGTGAATTAACAGTTGTGGCAGGAGGAGCCACCACTGCTGTTGGGAAGCTGCTTGTCCCGACTTGCTGAGTCAGCAACAGCAACATCTCTGCTGTGTGGCTTTGGCTGTCAGAGCATTCCCAACATCTGGCTTGCCTCTGGTTCCTGGGGCCACAGCCAGGCATCACTGGAGCATGATACCTCCACCCTCTGAAGAGTGCACTGGCCCGCCAATCAAGGCACCCCACATTGACACCCCCTTCTGCCTCAAAAGACCCCAGCGAAGGGGTTGTTTCGGGGCAACCTATGCAAAGTAAACCTCCCCTCCAGTACAGGGACTACCATAGATCAAACAGGGGGTTCTGCAGCCATTTGCCCCAGGCCCCCAGCCACTAAGCGACATCCCTGGTCAAAAGGAAACTCCAGCACAAAACCAGTTAGTCACAGTGGATTAGGAAATTTTGTTCCATCGTTTGGTACTTGAATAACCAGCTGGTGCTCTGTATAGATTTTTAGGATCCTAGGATGTACCCAAGCCAGCACTAACCCGTTTCGTGCAAGAATCCTGAGGCCATAATGGATTGCGGTTTCTCCCTGTTGAAGACCATGCAGGCCAACTGGACACAGTAGATGCCAATATCCAGCAAGCCACCACCCCCAAGCTCTTTCTCCACAACCCTGGGGACTGACAGCAGAGGGATACCAAATGCAGCATGCAGTACCATCACATTCCCCAATGCGTTTTCCTTCAGCAGGGAACGAATCTTCTCTGAAACTGGGAAAAAACGGGTCCAGAAAGCCTGATAAGATGGAAAAAAAAATTAGTGTAACAATATTTAATGGAGAGGCTAAGTTAAAGACACCTCTCTTAAAGTGAGGGATATCATTTCCACTGAACTTGTTTAAGGAAAGGACTCTCCAGTGTGAGATCACCTAAAACTGCATATCTTCTACCTCCCAGTGTTTTTTCCATGAGATCTAGAAGCCATAACAATTTAAAGTTGGATGGCATTCCTTTATTTCTCCCTAAACCATCCCAGATGGTTACTATTCACTATTGCTGCTCTACATAATGTAACAACTAATGCAGGCTGAAGTAGATCATTGGCCTTTTCTGTTGCAGCACCACATCATGGGCTAAGGCTGAATCTGGAGATGCTGAGTGTGCTGAACAGGATGGTGACTCAACATTCAACTACTCCACATAGTCACCATTTTGATCTGTGAGGTGAGACTTGCCATTTATGCATAGCTTGGGCAAATGCTTTTTTTTCAACTGCAGCTCCCAAAATACCCTAGCCACTGTGACTACTGTATGCTGATTGGAAGATTCTGAGGCCATTCACACTACATTGTTATAGTGCTATTATTCTACTTTCAACATCTTATGGATTCCTGGGATTTGCAGTTTAGGGAGGGGCATTTAGAATTCTCAGCCAGAGAGCTCTTGGGCCTCAGTAAACTACAAACCCCAGAATTCCACAGGATGTTGAAAGTGGAATAATAGCGCTATAATAGTGTAGTGAGGAAATGGCCTGAGAACTGTAGTCCAAAAGCTCTGCTCTTTTTCAAGCTCTGCTCTTACCTCCATAAAGAAGACATTCTTTTCCCGAGCTGCCTGGACCATTGTCTTGACCTCAGCAGCATTCATGCCCAGGGGCTTCTCACAAAGCACATTCTTCCCAGCCTCAATGAAGAGGAGGGTAGCTGGGAGGTGACAGGGATGTATCACTCCCACATATACCACATCTGTGAAAAGAAGGAAAGTCTGAGGGAACGCTCTCAGGCTGAGTTTTGCCACAAAGAAAGAGTTACCTTAAGCTAACATTTCATGCCTAAAGGGGCTGAATGAGGAAGGGAAGGGCAAGCTCTTCTACAGTGGCCCATCCTCTTCACTTTCTACTCCTTCAGTTGATTCTCTTTTCTCATCATGTTGTCACTGTACCTCTGCAGATTACTTCCAACAAGAGCTTGTAAGTAATTAATTAAATCAATCAATTAACTGGTTGTAACTAATTCCATGCTTGCAATAACAAGGGGACAGGTCCATGGCATTACTATTGTGACACCATGGGGAATAACTTCACCACTTTTGCAGTGTGGCTGTAACTGGTACACTATACATTTATAACAATATGATTCCACTTTAACTGCATAGTTCCAGTCTGTGGAATCCTGGGACTTGTAGTTTATGGAGGAATATTTAGAATTCTTAGCTGGAGAGCTCTAGTGTCTCACCAAACTACAAAGCCCAGGATTCTAGAGGATGCAATATGGGGCTTCAAGTAGAAATTATCATGGTGTAATTGTGTAGCATGAAAAGCCCCCAGATCAGGTGGGCAGCAGCACAGATGGACAGAGCCAAAACATATATGCAGCTATCACATTCACCAACGCAAAGCTGGAAGAAACGGTTTGTTTCATTTGCTGCCTTCTCCTCTGCTCCCCATTGAGAATGGCTGTCTCTCTGCACTTTAGCAGGCTGCTGAGAATCTGGGTGCATGAGGATGAGTCCCTCCATGTGCTGATGACACAGTGAGGGTACCTGCGGTGGGCCACCCATAAAACTGCAAGGTGTTGACTCCAGAGCTAAAGGATCTTGGGTGGTAGGGGTATTAAAGACCCGGAACTGAAGGGTTGGAAATTCTCTGCCAATCATATAAGACAGTGCTGGTCTAAAAGGACTGATGCCCTGATTCTTCATAAAGTAGCCAGCACACTGTAGTAGTTTGTGTGTAGAACTAGGAATCCAGGTTTTGAATCCCCGCTCTGCCATGAAAACCTACTGGATGACCTTGGGCAAGCCATACTGTCTCAGTCATAGAGAGAGGCAGTGGCAAACCCTCTGTGAATAAATCTTTTCAAAAATAAGTAAACAAAAGCAGGATAAGGTCATCAAGCCAACTTAAATGCACATAACAACCACAACACAACAACAAGGCTTCTCCATGCGGCTAGCTGGGGATTTTGACAGCTGTAGCTATAAGTTGGGAATGACTTAAAAGCACACAAGAACAAATCCATCACATCTGGAAGCTCCCAGTTGCTTAATTACAATTTCCTTTATTTTTTTCATGGCTACTGCTGGTTTCTTTTCTTTTAAATATATATTTTCTCCCATACCTTCCATCTCATTATCTTTGTAGAGTGGCTGTGGATTAACCCTTTTGTCCTCTTCTCCTTACAAGAGTCCCTTAGCATTTGATAAAGGCTGCTTACCAACATCTGGGTCCTGAGCCAGTTCTTTGTAGGAACCATAGGCCTTGGGGATGGCGTGATTCTTGGCATATTCCTCAGCTCGGCTGAGGTCTCGAGAAGCAATGGCCACCACCTTGGAGCAACAGAGGCCAGGGGAGTGTTAAATTTAACAGCTTGAGACTGAGAGACAATCCTCTTTTAACGCCTGCCCAAACACTCTGGCATTTATTTATTTGGGCATACCATTTGAAATTATATCCCTCTAATCATTTGAAAACTATTTTACACTTTTAAAATTTTAATATGATAGCTTAATTGCATTTTTTTTTATTATCAGTTTTTTTTTAAAGCTTTTATCTTTTTTTTTCCTGTTTGTGAGTCACCTTGTTTCCCATGCCAGGAGAATGGCAGAACATAATGCTCTCCAACCATCCCAATTTGACAGGGACAGTCCCAATTAGCCCTCCACAGTTCCACTTTTTCAGTTACTTTTATAATGTCTCAGTTTCTCTCCTCCTCCCATCCCCACTCCTTGTCCTCAGCTTACTTTAGTGTGAACTGCAAAACAAGAAAGGAGAAGAGGGGATGGAGCCTGCCCTTCCCAACAGACAGAAGCAAAAGCAAATTGTTGCAGCCTCGCCTAGCTTGTGTGTTCTTCCTCAAAATAAATTTCTCTATTTTGATCATACTTTGATATTGCTTAACCACATGGTGCCCAGTTTTCACCTGTGAAATTTTGGAAAGTATGGATACAAATAAAAATAAAACATCAGAGATCAGGTGTATAGAGGATCTGAACACCCTAAATGCCACGGCCCCAATTAAACTAACTTGAAGGTTTATGGGTTTACTGGCCATTTTAAAATTGTTTTCTCACTCTTTTGATCAGAACGTTTTAATTTTTACACGGAACCTCCTGCTAATAGTATGGCAGAGGAAGGAGTGCAGGCTGCAACCATACACTCAGTTCTTCAGGACATGAACTCCCTTTCCACCTACCAACGTAACACTTGGTTCGCAAATTTATTTTCGCTGAGGACTTTGGAATCATACTGAGCATGCCCGTCTTGAGCGCATGCTCAGAAGCCATTGTGGAGGTAATTTCTGCCAGTAAATTTGCCAATAGCGGGTTCTGAGCATGTGCAAGTGAAAGAGATGCTCAGAACGTTTCTGAAGCGCTAGAAGCGCGGAGCGGAGGGGAGGGTTGCGGCGTTCTTGCCAAAGGGGTGGAAGCGGGGGGGGGTGATTTTAGGGAGCCCCTTGAAGCACTGGCTGAGTCACTGGGCCGTTTGAGAGACCTAGTGCAACACCTGTCTCTGCTCCAGACACTCCTAATTTCTTTAAAAATTTCGTACTCTTAAATTTCGTACTCTGAGATCTCCCTTCTCAGCCGAAGAACGCAGGAGTCGCATCACATTTTTGCCTTTCAGAAACTGACTAGGGAATCGTTGTGTGCAGAGACGCGGGGCTGCTTTTCTACCCGCCAGACCCCTTTTCCTGCACGCTATGCATCGTGCCTTAAAGGCTAACCCGTTTTATTTTGCACAGTTCCTGGGGACAGCAGTCTTAAATCTCTGCGTCTGGCAAGCCGCCCAGGAAACCTGGTGCCAAATCGAACGCAGTCGTCTCGAAGTGCCCGCAAGACTCTTCGTTGTTGCTACAACGAGCTTACACGTCAAGCCCAGGCTGGACACGCGCCTTGTATTACCTTGTGGTCCTCCGGTGGCAGAGTCTTCAGGGCCACGAGGAAATCGTGGCTGATTTTCCCAGCAGAGCAGATCCCCCAGCGAGTGGCCCCCATGGTGACCGATGGGGAGAAAATGAGAGAGAGCGAGAGAGAGACCGTGCAGAGCGAGGCGGGGGAATGCAGGCAGCGCTGGGCTGGGCTGGGCTGGGCTGGGCTGGGCTGGAGAATTCCTGCCGGGCGCGATCGACCCGTGAATACCTTGGACTGTGTCACCGGGCCCCTGGCCAGTAAAGGAAAAAGGGTCTGAGGGAGGAGGGGCAGCACAAAGTTGGCAGCTGCTTTTTCATTAGACCCTTTCATTGCTGGATTTCGTTTTCAAAAATGGAGTGGTGTGGCGGGAGTTGTCAGCCCCGCTGGACCCTAGGGCGTGGAAGTGAGGTGGGCCCCTGCTGCCAAACCTTGAAAGCTGTCCAGTGGCATGAAAGAGGTAACTTGTGTTAGTGATCTAGGGCCTTTCCGCACTTCACTGCTATAGTTATTGTTCTGCTTTCAACATCCTGCGGAATCCTGGGGTTTGCAGTTTAGGGAGGGGCCTTTAGCATTCTCATCCAGAGAGCTCTTTGGCCTCAGTAAACTACAAACCCCAGAATTCCAGAGGATGTTGAAAGCAGAACAATTGCACTGTAACAGTGTAGTTGAATGACTGTTTGCATTTGAGACTGGGCAATAAATATGAAGGCTGGGGAAAGGCTGGAAGAGTGATTGCTTTTTTCCTGTCAGCGTGATGTAGTGGTTTGAGCATCCACTATGACCCTGGAGACCAGGGCTTAATTTCCCACTTAACTGTGGAAACCCGCTGGGTGACCTTGGATGTGTCACACATTCTTAGCCTCAGACGACCCCATGTTAGGGTTGCCATAAGTTGGAAACAACTTGAAGACATTCAAGAACAGTTTGCTTGCAGAGTTCTCGTACCTTGCTGAATGGGAGGTGGAGATGGGTCGTAGCTAATACAGGGAGACAGCTTGCACACTGATTTTCTTTGTTTGCTTCTGCACTGTATAACCTTTGGGATAGAATCATAGAATCATAGAGTTGGAAGAGACCCCAGGGGCCATCCAGTCCAACCCCCTGCCATGCAGGAACACCCATCAAAGTATTCCCAACAGATGGCCATCCAGCCTCTCCTTAAAAACCTCCAAAGAAGGAGACTCTACCACACTTTGAGGCAGCATATTCCACTGCTGGACAGCTCTGACCATCAGGAAGTTCTTCCTGAGGTTCAAGTGGAATCTCGTTTCCTGCAGCTTGAATCCATTGCTCCTTGTCTTAGTCTCTCGAGCGGCAGAGAACAAGCCCGCTCCCTCCTCGACATGACATCCCTTCAAATATTTAAACATGGCTATCATGTCCCCTCTTAACCTTCTCTTCTGCAGACTAAACATACCCAGCTCCCTCCCCTTCTTCATAGGGCATGGCTTCCAGACCCTTCACCATTTTGGTCACCCTCCTCTGGACACGTTCCAGCTTGTCGATATCCTTCTTGAATTGAGGTGCCCAGAACTGGACACAGTATTCCAAATGAGGCCTAACCAAGGCAGAATAGGGTGGTACCATTACCTCCCTCGATCTAGACACCATACTCCTATTGATGCAACCAAGAATTGCGTTGGCTTTCTTGGCTGCTGCATCCCACTTCTGACTCATGTTCAGCTTGTGATCTACCAAGACTCCTAGATCCCTTTCGCATGTACTGCTATCCAGCCACGCGTCCCCCATCTTATATTTGTGCATTCCATTTTTTCTGCCTAAGTGTAGGACTTTACATTTCTCTCTGTTGAAATTCATTTTGTTAGCTTTGGCCCAGCTCTCCAATCTGTCAAAGTCATTCTGAATTTTGATCCTGTCCTCTGGGGTATTAGCAACCCCTCCCAATTTGGTGTCATCTGCAAATTTGATCAGCATGCTCTCCACTCCTTCATCTAAGTCATTGATGAAGATGTTGAATAGCACTGGGCCCAGGACAGAACCCTGTGGCACCCCACTAGTCACTTCTCTCCAGGATGAAAAGCAGCCTTTGGGTTCAGTTGGTCAACCAAAGTCCCATTTTTCCCCTGGGTTTGCCTTCGAGGGCCACGTACCAAATCCCAAGGGCCCCCCAAATGTCCAGCAGTGGGAACTTGATTTCATTACTGGCGAAGGGATAACCTGGAAAGAATGAGGGCTCATTAACAATTAGTTAAAACAACTCTTTTCGCCCACATTTTTCCATCTTCTAATTTTCTCAGTTCTCCTGCCAACTGTGTGACCTTGCAGCTGCCTCTGTTCATCATTATCAGAGATCTTTATAATAACATCTTGTTTCCAACACACTGTTTCTCACGTGATCCCAACGTCTGCTCACAGCATACTAAAGTACATTTATATACATCAGTGCCAGACGACTACCTTAAGCATGGTTGGGAGAGCAAATGGAGTCACAAACACAGCCCTGCACCCTTGCTGTAGTTAAACTTTTTCCAACCTGGTGTTTTCTAGAGCTTCTGGACTGTAAAAAACACCTGCAACTCTAAATCACCTATCCGACTGGCAAGGGCTGAGGGAAGTCATAATGCAAAATCTTAGAGGTTCAGTGATGTTTGTCATTCAGGCAGATATAGATATCCATCGTTAATATCTGTGTGAATGTGTTAGCAGAAGTGTGATGGCACACCATTACAAACGTTGCTCTGTGCAGTTTGAAAAATCAAAGGCTGTATTTGTGGATGGCAAGGGGTTTTTTTTTTCTTATACTGTTGTAGCTCAAAAGAAAAGGATAGTAATTATTTCTCCAGTGGCCCAGATCCAGCCCATCGAGTCTATTCCAACAGGGTGATTCTCTCCTATGTCTTGTAGCTCACCCATGGCTTGTTTTCACAGCTTCACTCACCCTTTCCTGTTGCTACTTTCTTCCTCACTTAAAAAAATAGATGACTATATTTATTGATGGGAGGGATTTTCCTTCTCATATGTTCATATCCCCAAAGGAATTAATATTTTTTTGGTGCTCAGATGTGGTGCCCAGAGCCTTTCACTGTAGGCCACTTAGGGCAAATTATGCCTGAGTGTGGGGTTCTCCTTAGAGAATGTTGTCTGTAGTTTGATACCGCTAGACTGACTGGTCAGGTGAGCATGGTAGTCTTCCTGCTGAACCAACAGTCACTTGTGGACAGATGCTATGGATGTACCAGAGTACAGATGCACAGTTTTTAAATAGCAGAAACAGCTTCTCAATCAGTTATATAGTTCCTTTATTTGTTAAAAAAAATCTTATATAAAACAAAATTCAACATACAGTTTGTGAGACAGAAATTCTGTCATAGCACAAGAGTAAGAATTATAAACATATTTTCATATAGTAATATTAACTCTGAGTTTTATCTTGTGTTGCAAACTGGATTGAGCACTGGAGTATGACTCTGGAGATAAGGATTCAAATCCATGCTCAGCCATGGAAACCCACTCGGTGGCCTTGGGCAAGCCACACTCTCTCAGCCTCAGAGGAAAGTAAAGGCAACCCTGGGATAGGTTCCCATAAGTCATAAATTACTTAAGGATATACAACCTATACACAGAGCCTATGTATAGGATGTTATTATTGCTGCCTAACAGCCTGAAGTTATAATGATTAAAAGTGTTCCCTTGGATTGCAGAAGCCAAAGTTTAGAACTTATAATTCTGATGTCTTTGAACTCAGGCCAGTAAGACCTTGGCTTTCTGTCTCGTCTGGCAGGTACCTGCTTAGCTGGTGTTATGCAGTGATTTTGATGACTAAGGATTTTGCTAAGACTGCTTTCTTATCTCTATATGATACCCATGTTCTTTAATCTTATTTTATGACTTTCTTCTGTATTTATGTCTGTGTCAGGGTCACCAACATTTTTGTTCTACATGCAGTAAGTTTGATTGAACTGCTTTTTACCTTGGAACCATGTCCCAGCTTCCGGATCCAACAGGTGTCTGGGGATTAACTGTACGGCTTCTCCCTCAGAGCTTCTTCAAATATGGCCTCATAGCCCGAAAAACCCACAACAACCCGTGGATTCTGGCTGTGAACGTCTTCGACTTTACTTCATCAAAGTGTTTGTATACTAAATTATAACTAGCTCAGTTTTTAGTTCTGGAGTTATTAAACCTCCTGTAGTATCTCTTTAATGTTACAACCATTTTGTTATCTCTCTCTATATATTCTTAATTGTGGAACAACAAGCATTTTCAACTGATTTCTCTGATAAAAACAGATACTGGTTACAAAGTCTTTCACTGGTATCACTAATGCCACTTATGGGAAATATACAACACACTTGCTTATTTGCCCTGTAGCTAGCTTGTTATGTCTCTCTTTGGCAACTTCAGTCAGTTTCTCTCAATCCTGTTTTTTATTGCAGTGAAATAAGTGAAACCTGGCTGGACGCAGATAGCTGCAGAGAAGGAGGTGGGAGAGTGTGGAAGGGAAAACCCCAGAGCAGAGAGACATGTAAAAATGGTTGCATTTTCTTCTGTACACGCACAATATAAACCTGAGTTTAAATTCCCCCCAACCTTCTTCTTGTGCACCTTTTCAGTGTGTTCTGATTCTGTTCAGTAATCAGAGCTGACCCAGTCATATGAGGTACAATAGAACTGGGTAAAATGCAGAAAAGGGAAATCAAACTGGTTAGTGGGATAGAGCAATTGTCAAAAACAAGCAAATGAACAAAAAAACACCCCACCATATACCAGTTTGGAAGAGATACTTTTTTGTTATTACAATTACCAGAGGCCAGACGTGATGGTTCTGAAGCTGTAGACCGAAACAGAAATCTTTTCAAGTGTCAGAAATATTAAATAGTATAAGTCTCCTGCCATAGCTGGCCATATGTCCCAATCCAGATTTCAAAACTACATACTCGGGATCAGCTGTCCCTTATAGGTATCTACACAGATACTAATGGCTGCATTGCTTTTACCTATCTCACACAACAAGCACGAGCAAATTGCCTCTAATCAAATCCACCTTCGTGTTTCAAAACTCGCAATCGGCAGGTGTAAAATTCTCTTTTATTGGCAATGTTTTCTCCCACACTGATAGGAATAGGGTTTTCAGTGAGAAGAAATCTGGAGGTCTTCATGTGTC
This sequence comes from Cyclura pinguis, assembly GCA_030412105.1. Lineage (NCBI taxonomy): Eukaryota > Metazoa > Chordata > Lepidosauria > Squamata > Iguanidae > Cyclura > Cyclura pinguis. The sequence continues at coordinate 16,842,574 of CM059604.1, forward strand.
ACCCTGCCTCCTCCTAAGCTATAGATCTAAGGCACTAAAGCCCGAGCGCAGGATAGATCAGGAACAGTCCTGAGGATAGGTCACTCCCAGCTGCCTCCGGACTTCATCCAGGATGGAGTGGACCAGTTCACTGTCAGCATGAGACATGATAGGGCTTTCCTTCAGGCCTGAGGGACAGAGAAAAACAGAGGGAGAAGAAAAGGTCAAGCGAAGCTATCCGCCACGCTCAGATTTGGCCTGAGAACTTGTGGTCTACTCCTGTGCCAGAAGTCCTGTGACTGACCCCAACAGGACCTAAGAGTTTTACCTTGAAGAAGACACTGTCGGACATGCTCTGCTTCATAGCGTAGGCCAGTGCTGTTGGGGTAGTTCAGCTTTTGGGACGGCAAAGGAAGGGGAAACTCTTCCATTTGTCCATTGACACCCAACTGTGTTGGGCACCAGAAAGTACCTGGAAACTTTAGGATGGAAAAAGAAACACAAGGGTTGGACCAACCTAAAATGGAAGCTGCAGGTTGATGAAAAAGGCTTACTTCAGAAAGATTGCGTGTAGAGACTTGTTCCTTCCTTGAAGGAAAGATCACCATTATTTCTATATTCTACTTTTATTTTCTTACTAACGTATTTGCCCAGTGTTGCCCGGGATTTTATTTTTCTCATAGGTAACACTTGTTAGAGATACCTTAGAAATTAGCTTACCTTACCCTAGGACTTAGATGCGGTTGAAATATACAGATTTGAGACCCTGTGTCTCTAATTCCCCAAACTGTGTTGTTCAGTACCTGTAACTTTTGCCCATATTCCCCAGTCCAGTCTGTATTCAGAGTTGTTTGTGAGGGGACTTGCTGGTAGGCCTCGTCTCCATAGCAACTGGCCTCTTCAGAGCTCTCTGGTTGAGAATTCTAAAGGCCCCTCCCTGAGCTGCCAACCCCAGGATTCCATAGAATCTTCACAGCCAGCCAATCATATGAGGTCTTCTCACCTCACACAGCCAATCGTATGAGGTCTTCGCCTGCCTGACGCAGACAAAGAGACAAGACCACTCACGAACTTTGACTTTTACATAGTAGATTGGAAACCTAGAATATTATGCAGTACCATCACCCAAATTATGCAGCAAATAAAAGATGTACATGTTCTGTATAATAAGCTATGGAAATAAAGTTGTATAATAAGATAGCACTCTTCTATACCATGGGGATTGAGAATCTCAGGGCCTGGCATTAAATTTGGCCATCCTGAGCTCCCAGTTCAGCCCTCAGTTCTAGAATTTTCTAGACAGCTCTTTCTCCCCGAGTGTTTTCTTGGCTTTTGTACATTTTTCTTCTCCTGATAGGCCTCTGCTAAGGTTTATTTACTGCCAGTAAGCACTTTAACTCAAAAATTCTGGTACTTTCTGCTCATCCATCACCAAAATTTCTCTATAACTGAGTTTAGCTTTCCTTGGAATGTAAGAGGTACCTTGCCCCCCTTGCTGTACCGGAGAGCAGATGACTGAAAGGATTCTGTGTGAGAAGCAACCAGGTACTTGGACTATGCTGTTGCATCATGCTTAAGCTTACAGCACATATTCTTAAATTCTATATAAATTGTGCATTTTTCATTAGACGCTCAGCATTCCCCAGATCTCCCCTCGGGAAAAGACTTCTTTGTTTAATTAAATGCTTGTTATCTGATGTCTGGCCTCACTTTCAAGCTATGTTTTCTCCCACAGAACAGTTGTCAGTAGCGTTGTTCAGATTTTGTACCACGCAACAGTGGCTTTGTAGCATTCTGTTTAATATCTGTGGTGAACCAGCTGTGTTCAGTAGCCTCTTCTTTCTTATAATGTGCTGAAGTCTGAACTAGGGAAGAGGGAGACAATGGAGATCCTGAAGAGTGATGAGAGGAGAGAGATCTCCACACCCCATCATCACCCAGCTTCCAGGATACTGTAACTCCAAACTTATGCCAGAATGCCAGCCCCTGTGACGTTAGGCAAACCGTAGTCTGAATCTGTACAGCTGATTTCCATGGGGGCCCTGTGAGAACTGTCTGTCTCTTTCAGGTCCAATAAAAATACACCAGTCATACACTAAGACTATTTCCGCACTACACTATTATAGTGCTATTATTTCACTTTCAACATCCTGTGGAATTTTGGGGTTAGTAATTTTGGAATTACTGAGGCTAACGAGCTCTCTGGCTGAGAATTCTAAATGTCTCTCCCTAAACTGCAAACCCCAGGGTTCCATAGGATGTTGAAAGTGGAATAATAGCATTATAATAGTGTAGTGCAAAAATGGCTTAGGTCATTAAGGGTTTGGTGCCTTTCGTGACATCCAGAATCAGGTACTTGAGGCAAGCACCTTACCCTGGTCAGCATTAGGATCAATTCCTGCCCTGTGTAAAGGCGCTATTTGGTTGATCAGGGTACCGAGGGGACAAAAGGTCATCACCTCAATTACATGTCCTTCTAAACCCCCTGACCAATGAAACAGGACCTCTGTACTGGGCAGGGTTTGACCCAACTCTTATGCAGAGTGAGTGGCTGCTCCGTATGGTTAATTTCAGATATCATTAAAAAGCAAATTCTTAATTGTTTAATTATTTTTCTCTTTTTACTGCATCAGAAGGGGAAGTGGGATTTTCTGCCCACAGCAGTTAAGTAATGAGAGAAATAACATATATTTAGTTTCTGCACTTGGTATACAGTATTAATAGCATGTATTAGTAGCATATATTTTAGGTTATTTGTATAACACTTATTTTAGATATATGTACACATATATTCCAGTATATTTTGTATTTTGGCCTCTGCAATACACTATGTCTAAAGTAAACAGCTTTCCAGAAATTGTAACAGAACAAAAGCCTGATCTTTAGGGTGGCTGGTATGTTTCAGACTTTGTTGATAACAACATACCAGACAGGACAAGGCTGTAAGGAGTAAACTGATTGATAAAGAAATATCAGAACACAAAGGGGTGCTTTGAAACTGGTAATGAGACACCTTGAATGTAACATGAGAAATAAAGATACATGAGGGGAATACATGGGCAGCTCATGATTATTCCTTTTAAGGAAAACTGTAAATAATAGTAGTGGGCACTAAATAGTGGGGAGAGGGAAATGTAAACTGAGGCAGGACTTCTTAGGCGAACCTGATAGGTTGTGACCCTTGGGGATTGGATAGGAATCCAATGGGATCCCAAGGGAGGGAAAACCTGTGACGGGGACAAGTAATAAAAACAATTTGTATTCAACTCTGGGGTGTGTCCTTCTCTCTGGGGATCACCCGCTTCTGCAGAAACGTATTTTAATAAACATTAGTGCTTCAGTCGATCCTGTGCTAAATTGTTTTATGAGTCTTTTCAGCTATTTCTCACAAGTAATTTGCTGGCTTTTGGTACTGTGTATCTTTCTTTGTGGAAGAGACTTTATTTGCTCCTGTACCGCAGACAGCATATTGTCTCAAGCTGGCCTCCTGAATGAGAAACAAATGAACTCAACATATCTTCCTGTTCTCCAAGGAGATCATATTATGTACCTCTTCCCAACTGCCAAGGATTTACCTCAATTATTCCACTGGTCCCACAAATGATTGCTCGATTAGGTAGGTTGGCCCTCCTGGTATATGTGAGGACAGCTTGACGTTGGCCAGAGTAGTTCAGGATTATTGATGCTGAGTGATCTGCTCCTGTGGAACGGGCCAATATCACTGTTAACAACAGAGCTTAGAAATTTTGGACTATAATTTCTCAGAATTCATCAACCACCTAAGTTGCAGGCCATTCAGGGACTAGAGTCCAAAAATGTAAGTTTCCCAATAACTGCCCAACTGTGGCTGTGTCCACAATTTTACCACTTTGCACCTCCATACTCCCTAGCAGCAGGTGTCATGTTGACCCACAGGCGGACATATTACCCTCCTCTGACCTCCATGCCTTCAAAAGATACCTTTGTAGGAGGTAAAATGGGTCTACTTTTCCCCAGGTACGGAAATGCAGTAATGACAAAAGGAAGGTATCGTTCAGGACAGCATCTTTGGTTTATAGTTATCGCTGAGGTGGGCAGTGCAGGACCTTCCAGATCTTATAGACTACAACTTTCTTGATTCCTGTGGTCAACTATTAGGAATTATAGGAGCTGTATTTTACAACTTATGGCAGCTTAAGTACAGAACGTCCATTAGTGGACAGTAGAAAGGGAAAAGCAGGAGAACAGTTAGCATACATGAAGGTGCACTGAACATTATATTAACAATTCAAAATTACAATATTTAACAGAGAGCCTGGGTTGAAGGCATCTAGCTTAAAGTGAGGGATTATATAATTTTCACTGAATTTGTGTAAAAACAAAGACTTTCCAGGGCCTAACATGACCTAGGAAGGTTGCAAAATATGGTGAAAATGTCCTCTATTCCCCCAGAGGACATTTGGGGCAAAAACAACCTTTTGGACATTTTGTGGAGGTGGATATGGTGGATGATGTGGCCCTCCAAGGTCTCTTGGGCGAGCAATGCAGTCCCCTAGTTTTTCACAGAGAGCCAACGTGGTTTGAGCATTGGACTATGACCCTGTAGACCAGGATTCAATTCCCTGCTTGGCCATGGAAACCCACTGGGTGACCTTGGGTGCATCACACGAAAACCTTGTGATAGGTTCACCTTAGGGTCACTATAAGTTGGAAATGACTTAAAGGCACACAGTAACAAGTTTCTGACAGTTTCCCACCTCACCTTAGAGCTATATATTGTCTTAGGGTATGCAGGAGAAACTGCAACATTGCACACTGCTTTTTCCTGAAAATGCAAACAAAAGCTAACCTGTTTCGTATAGGAACCCTGATGCCACAATGGATTCCGGCTTCTCTCTGTTGAAAACCATGCAGGCCAACTGGACACAATAGAGGCCCACAGCTAGAAGTGCACCTCCCCCAAGCTCTTTCTGCGCACCCCACGGAACAGTTGGTAGGCTTCCAATTTCAGCATGTATCACCACCACATCCCCAACAGCTCTTTGGTTCAGCAAGGAACGGATCTTCTCTGAAGCAGGGAAAAAACGGGTCCAGAAAGCCTGAGACCAGGTGAGGAAAATTAGCCCATAAATCACTTGACGCTTTCTTCACTCTGTGTTTTTTCCATGAGGTCTAATATATCATTATAATTTACAGCAGGACACATGCTCTGGGATGCATCTCTAGGACAGCAAATAATATTCATGCACAAACATTTTCACTACCTGTATCTCTGCACATTGGGCTCGTATTAGAGGAGCAGTGCCAGTACAAGAAAAAGAGAGTTAACCCTTATTCAGATAAATGATACTAACAATTGCTTGGAATCAAGGAGAGAATGTCACTGTGAAAAGACTTTTACTTCTTTCCCAGACTGATATGGCAGTTCCCCAATCTGATAAGGTGCTCTGTCTTTTCCACATAGCTCTGCCTTCCCCTTTACAACATCACCTTTGTGTAAAAAGGTGACGCCTTTCAATGGTTATTTAGAAAACCCTTAATAGTTTTATGGTAGCTTGTTTTTGTTGGGAGTGGCAACCTTTGCATGCTTAATTAACGGGCTAGTTTGTTTGCATGTTTATTGTAGGCATAGAGAGATAGCCTAGAGAAAAAACTTCCTGTTTGTTTTGGTCAACACCTCTTCCTCCAGCACCTACACATTCTTTGGTCTTAAAAATGTTCTCTTGCCATTTACTCCTTCCCTTTGTCTTCGCCTTTTGTCGTGAAAGCACACTCTGAGATCTCCTAACAGGGATTATTTTCAGCAAGCATGTGAGTGCTTAATTTTCTTCCTACCTTCTTCAAGAATTGAACCTGTGTAGACGATGCACAAGGTTTTGTGAGTAAATTCTTTTATATTTTTAACCAAATTGTTTCTTGTGTTTATTTTGAGCTAAGTTAAGTGTGTTTGGGGTGGAGTGGTAGAAGTGGGACTGGTAATCTATTCAACTTCCATTTTTGTGCAATTACTAAGATACTCTGCTGATTGAGAGTCTCATTACCAAAAATCTCTCAATTCCCCAACAGTTTTAAACACAGAAACTCAGCCGAGTCAGTATTTGTAAAAATCAACTGTAATATTTATTAAGATAACAGACAGAACAAATTATTGGAGTTCATATGCGGGTCAAAATTAATAGTTCTTCAGAGTACTTTTAGACCAGTTTCCTTATATTTCTAAACTCTCATTAAACACAAGTATCATAATTAGCCCTTTGGCTGCACTCTCACCAAATGCTTAACCCCAAACCTAGGTCACACTTTCTGACCGGATTCTATAATGGTTTAACCAGTCTTCAGCTTCCCTCCAGGCTTCCCCTGTGAATTAACCCTTCCTACACAATCACCCTTTCTGGCTGACTGAGGGACTCTATTCCACAGTTCTCTCTGGCAAGAATTCTCACTGAAAATGAGAATTGAAAATGACAATCAGTGTTTGCCTTTATATATCGTTTCCTCTCAGCCGCCAGGCCCTCTCATACACTACTGGGCTGAGTTTCCCTCTTGAGGAGCTACTCTGCTTCTCTGGCACTCTGGGTAGCCACACCCCCAGAACTCCATCACAGTCACCATTATGTACTGCTTGCAAACCTCTCTAAGAGATTTGACTGGCCATTACTAGCCTAGAACTGCCTCAGCCTCATTTAGCAAGTCAGGTCTTAATTTACATCCTTTCTGAATTGTCCACCTCTCTCAGGAACCTGGATGGTCAAACCAGAATGGAGTATTTCAAGCACAGCAGAGACATAACTATTTCTTTGTATGTGATACACCTATTAAAGCAACTAAATATGAACGGTCTATTTCTACTCTGGCAGTGTAGCCCAGGCTCGTACCCTGTTTAGCATTGAGCCATGATCAGAGGGCACGGGACATAATAAGAATGCTCCGTATGGATACCACTTGGTGCTACAGGAGATATTCTGGGCTCTTACCTCCATCAGGAAGACCTTCTTTTCCTGAGCTGCCTTCGCCATTGCTGTGACTTCCGCAGTGTTCATGCCTAGGGGCTTCTCACAGAGCACATTTTTCCCAGCCTTGATGAAAAGAAGAGTGGCTGAAAGGTGGTACGGTGGTATCACCCCCACGTATACCACATCTGTGAAGAGACAAGAAGTCTGAGGGAAAGTGCTTAAGCTTAAACTTCTTCTTGTGCCTTCAAGTGGACTCTCCTAGGGTTTTTCTGGCAAGATTTTTTTCAGTGGAGGGTTGACAATGCATTTCCCCTAAGGCAGAGAGAGTCTGGCTTGCCCAGTGAGTTTCCATGGCTGAGCTGAACCCTGAAACAAACTGAGTCTGAACCCTGGTATCTCAGAGTTCTAGTCCAGCATTACAGCACACTGACTCCCAGATTAATTGCAGCAACAGGAAAATGGTTGACCTCTCCAAAAAAGTGACCAGTCTCCACCAGTTCTCTGGAAGCTACCAGTCCAGCCTGATGAAGAATTTGAATTGTGGACAAGATAGCCAGAGGCCGGTCCTCCATCACCATCTTCAGGTTTGAAGGGAAGCTCCCAGGCTTAAACTTATCCACAGGAGAAAAAAAGTCAACCTATATCCATCAATTTACCAATTTAAAGAAGGGAGGAAGGAACTGACTAAATCACCTCTGAGTATTCCTTCCCTAAGAAAACCCTGTGAAATTCATGGGGTCACCATAAGTTGACAGGTCACTTGAAAGCACATATGCACACATGCATGGGAAAGAAAAGATCCAACTTGTGAAGCCCATCTTCATTCCTTTCCCACTTTAATGACTTTCCAGTTATTTGAGGGATCTCCGTTGTTTCTCACTACATTCCTAATTATCTCTTCTTCGGAGACTCTTAGTATGAAAAGGGATATTGTAGCCTTTCTGAGACTGAGAGAAAAGTCTGTTGCATAAGCTTTTGTAAACTGATGGAGACTGTCAGTTATAGAACTAGGACAAGACTCTGGGGCACAGTTCTTCCCAGCGTGAAGAAGAAGGTGACTCAAAAAAGTCACAAGATCAGTCCTCATTTCCATTTTTTCCCCCCTCATTGTGATTCCTAGTCTTGGAATTTAGCTCCCTGGACAGCATGGAAGTTCGCCTTTGGGGAAAGGCAGCAGTGTCTCAGTAGCGTGGCGAATGCTTTGTACAACCAAGGCGCCAAGATTTAATATTAAACCACACATGTTACAACACTGCTGAGAAGGAGGCTTGGTCTGCTGAGGATCTAGAGTAATATGGCTAATGAAGTGGAATGATGGAGGCAGAATGGGCCAGTGACCTGATTCTGTATCAGGAAGCAGCTTTCCATTCATCTGTCAGATCTGGACCAGAGCTCTTGTATGCCTTCTACGTCCCCACTTATTTCTTTTCATATACATGTGGGTTAATCCACTTTTGTCCCTAGGCTTTCAGTAAAGCAGAGGTGGGCAACTTCTAGGGGTTATGGGGCTACATTGGCCTGTCACAGAACCTCAGAGGGCCACACTCCTTGCTGTCCCCCCAACTTCCTGAATTTTTAAAAACTTTTCTCTGGAAAAATAAGCTATTCTGAAAATGTCCTCCACACCCACTAGGTGTGGGAGAAATTTTGCCAAGTTTTTGGTTTCCCTGGGCTGTTGGGGCTAAGAGAGACCTTGGTTACACCAAAAAGTAGATGTTTACATGAGATCAGTGTGTTCAGGATGGTATGGAATCTTACCTATGCTGGAATCATGAGCTAATTCTTCATAAGAACCGTAAGCCTTTGGGATGCCATGGTTCTTGGCAAATTCCTGAGCCCGGCTGAGATCAGGAGAAGCAACAGCCACCACCTGGGGAGGAAGGAAAAAAGAGTTACACTGGAGGAGGGACACACAAGCTTCCCCTCCTCTGACCTACTATTACCATTTCTATCCTAGTCAATATCTATGTTTTTTCACTTGAGAGCAGATGGTTAAGAGCTGGGTGAAAGAGGAAGAATGCTGGCAAAAATGTTTGGAAACAGCAGGTATAAAGAGCTGTAGCCAGACTGTTAACTAGGGCAGGTTACAGGGACCACACAACTCTCCTGCTGCAATAACCCCTCTGGTTCTGGTGTGAGCTGAGTCTATGCAGCTATATATGACTTAGGTCCAAGCGATCTGACAGACCATATTGACCATGTTCTTATTTGATCATTTAATTTGTGTTTTAACTTTTGTATTCTGTGATTTTTAATTTTTTTAAACAAAGCTATTATAAGCCGCATTGAGTCCTTACCAGGAAAAAAGTGGGGTATAAATAAAGATGAGAATGCCAATGATGGTGACAACAGTGATAATAATAATATTGCTCTTTATGAGCCTGCCTGGACCCTGAAATCCTCAGGCAAGGCAAGAGAATCTTGGGGTCACCACCTTCACAGGCATGGCTGGTGGGGACATGAGACAGGGCCTTCTTGGTGGCTTCCCCTAGGCTTTGGAACTCTCTTCCCAGGTGGGCCAGAAAGACCCCCTCTCTGCTTTCTTTCCATCAGCAGGCAAAGATATTTTCTGACAGAAATTAAAACTGAAGGTTTTTAAACAAAGGGCCTTTAAGAGGGTGCTATATTATTTTCATTGAAGAGTTTAATTTGCTTTTTATCTTTTTAAAATTGGTTTAATGTTGTGAATACAGTCATCCCTCCGCATTCGCTAGGGTTAGGGGCACAGGAGCCCTGTGAAAGTGGAGAAAACATGAATAACTGTGGGCCCTCCCTAACCACATTTAACACATAAAAAACTATGATCACCATATCCAACCCACCAGGGATTCCTTTGAGGCATCAGGGTTCCTTCAGAAGGCATAAGTGGGTGGCTGATGGGGCTTATTGCCACTTCCACTGCTGCCCCACACCATTTTTAAGAGGGACTTACAAGCCTCGTTTGCAGCTTGTCAGTCTCACGAGGCTTGCAGTCCCTATTAGAAATGGCATAGAGAGGCAGCGGAGATGACAGCAAATAATCCGTGAATAATCAAATCCACAAAAGTGAAACCCGCAGATGTGCAGGGCTGACTGTAGTTTAATTCTATTTTAATGCTGACCTTTGTACGTTTTTAGCTAGTAATCCATCTTGAGTACCAATTTTGGGGAAAAGACAGGATATAAATAAGGTGGATGGTGATGATGAGCTGTGTGCCTTCAAATCACAGGGTTTTCTGGGGCTGAGAGTGTGTGATGCACCCAAGGTCACCCAGTGGGTTTCCATGGCTGAGCAGGGAATCGAACCCTGGTCTCCAGGGTCATAATTCAATGCTCAAACACTACACCATGCTGGCTGTCAATAATAATGATAGTAATAATATTGCTGCTGCTAATGTTAGTTTAACCCACCACCAATACTGTGAAAAACCAAACAAAATTCCCCAAGTCAGGGAAAAATTCTGGAGGTTTCCCTGTTTTTGAGCTCATCCTGCCCTATTCCAGCTCGCAAAACACCAGGTCTTTTGATGGAACTCATTCACCTCAACCATCTCTTGTGTGTTGGCCAACTTGGCTTCTCACAGAGTCTGAACACCATCGTATGTACCCCAAAACCATTAGCCAAGATTTCACATGCAGATCTCTGTGGAGAAGTTGGCTGAATCTCATGGGCAGGTTCCCCCCAGCCATGTATCCTTTGTCATTCACCCCGCATCCTACCTTATGGTCTTCTGGGGGGAGAGTCTTCAGAGCCACTAAGAAGTCATGGCTGATCCTCCCAGCAGAGCAGATGCCCCAGCAGGTGGCCCCCATAGCAGAAGTAAGCAGAGCAAGCTCAGAGCAATGCAGCCACCAGTTCCTGGTACCAGTTTCTGTATGGCTACCTGCAAAGGGAAATCTCCACAATCTTATTTTTGAACTCTGAACTTGGGCAACAGCCAGCTACGAAGGAGGAGAACCAGCAGGGAGCAGCAAAGCTTTGGAAGGAAAAAAATAATTCTCTCCCTAGTGTAGTGGTGGACCAAGGTGATTGCAGAGCAGGCTGTCAAAGAGAAACCAACCACTTTGCTGCTTAAGTAGGTTTTCAAGCAGGTTACACAACAGCTTGTTTAAAGAGTAACTTTAAATGATTTTTGTTCCCTTCAAGAGACAACTATGTTCTTTCCCTCTCCCTTTTTAGGCGGTAACATTTTTACAACCGAGGAAAAGATAGCACTTTTGATCTGCATTTCAGGTTTGGAAGTACCATGCGAATTACTGTTAGGAAAAGTTACCTTTTGGGTGATATCCTAGAAACTCTGAAAGTCCAGGCTCTCTGGGGGATTCTAAGAGTTGTCTTTCAAAAAAAAAAAATTAACTTTCTCAAACTCTGCTTCTTACATTGCAGGACTTGTGGTGATGTCTTTGACCATGCCCCCTCTGTTGGGACGCAGTTCCACTGATAATGCACTGACGCAATCTGATTCCGCAACTGAAGCTTTTCTGAACACAGAAATGTAGTAATAGAGGGGGAGGGTGGATTTATAATTTAAATTTATGCCCCTGCTTCTGTTGCTTTAGAGACCCTGGACCACTGTCAGAAGAATGAAAGGGAAGAGGACCTTAAGATCGGTGGGTGGTCAAGGAGATCACAATGGGCTCTTTATGGGGTTGCCAGAGTGAAAGCTCCAGTGTAGAAGAGGGGATTTCAGCAATTGTAGCCTGTCGCACAACAAGGTAACAGGCAACATCTCTTGAAATTTCCTCTCCCAGAAACCCTTTAAAGCTACAAGTTTTCCATCTGGCAAGCCCATTTTTGGATAAGGGTATCAAGTCCAGTCAGCTACTGGACTGGAACTGGGACAAAACAAACAAAATTAATTTCAACAAGGAGAAGCCTAAGGTACTACACTTGGGCAGAAAGAATGTCAGGCACAGATACAAGATGGGTGACACCTGGCTTGACCACAACCCATGTGAAAAGGATCTAAGAGTCTTAATAAACCACAAGTTGAACATGAGTCTGTTACCGCTGTTTCTAGCCCAAGCTTGTGCGATATTAAGATATCATTTTGATATCAATAATTCAGCCTTCTCTACTCATTCCTCTCCACGTGCTTGCGAGGCTGCCGGAGAGGCACGCACACAGGCGTGGCCGACAATAGCCGAACCATTCACATCCCAATCTAGGCAGGCCAGTCATTGCCTAATGCAGCTTCAGGAGACCTCAAGGCAAGTACCACATTATGTATGCACGCTACTTACAAAAGATCCCCTGCCCCGTGCAGGCAGCTTGATGAGCGGACTATACAACTCTCAAGCACTCCGCGTTTGCATACTGGCTACTCTATTGACAATCTGGCTATAACTCAATCATCTAAAGTACTGACCTTTCGGAGGCTTTGTCTCCAGGCCCAAATTCATTGTTTTCCCCAAGTACGGACTAGCCTGCGGCCACAATTTTCCCTATAAGAACACCTGACTTTGAGCGCTTCCTCGGATCGCTCTTGGCTTCCATCCCGCCTTGCTGTCGCTTTGTCCAGCGAGCCTTCCCCTCAGCTCCACGTGCTGAGAATCCACGCTCCCCAGCTTCTCTGCTTCTAACCGGGCTTCAGGACAGGTATAGTATTTCCCATACCAAACCTCCTCTAAAAATCCCTCTATCCCACTCCTACCTTTATTTCTATAGCTTCTTGTGTGAGTGTGTTGCATACACTTGTTTGATTGTGCTTAAATAAAACAATTATTATTAATTTCAACATATGCCTCATCATTGACTTGGCCTGACCCCATAGACATAGGGTTCAAGATCTTGCTACGTTACCCTGCCTCTCGCACTGCAGACTTGTGCTCTGTGCTAATTCCCTCCCCACTGTTTGAGCACATTTAGGTGTCCCTCCGGGAACCCCCAGAAATCAGGGTAACAAGTCAAGAGCGTGATACACCAGCTAGAAAAGCCAATGCAATTCTGGGCTGCATCAGTAGAAGTATAGTGTCTTGGTCAAGGGAAGTGATTGTACCACTCTATTCTGTTTTGATCAGACCCCACCTGGAATACTGTGTCCGTTTCTGGGCACTACAGTTCAGGAAGCATGTTGAGAAGATGGAACATGTTCGGAGGAGGGCAACCAAAATGGTAGAAGACCTGGAAACCATGCCTTATGAGGAGTTGCTTAGGGAGCTGGGTATGTTTAGCCTGGAGAACAGAAGGTTAAGAGGTTACATGAATCATAGAGTCATAGAATCATAGAAATGTAGAGTTGGACGAGACCATACGGGCCATCCAGTCCAACTCCCTGCCATGCAGGAATACCCTCAAAGCACTCCCAACAGATGGCCATCCAGCCTCTGCTTAAAAACCTCCAAGGAAGCACATCTGTCCTTCCGGTCGCATGGCGGGCGCGAGCGGCTGCTCGGAAAGAAGCTGCGCAATGGCGCGGCTCCGAGCAGTCACCCGCTGGAATCCAGCCGCTTCTTTGGAGACCCAGAAGCGGCAAAACACCCCTCTGGTATTAGGGGTGTGGAAAGGGTCCGAAGGGGACCCCACAACTGGTGCGTGGCTCTACCCAGCTGGGGAAGTGGGAAGCGTCAGGGGGTCGAAGGACCTGGACGGAGCCAGCGGGATCGTCGCTTGAGCGGCACAAGTGCCGCCACCGACTTTTAACTAAGAAATCAAGTTTAAAGCTGAAAAGAAAGAATAAGACAACACAACCTGCTCTGGTCTTCACTTCGCGATTATCACAACAGAGCTGGCTCGCAACGCTGTGCAGGAGCGAAGTAATGGAGGGACCCAGGAATGTGAGTGCTAAATGCTGAGCTTTCATCTTAAAGGGGTGGCTGAATTTAAAGAAAAGACGAAGAGATATATCTGCTCTCTCACAATGAATGTTGCTAATATTGGTAAGAGACTTTTGGTTCTTAATATGGACTTACACTTTAAAATGTCAAATAAAAGAGCAGTTGGTATTGTCTTAAGGGAAAAAATTGGAGTTTCTAAAATTTAATACTCTTCATTTGTACACTGAAGATTTTATAATTTGATATTTTAATATTCTGGCTGAACTGAGACGAGTGGAGTATTGGTTCTTTTGTTATGGATTTTGGACTTTAGAAGAATACCTGGAGAATTTTTTAATTTTTGTTTTGGGACTCTTGTTTCCTGACTTCTATTTGGATTGGGATTGTTGAGACTGCTGAGATTGTGCTGGAAGGTCATTTTAACAAAACGTCCTCATTCCCATGGATGAAGCAGCCTGGAATTTAAGCGACTACGATAATACAATGAATCTTCAGAAACAAACTCCGGGCAGTGAAGTCCAAGAAGGGAGGGGGGAACAAAAGGTGTTGGCACTGGGTTTTAAATATGACAAGTGAATGTATTTCAGCAATGTCAATTAAGCATATGTATGTGATTGATATATTTATACTTATTTAAATATTGGGATATTGTCGAAGAGTTGAAAGGGGTAATGAGACTCCTAAGTTTGTGATGGAAGGTACTTAAGTAGATACCCTTTTACCCATGGACTGAGCAGCTTGGAATTCAAGCGTCTATAAGAATACAAAAAATTTTCAAGATAATTTCGGGCGGCAAAGTCCAGGATGGGAGGAAAAGGACATTGAGACGGATAAGTTTATGATGGAAGTACTTCAAGCAAATACCCTCACACTTTTGGTTGGAGCAGCCTGGAATTAAAGCGACTTTAAGAATACAGTAAATCTTCAGGAAAATCAGGGCAGCAAAGACTTGGTGGGGAGGGGGTTTATGAGGGAAAGTATTCAAGTCAAATACCCTCACTCTTTGGGACAGAGCAGCTGGGAGTATAAGCGACCATGAGAATACGGAGAGCTTTCAGAAGTATTTCTGGGCTGCAAAGTCCCTGATGAGAGAGGAGAATGGGAAGTGGAGTCAATTACAGGGTTTTGAATTATGTGTGTTAGAACTGTACTATGGCAATGTCAATTAAGCTTACAAATGATTGATATATCGACATTTTTTTTTGAAAACGAACATTATGATATTGTTGAAGGACAGAAAGGGGTTGAATAGAACTTAGAGTAGAAGTGGAAAACAAGGTATTAAAATACAATGGAATCCAGGGAAAGAAGGGGAGGGACTGTTACAGTAAAAATTGCTCAGGCTTCCAGATATACATTGATAGACTTTTTCTTTTATAACTGTAAGACTTCAGATAAGTAACGGAGAGTTGGTAGGAAATATATGAAAGGACAGTAGAAGTTCATAAGAGATAAGCAGAGAAAATGTCGATTTGAGAAAGCAGAATGAAGTGAAAGGTGGGAACTGACAAGATGAAATGACAGTATTTTGAGTGAGTAGTAGAGGGAAATGCTTGTTCAAACAATTGAGATTATCATTGTATTGTGATTCTAATGTAACATGTAGAGTGATTTGCGAGAAGTGATGACCAGACCAGAGAGGAAGATCAGAAATAATGCATGTAAAACTACAATTTAAAAAACTTTTTTTTTATTTTGTGAAACTTAATAACATTAATAAAAAAAAAAACCTCCAAGGAAGGAGACTCCACTACACTCCGAGGCAGCATATTCCACTGCCGGACAGCCCTGACTGTCAGGAAGTTCTTCCTGAGGTTCAGGTGGAATCTCCTTTCCTGCAGCTTGAATCCATTGCTCCCTGTCCTGGTCTCTGGAACAGCAGAAAACAAGCCCTCTCCCTCCTCTACATGGCATCCCTTCAAATATTTAAACATGGCTATCATGTCCCCTCTTAACCTTCTCTTCTGCAGACTAAACATACTCAGCTCTCTAAGTCTATCCTCATAGGGCATGGCTTCCAGGCCCCCTCACCATTTTGGTCGCCCTCCTCTAGACCTGCTCCAGCTTGACCATGTCCTCCTTGAATTGGGGTACCAATTATCAAATATTATGATAATATTTGAAGGTATATCACAGGGAGGATGGCGCAAGCCTGTTTTCTGCTGCTCCACAGACTAGGACATGGAGCAGTGGCTTCAAACTTCAGGAAAAGAGATTCCATCTAAATATTGGGAAGAACTTCCTGATAAGAGCAGTTTGACAATGGGATACACTGCCTCAGAGTATGGTGGAGTCTTCTTTGGAGTTTTTTTAAACAGAGGTTGGATGGCCATCTGTCAGGAATACTTTGACAGTACATTCCTGCAGGAAGGGGGTTGGACTCAATGGCCGTTGTGGTCTCTTCCAGCTCTCTGATTCTAGGGTTTACATACCTCAGATAACAATGCTTCTGACAGTGAAGCTCCTTTTTTAATCAAGTCTTTTTATATTTGCCCAGCTACCCCCTGTCCTCTTTATCCTCTCCCTAGCTGTACGTTGTTGTTGTTTTTAGCAGCATTAGCACTGGGAAGATGGTGAAGGGGGACTGGGGAGACACACTTTTGGTGTTGGGCTGCAACAGCATATCTACAGTAGACAACGCAATAAAGCCTGAGATGGGAAAAAGGAGGATTGTGTTTTAGTCCGTCCTACTGCAGCAGTGTGGGCTGACACCCAACAGGCAAAGTAAACAGCAGCTGTTTCCAGAATCCTTTATTAAACATGTGTGAAGAGCAAACCAGAGAGAAAAGGGGACAGCAGATAAGCCTGTCCCACCAGGTACCACAGCCTTTTAGAAGAATAGGTTTTCTCACAAAAAGTAAAAGAGAAGGATATTGTTGTTCACAAAATATATGTGGTTTATGAACATTAGGCCAAAACCCCCTGTAACCCTTAGGCTGAGGAGCAATATGTTAAGCCACTGCACTATTGCTACTGCTAGATATATACTATGATGTATATACTATGATATACTATGTTGTGTGCCTTCAAGTTGTTTCCAACTTATGGTGGCCCTAAGGTGAATCTATCATGGGGTTTTCTGGGGCTGAGAGTGTGTGATACTCTCAAGGTCACCCAGCGGGTTTGCATGGCTGAGTGGGGAATTGAACCCTGGTCTCCAGAGTCAAAAGCCATTTCCGCACTAGACTGTTATGGTGCCATTATTTCACTTTCAACATCCTATGGAATCCTGGGGTTTGCGGTTTTGGGACGGGCCGGCTGGCCCCTCCCAGAACCGCAAACCCCAGGATTCCATACGATGGTGAAAGTGGAATAATAGCGCTATAACAGTCTAGTGTGGAAATGGCCATAGTTCAACACTGAAACTACTACATCACACTGGCTCGCAAGATATATTTTATACACATATATTTTTATGTTTACATGCTCACGCTTATCTATTTGGTCAAGTAACGAAACAAACACACTGTTGTTACCCTGCAAATCACTAACATGGCATAAAGACATGAACACCAAGATCTACTTTTAACTTTTTATCCCTGCACTGTTTAGCTTAGGCTCCTACGACCTTCACACATATAGCCTTAATCAGTTGCTCAAAAGGAATAGCATTCTACAGCCTCTTAGAATTTGCCCATCTTTGTTGCAGGACCTAAAGGCAACTCCAGAAATAAGAGGTAGAATAAAGTACTACTTCAGTCCAATTCCTATTGATGTGACCTGCATGTCCAAAGAGTTAAGCAGAGGCTGTTCACCTTTGAATTATCTTTCTGCAGATCATCATGTGTCCTTTAAGTCGAAGACTTGGTCCTGCCTAATTTTTTTCCACAGCTTGTCAGATGAAAGGAAGGATCTGTTGAAAGATGATTCCAAATGAGGAGGGTTAAGAGAGCAGGTTGTGCAGTTCTCTTCCGCTACCACTTGAAGACAGAAGAGGGTAAAACTTTCCTAATAAATAAACAAACTGTGCCCTAGTTCTGCATCTGCTGGGCTGGGTGAAAGTGTTCCTTGAGATTTCCACATTTCAAGAACACTTAATTCTAAGCCTTTTCACACTGCAAAATGATAGCACTGTGATTCTATGGGTTAAGAAGAACAGTGGTTGTGACAGTCATCCCTTTGCATTCAAGGGAAACACTAGCAATACTCTCCTCCACAAACTCCCGAAGCTGGCCCTGCTTCATCCATACCTCTCATGACATCTGTCCCTACTTCCGCTTTGCCTCTCCAAGCCGTTAAACATTACTCTTAGCGCAATCCATCAGTTTCACACTCAGCTCGTTCCATACTCCCTTCCATTCTCGCTCACACCCTTTAAACCAACTTATAAGGACACTCATCCCACACTTTTATCCTTCTGAGATCCAACATCCTGCCTCCCACTGCTTCTCAAGTCTCACAGTCCTTACCATCTAGTTTTTCTGCACCTTCAGTGATGTAGGGAGCCAAGACCTTGCGGGATTAAAGTGATGATGACGATGATGATGATGATGACAACGATGATTAAACTACTATTACTATTAACAATGATGATACCATTGGTCTTAATTCTGTAGCTAGTCCTGACTACAGGAGAGCCACTGAATCCATTAAATTTACCTATGTGTTGATTCAGCATTCAACAATTGATTCAATGGGTCTACTCTATTTGGAACTAAAAGGATACCAGCCATCATCTGTCATTTCATACAAGCCTCTTTGTTCTCTCTGAGCTGAGCTGAATTCTTATGATAAGTGGGTAAAGGTATACTCCCTCCATCACTATTAATTATTTTGAGGTAGTGTGCTCCTGAAGGTACTATTAGGATCCACTGGCTTTATAACAGATATGCTCCCACTGAGAGTGAAAACTGCTAGAACTAGTCTGTAAATATGGATTTTTGGAGTCTCTTTGGGGCTATGAGTCCCAATATTGTTTCTATCACTGCACCAGTGCTTCAAATGCCCATTGTTACAATATCTTCCCACTTCTCTGTTTCTACTCTTATTTCATTCCTAGCACATTTCTACAACCCCTATTCATCCCCTCCTTAGATGTATATAGATACCAAGATATTTAAAAAATACACAGGTCAACATTTGAGAAAAGCTATTTTATTGGCCATACAAGCTCCATGATATTTGCCACCTTACATAGTTGTTGGCATCCCGTAGAATCTGGTTATAGCCAAGTGGAGAATGTGGCTTAAATCAGGAATATGGGGAACCCAAGACTGTCTACAGCAAGAAGGAATGAGAATGTGTCACACGTAGTTTTAAAGGTGCGCTTTGTCCTGAGGGTACAACACCCCCACCTGCCGGCGAACTTCATCTAGGATGGAATTGATAAGGAGACTGTCTGTGTGGGTTAGAACTGGGCTTTCTTTTAAGCCTAAAAAAGGAAGGAGAAAAGAGAACAAAACATGGTAAGAGTCCTAAAAGGTAAATATAGAAGATGAAGGTAAAAAGTCAAAGTCTAGTGGTGCTTCCAAGCGGAATGTTCCACTACTCTTAGCATCATTATTAATTTGTTGAGTTATATCACCAAGTCCAAAGCAAAACCACCACCAAAACCTTCAGTACCTGTCAATATGACATGCAATTTGAGCCATGTCCAGAGTCTGGGAAAGTTATTTGTTTTGGACTATAGCCATATGGGCTGGGGGTAGCTGAAAGTTATAGTCCAAAAAATAATTTTTCTAACCTTTGTGCATGCTTCTCTAGAGAACAGCCTCTCCTGATGAGACGAAGGAGAAGCAAAGCTGAGGCCAATTGTCACGGCAACCAGACCTAGTGCTACAGCCTGCTTGTCTCTGGGACTACGCATGGGTGAGGAAAGCAATGCCTTGCCTTTCCCATTCCATCATCTTTTGGGGTACTGGTCACCCCTAGAGTGCAGGAAGCCACACTGCACCAGAAGTCCTAGTGGCGCAGTGAACTCCACCCACCTACTCACCCACAAATGAAAGAAAAAGATAAAACATTCAACAGGCATGATATAAGACCTCCACAAAGTGCATGGGAACAATACACAATGGTTCAGGCACAACAATTTATGTTATATTGCTTCATTTTATTTTTAAAATAGATTTATGCCACAATATTTGCATTTCAGCAGACAGCCTGCTGCACTGCTTACAGGGGCAGGGAGGCAAGGAGGGCAGTTTGCTCTGGGCGGCACTTTTTT
The DNA here is from genome assembly GCA_030412105.1 of Cyclura pinguis. Lineage (NCBI taxonomy): Eukaryota > Metazoa > Chordata > Lepidosauria > Squamata > Iguanidae > Cyclura > Cyclura pinguis. The sequence goes on from CM059604.1 coordinate 16,862,407, forward strand.
GGGGGTGTTGCCCCTCTTTGCCTGCCCCCCTACATCATCGCCCCGCCTCCACGTAGCCCAACTCTCGTCCCTCTGCCCCCCTACCCAGCTCGCGCCAAGCTACGCCACTGACTGCTTACAATGAAAAGGATAAGCACAGATCTTTCCCCCTCACCAAATATACCAATACAGAATCTAAGTGAAAAGAGTGCATATTTTGGTATAGCTTTCCACCACTGACAGGTGGACTGGTTAGGACTGAAGCATTGTCATAAAACAGACTTGGTTGAAAAGTGGAACCAATGAACTTTACTGGAAGGAGCATGAAAGACACAGGGAGGCTCAATTGGGATTGACTTTGTGCGCACTGCTTGCAAAATCTCTCGGCTGGCATAGTGCTTTCTCCTTCCCAGCTTGTTTTGCAAGCAGGATGTGCATGCAGGCAGTTCCAAGCAAGCCTCCACAGGCAAAAAGAACTGATGAAAGAGTGGAACCCCTGTTGAATTAACGGAACTTGTCCTTAATTTGGAAGCATCAAAACCGAGTTGTCAGGGGGTCAAAAGGTGAGGGCTTCCTGTACATTTATTCACCAAAAGCTCACACAAATGAAACCTTTTATGACTAGATAAATTCCAAGATGGCCAACATTACACAACACTGCTGGTTTCAGTGTGGATAGGCTTGAAACAACCATATGCTTTTGGCTTGTCAACTTTTTTTCTCTCTCTTTCTGTTTTAAAAAAAGAGTGAAGAAACTACATCCATGTCTACCCTCTCATGAAGTGAGTCGGCAAGGTTTGGAACTAGTACCTTGGAGAAGACACTGCCGGACATGCTCTGCTTCATAACGCAGACCCGTGCTATTGGTGAAGTGCATTTTCTGTGAGGGTGGAGGCAGGGGAAATTTTTCACTCTGTCCGTTGATGACTAGTTCTGTTGGACACCAGAAAGTTGATGGAATCTGGAGTGGGCAAGGGAAAGAAGAAGAAAGGGAAGATAAAACAGCAGCAAATAATAGAACTGGTTTATATACAGGTTGAATATCCCTTATCTGGAAATTTGAATATCTCCAAAGCCCAAAACTTTTTGCTGCCAGATTCTGACTTCCAGATGTGGCTGCGGCACTCCTGCTCATCTGTCTCTCAGATTTTGAGTCTCTCTCCAGCCTCGCTTCTCATATACAACACAAGTAGTGAATGAATGAAATGCAAGGCTGGAGAGAGACATGAGGATCTGTGAGACGGCAGGAATCTAAGAGTACTGCTACTGCACTCCTGCTCATTTGTCTGTGGCTCTTCAGAGATCTCCTGTACAGTACTGTATTTAATGTATACGCAGACACAGGTATTCCAAAATCCAAAAAAAAAAGAAGAAGAAGAAGAAGCAAGAAAAATATGAAACACTTCTTTCTGGTCCCAAGCATTTTGAGTAAGAGATGTGTATGTGCCTGTGCCATAAAATCCATCTGATGCTGTGACTTTAAAGAAAGGGAATACACAACAAAACAATCTATTTTTCCACCTTCCAGTAATACCAGGGTCTCTTTTACACTACACAGTAATAGCACTTTGATCCCACTTTAACTGCCATGACTCCATGCTACTGAATCCTGGGATTTGTAGTTTCATGATTTGGTCACAGAGCTATAGAGTCTCACCAAACTACAAATTGCAGGTTTCTTTAGGATGCAGCTACGGCAATTAAAGTGGGGCCAAACTATTCTAATTTCATAATAGGAAAGAGACCCAAGTCTCCAGGTTAGGCCTCCATTCCTGCATTTTAATGAGGAGGCTGTTTCTGAGTTATCTGATCAGCTGTGTTGTCCAAATCCCAAGAGCAGGGTGGGAAGGTACAGCCCATGGGTCATAGTGATTCCGTTTTATGACTGCTGAAGCATCCAGGAGATGCCTGAAGCCAGAGACCCTGCCCTACTTTTAAAAATGGCTGATTTTCCAAGTGAAACACTTCCCCAGACCACCCCACCTCTTGGAAAATTGGCTGGAACCTGTAACTGGAAGGAATGCTACATAATCACCCCCAGTGGTGCCAACAGTTGTGGCTGCAGGAGGAGCAAAAGGAGAAAATGCCCCCCCAGCTCCTTTGCATTTGTTCATTGCTGCCCTCGAACTAAAACTGAAGTTACCTCAATCATGCCTTTGGTGCCATTAATGCTTGCTCGATTGGGCATCTTGGCCGTCATGGTACAGGTAACGACAGCCTGACGTTGACCTGAGTAGCTGAGAATGATTGATACTGTTTTGTCCACTCCTGTGAAGAACAAAACACAAGGATAGTGTCACCAATATTCACTGAAGCTTTATAGAAAGCACTGTTTCTCACACTCAGACACCTTGGCAATTTTTTTAAAAAAACTCCAAAAATATTTATATTTCACCTTTCCAGCTTTTACAGAGTTCCCACACCAGGTTGGCTCATCAAATTTAAAAAAAAAGAGAGAGAGAGAAAAAGAGAGAGAGAGAGAGAGAGAGAGAGAGAGAGAGAGGGTCAGAACTGAAAATGCTCATATTTAGTAGCCCTATCACATCACATAATAATAGGACTATGATTCCACTTTAACTGTCATGGCCTGTGGAATCCTAGGGTCTGTAGTTTGGGGAGGCAATAGAGCTCTCTGCCTGAGAGTTCTAAATACATTGGCCCATCCACTTTCATGAGAGTTCAGGGCACAGAACCCTTGGGAAAGTGGAAAAACATCCTCTTCTGGGACTCCCCCCTCCCATTCCCTTGCCTTTTGCCCTGGCATGTGTGCCTTCCTTCTCCATGCCCAGGCAAAAGGCATGGGAATGGGGGGGGAGCACTGAGCATGGAGAAGGAAGCTGCATGTGTGCCTCCCCCCTTTCTTTGCCTTTTGCTTTGACACGTTTCCTGTGCCCAGGTAAAAGGCAAGGGAATGGGAGGGGGAGCACCTCACATGGAAAAGGAGGGTGGGCACGTGCCTTCACCCTCTCCATTCCATTGCCTTTTGTCTGGTGTGGAAAAAGAAGGCACATGCACCCAGACCAAAGGCAAGGGAACTAGGGGAGGAGAATGGGGGAGGGAGGCATGCACGTGCCTCACAAATAATCAAATTCATGAAGGTCAAACCTGCAATCGTGGAGGGATGACTGTACTGCTCCCTAAACTGCAACATCAGGATATTTTGCCATGGTAGTTAAAGTGGAATCATAGTCTTACAATTGTGTGGCGTGAGAAGGCTCAAGAGGACTAATCTATTCCAGATTCTCAGGAAAATTAAAAAAAAATTATAGGGCATAAAAAAAAATTTAGAGAAAAGGCCAGGAGTAGGAAGTACTAAGGCTGACTGGCTGTCATAGTCTCTCCTATGTAGGTGGTAAGATTACTGCATGAGAGTTGCTGCTATTTATACAGGTAGTACCAAGACTCAAATTATGTGTTCCACCTGTAGGATGGAGATGTTGCCACCAAGAACTTACGGGACAGAACCCAGGACTGTTGCCAGACATTTTGCTGCTGAGGGTGGAACAGCAAATGCCACAATCCCTCCCTAAAACAAGCTACATTCCAGACTCACCAAGTTATTATTAGCCTTCTGGACACATTTATGTTTTGTTTGCGGAATGTGGGGCTTATTGCTCAAAAATAGGAAACTTTCCAAGGTCTGGATTTCCAAAACTGTTTGCTACTATTCTTGGTCAACAAAACAACAACAACAAAAACAAACAGACAAAAACCAGAGTACCAACCTGTATGATGCAGGAATCCAGAGGCCGTGATGGACTCTGGCATCTCCCCCTCGAAGATCATGCAGGCAAACTGGACACAATACCCACCGATATCTAGAAGGCCGCCTCCCCCCAGCTCCTTCTCCACGCATCTGGGGGTTGAGAGTTGCGGGCTCCCAAATTCAGCATGAAATATCATCACATCACCAACTGAACCCTGGCTGAGTAAGGAACGGATTCTCTCGGTAGCAGGGAAAAAACGAGTCCAATATCCCTAGTAGAAGAAAAAGAAAGAAAGAAAGAAATGCAGGTAAATGGGTTAGATCATCAGTGTGTATATTTCAGGGGTGAATCATAATTAGAAACACAATAACTTTATTAGGATTAGCTGGCACTTCATAAAACAACAAGGAAACTTTAGAGCAGGGATGGGAAATCTGTGGCCATCCAGATGGACCTGCATTTAACCAATACAAGCAATGATGATGACTTTATTGTGCTAGCCAAAGGCCGTGACAAATCTCTCTCTCCCTCCCTCCCTCCCTCCCCCCCCTCCTCCCCCCCCCCCCCACACACACCATATACGGTACACAAGAAAATACAAGTGTCACAAAATGATTCTACAAAGAATAACAAGAGTGTTACAAAGCTAGCATAAAGAAGATCAAAAATTCAAAACTATAGGTAAATTTCTAAACTGTCAACAAAATCATGAAATACAGACACTGGGTCTCCATGACAATTTGTGGTAATTTTATCAAACCAGCACAGCCAATAGTAAAGGCAGATGGGTGTTCCAATCCAACAATTGGAGAACCTCATATTCCCTCTGCCTATTTTAGAGTTCCTTTAAAAAAAAATCTGCACATGGGATTTGAAGCATAAAAGGGGAGAAGGATGTTCCCAGGTATGTGAAAATGCTCCAAGATTAATATTTTCCTACAGCAGGGGTTGAAGTGAGGCGCAAACCACACATGAACCAAAGGCCAATGTTGCAAGTCACAGTCTCTTCCTGGAGGGTGAGAGAACCCCCACCCTCATGTTATGTATACATAGACCAAAAAAAAAAAAGGGGGGGGTGTCCTTGGCACTCGTAGAAACCACCAGAAGCCATGTTTTTCCATATACATCCCAAGGCCCCTCAAACTGCATACCCTCTAACTGTCTCAGTTTGGCTGGGAGGGTCGTAGTTAATTCTCTGCTGTCCTACTTTCTCAGCTCATATAAAACATCCCAGTTTCTCTCTCCTCCTCCCACTTTCCCCCTTTGGCCTTGACTTACTTCAATTGCTGCAAACTAAGTTCAAAATACAAAAGGAGTTTGCATTCAATTCACTCAGCAGGAGGGAGAGAAGAGTAGGCAGAGCCTTGCCCTTTCCAGAATGCTCAGGCAAACTGTTGCGGCTTCTCCTGTCTTTGGAACAGAACATCCAGTGCAGCTGCAAACTGATATTTGAAATAAGCAAAAGGAATAAACACACCTTTCAAAAGTGGAGGAAGGAGAGAGCCCAGGCAATTAAAAGAAGCTTTTCTTCAGATGGCCTTTGAATTACAACACTTCTGTAAGTGTGCACATGTGTCCCAGTTTTCATCTGTGAAATGTTGGAAGGTATGAAACTGAAAGTGGCTATGTCGTATTTCTAGTTCCATTTTTTGCCCATTTTGCATACTTGCAGGGCCTGTGTAGCTTATGGTATGTCCTCCAGGGAGAATTTAGGCCTTTGAACATGCCCAGAGGGCCAGTGTGGTATAAGGATTTGAGCACTAGAGTACGACTCTGGAGACCAGCGTTCAAATCCCTGTTTGGCTATGGAAACGTGCTAGGTGGCCCTGGGCAAGTCACACTCTCTCAGCCTCAGAGGAAGGCAAAGGCAACCCCTCTCTGAACAAATCTTGCCAAGAAAGCCCTGTGATAGGTTTGCCTTAGAGTCACCACAAGCTGGAAATGACTTTAAGGCATGTAGCAACAACAAAGTTGCTGACTTCTAGCCTTAAGAACAGGGAAAATTTGACACAGACTTAAGCCTGATCATCGCAAGCATGGGCAGAAACATTTCCAGTCCCCAGTAGTTCAACAATGAACACTTGGTGTACTCTGGTGCCTCAAGGTGGACCCTAGAGAACACACTCTTCACAAGGAGGATGGGATGGAGACCCAGCCCCCCCCCCACATGCTCATTCTCACCTCCATAAAGAAGACTTTCTGTTTCTGAGCTGCCTGCACCATTGTCTTCACCTCTGCGGCATTCATGCCCATGGGCTTCTCACAAAGCACATTCTTCTTGGCCTCGATGAAGAGGAGGGTGGTTGGGAGGTGATAAGGATTCACCACCCCTATATGTACGACATCTGTAAAAGAGAGAGGAGGAGATCACCCAAGGTTCAACGTGGGTAGGAAGCAGGGACAGAACGCTCAAAGTTAGGTTCTATCTTCCTACTCTATTCGGTCCCAAAGCAGACCAAAACCCATCTTCTTACAAATCCAAATACTGCAAGTGCCAAAGAGAATGATGAATCAAGACAGGTGGCACAAACTCCAGGATGTTGCCAAGGACTCTTGCATTGAGAGGCTACCTGACAACATGGTATGTGCCAAATTAAAGCAGACTCTCTCCACATCCAGTCTCACTGATCATCAATTGGAGGCTGCCCAAGGGCACATGTACAGATCCACCATGGTGCAAGAGAAAATTAGACATGCTTTTCAATGGTGTTTAACTAAGTACATGGAATGTGCATGGATGATAACACCTGAAAGGGCTGAACATGATGGGGATGAAGAATTCATTTATATCCTGCCTGCTCCCCCAATATTAGGACCCACAGCAGCTTACAAAAGTTAAAACAAATAAAATTAAAGACTGCTACAAAAAGAGAAGTGAGGACACTTAAGAAATTATTAAAATACAATTAAATACATAGACTTAAAACAGATCCATTAAAAGACAAAAGATAAAAATCAGCAGCAGAACACACCATAGAGTAGCACACCATTCACAGACCTCATAATCAATTCCTAAGAAGCCTGTGAGAACACAAATGTTTAATTGTGAACAGAATGACAACAAGGAGGGTGCCTTCTTAGCCTCTTTAGGGAGGGAATTCCAACACCTGGGGGGAGCTACCAAGAAGGCCCTCTCCTGCCTTCCTACCAAACAAATCTGAGACAGTAGTAGGACTCACAGAAGGGCCTTCCCTGAAGATTTTAGCACCTGAAAGATGGGCCTTCAGATAGCCTGGACCTAAGCTTTATGAAGATGGTAGGTGATTTTTAAAGACTACGTAATCTTCACACTTCTGTGGATTTATTGTTTGCTGGCCAGTGCAAACATCTAATTTGTTGGTCAAGAAGACTGGTTGGTTTTGCAAACAACATTATTGCCAGACAGTCAAGAGTTCCTTGCAAGAATATGTGCCATCCCCTGCTTCATGCCAAATGGCAATAAATCAAATACAATCCCATTTCTCAAAATAGTGGCACAGTTAAGCATAACCTTAAATATCTTTAGCAAGAAAAGAACCAAATGTCTCCATTGTTTTACATGACCACCAAGTCATTTGCTTATCAGCACACATTTTGCCTCCTTTGAAGGATGAAAGAATGGTTAAGTAGGTTGATAATGGAAAGTTTCCTTTTGAAAACAGAGTTTGGGGAAACCAGGATTTATTCTTAAGATTTATATGCCACTGCACCTCAATGGATTCTTTGTTCCTTTTAAAAAAAAGAGGATAGAAAACCTTCCTCCTTCAGAAACTTTGTGATTGTTGCGTGCTTACCCACATCTGGATCTTCAGCAAGTTCTGCATAAGACCCGTAGGCCTTGGGGATGCCATGGATCTTGGCATATTCCTGAGCCCGCCTGAGGTCACGAGAAGCAATGGCCACCACCTGGAGGAAAGGAGAAAGTTGGTTTTTAAAAATTAGTTACCTTCCTTTCTTCCTTTTTCACCACTGAACTCAAGATAGCACAGATCTGTGCTACTCAAAGTAGTGGTCCATGGACAGATGGGTTTCCAGGTTTCCAAGAAGAATGAAAAAAAATGGTAAGAAATGGGCACAAATATGGTGCCAGTGCATGGCATATCGGGAGAAAAAAATGCTAGTCCTCCACATCTGATAGCTTAAAGAGCACTGGCACTGGCATATGTCAGTTCAGCAGTTTGAGACTGATTTATTTTAGAATCAGCTTTCATGGATTTCAGTCCATTTCTTCAGAGGAAATATACATTTAATGCCAAAACCATCTGAGCAATTACTTTGTGGTGTGTGTATGGGGGGAGTGAGATCAGAGTGTAATAGGATCCAAAATGATGCAAATTCCAACATAGGTCATAAAACTTGGAAGAATCGTGTAAGATTATATGCAGGCAGCTGGCGTGAAAGCAATAACATCTGTTTGCTCAAAAGTCATTTTCCTTGAAGTCAGAAACTTTTCTGAAGAGAATACTTTTGGTACATGTCTAACTGTAATAAATGAAAAGCAATACAGTTGGCCCTCCACATTTGAGGGTTTGATTTTAATGGATTTGATTATTTGCAAATTTCTCCAACTCCTGCCCCTCCCTTCAGGCTCCCCTTTTTTGGAGGAATCTTCCTTCTCGGCAGCTCTGATCAGGCCGCACCTTTCGTCATCCTCCTCCTGCCCCCAGTTGCTGCCTGGCCAGCTAAGGACAGATTGCAGCCTGATTTCTCAGCATCACAAACCCTCTTCTGATGTCCCTCCACACCCAAGGAAGGAGATGGGCAAAAGAGAGAGGAAATATAGGACCACCATGCCACCCCCCTTTCTCTCTCCTTTCCCTGACCTGGTTTGGACCCTGTGTGCCCATTTTCCCCACCATGCCTCAGCCCCCTCCCTCCCCCCCTCCATTTTGATATTTGCAATTTTTTCACTTTTGCAAGGGGCCCTAGTGAGTGTGGAGGTTCAACTGTATATTAACATACCGGTGTGGCAAGAAACCATTATCTCCATTTATACCTCTAATAAGAAACTGAATTTGTAAATATATCATAGTTGAGCTCTTTCTTTTCCCAGTCTTCACTGGCAAATTGAAATTTGAAACCTGAGGTGGGACAACCCTACAAGCATTTCTCCTTGCCTCCGGCAGTGAAAATAACAATCACAAACAAATATCAAGATGCTGCCATCTCATTACACACAAAATCTGCTGCCTGAGGCAATTGCCCCACTCTGCCTAACAGTAGGTCTGGCCCTGTTAGCCATGACCCAGGTGTGTGCCAACGTTTCTGGTGTAGGGACAGAGAGAAAGGGACACATTTTTGTGGTGCTATAACCAGAGAAGCTACATTACCCATTTGAGGGACTAAAGATAGGGAACAAAGAGGAAGAGGAATGCCACGGATGTGTGTCCTTCCAACAGGGTGGATGGTTACATTATTAATGAATAAGGAAAAGAGGAGGGCTTGAGAGGAAAAACAAAACATCATTTGTCTTGGACATAGTGAGTTTGAGGCCATGACAAAGTATCCAAGTAGGTGCATCACAGAGGCAGTTAGAGATGTGGGAGAGGAGTGAACGAAACAGATCGGGAGGAGTGGGAGGGAAGGTGAGTGTTATCTGCATATAGGTCAGGGCCAACCCCACCATCAAACAAACTGAGCTATTTCCCTCAAGTAAAATAGGGGAGGAGGGAATGGCAGAAAAAGGCATCAAGTGGTTGGTTATTATTTTTTATTGTCATATTTTTGCTGTCAGGGATGCAAAGGAGCTTGTGGGATTTCCTGCTTCCTATGCCAAAGTAAACTGGCTGGCTTGAGTGCCATGCAACTTGACTTGGGCGAGTCATTTCCTGTTCTCCTTCAGGCAGCAAAATGTCTTGGCTCAGTCCTGATGTAGGAGGTACTAAAAGCCAACAGATTTTCATGAGCTCACTTAAGGACAGCATGCACACAGAAATGTGAAGAGGCAACAAAAAGATCACTGAAAGTTATGCCCCCAAATGCTGGTTTAATATCTATGGCACACTTTCTACACTGGAGTATTAAGTGATGTGATTTACAGTCTGAAACAAGATAGCTTTTTCATTCAATCCAAAAGGCCAGGAAGACACACAGCTTGGAAAAGTTTTTTTCTCCTACTACAATTCCCAATAACAAAATGTTCCATTTGGATTACAGTTTCTAGAATCCCTCCAGCCAGCATGAACACAGTGGCACTTCTTTCTGAGTAGACACAAAGAGAACTTGCACCGTCTTGGACGACTCTTGAGCCAAAGAGCTTAAAGAGGAGAGCACCTGCTAGAAGGAATACTGCCCGTCTGCTCAAATTTAGCAGCCAGATTTTTTCTGTCACACACACTACCATGAAATCTAAGATGATGAAGGATGGATGTACAAATCTTTTCAATAAACGATTGCATAAATCTTGGATTGAATACCTGCATTGCTCATACAGTCCCACTGCTGTTAAGCAGCACCTTAGGATATTTAGGAAGAGGTGGTCTCTCTCGAAAGGAGCATAGAGTTCCATGTTTTTTTAAGAACTAAATGAATAGGTTTGATTTGATAGTTTGGGAGTTTTAAAAATGATTTTGGATTACAACTTCCAGAAATAGCTACGTTGCCCAGAGACCCTGGGGGTTGGAGAGAGAGAGAGAGAGAGAGAGAGAGAAAGAAACCCTCTTCCAAGCACTGAAATCCTGGGATAACTACCAAAACGGTAAGTTTTTAAAATAATGATTATACAAGATGCAAAGGTAGAAGGAAAAAACGCATTTTTTGCCAGCTTCCCCTATTTAAGGGCTGCATTTATTTCATAACTTTGGATCTAAGCAAAGGGGAAACACATCAGTTTATTGCCTCTTTGACCATTACCGCACTACACTGTTACAGTGCTATTATTCCACTTTCAACATCTTATGGAATCCTGGGGTTTGCAGTTTAGGGAGGGGCCTTTAGAATTCCCAGCCAAAGAGCTCTTTGGCTTCAGTAAACTACAAACCCCAGAATTCCACAGGATGCTGAAAGTGGGATAACAGCAGTGTAGGGTGGGAAATGGCCTTTATTCCAGGTAACTTCAATTGCTCAGCACTGGGTCCTGTTGCTTAAGAGCAGAGCATTGACATTTTTGGATGGAGGATTCTGCGGGTTGCAGTACACCAAAAAAAAAGAAAGAAAGAAAGAAAAAAGTTTCCCCTGCCCTGCTTATGAGAAGCTAATAAACTTGGGGAAGGCAGAACTCTAGTTACAGGGATAGTGTTCCCCTGACATATCTTTTTGTTGGTCTTCCAAATTATTTTATACTCTTTCAGGTGGTTATTTTAATTGGTTTAAATTTTATGGTGAAGGTCTTTCAATGGACTCTCTACAGGGGTCGCCTTGGGTGAAAGGCGTCGTACAAATGAAATATTCGATCAACATAAGCCAGCCCTCGTGCTTCAGGCTGTGTTCCCACAGCTTTCCCCGCTCTCCCCTGCAGAGTTCTCTCTCACCTACCTGGTGATCCTCGGGTGGCAAAGTCTTCAGGGCGACTAGGAAATCGTGGGCGATCTTCCCTGCAGAGCAGATTCCCCAGCGGGTGACCACCATGGCGAAAAAGCAGAGAGGGGTGGGTGTCAAGAAGCGGCTGCTTCAGCAGAGCCAGAAAGAGGCGCAGCTACAGACCGGGCGGTGGAGAGGGTGCCCTGCGGCGAAACTCCCGGGCGGCGGGGTTGCCTGTTTTGAACTCTCAGCCACGACTCCTCCAGGTCCGTTGTTGGGTGAGTGCGAAAAAAGAACCAGCAGGGGGCAGCAAAGGCTCAGGATTGGGAATGCAGGAACCAGAAGTTTCACCCGCGGGATCTGGCGGCTTAAATCCGGACGAGGGAAAACGGGGCCGTTTCCGCACTACGCTGTTATATATCATCCCACTTTCAACGTCCTGTGGAATTCTGGGGTTTGTAGTTTACTCAGGCCAAGGGGCTCTCTGGCTGAGAATTCTGAATGCCTCTCCCTAAACTGCAAAGCCCAGGGTTCCATAGGATGTTGAAAGTGGAATAATAGCGCTGTAACAGTGTAGTGCGGCAATGGCTGGAAAATCCAAAATCTGGAATTGTTTGGGGGCCTTCCAGATTTGTGATTCTGAACAATGAGTCCTGGAACTCCCCAACATCCCCAGTAGAAGGGGGCAGAGGTCAGGGATGGGTGGTAATGCTATAATCCAGGAACATCTGAGACTCAAGGCAGGAGATACACTGTACCAGAGGTTGGACCACAGCACCTATCATCTCTGCCACACTGGCTGTGGATGATGGGAGATGTCCATTGCCCAACAATATCCCAAAGGCTGTGATTTTCTGTTCTAGATAGTGGAAAACCCTTCCCCTATGTTTCCATGGGACTCCTGTGCCCTTAAGAGCTACTTGGCTGATATTCACCACGTGAAGCCTATCTGGGCATGGAAATGTAGTGGTGGGGAAAGCTTCACCTATCAGATTTCAGTTAATCATGCAATTGTTAAAGGCACAGGGTTGTGAATGCCAGCACTCAAGTCGTTGCACTGGATACACCTTCACTGTTTGGATTCATTTACATTTTTCCTTTCAACAACAACAACAACAACAATTAAGGCAAAGGAACCTTGCAGGAAAAAAGTTGGCATTCCTGTTCATTAGAAAGAAGTTAGCTCTTATGAGAGGGAGCTGTGTGTTGTAGGACCTTGGGCTAGGAACAGAGACTCCTGGTTTTTGTGTAGGGAAATTGTTTCAAGCAGAGGTGGGCAATTCCAGGAGATTAGGGGGCTGCTTTGGACCCCCAGGGAGACCTTAGTAGATTACAACCCCTTGTTCAGTGCCCTACAAGGGCATAGCATAGGGCTCAGTGGTAAGAACTACAGTGGGCTCCCTGAGCCACTATCTTATCAGCCAGAGAAGAAAACAACTGAAGGTTTCCATCAGCTGGAGGCCCAGGATTGCTGTGCCAGCAATCCAGTGGTAGCTATAGCTCTGGGCCATTTGGTCCATCTCCTAGCACAAGGTTATCCTTGAAAGGATGTGGCCCATTTAAAAAAATAAAAATAAAGGTTCCCCTCTGCCTAAGTTAGAGGCTCAAATAGGGACAGACAGGAATTAGGCCTTCCATCTTGATATTGTCCCTGAGAATGTACCTGTATCAGTTCCCCAAACAAACAAACGGTTAGTGAGCAAAGCTCACTCTTTCCTGATGCTGGCAAAGCAATTGGAAACATTTTGCTATCTTGTTTTCTGCCTCGCAGGACCAGTTAAAGAGCTGGTGACAGTCCTCTTGGGAAAGGATTAGTAAGACAGTCCTTCCTCCACTTAATGGCCACTGGATGGGTTGGACTACAACTCCTGTCCACAGTTAGCGAGCACATTGGCTCAGGGCTGCTGGATATAGGTGGCTTTCCTAAATATCCTAAAGGCAACAGATCTTGTCTGATCTTTGAAGCTAAGCAGGGTCAGTCCTGGTTAGTATTTGGATGGAAGACCACCAAGGAATACCAAGTGCTGTGGGCTATTTTTCAGAGAAAAGAACGGGCAAAACCACCTCTGATGTTCCTTGCCTAAGAAAGCCCTATGTAATTCATAGGATTACCTTAAGTCTACACGTGATTTGCGGGCACATACACTCTCCCTCCTAAGGCCTTACTGCACTACATTGTTATAGTGCTATTATTCCACTTTCAGCATCCTATGGAATCCTGGGGTTTGCAGCTTAGGGAGAGGCCTTTAGAATTCTCAGCCAGAGAGCTCTTGGGCCTTGGTAAACTACAAACCTCAGAATTTCACAGGATGTTGAAAGTGGAATAATAGCACTTTAACAGTGGCCATTTCTGCAGGACACTCTTATAGCACGATGATTCCACTTTCAACCTCCTATGGAATCCTGGGGTTTGCAGTTTCAGGAGGGGCCAGGTGGCCCCTCCCGGAACTGCAAACCCCAGGATTCCATAGAAGGTTGAAAGTGGAATCATCATGCTATAAGAGTGTCCTGCGGAAATGTTCAGTGTAGCGCAGAAAGGCCTCTGATAGTGCTCTATTTTGTACAAGCCTGTAAACTATTTCAGGAGCAGCAGCTTCTGATGTTCTTTGAGCATGGCGTAGATCTAAGGAAAATGAGTGGGCAGACATAAACCTCGTTTTTTTTCCCTCTTCCCTTTTTTTCCCCTGGAAAGTGAGAACACGTGAAATAGAAGCCAAGGTCATCTCGTCCCATCCTGTCTGCACCAAAGGCTGATCTACGGGGATGGAGAATTGCAGTGCTGAGCCAGGGGAAATTGGAGCTGTGTGTGACTCGGGATCCAGCTGAGACCAAAAAGAGCAGGAGCTGCAACTTGCACTGGGCTGGACAAAGAAGCAGCCTGCATGCTTGAGTCAGTCAAGAGCATGCAGCTGGGGAAGTCTGCTAGAGCTGTGATTAATTTTACACACAGTAAGAGCGGTCCAGGTCATCTGCTAGCTTTCCTGTAAGAAACACCAGCACCTGAGACCCCAAAGTCCCAAGTTAGGGGTGGGAAAGCGTGGTGCTACAGGTGCTTCTGAACTGCAACACCCAACATGGCCAGCATAGCTAATGGTGAGGAATTATCAGAGCCCAGAAATGTAATTTTGGGTCCTGCAGGCTAGGGGATTCTGGGAGCTGCAATTCCAAAGTAAGTTCTTTAAGCCATTTGAATGATGAGGGCTGCAGTTCAATGACACCTGGAGGGCACATTGTTCCCCTCTCTTTGCTCTAGAGAGCATTGTTAACTTGTCTCTGTACAAACAGAATTGGGAAGAGGTAAAGCAGAAGGCAAAACCGTATCAGTAAGGTACTCCCAGTGAAGTAAAACACACACATATCTCATGCTACAGTTGTCATTGTCAGAGTGAGTTGCTGAATCTGTTGTAATCTTCAACCAAAATGGCCATAGAAATATGTTTAATTTGCCAACCAATCACTTCTTTTTAATCTATCCCTTATTAAAAACATTCTCTGCTGAATGTCACATATGGAACTTTTTCAAAAAAGGAGAAAGGACACAACAGCCCAGAATGCCCATCAACTGCCCATGCTGGCTGAGGAATACTGGGAGTTGTAGTCCTAAAAAGGGAACTTGCACAAGCCCTGAGATTTTCTTCAGTTTTTCTGCTTGATTGGCTATTGCCACATGTTCCCATAGTGGCCATTTTTGTTAACTCAAACTGGCAAAACCACCTCTGAGTGCTCCTTGTCTAAGAAAATCCTACTAAATTCATAGGGTAGCCATAAATTGACAGGTGATTTGAAGGCACAAATACACCGAGAGATTGTTAGCAGAAGCCAATAGCTAGCCCTAAGAGGCAATTCACCAGCTATTCTGCACATGAGGCAGAGTGGGTATAGCACTGTTGGCAACCTTAGAGGGATGGAATAAGAATCTCTGGGCTCTGAACAGGGAGGGAAAGATGCAAGAAACAATATGTGAAGCCAGTGTAAAATAGAGGTGCACAGCCATTAAATTCGTGGAAAAACCTTATGACTCCTATATGTGGAATGTGATAAACAACCCTTCCACCCATCTTGTGACTCTCTCCATTTCTTCCTCCTTGCAAGGAGGTTTCCCACTTGCTCACAAAAAGGAAAAAGAGAAATTCAGCCTGGAGTCTTATATGAAGCTTTCTTTTTCAGTGGCATGGAGTTAAATACAGTCAGCCTTCCACATTTTCAGGTTTCACTTTCACAGAGTTGTTTATTTGCAAGTTTCTTCAACCTATGCCCCCCACTACTTCAGGTACTTCTTTTCCAGGAAAACCTTCCCTTTCAGCAGCTCTGATCGGGCCATGCAACCCTTTAAAAACCCGCCTCTTGTCCTCCTCCTCCTCCTCCTCCTCCACCAGTCACTGCCTGGCCAGGTAAAGATGGCTCACAGACCAATTTCTCAGCACCACAAACCCTTTTCTGATGCCCTCTCCATACCCAAGGAAGGAGCTGGGTAAGAGAGAGAAGTATAGGGCCACCATGCCAGCTCACCTGCTTTCCCTGGCCTGATTTGGACGCTGGGTGCCCGTTCTCCCCATCATGCTTCAGTCCCTTTCCCACAGACACACACATACACATATTTTAGTATTTGCGATTTTTCCAGTTTTGCGGGATCCTGTGCCCCTAATCCTAGTGAATGTGGTAGGCTGAGAGTATTATCTCCTGATAAATGTTGCAAAGCACATTCCCAAAACAGAAAGAGCTGCAGGGGCTGTTTCCAGAACTGGTAAATTTCCCTGCCAGAGGCCACCCAGAAAACCCAGGTGTGTGTGCACTTTGTGTAAACAGGGTAGTAGTGTAGCAGGGTATTGAGGTGGGACAGATAGATCCTGATTCAAGTTCTCACAAAGCTGTGAAATTAATTGGATGACCTTGGACTGCTCTTTCTGTCTCTTTCTCTTGTTGCTTGGCCTATCTTAAAGGGTTGCTGTATATATCTGGGACCCACTGTGGGAGCACAAGGACTGCCCCAGATGCCCTGCAACAAGATAACAAGCAACCTGCTGAAATTCCCCCTTACCCAACCACCAAATGTACGGTGGCCATCGCCATTGTTCGTCCTGACAATCCTACATGGAAGTCAGAAATTCCCCAAGAGCGGAGCTCTGCCTCATGTGTTCTTCAGGTAGTGTATGCTGACTGGGAAATTCTGGGAGCTATAGGGCCTTTCCACACTACACTGTTAGAGTACTATTATTCCACTTTCAACATCCTGTGGAATTCTGGGGTTTGTAGTTTATTGAGGCCCAAGAGCTCTCTGGCTGGGAATTCTAAATACCCTTCCTTAAACTGCAAACCCCAGGATTTCATAGGATGTTGAAAGTGGAATACTAGCATTATAACAGTATAGTGTGGAAATGGCCATAGACTAAAAAAAAAATCCCCCCTAAGCTCTGACATTAAGAATTGCAGTGCTTTAACTCTGTAAAGCAGGAGCTGTGGAGTGAATGTTTATGGCTCTGCGTTTGAAGCTAGAGTACACCCATGGTGGTGCTAACTAGGGCTGCTGGGAGGTTTAAAGGGCTGTTACCAATATAGGACCTGCAATAATATATTGACTCTCTTCCCCCTGCTGGCATTCCATGACAGTCTGACCCAGCTGCCTGCTGGATTTCCTTTGGCTCCCTCCCTGCATTGCTCGGACCGTGGCCAAGAGGGGTGTGGCGAGGGAGGGTAACTTCAAGGGTCCAGTTTCATCTTGTTGTACTGAGGAGCTATAAGTGTTCCAGTTTTTCTTGGTATCAGGGTTCTCAACTTCAACATTCCTCCTTAATCCATATGCTAAGACTTTTGGACCGGTGATGGCTGGCTTTCGTACGCTTAAGGCAGACCCTGTGCTTTTAGGATTCTGTGATTATGCAGATAAAGCACCCTGTATTTCTTTATTTGGATTCCTTGATTCTACTTTTGTTGCTCATGAAGAACATGCCCTCCAACATTTCACAAATGAAAATCGGGATCTGATCAAATTACTTTTGGATTTGAACTGGGTTTGCAGCGGTTGAAGTAAACTGGAGACGAAAGGGGAAAGTGAGCCAAGGAGAAAGAAATTGAAACCATTTGAAAACAACTGAAAAACTGGAACGACAGACAATTAATTGGGGTGTCCCTGCCAATCTGAGTTGGTCGGAGAGTAAAAAGGTCAAGGAGCTGAAGAACCAGCCAGCCCAGGCCTGGATCTCTAGCCTCAGAAAGAAAGGTTTGCTTAGTGCCATTCTGACTTGTGAGACTCTACCCAGGCTGAATTCATTAATTTTACATAGCATAGGCCTTTTGAGATCGAGCAGTACGAACCAATACTAAGGCCATTTCCACACAAGACTGTTATAGTGCTATTATTCCACTTTCAACATCCGATGGAATCCCTAAACTGCAAACCTCAGGATTCTATTGGATGTTGAAAGTGGAATAATAGCACTATAACAGTCTAGTGCGGAAATGGCCTAAGTGACAGCTAACATAAGGTGGCTGTTAAAGGAACAGAGGCAAGGTTGTTTTAATTTGGTTTTTAATAGGAATCACAGTGGTGGAAAAAAACTTGTACCAGTGGAATTTCTGCATTTCTTACAGGGTTCTTTTAAAAAAAAAAAGAAATAAAGAAAAGGTACGTACACTATCGTATGCATATTAAACAAGGAGCTCTTTCGCATTGCCGAATTTTACCCCTTTGTTTCCACTTCGGAATCGTGGGATTTGTCGCTCGGAGAGGCCCTAGAGCTCTCTGGCAGAGAATTCTAACTACCCCTCCCAAAACTGCAAATTCCGGGAATCCATAGGACAGAACCATGGCAATTAAAGTGGAATAATAGTGCTATAATTGTGTGGTGTGAAAGGGCCCAGGGCTCAACACATCTGCTACACTTGCAGCAATTTGTAGGCTTCTACCAAGTTTCTTTCTCCTGCCTTGGTAACCTTTCTATAGGTTTAGTGTACAGTCCCCTTAGAGTTTGGTCCTTAACACCCTGCAGCCCACAAGGAAACCTTCAATCGGACTTTCTCAGCCTTTTTACTTTGGAGGAACCCTGGAAATAATTCTCAGGTCTCAGGGACCCCCTGCATAAAAATTATTATATCTACTGCTCAAAAAAATTATTTTTATTCCAAGTATGATCTCTCACAGAACCTAGGGTTTCAGGGAACACTGATTCAGAAACCCTGTCTGACTATCTGCTCCTTCTCCTTCTCCACTGTAGGGCATACTAAGGCCATTTCTGCACTAGACTGTTATAATGCTATTATTCCACTTTCAACATCCTATGGAATCCTGGGGTCAACATCCAATGGAATCCTGGGGTTTGCAGTTTAGGAAGGGGCCTCAAAGGAATAATAGCATTATAACAGGCTAGTGTGGAAATAGATTAAAAAGAAAGTTTTCTATTGTGATTTCTCTACATATCCACTAGGGGGCTGTATCTTGCAAGCTATTCCTTTTAACGTGTTGTAGGCCAATCACTGGGTTTTGCGCCGCTGGTTCCAATTAAAATACTGTCCTTATTTTTGTGCTGTGTATTCAGGGGTAGTGAATTAACTGCATACCGTGCCTTCTTAAACACAATCCTGCTAAGGTTCTGCAGATCTCATAGCAGTAGAGGTGGCTGAAAGACATGCATTCACAAAAAGGCTGAACCACTGGAAAACGGCACAGACTTAAAATACAGGTACAATAACTGGACAGTTAATTAATTGTGTTAAGAATGAATAAAATGAATTTAATTTTTAATAATATAATAACTAGAAATGGATATAATGTTTGTAATAATCATAATTGTATGTTAATTTTACCTGCTAATAATAATAAAATTAATAATTGAATGTTTATAAAATATGAAATAAAAATTGTCAGTTATTTGCAAATATGGTTTGTATTGCATACTGTGTCACAACGTTAAGCAGAAAACAGTGTTCATAGAATCACAGTGTTGGAAGAGACCACAAGGGCCATGAAGTCCAACCCCCTGCCATGCAGGAACCCACATCAAAACACTCCCGACGGATGGCCATCCAGCCTCTGCTTAAAAACCTCCAAAGAAGGAGACTCCACCACGCTCTGAGGCAGCATATTCCACTGCCGGACAGCTCTGACCATCAGGAAGTTCTTCATGAGGTTCAAGTGGAATCTCCTCTCCTGTAGCTTGAATCCATTGCTCCTTGTCCGAGTCTCCGGAGCAGCAGAAAACAAGCCCGCTCCCTCCTCAACATGACATCCCTTCAAACATTTAAACATGGCCATCATGTCCCCTCTTAACCTTCTCTTCTGCAGACTAAACATACCCGGCTCCCTAAGCCGCTCCTCATAGGGCATGGCTTCCAGACCCTATAACCTTCCAGTGTTATGTACTGGAAAGCAGAGGTGGGCATTTATCAGGGGTTTGTGAGGGCCACACTTGACACCAATGAAACTTTTGAGGGGTGCAGCTACTGCCACATCTCACAAAAATATCTTTTTTGGTCCCCAAATGTCCCTGGGGAGGGGGTAGGTTTGCCATATTTTGTGTCCTTGAGCTGCTTTAGACTGAGAAGAGGGCCTTTTTACAGCAGCCAAAGGCCAGCAGGAGCCGCTGTTGTGTAGTGGTTGAACATTGGACTATGACTCTGGAGACCAGAGTTCAAATTCCCGCTCAGCCATGCAAACACATCGGGTGACCTTAGGCAAGTCCCACATTCTCAGCCTCAGAGGAAGGCAAAGGCAACCCCCCCTCCACTGAACAAATCTTGCCAGAAAACCGCATGATAGATTTGACTTAGAGTTGCCATAAGTCAGAAACGGCTTGAAGATCCACAGCAACAGTGACAACTGCCAGCTTACTTCCCATTAGAAAAAGGCCTCACCTCAGCCTAAAACAGCTCTGTGTACAATTTATGCCTTCAAGTTGTCTGTCGACTTATGGCAACCCCACAGGGTTTTTGCTTATGACAGGAATACTCAGAAGTGGTTCTGCCACTCCTTCCTCCGAAAGATATCTCACAGCACTTGATATTCATTGGTGGTCTCCCATCCAAGTACTAAATATGGCTGATTCCACTTAGGTTCCAAGATCAGATGGGATTTAGTAGCTTTACAGTATTTAGACCTACCCCCTCCCCAAAAACATGATATAGGTGTCTCTTACTTCACAGAGACTTTGGGGCACTTTAGGGCAAAAAACACTGCAGGGACTACAAAAATGGTTCTGGGTCTCACATGTTTTCCATGGGCCACTCTTTCCCCACCTCTGCTTGTAAATGAATGCTGTCGGCAGGAAGGATCCCAGCTGTCCTGCCTCCTGATGTGCAGAACTCCACCAGATAAAGATTTTCTTGGCTGGATAATGAATACATGGTCAACCCTTCACCTCTTAAATTTCAGCCAGAGAGAATCTATCAAAGGTACAGTGCAGGAGTCCTATTTGAAGAAAAGGGGGACAACTCCTGCCTCCTTTCAGATAAATCTCCTCTTTTTCCCTTTTACTGTCATGCATGTTTGGAATTTCCTGGAATATCTACGTAAGGTCACCTTTCTTTTTTTTTTTCCAGGTTCTTCTTCAAAATACACTTTTCTCATGAAGTGGTTGGCACAGCCTCTTAGACCTCACATGAGATGTGGAGGCCTAAAGCTCCCTTCCCCGGGAGACCATGTTTTTTGGAAGAAGGCGTTTGCTCTCCTATTTCCCCTGCTGGGAATTCACGTTTCTAGTCCTCATCTCCTGTGAACTCTGGTTGAAATAACTGTACATGTTCTTCTTGTGTCATCTACTTCCTTGGTTACATTTCCTTTTCCAGTTTCTAGGATTGCCACATCTGGAGTATCCCTTTCTTGTCCTTGCTTGTCATTTGGATATTTTAAAAACCCTGAGATCTAGGCCATTTCCACACTACACTGTTATAGTGCTATTATTCCACTTTCAGCATCCTATGGAATCCAGGGGTTTGCAGTTTAGAGAGGGGCCTTTAGAATTCTCAGCCAGAGAGCTCTTGGGCCTCAGTAAACTACAAGCCCCAGAATTCCATAGGATTTTGAAAGTGAAATAATAGCAATATAACAGTGTAGGGTGGAAATGGCGCTAGTGCAACAAATACCACAACCTCCAGCAACTTAGATGATGTACTGTCATATCTCTAGGTTTTTCTTTTATGTAGTGTAGGGTGCAGGGCTTTGCTTGAGTGAACACCCACGCAAACACAAGTAAAGTGAAAATTGAGGTGACCCACAAGTGGGAAGATGGCAGCTGTGTGGCTCAGCTGAATTGAAGAAACAGAGACGAAGACTGGTTTGTCCCCCAGCAATTCCTTTCTCTTCTCTGTTCTGCCCTTCCTGAACCTCTTCCTCTCCCCCCCCCCTTCCCCTCCAACCTTCTAATCCCTCAGCCAACTGTCTATTCCTGGCTTAATCCCTCTGCAGCTGGCCAGCCACGTGCAAGCCCAGCCCTTCTCTCCCCCACCCATTACTGTTAAAGGTTGCCAACTGGTAGGTGTGGGGCGGCTGGCGTGCCCCTCTTATTTAAATTTGCAGACTTGGTATCTAGGATTGAGGAAGTGAAGTGTTTTGTGACATGGAGGATCAGAGTGTGAGCATCATGGCAGAGGTAGAGGGGAGAGAGGCTATGAAGGTGGCAGCCTTACCCACAGGGGCCTGAAGCCGGGTCAGTATCAGCCGTTTTCCTTTGAGGTTTTGAGTCGTGTTAGTCTTTGGAAGCCCCCGTGGTTCTATCAGGGTAGAATTTATTGGGGCACACCATACTATCCTACTGTCTTGATTTGGCAGGGATGTTCCTGTTTCACTCTCTTTCATATCTCAGCTTCTCCTTTAAAATAGCTCCTTCTTCTTTGTCCTTGGCTTATTTCCATTGCTGCAAAGTTCCAAACACAAAAGTAGTTTGCACCCAATAAATTCAGCAAGGAGGTGAGAAAAGGAGGAGGCAGAATTTTGCCTTTCCCAGTAGGCTCCAGGCAAAAGCAGACCACTACAGTTTCCCCTAGCTTGTGTGTTCTTCCTCATTCATGACAGTAACCATACTTGGATGTTGCATACTTGAATGGGACGCCACCAATGAATACCAAATGCTGTAGGCTATATTTCAGAGGAAAGAACTGGCAAAACAACCTCTTTGTATTCCTTGCACAAGAAGACCCTGTGAAATTAACAGGGCCACCATAGTTCAACAGATGAAGGCACATATTCATGGCAAACGTCCAGGACCTTGTTCAGGAGAAAAAATAACCCAAATATATATTTCAGTGTCTCTGTCCTCTGAAGTAATGCAAATAATCTGCTACTGTTCAACTGAAAACCTGCCTTTTCACTTTCTTCCTTAACTTTCTTCAGTAATTGTCTCAAGTCTCTGAGCACTAGTGGCTACTTGCTCCCATGTCAATGGCATGGTGAATCTGCTCCATGTTTTAGAATGAAACAAGCTATCCAAAGGACAGTACTGAGCCTAGTGGGGAGTATAGGGTTTTGGTCTCTTGCAAAGTTCCTTCAAAGTTTGGAGGGGGTTCACCACCCCCAATGACACACAGCCCCCAGCTGCTCAAAATCCTGACCTAGGCCATTTCTGCACTAGACTGTTATAGCGCTATGATTCCACTTTCAACCTCCTATGGAATCCTGGGGTTTGCAGTTTCGGGAGGGGCCAGGCGGAATCATAGCGCTATAATAGTATAGTGTGGAAATGGCCCTAGTGATGGTATTGGGAAGCTCTTGTGGTATTATTCCACCTACTCAAGGATGTAGCTACAGGAGGATATTGCCCCGCTCCAAATAAAAGTTCTCCCTCCTCCCATGAAATTATCCTTCAGTTCCTAGGTTTCTAGCATTGAAGTAATTTAAAACTTTAGTTGAGCATTTAGAAATAGAATCAGAGAATCATAGAGCTGGAAGAGACCATGAGGACCATTGAGTTCAAACCCCTCCCCTCGCCATGCAGGAATGCAGGAAATAGATTTTGGCCTCTAAAGAGAGGCAGGCAAAGTTACCAAGGGAGTCCAGACACAGCAAATAGAAGAGTTTTAGGTGTGAACAATGTTCAGCGTCTCACTTTCTGCAATACTAGAAATTTGGAGACTGAAGGAAAATTTCACAGAAGAAGGATAGAATTCTAAACACAAGGAGAATGTGCTCAATTTGCCTCCCTTGTAGCTACACCCCTGCACCCACTGCTGCATTTTTGGATCTCCTTCCCAGCCCCAAATAAGCCAGTCCACTATGATTATGCCAGATAGGACTGGGTCTAGCATCCTGTATCCATCCAACAGTGGCCAATCAGATGCCTCCAGGTATCAGCAAACAGGGCTTGGAAGTGTTGTGTTATACTAGTCTTCTCCCATGATTGCTTCCTAGCAATACATATTCACAGGGATACCATCACAACTAAGCATACAGGTTCCATTTGTCGATTCATTGGGGCTGGCCCTACCATCAGGCAAAACAGAGCAACCATTTCAGATGGCAGCTGCCTGAGGATGGGGCAGCAGGAGTGGAAGCCCCCTGCCTCTTTCTCCTAAAGTCTTTTTCTATTGTCTTGGAAGGCAAAGCTGTGTATACTCCATAACTTGTCCCAGGCCCCAGTGCAGCTGTAGAAGGAACCTTCCTATCACAAATGTTGAACTAAGGGCATTTCTGCACTAGCCTGTTATAGCACTATGATTCCACTTGCAACATCCTATGGAATCCTGGGGCCACCTGGCCCCTCCCGAAACTGCAAATCCCAGAATTCCATAGGATGTTGCAAGTGGAATCATAGCGCTATAACAGGCTAGTGCGGAAATGGCCTAAGAGTCTGCTGCTGCTACTCCAGTCCACTTCTGTATGTGAACTTTAGAAGTGGGTTACTGTGTGTACCCTCTTGTCATTTGGCTCAGGCAACAAAATGTCTTGGGGTGGCCCCTGCCATTTACAGACCGCTCCTCCTTCTGCTATGACCAAGGCGATGCAGAAGATGGAGTGAGCTTGCTTTCTGCTGCAGGTACTGGTCAGCAGAAAGAGAGACGAGTCAGTCCTCAGCTTCACACACAGAGGCATGTTCCATTTCAAACCATATTTGGTTTCATATATAATATTTATATTTATATATTTACACAAGAACGAAGTATTTATTCCAACTGGTTGAGGGGTTATTTAAGGAGGGAGGTTACACGTACAGAGTGAACGCCAGACAGACCAACCAACCCACAGAGGGAACTATTGGAGAGATGAAGTGGCAGGAGAATGGAGAAGCTACGCTAGGGGGCAAAGGGGGAGTGCCTCCATAGCTTGTGGTGGGGGCTGTTGGACACCACTAGTCTGAATCTATTTTTGAAGTACACTTTCATGAAATTGGATGATCATAATCTGTGGGGATATGGGGATATTCTGGAACATTCCAAATTTTGTATTCTTATTGCGAGTTGATTCCCATCAGAAAAGCAGCGTCGGACTGTCTGTCTGTCTCTCTGTGAAGACTGGGGTCTTCTGACTCCCCGCATTGCTGTTGTCATTACGGATCATTTGCATAACTGTGCAGGGTAATCGTGATGACAAAATGGAGACGAGCAGAACCGTGTACACTGCCTTGAGCTCACTGGAGGAAAGGCAGCAGGACAGAAACGCAACAGATAAATAATAAATAAAATACATGTACAATTCTATTTTGCCCACCCTCCCGACATCCCTGTGAGGTAGGCCACAATCATTCTCTTTGTATAGGCAAGAGGCCTGAATGGCTCAGGGCCATTTTGACAGTCTCCTAAGAGCAATCCAGCCCTCTTAGGTCCTCAAGCAACATTCTAGCGTCCTCTCAATAACACTGGTGCACATTATGGAGCAAAACCCCACGCTCTGTTTGCACTAGGGAAGTTATTAATTACACCCCCCCCCCGGGCAACAACACTTCCCAGGGTTTAAAGTGATTATCAGGTAAACACAGAAGTGCTAGGAACTGTTGGTCTTCTGCATGTTTTGGGCGACAACTCCCATCATGCCTTAGTAGCAGCCATGTTGGTGGAGACCCCTGGGAGATGAAATCCAACATATTCAGAAGGCTGGTGGTTCTCCACTCCTGATCAAACAGCTTGGAAACGTGGAGCATAGATGTGGGGCACATTTCAAATAATTTTTGACAACTATTCACAACTGCATTTGAAGCTCCTTAATATTTATTCCTATATGCCTAATGTGGATATGTAACATGTTTTAAGTGAGAATCTGGAAGGATTTTGCCTGGCATCCTCTTGTTTACTCCTAACTAGAGTAGACCCAATCTACTCTAGTTAGGGCTAACAACAGGACTTAAGTTTGTGATTCCAGGACTTCAGATTTAAGGATTTCCCCAAAGCGATTGTAAATGGTTTTAAGGTGTATAATTGCTCACTGAGGCCTTGTGTTCTGAAGGAAGCTTGAATTCTACTCTACTTATGTTTTTTAAAATGCTTAAAATCATCCATCCCTAACTGGGCACACCCCAGATGTGCTGGATTACAAACACTATAACCTCCAGTCATCATTCTCACTGTAGATGGTGGTGTTTGTAGTCCAACATATTTGAAGAGTTCTAAGTTAGGGAAGAGTTCTAAGTTGCGCAAAAGTGCTTTTAAGATCACCATTTTTATGAACAAATTCCCTTTCTTTCTTTCTTTCTTTCTTTCTTTCTTTCTTTCTTTCTTTCTTTCTTTCTTTCTTTCTTCTCCTCCTCCTCCTCCTCCTCCTCCTCCTCCTGGTATTCTTGGAGAGGTTATTTTTGGAGCCAAGAGAGGAAGGGCTCTTGAAACTATCACTGATCAGTACTTTGGGCATGAAGGCTGAAATACGGCCTGAAGAAGATGGAGCAAAACCATATGTTCATGGGTTGTGTCGCTGCTGCCTAAAACCACCTCATTAGTGAACTGCAATATTGTGCAACTCAATAGACATTGCACATGCATATCTGTATACCTGCATGTACAATGCACAATATGCAACCATGCAATACACTTCAGTGCGCAACCATTCAGCATGACACTGCATGTGCAGCTCCATGTCCACAACCAGACCAAAAAACTCCAACTGCTTCTGTGGCAGAACTTACACATGCAGAAGCCACCAACAGGAGTCTGGTTGGACAACTTAAAAATTGAGCGTTTTGAAGAGAAGCCAGGTCACCTGCTGTGTCAGAAAAGGGGGCTCTGTTTTCTTCTCAGCATTGGAGAGACTGGTCAGTCTTACGGCCGAGGTAAACTACTGCTCCTCTTTCTTTGGTATGGGATCCTTGTTGGTATGTGGATGTTGGAGGCATCACATGCTCTGCCCCTCAAAGCTCTCCAGTTACATTCTCAAGGGGGAAATGGTTTGGGAATCTGGAATGGCAAAGTGAGCAACATGTAGTTTTCCAAACACCATTGGACTGGAACTCCATTCCTTAGCACTGACTACGGTGGCACTGCAGGCCAACAACATTGGGACAGCCAGAAGTTGCCCGTCTGTGGTCAAAGTTACTGAAGCAGTGAGATGCAGGATGGGCCTACCTAGCTGAAGGCCAAACAGTACCATTTAACTCCATCTGTTTACCAGTAGGCATAAACCATGGAGAGGCGTGTCTGTGGAGAGTGACTGCACAAACCCACTTAACATGGATTCAACAGCATTGGTCCATCTATCCCAACACTGTCCACTTCAGGGGCGGACAACTCATGACTCTTCACATGCCATCGGACTGTGCTTCTCATCAGCCCTCACCATTGGCTATAGTGGCTGGGTTTATGCAAGCTGCACTTGAATCACCCTCAGATCTCTATCGCTGTTTCCCTTTCTAACAGGCACTGGCCTTCTGAGGCCTCAGATAGGAGTCATTCCTTATTTTAGCTGAGAGATGCCAAAGACAGAACCTGAGGCACAGGGCCTCTTTGCACTACAGAGTTCTTGTGCTATGATTCCATTTTAACTGTTGGATCCCATCCTACAGAATTCTATTTGTAGTTTGCTGTTGCTGTGTGCCTTCATGTCACTTCCGACTTATGGCAACCCTAAGGTGAACCTATCACAGGATTTTCTGGGGCTGAGAGGTCACCAGTGGGTTTCTATGGCCGAGCAGGGAATTGTACCCTAGTCTCCTGGGTCATAGTCCAACACTCAGACCATGCTGGACCTCTTTGCAGTTTAGGGAGAGGTATTTGGAATTCCTAGCCAGAGAGCTCTAGTGCCTCACCCGACTACAGACCCTGGATTCTAAAGGATGTAATCACGACATGTAGTAGACTCCTAGTGCTATAACTGTGTGGTTTGAAAGGACCTCTGTTCTACCACTCAGCTGCGCTCTTGCCTGTCTCTAGGAGTCCATTTGCACTACACAATTATAGCACTAGATTCCACTTTAACAGCCATGGCAAAACCCTATAGAATCTTGGGTTTGTAGGCTGGTGAAGCACTAGACCTCTCTGGCTGAAAATCCTCTCTAAACTTCCATTTCCAGGATTACAAAACATGTTGCCATGGCAGTTAATGTGGAATAAGTCATTTCTGACTTCTGGCATCCCTAAGGCAAACCTATCACGGGTTTTTCTGGGGGCTGAGAATGTGTCCAAGGTCACCCAGCAGGCTTCTGTGGCTAGCGCTCAAACCACACACTGGCTGCCTAAAGTGGGATATAGCACTGTAATTGTGTAGTGTGAATGAAGTCCTGTTTAAGCTAGGCCCAAGTGTTACAGTATGGTCACTGAGACCATTTCCACACTAGACTGTCATAGTGCCATTGTCCCACTTTCAACATCCTATGGAATCCTGGGATTTGCAGTTTGCCTTTGAAACCCCTCCCAATAGCTGCAGACCCCAGGATTCCACGGGATGTTGAAAGTGGAATAATAGCACTATAACGAGCTAGTGCAGAAGTGTCAACATGTCTTTCAGTAGCTTTGAGTCAGGGATACTGGGATAGGCCTGTGTGTATAATTTAACTGCACCCTCTTGTTCCAGGCGGGAAGATACCAACACTGCACTACAGCTGAGGGAGCAAGAAATGGGTGGAATATGCAAGGCCTGCTTGTTGCCCATGGCAACGCACCAAGCCTGTTGGAAAAGGCAGGAGAAGGTTGCGGATGAAGTTTGCCCTTTTGGGTCATTAATACCAAGGCTAGGAGTTGGAGCAGTTTTCAGTGGGTCCAGACAGTTTAACCAATGCACCAGAAATGCAGGCTGAGGGAAGGAAAGGGTGATAAAGTGAAGGGTGTGGGGCAAGAAGCAATCCAAAATGTAGGCCTTTCCCCTCACTCCAGTGGATTGAATCGAGGCCCCAACATCCCAGGAAGGAGAAGGGAGAGGGCCCCTCTACGATAAGTCCCGCTCTCCCAGCGTGCCATACATATATGAATCTTTGCCAGGCTCCTGTACGTATTCCTCCTTCTTGTCCCAGTCAGCCGTCCAGCCTCCATTTGCAAAACTGGTGCTTTTGGTGGCACCGTATCCACCCCCACCGCCTCCCGCCGCCATGCGGGCAGCCTCGTCCTCTTCGTCGGCCAGTTCATCTTCGTTGATAAAGCCGCATTTCTCCTCGTTGAGTTCTTCTGGCTCGGCCCACGGCTGCTTCTCGCCAGACGCAAAAATCCCATAGAAGATGACGCCGCCATAATGCACCAGTGAGGCGATGAGGAAAACGTACTGCCACTCCTCCCGTGTCTGTGGAAAACAAAAAAGTGGATCACTCAGAACAAGGCTTGCCAGTTTAGGATCATTCCAGGCTCTGAAGTTTCCAGGCCCAAACCTGAGCCCTAGGAAAGACCCTGGTGTTCTCATTGCTCACAGTGTGTCATTCGCACACAAGCCCAATATTTTTCTCTTTGGAAATTAAGAGGAAAAATCATAGCTAAAGGGGCTGTACCCAAAGTGAAATGAGGTAATGGTTCCTTCTCATTTACTGAGGAAGATTGGATAAAGACCATTTAATCTAGCCAAGCTGTTTCTAGGCAGAAGGTATAGACAGAGCAGAGTGGAAGGTGAGCCCTGGTGCCGCAACAGCTAGGAGAGCAGGAGGAAGCTAAGTAAATATGCAGATTCTCCAGAAATTCTTTGGAAGTTTCAGCAAGGAATGAATGAAGTATTGTAAACTGTTGCAAGCTACTGCTCTACTAAGTGAGCCGGAGACTTACAGACAGCTCTTTCTTCTTGTCTATTGCTGAGCAACCCAAAACCGGAGCATTTCCATCCTCATCTCCCACATGGACATGAAACATGAAACCTGGAGACTCAAAGCCAGGCCCTAATACCTGGCAACCCTACTTAGAACATACATTGTAGGATTCATAAACCATTGTCTCTCTTCCACCTCATCCAACCCTAACCACTGGCTGACATACACTTTGCAGGAGTATGATGGGAACTGTTTTGAACTTGAAGCTGTCTGTCTACAGTTCAGAGACTGCAAAAAGAGTAAGCTTTTTCTGATGAGTTTTAAACCAAAAAAAGAAAAATTAATGTACATAGAGATTATTTGAAAAGCTACCATACTTTTAAAAAGGATTAGGTATATTACTGGTTAGAGAGCCAGCACAGTGTAGCAGTTTGAGCGTTGGACTACACCCCTAGAGACCAGGGTTCAATTCCCTACTCATCCATGGAAACTCACTGGGTAATCTTGGGCACATCACACTCTCTCAGCCCCAGAAAATCCTGTGAAGGTTCGCCGTAGGGTCGCCCTAAATTGCAAATGACTTGAAGGCACACAACAACACAACAGCATAGCATAGGTTAAATCAGTTGTTGATTCCCAACTAGAACAGACCCACTGAATCAATGGGAACTTGCTAAGATAACCTTTATGTAAATTCTATGGGTTCAATAGGTTTACTCTAGTTGGGACTAACTTTAGTCTGTAGTTCCAGAGCCTCCACAATAGTTAGTTACTGTTTATCATTGCAATTAAAAATAAGTCTTTACTTTCATGTTTCTTCAAAAGAACTGAAGAAACTTTTAAAGTTACTTTAAAATTTCTGAGTGCCGTAAGTTGCTGGCCTGTGCTACAAACTACTCTCTCCTCTTGTCCACATCATCATCACCTCAACAACCAGAAGAAAACACAAGGAACCAGTTGACTTAGCAGTTGAACAATGTGATATTCCTTCACCACTTTTTAGGGAGGTCACACCCTTGTAAAAAAAATACAGTTACAGTGCAAAAGGAGTTAAGCTGTCCCTATTACAATTCCTCAGTTATAGTTGTAAGGTAACACTGTTATGCTTTAACTATTGAGAGAGGGAATTGATCACACGTAACTTCTTATTTTGAACTAGTTACAGTGGCCTGTCTGCTTTCGCCATGGTTTGGCATACCGAACCCTCACGAAAGTGGAAAAATCGTGAATCCTCCCCCAATGATCCTCTTCCCGTTCCTTCTGGGGCTCTTCCCTCCCATTCCCTTGCCTTTTGCCCTGGTGTGCGTGCCTTCCTTCTCTGCGTTGGGGTCAGAGGCAAGGGAATGGGAAGGGGGAGATCCAGAGGGGAGAAGGAAGGCACACTTGTGCATCCACCCCCCATTCCCTTGCCCTTTGCCTTGGTGCACATTCTCAGTACTGGGGCCAAAGGCAAGAGAATGGGAAGGGGAGCTCTGGAGGGGAGAAAGAAGGTGTGCACTTGCTGTCTCCTTCATTCCCTTGCCTTTTGCCTTGGCATGCATTCTCAGCACTGCGGCCAAAGGCAAGGGAATGGGAAGAGGGAGCTCTGGAAGGGGAAAGGCAAACGCGTGCATGCCCTCCCCGTTCCCTGGCCTGCGTGCACTTGCCTTCCTTCTC
This sequence comes from Cyclura pinguis, assembly GCA_030412105.1. NCBI lineage: Eukaryota > Metazoa > Chordata > Lepidosauria > Squamata > Iguanidae > Cyclura > Cyclura pinguis. The sequence goes on from CM059604.1 coordinate 16,893,251, forward strand.
CACTCTCAGCAAAATGCAAGGGAACAGGAAGAGGAGAATGGGGAGGAAGGAACGTGCACACCTTGTGAATAATCAAGTTCACAAAGGACAAACCTGCAAATGTGGAGGGAGGACTGTACTTCCAAGCTCTGTATATATGCTTAATGGGAAATTCAGTTTTCTGAGTGCGGATCCTTATGGAGCCAAACTGGCATCATTCCTATACAAGAAGAAGGCATCTGTAGGGAAGGGGCAATCCTGAGTTTTGCAAAAGTACAAAACTACAAAGGCATTGGGGATGGGGAGTGATCCAAAATGAGGATTAGACCTGCAGGAATCTAAGAATACTGGCTTTGGAGTGCTGAAAAGAAAGATACCCCACATTGCAACATTTTGCTATACATCTCACTAGCCTGTAGTAATTATTAAATGATCATAATAAATACTTGAATAAATGCCAGTGGCTGGTATTAGAAGACAGCATAGTTTGTTACAGTGGGAATATCAGAAACCTGTTAAAAGAGTGAAAATCAATACGATACACTTATCCTTGAATATAAAATTTACAGAAAGGGAGAGCAGATTAAACTGGCAGTTTTGGTCCTCTATAAGTCAAAGAGGACGTTTAAAGTAACAAATTGGAAACCTGAGGAGGACGAAATTCAAGTAAGAACTGCTGTGGATAGAGACTTGTTATATGTGCCCTCAAGTTATCTTCAATTCATTCTGGCCCTTATCGTGGGGTTTTCTTGGCTAAATTTATTCAGAGGAGATTTCCCCTTCTCTTGCTCTTAGGATGAGCATATGTGAGTGGGGATGTAAACCCTGATCTAGCTAGCATAGTGCAGTGGTTTGAGCATTGCACTATGACCCTAGAGACCAGGAGTTGATTGCCCCCTTCCCACAGACACACACACTTTTAATATTTGCAATTTTTACACTTTTGCAAGGATCCTGCGCCCCAACCCTAGCAAATGAGGAGGGCCAACTCTACTCCTGTTCTGGATTCTAGACAGACAGACAGACACTTCCCTTTCCATAATCCTCCATTTCATTTTCCACTTCCACCTGTCTGCCACCCAACATTCCATGCTCACTGTGCATGCTCATTGGGACGGTTTGGTTTATTCCTCTGTAAACACTTTATTCCCACCTCCCCCACACACTATGGTATATTTCCAGGTTTCCTATAAGTTTTAAAACACTGCTTCCATATGGACAATACTGTTTTGGTAAAGAGAGATCACTTGGGGGAAAAAATTCATGTTTTCAGGGCCTTTTGTTTCCTACCTTGTGTTTGGTCATAGCTCCAACTATAAGGGGACACACCATACCCGAGAGAGTCCCCACACCATTGGAGATGCCCATAAGGATACTGGCATACCGAGGGGCAATGTCTAAGTGATTCACATTAAATCCTGGAATGGAGAAGAAATTAAAAAGGAATTTGTATCAGGCACATTGCACTGTTCTTGTATACAAAAAATTACATGAAATTGTAAGAGTGCTAAATTGTCACTGTAGTTTTATATAGTAATCCCTCCTTATTTACAAGGAACACGTTCCAGCACTCCCCCCCATGGATACCCGAAATCACAAATAATACTGAATGCCGTAGTATATAGTATAGTATCCTGTGAAGATAGAGGGCTACTTCCTGTGATGCCAGAGCTATTTTCTGTGTGGTATGTGCAGAGCGACAGTTAAAGTAGGGGCAGGTAGGCAAGGTGTGGGTGGCAGGAACCAGAGCAGGCCATGTGGGTGCCATTGCCTAGATGCTGGAATTTTGCATTTAATATTTTTGGATCATGGGTAACTGAAACTGCAGAAGATGAGATGCGGAGGAAATCCCTGTACAAGAACAGTTACTGAATCTTCCCACATAGGATCATAGATCTTTCGTGTTCAACTACAGGAGCCTCCACCTTTTCATGCCCCAATATCTGTTGACTAATGTTTCTATGCTTCCAAATTAAGCATAAATTTCATTCATTAGACAGGGGTTCTGCTCTTTCATCAGTTCTTCATGCCTATGGAGGTTCACTTCAAACTGCTCATAGACACATGGTACTTGCAAAGTGAGCTGAGAGGAGGAAAAGGTGCCAAGCTGGCTAAATGACTTTGTAAGCAGTGCATATACGCTTGGTCCCAAGAGAGCCTCCATAAATCCTTCATGCTCCCTACAGTACCATATATGGGTTCCACTTTTCAACTAATTCTGTTTTCTGACAGTGCTCCAGTCCTTGACCTGTCAGATAAGTGGGGGAAGCCTGTACTCCTAGAAAGTTTATCAATTTTTCTGTTGACTGGTAGATGAAAATTTATTTCACTGTGGTTGAGCTTTTCCCCCCCATCAGGAATATTTGTTAAAATTTGCATTTTTTTTTCCTCTTTGAGAAAGAAGGAACTTGAGATTTTAAATGTTCAAGTGTGGGTGAGACCAAAGCTGACCCATTTGGCCCTGCAGGACTAGACACATTCCCCAGGACAGGGGTGGGTAACTGCAGACGGGGCGGGGGTGCGACATTTCCTCACACAGTTCCCACAAAATAAGATCAAATTTTAGCCCCAAATTCCCTCTAGGGAACATGAGGGATATTTTCACCATGTTTTGGGGCTTTCCTGGGCCATTTTAGGCCCCAGAGATGCCATTTTTAACAGTAAGAAGTGAGTAGAAGTAATTTCCTGTTCAATTCCTATTTCAGAAAAGCCCTCTCATTGGCAAACATTGGCTCATGGTGACACAAAACATTGTGGAAATACCCCTCCCTGAGAACATATTTTGGGGCAAAAAACAAAAGTTTTGAAAAATGTTGAAAGAAACATTGTTTTTTGTTTTTTTTGCAAATTTTTGAAAAAAATTGCAAAACATTTTTTGAGCCCTGGGAGGATGGGGGGGACTCCAAAAGGTGGAAATGCCCTCTGCACCCCTTAGATATCACTTCGGGACATTTAGAAATTTTAAAAAATGACCCCTAGGAGTCCCTGAAGGCAACAAGAATGGTCCGGGGGGAGGTTGCATGCAGTCTGTAGGCTTTGCATGCACACTTTGCACACGTGTGCCCTACATCCTCGGAACACAAACACTGGACACATAATAAGAGTTCCGGGTGTGACACCCATTCCAGTATCTCATTCTCTATAATGTCAGCAATTTGGAGACTGAAGGACAATTTCATTGAGGAGAGAAAAATCCCTGTTTGGTCTGAAATGTCCTCATTTTCCTTGCCCAACTACTGCTGCACCTAGCCTTAGGGTAACTCAAAAACATGGGCCTAATTATGAGCTCTGGAACATGTCCAGATAAGAGAAACCAAGATGATCAAAGGTCTGGAAACTTAGCTTTATGAGGAGCAAATTAGGGAGTTGGGTATGTTTAGCTTAGAGAAGAAAAGACTGAGAGGTTCCATGAAATATCTTTAAATATCTGAAGAAATGTCAGATAGAAGATGGAGCAAGCTTGTTTTTTGCTGCTCCAGAGACTAGAACATGAACCAATGGATTCAGATTACAAGAAAAGAGATTCCACGTAAACATTAGAAAGACCTTTTTTACTTTAAGAACTGTTCGACAGTGGACAATACTGTAGTTGTGTCTTCCTGCATGGCAGAGAGTTAGGCTAGATAGCCCTTGAGGCCTCTTTTAACTCTAAGATTATATAAGTGATGTGCAGGACCAAATGAAGCAAGTCCGAGGAAGTCTGTAATGGCAGGAACACCAACTGGTGGTTATGCTTAGGGGAGGGCAAAGGGAAAAGATTTAATCCACAGTCCCACTGTGCCTAGAAGTCATCCCAGCTTGCTGAGAGCTTACCTGAAATAGCAAAACCACTGAAACCCACGGCCAGGACAAGGAAAGAAATCGCAACCCCTTTACTGTGGGAATAACCAACCACTAAGAGTAGTGTAGCTTCCATGCCAAACCCTGGCAAGAGAGAAAAATGGAAAAAAATGACCGTAGAAACAAAGTTGATGATAACATTTGCTGTAAGACAGTGTGCTAACTGGTATATGTTACTAACATCTTCCAGTCCTTTCTTAACACCCTGAATTTGCTGTCTGAGAGAGCTGCTTCACTTTGCCTGGTGGTTCAGCTCAGCTGTACGGTCAGCAGCAGCCGGTGATTCCCATGACATTCAGGCAGTGCATTCACTCTCAGGCTTAGTCTTCAAAATACCCATCCAAGGTACTGAACCTATTTAGAGGCTAAGGTTTGCTCCCTCGGATAGCTCCGTGAAAATTCCAACTCAGCTCCAGAGGGGCTGCACAAACCCTGCTGACATGGAAGCCACCATAGCTGTGTCTGTTTTGTCCTTTTGACTGCACTTGGCTGAATAAGAAATAGAATGGAGTGGTTAACCTCAGGCTCTGGGGCAAATCTGGCTTGATTCACACACTTGGGGTTTCTTAAACAGCATATAACCTTTCTTATGATACCACTGTTTGGTGGTTTCCCAGCATTTGTACAGGGTTTTGATTTTTTTTTTCCCATTCTGAAAGGCTGAAATCCTTCTCCAAAGCATTTGTTCCTGGCAGTAACAACTACTGGCAGAAAAAAAAAAGTATTTTTGTCCCCTCCTCTCTTTCCATTATCCTTGCTCATCTCTGAGAACCTCTCTCAATTGAATGCAGCCCTTGTACTGCAAGAAGTTTTGGACCCTTGGAATGCCTAACATATATCTTTGAGTGTGTGCTGCTTAGAAGTGGTCAGAGCTCATTGAATAGCACATACTTTGCATGCAGAAGGACCTGGTTTCAACTGCCTGCATCTCTCATTAGGGCTGGGAAAACTTTTTTGAAACCTTGGATTGCTATCACACATTGGCTGGCATCCGGTGTGTAACATAACCAGGGCTAAGTTGTGTTATGCATGAGGAGTGAATACTGTAGACAGTGTGCAACAGTCATATTCAGTTGATGGTGCTGTAAGCAGAGTTCTGCATGTGGAACTGCTCACATCTGCATGTCCATCAAAGTTGACAGAGTAGCATGAGGTTACAGATTGCTCTTGCACTATGTGATGAGAGCCCTGAACATTTGTTGCATTAATGCTGCAGTTCAGAATGGGGTTGTGCAGTAGGAGTACTGTTTATACTTGTATTTATGCTGTGCTGAAGCACTGTAGGATCTAAGCCTCTGTCAACAATACTGTGCAAGAAGGCCACATTGTTTGATTCTTTGACCACATTCGCACATCATGACAAAGCATATCACAGTTTATTGAAAACAGAGCATTGTCCTGTGAGAACCTCTCTGGTAACAAGTCACAATGGGTTAATCAGCCACAATGTGAGCTCATAACTTGCTGTTGCCTTACAAATTCTGCCTTGTTTAAACCATGGTTTATCCTGATATCTTAATCTACAACTATGACTTGTCTCTTGCTGGTTTGCTGCAAAGTGCCCCCTCTGAAACAGGCGCTGGGAAAAAAGACTAGAGAGAAACAAACCAGAAAAGAGGAAAGGCAACTCACAGTTTGGTCACTTGCTATGCAGTTTGTAGCTTAAGCAACCGATCTTGGTTTATCATGATATGTGAATGCACCCAGGATAGAGCAGCTTCCTAGATTTTTATATTTCGTTCACAGAATGAAAAGGGCGGCAAAGCTCTTGAGAGGATGTGGATGAAGAGCACAGCATATGCTCTGTGTACAGAAGGTCACAACAAGTTCAATCCTCAGCCTCTACAAAACATTTTATGTGTCATTTCAACACCAAAATACTTTTTTCTTTTCCCAGCCAGGCTTTTAAAACCTTTTAAGCCACTCTAGAAGATGGGTTTATTACTCTGTGGTGCTTTATTGATTGCGTTGATATCTGGTGTTTTACTGTTTTGTTATTGTTGGATCCGATGGTTGAGTATGTCATTTTATTCAATTCTTTTCATGAGAAGCTATCCTGAGAACACAGCGGCATTAAAGAAGCAAGATAAAGATTTAATGAATAAGTGAATTAATATAAAAGTCAGTTCTCCAGTTAAAAGGATATCTGGTAGGAAGGATTCAAAAGCCCTTTATTTGCCTAAGTTAACTTTCTCCAACCTGCCACCCTCCAGATGTTTTGGACTTAGGGATATGAAGAATGCTCACAAATTTTCTGGTCCCCAATGAGGAAGGGTGTCAGGAAACATTGAGATACAGCATTGTGAAACTGGTCAACCACTTTGGTTTTTCCTGTGTCATTTCATTGTTACACTATACCACTGTAACTCTTAATATTTTTAAAAAGCCAGAAAGAGGAAAAGAGAAGTGACATATTGTCCTGGTGTGTTTTGGAATTAAAAAGAAATCCACTTGAGGATGGGAATAAAATGTTGCAGCTGGTGCCAGAAACTGCTAGAAAAATAGCCAGAGACACCAGAAACATCTTTTGGATATTTAAAAAAACTCTGGGAACTAGAGCAACAAATCCTGCCACCTCCAGCAACCTCCCAACATATTTGCCCCATCCTGGGTAGTGCCTTTTCTCTCTCACCCCCGCAGTTCATCATCTTGCGAACATTTGTGGTAGACATGATCCTCCGCGTTCGCAGAAAGTCAGCAATTTGACCCCCAATGGGTACAATGATGGTCATGACCAGGTGGGGCAAGGCGGAAAGCATACCCACCTGTATGCAAGGAAGAGGAGAAGAAGAGACATTCAGTAGCTCCAAGAAAAGGAAAACATTCAAAAGCTGTTGGGAACATCCAGCTATCACTGGGAAGGGAAACAGTCACAAAGAATACAAGCATATTCCTTCCATCTCTTTGCTACTTTCAGCAACACACAGGGATATTCCTACTGTTTGGGAAGTTGGGGCACTGCCCGTCTAAACTCCCAGACCCTTCCCTGCTAGCAGGGGATGCAAAATGTACAAGTATACCTCAGTTAATAAAGTAGATACTTTCCTTGGTATTACATCTTTAACAGAAAATTGGTACCAGGGGCAGAAATAACATGGGAAGAGCAGGGACAGGCTGCTACACAATTTAAAAATAAGAGCAATTCACCATGTTTCAGCAACCTTTGTATTCAGAACAATAGGCACACGTGAAATGAAACAACCAATTAAGTACTATTTCTCACCTTACTGATTTCAAAGCCAAACACTTCTTCGAAATAGGCTGGCTGGCTAATTAGGAGCAAGTAGAAGGTCCAGCTCCGGCAAAAATTGGCCACAATAATGGCATAGACAGGCATAGATGTGAAGAACTTGCGCCAAGGCGTTTTGAATTTCTGACAAAGGGAGAAGGGAACAACAATAGAGACACAACTTCAACAAATTCACCAACTACTGTTCGCAGTTACACACAAGAATCCCAGAGGCTTCTCTCTTTCTTATCAAAATGGACCCCAGTCAGATACTGTGAAGTTTCCAAGGAGAGGCTCTTCCATTCATACCCTACTTTGCTGGTTGAGAATGGGCCTTTCTACACTACACTGTTATACTGCTATGATTCCACTTTCAACCTCCTATGGAATCCTGGGGCTTGCAGTTTAGTGAGAGGCTTTTCAAATTCTCAGCCAGAGAGCTCTTTGGCCTCAATAAACTACAAACCCCAGAATTCCACAGGAGGTTGAAAGTGGAATAATAGCACTATAACAGTGTAGTGCAGAAAGGCACAATGATGCGACTTTCAACCAACACACCTGGAGGATGCCAGTTTGGGGAAAGCCATGGAATATTCATAACCAAAACTTGGAAAGTTACTTTTCAAAATGTAATTACTACACATAGTAATTTATTAAGTTATTGGAATAATTTGTTCTATTACTCATTATAGTATTTAAATAGCAACTAGTTGCTGTTACTTCTTAAAGAAAGATAATTGTTAAAGTACTTGCTACTTTTCCATTACTTTTTGTCACTTTCTTTGAAAATCCCTTAGGACTGATAAAAGAAAAGGCATATAATTTTGAAAATCCAGTCACATTGCTTCTAAAAATGAACTGAAAATAACTTTTGAGAAGAATAAGAAACTGTTTCTTAGTAGATATGAAAAGTAATTGTTACTTCTTGCTTTTGAAATGTTTACGTTGCTTATTCTCTCCTTACCTCAACAGTGTAACTAGCTGTGGGCGACAGTGCTACTTATTTATTAGTATTTTATTTTATTAAACTATTTCTATGCTACCCTATATCAAAAGATCTCGGGGCAGAGCACAAGTAAAATCAATGCAAAAAAGTTAAAATGAGCTAAAACACAAATAATAATTTAAATAGACTAAAGCATATTAAATATGATTAACAAATTAAAGAAGGTTTAAAAGGATAAAACATTTTTAAAACTTTGTGCATTCACTGTAAGGCCCAAGGACGTTAATAAACAGTAATGTTTTTACTTGGAACCTAAACGAATACAGCATTGGCACCAGTCAGGCCTCCAGGCTGAAGAGATTCCACAATTGCGGAATGTAATTGCAATTATTTGTAATATGTCACTTCAAAATTCTGCAGATAACAAATGATAAATGGAAGACTGACCAACAGGGGATTCATCAGACTGGCACTCTCGCCAATGCTTTCTTCTATGTACTTCCTCTCTTCTTCCGAAATGGTCGGGTGCTGCGCAGGGCTCTCATAGGAAACCATTAACCAGAATAAGTACCAGAAGATACCAAAGCTGCCTGCCAAGGGAGAGAATGTCAGGATGACTGGAGGGATCTGTGTTCTGATGCAACAAGATTTGTGACAATGGAAAGAGTTCTAGTAAAGCCTTTTGCTCCTTCCCGCTTTATCCTCCTTCTGCCCTATTTATTTAGCTTTGCCCATTGCCCAAAATCACCCCCCTCCAAAACCTTTCCCAGATTAGAATTTAGCCCCTGGGTCAAGTAGGGTTGCTCATCTCTGTATAAACCAAGGACAAGGAATTTTTGCTCCTCCAGATCTCTAGACTACAACTTTTGCAGCCACAATCTCACACCTTCCAACATTTCACAGATAAAAACAAGGTGTGTGGCCAAGCAACATCAGAGTATGATCAAGACAGCAGGACTTATTGGTGAAAAAGAACACCTAAGCTAGGAAATACTGCGGCAGTTCGTTTTTGCCTAAGCCCGCTGGGAAGGAGAAATTCTGCTCCATCCTCCTCTCTCTTCCACCTGAATTAACTGAATGTGAACTATTTCTGTACTTGGAACTCAATCCAGCAACTGAAGTAAGACAAAGGGGGAAAATGGGAGGAAGAGAGAGAAACTGGGGCATTTTAAAAGCATCTGAAAAAAATGGGATGACAGAAGATCAATCAACAGTGTCCCTGCCAAATCAGGGCAGTTGGAGGGATATGCAATCGCTTGACTGTGGTGAGAGCTGGAAGCCCAAAACATCTGGACAGCCAAATATCTGTGATAAACTGGAACTCTGTTTGGTTTGTTTGTCTCCAATTCACTTACCATAGACATAGAATACAGAGCTCCATCCAGAATACTGGACCAGAATGCCAGCAAGAGGCATGGCCACCACAGCCCCTGCATAGGAACCTGTAAGGATATATGGAAGAGGTCAACCAGGCATTCAAACTAGGATTTCTAGTACCTCAAAACTGCCTGTTTCATAATGTGAAAGATATTTATACTAGCTCTCTGGAACTAGCATCTTCTGTTACACCATTTTCAGAATTAAAAAAGAAATAATGTTGAAGAAAAGAGAAGCTCCATTATGGGGACTAAGAAATGAGAAATCAGGGGTAATTTGGGGGCAATTCATTGGGTATTTACCAGTACTGTTTGTCACACTGAACTGGAAAAAATAAATGAGCAGAAGCTGTGAGGAGCAAGCTCCTAGTCAGAGCTGCAGGAGAACTTCCTAAATAGAACATTTTGTTCTCTGTGGAGATACTAGAAGGTTGTTAGCAATGGAGTCAAGTGCTGTTGGATAATATGGCGCTATAGTAAATGCTATGTAGAAGCACTATTATAATTAAATTTCCAGCCAGTTTAGGAAAAGCAATGCCTGAACAGAGCTAAAGTCATAAAATGTGAAAGCAACTTTCATTTATATTTTTAATAAATTTGATTAAGGAGTCTTGTGTACACATCTATGAGGTTCAGACTCTGAGTGAAGCAGCTGGAACAACTCAAGATGTGAGAGTTTTGATCTAAAATTTTGGAATAGTTCCTAGGATATCTAGGCCATTCTTCTGGAGTCTGGTGACCTCCACATGACGGCTGGGATGTTAGGAATTCTAGGCTGACACATCTCTAGGCTGGGAAAAGATGGAGAAGACTGTTCTAGGCAGAGCTTGGGTTATTATTATTTTTTAAAAAGTAATGTGTTAGCTGTTATTCACTACATTTTCTAAAGCAAAGCATTACATGTTGCCCAATTATTTTAAGAGCACCACACTAGTAATGCATCACCTTTTTATATATTTTTACATATACAGACATTAAAAAGATAGGAAAGGGCAAAATTTCCCCCAAATGCTCTAGAAACATTTTAAGTGGCATGACTAAACAGTAGTCACTATATTTAAAAATCAGTGATGTTCCTAGTTATGTTACTTTTTGAAAAAGTAACAGTATTTGCAACCTCACTGAGCAATAAGTAATGCTTATTGTAGTAATTGCAGTAATAAATTTTAACAACTTATTTCCAGACTTTGGCATTAGGCTTATATCCAAGAATACTGAAAACCCTAAAAGTCAGTAGGCTGGAAATTCAAGGCACCTGAAATGGTTGTGTGTGAGATTTGACCCTCTAATCTGCCCTGACGATGTAGTATCCTTGATTGGTCACAAGATTGTTATGTGCCTTCCAGAAAACTCCAACTTATGGCAACTCAGTTTTATTGGCAAGATTTATTCAGAGAGTCTTTGCCATTGCTTTTCTCTAAAGTTGAGAGAATGTGGTTTGCTGAACATCACCCAGAGGGCTTCTGTGGCTGGGTAGAGGTTTGAACCCTGATTGCCGGATTACCTTACCGCAAAAAGCTGTTGTTGCCAGGCGGCTGCGTTCTAATGGTGGTGCCCATTTGCTCCAGATCCCATGGCATGCTGGGTATGTGACACCCTGGAGGGGACGGACCGAGAGAATTGCATAAAGACCAGTGCTATTTTTCATTTGGAGAAAAAGAGACAAGCCTAGAACTGAGTGTCGCCTCTTAGCTTCAACCTTTTCCCACCCTGGCTTTCTCCACTAGGATACCCAACGGAAGATGAAACTATGCTGAAGAGAACTGAGCCCAAGACATTTTGCTGCTGGAGGTGAGGGATCTGTTCCAATTATAAAAGCTGATTTAACAGTTGAACTTACTACAACATTGGTAATAGGATAGCGTCTTCCATCTGACCTGAGGGCAGCAGTCTAGCTTAGGGGGCAGCAGATAGACCACACTGTATCCAGAATGCTTTCCTCCATGACCTCACAGTTGGTCCCCCATTTTTCAATGTCTACGATCTGAAGTCAATGCCTCACTACTAATGGTAGCCCAGCTTGCCCTCAGAGGTGAGGGTTAAGCAGTGGTGGTTGAGATCTGCTATATCAGTGTGGCAGTGAATCAACTCCAGGTTTTGATTAGCTCTAAAGGAGATATCCTAAATACTGGAATAGGAATAGAGTTCAGCATCTCGAAAAAACTCCTTCACTGCCTGGAGTAGATTCACATGGGAGCCACTAGACACTACTGGTGTTAGTTATGGAGAGTATACACTGTGGACACTACAGGCTTCTGAGTCTGCATGGAAACAGTGTACATTTCTTACCTCCACAAGCCCTTGCAGGATCCGTACAAAGATAACGCAGCCAAAGTGGACACGAGCAGCTGATGGAATGAGCATGTTGAGAGTGGACGTTGCCACGATGGCAAAGCCAAAAACCCTGCGGCCCAAATTTTGGATGTTAATAGAAATTGCAAAGAACAGTGCTCATGTGCTTTACCTCTGACATCATTATTTATTTTTAAAATCAAACTCTGAGAAAGTTTTGTTTTGGATTACGATTCCCACAATTTCTCCAGCTGCTAGGGGAATTTATGGGAGTTGTAGTCTAAAAAGACTTTTTCAAGTTCTGCTAGTAGTTAACTATACAAAATGTTATAGCATGGAGTGCTATTGAGTTCCAATATATCAGCCATGCCCATTTTGACAATATTCCATTCCATCCTTCTCCTTCCACTAGTTTTCCAGTTCCCTACCTGCAACAGCATGGCTATCTTGTGTGGACATGAAGCATCCACACAGTCCTCATTGAGGTGTATTAGATGTTTTGTCCTGTTCAATGGATATTTTTTCTAAACAATTTGAGCTAGACGGTCACAGATCCCCTACCCCTCATTCATACACACAAAGCAAACAACATACTCCTCAGCCTTTACCTATTAGCAGCAAACTTCTGTGCTATGAAGCCCCCTGGAATCTGAGTGACGATGTAACCCCAGAAGAAGGACCCATGAATCATGCCCACCGTCTCTGGATCCCAGTTGAACTCAGCTTTCTATAGAGAGGGGGAGAATAGACAAATGGCTTGGATTGTTTTCATTACAGTTAAAAGCCATAGCATGTAAAATTCAAAGACATAATCAGTCTGGATCAGTATGCAAATAGATCTCGTAGTACCTTTGAGACTAACTGGAAGGAAGAAGGTGGTAGCATAAGCTTTTGTAAACTTAAGTCTACTTCATCAGATGGTGCCTAGGAACAGACCTGTATAGCTATGAATGAATAGGCTGTATGTTTCATCAGTAACACAGATGCAGAACTTGTGGGTATGGGGATGAAGTAACAAGTTCAGTTTAAGGATGGTTGTTGGGTTACAAAGATGTAGCCTATCACCGTAGGAATGGCGGAAGGAGTTACTGGAATGTAGCGTGATGCTGACTGGGAACCAGAAAGGAGATGTGATAAATTGGTCAAGCAGCATCACATGAGATTGGGGTGTTAACTAGTGTTATAATATGTGCAGTGTGCCAGGAAACCATTGTCTCTACAGAGTACATAAGTACTTGTTTGCCCAATTGCACTGGGAAGGGCAAACCCCTGTTATAGGTAGAAGTGCTTAACAGCAATCAGTTCAACAGGTATAGTTTCTCTGCCTCTCTGTGTTGTTCACCTGTTGAATTGAAGCATGTTGCATAGTATCACCTCTAAGCCAGGAGCTATCCAAGGTGCTGAATCTGTTTGGGGACTATGGTTCAACATTTTTTATGTCTCTTTTAAAGTGTGGGCATGCTCAGTATTCCTTTTCAGTGATCTAACCAACTGCATATACCTTGATGTTATGATTGCATCTGCCTCTTTGTTATGAAAATTAAATCTTTATGATTGTAGTCACAGTCAATAAGGCAGTTGTAGTCAATTGCACAGAGAAGGCCAAAGATTGCTGACTCCTTTATAGACAGAGCTTTTAACAGCTACCAATTCAATAGGTGAAGTTTCCACCATCTCACTGTAACAATTGTTTTTATCCATTGAATTGAAGCCTTTTGCATAATGGCAGCTGATGGCTTCCATATCATTGCAGCAGTGAATCTAGTCTAGGTTTTAGGTCAAACTATAAATGAGCCACTCAAGATGCTGAGCCTATTTTGGAAATCAAGTTCAAATATGTTGGACAGCTCCTTAAAAAAGTGCCTAAAACCTATAATAGACTCACTGCTCCACTGACATGAAAGACATTGGCTGTATTACACAGCTATGACAATAGGGGTGGGGATTGTGCAACTCGCCGAGATGTTGTTGAAATGCAACTCTCAGCAGTCCTAACTAGCATAGACAATGGTGAGGAATGTTGGGAGTGGTAGTCCAACAAGCTTTAGAGGGTTGCATGATTCCCACCCCTGTATTAGAACAAAAGTGGAGAAACTTTTTCAGTCCAAGGGCCAAATCCATTTCCCTAGGGTGGTGAAAGGAGAAATCACGCTCACTGCTCAGAACAGACAAGGAAGACAGCTGATGTAATCTGAGCATGGTTCTCAGACAGATGCCATCTTGCCTGGTCAGTTCATTCCCTGTCTGTACCCAATGCAGAGTTCCATTGACATCTTCTCTCTTTTGTCATTGTTAGACCTCCTTCTCTGCTCCTGTGAATTTTTCCTCTCTTTATCTCTCTTTTCTTCTTATCTCTTTACTCTATTTTTTTAAAAAGTGCTTTTTTCTTTCTGTCTTTCTCTATCCCACTTTGAGTTCTCTGATGGGGGAAAGAAATTATGTCTCCTTTGTGTGTGTGTTTGTGTGTGTTGTGTGCCTTCAGATGTCTTCCAACTTAATGTGACCCTGTCTCAGAGATTTCTTGGCAAGATTTGTTCAGAGGGATTTTACCACTGCCTTCCCCTGAGCTGAGAGAATGTGACTTGACCAAGGCCACCCTGTGGGTTTCCATGGCTAAGCGGGGATTTGAACCCTGGTCTCCAGAATTGTAGTCCAGCACTCAAACCACTCCACCATGCCAGGGCTCTGTGATGTCTTCCTGATCTTCCACTGACTGCACAAAGAAACTGGAGACTGAAAAAGATCCCCTTCCACAGGCTGGAATGGAACCTGAGGAGAGCCATATTCACTCCCAGAGCCTGAGGTTCCCCATCTTTGCATTAGAGCGGAGGTGGGAATTGTGTGGCCCTCCAGATGTTGTTGGCCTTCAAATCTCAGCATCCTTCATTTTTGACTGTGCTAGTTAAGGCTGCTGAGGTTTGCAATTCAACATTTGATGGAGGGCTGCAGAATTTCCCACCTCCCTTTATTAAAGGTTAACAAGTGTCCTGTCTGGGAGAAAAGTGATGCCAGCAACCCCTAGTGGAGGGAGGACAGCCTCACCTTCACAATGACTTTGTCCCCTTCATAGACGGTGTTGTTGTTGACCATGCTGACAATGGCCACACCTAGGTTGCATCGGATGCCAAAGCTGATACAGAACCCTAGGCCACAGAGAATGGCAATGATGTATCGGCGAGGGAGGCCAAAGCAGGTGCAGTCGACAACAGGCTGGTGCTTCTCGGCCACCTCAACAGGCCGGCCCTCTTCTGTCAGCTCGATGGTTTCCCCTCCTGGCTGTTTCCGTTCAAGTAATCTGGTGACAGAGATAGTAGACAAGGTTGGGACCAGAAGGATGGGTTGGAGGAACTAAGGCTGACACTTAGAAACATAGAATCCTAAAGCTGGAAGAGACCACAAGGACCATTGAGTTCAACCTTCTGTCATGCAGAAGTACACCATCAAAGCATTCCTAACAGATGGCCATCCAGCCTCTGTTAAAAACCTCCAAAGACAGAGACTCCACCACACTCCCAGGCAGCATATGCCACTGTCAAACTGTTCTGACCATCAGGACGTTCTTCCTAATGTTTAGATGGAATCTCTTTTCCTGAAGTTTGAAGCGACTGCTCAGTGTCCTAGTCTCTGGAGTAGCAGAAAACAGGCTTGCTTCATTCTCCATATGATATCCCTTTAAATATTTAAACATAGCTATCATGTTGCCTCTTAACCTTCTCTTCTCCAGGCTAAACCTACCGAGCTCCCTAAGCTGTTCTTCATAGGGCATGGTTTCCAGGCCTTCTCACCATTTTGGTTGCTCTCCTCTGGACAAGCTCCAGCTTGTCCATCTCTTTCCTCAACTGTGGTACCCAAAACTAGACACAGTATTCCAGGTGTGATCTGTCCAAAGCAGAATAGAGTGGTACTATCATTCCCCTTGACCTAGACACCATACTTTTATTGATGCAACCCAGCATTGCATTGGCTTTTTAGCTGCCGTATCACGCTGCTGACTCATGTTTAGCTTGCATTCTATTAAGACTCCTAAATCCTTTTCACATACACTGTGGTCAAGCCAGGTGTCACCCATTTTAAATCTGTGCATTTCATTTTTTTCTTTTTTTCTGCCCAAATGTAGTATATCACACTTGCCCAGAAACAGCTACCCAGACTTGATTCCAGGAATGATCAAAATAAGTTCCTATATTGTTCTATGCAGAGCTTTGAAAAGTTACTTTGTGAAATCCTAGAAAAAAATATTTATACTTGGAAATCTTTGAAACCATCTTGGCTACATCATGTAACAGCAATCAAAATGTCAGTTCTTCCAATTCCAGACTGTGTTCAAAATCTGGCAAACCTGATTATGAACTTTTTGTATACAAGAAGAAACATCATCTTGCAAAAACTGGTATGTTTAACAGCAGCAAAGATACAGGGGGCTTGGGTGTTCCCATTTTTAAGGTTTATTTTGAAGTTTTTTGGATAAGGAAGTTGCTGAGAGCCCCCAACACTCTCCTGGTTTTGGGTTACTGTTAGAATGTCTTGACACTTTTTTGCCACTGGCTAGGGGTTTTCTCTTCTACAGATGCCCAAGCAGCTAATAGAAAACACTCGGAACCTTTTCTTTAAAAATGTTCTTATACCTGGAGAATCTGGCAGAGAAAATTAATTCCTGCTCCATTATCTTTGATGCCATTTTTCTACCATCCTTTATTTGTTAACACTGATAAATGGAAGAAATTAAATTTTGGAAACAAGCAGAGTTATACAGATTTAGAGATTTATTTAACAGATGTCTTCTAAAAACTGGTAATCAGTTGCAAGAGGAATGAGAGGAACATACTCCTTTTGTTTCCAAATTTTGCAAATAACCCATTTTACTTCTTTGTCTGAAATTCAAAACCATGCAAGAAGGCAGTTACTACTACTAAGTGAAACTAAAGTTGAAGGCATGGCCTCTAGGCTATATATATTTCCAATCTTGGTTACTTTTTAAAATAATCTAGGGAAAAAATTAATCTTGGAAAAAGATTTGGGTACAGCCACCTCTTGTTCTCTCTGGAAAAAAATGTGTTTAGAAGGGTCAATCCTCAAATATGAAAGAAAACTGTATAAAATTAATAAAATTAATAAATTGGTAGTATTTAACCCCTGGGAAATTGAAAGTATTTTCTAAAGGTTCAAATATGTTTTGCTGGTGACAAAGCAGCGAGCTAGGGTCTTACCACCATATGTGGTTGTCATGCCCACAAGTACTTCATTTCTGGAATTTGGCATTTGCAGAAATCAGGAAAATTATACAATTTCTTTCATAACAGTTCATCCAGGCCTTTTGTAACACTAATGGTTTTTCATTATCTATTCAATATCAAATCACTCCCTCCAGGACTTGGCATTATAAGAGGGGGAACTGACAGCAATACATTGTTACTGGAAATAAAATAATCCCCCAGTATACCACTGTTGTTGCCGTTACCCCAGAGCAAAAATCATCAATTTCCTCAAAGCATTCTGGGACAGGATACCAACAGCTACCCCCTCCCCAATTAATAATGCAAAATCTTGCAGCAATTCAGATATGTCTTAAGCATAAATCAAACTCAGCAGCCTTTTTAAAGTAGGGTTGCCAGAATGGAAGCATCCCAGATTTCAGGGCCAAAACCTCTGCTCTAGGGAAGACCAGAGGTATGCCTCTGAGAGATGGATATCCAACCTCTCATGGGAATTTAAGTAGTGGATTCTTTCACTGACAGGGGTTGGAATAGATAGCTATTATGTATCTGTTCCAACTCTATGAGTCTATGATAAGGGAGAGGATATAAGAGGCAGCTTCGGGTGACGTTATTAAATATTGATATAGTTGCAGAGAGCATGCCATACAAATAAAAAAATACCAAATCTAACAAATGAGGAACACACACACACATGTCAAGGTGGTTGTCTTGCCCTGAAATTCCTCCCCCTTGCCCTGAGGACTGAAAAAAAGGGACCAGGTGCTAGGATCTGGAAACCCAATTGTGAAACCAAGAGCAGACAAGAAAAAACTGCATAGACATTAGCACTTTTGTTAGCAGAGTCAGCCTTCTTTTGTATAGTACTTCCTCAGTTTTGAATCGAGAGCTGTATGACCTAGTTTGTGGATGGACGAGGAGAAGGCTTTTTCTTCCTCTCCATCATTTCAAGGGGTAGTAGAATTAGACTCCGTGCAGATGCAAGGAAGCAGGCCTTGGTGACCTGAAGCTGGAGGACTGTGAGGGATAAAGGAAGACAGTCTAGAAGGGTTTGGAGCACGCCCAAGTCCTCATCCATCACCACCCCCTTCCTGCTCTTACGCACCATCTCGTCAGGCCTGTGGGGAGGCGGCGGGTGCCCACGCAGAAGCTGTTCCTATTGAAGCTGGCACAGATGGGCTGTGAGCAAAATGTCGGCACCGGGCCTAAGAACTCTTCCTCCTCCTCCTCCTCCTCCTCCTCCTCTCTCTTAGCAACAGAGACAAAGGCCCTTTCCGCACGCGGTTATTAAGGCGGGCCAATGCGTCTTGCCATGGAGGTCTTCTGCATGTTGGAACAGATTACGTTTGGTTTATTTACCTTCGTCCTGCATGTAATTCCGGCTAAATGCGCCCCCATGTGGTGATAAAGCGCGCTATTTGAAAACAGGAAGAAATCGATTTTCCAATTTTCCAGATCGATCCGATTTGTACTTTCACAGTGGTGCAGACATGTACATTCGCGCCTATGCAAGTTGGTGGTCTGGGGAGGGTTAATGGGAGGGGCCAGGGGGTAGTATGGACTTTCGCACGTACGCATGTACGCATGTACGCAATGGCGTACTAAACCATGAAAAAAAGGGGGGGGCCAATCACAGCCAACGGGGCTGGGTGAGGGGAGTAGCAGGAGTGGCCACAGCGGAGGCAGTGTGGATTCATGAACTCGCACTCCTCTGAACCAGAATGGAACATACGCGGTACCTGTGTGGAAGGAAATGAGGGAAAGTCTGCCTTGTTTTGAGCCCAGAAAATCCGATAAGAAACAGCACAAACCGATTCACCAGCCTCGTGCGGAAAGGGCCAAAGGCTCAGCCTTTCAGACACCCCTTTGATCCTCCTCCCATTCATACACACACTACTCTCACTCTGTTTTCCTTGCTGTCCCTTCTTCTAAGGCTGCTGTCTCTCCTACCACTGCCTCTTATCACTTGCACATGTGAATCAGTTTCATCTGGGGATTAATCAGTTTTGTCTGGGGCTGGGGAATACTTAAAGTATGTAAGCATGTTTGAAACAAACCTAAGGCACCAGATCCTATCTTTGAATGCCTACAGTTCTTTGGTATAGAATCTTTGTATCTGCATAAATACTCTAAAGGCACCAGATCCTGTCTGATCTTGGAAGCTAAGCAGGGTCAGCCCTGGTTAGTACTTGAATAACCAACAAATACCAGGTTCTGTAGGCTGTATTTCAGAAGAAGGAATTGGCAAAGCCACCTCTGTGGATTCCTTGCCTAAGACAACTCTATGGGGTTGCCATGAGTTGACAGGTGACTTGAGGGCGTGCACACACACATGTTTAAAACAACTCAAGCGCCAACTTTACAAAATCTTCCAACGTTCAAATTACAAATTATACTTTATGTCCCCCACGTTTAACACCTACTGTTTCTAGAAGACTCTTGGAAGTTCATGATTTGTATGCCCAGGCAGGTGTGGGTGTCCTAAGAGTAAAAAGTTGCTTGCCCAACTTTCATCTCCGCAATTTTCAGGCCTGGCTAATGTGTGGCTCTTTGGATGACCCTCCAGCACACCCCAAGATGAAAAAAAACACCTTTTAAATAGTTTATAGCACCTCCCACTGTTTAACACTAAAAAATTACCATCTTTTCAGAAAAAGAAGTGAACTTTCAGCCATATTTGATGTCCCCTACTCTTCACCCCCTCCATTTTTGGTAGTCTGTGCCCTCCCTGAAGAATCCCAAGGTCAGAGAGCTGGCCCCTGGGCTTGACGCAGTAGCCCAGCTCCATCATAATTTGAGCACTGAAATTTCCATTCCCACTGAAAGGCAATTTCAGACTGGTTTAACACCCCAGGTCCAACAGACAGCTACAAGTATGCTGATCTGGTGTAGAGACTAGACTGGTGGATTGAGACTGGTGGATTTCTACTCCCCCACATATTTCTGGAATGAGCCAGGGAATCTCGGGCCAGGTTCTTATCCTGATCTACTTCATAGGGTTGTTATGAATGCAAAGTATTGTTGGGAGGTGGGAGAGCCGCATGCACCACTTTTAACTCATTGGAAGAAAGGCAGGAAAGAGAAAACTGAGTAATAAATTAAAAAAATAAGGGCAGTTATTGGCCAGAATGGGCAAGTGTGTCAGGAGTTTGCAGCATTTGTTGCTGTAGTCCTCAGGGATTTAAAATACACACATATACACACTATTTCTTTTGTCTGTTTTCTGGCACTTCCTGGCACCAACTGTAATGTTTTACTCCCACCCATGAATGGTTTTCTTGTTAATTGCGAGGCACAGCTGAACAATATGCTCCCTTCTCTTCTGCTCCTTTCTTTTCTTTTTAATTTTTTAAAAAAGAGTTATACTGTTACAATGAAAGTGGTCATGACATGGCATTTTTACACTATAACTCTTCAAAAGCAAATTAAAAATTCAGAGAGGAGAATATTTGCTCTTTGAACCATAGACCACCCAGCAAAGCATACATTTTAAAAAAAAAAAAAGAATCTTGAAGAATGCTAGTACAGATCTAAGAAATAGCTACAAATAGCCCACAGGGAAAAAAATGGAATAAGTGAATACCGATGGGAAAACAACTGTCAAAACCTGGAAAAGTATACTGAAGAAGATATACTTCTTTACACTACTCTTGAAGAGCCCACAAACAACCAACAAGCTTCCCGGCTAAATACTGCAGAATGAGAGCTACATTCTGCTCTTTTGACTGAAGGAGGGTGCCCTCTGCTGGTTGGGTTTCCCCGCTACTCTTTCCCAGATGTCTTTCTTTCTTTCTTTCTTTCTCTCTCTCACGCATGAGTGCCTTCCCACCTCTGGATCTTGCCTGACTTTGGATATGATCCCTCTTGAGCTGATGTCAGCTCAAGGCAATGGAGCCGGCAGCTTAGGAGAGGAAGGTTTTAAATATCCCTGGCTAAGCTGTCAGTTGCCAGCAGGTTTGCGGTGACCTTGGGCAAAGCCATAAGCTCCTCACGCTCTGATTCCTTTGTTGACTTCACCTTTGTGCCACCAAATCCAGGCACCAGCCACAAGCAGAGGAAAAGGAACTCCAGAGATGGAACACTATAATCAAGGTGTAGCCAGAGCTTTGGAAAAGTGACTTGCTTAGGCCTACAACTCCTAGTATCCCTAGGTTCACTTATTCAGAAATAGACACAATGCATCTCAGGGGAGCTTGCTTCTGAGTAAGCATTCATTGGGTTGCAGCAAAACAGCCTGATGCCATCCAGCATTGTTGAGGTAACACTCCCTATGTTGGACCATAACTCCCATTAGTCCTTATCAGCATAGTCAGTGGAGGGGAATTCTAGAAGTTGCAGTTCAACTAGATTTGGAGCCTCCCATGCTGTCCACTCTGCTATACAGTAGCCTCTCCCAACCTCATGCTCTACAGATACATTCGACTACAATTCCCATAATTTCCCAGCTGCAAAGGAGATTTCTCCAGCAAGAATATACTGTTGTGAATGTAATCCCTCTTATCGGGGGTGGCTTGGTCTTGGTCACTGAAATCCATTAGCCTTCCAAAAAATCTGTAAGTGATAGAGAGCAAGACTACTTAGAACTAGTTTGTTGACTTTGATCAAGGTAACTGCTGGAATTTTTGAACTTGCCTTTGAGGACATGAATAAGAGACTCATGATGAGTACTTAGACTTCAAAATTTGCCACTACACCATAAATTGTATGTGTCAATTACAGGAAGAATCCACCTCCCCCCCAGCAATTCACTCATGGTACAGTCTCCTAAATATTCTTTGAGGGCATTTCGATTTCAGAACTGATCTGTCTCCTGTAATAGACAGAGTGAACATGTATCTGTGATCCTGGATTGTGAAGTAACCATCCAAAGCAAAATTTGGAACATTATTTTTAAAAGAAACTAGTTACTTTACTCATTACTCTACTTATCTGTTTATTACTTCTCATTGTTCCTGCAGTCCAGAAAGGTAACTCACAAATTAGCATAACTATTACTGTTGTGGCATTGGAAAATGTTCTCTGCTTCCCCCAAGTAGCCAATTCAAACATTGCACCTTGGAAATTCTGAGAAAAATGCAAAAGACATTACCAAGAAATACCAAATAATTATCAGCTGCAAGGTGTGGCAGTTATCTATGTGCTCCCTCCTCCCATTGTGCAGATTGATTCAGTGAGGCAGACAAAGCCATTTCATTCCACTGAGAAGTAGTGAATTAACGCCATAACTGTTACAGACATAAAAGAAGCTGAATTCCAGCTTGTTACTGCAAAAGGCAACTAGTTGCCAAAGTAATTTGTTAGAAAAACAAGGTACTTCCTAACTGTAGTCTTAACACTGCAATTTTAAATACTTTCCAAGGGTACCAATTTAGTCAGTATGAACAGGTAAGGGGATTAGTTGATCCCCTGGGATGCTGGGCTTTTGAGAGTGCAAGCTGGTTTTGTGGATGGGCTGTGGCATGCTCTCTGTTGAACTATCCACTCAACAGCTGAAACAAATATGAAAAAAAAAATTCACACTTACTCATCAAGTTCCCCCACCCCTGGGTTGCAGGTACTTTTTGACTGTGTTTTTTTTTATAGTTTTTGGTGCAAAAACACAAATATAGGATGGGGGACACATGACTGGACAGCAGTACGTGTGAAAGGGATCTAGGAGTCTTGATAGATCACAAGCTGAACATGAGTCAGCAGTGTGATGTGGCAGCCAAGAAATGCAACGCAAATCTTGGTTGCATCAATAGGAGTATGGTGTCTAGATCGAGGGAGGTAATGGTACCACTCTATTCTGCCTTGGTTAGGCCTCATTTGGAATACTATGTCCAGTTCTGGGCATCTCAATTCAAGAAGGATGTCGACGAGCTGGAACGTGTCCAGAGGAGGGCGACCAAAATGGTGAAGGGTCTGGAAACCATGCCCTATGAAGAATGGCTTAGGGAGCTGGGGATGTTTAGTCTGCAGAAGAGAAGGTTAAGAGGGGAGATGATAGCCATGTTTAAATATTTGAAGGGATGTCATGTAGAGGAGGGAGCGGGCTTGTTCTCTGCCACTCCAGAGTCTAGGACAAGGAGCAATGGATTCAAACTGCAGGAAAGGTGACTCCACTTCAACCTCAGGAAGAACTTCCTGACGGTCAGAGCTGTCCGGCAGTGGAATATGCTGCCTCAGAGTGTGGTAGAGTCTCCTTCTTTGGAGGTTTTTAAGGAGAGGCTAGATGGCCATCTGTTGGGATTGCTTTGATGGGTGTTCCTGCATAGCAGGGGGTTGGACTGGATGGCCCCTGGGGTCTCTTCCAACTCTATGATTCTATGATTCTAAAATTTCAACTCCCTAGAAACGGTTCTGAGTTTTTCCATGCAGCAATTGGCATTCAAAGCTGTGGGGCTGCACCAGGCCATCTGCTCAGGTTTCTGGCTTTCACCTCCACCTGCCCTTGCACCTACAGTCCACTGACGTCCTGCAACAAGATTGCTGTCCTCACACTAATAGCAGTGCTGGAATGGCAGATTTCCCCCCTCCTCCCCTAGAAGATGTGCCATTCAGCAGAAGGAAGTGTTTTGGGGATCTAGCCAGCATGCAGCCCATGGACTGTGGATTCTGCATCCCTGGTTACCAGACAATGGGAGGAGTTCTATTTTTTCCCCCCAAAATTTCTACAACCTCAACTGTGATCAATGTTCCAAAAGTCGTGCAAACTTACAATCACTCATCAAATTGCTTTGTTGTGATTTTCTGCAAAGAAGTTTACTTTTGATATACAAACTTAAAGAGTTCTAAGTACCTAGAAAATACAGTAAGTGTGTCAAAATCACTACCTCTCTTTTTGGATGGCAGTATGGTCCTCCCCCCACATTCATGGGTTTCACTTTTGTGAATTTGATTGTTCGCGAGGTGCCCACTTGCCTCCCCCTCATTCTCTCCCTCCCTCCCATTCCCTGGCCTTTTGCCCAGATGTAGGGAGGGGGAAGGATCTGCACTCGCCTGCACAAGGGGAAGCAGCTTTAAAAAGTGGGATGACAGAGGATTAATTGGAACTGTGGCTGCTAAAGTGAGACATTTGGAATGTACGGAATGTGCCCCCAAAATCTCTGATAATGAACCCGGCCCTTAAACTGAAAGAGTTCCTTGCACTGGCTATAAACCAATTTCCCACAACCTAGGGCCCTCCAGATGTTTTGGAGTTCAATTTTCATCATCCTTAATTCTGGCCCTCTTGGTTGGGTCTCTGGGAATTGCAGTCCAAAATATCTGGAGGGCCCCAATCTGGGGAAGTTGGCTCTAGACAGTGAGAGGGAAGAATAGTTTCCTTCAACCTCTATATATACAGGAAGAGTGTATTACAAAATCCAGTGGCTGAGAGAAGTCACCAGCCTGGCACCTGCTGCTGTGTAGCCACCACAAAAGCTGGGTAAAGATACCATTGTACTTCTGTAATAAACATTGCTTGCTTGCAATGGGATACAAAAGAGCAGTGATGTATTTAAGTCTTTCACTCCAAGTCTCAAGTCGCGTCTCAAGTCTCTATCTTCAAGTCTCATGTTGAGTCACAAGTCCTTGCAAGATACTTTCAAGTCAAGTCTCGAGTCAAGTCTCAAGTCTGAGAGCTAACTTTACGCCCCAACTTGTATTCCAGAAGTTCTGGACAGAGTCGAAAGTCAGTTTTAACAATTTAAGTAGAGTTGGTCCTCTACTTTTGTGATCTTGCCATCTGGAGCTTCAGAAGTGATGAATAGGATCCTTCTTACTTCCCATTTGCAAAGCTGGAGGCTTTTTCAGAAGTGGGAAAGAGGATCCTTCTTATTCCCCATTATTGAAACTTCAAGAGCTTTAGAAGGAAGGATCGTTCCTCCTCAAGCCCATTCTCTAACACATTTTCTGTTCCCCTCTATGATATGTGTCTTGCATTCTAGGGATGAGTCTTGTTTTCTGCTCTCAGGAAAAGTTTTAGAAGGTTCCCCTGATATGCAGCAGTGAAAGGCTGCTTAGCAGACCTCAACTCCACCTCAAGCCCATTGCCTAAACCATTTGCTGTTCCCTCTGAGAAATGTGTCCACCCTTTGGGCTTGAGACAGATCATCATGTCACCAGTAAGTTGTAAGGTTTCTGGGAGAATGTGTTATGCTACTGAACCAAGGGCAGCAAGTCAGTCACTAAAAATATGCAAGTCTCAAGTCGAGTCGAGTCAGTGTGTAATTTTTGCCGAGTCAAGTCTGAAGTGACTTAAGTCTGACTTGAGTCCAAGTCTATCAACTCGAGTCTATATCACTGCAAAAGAGTAATCAGGGGCAACAAGATTTGACCATTAGAGGTCTGACTGACATGTGGGTGATCAGATTCAGCCAGGAGGACAGCTAGCAGTCTCCTGGTATGTGCAGCAGCAGCACCCATGTGCTATAGAGTGGAAGAGGAAGAGGCAGAACTTCTATGTAAAATAGGAAGTGAACAAGAAGTGAGTGTCTAGTTACTTCCTCTAGTTAAAAAAAAGGGCCTTTCCTGAGTCTAAAATGACCTAGGAGCCACCAAAACACAGCAAAAATGCCCCTTACAAGATGTCTAGGGGCAGGTTATTTTAAAATAAATTGTTCATAGGGGTCCATTCTCACATTCAAAAGATTCTTGAGTAGATGCTTCTCCACTACATGCGATACTGACATTTAGATTGCATTGGAAGTTATTTTTTTAACAGGAGGAAGTCAATACAGAGCTGCAGATGCTTTTACGCTCATCAATATCCTAGCCGTATTTAGTATCCTGTCCACCATCACAAAATGCTTGAATTAAAAAGAAGAAAAATGTCAGAAACTCTTATCAAAGATTATGAAAAAAAAAACTGGTTTAAAACTACAACTGATCTGGAATAGCAAAAGATATATATTTTGGGGATTATTTTTATTTGTGGCTTGCAATAACAAACAGAAGGCATTAAAACGGGTGGGAATCATGTAGTTCACTGATGAAATTGTATGTGTTTGTCTCTGCTGGGTATCCAAAAGCCAAGATTGGGGGCCCATTTGGAAACAGAATTACTGCTTTAAAATGCTTAGTCTAGGAGCATGATTTTTTCCCCCAGGAAGGTGCAGCTCTCCAACTTCTTGGGGGGGGGGGTAATGTAGTCCAGTAGCCTGTGACAGTTGCCCACCCATGGTCAAAGTCCTTCAAGTTGTGGCTCCACTCCCCCAATTACCCTTTGGTTCCTTCTGCGATGGGCTTGCTATAAATGCTTCCATCAATCTTCACCATTGTCTTGTGGCAAAGTCATAGAGTCTGGACTATTATAGTTATTATAGGTGGAGTATTACAGATGGACAAGGCTGTCCCATTCATGGAGGGCAGAGATACATTAAGAGCATCCCCTCAAACTTGCAGTTGGTACTGTGATAGCAGAAGGCCCTTCATTTTTGGTGGAAACCCAGGTTACAAATCAAATCAATCACTCCAAAGCACGCCTTCTATAACAAGCCAGTTCGAGCCCAAAGCAGCTAGCTTTCTTTACACAGTTTGGTGCCTTAATGATAACAGCTCCCACAGAAGTCATCCACTCTACCGGGTGGGGATAATGTGGGCTACAGTCCAACATATCTAGCGAGCTCCTAGTTGGGGAAGGCTAATTACATCATTTTGCTGTGCCATCCATTCAAAACATACCCTTGAACTGTCCTGATTTGGCAGGGACAATTCCAATTACTTCTCTGTCACCCCACGCTTTTAAAATGTCCCAGTTTCTCTCTCCTCCTCCCGCTTCCCCCTTCTCTTGCTGCAAACTAGGGATGGGATGAATCCAGAATTTTCCAAATCCGGATCTGAATCCCTGGAAGGTTCTGGGAATCCACGAATCTCGAATCTTTCAAATCCTTTTTTTAAAAAGAGTTTAAAAAACAAGGGAAAGAAGGACAAGACACACTCTCTCAGCCTTAGCAAAAGCCTAGGCAAAGGCAAACCTCCCTCTGAAGAAATCTGACTAGGACAATTGTCATAGTTTTGCCTCAGGATCTCCCCAGATTGAAAATGACATGAATCCCACATTTTCTTGCCTGTGTAAACAGGGCCACATACTACAGTGCAGAGATAATCCAGGTCAAAACTGGATTTTCTTTGCATAGTTCCTTACGGCACCCTGGGGTTTCTAGTTTGATGATGCACCACCACACTTTGGCAGAGAAGGCTTTGACACTTGTAAAACTACAAACCCCAGAGTTGTGTATGAAAGAGCTTTACAAGGTTGCTATGCAAAGGAATCTTTCAGCTGTCCTTAAAATCTCAAGAAGACTGTACCTTCCAGCCAATCAGGCCTTTGGCGAGCCCCGGAGGCACCAGTTTTTAAAAACAATTTTTCCTTTCTGCTACATGTGGTTTATCACGTGGCTCATGAGAAACCATGACAGACATTTCACTTCTCATCCCATTCTAGCTATAGATTTACAACCAGGCACTGGTCTTGTGTAAGGAGGTACACTGGACTACATGTGGCAATGACTGGATGAGACTGTGTGACCTTGCCGTCTGCCCCACTACTTCTGATAGGCGTCAGACCCACTGACCCCAGCATTTATATATGCCATGGATTTTCAGCACAGAAAATAATGCTGAACTTAAATATTAAATGTTCAGTTTAAATATCCTAGGGTACAACCCCAGATGTAATTTCTGAAATTGTTAGCAAAGGCCATTATTACTCCACGGGAAAAACTCTCCTACTTGCTATCTCCCCTTGTGTGTCTGGTCTCCCAGGTTTTCAGGTGCCCCAGTCTCCAACAAACTATTTGGTTGGTGGATTTGAAAGGTTCTGTTTGCCTATTATGACACAGGGATTCGTATTTGCAAATCTCAAATCCTTGCTGGGGATTCAGTTGGCCCAACCCTGCTGCAAACTGAGTTCAAAGTGCAAAAGTAGTTTGCACTCCATTAACTCAGCAAGGGCCCTTTCCGCAACTTACCTTCGTCTCGCGCGGTCACACGGGGATCACACGAGCAGCCTCTTCTGTGAGGCTCTCGCATCCCCGCTGCTTTGGCTCCACAGTAGCTGCCGGCCAGCCAGCCGGCATCATAAGAGCTCCACTTCTTTCTTTCGCAGCGCAGCTGGGTATTTTCCCAGGCTGTGCTGGGCGAGGAAGTGCAAGGGCCATGGTTCCGGAGCTCCGTACGGACGGTAAGCGCACGCGGGGCCCCGGAGCGATGCGCGATCACGCACCATTTTCGGCTAAAAGCCGAAAATGATATAGTGTGCGATCGGCGCCTGCCGGCCCCAGCAGCATCATGCGATTGTGAGGGCATCGTCTGAAACTCTCCTCACAGAGGCCCTTCCACATGGCAAATGTCGTGCGAAAAGGGCCAAGGTGAGGAGTCTTGCCCTTCCCAGTAGGCTTAGGCAAAAGTAAACTGCTCCAGTCTTTACTAGCTTCTGAATTCTTCCTCGCTAATCATTTTTGCCATCTAGACCACATTCTTGATGTTGCTTGACTGCACATGTCCTGGTTTTTATCTGTGAAATGTGGGGGATATGTTCAAGTGTCTAGGATGATGGGTTCTGTAGTACAACACATTAGGGGCACTATGTTAAGGAATGCTGAGCTAGGCAATTAACTCAGCTGACCCTAAACACAACATTAGCATGCTGTGTTAAATTATTACAGCTCACACAGGAAAAATACTGCTGAATTTGTGGAATTGTCTGTATCCATTGTTTTTTTCTGAGTGCACTGCTGGGTAGAGAGGAAGGAGCATGCCTCAGGTATTAGAAGATGGTAGATGTTGATCTCAGCTTTGTTGATGTACATCAGCAGGATTATGTCTTCCACAAAGCTTCAACAAGGTCACACCTGATCTCTCTCTCTCTCTGTGTGTAGTTGTCTTATCAGTGATATTTTTGTTCTCTTTCTACCCTTTCACAGTGTTAACGGAACGGGTGCCAATATTAGCACCTTTTCAGTTCTCACGCATAAAAGATTCAAAATAGAAGGTGGGGTTGCAAAACAAGGAACGTACACACCTTCCTTTTCTCCACCTGCTTCCTCCTCAGCAGTGCAGGGCTGCCTGCTGAACTCTCTCTGTGCCTGCTCCTTACGGAACAGTGCTTGAAGACGTTTTATTTATCAGCCGAGGTGAGACACAAGAGGCAAGTGATGCAATGGCATCACAGCATGTGTGTGTTATTGTGCTGACGTCGGATAACAAGGCAGCCAGGAACATATGGAGGTAGCTTTAAAGCTCAGCAGTTCTGTATGGCAGCCAAGGCCTATGTCCCCTCTCTCCCCCTCCCCTTTTGTCACCTTGTTCATCAAATATGCATCACAAAAGCCAAGAATAACATGCGCATATATATGCATGGAAGCACGCACTGCTCTCCCACTTCCAAGAAGCCTTCTCATAAGCTGTCACTAGCAGACACATGCACACCCCTTGAAACTATTGCTAAGTACAAACGGTTGCTCAGTGTCCTTTTCCCCTGCGTGTGTGTGTGTGTCTGCTTCTGTGTCTGTGTGTATGTGTGTGTGTTAGGGGACAGGATAAAGCACTGCAGAATAGAACCCAAACTTCCATGCATGCCTATGTAGGAACCAGTAGCAAAGTAGGTTTAGACTTGCCAGATCTTAAGGCCTGTTCCTGAATCTCCAGTTTCCCTGGGGGTAATTTCTCCAGTTTTGAAAGCTCTGGGTGAGAGGAAAGGACTATGCAAATCTCCAGCTCAGCTACAAAATTTATTACATGAGGCAGGTAAATTGCAATTAGAACAGGGTAACAGCATCTTTGGTAGGAATTTATCGCACCAAGTTGTTCCTCTTCTATTGTTCTCCCAGTGGGAGACCATTTGGAAAGTATTTCTTTCATAAGGGAAGTCACTAATGTTTTTTTTTCCAATGGGGTTTTCTGGAGTTGAGAGTTTGTGATGAACCCAGTGATACCCAGTGAGATTCCATGGCCAAGCTGGGAATCAAACCCTGATGTCCAGGGTTGTAGTTTAACACTCATACCATTACACCACGTTGGCTCTCCTGTGATTTGTTAGGGGCAGCCAAATATAGACAGAATTGTGGGTATGCTTTCTCTTCATGAGGCTTGCATGTCAAAAAATAAAATAAATAAAATTAAATAAAATAAAGGCAGGTTGATGCTGAAGTTGCAAAGTCTGTATCACCTAGATTTTAAAAGGAAGTAGAGGAAGATTTTAGTGGGTTAGACCTCGATGTAGCAGCAGAGAACTTTTGGCTGTCCAGATGTTATTGCTTACAGATTCCCTCAGCCCCATCCACCGTAGCCAAAAGAAAGGGATTATTGAATCTGTAATTCAAAATGCCAAAGGTTACTTACCTGCTCTACTAGGTGAGGTACAGATTTCATGTTATACCTAGGAAATTTGGGAGAAGCAATCCTCTAATTGCTGATTTCTCCGTTTTGGAAACTGCAACATCATTACTCAGATTTGTCTCCAATTTTAAGTGAAAATACATAAGTTTCTTCTCTAGGGTTTTTTTTAACAAAGACCAGAACATCTCATCCTTGCCTGAAGAACTAAACTAACAAAACAAATTGGCATGAGCGCAACAGTTGGCATGGCTGGGCATCTGCCAAAGCCTGTAGACCAACAAGAGGAATGCTGGCTACTTTTTCAAACTACTTTTTTTATTATTGGTAATTATATTTTCAATTTTGGGATAATACTGTTTTTAATACTGTTGGTACCTTAATTCCATTTTAATGTTGATCATTAATGTTTAATGTTGATATGTTTTACTTATATTGTATTTATTTCAGCTTGTAAACCACTTTGAATCCCAGTTTGGAGGGAAAGGTAGGTTATGAATACAGCTAAAGATGAGAAGGATGGCCAGAACCTCTAAACCAGTGCTTCTTAACCTTGGGTCTGGGGACCACTGGGGGTCCATGGAGCCCTCACAGGAGGTCCGCAAAGCCCTGCTGCTGGACACCAAGAGCAGCAACAGGGATGTGGCAGCGGGGTGTGTGTGCATTGTGGGTGCTGAAATTGCTCCTTCACTGGCAAACTATGACTCTGGAGGCCAGAGTTTGAATCCCCACTCAGCTGTGGAAACCCAGTGGGTTACCGCAGGCAAGTCACATTTTCTCAACCTCAGAGAAAGGCAAAAGCAACAAATCTTGTCAAGAAAAACCTCATGATAGGTTCACCTTAAGGTCACCATAAGTCAGTTTTCAAAGGGGAGAGGTGTGATGGCTCCCCCATCAGTGGCACTTTGTTCTTGTATGCCTTCAAGTCACTTGCAAGTTATGGCAACCCTAAAGTGAACCTATCACAGGATTATTTTTTTTTTGCAAGATTTGTTCAGAAGGGGTTTTCCTTTGCCTTCCTTTGAGGCTCAGAAAATGTGGGTTGCCCAAGGACACCTGGTGGAGACTAGTCTGGAAACTAGTTTCCAGAGACCCTTAATAAATAAATAAATATTTGGGAATTTAAATAAATATTTGAATATTTAATTATAAATTTAAATATTTAAATCGTGAGTTAAGTCTTGGGGGTCCCCGGCAAAAATTTAAATTTGTAGGAGGTTCCCAGTAAAGGAAAGATTAAGAACCACTGCTCTAAACAAACCATGATGTTTTAGAAATAGGAAAATAGCATGAGAGTAAGAACAGATAGAGTTGTTCTTAACTCTAACTAGTAGCCAAGATGACTAAACTGAGGCTGTCATTGTTAACTACCATCAAGTCCACTTTGACTTGTGGCAACCCTATGAATGAGAAATCTCCAAGTCACTCTATCATCAACAGCCTTGGTCAGGTCTTGCATATTCTTGGATGTATCTTCCTTGATTGAGTTTATTCATCTGTAACGTGGTCTTCGTCTTTTCCTACTACCTTCTACTTTACCAAGCGTTATTGTCTTTTCTAGTGTGTCATGTCTTCTCTTGATATGGCCAAAGTATGACAGTCTCCGTTTAGTCATGTTGGCTTCTTTGGAAAGTTTAGGCTTGATTTACTCTAGGACCTGTTTATTTGTCTTTTTAGCAGTCCACAGTATCCACAGAACCCTTCTCCAGCAGCACATTTCAAATGAGCATTTTCTGCCTACCTGTTTCTCCACTGTTCAGCTTTCACAACCATACAGAAAAACTGGAAATACAATGGCATGGACAATCCTAGCTTTAGTATTTGATTAGATATTTTGACATTTCAAGTTCTTGTCTAGTTCCATCTTAGCTGCCCTTCTTAGCTGTCCTTGTCTTCTTCTGATTTCTTGATTGTAATCTCCATTCTGATTAATGACTGAGCCAAGGTATGGAAAATCAGGTGTAGCTTTCTGCAATACTTTTCCAAACTGAGAGGAAACTGCACCTGCTGAATTTTGGTCCACTGATTTTCTTGGCCTAAATATCCTAAAGGCACCAGATCCCATCTACTCTTACAAGCTACACTGGGTTACCCCTGGTTAGTACTTGGATGGGAGGCCACCAATGAAAACCAGATACTGTGAGGTATATTTCAGAAGAAGGAAATGACAAAACTATATACGAGTGTTCCTTGTCTAAGAAAACCTATGAAATTCATGGGGTTGTTATAAGTTGACAGGTGACTTGAAAGCACTTGTGCACATATATCTTTCTTAATGTCCTAGCTCCTGGTTTTTGTTTTTGTGTCTTTCAGTTCTGCAGAACTCTGCTTCCTAACCTGTGGTTCCCGTTGCTGCATTTGATTCTTCTTGATCTTAGTTGACACATAAAGCTCTTACTGCTAAACTGACCTTCTGTGGGAGAAACTGTGGTTTGTCAGCATGCTGTTATTGACATCGTCCCCCAGAGAAGCTGGCATGTTCCTGGTTATTTCATTACATCTCAGATCAACCAAACATGGTAAGTAGGCAACAGGCAATTTACATATTAACCCTTTGATGGTAACATATGTTGTTGCAAAGGAATCAATCTTTCATTCTTGTTTTTGGAATTTGATGTATAAAATGACTTCTGGCCAAGGTATGTTGGCCTAGAGTTTAAGATGCAACTGCCTGGTCTTGCAACCTTTCCTGTCACGCTGAGCAACGGAGGTGACCGGGGACTGCAGGAATGCTCACACAGAATGCTTTTTAAACCTGCTCCAGGCCTTCTTGAATAATTCATGTCCCTCTAGCACTAAATGCTTCCTCCTTCATCTATATTTCATGTAATTAAACTTTGCTTGAGCTTTTCCCCTCTTGCTCCTCCTTCTTCTTTCTTTTCTTAAAAAAAAGCAAACTGCTATGAGTTTAAGCCTCTTGGGACACTTTTTTTTTGGCACGAGGAATACTGTCTTGGGGTCTGTGGTGTCAGAACAACAGAGAAGTCCATCAGGTTCTGCCTTAAACATCCCAAGGGCACTTTATAGCTCACTGCTGGGATTTAGGGCTTTATTCTCTTCTAACATGGCAAGTATTTTTTAAACAAATGAAGAGAAGTGTGCAGACACTGAGCAACTATATCAAACAGGCAGTTGTGGCACTGAGCATAAGTTAGTCAGCAAACTAAGATATATTTGGGACAAAGTCAGATGCCTCCAGGCTGACTGGGTCTGGTTCTTCCCAGCGGACCAGAAAGGGGAAATACTTGAAAAATATGTCACAGAAAAGATGCGACTAAAAAGTATGTACCTTATGCCACTGTGCAGTGCTAATTAAAGCTAGAAAGACATGGATACTCATAGCCTGCCTAATCTGGCATGATAATACCTCCTCTTCCCCCAGGAAAACCTGGTTGTTATATTTTGGACCTAGTTATACTTTTGGACCTCAACACCCAGATTAGCATGGCTAGTGGTGAAGGATTCTGGGAACTGAAGTTCAAAATAGCTGAAAGGCCAAAGGTAGAAAATGACCAGAAGATTTGTTGTTTGGTTTATTATTTCTCATTAAGTCAACTTTGACTTTGATAATGCTGTGACTTTGATAAGGCAAACTCAGGATTGTATCTTCCCTGATTGAGATAATCCATCTTTAACGTGGCCTTTTTTTCCTATTGCTTTCTACTTTTCCCAACATTTTGCTATGAAAGTCAAAGGCTTTAATGGCTGGAATCCATAGGATTTACCGTTTGTGGTAAACTCCGGCAAAAGTTAGAGGGTCCCTCTTGTCCTTTGCTGAATGTAGCATGTGTTAAAATTTCTTTTCTACAGACCGACCAAGAAAATTCAACAAGTGCTACGCTCAGCAAAGGACAAGAGGGATCCTCTAACTTCTGCTGGAGTTTACTGCGTACCTTGCAACCGTGGGCAGGTCTACACAGGGACTACAAAATGCAGTGTCCAAACATGAATCAAAGAACACGAAAGACACTGCAGACTGATCCACCCAGAAAAATCAGCAGTAACAGAACATGTCATAAACCAACCTGGACACAGAATGCTTTTTGAATGCACAAAAATTCTGGACCATTCTTACAACTACTATGTCAGACTACACAAAGAGGCCATTGAAATCCATATACACATGGACAATTTCAACAAGAAAGAAGAAACTCAGAAAGGAAACAAGATTTGGCTACCAGTACTGAAGAACACTAAAATCAAGACTCATACCAATGAACACCACCCAGACTCTGGAGGTCCCTCTACAAGAAACAATACAATGGATGGCTAATATAATTAACGTACTGTTATGCATATCCTCTGACTAACAATACAACCTTGGGGGATATCCCATTTAACAATAGGCCATCACACAGGCCAGCTGTAACACAGGCAAATTGCTCCCTCCCACCTGGGGACTACATAATTATATATACTCTGTCTCACTTCCATGCCACCAGATCCTCTGAAGATGCCAGCCACAGATGCAGGCGAAATGTCAGGAGAAAATACTAATAGAACACGGCCTCAAAGCCCGGAAAACCCACCAAAACCTATTTTGCTATGATATATCCAAAGCATGATAGCTTCCCTTTAGCCATTTTATGTTTTAGGCAGAGTTCAGGCTTGGTTTGCTCTAGGATCCATTTATTTGTCTTTCTGGTAGTCCATAGTACATGTAGATCTATCCTCTTCCTTTTAGTTTCTGAAGTGCTTAGAATTCTTTGCCAGAAAGTTCTAGTGTCTCAGCAAACTACCACTCCCAAGATTCCACATAAAACAGCCATCGCAGTTAAAATGATATCAAAGTGATGTAATTTTGTAGAGACCCAAAGAGACCCACCAGTGCTTTCCTCTACATGTCTAGTCAGCATGGAGACTGGAACATCAGCAGAAAGAGATGAATAGATTTCATTAACCATTACAGAGCTCAGATGGCTAATCTGTTTATGTCAATATTGGGTGAGGGAAAATTTTTAACATAAAGTGTTATATAATATTTTGGTTGGCATCCTTGTCCATAAATGATGCATTTGTTCTCAGCTGCTTCAGAAGTGCTTTTGTTGGGAAATGTTTTGAGATAAAGTTGCCTTCTCCAAACTGGCATTTTCTGGAGGCTTCTTTGTTTGGTTAATTGCTGTCAAGTTGACTTCAACTTAATGTTGACCCTATGAAGAGAGACCCCCAAGTCGCCCTGTTATCAACAGCCCTGCTCACGTCTTACAGTCTCAGGGGCATTGCTTCCTTACTTGCGTCTATTCCCCTGTAATATGGTCTTCCCACCATGGCACTGTCTTTCATGGTGGTGGAACTGTGTGCTCCTCTGAGGCACTAGTGCTGGTGGGGCCTTCCACATTAGATAGGCTTTTGCTGAGGAGCCAGATTAAGGCTGTTTCCACACTACACTGTTATAGCGCTATTATTCCATATTCAACATCCTGTGGAATCCTGAGATTCACAATTTAGGAAGGGGCATTCAGAATTCTCAGTCAGGGAGCTCTTTGGCCTCAGTAAATTATAAACCCCAGAATTCCACAGGATGTTGAAAGCAGAATAACAGCAGTATAATAGTGTAATGTAGAAATGGCCAAAGTTATATATGCACACCTATATGTATACATACAGAGACACTGTGGTGTAGTGGTTTGAGCGGTAGACTACAACTCTTGATACCAGTGTTTGAATTCCTACTGGACAATGGAAATACCCTGGATGATCTTGGGGAAGTCACATTCCCCCAGCCTCAGAGGAAGACAAGGGCAAACCCCCTTTGAACAAATCTTGTCATGAAAACTCTGTGATAGGTTTGCCTTTGGGTTGCCATAAGCCAGAGATGAGATGAAGGTATACAACAACAACACACAAACACACAGATATACACAAAGAGCAATACAAAACAATTTCATTCAGAGCAAGAAAACCAATAAAGCAGAGAGACATAACATTTAAACTCCATGACTGTTCTAGAACTCCGCTCTTTCATCAGTTCTTGTCCTCTTGCTTTCTTCCTGTAGGGAAGATGAGGGAATAACGGAGCTAGCTGGGTGTTCTTCTCTGCTTGGTGAGCCTCCATAATCCCCTCACGTTTCATATAGGAAGAAGGCAAGTGGAAAAGAACTGATGAAAGACTGTGTTCTGCTTTGCAACAAATTCCACTTTCTGATACTGCTCTGGTCTCTAAGCCATCAGATAAATGGAGGAGTCCTTTATATGAGAACATGAAAGAGAACCTTCCTCTTGGAGGCCTAGTTGGTACAGACAGTGGCTTCATTCTGGTGCCAGATTCAAGGATGCTGGCTCAACCAGGCTGCCTCAAAGTATTGAGCATTTCCAATTCTTTTCGTTTGATTATACCTGCATATTTCTCAGGTTTGCCTCCAGTCCTCTCTTTAGATATGCTGGATTTCCCTCCTTTCCTTCTGTCCTCCCCTTTCCACTGCTCACATGTCATATCCAGTCTTATGCAACACTTCAGAAACTGATTTACACCAATTTCCATTAAGCCTTTTTTGTTGTTGTCCACAAATTATAGTCAAAGTGGCAATGTGCTTCAGGAATAAGATATTAATGCTTTAGTGCTAACATTCCTCTTTCCCTTACTTGATTTCTGTTGAATCTGTGTCCCGAAAACAGTAGTTGTATTTGCTTGGTGTCTATCTTTTCTAGGTCAGAGACAATAAAAAACAAAGGCAAATATCCAATACAGTATTGGAATGTACAGGGTTAATTTGAGCTGACCTTGGGGAGTGGAAATAAAAAGTCTTTGATAATGCTGGCAGCTCCCAAGAAATACTTCAAGATGAGGAAAATGTCATTTGGATCTCCAAAATAAAATCACTTGGTACAGAAACAAAACCTGCTATATCCTGAGACTTTTTTTGCCACTGGGAAGCACTGGGCTTTTAATCGAATGCTTTGGTGGGGAGCGGTTTCCTGGTGATTTTGCCCAAATCTGCACAGCTACATGGGTTTAAACTGTTTTAATTTTTTTCCGTGTGAAATGGTTTGATGTGCTTTTGGACTGTATAAATTAAAACACATTAATAGAGTCCTAAAAGCAATCTAAAAACAATCCAGGAATCCAGTTTTAAAACAGTGAACGTATGATAGTTTCAAACATTGGATCCCATATGAAACAGCACTGTTTTGGCTGTCTACCAGAAGTTTAGGAGAGATGGGGCTGGCAAAGCTTCCTTGGGTAGGGAGTTCCACAGTCAAAGCACTGTTATGTGTACCCCTCAACCTAACTTCACAAGGTGTTGGACACACATCAGAGCCTCCTTTGAAGATCTCAGATTTCTATAGGTTCATATGGGAGGAGGTGGTCTTTCAGATATCTTGGCCCCAAGTCATTAAGGGCCTTCTAGGTCAACACCAGCACCTTGAATTGAACTTGGAAGCAAACTGGAAGCCAGTGTAGTTCTTGCAAGACCAGTGTAATATGGTTGCTAAAATGAATACCTGACACCAGTCTGGCTGTTGCATTTTGCACTAGCTGCAGCTTCTGAACACTTTTCAAGGGCAGCCCCATGTACAGCATGTTACAGTAGTCTAATTTGGAAGTAACTAAGGCATTAATCACTGTGGCCAGATCTGCCTTCTCCCAGAAAAGGTGCAGCTGGTGTACCAGCTGAAGCTTGGCAAAGGGGCTCCTGGCCACCTCAACAACCCGACTTTCCAGGAGTAGCGTTCGGTCCAAGAGCACCCCCACGCTATGAACCTGATCTGTCAAAGGGAGTGGAAGCCCATCCAGAACAGCTGACCCCATGGAATTTCATAGGGTTTTCTTAGGCAAAGAATACTCAGAGATGGTTTTGCCAGTTCCGTCTTCTGAAATATACCTTACAGCACCTGATATTCATTGGCAGTCTCCCATCCAAGCATTAACTAGGGATGACCCTGCTTAGCTTCTGAGATCAGACAGTATCTGGTGCCTTTAGGGTATTTAGGTCCTGTTCCACTGAGAACAGAAAACCTAAAATCAATATGGGACATGGGTTGATTGTAATTTGGCTTTGGTCTTGATTTCAGTGGGTCTGCTCTCAGGATTATTTATTTACATATTTATCAAATTTACACTGTACCTTTCTCTCAGGGTGGGAACCAAGAGGGTTTACAGTCATTTAAAACAAGATTAAGTTAAAATCTTATTTTGCAAAAGTTAAAAAAGAATTAAACAATAATAATATTAAAAATCCATGGTTTAAAACCACATTTAAAACATAATTACTAATTTTTTTAAAAAAATAGTAGTTCTCAGCCTTTGTTCCCACAGATGTTGTTGTGGACTTCTGCCCCCCAAATTCCTTAGTGTTGGCCAAGCTGGCTGGGGCTTCTGGGAACTGAAGTCCAAAACGCCAGGAGGACCAAAGGTTGGGAACCATCAATTTAGAAGAATAAAATACAGCACACCACTATTACTACTGTTACAAAAACTTAAATCTCAAAGGCTTGCCTGAATAAAAAGGTCTTCAACTGCTTGCAGAAGAAGAACAGGGAGGGGGAAAACCAGACATCCTGTGGAAAGGAGTTCCACAGCCTAGGAGCAGCCATGGAGAAGACTCTCTCTTGGGTCCTCACCAGATGTGTCTGTGAAGGTGGTGGAGCCAAGAGAAGGCCCTCCCCTGCAGATCTCAAGCTGGCTTGTATGAATGAGAGAAATCTCGATTTAACCTGTGGTCTTTTGCTTTCTTGAGATGCAACTGTTTTGCTGGCTGTTAAGAAGAATTTTCAAAAGCTGAGCTCTTAGCAAGCCAAAGCTCCTCTACCAGACTATCAGGATAAGTAAGACAAGCATAGCCAGAGGAAAGGTGTCAGATCCTATTGCCAGTCTTTGAAAAAAAGGTCATCTACAAGTTTAGAGAAGTTTCCAAGTAGCTGAGCTATGAGACCTCTTGAGAGAGCTGCTGGTGAGTCTGGATAGGGCTGGCAAGAGCTGAGCTGCTCCATGAACCCCCCACCAATTCTTGCAACAGCTTCTTTGCCAGTTAATTGAAATAAGTGCAATAAGTTTGGCAAGCAGCCAAAGGCATGACAATTACAAGGCAAACTCATGAACAGAGAGATACAAAAGAAGGCTTCAGTCAACAGTTAGCTATTAACAGATGGTGATAGGATGTGTTAATAGTTTGGCTTCTTTCCCTTTAAAAAAAAAAAAAAAAAACTCTTTAGGAATGTAGTGTGCTAACAGTGCCTGCTCTGGGTTTTATTGTCTTGGCTATCTGGGATAGAGGTCAGGATCTTAAATAGGGTTGTCAGATCTCCAGACCTCACTCAGAGTCCCTGGTTTTCAGGGGTCCTCTTCAGGAGAGAGATGAGGATACAAATTCTCCACTTTTGGTGGACTCAGCTCTGGGCGAGAGAAAAGGGCTATGTGCAAATTTCCAGCTCCTGCTAATAGAGTAACAGCTTGCTGGAATTTGGACTGTTGAATTGATTTGTTGCAGAAACTTACAATGACTGTCAGGGAAGGGAGCTCTATGCATTTATTTAGTTAATTTCCTCCTTCCTCCCAGTGGTTGAGTGCCAGGGCTCACCCTCCACATTTCTCTGTAACCACCTGGCTAGAACCAAGTAGTCCAGTCTAAATGTTCTTTATCCCACTTCCCTAATAATCTCCTCTTCTCACCTTGATCTGAAACAGCCACTTTAGCTAAGATTCCTATCTTAATTTCCAAATAGAAAAGTACCCCGCCCCCCCATATTTAAATGACAAGCTGTGAGCAACTGTGGTTGGCACTTAATGCAAAACACTTAATGACACCATCAAGGGCCATCCTCAATTCGCAGGGACTCAGCGTGGGTTAAGACTGTGTCGTATGCTCCAACTGTTCTGATTTGGCAGCGACAATCCTGATTAATCCTCTTTTGTCCCATTTTCATCTATTTTTTTAAATGTCCCAGTTTCTCTCTTTCTCTCACCTTTTCCCTTCATCCTCAGCTTACTTCAAGTGCTGCAAAATGAGTACAAAGTGCAAAAGCAGTTTGTCATCAATTAATTCAGCAGGAGGAGAGGACACGGAGGAGTGGAATCTTGCCCTTCCCTGTAGGCACAGGCAAAAGCAAACTACCGCAGCCTCTCCCAGCTTGTGTGCCCCCCCCCCCCCATTAACAACTATTGCTATCCTGATCACACTGTGATGTTGCCTGGCCACACAGGTCCCAGTTTTTATCAGTGAAATGTCGGAAGGTAGGCTGTATGTTGTTCTTATGTGCTGTGAAGGCAGTTTCAGTGTACAGTGACCCTATGAATGAGATGCCTCTGAGGTCATTTCCTCACTAGCCTGTTATAGTGCTATCATTCCACTTTCAACATCCTATGGAATCTTGGGGTTTGCAGTTTAGAGAGGGGCATTTGAGGATTCCATAGGATGTTGAAAGTGGAAAGTGGACCCCAGGATTCCATAGGATGTTGAAAGTGGAATGATAGCACTATAACAGGCTAGTGCGGAAATGGCCTAAGAGTCCCAGTCATCAACAGCCCTGCTCAAGTCATGTAGACTTGGGACCATGGCTTTCTTGATTGGATTAATCTGTCTGTAATATGGTCTTTCATCTTTCTTATTGTCTTCCTTGGCACCATCTTTCTGTGGTGGTGAGGTTGCATGCTCCCATGAGATCAGAGGCTGTATCGATGAGGACGTTGCTACTAATGAGGTATCCCACATCAGACAGGCTTTTTCTGAGAAGCCAGATTTGATTACATCCTGTTTAAACTACTCCACATGGGGCCGGATTTGGAAACTGTTCAGAAACTTCAGCAAGTCCAAAATGCTGTGGCCAGGCTGTTGACTGGAGCTGGTTACAGGGATCATGTGATTCTCCTGTTGAAACAGCTTCACTGGCTACTGATCCATTTCTGGGCAGAATTCAAAGTGCTGGTTTTGAACTTTACAGCCCTACACAGAATCCAGAATATCTGAAAGACCATCTCTCCTTATACAGCCCAGTTTGAGTTTTAAGATCTGCAGGGGTGAGCTTTCTCTCATTCCCACCAACTTCGCAGGTGTATTTGGTGAGAACTTGGGAGACGACCCTTATAGTTGCTGTTCCTAGGTTGTGAAATGCCCTTCCACAGCCTGGGAGCTCGCCCTTGTTAGAAGTAGTAGTAGTAGTTAACAAGCCTTCACCTTATGGCAAACATATTATGGAGTTTTCCCGGAAAGAATTGTTGAAAGTAAGTTCGCTATTGTCTTCTTCTGAGGCTGACAGAATGTGACTTGTCCAAAGTCAGCACTGCAGAAGGTGGCAATGGTGAATCAAACCTTTTTCCTTGAAATTCCTGTGACAATGAGACAATCATACTGCATAGATCTAAATGGCAGACAACAAAGAAAGATACAGGGTTTAAGGCTTTCCCAAGACCTTTTTCTTCCTGTGGGGTGGAAAAGGATTTTGACCACTGGTATAGACAATAGTGGGTCAGATGAACCAATCACTGGACTTCCTGTGCCCCTGTAAGTTCAGGTGTATATCATGTTTGGACAGCGCCGGTCAGTGCAGAGGTTAAGAAAGATACTTTTTCATTGTAACCCAGAATCTCCTTTTGCAAATTCAAAAAAAGTAACTTTCCCAAGGTCTGACCTCAGAATGGTGCGTGGTGGAGGTTTTCATGGCAGTCTGCTATAGAGGTACTCCTGGCTGGATCCAACACTGCTTAGCTTGAGCAAGGCTGCTTCACGCATTATCTTCAGACCTGAGCTTAAATTTGCACGATGAGCAGAAGCAGATGAACATGATGCTGTTCAGCTGGATTTGCTTAACTTGTAAACAGGTTGCTCACTCCAGTTTTTCTTGGCATGGAGCGTGAGTTCTCTAGCTGACAGTGGCACATCGTATGTTTTTCAGCACATTACTGAAATACTTCTACCCATTTCTCATTTTTCTTTGTCAAAGGAAGCAGCATGAGATGCAGCTCCTTCAGCTATCTATGAGGCAGATTTCTCGATTGGTCTCCCTCAGAACATAGTTAAAAAGATTGTGTATATATAAGCCTTCAAGTTCCCTGTCGACTTATGGTGACCCCGTGAATTTCATAAGGTTTTCTTAGGCAAGATATACTCAACAGGCATTTTGCCAGTTCCTTCCTCTGATATATAGCCTACAGCGCCTGAGATTCATTGGCACTCTCCCATCCAAGTATTAGCCAGGACTGATCCTGCTTAGCTTTCATGATCAGATGGGATCTGGTGCTTTTAGGATATTTAAGCCTGGAAACTGCTTTACAAACAGGTAGAAGAAAATGGAAGGTGAATGTCATGGAGAAGTGGGGCAAGGTGATGATTTCCTATCAGGCCATTAACATGAAGGGAAGAAAAAGAAAGATAAGGGTACCTCTGGACACATGCACTTTTCAGAAACCTTCCTTGTATTTCTACATATGGGAAAAGACTTACCTCAGGAGAAGAGAGTTGTATCCATTGCTATGGAACATGGAAACTTGTCAGCATCTCCCCTTTGTAGCAGAAAGGCCTAGGGATTTGCCTATGTTTGTATAGTTAACCTTGCTTTACTTGGGAGTGGGACCAAAGAAAGGATCAGTACCTATCATTCATCCTTGAGTTTGGGGGTGAAGGGGGCAAGGAGACTGACGTACTTCACTTCGTCATGTAATGGGGAAGATGCACTGGTGCCGATATGGAGCCGACAGCATGTCTTTCTGCCTACTACATGGGGGGCAAGGAGGATCAGTCCAAGGGAACGCAGATCCCACCTACAACTCAAGTCCATTTTCCATCTTCTACCTCCATCCCCAACTCACCTCACTCTATCCCCAGTGGGGAAGCCTCAGGACTCTTGGTGGTTCTTGTTCCTTGAACAATGATTCAGGCCAACTGAAGGGGACCCATCTGGACTGGATTTTCTTTCCACCCATCCATTACCATGATACATTCCACAACTCCTGGACACCCCTCCATCAAGAACCCCTTGGGCTCCAACCCCTTTTTTCTACTCACCAAAACACTCAGGAGCACCACCACCTCCCCCTTGGACACACAACTATTACTTAAAAATGCCTTGGGGGTAGCCCTAACATTAGGCAGAGTGAGGCAGCCACCTCAGGCAGCAGATGGTTGGGAGTGGCAGTAGGACACTGGAAAACTGCACCATGTGGTTTGTCCTGTACCCTACCACTCTTTCTAGTCTGTTGACTACATGAATGCAATGGCAGATGCTGAGCCATTGCTGATGTCACTGCATGATACATTTCCTTTTTTCCTATCTTCCTAACACTCTTGCTCATCCTTCTCCATAAAATGGCCAGTTAGGCATTGTCTCTGAAAAGCAGACACAGATTCACCTGAAACCCAAATGCATTACTTTATATGTGGAGGTGTAAATTTGGGACTAACCACTGTAATTACTAATTACTATAACAGTTGTATCCAGAGGTGGCTGGTGGATGCAATGTCAACAGACCAATGAACCCACCTTGGGTTTTAGTGCATATTTGGAAGGAGATGTCAGAGATGTGGGACCCTATCCGCAAACTAGGTTTTGCCTCTGGTGCAATTCTTGGGCATGGCTAAAACCCAGGGGAGATTCACAGCCCCACCGGCTGGCACCGAATATATCCAGTCTCTTCCACTGTTATCTTTGTCATCCTATTCTTTCCTCTGCTTTTAAAATGTTCCAGTTTCTCCTTCCACTTCCCCCTTGGTCCCTTTTGTCATTCCAAGGTAAAATAAGAAAACCAGAAGCAGTGGGAAACTAGGGCAGAGGGTTAGGATAAAATCTAGTGCCTCCTCCTTTACTAAACAAGATAAAGATTGGGTCAGGAGTTCAGATAAAAACAGGAGACACAGCAAGAAGAAACTGAGGTGGAGCAACAAAGGTGGAAGAAGGAAGCCTTGGCTGAGTCCAACAGCAAGGCAGAAAAGGAACTATCAACAGCAGTGTCAGAATCAGTCCCACTATTAAGCAGCCTCAGGTGGTGGATGCTGTGAGGCAGCAGCAAGTTGCTATAAGAGAGAAATGTCCACTACATGGAACCTGTTAAGCTAGCCTAGGGTATTATTATTCTACTTTAACTGCCATCATTCTGTCCCATAGTATCTTAGGATTTGCTGTTGGAAGGGATTGCTACAGCAAAAGGCTCCTGTCCCTTTAATGGCTGTGTAGAAGCAAGAATTTCAGCACAGTGTTGCTTGTCAGGAACACCTGACATCCAACACCTGCTGAAATTCCTTCTTCTAACCACCATTAAAGTGATAGGATGGCTGTGAGTTACTTCATGTGGCAACTTTGGGGGGATCAGAATTCTCAGAGAGTTCTAGTGCCCCAGGCCAAACTGCAATCTCCAGGATTCTATAGGATGCACCCATCACAATTAAAGTGGAATCATTAACACTATAACTGAATAGTTAAGAAAGGATTTCTTCTGCCTTCAGGTGTGGTGGAGGATGCTGGTTGATCACCAACACTGAGGGAAAATTCAACTGCCAGTTCAGTTGAGTTTGGGAAGAAATAGAATGAATTTGACAGGAGATGCCAAGGACTGAAAGATAAAATGAAGAAGGTCCCTGCCCCGAGGCACTTATGGTCTACGAGCATCTCCTTTAGTACTACTTCTGAGGTATTTTTGGTCCCAGCATGTGGTTTCAGGCTTTCAGATATGGCTGCATTGCTAAATATTTATTAAATAAGTATTTAAATATAGATGGAAGGACGGATGGATGGATGGATGAAAGAGAGCAAGCAGAGCACGTCTGAGGTGGGCAGATGTCTGGGAAAGAAACTGTCTGAAAGCCACTTTGAGTTTTATGAAGAAAAAAGTGATGAAAAGT
This sequence comes from Cyclura pinguis, assembly GCA_030412105.1. Classification (NCBI taxonomy): domain Eukaryota; kingdom Metazoa; phylum Chordata; class Lepidosauria; order Squamata; family Iguanidae; genus Cyclura; species Cyclura pinguis. The sequence goes on from CM059604.1 coordinate 16,938,193, forward strand.
ACTTATTAAATAAATAATAATATTTGTGGCAAAGGCACACCTTTGAAAGAAATTTAAATTTGTTTAAAATAAATTTTAACAGGGACAACACCCACTAAACAATCTTAAGGAGCTTTTTGTATGAAAAGTATATTCTTTGATCCTCTTTACTCTAAGATGGAGATAAGAAACTTTGACCCTCCAGATATTTTAGATCTCAGCTTTCAAAAACTCAAAGCCAGTATGGCCAGTAATAAGTGACTGTGGGAACTATAGTCTAAAAGGACCAGTGGTTCTCTACCCGAGCTCGAAACCTTTAACAGAACTACATTTCCCAGAATCCCTTGGTTGGTAACCAGCCATGACAGTTCAGTAGTCACAGAAAACAGATGTAAAGGCAGTTCTAAGCATCTTTGCTATGTTTCTGGCTGTGCTTTCAAGTTGACTGTCAGTGTATGGTGGTCTCATTGATTTTTTCATAGGATTTTCTTAGGCAAGGAATACATTTTGCCAGTTCCTTCCTCTGAAATATAGCTTATAGCACCTTGTGTTTGTTGGCAGTCTCCCATCCAAGTACTAACCAGGGCTGACTGTACTTAGCTTCCAAGATCAGACAGGATCTGGTCTTTTAGGGTATTTTCTCAACCACTTCTGCTAGGAAAATGTAAAAAGGAAAGTGAGGGAGAAGAAATCTAGCAGCACCTTTGAGTAACTGGTTTATCTTAGCATGAATTTCTATGGAATTTCAGATGCACTAATAGAGTGCAAAATTAACACCACAGGCACTTAAGCAATTATGTTGTTGTGGGAGTGGGATCAGAACGTAATGGGATCCAGAATGATGCAAATTATGACACTGGACATCAGCCTTCAAAGAACTGTATAAGATGATGTCAAGCAGCAGGCCTGATAGTTTCGAGATGCAGAAACAATAACATCTGCTTACTCTAAAATAATTTTCCTTGAAGTCAGAAACTTCTAAAGAATTTTTTTGTTACATGTGAAACTATCATTAAAACCCATCTTATTAGTATATTGGTGTGCCAAGGAGCTGTTATCTTCATTCGGCCTCCTGCAGATGGATTGGAATTTGTGGATATATCCCAATTCACTCTCTCTTTCCAATCTTCACTTGAAATTTAGAGGATGCAATTTTGGACATTGGCCATAAACCTTCAAAAATCTTTGTAAGGTGATATAGTACAGTTCTGTTCACCAGCTGGTCCACTAGTCCAGAGGTGTGAAGGCAATAAATTCTGTTTACCTGAAAGTAAAGGGCAGTGGTCTTCAACCTTTGGCTGCCCAGATATTTTGGCTGAGGCTTTTAGCAGCTAAACTCCAAAACAACTGAAGTACTAAAAGCTGAAACCCAGTCCTGGACTTCTTGTTGTTGTATGCAGGAGGGATAAGTTCAGAAGCTGTAGTCTGGCATTGAAGCTGAAATCCCCTCCTTTTGTGCAATGAATAAACACACAAGAACTGTCTCCGTTTTCACATCTAGTCAGCTTAATGTCTCCTTGAAAGTAAGTTCCATTCGGTTCTTTGATCCTTAACTTCCTCCTACAGCCTTCCCACACCCACTGCTGTCCAGATGTGTTGGACTACACCTCCCATCATCTACAGCCCCCCCCCCCAAGAGGCCACAAATGACTGCTCTATTCCATATATTTAGATTTTGTAGCCCAAATATTTCATGTGGATGAGCCTTTGGGCTACCTAATCAACAAGGAATGCTAAGGCATTCTTTCTTCCTTTTTCTTTCTCTGAAAAGTGATTGTCACAATTTAATGCCCTAAAAATAAGAACAAACATTTTCAGCCCATCTCCACCATCCAACCCCTTCCCTTAACTTAAATTACGCATTGAGTCCATCTGCCAAAGGTAAATTGTGTGGGCTGTCAAACAATTTAGGCACAGCATCTCCTCACATAATAAAGTTTCTTACAGATGAGAAGTCAACAGGATGAGTTTCCACACATTTTCCTCCGCCCCACTCCCCATGGCTCTTTTAAAAAATCAGGGTGTTGTTTTTTTTTCAGGTGAAGCACTGTCAATGATGAACTTCTCCTGACTGAACACACAATCTGTCACTCACACACACACACACACACACGCACGCACGCACACCCAGAGACAAGTCACATTATATAAGGGTTAGGGTATTGGGGGCGGGAAAGCCAAACAGCATCTATGAAAAGATTTTATGCCGGATGCTAGGCGGAGGATTAGCTCTGGGGCCAGCTGTCTTATTCTCAGCAACTGTGCACAAAATGTTACAACAACCACAGGCCGGCGAGAGAGAGAAAACGAGAATGAAAGAGTAGCTCTTGGCTGCTGAAAAATGAGAGATACAGCTTCAACCCTTTGGTTGATGCCTGAGATTAATGGTGGAGCTCCACCAGAACTGGGGACTGGTTACGGGGAAGGCATGAAGGGGAGGCTACACAGATGGATTGGGGTTTGTGTAACAGGATGAATGGGTAGTAACAGAATCCTCAGTCACGTTCTTCATGAAATTATGGTCTCTTTCGCACTACACAATTATAGCACTTTGATATTGTTTTGACTTGCCACGGCCTCATCCTCTGAATCCTTGGATTTGTAGGGGTTTTTTAGGTATTTAGAATTCTCTACTAGACCATTAAAACTTTAGCAAACTACAGATCCCAGTATTCTCTAGGACACAGCCAGGGCAGTTGTAATGCTCTGACTTGGTAGTATGGAATTGACCTACATTTCCCAAGATTCATTGCTGAAATGCAGTGAATGATATACATAAGAGAACGGTTGATTTTTCAGTTTTAACACACTCTCAGTGGTCAATCCTGAAGCTAGCTGCATGAAAAGAGGAAGAAGAAAGAAGAAGGTGGATGTACATGTTATTCTTGGCCCAAAGTGGCATGTTTTACTGCACAGATATTACATTCGAACTGGAGCTATCCCTTTATTACATTCCTAGTACATCATTCTCCCAGTGGACTTGAATCACAGTCTGCCATGTTCTACTTTAATGCTCTGACCATTACACTACAGTGGCTGTGACAACGCAAGGGTTACTTTCTTTACATTAGGTGTGTTTAAATTTTTCCAGCTAATTTTAGAGAGCAAAGAGCACAGAGATAATATTGGGTTGGTTGGATGGATACTTAAATACAGGAAGAAGAAAAAAATTAAGCTATGTATGGGTACCTGGTATCCTCCAAGTATTTTTAGACTGCAAGTTCCATAAGCCCCACGTAATTGTCAGTGGGTAGGGGTTATGGGGATTGTTATCCAAACAATTAGGAGGTCACTAGTTTGCTTTATACTGGACAAAAGTTGGCTGGAATGATGGATGGAGATATCTTAGAACTAGATTCATGTTTCCATGTAGTAGCTGGGGGAAAGCAATTGACCCAAGGTGACTCAATAAGCTTCATGGTTGAAAAGCAGGGCCAGGACAAGGCATTCTACTGTCTCAGGCGGATGTGTGTGTGTGTGTATTTCTCTCACCCAAGTCAAGATGCATAGTACTTAAAGCCAACTAAGAATGTATCTACACAATACTCAGCTATCACTCAATTGTCATGGTTCCATCCTATGCAATCCTGGGATTTGTAGTTTGGTGAGGTACTTTGAATACTGTGCTAGGTATTCTCTAGTCACAATACTCTAGTCACCCCCTGAACTACACAGCTGGAGATTTCTAGAATTCTAAGTATGGTACTGCACTAAGCCACAGATCCCTGGAAAGTCTGCAGACAACTTTCCAGTTCTGTGGCAATGAAAATGCAGTATTGTTAAATTAAATAATAAAACATTTGCTGATTTTCATGATTTCAAAATCAGCAGCCCAGTTATGGTTAGTGGATCCTATGTCAAGGGGGCAGTGAACCCACTGTGGGTTTTAGTCTTAACTTTAATGAAGCTATCCAACGTGCTGATCATGTTTTGAGGTTAGAGTTCAGTACCTCAGATATCTCTGACAAAGTCTGGACTAAGCTCCCAGAGTAGATTCACAGCTCCACTGAAGATGGGAGCCACCAGTCAAAAGAGGATTTATTGGCCTGAATCCTGATAGTTAGTCCTCATTAGGTAGACCCATTAAATGAATGGTTGAATAGTCAGCCCTCATACAAACCCCATTAGTGGATTTATTATAGTTAGCACTAAAATTCAGGCCAAACTATTTTTATTTGTTGTTGTCGTGTGTGTGGCACACCCACACTTATGGCAACCCAAAGGCAAACATATCATGGGGTTTTCTTGGTAAGATTTGTTCAAATGGAGTTTGCCTTTATCTCTCTCTGAGAGACTGTGACTTGCCCAGGTTTACCCAGTGGGTTTCCTTGGCCAACTAGAGGTTTGAAACCTGATCTCCAGAGATGTAATCCATCTCTGTATATAAATTAGCATATATACATTTTATGCAAATCCCTGTCTGGCACCAGCCTCCTTTGCAGTGTCGTGAGGCAGTTATATTGTTCTGCTTAATGGAAGAATTGGCCCTACTGATTAGGAATCTGAATTCGGTCCTTCTAGTGATGCAGTCTAGCATTTTAACCAATACACCATACTGGCTCATGAACAAACAGTTCGAGAAGTGGCAAGATACATTATGGGGAACAAAGACACAGGAATCTGAGTTCAGTTTGCTTGGGAAAACAGGCTGTGAGTGGGAGGGTTTGTGGAAGGCATCTTTATACCAAGCAGGGACTGAGATACAGAGAGACGTGGAAGAAAAAGTAACACTAAATGCTTCAACTTCTCATTTCAGGGCAATAATATGCTTTTCCTCCAAAAAGCCAAGAGTTCACTGAGAATCAGAGTGGTACAGAATTTTTGAAATGTTAACAATTTTTTTAAAACATTCAACTGAATCTCAGTTGCATTTGAATCAAAACTGTAGTAAATCCAGTTCCCCTTTACAGTTCCCAAGCCAGGCTTCCAAAGGCTGCTCAGCTTAGTAAGACTGTCTAGGGACACCCTTTTCACACGCCAGATTTATCTCCCTGCCTTTTAAGCTTTGGTTAATAGTTTGCTTGCTCAGGACAACAGCTGGCACAGGACAAAGGCTTACCAGAAGTGCGATTTAGGTAATTTTAGACTCTGAAGCTCCTTTTTTTTTTTTAGATGTGAACATGCAGGGCTTCATTTCTTTCAAAATGTATTCAAGCCAGTCTTCCCACATTTGGGAGTGGAGTCCCCTGTTCATTTTCTTGAGTGGCCTCCTAGATCTCTGCCTTCACATTCTTTCCTGATGGCACCATAGGCTTACAATACAGCAGAACAAGGGAACTGCCTTTCTGGGTCTCACATCAGGGATACAAAACCATTTCCACATTACACTCTTATACCGCAATTATTCCACTTTCAACATCCATGGAATCTTGGGGTTTGCATAGGATGTTGAAAGTGGAATAATCGCACTATAAGAGTGTAGTGCAGAAATGGCCATACTTTCCACCTGTCCCTGTTTGGCAGGTATGGTCTTAATTAATCTCTTGTCATCCCACTTTTTCAGCTGCTTTCAAAATGGCCCAGTTTCTCTCTCCTCCTCCTCCTTTCCCATTTGTCCTTGGCTTACTTCAATTCGCAGCAAACTAAGTTCAAAGCTCAAAAGTAATTGGCACTCATATGTGGGGAGGGGTAACGGGAAAGAAAGGAGGAGTGCTAAAGAAGCACTGCCCTAGACAACTATGGGAACTGTAGTCCCATGAAAGGATTAGGAGTAGGGATCTCTGGCATAGAATTATCAGCATCGAACTAGAGTTCCCAGGATTCTTTGGTGAAAACTGACCACTTAACTGAAAACTGATATCTATGTATGTAGCATAAAAAACCTACTGCATCATAATGGGGCAGAAAAGGACAATGTATCATCCCTCGCCAATAGCAGAGGATCCTTTCCAAATTCTCTTTTCTCTCATACAAAAGCAGAACTTCTCCAATAGCTGTCGTTTGTAATTGCCTAAGAGAGAATGCTGGACAACTGTTGCTGTTCTTGGATGTTTTATGCTCCAGGCAGGAATCAAAGGGCTGGAGCAATTTGACCATCCTCTAGGTATAGTATTTGGAAAAGTTTTTTTCCCCCAGCAATAACTGCTGTGCTGGTTGAGAATTTTGGGCACTGATGTTAAAAAAATGTAATGTTTCCAGACTCTTCCTATGACTTTGTATTTACTTACAGTATTTATTTTAAAATTCCCTCTTTCCTCTTTCTGTTCCTGGGCTCTCCATTATTACAGATCTTTGGGTCATCTTACACAAAGGAATGATGATAAAATACCATAAGAACAACTAGAGCTTGAAAATATGCTTGTTTCCTGTATAGTTCCCTGACCACCAAAACTAGGTGCTGGCTATTGTAACTTTTACAAAATAGCTACTTCTTTTCCTATTTCTCAAAAGCAACTAAAAATAATTAATTTTATCTAGTTTTAAAGATAAACCATCCAAGCAGCACACATATATCACACTGTTATAAGGATACAAAGACCAAGGAATTAAAATGTTACAGTTACATAGCAAAAAGAGTTAATTTATCCTTCATTTGGTGATGAAAAATTGTAAGGTCAACTACCTACATGTCACTGACTGAAAAAAAAAATTGAACAAACTACTCACATAATGTATTGTCTGCAGCTAACTACTTCAAGGGTTTGAAAGTACCACAGGACAAATAAAATAATTTGAAAGCAGAGAGCAGATGCATTGGTCAAAAACCCCAGCCTACAGAAAATATTTTTCGTTGCCACCTAAATATCAAAAGAACGAACAAGAAATGTATTTTCCCAAAGAGAGAGCTCCAGAATGAAAGCAGACTTTGGGGAAGTTATCTTTTGGACTGCAACACCAAGAATCCCCCAGCCATCAAAAAACCATGTCTTTAGTCACTCCCTCCCCCAAAAAAGAGATCTCCAAAGAAAATCTTTGTGAGCAATCAGGTTTACAGTGTCTAATTCAGAGGCTAGGGAGAGAGGAGAGAGGAGAAGCAGAAAGAGTGGGGGGCAGTGGCTCCGTTCCTTGCTAAGCGGTCCCCACCACGGCCTGAGCCATTTCTCCCGTGCTTAGTGGTCTCTGTCTCCCTGCCACTATCACCAATGTCATCTGGGGACATTTCTTTCCCACTGGCCTTGCTGGGTGGAAAATTCTGGGAGTTTTAATTCATGAAAGGAAAATTTCAGAGTTCTGTGGTTCCACTTTAAGAAACTCTGGGCAGGGGAAGAAATCTCCCATTTTATCAGGACCTCTCTCTGACCAGAGGCCCATCCCCACTTCATAGTATAGCACTATTATTCTACTTTAACTGCCATGGCTGCATTCTGTGGAATCCTGGGGTTTGTAGTTTGGTGAGGCAATGAAGTTCTCTGTCTAAACATTCTAAATTCCCTTCCCCAAATTGATGTCCCAGCATTCCAAAGAACAGAACCATGGCAGTTAAAGTGGAATAATAGCACTATAATTCTGTAGTGTGAACAGGCCTTAAGGTTTATGAAATCAGAGGGTGGCTACTAATGGGAAGAGTGGAGTGTCGCGTTCCCCATCCCTTAGGACTTCTACCTGAAGAGCTCTGGACATGTAACTAGTTAGGGACACTGGGGAGTGGGTGAAATTCAGGAAGATTTCTGGTGGCAATGCAGAGTTTTGCCATGACCATAACTTCTAATCCTTCTCCCCAGTCCTGAAGGGATCAGCCCACCATTTTACATCTCCTCTCTCCGTATCTTTCCTAATTTGCACTGAATGTCCTGTTATGAGGATTTTGGGTTCAATTCTATTCTGGTCAATCTTATTTGATGATTCTAAGCCATCCGTTACAGGCATGATAGCCATGATATCTAGTAGCTTTTATGTTCTTTTCAAGAGCTCTGGATTTTTTGTCTGACCTGTAAGGAGCTACCCAAGGCACTCAACTCTAATTCTCTAAACGCATTCAGTATCTTGGGTAACTCTTTCAAAGTTCAGACTAAAACCCAGAGTGGATCCATGGACCTACTGGCATGAAGTCCCACCAGCTACTACTGGGCAGCTGATTTTGTTATCACGAATGAGCCATCTGTTAATTTAATGCTGTTGTGTTGTCACTGGTGGAGAGGTGCCTATGCGGTTTTCTGGGATTTATGGTTTGGTGAAGTACTTAGAATTCTAGAAATCTCTAGTGGTATAGTTCAGCATAGGAAGGATTCCAAGTTCCTCACTGCATGATGGGTAGGAGTAACAGTTGTCAGTAGTCTTGCTGACTCCGAGTGGCACCTATCTTAGCAGTAAGAGTCGCAGTTCTCGGTTACTCTTAAGTACTTACCTGCCCATGTGGTGGCTTAAAACCCAGCCCCCAATGGATTAGTATAAAGGGTGGGCACTCAAACTCTTCTTTAAAAAAAGTTTCTGCAGTCCTAATAAATTCAACAAAACAAGTCCTTGTCGATATGTTTTACGTAACTGATTCACCTGGTGCTGCTAGCAGGAAACACACCTATTAACAAAGTCCTGTGCTGTAGAAGTCACACTTTGCATCTAAGATTTTCAACACATATTTCCCAAGCCTAGCTCAACAGCCTTAGCTGTAAGTCCAGTTGTTAGAGTAAACACATTGAATCAGTGAAGTTTACCTAAGTGTCAACTTATCAAGTTCCCATTGATTCAATGGGTCTACTCTTGTTGAGATTAACAGTTGGGTTTACGCCATAAGATCTAGAACCTTGGTTTCCTTTAAAAAAATAAAAAAGGTTGGAAACTCCACTCACAAAAGAGTGGATCTGATTGTATATCCTCCTCTCAGTCAACTAGGACCTCCCTAATCCTCATAATTCTTTAGAGACATGCCTTTCAAATCCTTATTTTGTCCTCAGGCATCTGTGTTTGGGGTGTGTGTGGAGGAAATTTTTATCATCTGCGCAGGTACTCGACTCTGCCAAACACATCAAGAGTCACGGAAAATATATATATCCATGCAGGTTTAAATATATATATATGGAGAAAGGGAGAGAAGAGAAGGAAGGAGAGGAGAGATGTCAGCGTAGCCACTTATAACTCTGGTGAATATTTTATGAAGTTCTGCTATGACGGTGCACATTTCGAACTGGAATTCATGCCAGTTATGTAAAGCAATTTCTCCATGACCGCTGCCAATCCCCATCCCCATCGCCAAGGTGGGCTGGGGATTTGCTTTTCATTTTTCTTTTCTTGCCTTTAAAAAAAAAAAAGGGATAACAACTGTCCTCACTCTGCATCAACCGGAACCTCGCGTGACCTCCCTGAGCCTTGAAGAGGCTTGGTTTGATACAATCCAAGGTGTGGGAAACTGGCAAACGCCATACAAAGGAGAGGAGATGTTCTGGCCTGCGTTGTTGTTTCCCCCACCCTATTGTCTCTCCCTTAATAGGAGACTGGTGCCTTTGACTATGCCTTTATAGACTTCCTGGACTTGATAACTTCTGTTAGGCTTTGCTTAGGGCACTGAAGATCTGGTCACCAAAGCCTGGAGCATTTATAGTCTCTCCCCAAGATGTCCCACCATGGACCCCAGAACAGGGAAAGGGGTAGTCAAGCCCTCCCTAAGGCTGGGCTTGGTGAGGGAGCTGATTGCACTAAACAAATGATTCGGCAAAATTGGACTACCAGGACCATCACGCAGTTGAGCCTTGTCAGGGATTTTTAATCAGTGTGTGATAAATGATCAAGCACTAAGAAATATTAAGACAGCGATTGTTGTTGAGCTCTCCTAGCAATAATTAAAGCTGCCTACAATCTATCCTATGCATGTTTATTTGGGAGTAAGCGACACTGAACATGTGGAGGGGGACTTCTAAATAGACACTGTGCTTGGAAGAAGCTTTTGTATTTAGCAATGTCTCAACAATAATGGATAAGGAAAGTAATTGGCCCTCCCCCAACAAATATCTTCAAAATTAGTAACAACTGGTTTACCAATATTGAACCTTCCTCCGAAAAACATTCCAGGGTCCCTGTTTCCCATCCATTCCTCTTTCCACAGATCTCCCACTCTGGGACTTGGCACCCTCTCTGAATCTGACCCCTTAGCCTGCAGGCTTAAGGAGATAATATGGGTCTGATAAATTCATAATCACCAGCATGGCTCCCATACACCCACCCGCTCTTTCCTATTCAGCTGTTCTTGTTGTTGTTTTAAACCCATTCAAGGGCTCTTTTGCCCTGGAACACTCCTATTTTCCTCTGTGCTGCTAGAGGAAATTTAATCAAGGGAAAGAACATGTAGTATTCAGGCTGGCAAAAGAATCTATATACATTGGACCACTGTATTTGTGTGTGTGTTGTGTAGTGGGTAGGGGGAGATAACAGTATGGGAGGAAGTGAAAATGAGGGGATGGAGGTTAAAAATAGAAATGTCCATCTTGTTCTTATTACATTCACCTCTTTCCAATCCCTCTGCCACACCACTTTCCTGATCACCTATAACGTGCAATGGTTGGCTAAGTGCTAACAAGGTAAAGCCAAATTTGGATGGGCAAAACATTATAAGCTGAAATGATTTGCCAGTGTGTCTCATTGCAAACAAGTATGGAAAATACACCCAAGTGCCCAGGTTCTCAGCTGAGAGGCTCCATCTGGCCAAAGAGTAAGAGAGACAGAGAGAGAGAGAGAGGATTGAGAGAGAGAGAGTTTTAAAAATAAACTGGATGGAAGGTGGATTGAAGAGAGGGAGGGTGAACTGAGTTAGGGTGGAGAAGAGGTATATGTAGAATAGGAGGGAGGGAGGTGGGGAAAAGCAAAGTTGTGTATTGCAATTTTGTGTTGTGCTGATAAAAAAAAAAGGTTAGAAAATCTGTATCATACTGTGTGGGAAAAAGTATCTGTGAATTGTGGCTGTGTTAATATGTGTGACCTTTGGTGTTTGAGTCTATGAGTCTGTCTGGATTATGCAACGTTTTAGTCAAGCCTGCCTCCAAGGATTTCAGGATGGTATGATAAGACTCTCCTCCTCCTCCTCCTCCTCCTCCTCCTCCTCCTCCCCCTCCTCCCCCTCCTCCTCCTCCTCCATTTTATCCCCTCACGACAACCCTGTGAGGTAGGTTAAAGTGCAAGAAATGACTAACTTGAGATCAGATGGTGAACCTCAAGGCTGTGTGTAGATTTGGAACCCAAGTCTCTTCATAGTCTAAACGTGAGATTCTAAATGTCTCACGAAGCCCCAGCTCTCACACTTGTGCAAACACATCAGTTGACTTGAGACCATCTGTTCAGCACTTAGACCTGCTAGGGTGAGGCAGTGGGTAATTCTGAGGCATTTCAAGGAGTCCTGTGTGTGTATTTGTGAGTGTACCACTGTGTGTACGTGAGTGTATGCAGGTAAGACCACAGCAGCTCTATAGGAGTATGTATATGTGCAAGAGACTAAGAGCACAAGCATGAAAAGGGTGGCACATGTCCCACTGCAAATATTCATTCACACACATACACGCACCAATTCCTCTCAAGGAAGTTTTCTTACCACCTCAAGAAAAAAGATATGGGTCCTGAAGTCTAAAGTCTCTTGCCTTTTTGTCAGCTTTGTGCTAAACTTTGCTCTAACACAGAAAATCTTGTTTACACATGCAGGCAGAGTCCAAAGCGGGCTGCTCTCCACCAGAAAAGCTTATGTCAAATGAAACCTGTGAATCCTTAAGGGGCTGCAAGGGTGGTCCCTTTTGGCTACAACAGGGAACAGGGCTCACCTCCTTCCCTCCCCGTCCAGGGAAAAGACTTCCCGCCTCACCTGTGTAAGTGCCCCAAGGTCCTCCCCGTCAACTTCTTAAACTCTTCTTTCCGAAACTCCATGGCCTCCGGGCTCCTTTGGCTCCAAGAAAGAAGAAGCAGAGGACCCCCGCTGGGTGACGCGTCCCACGTTCACCTTTGGAGACGCGGAGGTTAAAAATTAAAGACTCCACCAGGACATCCCGATGGCGGCTTTTAAGGCGGGGGGGAGTTTTGAGGTCACGGCTGCTTGGGTGGGTGGGTGGGCAGAGAAAGAGAAAGACTTTTGGTCTGCCTCCCCCTCTTTATTGTCTCTGAAGATTTGGTGTGCCCCCTTTCTTTCTTCTTTTCCTCTCTCCGCTCCCTTGGCTTTCTTTTTCTTTCCGTTCCTTTCCGCACGCTTTTCCAGTTCTTCCCCTTCCCCTTCTTCTCCTCCTTCTCACCCGCGTTCTCCCTCCTCCTCCTCCTCCTCCTCCTCTCCCGGCTCAGCCTCCCCTCGAGCTCCCTCTCAAGTCGAGGCGCGGCGCGTGAGAATCCAACCCTCGCCGGCTCTGCCCGCCTGGCCCCGTGCCCGCTCCACCAACACGGGCTGAAGCGTCATCGGGGCCAGCTCATGCCCGCGCCCTGCGTGGGACGCGGCGGGAGAGGCATCCGAGCGCGCCGACCCCCGGCCCCCGCCCCTCCGCGGGCACCGGCACACGGGGGACGCCCCCGGCCTTCCTCCGGCGAGAGGGCCGGGGAAAAGGCCAAAGAAGGAGGGGAAGGAGAGGAGGAGGAGGAGGACGAGGGGGCTGCCTGGAAGCGCCCGGGCTGGGCTCGGCTGGGACGGCGCGGCCAACTTTGAGCGTCTCCGAGAGCCGGGCGCCGCCCGGGACGGGGATTCAGCACCACGGAGAGCGACGCGGCGGGAGCGCTCCGGTCGCCCGGCGTGGGATTAAGGGGGAAGCTCCGCGTGTGAGCGAACGGGAGAGACGTGCGTGTGGCGGGTGGACCCGAGATTAGAGGGGTGGGGAGCGGGGTGGACGTGGAGGGGTGGATGGAGAGAGAGATCGAGAAGAGGGGGAAAGCTTCACTGGTGACAAACTGGAGCGCTGGGAGGTGGGGGAGAGGGGGCAGCGGGAGGAAGAAGGGAAGAAGAGAGAGAGAGAGAGAGAGATTGGAAAGAGCCGCAGTGGAGAGTTTGCAAACTGGGAGAAAACTCTAGAGCTGGAAGTCCGCGGAGGAAGAGCGCGAAAGAGGAGAACGAAACAAGTCCGGAGAGGATTTGACTGGCGGAAGGCTAGAGGGATTGAAATTGAGAGAGCTGGATTTGGGGAGAAGGGAGGAAGGAAGGAAAGAGAAAAAGAGAGAAGGAAGGGGAGACGGGAGGGCGAGCGAGACGGGTGCCTTGTAGAAAAGTGGAGTGGGAAGCCGGGAAGAAAGAGATTTTGGGGAAAGAAGGTGGGAAGGGAGGGAATACGAGGAAGGGAAGTGGGAGAGAAAAACCGCATGCATAGAGAGGTTTATTGATACTAAATTAGAGAGTTGTAAAAGGAGAAAGAGAGATTTTGGGAAAGGAAAGGCTGGGAAGAGAGATGGAGAGAAAGAGAGCGGGGTGGGGGGGACATAAGTGCAGACTGTTTGATTAAAAATTAGAGAGTTGCCGGGGAGAAATTTGGCAAAAGGGAAGAGGAAGAGAAATAGGAGGGAAGGAAAGAGGGGACAAGAAACGGAAGAGGCGAGATGGATGAATAGAACGAGGAAGGAAAGAGAATATATCGGCTGGAAATGATCAGCGTTTATTTAGAGCAGGAAAGAGTCAGAGACTGCGCAAGTGGATGGAAGGGTAGATGTGCTCTGCGGAGTGGGGCAGCGAGGGCGAGACAAAACAGGGCTCCTCTCTGGAGAATCAGAATCAGAAACTAGCAAGTGTATTGCTGGGGGGGGGGGGGCAGAGATCGCGAGGAGGCGAGTTCCCTGCAAGTCCCGGCTGCGTCCCCAGAGGAGGGCAGGAAAACAGCTCAGTCATTAATCTTTCAAAAGTACTTAACTAAGCAGACACAGGAAGAAGCAGGAAAGGGTTTAGAGAGGGAAGCAACTGCAGAGCCAGCGGGACAACACACACACACACACACACAGGACGACGGGGGGGTAGAGAGATTCTCTCCTATTGACCCAAACAAAAACCCTCAGAGTTTGGGTGGCTGGGGTTGCTAAGCAAGAGAAACTCTCCCCACCCCCTTAGGGAGAGTAAGAGTATGTCTCAGCCAGACCTTTGAAAAAGTTGCTTTTTTGGTGTACAGTGCCCAGAATCTTCCATCAAGCGTAATCATAGCTCAAGCAGCTACACCACACTGGCTCTCTGATAAACTTTGTACTTGGTATGTATTTAATGTCAAGAGGGGTGCTTGTGGGATTTTCTACCTCAAGTGCCAAAATAAGGTGGCTGGCTTGGGTGTTTTATCCATCTTAATTTGAGGCTGGGGTGTCATTTGCTGCTCTGCCTCAGGCAGCAAAATATCTTGGGTCAATCCTGCTCTCTTTTTTATCATCTCTCCAGAGAAGCTGTAGAGATGTGCCTTGTAGGCAGACATGGCAGGCTCACACGGAATGGGTTCTAGATCCTAACAGAAGGTTGAAACACCAAGATCTTGATTTTTTGGACTGTTAGAAATGCTGGCTAGGTTGGGGTTTTGCCCACTATAGCTGTTCTTGCACCCACGTGGATGGGGGAGAGTTCTTCCAAATAACATTGCCAGTGGCAGCTGGTGGTTTTCCATGTCAGTGGGTCTGTGTCTCTGCCCCGGGTTTTAGTCCACTCATTAAAGGGACTATGCAAAGTGCTGGACCCTATCAGGAAAATAGATTCAGCACCTTGTATAGTTCCTTTAAAGTTAGGACCCAGAGCAGATCTGCTGCCCTCTGACATGGGACCACCAGCCATCAGTAAACTTTAGAGCTGGTACTTAGGTCACTGGGTGGACTTGAAATGACATTATGATGACATTCATGGCACTTGTTCAGGGACCATTCCATGAGCATTAGAGAAACCATAGACCTTGTTTACACAATCCTACCAGAAATATTATCATGACTAACTCATTCTGGTCTAGCTTTGCAGCTCATGTAAATCCATAACTTCAATACAGGAGAGAAAGCGAGAGGACAGCAGAATCTGTCCTGGTCTGCAGGTCCAAACAGATGCCATTTGTGGCCGTAAAACAAAACTCGTGATGCAAAAATCCATGTGTTGTGTTTGACCAGCCTCCATTCTACCAACTTATTAATGTGTTGGACTACAGTTTCCATTGTGGCCGGCTAATATCTGCTGTGGATGATAGGACAGGCAATCTAGCACATCTGGAAAGTTACGGCTAGACTCTTATATCTTGCAATAATTTGTGCCTCCATTCAGGCATGCACTTCTTACTTCAAAAGTCACATTCTCATTATTGTTCTGACATCTGGACGATCATCCCATTTTAAACCTGTGTTACATTATGGTTATCCCCAGCTGATGTGAACTCAATTAAAATGTTTTTGTTTCCAAAACTACCTGTTTACAGACAACTTTGCAGCTTATCTCGCTCTCTCTCACACACACATACATATACATTCGATCTCTCTCTCCCATTCTCATCACCTTTCAAAAGAAAATCAGCAGTGGAGACACAGCAATAATATAATGTTCTGCTCTCATATGCCTCTGTGCCTGTAAGAGAATGGTGAAACATTTTGTTGATCCTTTTTTAAAAAAAAGAAATAATGTTTTAAATATGTTTTGAGTGTTTTAGCTCTTTTCAGTATATACTTGGAATATTTAATCTCTTTTTAACATTTGTAAACTGAATGTTTTAGCTGTATCTCTTTAGAATATTGTAAACTGCCTTGGATCCCATTTGGGAAAAAGGCAGGATATGTGTAAACAAACAAACAAACCAATAAATAAATACTTGCAATTAATGGTGTGCAATAGTTCTGCACATTCCTGTTGCATCTAAAATATCCCCCTTCAGCACCTCATACCGTTCCCGCAAATGCAAAGGGATCTTCTAGCACCTTTGAGACTAAGGGCTTTTCCACACCACACTGTTATAGTGCTATTATTCCACTTTCAACATCCTATGGAATCCTGGGGGTTGCAGTTTAGGGAAAGGTCTTTAGAATTCTCAGCCAGACAGCTCATTGGCCTCAGTAAACTACAAACCCCAGAATTCCACAGGATGTTGAAAGTGGAATAATAGCACTACTAACAGTGTAGTGTGGAACTGGCCTAAATGAGAGAAAGAAGTTTGTAGCATAAGTTTTCTTAGATTTGGCCCACTTCATCAGATGCTTCTTTCTCTCAGCCTCAAAGGTGCTACATGATCCCTTTGCAAGCTGGCATAGACGAGCACAGCTATGCCTTTGCATACTTCTTCCCTTAAATCCAACACACAAACAGGAGGAAGCTCCTCTACCTTCAACCCTTGCAGGCACAGATTTGCTCAAAACAAATTTTGTGGTTGCTCATAGTTTTCCTGAGGGTGCTGTAGTCCACCCTTCATACCTGTTCCATCATGTCTGAGAATGGATCAAGAACTATATAAGGCCTGCCTCACAAAAATAATGTGCTGAATCTTGCTAATTGTTGTGCTGAAGTATGATGCATGTTCATTGATATCTGTTTTTATGTGGTTGTAATTTTTGGATTGTTTACTCTCATTTTAACTTCTGTATCTTGTGGACTTTTAACAGTATATTTTTTAATTTGTTGCAAGCCATCGTAAGTTGCAAACTGGCAAAAAGCAGAATAGAAATAAATGTAACAACAACAACAATAGTAGCAGCAGTGGAAACAACAGCCAGAAGAAGTTTTTAGAGCAAAGGGATCGAAAGCCAGGAGTTCAGAGTTTAGAAATCAGGGAAGAGGAAGGTTTCTGAGGTTTATGGGGTCTTCTGAGTTCTTCAGGGTCTGGGGGGTTTAACTGGGTGACGAGCTGGGCTGCAGAAGCCATCTCATCCCATAGACCGGAAGCACCTTTCCACCCCACCCCCTGCCGCTCACAAAGAAGCTGAATTGTCTGTGTTGCCAAGGACTTTGTAATGAGATTAATTCATAATTCCAATTGCAGGCAGTGGCAGCAGTGTAGAGTGGATTTAGCCGAAGCCCTGAAAGCAGTGAGGGGTGGTGAGGTGGGGGAAGAGAGGGCTTGACACAGCAAACTGGCAGGAATTAAACCTGCAACAGCCCTTGTTCCACTTCAATTTTGTCATTCAGTTCGCTGGAACTTCTCTTCCAGAAAGACACAGGACGCCTGGTTGGCAACAATGCCAGCTGCTGTGAACCACCCTTCTGGAGATGGCATTTGTGGGCCTCTACTAAGACCTCTACACCACAGCGGGCGGTCCAGAAATGATCATCCAGAATAATGCTTGACCTTGAACTGGTGCATGTTAGTAAGGTCCCTGGGCTTGCTGAGCTGCCCAAGCAAATAATATTCTATTTTGCAAGATGTGTTCAGAAAGGAAATATTTAAAGAGGAGGGCTGGAATCCTGTTGGGAAGTTATGTCTTCGTAAGTCGACTTACACCAGTAGAAATTAGGACTGGGTAGTTCTGTAACGTACCCAGTACAGCTGTTACGTTACTGCATAGCAGAGCCAGTAAACTGACTGTTGTGCAATGGGACCAATGCACAACAAGTGGACGCACAACTGGATGTGCATCAGGCACTCTTGCCAGTGTGTTACAGCATCAAGATAAAATGCTCACAGACTGGGTGAACAAGAGTTTAGGTAAGGGTGTTAGTGGGGCAAAATGAAGGCACCCATCCCGTAAGATATCTGTCTCCCCAAATGATTTTTTTTCTCCAGTCCCCAAATTTCTAGTACTTTAGTCACTTAAAACTTCAGCTGAGCATTTAGAATTATAGTTTAGGCATCCAAAGAAAAGGAGCGGGTAAAGTTACCAAGGGAAGGTGAACACAACAAACCTAGGTGTGAAGAATTGTCATTGTCTTTTTCTCTGCAATTCTAGAACTTCAGGAACTGAAGGAAATTTTTGGGGAGAAGGACAGAATTTTTATTTGCAGAATCAATGATCTCATTTTGCCCCCTCCCCCGTAACTATGTCTCTGGCTAGGCAAGAACACCCAACATAAGGACAGAATGATCAGAGGAATGTAATGGTCTGATAACTGCATTGTGTAAATTCACCCTTGTTATAACAGAGGGAGCGAGATGTTACAGAAATTGGGTTGTGAGGAAGAGGTTTAGTATGGACTCAACTCGTGAATAGGAACATTAGTTTTTTGACTTTGTACATTTTGTCATACTTCCATCCAATGCCCTGAGTGGGCATCTTCACACGTGTGTGTGTGTGTGTGTGTGTGTGCGCGCGCGCATGTTCTCAATGAGGTTATTGTTTTGAAAAACTTATGGAAGCCTGACAGAAATACACCCCCACACATATACCTACGCACACATCCCTCAAGAGCCAGACAAATCAGACTTCTTTTTCTTTTTTCTTTAAAAAGACTTGAATCAGCTGACAACTGTAGCTGTCTGTCATGTACCTCAAGCAGACATCTTCACATGTGTAATGGAGCTACATTTTTGCAACTTGGAAATTAACTGATGGTTAGCAGTAGTTGGATCCTGGGTGTTTTAACTGTTGATAAGAGACCTATGCTCCAAGGTTAGAAGGATGATTATTCACCATCCATGCATCGTTCAATGGTCAGAATATTTCATTGCTTTAGCTACATATGCATATAAATGCCTCTTTTACGAGTGATGACTTCAAGAAAATGTGGAATTAGTAGTGCCACTCTATTCTCTTTTGGTCAGACTTCATCTGGAATACTATGTCCAGTTTTGGGCACCACAGTTCAAGAAGGATATTGACAAGTTGTAATGTGTCTAGAGAAATGTGACCAAGATTGTCAAAGGTCTGGCAACCAAGCCTTATAAGGAATGATTTGGGGAGCAGGGTATGTTTAGCCTGGAGAAGAGAAGACTAGGACGTGGTACGATAGCCATCTTCAGATAACTGAAGGGATGTCATATGGAAGATGGAGCCAGCTTGTTTTTTTGCTGCTCCAGAGACTAGAACACAAGCCATTGTATTCAAACTAAGAAAAGAGACTCCGTCTAAATGCCAGGAAAAGCATCTTTACTGTAGGACCTATTTGACAGGGGACTAGACTGTTTTGAGGGATGGTAGAGTCTCCATCTTTGAAGGTCAGATTGGCATTTCAGGACTGCTTTAGTTGTGTACCCCTGCATGGCAAGGGGTTGGACTAGATGGCCTTGGCAGCTCCTCCCAACTCTAAAATTCTATGATTCTACGATTCTGTGATTCTATTTTTAGTCAGTATGGTCAGCATGTATTAATGCACATGCCTAGCTGATGATTTCAACTTTTATACTTCCTCATTGTCTTTGTCTTTTTTTTTACCTCTTTCTTTGTGTTCTATTTTAAAAAATCCAATAAAAACCCATATGTAAATCTGTGTGAGTGAATAGGTCTCACCACACCTATTATTGAGAAACGTTTTGTGAAATTTGATTTCGGGAGAGAACCTTTTTGAGAAATCTGAACTGCAGAAGAGAACCTACAAATATATCTGTATATACAACCATGGAACAGCCAGATGAGATAATGCCTTTAAAAAGACCAAACTTAAACCAGCTAGCAGTTGTAGTTTTGGGGCTAAAAATCTGATCCTATGCTTTTCCAGAGATGCATATCCCATGGAGTTCAGGGACGTACTTACTGTCCTGCAAGTTGTGCATAAGATTGTGTCTGATGTCTGTGCGATCTGAGGCCCCAGAGGAGAAGTCCGTCAGATAACCTGATTCACTGGAGGTGAGGGGTTTTGCTTCAACACTTCAGAGTCAGACTCAGATAACCCTAACTGCCAAGGTAGCAGAGGGAGGAACATGTCAGGATTGTCCTGGGTTGGCTCAGCTCTCAGCCTCCACTCAGGACTCTGGGGAGAGGCCAGCTGTTAGCTGAGTCACAGACGGTCAGGGAGTTGGCTATGCTGCATGCGGAGTGTGACTTTGGAAGGGAAAGAGGGACCCAGAGGGACCCAGATGGTGCTGTGCAGGGACAAAGACAGGACTAATGTACAGAAAGAGAAGAGAGCCAGGGGCAGAATGGAAATTAGCTGAACATGGGAACACACCATGTACCAGGTTAGAATTGTCTGTCTAGCCCAGTACTATATTCATCAGCTACCACCAGGTTTTCTTGCCATCCTATTTGCTATTTTGCAAAGACGGCTGCATTGGGTGTAAGAGCAGGAGAAAGTAAATCTGTGCAGGTAATCTACCCACATTGATAACCCTGTCTGTTTTAGCCTGATGAATTTGTACAATCACTGCAGAGGCTGGTGATCAAGATTAATCCAGGATTACAGATGGAAAAACAAAGCACAGGCTATGCTGCCTGGGAGGGATTCTGGGAGCTGTAGTCCTACCTACAGTCTATGTTTCATGACTTTGTGAATCCATAGATATGTTGTAGAAATACAACGAAACCAAGTTAGTGAACAGTGAAGATGCACCTCCGGGCCAGAGAGTGCCCGTGAGGATCAAGCATTTCGGATGAATGTTGGGTGTTCTGGCGCTTCTCAGTTGGTGCTCCAGTGCCAATCAGTGCCCATTGGGCATTGGTCCATGGTTCATCAGTTGCTCCACTGGCTACCACTGCACAATGGACACCTGTATGTTATAACATCATGGAAGGCCCTAGGCAAATCCGGTTGTTGCAAAACTACTTAACTCGATTTTTGCACTCATGTAAGGCCAGTATGGATTAGTGGTTTGAGCACTGGACTATGACCCTGGAGGCCAGGATTCGCTTCCCCGTTTGGTCATGGAAATACACTGGGTGACCTTGGGTGCATCACATTCTCTCAGCCCCAGAAAACCTCATGATAGGTTCACCTTAGGGTCACCATAAGTCAGAAGTGACTTGAAGGCAAACAACAACAACAAGGCCAAAGGCGTACGTCCCAAGGAGAATGCAAACCAAAGTTTCCAAGCTCTGCAAAAACATCCTATTGTTAATTCTAGTCAGAGCAGACCCATCAAATCTATTGAGTTTAGCTATCTATTGACTCAGTTTGAATCAGTTCAACAATTGATTGATTAAGTCTGCTTTAGCAGGAGTTAACCAGCTAGCCTTTATTGCCAGGGGTCTACTGCTAGACCTCTGCAAGTGTTTTTGACTTCCATATCTTACAATAGCAAGGACAAAAAGGCAAACTTGTTGTTTGTTGCTATCAATTTGGCTTTGACATATGTTGACCTTATGAACGAGAGGAGAATGTAGTCCAGTCCAGTGCTCAAACCACTAATCCACACTGGCCTTACATGAATGTAGTGGTTTGAGTGTTAGACTTTGGAGACCAGAGTTCAAATCTCCACACAGCTACGGGCAAGTCACACACTCTTTTGTGGATATCCACAAAAGCTCATGCTGAAATAGAAAACTGTCTTAAAGATGCTGTTGGATTCTATCCCCACATTTTCCATTTTATGCTATAACAGACTAACATAGCTATTTCTTTGAAAAGTGGGAATTAGGATTCCTAGTATAATCCCTATGCCTGTCTACTCAGAAGTAAATCCAGTGAATTTTAGAAGTAAACTCGTATACATGAATTTTAGGATTGGTACTGAAGTCTGTATTGTCTGTCTGGACCCTCTATGTCTGGACTGTGCTGGACTATGACTTTGGAGAATCTCAGCTCTGCCATGGAAACCCACTGGGTGACCTTGGGCAAATCACACTCTCTCAGCCTCAGAGAAGGCAAAGGCAAGCCCCCTCTGAACAACTCTTGCCAAGAAATCCACATTCCCAAGTTCTGGATATAAGGCAGGCATCGAGTGATACTGGCCACCTCCTGGGCCTGTGGATTTTGAAGGGTCTATCCTAGCAAGCCCCATGGCCAGGAAGTTCCTTCTGCCATCCTCCTCGTTGCTCTAGTGCTTCAGAAACCAGCAGGAAGAGTAAATTAAGGATCCTAGAAGTGGCACAAGCAGTGTGAACTCCCTGGCAGAAGAAATTCGAAATAGCAGCCACAGAGTGGATGAAGTACAATGCACTTGAACAAATGAAGAAAAAACCCTGTTGTCTTGTGGGCTGGAGGGAAGTGGAGTGGTGTCTATGAGTGGAGAATATTTAAACAAACCTATTTTCCAATACTTTTTTTTTTTTTGCAACTCTAAAATTCATCTGATAATAACTCACCTTCTCAGATATATTTTCTTTGTGTTACAAAAACATGTTGCACATTTAGTTTCAAATGTGTATTTTATGTATGTTTCTGTATTTTTGTGCAGATGGTCATGGACAAGTGGTTAAGGTGGTGGACTAGAAATCCATTGGTTCAAATCCTGCCAACTATGGGTTGCTTTTAGAGAGCCAGCATGGTGGAGTGGTTTGAGCATTAGACCTTGGAGACCAGGGTTTGATTCCCCAGTTAGCCACGGAAACCCACTGGGTGACCTTGGGCATGTCATGCACTCTCAGCCAGTGATGTATTTAAGTCTTTTACTCCAAGTCTCAAGTCAAGTCTCAAGTCCGGAAGCCAACTTTATACCCCAACCAAAATTTCAGAATTAATGGATAGAGTGAAATAAATTCAGTTTTAACAATCTAAGCAGAGTTGGCTCTCCACATTTGCAATTTTGCCATCTGCAGCTTTGGAAGTGGGGAATAGGATTCTATCTTACTCCCCATTACTGAAGATTCAAACACTTTAGAAGGAAGGATCCTTCTTCCTCAAGCTTGTTGTCTAACACATTTGCTGTTCCCCTCTGAGAAATGCACCCTCCACTCTGGGGGCGAGTCATCTTTTGCTCTTAGGAAACATATTAGAAGGCTCTTCCGATATGCAGCAAGGACAGGCTGCTGAGCAGACCTCAAGCCTGCTCAAGCCCATTGCCTAACCTGTTTGCTGTTCCCCTCTGAGAAATGGGCCCACACTTTAGGCTTGAAAGAGATTGTCATGTAACTAGTAGGCAAAAAGAGATGGCAGGGTTGTTCAAAGTCATAAGGTTTCTGGATGAATGCATTATGTTAACTGAACCAAAGGCATCAAGTCAGTCATTAAAAATATACAAGTCTCAAGTTGAGTCAGTGCATCATTTATGGCTGAGTCGAGTTCAAGTCGAGTCACTGAAGCAACTTAAGTCCGACTTGAGTGTGAGTCTATCAAGTCTACATTACTGCTCTCAGCTCCCAGAAAACCCTGTGACAGGTTCACCTTTCAGTCGCCGTAAGTGGGAAATGACTTGAAGGTACACAACAAAACATTTTTATATGTATCTTTCAGCTCTGCCTAGAAGTATCTCTCACAGAGTTTATTTTTATTTTTGCTAATATGTTCAGTACTGGGTTTTTTTAATAGCCTCACTGTTTAGGAGATCTTTCTACACTCTTTGTGAAAGTGGTCGGTTATTTAAAGAGTGCCCTCACTTCCACTCACTGTCAGTTACCCTCATTTGCCCACAGTGGTGGCATGACGTCTGTTTGCTTACGTGGATCTACTTGATATTTCCTGTTGGTGGGTGATGTCATCCCTTCTGATGTCATGTTGTAACAATCCCCAGTTAGGAGGGACCACTCTGCAACTGATTCAAGGAGAAGACAAGAGAGAGAAGATGGAATGTAGCAAAATCAGGTGTATATGCAAGTGTGAATCAGGCCTAAGTGAGAGAAGGGCATAACTCAAGGACAGAGTAGAGTTTTTTTCTGAGAAAATACCCTAGCTTCATTCCCCAGCATTTTCAGTTGAAAGGACTGGGCACTGGGGATGATGGGAGCGGCTTTTACATACCTTCCAACTGTTCTGCTTTGGCAGGGACAGTTCCAATTAATCCTCTGTCATCCTAGTTTTTCAGCAGCTGTTAAAATATCTCTGTTTCTTCCTCTTTCTCTTCCTTCTAGTTTTCCCTTTGTCTTTTTCTTCAATTGCTTCAAATGGAGCTCAACATGCAAAAGGAGCTTGCACTCCATTAATTCATTGGGGGGGGGGGAGAAGAAGGGCAAAATCTCATCCTTCCCTATAAACTCAGGCAAAAGCACTGCTGCCTCCTCCCCTGCCTTGTGTGTTCTTCCTCATACCTTTTGCCATTTTGACCATACTCTGATGTTGCTTGGCCACATGTTCTGGTTTTCATTTGTGAAACGTTGGAGTATATGCCACTACTGTCTAAATACCTTAAAGGCACCAGTTCCTGTCTGATCTTGGAAGCTAAGCGGGGTCAGCTTTGGTTCATACTTGTATGGGAGACCACCAATTAATATCTGGTGCTGGTAGGCTACATTTCAGAGGAAGGAACTGGCAAAACTGCCTCTGAGGATTCCTTGCCTAAGAAAATCCTATGAAATTCATAGGGACATCATAAGTGGGCAGGTAAATTGAAGGCACATAAACACATACATACTTCTGGAGAACTACTGCCCTTCAGAGTAGAGCAGAAGTATGGAAACTGGTTCACAAAATGCTTAGGACTACAACTCCCACAATCCTATATCACTGACCATGCTGGTGGGGGCTTTTGAGAGTAGAAGTCACAAATAGCTGCATTAAGCTAGATGGCCAAAGTTTCCCCACCACAAGAGCGGACAATAGTGGGTCAGATGGACAAGTGATGCCTGGAATGGACAATAATAAATGAAGTGTTACCCTTTTGGATTATAATTCCCAATATCCCCCAACCAGCATGTCCACTCACCATGCTGGTTGGTGGATTCTGGGAGTTATAATCCCAGCCATGCTGACTGGTAAAATCTGGGATTTGTGACCTTCAAAGTAGCTGCTCTAAACCGTTAACAAGATTGGCTGGATGGACAAATAGTCCTGATTCAGAGCAGGCATAATTTTAAAAAAAAGTTTCAAAAATTAAAATGGTGTAGCCTGCAGGCTGCTCCACAAACTGGAAGGTGGTCTGTAGTCCTGTCATGACTGCCCACCCTTGAGGTAAAGACAATTTCCTGATTTTCCTAAGCGGTCATGGGTCTCCTATCTTTAAACCTGTCTCAGTCCTACCTCCCTATTTAAAGGACATGAAGAATTAATGTGCCCAGATCACAAACTGCCAATAGGGATGGATTTCTGGCATAACAATATGCTCCCATGCATGACAAACTGATCCTCATGGAGCAGCAAATGGGGAAGGCAGGGGGTGAGGAAAGCTGATGATTTGGAATGATATCAGAGAACCTGCTCTCCCCTCTATTCTGTCCTCTGCTGACACCACATCCACTCTGAATATATTTGCATCTAATTCACACATGCACACACACAGAGCCACACATTTTACACTGTGAGGAGTTCTCTTTTCCCCTGCTGAGAACGATCTGCTAATTGGTGCTTGGCATGGAATCCTGCGATCTTTGGAAAGAGCAAAGGGCTGGCTGGTAGGTTCTTCAGTTAAGGGAATTGGATTGATTGGTTTATGCCACTTTTCTCTCTCTCCAAGAAAGGGATTTAGTGGGAAAGAGCAAGGGAAGAGAAAGAGCATCTGGTGGGATGGGTCTCTAAGTATATGTTAGGGGGAGACACAAGTGGTTTCCATCAGTTCCCACCAGTATGACTCCTTTGAAAGAGAGAAGAAAGAGAATGCTAACTGTAGCATGCAGATGGAGTGGGCAGAAGGTAGAGCTGGATCTATTGGTCAATTTATAAGTGACTTGCAGTCAGTAAGCACGGCTTCCCAATCCCAGCCCTTTAGTTCCCAATCCCAGCGTGGTAGTAGAACCAGGGCTTGTTGGATCAAACCACTGGAACTCCTCCTCCTCTTTCACTACCGCTAAATCTTCTGACATGGCTTTCTTGCTCCTCCCCGGCATTAGTGCCCAGGGAATGTACCCTACTTGCCTCACCCTAGATATGCCTCTGGTGCATATTAACTAAAATTGTTTCTTCCCTTCCTGGAAACTCACCAGGGAGAGGCAGAGTTGGCTCAGGGACCAGAATTGGTACATGGACTGCCACTTTGAGAAGCACTGCTTTACATCCTGTGCCCCACAACACTAGTTACATGGAAGTATTTTAGGCCACATCCTCGTGTTTGGAAAGGAGAAATGTGGGGAGGGGCTGGCCAATTTTGGGGGGGTACTAATGGGGTCAGTGGAGGTCCCATGCCCCAATGAACCTCACATGGATTCATGGAGTTGGGAAAGGCCCCAAAGACCATTGAGTCCACACACACTCTGTTTAGTTCAGGAATTCCAGCTAGAGCACCCCCAGCAGGTAATGGACCAGCCTCTTTTTGAAGACACCCAGAGAAAGAGACCCAACCACCTCTCTAGGTCATTAGTTCCACTGCCTAACTGCTCTAACCATCAAGGCCATTCCTTCTAATGGATAGTTGAAATCTACCTTCCTGAAGTTTACAACCATCAGAGCTGTTCCTGTCCTCTGGGAACAAACCTGCATCCTCTTATGTCAGCCTTTTAGATATTTAGACAATGCAACCACGTTATCCCTCATTCTTCCCTTCACTAGAGTGAAGGTGCCCAGTTCCCTCACAAAGGACCACATGATGGCACACAATTCCCACCCTAATCCTTAACCTGAAGAAGTCTGCTCCAAACCTCATCACACACCCTGTGACCTGCACCCAGAAGGACAAAGCATTCTGCAGTCAGCTTCCTAGACTCTAAAGCTCACTCCATTTCTCTCCTCCAGCAAAAGTGGATGCAAGAGAGAATGATGGAACAGGTTGTACGAAGAAAAACGAAAAAGACAGAAGGCATGGGGGGGAGGTGCTGGCGGGGGCGGGAGTGATGGACATGTGCTTGCGGAACAGGCTGTACAGATGGGGGGTGCGCGGATAAAGAAGAGAACAGAGGAAGGAGACTTGGCGCCTCGGTGTGTATGTGTGTGTGTGTGTGTGGGCACATACAACCAAGTGAGAAAAAAAAGCAGAAACCTGTGATTTTAAAAATGAAGGGAAGGATGGTGGCATAGCACATGCTTTGCTTGCTGGAGGTCACAAGTTCATGTCCTCAAGTATCCCCTTTGAAAAAAAAGATCTGAAGTAGCTGAACTAAGAAAAGTCAGGACCTAAAAGAGTCGCTGCTAGTCAGGAGGCCAAGACGTGCCAAATTGGACCACCAAAAATTGGGCATAAGCTTGTTTTGTTTAACTTGTTTAACTCACAATTTTAAACATAGAAATAACTGAGCAGGCAAGGAGCTGTCTGGCAGAATGTTTGGAAGGTCTCAAGCGTGAACAGATT
Organism: Cyclura pinguis; assembly: GCA_030412105.1. Taxonomy (NCBI): domain Eukaryota; kingdom Metazoa; phylum Chordata; class Lepidosauria; order Squamata; family Iguanidae; genus Cyclura; species Cyclura pinguis. The sequence goes on from CM059604.1 coordinate 16,965,093, forward strand.
GATGCTTAAAGAGAGATGTTTGATCCAGGCCAGCTCTACTGTTAGGTACGATGAGGCAACTGTCTCAGGCAGTAGATGCTGGCAATGGCAGCAGCTGACCTTTAGCCATTTGTACAACAGTAGAACTATGTAGCGCAACCTGTGTTGCATTAAACTAGCCTTGCTGCCTTCAGTTTTGTCAGTGGACTCTATCCCATACGTGCCGACCTAAGGTCTACTGCCAATCCGGTTGGCTTCAGTATGTGAAGTCTCTTGTTTTGTGCCTCAGGCAATGAAGTGTCTTGGGATAGCCCGGGGCTTTGACAAAGAAGGCTGAAATACAGGATTCTTTGGACAGGCTGTTTCTCTCAGAAAAAGGAATCTAAACAACTAGGAACAAGTGAGAAAGTCTGTCCCAAAGTATCCTTTGGATTAGAAACTCAGTTCTAGCATTTTGTACCAGAGCTTGGAAAAGTTCCTTTTTTTTTGGACTCACAGCACCACCCCCACTCCCGGCAGCACGAGCAGTTATATTTCCAGGAGCAGCAGTCCAAAAAAGAAAAAAAAACCCTAAACTTTTCCCAGCTTTCTGCTAGAGCCATCTGCTTGTTTCATAAATCATAATGGTTAGGACCTTACTTTTCTTCTAATTAAAAACTGAACTCAAAGGCTGAAAATAAGGAAGCTGAACCAATGAAACTTGGTATTACTAGACAGCAATAGTGATGATGCAAACGAGGCTACAATCAGCTCAGCCTCAAACACCATCTCTTCACCCAAATGAAAAGACAGGCCATGAGTAAGAAGACAAAGTATGTTCCCCTCCCCATGCAATTTCTTCTTTTTCTGCTCAGTATGGCCACAGTCCATGCTGGTTGGAGGATTCTGGGCGTTAAAGATCCAAAAAGTAACTTTCTCAGATTTGAAGCACGTTTGCTTCAAAACCTACAGATATCCACGCGTACAAAAAGGTGGAGGATATGGAAGTGAGTGAAACAAGAGCAAAAACATCCCTTTTGTCTCCTTGCTAAAAAAAAAGCTTTGTCCCAAATCTCCCTTTGATTTGTTACACCGCTGCCATGGTTGTATACTGTCCTCTTTAAAACCGTGAGGGCTAGAAAACCTTTTCAAAAAGTTCTATGGGAAGCGGGCTCACCAGTTTTAAATGAAAGATTAGGACTGGAATTCTACATCCCCTACTCAGTTACATATACTATATATATTCATATAAGAGTCTATAAGTTTTAGTCAAAAAATTGACCCAAAAAACCTGGGTTGACTTATCCATGAGTCAATGGAAGCACCATTGGCCCTCCACATTTGCAGGTTTCACTTTTGCAGATTTGATTATTCACGGATTGTTCATTGCTGCCTCCGCTGCTGCCCTATGCCATTTTTAATAGGGACAGCACGCCTCATGAGACTGCAAGACTGCGAATGAGGTTTCTAAGTCCCTATCAAAAATGGCATAGGGCAGCAGTGGAGGGGGCAGCAAGCCCCACCAGCTGCCCACTTCTGCTTCAAGAAGGAACCCTGATGTCTCTTAGGTATCCATAGTGGGTTGGACTTTTTTTTGTATTAAATATGGTTGTGGGACAGAGTTATTCACAGTTTTTCCACTTTCATGGGGGTCCTGCAGGAATGTACAGGGATGACTGTACTGTACCTTAACTCTTATTGGAAGGGGGGAAAAAAGAGCCATCCCCTTCTCTGAGTATACTGGTGAAAGGCGAGAGCTTAGTCTGTCCCAGGAGAACCTAAGAGAAGCACTGACCTCCTCTATTCTATCTACTGTGGAGCCACCTGTGGCCTTTTTGAATGCCTGGACAAAAAAATGGCAGTGGCGGTGGCCATGGTCATCTGGGCTCCTGAGGTGGCACTGACACTTTTCTGTTTCCACAGAATGAGCCTTGACTTATCCACAGGTCATATCAAAATCCATAATTTTGGCCCCCAAACCTGCCCTCAGCTGAGGTCTACTTCTACACAAGTATATATAATAACATAAGTTACGTATGGATAACTAAGTAGTATATTCTGGCCTGACCTCCCGCCCCAAACTTACTTTACCAGGCAGCTGTTGAATCAGGCAAAGATCTATTCCGCTGGCAATCAGGGGACAAGGAGCATGATGTTTTTATATTCTCCCACCAGCCAGCAGGCCTGAGACAGAAGCAGGACCCCTGTTGCAAATCGGCTTTGTAGCCTTGCTGGCTGGTGGAAATGTCATCTTCCTTGGATCCCAACTGCCAGCTGAACAGATCTCTTTCACCCAATCTGGAGGCTGTCTGATAAAATAGGTTTCTGAAGCGCACTCATGACCACAACTGCAATAGTGGTCATGAATACAGATCAGTTATGGATCCATAGCTTGAGGTTACTTGTTCATAACAGCCATACTGAATTCTAGCCAATAAACCAAATAATGGGGTTAAGTAATTATCTCAGCTGCTGCTCTATAGATGAAGGGACAGTGCAAAGTTGTGGATACAACATACCAAAACCTACTGCGAAAAATGATACAATAGGTAAACAACTCCTTTAGTAACCCAACTTTAGTAGTGAGTTGGACACAAACCCTATGCATCACACCTGCAGGGGCCACCCAGCAGCAACTGAGGTGGTAAGAAACAGAGAGAGATGGAACGTGGCACAAGAAGACCTGAGAAAACAAAAGAAAGCAGAGAATTATGGGGAGAGAAGGAGCTATACTTCTCAGACAGTTGAGAAGATCGTAGAGGAGCATTCTGGCTAGACAGGTCTTTAATATGATGTAACTCAGTGTGCCTGGCAGGACTGGCCAACTGTAAAAGACCTGGGGACCTCACCATCCCCATTTCTCATCCCCATCCCCAGTCCTCTGTGGGCTGCAGCTGACCCTTTTTTCAAAAACAGAAGCGACTGGACAGAACTTTCTCATGCTTTGGGTGGGAAGCATGAAGCCAAGCCCCATTAAAGGGAAGGACCAGCCTCAACTGAATTGGTAGAGAATGCAGTTAAACCCAGATGGAGAGAAATCCCAGATGGAGAGAAATAATGGCCCTAGGGATGTTGCTGGACTTCACTTCCTGTCAATCCTAGCTTGGCTGACCAATGGTGAGATATGGTGGGAAGGGTCAAAGGTTGCTCGCTCCTGGGTTATAAACTGACTGCAGAAGCAGATGGAGATGAGTAGATTGTATACGTGGGCTGGGAAACAGAAAGAGGAAAGAACAGCAGCTGTTGTGGGAGGAAGGGAAGTCGAGAACAGAACTTGTGGGAGGAAAAAGGTGGCAAGCTCTGGATCCCATCCAATATGTTTTACTTAGAACCTGGAACCTTGTTTTACCTATTCCCCTCCAGAATCCCCCAATGCCTGGAAGATTCTGAAAATTGTAGCATTAAAAAAAAGTAACTTTCCCTAGGTATAGCTTTATTGCATGTGCTTGGGCACATTTTGCACATATTTTGCACATATTGCATGTGCTTGGCCTGCACACTGTAAAGACTGTCACTCTTGTCAGACCTCTCACAAGTCCAGCACCACTACTTTGGCAGGCAGCCTCCAAGTCCCTTCTGGATCTTCGTTCTTCTGCTTATCCCATATGAAGCTGTGGGATCTAAGTCCCCAGGCTGATGAAACACTCTTTCTTCCAGCTTTTCTTCTTAGAACTCATGGCAGTAGTAATGGGCGCTGGACGGGCATCATGACAGTGAGGATCTGAAAGGAGGACAGAGGAAAAAAATGTGTTATTTCAAGCCTAGAGGACTCCCTGCTGCTGCAATCTGCTGAACAGGGATATTGCTGTTGATGTTGCAGAAGCTGATCAAGCTCAAGCATACAGTGCCAAGCAGAAAAACTTAGCTCACTGTCTGTTCGCATAATTATGGATGGATTACAGAATTCGATTTTAGTGCAGAACACACCTTTACCTGGTTATGAGCAACGAAAGTTGGAAGTAATGTGGTGTAGTGGTTACAGTATTCAGACTAGGATCAGGGAAAGCCAGGGACAAACCCTCTTTCAGCTAGGACGTTCACTAGCAGATGACTTTGGACTGGTTGCTATCTGTTGCCTAGCCTATGTTACAGGGCTGCCATGAGGCTAAAACAGAGTTACTCCAAGCTTCTTGGAGCATGGTGGAATAATACTAGTTTTGGGGGAAAAATCCACAAAGTAGTGACAAAGGCCATTTCCGCACTAGACTGTTATAGCGCCATTATTCCACTTTCGACATCCTATGGAATCCTGGGGTTTGCAGTTTAGGAAGGGGCCAGCTGGCCCTTCCCTAAACTGCAAACCCCAGGATTCCATAGGATGTCGAAAGTGGAATAATAGCGCTATAACAGTCTAGTGCGGAAATGGCCAAACCTAACACACCAAGCACTGATAAGTGTCATGCTCTTCAGTTTTACTGTATATACCCATAGCATCTTATAGTTTTACCAGTCTCATTTACATATATGATACCTCCTCATTTTCTAGGACTTTTAAAAAGTTGTCACTCTTTAATCATAGTAATTCTCACTTTTTTTTCTCAAAAAAGGAATAGCTCCACTTTGGGGTTATTTTAAGAAATGCTGTAACACACTCAGCTGTGCCCTATTGCTCTTCTACTGATGCAGTTGCATTTGGGATGAGATGCCTGATGCTGATGGGTAACACTTTAGTTGCTCAAGAAGTACTCAGAATAAGGCCATTTCTGCACTAGATTGTTATAGTGCTATTATTCCACTTTCTACATCCTATGGAATCCAGGGATTATAAACTGCAAACCCCAGGATTCCATAGGATGTTGAAAGTGGAATAATAGCACTATAACAGTCTAGTGCACAAATGGCTTAAGTGTCTATTTAACTAGCATGACTGCTGTACTAAGTTATTTCTCTGTAACTGAGAGTGAACCTGTATTGGCCTGAAGCACCTCATCATCTCCCTGAAGCATCAACAACTTAGGTTCTACCTCGAAGATACATATTTCCAAAGGAAAAATTTATAGAGTTAAGCAGATCTAAGTTCTTACATTGGGGTAGAAAATGGGTGGTATGGTTTGAAAGGAGCGGTGAGTGGCTTGAAAGAATCCCCACCAATTCAGCCTTTGCTGATCCAGACCCTGCAAAATGCATTGGACTACAACTCCCATTGGCCTCCCCCACCCTAACCACAGGAACAATGATGACAACATCTGAGGGCACCAACTTGGAGCATGCTGCCTTGATCACTCACCTTTGTTCCTCTGTGGAACTGTGCTCTACTTTCTTCAGGAACAATGCTGTAGGGGATGAAGATGTCCAGGTGATAGAGTCTGGAGTGTCCCTGTAAAACAATTCGATCTTCACCCAGGTCCAGGTCAAGGGATCTCACTGAATTCTGGAAAGGCAGGGGGGGGAATCACTCAAAAATGCATCTTGATACAGTCTCCTTTTATGAGACAGAGTGCCCAGGATATCTTTGTACAACCCACATGCTGTCCACTTACCACTTTAGGGAGAAAAAGTTTTGCTACTAGACGGTCAGGGTGACTGACAGAGGGCTCAGCAACTATTGTGTATTCAGGAATGGTGGCAGAACTGTGGAATGAGTGGGACAAGGTTAAATAAAAATGTAAGAAGGGCCCTGCTACACACACAAGGCAATCTAATCTAGCATCCCAACTGTCACTGGCCATCTTTGTTTAATTATGTAAAGTTTAACTGAACTGGTTGTTTCATTTCACACACTTACGTTTGCTGAAACACGTTGAACTGCTCTTCCTTTGAGTGGTATAGGAACCTAGCCCTATTCTGTCCATGGTGTTGCTGCATCTGGTACCAAATTTTATGTCAAAGAAGCAATGCTCAGGAATATCAATCTATTTTGCTGAGGTACATGGTTTAATTTATTTTGAAAACTGACATCCAGTTGCTAATAAAACCAAAGTGTACACCAGGGCTGGGCAAGCCCCACAGTTTATAGAAGTACAAAATGTTTAATGGGGAGCATGAAGTGGGAAAGAACCCACATAAGAGCCATGGAATGCTGTCTGGCAGTTTCAGGAGTGTGAAGGAGAACGGAAGGTAGGGAAGGAAAATAGAAAGAAATGGCTAGAATCTTCAAAACCAACACACCATGCTGCAACATTTTTTTTGCAGTTTTCACTTGTTTTTTACTAACTGCAGTTTCTGCTGAGTGTTCAAAGCTGATCCTATGTAAGTTACTTTGGAACAGTCTAATCTATTTGTGATCATATACTCGTTTTACTGATCCAGAAACATATTCTTTCTTTGATCCCATTGCCATTCTAAGTGCTTTTTCCCTTCATACCTTTCTGATATAGAACGCTGCCAAACATTACTAGCTTTCTCCTTGGTTTCACTACAGGAAAAAGGAAAGACATACAGTACCTTAGGAAATGAGACTCAGTTAAAATACTGGAATACTGATCAGAGAGCCTGCTCTTCTTCAAATTGCCACTGAATTTGGGCCCACAGCTCTCTGTTATTTCATTGGGGACTCAGCCACCCTGCGGCAGGGCTCCATGGTATGACAATTTCAGTAAATGGAGGGTATTTCTGTGACAAAAAGGACTAGCTAGCAATTGAAATAACATAGGCCTCCATCCACAGACTTGTTGCTCCCTTGTTTCAAATGACATGTGATACCAGAATTTACATTTAGTATTCAGCCATTCAGCCTCTCTTCCTTGAAAACACAGGTGAGATTCACACAATCCTGCACATGTCATTGTACTGCAACTCCCAGCAAAGTCAATAGCAACGAACACTGGGAATTGCAGTTCAACATCATTCAGGAGACCACACAATTCCCATCCCTGCTTAAAGGTATTTTCTAACCCAGCCATCACCAATCTAGTAACACACACTAGAGTATTATACTTGTATTAAGAGGAATCAGGCCACTACTTCCACGGGAGTGAGGTGGGAAGAAATATCACCATAGCCTCCAATATGTGCTGGAACTTTTCTAAGATCATCTCCCACAACACAAAGCCCCTTAATGCTCTTTTCACTGCCAACTCAACCAGACTACTCGATTGTGTTCCCAGTTTTGGATTCCATCTTCCTATCTGAAGTGTGGGACAGAAGTCCTGCATCACTGAAGGGTTACCTCACCTTGCTCTAGGAGCTGCACTACAATGCAGAAGAAAGCTTGACCATCTTATGTAGCTCAGCAAGTGGGGAAAAAAAGTCTGGAAGGAATCATATTTTCCTTGCTTTTAGGGTGGGCATGACAGAGCTCCTCTCCTAGCCTGATGTTAAAAGTGGTATACCTATTTACTCAATTGATTTATATCCACTTGGAGACCCAAAGTGGCTTTTTAGAGATGGGGAAAGGGTCTAAGCATGTATCAAACTGCATGTCTAGTATCCCCCCATAGAACCGTTCAAAGAAAGACAGACCAAGCAAAACTAACCCAAATCTCCCTGCGAAAGAAGTCTTAGGAACTGATCTGTGTTATACTTCTTGTACACACAGTCATCATATATGTATGTAGTAAGGGGACCAACCAGAATTTTAAAATTCAACACTGTCTAATGTAAGATGGTGAATCAGATTATAGGAGACCACAGAAACACATGCAGACACACACACACACACACACACACACACACACAATGTACCTGCTCTCTACTTCCTGGATGATAGGTTTGGATTTGGTGCGGATGTTCTGCTCTGATACGGAGCCCATAAACTTCCTGTTCTTCAGAATTCGCCATTCTGAAAGGAGATACGAACAACATCATCAGGTTGGGTTTCAGAGGCCCCAAACTGTGATCACATGCACAGGCATAGAGGGGATCAGAACCTGTTCGATCAAAGGTATTTCCCTGGCACTCACTCATGGAGTGGCCCTTGAGGGAGACCAACTGCCTTCTAGCAGCAAGACTGATTCCCCATACCTTGGTTGCTGAGATCCATCTTGTATTTGTCAGACAGCCCTTCCAAGGCGACAGTGATGAAAAACTCTTTGAGGAACTGGTTGCCCTTGAGGATGGGAGAGAACAGGGAGAAGAGATGAGGAGCTGATTCTCTGAGATGCCATCTAAGGATATATGTATGCACGTGTGGGTACAAATACAGTGACACCACCACTACCACCCCTTATCTCAAGAATGTATAGCCTGCAAATGTTACTGGATTACAACCCCTAACATGGCTGGCTATGCCAGTTACAGCCAATGGGAGCTGCAGTCCAACAATATCTGGAAGGGCACAGATTCCCCAGCTCTGATTGAGAGTACAAGTTGTGTGAAACTAGTAACCAGCTACATGAAAATGCAAATTGCAGAGGTAAAGAGGGGTCATAGCTCAGTGGTAAGGGACACACCTTACGTGCTTAGGTGGCATTTCCAGCATCCTCATTAAAAAATAAATAAATCTTAGGAGCATGAATTTCTGTCTTTTGTCTAAGGACTTTCTCCCAGGATCCCACATAATAAGAACAGTAGGATATCTAAGAAATTAATAAATCACAAAATAAATAGGGATGGAGGCACTTCCAAGAACAGCTGGATTTTACAATTTCTTCCTCCCAATAGGCCAAAGGGGAACTCCAAGCAGATCTCCAAATCGCCACAGCAGCTAACAGAGCCAAAACTGAATGCCTTTGGTCTGTGATTCATTGCATCTCTTTGACTCCAGCTTCAGTCAATCTCCTCCCACTACCTCTTTCATGACCTTATTTATCCCCTGATGAAGAGCTCTGGAGCACTTAAAAGGTTGCACTCTATTTGGTCCTCCTTTGAGCTGGTCTCACAGAAGTGTTATCTATTATGATACAACACAAGACAGTTCTTATGCACCTGACGGCTGCCAACATTGTGTCTAAAGGAACCAATTAATCCTCCTGGAATGTGACACTATTACACTGAGACTTGGGAAAGCCAGGTTGTAATCCCCACTAAGCTGTGAAACTATCCCAGGAGAATCTGGGACAATCCTTTTCTGTCAGTCTGACTTACCCCACAGGTTAGTTGCAAGGACAGGAGGAAGAGAACCACTTATGCCACCTTATTAGCAAAGACCTAATTTAAAAAAGGCCCATGTGATGGGAATGTTTCATTCACACAAGGGGTTACACTGCAGTGAGCCAGCATAGTATAGTGGCTTGAGCACTGGACTGGGACTCTGCAGACCAGGGTTTGAATCCCTGCTTGGCCATGGAAATTCATTGGACAACCTTGGGCATGGCACAATCTCTCAGCATCAGAGGAAGGCAAGTGCAAACCCCTTCTGAATAAATCTTGCCAAAAGCCCCTGTGATAGGGCCATGTTAGGGTTGCCATGAGTAGGAAACAACTTGAGGGCACATAACAACCAAGAAATCCCCATGCAGTTGCATGTCATTCACATATAGGAGGTTGTAAGCTCTTCTTCATTTGAACCGATGAAGAGGAGGGAGAACTCAGTCAATGTGGCTGGTGGCTTCCATATCAGAGGGGCAGTGAATCTTCTCGAGGTTTTGGCATGAATTTTAAAAGGACCTATCCAAGTAGTTGCACTGTGTCCTCCAAACAGATTCAGCACCTTGGCTAACTCAGTGCTGTTCAAACCAAAAGTCAGAATGGATTCGCTACCCGACTGGCCTGGGAGCCACTGACTATCACTGGTATGGAGTAAGCGTAAGTATCCTAACAGTTTCCATGTTTTTAACCTACCGAGTTTCCATAATTCTGGAAACAACTCCTCTCTTTGCAATATCTTCCCCACTTTCAAAATAGCAAAATGCTGTTGGTCCTGGGCAGAGAAGCAAATTTGGGCACCTAAAGGTTCCTGTTCAAAAAGACACTCACCTCCATTCTGTTGAAAAAGCTGGTGCTGATGGTGACATCATAAGCAGTACAACCATTACCACCTGGAGGTGAGAAAGAGGCATTAGGCTGAGTCACTTCCTACAAAGAGCCAGTGTGGTGTAGTGGTTTGAGAGTTCAACTATGACTCTGGAGCCCAGGGTTCAAATCCCCACTCAGACATGGAAACTCATTGGGTGACCTTGGGCAAGTCACACTCTCTCAGCTCCACAGGAAGGCAAAGGCAACCCCCACATCTTGACAAGAAAGCCCCACGATAGGTTCACCTTAAGATCACCATAATCAGAAATGGCTTAAAGGCAAACAACAACAACAAATCCCTATGATGCCATCTCAGTGGCGAGATATTCTTTTGAGGACATCCCCATGTGAAAATGGGAGGTCTCATTGCATTGATTTTCAAAACCTTTTCCTCTTTGACCATGATGGTTAGAAACTTGTTTACAGTCAGCTTTCCAATTTCACGGGTTCAGCATTTGTGTATTTGATGATTTGTGGGTTATTTTATTTACTTAATTTACTTAAAAATGTCTTACTGTTTTTGTCCCTGCCACCAAAAAAATAAAAAAATGTTCTGTCTAGAAATTTTAGGTCTTCCAGTGCAATTCTATGGTCCTCTTCTGCATGAAGTGGGTCATAGAGTCATGTTTGAGGAGCTAGAGGTTCCTAAAGAGAAAACTTCTCTAGGCATTGCTAGGTCCTCCAGAGTGACTATATGGCCCATTTCCTCTGGAAGTTGGCCATAGAGTGGCGCTGGAGGACCTAGAGGTTCCTAGAGAAGCAATCTCAGGTTATTAAAAAAAAGCATTTGCAATTTTTACTTTTATAGTTTTCCCAGTTTCTCAGGGGTCTCACACCCCTAACCCCTGTAAAAGTGAAGCACGGACTGAACTTTAAAATGAAAATGTTTAATTTTCATTTCTGTAGTGTGCGGGATATGTAAACACTGCCTATTGAAAAATAAAAAGCCAGGCGTCAAAAAAAAAAACCAGTTAAAGGGTTTACCATTCCCAGTGATGCTCCTAAAAGGGCCAGAGGGATGAAAAGTGGGGTTTGATTGCTGATGTCTTTCTTCCTATGGCACTGGGGCAGTTCTCAGGCAGACAAGGTTTACTGCCCTAATTTCTGCTGTGCTGCAGCACCACCTCTACACAATGGCAAAAGATGGAAGTGCTGCTCTTCAGTTCAGACACGCCACCTGACCTGAGGAGCCAACAGAATCTTTGCTGGATCTATACAACTACTAGCAAATACAGAAGAGGGTCTTAAGCACAGATATACAAACCAATAAACATCATCATAAATACAGTCAGCCCTCCACAGTTGCGGGTTTCACTTTTGCGGACTTGATTATTCACGGGTTGTTTGCTGTCACCTCTGCTGCCTCCCTATGCCAATTTGAATAGGGACTACAAGCCTCGTGAGACTGAGAAACTGCAAACGAGGCTTGTAAGTCCCTATTAAAAATGGTGTGGGGTAGCATTGGAGGAGGCAGTAAGCCCCACCAGTCACCCACTTTTGCCTTGTTCAGGAACCCTGATGCCTCAAACGAATCCTTGGTGGGTTGAATATGGTGATCATACTTTTTTTGTATATTAAATATGGTTTGGGAGGGCCTAGAGTTATTCACAGGGGTCCCGTGCCCCTAAACCTAGTGAATGTGGAGGGATGACTATACGTAAACCAAAGACCATAGGAGACTGCAATGAGAAACATGAAGTCAGTACAGAATGAACAAAACTGGGAAAGATCTATTACAAAATGGATATACAAGTCCTGAGAGTGGTGGTATTCCTTGTGACTAAAAGCCCTCTTTTACAGAATGTCACATATTTCTTGTATACTATTATTAATAGTCCATTTCAGGTTTGTCAGCTACTAGAACATGAATCTTTATAGCAACTTATCTGTTTTACCAACAGCTGGAGTTTGTTTTTACAATGACAATACGATATAGTAGTAGTAGTAGTAGTAGTAGTAGTAGTAGTGGTAGTTTTATTTGTCCACCTCTCTTCAAAGCTTGAGGTAGGGTACAACAGAAGTTAAAATACAATTAAAATCAGCATACCAATTAAAAACACATTGTAAGTCTGCAAACTGTTACAGTATTTATTCAGTACCAACACCCTTTATTTCATTATGCTTTGCAGTAACGTTCCTGTCACCTTAATTTTTCTGTCACTTCTGTAATATTACTTGTGGTATCCTTCCATGCATGTTTCCTTTTTGGTTGTAAGATATGCCACTGTAGTTTTATATTCTCATTTAACTGTTATTCATATCGGCTGTAAATATTGTTCTCCTGAATAACAGCTGTTATATTCTTTATATCCTTTGGCCTTCTCTTCATGTATTATGATGGTCTTTGTTTGTTTTTCTACAGCTACTGCCCCAGGCTGAGTTCCTTAGCCTGAGCAAATCGTCACATTGCTAACCAGTTCTCTCTGGGCCAATGAGCTGAACACTCACTTTTGTCCACTTCTGCATGAGGCTCTCCCAGGCTCATAGGGATGCGAAAGTTGGAAGCAGTCTCCGATTCAATGAGGCATGCCAGCTCTTCGTTGCTCAGATCAGGAGGTGGGGGGATGTGGGGGGACCTACAGACATTGACAAAGACCTTCTCACCAGAAACCGTGTAGGTTTTAAGGCAGAACCCTAGAGAGGAAAAAAAAAAGATGCGAGGTTAAGACAGGCTGTGTGCACACTCATCTGGGACAAATTCATACACAGGTCCAGCTGGAAGCCCCTCTACTGCATATTTCTTGTTCCCTGTAATGATTTGGTCACGCTAGTGCACTTTGATTTTCTCTGCCTGCTTCTGCACTGTGTAATCTTTGGAAATCCATCCTCTATTGGCCTTGTCTGGCAGACGGTGCACTCCAGCTCAAGAGCTCCTCATGGATGCAGAAGTGAGAAATTTCAGTGTTGTCTAAGGGATAAGATGGGTATAATTTGTTTTGGAGTCCAGTTTTACTGGACCTCATCAGAAAGTTTTATGCTGGACCTCATCAGAAACAGGGCTGGAACACTCTTCTGTTGTGTACCATCTTTTCCATTATTTACCACCAATAAAGTTTATCCTACAGCAGTAAAGTGTGTCAGTATTTGTCACTGACAGAACTCATGGAACTATACTCAATTCCAGAACAAGGCATGCCCTGTCTCTTACACCTGGAGCAGTGAATTAGTGGGTTGACTGGTGGGACCTATGTGTTCCCTGCCAGCTCTGGTCAAAGGAAAGAAAATGAGACAAAATAATATAATATAATGGGGAAGCTCTTGTGTACCCACTGGCCAGAAAGGTAACATTAGATGAAACTTCTGTCTTCTAAAAAAATGGCTCACTTTGTTTTTCTCATTTACTATTTTAAACACTTTAAAACTATTTTTAAGTCATTGCTTAAATGCGACAACTGATTTTTAGCTGTATTGTTTTTATCTCCACTGTAAACCACCTTGAATCCTGCACAGAGGGAAAGTAGAATGTTAAATAATCCTTGGTAACTAGTATTGCTTGGAATTGCAGTACAACAATGTCTGGAGTGTCACACACACTGCCCAGCTTGAACGACAGAATCTGCTCTTGTTGGCTAGAAAATACTTTTATCTTGCCTTCCTCGTGCCTTTCTTTATCCTCTCCACTACTCAGAAGCAAGGACTAGCATCCACTCCATGTTGCCCCCTCTTCCAGCCTTCCCAGGAAACTCTTTCCCTTTATCTGGTCTCTGTTTTTTCATCCAATCTAACCTTTTTTTTTGCAACTAGCTATATTTATTTTAATTTTGCAGAAAACACCACAGGAATATTGTTACCCTCCCACCACTTCATTCTTTTCACATTGTCCCTTCAACCCTGAGCCTCTGCTAGTATCACAGCATTTTTATCCAATCGCAAAATCCAAAAAAGGGAAAGAAAAAGTATAAAGGGATAAAGAAGCCCAATTTAACTGATACTACAAGTTATGAGAAAGGCAGATGGCTGCTGGTTTCCAAATACATCCTGAAATCCTCTAGATATGCTGGACTAGAACTCCTATTACATTAGTCAGCATGATAAATGGAGATTATGGGGCCTGCAGATCGACACATCTGAAAAACCTGGATATGGGGAAAGCTGATCTAAGTCATTGCTCTAGGTACCCTGAAACTTTCCAGCATTCCTTTGTGTCATGGATTCCACATTCAAAACACTTTACCTGGGAGTGGACGGATGGGCTTAGACTCTGCCAGAGAGGGCACAGAGCCCTGGATTTTCTGGGTTGCCTAGGAACAGAGAGATTGGATACATTTATGGCTCAGTTTTAACGAGGTTAACAGAACTGGTCCAAGATGTTGCTCTAATTAGGTTGCCACTGAATATAAGTTTCAATAGGAACGTAATTCCCCACCTAAGGAACCGAGCTTTATTCTGTCTGGAACTAGACCAAGGTGAGCACTGCATAGCCTTCCAGATAGTACTGGACTGTGACTCCCAGCTGCCAATACTCCATTCCAGAGAACCTGGCCTACACATTTCAAACACAAAAAAAGGATCCAGTCTCAGCACACCTGCAGCAAAAGACGCTGGAACTCCTTCTCTTCCTCCTCCTCCTGAAGTTCAGATGATAACAAAGACTTGTCTGTTATAGAAGCCATGATGGTGCTGTGGAACCCTGCAAATGATACAAGATGAAAGCAAGGGTTAAGAACTAGAACCCAAGATAAGGAAAGTCTCTAAAACATGATGGCACAGGACAGGAAATTCAAGAACAAAACATTTTCAGAGCAGTCCTATGCAAATCTGTTACTCAGACGTCCCATTGTACTCGGTGGGTTTAATTCCCAGCAAGTCAGTGTGATGTAATGTTTAGAGTGATGGTATAGGACCTGGGAGATCCAGATGCAAGGTCCTACTCAACTATGAAACTTGGGTAAGACTTTTCTTTTCTAGCTAACAGGTCTGTTCTGTGGATAAAGCTGAGAGGAAGCAAACTACACACAGCACCTTGTGCTTATCAAAGGAAAGGTGGAGACAGAAATGTAACTAATAGATAAGTACAGTCTTTCACTAGCTTCCATTTATTTCCCATTAGACAAGCATGCCAGAATGTGGCTAGGACCCCTTTCTCCCCATAAGGATTAAAGTGGCATTGAGACAAGACACACATTTTACAAAAGCAAATGAAGATGACAAAGCCTGTGTTTAAAAAGCTGTTGCATTACCCCTTTACAATAAACCCATCTTTCTTGTTTCTGCTTCTACAGACTAGCACACCTCCTCAAAGGATATTGTAACAGAATTAGAAAGTCTGGGTTCAGATTCACAGAAACCCATTGGGTGACACTCTCTCAGAAGAAAGAGGCAACAGTAAACCACCTCTGAAGGAACCTTACCAAGAAAATCCTAGGATTTGGTTGCTGAAAGCCAAGTCAGCTTGAAGGCGTATGACAACAACACAAGAAGAGTCATAATGCAAACTCAACTGAAATCCCCTCTCACAGACAGGTGAATTCTACCATGAGTGACTCCCAGGGCTGGTCCTACCATTAAGCAAAATGAGGTGGCCATTATCAGGCAGCCAATTTGGGGTGAAAAAGGGCTGGAAATGGTTAGTTATACACCTGTAATTTGTTGTTATACTTTCATTGCTCAATCTGGGAAGAGGCAATTGGGGGATTTTCTGTTTCATGGGCCAAAATAATTTGTCTCGCTCTGCAAAACATACATCTTGAATTTGGTGGAACAGGAGAGGTATTTGCTGATCTGCCTCTAACAGCAAAATGTTTTCACACAGTCCTGGGTGTCTCTCACAGAGCCATATTTATACAAAACAGAACAACATTTCTCAAGGCCCACTCACTCTTCCCTCATCCCATTGGTCTCCCACCAAATCAGCTATTTAATAAAATTTTAATCCTGCGGCCATCCCAAAAGATTGAACCAACACAGAAAGCCTCTTTCCTTTCACTTCCAACTTTATCCTCACAACTCATGAAATAGCCTAGGCTACAAACACTCCAAGGTCACCCAGTGAGCTGCACAACATAAGAATCTGAATTCAAGTTCTGTGGATACCGTAGAGGTGAGAGTAAATACCCAAAAGGCACCAGATCCTGTCTGATCCTGGAAGCTAAGCAGGGTCAGTCCTGGTTAGTACTTGGATGGGAGACCACCAATGAATATCAGATACTGTAGACTAAATTTCAGAGGAAGGAATTGACAAAACCATCCCGAGTATTCCTTGCCTAACACAACTCTATTAAATTCATGGGCTTGCAATAAGTTCACAGGTGACCTGAAGGCACACATACAAGATACTACAGACTGCCAACAAGACAAATAATGGATCCAAGAGAAAACCAAGCCCAAACTCTTCTCAGTTGCCAAGATAACTGTTGTTTGTTGACATACCAAGAGAAGACAGGAGTCTTTAGAAAAGACAATAATACTTGGTAAGGTAGAGGGCAGCAGGAAAAAAAGAAAACTGCATTATAGGTGGATAGATTTGATCAAAGAAGCCACAACTCTGAGTCTGCAAGACCTGAGCAGCACTGTTGATACAAGTCGACTCGACCGCAATTAACAACAGTTGTACCCGCCCTTGCTGATGTTCCTGTGACTTTTTCTACCTGCTTCTCCTTCCTGTTGCCATGATTTAAGTCCCAACGCCTGACGCCTCTCCCCCAAAAGTGGACCAAACTGCCACTGTCGCTACCGCAGCGAATTCCGTCGAACGCCTGTGCTACATGCAATAGAATGAATATTTTGCTCTCGAGATTATTTGACGTTCTGAATTTTATTTAATGGGTCAGTCGCCTCGAGCATCTGTTAGCTTTATAGCCATCGTAATCGAGCAAACAAATCTTGTCCTGCCTTGTAGCATCAATAGCAAACCACGACGTGGAGGAGATAAATCTTAACGTTAACATCGGAAGGAGAAAAACGGTCTTTATTTCTAATTACTTCACTTCCCTGCCTCTTTAGCGTCACCCTTCATCATCAATATTATCTACTACAATTTTTAAATTTGTTTCTAGCCTGCAGTTTAGTTTTCTGTGTTTTTACCTCGTTTTTCCCTACGATCTTGAGAGCCCTTATAATCCTGCTGCGTTTCCAGCGACGACACACGCTGTTTGCCTCTATTAGTTTACAGGGAAACGGGAGCGGAAGTTGGGCTCTCTCGGCCGCTCTACCTAAGACCTCCTCTCTCTATGCTCTCTATTCAGGATAAAGAGGGATTCCATAGAGGCGACACCGACTGCAGGGATAGAACGGCAATCGAAGTCAATCATGGTTCCGCTTTAATTTGGAACCTCGGTTTTAAGCAGGGCTGGGTGGAGAACTTGCACATATTGTTCAGGGCTTTTCCGCACTACAGCGTTATGGTGCTATCATTCTACTTGCAGCATCCTGTGGAATTCTGAGGTTTGTAGTTTACTGAGGCTAGTAAATACCTCCTCTAAGCTGCAAACCTCAGGATTCCATAGGATGTAGAAAGTGGAATAACAGCACTATAACAGTGTAATGCGGCCAGGCCCTCAGTCAAATTGTTGAACTCGGGTTCCCATCAGGCCCAGAAAGGACGAGCAGTGGTTCATAAACATTTCATGGCCATAGATTCCCAAGCCTTGATTTAGGGCTGCCTTTCCCATCATGAACACCTCCCTAGATGTGTTGGAATTGGACCAGAACTCATGTCACTGGGAGCAAAAGGGAAATATGTTTGAATCAAGGGGAGGAGTCACTGTCCTTCCAGATATTGTTGGACTGCAGCTCTCAGCACTCGCCCTAGTTATCCTCTCCGCCGAGGTCTCATTTAGGCCATTTCCACACTAGACTGTTCCAGTGCGTCTATTCCACTTTCAACATCGTATGAAATCCTGGACTTTGCAGTTTAGGGAGGGGCCTCAAAGTGGACCAAACTGTTGGAATAATAGCACTAGAACAGTCTAGTGCGGACATGGCCTGAAAAGAGCTTGAGTTCTGCTTTTGCTTCTTTTGACTTTCAGTGGTGTGTGCGTTTGGCAACACGCCGCTACTCAAGAGGCAGGTTGAAAATCTTAAAACTTCTCCCCCAGAAGAAATAGAATTATTCAACAAAAGTAAATGCAGAAAACACACAAAACGACACAAATTATATTATGCTAAATATCTATAGATACAATAGTAGTAATACTAGCAATAATATTATATGAATAATATAGGAACATATATAAAATGTACACTTTGTAAGATATTTAACTAAATAGGTGATATTTACTTGAAACTTTCACTCATTACGACCAAATATTTTTTTGGTTGCATTATAAATTCCAATGTGAAAAGCAACAGGTTGGAAGATAAATATGGGGGAGGAGGGGAAAGGGAGGAGGGTCTTTTTAATGTATTTGTATTTTATGTAAAAAGAGAATGTTAGATATATGTGAATGTATATTCGCCTTTTTGCTTCTCATAATAAAAATAAAAAAATCTTAAATTTCTCCATCAGTTCTTAGAAGCAGCTGTTGCTTACCCCTTCAGTGAAGGGAGGGCAAGAAAAACACCTAGGAAGATGTAAAGTCGAAGGCTTTCATGGACGGAATCAATAGATTGTTGTGGGTTTTCCAGGCTTTGAGACCCTGTTCTGTTAGTATTTTCTCCTGAATCCTCTGAAGATGCCAGCCACAGATGCAGGTGAAACATCAGGAGAAAATACTAATAGAACACAGCCTCAAAGCCCAGAAAACCCACAACAAGCTAGGAACATATTTGTAGAACATCCTCCCCTCTCTTCCTTCTTATTACTTATGTAAACGAGATAAAAAAGGAACCAGAAAGCTACATCTCCGGTCCGAACATGTTTTAAACTCTTTGACGGTCCTATACTTCTCTTGTCTCTGGCCATTTCCGCACTACAGTTATACTGCTATTATTCCACTTTCAACCTCCTGTGGAATTCTGGGGTTTGCAGTTTACCAAGGCCCAAGAGCTCTCTGGCTGAGAATTCTAAGTGCCCCTCCCTAAACTGCAAACCCCAGGATTCCATAGGAGGTTGAAAGTGGAATAACAGCACTATAGCCGTGTAGCACAGCAATGGCCTCTGCCATAGAGATATGCTTACTTTCCTTTTTCGCTCAGGCGGTCTTGTCCCTTCCCTGATGTTCAGTCTCTATGGTAGATTGGAGGCCGGAAGTGCCTTCGACTCCCGTGTTTTAGAGACAGGCTGGAGGGCTGAAGCTGTCAGAGGGGAGCGGGCGAGCGGCGTGTCTATGGCTGGTTCGGCGGCGGTAACGGCAGTCTATGATCTCTTCACCTCCATGGAGTATGGGCCTGTGCCAGAGGGGACTGGGGCAGCCCAGGTAAGGGCCACAGACTGAAACTCAGAGCGTCCCTTCTCACCTTTTCCCCCGCGGACGCCTCGGTCCCTCTGGCGGGGATCGAGCGAGTTTACGAATATTGGGAGACTAGATGATACTTGGAATTCTGGTTTTGGATGGGAATAAGCAGATCGGAAAACCAGGGAGAGACCGGGAATGGATTACAAACAAGGGAGCTGGGGATGCCTTATTCCCCCCCAACCCCCGGGGCAGTGAATATACCCTTTGCTCTGCATTGTATTTAAGTTACCCTTAACAAACACCCTTCCAAAAAATCTGACTAACTCACTCTGTCCCTGACCTTTGTTCTTCTGCCGAGGCAGCAGGATTTGCTCAGCATCTGTTCCGCTGAGGGGCTGGTTATTGATCAAAAAAAGCCTCTGCTTTCTCTTTGTGGGCAAAGGGCTTTCATGGTGCTTTAACCAAAAATCTCAATTGCATTAACCAGAGGGACACAGAGAAAAGCCTGTTTGTCTTGGTGGAGGGCCGTGAAGAAACCAGTGTGAAAACTCAGAAGTCCTGCCTCTTTATTCAACATTAAACCTTTTATTTTCAGTTTCTGACTTGCCACTTCATTGTAGAAATCAGGAGCTCTTGTGGTCTTCTCTGTCCTTGTTGCCTGAACTCACAAATTCCATCTGTCCTTTAGGAGAAGAATCTGGAGTGCAATAGCCCAAAAGGGTTATTGGGCAGGTTTGATGGGATGGGAGGTGGTGTTATTTCTCCCTATGAGTATCCATAGGTTTACGTGGGCCTCTAGTTTACGTTCAGAAGCATCCTATTCTTTAATCTAAATGTTTAACTGTTGCACCTGGTGCTGGCTGGTGGATCTTGACAGTTGTGCTATTCTAAAAATCTGTTTTAAAACCTCAAAACAAAGTACATCTGATAGGCATTGCATTTGCCTTTTCTCCTGATTATGTAGGGATGCAGAGTGAAGTTAGTATTTATGCTGAGTGGAGAAGAATGAAGTTAGCAGGCAAACGCAATTGGGAGTCTAGATAAGGATCTTGGTTTCTCTATATGCCCTTATTACATTGCTCATGAGAACCTATAAACACATGGCTCTTTGTGTTTGGAAATGAAGACTCAAATGGGAGAAGTCATTTTGTCCTTGCCTGTTGTTCTTGCCTTTCGAATTGACTCCAATTTATAGAGACCCTATTCTTGGGAAGGGGCCCTTTCACACTACAGAATTATAGTGCTATCATTCCCCTTTAACTGCCATAGCTATATTCCTATGGAATCCTGGGATTTGCAATTTAGGGAGGGTTGGTAAAAATTCCCAGAGAGGTCTACCGCTTCACCAAACTACAAAACCCAAGAATCCTATGGCAGTTAAAGGGGGATCATAGTGACATAATTCTGCAATGTGAAAGGTCCAAAGTTTTATCTGGAAGAGGCTTGCCACTGCCTTCCTCTTAGGCTGACAGAGCATGAGAGGGTCATTGGGTGGGTTTCTGTGGCTGAGTGGGGATCACAGAATTCAAAGGGACCACAAGGGCCTCTAGTCCAATCCCTTGGTCTGATCCCTGTTCTCTTCAGATCCTAGTCCAACACTATACCGTGCCCAACTCTCGCAATGTTAAGCCAGTTGGGAAGTAAAGTTGAAGGCTTTCACAGCTGGATTCCATAGGTTGTGGGTTTTCCGGGCTTTGAGGCTGTGTTCTATTAGTATTTTCTCCTGGCGTTTCGCCTGGATCTATGGTTGGCATCTTCAGAGGATCTGGTGGCATGGAAGTGAGACAGAGTATATATACTTGTGTAGTCCCCGGGTGGGAGGGAGCAACGTCAGGAGAAAATACTAATAGAACATGGTCTCAAAGCCCAGAAAACCCACAACAACCAGTCAGGAAGTGTTTACTGAGAAACACTCAAGAGATGTACTGTTACATCTTGTGGCACCTTTATGACATTTGTTTTAGACTGAGCTTTCATGGATTATAACCTACTTCCACAAATCAGCATAGCTAAAAGCTTTGGTCTAACATTCCTAGTGAACACAGTTATGGGGTAGGATAAGAGGTGTGCTGTTAGATCCAGATTTCCTTGCTACTCACTCTCCACTTTAGAGAGAACCATGAAATACAGAGGAGATGCAATCTGTAACTCTCCCTAGGATAATAAATCTGGGCTGGGACGCAGGAAGATGAGCCTCTCTCAGTAAGGTAAAAATGGCTTTTGTTGCCTCTTCCTGGGGTCCAGCAAGATGTGTTTTTCTCTCCTGGAAGACTGGTGGTGTGAAGCTGGATTGGGAGTAAACTGAAAAGATCAGAGACCCAGAAGCAGGGGAGGTGGATGGTAAGTGGTTGGGGGACATGTGGCTGGATAACAGTACATGTGAAAGGGATCTAGGAGTCTTAGTGGACCACAGGCTGAACATGAGACAGCAGTGTGATGCGGCAGCCAGAAAGCCAGCGTGATTCTTGGTTGCATTAATGGGAGTATGGTATCTAGATCAAGGGAGGTAATGGTACCACTCTATTCTGCTTTGGTTAGACCTCATCTGGAATAGTGTGTCCAGTTCTGGGCACTTCATTTCAAGAAGGATATTGACAAGCTGTCCAGAGGAGGGCAACCAAAATGGTGAAGGGTCTGGAAGCCATGCCCTATGAGGAGCGGCTTAGGGAGCTGGGTATGTTTAGTCTGCAGAAGAGAAGGTCAAGAGGAGAAATGATAGCCATGTTTAAATATTTGAAGGAATGTCATGTCGAGGAGGGAGCGGGCTTGTCTTCTGCTGCTGCAGAGACTAGGACAAGGAGCAATGGATTCAAGCTGCAGGAAAGGAGATGCCACCTGAACCTCAGGAAGAACTTCCAGACTGTCAGAGCTGTGCGGCAGTGGTGTGTGCTGCCTCGGAATGTGGTGGAATGTCCTCCTTTGGAGGTTTTTCAGCAGAGGCTGGATGGCCATCTGTCGGGAGTGCTTTGCTGTGGGTTCCTGCGTAGCGGGGGGGGGGTTGGCCTGGGTGGCCCCTGCGGTCTCTTCCGACTCTAGCATTCTGAGACAGAAAGCGCTGGGACACCTGGCTTGTCCGGAGGTAGGAGTCCGCTCGGACAGAGGGAGTAAAGAATCAGAGGGTCCCTCCCCCCCCCCGTTCCTATTGTGCCGCAACAGGCGGAGCCGAGAAAGAGAGGGAGAAAGAGTCCGGATTTAAATCAGGGTCATATGCATACCACGGGAGCGCTGGCCAATGGTTGCGCAGTAAGTCCCACCTCGGGTTACGTGCTACCGCGGAGGTACCCGCCCCTCTTACTCCGCCTCGCTCAGTCTTCTGGGTTAAGGAGGGGGGTGTATCCCAGCGTGCACCGGGGTGAGGCTCTTAATTAAAGAGAGGTGGGGGGCCCCTCTTTTCTTTGCCCCCCATTCCCCCCTCTTTTTTATCGTTGTTGTTTCGGGGGCTTGCCTTCCCCGCCTTCTCCCCGTCCTCCGCCCCGCATCCTCTCCCGGGATGTCCTCGCCCTCTCCTTCTTCCTTCCTGGGCCCCAAGACGGCCGATCGTCCGAAGGTGCCCCGGACCCGGGCGGCCACTTGGAGCCACCGGGAGACCCTGGATTTCCTCGCCCTGTGGGGGGAAGAGGGCATCCAGGCGCAGCTGAACCGGTGCCACCGGAACGCCGACGTCTACCAATGGATCTCGGAGCGGATGGCCGAGAAGGGCTATTTCCGCGACGAGGACCAGTGCCGGACCAAAGGCAAGGACCTGAAGAAGAGTTACAAGCAAGCCAAGCTCCAGGACGGCATCGCCCGCCAGCGGTGCCGCTTCTTCCACGAGCTCGACGCCATCCTCGGGGGCGGCGCCGGGACCGGCGGGCGAGGGCGCAGCAGTCACGGCGGCGGGCGCAGCAATCATAACACCGGGGGAAGCGGCGCCGCCGCCGCCGCCGCCGCCGCGCCTTGGTGCCAGGTGGTGATCAAAGAGGAGAGCGATCCGGAGCTCGATCCGGATCAAGACCTGCAGGAGGACGACTACGCGTGGACCCAGGTGTCCGTCACCGACGGCAGCGACCTGGATCCCCAGGGGGAGCCGTGCGCTGCGCTGCGCGCCCACCCGGCCGCCACCGCCTCCTCCTCGTCCTCCTCCTGCCAAACGGCCGGGGGCTTGGTTCCCCCCGAAGACCCGCTCCTGCATCATCCTCATCATCCCCACCACCCCCACCCCCACGTCGCGGCCGGGATCGTCAAGGAGGAGAAAAGCCCCCCGCGAGAAGAGGGCAGCCTCCACGGAGGCGGCGGAGGGCCTTTCCTCTACCCCCAGGACACAACCCACGCGGAGACCCCCGGCGCCGGAGAGGAAGCC
This sequence comes from Cyclura pinguis, assembly GCA_030412105.1. Classification (NCBI taxonomy): domain Eukaryota; kingdom Metazoa; phylum Chordata; class Lepidosauria; order Squamata; family Iguanidae; genus Cyclura; species Cyclura pinguis. The sequence continues at coordinate 16,988,499 of CM059604.1, forward strand.
CACCTTGGGCAGGAGGAAGCCCCGCCGCCGCTGGAGGCCCCCTGGAGGCCCGCGCTGGGCAGGAGAGGTGAGCCGCCGGGGGCCGGGTGGTCCGGGAGGGGGAAAGCGCCTCTGGGTGGGACCTGTATTGGGAAATGTAAGACAAGCCACTTGAAAGACCCCCGACCATTTCCGCACTAGCCTGTTATAGCGCTATTATTCCACTTTCACCCCCTCCAGAGAATTACCTTTGCCATCCCTCACCCTGCAGTTGCTTAAACCTGTCTACTCAAAAGAAAGTCCCACGGAATAGAATCTAAATAGTTGAGATGGAGCATAAAAAGGGAGGAGGAAAGGAATTTAGCATCACTTTTAAAACCAGGGTTTTTCAATCGGGGTAAACCTTCTCCTCCCACCTTTCTTGAGCTGTTGGTGCAATAATTTTTCTGCTGGAGTTCCTGGAGAACTTAAAATTATTTCAAGGGTCCTTCAAGGTGAAAGCCTTGGGAAAGGCTCTTTAAGACTAACTGAATATTCCAGCATGAGCTTTGATGGATATCTGCTTCTTCAGCAAATGCCTCCCTCATCATTCCCTTGCCTTTTGATTGGGCACGAAGCCCCAGAATGGAATGGGAAGGAGAGCATGGGAGGATTTATTGATGGGTTTTCCACTTTTGCGAGGGTTCTGCGCCCTGTACTTATTTTACATCTTCAGGCTAGTGGTTAACCGAAGCCACCCTTAATGTTTAAGATCACAAGGAAACAAAAAATGTTGGGGTGTGGAATGCTTTTTTGGGGGTATGCCAGCCGCAATACAGTGGGTCCTCAATATCTGCAGAGGATTGGTTCTAAGACCCTCTGAGGACACCAAAAAATGTGAATGCTCAAGTCCCTATTAAAAATGGGGTAGGGCAACACCAGAGGTGGGAGTCCCACCAGATGCCCGCTTCGATCTTTGAGCGGCTTCTACGAATGACTGCCACTCACTGTGCCCCTGCAGAAGTAGCTCATTACCCTGCAATGGGCACTGCCACTCTTTCACGGTCGTTCACGAATGACTGAGTGGGAATGCTGCCACTCGCCATGTCCCTGCAGAAGCTGCTCGCCTGAGGTATTTAGAGATCATTTTTTTCCCTCTATCTAAAATTTTATTAACCTCAAGGTTCTCTGGCATGTGCTGAGATGTCCATCTTCTTTTTCAGGAGCCTTAGTTTGATACCACAGGCACCATAACTTAGCACTTAAGTTCATTATTTGTGTATGTAATAGGTATTAATGGGAGGTGATAGCTTCTATTTCATTAGGGGTGATGAATCCCTCTGGATTTTAGCCTGAACTTTAAATGAGTTACCCAAGGTGCTCAATTTGCTTTGAAGATAGGGCTCAGTACCTTGATCAGCTACATTAAAGTTTGGAGTAAAAATCAGAATGAATTCATTACCCCAGCAATGTTACGTGTGTGCCTGTGTGAGAGAGAATGTTCTTTTGACCTACAGCTCCTAAAATCATAGCCGGCAGATCTAGTCCACAATAGTAACTTTTCCTAGACTTGTGGTGTGTGAGTGTGTGTTAGATTGGCGTGAGTTTAACATGTGCTGTGCTAGAATCCTCTGCCCATAGAGATTATCTCTATCTAGTTTGTAAACATTGTTTACTGTGATTTCCAATCAGTGATCGGAGATAACAAACAAGAAGCAGTTAAAAGCCTGGGAAGCTCTGATTTGTTTGTGGGGAAACTGTTGCACCTGGGCTTACATCTAAGTAGACATAGCATAGACTTGACCTATGCTTGGTGAAGAAAATGCTGATTTTATTTTAGCCCTGCTCTTAGCTCCACCTACTGCTAGAATTTGCCTTACCCCAAGACTCTTCCCAAATCGACATTTGGCCCTTGGATTAAGAACAATTACCCACTCTTGTGCTAGAACTTCTCATGTGCATGAGGGGCTCCCAAAATTTGGGTTTGGGCCTAGTGTCGGCCATTTTGAATAACACAGTCTCTGTCTCCCAGTTTTTTCCAGGCCTCGGAACTTGTTGAGCACACGGGAGAAGTTGGCGCAGCTCCGGAACAGAAGGAAAAGACCGCGGGATGACAAATTTGATGAGCTCATCCGAGACATTCGGACTCATTTCCGGGAGAGGGAGAGGCTCTTCCAGAGCCTTTGGGAGGAAGAGAAAGCCCAGTGGGAGAAGGACAGGAGGCTTTGGGCAGCTGAGATGGACTGGATCCGGGAGATGTGGGCCAAGAGCCAGAAGGAAAGGGAAGTGACAGCAGTAGGAGAAGACAAGGAGTCAAATGGACCTCAGCACATAAAGGAAGAGAACTGGAACAGGGAACTCCGCAAAGACGCTGAAAGGGCAGCTCCTGAAGACACCCACGTTCAGGAGCCCCTTCTCTTAAAGGTTGCCTATGCTAAGAGCAACCCCATGGACCCTGCAGTCCTTCTCCTGGTTCCCTCCAGATGTTTTGGCCTATAACTCCCATAAGCCCCAGGCAGCACAACCTGTGGTCAGGGATGATGGGCAAAATTTGGAAGGATCCACATTGGAGGAGGTTGCCTGATTCCCTAGGCAAAAGGATTTCCAAGCCTACTTTTAAGCTGTTTCAGTGCTTTTTCTTGGAGAACCTCTGTTCACTTCCTTGGAGCTGTTATAACTGTTGATATAAGCTCTCATTGAAACACACAAGCCTTAAACTTCTCAATGGTTTAAGTGAAGCTGGCCCAGTGTGGTGGGATATAGTTCCCAGCCAGTAGGGGATTCATGGCTGTGATGGTTGAGGATGATGAGAGTTGTTACCCAACACATCATCAAAGCAACTGGTTAGGAAAGGAAAATGAATTCTGACTTAAGACCAGTGCAAGCTTTTTCTTCTTTGCTTATTCATAGTTTAATGAGGAGAGGTAGAAACCACTCTGTCATGAGGCTCATTATTTTGTATTGTTACTTTCTTTGGATTGTGAGTCTCAGAACCTCCCCATGTCCATGCTGGCTGGGGAGTTCTGGAACTGGTAGTTTGAAAGATAACCTTTCCAAGCTCTGCAGTTTTTTCCACTTCTCTTGAAGTGACCTTGTAATTCGTAGCATAGTTGGTCTCTGTCTCTGATACGTAACAGGTAGATGAAGTTGAGACATTCGAGCAAGTGCACTGTGACTTGAACAAGATAGGAAGTCTGTATGTGTATGTGTGGTTTGAAGAGCTTGAAACTCTGTAGTGGGGTAAACAAAATTTGTTGATTCAAGATAGCACCCCTGATTTTATAACCTTTCTGGTCTGTAAGCAGGTTGTAGAATTACGTTAGAAACCAACTCCTCCCAGTGGCCAATCTGGGGTAGGAAAAAGCTGTAACTATTCAGTCAACTGTGATGGTAACCTCATTGCAGCCAGAGCCTGGAAAAGTAACTTTGTTTGACTACAATTCCCAGAATTTCCCAAGGGAGTCTGGGAGTTAGAATCATAGAAATGTAGAGTTGGAGGAGACCACACGGGCCATCCAGTCCAACCCCCTGCCATGCAGGAACACCCTCAAAGCACTCCCGACAGATGGCCATCCAGCCTCTGCTTAAAAACCTCCAAAGAAGGAGACTCCACCACACTCCGAGGCAGCATATTCCACTGCCGGACAGCCCTGACAGGAAGTTCTTCCTGAGGTTCAGGTGGAATCTCCTTTCCTGCAGCTTGAATCCATTGCTCCTTGTCCTGGTCTCTGGAGCGGCAGAAAACAAGCCCTCTCCCTCCTCTACATGGCATCCCTTCAAATATTTAAACATGGCTATCATGTCCGCTCTTAACCTTCTCCTCTGCAGACTGAACATACCCAGCTCTCTAAGTCGATCCTCATAGGGCATGGCTTCCAGGCCCTTCACCATTTTGGTCGCCCTCCTCTGGACCTGCTCCAGCTTGACCATGTCCTTCTTGAATTGGGGTGCCCAGAACTGGACACAGTATTCAAGATGAGGTCTAACCAAAGCAGAGTAGAGTGGTACCAGTACCTCCCTCGATCTAGACACCATACTCCTATTGATGCAGCCGAGAATTGCATTGGCTTTCTTGGCTGCCGCATCGCACTGCTGACTCATGTTCAGCTTGTGGTCTATTAGGACTCCTAGATCCCTTTCACACGTACTGCCATCCAGCCACGTGTCCCCCATCCTATATTTCTGCATTCCATTTTTTCTACCTAAGTGTAGGACCTTACACTTCTCTCTGTTGAATTTCATTTTGTTAGCCTTGGCCCAGCTCTCCAATCTATCCAGGTCATTTTGAATTTTGATCCTGTCCTCTGGCGTATTAGCAACCCCTCCCAATTTGGTGTCATCTGCAAATTTGATCAGCATGCCCTCTATTCCTTCATCCAAGTCATTGATGAAAATATTGAACAGCACTGGGCCCAGGACAGAACCCTGTGGCACCCCGCTAGTCACTTTTCTCCAGGATGAAAAGCAGCCATTGGTGAGCACCCTTTGGGAACGGCCAGTCAACCAGTTACAGATCCACCTAACAGTAGCCCTGTCCAGCCCACATTTTACTAGCTTCTTTGCAAGAATGTCATGGGGAACTTTGTCAAAGGCCTTACTGAAATCGAGATATGCTACATCCACAGCATTCCCTTCATCTATCAAGCTAGTAACTCTATCATAAAAAGAGATAAGATTAGTCTGGCATGACTTATTTTTGAGAAATCTTTGTTGACTTCTCGTGATTACCGCGTTGCTTTCTAAGTGATCAGAAACTGACTGCTTAATGATCTGCTCCAGAATCTTTCCGGGTACCGATGTCAGGCTGACTGGGCGATAATTATTTGGGTCCTCTTTTTTTCCCTTCTTGAAGATGGGGACAACATTTGCCCTCTTCCAGTCTGCTGGAACTTCTCCTGTCCTCCAAGATTTCCCAAAGATTATAGCAAGCGGTTCCGAAATGACCTCTACCAGTTCTTTTAATATCCTAGGATGCAATTCATCTGGCCCTGGAGACTTGAATTCATCCAGTGTGGCCGGGTATTCCTGTACCACCTCTCTACCTATTATATGCCGCATTTCCCCTGCTTCCTCACCTGCTCCCCAACCGCCAGGTTGAGTGCTTGTATCCTTCTGGGAAAAAACTGAGGCAAAGAAGGTGTTAAGTAGTTCTACCTTTTCTCTTCCCCCTGTTAGTAATTCACCATCTTCTCTGCACAGTGACCCTATCGTCTCCTTCTTTTTCCTTTTGCTGCGGACATATTTAAAAAAGCCCTTTTTATTGTTTTTAATGTCTCTGGCCAGCCTAAGTTCGTTCTGTGCTTTAGCCTTTCTGACCTTCTCCCTACATCTCCTGGCTACTTGCTTAAATTCTTCTTTGGTGGTTTCCCCCCTCTTCCATTTCCTGTACACATTTCTCTTAACGCTTAGCTCAGCTGAGAGTTCTTTAGTCAACCATTCTGGTTTCTTCAGATGCCTTCCATTTTTCCTCCTTATTGGCACAGTTTTAGACTGTGCCTTCAGTGTCTCCCTTTTAAGGAACTCCCATGCCTCCTGAACTCCTTTGCCTTTCACTATTCTTGACCATGGAATTTCAACCAGCAGCTCCTTAAGTTTACAGAAGTCCGCTTTTTTAAAATCTAAGACAAGTGTCTGGCTACACTTATTTTCTCCTTCCCACTGAATGCCAAATTCCAGTAGGGCATGGTCACTCCCCCCTAAAGATCCAACCACTTCTACCTCATTAACAAGGTCATCCCTATTGGTCAGGATCAGATCTAGAGTATTTGATCCCCTTGTCACCTCTTCCACCTTCTGGACGATGAAATTGTCTGCAAGACAAGCAAGAAACTTGCCGGACCTTGCTGTCTTGGCAGAGTTTGACTGCCAACATATATCCGGGTAATTGAAATCTCCTATTATTACTGTGTCTCTCCTTTTTGAATGTGCGGTCATTTGGTTGAGGAAGGCGTCATCAAGGTCGTCAGTCTGGGTTGGAGGTCTGTAGTAAACCCCCACCAGAATATCCCTATTGTTTCTCGCTCCCTTAATTCTTACCCAGATGCTCTCGACCTGGCTTTCTGGGTTTAAGTCATGGATCTCTTCACAGGTGAAAACATCCTTGACATACAAGGCTACTCCTCCTCCTTTCTTGTTTGGTCTATTTCTACAAAATAGGCTATACCCCTCTATTCCTACATTCCAATCCTGAGACTCATCCCACCAGGTCTCAGTGATGCCTATCAAATCGTATTTATTTTGTTGTACTAGGAGTTCAAGTTCATCTTGCAGCTGTAGTCCAAAAGAGTCATATTTCCAAGCTCTAATGCTGACACAGGACACTACCTTTATATAACAGATCAGACATCTAGCACAATATCGTTTGTTCTGACCAATAGCAGGTCTCCAGAGTCCTGAACAAAAAGCTATTTCCCACAGCCTGCTACTTTTTTAACTGTAGGTGCTAGGGGTTAAATTGGGGCCTTTGTACTGAGCTATAGTCTCTTGCAAACTCTAGTACAGTTTATCCAGTTAAGATATTTCCATGCTCCCATGCTGCCAAATAGCCAGCGATGATGAGACAGTACAAAAATTTGTTGACCTAGACTAAGACTTGCTTATATTTGGAGTCATGTCTAACAGAGAATGCTGGGGAGTTGCAGTCCAATACGTGGAGGGCCACCTGGTTTCCACCACACTCTAACCCATAATAAAGAGGGCTGTCACATAAGATGTCATCTGGCGATCGCTTACCTGAGAGTAAGTCATCCCTGGAGACAGTGAGGCATATTTATAACTAAGCAAGCCTATGACTGCACTGTTAGTGGATGAATCATACAAGGTTTCACTGATCTGTTAGTTAATAGTTAGATCTGTTTCTCTTTGTGTACGAATGCAATAGTATTTCCGTTGGGAAAAAATATTTTCCGTATTTTTAGACAGTTGGCTCCTGCAGTGCAGCTGGAATTATCTTAAAAAGAGGGAATTCCTTGCATACAAGGAAGAAAGGGCAGAGCATGTTTTAAGGTTACACTTACCATACAAAGTGTTTAGACGTTTTTGTACTCCAAAAAAAAGTTAACGAAAAAAAATCCTGCTGTTCTATGAGTTGTAGCACTCTTTAGTCACTTAAACTGTTGACCTCATAATTGACTAATCCACATGTCAGCAACCTGTGGGCCACGCTGAGTCCTCAGTAGCTTTTCGTGTACTCCAGAATTAGCAATACTTAGTCTAGGACCCCTAAAATCATTAGGACTTGGCAGCTGTGATTAAAAAGCCCATTGATTTCGATGGGTATACTCCAAATATGACTAGGTTTGGATTCAAGCCCCCACCCCCAATTCCTATTATATCATCTTCATTGTCTGTTTTACACCACAGGAGCATATTCCAAATTTTTCAAACAGCTGCACAAAAGGAGTTGGGAGAAATGGCCCTTGGATGGAGAAGAACGCATGCAAGGGTGACCTTCACCCCCACTGGTCCCTTCCCCATGAAAACCATGCTTTCTACAAGACAGCTGACCAGTATGCTTGGGGAACATGATGGTGGTGGAGGGGGAAGCTGGCATGAGGGTAGCAGTCACCTTCTGTGCTGTGGGCCCCATCGGTGTTTTTTTGAGGGGTGTGTGTGATAGGGAGACAGTATGCGGGAAGGGTTTGCTGGAGCTAATTCTCCCCGCAAATGTGGGTGTGTGTGCAAAGAGGAGAGAAGGAACTGTTGTGGTAGACCAATGAAATTCAACTGGACGACCAAGTACAAGTCCCATACACTCTCTCACCCTGGCTTACCTTCCAGGTTAATGTGAGGAAAAAGTGGGGAAGAAGATGAAAGCCTTATATACTACCTTGAACTCATTGAAGGAAAGTGGAGGGATATAAATGTGACTAGTAAAAATAAGTGGCTAACAAAATAACAAAAATAAATAAAAAGGGGTAGATAGCAGCTGGAATTAGACATCAGCTCTGGCTATGCTGTCAACCTTTGGACTAAAACTCACTGCCATGGAGGGCAATTAACAAGGATGCCCATCCCTGACCTTGCTGATGGAGATAACATTTTCTAAAGTAGTTTTCTGTTTTGTACACTGGTACCTCAACAGCCAGCAAAGGCAGCATGGCATAGTGTTTTGGGTGCTGGACTCTGACGCTGGGAGACCAGGGTTTAACTACCTGCCCTACCAGTCCCTGTGATAGTGAATATAGCTTGGGGAAATATAGCTTGTGGAAAAATGCATAGTCATCATCACAGTTGGAGTATACACGTGTGTTTCCAGACAGAACCAGCATGTTGAACTTGGATTCCAGGAGGCTATGGTTTAAATTGTCTTTCAGCAACAAAAAACCCACTGTGCAACCTTGGGCTGATCATTCTCTCAGCCCTGGAGGAAGGCTAGGGAAACCTCCTTTGACTAAATCTTCTTGAGAAAACCCTATGATAGAGTGGCCAAATGTTTTAGGGAGCCAATGTGGTGTAGTGGTTTGAATTTTGAACTAGGACACAGAGAAACCGGGGCTCAGAATCAATCTTGCCAGAAAAACCCTGGGATAGGGTCACTGTAAGTCAGGGTTGCTTTGAAGGTATAGCAACCGCAATAACACCAACAAAAGTAGCTTTCTCAGATCTCCCCATAACTGCATGGATAGGTCTTTTTTCCCCCCAGAAGTAATTATGAAACTTGAGATGGAGCGAGTTTGTCACCGAATGACTTTCTAGCAATGTGATTAAACTGTATGCTGAGTCCACTTAGCCCCTTTCAGTGGTATTTTGGAGATCGCTTAGGACTCTCTTGTGAGTATTTTAGTTCAGTGTGCATGGCCTTCCACATTGCCCTGGTTTCATATATATGCTCAGACTACATATCATCTATTCTGCTGGATGCTTTCTAGCCAGTACTGGGGGAATAAGGATGCTAGCAGTGGGATTTCCTGGTATAACACATGTGAGCCTTCCATTGATAGATGTATTAAGGAAGTACAGATCGAGCTTAGCTTTGGCATTGATGAATTAAAAGGCGGTGATGTGACTTAAAACATTGTGTAGTCCAAACTCCTCCCTGTTAATAAGGAATATGCCACCACTGGACTGCATTCTTTGGCAGCAGTTTTCCATGGTCTCAGCCTGAGAAATGTCTCAGTGCTATGAGAAGTCTTTCTAGCTGTAGTTCAAGGAATCAGATCTTTGCTCTTTGTTGTTCAGATACAGGGGAAAATAGCTGGGAAGCCCAAAATATAGCTGTGTAGGCTGTCTGTTTCTCTTTTTATAATGAAGAAGACAATAGAACTTGATCCTTCCTTGACTACAACTTCTTCTTTTTTTTTCATCGAGAGGTATTTGGCGTGGATAGCTCAATACCCAGAGATGTATAGTTTTGGCACTGCCTCCACCAGCCTATTTTCCTCCAATTTCTAGGCTATAGAAAATTGGAAACTGATGAGCTGAAGCAGCGGCAAACACGCAAGCTCATTTTGTTTTTATGCTTTGAATTTTGTCTAATTATTTTAAGAGTGGAGGTACTGTATTTGCTGGTATATAAGACTCACTTTTTTCCCAAAAAATAGTGTTTGAAAATGGGGTGTGTCTTAAATGCCAGTGTATCTTACATGGCAGCAGATAGTATTTGCTGTCATATAAATGGGGTATGTCTTATATGCCAGCAAATATGGTATTTTGCTACTGCAGATGTTGGACTTGAACTTCCCAGACTGTTATGCATCCTGCCTTGGACTGATGATGAAAATTGAAGTCCACATCTGGAGGGCCCCGGCTTCCACATCCTTGATCTAGGTGTTCTTTCTGTCTGCTAGATGGTAGTTGCTGCTTCATAGCTTTATTCTATAACAAAGATCTTACATTACGTCAGATTAAATTTCTGCTTCATTCTAAACACCGTCTTTCTTCTCCCCTCCCATACTCCCCATTTCTCTCTTTCTCTTCAGTCCTGGCTGGAATCTCATGGCCGTAGCTTTGGACATTTCGTTGATGGCAAGTGGCTGAAGCCGGATGGAAGGGAGACCTGCTCCATCAAGAACCCCACCACAGGTAGAGGAAGAAAGATAATAAGAGAGGAATAAACCATAAGAGTGGCTAGTATTCTGCACTTCTGTGATGTGCTCAAAGGGACTCAGAACAGCACAAGAGGGTACAAAAGCTCGCGTTTTTGAGAACTTTGATTTGTTTTTTAAAACCAGTTTTCAGTCTCTATGATGGTGAATATAGCTTGGGGGAAAATGAAAAAATATCATCAAGTTGGGAAGTACTTGTTTTTGGACAGAGCCAGCATGTTGGACTAGGATTTCAGGTAACCGTGGTTTAAATCCCCTTTCAGAGAAAAAAAAATCTCAGTGACCTTGGGCTGATCATTACCTCAGCTTCTGAGGAAGGCTGTGGCAAAGCTCCTTTAACTAAATCCTGTTGAGAAGAACCCTATGATACAGTTGACATATGTTTGAGAGAGCCAGTGTGGTATAATAGTTTGAGTGTTGAACCAGGACTCTGGGAAACCCGAGTTCTAATCTCCATCCAGCCATTAATTTGGAAGCTTTTGTATCCTTTGTTTGATGTCACTGCAGTGATGACTTAATAGGTTTTGAGACTTGCTGAAAAATAAGCCCATTTTCCTTTCTCTCTCATCCCTCAGGGGAGATACTGGCCACCACCCTACAGGGAAATGGAGAAGATGTGGATGCAACTGTTGATACTGCCAGAAAAGCTTTTGAAACTTGGAGCCAACTCCCTGGACATGTTCGGGCCCGGCATTTGTACAAGTATGTGGTGGGCATGAGGTACCAGTCTTCAGGGCCTGTTCTGTTATTAGGCAGAGGAAGACAGCTGCCTCAGGATGTAAATGCTGGGGAGATCGGAAAGAGTTGTTGTGGTGTTCAAGAATTTTGCTGGTTGTCCCACTGGTTTGCCCTGTCAGCCTACTTTTCTTGAGTGTGGTGAAGGATGCCGTTCTGGATTAAATCCAATAAGAGCAGATCCATTGAATTAATAGAACTTACCTGAGTGTTGACTTATCAGTTTTCCATTGATACAGTGAATCTACTCTAAAAGTGTGTGATTTAGCCCCCCCATTTCTAGTATTGGCCTTGGTTTAAGAGTAATGCTTTCTCCCCAAGGAGCTCTGGGAACTGTAGTTCTCAGGAATTAGGGATCCCTAACAGAATATTCATCCCCTTCATCAAATTGAATTTCCTAGGCTACTCTGGGGGACAAAAGTGTTAGTCATTAAAATGAAAATTGGACAAGTGGCAAACTGATATAGCTTTGTAGTGTAGGTTTGTGAGGTTTCTGTTTGTGAGAGTTTGTTTGGTTGCTTCCAGCCAGTATAGATTCTGAGAGTAATTACTCAAAAAGAAACTTTTCCAGATTCTGCTGTTTGCCTTCTACGGTGCCACAGCCCACACATTTTTTTTTTGAACTGGGACATGTGCTTATGGAATACATACAACTTGTTAAAGTTCCTTTTTGGAACATGACTCCTAGAATTCCTCAGCAGCTGGATTTGCAAAATCTGGCAGTATGTAGCTTCATCTAGGGCACTTTGAACTCTTGCCCGATCTAGCTATGGTTGACTTGATGATATGTCTTCCCAACAGTGTGGCTAGAACCATCCAGAAACACCAGCGTCTTCTCAGCCTTTTGGAGAGCCTAGACAGTGGGAAGCTCATTCGGGAAGCCCGTGACACAGACCTGCCCTTGGTTGTCCGGCATTTCTACCACCATGCAGGCTGGGCCCAGCTGATGGATGTGGAAATGAAGGGCTGGAAGCCCCTTGGTGAGTTAGGCAGGACTTAAGACTTAGTTTGGAGATTATGATCCTCTTTTCCTGCTTCTTACCACAGTTTTCCCAGTGTGTGCTCAACAGCATTCTGCAGCAATGTTGGAGAGAAGAGGCATTTTATTCTAATATAAGGGTGGAGCTTTTTCAACCTGAAGGTCAAATTTGGTTTCAGACTAATTTTGGAAATGGGTAGACTCCATTAGTGGGCAAGGTCAAAGGCAAGAAGACGGCATGAAAAATAGCAGTGTATTTTATCTTAATGCTCTTTCAGCCCACCCCACTGAGTGACCATAGGCAAGTCACACCCTCTCAGCCTCAGAGGAAGGCAACAGCAAAACCTCCTTTGAACAAATCTTGGCAAGAAAGCCCCATGATAGGTCCACTGTAAATCAGAAATGATTTGAATGCAGATAGGAACAAGTCCCTTACTTAAGGGCTAGAAAGCTTGTCCTGTATGATCGTTAAAATCCTGTTACCTTTGAATATTGGGTGAGTACACAACCTCTCAAATTATACACCACATATTTGGAGGGAGGTCAGTTGCAAATGTAACCAGCACCTCCTCTTCCCACTCCAGGCTGAGTGTTATGCTTGGCGATGGTCTGTTTCCTATCTTTGCAGTGGCTGTTGGTTTGGGGAAATCCCACAAGATCGGATCTTGCAGAAATCTTGATCTCTCATGAGTCTCCCTCCTCTTGCAAGATTTGAGGCGAGCCTTAGATCTGCCTCATGGGTTCCACAGTCTTGACTGTCTCTTATTGCTACTTTGAAAACATAATACTTTTGGAAAGGCCGTGTTTTACATTGCGCATCTCCTTTTCTTTTTCAGATCAATGCAATGCAATTTATACTTCACCTGTTATCCAGAGATTGTGCTTGGGATGTGTGAACAAAACAATAATAAAATGCAGGTTAAAAAGAAAATAGTAAAGGAAAAACAACATAGATGCTAGGCAAGCACAATTGGAAATACAACAATAAAGGACACAATTCATTAGTCTTCACTTGCTTCCATACTGACCCAGATATCTTGCTTGCTGCCCCTCCAGATCAGTTTCCGTTACCTGGATGGGAATACTAGGAGTCATAGGCCATATCCGCACTATCCTGTTATAGTGCTGTTACTCCACTTTCAACATCCTGTGGAATCCTCGGCTTTGCAGTTCAGGGAGGGACATTTAGAATTCCCAGCCAGAGAGCTCTTTGGCTTCAGTAAACTACAAACCCCAGAATTTCACAGGATGTTGAGAGTGGAATAACGGCACTATAACAGTTTAGTGCAGAAATAGCCTTAGTTGCATTTATCTGTGGGGCAGCATGACTGGGGATGGCTCCCTTGATTCTGATCTACCTGAAGAACACTGGAATTTGACTGAAACCTGTGTCTCTCTTAAATAGGTGTTGTTGCTGGTCTCGTCCCTCGGAATTTTCCTTTGCTGACTCTGACATGGAAAGTGTGTCCAGCGTTGGCTATGGGTATGTAACAAGGGGGAGGCTTCTCAGTTGATCCAAGTAACAAATGAAAACCAGTATGGTGTAGTAGTTAGGCTGTTGGGCTAGGAGTGGAGAAATCCAAGTTCAAATCCCCACATGACCATGAAACTCAGCAGGTGACTTCTAATGAGGAGGATCACCCTTGCCATGAGGCAGGGAAAAGCAGTTAGCGGAGGCAGCAGGTTTAGGGTGTTAGAAAGCAGCAGGAAATTTCTAAAAATTGATTGATTGATATTGTTTTTTATTGCCAAAGATAGAGGAGAGGTGCTTGTGGTGTTTTCTGTCTCAAGTACCAGAATAATTTGCCTGGTTTGGAGTACCATGCATTTTGACTTGGGTGTGTGGGGCACCATTGGCTGTGTCTTCTGAGGGAGCAAAAATTCTTGTACCATGTCTGTGGAGTAGTCACACTTTTAGCTCAATTTACCTCACAAGGATATTCTGAAAGTAAAATAGGTTGAGGAGAAGAGAATCTTTTGCACTACCTTGACTTTTTCTGTGTTTGTGTGTGTGTGTACATGTGTAAAATATGAATTTGCTGAATAACAAATGTATTTTAAAGGAAGTAGGGCTATGTGTGTTCAGGCAGTGCATACAGTGTGTATCAAGAAATGATCACAAAATTCTCCAGCATGGTGGGATTAAAGAGCCCAAAGTATATCAAACCCTGTTATATCCAACCATAGTTATGAAATAATTGTTTGAACTGCTTATCTTCTACTCTTCAGCCAAAGAAGATTCCCAGAGACTCTTATGTAGGCCTAAATCCAAATTCCTGGTCCCACTTAGAGCAGGACTATTGAACCAATTACTGAATTGTAAATCAACACTTACGTAATTCCACAGATTCGGTGTATTTTTTCTGGTTGGAGCTTATAATTGGATTTAGACCAAAGCTCAATAATAAGATAGCCCTTACCTGCCTTCCAATCTGAAACAGAAAAGAAACAAGGGGAAAAGGACTGGAAAGGAAGAGGTAATCCAGTATGAGCAGCCTATGGTTGAAGATGATGGAAACTCTAACCCCTCACATTGAGCAGAGTGCAGTTTGAAAAAGGCTGTATCACAGCATCTTTGTTTCTTACTGTGGCCAAACAGGTGCTTTTTGGAGCTGATACACAGGTCATAATGGTCACTGACCTTCCCTTTTGTTAGTCTCTAATTTATCATACTCAAGAGGTATATTGCCTTTGATGTGGAGGATTTATTTAGCTGTCATTTCTAATCCCTGCTTAAAGATCTCTCCCCCATGAATTTCTCTCAATCCCTTGTTCAGCTGCATAAGGCAGCAGCCCCCTTCCCTCATCTTTTTGATATAGAATTCCACATGATAATGGTGTCATAATGTACAAAAGAACTTTCTGCTGTCTATGCTGACCTGCAGTCCATCAATTTAATTGGGGCAATCCAGTTTTTCTAGTGATGAGAAGGAGAAAAATGTCTATCTCTCCCCTCTTTCCATATCCTTCTTCATACTGTAGATCTTTCTCTCCCATCTTTGCTCACAAAGACTGAATGGCATTTTTCTGACATTTTGCTTCTTTTTAGCCAAGCTTCTGCCGATTGTGAGCAGGGCTGTGGAACTATAGCAGGTTTGTAAGTACTTTGACCCTTTGAAATCGACCCCATCACACACACACAAACATACACCACAACCTTCTGCCACCTAGTGTGTCGAACTATGTGTCCCATCATCTTGCCCAAGTTAAAGGTATTGGTATTTATAGTTCATCGTATCAGAAGGTCACCAGGCTATGAAAAGTTGATGTGGATCCATGTACAACAAGCCAGAGAAAAGTATTAGAGCATTTCTGTAGACATTTGTCCGTTTCTTCTCTTCTCTCTCTTGCCCATTTCTGCTTACAATCATCACTTGTGTCGCCAAACAGGAAATACCGTGGTCCTAAAACCAGCCAGCTCTACCCGGCTTACTGCTCTGTTCTTGGCTGAGGTCTGCTCACAGGCTGGCTTACCTCCTGGAGTGTTCAATGTCATTACCGGTGACCAGGGGCTGGGAAAGGCCTTGGCTGCCCATCCAGGCATTGACAAAGTGGCTTTTGCTGGTTCTGCTGAGGTAAGTGATGATCTTCATTCATGGATGTGAAAAAGAGGCCTAGAATGGACCCAGCGCTTTTCAGTCAAGCCTACAGCTGGCCAAAACCAGTACCTGCTGATGGGCTAGATAGCTGGTTGCATTTTGTATAGCACTAAGCGGCTGTGCTAAGTGTTTCTGCATAGCGAAGGCTTCAGCGTGTTGGACTGTGACTTCCATCATACTTGGCTGTGCAGGCTAGGGCTTCAGAGGGTTGAGGATTTAGGGCAAAAGTTTTCCATCCCTGCTGTATGCTGTGCCTGAACATGTACATCTGCCTTTTTTCTTGGGTTCTGGTGTGTGGCTTGGGGAATCAAGCCACTTCTATGTAGCGGCGACATCAGGGGAGCATCCATTGTGATTTGCTTTCTCTTTTTGCAGATGCAGCTAAATAGGTTGTTGTAGGAGGAGCTTTATATATATAGTAGCTCTTTGAGTGGTGGCTGGAAGCTTCCATGTCAGTAACATGGTGAACCTGCTCTAGATTCTGAATTCTGAAGTAGCTGTCCAAGGTGTTGAATGCCATCCCCAAAACAGGTCCAGTATCTCAGTTGGCTTCTTTAAAGTTTGTGTTAAAACCCAGAACAGTTCATCGCCCCACTACCATGGAAGCTGCTGAACATTTCTTCTCTCAATAGTAGACCAAACTTTTTCAAGCAGACTCCCAGCTCAGACTGAACTTTTGTGGCCTTTCTCCATACTTTTTCCCAGCCGCTCACTATGGTAAAGTGGGGCATAGTTTTTGGCATGTCACCTCTTTTTATTTAACTTAGCTGTCCAACAACCCAGGGCATCCATCTTCTGTCAGCTGGCTATGGCGTCATAGGGTTGTAGTCCAACACCTCCAAAAGGTGCCAGGTTGGGTGAAAACTGGGTTAACGCAAGCTAGGGTGACAATTCAGCTCCGCAGTTCCAACCAGAATTATCACTTTGGCCTAGAGAGTTTAACATAGTTTGGGCAGTGTGATGGTTGTGAGAGTGTGAAAGGCGATCCACTAAATACACTCATACCTGTTGTGCATGGAATGATGTCATCACTGCAGGTCGGCCGCCAGCTACGCCAAGCCACTGCTGGGACTGGCAAGAAACTTTCTCTACAGCTTGGAGGAAAGTTGCCCTTCATTGTCTTTGATTCAGCAGACCTGGATAGTGCCGTGGATGGCCTGGTAGATGCCATCTGGTTGAACCCAGGGCAGGTAGGCTTGGCCAAGGGATGGGTGAGGTGGATGTGGGTGTGGGTTGAGGATCTGGTGACTGAGAAAAGAGACAGGGATTGGTATACCCCTCCCCATTTTTGTTTCTACAGCAGAGTTAGCAGTTGGCAGCCTGCTGGGGAGCGTGGCAGCCCCTATATCTTTCCAAGCCCCCAGCAGTCCTTCCAGAATTTTAATTTTCAGATTTCAACATTGTCATTTATCAGGTTCTTAATTTTTTTTAGAAAAACTTCATGTAAAGTTGCAGTAGTTCGTAGTTGAAAAATGATAAAAGGGTTGTTCTTGTTGTTATGTCAAGTCAACTCTAACTTATGTTGGCCCTATCTAGGGTTTTCTTGGCAAGACTTGTTCAGAGGACAAGCGTATGTGACTTGCTCAAGGTAACCCAGAGGGTGCTGTGGTCAAGCAGGGATTCAAATCCTGATCTCTCAGAGTCCTGCTCCAGCACTACACAACACTGGTTCTAAGTGGTATAAAAGATTGCTGTGCTGTATTTTACTTTGTTTGTAGGTGATATAAACATTTGCAACTGCAGCTTTTTTCTAATGGCAGTGATGCAGAGAGAAATAGATGGGAACCATGTGGTCCAGTGTGGCCCTTGGGATGCCAACTAACCACCTCAGGCATCCCACATCTCTGGAAAAACAAACAAAAAAAACCAGCCACACATCCCTCGTTTTTCAGACAAAAACCACAACCAAACCCAGATGCTCCAGGATGCATCAAAAAGGTGGTTTGGAATCTTCACCCCCAATACACCAACACCCTTCAAGAACACAAACAGCCACACAATGCAGACATGAAATGACAGGCATAATGATACACTGCGACCCTTCATGGTTTTAGGCTGGCTGAAAATTAGGTGGGACAGCCATGTAGGTTCAGGAGCATGCTAACGCTTGGCCTTGATGCCACTTGCATAAATATGTGTGTGCATATGCGTGTGTTGTGTACAGACACACAAGCACATACATGCAGGCTTGTGTTTTTATAACTCTCATATGCCCTGTTGCCCAGTGATTCAGGGCATCTTTTACTTCAAACTGAAGAACAGATGTAAACAGTGCACTCCTGTTTTTATTTAGTTAATGCATGTTTATCCTTCCAGAGCAGCAGCAGGACAGTGCCTGACCTCAGGTTTAAATGGCAAGGACATACAGGGAGAAAGTATGGCGAAGGACGATGTAAAAATAAACTCAAGTGCTAGCTTTTGAAGTGACAGTTCTTATAGCATACCACACTGAAAGGAAAGCATTTCAGATAGCTTGATGGAATGGTTGCTGCTAGGCTAAAGCAGAAGTTGGTTGGGAAAGCAAGTGGTCTTTCAGGAGTGACAGTGGAGCCGTGTTAAAATGGCTTCAGACACCCAGGTTGCTGCCGGCAGAATAGACATAAACAATTATTAGTTATAGTCAGCCCTCCACATTTGCGAGTTTCACTTTTGGGGATTTGATTATTCATGAATTATTTGCTGTCACCTCTGCTGCCTCCCTATGCCATTTTTAGTAGGTACTGCAAGCCTCATGAAACTGAGAAACTGTGAACGAGGCTTGTAAGTCACTATTAAAAATGGTGTGAGGCAGCAGTGGAGGTGGCAGTAAGCCCCACCAGCCACCCACTTCTGCCTTGTGAAGGAACTCTGATGCCTCAAAGGAATCCATGGCGTGTTTTTCTGTGTTAAATATGGTTTGGGAGGGCCTAAAGTTATTAACTTTTTTTTCACTTTCATGGGGGTCCTGTGCCCCTTACCCTAGTGACTGTGGAGGGATGACTGTATTTTATTTTATTATTACTTAATTTGTATCCTGCCTTTTCCCAATCTGGGACCTGAAGTGGCTTACTGCATGTTAAAACACAATAGCTGAAATAGTTGCTGCAAAGGGGGGAAAAGAGCAGAGAAGGGGCCAGCTAAGTCTCCTTGGATTGGGAGTTCTATAGCCTAGGAGCAGCCATTGAGAAGGTTCTCTCCTGTGTCCTCATCTGATGACCCTGCGAAGGTGGTGGAACAGAGAGAAAGCCCTCCCCTGAAGATGGTAAGACCTGGGCAGGTTCAGGTGGGGAGACAGGAGGTTTCAAATATTCTGAACCTAAGCTCTGTAAGGTTTTTATGGGTCAAAACCCACACGTAGACTTGTGCCCAGAAACAAACTGGTAGTCAAGTGAAGCTGTTTGAACAATGCACTTTACAACCAGGTTCTTGCTATATGGGACAATCATTAAAATGCAGTGGCTTTATTTTTCTCCATGTGCTCAGGTCCGCAATGCTGGCTCTCAGCTGCTTCTGCAGGAATCCATTGCCAAAGATTTCATTCAACGCTTGAAGCACCGAATGGGGCAGCTCCGCCTGGGAGACTCTCTGGACAAGGCTGTGGACGTGGTCGCCTTGGCTGATGAGAAGCAACGAGATACCCTTGAAAGTCTTGCGGAGGAAGCACGGGCTGAAGGTGCTGAGGTAAGGGGTGATGTGCCAGTCCATTCAGGTTTTTTGAAGGGAACTAAAGGAGTCTCTCAAGAACAAAAAGAAAACTCATGGAAAATAATTTGACTATTAAAGTGCACTGTTATTTGATGCCCCTTTATCATCATGAGTTCCTCCACAAAATC
Source organism: Cyclura pinguis (assembly GCA_030412105.1). Classification (NCBI taxonomy): domain Eukaryota; kingdom Metazoa; phylum Chordata; class Lepidosauria; order Squamata; family Iguanidae; genus Cyclura; species Cyclura pinguis. The sequence goes on from CM059604.1 coordinate 17,007,628, forward strand.
TTTGATAATTTTTATAAAAATCATCGGTAAAAATGACCTGCCTCCAGTGGCGGAGCTTGGAGTGTGTGGAGGGGTGGGTGGGAGGGTGTGGGGCTATGGCGTGAGGGGTGTGGCCGCTGTGCCCTGGGGGTGGCTGTGGTGCATGGGGGCGTGGCCAGGGTGCGCGAGGACGTGACTATGGGCTGAGACGCCCAAAAAACATTGCTGCCTGGGGTGAATTGCCCCTCCCCACCCCCATGTCCCTACGCAACTGCCTGTCTCACAGTCACAAACGCTAGCATTACACGGTCACTTAAAGTACCAACAGAAAGACAGGATGAAAATACTTAATAAAAAAATCATTCTCTTTTGTTTCCCTTTCAGATCTTCCAAGCCAGGGCATCTCTTCCCTCAAGTGGCCTATTCTACCCTCCAACCTTAATCACTAGTGTGCACACTGCCTCTCGTTGCGTTAGGGAAGAGGTAAGAAGATGCACGGAGGCCATCTCTTAGAAATGATTCAAGAGTAAAGCCTTAGTATCCACCTAATTTTAGCTCAAATAGTAATAAATTGCCTCTGAGTATATGGAGAGGGCTTTTCCATCACCACTGCTTAAAAACACAGCCTTATCCACGCTGTTAAGACTCCAATGGCTAGATGACATGGTGTTCAGGCTAACATGGGTCCCAACCTCTTCTCTTTTTAGATAGTGGGGAATGTACTCTCTAGGAAATAAACTACAGAGAAACCTGCCCTCTTGTGGTAATAAAAATATTACTGTGTAGATGTTTCTTTGTCAAACCAAAGGAAACCATGTTTGGCTGTAAGAAAAATTCTAAAAAGAGGATATTGTATATTTCTTTGAATCTACCAAATTCTTATACTCTAGGGACCGAACGTTCAAATGCTGTACAACTTTTCTTCTTGTTGAAGGCTAAGCAGAGCTGGTACTGGGGATGTAAGAGCGGAGAAGGGAGCTGGCCAGCATTAGAAAGCCGTGACTTCTCTTCAGAGTTTCAGGACAAGAGGCCTGAATCCAGTTGGTAATGCCAGCTAGAGTAGACTCAGAAAATCAATTGCTGAATGGTAAATCAGCACATACAGTAGGAGCCCCGTATCCGTGGATTCATGATCCACGGATTCAGTTATCCATGGTTGGCCAGGATCGGCCAGGGGAGGGCAATAGGAGGTGGCGAGGAGTGTGATTCCACGCTCCCCACTGTTTTCCCGCCGGCTGCCACCATGATCGGGCCCAGGGCCAGCAGCAGGAGGTGGGAAAACAGCTCTGCTGCCATGATCCCCACTGTTTTCACACCTCCTGCCTCTGGCCCTGGGCTCAATCACGGTGGCAGCCAGCAGGAGAACAGTGGGAAGCGTGGGATTACGCTCCTCGCTGTTTTCCAGCCTCCTGCCTCCAGCCTCAGGCCCGATTGTAGTGGCGGCCAGTGGGAAAACAGCAGGGAGTGCAGGATCCCGTGCTCCTCGCTGTTTTCCTGCTTGCCACTGCTGCGATCGGGCCCAGGGCAGGTGGCAGGACAGGGCGTTTGGTACTATCTGCAGATTTCAGTATCCGTGGGGGGGCCTGGAACCAATCCCCCACAGATACAGGAGTCCTACTGTATGTAAATCCCATTGATTCCACTGATCTACTCTCAGTGGGATTTGCTGTTGGATTTAGACCACAGTGTAGACGGAAACAGCAGACCAAATTGGAATGAGTTCTTACAGGTGTTTGGAAAATTTTAAATTATACCTAGTTTGAAAGGTATGCAAAAGCAATCCTTATTAGGTTTCCCCATTCAGAAAGTCACAAAGAAATAAACAGACTTAAGTGAGGTGAGACATAAATTTCTTGGGTGTTCTGTTTTAAATGAAAGATCTTTCTCAAAATACAACTTTCTTGCTACATTCTGGATCTGGAATATTATCTGTGTGGGAGACCTAGAGGTGATTCTAGAAACAAATTTTCTCCTGTCAGTTTTCTCCCAGTTTCCCCCTTCCTGCTTACTCCCATCACTGATCATTTTTCAGAATGAGTTTAATGTATTGTATTGCAGATCTTTGGACCTGTGCTGGTATCACTGACTTTCCGGACAGCCAAGGAGGCAGTGGCTTTGGGGAACAACACCCCCTATGGGATGGTTGCCAGTGTGTGGACAGAGACCCTTCCATTAGCTCTGGAAGTTGCCCGCAGGTAATATTTTCATTCCAGGAATTTCATTCCTTCTCAGAATTTGGAAAAATCTACCTTTTGTGTACAATAGTTCCCAGAACCCCTAGATAACATGTCCAGACTATACTCTTAAGATATAGTTTTCTGTTCCTGTGTGTTCAGTCAGTTCTTCCACTAGAGGCTTATCTCAGGCAGCAGATGTGGCTCTCTCTGGGAGATGAAGAGACGGTAGCAATGGCAATTTCCTAGCCATTCTTTCTGTGCCGCTGGCCGTTTCCCCATCTTAAAGGAGGGAGCAATGACTGCCATACAACCTGAACTAATCTGATGCCCTCTGGTGGGGTGGGGGACACGAAAGTTTTAGCTGCCAGTCTAGCTGGCCTCTGTAAATGGCATAGGGAAGAGTGCTATCTTACCCTTTGCTTTGGACTGTAAAATCTCTTGGCCTAGCCCTGGTACCCAAAAGAGCAAAGACATGTAATTGCTTGAGCAATGCCACTGCTGATGTTTCATGCCTGATCCCACTCCCCCATCCCACCTCTCCCAAATTCTTTCCTCTCAGTTTGCAAGTTGGAACTGTCTGGATCAATGGCCACAACTTGTTAGATGCAGCATCCGCCTTTGGGGGATACAAGGAAAGCGGCTTTGGTCGGGATGGAGGCAAAGAGGTTAGTGGAGAGCAGGGATGCTCCTGAGTCCAATGGGCCTGTGTTATGATCATGGTTAGCCAGAGCGGGAGGGGTACATAGTTAAATATGTCTCTTTGGCATCATCATGTTGATCCTTTAAGATGTGTTGGTACATCATGCACCTGTTAATTTAAACAACAGCAGAAACAACTACATTTGTGTGCCAGGCATCATTTTGTTTGTCACACTAAAGCTAGTGTGGTGGTATGTGCAGTTGGCCCTCAATGTTTGCAGGTCCATCACTTGTGGATTTGATTATTCGCACCTTATTTTTTATTTATTTAATGCATTTATTAATAAAAAAACTTGGCCCTATTTTCCACTGCATGGAAGAAATATGTTCTGTCTAGAAATCTCAAGGTCCTCCAGCACAATTCTAAAAAAAATCCTAAATACTGCTAAATACTACTAAATAATACTAAATACTAAAAAATAGAATAAAAATCACAAACACTGCTTTTCTGACCTGAGAACACTTCTTTAAGAGAAGTGGATCATAGAGTTGTGCTGGAGGACCTAGAGATTCCTAGAGAGAACACTTTTCTAGGCTTTGCCAGGTCCTCCAGCATGATTCTGTGGCTCATGTCTGCTGGAAGCTGAGCACAGAATCGTGCTGGAGGATCTAGAGGTTCCCAAAGAAGTGTTCTCAGCTAAGAAAAATAGTGTTCATGATTTTTATTTTATTTTTGTTTTATTTGGTTGTGTTTGCTCCTAACCCTCAAAAGTAGAAGGCTCACTGTATAGGTGTAAGTTAACTTTATCCCTGCGTATGTCCATTTTTGGTTAGTGAGGAGATTAGCATTTGCTCCCCCTGCATTGGCCAAAGCCACCTCACAGACTTAACATGTAGCCTCTGTATCTCCACCCCTACCTTGCAGCCAGTCTGTGCCGGGTAAGAAATGCGGGGGATAGAGAAACATCTGGCTATATTCCAGTAGCCAAATGTGAAATGCTTACATCATCTGTTGAGACCTGTGGAGGACCCCAACAGACCTTGAGGGATGATGTTATCATTTCTGACCTGACTGTGCACTCACTCTCCAGCAAACATGGAATAATTGTGGATGGACTGAAACAACTCCATTGTCAGTCTGAGGGAGAGTGAATGGCCAGTTGTCATGTGGTTCTGCGTGTGGAATTACCATGCTACACTGTCTTATGCAAGAGAATCAGTCCAGTGTTGTCAGACTGCACCTGGAATACTGTGTCCAGTGCTGGGCTACCACAGTTCAAGAAGGATATTAACAAACTGGAACGTGTTCAGAGGAGGGCGACCAAAATGGTAGAAAGCCTGGAAACCATGCCCTGTGAGGAGTAGCTTAGGGAGCTGTATATGTTTAGCCTGGAGAAGAGAAGGTTAAGAGGTGACATGATAGATATGTTTAAATATTTGAAGAGATGTCATCTGGAGGATGGAGCAAGCCAGTTTTCTGTTGCTCCTAAGACTGGGCCATGGAGCAATGGATTCAAACCACAGGAAGAGAGATTCCACCTAAACATTAGGAGGAACTTCCTGATGACACGAGCAGTTTGACAGTGGAATATGCTACCTGGGAATATGGTGGAGTTTCTTCCTTTGGAGGTTTATAAACAGAGGCTGGGTTGCCATCTGTGTGCTTTGAATGTGTATTCCTGCATGGCAAGGGGTTGGACTGGATGACCCTTTTGGTCTTTTCCAACTCTTACGATTCTGTGATTCTAGTGCCTTGGGCTATAACATGGTAGGCCCAGGTTCAAGTCTGCACAGAGGGGTAAAACACATTGGGTGATGTTGGACTAGCCCCCTTTCTCAACTTGACCTACCTTACTGTGCTGTTGTGAGAATAAATAGGGAAAGAAGAGAGAAGAAAGTATGCCACTTTGAACTCACTGAAAGAGAGGAAGGGTAGGAAAATAACTAAGAAATAACTGACTGCAGTCTTGGACCAGTCATTGCTTCTTAACTCTACCTACCTTCGAGGATTATTGTGAGGGTAAGTGAGAGAGAACCAGTGGAACTCAAAATGTTACTTTTAAAAAGTGTTTCATTATCTGAACTTGATCCAAATATAGTGGAAAACACTCCATTTTAACAGTTAAATCTGCCAGGGATAAGGTAAGTTACTTTTTGTAAATTCAAGAACAGTTGTGTAGTCATATTTTTGATGATGGAATGTACTTGGTATGCTGTCTGATATTTATCAAGTACCAACAGGGAAAGAAGAGAGTTCAAATTGTGTATTTTAATTTGTAGACTAGAAATGACTGTGAATTTCAGTTTATAAGTCTCTAGTCAATGATTTATGATACAATGATTTGGTTCAAGAATGATGTCTTTTTTAACCTATTCTTTGTTCTTTTTTCTTTGTATTTTTTCTTCATTTTTCATTGTTTAATAAAAATATTTATAAAAAGTATTTCATTATCAATTTAGTGTAAGGCTGTTACTTCCTGTCACAACTGCATTTTTTAAAAAATATCCTTGAGGATATCCTGACGTGCCTCACAAGATTGTTGTGAAGATAACAAGGGGATAGCAGAGAGCCATGTATGCCACCTTAAGCTCTTTGCAGAAAAAGGAGAGTATAATTATAAATAAATAATAAAAGCAGACCTGGTGGTTTTAAACATTCTGTTTCTCTTTTGAAAAATTGTTTTCTTTTCTTTTCCTTTCTTTTCTTTTCTTTTGTCCAGGGCCTGTATGAGTACGTGAGACCAAATTGGCAGAACCGCCCACAGCCCTCTACCTTGGACTTGAACTATAAAACATTTGCTACCTCACAGGGGCCTGAGCTCCCTCCAGCTCTGGCAGAAAACAGAGTCCCATGCTCAATCACATCTGAACCAGAAGGAAACATTCCAAGGTAAGGGCAAGCTTGAATACGCTTGGTTCTCCCCAACCAAGACTGGAGTAAGGTGGCAGGGGTGCTGGAGCAATTTGAAAACACCCTCTCCCTTATTGTGGCCTCTGTTGTTGGAATTCTGGCTCTAAGCCCCACAGATCTAGCTTGGCAGTGCCACTAGGAGCAGAGGAACCCTCCCTGGGGCCAGAGGCAGTCATGGATGGGGTGATTTCTGGGTTTCCCCCTTTCCAGTGTCCCAACTGGCGTGCCCAAGACCAGAGTCTCAAGTCTCTTACCCAGTTATAATACTTTGATCCCTGTGTAATTGAGATGACCATATCCTGTGGAACCCTTGGGTTTGATGGAACACTGGAGGTCCCTGGCATAGGATTACAATGCGTCATGAAACTCCAGATCCCAGGATTCCATAGGATGTTGCCATAGAAATTAAAAAGGAATCATAGTGCTGTAACTGGATAGTGTGAAACTGACCGGAGGCAGTGGACTCACCTTTTTTACTCAGAAAATACCTGGGATGTGACTGAGCATTGCATGCTAACAGACACTTAGGTTGCAAAGAGGAAGAGAGATCTACACGCCTACCTCGTGGGAGCATTTCTTTCTTGACAGTAGCATCAGAGTACAAGGTGTGTGTGTGTGTGTGTGTGTGTGTGTGTGTGTGTCTCTGAGAGCATTAACATTGGGTCGGTAGCCATAAAAGCCTTAAAACATTTTCTGCAATTACACCCTTAACAATCTAGCCACGCCTCTCCCAAAACAAAATCAGTAGTAGGCTTTATGTGGAGAAGTTCTCCATCCCCGTCTTTGGCACAGTTTTGCAATGGTACCATAAGAGTTCTTTCCCATAATTCCCCGGAAGCTCTCTCTCCATCTTCTGTTCTGCGCTTCACTGTTAGCATCACTGCTAGAATTAGTGGCTCCCTAGAACAGCTTTCTCCGGCCTTATAGCCTCTGAGCGTATCCCATCATCTCTATGTTGGCTGCTCCCACCCCCACAATTATACTCCTGTGAGGTAGATAGGGCTAAGTTTTTAATTTATTAGTTGTATTTCTGTCTTGTCTTTCTTCTGGTGAGCTCAAGATAGCATATCTAGCTCTGTTCTTTCCCACTTTATCCTCACAGTAACCCTATGAAGTATGTCAGGCAGAGAGAGATGTATAGTAACCCAGTGATTTTCTTAGCAACGAGGCAATTTGAGCCACTCCTAGCCAAGTACTACACCATGATGGCTCTTCAGTGTCGTGAACAAAGTCTTCCCAGTGTAAGCTAAGCAGTCTCAGCATTCAGAACTTTCTTATTCTCTTGCCTAGAGCCATGACCTTATGCCATTCAGCACAAACAGAGACAAATTGCTCTCCATGAGTAGCCAGAACAAACACACCATCCTCCAGAAGAATTTCCTGTTATGAGTGTTTGGCCTTTGGGTAGAAGGAACCGTACTTTCCCACTCGTTAATGATCAATGATGACAGTAATAATGATGGTGTGCCCTGCCAAGATGAACAATGGTGGCTTATTTCCACTTCTTATACATGCCAAATCAGTTTCAGGCAAGCTGGTTGTTAGCTTTCTGATAGGCTAAAGCTCCCCAAAAAATCTTTGACCTCTTTCAGAATTCTTGCAAAATTACAATTCCCACTGTTACTTGCAGAAACATTGTTAAATATTTTTTTTTAAATGATGCTGCAAAAAGCTAGAGGTGTTCATCCTATCTTTTTTCCTCCTGTGTGGGGGCAGTGTGGATCGAACTTACAAGTTGTACTATGGAGGCGCTCAGAAAAGACCAGATTCCATGAGTTCTCGGACGGTCCTTGATCACGCTGGCAAAATTGTAGCATATGTGGCAGACGGGAGCACCAAAGACGTCCGTAATGCTGTGGAAGCAGCTCATAAGGCCGCTCCAGGGTGAGTCTGGGCTGGGGAGATCCAGTATATGTGTGGGATTTTGTTGGGGTGTTTTGCCAATGGTGGAAAAAATAAGAAAAGACACTAACTCACAGTTTTCCTCATCCCTCACCCTGGCTATGCCGAGTAGGGAATACCAGAAAATGGAGCAAGCTTGTTTTCTGCTGCTCTGGAGACTAGGACATGGAGCAGTGGTTTCAGACTTCAGGAAAAGTAATTTCTTTTAAACATTAGGAAGAACTTCCTGACAGTAAGAGCAGTTTGACAGTGGAATGTGCTGCCTCTCCTTCTTTGGAGATTTTTAAAAGAGGCTGGATGTTCATTTGTTAGGAATGCTTTGTCTGTATGTTCCTACATGGCAAGAGGTTGGACTCAATAGCTCTTGTGGTCTCTTCCTGCTCTATGATTCTATGATTTTAAGATTCTGTGAATCTTGTTGGGAGTTGTCAACCATGAAGCATGGCTTATGCATAAGATCATGGAATTGGAATGGGTTTTTCAGTCCAGCCAGACAAGCTCTCTACTTCGTGCAGAAGACCTAGAGGTATATGCTTCCAGAGCTGAGGGAGGAGACAGTGTCCAGGGTTCATAAGACCTGCTTGAATTAACATTGAGGTTGTCACAGGCCTTAGATACCATCCCTGTGTTGTTGCGCCTCATCTCTCATACATGATGTGATAAGGAATGCAGGAACTGAAAGAAGATTCTGTCTAGACAAATTCAGGAAACCAAATTAGATGATTCTGGGAAAACTAGCTTGGCCATTTAGTTTCAGTGAGAAATCTATAAAAAATTACTTAGACAGGAAAAAAAACAGATTACTCTGAGAAACAATGGAAGGACTTGGGACAGGATATGCTAGGCAAGAACAAGGCCATTTTTTTATCAGATTAGAAGAGGAAAGTGGAGAATTTAAGAAGAGGCTTTGAAGATGGGTATTGCATTTCAGTAAGATCTTTGATAAATCCCTGGTTGTTTATTACTCCACCATTGATGCCCCCTGAACCAATTCTTACCTGAATGATAAGTGGTAACACCAGAGGAAGTGCTGGGTGATATTGTAGCACTAAGAGGAAAGCTTTAGATGGAGATATGTTATCTCCTGAAACATTTAAGATCAGTCCTGAATGGAAAGGCCCAAATTTTCCAAGCTCTTCACATATATTAATACAACAGGATCTCAGGATGGTCATCTAGTGTAGTTATCCCTACAATTTAAAAAAGCACCAGTAGAGATCCCAAGAACTATAAGCCTACAGTGTGATGACTGTTGCTTCCAAATTATATTCCAAATTCTATCCATGGAAACTAGTAGCTTGTAAAGAAACTAACAGCATAATCAGTGGAACACAAGGTGGTTTTTGTAAATATAGAAGCACAATAGCTCAATGCTTTCTTTGTTATCATTTAATTTTAAAAAATATATATACATGGACTTTCCAAAAACCTACATGCAGCTGTTATTGACTTAACCTTTGCCGTTGACACAGTAAACAGGACCCATCTCTGAAAGAAGCTTGCCAATACTAATATTGATAAAACATTACTTTTGCTGATTAACCATAACAATGTCACCCAGGTAAGAGTTGGATGAAACAGACATTACACAGAAGGGGTTAAAGTTCTTCAAAGTGTTTGCCTGTATTTTTGGCCTTCTTTTTTGTTCAATTCCTTTGTTGATAATGTTGTGATAATAATTTCTCCTACCTTTTCCCTCCTGTCCTCCAATTACACAACGTCCCAAATCTGATATATCCGGATAACTTAGTTCTTTTGTCCTTTAATCAGATAGAGTTAAAATGTATGTTAGCCAATTTCAGTACCTGCCACAATATTGAACATCTTAGAATCAGTCATTCAAAAATCAAGATAGTAATCTTTGGGAAAAGACATAGAAAGACATAACAGGTGGTTATCTTATTGAACAGTATTGCTCTTCTAAATATCTGCATATTTTTTTATGGAGAGACATAATTGGGGAGTGTACTTTCATGCAAATTGATGGTATCTAGAACCACAGAACAAATCCTGAGTCTTCTTCTCTAAGGGTAGTTAATTGGCCAAGCCTGCTTTAAAAATATTTATGGGGAAGGCTATTACTCAGATATGTTAGGGAGCTGAAATGTGAGGCGATGCTAGTATTGCTGCTCTGTTTTATTAGAACATGTATTTATCTTTTTAAATTTTTTTTTGTATTTTAGTCTGATTTTTTCCTGATTCTCCACTGTACTTTGCCAATTTTTGCAATGGCCCATGGGTAAATGCAATAAAATACATCATTCATCCCTCTGCAAGAATAATAGAAGTTGATATTTTATGTTCAGTTGCAATTCTGATACATCTCCTTTACAAAAATCACATGCTATGACAAATAACTAATTAACAAAGTACTTTGTAGAGTTCTTTGCTATAAGCACATTGCTTTTATTGATTGATGACTTTTGACTACTGGGAGTATCTAAAATCCTTGTTCAGTTTACAAGAACAGAGAAGTCGGAAGGTTGGCAGATCATGACGACCTTAAGCTGCCTGAAAAGGTACTGGAAGAACAAAGAGTCGTAGAGTTCCTTTTGCCACACAACTGGATCCTCTTTTAATGAATGATCAGTAGGGGACATTAGAGGCAAGCTAATCAGCTGACATAATCTCTTATCCATCATTTAGCAAGACTAATGTTTGACTGGGCGTCTGTAATAAGCACTGGTTTTCTTAATCCGGATATCCTTTGGCTTCCTGGATCTTGACAGGTGGAAAGGAAAAGTTTATCAGTATCACTTGCCATATTTGCACAGGAGTATAGGCCTCCTTATCATCCTGCCATCATCTCACTAGCTGCCTCTTAGCTACTTTTTGTGAAACATGATTATGATTGATAGCTTGAGGGGTTTTTTTTACCCCCAAGGATCACTTCCATTTCTTTCTCCCTCCTTCCTCGTCTGTCCACCTTCTAAACTGCAGCAGCTTATACTGAATGAAATCCTTGGCTTATCTAGCCTGGTCTTCCACAACCCTGGCACGCTCCAGATATTGATGGCCTCCAGCTCCCCTTCTGCCTTAAGATTCATTGCCACAATGCAGCTATGCATCAGAATTTAGGAATAAAATTCTCCCCTGATGTTGTTCTCAAAGCTCTGAATAATTCTAGCAGTTTTCTTCCCACTACAAGGAAGTCTTTGAAAACTGCACATTTTTGAACACTATAGTCCAACTATAGTAAGTCCATAGTTCAGGACTTACATGTGGGTTTTTTGGAGGGAGAGGGTAGGGTGCTGTTTCTTTGTATTTTGTATTTTTCCCCCCACAGGAAACTGTATTTTCTCTTCAGAAAATAATATTTCTGAATCATGCAGGAGAAAGAGAATATTTTAGAAGAAAAGGCATGCAAAATTGTGCCTTTTATGAAAAAAATTCTAAATAATGCCCTTTTTTGCATTTCTTTTTCTAAACTGTAGAGATGGGGAAAGTCAGAAACAGTTGGACTGAAATAGTTAGATATCTTCATTCTTATTCAGAATAGATTCAGTTTAGTTCAGTGCACCTTATGTCAAATTAAATGTATACATGCAATTGCATAAAGCAGTTGCTGTCTGTCCCAATGTGTTATGTGAGGGAAGGAGAGAGTCCAACCTTTGTTGATAGGTTTCTGAGTGTGCAGGGGTGAGGAATAAAGATGTGGGACTGGAAGGGACATTTGATCAGAAACAAAACTGTTCAAAGTCCAACAGCGATCAGGCTGGCAGCAGCCCAAGATTAGTCCAACCATTTGTACATAGGGATAAGGTCCAAGAGGCACCATGTGGGAAAAAAAGAATGTAGGTGGAGATATGGCTGGTAAATACGCTATATTTACCAAAAGAATACAAACCAAGAAATCATTGTATGAGCTGTTATGAGTCATAATGATCAGTTATCTTTGTGATAGGCTACCTCGTAGATTGTTATCAATCTAGTTTTGGAATGGAAACTGTCTTGGTCGCGTGGGTGGATATTTTTCACCAGTGAGTAGAAAGGAGAGTCCAAACCTGTTCTTTCTCATGGAACAACAACGTGTGGCATTGTTGTTGTGTACCTTCAAGTCCTTTCTGACCTACGGTGACCCCAAGACAAATCTATTTTTCTGGGCAAGATTTGTTCAGAGGAGGTTTGCCTTTGCCTTCCTCTGAGGCTGAGAGAGTGTGACTTGCCCAAGCTCACCCAGTGGGTTTCTTGACCAAGCAGGGATTTGAGCTCTGGTTTTCGGAGTTGTAGTCCAATGCACAAAACAATAGACAACACCACCTCCCCAGGAGTCTGGGTGGCATATAGCACCAGTAATCATCTTGCTGTCCTAAGCTAGCTGGTAGAGTTGAAAATGGGTGCCACTTGTTTTGATAGTACCCATGTGGAGCATGGACCTAGGAGTTTGCACCCAGTTCAGTGCCCTGTAGAAGCCTGACAGGGATGGTGGAGAATTTCATTTCAGTCTGTTTGAAGATTTCTTCATATTCATGATAGAAAACACGAGAGATGTATACAAAATCTGGATACGGGGAAAAACCCAAACTGGCAAGTTTATCCATATAGACTCAGGGCTTTAAGCAGCAACTGTTAAAAGGTCTGAGTTTGTATTCAAGCCCTGAATTAGAGATCCCACCTCTTTTTCCTGAGAAGTTCCTTATCTTTAACAGCTACCTTTTGGGCTGTTACATGTGTTTCTCATTTCTGGGAACAGCTGTAGCTGTTCAATTTGAACAGGAGAGATGGGTGAGAATTTTATTTCCATTCATTTTGCAAGAAATAATCAAAATTCACACCTTGGGTATTTATCACAGAAAGCATTTGAGGTTTCGAAGAGCCAGATGTGGAAGAAAGCAAAATGTAAAAGATTTCTCCTCCTCTCAAGTTGCCCTATGGGATGGCCTTTGGCATCCATTGTATTGCTGCAGGTCTTTCAACTCCATATTAAGTGCTGAGGGGAAGTCTGTTGAACTCTGTTGTGCTGATGATAACCAGTGATGTTTCTTCTGTTCCTCTGAACCTGCTGAGCAGTCAAGTCCATGAATGTCATGCCTGGAGGGTTGTGGTGGGTACAGGAAGCTGCCTTGTACTAGAGAAGCTCTCTCTCTCTCTCTCTCTCTCTCTCTCTCTCTCCCAGAATTATCTGCTCTGGCTGGGATTCTCTGGCAGGGGGCCTTCCCATCACCTGCTGCTTGAAGCAGAGATGCTGGGTGTCAAACTTGAGGTCTTTGGCATGCAGAGCTGATGCTCTGCCATTGGAACTTGGAGTCTATTCCTAGTTCTGATCATATCAGAAATTGGAAAGCTGTGGTTAACTACAGCTACAGTTCTAGACCCCTGAGGTAATCAGGTGCCATTACCGTTGCATTTTTAAGAGTAATTTTTTTCTTGCTTGCTATTAAAAAGTAACAGTTACTTCTAGTTCCTGTTTTTAAAAAGAAAAATAATGCTAAAAGCTACTGAAACATTACACACTTGAGTAGTGAGGTCATTCTACCCTTTAAGTATAGAAGTTACTAAAGAAGTTATATCACAAAAGGAGTACTGTTATTCCTTGTTAAGTTACAGTCATAATGTGACTTAATTATCTCACCTGTAGGGAAAGGTGTTAATTATAAATAATTCATTTGTAACTAGTTACTACCTAGCTCTGGTTCAGATAAGATTGACAGGTTGATGTTGAGCTGCCAGGTTGTGCCAGTATTAGATGTTCAGCTAATTCCATATACAGATCACATTTCTTCTGAAGGAGTTAGCCCATAGATTGGGGGTATTCTTGGATCCAGCTGCACGATATAATGGGAGGATAGCTATTTCTCAGAAGCCCCCAACCACGTGTAATGCTGTTAAACAAGCAAGCGTAGGCAGTTCATCTCTTTTCTTATTCTTGGTTGAGGAACCAGGATGAGACACGATTTACCCCTGATGGCCAATCTAGTGACAGCTTATTGAGTTAAAATAAACTGTTAAGTATTTTTTTAAACAAGCAAGCCAAGAATCTCAGTACATCTGGCAGCGCTTGGGTGACCTTAGTTGGCTCCTGCTTGGCCAAGAGGGAAAAAAAATCAACACTACTCTTGGCATTGTAGAATACCTGACACAGTTTTAGGGCCTGAAACTAAATGTGGCTTTTATTTCTTTCAGACATTTCCGTACTGCCTTTCAAGGTGGTTCACAGACTGAAAACATAATAAAATAGGAAATACAGTTAATTACAGTAAAAATATAACATTTTAAAGAGCCACAACAATGAAAAGAACACTAGGTCATTAAGTAAGCTTAAAGACCATCAAGGAAGGAGTCATGGGTACATGGGCTAAGCATCTTCTTAAGTGTTGTCCAGAGCTCTTCACGGTTTTGTTGCTGTCACTGTTTATATTTGAAATTGTTGCACTGTGGGATGAAAAGTGAATCTGTAATGACTCCAGTTTTATCTGCCTTGGGCCATTTCTGTGCTACACTGTTACAGTGCTATTATTTCACTTTCAACATCCTATGGAATTCTTGGGCTTGTAGTTTACTGAGGCCAAAAAGCTCTCTGGCTGAGAATGCTAAATGCCCTTCCCTAAATTGCAAACCCCAGGATTCCATAGTATGTTGAAAGTGGAATAATAGCACTATAACAATGTAGTGCAGAAATGACCTCAGACTATAAAATAGGCAGGGCTGCCTCTCATAGGAAATAGGCATCTGTCTCACTTAGCAGAATGCTGTGACTGGCCAACTGCACATTGTCCATCCCAAGGGGCACCTTCATTCTCCAGTGCCCTGCTCTGAGGAAGGTGAGAGCTGGACAGTGGAGAAAGCTGGTAGGAAGAGAATCAACTCATTTGAAATGTGGAGCTGGAGAAGAATTCTGCAGACACTATGGACTGCCAGAATTAACCATGAATAGGTCTTAGATCTCTCAAGGCACCAGAGCCTGGCTGATCTTGGAAGCTAAGCAGGGTCATCTCTGGTTAGTACTTGGATGACAAACCATCAACCAATACTAGGTACTGTAGGCTATCTTTCAGAGAAAGGAACTGGCAAAACCACCTCTGAGTATTCCTTACCTAAGAAAACCCTATGAAATTCATGGAGTCACCATTAGTCAACAGGCAACTTGAAGGCACATAGACACACAGAGCAAATCAAGCCTGATCTCTCCCTAGAAGCCAAAATGACCAAACTGAGGCTAGCATACTTTGGTCATGTTATGAGATGCCATGACTTATTAAAAAAGACACTAAGGCCTGGTAAAGTGGGAGGCAGATGGGTAAAAGGACGATAGGTGGATAGACTCAAGCAAGGAAGCCACAACCCTGAGTCTGCAAGACCTGAGCAGGACTGTTGATAAAAGAATGTCTCGGAAATCTCTTATTCTGTAGAGTTATCATAAGTTGAAGCTAACTTGGTGGCAATGAACAAGTTCTGTGAAGAGCAGTGCAGGCCACGCTTTCCACCCAGGGATGGAGGATAGCCAGGGGGAGTGAGATAGGGCAATGGTGGCATTTCTCTTGCTTTATGCAGCAGGACAGACTGGGCTGCCATTGCAAACAAGTAATCCTCACAAAACTTAGGCCCTTTTCACATGTGGGGGGGGGAACGGTGTAGAGCGACTTCTCACGGAGGTCGTCTACACCGTAGAGTGGACTGGCGTGGACTACTTTTCGTAGTTCCACACCAGAATCCACTCAGGAGCAGCCAGACCTAGCTGGGCTGCGTGTTTTTTAAAAACCTCTTTTTAGAGGTTTTTAAAAAGCACGGAGCGCGCAGCCCCGTGCCGCTCCGTCGCCGGGCTCCAAAGTGGATTTGCAGGCGCGCGCAAGTGCGTGCCTGCAGATCTGCCGGGGGCGGGCTTCCGGCTGGCGAGCTTCTCCGGTTGGTGGAGAGCCTCCACCAACCGGAAGCTGCCATCTGCGACGCCGGAGAAGTGTGGAGCAGCGAGCTCGCGCTGCTCTGCAGGGCAACGGACTTACCCGGCTGGAGGTAAGCTCCGTTTTTGGGCGTTTTCGCCCGTTCCCCCCCCACACACATGTGAAAAGGGCCTTAGATTAAATTTGTGGCCTTATTTGCAGAAAGAAACTTTCCTCACTTTCTCTAGCACAGCCTTTTCCTAATCAGTGGCTGTCAGAAAAATGAAATACAAGGTAAATGAACCGAATGAGGTTTTAGCAAAGCCAATAAACAGGCATTCAGTTCCCTATCACAGATCAGCCACAACAAACCAAAACATTTTTCAGATTATTTTATTTCTTTTAATTCTAGTTTCATCAGCTAGCTGACAGCAGAAGAAACAATCCTAAGAAAAATAGCCAGCAATACAGCGACTGCAAAGCAACGAATTGTTCTAAAATAAATGGGATTTGAACAGGAATGTTTATTACACGCGTCCACACATTCCCTAAATGCATAGACATGTCGACCTGCTGGCTTGCGTCCTTTGCAGGGTTCTTTAACACTGAATGTCAGTGTCTAGAATGTTGACATCTTTGTTTTTTAATTGTCACTATATATATTTTGTTGCATAGTGGTCTGGGTGTGGTCTGCTGGAGACCAGGGTTTGATTCCCCACTTGGTCATGGAAACCCACGGAGTGACCTGGGGTACAGCCCAGGAAACCCCACGATAGGTTTGCCTTGGGTTGCCATAAATTGGGAACAACTTGAAGGCACACAACGACAACAACGTCAATGGATGAGTTTTAACGGGGGGGGGGGTCTAATCGTAGTAAGAGAGGGGAAGGATTTTTTTGTGGGGGGACATGACATTTGTCCTTATTTCACCAGCAAAACCCCAGAAAATGTTAACCCACCCCATTCTACAAGTGATCTTTTTAAAGCTTCCATTGATACCAGTGGAGTTTTTTTGTTTTTGTTTTTTTAAGCCTCTGTAAGCTGTGGGAGAGATATGGCTAATTTCTTGTCTCCAGTCACTGAATGGATGCAAGAAGCAGATGTGTCAGAGGTGAATGTCTTCTAGGCTAGACGCTCTGCATTTCTTATGTTGACGATAATGAGCTAGTGCTCAGAACTGGCAGCATCCTGCAGCCAGAGTTTGGAATGGTTAGTTTCAGGGACTATAGCTCCCAGAATCCCTCGGTGAGTATATCTTTCTGGGTGTTATAGTCCTAGAATTTTGGGAGTCTTAGTCCCAAAGCAATGACATTCCCAGTGTCTGTATTGGTGTTTCTATACATTAGCCCATCCATTTCTTGCTGCCAGTCCTTTTAGTGCTGAGATATCCTCCCAGGGAATGAGGAAAGTGAAAGTGGAAAGCAAGATTTCCTCTTCCAGGGAAAAACATCAGAAATTCCAGTAGATCCACTGATAATAGAGGTTTGGATTGGATCCCAGCCCGTAGTATACATGTCCTGTTTATATGTGTTTTCATTTTGAAAATCAGTTGGCTGGATCTAATTGTTAACTTCAGATTAATAAGGCTGGAGAGTCACTGGTAAGTGGCCCAAAAGGAGAGGTCAGAAGAAGCTTCTAAGAGCTTCATTCTTTTAGAAAATATTTACACTGTGCAGTTCCAAGCAATTATTAACTCCCTTTTCCCAAGAAGATTAAAAATTTACCATTTGGGATGGCTGAGCTGCCATATATTTTCCCTCTCTTACATATTTGTTCTGTAAATTATTTTGTCTATTGATTGTCTTTATCAATGAATTCCAGATTTTCAGTTGCTAAACATTTCCCTTTCTTGTTTGTTGTTTCTTGTAGATGACACAGCTTATTTCTTTTGCAGTCTGAATTTCCCATAAGGCTGTGTTTCTTTGCTTCTTCTTCGTGGTCTCTGTGCCTCACACACTAGGAGCTTTCGCGCATGCGCGGTAGCGTTCGGAAGATTCTAGAGCTTAGCAGCTTGGCCGGAACCCCTCCCCCATGCCCGTACTGAGCATGCTCAGCCCGCCAAGCCAACAGTCTCTCCTCAGTTCTTTCTCGTCCGCCATAGCGAACGGAAGGTTCTACCTTAGTAGCGTTATTTGGCTTACTCTCGGACTGTTTCTTGCCGGTTTCTGACTTCGGACTTAGGTATTGGACTTGGCTTTTGGTACTCGGATTTCGGTTATTGGTATTTGGCGTCTTCGGATCTTTTCAACCCCTCCTTCGGCTTTCTTCTTCTTCGGTCTTCGTTCCCTTCCTGCCGCTTCTGTGAGTTTTTTCCCCCTCTTGGACTTTTTTTCCTTAAACTTCGTCTCGCTTCTATGCCTGCCTTGTTTAAGGCTTGCGTCACCTGTGGTCACAAGGTTGCTCTGTCCGATGGACATAGTGAGTGCCTCTTCTGTTTGGGGGAGACTCACAATGTCAAGGCCTGTCCCATCTGCCGTGACTTTACTGCTCAGACTCTGCAGAACCGCTCATCCCGCTTGAAATCCCACTGTTGGGAGGAGTCTCTTCGGGCAAGGGGTCAGCCGGCGGGAAAATCCGTCATGTCTTGGCCTTCGACATCGAGCCGACCTGTGACCACACCCTCCTCGGTACCGGCGGCTGCCGTACCGACTACATCGACGGTATCGGGCTCGATACCATCGTCTCAGCCTCCGATATCGGCCTTACCGCGGATCCCGAAATTACCATCGGCCGCGGCGACTTTGAGAGAGGCTCCTGCGGGCTCGCAGGCAGCTAAGTCAACTAGGCCCCTTACTGCTGCACAGCGTAAGCGACCTGCCCCTCAAGAGGTCTCTGTGGAAAAGGAGAAGAAAAAAAGAAAAAGGAGAAGCGGAGTTCGCCCTCCAAGAGGCCTCGCCTTCCGACACCTCCTCCGACCCAACGGCCTGGGGACCCAGGCGAAGAGTCGGAACCACAGGACACTCTAGAAGTGTCTGACAAAGAGCAGACTGCTGGCTTGGCCATGCCTTCGGTCCCGCCTGTGCTCACTGCCACGGTATCTCCGCCTGGTCACCCAAAAAGGTGGATGTTCTGGCCTCACCTCGGGCCTCGCCCAGTCATCGGGCGGCGTCTGACAGGAGTGAGTCGCGCTCCCCAGAACGCAGGGTGAGACGTCGATCCCCGCGTCGGCGGGAGGCCTACCCAGAGCGGCCTTCATCCCGGCCCCCAGTTGACTCGCCATTCTCGTCTGCATTGTACATAGCGAGGTACGGCCAAGAACACGCCTGGCGGGAGCACCCGGGCTCTTACCGGTCTTATTCGCCTGCATATAGAGACCGGTACCACCGGGACGTGAGGCACTGGTCGCCCTACAGACGGTCGGGCTCTCCATCCCGCGGCATGTACCACCCGTGGTATCGGCGATCGCCATCTCGCTCGTTCTTGCGGTCTCCGTGCTACAAGAGGTCCCGAGAGCGCTCGCCCCGTTATCAGGCCGTCTCTCCACCTCCGAGAGTCACTGCGACCGTCTCTCACCTGGTCTCGGAGCCTGTTCCAGCACAGACTACGACCTCCGCTGTTACCGTCACCCAGGCGATCCAGCACCCACGGCCTGCTGTAGTGCTGATCACAACTCTGGCACCCCAGCTGACGGTTACTCCATTGGTACTGTCTACAGTACCGATGACAGCAACTGCGCTGACAGTGACCTAGGCGCTACCGCCCCAACGGTCATCGAGAAAGAGGTCTCCGGACGGGTCCCCGTCTCAGTCTTCGCAGTCCTATGAGGCGAACTCAGAGTCCGACGAGTCCACGCCCGTGTCTCACGAATCTCCGCCCTTGGTCTTCGGAGAACCCGCACCGGAATTGGCACCAGAAGACGTGAAGCAGTTTTCTGACATCCTCCTTCGGATGGCGACGGCGCTGGGATTGAAGGTCGCGGACCCGGTTCCAGCCGTGCAGGACCCCGTATTCCAATACGTGGATACCCGTCCACCGTCCACGGCTCCACTACCGTTCCTGCTGACCTTGATGGAGGCCCTTAAACATCCATGGGCCAAACCTGCGTCCGCCCAGCCAATCCCTCACCGGCTAGAACATCTCTACCAGACCGAGAAGGAGGAGGCCGAATTTCTCTTCATGCATCCGGTGCCCAATTCGATTGTCATCGAATCCGCCCAGACCAAGGGCGATAGGAGGACACACACCACCCTACCGGATCGAGAAGGCCGCAGGCTAGACACCTTTGGCAGGAGATTTTATTCTGCTTCATCTCTAATTGCCAGGGTGTCCATCACTCAAGCTTGCCTCGCAGCCTGTCTGAGGAACCTGCTGGACAGATTCTATCGTCTTCTGTCCAGCCTCCCTGAGGAGAATCGGGTGAGTGCTATGTTCTTTAACGAGGCGGTAGCACTCGCCAACCAACAGATCATCTCGTCAAGGCACTCAGTGGAGGTAGCGGCGCGGGTGATGGTGGGCTCTGTTGCCTTGAGACGTTACGCGTGGTTGCGATCGACTGGCCTGCAAGAAGACAGCAGGAGAAGGATTGAAGACCTTCCTTTCAATGGCCAGGGGTTGTTTAACGCCACGACCGATGAAGCGATGGACCATCTTGTCAAAGCTCGCCTGACGGCAAAGAAGATGGGCATACATCAGCCCCCTCAGCCTCACCGTAGCTTCGGCTCCCGGTCATCTTGGCGCAGGTCGTTGTCTTCGACCTATCAACCTCGTTCGCCTCGTTCGGCTCCGTCCTGCCCGTCAACCTCGTCCTCGGCTCGGAGACCTCTTTGGAGACGTCCATCCTCTTCTTCGAAGAAGTTTTCATCCGGGACAAAGTCCCGGTTTTGACTGCCTTCGCGGGTCGCCATCACAGCCACTCTTCCGCCTGCCAGCAGCCTTCGAAGACCAAACGAACCTGGCCCGACATCTCGTCGAATGGCACCACATCACTATGGACTCTTGGGTTCTCTCCATCGTCCGTCTTGGTTACGCCATCGAGTTTGGAAGTATACCTCCGCGAGGCGTCTACTATTCCACCCCGGCCAGCTCGGCTCTGCTGGAAGAGATCCAGTCCCTGCTGCAAAAAGGAATGATCGAAGAACTTCCGTCCTCGGCCAGTACCACCGGCTTCTTCTCCCGGTACTTCACGGTACCAAAATCGGACGGTACCCTACGACCAATCCTGGACCTCAGAGGGGTAAACGAGTACATCCGCCCCAAGAGGTTCAAGATGGTCACTCTGTCTTCGATTCTTCCCTTCCTTCAGCGAGGGGACTGGTTCGCCTCCATTGATCTTCGAGATGCTTACTTCCACATCGCCATTCGCCCGCAGCACAGACGGTACCTACGGTTCGCGGTCGACGGTGCCTGTTATCAATACAAGGTGTTACTGTTCAGACTCTCCACCACTCCCAGGGTCTTTACCAAATGCATGGCCCCTGTGGTATCGTACCTGTGGACGAAGGGCGTCTCAATCTACGCTTATCTCGACAATTGGCTGTTGGTGGCGTCCTACAGGCAAAAACTCTACAGGGACATCCACCGGACTCTTTCTCTTCTAACCCGTCTGGGCCTGCGGGTCAATCCGAAGAAGTCGCACCTCGAGCCAGCAAGGGTCCTCAACTTCATCGGAGCGACACTGGACTCCGTGTCTGCCAGGGCTTATCTGCCCATGGAGCATGCACATACCCTCCATCGGGCCGCATCCGCCATTCTCAGCACCCCGACGATATCAGCAAGAAGGATCCAGCAACTTCTCGGGTACATGGCCTCGACCACGTCAGTCACCTACCTGTCTTGGCTTTGTGCACGTCCGCTTCAGCACTGGTTCGTCGGAGTCTTCGATCCGCTCCTGGACGACCAGAGGCGCCTCCTGCGTATTCCTCGACAGGTGCGTCACTCCCTGCTATGGTGGCTTTCCTATCGTCATCTACTGTCAGGGATGCCGTTCTGAGAACCGACCCCTCGGCTCACAGTAACGACAGACGCCTCCCTGTTCGGGTGGGGAGCGCATTGCCGCGATCTCAGAGTCCAGGGACGGTGGATCGACGATGAGACTGACCTCCATATCAACGCCCTCGAGCTGCTCGCCATCTGGAAAGCTCTCAGGGCATTTCGCAACCAAGTTGCCGGCTGGCCGGTGCTGATCCTGACAGACAACACAACGGCCATCTGTTACGTCAGCAGACAAGGGGGAACTCATTCGACCACTCTCCTCACCGTTGCTCTTCAGCTTTGGGACTGGTGCGTGTCGCTTTGAGTCCATCCGGTCGCTATGCACCTGGCAGGCCAGGAGAACACCACAGCAGATACCCTCAGCAGGGACACCTCGTGCTACCACGAGTGATCCCTCTTGGATGTGGTGTTCCAGATGATACGAGATCGGTGGGGTGAGCCGACGATCGACCTATTTGCCAGCAACCAGAACAGGAAGTCTCATCAGTACTGCTCGAGAGCCGGCCTCGGCGGGACTCTTTCGGCGATGCCTTCCAGTTTGAGTGGACTGACAGGCTCCTCTACGTGTTCCCGCTGTTTCCTCTCCTGGGTCGAGTGGTCGCCAAGATCCTTGCGGACCGAGCCGACGTCATCCTCGTAGCTCCGTATTGGCCGAGGCAACACTGGTTCGGGCCCCTGTTTGAGGCTGCTCGCGATCGACTCCTCAAGCTTCCGACAACATCAGATCTCCTGTCGCACTCCGGCGGTCTCGTTCTCCATCCAGACCTGCCGCTCCTGGCCCTGCACGCCTGGCAGATAACGCCTTAGAGGACCTGGCCATCCTAGATGTCCTCACCGCGGCCAGGAAGGAGTCGACACGCCGCAACTACCACTACAAGTGGCAGAAATTTGTCTCCTTCACAGAGGCGCGTCGGGAGCCGGTATCACCTGTCAATCTGCCTACCGTGCTCCATTTCCTTCTCCACCTCCGGCAACAAGGGCTCGCTTTTCTATCCCTGAAGGTGTACCTCGCCGCTATCGTGGCCTATCAGCCGTGGGGGTCTTCTTCGGCAGCGCTCTTCAGGGACGCTACCCTCAAGCAGTTTATGAAGGGCCTGCAACACCTTTACCCACCGGTGTCGCCGCTGCTACCGCCTTGGTCGCTGTCCTTGGTACTATCGCAGTTGACGCGACCGCCCTTCGAGCCCATGGCGAATGCGGATGACAGGCTCTTGACCATCAAGACTGTTTTCCTGGTAGCCGTCACCTCAGCCAGGTGGGCAAGTGAGCTGATGGCGCTGCGATCTGACGAGCCCTTCCTCGTCTTCCACCGCGACAAGGTAGTCCTCCGCCCAGACATTTCCTTCCTGCCCAAGGTGGTATCACACTTCCACCTTAGCCAGGACATCATCTTACCTGCTTTTTATTCAGACCCGACTACACCTCTGAAGCGCTCCCTCCACTCCCTTGATGTTCATCGGGCCTTGGCGTTCTACACTCACCGGACTGCGCCCTTCCGCGAGACACCCCACCTGTTCGTGTGCTACGGCGGGTGTCGAAGAGGCCACAAGGTGTCCACCCAGAGGTTTTCCAAATGGGTGGCCCAGACCATTCTGCTGGCGTACGAACTGGCTAAGCAACCTCCGCCAGCCTTGCTGCATGCTCATTCCACCAGAGCAGTGGCTTCTTCAGCAGCTCTCCTTCAAGGAGTGGACCTGCAAGAACTGTGCCGTGTGGTGACCTGGTCTGAACCCTCAACCTTCGTGCGCCACTACAGACTGGACTGCCGGTCCCAGAGAGATGCCCGTTTTGGACGTGCGGTGTTGTCTTCCGTTCTCTAGGACCTGACCCACTGTCCAGCTGGTAAGCTACAAAGTCTCCTAGTGTGTGAGGCACAGAGACCACGAAGAAGAAGAACAGGTTGCTTACCTGTAACTGTGGTTCTTCGAGTGGTCATCTGTGCCCTCACACACACCCGTCCAGCCGTCCCCTCTTTCAGGTCCCTTATTGGCGGACTCTAGAACTGAGGAGAGACCGTTGTCTTGGCGGGCTGAGCATGCTCAGTACAGGCACAGGGGAGGGATTCCCGCCAAGCTGCTAAGCTCTAGAATCTTCCGAACGCTACCGCGCATGCACGAAAGCTCCTAGTGTGTGAGGGCACAGATGACCACTAGAAGAACCACAGTTACTGGTAAGCAACCTGTTCTTTTTCTCCTTTGTGTTTGTTGAGGGGTTTTTTTATGCACAGTTTTTAAGTCTTCTTTTAAAATGCTTCTTTGCTCTTTTTGGTTGTGTTGTTGCTTTTGTGTGCCTTCAAGTTTCTTCTGACTTACGGTGATCCTAAGGTGAACCTGTCATGGAGTTCTCTGGGGCTGAAAGTGTGAGCCATGCTCATTGTCTCCAGGATCATAGCTCGACATTCAGACCACTACACTACATTGGCTCTTCTGTTGTAGAATCAGGCTGTTTTTAAATTGTCAGTGATGAACTAAGCTGTCTCAAAGGTATCTTGTTCTCTCTGACGATACTGCTAGTGCCAGGGTTGCCTCAAGACATTTTGCTGCCTGAAGAAAAGGCCAATATTGGGAGACAGCCAACATGGTGTAGTGGTTTGAATATTGGACTACAACTCTGGAAACCGGGCTCAACCATGGGAACCCACTGAGTGCCCTTGGGCAAGTCACACTTCTCACCTTTCGAGGAGGGCAAAAGCAAACTCACTCTGAACAATCTTGCAAGAAAGCCCCCTGATAGGTTCACCTGAGGGACACCATAAGTTGGAATTGATTTGAAGACACACAGCAAGAAACCCCCACTCACATTTCTTATCCAAAAGCAGGCCAGATAGGAAATAAAATATTATTTCTGCACTGGAATGGGCATCTACACAGGAGATGGAGGTAGGATTTATTAGGTCAGGACTATACCTGCTCTGAGATTTCAGGGCCAGAACTTGAGACCTAGAGATGATCCCTGTGATGTCATGGATGACAGCCCCTAGTGATGTTGTTAAATATGATTTAAGTTTCAGCCATCAAATGGTGGAAGGTATGCCGTTTTTTTTTTAAAAAAACTAGCCTTATAAATTAGGAAAATATCTATGTACAGACCTTTGAAGTCAGTGCTCTCATTCTGAGATTCCTCTCCTAGTCCTAAGCCCTTTTCGTACCCTACGAGGTTCCCGGCATCAGCTCTGCTGGGAGGGGAGCACGACAGGAGCGCTCCCCTTTGCACTGACTGGCTCTGTAGTGAAGGAAGTGTGATGGCCACGCCTCTTCCTTCCGCAGCACAGCTGGGTACCTTCCCCGGCTACACTGGGAGAGGCAGTGCGACCGTTGCGCTTTCCAGGTTCTGCAGGACAGGTAAGTCTGTGATACTCTGTCATGGGTCATTCATGGGGAAAACCCATTAGTGATTTAATCTGTGATTGCGCTGCTTGGGGATGGGAGAAGGATGGGACCACGACAATGTCATGCAGAAGTGTCATCATGGTCCCATCCTTCTCTCATCCCTGTGGCAGGTTGGTGCGGAAATGGCCCTAATGACCAGAGAAGAGGGAACAGGCCCTGAGATCAGAGAACACAGGAGAGGGGAGCAATTTGTATCCCTGGTGGACCAATTCCCTGTGAACCAGAAGTGATGTCAAATCACTTCCAGTGCCTTTTTGGGCTGATTTTCAGCTGTTTCAGAGACTTTTTGGCCAAACCCTAGTATTGTCAGGCAGTGTTAGACTGTATGGTGTGATTTATGTCTGAAAAGCACCTGGAATTTGAAAGGTGCCTCTTCTGAATATCTCACTATTTTGCTTCATTGGATGATCCCCGGTTTTAGTATTATGGTAGAGAGGGAAAAAGTTTCCCTATCTACTTCCTCCATGCCATTATATCTTTGTACATTTCTGTCACATATACTCTTGCCCATTAGGCTAAATAGCTTCAGATTTTGTAACTTTTCCTTATAGGAGAATTGCTCCACTCTCTTGATCATTTTAGTTGCCCTTTTCTTTAAATTCAGTAAGTATGCACAAAAACAGCAAGTGCGTGTATGTTTGTGTTGTCTCTGAATTTGGGTTGCTACGCAAGGCTATAATGGCAGCTCATTTCTTTGTTCACAATGCATTCCCTTCATGCTTGAGCCATCCAGTTGTTTTGAACTAGAGCTTCCCTCACTGTAGCCAGGAAATCTTTTCATTTCCAAAGAAAGCATTTCATCAGTAAGGCATGCCTGCTATCTCATTTCCAGACTTCCAGAACACTTGTGAAACAGATAATACGAAATATTCACTTTTTTGGTATTCCAGTGCTAAAAAAATATATTATTGGTTGTTTCTCTAGCAACTAGAGGCACTTGAAAGGTAGGTTGTGGGTGAAAAGAGATCATTATGAACAATGCTTGGAAAAGTTACTTTTTTGAACTGTAACTCTCAAAATCCCCCTGCTGCTTGCTGTTGGCCATGCTGACTGGGGATTCTGGTAGTTCTAGTTTCAAAAGTAATGTTTCTGGTCTCTGCTGATAAATAGAAGCAGAGATTCTACTGTTTCTTTTAACAATAGTGTCAGGAGTGGTAAGGCTGCCAAGGAGAAGAAATCAACGTAGTGGGGTCTAGGTTTTGTTGCTCTACAGTGAGTTGGAACCTGCCTTTATTATATGAATAACTTTGTTATCCTCCAATTTATAGAAAGCCATAATTCGGTCCCACTTTTTGTTTCTAGTTAAAACTCATCATCAAATATCATTGTGCTATCCTCAGTGGCGTAGGGACTGGGGGATGAGGAGGGCAGTGTGCCCTGGGTGGCACTTTTTGCAGGGCGCCGCCACTCCTTGCCTCCCCCCCCGTGCGCTGTCTTCCCATCCTCATGCACCATTGGCACGCCCCTCTCCTGCTTGTGCCAAGCTATACCGCTGGCTATCCCTCTTTTTAAGCTCTGCTCTTCTGTGAGTTCGGAGTTTTACAAATCTACAGTAAGCCCTCACCTTTAGATGTCCCATTATTTGGTGACTTGCTCTTTTGATGCCTCCAAATTAAGGACAAGTTCCATTCATTTGATGAGGGTTCTGCTCTTTCATCAGCTCTTCTTGCCTGTGGAGGCTCTCTTGGAAGGGTTCACATGTGTATGTTGCTCGCAGAGTGAGCAGAGAGGGAGAAAGGGTGGCAAGCCGGCTGAGAGACTTGGAAGCAGCACACGCACGGTTGGTCCCGAGTAAGCCTCTGTAAGCCTTTCATGCTGGCTACAGTACAGTACATGGGTTCAACTTATCAACCAGTTCCATTTTCTGGCAGTGTTCTAGTCCCTAACCCAGAGTTTTCCAAACTTTTCATCGTGGTGACTGATTTTTTTAGAAGTGCATCATTTTGCAACACTAAGTAAGTGGAGGAAGCCACTCCACCCAAGCCTGGCCCAACGCCTTTGCTGGGGTCTTCCTTGGCCCAGGGTGGTGGCGGGGGAGGCTGCCCCTTCACCTGGGCCTGACCCGCCATGACGTTGAGCAAGGGAGCCCCTCCACCTATTACGTTCGCACAACACACCCACACACAGCAGCCAACACACTAACGTGTTGTGACACACAGTTTGGAAATCTCTGCTGTAACCTGTCAGATAAGTGAGGGAAGCCTGTTATTATGACGAGATCTCTAAGAGGATTCCTAACAAAGATGCAGGCTGGGTCATTATTTTTGGGTGGCTCTTCTTGGTCCTTGATGGTTCCATTATCAGATTAGTGAAACTTAGTACTAGAGATGACGAAAGGGAGGGTCAGATGAATCATGGTGATGAATGGAACCTCCAGCTTCATGAACACACTGCCAACAGGAAACAGCAGTAATTATTGTTATTATCCTAGTTACTGTGTGCCTTCAAGTCATTTCCAACTTATGGCATCTCTAAAGTAACCCTATCATGAGGTTTTCTTGGCAAGATTTGTTTGCCATGGAGTTGCCATTGCCTTCCTCTGAGGCTGAGAGTGTGTGACTTGCCCAGGGTCACCCAGTGGGTTTCCATGTCTGAGTGGGGATTTGAACCCTGCTCTCCAGCGTCCTAGTCTAACACCCAGGTCACCACATTGGCTCTCTTGTTATATAGTTATCATTGTATTTTCTCAGTTTGGGACTCAAGCAGATTTACCATAGTATAAAAAAAAAAGCTAAAAATTCACAAAATACAAAATAAAATGGGGTTAAGCTAGCAAAAAATCAAAACTTGTTACAAAATATAAGTCATGAAAAGCACACCAGAAATAACAAATTGAAAATCCAGCTCTTTGTACAAGGTCCATTCCACCTAAACGATCAGCCCTCAAAGACTTGTTGAAATAGGAGAGTCTTAAGGGAGTAGGGAGGGTGCCAATCTAACCTCTTTGGGAAGGGAGTTCAAGAGCCAGGGCACAGTCACCAAGAAGGCTCTGTCTCATATTCTCGCCAGGTGTACCTGTAAGAGTGGTGGTACAGAGGGGAGGGCCTTGCCAGCAGATCTCAAAATACAGGCAGGTCCATAAGGGAGCACATGGCCCTTCAAATAACCTGGGCCATATAGGGCTTTATAGGTCCAAACCAGTGCTTTGAATTGTGCCTGGAAATGGGCCAGCAGCCAGTGAAATTGTCGCAACAAGGAAATTGTATGCTGCTTGTCTTCTTTGTGTTTGGGTGGGATCTTCCCAGAAACATGATATGAATGTAAATGAAGAGCAAGACTGGGAAGATGCTGTCTCTGATCTAGTAGATCTCTTCTGAAGCTGATTTCATGAAGAGCTAATTTAGACAGAGTGGGTTAACTGAAGATTGGAGATAACTCCTGTATCTTTGATAGTTGTGTACAAGAGGGGATTTCAGCAGGTGTTGCTTGCTACCTGGTTGTGTGACAAGCAACACCTGCTGAAATTCCCTGCTGAACCTAACCTTTAAAGGTACAGGAGCCATCTCCAGTTTTCTACCTACTAACTGTAATTTAGATGTATCCCAGATGTGTCAGAATACATTGACTGACTGATTGGATTGCAGATAAATAAAACACCAGGCAATTCAAGCTTACAAGCAGAAAGAAATGACAAGAAAAGAAAAATAAAAGGGTGGGGAAGGAAACCCAAGGTTCTTAAAGCAGCAGTTCTTCTTGCAACAAGCTAAGATGGAAACAGTTCAGATGGTCTGAAGCAACGGGTACCACTAGATGAAAGATGAATGAGAGGAAAAATCCAAAGTCATAAGTTCCTCAGCAGGCATGATAGAAAAGCACTACTTCCCTTCTTCCCCTTTGCCTGAAGCCTCCTAGAATGGCAATGTGCATCACTTTGCATTAACAATGAGGTCTCTTTCAGGCTACACAATTATAGCACTTTGGTACCACAGTGGTTGCATCTCAAAGAATCCTGGGGTTTGCAGTTTGCCGAGGCACTTGTCTGGCAAGCTGTTCGGCTCACTAGATGAGATGGAGGGGAGAAGTCAAGGCTAGCCATTAGAAAAAATATCCCAAATCCATATCAGGCCACTATCTTTATTGGGCCAACCCAGATGCTGCAAAATAATGTGGAAACATTTGAGTTTGTTGCAGTTCTTCAGGCTACATAATGCCCCAAACAGCAAGCAGGCTCATGTGAAGCCATGCGATTCTGCATTCAGTCACAGTAAGACTGTAGGAGTCCTGCTGGCTGAGTCCCAAAGTGGAGTAATATATCTCTCATGACCAATCACTGTTGATAGTCTTGTCCTCCATGGATCTATACAATCCAGTTTTAAACCCATCCAAACTTAAGGCAATTTCTGCATCTGGTAATAGTAAATTCCATTGTTTATCCAGAGCGGGAAGGAGTAAAGGAGTTACCTGGAGGGGTGAAGGAAGGCATAAGAGAAAGGCATTTTTAAAGTAATGTTATGAGCAATATCATTTTTAGCTGTCTTGGTGTACAAGTAATGGATTCAAGTCATTTTACAAATTTTTTTTAAAGGTCATTTTAACACATTTTTAGATGCGTAGATTTTATGCACCTCCATCATGTCTCTTTGCAGTGGTCTTTTTTAAGAAAATAGGTTATGATGTTTGAAGGATGTTTGAAGAATACAGTACATGTGCTGATCTCTGTGTGTAACAGTGCATTGTAAGAAGAAGTAGTGTCTTATGACTTAAATCTTCCACCATTCAGATTCAGAGAATAACTCTGAATTCTAGTATTTAGGGAGGTGCTCCTCCCTACCCACTTTTAGCATGCTATACATATATACCTTCATCATGTCTCCTCTTAGATGCTTATTTTTTAAAAAATAAACTGAAAGATCCTACATATTCTAACTTTGTTAGCATTGGGGTGGCAGTTGCTGTAGTTCCCCTTATCATTTACATTGCCCTTTTCCAGATCTGCCGTGTCTTTTTTTTAAGGCACAGTGAGCCAGATCTTGAATTACGTCAAATTCTTCTGCCCCCAGGTAAGATTTGTAGTGAAACAGCTTGGACTCTTTGCTATTTTTAATAAAGATTTATGAATATTCCAGCACTATTTTGAGAGGCCTCCCCCCCCACTTCTTTTCACTTCCTTTTCTTTCTTCAACATGTGGATGGTCACCGTGGAAGGCAGAATGTCAGATTTAGTAGACGTTTATTCTCATGCAGCAGTATTTTATTTATGCTCTGGGAAAAGGTGGATGAAGCCTTCTGGGGTCTGGAGAAGCAAAAGTATAGGAAAGTTACCTTTTGGACTATAACCCCTAGAATCCTCCAACCAGCATATGAACAGTCTGGGAATTGTTTAAAGGGTGGCTTCTGGGAATTGTAAGCGTCTTGGAAGTGACCCTGGAAACTGTAGTAAAAAAAAAAAACTTTTTCAAGCTCTGCAAGAAAAGTATGTTGCTACTGAAGAGGATGGTGTCTGGACCCAGGCTTGCTATTTTGTCATCTAAGAGTGAATTGTTCTCCTCAGATGGGCAAAGCAGACAGCTCACGCTCGGGCACAGATCTTGTACTACCTTGCAGAGAACCTGGAAGTCCGTCGAGCTGAAATTGCATCACGGCTGAAGGCACTGACAGGTGCCCAGGAGGAAGTCGCTCTGCGGGAGGTGGACCTCAGTGTGCAACGACTCTTCTACTGGGCAGCATACTCTGATAAATACGGTGGGGTTGTGCAGGTGAGGATCCAGCAGGTTGTGCACATGGATATGTATATGGCAGGACTCTATAATTCTTTGGTAGAGGTTGGGTGCAAAAGTTTGGGGAGGGAGTGTAGCTTGGTGGCAAAGCAAACACATTACATGGAGACAATTACAGGTTTAATCTCTGCCATCTCCAGTTATAAGGATCAAGGAGAAAGTGTGGAATAGACCTCACAGCCTGTAAAGCCAGCGATGGTCAAAGAAGACACTATCTGGCTATGCTGCTGATCTATAAACGTATAGTCTTATGGGTAATTCAGCCCAGACTTTGACTTAATTGTGACTTCCCCTTTTCCAGATATTTCTTTGGGAAATATAATTAATTTGATGGGAAAGTGAAGGAGTTTTGCTACACTTTTTTTGACCTTATGTTTTAAGTAGCATAACTTTATGATGGTGTGATCTATGGGACTGCAGAGGGAACCAAGGCAGCCAGACTGATGGGAGGGGAGCAGAATTGTTCCTGTGTATTTTTCAGGGAACAGTGTGGACTGTTGCACAGTTTGGAGAAATGCTTGTGTAAGGAGATTTCGCTGAATTCCTTACACAAGGTGGTAAAAAATCCAATTATTTGAGCAACTGCCTGGTTATCCAAACAAAAAACCTTAACAGGATTCCAGCTTATATTTGACTGCTATTGTTGAAAGTCATCTTTCTAGCAGACTGGAGAGAGTGGATATGGGATGTGGGAGAGTTAAGCCAAAGGTCAAGAAATAGGTGAGACTTCAAAGGTTTCAAATGAAGCTTGAATTCAAAGACGGCTTTTATTGTCTTTCATAGTCTGTACCAGTGGTTCTCCAGCTTTGCTCTTCCAGATGTTGTGAAATTCAGCTTCCAGAAGCCCCAAGCACCAATGGTTAGGGATTCTGGGAGCTGAAGTCTAATACATCTAGAGGACCAATGATTGGGAACCACTGGTCTATACAGCCTCATATTTTTCTCACTTGTGCCTGCTGCTTGTCTCTCTACCTTGGCTACAGGAGACGTCTTTGTATGGGGCCTCCCTCCTCTTCCGGGAACCTCTTGGTGTAGTGGGAATTGCCTGTCCTGACGAGCCGCCACTCCTTGCCTTTATCAGTTTATTGGCTCCTGCCATTATCTGTGGCAACTGTGTGGTAATGATTCCCAGTGAGAGGTACCCGTTACCTGCCCTGGATTTCTATCAGGTACCGTTCTTCCTCATTTCTGGGCTGACTTTTAGATCTGGGTAAGGAAACCTTTGGCCCTCTAGATGTTGTGGCCTATAACTCACAGAAGCCCTAGGAAGCATAGCCAGTGGGTAAGGGATTGTGGGAGCTGTAGTCACAGAAATTTGGCCAGCCAAAAGTTCTCCATCCCCTTGCAGGTAAGAAAATTGTGCATCTGTTTGTGTGTGTCTATGTGTGCATCCCTTCCAATCCAAGAAACCAATTGTCTGGTTATTTTTTATATAGGTTTATAGTTCAAGTTCATTGGATTTATTAGCTTATGCATGTATAGATCTTTGGATATGTGTACTAGAATAATTCAAATTGGTATACTGCCAGTGTCTTTTGAGTTGTGAAGTTGAAATTGACTGTATTAAATATAGGTTCTTAACTTACCTTATCAGCTATCTTTGGTATGCTTCCAAATCCCTGCCATAGATGGGTAGGATTAAGACTAGCAGTGTCACTGAATTTCATGTGCTTTGACTCAGCAACTTACGATGACAACACTCAGTTCTTCTTTGACTTGGATTTTAATTTGAGCTAGGGAGGAACTTAACTCTTCACAGGGCCAACCCTGCTAATTATGCAGAATGGGGCAGGTGCCTCAAGCAACTGATATTTAGGGATGTAGTCCCAGATGTTCCGTCTTCACAAACTTTTTGCTTCCAGCTTCCACTTTTTATTATATCACCTTCATCCTTTCCTTCACCTACTTATTTTGCTGCTTCTCTAGCAGGCATCAGAAGATTTGGGAAGACTACAATTCCCAGGATTCCCAGCACATGCTTGCAGCAATAGGCAGGCGTAGGAAAAAAGAAAGAGAGAAACTGACTCCCCTTTCTCTGATGCCTGTGGCAGTGATGCAGTGGCAGCAGCAGAGGAAATAGTTTGGGGATGTGGGAAGGAACTTTTTAGAGAGGAATTAGAACTCACTGTGCTTCTGGAAACAGCATTTGAGGTGGCCCATGGTCAGATGTGGTATGCAGCTAGGTTTGAAATAATTCAGGAGTGGGAAACACATGGTCCTGATATTGACATTAGACTGCGCCTCCCGTCAGCTTCTCTAGCCAGCATAGCCAATGGTGAGCAGACTGAATTGCAGGTGGTGTTCACAAATCATTGATCTGGAATAGCAAATCAGACTGGCTAGTGACATTGCTCCTATGTTGCTCATTCCCTGTTAGAACAAACTGATAATAACTTTCCATACTTCTTGACTAACCAGTAGATTGGAGGTATTTGCTTTCCATGATCTTTCTTCTTTTCACTGTCTGCTCCACCTCCTCCGAAAAGAGAGGGAGACAACTGGTCTCTCAGCCTTCTAGAGATCCGGAGAAAATATGTGATTTTTTTCTCCATTTTTTCCCCAGTTCTTATTTCCTCTCAGCTGTGGGTGACAGCTGAAGTAAAGGCTTGGAGCTTTTATTGTTTTCATTTGTCCAAGAAATTTCTACACGATTTGTGGCTTCCTTGGTGTCCATGAGAAATGAGCCCTCATTTGGAGAAACCCAGAGTCTGTTTTCACTGACTTGTATAACTAAAGAGGGTTGCTTGCACACCAACAGTTGTAACATTAAGATTTTCTCTATGTTGACCAGTCTGTGAGTGTGTGTGTGTTTAAAGACACCAGGAAAAACAAGGAAATTCAAATTGTTAAGGAGGATTAAGGTGTAGACACCCACTTAACCCATTTAAGAGACAAACACAGGTCTTTCCCTCCTGCTGTTTTGTTTGTCGCTACCAGCTTAGTTCATGAACTTTTTATGGTGCTTTTGGGACAGGGAAGAGAAACAGCAGAGATTTTGGGGAAAAGCCATCTCCTTTCCTCACTTTGCCTCACCACTAAAATATGCAAAGCAATTTAAAACATAGACTGAAAGCTTTCTGTGTTCTTCTCTTTCCATTTCTTGTTTCTGTGTCCTGGATTCTTCTCCCTTGGCATTAAAGATACAGTAAATGTACATGGGTCAACATATGTGTTGTTCTTATGTGAATGTACAGGGTTCGATTTATATCAAACATGCTTGGAACAATGCTGCCTAATCAGTTTAGATGTACAGTCAGACCTCCACATTTGTGGGTTTGACAGATTTGATTATTTGCAAGTTTCCCCAATCCCTGCCCCCCCCCCAACCTCAGGTGCTTCTTTTCCGGAAAAACTTCTCTCTCAGCAGCTCTGATCAGGCCACTTAGCCTTTTAAAAACCTACCTAACCGTCTAAGAACGGATTGCAGCCCAGTTTCTCAGCACCACAAATCCTCTCCTGATGTCCCACACACACCCAAGGAAGGAGATGGGTGAAAGAGAGGAAGTATAGGGCTGCCATACTTACCTACCCTCTTCCCCTCTCCTTTCTTTGACGTGGTTTGGACTCTGGGTGTCCGCATTCCTCCTTCCCCACCATGCCTTGGCCCTCTTCCCACAGACACACACGTTTTGATATTTGCAATTTTTCCACTTTTGTGGGGTTCCTGCACTCCAACCCTAGCAAATGCGAAGAGCTGACTGTATAACAAATACTCTTGTCACCTGATATGAAAAAATCCCAGTCTCTTTGACAGAGAGTGCCTATTTGCAGCAGAGCAGTGGTGCTGATTAAGGAACAAGACACATGGCTTAAAGGAAAATAAAGCATTATTATAGGAACTGCATACTAAGATAGTAAAGTTACTGGGGGCTATCTAGTCTAGCTGCATTCTCAGGGAGGACTGGGAAGAGAGAGGAGGGATCTTGAGAAGGAGCAGAAGAGCATCCCTAATAGTATCAGATTACATCACAGGGGGATCAAGATAGGTAGAACCAAGAGAGGACACTTTGGGTCAGCCTAATTAACTAACTCTATTACTACTGTCCCACTGCAAGGCATTCTGAATTCTTCAGTGCTAAGCATTGTTGCACTTCTAACACTCTTCATCACAGTGGAGGAGCAAGACAGATGTTTATGATACTAGAACTGCAGGGAGGCATACAGACCTTGGAATAGTTACTTTTTGGGACTATGACTCTCAGAAACCCCCAGTAAGCATCCCCAGTAGCTAGGGGATCCTGGGAATTCTGGTCTTACCCAACCCCAGCACTCCAAATAAAACTTTTGCAAGCTCAGGCATTCCATAAAAGTGATAGGCAGGAGATTGGGGACAAACTGAAAAAAGTTCCTCTTCACATGTGGATTTGATCTGTGGAATTCACTGGCTCTGATGCCTCTAAAAGGGGACTGGACAAATTTACGGATGATAGGTCTACCAACAGCTATTCATCGTGAGGGTTATACAGATCCACTAAGTTCAGAGGCCACTTGGCACAGGATGGCCAGATTTTGGGAAACAACAGCAGGAGAGGAGTGGGTCCAGTTTATGAGCTTTGCAGTATTTGTCTGACTGGCCACTGTGGGGATGCTGAGCTGGGTGGAACTTCCCTCTAATTTGATAGGGCTCACCTGGGCCAGCTCTACCCTTAGACAGAATGAGGCAACTACTTCAAGCAACCGATCTGAGGTATCATCATAAAAGAGCAGCAAATCATTACTCAGTGTATTGTTTTAGTGTTTTTGCAGCCACAATTTGGGGGAGGCTCTTGTGTGATTTTCATTGTCAGGTGCCAAAATAACTTGCCTGGTTTTAGATACTGAAAATCTTGACTATTGCAAGTTTCTTCAACCCCTGCTGAAGGCTTCTGTTTGCTGATCTGCTTCAAGCACCAGCATGTCTTGGGCTGGTGCTGGGATGGGTACTAAGAAGTCTTTTGACATTATTGGCAACTTGACTCCCGGGAATGAGCCTGGAACTGTTTGATGACAATGGCATCATCCTCACACATTTGTTCAGTGGTAGAGTTAAATGATTGTGATGAGAACATTTTATCAAGCTGGCGATCACAAAAATATGGTTGATGTCACACATAAATAAAGACTTACCAGAATCCAGCAGCAGGACAGAACAGGCAAAAGACATGAGTAAAACCAGTTAGGCCAGATTGGTAGACTGGTAGATAGACAACTACGTCTGATACTGAGGAGAAGCCTGGAGAGACTTTCATTTTCCTTTCTGTGAAAGTAAGACTTTGTTACAGAGGTCCACAACCTGGATATCATCAGGGCAAAAAGATGGGTCTAGACTATGCTAGTTGTGCCTAGTTCTCCTTGGCAACAATAAAATTTAAGCCATGGCAAATATGTCACATTGATTTCAATGGGAAGCAAGTTCAACTAGCAGCTTTCCCAAACCTGACACCATCCAGATGTGTTGTACTGTAAGTCACAGTGTTTTATTTAGATAATATCTTTCCCAACTTTTTGCCCAGAAGGACACTTGAGGCAACTAACACTAATAAAACAGATGAAATGCAAAACCTTGATTAAAAATATGAAACTGAATAAGATATAAATAAATTAAAGACACAGCAGTAAAATGTAAAGCCAGACCCAACTAGTTGGAGCCCCTTCAACAGGAGAGCAGCCTCCACAGGAGAAAAGAGTCTTAAGGCAGAACTTGGCTAATGCTGCAGATTTAACCAAGAGTCCTCATTTGCCAGTGGTGAATGCTAACTGTCTTGTCTCCACTGACTCCAGCGTTCACCAATGGTGCCAGATTTACACACATGTTCAGTAAGCTAAAACTTAAAAAAGTCCTCCCTCTCCCCCAGTACCATACAGCATGTCATACTTTATATAGTTTAGGGCTTGATTATGTCTCAGCATGCCCAAGCTGAAGATTGCATATGGACAACAGCAGTCTGGGCCAATATGGGGAGGAGAGGGTTTTCAACATCCACTACTAATCCCAACCCCTGATCAAAGTGGGTGGGAGAAAGTGAGAAATCTCCTTGTCCTGAGATGTGCATGAAGGGAAGTGTGTTTGTGTGAGTATTTCTGTGCCTGTATGTGCTTGGCCACTAGTCCATTACTGGCACTTCATGTGCCCCTTGGGGCTGAATGGGTTGCCAGCTCCGGATGTACACTGAAGAACAATATACAACATTGAAGCACAATTCAGTCAATGACTCTGCTGTTCTGTTACATTGAGTTATATATGCTTCTTTAGTGCATCTTGTGAGTCAATTGTATCAGTTCAAGTCTTCTCATAGGACTGTTTCAGTTCATCTCCAGTTCAATGAAATCTGGACTCTTGGATGGTATGATGTGGCAAATTCATACATTTTTCTGTTGTCTACAACAGATTTAAAGTGAGAGTGAAAATGAGGGGAGTGACCAGTGACAGACTGTTACATTACATACATCTATACTTCTAGAGCAAATAATTTAAGAAATTAGCTTAGGTACAGTCAGTTCGAGTTTACCTTTAATTTGAGTTCTGTTGAACTAGACTAAGAGATGTCCAGCTATGTATATTTTCTGAAGGTTGTGGCAAACTCAGTTACAGTGTTGTGCAGCGTCAGCTTTCTTCTGCTTCTGTTGGGATACTTTGCTACGAATACCTGTGAGAATGTGAAATAACTTGTTCTCTTATAGCTTGCGTCTCTCTCTCTCTCTCTCTCTCTCTCTCTCTCTCACTCTCTCTCTCTCTCACACACACACACACAATCTTTCTCAACCCCAGTCTCCCTCTTTCTCCTTAATTCATGATGGCCTACTTTTAGATTCCAGAAAATCTGTCCATTTTCTCTCTCTGGTCTTTTTGTTGTTAGTTGTTATTAGTTTTAAAAGCAGAAACCAGACTGTATTTGGCAGTCTTTCAGGTGTGTTTCCAAAACTGATTCTGTCTGAAATTACAAGCTATGTTTGGGAGCCAGAGAGTTTAAAACTTTTGTCCCAGTTAGGCAGGAACTCTTCTGTGGGAATTCAAATAATGTGGCTAGAAAAATCAGACCAAGAAGAAAGGGGGGGGGGAGAGAAAGAGAAGAAAGGAGATATGTTTTTTAGCTAAATAATTTTTGCCTTCACTTGCTCAAGGCTGAATGGGTCCCGGTAACCCATTGCTGAGAGTGAGAGTAGTGTTTGAACATCGGACTATAATCCTGGTTCAATTCCCCGCTCAGGGATAGAAACCCGCTGGGTGACCTTGGGTGCGTCACACACTCTCAGACCCCAGAAAAACCTGTGATAGGGTTGCCATAAGTGAGAAACAATTTGAAGGTACTCAACAACAGCCCATTGCCAGCTAAGAACCAACCATCTTGTGTATCAGGGATGTAGCAAAGAGCATGGGCAAAATAAGGACGTAGCTTCCCCAGGTAAGAATTCTGCTTCGCCAAATAAAATTTTCCTTCTCCTCAAAGTATATATACAGGTAAAATTAAGGGAACTACTTGATTTTATTTTGTGGAGAGATAAGTTTGTAAAAGGCAAAGTAGGTACGCCTAAGCAAGATATAAAAAAATAAGAAAGCACCCCAAACTTTTAGAGAAGGAAGTCGGAATAGGAAAAAAGAGAGACATACTTGATTAGTACATCATCTTATTGTAGATGTAATAACTATAGAATTATAAGTGATGTTTTTAAGCTTCTAAATGTAACTAGTATGGATTTGATATTTTTAATGTTTTTGGATTTAATAAAAATAATTTATTAAAAAAATTCCTTCAAATCCCTAATTTCTAACATTGCAGAGAGTGAGACATGGAAAATTGTTTACATTTGGAACTCTTCTGTTTGCTGTGTTTGCCATCCCTTGGTGACTTGGCCTGTCCCTTTTCTTTGGGTGCCTAAATTGCATTTCTAAATGCTCACAAAGTTTTAAGTTACTGTAATGTTAACATTTGGGGACTGGAGGCAAATATCATTTAGGGGGACAGAATTCTTGTTTGGACAACTGGCCTTGTTGCTAGAAGATTCAGGGATCTGTAGTCTGAAAAGTAACTTTTCTGGGCTTTTGTTTGGACTGTAAGTCCTAGAATCCCCTTGACCATGCTGGATGGAGGATTCTGGGTCAGTAGTTAAAAATACATTTTTTAAAAAAACTTTGTAAAATATTAGCATAGTAGTCAAGTGCTCACCTAGAATTGTCCTTGTTGAAGTACTAGGGTTTGGTTTTTTGTTTCTTGCAGAAAGGAGACAATATATGAATGTGTGTGTGAGAGAGAGAGAGAAAGAGAGAGAGAATTTTAAAAATGGAGCAGTGGTATAGTGATTTCAGTGTAGAATGACAACCCTGGAGCCAGGGTTTGATTCCCCGTGGGTGACCTCAGGTATGTCACATACTTTCAGCCCAGGAAACCCCTGTGATAGGTTCACTTTAGGGTCACCATAATTTGGAAATGACTTGAAAGTATATAATAACAGCAACAACTATCTTCTACCACTGTTTCATCACTCTTCCATCTTATTGAGGTCAATTCTAGGCTTAATATACCTTTTAACTGTTCCTAGCTTATTCTTTAACTGCACCAACTGGTGAAGTAAGATCACCTTTTCCCCACCTGAGTGCTTATTAGTTCAGATTCCCTCCAGCTTTATAGTTAGAGTGGCCACTTCCACATCATCAGCAAAAAGAAACGATGTATACTCATCCCAAAAAGAGGACAAATGAAGAAACAGGTAGGAAAAAGATATGCATGCTCCCGGAACTTAAAACCATTAGGCATGGTCCTGCACTCTGGGGCATCAGAGAACAAACTTGACCCTCCTCTCTGACAGCTCTTAAGATACTTAAATACTACTATCATGTCACTCCTCAATCTTGTCTTCACCAGGCTGAGCATACCCAACTCACTTGACCTTTCCTTTTGTTCTCCATGCCTTTTATCATCCTTATTGCCTTTCTTGGAACCTGCTCCAACTTGTCTATTTGTTTTCCAAAATGAGACACCTAGAACTGAACACAATACTCTAGATAAGACTTGATTAGCACAGAATACAGTGGGCCCTCAGTATCTGCTAGGGTTTGGTTCCAAGAGCCCCTGTGAATACCAAAATTCGTGGATGCTGAAGTTCCATTACGTATAGTGCTGTGGTAAAATGATGCCCCTTCTATAAAATGGCAAATCAAAGTTTGCTTTTTGGATTTTTTCAAGCCGTGGCTGGTTGAATCCGTGGCTACAGAATCCACAAACATGGAGGGCCAACTGTATAGTGGGACTATTACTTCCATTGACTTGGGAAAGTATGGTTCTATTAATTCAGGCTAAAATATTATTTGCCTTCTTTGCTGCAGCATCGCACTGCTGGGTCATGTTCAGTTTATGATCAACAATAATCCCAAGGTTCATCTCATATGTACTACTGCTAATTCAAGTGTTTCCCCTATCCTACACTTGTGCATTAGATTTTTGTGGCCTGAATGTGGAATTTTGCATTTTTCTCTATTGAATTTCATCCTGGTAGTTTCACCCCAATTTTCTAGTTTATGCAGGTCCTTTTGAATTCTTTTCCTATCTTCATATGTGATAGCTAGTCATCCCAGTTTTGTATCATCTGCAAATTTGGATAAGGATTCTCTCTTTCCCATCATTTAAGTAATTGATAAAAATGTTGACAAGTGTTGGCCCTAGGACAGAACACTGCAGATTCTCCACTCGAGACTTTCCTTCAGTTTGAAACACAGCCATTGATGAGAACACAGTTTTCCAACCAATTATGGATCCATCTAATGGTTTCCATCTGTTCCACATTTAATCAGTTTCCTAATACAACTGTCATGAGAGGCTTTATCAAACGCTTTGCTGAAACCCAGATAAACAATATCTACAGCATTCCCAGCATCTACTACACCAAGTACCTTTTTTAAAAAAATACAAGATTAGTTTGACAGGATTTGTTCTTGACAAACCCATGCTGGCTCCTATTAATGACTACATTGTCTTCCAGATACTTGTAAACGGACCCCTCATAATCCTTTATATGTAGTTTAGTGAGGCACTAGAGCTGTCTGGCTGAGAATGCTACATTCCTCTCCCTAAACTGCAGAATCCAGAATTCTATAGGATAGAACCATGGCAGCTAAAGTGTCATCATAACACTATAACTGTGTAGTATAAAAGGACCCTGTGACTAGAGGATTGCTTTGTCTGCTCAATATGTTTTCCAGGTGCTGTTCACTGAGGACAGGCAGTTCTATGGCATGTGCTAATTTTCCTTTCTTATGGTTCTTTGTTGTAAAACTAGACATGGTCTGGGAGTGTGCTTCAAAGAGCAGATGCTTTCAATTAGAGGACCATCCTTGTTTTTTTAAAAAAGGAACACGTGGACACCTTCCTTCAAATTAGCCCTTTTGCTAATGTGAGGTTGTCATTGTGCACAGATAGAAATATTTCCTGTTGCTAAAAAGGGGTTGGAATGTGACTTCCAAGTCTCAAAGTTATTGTAGCATTTTGGAATTTTCTGGCTTGGTTAGAATGTGACCGACGCTTGAGTTCAAGGGCCAAACTCTCAATTGTCAAATGGGTTGCCTAGTGAAATCAAAATGCCAGAATAACCCTGAGTTCCCTTTCCTATGAAATAACTTGACCTGTGTTTTTTTTCCCCGCAGTCAAGCCAGCCCTCCTAGTGAAAATATTTCTCATAATCCCTTAGCATTGTCAGGAAAGAGTGGGGCTGATGGCAATTGTAATTCAAAACATTGGGAGAATCAGAAACAGCTGGGGCTAAAAGAAGTGTATATTTTTACCAAACATTGATTCTTTGAGCATTCATGTTGGGTACTATGTGTTGACCCAGAAGCAGAACTACAGTTAATTCCCATTGTCTTGCTAAATCTAGAAAAGACAACATAATGAACATAAACGCAATGTTCTCTTCTACTTCTGTAGACTTCCTCCAACGCATTTGATTCCTCCAAAAACTCCAGCAAAGTTCGGGTTAGGGTTTATCTGAGTAAATTAGTGTTAATTTTTTTTTTCTGACAGACATACTGGTTGTTTTGGCTAGGATGATAGTTGGATTTTATGCTGAAATCTGTAAGTTTCCCAATAGAGAAGAGAGGAACATCTTTTTGATGGGATGTTGCTCCTCCCACTATCTCCAGGAAAAAGACAACAGACCTTCCAGAATCCCCATGTGGGAGAGAAACCCCTAAATTGTTGGTTTGCTGTCTGCCTACTGCTACCAGAGGGCGTTTTCTCACACTGCTCAAACCATATGGATCTACTGTAGTCATG
Source organism: Cyclura pinguis (assembly GCA_030412105.1). Lineage (NCBI taxonomy): Eukaryota > Metazoa > Chordata > Lepidosauria > Squamata > Iguanidae > Cyclura > Cyclura pinguis. The sequence goes on from CM059604.1 coordinate 17,049,333, forward strand.
ACCAGCTGCTCCAGACCTAATGATTTCTCTCTACTTCCTTCTCTTGCCTCTTTATTTCTCTTTCTTGCTTCCTTATCTGGTTCCCCTTTCTCTCTGTGCTGTGCCTTTAAAAAATCCTTTAAATCTCTATCCCCACTCACTTTGCATCTTTAGCACACCCCACTTTCAGCCTTTTCCTCCTTCTTTCTTGCTTCCCCCAAACTCCACAACAAACAGCCTGTCTTTTTCGTATGTGTGTGGGATGGCCAGAATGGAGAGGCCAGAGAAGCAAATCTCCAGCTTAGCTGGCAACTCCCCCGCTTACCAAATCTGCACCCCTGCCCACAGTGGGAAGCCAGGTCTTGGTGTCGGAGAGGCAGTGGACAGGGAAAGAACAACACAAGCAGCCAAGTGAGGGAAGATCCCTCTGTGCAGCTGGCTCTGCACACTGGCACCACCCAGCTCAAAATGGTCCAGAGATCAGAAGGCAAGCAGCTCTAAACATGATGAGGAAAGAGTGAGTAGAGCCACCCCACCCCAGCATGGCCAGGAAGGATCCACGCTCCAAGGTACCAGCATGGTTCTGATCTGTAATAGCTCAAGAGGCCACTGGCATTACTGTGTTGGGCATGCTTGTGCCAGCAGGCCAGAACATCACCACCAGTAGAAATATGGGAGCGAATGGGCAGTAGGTATTCTCCGTTCCCCAAACCCAGCACAGTGTGGCCCACGAGAGCCCAGAACAGACTGTTTGTTGTAGGAAGGACAGGCAAAGGTAGCCACGATTCCAATGAGCTAATTCAAACTCCCCATAAGTCAACCACATGGGAGGTGACATAGACCTCCTCTTCCAGTCCTAATGGCTGCCATCTTGGCTGTGTGGTCAAGTAAAGGTCTAAGCAAGGCCTAACCTTGGCCGATGATTCTGAGAAGGCCTACCAGCCCCAGCTTGCCAAGAAATGTGAAAATACCTGCCATATCTCAGCAACGGAAAGTATGGGTAGCAGCCCACACTCCTTTCCAGATGAATTTGGGGATGAGGATTTCTCTGAAGCCTCCTCCTCATCAGAGAAGGAGGGGGAACTCTTCTCCATATGCCTATTCCAACTAGAGGACTTCCCATTGCTGCTGAGAAAGGCAGTTAGGTCTCTGGGCCTCAGCCTTCCAGAGGAGAACCCTCCACCTTGGGTCCCAGATCTCCCCCAGGGCGCGGGGATGCTTCCTCAAGGCAGCCCCCCTTTGGACATTCTGTTTCCAGCAAAGGGAGGAGTGGAGCAAACCAGACTCAAACAGGCCCAACTTTGGAACTGTTGAAAAGTGTTACAGCCTCTCAAAAATGTCATGTCCAAGCTGCAAGTCTCAGTGATTGATGCCCGTGTGTCTGCTCTGGTCTCCTCTATAGTTTATTTCAAAGATGCAGAGGACATGCTGAAGGGCTCAGAGGATAGGAAGGCAAAGGAGGCTCTGAAAAAGGTTCAAGAAGATTCCTCCTTAGCATGCAGGGCCTCTGTATCCACTTTTATCATGGCTAGAGCCTCCTTGCTCTGGACCAAGGAGATGCTGAGAAGCTATTCCCCCCAGTGAGTCTAAGCTCAGACAGGGTGTACATAAGCTGATTAAAGTGGCAGCCTTCATGGCAGATCCAACACTGGACACTATCCAGTTTTAACACGAGGGCCCAGACAGCATCAGTAGTTATGAGACCCCAGCTCTGGCTAAGACATTGTCACTGCCCAACCTGTTTCTGAGGTGCTCTGGTATATCCCAGTCAAAAGGCTGTTCTTCTCATCTCTACTGGGAAAAGGAACATTGGTCTTACCTTTGAGACCTTCATTTCCAGTAGATAAGAGATGAACATCCTGCCTACTCTACTCTGGCAGGATAACGGTCTGGTTGTACGTAGTTTTTCCCGGTAGGAGAGTGTCTTATGCAGCATTGTTGGCTTTCTTCTTACCTGTACCTATTTCTGTTCACAATGTGAAATAATGAATAGTAAATGGGAAGTTTTTTTCCTTTCTTCTGGAGCATTTTTTCTCTGTCTTTAGTTGTAATAGCAACTGACTTTCTAGAGGTTTCCCCCCACACACAAAAAAATAGGTTCCTGCCTATTGGAACAAGTAGAAAGAGGAACCCAGTCAAGAGGATGTTCATTCCTTATCTGCTGGAAATGGAATAGAAATGGAAATGATTCACAAATTAAACCAACCTTCATTCTTCTTTCTGACAGACATAATGGTTTTCTTTAATAATTTCTCATGAAGCTGGAAGGCCAAAGCAAAACTGAGCGAAAATTGTTTTGGTTAGGAAGGGAGGGAGCCAGATTCCATGCTGAAATCTGGAAGTCCTATTTGCAGCTGAAATGTCCCATGTGTTATTTAAAGAGACCCAAACTGAGGAGCTCAAAGTTTAGAAAAGTTGCCTTTTTTGAACAACCGTTCCATAAATCCCCTAGTCAGCATAGCAGTGTTAACTAAGGGATTTTGGGAGTTGAAGTCCAAAAGGGTAATTCCTCCCAAGTTCTTCTTCAGGATTAGAGAATTTGTGTGGAACACCATGCTTTAGTTGCAACTAAAATGTGCAGAGGAATGCTTTTGTACAGTAACATACTACCACCACCATCTTTTATTTTATGGTATATACCAGAATACCAGTAGACTATCTCAGAAAAAGAGTTGCCATAGGTTGGCAAGAGACTTGATGGCACATATCTGACAAGGGAGATTAGGCAGGTGACTTAGGACTCGATCTTTGAGCTTGAACTCTGTGACTTTCTATCTTTTCTGCTCATTGGAGTTTTCTACAAGTAAGTAATTTGGTGAACTTATAAAATAGTCTGTGTATGGGAAGGTGTATTTGTTCCCTTTTCTTTACAGAACTCAGCAGATGGTAGTATTAGGGCCTTTAGACCTTGCTTTGCAATTAAAGGCCAACAGAGAAAGAGGTACAGCCATATTGGAAATGGCAGCCATATTGGCTTTCAGGCTAAAATTCAAGCTGTTCTGCATGCAGATTTTAGCAAAACAGGCAAAAGCACATGCTTGTTTACTGACTGCAGTCTTTCTTTAGATTGCTACTTTAGTATTAGCTAAGAAAGAAATGGGGAATGCGACTCACCCCCCTCCACAGAGCAGAAGCTGGAAACATCACTTTTTTGGACTACATCTCCAAAATCCTCCATCCAGCATAGCCGGTAGCCATGCTTACTCAGGGATTCTAGAAATTATAGAGCAAAAAGTAACTTCCCCATGCTCTGATCCAGAGGATGAAAACTCCCTCCCCATTGGCTATGGTACATAAGGCTGATGAGATTTGCAGTCCCTCAACATTTGTAGGGCTGTACAATCCCCACCCCTGAGTTTAAGAGACCCCAGGATAGCCCTAATTGGAAATGCTATCATGTGAGTTACACAGGGATGATATACTCTAGTAGATAGTGGGTGCAGTCCTGTATCACACTTGCAGCGTATAATACACTGCCAGCACAGTGCTGCATGGCTACTTCTTCTGTACCCCACAGAAGGCAGCTTTCAAACATAAGGGTGTCATTACTGTTGGAGTATTTTGTATATGTATCAAACAGAGTGCAGCATAGTCAGTGCTGTATGAGCTTTTGGTAGTAAACAGGATCAAAATATTCATTATTTTCTTGTAAGGTAAAGAAAAAAGTAAAAGTTACATTTCTTATTTCAGGAAACCCATCTTGGATAGGAAAAGAGACAAAAGAGTATTACCAAAATTTCAGTAGAAGAATCCCTAAAAACTGGATCTCATGAATGAGTGTTAGGAGTCCTGAAGCAGTAGCTTCATGGATGCTCCCTTCCAGACAAAGGGAGACAAAAGACTAACTGACTTTTGGAAGAAGTGGGGAAGTGACCTCTGCAAGCAGGAAGGAAGCAAAAAGGCTTGAGTACACAGATCAAACAAACAGAAATGAAACAAAAGACAGGAATGCTCTCTGAAGCTCCCTTTCACTAATCACTCTCCACGAACACTGATGCCTCTTTGCTTCCAACATTTATGACCATTTAGTTGCCAAGGGATGGGAAGAATGTCTGGGCAGTGTCCTGCTACAATTCTGCAGCAATTAGAAGAGAGTAGACATTACTTTTTTTCCCCAAAGTTATCAAACAGTAATACAAACAACAAGTACAGATACAAACAGTTTGACATTACATATTCAATGGAGGTCCAGGAGAGTGATGGCAATTCTCTTCTTTCAGCTGCAGAACAGCACACAGGCACTAGTCAGATGCTTCCATCTTCCCTGGCCACTAACTGGTTATAGGGAGCACTTCTGCCCTTGTGAATGACCTTGAGGAGTCACCTTCTTTTGCAATGTCTCAAAATGATATACCCTGTCCTAACCTCAAGTTACATCAGTATATGTCACCAATAGCATTCCAATCCAGGGTATACTGGAATGTAGACAGCCAGTAATTCAATACCCTGAAAATTCAAGGAAGAGAATAATGTGGTTAAATTCTTGGTACTGAGAACTGAATTATGCTAAACCAGAAATATATACTACTAGCGTATATACCTGGTGTTGTCCAGGATTTTATTTTCTCATGGGTAATACTTAGAATCATAGGATTGAAAGAGATCATAGGGGCCAACCAGTCCAACCTCCTGCTATACAGGAACACACATCAAAGCACTCACAGCAGGTGGCCATCCAGCCTCTGTTTAAAAACCTCAAAAGAAGGAGACTTGTTAAAAAGATTTGAGTTTTCGGGGCGTCCCTGAAACTAGTACGGAAAATTTATATGAGAAAATGCTACCGGCTTTGGCTGAATTTCTAGACATTGAAGAAGACAGAATGGAAATGTGCATCGATAGGATGTTTAGCGTATCCTCAAGGACAGCGAGAGAAAGAAAGCTTCCAAGAGATATTATAATGACTTTCACTAGGACCGCTACAAGAGACAAAATCTTACAACGGAGCTACGAAGGAATATTCAAGATTGAAGAAAAAGACATCAGAATTTTTAAAGACATACCATTTAAAATTCTCAAGAAGAGACAAGATTATAAACCTTTGGCAAACCTTTTGATGAAGCTTCAGATAAACTACAGATGGGAGAAGACTGAGGGCATTTCTTTTTCCTACAAAGAACAGTATTACAGAATAAATACAGTGCATAAAGCTAAAGAAATGATGGAAAGATTGAAGAAAGATCTTCAGAAAACATCAGCAGAAGGAAGGGAAGAAGAACAGCAGTTGCAAGAGGAAGGAAACGAGGAAAGGATACAGATTCAGGCAGAGGAGAGTGAAGGCGTGGTAGGACAGACACAAGACCCAGAGCAAGAAATAGAAGAGGAAGGAGAACTTCTGGGAGAAGGCATACAAGATTAATTGAATCAGATTACATAAATTAATAAGCAAAACAGCAAAATGGGGCTCAAAATGTACTCTTGGAATATAAAAGGATTTAACTCGGAATATAAGAGAAGACAGATATTTCATCATCTGGAGAAACAAAAATTGGATATAATTTGTTTACAAGAAGTACGGATTAGAACCCAAGACATGAGGTATGTTCGGAATCCGAAATTAGGTAGCTGTTTTGCTGCAACAACTGATCAGAAAAAAAGGGGAGTATTGATATATGTTAATGCAAAATATGGTGCACAGCAAAAATTCTGTGATAAAAATGGAAGATATTTGGCAGTGGAAGTTGATACATTGCAAGATAAGATGTTAATAGTGGGAATATATGCACCAAACAGTGCTAAAGGAGAATTCTTCCCCAAAATTAATATGGAAATACAGAAATACTTACAGGAAACTGGAAATGCTAATGTGATGGTACTTGGGGACTTTAACAGAGTCATAAATCCTACATTGGACAGATCACTACAGAAGTTGGTGCCCAGAAACAATGGAAAATTACCCAAAAGTTTTTTCCAGATGATGGATGATCTAGATCTTTATGATGAATGGAGATATAAAAATGGACAACTGGATGGCTACACATTCTACTCAGATAGACATAAAACTATGTCTAGAACTGATATGATATTGATATCAAAAGACCTGTTATTGAAGACATCAGAAATGGACATTCTCCCCAACCTATGTTCAGATCATAATCCTATACAAGTGACACTCAGAGTTATGACTAGAGAGAGAACATGGAAGTTTAATGAAGACATAGTCAAGAAGGAAAAATACATTAAATAAGCAAAAATAGAGATAAATAACTATTTCAAGGAAAATGTGACACCGGAATTACCAATGAAGACAATTTGGGATGCAAGTAAAGCCGTGATGAGAGGAAACCTAATAAGGTGGTCAGCTGAAATAAGAAAAGAAAGGAAACGAGTAGAGGAAACGATATTGGAAAAGATGAGAAAGCTGGAGAAACAGTTGAGGAAAAACCCAACGGACACCAATATAAGACAGAGGTTGAAGGTTTGTCAAGCTGAACTTAACCAACTAAATTTGGGGGAAATAGAACACCAAATGCGCAGAGCGAAACATACCTACTTTGAACAGGCTAACAAACCATCTAAACTCTTGGCAAACTTACTTCGTAAAAGAAGACTAAGAAATACAATAACAGAAATTAGAATTGGGGAAAGAAAAACTGCAAAGCAAGAGGGGATAAAACAGACTTTTTTCAATTTCTATGTAAAGTTGTTGAGTAATATCTCCTCAATTAAAAATCAGAGGGAAATTGAAGATTACTTAGAAAAAAATAATAAAATGAGATTTACAGAAGAACAAAAAACGGCATTAAACAAATCAATATCGATGATGGAGATAGTAGAAGCTATCAGAAACATGAAAAATGGTAAATCTCCTGGGCCTGACGGCTTTACAGCAGAATACTACAAAACTTTGGAACATGATCTCTCAATTCCATTACAAAAGACAATGAATGAGATAAGAAAAGAAGGTATACCAAATACATGGAAGGAAGCTAACATAGTTTTAATACCTAAAGAAGGAAGAGACTTAACCGACGTCAGGAATTACAGACCTATCTCACTTTTAAATACAGACTACAAGATATTTGCTGCTATTTTAGCTGAGAGACTTAAAAAGGTTCTTCAAGATAACATACATGAAGATCAGAATGGATTTCTACCGAAGAGAACAATGCGAGATAACATCAGGACAGTATTAAATATAATCGAATACTATGAAAGACATAATGAAAAGAAATTAGCTATGGTGTTTATCGACGCAGAAAAGGCTTTTGATATGGTTAATTGGGCATTTATGAAGACGGTTATTAAACAGGCACAAGCAGGAGAAAAATTCATTTCTTGGATTGAAGCAATTTATAGTCAGAAAATGGCGAGACTGATTATTAATGGAGAGAGAACGAAACAGATTGAACTTCATAGAGGAACAAGACAGGGCTGTCCGTTGTCGCCTTTGTTATTTATAATGACACTGGAAATTCTTAATAATATCATACGGGAAGAAATTACAATAAGAGGAGTCCAGATAAAAAAATATCAGTATAAGCTTAAGGCATTTGCGGACGACCTGGTTTTGTTTCTAGAGGATCCTCTCAGCAGTATACAAGGATTGATGAATATTATTCAGGAGTATGGAGATTACTCAGGATTTAAGATAAACAAGGATAAGACAGTGTTCATAACAAAAAACATGAGAGAGAAAGAAGATATGGAGTTCAAACAGATAACGGGATTTAATAAAGGACAGAAAGCAAAATACTTGGGAGTTTGGATTTCCAAGAGAAACAATGAGCTTTTTCAAAATAACTATGAGAGAAAATGGAAAGAGATATCTAAAGACTTAGAGGAATGGACGCAAATGCGATTATCTATGCTGGGAAGAATGTCTGTTATAAAAATGGATGTACTACCAAAGATGAATTATCTGTTTCAAAATATTCCTATAATCACAAATGCTAAGCCTTTCATACAATGGAAGAGAGATACAACTAATTTCATATGGCAAGGCAAAAAACTGAGAATAAAATGGAAAGTCTTGACTGACATACCAAGAAGAGGAGGCTTCGGATTACCGGACTTACAAGTATACTTTAAGGCTGCGGCATTCACTTGGATAAAGGACTGGATGGATTTACAAAATACGAGAATGCTGGCTTTAGAGGGAGCAGATTTAAGGATGGGGTGGCATGCCTACATGTTCTATGTAAAAGCGACAATTGGTAAAGATTTTATGCATCACTTTGTAAGGAAATCATTATATAAACTATGGAATGATTATAAGAATAAGAACATTAGGCAGCTACCCACTTGGGTCTCCCCTCAAGAAGCTTTTTTTGGAAGATGGTCAGATACAGAAAAATGGTTGCGATATGAAGATATATTGGAGAAAGCAAATATGAACACAAGTACAAATGTTTTTAAGATGAAATCAAGAGAGAAATTGGGAATTGAAGGTATAAAGTTAAACTGGTTTCCCTACAGACAATTATCAGAAAGATTTCAGATGGACGTGAAAATTCAAGGAATAGAACAGAAAGAACAAGAGCATCTGTTGAAGCTTTTACGAGAAAATCCACCTCATTTACTTTCACATTTATATCAAGAGATATTACAACAACAATGTGAGGAGGAGACAATTAAAATACCAATGATACAATGGGCACAGAACATTGGACATCCAGTTCAGTTGGAATGGTGGGAACAAAGTTGGCAACGAACAAAGAGGTTCACAATAGCTCAGAACCTTAAAGAAAACTACTGTAAGTTATTTCATAGATGGTACATGACACCCGAAAAATTAAAGATAATTTATAAGACGGGTACAGGTCAATGTTGGAAGTGTCAAAAGACTGCAGGCACACTATTTCATATGTGGTGGACATGTTCTAAAGCAAAAATGTATTGGAATGAAATTCATAAGATAGTATGTGGTGTATTGCAGGTTCAAATTGATAAGGCTCCTGAAATGTACTTGTTAAATATGACACATATGTTAGAGGGAACTGTGGTAAAGAAATATTGGAGAATAATACTGTATATGGTCTCAACGATTGCCCGTATTGAATTTGCAAGGCTTTGGAAAAGTGATATAATACCAACGACAGAACAATGGTGGGCAACTTTTATTGAAAATGGAAATGCAGATATTGTTTCACAGAGATTAAAAGGGAAATCAGATGATGATATCTATAAAGAATGGCAGATGATTTCGGAAGCGAGAGGGGTCTTGACAGGGAATAATACATAATTCATGGTATTAAAGGTTCTTACAAGATAAAATTCAGAGAAATATCATGGAACAAGTAAAGTTGAGTAGAAAAACAGGAAGTAACGAATTAAGTAGATAATACTAACAATTTATTGTGATGCATTGATAACAGTTCAATAGAATGATAAAGATTGTAATCCGGAGAGGAAGGAAGACAGTTGTAATACGACAATTAAGAATATAATGATAATTGTTTGTTTTATATGTTGGAACTTTAATAAAATTACTTAAAAAAAAAAAGATTTGAGATCCTATATCTCTAATTCCCCAAACTGTCTTGTCTAGTACCTGCAACTTTCCCCCATATTCCTCAATCCAATCTGTATTCAGAGACATTAACATGCAGAAGTTGGGTTCCTGATGAAATACACTGCCCTCCTCCTTGGTCTTAGGCCTTGTCTCCATAGCAACCGGCCTATTCAAGACAGTTGACTGAGGCCCAAGAGCTCTCTGGCTGAGAATTCTAAAGGCCCCTCCCTAAAGTGCAAACCCCAGGATTCCATAGAATCTTCTTAGGCAGCCAATCACATGAAGTCTTCGCGTGACACACCAATCATGAGGTCTTTGCCTGACACAGACAAACAAACTTTGACTTTTACATATTAGATGACTATACCTTGAGTATAAAAAAAGAACACTGTGGGCTCCTTCAAGTGCTACAAATGTTGTTGGTGGTTGTAGTTTTTGTAGGTGTAATTCTTGAGTTGTCGAAAAACAGCTAGATGTTTCTTCTGTCATTCCAAACAGTTTGCTGACAATTTCTGGCACCAGCTGCAAAACATTCGAGGTAAATTTCTTGAACAAAATAACATAAGTACTGACTAACATTTATAACAGTTTTAGTTTTTCAGTTTTAGTGTATGTCTAAACACAATAAACTAAAAAAAAGTTAAACACCAGCTCACAAAAACACCTACTAAAAAAACAAAAGGGCTCTGGCACCCCCCCCCCAACCAAACTGCAATTTGAAAGAGGAAATAAGAGAAAACAGAAACAGGTTCTTCTACCATTACAAATCAATCTAAACCAACTATTAGTAGAAGCATCCCCCACTTATCTGACAGGTTAGGGACCAGAGTGCTGTCAGAAAATGGAACTGGTTGCAAAACAGAACCCAGTCTTTGGTCAGTTCTGCTCCCCTTGTGATTTTCCTATAGGGAACGTGAGGGAATTACGTAGGCAAGCCAAGCAAGCATGTCTAATTTGCAACAGTCCTTTAAAACCCACATTAATAAAAACAATCCAATCTTCTGTCCCCAGAACTTCAGGACGTTTCCAGGTTTGAGCAAACAGTATTCTTGCAGCCAACGTTTACTGTCCAGATTCTTATCTAACCAGCTACCACATTTCATCCCCACCAGAGGGTGAGGGCTTTTTAAAACTCCAAGATAGATTGCACAAGTCCCAAATACTCCATCTCCTGGCAACTTTCCTTTGGAACCCCCTCACTGCAATAGATGTTCCTGTTCGTCCCTCACCGCAGTAGAGAAGGCCCTTTTCCTCCATGACACTGAAACAGAGGCTTTTGTTACCCTGTGTACTGGGGGTCCCCGGAGGGACACCAAAATGTGCTCAACTAAAGGTGGGGAAAATTAGCTCAGAGCACTGCTTAGCGTTACGAGAGGCAGGGTAACGTAGCGAGATCTTGAACCCTGTGTCTACGGGGTCGGGTCAAGTCAAGGAGAACACAGAAGTTGAAATAATAAATGATGTTTTATTAAACACAAGCAAAACAGTGTATGCGACACATTCACACAAGATAACTAAAGGAAATAAAGGTCGGAGTGGTATAGAGGGATTTTTAGAGGAGTTGCTGGTTTGGGTGATACATCGCCTGTCCTGAAACCCGGAAAAATAGAGAGCAAGGCTGGGGTGCGATGTAGCTCAGCACGTGGAGCTGAGGGGAGGCTCGCCAAGCAAAGCGGCAGCAAGGCGGGATGAAACTCGGGAGCGTTCCGAGGAAGGTCTCGGAATCAAGGGTTTTTATAAGGAGAATTGTGACTGCAGGCTATGCCGTACTTGGGGAAAACAATAGATTTGGTTGGAGACAAAGCCTCCAAAAGGTCAGAATCTGAATGATTGAGTTATCGTAGCGGTTCTCAATAGAGTAGCCAGTATGCAAACGCAGAGTACTTGGGTATTGTATAGGTTACCCATCAAGCTGCCATCATGGGGCAGAGGCTCTTTTGTAGGTTGCGTGCATACCTAATTCGAGTATTTGCCTGGAGGTCTCCTAAAGCAGTGAGTCAGCTATTTTCTGGCCTGTCTGAATTATCCAGGAATATTACGGCAATTAATGGCCGAGCTTGTTTACGTGCTTGTCCGGTGGCCTCGCAAGCACGTGGAAGGGAATAGAGAAGTGAAGCTGAATTATGATATCAAAAGGATATCTTTTAATATCCTCAAAGCTCAGACTAGCCAGGGCAGTAACACTTTGCCAAAAGGGATGACAACTGGCAATACCCAGCAAAAATTGAGGACCTATTGTGGGAAGAGCTCTTACTTTTCCAAATCTATTTAGACAAGACCCGTGGAGAGTTTTGCATGTAAGTGGCTTTAATGGGCGAATGGAAGGATCATGCTGTTGTGTTCAGAGCCTGGGGGGGGGGAAATTGGATCACAATTCCCAGAACCCGCTGCCCATGCTGACTAGGGAATTCTAGTAGTGGAAGTCCTCTCCCCCCCACCCTACCCCCCAAAAAAACTTTTCTAAGCTCTGGTAAATGCCATTAATAAATTTGTGAGTCTGACAATTTTATACAATAATTAAGCAGCAGAAAGTAAGGGCAAACATAATTTCTAAAAAATGAAACATAGGGCACCTTTTCTTTCCTTTTTTGAATGGGGAAGAGAGTCATTGCTGAAATGAGCTCTTCTGGCATGATCTTTTGAAAATAACTGCACACTTCCACTTTTCCCTGTTGTACAAACAATGTAGAAGGTACAAAAAACAGATGCTCAGATAACTGATGCCAACTATCTCTCACTCCACCCATCCCATATCCTCTGTTTCCTTAATGGCTTTGTTTTACAAGGACTTCCAAACTAAAACAGCAGGCATCTGAGGCATAGGCTTCGAGGAAAGGGCTTCTAATTCCAACAAAGGCCTCCCATTTGGGTTTGTGGCATAAAATATACAAATCAAAGTGCCAATGGGCATTTAGAAAAGCAAGGATAATTAAGCTCTCCTTACTTCATGTCTCTAGCTAATGCTGTGGTATCAATGTTGTTCTCTTCCCAGCTCAGTTAAGTGGGTCACAAACAAATAAGTCCCATCAATTTCAAAGGATCTGCTTTGAGCCTGAATTGAAACCATGATCTAAGATAGTTTCATAATCTATTTCTTTTCTTTTTCCCTCCTCTTTTATTCCCTTCCCCTCACTCTGCTTTTTGTATAAATTATTTCCATGCTTTCTTTGGAAATCGTGTGAGTCCATTTATAATTCAACAGAATCTTCTAAACAAAGCAGAAATTTGAAAAATGATGAGGCTGGTCCACTTGAAATTAATGAACATAAGGAGAAGCATTTGCTTGTTTGAAAGAAAGGAAAGGAAACATCTTACCCTTCCTGCCAAACTGTGTCATAGATGCAAGATACATGGAGAAATTCAAAAGGGCAGCTTCTCCATTGCTGCCTTTTTAAACCTTGCTTTCACTTCAAAATTTACTGGAAGTCCTTATTGTGAGTTGGATCCAGACTTAGGCCATTTCCGCACAGCATCGCTATAACACTATAGGAGCAGGTTGTTACCGGTCCAGGAGCCGTGCTTTTGCACGGTGTCATTGCTATCCAGCTGTGATCCCATCCCCAAGCGTCACCAAATTCTATTTCCAGAAAAAATCCGTTCAGAGCCTCCTATAGCACTTTAATCCCTTCAGCTGTTGTAGTGTAGTACCGTTACAACACTTGATAGCATTTCTTGCTATGGTGGGCTGTGGGTGTGCCCAGCTCATCCCTCCCTCAGCAACTCCCATGGCATGGTAACTTTCTGTCACTTTTCCCTGTTTATTTTAAATGTCTCCTTGGAGTCAAAACTTTTTGTTTTTTTACTACACTTTTAAACAGTATAGGACAAAAGTGCAATAGTGTGCTTACATGTTATGCTGTTAGGACATTGCTGCAGTAGTACAGCTTCCCAAAAAAAAAATCACTGCCCAATCAGGGGCAGTGGGGCAGGGTGAAGGCGGGGACATAGGAGTGGCCAAGGACACTGTAATGCGGAAGGAACACCTGTGGCAGTACTCCTGTCCATCCGCTTAAGGGGGAAGGGTGTGGAAAAAAGCATCCCTAACCCAACGGCATTCAGCAAATGGCAATGCTACCATTATAATGCGCTAATAAATTGCGGAAATGGCCTTAGTCATGCTTCAGTGAAATGAATGAGACACTTTGTACACCAGTGGCTCTCTGATGACTGCAGAGATGTTTAGGCATGACGTTTGGACTCATCAGTGGTTATTATTAGCTGACATTTGGTCAACCGATATTTCAACCCACCAGTTTTAACGTTTTAATTGACAGTTTTGTACATTTACTACTGTTAGCCTTCTTGAGGTGAATTACCCAACTTGGCAGTGTAGAGATGCAGTGGTTTCCTTTCTTGAGGCTTGCATTTACCTGCTGGAGGATCTTCCAATGTTTTGGATTTCAGTTTCTCCTGAACATTAGCCATTTTGGGTGAGGCTGATGGAAACTCAAGTTCAGAGCTTCCACCTGGATGGCAGTATCCTCTTCTTTAAAGCTGGTGGCATGATGCATCAATAAAGAAAATAAAAATGATGAAATTCCTCCAGTGTAAAAGCAGCTAGCTTTACGCCAAATAACAAAAAAGTCTGGGATTGTTCTGTTGTAACTGTCCTATTAGTTATCTTATGTAGATGTATTTATGCTCTGTTTCTTCTCAAAACTGGATGTGGCTGCATTTTTATCTAGGTAGGTAACAGGATGAGCCACCATGGTGTAGTGGTTGTAGCATCATATTAGGATTTTGGGGGATCAAGATTCAGTGGCGTACCTAGGCTCAGCAGCGTCTGGGGAAGTGCAGAAGTTGCGCCCCAGGTGCTGCTGCAGCCGTTGCCCCCCACAAACGTCCCAGGAAGGAGTGAGGAGGTGGTGAGCGGGCATGGAAATGCACAGGGGGGTGGCAGACGGGCACGGAAGGGCGTGGGGGGTGGCGGGTATGGGGGATGGCGGATTTTGCGCCCCTCCGGAAATGGTGCCCAGGGCATGCACCCTAGTTGCCCCACCCTAGATCCACCTCTGCCATGGAAACCCACTAGGTGACCTTGGGCAAGTCACACTCTCTCAGCTTCAGAGGAGGGCAATGGCAAAACTCCTCTGAACAAACCTCACCAAGAAAGCCTTATGACAGAGTCACCATAAATCAAGCTGACATGAAGGCATGTAACAATAACAGGTAATGGTATCAGTCTCTCCAAATCCCTTGTGTTAGGTACTGGACACCTCAGATGTGCCTGGTGGAGTGGTGAACATCATCTCTGGCAACCGGGATCATTTGAGTCGGGCCTTAGCTGAGCACCAAGATGTGCAAGCTGTATGGTACTTTGGCTCTAAGGAGGTGAGCTTCTTTTGTAGATATAAGAGAGAATTGCAGAGGCAAATGAACATTTCTTTTTATTATTAAAAAAAAATAAAGCAAGTTCCTTCGTCCTCATTACTTCAGAGATATCCTTCTCCCTGTTAGAAAGTAAATGGGAGATCCTCACTATCTGCAGTCCACACTGTTTAAAAGGAGGAAAGGAAAAGAAGTCAAATTTAAATATGAAATTGAATTTTGCGTCATGAGGAGAACTTATTACAGGAGTCTACAACTTATAATCAACTATGTATATTGAACTATAAAGTTACCAGGACTGGTATCTGGTCTCAACAGAACAGCAAGATGTTCGGAAAGGTTTGTCTTACTCAGGGGTTGGCAAGTTAGTTTAGAAGTAATTGATTACAGTGATAATTTCAAGACCTACTTTTTTGTTACTATTAATTGTAATTTAAAAGTATCCAATTTTCTTGTATAACTACTTACTTTTAATTACTTTTACAAAGATATCTGTGGTACAAGCCACAGGTCTCTGATGCAAAGCACCACTTCTCCTGTTCACCTTGCTCTTGCATCAGCACCTACAACACAGCATGATACTGTATCACAAGGCGTAGAATGAGCTGGCATGTGTACCACCTGATAGTCTTCCTCCATCATTCACTGAAGCTAACCCTTCCCCATACCTGTAAAAGTAACTAAAAGGTTAGTTATCAATGGTATGAGGATATCCTGAATTGCAGAAGTGTATCTAGAGTGAGGAGCCAATGCCAGAGGATGCAAAAAAGCCATGCATGTAGGGGTAGGGATAGAAGTAAGAAGGTAGGGGCACAACTCCAACGCTTGCCCTAGGCACTCTTTACGCTAGATATGCCACTGCTGAATTCTTGCAAACCTCTGCGCTAGATCAGTTAAGGTGCCCATTAAATCTGAAAAGTTCCTATTTGTATTGTTTCTAAAAATTATTGTTATATTCTCTTTACACCCAGGGTTCTGCGCTTGTGGAATGGGCCTCTGCTGGGAATCTGAAAAGGACTTGGGTGAACTGTGGAGCCGACGAGCGTTGCTGGAGCAATCCTCAGGAGGGTGCTGGGGAAGAGTTTCTCTACCAAGCCACCCAGTGTAAAAGCGTCTGGATGCCCATGGGCGATATATTTGCCAACTGAGTCTCTAGGGCAGGGAGCTGAACTGCAAGGCAGTCAATCAAGATTGGGAGTGGGAGTGGGGGAAACAGGGTGGGAGACACTGTGTTTAAGAAATAAAGACCATTCGTTAGGTATTTTTTCAGAAAAAAAACCCCCAAAACTTCTGCTGTGAAAATGTTTTTCTTATTTATAGCTGGATTTGGGGCAGTGGCTATGATCCTTTACCCCAAGAGCCTTGTGTGCCTCTTCTCCTTTTAGTGGAGATTGCCATTTCCCAATCAACCTCTTGCTAGCACATCTTTAAGCAAGTAGATTTCAACTTCCCAGCACAGGGGACAGGGAGGTAGCTTCGTAATAGATTACCAGAACTATCAAATGTTTTCCCTCCGCAGTTCCCATTATCATCATCATCTGAGCATCATGTCCAAAACAAAGATTTCCAGTCACTGTAGGCCACATAGAAGCAGTGTGCAGGAAGACTCCATTTCCACCACACATCCTCAGGTAATAAAAGTAATACCCTGCAACTGATGGGAAATATCCTGAAAGCCATTGCTTATAACCACAGTTACACAGTAGGGTGTTTTTTTAATGCTCATAAAGGGAAAAGCAAAGCTTTGGCTTAGCAATAATGCATCTGTTTTGGACATGGAAAGTCTCAAATTCAATCCCTGGCATTTTCAAGATGCCTAGGAAAGAATTCTGCCTGAAGCCTTGAAGAACTGCTGTTAGCCAGGGTTCATAATACTAGGCTAGATGCACTTGTGAGATCCACTTTGACTTGGTATAATGGCAGTTTTCTGTGTTCCTCAGTCATGTCCTTGCATGTTGTGGGTTCTTCCCTGTGAACATGCAAATGGTCTTTCTGGATCGTCCAAAAGGTCCCTATCAGTTCCAGCTTTCTGTTCCCAACAGTGGATTGTGAGAAGCTTCTAAAAGCCACAAGCTTATAAAAGATATAGCCCTACTGTTCTGTTTACTTCTAGCACTGGATAATGATAGTCAGATAAAGAGGCATCAGCTAATCAGTATATTGCCCATATAGCTATGCATACATGTAGTATTCACTAAAAGCGGGCATCATGCCATGGTTTGAGTATGGCAGTAGGACTTAGGGAGATCAGGGTTTGAATCCCCACTTGGCCCTGGAAACCCGCTAGGTGACCTTGGGCAGGTCCGTCTCAGATGAAGGCAATGGCAAACTTCTGCCTAAAACTTACCAAGAACGCTTCATAATGGGGTTGCCTTAGGGTTGCCCTAAGCTGGAGAAGGCTTGAGAGCATACAACAGCAACAACATAAATTCACGCACAGTTCTACACACAGCTGCCCTAGAATAAATCCCAGTTAATTCAGTGAGATATTTGAGCAGAGATCCATAGGAGTGCACTGAATGGTCTTTTTACATTCTTCTAACACGGCTGCTGCTCCCTTTTGGCTTTGCACATTTCCCCCTCTGTGTGCCCATTCTAGTCACCTACACCGCAGAAGGACCCTGATAAATTTTGGAGCACAGTTAGGAAAGCCCCAACTTTTAAAGTTTTCAGTGGCTTTCCACACCTTCCTCTGTAACACACTGGGAAGGTTGATGAGACAGAGGACTAAAAGGTTGTGGTCTTTGAAACTTGCTGAAAAAGATACAAAGTTCAGAATGTGGGTGGGTTAGGGTGGTGGAGGAAAAACCATTTTGAGATGAACACTGGAGTTCTTTGTGACTCAGAAATGGAAAGTTCTTCATCCTTTGCAACAACCAGTACTGCATGAAGGATCTTAGAAGCTTCTTGCAAAGTAGCCTATGCTTTGGTCTCATGCAAGCGAATCCGTTGTGGAGCAAGTTTTACGGCAGGCAGAGAGGAGCCAATGATGGCCCACAGCTGTGCCTGACCCAAGAGCATGCTGGTTGGGAAAGATGGCGTGAGGGCAGGAATCTCTTACTTGATCTTGTTTCCTGCTCTCGAATTGGAGATGGTACCCCTTAAGATCATCTGGCTCCCACCACCTACTGATTTTAATCCCCATCATGCAGTAACTCAGTGGGAAACTACTAGGGAAAGAATTTCTAGACCTACATCTCCTGACTGCAGAGGCTTTTCCTTTCCACTCCCTGTGGGAGCTGGAAATTCTATACACATGCGTACATACTGAGCAAGGCACATGGAGACAGCATGGAAAAGAGGGGGTTTTAAAAGGAAACGCGTTTCTTCTAAGTAGGCAAATAACATTGACAAAAGGTACCTCATTCATGAAGGCAGCTTCCTTCAGGTGTTACTTAAGCAGTTGTGACAAACAAGTTTAAGTCATATCAGCCAGAGGTTAAAAAGAGCATAACAACCCTAATGCATCTAACTAAACATTTCTGTCTACTCCTGATACGATGTTCTTGATGCTGGGTATGGTATGGGGGCCAGGAGTCTGGAGACACTGTCCAGCTATAACCAGCCCTTTGTCTTTTCCCTCATAGTTGCCTGAGGATTTTATAACCTCTCCCTTGGAGCTATCACAAAGCTTCTACACTTTTACCCAACTGGTATTCCTCACTGGGCAATTTTCTCTCCTGATCTCTGATGTTCTTCTGTGACACTGAGCTCAATAAATGTAACTTAAACCCAACACTTCATTAACCCCTTGTTTACCTGGAGAGGAAACTATCCTCCTTCAGCTATATTGCTAAATAACAGGGAATAACTTGCTATCACATATGGGAACTGGAGTCCCTACAACATCTGGAACACCCTGGGTAAGAGTTTTGGACTTAAATCTCCCGTCTGCAATGAACCCAGTTGTGTATGGATATTTTTTTAATATCACCTAACCTACCTTACAGGGTTGTTGTATGTCAGTGAGGTCAAAGTGCAGGCCCAGGACTGCATGTGGCCCCAAAAGATGTTTTTATGGCCCTTGACATATCCAGAATCCTCAGAGAAACCTCCTGTTAAAAACAAGAGAGAATCAATTTCTGTTCCTGGAAGCTTCCAGATGCCATAATTTACTTTTAAAATAGGTTTTAAGTCCTCTCTATACTCTTTAACATCAAATACACACACACACATACACACACACTTGTGAATAGAAGCAGTGGACTTCTAGTCTCTGGGGGTTTTTTTGCTGACTTATGGTGGCCCAAAGGTGAACCTATGACAGGGTTTTCTTGGCAGGTCACCCAGGAGGTTTCCATAGCTGAGCAGAGATTTCCCAGGTTCCTAGTCCAATACTCAGACCAATATCTAAGACAAACCTATCATAGAGTTTACTTGGCAGGATTTGTTCAGAGGAGATTTGCCCTTGCCTTCCTCTGAGGCTGAGAGAGTGACTTGTCCAAGGACAGCTGTGGACTAAGCAGGGATTTGAACCTAGGCCTTACAGGGTCTGGTCCAGCACTCAGACAACTACACCATGCTCGGTCTCACTAGGTATGCTACCAAAGGAAGGATGATGTAAGTGTTACCCTGATTTCTGGGGGTCCCAGGAGAGACACCTAAATGTGCTCACAACAATGGGGAGGGAATTAGCAAAGAGCACTAGCTAGCAATGCGAGAGGCAGAGTAACGTAGCGAGATCTTGAACCCTATGTCTACGGGGTCAGGCCGAGTCAAGGATCAAGCAGAAGTTGACAATAATAATTGTTATATTAAGATACAGTCAAACACGTGTATGCAACACACTCACACAAACTATAGAAATAAAAGGTAGGAGTTGGATAGAGGGATTTCGAGAGGAGGTTTGGTATGGGAAATACTACACCTGTCCTGAAGCCCGGTAGTAGCAAAGAAGCTGGGGAGCGTAGGTTCTCAGCACGTGGGCCCGAGGGGAGGCTCGTCAAACGGAGAAGCGGCAAGTCACAAGCGATCCAACAAGACGCTCAAAGTCAGGGGTTCTTATAGGGAAAATTGTGGCCACAGGCTAGTCCGTACTTGGGGATAACAATGAGTTTCGGGCTGGAGACAAAGCCTCCGAAAGGTCAGCACTTTAGATGATTGAATTATGACCAGATTGTCAATAGAGTAGCCAGTATGCAAATGCGGAGTGCTTGAGAGTTGTATAGTCCGCTCATCAAGCTGCCTGCGCGGGGCAGGGGATCTTTTGTAAGTAGCTTGCATACATAATGTGGTACTTGCCTTGAGGTCTCCTGAAGCTGCATTCTGCAATGGATTGGGATTTGAATGGTTCGGCTATTGTCGGCCGTGCCTGTGTGCGTGCTTGTCCGGGGGCCTCACAAGCACGTGGAGAGGAATGGGTAGAAAAGGCCAAATTATTGATATCAAATGGTATCTTAATATCCCACAAGCTCGGGCTAGAAACAGCGGTAACATAAGAACTGTTTGTATCTGGTACAGTTGTAAAAATAGGGGAGGGGGTAAAGAAGAAGTCTTGGATGTTGAAAGCTGAAAGGCTTCTTGTTTGAAAACACAGTCCATCACAAGCACAACACACAACCCTGTGCTGGCATCTACTCCTATCCTGGTCCCAGGGCAACTGGAAAGTTAACACTCATCCTACTAAGACGAAGCTGAAGTCAGAGGCACTGAGAACCAAATTCCTTTCCAAACAAGTTATTGTCTAATGGAGTTGGCTCTTAGCTCTCTTTACTTGACTACAGGGTGGAAGAAAATTGTTCCCACCTCAGTCATTTTACTGATTTTGGCATCTTTCTGCAACCCATCCCTTGTTTTGAAGAAAAAGGATTTTTATTCCATTCACCTGGATAGAATTACTGAGTTGCTTTTTTTTATAGTTTCATTATTGGCCTGCACATCCTTACAAATATTCAGGGCAGCTGGCCATCTCAACACAGTTAAAAGCCACAAGTCACAAACACGACAAATTGCTGATATCTAGAATCAAAATTAGAAATGTACACTAAAATGAAATACAAGCAAGTGAAAGACAAATCAAACACTTGCTTACACTTGAAATATTGTACAAATAGATGTTTTAACCAGCATCTGCAATACAAGGATCTGGAGGACAACCAAATCTCTAAGGAAAGGAAATTCCACAACCAAGGTGGTGCCACCAAGAAAGCCATACCTGGTACGATAGCCCCTTCTGAAATGAAGGAGAAAGTCTGTGGTCAGAAAATGAAGAGGGATCACAGTTAGCTCTATGCTGGTGGATATGTTGAGGAGACATGATCACATACCCACAGGGACTTAATTCATTCTGGAGGTCCTGGAATTTGTTACCACAAGCGAGCTACTTTACTGCCTAGGGCATGGGTTTGGTTCAGTCGCCCTAGAACTAGGAGTCTTGGTTCACAGCTCTCCAGAGGTTTCCCACTGATATGTAGAGGGCAGTAATTTCCCCCTATTTTAGTTTACTCAGAGCTCTCACCATCACCGCAAGCGAACAAGGAAGAACACCTTGAATGTAAAACTGGTATCAAGGGTCAACAACACTGGGCACCTGTCAAGGCCCACACATTTCCATCAGAGAATTCAGTGCTAATTCTCAGAGCCTCCTTCCTCTTCTGCACCTCTTCCCTGGGTCGCTCACTGTTCACCTGAAACCAAAAGCAGGGTATGTAAGAATACACAGGGTGGCATACCCTCCAACATTTCACAAATGAAAAACAGAACCTATGTGGCCAAGCAACATCAGACTATGGTCAGGATGGCAAAAATTGTTAATGAAGAAGAACACCCAAGCCAGGACAGGTTGCAGTAGTTTGGTTTTGCCTGAGCCTACTGGGCAAGACAATATGTTTTAAAATCAGTTGAAAAGGTGGGATGACAGAGAATTGATAGGGACTGCCTCTGCAGAATCAGGGTAGTTAGAGAGTATGAGTCTTTTGAAGCCAATACATCCAAAAATGGTTCATTACCATAACAATATAAAAAATAACAATGACTTTTTAAAAGTAACTTTCAAAGATGTTGTCTGGAAATTCCCTATATCCCTTTGGCTCTTTTAACCCAAAAGAAGCCCCCCAGTTCCAATCTGAACTTGTATGCTCTCTAGAGATTAATTTCACAAGAATTGTTCCGCCTTGATAATAGACACAGCTAAATTTGCTCTTATTTTGGTGCTCCTCTGGATGCATTACAAAACTTGACTTCACATTTTCCAGACCTTGGAAAATTTACACTTGTGGACTACTATTTGCAGAATTTCCCCACCTAGCATGGTATAGACTGAAGAGCTCTACAAAAATCCCCCTTTTCCAAAAATATACTTTTTCTAATTCTGATACTTTCCTATCCTTTTAACTTTTTCTGTGTCTGAACAACAGAGTTGCATTTGGAAAACCTACTTTTCTGTTACATCCACCAGAATCCTTCAGCTAGCTAGCATGGAAAATCAAGTTGTGGGAGTTGTAATCCAAAAATAGTAAATTTTATATGCTTTCAAACAGTGGTATTCCAAAGTCTTGATGTCCCAGTGGACCAAAACAGACCTCGGAAAAGTTATATTTTGACCTCAACTCCTCAAATGCCCCAGTGGTCATGCTGGCAGGTGGATTAGTGAGTCACAATCCAAAAAAATAACTGTTCCAAACTCTGTGCTGAATTGTGCCTAAAAATCACCATAGGGTCCATCTTTGACATTTATCCTAATTGAACTGTAGCTGAAGTTGCTTAGTAATGGGAAAATACATACTTTGAGGAAGTACAGTTAATTATACAACAAATATCAGCTCAATAATACAATTTAAAAAACGAATTATACCATAAATAATAGAATCACATAATTGCACTTGCAAAGTTACAGTCTTATTTATCAGACAAATTGTTCCATCTTAACATAAAGCCAGAGAGCTAGCATGGTGTGGTGTTTTGCATGTTGTACTAGCACTCTGGAGGCAAGGGTTCGAATCTCCTCTCAGCCACAGAAACCTACTAGGTGACTTACTCAGGTCGCTTGCAGCATTAAAGGAAGGCAATGGCAAACCCCCTCCGAACAAATCTTGCCGAAAAAACTTCATGATAGGTTCACCTTAAGAGCACCACAAGTCAGAAATGAGTTGAAGGCCCATAACAGCAGCAACATAAAATCATAAAAGGAAATGGTCCTTAACTAATGCTCGGCATGCCACCCATTTGCCATGGCCAGTTTTTCCTTTCTACTTGCTGCATTCTGTTCTTTCTTCTTCTGAAATGGAGAAGTTCCCAGTACTGCGAACCAAAACCACAACTCTGAACTCTGCCATCTGCATCTTCTCTCCTTTGAGATCTTTCCCTGTCCTGATTTGGATCATTACATTGTAAACATAAGTATAAGCAGTTTGATGTAATAAACCAGATGGTACTTCACGGGACTTTCCAGCAGACCAAGGGTATCTGCCTTCCTCCGCGCTCCCCTCCTTTTTCTCTCTCTTTTGGATGCCTTCCCTTTCCTTTATCAAATTGCGGAAACAATTAGCTCTGAGCACTTTTTAAAAAGATAACAACAATGTTCTCACTCAGAAATGACTGTGGACCCTTTCACACTACATAATTATAACATCATGATTCCACTTTAACCGGCATGGCAATATTCTATCGAATCCTGGGACTTGTAGTTTGTTGAGGCACTAGAGCTCTCTGGTTGCATACCCCCTCCCAACTGTTCCAATTTGGCAGGGACAGTCCTGATAAATCCTCCATCCTGCCACTTTTTAAGCTGTTTTTGAAGTGTCCCAGTTTCTCTTCCTCCCACTTTCCCCTTTGGTCCTCAGCTTATTTCTATTGCTGAGAACTGAGTTCAAAATGCAAAAGTAGTTTGCATCTATTAGGTAGACAAGGTGGAAAAGTGGGTGGAATCTTTTCCTTCCCAGTCAGGCAAAAACAAACTGCTGCAGTGTCTCCTACTTCACGTGTTCTTTTTCATTAATAACCCTTGATATCTTAACTACATGCTAAAGTTGCCTGGCCACATGTATCTCAGTTTTTATCTGTGAATCGTTGGCAGGTAGATGGGCTGAGAGTTCTAAATACCCCTCCCGAAACTGAAAAACCCGGGATGGTGCCAAGGCAGTCGAAGTGGAATTACAGTGTCATAACTGCATAGTGGGAAAGTGCCCTAAGAGAGGGCACGTCTTTCCACGTGTTCACAATGACCCTGGCACCATTATGGAAGCAGGTAGGGCAGGGGAAGGGAGCAGGGCTGCTACAATTCTACTCAAAATGGTGGTCTGTGAACCAGTCACAAGCCACTGGCTGGCCCTCTTGGCAAGTTTCCGGGAAAGAAACAATTGTAGCCGATGGCCACAAATATTGGTTCCAGTCCCTCGTGCATAAGAAAAAAGAATCTGTCCTTTTCTCCTCATGTGAGATGCACTTCTCCAATGCCTCCCCCCTTCTGTCAGCGGGCCCTATTAGGATTTTCTGCTTGCGGTGGCCATATACCTGTCATAGAATTGTGGAGTTGGAAGAGACCACAAGGAACATTGAGTCCAACGCCTTGCCATGCAGGGATACACCATCACAGCATTCCCATCAGATGGCCATCCAACCTCTGCTTTAAAACCTCCAAAGGAAGAGACTCCACCACACCCCGAAGCAGCGTATTCCACTTTCAAACTGCTCTTACCATCAGTTTAGATGCTAAGAGTCATAAAGCCTAACGTTGATCTATACTGCCCACAAGAGATTAGAGACATTAAAAAGGAGGGAATGGGCTCTCCTCTCACCCACAGGTAATATGAGCCTCCTCCTACCTGAATTCGGACTGCCAAAATTGACTTTTGTACTTTTAGACATGCCTTTTGTACCATGATGAAAGCTTGCAACTTTTTTGGTGGCATTTTGAATAGTCCTAATGTTTACCAAGGGTGATTATTGTTTCGTTCTGGGGATGTTTTTGACCTCATGGACTGCCAAAGACCTGCCTGTTTGGTTGGGTTTTTTTGATCTGCCTATTTCCCGTGCAGTTCTTTTCTTTTCTTTTCTTTTCCAGAAAATTTTTGTCGCTTTTTGAAAAAGTAACCTATCCTACAATTTTCCCCAAGGACCAACAAAGAGAGAAAAAGGAAACAGATAGGCCAAGGTTTTGGATTAGGACCAGGACACTTAAGAATCCCTACTAGAGTTACCAAGTGAAATCTGCCCTTTTAATGGCTGTCGTGTTTGAGTGTTGGACAACAAACATGGAGACCAGTGTTCGATTCCCCACTCAGCCATGGTAACCCATTGGGTGTCCTTGGATGTGTCACACACTCTTAGCCCCAGAAAACCCTGCAATCGGTTGGCCTTAGGGTTGCCACAAAGTCGAAACAACATGAAGGCACACAACAACAACAGAAGAGGGACTTTCACCATGAGATCCTTATGGCACGAACAACCCCTGCTGAATTTCCTTCTTGTACCCAACCATTGAATGGATGGGAGTCCTGTCCCTCTTATTCCACCTGATAACTGTGATTCCCATTTAATCATGAAGCTCACAAGATGAATAATTTACCTTACAAGGGTTGTTGTCAGAATAAAAGAGGAAGGAGAACTAGATATGTTATTCTGACCACCTCTGAGGAAAAAATGGAATAAAACTTATAAAATAATAAATAAGCATCATCTATTGTCTGCCTGTGTGGCGTCACGGATGTACTCCATAACCTTCCTGAATTCCCATTTGTGAGGAAACAGCACCACCAGCTATAACCATGAACACAGCACATCTGAAAATAAAAGTTTGGGCAAATTTATGAAATCACTTAGGGCTAAGATGGTATTCACATTCATTCTTCCTTTGAAAGGGTGAAAACTACAGAGAGACAGAATACTTTGGGTGGAATCTTTTTCCTGCTCAGGCCTATCTTCTATTCAAGGTAATCTAGCAATGGCTTCATGCAATGGAAGCAAGCAAACATTGGAGCAGCTGAGGACAAAGGGGATGTGTGACCATCCCCAAAAGATCCTGTCTCTTTTTCTTTCTGACACACGCAAACACACTTTCACGGCCCATTCTCTCTGAACTCAGCATAGTTGGAATACAGCACAACTCTCCAAAGCAAAGTTGCACACCTATACTAACTAGAACTGCACAATTTTTATAAGCATCTGAATGGTTCAACATTGAAATGGGGAGAACAGAATAGAACATTCCTTGAATGCTAAGCCCTAAGGTTGTGTACTTTGTGTGTGAAAACCATGGCCATTTCCACACTACACTGTTATAGTGCTATTATTCTACTTTCAACATCCTATGGAATCCTGGGCTTTGCAGTTTAGGGAGGGGCATTTAGAATTCTCAGCCAGAGAGCGCTTTGGCCTCAGTAAACTACAAACCCCAGAATTCCACAGGATGTTGAAAGTGGAATAATAGCACTATAAAAGTCTAGTGCAAAAATGGCCCGTGGCTAACTTTTATTTCTATCTATACAACTTGCTCCCTGAATTCTCTGGACCCTGAGTCTGCACTTCCCTTCTTTCTTGACCTGCATACTCCAATCCTTGGTAGGCAGCTGAGAAAGAGCAACAGAGTAGAGGGTGACATGGGGTAGCTTAGGTGGGGATGAAGCAGCTTAGCAAGGATGAGAAGGAATTTGGGAATTGGGATCGGCAGGTCAAGAAAGAAGGGGAGCACAGACTCAGAGTAGACTAAGTATTTTCAGTCAAGTCAGCCAACGGCACATAAAACTATCTGCCTGGAGAAGCTCCACCATTTCATCCAAAAGCAGTTTCCACACCCTCCCTCCCTGTAGGATAATGCATGACTATGGCCATTTCTGGACTAGCCTGTTATAGTGCTATTATTCCACTTTCAACATCCTATGGAATCCTGGGGTTTCAGTTTAGGGAGGGGCCTCAAAGGTCTGGAAATGGCCTGTGTTATGTTTGTACATTATGCTCACATTTTTATTTATTTGGTTACAACTTTTGGTGGGTTGGGTATGGGACCAGGTAAATTTGGGGGAGATGGCCATGCATGCCCATTGTCCATGGTGCTAGGGTCCCCTTAAGGAACCCTGGGTCAAGATACTAAGGGGCACATTGATCTTGGGTTGTGTGTGTCAGGCTTCAATCCCATGTGGCAGGAGACCCACACAGTGCTTTTGCCTAAGTGGGATCCTATTTCTTTCACCCCACATTCCCTCCAGCACTCAGGCAGATAGAGAGATGGTTTATCAACTGATAGACAAGTCACTTGATTAATGGATCTGTGTCTACATGGCAAGCTAACCTTTTCTGCTGCAACCAATAAAAGCTGTGGCCAGTTTTTAGGCCACACTTGACACCCCTTGGTCTTTATTGGAGCATGGAGTCCCAACTAACCATTGAGAGCTGCAAAAGCATTTCATAGTTAATTAATCCAGGAAATGTTTGTGATTTTCAGTAAACCTTTTTTTTAAAATCACCTTTATAGATTTCCCCTACAGCATGCTTTCCAGGGGAGAACATAGGGACATTCCTCGTTTTATACCAGCTGAGAAGATCTCAGCAGAAACTGCTGAGGTGGAAAAGATCAGCAGGAAAGCACATGTTTGGTATGCAGAAGGTGACAAATGCAGTCACCCAGAATTAAAACTGCCAGAATTCAATGCCTGATATCTTCTCTTTCAAGAAAAGGTGGGAGCAGTGGCTGGAACAGATCTGTGACAGAAGCTTTGAGAGAATCGCAGCCAATAACAAAAGCAGAATGTACTTATGGCATTCCACTATGCAGCCACCCACACTCTGTCTCAGGTTAGCATTATGGATTGCCTGGCACTATATACAACAGTTTTGCATGCTCAGCAACAGGGGCTTTCCACTTCTTCGGCTAACTCCAGGGGTTTTTCAGATCATGGTCAACATGATGCAATCTGAGTCCACATCTCGTGTGCCTCTCCCTTTCAGCTTCTGTCTCCTAGCCTAAGTTTATATCATGTTATAAATGGCAGGGAAATCCCCAGAAGCAGAGTGGCTGCATTCCAGAAAGGAGAGCAGTCCTGCATTGGCTCTAGCTGTACAGAAAAGGACAATCAACCTGGCTTCATTTGCATGGCAATGCTACCAAGAGACACAGCTGTAAAAGCCAGTGCAGGAGACCCATCTCTTTATTTTTTTCTATATTTGTGTTTTTATTGTTATACATTGTACAGCAGAAGTAACAGAATGTGTAGTGGTTTGGGCCACTGACACCAGGCAGTTGAGTTTTGGTGTCCTCAAAAGCATCGTGGCCAAATGTTAACAGTTGTCCAGTGATAGTGCTAATATGTGTTAGTGACAGAGGCATATCTAGGGTGGGGCAAGTAGGACACGTGCCCTGGGCACCAATACCAGGGGGGCACAAATGAAGAAAAAAAAAGATATGCCAGAAGGTTTAGCAGTTGAGGAGGGGGAAGTGGCCCCAGACGGAGAGGTGCAACTTCCATGTTTGCCCTAGGCTCTGTTTACATTAGATACGACTCTGTTTGATACTTTTTTCACATTACAGTCAGCCTACATTGGTGGATTTCACTTTCAGAAATATGATTATTTTGCAAGTTTCTCCAATCCCTGCCTCCATTCCAACCTCAGAGGTGCTTCTTTTCCAGTGAAATCTTCCTCCTTGGTAGCTCTAATCAGACCACGCAGCCCTTTAAAAACTCACCTCTGGTCCTCCTGGCCCTCCACCAGCTGCCGTCTGGCCAGCTAAGGACGGATTGCAGCCTGATATCTCAGCACCACAAACCCTCTCCCGATGCCTCCCACACATTCAGGGAAGGAAATGGGTGAGAGAGAGGAAGCATAGGGACACTATGCCAACCCACACCCTTTCTCTCCTGACCTGGTTTGAACCCTGGGTGCCCGCTGTCTCCACCACGCCTTGGCCCTATCCCCCCCCCCACACACACACACATTTTGATATTTGCAATTTTCCCACTTTTGTGAGAGTCCTGTGCCCCTAACCCTAGTGAATAAGAAGTGCCAACTGTAGCTTGGTAGTTTGAATTTGGGGGGGGGGGGGGGGGACATATGAAGGCTGAGTGAGAACAGACTGAGGAAATGAATTTTCCTCTGATACTTAGGCAATTTCTACATTACACTGTTACAGTGCTATTATTCTGCTTTCAACATCGTATGGAATCCTAGGGTTTGCAGTTTAGGGAGGGGCATTTAGAATTCTCAGCCAGAGAGCTCTTTGGTCTCAGAAAACTACAAACCCCAGAATTCTACAGGATGTTGAAAGTGGAATAATAGCACTATAACAGTGTAGGGCAGAAATGGCCTAATTCTGTTACTATCTGCAGCTGGCAATCAAATTCCCCATTGCTAGTTAAAACAGTGCCCTTGGAATATTCCTAGTCTCCCCAGTCTAACTCTAGCCTGCCCAACCCAATTCTACCTCTGGCTGTGAGCAGATGCCGTATCCCATCAGTAGAAGGGCTGGAATGCTTCTCTTCAGTATATCATCTGCTGCATTATTTTACTACCAATAAAGCTTATCTTACAGCAATGACGTGTCAGTATTCAGCACTCAGTGAACTTTTGCGAAGGCCTCGAACTATACTGTTCTTCTAGAACAGAAGAAAATGCAAGTTAGCTTCCAAGTTAACAGTAGGCTGCCCCATTAGAAAGAGGATGGGGCTCCTGCCCCTTGAATAATAGTGCAGTGCTTGGTAGCAGGAATTTCAGCAGGTCTAACTTGATAATGACCAAAGAAGATTTACATAACCTTAAAGCAGATGATAAAGACATTGAAATAGTACAAGACTTTCCATACCTTGGCTCGATCATTAATCAGAATGGAGACTGCAGTCAGGAAATCAGAAGAAGACTAGAATTCAAAAGGTGGCTATGAAAGAACAAGATCCTCAAGTGTAAGGACAGATCATTGAATGCTAAAGTCGGGATTGTCCATCCCATCATATCTGCAATGTTTCTGTATGGGTGTGAAAGCTGAAGCCAATAGGAAGAAAATCAGCTCATTCCAAATGTGGGGCTGGAGAAGAGTTCTATGGATACCCTGGACTGCTAAAAAGACAAGTGAATGGGTCCTAGAGCAAATCAAGCCTGAATTCTCCCCTGAAGCCACGATGACTAACCTGAGACCGTTGTCCTTTGGCCATATCATGAAAAGACATGACTTATTAGAAAAGAAATAATGCTTGGTAAGGTAGAAGGCAGTAGGAAAAGAGAAAGACAATGTTCCAGATGGATAGAGTCAATCAAGGAAAACACATCCCTGAATCTGCAAGGCCTGTGCAAGGTGGCTGATCATTTATAGAGTCGCCATAAGTCGAAGTCAACTTGACGGCAAATAACAAACAACACAACTTGTCCACATAAATGGAGTGAAGAACCATGCCTGCTACTGTAGATTTAGTCCTTTCACAGGAAGGGCAGCCTTTTCTCATGTAGAAACATAAGCTTATTTATGAAGGAAATGTTTTAATCAAGTGTTAACTACCATGTAATCTTGTTCCTTCCCTTTTCCATTCTGGCCAACAAATGCAAAGGCAGTGGCAATGCCAAGATAAACAACAAGCATTACATCAGGGGCAGGAATCAAATGACCTTCCAGATATAGTCAGATAACAAGTTCCAGCAACCGTAGCCAATGGTGAGGAATTCTGGAAGCTGCATTCCAGCAATATCTGGGGACGGGGGGCACATGATTGTAATCTCTGCCCTAGACCCTTACTTAGACATAGGCTGGCACCTTTCTTTGGAATTATAGATTTGTAACCTAGAGTTACAAATCTGTAACTGCTCCATATTCAGATATGTTCCATATTTATTATCATGGCATTGTTGCCATGATCAAAAATACCTCCTGGAACCCGCCTAAAACTCAAGGGAAACACTCCAAGAGACAGAGAAACAGGGGAAAGGGGTGCTGCAGGGTGACACAGCCAGTCCCTTCCCGTCCCTGAGCCATAGGCCATTTCCGCATTAGCTTGTTATAGCGCTATGATTCCACTTTCAACATCCTATGGAATCCTGGAGTTTGCATTTTGGGAGGGGCCAGACAGATTCCCAGAATTCCATAGGATGTTGAAAGTGGAATCATAGCGCTATAACAGGCTAGTGCAGAAATGGCCCTAGTGTGATGAGGAGCACTGCACCCTGGAGGGCAGAAGAGAGAGCTAGCCCCATCATCCCAAAGTTTCCACTTGTCAGCACCACAGGCCTCCCTCGCTCCAGCTCCCTGGAGTTTATGGTGGGTTCTGGGGGTTGATCACCTAAGTCATTTGTAACTACAATTACGTAGTTATAAATGCAATGTAGGATCTTAGCCATAATAACTTGTTGTTTTGGTTACATGCCTCCAAGTCCATTCTGAGTCATGGTGACCCCAGCATAGGGTTTTCTTGGCAAAATTTATTCAGAGGAAGTTTGCTGTTGCCTTTCCCTAAGGCTGAAAGAGTATGACTTCCTCAAGGTTATCCAATGGATTTCCATGGCTGAACAGGGGTTTGAATTCAGGTCTCCTAGCACTCAACATTCAAATAGCTACTCCAGGGCTTTCCAAATGGTGTGCCATGACACTTTAGTGTGTCGCCTGAAGTGTGTAGGTGTGTCTCTTACGATCTTGGAAATGTATGTTATTATTTATAAATCATATTTTTTAAAGATATATGAAAGGTTTTCATGAGATATGTTATGTCCCCATACATTCTGTTGCAGTTATGTGTCTGTATCTCTTGTAAGGGGTTAGTTTAAGCTCTGGTTTGCTATTAAAACTGAAATTACTGTGTTGCAAAATGATGCATGTCACCAACATGAAAAGTTTGGAAAGCTCTGCACTACTCCATGCTGTCTCTCAAACTTTATAATAATGAGATTCAAATCCCAAGTTATTTAATACCACTAGTTAAATTCAGCTGTTTAATTATGCTTTCCTGTTCCCATTACAACAGCCTCCTCATTGTTACACATCCAGCCATGGGCCAGTGCCCTACAGATTCGATTACGGGTTACATCCAGTTATTAGTCCTAGAGAAGACTCACTGAAACAATGGCCATTTCTGCACTACACTGTTACAGTGCTATTATTCCACTTTCAACACCCTATGGAATCCTGGGGTTTGCAGTTTA
This sequence comes from Cyclura pinguis, assembly GCA_030412105.1. Taxonomy (NCBI): domain Eukaryota; kingdom Metazoa; phylum Chordata; class Lepidosauria; order Squamata; family Iguanidae; genus Cyclura; species Cyclura pinguis. The sequence goes on from CM059604.1 coordinate 17,081,137, forward strand.
GAGAAGGGCATTTAGAATTCTCAGCCAGAGAGCTCTTTGGCCTCAGTAAACTACAAATCCCAGGATTCCACAGTATGTTGAAAGTGGAATAATAGCACTATAACAGTGTAGTGAAGAAATGGCCAATGGAAACTTGCAAAGTCCATTGCCCCCACAAGTCCTGTTGATTTAACCTGATTACGCAAAATATGGCCCTTCCAACAAGATTGGACTTCACAAGCCCTAGCCAGCATACTAATGATGTACAATGCTGGGAACTGCAGTCCAGCAGCATCCAGTGGACCTTAGTTTGCCCACTCCCCTGAAGAAGGTAAATTCAGACCTGTGGTTTTGACACAAAAGCTATTGTTACAAACAATATTCCCCCAGCTTTATATTTGCCCTTTAGAACAAAGCTCATGCACCCAAGATTTTCCACCCAGTGGTTCTCTGTGGGATGCTTTGTTGCAGAATGTGTTTTGCTTTGTTTTCCTTTAGGGGTGCAAGTTTCCAGCACCTGAGAAAAAATTTACCTCAACCACAAATATGCTAATATTTAATTAGGCTGCTGCTCTGTCTGGTATCTGCTCTCTGAAATGGAATCAGAGCCTGGGAGAATGAGCTGTGGTTAATTTCTAAGAAGGGATACCGCCCTGAGCTGAAGCTTACTAGGAATGGAAACTCTGTTCCATGACCTAGAAGGTTTTGTCACTCACCTTAAATAAGGAGCTTAGAAAGTTACTTTTCAAAAGTAGTTTGTCCTGTTGCTCATTGTACTCTTTAAAAAGTAATTTGTTACTAATTTCAATGAGTGATGAAATTAAGTTGTTTACTGTACTGCTTATTACAGTATTTTCCTGTAACTCCATTTTTTAAAATATAACTTTGCTACACTGTCATGACCCAAAAACATAGTCAGTTAAAGATAGCAACAGCATTATTTGTGACTCATTATATTCAGGCTCCAGGAGTCACAACTGCAGCCAAACCACATATTTTGGATTGAAACTGCAGAATTCCTTAACATCAGCTGTGCTGTCAAAGTCTCCTGGGAATTTTGGGGGAAACCTCTGAGGGTGGAAAGTTGCCCACCCTTTAGATGTATAACAAGAGGCTGTGGCTGCTCGGTGTACTGCCTCAATAAACTACAAACCCCAGGATTCATAGGATGTTGCCATGGCAGTTAAAAAGCAATACAGTGGTTTAAAAATAATTTAAATGGAATGGATTTTTCAAAACTGCTATTATATTCTTTTTCCTTTTGCTTTCTTTTTCACAGCTCTTGTGAGCATGCAAGAACTCTTATTTCTAAACTTGTAATATCAGTTGGTTCTTGTGGGTTTTTCGGGCTTTGAGACCGTGTTCTGGTTGTATTTTCTCCTGACATTTCGCCTGCATCTGTGACTGATATCTTCAGAGGAATTTCCTCCGAAATTCCTGCAGAAATATAACATCTGGTAATAACAACATAGCTCTTTCAATACTCTGCAGGTTTTAACTGTTCAACCAAGGCCATTCTGCAGACATGGGAAGAAAAAATGACTGAGACTATTCAGTCTTGGTTGTTGTAATGTTGTTTAATTGCTTTCTACATCCCTATACGTGCATTTACACTAACACTGTGAAAGCAGCAGCTAACGTTCTTTACTACAAATTATAACAATTGGTATAACACTAACAAATACACTGTAGATTCTTGCAGACTGGTCTAAAGAAGTATGAGTTCTCACAATACAGCTCCTAGAGCTCTGATAGATTTTACCAGTTGCTAAAACATTTGCATTCACTCAGTTCATTCTCAGTCCATTTCTCCACATCTACTCAGTTCATTCTTTCCGAGGTTTGTTTGTAGAGGTTCGTTCTAGGGCTCTTCCAAAAGGGGTTTTAAAACCAGGGCAACGTTTTCTGAGATGGTCCTACAACCGTAGGGCAAATTTTCTCCTCTATATGTTTTTTAAAAAATTCTTACAATTATGGTCCTAGAATATAAAAGTGCCATTTCATTGATGCATTATAGCACTATAAATCTAAAAAGAGAGGAAGGGAAGGGAAGGGAAAGGAAGGGAAGGGAAGGGAAGGGAAGAGGAGAGGAGAGGAGAGGAGAGGAGAGGAGAGGAGAAGAGAAGAGAAGAGAAGAGAAGAGAAGAGAAGAGAAGAGAAGAGAAGAGAAGAGAAGAGAAGAGAAGAGAAGGATGCTTTTTTGTTAAGAAGAAAACCGCTCGTGTAGGAATAAAATATTCCAACTAATGCTGAGTATTGCCAGAAAATAGTCTAGGGCTACAGAAAACAACAACAACAACTAGAATCATAGAGCTAGAAAAGACCACAAGGGCCATCTGGCTCAACTTCTTACCACACAGGAACACACAATCAAAGCACTCCCAACAGATGGCCATCCAGTTCCGTTTAAAAACCTCCAAAGAAGGAAAATCCACCACACTCCAAGGCAGTGCATTCCACTGTCAAACTGCTCTTACTAATTTCAGTGACACAAGTTCTTCCTAATGTTTAGATAAAATCTCTTTCCTATAGTTTGAATCAATTGTTCGGTGTCCTAGTCTCTTGAGCAGCAAAAAATGAGCTTGTCCGCATCTTCAAGTATTTAAACATGGCTATCATGTGAGCTCTTAACCTTCTGTTCTCCAGGCGAAACACACCCAACTTCATAAGCTGCCGCTCATAGGGCATACTGTGTATTGCAGCATCCTGACACATTTGCCCCATCTAGAGGAGACATTTTCCAAATAATTTAAGCTTAACATTAAAAAAAAAAGAATCAAAATCGAATGGGCTTGAAGAGAAGGGGGACATTGTCTGTTCTGCAACTGGAATAAGGATGGGGTGCCTTTCCAATCCATTGCCTCTGGCAGCAAAATGTCTTCAACCAGTCTTGCCAAGTTCATAGCCAAGAATTCCTTTCAAATATTTTCCCTTTACCATTTTCTGCTTTCATCTAGACCTGTACAGAAACAGTCTCTCAAAAGTCTCCATCCTATTAGTGGGCAGAGATACTGAGAAGACAATTTCATCAAATTTGTCTAGCAAATGATGACAAAGTTGCCAACAGGTTCTGGGAGATGGGCTCATTGTTACCACTAGCACTGGAGAGTTTCTTTCTCTTTTCTCTTGCCCACATCCTATAAGCTTTTGTTTAAGATCATTGCTGTTGCAAATGGCAGCTAACAAGCTGGTCACCATTTTGGCATCCTCCACAATGCCCAGACCTGTGAGCAGGACATGGTAGTACACACCACAAAATAGTGGTGGAGAAGCATTTGGAGAATGTTTTGTAAAGTGATCTTCTTTTTCAGGAATAAGACAAGGAAGGAAAAAAAAACATAGGCATGTTCTCAGAAAGATATTGAGGATTAAGCAAAGACAGTAAGGAATATCAGGCATCCTTGTCGTGTGCCGTCAAGTTGTTTCCAACTTATGTCAGTCCTAATGTAAACCTGTGATCGGATTTACTTGGCAAGATTTGTTCAGAGAGGGTTTGCCTTTGCCTTCCTGTGAGACTGAGAGAGTACAACTTGGTCAAGATCACCCAGAGGGTTTTCCATCTCTCTGAGTGGGGATTTGAATCCTTCACCCTTTCCGCAGGACATCATCGTCTCGCACTGGGGAGGGGAGAAGGATGGGACCCAGATGACAGTTCTGCATGACATCATTTGGGTCCCATTGTTCTCCCAACCCCAGGTGGTGCAATCACACCACAAATCATTGATGGGTTCTCCCTGTCAATGACTGGTGATAGTGTCATCCTCCCGCACTTACCTGGTGTTCAGAGGGTCAGGAAGCACAACGGTTGCGCTTCCTGCCCCAGTACAGCCTAGGACAGTGCCTGGCTGTGCTGCAGAAGCAAAAGGCATGGCCATCACGCCTCCTACATTCCTGCAGGCAGCCAGTACGGAGGAGCTCCTGTCATGCTCCTGTCACGCTCCACTCCAGGGAGAATCTCTACCGAGATCCCCATGGCACACTGCTGGGATCTAGTAAGCTGCAGAAAAGGCCCTTATGTCCAGAGTTATAGTCCACCATTCAAACCACTATACCTTACTGGTTCACACCAAACATTACAGATGTGAATTCACAGCACGGACACATGAGCAGTTACTGCTTCATCCTTGACAAACCAGTATTTCTGAAAGAGTAGAATAAACTAATACATTAATGACAAGCTGTGGTCTGAGCACAATTTGCGGGGCATCTCCTTCCAAAATGGCAGAGTTAGGTACCCACCTAGTCATCCCACAAGATGGTGATGTTATTTATAAATTGCAACTGTTTATTCTTAAGATTTCTTACTGATTTCTGAAATGTGCTTACAGCGCATTTCTATTCAGAAGTAAGTCCCATTGTATTCAGGAGTGGATTTACTACTAGGAAAGCATGCTTAGAATTGGAGTCAGTAGGTGCAATCCTGAATGGTCCAGTGTAGCTTAGACGTTCCATATGCAAAACTATGGCCTTTCCATACTGGACTGTTCTAGTACTATTGTTCCACTTTCAACATCCTATGCCTTTGAGGCTCCTCCCTAAACTGCAAACCCCAGGGTTTCATAGGATGTTGAAAGTAGGATAATAGCACTAGAACAGTCTAGTGTGGAAAGGGCTTGTGAGCTGGCTATTCACCAACCCACCAGTCCTATCATAGAGTCGTTGCAGCCCCACTCCCACATCCATTCCACACCTCATGACAGAGAGATCAGAGAACCATGTGGCTGTGTCCCTGTAGCCATACATGAAATGTTGGTTACGTCAGTAGTTCTTAACCTGTGGCCCACAGATCCCTAGGGGTCCACAATGTCCTCACAGGAAGTCTGCAAACGTTTGAAAAAAATGTTATGTGCTTTTAAAGTTAAAATAGAAAGAGATAAGAAGGAAGGAAGGAAGGAAGGAAAGAAGGACGGATGATCTTAATGTTGATCTTAAAACAGTAGGAGTCTTTTGTTGGGGATAGACATCATTTGTACAAAGTTTCATTACAATATTTCAAAGCCTTCAAAGATTATGAAGATAAATGCTTGGTAGCAAAAAATATTTCTGCACACAATGACACTGTGTAAGTGAATGAAGCTGAGTTGCTGAGAGAAAGCATGTGGCATTTCTTGCTACCACAAATAATAGCCAGAAGCCGCCTTGAGTTAAATCTTGGTGGCCTGTGGCAACAAAACTTATTTAAAGGGCGTCTGTGGTGAGGAAAAGGTTAAGAACCACTGGATTACATCCTCCACTGATGTCAGATGAGGTCCTCTTGATGTGTCAACAGATGATGTAATCATTTGCTGTCTGGCTACACCAACACAGCCAGATGTTTCTCCAATCCTCCATCACTCTCACCAGGCATGGATTGGATGGAGGAGGCTTCAGCAACTCTGTGGTAAATTTGGGGGAGAGCTTTGGTCAGGAAGGCAATACCAACCTTATGTTGACCAAAAGGGGAAATACATTGGAATTAAGTTGCCTTACGCCTCCATATCTCACTAACAAGATGCCACCCTCAGTGTGTTTTGTGGAATACATTCTTAGCTGTTTCTGTTGGTTTTTGTCATTTCTATTTGTTAAATAATTTTATAGGACTGAAAAATATTAGACCTGAAAGACCTTTTTCTCCCCCTATGAGGTTTTTTTCAGGTCTATAGCTTGAAACTACGGCCAGTTCCATTTCTGAATGGTTCCACTTCAGTAACTTTACTGCATCTACTGTCCCATTTATTATTTGCCAAAGAAGAAATTGATCAGGAAATTACAAGACAAGGGGGAAAAAAGCAATTTTCTATTTTCTATGTGTTGTGCAGTACATCTGCCACTTTTAAAAGTGGTCAGATTAAGAAGGTTAAAAAATAAGGTTAAGAAATAATTAAAGAAGGGTTGGATGACTTGCCAGGCCAATGGTGTATGTTAAGACATATTGTTTTACAGTGTACTTTTTTTATATATAGTGGATTTTTAATTGTCTCTTACTCGAATGGCTAAAACTTAAAACCCTTCTTGGTTAACCAATAAATGAGTCAATTTGTCAGCAAGGCAAGTTGGTTGCACAATAAATGCCCTGCTTTCAAGCAGTATATATTTTTAGAATGTTGGACTAGGCCTGGGCAGGACTGAGTTTAAATCATCACAAGGCTCTGCAAACAATCACTGTTAACAGCAGCCAAAGACTGACCTTGAAGGGCAGAAAAGTGAAGAAACATGGGAGGAAAACAGATTAAGGGGTCTTCCACATGGATCAAATGTATTGGGAGGCTGTGGTATATGTCGCTATAGTTCTCAGGAGGGGCTGTTAAAATATCCAAACTCTGTTCTCCTGGATTATTTTCTGGCAATTTCTGGCACCAGCTACAACAGTTTATTCCAATCCTCAGGTGGGTTTCTTTTTAATTCTGGGAAGTATTGGAATAATATTTTCCATTCTTTTCTCCTCCTTTCTTTCTCAAAACTGATTTTTTAAAAAGATTTATAGTGCTATAGTGCATCAGTGAATTGGTACTTTTGCACTACAGTGGGCCCTCAATATCCGCTAGGGGTTGGTTATACCCTGCCCCTGTGGATACCAAAATTTGTAGATGTTCAAGTCCCATTACGTACAACGGTATAGTAAAATAGTATCCCTTTATAAAATGAGAAAATCAAAGTTATTTTTGGATTTTTAAAAAATATTTTCAAGTCTTAGTTGGTTGAATCCATGGATACAGAATCTGTGGGTATGGAGGGCCAACTGTATAACTCTAAAAAGAAATTTTAAAAAATAGGAGAAAATTTCCCCTTCAACTCATAGGACAACCACAGCAAACCATGGCTTAGTTTTTATAAAAAAATAGTTCTGGGAGAGTCCTAGCGGAGATCCGAGAGATTATGACAAACAGGCTTCAAAAAGAATAGAACAAATTAATGTTGAATCGGCAACATCAGGTAAACTCCAAAAAACTATACAGTACTGTGAGAACTCATGATTCTTTAGACCAGTCTGGAAAAGCCATCTTCATTTTTCAGTGATGAAAAACAATGAGCAAAAATATACATAACACAGACAGTTACTTTCTAAACATTACATTGAGTGACAACAGCAAGTTATTGCTCAATCATTTTAACAAATAATGGGGACAAATTATTTTATAAAAGTAACTTTCCAAGTTATGGATAACTCAGGACAGAACATAGGTGGCAACCATAGTGGCTGGTATTTCCCATGTCCATGAGATGGTGGATCCACTTTGGGTTTTAAGCTAAACTTCCAAAGAGCCCTCCATGGTGATGGAGCCCAGTGTCTGGGTGGACTGAGTCGATTAATGAAGCCACAGCTCTGAGTTTGCAAGACTTGAACAAGGCAGTGGACAACTGGCGTTCTTGGAGATCTTTCATTTATAGGTCCACCATAAGTCAAAAGACTAGGACTCAGAGCAATGGCTTCAAACTTCAGGAAAAGAGAACTTTAGGAAGAACTTCTTGGCAGTCAGAGCAGCTAAACATTAGGAAGAACTTCCTGATGGTAAGTTTGACAGTGGAATATGCTGCCTTGAGTATGGTGGAGTCTCCTTCTTTGGAAGTGTTTGAACAGAGGTTGGATGGTCACCAGGTGGAAATGCTCTTACAATATATTCCTGCATGGTAGGAGCTTGGATTCGATGGTCTTTCTGGTCTCTTCCAGCTCTATGATTCTATGAAGTCAAAGGTAAAACAGCAACTAACAAATTTGCAGACAGAAAGATTCAGGGGACTCGTTGCCCAAAATTTCTCCTGAGTGGAGAGAAGGGAAACTTTCATTCTAAATTCTTAGAATGCAGCTTACCCTCAGCAGTGGTAGTGAGACAGTTTCTTCCTTTTTTCTTGTAAGCTGCCTTTCTTGCTTGCTTGCCACTACTGCTGTGTGCAGCCACAGCAAAGAACTCAAACAGTTCCAGGAAGACAGCAGAACAAATTTTGCACATTCATCCTCACCCCTCCCCACCTTCGGATTACCTCTTTTTCTACAGACCTTAGGGTCTCCATAAGTCAGAAGTGACTTGAAGGCACACCACAACAAGCGCAATTTTAAAATGACTTAAAACTATAAAAATATGCATAATTCCATCATATAAGCAAGTCAAGATTCTTAGACCCCCAACAGCATTGGTAAATAAGCGTGTTTTGGCTTGGCACCTAAATATAATCAGCGTTGGTGCCAGCTGGGCCTTAATAGGGAAACCATTTCGGAATTGGGGTGCAACAGCAGAGAAGGCCAACTTCTATGTTTCCATGTAGATGACAGCCTAATTTTAACCCCTACGCCCTAGGGTTGGCAGAGCGAAAACTGAAGATAGGTCCTGTGCCTTTAAGGGTTGTGTGGAAGAGGGAATTTCAGCAGATGCTGGTTGTTACCTGGTTGTATGATAAGCAACAGCTGCTAAAATTCCCTCTTCTGAACAACTATTAAGAGTACAGGAGCAATCTCCAGTTTGAAGTTGAAAGTGAAATAATAGCATTGTAACAGTCTAGTGTAGAAATGGCCATGCTTTCCAAAGACCTCAAATCAGCATTCCAAAGGTGGTATTGATCCAGTCTGTTTGTTGATTTTATTGTTATTATTTGCCATCTAATCAGTTTTGACTTATGGCAGCTCTGTGAAAGAGAATCCTCCAAGAATGCTGATCAATAACAGCCCTGCTCAAGTCTTATAAACCCTGAGCTGTGTCTTACCCTAAGAGGTGGGGGGCTTAGAGGTCCACCTGCAATGCCAGTGTCTCCTCGGAATTTCGGAGAATTACAGAACAGAGGCCTGTGAGGGTCTTTTCACCTGTGTCTACCAGTACTAACTGTAGAGAGGACTCCAGTTCAAAATTAAACAAAGTATTTTATTTGGATTGACAAGCACGCAGAAGGCAGTAAGAAACGAGGAAGATTGCTTTATGGATTGATTAAGGACAGAAAGTCACATGTTACCATACCCCACATCCCCGGTCTGTGGGATGCGCTATTTTCATAATTGAACATTTAGGCTATTGTACTTTTTCAGTGAGTCAAGTCATCTCAAGATGTGTCCAAAGTGCAATAGCCTTATTTTAATGAGTTTGGCTTCTTGCGAATATTCAGGCTTAATTTGCTCTCAAACCCACTCTTTGGTCTTTTGGGTAGTCCAGGATAGTTACAGAATTCTCTTGCACAACCACATTTCTAATGAGCTAATGTTCTTTCTGATAGATTTCTTCACATCCACCTTTCACAAGAATATCCAGATATTGGAAATACTGTGGCATGAGTGGTTATGACTTTGGTATTTAATCATCTATCTTTACATTAGACAAGGCTGTTTGTTTAATGCATATGTGTGCCTTCAAGTTGTTTCCATCTTACAGCAACCCTAAGGCGAACCTATTGCGAGGTTTTCTGGGGCTGAGAGTGGGCTTCCATGGTCAAGCAAAGAATTGAACCCTGGACCATTTCCGCATGAGACTGGCCCCTCCCTAAACTACAAACCCCAGGATTCCATAGGATGTTGAAAGTGGAATCATAAATGGCCCTGGTCTCCAAGGTCTTGATCCAATGCTCAAACCACTACAGCACGGCTTTGCTGATTGTCCACTTTTTATTAAACCATTCACTTACAGTCCCTTATCTTGGCCCTAACTTGTAAACCACAGACAGACATCTAATGAGCTAGCTAGCATCATATGCCCCTAAATTACCAAGTATCTATTTCTGAATGTTGCATTTATTATGGAAATGACATAGGTTGTAGTGACATATATCTTAACAGATGTGTGAAAACCAAAGACCTGAAACCTGGAAATACAACAGAATCTCTGTTTCTGTGGGTAAGAGGACTTCACACAGTAGAAGCACTGGCTCATTCTCTGCCTAACTATGTTGTTTTGTGGCTCTGTTGTGAAAAGGTGAAAAGACAGAAAGCATTATTTTGCACCACAGGCGAACAACTTGCAGCATTTAGGGTTTTTCTAAAAAATAATTATGAGTATCTATTTCTGTTACTTGAGAACAATGGAAAAATGAGATACTTTTTAAAGCAATTTTTTTTAATTTTTATTAACAGATTTTGTATAATAAAATAAGCATATCAATAGTCCAGAAGGAAAAAAAATATAAAAAATTAAAAAATAAAAAGTATAATATGTGATATACAGAATACTTTTGTAACACAAAACAAGATATCCAAATATTTAACAGTAAGAACTATTGACAGTTTGTTCGACAGGTTTTCATTTCACATTTATCTTATATATAAAATAGTCTGATCTTTATCATAAATAGATAACATCCTTTGGCTTCATATAAGCTCAAATATACCAAGTCATTTAATTACTCACTCGAATTTCTTAAAGAATTTATCTATACAATGTCTTCTATTTAAATCTAATTTTAATCTTTAAAATTCTCTACCATTTATAAAAACATGGGACCCTTTAAAGCAATTTTAAATACAACAGTAACTGACTACCTTTTGAGCCTTGGAATTATAATTGTAACTAATTTTTTTTCAAGTAGCTGTCCAAATTTTTATTTTAATCCAAGGTTCAGTTCACACATGTATATTCCTCAGTTGATGACAGCATTATCATGTAATCTTTATTCAAATGTGCAAAAGGCCGCTTGTAGATACAGGCCATTTCCACCCTACATTGTTATACTGCTATTATTCCACTTTGAACATCCTGTGGAATTTTGGGGTTTGTAGTTTACAGAGGCCAAGGACCTCTCTGGCTGAGAATCCTAAATGCCCTCCCTAAACTGCAAACCTCAAGATTCCATAGGATGTTGAAAGTGGAATAATAGCACTATCACACTCTAGTGCAGAAATGGCCACAGTACACAGACAGATGGATTTCCCCTACTTACTTGACAAGTTAGAGACTGGAGCACTGACAGAAAATGGAGTTGGTTGAAAAGCTGGACCCATGTACTGTAGGGAGCATTAAGGAGACTCACCCGAGACTGACTGCATGTGCATTGCTTACAAAATCTCTCAGCTGGCGTAGTGGCTCCCCACTCCAAGCTTGCCTTGCAAGCAGCACACGTGTGAGTGGACCTCCATAGGCAAGAAGAACTAAAGAAAGAGTGGAACCTCCATCAAATTAATGGAACTTGTCCTAAGTTTGGAAGTTTCAAAAGTGCAAGCCATCAAAAAATAGGGTATCAAAAAGTGAGGACTTCCTGTACCTCCAGTCTATTTCAGCCAGTAACGTCATGGTAAATTTTGAAGTACAGACACTCATCTTGACATCCTCCAAAGCTACTCTTTCCTCAAAGTTCAGAAATGAGGGCAGCTGTTGTCCCATTATACGAACGAACCAGTTCTTACATTTTTCATTGTTGTGTGCCTTCAAGTCATTTCAGACTTATGGCGACCCTAAGGCAAACCTATCGTGGTGTTTTCTTGCAAGATTTGTTCAGAGGAGGTTTGCCCTGTTGCCTTCCTCTGAGGCTGAGAGAGTATGACTTCCCCAAGATCAACCAGTGGGTTTCCATGGCTGAGTGGGAATTTGAATCCTTGTCTCCAGGGTCCATAATCCAATGCTCAAACTACTACACCATGCTGGCTCTCTTTTCATCTCTACCAGAAGCAATTTTGTAAAGCTAAAGGGGCTTAATTTAAAACCAAGCCTCCCTAAAATAATTTGCATTGCAACAGGGATTGCTCACAACAGTATACTGTTGGTAGGAAAATTCATTGTCCCTCCTGCTCCTGTGCCTATTGAAGCTACAACAGTGTTACAAGGATGTGCTTTGCAAGTAGCATAATAAGCTATTTACTGATGCAATGAGTAAAACTAGTTACTTCTAAAAGGAAATTTTAAGAGCGCATTTTGACAGGAATTTTTTTTAAAGTGTTATGCTATTTTGCTATTCATCTTCATGGTCCTTCTTTTAAAAAAAAGTACCATAATGGGAAGTAACGAAAAAGTAAAGAGTAATGTGAGAAGCAATACAACAGGTTAGTTTTTAAAGAATGCGACAAGGAAGGCCAATGAATCATCTTCTAAACAGTGTACTGGGTAATGGGAACAATTTATGTTTAAAAAGTAATGTTCCAAGCTCAGCTCCTGGTGGCAGCAAGGAACAGGCCAGTTTCAGAGTCACACATAGCTCTGTTCTCCAGTGGAAAGGAGCAGCCAGGGCGCTTTACAGGAATAGTGGGCTGCCATTGCTGACTCCCAACTTTTGCTACCTGAGGTAGCCACCTCAATTTTTGCCTCATGATACAGCCAGTCCTGCCCAAGCTAAAAATGCATCCATCCTTTGGTGGGATTCATGTTCACTTTGTTACTTATTTCCATATGCTGCAGTAAATGCATGTGTGAACCAAACCTACATTGTAAACGCTGGCTGGACTCTGCCACAGTCCCTGCAATCTCTCTGCTTCCTCTTTTCTCAGTATCTCTTCATACAAATTGCTTGGCCCCATCTTTCCCCCAGATGCCTAGACCTTCTGGATGCCTTTCTTAGCCCCAGACTCCGCTGAGGGCCCTGTGGTGAGACCAGAAAAGGAGACAAAAGGGGGCAGGCAACTTTGCAACATATCCAAGGGGACACCTCGGGAGTTAAAAATATGTCTTGAAGTTGGTTGCTTCTTCCCCTCTTGAGAGAAGACTGGAGCCAGATGTGGAAAATGTGGGGTTTTGGGGAGGAGCAGCAGCAAGGAAGCCTTGTGGAACGAAACTAGAGATTCTTCTTGTCTTCTAGCATTTGTGGAACAGTGCCCTTGATCCTAAAGGGTTCCTTGTGATTTAATTTGTCTGTGTGGGAGGAAGAAGGGATATTGGTACATTGTTGTTGTGTGCCTTCCAACTTATGGCAACCCTGAGGCAAAGCTATCATAGAGTTTTCTGGGGCTGAGAGAGTATGATGCACCCAAGGTCATCCAGTGGGTTTCCATGGTTGAGCTTGGAATCAAACTGTGGTCTCCAGGGTTGTAGTTCAACACTCAAACTGCGACACCACACGGATTCATAGACATCCCCCTCCAAAGAAAAGAGGAGTCAGGGGGGCTTAGCTCCCCAAGGCTAGGCTGGTAGGGTCTAACTCTCCCCTAAAATGATCAGTCACCAACGATTAGGACCACCAATTCTCCTGTGCAATTGAGCCCTCTGTGCAACTATTCAGCAGAAGTATATTTATAACCATCTTTGCATTCACTTAACAGGAGGGTCTTAAAATTTCACCTTTCCCTGGTGAATTAATTTAATACTTTAAGCAATTTTACAATGTTTCGCATATTATTTTGCCATTGCCTGTATGGCAGTCACACTGTCGAATGTGGTCACATTATTTTTCACCGTATTCTGTGTTTTCACTGTTATGTAAAAACATACAAAATTCACAATGACCTGCCTGCCAGTTCTGAGGCACCCTCACCACCTTAGAAATAGTGCCAGGTTCCCTGTATTGGTGGACAAAGGTGGGTGGGGTTTCCACCACTACTACACCTCTGCTGGGGAAGGGAATGGGAAATCTAGAAGCAATCTGAAAGAACAGGGTCAGAGGAAGAGAGAAATCCGCAATAGGTTTCCACACTATACTGTTATAATGCTATTATTCCATTTTCAACATCCTGTGGAATTCTGGGGTTTGTAGTTTACTGAGGCCAAAGAGCTCTCCGGCTGAGAATTCTAAATGCCCCTCCCTAAGCTGCAGACCCCAGGATTCCATAGGATGTTGAAAGTGGAACAGTAGCACTATAACAGTCTAGTGCGGAAGGGCCCTAAGAGGGATATGGCAAGAAAGAGCTAGGACGCCTAGTGTCTCCTCTATGAAGAAGGTTGGATTAGTGGGGTCAGCCTGGAGCTGAGGAAGGTTGTTTTTTTTTCACAACTCTGAAGAATCTGGCTGAATGGGCAACAACAACAACAACAACAACAACAACTTTATCCAGCTTTGGGCCAGAACATAAGAGAATATGGGGGCAAGATCCCAGACGTCAAGCCCCACAGAGTCATAAATCTGGGTACCTGATGAAAGCCCGGAGCAATGGATTCCTTAGGCTGTGATGCCCAGCGGAGCGTGGGGTGGGCTCCCTGCGGTTGTGGCATGGCGGGGGTGTCTCTTCCTAGAAGCAAGGAACTCACGGTGGGTTCCTTTCAGCCCAGTGGGAGACAATTCCGAGCCAGGCTCCTGGGCTTCTCTGGGACAGCAATTCCCGGAAACCAAAGCGGTCTGTGACGGGCTTTCCAAGACCCTGGCTTTTCCAAAACCCAGATGCCGCGGGCATGGAGGCGGAAGGCGGACGGCTCTCCGCACGTTCTCAGAGGTACTCGCGCCATGGTCATCCGACCCATGAGAACAGGTGCCGGGGCTGAATGGAACCAAGCTTCGGGGGTCGGGGGGTCGCAGTGCCGCCGCTCGCCCCTTACCTCAAAGTGAGGTGCCTTGCTTTACTGCGGTTTAAACTTACGAGCTGGCACGTGGCGCCGAGGAGGGGTTTTTTTTGATGGGTGCCAAGGACATCGGGGCGCAAATATGGGGCGGGGGGGTGAGGAAAGCCAGGGCAGGGGGGCGCCGTCTCTCCGGATCAGCCCCAGAGAGCCCCGGGCCCTTGGCCCCTCCTCCCTCCTCCGCGGGCGACTAGTTTCGCTTTCAAGCCTGCCATAAAATAGGCAAGCACGCGAGTTGCTTTGTGTTTTTTAAAAGAAAATCAGCCCTGCTTGCATCGGGGAGACAAGGGGCTGGGGGGGGGGATCAGATTTCTGCTTGAGTCTACCCCCGCCTTTGCCCCTGGCACTACTTCACTCTACTTCCTCCTCCTCCTCCGCCGCCGCCTCGTTTGGAGCAGAACTCCGATCCGCACAGGTAAGGAGAAAGCCTGCTACGCGCCCTCGGTCCGGAGTGCTTGGATAGTGTATTTGTGCGCGACGGGGGGTTGGCATGGATGGCCCAATAAGGCCCTCGTCCAGCTCTCTGATTTCCCCCCTCCCGGTCGGTGGGAAAAGTTTTGGGACTAGATCTCCCAGAATCTCCTAGCCAGGATGGCGAGTAGCCGGGCTGGCTGGGGTAGTTCGGGAGTTGTAGTTCCAGACTCCGGATTCCGCCGGTGCCTTTCAGGCGGGATTCTTCCGTTGTGTTGTCAGAGGCCCCGGGGGAAGGAGGCCAGTCTGCACCGTTGGTCCATCCTGCCCTACGAGGCTGGGCGGATTGTGGCCCCTAGTTCCTAGTCACCCCGAGAAAAGGCAGAAGCCGAGCCGAAATAAGGGGCTGAAAGCCCCCCGTGTCTGTCCTGCACCCCAATAAATTTCTGAGACCGCAAAACATACAGTCCCGCACCGATAGGAGTCGTGAGATGTCTTAACATCATTTTCCGAGATCTAAAAGAAAGCCTCCCCCAACGCGGGTGGGTGGGTTTTCTCCAGATGCGTTGGACTGCCACCTCCGTTATCCCCAGCTGGCAATTGCAGAGTGGGGATGGTGCGGGGGGGGGTCATAGTCCGACCTCCCGCAGTGGGAGGAGGCTGCTCTGAAGACCTTGCTGTCTTGCATTTCCAGATTCAGCCTTCCCCTAGACTGTGGCCGGCTGGGGATGATGGGACTGACATTTCAGCACATATAGATAGGGCGTGGGATTGCAGGAAGGTAGATCCCCCCTGGAATTTTCTTTAGAGAGATGGCAAGGATTGGCTCTAGAGCGCTTGCCCACCTTACCTGACCAAACACCTGCCCGTATTCCCTCCTGTTTCTCGGTAGCCTACACCCACTTCCATCCTGTCCCCTCCCACCTGGCCACTCCCTCATGAAGTCTGTTACACCTGGCCGGGACCTCCACATTGCGACTTTTTGTTGCAGCAGGTTTCCCGCTTTTTCTGTAAATTAATGTATTATTTTACTTATTTCATTTATATTTCCCCAAGAAAGGACAGAAGGCAGCATTTGTTGTTGTGTTGTGTACCTGTTGTTGTGTCTTTACTGTTGTTTGGCTATCCTAAGGTGAACCTATCACTGGGTTTTCTGGGGCTGAGAGTGTGTGATGCGCCCAAGGTCACCCAGTGGATTTCCATGAGCCTACAACCAAGTTAAAACAAAATACCGGGGGAAAAAACCCTTAATGATAGAAAAGTAAAAAAACCCAAACAATTAAATTAGCTATTTTGTCAAAGCATCTATAATTAAAAGCAGTATAATGTTATTTTAAAAATATGAGTACAAAAGTTTTTAAAAATGCAGGGGGGAAATACAAATAACTGCCTTCCTGCTCACCAATAAAAATAATGCCTGGTCCTATCTGTAATAATGAATTCATTTTCTTGGTCACACCAGGTTGTGACAGATTATGGAACAATGAACCATCAGTTGGCAGTTCAACTCTGTCTATACAAGTGAGATATTCAGCCACAAATTGTCCTTTGGAATGCTCTGCCACAAGATTATCTTCCATTCATCACCCCCTCCATCTAAATTTCCACCCTCAAGAATCAGTCAGCGTTTCATGAACGCTGAGCATGTTCAATCATCTGTGAATGTTTAGAAAAGTGAAAAGAAATCTCCCTCAGGGTTTTCAGTGAATCTGATAATACCGCCTTCTTCTATGGGGGAGAGTTGCTGTTTTGGCCACACACAGCAGCACAACCCACACATAGACCTCAAACATTCGGGTGATATTTGTGGGTGCTCACAAACAGACCTCAGAAATAGAAATTTGTGTGTATCAGTATGCATTACTTCTTTCCTAAGGGTTAAGAAATCAGTGAGTTTTGCCCTTGACACAACATTTTTTATGTTCTTTTTATGCTAAATATGAAGAAAAATAACTTCCTCATCCGCGTTCAGCACTAGCATTGTGACAACCAAATGAGGAGAGTTTTAGGCCATTTCTGCCCTACACTAATATAGTGCTATTTTTCCACTTTCCACATCCTGTGGAATCCTGGGGTTTGCAGTTTAGGGAGGGGCATTTAAATTCTCGGCCAGAGAGCTTTTTGGCCTCAGTAAACTATAAACCCCAGAATTCCACAGGGTGTTGAAAGTAGAATAATAGTACTATAACAGTATAGTGTGGAAATGGGCTTACTCCAATAAGCCAGGTGTAGTGAACACTTTTCTGCCAGGGATCACATTTTCAGAGCCTGAAAAATTAGTTTTCTGGACTGTAATTCACAGAATTCCTCAACTGACAAGGACTGTGGCATTGCCAGTAGGGTATTCTGGGAGTTGTAGTCCAGGAAAAGTAATGTATTCACATTCTGCATACTCCCATGTGAGTAATTTCTTGGGACGGTATGCTAGCGGTGGGTAGGACCAGAAGGCAACGGAGTTGGATAGTTCCTTTTGTTCCCAGGCCCTTTTCCCCCTCCCTCCCTTTTGGTCTTCACCCAGTAGATTTCTAGGCAGGGGAGCAGCTATAGTAGCAGCAAAATGAGGACGTAGCTCCCTTTCAAACAAGAATTTTTCTCTTCCAAATTAAATTTTCTTTCAGTCTTAAAAATCTCTAGTATTACAGACGGTGAGACACTGAAAATCACTCACACCCAGAACTCAGAGCTTCTGTGTTTGCATTCTCTTGGTAACTTGTTTTGTGCTTCAAGCTGTTTCTGATTTATGGCGACCCTAAGGTGAATCTGTCACAGTATTCTGGGAATGAGTGTGTGTGATGCGCCCAAGTTTGTCTGGTGGGTTTCTATGGCCGGTTCGGTTCTAGGACTCCCCACGAATAGCAAAAAACACAAATTACCACATTCCATATTATTGAACAATGGCGACATGTGTGCAGATGCGTCAGCATGTCCCCATTCATGTCGCTGCTGTTTTACACATAGAAAGTAACACTCCACAGTTGCTTGAAATCACAGATCTAGAGTTTGGATATACAGAGGTTCTACTGTATTTCCATTTTGTTGTCCAGACTTATGGATCTATGCTTTTTTTTATATGCTTTTCTCTAGTTTGCTTTTCACACGGACTGAGTAAGGGATCCTGGAGGCAGCTGCCACTTACTTTTCCTGTTGTAGGCAGGCACACGTAGATGTAGTCAGATCAGCTAGAACAGAATCCCGCTCTTTCCCAACTTAAGCTTTTACTGCATTGTTTACTGTAGATGTGCTGCGACAACCCAGCACCAAACATCTGTGTTCCTTCAGCCCTCTTTCACCATCTTCCCAGTATCAATCCACCAAATAACTTCCAGCTAGATGCAGGACAAGGGAGAAAAGTGGGGCTGGGTAAGCACTTGAAAGACTTTGTAAAAAGAACCATCGTTGTCAGATGCTTTAACTAAGGGATGCCTGTAAATAAAAGTTGGCAAGTGTCAGAATGTGTGACTCTTGTCATAAAGTATCTGCTGGATGTGTATTAAAATAGATCAAGTAGCCAGCTTAGGCATTGCTAGAGTTAGCTAGAGCGCTACAAAGTATTGAATGGCATTTGTTAATTGCGTCTATGCATCTGAAGCATGTTTGTGTATTCCACTGTATCAGATGGTTAATTGCTTTATTGCTTACTGTAACAATTTATCCAGGAGAGGGAGAGAAGGTCAGAGGGCAGGGGAACCCAAAGTGCCAAAAGGTGTTGTGAGAACTGGAAATGCTGAAAGATAAAGAGGCTGGAAACATGTAGCAGCCTGAAGGATGAAACATAGGTAACCGACTGTTGAGTCTGGGAACTGTCTAGAATGGTAGGATGATGTTACATTTATGATCCTCTCCAATCACAGCTTTGTATACCCAGATTCAAAAGAAAAAGTATAAAATCTGTAACACCATGTATGTTTTAGTCTCAGTGACTTTGGACGAAATGTGCTGCATTGCTTGCTTGCTACAGAGAAATGCTGCTGTTTAACTTTGAGTGAAGTTTGTCGAGTGGAAGTTATCCAGGGCATGACATTAAGTCTCAAATGGAAAAGATGCTTTCTTAAGGGTATAGAAGAATGATTTATGCAAAATGAAGATAAAATGGTATGCTTCCTGTGGTAAAAGCCAAATTTTTTAAAAAATGTTCCTGGTTTGTTTTTTTTAAAAGTCTCAGATATATTGGGTTGAAGACTGGTGGATAAATAATGTTATGCGCATCCTGATGATGATGATGATTACAGATAACTTCCTTTTCCCCAACATAGGTTCTCAAGGTGACTTACAAAATAAAATAGTTGCAGCATAGTTAAAAGCATACAAAAAATCAACATTAAAATAGAACTAGGCTGTTAGCAATATTAAAACAATTTAAAACTTACACTGAAAAAGGAGAAAAAGCAGTCAAAAACAGTACAATTTAAAAGAATACAGCACCTTCTTTGGAGAGCTTTGACCTTCAGGGCTATGGCTTATAATGTGAAATAGGAGGCCTTTTCTAAAAATTCCTTCTAGAGTGAGCTAGATTGCTTCCTTAGCTGGGAATGTTTAATTTGGGACTAATAGTAGCCCTGAAAGCTGGCCAAATTACCCTAAAGGCACCAAATGCCATCTGATCTTGGAAGCTAAGCAGGGTCATCCTTGGTTAGTTCTTGGATGGGAGACTGTCAACAAATACCAGGAGCTGTAGACTATAGAAAGGAACTGACAAAGCTACCTCTGAGTATTCCTTGCTTGTGAAATTGATGGGCTTCCCAGAAGTTGACAGGCAACTTTCAGGCACTCACACACATACACAGAGTAGCCCTGAATGGGCTCCAGCTTGCATAGCAAAAACCTTTGCCATGCTGCAGATATTCCTGTTTGAATTTGCTTTGTAAGACTCCGGTCTCATTGGTAACAACTGTGCAACTCAGGATTTTGTGGCAACAATTATGCACTGCTTTAGATTAGGGAGCAGAAATTTCTAGGCCTTACATCTGATGTGCTCCCACACGCTTCTTCTGCTGTTATCTCTCATCAGTATTTAAATTTTAAATACCCTGCATAGGAGTCCGCTCAGCTTTGCAGTTTTTGCACAGTACTGAGCTGAACTCTACAGGAAGGAAAGCTTGTTGCGTGGTTTCTGTGGTCTGCTTTAAGTACAAGGGAGTCTTGATCCACCACTGTGTTTACTGTGATGGTTTGTAATTTCTTCACTTTTTGAGATGCTCATTTTGCCTTTCATTCCTTTTGGTTGGATGGTCTAGCAAATAGGCATTTGTTTACAGTGAACTGAGCATTGTTTACTATGAATGTATGTATGAATGTATTAGGAATGAATTTCTTAAACACCAAATTATACAATCCAGGGGCAAGAATCATGCACTCCTTCAGATGTTGTTGGGCTGCAGTTCTCATCAGGCCTAGCCACCCCTTACTATTTGTTAGTATTTGGCATCCTTCAGAGTTCCCCGAAATCTACTAGTGCATCTCCTTTCTTGTGCATGGATTGTGCCATTTTGGTGATGTCTGCCAGAAGATCAAAAACACAGGGAAAGATGTGACCAAAAATCCCCTTTCAGAGTGCTTAAACACCCATTTAACAATTAAACTTGCTGAGGAGAAGTTAAGCTAACTTTGTTTAAGCTCAGGAACAACTATGAAAATATACTTTTGATGATGGAATGCACTTAATTTATATAGACTGATGTTTATCAAGTACCAACAGGGAAAGAAGGAAATTTGGAAACCTTAGTATTTTAATCTACAGGGTAGAAACTACTCTGAATTTTGGTTTTATAGATGTTTATTCATTTGTTTACGATGGTAACAGTATGGCTCTTTATTTTTTCCTCTGTGCTTTATTTAATAAAAAATATATTTGAAAAAAAAATACAGGAGAAGATACAGCAAAATGGAACCTGCAAGGTCAGAAGGCAGTGTCTGTCTGAACATTCACTGCAGAACAATTGATTGTTGGTTGTTGTGGGTTTTCCAGGCTTTGAGGATCCTCTGGAGATACCAGCCACAGATGCAAGCAAAATGTCAGGAGAAAATACTAATAGAACACAGCCTCAAAGTCCGGAAAACCCACAACAACCTATGGATTCTGGCCGTGAAAGCCTTCAACTTTACAATTGATTGTTGTTCTGTAGCTTCAAGTGAGCTCTGACTTACAGAGACCCTATCATAGGGTTTTTTTGGGAACTTATGTTCAGAGGAGCTTTCTCCCTGTTTTCCTCCGAATATAGTCTACAGCAGTGGTTCTTAACCTTTTCTTTACTGGGGACCTCCCTGCAAATATAACTTTTTGCTGGAGACCCCCAAGACTTAACTCAAGATATTCAAATATTTGTTTACATTTTCAAATATTTATTTATTTATTCAAGGCTTCTGGAGACTAAGATACCAATCCCCACTCAGACACTGGGTGACCTTGGACAAATCACATTCTTTCAGCCTCAGAGACACTGCACCCCCCTCCCTGAACAAATCTGGCCAAAAAGAAAATCTGTGATAGGTTTGCCTTGCGGTTGCCATAAGGCAGAGTGGCTTGAAAGCACACAACAACAAAGTGCTGTTGACAGGGGAAGGTCCTTTCTAGCCATCATGTCTTTTCCCTTTGGAAACTGACTTATAGCAGCCGTAAGGCAAACTTATCATAAGGCAAGATTTGTTACCATTGCCTTTCTCTGAGGCTGAGAGAATGTGACTTCCCTGAAGTAATCCAGTGGGTTTCCATGGCCAAGTGGGGATTCAGACCTCGGTCTCCGGAGTCATAGTTTGGACATGCATACGTGCCTGCCCCCATGTCCCTTTCATCAGGGATGCAGCAGCGGGAGTATATGTGTGTGTGTGTGGCCACAGTTTCAGCATCCATAACCCCCCTGCTGCCACATCGCTGTTGCTGCTTCATGGACCCCAGGTTAAGAACCACTAGTCTACAGCACCTAGTATCCCCTGGTGGACTCCTAAGTGTTAACTAGGCCTAACCCTGTTAGCTTCCTAGACCAAACAGGTATGGTTTTGTTGCCTTTGTGCCCAGCTTCTTGGGCTTTGTGGCCTGTTTCCTTATTAGTTCTGCTTTAGAGCTTTGGAAAGTTACTTTCTTTTGGCCTGCCATTCCCAGAAACCTCCAACCAGTATAGCTGGTGGCTGAGGCCATTTCCACACTACACTCTTATAGCGTGATTATTCCACTTTCAACATTCTATGGAATCCTGGGGCGTGCAGTTTAGGGAGGGGCCTGAAAGGCAAATATTTTAAAATGCATAATATAATATTCACATTGTTGTGTGTTGTACAGTAAACATACAGTAAAATCACCTCTTAAATGTTGTTCCGTGCTTCTAACTCTGTGAAGCCTCTGTAAGGTGGAATACTGCACAGATACTTTCTTAAATGCTAGAGAAGGTCCATTCAAAGAAACAGCAGCTGAATCAGATTAAAAGTACTCACAACATAATTACAGTACTTTGATACCACTTTAATGGCCATTTCTGCATGCCGTGGAATCCTAGGATGTATAGTGTTGGAGAGGCACAAGAACTCTCAGGCAGAGAATTCTAAATATCTCACAAAACCACCAACGTCAGGATTCCATAGGACCAGTTAAAGTCAGATCAAAGTGCTATAATTGTAAAATGTGAAAGAGACCACAACGCTTCATGGTAAGCCAGGATCTGTGGGATCTGTGGCTTACCATAGGCAAAGCAGCATGTTGGTACGTGCTACCCAGCCACTCTGATTTGGAGTGAGAGCGGCTGAACAAACCACAGTCCATGGTTTGATGAGCATGATGTACTAACTGGGCATCAATCAGTGCTCTGTTTTTTTTACTCTCTCCTAACAAACCAGAGAAAGATTCCTAGGTTTATTCTTGGCTTCTTTCTCTGACTTGTTGACAACAAAACCAGCCAGGATGATGGTTTTGTCAGAACTGCATATCACACTAAACCAAGGAGTAGGTGACAGATGAACTGTATGTGGCCCTCTCAAGGATCCTTCACAAAATGCAATTCTGAAATTGCAGCAGCAAATTGTATTGTCAAATTTTAGTGGCAAACTGTTGAAAAACCACTAGTGCAACGACAAAATGCTTGCTTTAAACAGTTTGTCACTGTTTCCTACCCACCTTGGGCAAAAAGCCAGGACAACCAGACTGAAAAAAGCATCTCTTGCATCTTTAAATGGCCTATTCTCCATTTTCACTCTTCAACAGGATCAAAATAACATTCTCCACCTTCCCTTGGCAAGAAACCTTTGTTTAAATGGTCCCTATTGCTGTTACTATGGTTGTGTGCCTTCAGGTCATTTCTGAAATATGGTGACCCCATTATGGGGTTTTCTTGGCAAGATTTGTTTGCAGGAGGTTGTCTTTGCCTTCCTCTGCTGCTGAGAGATTATGACTTGAACAAAGTCACCTATTGGGTTTCCATGGCTGAGCAGAAATTCAAGCCCTGGTTCCCAGAGTTGTAGTCCAACCACTACACCACACTGGCTCTCTTGGTTACATGCCTTTTGCTGCTCAATCCCATAACTGTGCTTTCTTTTAAGCCCACTCCCCAGATCCCTCCTCTTTCTGTAGGACTGATCTTCAGTATGCTGGCCATCCACCACGCCATGTGGAGATGAATTGGCATCATGGAATCCCAAATTCAGGTCTGGTAAGTAAAAAAATAATAAATTGGCTGAATCAAGGATGGAGCCCATGTTCCACTTTGACTTCAGTTCAGTTTTTGCTTAGTAATTAGATTTCTTCTTAGATTTCCTAGATTTCTCCATCATATGCTCAGATGTGGCTAATGTGAGCTTACAAGTGTACCTCAGCCATGTTGGGTGGAGTACTCTGGGAGTTATAGGCCAAGGAGCTCCGTATGAGCTGGAGAGAAAGACCACTGGCTGAGACCCAGAGACTATTGAAGGCCCCCACCATCAGCCTCTGCCATCTTCTTTTCTAATATGCTTGTACATGTGGGACCACCTTCCTCAGCCTGGAGTCCTGCGTTGTATTACTGCTTCTACAGTAGAAGAAATGTGGCTGGCTAGGATGGGAACTGAAATCCAAAATGATCTGGAAAGCTGTAAATTGAGGAAGGCTAGCTGAAATTGCGGGCCAGAGCCAAGCTAGGCAGCCAAAAACTTTGATGTGTTCTGCAGAGAGATTCAAAAATTCATGTAAAAGTGCTGTTGCATTATGTTCAAACTGAAAAGCAAATGTTTATTGAATTTATATGGAAAAATGAACACAGTGCACTCAAGTTAATTCTAACTTGACACTTAAATTTATATTACGTTACACTAAAATTCTTTTTAGAATTCCCATCCAATATTTTCTTTTCTGCCCCAATTTATTTTGAGCTTGGGAGTGAACAACGCCACTGCAGGTACAGATTCTGTATTCATGGATTCAACCAACCATGGCTTGAAAATATTCCCCCACTCAAAAAAAAAAAAAAAAAAATTCGAAAAGCAAACTTTGATTTTGCTGTTTGATATAAACGATGCCATTTTACTACACTGTTAACATAAGGGGACTTGAACATCTGTAGATTTCGTTATCTACGGCAGGTCAGGGAACCAAACCCTAGCGAACTACTGTAATCTCAACTGATTTTGTTTTGTTTCTTTTCCTTCGATCAACATCTCCTCCTTCTCCTCTCATCTGTCCACGTTGTTCTTCTTTTCTTTCTCTGACTACCTCTTTCCCTTCCCTTCTGCCATTTCTTCTTCCCGTCATCTTCTCTATACATCTTATCTCCCCTCAAGTCCTCCACTTTCACAAAGCTTTGTGGGTCAAAACCTTTGCACCTCAGCTTCCTCTCCTTCCTCTCCTTCCATTTCTTGCTGCTTTCTATCATATGTAGTTTGCACTGCTTGTTTCTGCTGCCGCCACGCTCTGTTAAGAACGGAAGAGGTGGCCATGAATTTCATTTTACTGCAAATGAAAATGTATGCAAAATACATTGCATTTTGTTAGAGGCAAAAAGGTACTTCATGTTTTTCTTTAGGTTTCTTGTAAACATGCTTAACATAGTATCAATGCATCGACCTGATCATTGGATCTGCAAACATAGAACTCAAAATGTGGAAATACCACCTAGAAATAGCAACCTTTGCTCTGTGAGACCTCCTTTTTATCGACATTGTTTTGAGGTTAGCTTTAGTTATACAATAGTCAATGGAAGTGCCTGCATACATTTGTGGTTTGAGTGTTAATCATTGCCATAAATGATAAAGGAAAGGAAATGCTATGAGAAAAACCAGTTTAAAAAGTGAGAGTTGGAAATGTGGAGAAAAGGTGGGGACTTTTTTTCATATGTGGTAGACTTGCCCCAAGGCTAAGAAATTTTGGAAGGAAATTCATAATGAAATTCAAAAAATTAGTAAAGTTAATTTTGAAATGGTACCAGAATTTTACTTATTGAATATATTAGGCCAGAACCAGGAGATTAGAAAACAACAGAAGATATTATTGTATTTGATTACTAATAATAAAAATTTTTAAAAAAAGTAAGAGGGGCCCAGTTGGATCAGACCAAAGGCCTGTCTAGTCCAGTTACTTATTTCCCACACACAATATATTTATTATTAGAACACTGAGATAGGTGCAGTTTTATTTGCCATTTCTTCTCCTATTATGCCCAACATGTAAATATGCCTTGTTTACAGTCCTGCCCAGTTGGTCAACATTTTCTTGGCATTATCCACCATGTTCACAAGATTTCTTTCTCAGTCTCACTGGCCCAGATCCTATATATGAAATTAGGATTTTTAACCTGAGATACACACATTGAACTGCATTTCCCATTTTAATGTCCATTCCCTCAGTATGGAGAGATTCTTTTAGCATTCTTTTCCATTTCTTTTGTGACAAATATTGTCATACTTCAATTAACAAAGCCTCTGACAAAGAAGTTCCTTTTCACAAAGTCTTTTTATGCCTGTCTCACCTCCTTTTCCTCCTTGTCTTCTATCTATCTGGAAGATTTTTAACAACATTAGTATTGGGAGTACAGTGGCCCCTCTGCTTTTGTGAGGGTTCGGGGTGTGGAACCCTCACAAAAGTGGAAAAACAACAAATAATTCCCCCTCCACACAATCCCCCTCCCATTCTCTGGCTTTTTGCCTGCTGGGGCTAGAGGGAAGGGAATGGGAGCAGAGAGCTCGGGAGGTGAGAAGGAAAGATTGTGCCTGCCTCCTATACATAAACAGTAAACGTGTATAGCTAAAGCTTAAACTAAACTAAATTAAATTAAACTAAAGCTAATGCACAGTACTAAAACACTCATTATTACTATTACTATTGCACTGAACTAAAACACAAAACAACTCTGACCTTCCTACACAAACTGTAGTGAAAAATTAAAACCGATTAATAGAATTTCACCTTATTTCACCATTATAGACCTAACTAAATTCAGCTTATTTAAAATTACTAATAACTCTAACCACAGATTGTTACATTGTTAGGCTTCTTATCTTTTAATATCCATGTCAAATTGGAAATGGGCAAAGCTCGCAACTTGACCAACCCACTCTTCCATCACTGGTGCTTCAGTGCATTTCCAAGTTCGGACAAACAACATTCTTGCAGCTGTTATCGTATATTGAAGAAGTAGTCCATATTTACTATCCCATTTTCATTGATGATACCTAACAAGAACATTTCTGGTGAAATTGCAAAATCTAACTTTAAAATTTTTTGAATTGCCATATAAATCTTTCACCTTCTTGCAAGTAACCACATATGAAAAAAAGATCTTTCTTTATCCTGACAGCCCCAACATTGATCTGAAACATTCTTAGACATCTTTGACAACTTATTTGGAGTTAAATATCATCTATACATCATTTATACATATTTTCTTTTAAATTGCTACATAAAGTAAGTTTTATATCTTTATTCGACATTTTTTCCATATCTCCATTTGTACCTTATGTCGAAAATGTTGGGCCCATCTTACCTTAAAACTCTTTTACAGCTTCATCTTCTGTCTCTGATTTTACAAGACATTTGTATGCTTATTTGATTACACGATCATCATCTTTACACAATTCTGAATAAAAAAGTCATTTTCTCCAGCCTCTTTAACACTGTCCAGTTTTTAATCTGGCAACCCTAATGTCTTCTTCCTTATATTTTTAAACATTGGAATACCAACCAACTATGGTCTGAGCAGGGCATTGCCCCTATTCTGTGTCTGAAAGAAGAGTCTTTTCCTATTTGGACAATGGGCTTGCTTTTAAACAAGAATTTTATACTACAGAATAACACAGGATCCTAATACTTACCTTGATGCTTCCACTGAAGGGACCCTGTCCTTCCTGGGGCAGCTAAGGATGAAACATTCAGGCAATCAGAGAAAGCAAAAATATCCTATGCTACTTTGTGATACAGGACTCTTATTTTAAAAGTTTAAAGGCCCTTCAACACTACACTTATAGCATTGTGGTTCCACTTTAACTGCCATGGTTGCAGTCTGTGGAATCCTGGCATTTGTTGTTTGGTGAGGCACTAGGCCTCTCTTGACTGAGAATTTAAAATGTCCCTCCCTAAACTGCAAATCCCAGGATTTCATAGGATGGAACCATGGGTGTTAAAGTGGAACCATAGTGCTATAATTGTGCGGTGTGAAAGAAAGTGGTTGTACCTACTCTAAACAGTTAGAATAGTTTGATGCCCACAGTTTAATTGCATTTGGAATATATATAGTGCAGAATCCTGAGATTTGTAGTTGGATGTATGCCATTCTTGTATCAATCCTAAAGGTTTTTTCACCCCCCTCAAAGAAGTAACAGCCTAATGGAAAATATTAAGCAGTGTAATAGCTAAAGTCAACAAAGTAACTTTTCCCACCATTTTAATGAATAAGAGGAGGTGGTTATCTTTTAAATACTGTAATTAGCAATAGGACACTTTTCTTGGTAAGTACCTTTCCCTGAACTGCAAATTCCAGGATTCCACAAAATGTTTCCATGGTAGTTCAAATAGAATCATAGCACTATAATTATATTGCATGAAAGAGCCCTAAATGAGTACGAATTCTCCAGCTGCTTGATCAGTAAAATAAGAGGAAACACGCTTCCCTGCCAGTAAACACTTGTGTTTTCTTTGATACAAAATCAATGATATTGCTCCCCGTCATTACTCCCAGAGATAATTTGTTAGAAGCAGTAGGAACTACTAGAATGAATTACAGTTGGTCCCTGCATGTTTGTGGGTTTAACTTTCACAAATCTGATTATCTGCAAATTTCTCCAACTCTTCCCCCTCACTTCAGGTGCTTCTTTTCCAGGGCAATCTTCATTTTTGGCAACTCTGATCAGGCCATGCAGCCCATTAAAAACCTACCCCTGGCCCTCCTCCTCCACCAGCTACTTCAATCTGGCCAGCTAACAACCACCGATAGCCCAGATTCTCAGCACCACAAAACCTCTCCTGATGCCCTCCCACACCCAACAAAGGAAATAGGTGAGAGAGAGAGGAAGTATAGGGCTGCCATACCATCCCATGCCATCCCACCCCCCCTTTCCCTCTCCTTTCCCTGACTTGGGCCATTTCCACACGAGCCTGTTATAGTGCGATGATTCTACTTTCAACCTCCTATGGATTCCTGGGGTTTGCAGTTTCGGGAGGGGCTGGCCGGCACGATGCTCCAGGCCCTCTTTTGCATGGCAGATGCCATGTGAAAAGGGCCCTGCAGGGTTCAATCACCTGCTCAACCATGGAAACCCACTGGGTGACCTTGGGTGCATCACACACTCTCAGCCTCCCAGAAAACTCCATCACAGGGTCACCTTAAGGTCGCCATAAGTTAGAAACAACTTGAAGGCACACAACAACAACAAACTGATTTTACTGGATTCTGCCCTGAGCTTTTTTGATATGGAAAGTGGAATAAATATGTTGAGCAATAAAATAAATAAGTGTTCAACTGCCTCCACCTCCACCAGCACCACATTGGTTCTTGTACCTAAAGTGTTGCCTGTGCCAGATCTAATCTAGATCTTTGAAGAGTACTGTTTTTGAACTGCAGCCCCCAGCATCCCCTGGCTAGCTGGCATTTCTGAGAGCTGCAGTCCATCAAATGAGACTGATCCATCTTGCATTGTTTACTAACTTCGAGAAATCAGTGGCTGGGTAGCTTCTGAGCTTTGACTTCTTTTCATTTCCCCATATCTTCCCAGGTCTTCCTTTTGCTGTTGTCATTTTCCACATCAT
This sequence comes from Cyclura pinguis, assembly GCA_030412105.1. Lineage (NCBI taxonomy): Eukaryota > Metazoa > Chordata > Lepidosauria > Squamata > Iguanidae > Cyclura > Cyclura pinguis. The sequence goes on from CM059604.1 coordinate 17,110,081, forward strand.
CTGAGCCAAGTAAGGGTTGTACCTTTGAGCACGTTCCTATAGAAACTGGGAACTTTTCAAAAATAGTTGGACTTCTGGTAAGTGTGTTGCACAGCAATGATCAGAACACGGTATATGCTCCATGCTGGGGGTAGGGGTACATAGATCCCATTGGTAGACCTCTGGGAGACAGGTAAGCATTTCAGGCCATTTCCGCACTAGACTGTTATAGTGCTGTTATTCCACTTTCAATGTCCTATGGAATCCTGGGGTTTGCAGTTTAGGGAGGGGCCTCAAAGGGTTTTAACAATGGTTTTAACAATAGCAACAGTTTTAACAATAGCAAGTATTTTTTGAAAAAAACAATTTGCTGTGCTTCACCTTGTACAAATCACGTCTTCTTCATTCAGTCGACATGTTTGTTACCTGTGAAGTATGAATCTTAATTGTTTGACCTTTGATCGGATCTTTGTGCAGCTTCGCCAGCCAGACTTAGAACGATGTTGGAGGGTCTTTGATCTGCATCCGAACCAGGAGTTCAGGTGCAGATTGCAACTTGTACATAGACATTATCATCAGATATGCTTTGTGGACTGTTGGAGTTTGTGGGTTCAGCTAGGTACTCACCCTACCATTTGGCTGAATAAAGCAGCCACCTCAGGCAACTAATTTGAGGTGTCCTGAAAGAGTAGGAAATAGTTGTTTAATTTGTTATTACTGTTTCATTTTGTTTACTTGGCTAGGGATGGGCGGAAGCATTAATGGGATTTCCTGCCACTTGGGCCACAATAATACCTGGTTTTAGGTACTGTTTGCTAGGGATGGTAATCCTGATTATTTCATCCTCGCAGGACAAAATAATCAAGGATGTACATACCTAGAAAATTGTACGTAAAGCTAAGCATTTATGGGTTGTGGGGCAAAAAAAACCCCACCAGCACTTCTGAAAATCCAGCTTTCCCTTTACAGCCAGGTAAGTAGAAGGCAGAATTTATAGAGCTTCTGAAAGCTATGCTGGTTGAGGCATCATGGGAGTTGTGGACCGAGTGAGTAAATTTTCCAAACTCTGTTAGGAAGAGGTGAAGTGAGATTAAAGGAGAGAACAAGAGTTGGGAAAGAATGTTTAGAAAGGTGTTTGTTTCCATCAACCTGTCAGGAGTCAGAGTATGAAAATGACAGTAATTGCCACTTTGCAGTCCTGTTGTTGCTCTAAAAAGAGGGTTTCATTCAAAACATTAGAGAAAGAGATCCACCCATTTGGAGATGGTCTCATTTCCCCACTGATAAGGCATCAATCAGAAATCCACTCAACAGTGGAATGTTGTCAAGTCAATAATACTCCAAGTGATGATCAACAGACTGGTGCCCATCAATGCCAATCCCCAAACTTCCATGAAAGAATTGTAGCCAACAAATTGGCCCCTGGCCCACTAGACAAAAAAGTCATGAGTCCTCCACATCAGATAGCTAGAGGTACATTGTTATAACCAGGGACCAGTACACTGGCTACAATTAGCTTTAGCTATCTTTTGTTTTAACTTCTGCTGTAATCCACCTTAAGTTCTGTAGCAGCAGAAGTGTGGTGGAGATAATATTGATTCATTCAGTAATTTATTCATGAAACGATTGATTAATTCTCTGTAACCCTGTGCATGCAAGCCATGCAGAGCTTATTGTTTTGAAATAAGTCCATCTTGTCTTGCATTCTGTTTCCGGTACAAGCTAGCTTGTGAGATGCTTCTGGAACATGCCTTTTTTTTATTTTTTAATATTCTTCCTAGACAGTGTCCTCTAGCACCTCAGTTGGAGGAGAGGATACATGGAAGAGTGATCTTCCTCCAGAGAAACAAACAGGAATAGAGCTGTTTCAGTTATCCGCCTTAGCATTGTAACTCTAGAGAATTTTTTTTAAAAAATACACCCACACTAGTCAACCTCAGAACTTAAGCAGAAGCAATCTTCCAACCATGTTACCCCTCTCCTAATCTTGCAGTTTTAATCTAAGTGGAAATTGACTAGGCAAAGGAATCTTGTAGAACCTTTGAGACTCAGGCCGTTTCCACACTAGACTGTTACAGTGCTATTATTCCACTTTCAACATCCTGTGGAATCCTGGGGTTTGTAGTTTAGGGAGGGGCCTTTGAAACTGACTAGTATGGGGAGGGAATTTGTGCCTTTCAAGAACAGGAATCTAGTGCCTAATCATTAAGGCAGTCAAGAAAGTTTTTTAAAACTCAAAATTAAAAGGACATGTGGTGGGAAAATGGGGAGATATCCCCAAAATAACAAGAAGTTAAACAACTAGATAGATGTATTTCAGTTGTTAGGGCCACTGTGGTGTAATTTGGGTGTTAGATTAGGATTTTGGAGGGTAGAGTTCGAATCCCTGCTTGGCGCCAGAAACCCATTGGGGGAGTCTAGGCAAGTCACACTCTCTTAGCCTCAGAGGAAAACAATGGCAAACACTCTCTGAACAAATCTTACCACAAAAACTTCATGAAATAAGTTCACCTCAGGGTCAACATAAGTGAAAAATGATATGAAGGCACAGAACAACTATTTCAGTTGTCACAATTCACATGATGACCAAATGCATTGGTTGATTTTAAAACACAACAACCAGTTCGTTTTTTCAGATGGGATCAAAATACTTCAGAATGTCCTGGAAAAAGAGAGGAAATTGCCTGAAACATTGCTTGATTGGTGGAATGTCTTTGGATCTTTAAAAATCTGTGAATAAATAAAGTGACACATATGGCAACAAGTTCTATCACCTCTTGACATATTTCTCCTGTTTGGAGAAACCTAAAGTCAGGATCAGAGTAAGACTGTTGAATTCAGTGGGTCTCCTCTAAACATGCCCACATCTGGATTGAACCCATTTTACAGACCTATTTCTTTCTCCTGAGCTGTACCATGTCTTAACCCAGGCCTGTTTTTCTCTCTTTCATTCTTTTTCAAACAGAAACAATACCTGCTCCTTGATTACCAAGTATCCGTGCCAGTAAACCTGAAACAGGTAAAGTCTTTTTTAAAAGCCTGATAATTAATAACATGACCGGATGTATTGTATCTTTGGGTGAAAACACACAAACACATTGTAAAGGATTATTGGTAGTAGTTATTACGGATCTCGGAAAGGCCATTGATCATCCAGAATATCAAAGACAGTCCTATGTTCTCAGTGTACATCAAAACTACTGTCATCCACCTGTTGATGTAATTCTTCCTGTATATCCCCATCCCACTTTTTCCCCCAGGACGAATTCTGCCTGGAATTATGGAAAATTCATCTAATCAATAAAAATTTCAAGAGCATGATCAGTGTATCTGGGATCATACTGAAGGAAATGATTACGGATATAGTGAAGCACACAAGATTTGTTGAACAGTGTGACATTGATGTAGGTCACAGATTTTTTCTTCTTTTAAAGCGGATACAGTTGTATTTAAATATAAATGTGTGCATGTGCGTGTGTATGTGTGTGCATGTGCATGCATGCCTTCAACCAGCATGTTGACCCCATGAATTTCATAGGGTTTTCTTAGGCAAGGAATACTCAGTGGTGGTTTTGGTGGTTCCTTCCTCTGAAATATAGCCTACAGCACTGGTATTCATTGGGAGTCTCCCATCCAAGTACTAACCAGGGCTGACCCTGCTTAGCTTCCAAGATCAAATTAGATCTGGTGCCTCATACGATTGGCTTGCCTAAGAAGACTCTATGGAATCCTGGGGTTTGCAGTTTAGGGAGGGGCGTTTAGAATTCTCAGCCACAGAGCTCTTGGGCCTCAGTCAACTGTGCCTGTCTTGAATAGGCCGGTTGCTATGGAGACGAGGTCTAGCAGCAAGAAGGATAAGGGCGGTGTATTATTTCGGGAACCCAACCTCTGCATGTTAATAACTCTGAATATAGATTGGATTGGGGAATATGGAGAAAAGTTACAGGTACTGGACAAGACAGTTTGGGGAAATATGGCCACAGGAACTCAAATCTTTGTAACAAGTATTACCTATGAGAAAATAAAATCCTGGGCAACACTAGGTATATATGCTACTATAAATATAAACGTTGCCAGTTTAAATTGGCCTCTTAAGCTTGGCATAGATGTGTCTTTTATGTAATTTCTGCCTGTTATTGTATTGTGATACCATTTTCTTGGTGGGAGGTTGTTCTGTTTTGTAAGCCAGCCATGGCTTGTGCCATTAAAATAGCTTCCCCAAATTTCTTGGACTACAACTGTCATCATGTTCAGCCCTCATAAGAATGGGAATTGTAGTCAAACAAATCAGGTGGGGACCAGCTTTGAAAAGATTGCAAAGGAACATGAGGCACAACAGTGGGTCTTTACGTCTAATGTCCAATTCTCTGGCAGTCTGTCGATGTTTGGGACTGTAACTTGCATCAGCTCTAGGCCACATGGCCAGGTGTCAGGGATGATGAGAGTTGTAGGTCACTTCTGCACTACACTGTTATAATGCTATTATTCCACTTTCAACCTCCTTTGGAATTCTGGGATTTCTAGTTTACTGAGGCCAAAGAGCTCTCTGGCTGAGAATTCTAAAGGCCCCACCCTAAACTGCAAACCCCAGGATTCTACTGGATGTTGAAAGTGGAAGGATAGCACTATAACATTGTAGTGCAGAAATGGATGTAGTTTCACACTTCTGAAAGACCCTAGATTTTCTGTCCTGCCAAATCATGGATCTATAGCATTTAAAGCAATAATGGGCTTCAACAGTGTAGGGCAGGTGCATTCTAAATGGTTCTGGGTGATAGATTTGGGGGGGGGGTTAATTAAAAAGAATGTGAGACAGCATGGAACAGTGGTTTGAGTGTTGTACAAGTACACTGAAGACCAAGGTGTGAATCCCCACTCGGCTGTGGAAACCTGTTGGGTGACCTTGGGCAAGTCCCATCTCTCAGCCTCAGAAGAAGGCAATGACAAACACTTCTGAACAAATCTTGCCAAGAAAACACCATTATAGGTTCCCTTTAGGGTCACTGTGAGCTGGAGTGGATATGAAGGCACATAACAACAACAGTAATGGGTAGAGAGGGTGCTATTGCACTCAGGTGTTGTGTTGTGGGCTTCCTAAAGACAATTGGTTGGACTATTTGCAGCCAGAATACTGGGCTAGATAGGCCTTAGGTCTGATCCAGCAGAGCGCTTCTTTAATTCTTAAGTCACTTCCGCACTAGCCTGTTATAGTGCTATTATTCCACTTTCAACATCCTATGGAATCCTGGGATTTGCAGTTTGAACTGCAAATCCCAGGATTCCATAGGATGTTGAAAGTGGAATAATAGCACTACAACAGGCTAGTGTGGAAATGGCCTTACATTCATGACATAAAATAAGCAGAACAAGCCTGAAATGTGCTGTCTCTAGGGTTACAGACCCAATCAAACCTAACAGTTTTTCTTTCGGCCCTTCTCAGGACAGTTGTGTTCATTTCACGATGACAAACATCTCTGAGTTCCTTGAGCCCATCCCGTTTTTACTCACGGACCTAAGTAACACCGTGGAGAAAATCATAGAGAGTGAGACAGCGGACTTCCGTAATTGCACCGTTATTCATTGCCAAGCAGGTAACTGTCATCCCCAGGTCATGGTTTTGAGTGTACATGTCTTTGTGTGTGAGACAGAGTATCCAGAACACCTTTTTCCTGAGCAGGAGCCTGGCATAGCGTGCTGGCAGTGAGGTAGTAAGGTGATCCTACGATTTTATGCCAGGGGTGGGAAACTGTTGGAAATTGGGAATTCATGGACCACATGAGTCCCCAAGGAGACCCGAGAAGGTTACACTCACCACCAAACCTGCCATGCTTCCCCGCAAAAAAAAGCCCCCAGATGTCCTCAAGGGATATCAGGGAGCAATTTGGTCACATTTTTTGCCTCCTCTTGGCTACAGGAAGTGACTGGAAGTTTTAGAATGTGACAGAATTGCCCCCTAGACATTTCGTTGCCAGATATGCCCAATGTCATGGGCTCACTTACGTAGAGCTGGCCCTGCTTGTAACAACAGTATCTTTACCTCTGTGTTGCAAATAGAGGAGCAGAGACAAGGACAGAGTGGCTTACCTAGGCCCACTTAGTTAATATGTAGCTGAGGTCTATTTTGAACTCAAAACGTTCCTGTTTACAGCTGCTCTCCAGCTTAATAGCTCAAGGAGCAAAGCACTGTGTCATGCACCAGCTGTCAATGGCATCTCGTTTTGCGTACAGTCAGTCCTCCACATTTGGGAGTTTGACTTTCGCAGATTTGATTACTTGCGAGTTTCTTCAACTCCTTCCCCCCGCCTCAGGCAGTTATTTTCCAGGGGAACTTTCCCTCTCAGTGACTCCGATCAGGCTGCACAGCCCTTTAAAAACCTAGTTTTGGCTCTCCTCCTCCTCCGCCGGTCACTGCCTAGCCCACTAAGGTTGGCTTGCAACCCAAATTCTCAGCACCACAAATCCTCTCCTGATGTCCCCCCAACACCCAAGCAAGGAGATGGATGAGAGAGAGAGAGGAGGTATAGGGGCACTATGCTAATCTTCCCCCTCTTCCCTCTCCTTTCCCTGACCTGGTTGGGACCCTGGGTGCCTGATCTCCCTACCATGCCTCAGCCCCCTTCCCACACAGTTTTGTATCTGCGATTTTTCCACTTTTGCGAGAGTCTTGTTCCCCTAGTGAATGTGGAGGACCAACTGTATTTTCTTAATATCCTCTGCTCTCTGTCCTCCTTGCTACTAGAAAGTGTTTGATCTGCTCCTATAGGCCAGTCTTTCTCTGTACTGCAGACGTGCCTCCTACTCCAGCTCCACGAATCACTGCACCAGAGCAAAAAAGGAACGAGCACGCCTCCCCTGGAAAACTCTACTGGGGGCTACTTGCAATTCCAGTTCTTTTGTTTATTGCAATTTGGATGCTTGTGTGCAGGAAACAATGCCAGGTAAGCAGCAGTTAACATCAGTAATAACAAAACTTTTCAATGTCTTCAGGCTATTTTCTGAGTGGCAGAGCATACAACTTGTATGCTGGGTTTGATGCTGAATGTCTTGAGTTAAAGGATCTTGTGTCAGAGGCCAGAGAAGGACTTTTCTCACCGGGGACAGAGAGCCTTTGCCACCCAAAGTAATGGATTAGACCAGTGGTTCTTAATCTATGGCCCGCAGACCCCTGGGGGTTTGTGATGTCCTCACAAGGAGTCCGCTTGAAGAAATTTTATGAGCTTTTACAATTAAAATACAGTTGGCCCTACACATTCAATAGGGTTAGGAGCACAGGACTCCCACAAAAGTGGGGAAACCACAAATATCAAAATGTGTTTGGATGTCTGTGGGAAGGGGCTTAGACATCGTGAGGAGAGCAGGCACCCTGGGTCGAAACCAGGGCAGGGAAGGGAGAAAGGAAAAGGGTGGATTGGCACGGTAGTCCCCTACTTCCTCTCTCTTGCCCATCTCCTTTCTTGGGGATGTGGAGGACATCAGGAGAGGGTTTGTGGTGCTGAGAAATTGGGCTGAGATCCATCCTTAGCAGGCCAGGCAGCAGCTGGTAGAGAAGAAAGAGGACCAGAGGTGGGTTTTTAAAGGCCTCCATGCCTGATCAGAGCTGCTGAGAGGGAAAGTTTCCTTGGAGAAGAAGCACCGGGGGGGGGGGGGCAAAGATTGGAGAAACTTGCAAACAATGAAATCCATGAAAGTGAAACCCACAAATGTGGAGGGCTGACGGAAGGAAGGAAGGAAGGAAGGAAGGAAGGAAGGAAGGAAGGAAGGAAGGAAGGAAGGAAGGAAGGAAGGACGGACGGACGGACGGACGGACGGAAGGAACGAACAAACAAACAAACAAACAAAATAGATGGACAGACATATTGATCTCAAAGAACAGGAGTCTTTTGCCTGTGATAGACATTCATTCATATGAAGTTTCATTGCAATATCTCAAACTGTTCAAAAGGGTTTTTTAAAATATTTAATGGACTTTAGGGTTTTATATCTTGAGTGAAGTTTTGGTGGATCATGACAACAAAATATATTTAAAAAGGGCCTGCGGTAAAGAAATTTTAAGAACCATTGGGCTTGAGAGAACATTGGTTTGGAAACTTTATCTGGGTCACGCGGGCTGTGGATTCTGAGAGTTGCCATCCAAAATAGAAAGTACCTTTTCCAAGCTCTGGCTTGAAGCTGCTTCTATTATCTGCATATGGAAAGGGTTGGCCAACACAACCAATCAAATGTTGATTTTGCTAAACTGGAATAAAAAAAATATTAAAAATTTCCTGCAACACAATTACAACATTATGATGCCACTTCAACTGCTATGGCTATATCCTATGGAATCTTGGGGTTTGTAGTCTGGTAAGGCTCTAGAATTCTCTGGCTGAGAATTCGAAGCACCCCTCACCAAACTGCAAATCCTAGGATTCTATAGGACGTTGCCATGACAGTTAAAGTGGAGTCATAGTACTATAACTGTGTAGTGTGAAAAGACCTTTTCTCTGCTGTCCTTACCACTCATGCTAATAAATTGACTGAAGTAATTTTGGGTTTCGTTATTTCTTTCCCAGAGATCTCAGAGGTATGAGGAAGCAGAACTTGCACCTATGGAGGACCTTTAAGAAATGCAATGACACTGCTGTGGTAAGGCTTTTCTGGGACATGTGGTGGTAGAGTTGTGACATTAAGTTTAACTGCATTGTTTTTCAAAGGTTTGTTGGCTCCAGCCAACAATGCTTTGTTGATGTGTGCCTTCAAGTCCTTTCTGATTTATGGTGACCCTAAGGCAAAGCTATCATAGGACTTTTCTTGGCAGAATTTGTTCAAGGCGGGTTTTACCCTTGCCTTCCTGTGAAGCTGAGAGAGTGTGACTTGCCCAACTCACCTGAGCGGAGTGCAGAATCAAACCAAAAAACTGTTCTTCTCCTTACATGTAGAAAACAAGCATGACAGGGAGACTATCAGGGCCTTTCTGCACTACACTGTTACAGTGCTATTATTCTACTTTCAGCAACCTATGGAATCCTGGGGTTTGCAGTTTAGGGAGGGGCATTCAGAATTCTCAGCCAGAGAAACCTTTGACCTCAGTGAACTGCAAACCCCAGAAGTCCACAGAATGTTGAAAGTGAAATAATATCACTATTAACAGTGTAGGACAGAAATGGCCTTAGACTGCAGCTGTGGATTCACATTGGTGACCATTTCTCTGTGTCAGAAAAAGATCCCTGTACATAGAAAGCTAGCATGGCAAGGGAAAACTATAAACTTTAGCTCATGTGGCTATAGCTTTCCGTACTAAAAATTCCTGCGCATAAGATGATAACATATCAGAGAGAAGGCTAGAGTCCAAGGTGGTGCTCGTTGAACTGAATGTCTCTCTAACTTCTTTTTCCCCTGCACTTGAACAAATACTGTTTTGTGGAGAAGGGTAGACTCTTCTGTTAGAAAGCATACAAGGACAGAATGCTCTTCCTCTTCTTCTCCCCCTCCTCCTCCTTCTCCTTTTAAAATCCCTGCATATTGAAAATGAACCTATCAGAGAGAAGGCTATAGTGCAGTTGCAGGTCTGATATGGCTAAAACATTCCTCTGCATGAGAAACACATTCCCTGCATATGAAAAGCTAGTTTGTCAGGGCAAAGTCAAGGAGCAACTCTTCTCCTAAATGTGCTTGAGGGCTCTTCTAGATTGGTCTAAAGAAGCATGAGTTCTCCCACTATAGTTTCCTGTGTATTGCCGGGTTTTGCCATATGTTTTTGTCTCGTTTCATTCTGTTGTGGGGCTGTTTGCAGCGATTTCTTGGATCTGGACTAGGGCAATGCACTATAGCACTATACTAAAAACAAATAAACAAACAAATAAGATGGAAGAGAAAGGAAGGAGAAGAAGGGAAACATACTTTTTGTTCTAATCTGCCTGGGAAACCACTTGAGTACTGGAACAAATGTTGCAGCTGGTGTCAGGAACTGCCAGAAGATAATACAAGACAACTGAAATGTAATTTGGATGTTTCTTTACAAAAAACAGAACTACAGCAACAAATACTTCAACCTTCAGCAATACTCAGCACATTAACCCCATCTGGAGGAGGCCTGAGTCCTTGTTGTTACCGCCTGAGTGAGAGTTAGATTTAGGCCATTTCCACACTACATTGTTATAGCGCTATTATTCCACTTTCAACATCCTATGGATTTCTAGGGTTTGCAGTTTAGAGAGGGACATTTAGACTTCTCAGCCAGAGAGCACTTTGGCCTCAGTAAACTACAAACCCCATATTTCTACAGGATCTTGAAAAAGTGGAATAATAGCACTACCAACAGTGTAGTGCAGAAACGGCCTGTAATGTGTATTCCAGGGTCTTCCTTGCCTAATGGAAAATCCTGTAAAAACCTGGCACTATTTTTTGCAACATTACTGTGTTCTCTTTCTGTCCCAAACCAATTTATTCCTTCTTAGCATTTTTGTTTTTCAGGAGGTCACGTTTAGCTGCAAGTAATCTGAGGGAATAATTTCCTCCCCCAAGAATGGAACGGTGTCCTTGCACTGGGGTTTACTGCCAACAGCAGCAGCAGATTCCATGCACCTTATTTTCTCCCTGGAGGTCTGAACTTGCACAACACAAAGGTCTCCTTCTGGGGCAGAGGAAGACTGCAGAATGCACAGAAGGGACTCATGGACTTCAATTCTGCATTCTGCCACTGGGAGATGCTGTGCTCCCATTTTTATACTGTGTGTCTGTGTGTTTGTGTGTGTGTGTGTGTGTGAGAGAGAGAGAGAGAGAGAGAGTGAACGAGAGAGAGAGAGATTTTTTTTTTTTAATATATACATATATATATATATTTTTGTATAATAAAAAAAGAAATGTTTAATAGCCATGTGTTTAAAGTGGCATTACACAAAAAGGCAATACCCAACGGTGATATTGTTGGAACCTGAGTCTGGAAAAGTTACTTTTTTTCAGCCTGCATGACCACTATGGAATTCTGGGAACTGCAGATCAAAACCAGTTCTGGTCGGTGTCCTGCCTAGCAGAGTTGTTGGGGCCAAAGCTAACTAGCAAGACTCAGTGGAGACTGGCACCCAGACCATCATAGCAGGATGTTTGAACCTAAGAGGCACCTGGCATCCTGAAATTATGCCCCAGGAAAGCTGTGGTACTGTTGCTTGAGGCATTGTGGGGAATTGAAAACGGTGGTTCTCTGTGTGGGAGGTTTAAAATAAAGGGGGATTCCCTCACCTTGCAAGAGTTCCTCAGACAAATAGCCAGGACTACTGTATTTACACACTCAAGGCATGCATTTTATCACCTTATCTGTTTAACTTGTATGCTGAACATATCATATGCAAACAAGATTAGACCTAGAGGAAGGAGGCGTGAAAATTGGAGGAAGGAACATCAACCATTTAAGATATGCAGATGACATCATACGACTAGCAGAAAATACCAAAGACTTGGAATGATTCCTGAAGAAAGTCAAGGCGGAAGGTGCAAAGGCAAGTTTGCAGTTGAACATTAAGAAAACAAAAATGAAGATGATTTACATAACGTTAAAGCGGATGATGAAGACATTGTAATAGTTCAAGGTTTTCCATACTTGGCTCAGTCATTAATCAGAATGGAGACTAGGACTGTGAAGGGCAGCTATGAAGGAATTTGACATGATCCTGAAGTGTAAGGATATATCATTCAATACTAAATACTAAATATGCCCATGCCATTGTATTTCCCCTTTCTGTGTATCATTTTGAAAGCTGGACGGTGAAGAAAGCTGATAGAAAGAAAACAATTTGTTTGAAATATGGTGCTGGAAGAGAGTTCTGTGTATACAATGAACTGCTAAAAAGATAAATGAATGGTTCTTAGAGCAAATCAAGCCTGAACTCTCCCTAAAAGCCAAGATTAATAAATTGAGGTTGTCGTACTTGGGCCATATGATGAGAAGAGATGACTCACTAGAAAAGACAAGAATGCTTGGTATAGTAGAAGGCAGTAGGAAAAGAAGAAGACTGCAATGCAGATGGATGGATTCAATCAGTGAAGACACGTCCCTGAATCTGCAAGACCTGAGCAGGGCAGCTGATGATAAGAGTGGCTTGAAGGTCTCTAATCCATAGGATCACTATAGGTTAAGATCAATCAGACAACAATAGATATGGGTCATTTCCGCACCGGACTGTTATAGCGCTATAATTCCACTTGCAACATCCTATGGAGCCCTGGGGTTTGCAGTTTTGGAAGGGGCCAGCTGGCACCTCCCAAAACTGCAAACCTCAGGATTCCATAGGATGTTGCAAGTGGAATTATAGCGCTATAACAGTCCAGTGTGGAAACGATCATGGAAAGAACAATTAAGAATTGTATGGCTCTTGGAAGGTTGATGGATTTATCGGGACATAAACTTTGTAGATTAGGGACCAGCTTGAGAAGCTAATGTCCACAATAAATCCATTCAGTGTTGAGGAACTATACAACTCCTGTGGTTTTTGCTTGCTTGCTTGCTTGTTTTTGGTGTAAAAGATTAACATGGATGGCCCTCTGTGGTTTTTGTGGTATATGTGGAATATCTCATATAAGAAATGCTACAAACTGTTATTCAGAATTACATTAGTCTCTTTCAGTATAAAAAGAGGGGAATAATGGGGGAGTCTCTGTGACATCTTTGAGACTGATTTATTCCAGCATAAATGTTCATGGACTACAGGCCATGGTCATTAAAAGATTATGCTGACATAAATTGGGTAGTACTGAAGACTCCTTTTTTTTCCGTCCCTGCTTTTTAACTGTTAATTTGTGTTACATGGGCCATATCAGACAATATCTTACCACATTTCTGCACGATGCTGTGGTTTAAAAAAATTACTATTGGGAATATAATGAAGAGGCTGAAACAATTTCAGAATGAAAGGGCTTTGGAGCTGCTATTGTATGTTGTACTGCCTAGGTCTAACTTGGGACACACAATAAGATACCATAAGCAGCTTCTGATATGGACTACAGAGAATTTTCTGTGCTATTTACCCATACTAAGTAATCTGTGTGTTGGATGCTAACAGCAGCGATCCAAGTTCAATTCTCCATTCATGCACAAGGCTGGGCCAGTTGCTGTCTCTCAGCCTCACATTATCACAACAGCGCTGTTATGAAAATAACGAGGAATATGTTAGCTTTCCTCAGTTTGTTCCCAGTCCCTTGGGAACATGGTGGGATAAAATGTCATTATAGTAATGCACAGTGTCTGTAAGAGCACCTTCTTTTTACTGCTGTTAGTTCTAGTTAGTTAGTACTTCCACCACATTTCTTTCTTTGCATCTCTCTCTCTCTCTCTCTCTCTCTCTCTCTCTCTCTCTCTCAGGGCCTTTCTGCCCTACACTGTTATAGTGCTATTATTCCACTTTCAACATCCTATGGAATCCCGGGGTTTGTAGTTTAGAGAGGGGCATGTAGAATTCTCAGCCAGAGAGCTCGTTGGCCTCAGTAAGTAACAAACCCCAGAATTCTACAGGATGTTGAAAGTGGAATAATAGCAGTATAAGGGTGTAGTGCAATACGGCCCTAAGTCTTTTGAGCTGTATATTAGTTATCTTTCTGTTGAGCCTAGGGTTCTGTGTAACACTAAAGCTTACTCATTTTTGTACTGGTACTATCTGCCATCTTAACCTCTCCTTATACATGTGGAATCACTGCCTCTTTAGTGAAGACAACTTTTGATTGCCAACAACTGTGTACGGTCGGACTTTAGGGAGATAATAACACCTGCAGTTTTTGTATTTATTTTGTCCTTACGGATGTAGCATTTACGGAGAGGGTCAAACAACAAATGCTGACGATTTGAATGATAGTAAATCTCTCTGGACAGATGGCACGTTGCTGAAAGATTTCCCTGCCAGGATTGCATGCAAAACCTCAGAAGGACCAAGTCTCTTTCGTGTATCCTTCGTCACGGGTGCCCTCTCCAAACTGCCACCTCTGATAACTTCCACACCACACACACGACACATGCTTTATTCCCCTTATTTAGTTATCTCACCCTGTGCCCGCTTTATTTTTTTCCAAAGGCCACTGATTAAACGCAGCCGTCTGCTGTGCCCAATGTTAGAGGCATTATCTTCATGCTCATTTATTCTGTATGCTGCATGTTTCTGCTCCTTTTCCTGGTTCATAATCTTTCTTTACCTCCTGCATTTCACCCCCCTCTCCTGCAACCACACTTCTTCTTTGACGTCGTCAAGTGACGGGGACATTAAGCTGCCGGAGTCTCCCCCTTTGCCACTGGCCTTCTTCAGATCCCCTTTCGCTTCCTGCCGAGACACACTGTCCCCCTCCCTACTTGGGGTAAGGAGTCATGGATGGGAGGGGAACCACGATGCGCGAGAGACGGGGTGCAGCTGGGGGTTTGGACATTGCTGGACACAACTTATAGCCTAGTTTTCTCAAGAGAGATGGTTGGTGGCAAGATCTTATGGGGACATTTCTCCTCTAGGGGGTGCTACCTCCCTTATGGGATAAAATTGTTGCCAGAGAGAAAAGGGAGGAGGAATGTGTGTTCTTGGTGTGGGGTAGGAGCTTCATATCAGAATTTGTCGGGATGGATACTTGGGATACAGAGTTGTCTTGTCGTGCATGCTTTATCCGTAACTGTGTGTATACGCCTGTGTATTTCTTACAGCAATGCCTCTTTGGACCGTTGCATTTTTGTAAACTGTTCCTTGCCTTTGTGTCTTTGTTTGTTTGTTAATTTGGCATATGAGGTTTTCCTTGTCAGAGAAACTGAATCTTTAATTCAGCATGTTAAAGGTTGCAGTTAATGACACATGTTAAAGGGAAGATTTTGCTTAAATTGGCAAGCAAGGTCCACTAGAGGAGTTTGGACCATGCTTGGACCTTCCCTATCCCCCATCCCCTTGCTTCTTGAAGCTGCTGGTTCCAATCTAGCAGTAAAATACAACAAAATACAGAATCCACAGGCAGCAGTAAGTTTTTAGGGGGCCAACTCCAAAGCATAAAACACATTATGCAGGCTTTTGATGCTTCACTGGCTTCATCATCAGGCAAAGATGTTAAAAATTATACAGGACTAAAATGGTGATGATGTTAGAATCACAGGCCTACATTCTGCCTGAGATGTTGTCAGTCAAGATGGTATTGAGGGATTTCAATACAGAAAGCGGCCACTCCCCTTATTGGCCTTGTGAGAACTAGAGACAAAGAGCAGTAAAAAGAGTTGACCCAAAAAAGATACCGCTGCTTATGAATTTTGGATTTTGTGGCATTTTGCTGCACAGCCGACACAGCAACACATGAATATTTCAATCTCGCTGTAGTAACTGATGGCTTCCATTTCAGTGCCATGGTGAATCCAATCCAGAATTTTGCCTGAACCTTAGTGGAACTGGCCACAGTGCTTTAAATGGCATTTAATCCACACCACGAAATAGATTCAGCAGCTTGGGCAGCTGCACTGAAGTTCAGACTAAAACTCAGCATGGATTCATCACCCCACGGACACGGAATCTACCACTGGCCACTGTAATTTAGGACTGGCTGGCTGGCTAGCTATTAAGAGAGAATTTGGATATGAAGTCTTTGGGTATGTTCTATTGCAGTCTTTTTCAATCTTTTTAACCCTGTAGAACTCTTAAAATAATTTTCAGATTTCAGAGAAGCCTTGCATAAACATTTTTATACCTGCAGCTTATAAAAAAAAATTTTTTTTCCCCAGTCATGATCTCCAGTGGAACCCCAGCAACTTTTTGTCGAATCCTAGGGTTCCAGGGAACCCTGGCTAAGAAACCCTGTTCTATAGGAGGGAAGGGCTCTTCTATTTGGAGGCAGCTATGTCTCTAAAGCCATTTCCACACTATACTGTTATAGTGCTACTATTCCACTTTCAACATCCTATGGAATCCTGGGGTTTGCAGTTTAGGGAGGGGCCTTTAGAATTCTCGGCCTGAGAGCTCTTTGGCCTCAGTAAACTACAAAGCCCAGAATTCCACAGAAAGGTAAAAGTGGAATAATAGCACTACAACAGTGTAGTGCAGAAATGGCCTAAGTCTCTTTGGTATATGATCCTGGGGGTTAGGAGACATGAAGCAGGTGAAATGCCACCTGTTTATTGGGCCAATAATTATTCATGCTTTTAAGTTCATGGGTCTCATTAAAATTGCCTGATAAGGAGTACTGTGAAGCACACACACTTGCGTGCTCTTGCAACAAGCAAAGATGGTCGAAGTCCATCTATTATTTTATCTCTCTTGTCTTCAGCCCCAAATCAGTTTTTGATGGAAAAAAGGTTAGAAGTTGGAGGAATGCCATATGAGACTATCACTCCAGAAAGTGCTGAATAGGATGGCTGAACAGAGAAATCGGATCACTTATCTTTTCCTGTTTTGATCCAAATCTGCTGGGATCAGATTTAAAGGAAAAATCTGAAGAAAAAAACCAACATTTAAAAATAAATGGCTCAGCTGTCCCCTTGTCAGAATGGAGTCTGTCACTTAATTGGGAATCAAAGACAAAGAAGATGGATGTTTCTTCTTTTGTCTCTTTTCTATATTTATTCTAAACCATCCAGAAGTTCCAAATCCTGCAAGTTAATATGGATTAGGAGATGCAACGTAAGGACTCAACAGCTGGTTGATAAGGAAGAAAACAAACAAACAGACCAGGAGAACTTTAGGCACAAAAAAAGAAGAGGAATGTCTCCCCTTTCTTTGCATGTTGATTCCTTAATCTAGTTATTTCCTATCACATTACTGGGTTCATTCAAGCTCTGTTGAATAGCCTGGATGCATCTTTTGACAAAGGTCCCAACTTCAGCCATACCTTACAAACTTAAAATTCATTTCATAGCAGTTTGAGAGCCAAGCCATGTTTGAGAGCAGTTTGAGAGCCACGATTTAGTAGCTGAAGTTTTGAAAAGTTGCTTTGTTAGATTCCAGGGTGCCACCATCAATGGCCACGTTGGCTGTGGGTTTCTTGGAGTTAGAGTCCCAAATCCAACTTTTCCAAGCTCTGGTAATGTCTGGAGTGTTCAACTGAGGCTTGAGAGAAATAGTTTGATGTCACCACTGAGCCATGAAACTCACTAACTCACAGGGTGACCCTGAGACTGTTGTTCTCACTCCATCTGACAAGGAAAAAAGTGGGTAGGAGGAGATTCTACCTTGAGCTTGCTGGAGAAAAGATGGGATACACATATAACTAAGAAATAAGTATAAATAATTTAACTTGTTATTGCATCCTCCCCTTGACAGGGTTGCTAGAATAAAAACTGGAGACAGTTCCTATACCTTTAATGGTTACACAGAAGAAGGCATTTTGGCAGGTGTTGCTTGTTACCTGGTTATGTGACAGGCAAAGCCTGCTGAAATTCCTTCTACATGACCGACTGTTAAAGATACAGAAATCTTCTCCAGTTTTAAATCTGGCCGCTGCAATAGGCTATATTTTAGTGGAAGGAACTAACAAAACCAGCTCTGAGGATTCTTTACTGAAGGAAGTTATGAAATTCATGAGGTTGCAAAGACATACATAACCCTCTCCTGCAAAGAATCTTGGGAACTGTAGTATGCTCTTTGCTTCTCACCAGGGAGACCCAGAATCACAGATGTCCTTGAGAAATGTTTGCAGGGAGTAAATTTGTCGTGAAATTGTTTTGGTAAGATGAAGGAGGGTGGAATTGTCTTTAGAAAATGGAAAATGTGTAAACATTAAAGGCAGCTTCCAGCAAGTGTTGCCTGTTTGGAAATGCAGGAAACAGGACGTACAGCTATGTTCATGCATGTTTTCCTGAGATGCGGCTCTTCCAGCCCCAAGACTTTTTTTCCCCTTTGTCTATGAGGGTGAAAAGGGCTAGAGGGTTGGCTGGCTGCAGTAGGTCATAAGGTCAGGCGCTGGCATAACCTCTGGGCTGGCCATGTTGGTAGGCTGCCACAAGCAGCTGTTATCGAATGCCGTGAAAGGCTTGGAAATTTTTCCCTGGAAATAGTTATTTCTATAAAGCACAAATAAATAGAATGAGGATCATGATTAATTTTACTGTCAGAGCATAGCTGAGGCCCTTAGGAGCTTTCCTCCTCCAAATGTCAAAACAGTGTGACCAGTTTTTAGCACTAGGACGGAGATCTTTTTACGCACTAGACTGTTATAGTGCTACTATGTCACTTTCAGCATCCTATGGAATCCTAGGGTTTGCAGTTTAGGGAAGGGCCTGAGGCAAACCCCTGCAAACCCCAGGATTCCATAGGATGTTGAAAGTGAAATAATAGCACTATAACAGTCAAGTGCAGAAATGGCCAGAGTCGCCATAGATCGGAAAAGAAAACACACAACAAGGTGAAGGGGAACCATCTGGTGTTGCAACTCAGGTAACAAAAGCGGGGGGGGTCCCCTGCAGGTAGAGATGGTGTTTTTCCCTTCTCCTGTTGCCTCTTCTTATTTTTCCTTACCCTTTGACTTATCAGAGTTTTTGGAAGGGAGAGGGAATAATTGATATCATTTCCATAGGGTTCATCTTTCCCTTTGGTGTCCCAGGAAATTATATTTCTTTGTGGGAAGAATTATGCAGGCACACAGTTTGGAAAAGTTACTTATTTGGACTGTAATTCCCAGAATCTTCCAGGTAGCATGGGCAATGCCTGAGGACAAACAGTGGCTGTGGTGCCCGAGGGATTCTGAAGTCCTCAAAAGTAACTTCTTCAAGCTCTGTAAATGTATAGACACAAATGCTAAATGTTCCATGTGCTGCCCGGCCTGCTCGCTCTCTCTCTCGCTCTCGCTCTCTCTCTCACACACACACACACACACACACACACAAACACAACATATACCAAAGTACATTTTGAGGTTTGTTAATACGTTACTGGGCAATAACATTTTCCAAATTCCTGACAATCATTTATTGCATCATTAATGACTAAAACAAAAACCAGAACAGAACAACATCCTGCAACCTGGTGCCCTGTAGATTTGTTGGACTACAACACCCTTCATCCCCAGCCAAAGCCAATGCTGAATTGTAGTCCAGTGCAGCTGGAGAAGTCTCAGATTAGGGTAAACTGGAGCAGAGCCTTAAGTGATGCATCATTTGGGCAGAGGATGCTGGATCAGAGAGTGATTTGGGTTGTAAGGACAAGTGTTTGCTCATGAAATGTTGGTATGTGTGGATTTGTAAAGGCCACAAGACAGTTATACCTTCCAGCTTTTCCAGTTTGGCAGGGACAGTCCTGATTAATCTTCTGTCATCTCACTCTTTCAGCTGCTTTTCAAATGTCCTAGTTTCCCTCTCCTCCTCCCACTTTGTCTATTGGTCCTGGACTTATTTCCATTGCTGCAAACTGAGTCAAAAGTACAAAAGTAATTTGCACTCAATTAATTCGACAGGGCAGAGAGGGAGAGGGGGTGGAATCTTGTCCTTCACAGTAGGCTCAGGCAAAAGCAAACTGCTGTAACCTCTCTTAACTTGTCTGTTCTTCCTTGTTAATAACTTTTGCCTTCTGGATTGCACTCTGATGTTGCTTGGCCCCACACGCCCTGGCCATTTCCGCACTAGCCTGTTATAGCGCGATGATTCCACTTTCAACATCCTCTGGAATCCTGGGGTTTGCAGTTTCCCCAGGATTCCAGAGGATGTTGAAAGTGGAATGATCGCGCTATAACAGGCTAGTGCGGAAATGGCCTCCGTCTTTCATCTGTGAAATGTTGGAAAGTATGCACAGCTAATCTTGTTTTGTATGGAGCATCCAAGAGGGAATATGTTCAAAGACTGTCCTGTGTCTTGCAAGTTAAGGCAACTTGCCCCCCAGCTGCCTTGCTGTAGGGCTCCTGTCCTCAGTTGCTTCAGCTCTGCCAAGCTATCGTTGATATGGCTTCTATCATTTTTCTGCCTTATGTTCCATGCTTAGCACATCAAACCTGTCTGAATAACTTTGCTACAAATCTCAGGGGAGATATGCGTTCCAGACATTCTGGCAGATCTAGTGAGAAAGCGGTCCGATGGACCGTGGTTGGGTTGAAAGAGGGCATGACTCATGTAATTAATAACAACCAATAAAACTGCTAAATCAGTTTAAATCTTTATTTGGGCAGATAACGCCCTCTAGCTTAATTGGACAGGGTTTCGTGAGCTAGTCAGATGCAGAGTTACCAAAATCCAATACTTTCATTTGATTATCGTTTAGCTGATTAACAAATTCCCCAAGAAGGCTCTCTCATCCATGTCTCTCACCAGCCAGGGACTAGATTGGGAAAAGGTGACTTACTGTATCCTATATTTCTTGTCATTTCTTTGCTTTGATTGGTGTTAGCCATGACTAACTTCAACATTCAACTGGTTATTCTCACAGGTGGATTCCCCCCCCCCCGCCAAGTAATTACCTAATACAGTATTCACAATCTATTCAGTTTGGAAGAAAAATAGCTGTTTTGGGGGTTACATTTTAAGAAAGTGATGGACAGCAGGTAGACAAAATCTGTTCCCTATTGCCTCAAAATGGTTGTCCTGTAAGGACCATGCACACAAAGAAATACATGTCTCCTCTCCATTGTGTAGTGCAGCTTTTTCCATTCTGGATTGTAACTCCCATCATAATGCGAACTGTGGTCCAATGCATCCCAAGATCACCCAGATAAAGGCAGCTGGTGGTATCATCAGTTGAATTTTGTGAGCAATTGTGATTGCTATGTAACAAATACTGCTTAATGACATCACTAGGGCCCTTTCCACACAGCATTTTCCATGCAAAAGGGTGCCTGGAGCGTCACGCGATTGTGAGAAGCGATCTGCATGACGCACTCACAATCGCGCGATGTTCCAGGGGCCAGCAGGCGCCAATTGCGCACCTTTTCATTTTTGGCTAGTAGCCGAAAATGGTGCGTGATCGCACATTGCTTCCGGGCCCCACGCGCACTTACCTGGTGTGCGGAGCCTCCGGAGCTGCGCCAGTCACACATCCTGCCCCAGCACAGCCTCGGAAGCTCCCAGGCTGCACTGCGGAAGGAAGAGGTGGGGATCTCGCGTAAGCAGGTGGCTCGTGTGGAGCTGAAGGACCCCAGATGCGACAGCCTCTCGCCAGAGGCTGCTCGCGCCATCCCCACACCCCAGCGCTGGAAGAAGGTAAGGTGCAGAAAGGGCCTGGAAGCCATCTGTAGGTCTCCAACTTTGAGACCGGAACATCAGGGCCTAGGACTGTCCTGAACTGGCAATCCCAGCTGTGTGTCATGATTTATGAGAAACAGCCCTCTGTTAAGACATCCTTTGTTTGAAAGGTTGGCCATTTCTGCCCTATGCTGTTATAGTGCTATTATTCCGCTTTCTACATCCTGTTGAATTCTGGAGTTTGTAGTTTACTGAAGCCAAGGAGCTCTCAGGCTGAGAATTCTAAATGCCCTTCCAAAACTGCAAATCCCAGGATTCCATAGGATGTTCAGCGTGGAATAATAGCACTATAACAATGTAATGCGGAAATGGCTGTTGTTCCAGTCAAGTCCAATTTCAAGATCAAGAAGAATAAAAAGGGAGAGAAAGGAGCAGGGGCCCTTGGCAGTTAGCACCTGAATAAATTAAGCAGCTCACCTGATCACAGTCTTCCTCAGTTTAGTGGGATATATTGTGTTTATACATATTTCAATTACAGTGGCCCCTCCACTTTCGCAAGGATTCAGGGTGCAGAATCCTCATGAAAGTAGAAAAACCACTAATAACTTCCCCCCTACTTCGCTTCCCATTCCCTTCCGGGGCTCCCTCCTCCCGTTCCCTTGCCTTTTGCCTGGACACATGCCCAGGCAAAAGGCAAGGGAATAGGAGGAGGAGAAGATGGGGGAGGTATGTACGTACCTTGCAAATAATCAAATTCATGAAGGTCAAACCCACGAATGTGGAGGGAGAATTGTATAGCAATTGTCTCTAAATTTATGTGTGTATACATATGGATATTAACACAGATGTTTTGTCTAAAGACGTGTCTATGTTTGTCCCATTTTTTGGCAACGCGCCCTGAGGGCACGCAATCTCATCTGATCTTGGAAGCTAAGCAGGGTCAGCCCTGGTTAGTACTTGGATGGGAGACTGTCAACGAATACCAGGTTCTTCAGGCTAAATTTTAGAGGAAGAGCTGGCCAAACCACCCGAGTATTCCTTGCCTAAGGAAATCCTATAAAAATTCATGGAGTCGTCATAAGTGGACAGGCAAATTGAAGGCATATAAATACAGACTTAAGTCACCTATTTCTGGCTTCACAGAGGTGTTGATAATGGTTTTAAGTAACCTGGTAGCCAGGCTCTTGACACAAGGCTGGAGTAGAGTTTTTTCTTGTCCTCAGAAAGAGATGATGCAAGACGGTAAATCTGGAAGTTGGATTATCCTTAAGGGGATAGACACCACCATTAATTCACTATACCTGACACACCTTTTATGAAAACACACCCTCCAGCTGTCCTGATTTGTCAGAGGCAGCCATAATTAATCCTCTGTCATCCTGTTTCTTCAGCTGCTTTTAAAATGACCCACTTTCTCCTTCTCCCACTTTCCCCCTTCCGCTTATATCCACTGGAGCAAACCAAGTCCAAAGTACAAAAATACTTTTTACTCAGCTAAGTCAGCAGGGAGAGAGGAGGAACTGGAATCTTGCCCTTCCCTGTAGGCTCAGGCAAAAGCAAACAACCACAGCCTCTATAAGCTTGTGTGTTCTTCCTCATTAACGCTTTCCCCTTCTTGACTACACTCTGATGTTGCTTGACCCCATGGGTCCCGGTTTTCTTCTGTGAAATGTTGGAGGTGAAGCAAAATACCTCAATATTAATTTTGCCTCTGTTTTATTTCCTGTACCCCCCTTCTCCTTGTATACTGCCCCAATCATCTCTTTCTGGCAAGTGCCTTTAAAATGGGACAGAAAATAGAAGTGGACCAGGCAGGGCAGCAGACTTGCCTTAAGGTCTGGCAGCCACTCTCATTCCTTGCCAGAGATGATGGCCATGATTCTACATGGAGTTTCTCTCCTGGACATGTGTGCCCAAGCAACATCAGAACACAACCAGTATGAGAGAAGTTGTTAACATGGAAGAATGCAAAAGACAGGGAGATGCTGCAGCAGTTTGCTTATGCCTGAGCTTAAAGGGAAGGGTAAGATTCTACTGAGACCCAGCATTGTGTAGTGGTTTGAGCACTGGACTACAACCCTGAAGATCAGGATTCAATTTCCCATTTGGCTGTGGAAACCTGCTAGGTGATCTTGGGTGCATCACATACATTTAGTCCCAAAGGATCCTAAGTTCCCTTAGGGTTGCCATAAGTTGGAAACTACTCAAAGGTACACAACTTCAGTAAAGATTCTGCTTCATCCTCTCTTTTCGTCCCTGCTGAGTTGAGTTAACTGAATTCAAACTCCTTTTGCACTTTTGAACTCAATTTGCAGTAATGGAAGTAATCTGAAGACCAAGAGAGAAAGTGGGAAGAGGGGAGAGAAATGGAGACATTCTGAAAGCAGCTGAATATGTTCCGTCCTATTCTCTGCTCCCTGCTAAGTTAACTGAGTGCCGACTTCTTTTGTACTTTGAACTCAGTTTACAGCACCTGAAGTAAGCTGAGGACAAAGGGATAAAGTGGGAGGAGGAGAAACCGGGACATTTTAAAAGCAGCTGAAGAAATGGGATGACGGAGGATTATTGGGAATGTCTCTGCCAAATCAGGACAGTTTGGAAGGTATGTGCTGGTGTGAAAATGGGAGAAGGTCTTCCTGATGGCTGTTCTCAAGCTCTGCAACTCCTTTTTTAGAGAGATTAGACTGAAGCCCTCCTTGCTGTTGGTAGGCAAGTGAAGACTTGCTTGTTTCTGCAAATATTTAATGATCACGCAAAAAGGCCTTCAATAATGTGTTTCTCACTACCGTATATATTTTTATTTTAATAGGCATACTTCTAATTCTATTAATAGTTTAATTGTATCCTAACTGTATGTTGTGAACGTTTAGCTGTGTCTGTTTTAACTTTTGCAAGCCACATGGTGTTCCAGGGCTGGAGAAAAGGCAGGAAACAAACAAATAATTGTGTAGCATGAATCTCCACATGTGGGATTATGCACTGATTGTGTTACACAATCCTAGTGTTCAATGGCAGTGTTGCACAACTGAACACACACCCAAATTCACAGTGCAATGTGCATGAGCATCTACATACAGAAGGGCATGCATGTGCAATTCTGCTTCTACAGCATTGAACTGAATGTGGAAGTTCTCAATTGTACAAAAATATCCAGCTGATTCCACAGGGGAAGTTGTGCATAAGTAAGGCAGCAACAGATTTCTGCCAATGTATACCATGTGGGGAAGGAGGGATTCTTGAAATATACAATGCCAAGCCGATTTCAGTATTGTTACTGTTGTTGATTATGGTATTTGTTAATTATGTGGCCCTAAATCCCACTGAAGACTTGAGCATAAGGATTGTGGGTCAAAGGATGAGCCTGCCCAACTGCCTTTACCCTCCAACATCTCTTTGTTTGTTTGGAAGTGAAAAGAAAACTACCTTGGCTGAGATCCTTGTTCATCAGATATGGCTGCAGCAGCAGAGTTCCTCTTTCATAGCCACCTGACAAAACCCCAAGCTTAGCAATGCCACAACCAAAAGGTTTCTGAAGCGCTACAGATTTGGAGCAGTGGGAAGTGACTTATGCTGCACCCAATGCAGATCAGGGCAATGGGAAATGACAACTGCAACGCTCTCTTGGTCACAGGGCACACTGAGACAGGCAGTAGGAGAAACCCCTCAAGTTGCTGTTGCCGCATCTGCCTGTCTCAGTGTGCCCCATGACCCATCGTCCTGAACTGAATGTCTCAGAAACCCTTAAGTTAGGGTAGGTTTTGAATACCTGAACACCTAAGAGGTAGGTTTTCAAAGTCATGTTTGGTGATTAATGATCACCACTGAAACATGAATCCCAAAAGCCACAGATCGTAAGTCTGAATCTGCTACATACTGAACAAGATACTAGTAATACATACATACATACATACATACATATATATATATATATTTAAATATTTCTCTTCCACCCTATAAGATGTCAGATTGTTGCTGCTGTGTGCGTTTCCAACTTACAGTGTCCTTAAGGTGACACTATCATGGGGTTTTCCTGGCAAGATTTCTTCAGGCAGGATTTGCCTTTGCCTTCCTCTGAGGCTGGCAGAGTATAACTTGTCTAAGTTCATCAAATGGATTTCCATGACTCAGCGGAGATATGAACCCTAGAGTCATAGTCCAACAGAGTCAAAGTCCAACACCCAAACACCCATAGTCCAACAGAGTCATACTCCAACATCCATACACTACAACATGTTAAAATAGTTTAAAACAATAAAACATTACCTAACTAGAATTGTTTAAGAAATTAGAGAGCCAGCATGGTGTAGTGGTTTGAATGTTGAACTACAGCTCTAGAGACTGTGATTCAAATCCCTGCTCAGCCATAGAAATCCACTGGGTGACCTTGGGCAAGCCACACTCTCTCAGCCTCAGATAAAGGCAAAGGTAAACTCCCTATGAACAAATCTTGCCAAGAAAACCTGGTGATAGGTTTGAATGTTGAACTACAACTCTAGAGACTGTGATTCAAATCCCTGCTCAGCCATAGAAATCCACTGGGTGACCTTGGGCAAGCCACACTCTCTCAGCCTCAGAGAAAGGCAAAGGTAAACTCCCTATGAACAAATCTTGCCAAGAAAACCTGGTGATAGGTTCACCTTAGGGCTGCCGTGAGTTGGAAATGACTTGAAGGCTCACAGCAACAAAGACTGAAAATATATTAAAACACATACATAAGTTAAAACAGGTTGAAAAGATTAAAGCAGTTTTAAAACCTTATGCATAGTATTTGAAGTCAACTGAATCCAAGTCTGACCCAAGTTAACTTTTGTTTTCTTTCCTCCTCCACCCCCACTTTCCTTGAGACAAAACAAGGGGCGTAAGGTTTGGCCCTGGAAATGACTAACCATGTGGAGGTCCCCCTGGCAGATGGTCCCCACATCAGCTTGGAAGACTTGCCAAAACCTTGCCTGGATAAATACTGCGGATGGCTCATGCGAAACGCGCTGCTCACTCTCACTATCATTGGTAAGATGTGCTCACGCAAACAAACTTCCTCGTTCTGTCTTTCCTCCCTTTAAACTCTCTGCTTCCTCTGCCCATGGCTAAAGTTCTCTTTCCCTTTCTTTTAGCCCATCAGCAAAGAGATGGTATCAGCCACAATAGTTGCCTTTCCCTGCTGAATGGTATCCAGGGACACAGGAAGTGAAAGATGTGGCCATCCCACCCCACTTTCTTTTTATTCCCACTCCTCCTTGGAGCTTTTTATATTATCTCAGTCTCCCATATCTCTCCAGCATCATCCTATACTCTAGGGCAGAGCTTTCCGAACTTTTCATGTTGGTGACACACTTTCTAGACATGCATCATTTCACAACACAGTAATTTCAGTTTTACTGGCAAACTGGAAGTTAAACTAACCCATTATAAGAGATACAGACACGTACATAAATTGTAATAACAAAATGTATGGGGACGCAACATATCTCATGAAGACCTTTTATATATTTTTAAAAATATATGATTTGTAAATAACAACATACATTTCCAAGATTGCAGGCGACACACCAACACACTTTAGGCAACACACTAGTGTGTCACAGCACACCATTTGGAAAGCTCTTCTCTAGCATATGAGCTGATTCCATTTCTTATGCCTGCAAGTCATTTTTGACTTTGGCAACCCTAAGGTGAACCTATCACAGTGATTTTGAGGGCCTTTCCGCACTACACTCTTGTAGTGCTATTATTCCACTTTCAACATCCTGTGGAATTCTGGGCTCTGTAGCTTTCTGAGGCCAAAAAGTTATCTGGCTGAGAATTTGAAATGCCCCTCTCTAAACTGCAAACCCCAGGATTCCATAGGATGCTGAAAGTGGAATAATAGCACTATAACAATGTAGGGCAGAAAGGCCCCCAGACTGGGAAATTGTGCAGAGGAGGTTTGCTATTGCCATCCCCAAAAGCTGAAAGAGTATGACTTGCCCAAGGTGGGCTTCCACAGCTGAGTGGAGATTCAAACCCAGGTCTCATCCAACACTCATGCTACTACACCACATTGATTTGTTCTTATTACATATTCAGCACACCCAGGTACTCTATAGGAAGAAGGTGTAATGTGGTAGTAGTTTGAGTGTTAGCCTGACATTGAGGAGCCATGCTCAGTCATTAAGCTTATTAGGTAACCTTGAGGCCATCTTTTTGTCTCTTCATCTTCCTCTCTCTCTCTCCCAGCATCACATACAATATTTCAAACAGAGTAGCCCTCCAAGTGTTAATGAACAGCAGCTCCCTGCATCTATTGCAATTGGCTATGGGGTATCATGCTTGTTGACTGGAACGGTGAATAGGAGTTCTCCACAATGTAACATTTCATTGCAGGCAGGGTCACACAGTGTCCTGGGGTCTTCCTTCTATACCCTCCTCCATCTGCTTTCAGTCTAACAGAGCACATTTAAATAAGAAAGAATGTTGGCACAGTTTAAGAATAGAACTAAATCACAGGTGGGAATCATGATATGTTGGCTACGGCTTCTGGAAGTTGCAGTCCAACAACATCTAGAGAGCTATATTGTCCTCGCCTTTGGTTTATGAGATATAAGGTTCTGTCTACAAATTTACACACGCACACATACACACACACACACACACACACACATTTTTGCATATATACAGGGAATCACACAACTGCCACTGTGACCACTTCCTCTTTCCCATCAGAATTGTAACTTCTAGCATCATAAGATTTCCTGCAAGGAGCAAACACAGCTCTCTGTGTCTCCTTGTCAGACTGGTATCCAAATCCAGCTTACTTCTATTGATGCAAACTGAATTCAAACTCAGGCCATTTCTGCACTAGACTGTTATGGTGCTATGGTGCTATAACTAGACTGTTACAGTGCTATAGCAGTCCAGTTATTGGAAACCCCAGGATTCCATAGGATGTTGAAAGTTGAATAATAGCACTATAACAGTCTAGTGTGGAAATGGCCTCAATTAACTCAGAAGAGGGAGTGAAGAGAAGGGGGCAGAATCTTGCTCTCCCCAACAGGCAAAAGCAAATTCCTGCAGCTTCTCCTCGCTTGTGTGTTCTTCCTCATTAATAAGTTCTGGCATCTTGACATCACTCTGATGTTGTCTGGCCACAAATGGCCCAGTTTTCATCTGTCAAATGTTGGAAGGTATGAAACTCATACTCACATGCTAGAAGTGTATAGTGTGAATGAGACCCAAGGTCACATTTTGTAGCCACAGAACATGTTCAGTTTTTCTTTTGGTATTTTGGGAGTTCACACAATTGTCAGAAGCTGTCCTTTTCAAGAGTTTTTGTATTTCTGCAAACTTTGGCATTTCCCCAAGTCTGTTGACATCTCCCTCATGTGTGCAGGTGTGTGCATGTCTCACATGTCAACATCAGAAATGGAGAGTGTGACCGTAATCATTCCCTTCATGTTTCACTCCCAGTTCCCAGAATTGTATTTCTTGGAGATATTTAGGCCCTTTCTGCACTATCCTGTTATAGTGCTATTATTCCACTGTCAACATCCTATGGAATCCTGGGGTTTGCAGTTGAGGGAGGAGCCTTTAGAATGCTCAGCCTGAGAGCTCTTTAGCCTCAGTAAACTACAAATCCCAGAATTCCACAGGATGTTGAAAGTAGAATAATAGCACTATAAAAATGTAGTGTGGAAATGGCCTTTGACTCTCAGTCCCATGAAGAACCTGGAAAAGTTTCTCCAAGGGTCTGCAACTCATGGAATCCTCCACCCTGCACCCGCTGAATTCACTAAGCAGAAAGGATCAATATTAAATCTGTAGTGAAAAAAAATTAGGAAGAGTAGAAAGAGAGTGAAACACATTTCTAAAAAAATAGCAGTGGGTTCCATGATGGGGTAAAATAAAAATTGGCCCCACAGAACTGAAAAGGGGTTGATGTGCCCTGTGGTATTTCTCTCCTCAGTTTAGTTTCTGTGATTATCATGGTCTCAGAAGAGAGGGGAATGATACGATAATTTTTTTTTATCAATTAGGCTTTTTGTAAAGATCAAGCCGGGCGGTAACCCTCCGCGGACCTTCATGTAATCTCCCATCTCTGGGCAGCCAGCCATATTTTGCAATTATTTATATATAAACACACACTGCCCTGCCACACAGCTGGCTTCTTAGCCTCTGGTGACCTCTTCAGGGAGAGGCTGAAAGCCGAGAGCCTAAAGGAGGAGCATCAATTTCTTAGAAACAAAGGGGGTGGGACTTGGGGCATAAAGCAGTGTGGGTCTTGAAGCATGAGTCATCCGAGGTGACGCTATTTGCCTTAAACTTTTAAAATGCAATTGAGATGAAATCAAAGCAAATTCTTTCAGGCATAGCTGCATGAAAGCACTCAAACATTTTCTTTCTTTTAGCGCTCAAATATTTCCGATGGCTTCGTTTGAAATGTACAGTTAAGTGTGTCTGTCTACCTTCCTTCCTTCCTTTGACGTCTTCCTAAATAAATCAAATGTTGTCTGCAATTCTGTGTGGATTGCCCTAGTCATATTTTATGTAGATTCAAATATTCCCTTCCTACATACATATTCTGTCTTTCTCACTCACACACACACACACGCTGGCCATCCAGTCACAGGCTCTGGCAGAACCACAGGTTGATAGGGGAAAGGGCCAGGATTTCATTAGTCTCTCATTGTTCCTCTTACGTCATTGCCCGGCAGAAAGAAAATTAAACATGTGGCCTAATCTCTGTAGCTTCACCGGACTTTCCTCCCGCCTTGCCCCCTCCCCACCCGCCGGCCGCTGCCCACTGCCGGCTCCTAATCAGCTTGAACGAGAAGAGCAAAGGGTACGGTGGTGGGGGAACATCTGCATCTCATCTAAGAGACAAATAGGTGTGCACCAGGAGCGAGGATGGAAGCAGCACATGATGAGGGCTAATTTTGCATTACTGTATCCATAGTGACTCCAAAGAGGAGCCAGTGTGTTTTGTGAATAGTTACATAGGCCATTTCCACATTAGACTGTTATAGCGCTATTATTCCGCTTTCAACATCCTATGGAATCCCGGGGTTTGCAGTTTCGGGAGGGGCCTCAAAGGCCATTGGAGCCGTTTCAGTTCAAAACAGAGCTTGGAAGTAACTTGCTACCAACAATGGTAGTAGTAGTGGTGGTGGTGGTGGTGGTTGTTGAGCGCCTTGAAGTTATTTCCAACTTGCCACAGAGGCTTTTTTCCCAATTTTTGTTCAGAAGGGATTTGCCGTTACTTTCCTCTGAAGCTGAGAGAATGTGAGTTGCCCAAGGTCACTCAGTGGGTTTCCACGGCCAAGTGGGGATGATAACCCTAGGGGCCAATTCACACTACAACTATAGCAGTATTATTCAACTTCAACTACCACGAAGTAATCCTGTGAAATCCTGGGGTTTGGTGAAGCACAGGATCTCGCTGGCTGAGAATTCTAAATGGCCCTCCCTAACCTGACTATCCCAGGATTCTGTAGGATGGAACCATGACAGTTAAAGTGGTATCAAAGTGCTATAACTGTGTAGTGTGAATCCTAGTGAATCCTTGGAATCCTAGTTCAACAAACCACCATACCACCAGTCCACACTGGCTCTTTGTGTTCTTATAATTAATTCCTTTGTGTTACTGTAACTAATTCCTCCTTAAAGTAACAAGTAACTCAGTTTAATTCCTTATTCCAGTAACTAAGCCATAACTATTACAACATTGCAATTATAATGTAACAACTATAACAAAAGATAACTTTAGGTTTTTGGCAGTGTAACTGTAATTGGTTGTAGTTACCTTTACAGTTACATAGAATGGCCTCTCTTTTTAAGTGCAGTTTCAAATACTGTAGGCCAACAGCTCATAGAATCCTGAATTTTTAACTGATTATAACAATTGCCTTTGAAGATAGCTTTGTATAATAAGGAAATAAAATATTACTTTTTACCATCATAACTGTAATGACAGCTAACTGTCAGAGCTTGGAAAAGTTTCTAACATGGCTACTGTGGACCCATTTGGGGACTGTAGCTGCCACTATCAGTGTGTTGTAGTCCAAAAGCTGTTACTTCCAAACTCTAATATTCGAAATCTTTCCCATCCTTATGCATACAACCCCTCTCAAAACATTTGATATGGAATTGTTTGAAAGAAAACATTTGCAAGATTATCTGATTTGTACGGATTATGATTTCAACTACTTCATTCATACTGAATGAAGAATTTCAGTTTCCTTGGCAGACAGTGCAAGAGCTTTAGAAGAAGGAAGGAAGCCCTCATACATTTAATAAATTGGGTCTCTAAAGTACAATCAGGACAGCGTTACTTTTCATCCTTCCTTGCCCCTCTCTCTCAGGCCATTTCCGCACTACACTGTTACAGTGCTATTATTCCACTTTCAACATCCTATGGAATCCTGGGGTTTGCAGTTTAGGGAGGGGCCTAGAGGTTAGAGGAGCCTAGAGGCCCCTCCCTAAACCACAAACCCCAGGATTCCATAGGATGTTTAAAGTGGAATGATAGCACTATAACAGTGTAGTGCAGAAATGGCCTCAGCTGAGCCGCATGCCCTGACTTTGCATTTTGCCCTGGCTGCCTCCAGCAATTTTCATTCCTGGATCTTTTCCCAGGGAGGATTCAGGGGCGTGAACCCCTGTAACCTGGCTTTACTCCAAGTAGGACAGCAGCTTCTCTGAACCGATCCCTTGAAAAGATCCTGTTTCCACAAAACGGTTTAGATATCAGTAATATCATGATCCTGCCCCGGAAGGTTTGGGAACAGCCCTCCCACACACTGTCTAGAGCAACAGATTGGTTTTCTACAGGGCAAAATATCTGAAGCTGATGAGTTAGTGAGGAAAAAGAGGAATAAAGAATTCTTTTTGGTTTCCAATAGTTTCAGTGAAACAGATTTGAATGTAAGTGGAGGTTTGTTCTCCTCTGAAAAAACTGTTAGCCAAGGATACCAGGTATCAAATTATTGTCCCAGAATGATCAGATATTAGTAATGAATAATATTAAAGAACATTAGTCTTAAGGCATGATGGGGAAGTGCGAAGAGGAACATTCTCTGAGGACCAATGGAAACAGACTTTTTTTTTATAATGGACAGGTTGCCAGGAGTGCATTTTGATAAGGGATGGCCTTTACTTGGGAGCCAGAAGGCTTTCCCTTTTACACAGACTGAACAAATGCCAAAATGCCTGTATTTTGAGGTGTGGGCCCTTTTTGAAAACAGAAAATTTATACATTGTGCAAATTTACTAATATATGCCAATTTTACAGAAAAACACATGGCTAAGTTAACTGACATAAATACTTTCATTTGGTATTTAGACAGAGCACAAACTTATTCTGCTTTCTGATTGTCAGCCCTGAATTTTGGCTGTCCCTTATTGCTACTTTGAAAACCCGGCACTATTAACAGCAGGCCCCTAAAACTCTCATCTGCTAATTAAAAATGAAAAAAAAATCAAATAAAATCTTATATTTTTGGCATATGAAAAATTGACTAAGTTATACCCTAGTGTCATTAATATCCATTGAAGCTGTTCATATAGTTGTTTTAAAAAAGGAATTTCGGGGGGGGGATTACAGTGCAAATGGAATTATTTGGGGTTACATAGCTATGAAATTCAGTTATGGAACTCCATGTGTGAACCCAGACCAGTCACTTTTCTCAGGCTATCCTAACTCTTAAGATTGTTGTGAAGTGAAAATGACGAAAAGAGCCAAGTATGAATTTTTGAGCTCATCTGAATGACCACAGGATAGAAATGTAGATGATGAAGATGATGATGTATTTCGAGGTTCTCATGAAGAATTTTCAATTGGTTACTAGCCTATTTGTGACAACAGAACTAGGAATGACTACCAAAATAGAGGCTAGAAAGTGCTCCTCCTTTGAAAGAATGGCAGTGGGCTAGCTAAGGGGGCCCAGGGTAGGTTGTGTGGCACAGACAGTTGCACCCAAAAGCTTGCCATTGCTCCATCCTGCCATACTTACACCCCAGCATCTGCTGCCTGAAGAAACTGTAGGCTCATTTTGTTCAAATGGCAGAGCCTGCCCTGGCTTTCCCTAGTAAATGCGATTTACCTCCTTCTGCCTAAACTTGTGGGTGGCAGCCTTGCCAGAGGCATCTTCTTCTGAACTAAAGTGGGACCTTTTATTTTTCCTCTTCGTTTCAGGGGTCATTTTAGGATCTCTGTTTGGGGGTTTGCTGAGGTTGCTTCCGCCACTTGATAGTGACCTGATCGTGCTGATTTCTTTTCCTGGAGACATCCTTATGCGCATGTTGAAGATGCTGATCCTGCCTCTTGTGATATCCAGTCTCATTTCAGGTAAGAGGGCAGCAAGAGAAGCTGAAACTGTCCCCTACATTTCTGGGAGTAAAGCTCCACATCAGTCATTCTTAGTAGGTAGAACTGCCATCTCAAGAGATCGTAAGGAAATGATACAGTGGCCTCTCAACTTTCGCAAGGACTTGAGGTGCAGAATGCTTGCAAAAGTTTTTAAAAAAATGAATAACTCCTACCACCTGAGTGAGCACTCCCATTCCCATTCCCTTCCAGACCTCCCTCTCCCCCATTTGTTTGCATTTTGCCTGGGCATGTGTGCCTTTCTTTGAGGCACCCGGGGAAAATGCAAGCAAATGGGAGGTGGCAGCGTACGGATGTCTGCACTGCACACAGGGCTGCCCCTTCCCATTTGCTTGCTTTTTGCCTGGCTGCGTGGAAGGAAGGCATGCCCACCCAGGCAGAATGCAGGGGCATGGGAATGAGAGAATGCGGAGAGAGGCAAGCAGGAGCCTCACAAATAATCAGGAGGAGAGAGGACTGTATACTGTATTGTGCGTGTCAGGAAACGTTTTTGTGTCACTGACCACATTCTCGCATCACATTAAACTACAAGCATCATGCTGGTGTATGCAGCCATTCACTTCAGCTTTACTCCTTCCTTTGCCCAACCTGGTAATTTTATACACCTGAAAATTAAAGTCATTTTCAGAGACTGTTCTCTAGGTGTATAGCAAGTGAGGTTCTGTGAATGACTGTCACAGGAAGGGCCTTTTCGCGGTTCCACCTCGGTTACGGAATTTATTATGGAATGTCTTCCACTCCTTTTGAGTATGAGGTGAAGATTCTCCCAGGCATTTTTAGAGCTTTTTAAGGCCACTTAATATTTTAAAAATCTTTACTGGTTTAAAGAGTAACAGTGCCTTCTGTGGGTGTTGCTCTTTTGTTGCTGATTTTATATATTCAATTCTCCCCTTTGATGCAGTGTATGCATGTTTGTGTATGTGTGTGATAAAAATAAAATAAATAACTAGCAATTTTCTGCCTTTTGTTGCACTGAAGATCTGCTCCCTAAGTCAACAGCCTCACTCTATCTAATGGTGGGTTTGGCCCTGCCATGTGCAAAGGAACACACAGCAAGTTGTGAATGCCTGTGTATGAAAGAAAGAACCCAGTTTGGGAGGAGACTCTGCAAACTGACCTTTGGTGGGCCTGTTCCTACATATGTGTTTTTCCCTAGTAACTTGGCGAAGACTGGTAAATACACATCTGTAGGAATGGGGGGTGGGTGGAATTACTTATACATGCTGATTATGTTTGTATAATAATTATGTAGATTTCTACATGCTATTAGTATTAATTAGAGTTACCAGTTCAGGCTCATCCCAGATTCTGAGGTTTCTGGGCCAAAACCTGAAACCTAGGGCTAAACCTCTGGGGATGTTAATAAGTGTTATGCATGAAGTACCAACTACAGTTGTTCACACAAGGAAAGATATATTTTCCTGTTTAAAAATTAACCCAGAATTCTTAGTTAAATGAGTTGTTCCCAGGTCAAGGTGAAATGAGGAAATTATTCCTTCTTACTTACATGGACAAACAGCCTACTTGCTTCTAGCCAGATGGTAGATGCAAAGCAGAGTGGAAGGTAAGACCTGGCACCACAACCCACTAGAAGGAAAGGCAGGAGCCAAGTAAATGCATGGACCCCCTGGAAATCAATTACACCAAAAAATCAATTACAGTCAGCCCTCCACATTTGCTAGGGCTAGGGATGCAGGATCCCCACAAAAGTGGGAAAATCTCTAATATCAAAATGTGTCTGTGTGTTTGTCATAAGGGGCCAAGGCATGGTGGGAAGAGAGGGTGCCCAGGGTCCAAACCAGGTCAGAGAAAGGAGAGGGGAAGGGGTATGTTGTATGGTGGCCTTATACTTCCTCTCTCTCACCCATTACTTTCCTTGTTTGTTGGGAGACATCAGGAGATGGCTTGTTCTGCTGAAAAATCAGGCTGTGATATGTCCTTAGCTGGCCAGGCAGTGGCTAAAGGAGGACCAGAGACAGATTTTTAAAGAATTGTGTACCTTATTGGAGC
This sequence comes from Cyclura pinguis, assembly GCA_030412105.1. NCBI lineage: Eukaryota > Metazoa > Chordata > Lepidosauria > Squamata > Iguanidae > Cyclura > Cyclura pinguis. Next base: position 17,145,504 of record CM059604.1, read on the forward strand.
TACTGAGAGGGAAGCTTCCCTCTGAAAAGTGCCTGAGGTGGAGGGTGACAGGAGTTGGAGAAATCTGCAAATAATCAAATCCAGGAAAGTGAAATCTGCAAATGCGGAGGACCAACTATATTCCTTGCAAATTGTAGCACACTGCTACTGTGTTAGATCTGGAGATCTGCACACAGTCCTTTCCTCTTTTCCCAAGTCAAAATCCTCAAAAGTGAAGAATGTGCACTTCCATCTCCTGCTTGGAGATGGCCCATAAAAGCTGGAGACTCAGAGCAAGGCCCTGAGGTCTGAGAACCCTATCACTTATACAAATTATACATATGGCTAATATAATGGTGCTTCTCCACTTGAGCTCCCTGTTTGCATCTGTGTAGTTATCTATGCTCTCTTGCTGCCATTCTTTTGTGTCTGTTTCTAGGTGACGGATTTCAAGATTATAGTAAAACGACTAAGTCTCCCCAGGGAAGAGTGGCTTGGGCAAAGCAGCTTTTTTTCATTCAACGCTGTGCTCCTGTAATGTCTGTAATGTGTTTTGTGGGCAGGTCTGGCTGGCCTGGATGCCAAATCGAGTGGGCGAATGGGCACTCGTGCCATGCTGTATTATATGTCAACTACTGTGGTGGCAGCCATACTGGGTGTCATTCTGGTCTTATCCATCCACCCTGGCAACCCAAAACTCAAGAAGGCTCCTCCGGTGGTAACCAAAAATGAGGATGTCTCCAGCTTGGATGCTTTTTTGGACTTGATCAGGAACCTGTTCCCAGAAAACCTGGTGCAAGCCTGTTTCCAGCAGGTAACACAACTGGCAGGGACCCTGTGTACCAGGGAGAAGAAGGCCAGGGAGGGCTTAGCAACAGTGGATGCTTGCTTTCACACTGTCCACTTCACCTACTCTCATGCCTCTTTTCATGTGCAGATCCAAACCGTCACAACAAAGGTGCCAGTACCACCAGTCGTAGTACGCAAAGAAAACGTCAGCCAGATAGTCCATGCCAATGGGACAGTGCTCAATGCTACCATCACAGAGGTCAATGTGGGTCCTAGCACTGTGACCCAGAAACGCCTGGAGTTTAAGGCTGGAATGAATGTTTTGGGTGAGCTTGCCACATTTGATAGAAATCAAGCAAAGGAGTGTGACAGAGGTTGCAGGGAAAAGACTGCCTTGCATAGACATAAAGTAAGATACTGTAACAAACACAAGTGACTTAAAAATACATACCCTTCTTCATTAAATATATATGAAGGGATTTTTTTTCCAATTACAAATGCAATTAGATCTGGTTGAATCATACAACTGGATGAAGTGATAGAATCTTGAATGGACTCTACCACTTCTGATTGAAGCTAGAGGAGTGCACATTTTAATCTTCCCGGATAGAAAAACTCCCTGTAGAGAAAACACAATGTAGCACATCAGAGGAAAAGTTTATTTTTCAACCATTTCCCCACTGTGCATGCACTCTGCTTTCAGGTTGTTGCTTTATGTAGGAAACCATTCTAACCAATGATCTTCCCACCGCAGTCTGAAATGGTATAGTCTATTCTACAACCTTAGGATTTCTCATTCTGCTGTATGTTTATGCCTGGCCTGAGATGAGGGTGTGAGGGGAGAAGCAGAAGGAAAGCACAGAGGATAACAGCAACATTAATACAATATTGATTCTCTGATGACTCACTCTTTTGATGCTTCCAAATTGAGGACAAGTTCCATTAATTTGATAGGAGGTTCTGTTCTTTCATCAGTTCTTGCCTGCAGAGGCTTGCTTGTAACCACTTGCACACACTCTGCTTGCAAAGCAAGCTGGTGATGGGAAGGAAATGCTAAACCAGCTGAGATACTTTGTAAGCAACATGTGCATGGTCAACAACTAATGCGCTTCCTTCATGCTCCTCACAGTACGTACATGGGTTCCACTATACACCAGTTCCACTTTCTGACAGTGCTCTGCTCCCTAACCTGTCAGATAAGTGGGGAAACCTGTATATTGATTTTAATATACTTGCCTCACAGTAGGACATGTAAGTGTATGTCTGAATAGATTTCCAACAATTGTATTAACATAAAAATTAGTTCAACATTTCCCATTTTGAAAATTTGCTCAGATGTTTTACTTTATTAAAAAAAAATTAACCCCCATTTCTACCTTCTCTGGTGGGCAAGAAAAAAAAGGTATAGTAGGTTGCAAAACTGAAAAGTGGGGTGGGCTCCTGTACCTTTAACAATTGCATAGACGGAGCATTTCAGCAGGTGTTGCTTGTCATGCAACCATGGAACAATCAGCACCTGCTGAAATTCCCTCATCAAAGTCACCATTAAAGGTAAAGGGGCCCTCTTCAGTTTTCACTCCGACAACCCTAAAATGAATGAAAGTATGTTTGTTTTTTGCCATGTTGTAATGAGGAAGCAAAGCTCTTGAGGAATTTTGCAGGGGTGGAGATGTTGGCCTTCTGTCTCTGAGACCCTTTCCCACATAATCCTCCCAACAGGTTTGATCGGGTTCTTCATTGCCTTTGGCATCTCTATGGGAAAAATGGGAGAACAGGCCAAACCCATGGCTGATTTCTTCAACATCCTCAATGAGATCATCATGAAGCTTGTCTCCATGATCATGTGGTGAGGCTTTCCAAAGATATGCAACCCAGAAATTCGTTTCTAGTGTTACCTGATAGAATAACTCATTTTTATGCAAAGGACTGGTTTATTAATAATAACCCCATACATTTCTTTGGCAGTTGCCAAGATTTCGGTGTTATCAGGAGGGACATGAAAAATGTTTGGGGGGTTACCAAACTTTTTCTTCAACTACCATGTTGTGATAACTTGAGAGAGCTGTCTTAATCTTTTTTAGGTCACATATTTTAAATGCTGTTTTATTGCTATTTTCAAACCTGTTATTTTGGTGGGGGTTGGGTTTCTGTCTGTGTGAGTAAAGCTTAGAAAAGTTAGTTTTTTAGAAAAATTATTCTTGGGCAGATTCTAGGAGGTGTAGTCTAAAAAAGCTTTAAAATTTTCCAAGTTTATGTGGGTATGTGTATACATATAAAGACACACTTTGTTAAGGAGATTTATGCTGTCTGGCTGTTATTCCATGTGCAGGATTTACATGTTGACTGTAATAGAGATGCTGATGATGAACCTTGGAATTAAGGGTGCAAAACTATGCTTTCGGAGAGGCCATAGAGTATTATAAACCTCCTTCTTCACTGGCAGAGAGGGAAGGTAGACCGCAGAGAGAGAGGCCTGGTGTGGAGCTGGGAGTTGTAGTCCAGCAAAGTGGTTCTCATGCTATATGGTGTAGTAGACCAGTAAATTTTCTTTCCACAATATGGCAAAACACCATATTTGTGCCATATTGTTATTGCATCTACATAGTTTCCTGGAAACTAGCTGTGGACCTGCAGCTGATGGCTCACAGATTGGCACTGGCCTGCAAATCACCATTTGAGAATCACTAGTCCAACACATCTGGAGGCCAATAGGTTGAGAAAAGCTGTTGTAAACAGTAAAGGATTTCCAGATGCTGAAGTGACTCTACTCACTCATGCTGGCTATGGGATCTTCTCAACAGAAGATGATGCAAATAACTTCTCTGCCAGCTGAAATTTTCCAGAGGCTAAGACATTATGCACTCTCTCTGACCCTTCCACTCATGGCTTCCATTTGATGACTCAGCTCAGACAGCAATTCCTCTTGCATCTACCAACCCAAGAAAGCTGCTTGTTTTCATCAATAGCAAAATCTTAAATTCCTCACTCCATTCCAGCTTTCATTTCTTCCAGAGGTCCTACAGCCTGCTTAAAAACACTTTACTAACCTCTGATTCCTCAGCCAGGTATATAGAAGCCATCAGCTATCAATAAGCACTGATGAAGCATAATAATAATGATGATGATGATGATGATGCTTATTGGAGAAATACCTTTAGCATTGTATTGTGAAACAAGGCAGAGAAAAGGGCCATCTTCTCACCTGGCAGCAGTAATAACAGTTAAAGCCTCTCATGTTCCTTCCCCTCTGTAGGTACTCACCTTTTGGCATTGCTTCACTCATCTGTGGCAAGATCGCAGCTATTAAAGACCTGGAGATGGTGGCCCGGCAGCTGGGCATGTACATGGTGACTGTCATTGTGGGCTTGCTGATCCACGGTGCTTTGGTGCTCCCCCTCATCTTTTTTGTCATCACCAGACAGAATCCCTTCATCTTCTATGCTGGCATTTTCCAGGCTTGGCTTACTGCCCTTGGCACTGCCTCCAGGTGTGGGCAAAATTTTACCCGTGTTCTTTACACTGACACCATTGATGTGAAGATATTTATATATACAGTCAACGCTCCACATTTGCAAGTTTGGCTTTCACGGAGTTGATTATTTATGAGTTTCTTCAACCCCCTGGCCCCCCCAACCTCAGGCATTTGTTTTCCAGGGGAACCTTCCCTTGGTGGCTCCATTCAGGGTATGAGGCCTTAAAAAAAAAAACCTCAGGTTCTCGTCCTCCTCCTCCATCAGTCACGCCTGGCCAGCTAAGGACAGATCGCAGCACAATTTCTTAGCACCACAAACCCTCTCCCAATGCCTCCACACACCCAGGAAGGAGATGGGTGTAAGAGATAAAGTATAGGGCCCCCATGCCTCACCACCCGCTTTCCCTCTCCTTTCCCTGACCTGGTTTGGATGCTAGGTGTCCACTCTCCCCACCATGCCCCAACCTCCTTCCCACAGACACATATACTCATATTTTAATGTTTGTGGTCTTTCCACTTTTGCAGTGATCCTGCACCCCTATCCCTGGCAAACGTGGAGGGATGACTGTATATACGTGTGTGTGTGTGTGTGAGAGAGAGAGAGAGAGAGAGAGAGAGAGAAGCAGAGCAGGGTCTCTGTCACACTCCATTATTATAGTGCTGTGGTTCCAATTTAACTGATGTACAACAGCACATGAAATTCTGGGAATTGACGTTTAGGGAAGGATATTTAGAATTCTCATCGAAAGAACTCTAGTGCCTTACCGAACTACCAACCCCAAGGACCCATTCACAATACCCAGATCTAGTCCTATATCCCACTTTAATGGCCACTTCCACTTTAACATTCTATGAAATCCTGAGGTTTGTAGTTTGTGAGGCACCAGAGATATAATTCTGTAGTGTGAATGGCTCCTAGTTTACCTAAGATCCAACCATGGCAGCTGAAGCAGAATTATAATGCTATAACTGTGTAGTGTGAAAGGGCCCATGATACCAAATAACCACTTCCCACATAAAACATATTACATTTCTTCTTTGAGAACTATCATCATCTCATTTATGTAGGCATCAGAAAGATATAGAGAGGGAAAGAGAATGCAAGGATATGACTCTACCACAGCCTTTTGGGTGTTTTAGGGGTAACAGTTGAACAGTCATGGTTCTCTACATCCTACAAAGGTTCCTATTCAGCAAATGTGGAAAGAGAAGGTGAGGGAAAGGGAGATTCTTAATTCACTTTGCCCAACTTCCAGGATTTTCTGAAAAAAGAGAGTGAATATTATTTCATTTATAACTCAGTCCTATCCATGTCTACACAGAAGTAAGCCCAATGGAGCTCAGTGGGCCACTTACATGTATTTGTGGGGGGGGACTGTGGTTTTAGTCTTTAGTGAATGTATGAAGACCAGACTAACATGGCCAAATTTTCTTTTCTTTTAAAGAACAATGACAGCAAAGGGGCAATCAGGATCAAGTTGTGCAGGAATGGGAGGAAGAGTGACCAGGACTGGGACCATGGCATGAAGGAATGAGTGGTCTGGCTGCCTTGAAACAATTTACTTCAGAAAGGCAGCAGATTCAGGGAGGAATTTTGTTCAGGGCGATATCAAGGTCCAGATTAATTACCAGCTTCCATGCACTACAGTTCTCATCAGCTTTTCACATACTGGGTTTTTATTTCATTTCATTTAATAACTTAGACTTGCATTTAAGGCATATGTGCATAATAATTTTTGGCCCTGAGGGCTGCATGTAGTTCAAGTACAAGAGCTGTGCACATTAACTCACGCACTGACACAGAGAGAGACAGACACTGGCCATTTCTGCACTACACTCTTATAGCGCGATTATTCCACTTTCAACATCCTACACTTTCAACAGCTGGCTGCCCCTCCCTAAACTGCAAACCCCAGGATTCCATAGGATGTTGAAAGTGGAATAATCGTGCTATAAGAGTGTAGTGCGGAAATGGCCACTGACACACACACACAGTAACATAAACACACCAAGCCTGCCTTACCACAAGGTAAAGTAAGGCAATCTTGTCAGGCAGGAGATTCTGGGCAACCTAAGAGGGGAAATGGTTAATTAATTAATTGATTTGTCACTGCCAAGGCAGGAGAATGCCACGTGTCGGATTTTCTACTTCGTGTGCCAAAATAAATTGGTTGTTTTGGGGCATTACACAGCTTGTCTCAGGTGGGTTCAGAGCACTGTTGCTCCACCTCAGGCAATACAGTGTCTTGACTCAGTCCTGTGGACACATCACAGTGATCCTCTTTTCTCTTTGGGAAGAAGTCAACATCTTTTTCTACAATGTTTCTCACAGGGAGGCAAGGGTGGAGAAAAAGCACTCCATTCTCTTTTCCAGGGATCCTGATACAAATTACCCTTTCCTTCCTTCCAGCAACAGGAGAAAAGTGGTCTGCATGAAAATGGCGGGATATAGGGACATGGTTGGGAGGGTAGGGCCTTAAATAAGGCCTTGGTAATACAGCACACCCTCCATATATGCAGGGTTTCCATTCCAGGAACCTTCACATTAAACAAAAGCTGTGAATGCTCCATCGCATTATCGTCAGTGAATGCAACATGCACATACTTGTGCTGGCATGGATATGTGCCCAGCACATTGACTGACAATAACAGGACACAAGGTTTCATGTGACCTTGCATTTGTGTGTGCTGAGGTCTGTCAGGAGAGGGCACACTGTAAATTGAGTGATGCCCCCTTCATTTAAGATATAATGTAATATGTCCATTTGACATTTCCCATTTAGGGAAATTTAAATCAATTTAAACCTTATTCTGAGTTTGAACTTTGCGGTTGCTACAGTGCAGTGCACTTATAATACCACGTTGTCAGTGGCTGTCAGGCCATATGGGAAGCTGATAAGAAAATATGTCATAATTCAAGATCTTTGATGTTTAAACCATCAAGTGGCTATGTTGGCTGGGCGTCTCTGGGAGTTTTGGTTGAGAAAAGTTTCATTTCCAAACTCTGCCCTCGTTAGCTGGTAACTGGGCCTCTAATTCTGCCAGTTCAAGTATGTACAAATGATGCTGTTCCTATTACATCCAGCTATGAGTATGCGAGGGTGCAGGGGAACATTCCTTGGACAGTTGTACACAGATTTTTAATTGCTTTCTCCTATATTACAACTCCCATTTCTCCCACTGCTGCCTCGTACCAGTGCTGGAACATTGCCGGTCACTTTCCGCTGCCTTGAAGAGAACCTTAAAATTGACAAGCGGGTAACACGGTTTGTACTGCCTATCGGAGCTACCATCAACATGGACGGCACCGCCCTCTATGAGGCCGTGGCAGCCATCTTCATTGCACAGATGAACAGCATAAATTTGGATGGGGGACAGATTGCGACTGTCAGGTAAGATCTGGCAATTCTTGGTAGTCTGGTTTCTTTCGGAGCAGTTGGGTCTAAATCAGATGTAGCAAACCCAGAGCATGAAGGCATAAGTAGGGAAAAAAATCCCCATTTTTCACATGAATCCATCTGCTTAGTGAAATCATCAGTGGAGACTCAGGGTGGAAGTAGGGAAATGGAAAAAAAATGAAGGCATTGCCCTCTGCAAACAGGAATTCTGCTGCATCAAATGAAATTTTCCTCCAGTCCTCAGATTTCTAGTATTGCAAAGGGAGACACTGAAAACAGTTCACACCAAGAAGTCTTGCATTTGCCAGGTTCATATTCCTTTGGTAACTTTGCCTGATCCTTTTGTTTAGATGTCTAAATTGTATATTGGGGTGGACAACTGTGGAGAACAAGGGGGTACATTAGCCCTCCATGAGACCTTAGAGGCCTGAGCCCCTTGCGCTTGCTCCCTACAAAATCAAACAAAATGTTTTGCCTCCAAATGCTCCCAGACATCTTCCAGTGAACATGGGGACATGTTTTAGGGCCTTCTTTGGAGGGCATTTTAGGGTATTTCAAGGCAAAAAATTTTTTTTAAGTTTTGCAAAAATTTAATTGAGACTCCTTGGGGGGTTGGGGGACAGAATTATTATTGGAATGGCAATGCCCTCATTTTGCACCCCTCTCCCTGTATTGGCACCCTCGCAGAGGTCTTATTTTTGTTCTGCTGCCATTAGAGATGAGGCTGATTATGATATGGGATAAGGCCTTTTTGGTTGCTATGCCAAGGTCATTGAACTTCCTCCCCGAGAGCTTTGTATGGCTCCTACGTTAAAGGAATTCTGTTAATCAGTTAAGGCCAGTGCTGGGCTGAAATATTTGGTCCAGAGACTGAGCAGTTTCAAGGAGACCTGAACTCTTTATAAGGTGAAGGGCTCAACTTTGGCAGGCCAGTTGTTATTTATTTTGCCTATTCGTGGCAAAATAAATTCTCCAAAACGGTCCCTACCCCACCTTCACAAAGGCCCACAAAAGAAAGAGCAGATACTCAGTCCAACACTGGCTAAGACCGTTTTATTTAACATTCATTGAGGTGTCGCCATAAAAATGGAGAAGTGCTTATTCTTAGTTTATCTTACGGTTTTGTAAACAGATCCAGACCTATAGGCACAAAAGACAATTCTCTTCAGGTTGCAGATTGCTAGCTATGTAATTTACTAGGATTGTGTTTTTACTGTCAGGAAAAGGGGAAGGTAGTTGTGAAAATTTTTGCTTCCAGAGCCAAACTTGATTCACAGAGGAATTATTTGCCCCTTGGCTTGGAGGGAGAGGGGACACCATTTGCTGCTCTGTATCAGGCAGCAAAATACATTGGACTGGTTCTGTTTTAATGTTGCCAAGTTTCCAAAATCGCGATAAGAAACAAGAAAATTCATGACACACAGAGTTGACAATCAGAAAGCAGCTATTAACAAGTTTGTGTTTTGCCTAAATACCAAATGAAAGTATCAATTTCAGCTAATCTAGTCACGTATTTCCATGCAAAATTAATGTAGTGTCCACGTTCATAACTTATGCGAGGCACACATTCCTGTCTTTATTCTTCTATTTTTTATTTATTTTTATTCCTGTATTTTTGGCCCATGCCCAAAAATGTAGGACCTTTTGATATTGTGTTCAACCCATAGGAAAGGAAAAGCTTTCCAAGCTTCAAATAGGGGAAATCCTTTAAAATAAGGGACACCTGCCTGCCCCATAAGAGACACCCCTTATGATAAGGGACACCTGGCAATTCTGTTCTATTCGTAGTCACACTTTTTACTTGTTTGTAAGTTTGAGATCTATGTCAAAAGCCTGCAAACATTTCTGTGCTACTGTTATAAACATGCATTTAAAAACATTTATAAACATTGGCCAGTATTCTGTATCAGCTACTTCACCCTAGATTATCTATATTTACTCATCTATAACTGCTCCGTACTCATAATTGTTACTTGGTCACAATTGTGACACTATTGCCACAATCATAACACTCCTCCCCAAACTACTTTACTGGATATCAGCTGCCTGGAGAGAAAGAGACCCATTATGCCGGCAATCAGAGCGTGTGTGAATGATGTTTCCATCAGGTTTGGTGTGCTGGGCCAGAAGAGGTTAGGACAGAGCTTTCCAAGCTTTTCATGTTGGTGACACACTTTTTTAGACGTGCATCATTTCACGACATGGTAATTCAGTTTTACTGGCAAACCGGAGGTTAAACTAACCCCTTATAAGAGATACAGACACATACATAAATTGTAGTAAAATGTATGGGGACACAACATATATCCTGAAAATCTTTCAGATATATTTTCAAAATATATGATTTATAAATAATACCATACATTTCCAAGATTGTGTGCAACAAGGCAACACACCTACACACTTCAGGCGAGGAGGAGGAGAGGAGAGGAGGAACTAGCCTACTCCAGGAGAGGAAGTAGCCAATATTGACTATTAGCCTTCATGTTTCTTTTTCTTTCTGTCCATTTCCACAGCCTGACAGCCACGTTGGCTAGTGTGGGGGCAGCCAGTATACCCAGTGCTGGGTTAGTCACTATGCTTCTGATCCTGACAGCTGTAGGACTCCCTACCCAAGACATCAGTCTCCTTGTTGCTGTGGACTGGCTACTGTGAGTGCCAACAAGGGTAGATGTCGAGACGTCTGGTCTGGGAAACACCGGGTGGGGGAGTGGCCATACCTTGATATGTATGATTATCTGTATTTTCCTAGTAATTTGATTACCGTTCTTCTTGCTATAAACCTTAGAATGGCATGCAGAATAATTCAAAGCAGAGAGAGAGCGCACAAAATAGTAAAATGATGTTCTTATAATGTACCTATTAAATAAATTTACTGAATTAATTCATCTCTTTAAAGCAGCAGCTTTTTTCAGTGCTTGGAAAGTTTCTTTTTAAGAAGAATATAGTGCCATGGAGGGCTTGGCAGGCTGAGAGGGACTTACTAAATACTTTAAATGTTTGTGTATTTACTGTTTTTATTTATTTATTTATTATTTAATTATTTGATTTATAGCTCACCTGTCTCCCGATATGGGTCCCAAAGCAGCTTGTTTAACTTAAAATAACAAAAAGAATATATAGTACAAATTTTTAAAAAAGCATTACACAACCAATCCTATTAAAACATTATAAGAAAAACACATTCAATACATATTAACACAGCATATTCGTGGAACATCCTTTGGCCGCAACCAGTTAAGAGCCTGTTTAAACAAAGGTCTTTGCCTGTTGGCTTAAAAAAAAGAAGCCACGCAAGCCTCACTTGGGAAGGAATTCCATAGCCTAGGAGCCACTACTGGAAGGCTCTCTCTCATGTCTTCATAAAAGAGATTGTGAGAGTGGTGGGAGTCAATAAACAAATCAATAATAAAGTTATGCAGGAGACAACAAGAACAAGCAATTGTAGTCATTCTTTTTTTAAAAAGTGGAACAGCATTCTAAAGAGCTTTTCATGATGTTCCAGAGACAGCTTTCTGTGAAGATGTAATTCTCTCTCAAAGAGGATACCACCATGCACATCTGTGAAGAAGCTGGTTTCTGATTTTAGAGAGGTCTATCAAAATAGTGGGCTGCAGAGGGCTCCTGTAATTAAGAAAGAAATAACAACTACAAATAGATAGAGTGGAGAGGGGCAACCCCAATCGTTTCACACATCCCTCTAATACCCTTTGCCTATTTTTCTTGCATTTCTTTTACAGAGATCGCATGAGAACCTCCATCAATGTGGTGGGTGACTCCTTTGGTGCCGGCATCGTCCATTACCTCTCTCTGAAAGAGCTGGAAGTCATTGATGCCAGAGCTGAAGGGCGTGAGCCAGACCCCACTGCCCTTAAGCTACAAGCTCTGGGCAATCACCAGGGGCCCCTGGAAGGCTCCATCGGGTCCGGGTACACTGTCCTGCCCAGCCAAGATGAGGAAGAGGTGAGAAGAACGTTTCTGTTCAGGAAACGCATATTTCCAATATTTCACAGATGAAAACCAGGATACACGTGGCTAAGATCGTGGTCAAATGGCAAAAGTTATTAATGAGGAAGAATAGACAGGCCAGAAGAGTTTGCTTTTGCCTAAGCCTCCTGGGAAGGGAAAGATTTCTGCTCCCTCCTCTCTTTCTCCCCTGCTGAATTTCACTGAATGTAAACTCCTTTTGCACCTTGATGTCAGTTTGCAGCAATTGAACTAAGCTGAAGACAAAGGAGGAAGTGTGAGGTGGAGAGAGAAACAGACATTTTTAAAACACTTTTAAAAAGAAGCTTAATTAGGATTATCCTTGCCAAATCTGCATATTTGAAGGGTATGACAGCAGAACAGAGGCTATGAAACAGAGAACAGCCAGTGCTTGGCAGCACCAGCATTAAGGCTCATGTGCTAATGCTAAAGTTATTAAAGAAAGTAAGTTGACTGACATTGAAACGTTAAGAAAATTGAATTAAATTTAGTCATTCACTGTTTGATTCATTCTTTAATCTATTAAACAGCTAAATTTTAAAACTACATTTAAAAGTACTACCAGTAAGAGAGTAAGATGAAATGTCACATGGCTTCTTGGTTAAATTAATGTGTGGCTGATTTAACCAATAAAATAATGAATTTTAAATTAAAGTTGAAAATTTTAACAAATCACAGAAACAAATTATTTCAAAGCTTATAGAAAAGCCATGGTGAGTCTAGACAAGAATCCATGTTGCTTGAGCTTTCTTCTCAGGGTCAAAATGTGATGATGGACATGTGTTTGTATTCTTGTGTCACCTCTGTTCACATAGGGTCTTATTTTGACAGTAAAAGGATCATTACAACAAAAAGGTGCTGAACCTCTCTTCTCAAAAGAGAAGAAAACTCAAGCCAGAAAGAGAGAAAGAAAGGAAAGAGGAACCAGAGATGGAGAAAAGAGGGAGAAAGAAAAAAAAAAGCCAGAGGCAGAATGACCAACAACTAACCTTGTGGTCTTTCTCAGGGCACTTTTTCAAGTTTCCAAAAATGTCCTGAGGCTGAAAGATTAGGGAATCCTCTCTTAAATCTACTGCTTTGATTACAGTGAATAACCCCTGAAAATTTTAACATTTTGAGAAGATAGATCATTTTGCCTGTATTCATTATCTCAACACTATGCATGTTCTTCCAAACCAGGGAATTGTGTGACCTTCTGGATGTGGGTGGACTACACATTGCAGCAACCTCAGCCACTGTAGCCAATGGTGAGGAGCGCTGGGAGTTCAATCCACCACATTGAGAGGCAATCTTCTCTTAGCATAGCTGTTAGTCACTTCTCACACCCTTGAGTCTTTGAGCCAAGAATCATGGTTATTACCAGAATTTACTCTTGGTGCTTGGACAGCACGAACCTCTGACTGTGTACCAAGAAAATTTCACTCACCAGTGATAAACATAGACACCATCTCTGGTTCAAGTCAACGCCATTTCATGTAAAAGTGTTTCACCTCCAGGCTGAAGATAGCCCTGGCACAATTTTAAAAATTAAGCACTGTTCCTGATTCCCGTTCTCCTCTGGTGTTGAATTGTTAAATATCCCCTTTTTCCTTCAAATAAATCTAGTCTGGCAAATCTTTCCAGATTTGCAATGTCAAAGGCAAAATTTGAATCTTCAGCCTTAAAAGTTTCTTGCTAGGGTTGCCACTTCTGTTCCTGACAGAGGCTTTCATGTTTTTGAGCAAGTACAATCCAGGAAAGGAGAGAATTCATAGGATCATAAAGTTGGAAGAGACCATAAGGGCCATCTAGTCCAACCCCCTGTCATGCAGGACAACACAAGTAAAGTATTTCTGATGGTGCCCATCCAATCTCTATTTAAAAACCTCCAAAGAAAAGAGTTCATCACTCTTCAAGGCAATCTATTCCACTGTGGAACAGCTCTTACAGTCAAAAAATGTTTCCGAATGCTTAGATGGAATCTTTTTTCTTATAATTTGAATCCATTAGGTCATTTTTTAGGTACGCAAGACATATAAATAATAAATCAAACATATTTCACTGAGACATATCAACCAATGCCAGCACCCCCAATACTCTGCTGTGATTGTACTTAAAAAAAAATCTTCCTTTTTGCACAGATGTTAAAGACACAGGAGCCTCAGCCAGAGAAAGCCTCTGGAATCCTTGTGTTCTGATCATAGGATTTACAGAGATTTTAGCCTCAGAAGTCTAGACACAAAACACACACACGTGTCTAGAAAATAATAATAATCCATGCTGTCTTGGTTTCTAGCTTCCGGAGAAAATGGATGCGGCATCGCAGTACAGTGAGAAGGATGAAGAGGACCCTGCCAATGATGAAGAGGAAGGAGAAGGGAAGAAAGAAGGCGAATAGATACCCATACTTCACTCCTCCACACACACACAGACCACAGTAGTTGCTGCCAGCCTCAGCAATGTAGATAACAGGAGAGATGGGGGGATCATAATACTAATGTAATTATTAACTCTAGCGCTGGGTGAGAATTCCCTGGGTAAAGTCCTACTGCCCTCTCCTAAAGGCAGCTACAATCTACATGCTGCCCCTGTACATGTGTACGTAGATATATATACATATACATATATATATATATGCACACACACATACACAGAGCCTTGTATATTTTTTGAATACGCCTTTTATAGATTGCTTGGGAATGGGAGGGGGTTCTTTTTTAAACACATGACCTGTTTTACCCTTATGGTTTTCATAGGAGAAAAGAAGCGATTTATACTAGTTCAGACAACACTAGCCCAGTATTATCTATTCTGGTTGGCAGCATTTCCCTAGGGTCTCAGGCTGAAAAGGTTCCCCCTGCCCTCCCAAATGCCTGCTTCCTATGACCCTTTTAAATGGAGATGCAAGGATTAAACTTGATGTCTTCTGCATGCTTTGCCAGGTCTAGGCCTATTCTGCAGCAGAATTAGGCAGTGGCCTCAGGTGGCAGATGGAAATGGCCAGGGATTCTGGGAATTCCAATCCCAAAAAGGAATGTTTCTTTTTCACTATTCCCATCACCAGTGGGAATTTGCAACTGCCAATGTGGCCAACTTCTAAGCATATAATGTCAGTGTGGCACCATCTAGTCCTTTGTCTCAGGCAGGAGAATGTTTGGCCTGGCCCCGTGCTCTCCCACTGAATTATGGTCTTCTCCAGTCTTCACCTGACACCCTTTTCACTATCTGGAGGAGCAGATATTATCAGGAAGGGGGTTATTATATTATCTTATGTTTTTCTTATTGCAGAACATTAACTCTTCACTTGCCAGGTGCGTAACACTGACTCACAAAACCTGCTTAGCACAGAGGTAGCTCTTTGCTTGAATGCAGACCACCATTTGCCAAGGAGGAAAGTATCAACATGCGCGTGGAGCCTCCTGTTAACCTGTTCCTAGTATTTTTCACCATTGCAGAAATCTGGGGCAACACAAGGAGTGGAAACATTCATGCTGTTGGCAAGATGTTACCGCTTTTTGGCTTACCAATGTTTGCATGTCTATACTCTGTAGTAACCAACCCCTTTGTAAACAGTTGTCTGTGTTCAGCTTCATCCACTGCCATTAGTCTGTTTACTTAGGGTTCTCCTATGGTACTAGAACAAATGTAGAACGGGAGAATGACAGTGGAATAGCTACTGGAAGGTATGATTTCTTCCAAAGACCCGTACAAATGTGTTACTCTTCAGTTAGCCCTTTAAAAAGAGCCAACTGATGTCACCTTTTCCTCATGTGTCTTCTCTCGCTGTCTGTCCATTCAGTGAAGAAAGTTCCTCTTTTTTCCTCATTCATACAACTCACAAGCACTCCCTCATATTCTAAGAAATCTAATCTGCTCTGTTTATCTATTTACCCCACCTTTTATGTATTCCTTGAAGCTTGTGTTGTGAGTTGCTAGGTTCTGCCATCAAGTGGGACAAACCTCTGTTTCACCTCTTTCACCTGTAATAAGGAAACAATCATTTTGATTGGTTTTTAAAGGTCCTGCTATAATGGAGGGTAAAGGAGAGAACTGAAATGAAATGCTTTGAGCAGTATAGGGGAAAATATATATTAATACTGAGTATTGTTACTATTGCTATCATCATGCCTAATTATTCATCTCTTCGCAGATGGAATCATAAGAATTCTTTTTAACATCCTAAAATGGAACACCCCTGTTAGCCAATTCTAATCCAGCTCCACCCTGTCCCCCAAGACACAGATATGCCCATCCAACCTTCCCTTGAAAACTTCTGGGGGAAAGCAAGACTCCGTATCTGTGGCACACAACATTGTCAGAACTGCCCTTTCTCACTTTCTCAGTCAGCCTTACCATTAGAGTCTAATGTTTATGCAGTGAAGCAACTGCCTCAGATGGAAAATATTGCAGGGGGGAGACAGCAGAAGCAGCCACATAGCTGTTTGTCTTGAGCCCTGCGAACATGTCCCTTTCTGCCACACAGCCTGTCCTTGCTTCCTAAACCTGTTTCCCTTGTTTTATTGGGGACACGATATGCTTGCCAATATCAAAATAAAGTTCAGCTGTTAGTCTAGTTGGCTTTTGTATGTGGAATGGAAAGGAGCACCATTTTGTCCTTTGTGTCCGTTAGCAAGATGTCTGGGACCACCCCTGCTCTGCCCTTTTTAGTTCCTTCAGATATTCTTCAGGCCAGCCTCACCTCACCATTCGAATCTAGGAATCTTCAACTAATTTCCTTTGTTAGGTAGCAAACTGAGAATTAACTGCAGAAGCTTGCTAAAGCTAAAAGAAGCTAGATAGTTCGTCTCTAAGGTGTAGCTATTTAGCAGCTCAGATTTAATACAAGTTATCCTATTACTTGCAAAAGAGTTGAACTATGTTTGAAAGTTTTTGCTTTGAATTTGTAATCAAACCATGTTCGAAATTGATCAGAACAAAGAGAAAGCCAAAAAATCAGATTTCACAATGGAAGGGCAGATGTTCAACCAACAGAAAGTGCAATAGTCTCCGCAGATTTCTGCCTGTCAACTAAGTTCTAGCCTCTTTGGTACCCATAGTAACTTCCTTAGCGTTAGTCCACAAACTGTGAGCAATCCATCCAGTGGCAGCCACACACACACACCCGGGCTGATGGCCAAAAGAAGGAGGTTGTAATTTCTACCCATCTTCTTCCTTTCTTGCAAGGTCTAGGTACAACTTGTATCTCTCTACTGCTTGGGAGTGGCATTGGGAGTTAGCTAGGCAGTGCCTTATCTGCCCAAATAGGAAAACCACCCTTCCATCAGTACCCTTCTTTGCTGTTACCAAAACTCACCGGTGACACCTTTATTAGGAAAACCAAAAGGCACGTGCATATGCGTGCGCGCGCGCACACACACGTTGGCTTCTAAAACTCACTGGCGTCTTTATCAGAGCTGATACAGAGTTCATGGGAGGGAGAAATGACATTGTTGTGGTCAAGAATTTTAGGTCTTCATCTTGCTTGTTTCTCACCGATGTCTCTCTTTCAGTCCTTCGCATGTGACTCATAATGCCTAGTTCCCCAAGTAGAGACACACAACCTTTTGATTCCCAATGGCCACACCTGGCATTGGCTGGAAAGCTGAGGGCTGCTCACACATGCATACGTGCTTATGCAAATACATGCACACAAATACATCCACATTCTAGCTCCAAACACACATTTCAGCACTCTCTTCCACCTCCCCTCCCCTGTTTCCTTGTCACAGTACACTCCTGTCTCCCAGTAATCTCATTCAGGTGGTTGTTTTCTTGCAAGTCACCAGCAGGTAAACCAGGTTTTTTTTTCTTTGCAACCCAGCTGATCTGGTGAAGAGAGGCAGGGTGGTTGGCTTCAGCTTTTGCACAGAGAACAGTTTAGGACTGGATAAGGTCCTGTGGCCACAAACTGTATACTCCTACTTCATCTTCCAATGGTCCCAGTTTGGCAGGAACAGTAAAAATTAATTCCATCATTCCACTTTTTCAAATATCCCAATTGTTCTCTCCTCCTTTCACTTCCCATCTTCCTTCTCAGCTTTTACTTCAACTGCTGCACTTCCTTTTCTGTACAGTCAGGCAGCAGCAATCTGCTGCAGCCTCTCTTGGCTCGTGTGCTTTTCATCACTGATAACTTTTTCTATTATGGCCACGCTCTGATGTTGCTTGACCACACTTGCCTCATTTTTTTAATCGGTGAAAAATTGCAGGGTATGCTACTTTAAATAGGAGCGTAAGAACTGCTGCCTTAGATAAAGCTAGTGTTACCAATAAATTCTATCTAGGACAAGGGTGGGCAAAGCACAATCCTCCACATATTGTCAGACTGCAGCTCTTTTCAAGTTATACCAATCAAAACCAATGGTGAGGACTGCTGGGAACAGTAGTCCAACAACATCTGGAGGAGTCACTCATAGACTAGGAGAATACTGCCACTATTCTGAATTACTTTTCCATCCGTTTTAACACTGATTGTTTTGGAATGCCTATGGTTCTTACAACATTAACCTGATTTTATTTCACATTGGTGAAATGTAAGCACAACAGTAGTAGAGGGATTTTTCTTACATGAACCCGTGCCTGAGCTTTGTGCTTCCTTGTCTCTGTCCTGAAGCAACTGGAAATGCATTTGGTGAGAGCCTGGCCTAACATTTACACATCTCACTACAGCACTGTAGCTCGCATCTGGGTTTGTTCAGGACAGAGATCTGGAACAGCTTCAACACATTGGTTCTAATCTAGTGTGGAGAGGCAGGAGGAGATTGCGTCCATCCCTGGAGAGGTGGAAGAGAGAGACAGAACAGATTGAAGGGAGCTGGGGGAGGGAGGCAAAGAAGGAGATACCGTCTGTCAGGCTTAAGAAGCAGAAAGCCAGGAATTTAATCAATGCCCAGGGACAGGCAGGAGGCAATGACGCAAAGGAGAGCTTCACCAATATGGAATTCAAGTAGTCGGTGTAATCCTGCACAGTGGCTTGCTGGTGCTATATTCTCCCTCTGCTAGCAGTCTGGTGAAAAGGAGTCTGACTGTGCATAGATCTGTGTGCAAAAGCAAAATTAAGCAAGAAAATTTTGTGTGTGCCCTTCTTTGTTTCACATTGATTTTTATAGGAAGTCACATTTTGTAACATTCAGTTGGATCAAGGTAAAGAAGCCAAAGGCCCATTCAACTTGCTTAACTAAGCCATGCATAAAGGAAAGGAGTTTTTGCACTCCTAGGAATGTAATTCTTCACTAAGTTTCTTCTCGAAGGTAGCAATGAGCAATGTCAACAATTTTCTTGCCACTGAGAGAAGGTCTTCAAAAATAGTGCAGTTTTTGAAGGCTGTTCATAATTCAGAATTTATTCTATACAGTACTCTCACATGGTTGTTTTGCACAAACAGCATTTTCTGAATGGAGAATAATATTTCAATCCAGCAAGACTAATGCCTGTGCAGCTAATGTTGTTTTCTGCACAGAAAAAAGCTTTAATTGTGCATTTTTTTTTTGTAAAATTCATACACAGTTGATTTGCATGGAAAGCAGCATTTTCTGTGCAGGAACTAGTATTTTCTGTATGGAAAATAATATTTCAATGTAGATGCTGTTTCCTGTACAGAAAATGCTGTCTGCTGTGCAAATTAACTATGTGCAAATTTTACACAGAACAAATTCCCAATTACAGCTTTTTTTTGTCCGTGTAGAAAACAACATTTTCTGTGCAGAAGTTAATATTTCTGTGTTGAAATATCATTTTCCACACAGAAAATGCTTTTGGCACAAAACAGCCACATGTGAATTTTATGCAAAATAAGTCCCAAACTGCAAAGATTCTCATCAGTCCAGGATTATTTTCATCAGAGTTTCTTGACATTTGAAAAACATATTTTTCAACCCTTTTAATATTTGCAAATATTCTTTCCATCCCTATACACTCCATACTTTTTCAAGCTCTGCTCTTGCACTCCCTTCTAAAATCTTCTACCAAAAGTAGACTTCACATTTCCCTATTTTTTTTCCTATTAGGCTATCTTCTATTCTTCAACTCTACGTGCCCATCTAGCGTTCACACTAAGAATTACACATACCCTTGCTATATTATTTTGATTATACAGATATACTGCAGTGAATGAAGCAGATATGCTCCTGGGCATTATTTCTTTAACAGAAAATTGGGTACCAGAGGCAGAAATAACATGGAAGAAACAGGAATAATTTCCCCCCACCACACAAAAAAAGAGCATCTCACCATGTTTCAACAAGCATTTTATTCAAAACTAACAATATGCCTGTGGGAAACAAAACATCCAGGTCAGGCCATCCAGGCCTTGATTGAGTGAACAAAAACGTTCTGAAATTTCTGGAGACCACTTGAAACCTTCTTCCAAAATCCATCCAAGGATTGCTTTTTCTTTCATCCACCTTTCCTTTTCTAATGGTTTCTATTTTGATGGCCAGTTTTAAAGATGTATCCTTCATCGATACGCTGGAAATAGCTGGTGAAGCAGGCTTATCTTCTCTTTCATTTGCTCTCTGTTTTGTTTTTAATGCATGCTCAGGAAGGGATTCAAGAGGCAGCTGCTGTTTACTTTGCCTGTTGTAGCCAATCATATAGGACTACAGTACAATCAGCCAGAACAGAATCCCATTTTTTCCCAGTTGAAGCTTCATTGCATTGTTCACCAAAAGTGTTACTCCAGCCCTCTTGCATTATTCTCTGAATGCCAATGCTGCTTTAAAAAAAAACCCTTCTAGCTAGACAGAGGACAAGGAAGACAGGCTGCATGAGTATAAAAAGACTTTAGGAGCTTCAGTGGCAGAAGGTTTCTTAACTGAATTATGCATGTATTGATATAAAATGCCGAAACTTGTTATCACAGGGGACAGGTGGGGATTTTACAGACAACCAGATGTTGCTGAACTGTCGCTCCCAGCATTCCTTACCACTGGCTCTCCTGGCTAAGGTTGCTGGAAATTGCAGTCAGCAATCTTTCTGCACAGTCCTTACCCCTGTTACAGGATATGTTTTAACAACTGAAAAAAAGCCTGTTCATTTAATTTTTTTTTTTTCTGACACTGTATCCAGCAGTTGTGTCTTTTCGTATCCTGTGGATAAGCATTATGGCCTCTACAAATGTTTAGAAATCAACTTAATTCCAATGAGATGAACAGTATTAGTTGGTTGCAACAAAAACAAATGAGTCTTTTAGAACTTCTATTGGGGCTTTTTCTGGTTATTTTTGGAACTTTAAGGACTGTTTGTATCCAGAATATTGTTGTTATTATGTACCTTGAAGTCATTTCTGACTTACAGCTACCTTAAGTGAACCCTATCAGGGGGTTTTCCTGCCAAGATTTCTTCAGAGAGCGTTTGCCCTTGCCTTCCTCTGAAGCTGAGAAAGTGTGACTTGCCCAAAGTCACCTAGTGGTGTGCCATGGCCGCACAGGGATTTAATCCCTGGTTTCCAGAGTCATACCAATACTCAAGCTACTACACCACACTGGGGCCATTTCCGCACTAGACTGTTACAGCGCTATCATTCCACTTGCTGGCCCCTCCCAAAACTGCAAACCCCAGGATTCCATAGGATGTTGCAAGTGGAATGATAGCGCTATAACAGTCTAGTGCGGAAATGGCCTGGGTCTCTTCCAAGATGTAGCTACTGTGACAGGCATAGGTAAAAAGATCTGGTTGATAAATTGGTAATCTTATCACTTAATTGGAAGATTTCTTTTCCCTGCCACCTATTCTTCTAGAAGGAAAGGAACATGGTGTTTTTTAAAGAATTAGAATGCATATTTTCTGTATTTAAAATAAAAAATCCTTTAACTTGCAGTCATAAAAAAAATCTAGTACAAAAAAATCATAGCCAGCCAGCTTAAAATCAGTCATCCTTTTTTTAAAAAAATTATTATAATCTTAAAAAAAAAAAAAGCTTTGTGAGTCCACCAGCCAGACATAAAATGGCTGCTTGGGAAGGAGACAGGTGCAAAACGGTGGTTTGTGGCAGCAGCAGCAGAAATTATCTGCAGCACACAGACTGAGTGAGACACACATGGGGATGAGTTGCATATACAAATGCACATCTACACCAGTGAGTTTTTATCAATTAAGTCTTCTAAAAGCCTTACTTGCCACTGTTAGGTATCTGGCATCCCTTGTCAATCTACTGCAAGTTATTCAAAGACATATTAGAAGATCCTGATGTACCTTCTGCATATCCCAACCTAGCTACTCTATATATCGCCAAAGGGATTTGCGTGCATCCCAGATTTCTGGGATCAGCTGAAGAACAGAGTCTCAGATGAAATTTCCAGAGTTTAGGTTGTCTGGGGACAGACACACTAGCTTTACAGTGTTTGGTTGGGGCTGTTTGGCATCTTGTACTTCCTCCGTAGTTCCATGTTTTGTTGGTGGGGTTTCAAGGGCAGGGGAAGGTTGTTTGAGAGCAGGGACTGAGAGGGTCTGGATTGGCTTGGGTTGGGTTTGGGAGGACATTGGGTAGACATAGCCATCAGTCTCATAGAAAAACCAGTCATAATCCTTTGGGTTGTCCAGAAAGAGGGCTGGGAAGAAAGTGAAGGGAGGAAAAATAGATGAGATGACTCAAGGACCATTTCAGCCCCATTGCCACACTTTTATCCCATGACACACACAGTTGCCTCACTTTCAGTTAATTCACCTAGCCAAGTATCATTTGCCTAGCAGTACCTTTTTTTGAAAAGCACCTGCTAACAAAGCCCCTCGTGTAAGCATTAAAGACTGGATCTGGGACCTTGTGCATGTGCTCTGCCAGTGAGTTATGGCCCTTCCTCACAGATACAATGCTATACAGTCCATCTCAATTCCATTTAAAATAACTACCACTCTGTCCTGTTTCCTTATTTCCAGGTGAACAAGCAGTGGCTGGTATCTTGCTGAGCAGTTGCAAAATATGCAAGCTAGACTTAACACATTCATAACTGTTTGGTATTCACGTTTACAACCCTGGCACTATTGCCACAATCACAAATGCCTCACCAACACCAATATGCACTGTTGCTGACCGGGCTGCAGCAAGATGACTTTTCATTCCCCCTCCTGCCAGCGAGCTGCAGTGCATCAACCAGAAGCAAGACCACTGATGCAATTTTTTGTCACACCAGAGACTGCTGGCAGGAGGAGGCTGGAAGCATCATCCTTCTGTGCCCCAGTCACCAGGTGAACAGACCTCTGTTGCTCTGTGCAGCTGCTGGTTTCTAAGGTAAGCTTGGAGGTTCAAGTCAAGAGATAAGCATTCATAACTACACCTGCGATATAGAACTTTAGTCATTGTCATTTTGTGTTGCCCCACACTGAGCCAGACCAATGATCTGTCTAGCTCCATTCAGTCTGCAGTGTTTGGCATCAGTCCTGTCTAGAAATAATTAGCAATCAAACCTGAGACCTTCTTATAGAAAGCATGTGTTCTCCAACTGTGCTGCAGCCTAAAGAAAAGGGGATACCTGCAGACTTCCTCAATTCCTTGTGATCAGCACAGGCGTTGAACCCACAGGGCTTGGCATTGTTTAACATGCCACTTTAGCCATTTAGTGCTAATTGTAATACTGGGCATCTCCAGACAAGTTTCTGGGAATATATCTCACTTTTATTGAACAAAAGGTGATGAGCTTTGTTTCTCAGCAGCATAGGGACGCAGTTCGTGCCAAAGCCCAACCCAGCCAGCTGCCCTTCCTTTCCCTCCCGATGTTGACATACGAGGCCCCAATCCCTTTCCCGATGGGCCAGAAAACCAGACTCACCAGGGTCATCAAATCCATCTTGATACAGGCGATGGTGGGAAAACGGTTCCTTCTTGGCTCCCCGGCTGTAGACGCAATAGACCCCAATGAAGAGGAACAGGATTAAACCACAGCCCCCAAGGAACAGCCCCATGGCATGGCTGGCTGCTCCGTGAGGCTCCTCAGCTCCCAGCTGCCCTGTATAGGAAAGTTTAAAAAGGATGTTGCACAAAAAGTATTCTGAATTTTGGCAACCAGTTTCTACTTGCTACCAACTATCAGACTCTAATCCAATTTCTCTTCACTGTAAGAAGCTGAGGACCCAAGCCAGGGTCAGCCTAGGACATTTTGCTGCCTGAGGCAAAGAATAAGATGGTGCCTTCTCTTTCGCATTCCATGTACAAACACTGACTGGGCCCATAGCTGGAGTTTCCCTTAATACTGGTAACTAGAAAGTTTCCCCAGCCACACCTGGAAAGTCAGGCTAGCTTTGAGGATGCAGGGAAACCCACAGGTTAAACAGCATCCTCCCTGTTGCCACCTGCAGCAGCAGCTGCCTCACTCTTTCTAATGGCAGAGCCAGCCTTGAAACAAGCTGCTTGCCTGACATACCAAAAAAAAAATCACCTTTTTCCTATATACCATTAATCCTAACCCGCTCTTATGACCAATTCAACCTTTCCTTGTTCAACTCACTGGTTGCAGTGGTTGCTGTTGAAGCTTTTATTGTATAATTGCCCTGTATTTGAATTTTATGGGGCACTCCAAAAGTCATTGTCTTCCATATGTAACTCTGCTATTTCCCCATTTATTCTGGCTTTTTTTATATAGCACAAATCATTTGTTGAAGTGAGAATGATACAATCACTGCACACTGCTTTTTCATTAGCAGCTGTTCATCTGGAAGCACCCCTAGATTGCACTTCTCTTTCGAAGGGAATACAGAATCCCCAGTTCCCAATGCCACACTGTAGGTAATTTATGAACTCAGAACAATTAGCCCCCCTTGCATTCATTCATCAGAGAACCTGGGCTTTTGGCATTCAGATTTTGATGACAGAGCAATCAAAACATTGCCTCTGTGCTCCAGACTGTTTCATTATCAGTCCTTTTTTGGGGATGAACAAAATGCCATCTGCTAGAGGTTGTTGGACTGCACCTTCCAGCAGGCTTAGCCTGTATAGCCAGTGCTGAAGAATGCTGCGACTTGAAGTCCAACATCTGGAAGGCTACAGATCCTCCACCTTTACTACACACTTTCAGTTCAAGTCACTTGGAGACCTGTCTTCCTCCACAGAAACAAAGCTTGAGCATTAAAGCACCGGATTTGAGGCCCTTCTCTATGCACCCAGACCTATTATCTGGTATATAAGTAGTTTTTTTTTTTACAGAACAAAATTTGGAGGGTTATATTTTGCCCACCTAGATTAATCTTTGCTGTCTAATTTAGGGCTCTTTCTCTCAGTGGCTATAAACACATTGCTTATATTTAAATAAAATGTATATATTGCAAAATAGAAATGAATGGATTGGTTTTGTCAGTGGTCCTAATAGGAACTGAGTGGGTGGTTTCTTTGCTTATTAGTCAAATTTGTAACTCATTGTTTCTCCACAGAGCTCAATAACTCTTCTCCTACCTATATTACTTTCACAACCAAGTAAGTAAGGCAGGCTGACTTTCACAACTTAGTGAGGACTAGAATCTTGATCTCCCAGGTACCAATGTAACATTTGCACCAAACCACACCACAAAAAAAGCAACCACCAACGGTCAGAAAGAAAGGTCACCCTGCATATTTGTTATCACAGTAACACAGTAATTTGGACCAAAGTGGCTTTTAAACATAAATAAATTCAAGTGACAATAGTATTATAGAAAATTTCATTTATAGGATATGTTGACATTGACTTTTGCTGAGTACTGTCAGGTTCATTTAAGTTTATGATTCTAGAAGAAAATTTGAAAAGTGTCTCCCAGAAAAAGAAATTGCTTACCAACTTTGCATACTAATTTTCCTTTCCATTCATAAATGGAAATCCACATTCAAGTTTCTTTTTCATACAGAGCAAAAAGAAGCAATGTGTGTATGTGGAATAAAGTCCAGTGTTGGCTTATTATCAGCTCCATGCTCCCAATTAGCTGTAACCACTTTTAATCAACTGTTAAAACAGCTCCATTAATCACACATATCAATCAATTACCTCCAGAGTAATGAGCTTCACCTAATTCATGTTGAAAGTGATCTTTAGAAAACGGTCACTATCATTTTCATTTCACAGGCACAGCAACTGAGACTGCTAAAAAAAGTTTACCCAATAATGACTCCGTTGATCTAGATTTTGAATGTAGTTCTCACAGGTCCATTTTACATGGATGTCAGAACTGTTTGCCTTACTGTTGTTCTGAGGAAATCCCAACTGAAACTTGCATAAAAGCTCATTTAAAAACAAACACCCAACTTTCCCTCCAAAGGAACCTGGAAGATTCAGCTTCCAGCCACCTTCACCTTTTGGTTTCATCAGCACCATGGCTACTCCTCCTGCTTCCACTTCCCATTCTTGACTTCCATCCGAATCTTCTGCTTCCAGACCAGAAAACCTGAAAGAAGTTGTGTCTACTTTTCCTTGGGGCAGTCTGGCTCTTTGGGTCTTCTGCTGGGTGGGGACAGGGGGCTGTGGCTGGTTCTGATCCTGCTGAGGCAGGGAAGGGCTGGGCAGAGGCGTGGTATCTGACCTGGGATCAAGAAGAGACTCGGGAGGTTGTGTGGATCCAGGAATGTTTTTTGGTGTGGAAGACCAGGTTGGGGGAACTGATGAAGGAGAGGAGAGAGGGAATGTGCCACGTGCGAGGTCAGTTGTAGCACAGCTTGTGCCCAGAAGCAAAACCAAACAAACGGCAAGGTGACACGGATCCATTTTCACACAGTCACCACAGGAAATTTCTGCAGAGAAAAGCAAGAAACTTAAAACCCCATGCAAATGAAGGAATTGTATCGCCAACCCCAAATAGCTTCCACTGACCGTCTGAGCTTGGAAATACTATTTTTCCCAGAATCTCTCAGCCCAAGGGCCTGATGTAATCTAAAAAAGTAACTTTCCAAGCTCTGTTGAATAGTCACAAACCCACTGAGGGTCTTTGCACACAATTACACAAGAATGAACCCACCTTTGCCACTGGATGTCTGCTCAATAGGGAGCTGCAGTCATATAACTCCATTCTGTATTGGCTGTGTTATCTTTATACAGGCCTTTCATCATTCAACAGAAACTACTCAGCCTCCAAAGTACAATTACTTTCTCATGGCAAGTTGGCAAGATGAAAGCCATAAACAGATGCCCCCTGTGGCCTCTGTTGACACACAGGAGACTTTTCCTTCCATTCAGTTTCTAAGGTTGCACACATCTTTGGCAGTGGTGCCCAGGGAAGGAACTCTTTCATAACCAGGGCTGTCTTTGGAGGCTTGTGGGCAGCAGAGCTGGCTGAACTCTGCCAGGGACTCAATCTGGGAATCTGCTTGGAATGCCACTGCTGGGCTGTAGGGGATCCTGAAGAGGGAAGAATCCCTATGCATGAGCAGAGGGCTAGTTCCCTTAAGCAAGAAGCTCTTCATTGTAAAAAAAAATGTAAAAAGAGATTGTGAGCCAGTCCAAAGAGATCTTCGTGGAACTGTGGAGGCCTGAGGCCCTTTTATATTACAATATAAAACCAAACTGACACCAAAT
Source organism: Cyclura pinguis (assembly GCA_030412105.1). Lineage (NCBI taxonomy): Eukaryota > Metazoa > Chordata > Lepidosauria > Squamata > Iguanidae > Cyclura > Cyclura pinguis. The sequence continues at coordinate 17,172,572 of CM059604.1, forward strand.
TGGGAGGGGTTGCTAATACGCCAGAAGACAGGATCAAAATTCAAAATGATCTGGATAGATTGGAGAGCTGGGCCAAAGCTAACAAAATGAAATTCAACAGAGAGGCCAAAGAGTTCTCTGACTTGAAAATTCTAAATGCCCCTCCTTAAACTGCAAACCTCAGGATTCCATAGGATGTCGAAAGTGGAATAATAGCACTAGAACAGTTTAGTGTGAAAATGGCCCGAGTTTAAGCTGCCAAAGTAGTTTGCACTAATAAATTCTGCAGACAGGAGAGGATGGGAGTACAATCTTGCCCTTCTCAGTAGGCTTGGGCCAAAGCAAACTGCCGCAGGCTCTCCTCATTAACAACTTTTGTCATATTGATCATACTGTGCTGCTCCCAAAGTCCTGGTTTTCATATGCAAAATGGTGGAGCATATGGATAGTCAGTAATTTCACATCCATTCTGAAGAAGGTAGGTAGGATATATCAAGTCTTTTAATCAAAACAATAACCATGCATTTTAAAATTAGTAACTTTAATTTTAAAAAATAACGAGTGTAGCTATGCAGGGGCAGAAATTAGAGTGTCACCCACCAAAGAAGAATTCTGTCCCCCCAAGCGAAATTTTCCTTCCCCCTCCACAAATTTCCAGCATTGCAGTAACTTAAAACATCAGTTTACCATTTAGAAATAGATTTGAGGCTTCAAAAGAAAAGCAAAGAGAGCCAGCCTAGTGTTGTGGTTTGAGTGTTGGACTACAATTCCAGAGGCCAGAGTTCGAATCCCACTGGAAACCTACTGGAAAGCCAGTTATGGAAACCTACCAAGGAAAAGCAAACATAGGAAACTGAAGAGTTCTGAGTGCAAACAGTTTTCGGTGTCTCACTCACTACAATGTTAGAAATCTGAGGAATGGAGGATAATTTCATTTGATGCAGCAGAATTTTTATTAGAGGAGCAATGCTTCCATTTCGCCCCTCCCAAAGATATACCCCTATGGCTCATAAAAATTAAGTTGCTGTCATACTTTGGCATTACAACATTTCTAACCACGATTAGAGAATTTCTAGAAGAAAGTGCTGAGATATTATAAAAGGCACAAACAAGTAGCAAATTCTAAAGATTAGAGTATTACCTGCCACCAAGTAGAGGTTGGGACCTTTAATTAGGATGCTTGACTCAGGCACACAGTTACATTAGGAAGAGCAGCTTACAACCAAACGCAGCAGCAAGAGAGAGGCCCTGCCCCAGTCCAACCCCCAAGGGAGAAGCAGCAGCTAGGAAAACATGAGTCCTGGGAGATACCAGCTTAGCAACACAGTAATGCTAATACTTTAACTCTTGTCTCCTTTTTACCAACTAGGAAGTGCTGAAGTTCAGTTTGGGTTTCAATTGCGATGGAAAACTTGCTTCCCTTATTCCGAAAGGACGTTTTAAACATTTAAAGACTCCCTTATGCAAAGCAATGTTGGGGTTTATTTGGTTATGGCCCTTCTGCAATTCCAGGTACGGCCCTTCCAGACAACTAAAAAGAAACCGAACAAAAGAAACTGAAAAGGTAACAGGAATAATACAAGAGTATGGAGAGAAGAAACAGTATGGTTTTGGAGGAACTGAGTCTGCAGTATAACCTGCCTGGCACACTCTAAACAGCTCTAGCCAGCATACCCAACAGTGAGGAATGCAGGGAGTCCTAAAATATCCATTGCCCCCAGGAGGGCATAGAGAAGGGCACCGTTTCCACAGCCTGCCAAGTTATATTGGCATAGGAGGCATAAATTCCCTCATCAAGAAAAAAGATGTAATACCAAATTAAATTTAATCACGAATTCATTTGCTGCCTTCGGCCGGGGTCCAAAATTGGCCTCCTTGAGGTGGCTACCTCACTCCACCCAGTGGTAGGACTGGCCCTGAAAAAGCACACAGTAAAGAGGAAAAAATAGAGGATACAAGCCATGTTTATTGGGCTACCAAAGAAACAAAAACAAAACTCTGATAACACTGGAATTGAGCAAGGATGCAGAGAGTGGTCCAGGAGGTTTTTGAGCACTGATCCTTCCCAGATGTACATCCAATCATCAAGGCTAGAAACGATGGTTGTTGCTGCCTATGGCAAACCAAGCAGCTGCCAGAAGTAGGAACACAGTAATGCTTAGTAGGACTATGATGGCCACTAGTCCTCCTGAGGCCCCACGGAAGTCAGTCTGTATGGATCGGAAGCTGCGGGGTAGATCTAATAGGGAGGAGGAGATGATCAGAAATGAAAGGACGCACAAGCTCTGGATTTGGAGAGCATGTCTTCCCTCAAGATGCCACAAAGTTAAGCCCTCCTCTTTCCCCACAGCAGCCTTCCCCACACCATCTCACCTCTTGTATGGAAAGGCTGAGACCAGTTTGTAGCAGCAAGGAAAGTCTGGGCTTGGTTGTAGAGAACATAGCGGATACTGTCCAAGTGAGGAGAAAAGAGGAACAGATTTGAGTTGGGAAGGCTATTTAACTTTTTATAGGGCATACACACACATCCTGATCACTATTGGCCATGCTGACTGAGAGATTCTGGGAGCTGTAGTCCACCCCCAAAAAAGGCTGTTTTCTGTTGTTGCTGGGTGACCAAGTTGTTTCTGCAAACCTATCACGGGATTTTCTCGGCAAGATTCAGAGAGGGTTTCCTTTGCCTTCTGCTGAGGCTAAGACTGTATGACTTGCCCAAGATGGCAGGTGGTAAAAAAAGCACCATCCACACACACACACACGGAAGGCAAGATCAAGGATTAAGGGAGCTCCAGGGTTTTTAGAACAACAACGCATACCTACCTATTGAGGGAAAAAATTCTAATCTGGAAGTGAGTCTGCTGGGGAACAGCCCAGTGAGGACTGAGCATGCTCAGTGGGCACAGAACACTATCAGTTTGGGGGAAGTATTGAGCGAGATCTGTTGAAAGAAGGCATGGCTGGGTGAGTGGCAGGCAGGCATTTCATACAGGAGCACTCTACACTTCAACATTTTGTTACAGTCCTTGCTGGCATTACAAAAATACCCTAAGACTCTGATGCTGTTTCACCCAAATGAAAGCAAACTCAGGTGACGAGTGTTACCCTGGGAACCTCTCAGGGTGATGGGGTGTGTAGTGGATCAACGGCATCATTTCCTTAGGAACAAGAAGTTTGCCTTATTGGGGAAGATTTGTAATTTAAAGGCCTCTTACCTGTATCCACGTCCAGGAAGGACTATTTTTGTGCAGCTGTCATTCAGGCAAACTAAAGTAGGTCCCATCTCATAAGCAACAGGTTCCTCCATCACTGGACTGCATCGGGGTACAGGGAAATGATGGCCGATCTTGTAAGTGCTGTTGTCCCCTAAAAAGAAAAAGAGTATGTTCCAACTGGTCTCCTCTCCTCTACACAATCTGGCAGAAGAGGTGTGGGCGGTTCATTCAAACAGCCCTTTCTCCAAGCTGGCGCCCTCCAGATGTGTTGTATCACTGCTCTCCTCATCCCAATCATTGGCCAGGCTGCTAAGGTTGGTGGGACTTGAAGATCAACATCTGGAAGGCCATCAATTCTCCTTTCCTATACAGCACGCCCTCCAACATTTCACAGACAGAAATCAGAACATCTGTGGCCAAGCAACATCAGAGTGTGGTCGTGATAGGGAAAGTTATTCACGAGGAAGGACAGACAAGCTAGGAGAGGCTGCAGCAGTCTGCTTTTGCTTGAGCCTACCGGGAAGGGCAGGATTCGACCCCTTCTCCTCCTATTCCCCCCAGACCCCCGCTGACTTAAGTGCAGACTATTTTTGTACTTTGACTTCAGTTTGCAGCAATTGAAGTAAGCTGAAGACAAAGGGGGGAAGTAGAAGGAGGAGAGAGAAACTGAGACATGTTAGAAGCAACTGAAAAAGTGGGATGGCAGAGGATTACTTGGGCTGTTCTTGTCAAATTGAGACAGTTGGAGGATATGATACATATGCATCCCTCAAAGCGACTGAGCAAGGATTCCTACCTGAGTATGAACACCAAAGCAAGCAAGATCAAAACCAAGCACAGACAACCTGCATGGGACAGCTTCTCACATTATCTCACCCTCCTGCCCCCCCCCCTTTTGAATACCTTTGGCCTTCACCTCCACCAGTATGGTTGCTGTCTGCCGAGAGGCCTGACTAGGATCTAAAGTCTCTCTGGTCCATTGTTCATATAGGCAGTAGGCAGGGCGGAGCCATAGGAGCGTGGAGAGTCTGGAATCTGTATGGAACAGAGATATGGGATAATCTGAGGCACAGGGGGGAGAGGAGGGAAGAGAATTCTGTTTTAGTTTATTTGTTTAACCAGGATTTACCAAAACTCCCAACATTCGAATGTAAGAAAAAAACAGAACCAACATACTTGCCCATTCGTAAGTGGTTTGAGCACTGGACTACAATGCTGGAGACCAGGATTTGATTCTCCACTCAGCCATGGAAACCCACTGGGTGACCTTCGGCACATCGCACACTCTCAGCCCCAGAAAACCCCATGATAGGGTCATATTAGGGTTGCTGTAAGTTGGAAATTACTTAAAGGCACACAACAACAACCGCTGTCCATGTTCTCTTGTTGCCACTCTTTTGTGTCTGCTTCTAGGGGACGGACCTCAAGATTTTAATAAAACAATTAAGTCTCCCCAGCTTCAACAACAGGGAAGCATGGCTTGGACAAGGCAGCTCTCTTTTTCTTTTAGCTTTGTGTTCCTGTAATGTCTGTGACATGTTTTGTGGGCAGGTGTGACTGGCCTGGATGCGAATGGGCACTCATGCCATGCTGTATTATATGTCAACCACAGTGATGGCATCCATATTGAGTGTCATTCTGGTCCTGTCCATCTGTCCTGGCAACCCAAAACTCAAGAAGGATCACGATAGGTAGTTACTTCTGGAAACTAAAACTCCCAGAATTCCCCAGAGGAGTTCTTCTGAGCAATTTAAGAGTTCCCTGGTCCTTGTCAGAGGCTTTGTTGACTTATGTATGCCTCAGTACGCATTATTTTAAGATAAGCATTATTTATAGCTGAGAAAAACAATACCTAATTATATGCTACCCAAAGTTTTCAGGAACAGTTGGACCCAAAAGGTTTGGATGAGAAATATGAAATATTTGTTTAAGGCTTAGGACCTTCTGCCTGAGATGTTAAAGGCAGTTGACTTCAGAGGGGTAAGGTGTCTAAAAAAGATTGTAACTGGATCATAGTCCAATGCTCAAACCTCTAGACCACACTGGCTCATACATTTTAGTACTTTGTATATTTGTTGTTTGCAATGAATACATTTAAACTGAATTAGTATAGCAGGTTATCAGTTATCAAAGCCACCTATTGTATGTTTGTTTTTCCTTCTGTTTCAGAATGACCTTTGCTTTCAATCAAATAAAGACTGATTGACTGAAGTTCATTTGCTGACATTCCGCTGTAATGAAAGACCTTCCACACCAGAGGGAAGGAGCAATTCACAACACGTCAAGAGCGGTGTTTTATACCCCGATTCAGAAACTGTGCTGTCTGCACCCTTCTCCCACATTTACATCGTAACTACCATGGAGAACAGCGGTTGCTGCATCCGCAACAGCAAGTCCCTGGCCACTCCCATTCCCCTCCCTCACCCCACCCCGCCATCACTGATTGGTTTGTTTTTTTAAAAAAAAACACATTTTATACATATTCCTGCGTTGCCGTGTTTGTGCATAGGTATGTATGTTTGTTGACACGTGGGAAAAAAACGCGTCTTAATGGTCCACTACCAGATCCGCTCTCTTCCCGCTGTCTGTTTAATGCATGTAGGCAATAATGGCGGCAGCCTGTCCTTTGATAGGCGGGGAGAGATAGGAATGGAAATGAAAGAAGGGACAGCCTGGGAATGCCCATAGCCAGCCACTTCTGCACTGTGAATCGATGTTACACTTCTGCATGTAAGCGAAAAACTAAGCAGAACTGGTTTGGGAGATTTACATCAGAGTTTTTCTGGTTTTCAGGTACAGTAGTTTCTTGTCATAGTGAACCGTGCTAGGAGCTGAAAACATGCAGAAGCACGAGCAAAAGTCCAACGCTACAATGTGCAGACTGACGGCTAAAAATTCAAGGTGACTACAAAGTATCAACCTCATGCGGAAATGGCCTAAGGCAGTTGCTCTCAGTTGGTTGGCTGAAATCCTTCGCAATTTGAGGCCCTTTCACTCTGCGTAGCTGTATCACCACAATTCCACTTTAATTACCATGGTTCCATCTATGGAATCCTAGGGTTTGCAGTTTAGGGAGAGGTATTTAGAATTCTCAGCTGGAGAGCTCCAGCACCTTTGCAAACGACAGATCCCAAGATTCCATAGGACAAAGCCATGGCAGTTAAAAGTAGATTATAGCAAGTGTGACAGGACTCTCAGAGATGGGCGACTGAATACTGTTAAACTGCTAGACATATATTTAGCTGTTTCTTATAATTGGAGATGTTTAGATAGTGTCATTATCTGGAGATTTTCCAGTGCCTCTTGTTCCCAGTGTACATACCAGTGATTCACACAATTGGCAATCTTAGGAATGAATTTGATTGCAAACTTCATGGTTACAATTGCCGCCCTACTTTCGGACTTTTCCCATTTCTTCTTGGTCCTTAATTTTTCCTATCACTTAACCTGATAAAGAGTTCTGGAGACCACAAAAACTTGCATACTTTGTGGAACCAGTGAACATCAGGGTTGATTTTTCTTGTTTTTGTTCTGGTTTTCCTTTGTGAATTCTATGCAGATAAAGGCTTGTGGCCACCAACAGCACTGCCTTTCTGCAGTGGTGGGATTGTGTGTTCCTGTGACACAAGAGGCCATGCTGATGAAGCAGTGCTGCTGGTAGGGTCTCCCAAGTCAGCCAGCCTTTGGCTGAGACAGACTAAATGTGCCAAACAGCTATTGGGCAGCAGCAGTAGTGGGGGATGACACTGGTGGAGGATCTCTCAGCAGTAACAGCAATGGTGCTATAGCTAATAGCCTATAGCTAGTAAAAGTATTTCCCCTCCATTACTTTCTGAGGGGTAAGGAACTGTTATTATGTGGCTTCAAATTGCTTCAGCTTTTGGCATCCCTAAAGGAAAGTTATCACAGGATTTTCTTGGCAAGATTTGTTCAGAGGGGGCTTGCCTTTGCCTTCCTCTGAGGCTGAGAGGGTGTGACTCACCCAAAGTCACCCAATGAGTTTCCATGGCTAAGCAAGGATTCAAACCCTGGTCTCAGGAGTCATAGACCATTTCCGCACTAGCCTGTTATAGTGCTATTATTCCACTTTCAACGTCCTGTGGAATACAGGGGTTTGCAGTTTAGGAATAGGCCTTTAAGGCCCTTTCCTACAGTGCAAGTTAAGGAGGGCAGCTAGCAGACGTCATTCTTTGTAAAAGTATCTTCCTAAGCCTGGTGCAGAGGAACTGTTATGTTAGAATATTTTTTGTTGACATTCAGCACTGATAACCCTAAAAAATACTCTTTGGTGTAGCATATAAATATTTTGCATTTATAGTTTATTTGGGTTATTTTTTATATATGTATTTTTTATTTTATTTTTGGCTTAGAGATGACCCAGTTGTTTGTCTACTGCTGTTGCTAATATGTCCACAAATAATATACTGTATTTGTCATGCAACGTTGAGTAGCTCCGCTCCTTTTAAGATTCCACTTTTAAGAAAACCTTAAAAATATATTCAAACTTACCAAAGTAATTTCCCTTTTTTTAATATGGTTTATTTTATTTGCAAAATAGATTAACAATTAATTAATGATTAAATAATGATTAATAATTAATTATTAAAGTATAATTAATTATTACATTATTTTGCAAATAAAAAACATTATACCACCATTATTATAACTTTGCTTGGAAAGTGAGCACTAAAAACCTATCTGCAGCCTGAAGAAGTTTAGCCTATTTAATATTGGCCCTTACCTACTGCCACGTTGTGCAGGTCTGCTTTAGAACTAACGTGCAAGGTACAATCAGTTTAAGGTGAGGTAAAGCAGGAGGTGGAATGGGATATACCAGAAAATTGCAGAGTAATTTAAAACAGATCAACAATAGTTTGTGATTCCCAGTGATCTTACAGTAGCAAAACACCTTTTTCCTATGGATGTTTCCATGCTTTTAGCTTCTCCCTTGCAATGACCTCCTGAAAAACTGGAATTTACGGGAAGGAAGGGGTCCAGATTTCATCCACTATTTTCTCATCAAGAAAAACAGAAATGAGGTGCCTGGATGAATACTTTTCCACTGGGAGTACTGGAAGCTCTCTACCTAAAAACACTATAGGCTTCTGAAAAGAACACCAAGGGGTGTGTTTTTTAATTAGTGAACTTAATTCTCATACTGATTCTGTATTCGTAGGCTGAGTTTACATCCACATGTGCCTTGTTCCTTAGTTCTGTAGAGTATGCCTGCCCCACAGGTTTGTGCCTCACTCCAGACTGTGGACCTCTGGAAAAAAAAAAAACTAGGCCTCACAAGTCCTGTCCACATCTCTAGGGAAACCAAACATAATTCACATTTTCTATTAAAGAACATTAGAGATGCACTTTGAATCACTCACCAAGTACCAGCAGGGAATCAGACCCTGAATGTAGCAAGCAGGTTACCAAAAATGACAGCATTAGCCACTGCATCTTTGAAAAAAAATAAGCAAACTCTGTCAAAAAGTCTGAGGATCTCTTTGCTAAATTAGCAAATCTCCCAACAGCCCAAACTTCACATGTGTTTTTGAAAGGAGGGGTGGATAGTAAAGGAAAGAGAGAATGCTAATTTAAAGGAGAAAAGACTCATTGTAAGAGCCAACAATCAGAGGGCCTTTCCGCACTACACTGTTATAGTGCTATTATTCCACTTCCAACATCCTGTGGAATTCTGGGGCTTGTCGTCTACTGAGGCCAAAGAGCTCTCCACCTGAGAATTGTAAAGGCCGCTTCCTAAGAAAAGAAAGAAGGAAGGAAGGAAGGAAGGAAGGAAGGACAGAAAGAAAGAAAGAAAGAAAGAAAGAAAGAAAGAAAGAAAGAAAGAAAGAAAGAAATTAGTAACTTCAACCAGTAAGAAGTTTTATTATTTGAAATGTACAGTATTTATTTGTAAAATTATTTATAAAATAATTCTCGTACAACCTTTTTTTTTCTGTGCCACCTATATAAAACTGTACTTTCGACATAATTGCTATCTAATATATAAAAGTCAAAGTTTGTGAGTGTCTGTGTGGGGCAGGCAAACACCTCATATGATTGGCTGCCTGTGAAGATTCTGTGGAATCCTGGGGTTGGCAGTTTAGGGAGGGGCCTTTAGAATTCTCATTCAGAGAGCTCTTGGGCCTGGCCGGCTGCTAGGGAGACGAGGCCTAGCAGCAAGGAGGAGGAGGGCAGTGTGCTGCCTGGGAAACTGAACTTCCGTATGCTAACAACTCTAAATGCAGATTGGATTGGGGAATATGAGGAAAAATTACAGGTACCGGACAAGGCAGTTTGGGGAATTAGAGAGACAGGATCTCAGATCTGTGTATTTCAACTGCATCTAACTCCTAAGGTAAGGTAAGGTAATTCCTAAGGTATTTCTAACAAGTATTACCTATGAGAAAATAACGTCCTGGGCAACACTGGGTAAATACGCTAGTATCCCATATTCTAAAATGAGGAACAGTTCTTCTGCCTGTGAACAGCTTCTGTTAGTTTTATTTGTCTGTGTGTGTGTGTGTGTGTGTGTATGCTTGTGTTTGAATGTTGTCCAGATCTCCTCATTTCTGAAGGCTGGTGTGTGTGTGGAGGTGTGGGTGTGCTGGGCTACAAGTCAAGCGCCCACCCTCCGAGCACCAGTGACATCTCAGAGCGGGGCACATCTGAGGGTGGTAGCCAGATCCATTAATTTATGAAAGTAATTTAGCATTTAGCTCTGCATGTCTGATCTCAAAACCCAATTAGCTGCATCGGGGTCAGGCACCATCAACTGAGTTGCTATTGATACCTTCAGCGGATTCTGTTGTCTCTCTTTGCTGCTTCCAGCAAAGGTGTCATCTGAATATCTGATCAAAAGGTTAACCAATAGCACTTTAGTCATTTCCTCTCAGATGGGAAAAAATAACAGAACCCCCTCCCAGACAACTCATTTCCCCTATGCCATACCATAAGACATCTTCCCAGAGGACCCAAAGGCCTGGGCTTCCAGGTAGGAATGCCTCCTTCCTCCTTAACTACCAGGTGTAGCCTCAGCTAGATATCTTGGAGCAGCTGCCCGAGCCTCAGTGCCCTGGCAAAGTCCCCAGTGATACCAATCCTTGCCCCCTCCCCAAAAATCTAGCCTACACTCCAAATTCATGGGCCTAGATGCCTTCTTAGGCCATTTCCACAAATAAACTGTGAATAATCAAATCTGCAAAAGTGAAAACCACAAATGTGGAGGGCTGACTGTATATCATTATGGCATATGTATCAACTCCTCTTTCTTTTTTAAATTTTTATTGTTTAACAACATAACAATACATGACACTACAAAACACATAACACAATACCAAATACATAATAAACATATACTAACAAACCGCTATATATCATATCTTCTTAAACTTAATCAATTCTACAATTAAATCATAAGTGGTCCCCACCACCGGGACCATTAGAGATATAACCACTTTCAGGAAGTTCCATTCCCTTTCCAAAATTGTAATGATTGTTCTGTTGGTTTACTTCCTTTCCCCTTTATTAACACATAATCAATAAATTCACCCCAAGTATCTATAAAAATGTCTCTTTTTAATTCCCCTTCTTTACTTTAATATTATGAGTCAATTTATCGTTAATAGCTATATCCCATACCTCTTTATACCATTCATTTGAGTATCTTGCTTTATTTTCCAGTTCTTAGCCATCCTTAATGTTGCCGCAGTTAAGAAAATAGACATTAATTCTCTTGTTGGCCACTTACTTTGTTCCTTATCAAATATTGGTAACCAGGCTAGCTTAGGATTTAACTGTATCTTTTAATTAGTTATTTTCTTAATTTCTGTAAAAACTAACCACGAAAATTTCAATATGCTTTCACATTCCCACCACATATGAAAGTAGAAGCCAGTTTCTTGACAACTCCTCCAGCATAGATTAGAATGATTAGCATTTATTTGACTTAATTTTAACGGGGTTAAATACCATCTCCAAACTAACTTATAAAAATTTTTCCTTAATTCTTACCAGCATGCATCTCAATATTCTCATATCCCATATTTTAACCCAATTTTCAATATTTATTACTTCTCTAAAATCATGCTCCCGTACTAATTTGAGTGCATCCTGTAATTCTTCCTCTACAACAGTCGCGTAGGAACACGGGGGTGGGGGGATGATTCACCCCGGGGGGCAATGCTTCTGGGGCATCCCGGCCATCTTGGCCCGTAGCCCCGCCCCGCACACTGTAGCCCCGCCCCTCCGCCCCCCCTCCACACACTCCAAGCTCCGCCACTGCTCTACAAACAACAGTTTATAAATTTTACTCACTATATCTTTATTTTATTTCCAACTATCTCTTCATTTTGTACTATCTTTTCTTCAAACTTTGTAAGCTTTCTACATTTACCATTTTTCTGTATCCATTCTTTTGTCCAATTCTCTAACTGTATATAATTATATCAGGACAATTTAGTTGTTCGTAGTAGATCTTTCATTTGCTCTTTAGTCCTCGTTTTTCCTACCCAATCATGTATCAACTCCTCAAGCACATGCGCTCTCTGGATATGCAGTGGTTCTGGTGTATGTTTGTATAGGGCTGTGTGTGTCTTAGACCCTGTTTTTTGTTGGATTCACCTATCCCCTCAAAAACTGGGGCAATACAGGATATGCTTTTCCAACTGCCCGAGAGAAAGTTTCAACTTTCTGCCCCAGGCATGGCTGCATCAATGGTGGCTTGTTAGTGTGTGCCTACTAACAAATGTTAATGAGGCCTGGGGAGAAGTGAGACCACCCACCCGCCCACCCTCCATCGACAACCATGTGGTGAATCATTCACTGATGCGCGAGAGGTTTTCATTAATGACGCCGTCTGCCAAGACCTTTCAATCAGGGTCAAGGGGAATCCAATAGCGATTGTTTAATAATGAGAAACAAGACAAAAATGAGCAATCTAATTTCCTTGCCTTGTTAACGTTTGGGCCATCTCCTCCTTCCACGCGAATAGACAAAACTTTAAAAACCTGCGTACTTTTATATCTGACTTCACGCTCATGTTTCTTTCCGTCTGTGCCTCCCTTGGCCTTTTAACCTAAGCGGGTTATCCGCACTTCACCATTTCTTTGCATTTTAACAATTGCTACCTGTCTTTTATTTGCCTGTTGCTTTTTTACGCAGGCCGTTTGCCCTACCGCTATGAAGTTGGACGAAATGGCTGCTTTGGTTAACAAATCCAGAGTGCTGTTAAAAGTAATGATGTAGGAAATGCAGGTGCGACATTTGGTCTTCCTCTGGGTAGATTTTTGCCCCACGTTTGTGGCTTGCTGGGATTGTGAATAGAAGGAAGGGCTTACAATGGGATTTTTTTGTCTGTCTCAGGAACAATATCCTAGGGACTAGAATTAAAGGCAAGTGTTACAGAGCCAGCTTGGTTTGAGCATTGGACTAGGACTCTGGAGATGCGAGTTCAGTTCCTTGCTCGGCTGTGGAAACTCATTGGGTGCCCTTGGGTATGTCACACACTCTCAGCTCCCAGAAAATCTCCTGATAGGTCCACCTTAGAGTTGCCATAAGGCAGACATGAATGGAAGGAAGCAACAGCAACAGTTTCATCCCAGGTCCTGCCAAACATCTATGTCTCACATAAAGGAAAAGTTTCCTTATAGCTGGGCAAGATGATAGAGACGAGCAAAATTACTCTGGGCTGAGAGTTATCGTCCTGGAACTGTGATATCCATATGGGCTCATCAGTAACAAGATCCAGACAAATAGCAAAGTTAATCTGGTGCAGTAAAAACAGCAATAGGTCTTATGGCATTATACATAGAAATATATGTACTGGCATTAATTTCCATGAGAACCAACATGGTATAGTGGTTTGAGCACTGAACTACAACCCTGGAGACCGGGGTCAATTCCCTGCTCAGCCATGGAAACCCAGTGGCCGACCTTGGGCATATCACATATTCTGAGCCCCAGGACACCCTGTGATAGGGTCACCATAAGTTGATTTGAAGGCACACAACAACAAATTAGTTTCCATGGACGAGTACCATTTTATTGGTATGTAAGGAACATCTACACTTGTGGAAGAAGCTGCTCATCCCCTCAAGTACTCATTTCTAGTCTTCAATTCTTTTTTATTTATATTGTTTTATTTATGATTACGTTTGCTTCCCCTTACTTTATTTTACGGAACTAACTCACTTAACTTCCTTCATCCCTTCTCGTTTGTTCTATTTTATAGGGATTTATCCATCTTTCAGTGTCTTTCTGTCCATCAAGCCATACACTTTTGTCTGTTTTTCTGGTCACTTCCATATCTCATCATCTAACCTCTCTCTCTCATACACCTTTTATATTTTATATTTTTCTCTGACGTTTTGCTGCCATATCTATCAGCTATGTAGATACACACATGCGCACAGAATCCGCCCTGAATCCACCTCATTATTTTCTTTATCAGAATGACATGAGGCAATCAATTCCAATCTGATCCGTCCCATATTTTCCTTCTTCATGATGTTGCCTTGCCTTCCCATTGATCTGGACCCCAACTCCTCCATACAGTTCCAGTGCCGATCTTGCTGCTTGCATCACCAGTAAAGGCAAAGGGGCTATAAATGTCCCAGAAGCAGGCAGCTGAAGGAGAAGACAGAATTTGACTACAAGAAGCTGTTCTATATCAGCGTCATACCTAGGTAAGAATCTAGCAGCCATAGCAAATGGAGGGAAGTTCCCTTAAGCAAGGAGGGGGACTATTGCATGTAGACTTGCTCTGAAGGAGCCAGCATTGGGTCTTTTCCAGGGCAGGTTTCTTCCCTTTTATTTATTTATTTTTTTCTTCCAGATGTCAACAGCAATGAAATGGGCAACTGGAGCTCACAAGGGTCTCAGGACCATCATAGTCATCCTCAGCTCAAGTTGGCTACTGACTTCAGGGGCCTTGCTCCCTAACCAGCATAACTCAGGCAGGTAGGTGGAAAATTTTGTGCTGCTGTCTGTCTTTCCTACCTGGATTTACCCATTCTAGATCTGTTAACCTCATGAGCAATTCTCCATCCAGACTAGGGTTATCAGATTGAAAACTGGAGATGGCTCCTGTACCTTTAATGGTTACGTAGAAGAGGGAACTTCGGCAGATGTTACTTGTACCTGGTTGTGAAGGCTGACATTTCCTTTTCTTCCCAATCATTAAAGGTACAGGAACCGGCTCCAGTTTTCAACTGATAGACTGAATTTGCATTAGACAGGATTTGGGTATATGTGTATGTCTATGTGATAGTGTTAAAATGCAAGTTAAGCAACTGAACAAGATATTGAATTTGCATTAGACAGGATTTGGGTATATGTGTACATTTATGTGATAGTGTTAAAATGCAAGTTAAGTAACTTAACAAGATACTGCAAAAACAGTATGTGGCAGAAAAAGATAGAGGGAAAGAAAAAAAGGAAATGTTGTTAACTCAGGTAGCCCTTAAGATAATATTGGTGGTACCTTTTGAATGTGCTGATTCCCAACACTTACTTTATCTCTTGACAATCTCCTCTTTCATTTTTCTATCTTCTGGTTGATTTTTCATCTCCCAAAAGAAGTCACCCTGAGAAATAAAATTAAAGGAGGATCGCAGCCTGGGTTACAACAAGTGGTAATTTCCACTTTCATTTTGCAGGGTATCGTAGTGCTACCACAACAGGTAGTGGTGGCCACCAATTTAGATAGTTCTAGAAGGAGCAGTGATAGGAATAAATTAAAATCAACCTACATTATGAGTGCTGTTAGAACTTGTCTAAGAAAAAGAGGTAACTTGATTAAATGTGTTTTTAATTTAATTTATTGACTTCATTTGGCTTTCGAGCATTCACAATTCCAGAATTTTGATTTTAATTAGGTAGTTCTTTTTGCTGCTGAAAGAGCCAACATGCTGTAGTTCTCTGAACATAGGACTGCAACCCTGGAGACCAGGGTTGAATTCCCCATTCAGCCATGGAAACCCACTGCGTGACCTTAGGTGCATTGCATGCTGTCATTCCCAGAAAACCCTGTGATAGGTTCGCCTCTGGGTCGCCATAAGTCAGAACAACAACCCTGCAAACTAACAATGTCTAGAGAGCAATGACTAAATGTGGTAAGGCTGAGGCAATAGTTGGATTAGTGCGTCACTATGACGGTATAACAGCGTGGTGTGATAATGCCCCAATTCCCTCAAGAAGTGTTATAGCTATTTGTTCATTTCCCTGTGTAAGTCAAAGAGGGGCTTGGATGTCCTGAAGCAAAGTTCAGTTTCAAGAGCAAAGAGGATCATGACTGAAGCAGTCCAGGCTAAATTGGCCCACTTTCCAAAGCAAAGTCCAAATCAGATCTTATTTTTGTTGAGGAAGAGTCTCAGGATAGGGTGATGCACAGATGGATTTCTTCTTCCATTTATTTGCCCATTAGTTAAGCTTCTACTCTTCTGCATCAACTACAGAGCTTTATTGATCCCTGGCAGGAGACAGTGACCTCTTCAGTTTCAATGACAGAAAAGCAAAAATGAAATGAATATTGTGTAACTGTATAATACAGTACTGTGTATTCAAATCCTTAAAGATATTTGCTTGGGCAAAATCTGGAAAACTTTGTTCTACAGTTCCCTCAGAGTGGAATTCCGTTCCACTAGAACCCACCATACTTTCTTCATACTTTCCCCACCAGGCTTTGGAAGCGTGAAGCATCCCAGTATACTCCAGCAGGGGGCAGTGATGACCTGAAAGTCTCCCTCTTTCCCTGGAGTATCCGCATTCCTTCCATCACCCTTCGTGACTGGAGCCTCAAGTGGATGTCTTCGGATGTCTCAGCACCCCAGGAGGAGGACAACAAAGATGATGGGCAGAACAGGAAGTCCCACCTGTGGGACCCAGTGAGACAGGAAGCTGCATCTTCTGGCGGCCAAAAGGTGGTGGTCTACCCAGCTGGCTGGGTTCCGGGATGGGGTGGGAAGCGAAGTATTGTGGTAGCAGATGACACAGCCTTCCGGGAGAAAAGCAAGATGTTGACAGCTATGGAAAGGCAGAAGTGGCTCAACTCCTATATGCAAAAATTTTTAGTGGTGAATTCTGATTAAGATGGGACAGTGAATTGGCAAGGGGTTAAGACAATGGCAGGTGGAATAAGAGTCGAGTTAACTGTATTGCACTACTCACAGAAACCCTTTAAGAAATATATTAAATGTATCCATAAATAATATGTTAGCCAGGTAAGATCCTCTATAACCTATAGGCCTGGATCCCAGTGTATGTGCTTGAATGACATTGCACGAGGAGGTATCCAGAACCTCCCTGTGCAGCAAGCATTGTTTCTGGTGTGCAAGAGCAGTCAGGGAGCTTCCAGGCATGACTCCATTGTCCAAGTCACTGAGTGGGTGTAGGGCTGCACCAAGTATGTGTTGGGGAATTGAGAGATTTTTAGTAATAAGTCTCCCAATCAGCAGAGTATTTTGCAACGCACAGGCAGAAGTTGAACAAATTACCAGTCCCACTTTATCATCTCCACCCCAGACATGCTTAATCTAGCTCAAAATAAACACAACCAGTTTGGTTAAAAAGTATGAAAAGTTTGCTCACCAAATCTTGTGCATAGTCTACACAGGTTTAGTTCTTGAAGAAAGTAAGAAGAAATTAAGCAGTCACATGCTTGCTGAAAATAATCCCTATTAAGAGATCTCAGAGCATACTTTCAGGACAAAAGATGAAGACAAAAGAGAGGGGTGTAAATGGCAAGAGAACCTTTTAAGTAAGTACATGCTGGAGGAACAGAAGTTGACCAAAACAAACAGGAAGTTTACTCTAGGCTATCTCTCTATACCTACAATAAACATGCAAACTAACTAGCCAGTTAATTAAGCATGCAAAGGTTGCCATTCCCAACAGTATGTGCACTTGAGTACTTGGTGAAGCAGCAGCAGCAGCTGGAATGCAACTGAGCACAGCCCTGCATCTAAATAATGGCTAGGAGAATAGAGTTACTCCTGGATACTCCCTGGATGCTCTTGTGCCCTGGGGAGGAGGCACCTCTATCCACTCTGATAACAGTGTCTTTACACTGGTGGAGAGTCAGGGCTTTACCACACGGGACAGGTAAATCACACTTACAGCAGGACAATAATGCCTTTGGTTGGGACTTATCCTGTGACTTTTTCCTCTTCTGTTATTCTCCTGGTAAGCAATCTGGGTGATTGTTTGGAAAGTTTTTCTTTTATGAAAGAGGTAATTACCAGATTAATCCATTAATGATCTCTTTTGTTAAAGAATGGCTTTCCACACCTGCCCTGCCATTGCTCTATACAATTGTCCCTCCACATACGCTAGGGTTAGAGGCACAGAACCCTTGCAAATGTGGAAAAATGGCAAATATCAAAATGTATATGTGTGTGTCCGTGGGATGGGGACCGAGGCATGGTGAGGAGGGAAGGCACCTGGGGTCCAAACCAGATCAGGGAAAGGAGGTAGGTCAACATGGTGGCCCTATACTTCCTCCCTTGCCCATTTCCTTCCTTGGGTGTGGGGGGAGTATCGGGAGAAGGTTTGTGGTGCTGAGAAAGCGGGCTGTGAGCCATCCTTAGCTGGCCAAGCAGCGGCTGGTGGAGAAGGAGGAGGACCAGAGGCGAGTTCTTAAAGTGTGACGCAGCCTGATGGGAGCTGCTGAGACGGAAGGTACCACATGGAAAAGAAGTGGCTGGAGGGGCGGGGTTTGAAGAAACTCATAGATTTATCAAATTCGTAAAAGTCAAACCTGCAAATGTGGAGGGCCAACTGTCATGGCACCTACCCTGTGTTCTCTGCCACCTGAACGCATCAAGCCCTGCTGATCTGTTGGTTTCAGTGGCTGATACAAACTTGAATTTTAACAGTGACGTACTCATAATTGCTGCTATGGTTGGAGCCACGCATTGTGTTTTCTGCAAACCTTGAGGTTTTCCCAAGCTTGCTGATGCCGCCCTCTTGTGGAGGGATGAGAATCTTGAACATGACCTTCAAAAATCAATTTGTGTCAGTAATTTTTGTGTGTATGTGCCTTCAAGTCACCTGTTGAATTGTGGTGACCCCATGAATTTCATAGGGTTTGCTTAGGAAAGGAATACTCAGAGGTGTTTTTTCCAGTTGCTTCCTCTGACATATAGCCCACGGCACATGGTATTCATTGGTGGTCTCCCATCCAAATACTAACCAGGGCTGACCCTGCTTAGCTTCCAAGATTAGCTAGGATTTAGTACTTTTAGGGTGTTTTAAGTTAGCCAGTAATTTCTAGTAAACTTACTATTGCTAATATTGACAGTAAAAAAATGTGTTGCATTTATTCTTCCATTAATTGATATTTCAACAGCAGCAACAAAAGAACAGGCACCTTTTTGGCACACCACAGCTCTTGTTCCATCTCAAACCTTCCAGGGCTACAAGTCACAATTCATTTAACTGCAAAACCTTCCCAGTGTTTAAACAGCAGCTTATGTCTGGTCACTGGGAAAAAATGACAGAATTATTAGTCGGGAAAAAACCAAGAAAAAAAGCACTGTTCTTTGCCTTATGCCAGAGTTTTTGAAATGTATGGTCCACATTACATGAAAAGCAAAATGTGAAATCATTTCCCCTGGTTGAGGACTGGGTTTCAATGTGATCCTTGACCTCCAAACCTCCATCAAACCTTGATGGGGAAAAAGTGTTATTTTTTTACTTTAAAATGGTCTGGGGGCATTGCCTTGTCTCTAAATGCTGTTACACAACCCCCACTCAAAAGAGTGAAAAATCCAAGGAAAAATCCAAGAAACCGAAATTTCTAGTTTGGGGTAATGGCAGAAGTGGAGGGAGGAGCTGAAAAATGATTCCATGTACCTTGAGGCATATAGACCTCTGCCCTAGTAACTCAAAAACTGCATTTCCAAGGTCTGGCAGAGATGGTGTAAGCCCTGACAGCCTAAAAACTTAAACTACAGGGAATGATGGGCATGTCATTCCCTGTATCTCAGAAGCAGTGTACTGAGGAGGAAAAGTAGGTGAGAGCTAGTGAATCTCTACCCTGCCTGGGAACACTGTAGAAGGCAGGCTAATGGACTGGATCACCCTTTGGTCTAATCCAGTAGGCTTCTTCTTCTGCAATTATGCAGCAGCCACTGCAGCTGGCTCTTCATGGTTGTTGTTGTGTGCCTTCAAGTCATGGCCCTAAGGTGAACTTATAGAGTTTTCTGAGGCTGAGAGTGTGTGACACACCCAAGTCATCCAGTGTGTTTCGATGGCCAAGCAGGGAATTGAACCCTGGTCAGTGGTAAAACCATTACACCATACTGGCTCTCAGCTGTCTCTTTACAGGAGCTCAGAAGACAACAATTAGTAGGCTGTAGACCACCAATAAATACCAGGTGCTGTAGGCTATATTTCAGAGGAACTGGCAAAACCACCTCTTGAGTATTCCTTGCTATGGAGAACCCTATGAAATTCATGGGGTAATCCTAAATTGACAAGTGCCTTGAAGGCACATAGACACACACATTTTAGCTCCTTGCCGTAAGGAGCTTCACCAGCTGATTTCTGTGCAGCAAAATTTTGTTAACAGCTCCAGGCTAGCAATATTATACGGATAGTCTGTCTACAGAGAACTGGTGAGTACTGTTGGAGCAGGGATGAGCAACTTCTCATATTCAGGGTCCATCTTGGAGTAATTGAAACTCACTGGTTTATTGTAACTTCTCCACACTACAGGAGGGTGCTAGATCATAGGGCCCTTGTAAGACTAATAGGTAGACTGTCTACTCCTCCTGAAGGACAGAAATGGAAAACATAAGAGAGAGCTGTGGTGAACCACAATGACAGGACACAGGCAGCCCACAAGCCACATATTGTCCAACCCAGGAATGAACATCAGACCAGAACATGGAAGATCCAGGTTCAAATTCCCTCTCAGTCTCAAAGACTACTGTACTACCTCTTTCTCTGCTTATTTTCTCAACCTAATTTACTTACCAGGGTTGTTGTGAGGATAAAATTGGGGGGAGCAGTAATGAACCATGCATGCTACCTTGAGCTTCTTGAAGGAAAAGGTGGACTTTAGAGCTAGTAAATAAATATATTAGGCTGCCAATTTTGATCTGCCTCAATGCGACTGCATTTTGCTATATGCCTGGAAAAACTTCACCTACTAATTTCTGTACAGCAATTCTCAATTAAAGGGGCACAAGCATGCAAGGCTTCTGTTGTTGTTTTCCTTAGCTGGTTTCTGTCCTAAAGAAATTATTGTCACTGCTCTTGCCTTGGGGCCCTTTTACACTGTACAATTATAGCACTATGATCCCACTTTAAATGCCCTGGCTGCATCCTGTGGAATCTTGGGATTTGTAGTTTGGTGAGGCACTGGAGCTCTCTGATTGAGATTTCTTAATATGGTACATCTGGTTACATTTTGTTCCCTACAGTTGTTATCATTCAGACGCATCAATACTGGAGACAAAGCAATTTAGAAGAGAAAAATTTATTCAGTCAGTCTACAGGGCTTCTCCCACTTTTGAGTTCCTGAGGCACAAGCACAGCCACAGGTTGTAGTCTGTACCACAAGCAGGAGGGAAAATTATTTATTTAAATGAAAATGTTGCATCAAGGGATAAGGAGACTGTTTCAGGAGAGTGTGTGTGTGTGTGTTTTCCAGCCCTTGGAAACTTACATTTTTGGATTACAGCTCTCAAAATATTCTAGCCAGCAGTAGCCAGAGGGATTTGGGGAGCTGTAGTCTAAATCACTAACGTCTCTAAGGCTGCTTTGCTAATGAAATGGGTGCAAGCATTAGGGGCATAGGTTTTATATCAGACCAGACTATTAGTCCATCTAGCCAAGTATTGTATACTCTGGCTAACAGCTCTCTAGTGAAAGGTAAGTCCAGTGAAAAGTAATTCTCGTTACGTCTACCTGACCCATTCCAATGGAGACACACCAGCAATTAACAGAGGAGCTTTCTGCTTGCAAAACATAAGCACTACTCCTAAGCTATGGCTGCTCCCAGAAAGGTTTGCAGGCTTGGTATAGCAAGAATGCAACACCTTGCAAATGTTGTCACGAGTTCACACTCAAAACACACCCATCCCCTCTTTTTACAAACTGAAGCACTCTTTTCCCCAAATCCAAGCATGTAGGAGGCAATGTGCACGCCAATTAAGAGGCATCACCGTGTAACAACAGGGAGGTTGAATAAGCATTATCAGTCACCTTCCTCTGAAAAAAACAAGGCAAAAAGACTATGCGCATAGATGCACAGGTCTCTGAACAAGAGTGAAATGGCTGGAAAAGTTACTACAACTCCCAAAGCCATGCTGACTGGTAGATTCTGGGGATTGTAAATCCTCCCAAAAGTAACTTTTCCCTGCATGAGTGTGAATTTGGAGAAGGGGGATTAAGATGGACGACAGTTCTGTCGCATGGACAGGAGGAAGGGCAGTCTCTGCAGTGATTGTTGAGGGTCTCGGCAATGAAGGGTAGCAGAAGAATACATTAGCCGAGGAAGGTGTCAGAATAAACTGGGAGAGAGACAAAGAGAGAGAAGTGTACGTGAGAGAGAGGGGAAGAGAAAGGGAACTGTGGCACATGCAAGCAGTGTGAAGAGCACAAGGCCACTACTGTGGCACTGAGTCTTCTGACAGCGGCAGGGGCAGGCGTGAAACAGCTCTTTGGTCTGTAAAAAGAAACATAAAGGGTTTTTAGGTTCTTATCCCTGCTAATTCCTTCTATTACACATTTTTTGCCTATAAGAGGAACTGCAGGCATACCTCATGCCTAAGGAAAGCGCGGGGCTGGATATAAATGCAACGTCATTTCAAAAATAATACTCTGTTCTCCTGGATGTGTGGGGATGTGGTTTGGGGTGACACAAATGGTAACATTCATGCTTCCTAATGGCTTATTTTAACGATCTGGGATCATTATACATTGTATTACCTTAATATAAGTTATGACTTCTTTGGGAATGACAAACCAAAAACCTAGGCTTACATGTGTCACACTCAGTTTTACATTTCTGATGTGTTTTACCCACTCCAATGTAGGGAAGAATGAAGCTGGAAGAAAATGTTCCCATCTGAAACCTGGAAGGTGGTTGTTGAATGCTGACTGATGATCTTATATAGCACAGGTTCTATACTTCAGAACTCCTCCAAATTGGCAATTTGTGCAGATTTGTCTCACATATTTTCATGTCTCTTTCTTCCCTCTTCCCAATTCCCTGTCCAGACTCCCTGTATGATAATCCCAGTTAACACACACACACAGAGAGAGAGAGAGAGAGAGAGAGAGAGATTGATTCAGCCTCTCTCTTTCTCTCTGTTAAATGGGATGATCATACAGAGAGCTCCCACACTTTAACATCCTGTTATCTGAAGACTTGCTCCTTTGATACTTCTAAATTAAGGACAAGTTTCATTAATTCAACAGGGGTTCCTCTCTTTCATCAGTTCTTCTCACCTACGGAGGCTCGCTTAGAACTGTTCTCACACGCACACTAGTTGCAAAGTTTGCTTGCAGGGGGAGATGTTATGCCAGCTGACAGACTTTGCAAGCAGCTCGTGCACAGTCAGTCCCATGTGAGCCTCCGTAAATTCTTCATGCTTCCTATCATACAGCACATGGGTTCCACTTTTCAACCCATTCCTTTTTCTGACAGTGCTCTGGTCCCTAAACCTGTCAAATAAGTGGAGGAAGCCTGTACATTTACCTGGATTGAGAGAGAATTGGAGATCAACAAGGAAGAAACCATGGAAGTGACACAAAATATAGTTCCGCAACCTATCAGAGTACTGTAAATATCCACAAGCAGAGAACACCTATGAGAGCACCATGCAACCACTGTACAGAATAGCAACATTCTGCAACACATGCCAATGGCTAGGTGTCATTGTGCAAGGCACAATACATGATGCACAACCACAGTGCAAAGTGCAGTACAAGCAACCACAATGCAAAGTATAGGATGCACAATCACAACATATAATGCACAGTGCACAACTTGCAAAGATAAGGCACAGTTGAACATGCAGTCTGCGCAACTCCACTTCTGTTGCTATCAGTAGAACATGTCCATTGTACAATGGCAACTTTTCGGCCCCACAAGCATAGCATGACATAGGGATGTGTATGTCCCTAACAGAATTCCAGCCAGTGTGTGAAGAAGAGGCCTTGATAAGCGAGAGGAAGAGGGAAAGCACAGCAGCCAGGATGGAGGTGGTCCCATCACTTTTGTCCAAATGGTTGCTTATACCACTAAAGAGCATCACTGCTTTTAAGACACAGAGCAAATAAACAGGAAGTGAACCTCACTTAGTACAAATGGAACAGGATTAAATATTAAAACAGATCAGGTGAAAATCTCCTGGTGCAAACATATTCCAAAGCAGAGCTCGGAAAGATACAACTCGCATGCTGTAGGGGGGATTCTGAAGGTTGTAGTCCAAACCAGGAATGTATTGAAGCTTTTCCTCTGAGCTACAAGAGTATTACCTACTGTGACTGGTGGAGGGTGTTTACCATCATCAACTTGGTCTATGAAATCCTCTTTAACTGGAGATTCTGGGGACTGAATCTGAGACCTTTTGTATGCAACACATGTCCTGTGTTGTAGAGATATGGTTCCTCCTCTTTAAGAAGGTGCAGAAGCCCAGAGGTTTCTCATCTTCCTGTCTCTAAGCATGCACACACATACACACGATATACTGCCATCTGTCCTCACCTTGAAGGTTCAGATAAGAGAGAAAATCCATCAAGCTTTGGAAGTTGCTGTCATCTCGGGGTTGCACGGTATGCCCTGAAATGCAGAAGAAATACAGCTGAAGGGGTCAGGGCAAAGGAATGGAGAACGCAGGGACAAGACAGAGAAAGAACTGGTCAGGGGAGCTTACTCACCGAAGGGATTTTGCCCTAGAGAATACAAGTGCTCCATAGTCTCTCGCTTAGCAGCCAGGTCTCCTTTGTCAGACAGAGTCTGGTGGGCATCTGCTTTGGGAACAGGAGAGTAGAAGGGAAGAAGTGCTGCAGCAGGTTAAATAAAAGAAGGAGAAGAATTACAGCAAGGATACAAATTAATGGCCTATGGCCCAGTTTGTCTGGTGGCACATAAACATCTCAGCCCTAAGGGACCAGGCAAGAAATGTTCATCAACTGCAAGAGAATGGTTTCTTTCCCTTTGGACAGCAGTGGGCAACTGCGGGAGCCAAGAGAGAAATATTAGTCTCTCACTGCACTTGCTCATGCATAAACAAATAAATAAATAAATGAAATAAAAAACTTTTTTTTTGCCTCCAAAGCCCTTCTAGCAGGCATGGGGAGTATTTTTCACTATGCTTTGGGCCGTTTCTGGGACCTTTCAAGACCAGGAGAGGACTTTTTCAACAACAGGAAGTGAGCAGAAGCCAATTCCTGTTCACTGCCAGTTTCAAAGAAAGCTTCTCTGTGGCCAAAACTGGCCAAGGGAGACTGCTAAATGTGTTAGGAATGAGCCCCATGTCCCCGAGAGGACATTTTCAGGCAAAACATTTTTTTTAAAAGAGTCTGCAAGAATTGTTTTTGACCCTTCGAAGGGTGCATGGGGCCCCCAAATGTGATGGAAAATTCCTTCCATACCCCCTAGGATGCATTTGTGGTATTCTGAAGTGAAAAAATTGACCCTGGAGGCCACTAAAATGGTTCACACTCCCTGCCCCCAAACCTAAGCCATCAGTGTGCTACAAACAAATAATACAAGAACTGTTGACTATTTTGTGGAATAGTAACTTGTGAAGACTTAACCTGCAAGGCTGGTTGGATTACCTTGTGGAACAGAGTTAGGCAATGTTGGCAACAGCCAAGTATTTTTGGACTGCAACTCCCAGCATCCCTCACCATCAGAACCGGTCAGAACTGATGGGAGCTGCAGTCCAACAATTTCTGGAGGTCCACAGTTTCACACCACAGCTACAGAAATGAATATAAAAATCCAACACATGTTGTTATGGATGACCATAATTGCCTGTAGTGCCACATTGATTTCCCTTGTCCATCCCCTATTTCTGATGGTCAGACAGATTTTGCAGGTTTCTGAAGCACCAGAAAGGAACTTTAAAAAGTTATTTAAGCAGAAAACAATAGTACAAATAAAATGAATGTGTACTCCAAAAGTAATGATGGCTATCATATACCTTTAAAAAATCATTATCCTCTACCACCAAGGATGCTGTGTGTATCCCATGTAAGCTATTGGCACCTCTTATTGGACTGCAGCCCTAGCCAGCAGAGCCAATGGTGAGGCATTATGAGAGCTGTTGTTCAACAACATATGGAGGTTCTCGCTTTGCCCATCTCTGCCATAAAGCAAAATACCAGAACCCTTATGACACAATCCTAGAATCCTGCCTGGAACCCCCAATGAGTGCATTGGGACATGCTCACCATTAACTCTAAGTACAGTCTCCAAGATTATTTTGGAGAGATAGGGGATTAATGTTCTCCAGATGTTTTTGGACTACAATTATTCCTCATCACCAGCTAGGGCTGACAGGAGTGGCTAGCCAAAAACATCTGAAAGCCACAAGTTGCCCACTCCTGCTTTATATTTTGGCTGTTTTCTTACTTATGTCACCCAAACCCTGAATCAACTTACGTGGTCCCAGCAGGTAGCCAGCACTGTTCAGGGTCCAGCCACGCTTATCCTTGGGCTATGGAAGCAACAATAGGAATGTTACATTAAACTAGGGTTTTGCCATCATCACTTAGACCAGTGCTACTCAAGGTGGTGGGCCATGGATTGGTGCCAGTCTATGAGCAATCAGCTGCCAAATGCCTGGGGAGTTTTCACGATAGCAGCAGTTATAGACAATGGGCATAAATCCCTTTGTGTGGTCCCTGGCACACTGGCAGGAAAATGAAATTCCCATCATCAGAAGCATTGACCCAGCCTATCCTGCACATATATGCCATCACCTCCAGTAGTCACAGATCAGCTAGATTGCCACAGCCTGTCCTCTGCAATCCCAATTTTTAAGCTGATTTTAAAAACTCTCTGTTCCATCCCCTCCTGCTTCCACCAGCCATGTGTTGCTTGCTACAGCCTACCAACACATTCTGAAGAATTTTGTACTCATTTAGCTGAGGAGGAAGCAGTCTGCACTCCTACTGGAGAAGAGATGGGGTTCTGCCTTTGCCAGTAGGCCAGCAAAAGAAAGAGGTGCTACACTTGAAGGTTTTCGCTGCTTTAATGATAATAATGTTTATTTATAACGCCCTTTTTACCAAAGGACAGAACATCAACATATACAGTCAGAGACAAACACAATAAACATAACACAATAGCAATACCTGGAACGAAATTCCCAACACCCCAACACTCACTACCCATCTCAGTGGCTTAAGATGGTGAATCAAAGCAGAAGGTCTTCAACCCTTTACAAAAAAAGGTGAGATCCTCCTCCAGAAAGGAAGATCGTTCCACAAATGCAGAACCAGATCTTGAAAGGCTCATAGCCTTGACAAAACTGTACAGGTTGGTGGAACAAATAGTAATCCTTTGCCTGTAGATCTTAAGTTTCTGGATGGAGCAGACCATACTAACTGAGCTAATAGACTGTGTGACCCCAGTACGTTAGTTTCTTTCAATAAGCAAAAAGAATCAACACAACATACAAAGTGGAGGAGGAAAGGCCTACCTTGAAGGGATCCCCTTTCAATTACAGCATGTCCAGAACTGGACACCAACCTGTCTTTGTTTCTTTTTCTCTTTCAGACACACAGATTTCCCTTCTTCAGTGAATTTTAAATTTCCCCCTCTATCTCTCTTTTGCCTAAAACAGGATCAGTATTTCAGAGAAACATTCTTGGTTCGAAAGTATTTTTCTACCCCTTCAATTCTGTTTATAGCTTTGTTTGTTCTTGAGATGTGCCTAATCTTATATTTTAAGGCTTAGTTTTACTGGTTTTCTCCTCTCCGCCCCTTCAATTTAGTTACCCCGTGTGTGTTTCTGCATACATACAAGGGCTCCACAGTGTCATGGGAAAGAAAATGCAAAATTCCATTATTAGGAGAGAGGTAGTAGATACCGCCTTTGAGAGAATCTTCTTCTGCAAAGTATTCTATTTACAATGCAGTTATACACAAATCTACTCAAAAGTAAGCCCCAGTGAGTTTTCCAATTATTTCTTCTTTTCTATGGTGGAGAAGGATTGATAACTGGAATCTCTCACTTATGACCAGACATGGTGCAGTCCATGCTACCACAACTACAGTCTACAGCTTTATTTCTTCTGCATATACAGACTGGACTAGACTGTAAGCAATGAGGATGGGATGAGCAAGTGGGTCTAGGGTGATTGTTTTAACTCACCACAAGTGCAATTCCAAAGCATTCCCCAAACAGTCCACAGAGGATCAAACAGAGGCAGAACATGGCTCGAGAGCTCCACATCTAATGCAAGAAAGAGTAGAAAATAAGGAAGAGTTCCTGGTGTCCAGTCCCACTCTGCTGTTGTGCTAAACCACATCAACTATCCAGAAAAACAGGACAGAAGCAGTCATAACTTTCTGAAAGTGTAGAGTCTTATGACAGAAACATTGGTGCTCTTACTATCTATACAACTACTTCTGTTTGTCTCCATGTATTCAGTCAAGCAGGTTTTTGAAGCACTAAGATGCTTGTAAAACCTGTTGGACCATAAACAATAGCAAGCTGCTTAGTGTGTATGATATACAGTGTGCATACCTGTGGCAGCTGGTGGTTCCCATGTCACTGGGGCAGTGAATCCACACTGGGTTTTAATCCAAACATTAAAGGAGCTATGTAAGGTGCCCAACCTATTTTGGAGATGGAATTCAGAACTTTGGATAGCTCCTTTAAAGGTCAAACTGAAAAACAGAATGGATTCACTGACCAACTGGTATGGAAGCTAACAGCCACTACTAGTGCACAAGAAAAGCAACGTGCATGTAATCAGATATACCACTCCGAAAAGAGTTGTGTCTGCATTGTATGTGCACAAAACCATAAACCTGAGGTCCATTGACAATCAAAGTAAAAGACATGAGGCTAGATGAACAAACATAAACCAAACTAGTACAAGGCAATTTTCCACATTCTCTATGTAAGCGACATACTTTACCACAAATTATGATACCCACCTGTGCATTAAGCTAATGGAAGTTTGGGCCTCTCTTTACCCCTGAAATCAGCAAATGACTCACTAGTCTTGACTTTTCAGACCCTTAGAACCTACTAGCTACTTTTTAGGTACTTCAAACATAATTAATTTAATGGTCAGTTTTATAGTATCTCAACTTCCCTCCAGCTAGTTCACGACTTCCCCGCTTTATCTTACCAACCACTCTGTGAGGTTGGCCAGGCTGAGGTCACCCAGGGCTTCTTAGCTTAGTGGAGAGTTGAATCTCAGTCTCCCAGATGCCAGTTCAGCCTTCTAACCCAGTCTTTCTCGACTTTTTCACCCTGGAGGAACCCTTGAAACAGTTTTCAAGTCTCAAGAAGCCCATGCATAAAAATTATATTGAAGAGAAAAACCCTGCTCTAACCACTGCAGCAGGCTGTCTCTCACGATGCTGCTGAAATGTGCATACTCCTGCAACGTTACAAGGTGTACCACATTTTTACCAATAAAACTCAGCTGCTTTAACAACTGTAAAACAGACAGAAGGTTCAGAGGTGGAGCCTTTTCGGTCAATATTTTATGTCACAAAAACTTGTGCCTCTTTGAATTTACCTGCCTGCTCAGCTTCAGGGGGGAAAAAGGGAGCAACTCTGCTAATAAACCATTTTAATGAAGTAACATTCTGTAAGTTAACTTCCTAAGTGATTTCCTCAACTGATATCCTATAAGCCCCCAAACCTCCTCACTGATCTGAGGAATACATACCTTGCAATCTGTATCGAGTTGCTGGACCTCTTGATCAATGAAACAGTAGAGAACCCAGGCTTTATAGAGGGAGGGAACACGGATGTGGGTGCGTCATTACTCCACAGACAAAAGCATATAGGGATGTCTTTATAATTGACTCTAATAGTCCCTTGAGACCCAATGGGATGGGGCGGGGGAGAGTGCTCCAGTCTTTTTTAGTGTGTAATTTATTTTCATCCTTTGTCAGAAAATGGCTGGAAAAATTAGGGGGTAATTAGCCCTAATTGACTCCTCAAGAACTGGAGGAGGGCTGCTGAAAACAGTATTCTACATTGACTTACTGGTGTGCTTTTTTCCAAGCAGGGGAAATGGAGAGATATGGGTAATAGTTTCCCCTTTTCCAGACTCACCACACTCCCTGAGTACCCAAGTCTTGGGTCTATTTTGTACGTTTTACAATGAAATACATATTTGTGAAGATCACTCAAGCACACTTCCCTGTTTGTACTTGCATGAAGCCCAGAAGTCACAAAAAGTTTGTTTCCCAGCATAACATCTACCCAATTTACTGGCAATGAAATGAAGGCTGCCTCACCATACATGTTCCTTAATTTCATGTTCACCTTCCTCAAACATGGTCACAGCTCTTTGAATGGCGTACCAAATCCCATGTTCAGGATGCCTCACCGGTTACATTGACTTACATGGCTCTATGTCTTAAAGGATGAAAAAACCATGATAACTACCTTGGATCCCATCCCAGGTGGTGTATTAAATAAATAAATAAATAAATAAATAAATAAAGTATATTGTTATGTTGTATTAATGTGCTTATTGTTTCACTTGCTGTTATTGTCATGTGCCTTCAAGTCATTTCTGACTTATGATGACCCTAAGTTGAACTTATCATAGGGTTTTCTGGGGCTGAGAGCGTGTGACACGCCCAAGGTCACCCAGTCGTTTCCATGGCCAAGTAGGAAATCAAACCCTGGACCCTTTCCGCATGACATTGAAAAAGCTAAATCGGAACAGGTTGCAGCCGGTAACAGTCCCGTGTTTCTGCACGACATTGTCGTAATTACGTAACTATTTCGTTTCAAAGCATCGTAATTACGTAGTTTTCTACTGACAGAAAAAAATCCATTTTGTAGTGGCAATACCGCTGTAATCCCATCAGCCAGCTTAATGCAGAAACGTTATAGCGCATTGTCTCAATTCAGAGGCGGCACCAGGGGGTTGTGGGCATTCCTGAGCTGTCCCCACCCACAAGTACAGATGGCACCATTTTTGATTGCCATTTTATGCTCTATGCGGTGTGAATTCTGGTAAGTGTGGGAAGGGGATTTTAAGGATTATTATTATTATTGTTATTATTATATATTATTATATATTATAATTTTATTTGATTATTTTTTTTGCTGTAACCGTTTATCTACATTTCTCTTAACTATTCCTCCCTTAGTAATGCTCCTGTGAAGACAACAGAAGACAACAATGGCGGCAAACACCGAGGGGCTTTCTCTTCTTAAGTTCTCTGCCATGGGTATGGGGAAGGGGAACAGGCCATAGAGGAACCAAGGGTTGTGGGAACTCAAGATCCATCATCATAAGGTAAGGTGGTAGTGGCTGGTGGCTTTCTATACCCACGTATGTCTCCCTAAAAAGTCCCTCCGCCCTCCAATCCCCCCCCCCCGGTCTCCCCAAGAGTACCGAAACCACCCTGCATTGCCTCTGCCATCGCCTCTTGCCAATGCTCACACGGCCAGGGACAATGGGAGAGGTAGTACTCCAAAGAAGTACTCCCCTTCCCCAGGGCCTCCCCAACAGCACTGAAACCAAAAAAAAAAAAGGACAGTCTGCTGGGCGAACGCCCTCCAACCCCCCCCCCCTGCTGGTTCTCCCCAAGATTATCGAAACCGCTTTGCATTGCCTCGGCCATCACCCCTTGCCAATGCTCACATAGCAACGGACAATGGGAGACACAGTACCAAAAAGAACAAAAGATGAAAGGCTTGTTTCAAACAAATATTTTAATTAGCAATAGCAGTATTAATAATAATAATAACAGTAGAAATATCAATAATTATAAAATACAATACAATTAAACCCCTCCCTTCCCCATAACCAATATCATTGTCTATCTAGGGGTGCATGCACCCCGCACAGCCAACACCACCGCAGCAGCACGCTGCTCGAAGGCTTGCTGTAGACCCTCAATTCGGCTAGTCATTTCCGCACGAAGGTTGCCCATTTCAGTCCCCGCACCCTGGGTCAATGTGGTCTCCATCCTTTCCAAGAATTGAGTGAAGGCTGTTCAGAGGTTGATTACCTCCACAGAAAGCCCCAACAAAGAGTTCTTCACAGAGCGATGGAGGTTGTTACCTAGAGGGGGGAAAAATTGGTACAGGGAGTTAGCTAGGAGTCAGTGAGGTACACATGGTCCACCACTAAAAATTTTGTAGGCTACCTTGTTAAGGGGGAAAAATGCCCCTAGAAATCATGTCTTGCATTCGTTGCAGGAGAACCACACTGCTGGCAAGAGAATGCTCCTCTTCTGTCACAGGTACACATACTGGAGCAGAAAGAAAGAACGTGTGTTTCATCATGGGTGAGCACCTACCTTTGATCTGGTGACAACCCACATGCAGTTTCCTTGCCCAACCCTTGGAACTGTTGGCAGAGGAGCCCCAGCTCCTGCCATGTGCTGCCCAGACCAACACCCGATGAAGGTCCTGGTGCGTCTTTCTCCTCCTCCACCTGATCTGTAACTTGTGATTGTTCAGCAACTGCAAAATAAAAAAGATTGCATAGAGAGTTTCCCTTTTGGTTTTTTTTTTATATCCAAGGAGCCAGCAGTGAAGTAGTTATTTCATTGCCACATCTATAGTGGGTGACAAGCCCTTGCACTTATGGAGCACAAGGCCAGCCACAGTGGAGGGAAAGCTTTCTTCAGCTGCAGCTGCAGCCTCCATTTCCAGGTCAGGGGACAGGGAGCAGATCTTTTCAGTGGACACCTGCTCCTCGGCTGCGGAGGAATGAAAAAGTGATATGCCAGACTGTTTAATTTTTAACACTTTCCAGATTTGGATGCTACTTAATCTAGCCGCAAAGAAAAAAACACATTCACGTTTCACATAGAGGTCATGTTTTACTCACCCACTTCATGTATGGGTTCTTCAACGGGGTATTCTAATCGAGCTTCTGCCCTTTCTTCTGGCATTCTCTCTAAGAAAGGAGGGGACCGCTGCAGCATCATATGTAATTGTTTTGAAAGGTGACTTGCAACACCCAAGTAATGGACACCCACATCCATTGTTTTGCATTGCATATTGTTCGCTCGTCGTTATTCTTCCTATAATCTTTTTAAAATAGGTAAATTCCTTTGCATCCCTTACCTTCCTGTTCTCCCAAATCAGCAACCTCCCTCGCCGTCTCAGGACATCTCCAGCATACCTGTCTGCCTGCTGAGAGATGCACAGGGAGACACAAGTGAAAGGCTTCTCTGCTGACACCATGCCTGTGTGAAGTCTGCGCATCCACAAGCGCACAGCAGGGAAAGCACAAAGTAATAGAATGGCAGGAGGGATACCACTGCAAGGAACTTACCATGCTTGTGTCTTTCGCACCAGTGGGGTCTTCCACCCACCCTCCACAGTCTGTGCATTGTCAGGAAGAAGGGAGGCCAGATTCTCCTTGGAGGATGTTCCTCATAAGCCTCCATGACATCAAAGAAATGGCATTTCGGGTTTTTAAATTTTGAAATCAGCTGATCTGCCGTTCTTTGGAAGCCTTTCTCAGTGAGGGCCGATGCAACGTCCTCATAAAAGTGGCGGCTAGGAATTGGGGTGCTCTTCATGAGCATCTCCAAGCCAGGGCTCTCTGCCACCAACGAGAGCATTGTCCTGACCTCATTGAAGGTCCACAAAGTTCCCTCCCTTGGCATTCTCACACTAAAAATCACACAACCAGACACACAACCAGAGAAAAACAGTAATCCACTCACACCAGCAAGCAAACAAAACAAGCAAAAGAAAAGGAAAAGAGAAAGAGGGTCATAGAATCATAGAATTCAGAGAAGTCAGAGAAGCAAAGGGTGCAATTCACACAGGCAAACAGAAAAGTCAGCAGTACAGAAAACAAAACTAATTAAAGATAAAAACAACGTAGGGATGCAAGCATGCAAAGGCAAACACACACAGCAGCACACAGCACCAAACACCAAACACTACGCAGCGACAAACACCCAAGAATCAGCAAGCTCACCACGCCCAAAAGAAGGAAGGTAAACACAAGCCGTGTAAACCTTTTCCACCTAGGAGCAATAGGGGACCACTGTTTTCTCCTGGCAACTAGTCCGCCATTCAGAAGCAAAATCATGTGATAGTTGGGCGGCATTCCTATTGGCTGAAGCAAGTGTCTTGCGTAATTACGTTATGATGGCGCCCGTAATTACATTTTTCTGTTGTCTTCTCTTTCAGCGGGAAAATGGAGGAGGAAAGCGAAGCAGCCAGGTCAAAAGGAAGGGGGAAGGCATGGCGGAAAGCAGAGATTGTGGATTTATTAGCAGTTTGGGGGGTAGGAGAATGTGCAAGCGGAATTGAACTCAAACCACAGAAATATAGATATTTTTGTGGCTGCGGCAAGGGAGTTGAGGAGAAGAGGTCACTGTCGAACCGCGGAAGAATGCCGCTTAAAGACGAAGGTGATGCGTCTGGAATATCGCCGGGCGGTTGCCTGGAATTCACTCGCAGGGAGACCAAAGAAAACATGGCCCTTCCATGGGGAACTACATCGTATACCAAAAGGGGATGCGAGCATGACGCCAAAGTGCGTGCGCCGTAGCCTAAAACTCGGAGTACAGGGGGGTACTGGAGAAGTATGTGCTGGCCCATCCACCGCTGTGCAGGAGCACACGGTCTCACAGAACAGTGGGGATGGATCTCCCGTGTTCTCGGGTAACAACGCTAACACAGGAAAGGGGTGTGGAGGAGGGGCTGCTGGGGTATAATACGCAGGGGGAAAAATTGAAACTACAGTAAAGGGGAAGGGAAAAAGTTCTTCACCCTTCCTTGCCTACAAACACGTTTGCCATTTCTTTTCCTCACAGTGGCACTCACTGTTGGAAGTGAGGGAAGAAGATGGGAATTCCTCTGACCTATTTGAAATCAGTGACTGTACACTAGGTAGGATATTAATAAGGGTAATAATAATAACAGCAACAACAATAATGGGAATAATAATAAAAATAATACTAACAATAGTAGGGATAATAATAAGGATAATAAGAAGGGAGGGTAAATAAAATTGTGAATGTTTGGAACTTTGGAAAAGCAGTGCATTAAGAGAATGTGCCTAACAGTTCCTATTTGTCCACCACAGCCAATGATGAGCCTATGGAGAACAGTGGTGTTTTACCTTCTGAGGATGCAGACAGCAATCCAACAATGTCAGGAATAGGTGAGGATGAGAATAGGAAAGATTACAATTTACCCTTTGTAGGATATCAAATGTTCCTGTACAGGAATATATTTCAGGTAACACACCCTAACACACTCTCTGTTTCCAGGGCCTGTGAAAGATGAGCCCAGTATTCCCACCAGCGTTGACATGGCGTCGCTTTCCCCCCACTCAAGACTCAGGCATGCATGGGCTCAAGACCGTTCTGGAAGAAGGGGAGAAGCCATCGCAATAGCAATGATAGAGCAGATTAAAGAGGAGGGTGCTACGTGTAGGGAGGAACATCACATCAACCGTGAATCCCATAGGGAGGAGATCAATGCACTTACGGGCAAGCTGGACGACAGGAACAAGATTTTCTGAGATTTAGTGGAGAACGTGAATCGAGATTCGATTGGTTGTGCAGAGGAGAGGCAACAGGTTATGTCCCTCCTCCAAGTAAGCAACAGGGCAATCTCCTCCATGATAGACTCCCTGGAAAGGCTGCTAGAAAATACCAGACCAGTTTCCAGCAACAGTGATGCCTCTGTATCCACTTCAATGGCTCAAGCGTCTGAAGTGCCTAAAGGGGGGGGGGGGGTCCACAGGGAGGGCATAGAGCAGGAAAGCAAGTATGTCCTAAAAAGCAACTTGAGCGTTATAGCCCCTAGGAAGGCAAGACAGGAATGGAGCTCCATCTTCTTAGAGCTTTCTCTGTTGCACTGTTACAAAGAAGAAGGTTACGTTACTTGCAGAATGTGTTCTGAAATGGCTTGTTAAACATGAGAAACCAACCCAAACGTAAACGTATGTGTTTAAATTTAAATTGCAAATGCAGCAGGGAGTCCTCTCCCGACTTCTCCCTTAATAGTAATGTTTAGTTATACTTTCATTGCATTTCAGTATAAAAAATCCAGGATGCGAGGCTTTCCTCACATCTTGCCATTGATATGTTATAAATGATTTGATGTTCCAGCACTAGTCTTCAGTACTTTTTCTACAATTAAAAAATGTAACCTCCCCCCTCTATCTTTCCAGACTCCACATCCAAACACACAGAGAAAACTTATACTGACAAACAAAGGTTCTTTGCTTGAGAAATCACAATAGCACAGTAGGTTTTACAATAGTTGGTGTAACAGGGAACATCAAATAGTTAGGAATATTGCCTAATGGGGAAGGCATTTAATTAACTTGGAGAACAATACGTAGTACGTCTAGCCAGCAATGCTTCTTGCAATAGCCCCTCTCACCCTCCCTAAGCCTCCTGTCCCCAGTTGCCTCGTAAAAGATATTACTAGGAGTAATGTTCACAGGTGGTGGTGGCCTCAAGTCAGGGTGTAAGATGTGGCCCTTGCACTCGCATATATTGTGGAGAACGACACATGCAGAGACCATTGGCAGGTAATTTTCTTCGGAAACTGTCAGTGGGGCTGAAAGGCAGCCTCATCTTGCCTTCAGCCTTCCAAATGCACACTCGACTATGTTGCGGCAATGGTTGAACACCCTGTTGAATGCAATTTGTTGGGCATTCAAGTGATCCGCATAAGGCTTCATCAGCCAACAGCAAAGGGGTAGGCACCATCCCCAAGGATGAGCGGGCCTACCTCTACGCCATTTATGGTGACAGTGGGGTTTCCGGGAACAAAAACGCCTGCTTCCATTGCCTGCCACAGGGCAGAGTAGCGGAAGACATGTGCATCATTCGTTCTCCCCGTATATCCCAACTCAAGGTCCAGAAATCTCCCAGAATGATCTGTGGTTCCCTGCAGCAGGATGGAGAACGAATGCTTCCTGTTTATAAATTCCACTGCTCTTCCTTTTGGAGGACGCACAAGAATGTGCATGCCATCTACCGTGCCAACATGCTGTGGCAGTCCCAATTCCTGGAAGCCTTCCATTATCTGTGGATGGGAAGAAAGAAGAGAAACAGTTACGTAGGTATTTCAGAGTAATCAGAACTCTCAGCTCAGAAATTGATCTGTCCAACATTTCTGCAAAGCCTATGATTCTCACATTTTCCTACTTTAAATCTCTCACACATCAAAATATATTGTTAAGCACACATCAACACCACAACTACTATCAGCATAGGCGTATCATGCACAGTAATAACCCATGCTTCTGAATGACACCGGGTAGCATTTCACGTGCTTGGTATGAGGGGGTCAAATAAGAACCCACCTTGCCGTATCTGCCCAAGCAAATGGTTGATGGAAGCAGCACATGCTCTATTGCCAGGCAGACTTCAACAGCAATCTCAGCAACAGTAGAAATTCCAAGGCCAAAGCTGTTGGCTGTCTTCCTGTATATGAGGGGGAAGTTAGCCAAAAAACTGCTATGGCAATTCGTTCCTCTACAAGAATTGGAATCGTCATCACGGTGGCTGATCGCTCCAGGTGAGGGTGAAGATACTCCACAATTTCAAAAAGAGTGGCTCGGCTCATACGAAAGTGGTACAGCCACATTTTGTTATCCCACTTTTCCAATACCTCCTTTGTCCACCAAGAACGCCACATGCACTCTCTTATCCATGTTGGGGAATTGAGAGAATTTTGGTAATGAGACTCTCAATCAGCAGAGTATCTTAGTAATTGCACAAAAACGGAAGTTGAACAGATGACCAGTTCCACTTCTATCACTCCACCCCAAACACACTTAACCTAGCTCAAAATAAACACAAGAAACAATTTGGTTAAAAATATAACAGAATTTACTCACAAAATCTTGTGCATAGTCTACACAGGTTCAATTCTTGAAGAAGGTAGGAAGAAAATTAAGCACTCACATGCTTCTGAAAATAATTCCTGTTAGGAGATCTCAGGGCACGCTTTCAGGACAAAAGGCGAAGACAAAAGGAAAAAGTAAATGGCAAGAGAACCTTTTTAAGACCAAAGAATGTGTGCGTGCTGCAGGAAGAGGTGTTGACCAAAACAAACAGGAAGTTTTCTCTAGGCTATCTCTCTACGCCTACAATAAACATGCAAACAAACTAGCCAGTTAATTAAGCACGCAAAGGTTGCCACTCCCAACAATCCACCATCTCCTTGGCCGCGGAAGGCTCCCCATCCAACAGACTATGTAAGGGAGCAGAAAGATGGATGCTGGTCCTGCGATATCATCTGAGACAACAGTAGCAGAAATGAGATGGTGGCATTGTCTGACATAACGGCAGATGGACAACAAGATCCTTGACTTTCTCTGCTCACGCTCCCACTCACTTCGTAAGAGCGCAACTGCATAGCTGAGAACCAGGATATGCATCTGTAGAGCAATACTGCAAATACAGAATATGCGATCCAATTCCGTACCTGCACAGACAACAAAGCGCAGACAAAGAGCACACACACAAGGACCACAAAAATGGCGGCCGCTACTTAATCACGGCCACTACGTAATCATGGAAAATGGTGGCCGCTACATAGCCACTATGTAATCACAGCCATCTTTTGCGTACCTACGTAATTACGTCAGTGTATGGTATAAAAAAAATTAACCAATCAGGAAAGACGGGGCGGAGCAAAGGCGGAGTAATGGTGTTCAAGAGGAGTGGCCAGAAACGCTGTAATGCAGAACGTGCACCAACAGCAATCGTGATAAAACTCGATTTAAAACGGAATGGTGCAGCACGGAACGAGCCTATAGCGGTAATACACAACACGATATTGCAACGCAACAACGCAGTAAGGTTGTCTCATGCAGAAAGGGCCCTGGTCTCCAGGGGTGCAGTCCAATGCTCAGACCACTATGCCATGCAGCTCTCTTATTGTATGGTACCAAATTGTAAATAGAAAGCTTCCCTAAGGGAGTATCTTCCATCCAGCAATGCTGGTTCTGAGATTATGGGAGCTGCAACCCACCATATCTGGAGACTATCAAAGCAGGGAAGGCTGATATAATCCAGTTCCCCCTACCTGGGCTCACTATATTCCCTCTGGACAGTCCTGACTTCAACATTACCATGTAATCCTAGAAACTCAGAAGCAAGTCCATCTGAGTTTAATAGGGCTCTCCCAGGTAAGTGGATAAACGAGACTGGAGCATTAATAATGCAAATAACATTAAATTCCAATAGCTGGGGGAAACGGTGTTTTAAACTGAAGCCTGAAACTAGCCCCTGGATATTTATTCTTGGGACAAAATTCCATGGCTGGGGCATTACCACAGATAACATCCTGTTTCAGGAACCTATCCTCAATCTGGTGTTGTTCAACATTTTCATTTATAATCTGGAAGAAAGATGGAAAGAAAAGCTGATCAAATTTGCACATGACACCAAACTAGGAGGGGGAGCTAATACCAAAGAAGATAGAGACACAATTCAGGATGACTTTCAAGATTGGGGAGCTAGACTAAAATAAATTACAGTTCAAAAAAGATAAAGCAAAAGTTTTACAATTAGCTAGGAAGAATTAGATGCACACATATAGGACAGCTGACACCTGGCTTGGCAGCAGTACACGTTGCAAAGATTTAGGGACCTTAGCAGACCCCAAGCTAAATGTGAGTTAATAATGTGAGGTACAGAAAAAAAAAGACTAATGTAATTGTGTGCTGCACCAGCAGGAACACAATGTCCAGATCAAGGAATACTACCACTCTATTCTGCTTTAGTCATATCTTACATGGAATACTATGTTTAGGTCTGAGCATCACAGTTCAAGAAAGGCATAGATGGGCAGGACTGTGCCAGAGGAAGACAACAAAAACAGCGAATGGTCTGGAAGCAAAGGAGCAGTTGAAAGAGTTTGGTAGGTTTAACCTGGAGAAGAGGCTACAGGTGTCCCCTACTTTTTTGACAACTTTTTTTTTAACATCCTGCTGTTTCAACCACTATAAATTATAGACACGTACCATTCTTTTGATGCCAGGTCCACAAGTTTCCATAATTCCCTTATGTTCCCCACAGGAAGAAGGCAAGAAGAAAAGAACTGATGAAAGACTGGGTCCCGCTTTTCAACCAATTCCACTTTCCGGCAGTGCTCTGGTCCTTAATCCATCAGATAAGTGAGGGATGCCTGTACTGAAACACAATATGATAGCAGGACTGTTACACAAAACTTGCTTTCTACTGCTCCCACAAGCAGGATACAAATAATGAGTTCAAAGTACAAGAAAAAGGATTTTAAATAAACATTTTGAAGAGCTCCTTAAAAACCAAGCTGTTCAGCTGTGGAACAGACAGTTATAAAAGGTGGTAGACTCTCCTTCATCGGAAATTTGTAAGCAGAAACTGGATGGCCATTTGTCAAGGATGCTTCAGCTGTGGATTTCCAGCATCAGCAGAGATTTGGACTAGATGACCCTTTGTATCCCTGCTCTTTCTACAAATCTATGATTCACCAAGCATGCACAAAGTTTTAAAATATTTTAAAATATTATCCTTGTCATGTTGTCACCAGAATTACTTTTGGCGGGAATGCAAGGAACGACATAAAGAAGGTCATGCGACCTCCAGCTTTGAAGTCTTTCTGCCACCAAGAAAGTATGGTTTTATTTCAGCGGACTTGTTCACCAGGTTCTGACATATGAGTGCTGGTTCTTTCTTTTAATGTTCTTCTCATGTATCAGACACATGCATTTCGTATTTTTAATAGATTTGCTTGTATGTTTTAATGATTGTTTTCTCTTTTTCTATTATTTTTTAACAGTGAGAAACAGAGTGAGGGCCAGTTAGGAGGAGAGGAATGGAGGAGACTGGAATACGGTTTCTGGAAGCTGAGAATGTGGAACGTTGAGGAGAAGTTACTTTGTTTGAAATTTAGGTTTTGCCAGGTATTGTGTGTACAACCAGCTTAATGCTAGATGTTAATTTTATCTTTACAATAAATCTTCACTGCTTTTATTTTTTACACTTGTCTGGATGTTTTAACTTTATAATTCACAAGACCAATCTGTTTATGCCTTACCACATTGAACCCCACTGAGCAACAGAGACACTTGTCCAGCAGTAGAGGTCATGTTGAGGTCCAAATATCAGATCTAGGGAGGGATCCTGAGGATAAAAGGGTGAGATTAAGTGACAGGAGCTCTGGGGCAGGAACTGTGGGCCAACCTGGAAAGGGGGATCTTCATAACTGGTAACTGTTTTTCTTCTTCTTTTTTTCTAAGCTGAGGTCTCAACTTATATCCAGTTCTTTCAACTGCTTTCCATATTACTGAATCTGTGAACCCCACTCCTCACACAGGGTTGTTTTTCTGTGTTCTGTGACTTGACATTTCCCCAAAGTCCACCACTTGGATCTAATTGGCTTCCGGCTGCCTTGAGCACAAGAGCTTTCATCTTCCTCTGGTTTGCTTTAAGTACATGTGAAATCTTCACCTTGATAGTGCAGCACCATTAGATCCCTTGTGTGACCCCCCCACCAGCCCAAAGGTTCAGAGATGGTCTTTGACAGCCTCATGAAGAGTTTTCGGGAAAGGAGAGGCAGCTGGGAGTCAGGATTTCAGGCAGGAAGGAAGGGGTACCTTATCAGATGGCACTGATTTGTCAGAAGCTAAGAGGCACTCAAGGGTCTAAAGAGGCACTTGAGGCCTCTCATGGTAACATGTGAAAAGCATTCTTACGGCATATCCACTTCTCACTGCTTGCTGTCACAGTCAGTAGTTTGAGGAAAGGGCTGTAAGTCAGAAATTCAGAGTTTCCAGAGAGAGGACGGTTGGTAGGTTAGCATTCAGGACTACAGGACAAGAGAAATTATGAAACAGCCAGTGGCCAAGGGATTGCAGGAGCCCAAAAAGTAACATTATAGCCTCCAACTGACCCAGTTTGGTACAGACAGTCCCAATTTATCCTGTCAGCCCACTTCTTCAGCTGCTTTTAAAATGTTCCAGTTTCTCTCTCCTTCTTCCACTTCCCCCCTTTGTTTTCAGCTTATTTCAATTTTTGCAAACTGGGTTCAAAATGTCAAAGTAGTTTGCAGTCGGGCCATTTCCACACTAGACTGTCATAGTGCTATTATTCCACTTTCAACATTCTGTGGAATCCTGGGGTTTGCAGTTTAGGGAGGGGCCTAATAATAATAGCACTATGACAGCACTATGACAGTCTAGTGCAGAAATGACCTCAGTTAACTCAGGCCATTTCCGCACAAGTCTGTTATAGCGCGATGATTCCACTTTCAACATCCTATGGAATCCTGGGGTTTGCAGTTTAGGGAGGGGCCTAATAATAATAGCACTATAACAGCACTATAACAGTCTAGTGCAGAAATGACCTCAGTTAACTCAGGCCATTTCCGCACGAGGCTGTTATAGCGCGATGATTCCACTTTCAACATCCTATGGAATCCTGGGGTTCGCAGTTTCGGGCAAACCCCAGGATCCATAGGATGTTGAAAGTGGAATCATAGCGCTATAACAGCCTCGTGCGGAAATGGCCTCAGTAGAGGAGAGAGTCTTGCCCTTCCTAGTAGACTCAGGCAAAAACAGATTATTGCAGGTTCTCTTAGTTTATGCATTCTTCCTAATTAACAACTTTTGTCATCTTGACTGCACTTTGACTCTGCCTGGTTGCACATGTCCCAGTTTTTATTTGTGAAATGTTGGAGGGTATGTAACCTTTCCAGACTCTGCTCCTAGGTCTTCAGCAATGTACATTAATTTTTACTCACGGTTTTGGAGGAAGATTGGAAATGCATTAACACCTATTCAAAATTGTACCTTCTTTTGCCTTCTAGTGAATTCATGATTAAATCTAAGTCATTATTAAATCAGAGAGAAATGGCATTTCTTTTGCATTTTCCTCCAAAGCAGGACTGAGACCCTGACTTTCCAGCTGCTGCTTTGAGGGAAAGAAAAGGCAAAAGAAATGCTGTTTCCCCTAAGGAGCACCAAGAGAGTGTACAGAGGGTAGGTGCCTTCTACCTCCAATTTCTATTCTCTTGGTGCTCCTTCAATGGGAAACAGCATTTGTTTCACACTTTCACCCAAAGCAGCACTGAGGCCCTTACTTTCCAGGGACTGCTTTGGGGCAAAAGGCAAAAGACAGTATACTTTAGGCCTGCCTCCCATTCATAATCTTCCCTTAGGAAATTCCAGTTTATTCTACCTGCATTAACAAGCATCCTTTTCTTTGTATTGTCTACTGGAAGAATAAGGGATAAGGATGAGTAACTGGTGAGCAACTTTAAATAAATATTTGAATATTTAAATGAATATTTCATTATATTAAATCTAAATTTAAAGATTTAGATCTTGAATTGAGTCTCACGGTCCCCAGCAACAAAGTATATACGAGGATCCCAGCTAAAAAAGGGTTAAGAACCACTGTTCTAGACAATAAAGCCTGTCAGGGGCTTCCACCAACATGGACCAGCAAGATTTAGCTCACCAGGTCACTAAAGCCCACGTGCACCACCTCTGAATAGATGAAGAAATATTCCCCCCAAGGAATGGCATTCTGTTTTCCTCACCTTTCATCACTATTGTTTTTAAACTGTTTTTTCATGAAGCAATGGAACTCTGTATATAATGAGAAGTAGTACTTTGCCCGAAGACAATCCAAAACAAGATCCTGCATGCTGCTTGAGAAGTGCAAAAATGTGCATCAATTCCACTGAAATCACAGGGGGGACATTAGTGTCTGAAAAGAGAGTTAAGAACAAACAAACAAAAACTACCTTACTTGACTGTACAGCCCAGTTGCATTCTGTTATCAACCGTGGCTTCAGCCAGATCCACCAGGAAGCTCTCAAGCAGGGTTTGACAGTTCTTTCCTTGTTTGCTCCCAGTATCTCATACTCAGATACATACTACTTCTGTACATGGAAGCTCTCCTCAGCTATTATAAACCACAGTACCAAAGAGACTGATTTAAGGTGGACAGGTGTCTTATTTTACCTCTGCTTGAAGGGCTATGCACACCAAGCAAAAGAATCATAAGAAGGGAGAAGAGAAAGAAGCTGCCTAAGATCCTTTAGTACTTGGACAGCAGGCTGAGTAGGTATTCAGATCCGTCTGTCACATACTTTACTCGCAGGGTGAGATGTTTTCGGTGTCTGTTCAGTTACAGTAATTATTTCCAAATGTGCATATATACAGACAAAATATGCACATTTTATGCACATTTGTGACCCTTTTCTGGCTGCAGGGTCAATAACCCAGTAACTTACTCCCCTATAAACAGGCGTAAGCGACGCAGTTACTAGTGCCATTTCTGCACTAGACTGCTATAATGCTATTATTCCACTTTCAACATCCTATGGGATCCTAGGGTGTGCAGTTTAGGGAGGGTCAAAATTTAGAATTCTCAGCCGGAGAGCTCTTTGGCCTCAGTAAACTCCAAACCCCAGAATGGCTTAAAATAGATACTTGCTAACAGGAAAGAAGCACTGGCCCTTTAAACCCTCCCTCCCCCCCCCCCCCCGCTTAGCCTCTGAGCCACCTCCAGCTGACACTCTTTCCCTTCTTTCTGAGCTCCCCACCCTAGTCCTCCAACAATCCAGCGGCTTCTCTAGCCTCACCCATTCCCCTCGTCTCTATGGCTCTGTCTACTCCGATTGGCCGGCCTGAGAGCGATGCCGAGTTCCTATTGGCTGGGCGGCCGCGCCTGGCGGGGTGCAAAGGGGAGCTGTCAGGCTGCCGAGGGAGGGATTTTCCGTTGCCGGCCCTGGGCCGAGGAGAGGAGAGGGCGCGCGGGCGCTGCTATCACTCCCCCCTACTCCCCATGGGGGGCGCCTGAGACCCCGACCCTCATTCTCTTTTCCTCTCCTCTCCTGCTTGTCGGGTAAGTGAAGGCAGAGTGGAGGAGGAGCGGGGGTTGCATTGGATTGATTGACAGCAGCCTAACAGGGGCTGTGCATCGGAGGGGTGGGGCGCTTGGAAGGTCAGTGCATGGGCGAGGGAGGGGGGCTGGGGTGTGTTCCTTGGGGAGGGGCTGCTGGTAGATGAGCTAGGCATTCCGATCCAAGGGCATTTCCGCACTGGACTGTTATAGCGCTATTATTCCACTTTCAACCTCCTATGGAAGCCTGGAGTTTGAAGTTTAGGGAGGGGCCTCAAAGCCCCTCCCTAAACTGCAAACCCCAGGATTCCATAGGAGGTTGAAAGTGGAATAATA
Source organism: Cyclura pinguis (assembly GCA_030412105.1). NCBI lineage: Eukaryota > Metazoa > Chordata > Lepidosauria > Squamata > Iguanidae > Cyclura > Cyclura pinguis. The sequence goes on from CM059604.1 coordinate 17,217,113, forward strand.
GCGCTATAACAATCTAGTGCGGAAATGGCTTAAGTCCTGAAAATGCACGGCCATGGCAGGATTGCATTAGGGTGGGGCACCTGTTTGGTGGGGGATGGGGAATGGGGGGTAAGGAACTGGTGCCTAAAAACACAGAAAGGTGCGCATGTGTGCGCGCGCAGCCAAGGGGAGGGTTCCTGCTAGGATGTTGGAAGAGGGAAAGAGGGCTGGGATTTAACGGAGGAGGTGTTGCAATACCGACCGAGGTAACCCGGGTCTCCACCCATTGTCATATTTTCTTTCCACAAGTATTCCCTTTCCCTGTAAGGGTTGCGCCCGGGTTTCCCCTTCCCCTGCGCGTTAATTCTGTCCCTATCCTACTTCCTTATAAGTCTCTGCCAGGGCTCCCTCCTGTCATCCCGCCCCCGAATCTCATCCCAGAAAGAAGAGGTGGGGAGCAAGTGAGGAAGGGTTTCGCTTCTGTGGAATGACTAGGGGGTGGTTCTGGATTTCCTTTGGAGTGCAACCACCAAAGGTCCCGAGGTAAATATGGGGGGTGAGGAGACCGTCAGGATGTACTGAGTGCTATGCCATGTAAGGGTGTTAGCAAGAGAAAATAATGGCATCTAGGCCTGAGATCAGATATTTGCTTCCCTTATGACTGTAGAAGGGCTATAAAACAATGCTTCTGATATTGGGGACAAGCAATTATTTTTTTTTCCAGTTCGCCAAGAATCAGTGCTGTATTTGTGCCACTGGTTACAATTGTTTTTCTTTCCTAGAAACTTGCCAGGGACTGGTAGCTAATGGCTCAGAGCCTGGCACCAGTTTAGGGACCCCCCACTTTGAATAGCGCTGCTTTAACGTGCTAAACTGAACTATGGATCCTGAACTTGAATTGTGCTGTAAAAGGGCAGTTTCAGTGAGCTTACTGGTTTTGGAATTTCAGTGGGAACTAGTAGCAATCATTAGAGATGGGGAAAAAAAGCTTTCAATAGCTCTAGTTATTCCCGTGTGTGGCTTGGGTTTACTAGTTATTCAGATTAAGCAGCGTGAGGCAGGCTAACCAGTCAGTAAATTAATCAAATGCCCATGGTTGGGGTGGGCGAGTTTGAATACCTGAAATCTAGATTCTAAACCCTACATAGGTTACTCCAGATTTCACCCATATCCTAATTTTTCCACAAAGCACAACCCATAATTCCCATACCCTCTTTTAACCAAGCCAAAGGATAAGTAACTGCAAGGTCTCTTTTCATACCTCAGATTCCCTCCTCTTCTGCAGTTGGCTTACAGCATATACTTTGCAGTCTTCCTGAAGGAAGCACATCTCTGCTTGTACTTTTTAAAGTGTTTGGTGACATTTTATAAATAGCTACTAAAAATGCTTGGATATACGTTGGCTTTCTATCAATCCACTAGGTTTCTCTGAGCAGTGCTGCTAACAAAATTTGTAAATTAGACCCTTCCCCACCATGGCCAGCGAACACAGTGGCTGGGAAATTGTCGGATTTGTACTCCAAAAATAACTTAACCCAAGATTTCTTGTGACCTGCTAGGTTCCTTCCTGATTTTGTCCAGTTGCCCAGTTTTTATAATCAGAACCTGGGAACTATAACAATGTCTGATGTTTGAAATCCTGCTGAGAATGAGGCAATATATACCAGTCTGAGTGGCCTGACATGCACCTTTCTTTCTGGAAATTCAAGAATCCTAGTGGGGTGCTTTGGCTCTAAAAATCCACATTTACTTTTGAAAAAAAATCCTAAATCAAAAATGGGCATCTTAATTTGCCACGATGGCTAGCTTGAAAAGTTTGGCAGAAAAGAGCGCTGAGTTCTCATGAATTTTGGCCAGAAGGGACTAGAATCTAGCGCATGTCTGGTAACACCAATTTCTTTTTCTTTTGTCCAGTTTGCCCTAGAACCCAGTGGAGATGACGGAATACAAACTGGTGGTGGTGGGTGCTGGTGGTGTTGGGAAGAGTGCATTAACCATACAGTTGATCCAGAATCACTTTGTGGATGAGTATGACCCCACTATAGAGGTAGGTAGTCTTCAATGTTGGAAACATCTTCTGCATGGCCCAGTCAGTCTGAAGTCTTTCTCTATCCTGTCTTTGCTAGATTTACTTGTGATCATCAATCTTTTTTTTTTTTCCTAATTTGGTCACCTCTTCAAATTTCTTGTTCCCCTCATTCTGCCTTACTGTGTGTTCTGCTTTGTTTCTCATAATAGAATTACATATTTGTGATTTGTAAAATTACAGTTCTGCTTACTGGATAAACTGTTACTCAAGTCAGAAAGACTAGGAAAAAGTAAACACTTCTATGTAATATCTGGTATGCTGTCCACTTACCATGACTATTTTCATGCCTTTATTGCCTCTTCTTTCTTCTGAACTAGGGTTAGCCTGTGATGATTGTGCTAACACAGTTGAGTTCAAAAGACAAATGGGCAATGGGCAAAAGAAGAAAAAAAGTAACCCCTGCTCCACACTGATTACTTCCTGTCATAGTTTCCCACTCTTGTGTTTGTGCTGAGGTCATCCGTTACGTTTCATTTTTACGTTTCTCTTGTTGGTGCTTCTGAACCCAGGATTCATACCGGAAGCAGGTGGTAATTGATGGGGAGACATGCCTACTGGATATCTTGGACACAGCTGGGCAAGAAGAGTACAGTGCTATGCGTGACCAGTATATGAGGACAGGAGAAGGCTTCCTGTGTGTCTTCGCAATCAACAACACAAAGTCTTTCGAAGATGTTCACCACTACAGGTGAGAAGAAAGTTAAAGGTTGGTGGCACATCTGTCAAGCCTCTTTTCTTCGTGTCAGTCATACCAGCCAACAGAGATATTGGCTAGGATACCAAGGACAATTTTGGTATTGAAAACAGTTCGTTTGATTTGGGTGCGTGTGCGCGCATGCACAGAAGTTGAGGTAAAGTGCTTCTGTTAGCATCCAGGATTCCTCTAAAGTCCCTCCTAAAAATGACTGCATATTTTAGAAGGAAACCAACTGCAAATTTGAATTGTGTAAATATACAAAGATATGTGGAAGGGTGGATTCTAATGTAGATATTCATGCTTTAGATCATTTATTCCATTTGTAGAATAGTTCTTTCTTTTCTTTAGGGTCAAACTAGGTGCACAGTTGTGTGTATTGCTGCTCAAACACCTGTTGGTTTTGAAATAAGTAAGCAAGGAGAATCTTGGGAGATAGAAAGTTGAGAAATGGCTAAGTCAGCAGGGCTTTTCAGTTATGTTCGTTCTGGCTTTCTTTTTGCTTAGATGAGCCCTTCCCAAATGCTTTTCTGCACTGGAGAAAAGTAGCTGGAGGTGTGAAATTCAAAGCAGCGAAAGGGCCAGAGGAAAGTGGGTTAAGGTGTTTCATCCAGCTTCACAGCATTCTGAATGTTTAGTTAAACAACAAAAATGGGAGAGGAAGTAAAATAAGATACATATGCATGCACACATCTCATCACATCTTGGCTGGATGTGATCATATCTGCCCCAGATGTAGTTATCCAGGGGGCTGGACCATTGGTATTTACTCAGCAGTGAAACTCAAATACCTTTAACTTTGGGAACTACTGGTCTGTGCCATTCTCAGTACACCTTTCATTGTTCTTTTCTTTCCTTCGGTGTAATTTCAGGGAGCAGATCAATCGTGTGAAGGACTCTGATGATGTTCCTATGGTGCTTGTTGGCAATAAGTGTGATCTGCCCTCTCGGACGGTTGATACTAAACAGGCTCAGGAGCTTGCCAGAAGTTACGGAATCCCCTTTGTAGAGACCTCTGCCAAAACCAGACAGGTAGGGTACTGTACAAATTGTGGGAGACGAATAGTCCTTGGATTGCTGCCTTTGCAGGCAGTGGGCGAAATGCAACATTCCACTGCTGGTGGAATTCTTCCATCTTCTTCCTGTTTCCCATTTTAGCCCTGAAAGTTGCCAAGATGGCTTTACGGGTGGTTTTGGGGCTACGTGGGAGACTGCAGTGCAGGGGAGGATCAGTACGTCCCAATTCCACTGGATTCTAGCATTCTGCCAGAAAACACTGCCCAATGCCTCTAATGGGATTTGGTACACAAAATGGTGAATCTTGTACAGTCATAACTGTTACTTGCTCAGTCTGATTTCCTGACATGAATCTTGTTGGGGGTTTTTTAATATTAAACAACTTATAACAATGTCACACATAGCATGATGGCTAGAATTATAGTAAACCTGTATGAAATCAATAAAAATCAACAAAGAAAAATCCAAAAAATGTATCAATAAATACAGTAAAATAGGTTACAAAAGCTACTAGAGCTGGCAGTTTAAAAACAAACTACGGGGAGCTAACATGCAATATTGAAAAGGCTTTATTGACACCTGGGCCCAAAGATAAATGTTTTGTCTTTAAACTGGTTGTGTCATATTTATTCCATAAAACAGTGCAATCACTGTGCTGTTACCTGAATAGCATTAGAAATAGTGTTGGTGCTGGACTAGCACTGTAACTTGGGAGGTGTGATGTAATTCATAACCTGCCTATTTTACCGTATTTGCTGATATTTTTTTGGATTTTTCTCTGTTGATTTTTATTGATTGCCTATAATTTAAAGTTGTAATTTAAAATCATGCTTTTAAGTTGTACAACAGCCAGAATGCCATTGTTATGAAGTGTTTAATATTTAAAAAACCCAAGAGTTGTAAACTTAACTTTGCTTCAATGCTGCACAATGACAGATAGCATTCAGTAAATATGGCGTAGTGCTGTCACCATGATCCATTCCCAGGCGCCAAAAGCTTCCTGAGTAGATGTTAATATGTGGATTATCTGCTGGCCTTTAAGCATTGAGTTAGTGATATAAAAGTGAAGTGGCATTATAGGAAAAAGGTGTTTATTGATAAGAATATCTGCATAATAATATTCATCTACCCCAGCTCTATTGTTTGTCTGTTGATGATAGTTAAAAGAAACTTAGGTTCAGCTCAGAAAACTTGCTCACTGTCTATCACGTTGTGGTTGACCTGAAGAAAACACTGCCCACCTCTGGATTTTGGAATCCAACTACTTAAAGTCCCAGTCCCTCTATAATATTTAAATAGGTCAACTAACCATGTCTTTTCTCTATTTTTGTTCTCCTTTCCTTAAAGGGAGTGGAGGATGCTTTCTACACTCTGGTGCGAGAAATTCGAAAACACAAGGAGAAGATCAGCAATGGGCGCAAGAAGAAATCTTCCAAAAGGAAGTGTATTATTCTCTGAAGGAGAGACACTATTGCACTGTTGGGAGTGCGAAAAACCCGTTAAAGTTTGGGCATTTTCCCAAGCTGCTGAATAAATTCTGATGGCCATGCCCCTCACCCTTTACAGCAGGAAGGCAAAGGTGGTGGAGTTCTCAATGTCATTTTACTATTTTTAAAATGGGACGCTGCATCTGACATGAGGAGAATTTGTAACTATATTTGATCTTGTTGCTTCTTGCCCCTTCATTTAAAAAAGAACTATTACCATGTTTTGGGTCCTTAGAATTATAGAGGTCGTTCTAAAATGTGGCTTGATGTAGCCTGCTCCTGCAGGTTAGATGGAAATGATAGCACAAATACAGTGTCTGTCAGAACCTTAGGGGGGCCTTTCTCATTTTTGTAGCAATTTCCCTACTTTGGTTCTCTGCAGGACTGAGGAACAAGCCACATAGTCATGTGCCACCTTCTGTGTTAGCAAGAACAGAGCAAGGTGATTTATTTGAAAGTGGCAGTGAGAAATGCCAAGAGAACAAATGTGGAAAGCCAAAAACCCTCTCTGTAGCAGAATATTTCATCCCACTGTATTAAATAGATGGTGCTCAGTTCTTTTTCCTTCTAGGTGGTTGAGTTTTATATTTAGTTGTTTCTCTTTTTCCTCCCTCCTCCCCTGGTTTCACTTGGGCTGTTTTAAATTCGCAACAAGGCTTATTGTCTTCGAACAGTAGACAGAAATGGCCTTTCTGCTCACCAGGTTCTATCAGAAATGCCTGATGATGAGGCCATGTCAACAACCTGAGAAAGAAATAGGTTGGGGTAACTAGCATAAATAGTTTCCTCAAAATGAATGCATTGGCATCTATTAGTTGTGCATTAAGCAGCTGTTCTTTTGAAGATGGTTGAATATCAATACCAAGAGAAACATTTTAATATTATCTGTCATTGTTTCAGCCTCTACTAAATGGGTATTCAGGTCTTTATAGTGATTTGACACAGTTTTTTTAAAAGAGAGAAATATGATCCAAAGGTCACTTAACTCCATCTCTACCTTAGTCTCCTAGTCTTGGAAATGAACTGTTCTCCTAGTCCTGGAGGTGAGAGAGGGATTGGCAGGAAGAGAACACCAGAAGTATGAATTATGACTATAGTAGTACTTAAAAGCATCAGATTCTGTCCAGCTGTGTATTTGACATTTTCCTACTTTTCCTCTTGCCCTTCTCTGACCCCCCCCCCATCTATTGTTAACTTCATTTGCTCTTTTTTCCACGGTCCTGAGGAACTGTACATTAATGCCACCACTTGGAATAAACCTGTGAATAAGCTACCTGAAACAAGATCTGACATCTTTTTCTAAACGGGATGTAGACTTTACAAAGATGGAGCAATCCTTTCTTTCAGATTTGCTGTACCAGCTCATTTTTTCCTACTCCTTCCTGGAAAATGTTGTTTTGGGAACTTATGCAATCTTTAAAGGAAGGCTTTAAAGGAAATTATGGATGGTTCAGAATAGTCCTAAGATTTGCAGATGCTTTTCTCAAAGCATGGTCCCTCTCATTCTGAAGAGGTTTATATTAGATTTAGTTTTGTTCAGTTTAACTTCCAGTGGATCTCCATGCCTCCCCCTCAGTATCTGTGTGCTCAACTGCTTTTCTTAAAGATGCAATAACTAAGTGAGTTGTATGTTTACCTTTCTCCCCTATCCTATTTGGAAAATGCTCTCAACAGATGCAACCTGGGCTCCTTCTAGGTATTTCCAACCTACAGAAATGCATGTTAAAATGTCATATTGGGAAACTCAAAGATTGTATTACACATGTTGTTGCTGTGGTGTGCCTTCAAGTCATTTCTGATTTACAGCAACTCTAAGGCAAGGTTTTCTTGCAAGATTTGTTCAGAGGGGTTTGCTTTTGCCTTCCTTGTGGCTGAGACAGTGTGAATTGCCCAGGGTCACCCAGTGGGTTATCATGGCTGAGCAATGATTTGAATGCTGGTCTCCAGAGTCATAGTCCAACACTCATACCACGACACTATGCTGGCTCCTGTATTACACATCCTGCTCTCGAATTCTTTGCATATTGGTTATGGTTCAACCTCTCTCTGCTTTCTTTTTAATAGAATGAACCTTTTATTTCACCAAAAATGATTGACAAGGGGAAACCAGACTGTTCCTCTCTTGTATCTATTTCAAGGATGGAATGCTCTTTTTATGTGGAGAGTATAGCCTTTCAAGCATATTATATTCCCAAATGGCCTGCGAGCACTTTATAGAAATGGAGAAAGACAGTTATATTTGAGGTGTTGCCTGGAATGTAAATGTTGTTATTGCCATACTTCAAGCTGATTTTTCAAGCCTTCAGTCTCCATTTTGGGACATCTGTTGTAACTATTGATTCCATAGCTAACATACCTGGACAGGGTGATTTTTGAACTTTTATGCATCTCTCTGCTTTCTGTCCTAGGTTTTATAGTTGTGAGGGACACAAACAGTTGATTTTTAAAAAATGGTCCAAGAAGGATACTATCTAACTCTGATTTTATGCATGGGCCACATAGCTGTTTCTCTTTAAAGTGACCTTTCCTTGCTTAAGCTTTGGGACTGGATGGGTTCTATTGCTTTTGAAACAATGTCTATAGTATGTAGGGGCAGTTTTTTGCTGTAGCCTTTGATTCTTGAAGGAACAAAGGAAAACTGGGGAGGCGCTAGAAGAAAATCTCAGCTAAATACAGCAGCTTTTGAAAGTCTATGATCTCAACTTTTCTCCTGTCTTGTTTAATGAAGGGAGTAGATACTCCATTTTTATTTAGGGGGGTGAACGCAGAGTCCAAAGGGAACTGGGAACTGCGACATTTGAGTTGCTGCAATCCAGCTTTGTAAACCTAACAATATGTTGGGATGTCATTACCATCATGTGGTGTCCTTTCCTGTTTTATACCAAAAAATAGTAAAACATCATAGTTGAAGTAGAAATGTGACTAAAGAAATCTGGGTGTATCTATATGCAACCTATAACCCAGTCAAGCAGAGCTTGTCAGAGTTTACAGTAATATTCATTAGACCAGTAAAAAACCTATAAATATCCAATTCCTTTGAAACTTGAGCTATGATATTTTAATGTGAATCTGTATCTTACTCTCTGTAAGCAGGGTTCTATTAACAACTGCAGAGGAGACTTTGTAGGAACGAGAGCAGTGCTTCGTACATTTTTAGCTCATGTTGGACTAATATCTGGTCTCAGTATTTTCTAGGTAGAGAAGAAATTTTGCACAGAGAAGCTGTTTTGGAGATGGGGAGAAGGTGAAACAAGATTAAAGTGTCCCTTCAACATCAGAACTGTCTGCTAGAATAGTTTGGGAACCCTGTATTTGCTGTACAAACATGTCATTCCAGGTTTACCATGGCTGCAGGATGAGGATCAGAATAAAGGAAATCTCAGTGATCTGTTAATTGAAACGATCCACTCCAGAAAACAATAGTATGTGGATAGTGGAGTATGACTGGTGACCATAGGAGAGAGTGATATGAGAGCTTGCATACCTGGGATTTAATAGGATATTTACCTGCAGGTTTACCTTCACCCCTGAACAAAGCATTAATGCAATCTCTGCAGTTACAGACACACTTAACATCACTATTCTGTCATTTTAAAAGGACAGGACCTTGATGTATGCTATAACATAAGGAAAGTAATTACTGCAACTTAGTATGAATTCATTGTAACCTTTGTGATGATTATTTTATGTCAGCTTTTAACTAGTGTCTAAACACTTCTGTGCTCATAAAGTAATACAAAATTTAACATTAGAATGTTTTCCATTAACGTATACACGAAAAAAAAAAGCACTAACTGAAAGACTGGCTTTAAAAAGTAAAAGGCATGAAATAGTGGCCAATAGAAGTGGTGCAGAGACTTTGGCTACTGCCAAAAAATTGTCTGGACAGTCAATTTCAATTCTAGCTTGGAACTGGAAGCATGGAATAGCACTAGATGTCACCCATCTGGAAGTAGTCTGGGGCCCATGCATAAAAAGACTTTTAAGTAGACTGCATAGCCGTCAATCTACCAGGAAGGCTAGTGTCATTCTCTGAATGAAAGTGGCTGATCTCAGGACTTCAAATGCAGCAGGAGTTAAGAACTAAGCCCCTAAAGCTGTTACTCTTTTCTTTTCTTCGCTTTCTCTCTCTCTTTTTTTTTTTTGAAGGCCTCATAGACCTTTCCCTTCGCAATTTTTTAAAAAACATTCCTTACACCCTCCCAGTGGGTTTGGAGGTCAATTTTATCAATGGAGGGTGTCAGGTTAACTTTCTGGCTACTTGGGCTGCCCTAAAACAACTCAACTGATCCCCAGAGTATTGTGAAATTGTATCACTATGGGGGCGTTTTAGTATAGAAACAAAATTTAAAAATTCTGAGGCAAATAGCCCTGCACAGAGCTACTATGGCTCCCAAAACATTAACAGTTGCTCATTGTTACTGTACAGAATATATGAGAAAGGTGTTTAGGAAATTCAAAATGACTAGTAGCCACAGGTACAAAAAAAATATGAAACATGCTTAAGAGCAACATCTCAGAGATCTACTTGAGTTAAAGTATACATACAGTCTTTACTTGAAGATTGAGTTTGAAATTATTTGGATTATTTTTGCAAGTTATTTTATTTACTTTTGTGATAAATAACACTTTCCAGACATCTTTCTGCTACACAAATTGCAGAAGGGGGCAGGATTAGATAGGTGGTGGCCGTAAATACTGTAATTGTAACTGAGGCCAAGGGTTTGGGCCCTTGGGGTCAATCCAGGTAGGATGTTGGTCATAGGGCAGAACTAAGAAGAATACTGCCAGCAATGAACCACATGTGAGGAGTCCAGGAAGCACCAATTTCTGCAAGATGTATAATAAGTGGTCTAAGGGAACATCATAGAACCTGTGTAGAGAGAGGACACTGTGCTGATATGATTCTGGGATAATTTCATTCCCCTAAATAAAACAAAGCCACACAGTTGTAGCTTTAACGATAGAGGGAGAAGTGTGGATTTCAGATTAAACAATACTGTAGCAAAAAGGGGGGAAGGGTTACACTGAGTTTTCACAAAATGGGTTGTGTGACTCTGAGTACATGAGCTACAGTACTGTTTCACTAACAGTGAAGAGAAAGTTCTTCTCCTCTTCCAGGCCCAAAGTAAAGATCAACTGGAAAGTTGGCAAAAAAAAAAAAAGTGATGTAGTATTCTCTGTTGACTATTCCAGGACTTTCCCCCAGGTCCCTTCCCTTCACCTTCAAAGATATCTCAAAATTATTTCCCAAATGCATACATACTATTAACCTATTTTATTTGATAAATAAGGAATGGAGCTGCAGAAGTGTGTGTTACCCTGTGTTCATGCTTCCTCCCTCCCTAAGTTTGTAGTAGACCAAAACTCACTGCAAGCTGTAAGTTGAAGCAGTTCTTGCCTGGAAGCAATACTACCTGTCCTAGAAACGCTTAATTCTAATTCCAGATGTGAAAAGCTAGTCATAGCTTTACCCTAAAGGCACCAAATCCTGTTTGATCCTAGAAGGTAAGGAGGATCAGCCCTGGTTAGTACTTGGATGGGAGACCAAGTGCTCTAGGCTATATTTCAGAATAAGGAGCTAGCAAAGCTACCTCTGAGTATTCCTTACCTCAGAAAACACTGAGCTTTATGGGGTCACCATAAGTCAACAAACACATCGAGTTAGTTATGGTTACCGAATAACAAAGGAAAGGCACTCTCTGCTTAAGTGATCTTTAGTGCTCGTTATCTGGTTCTAATATGTGACACAGTATATTCTGGAGCTAAATTCTAGGATTGTTCTTACCCTGCTAGTGGCTGCATGTCATATGCTGGGGAATGAGGAAACATGAGAAGCATGTGAAACTACTTCAGGAAGACAAGCACGTGAAAGAAGTCAAACCACACCTGATAGGACAAAAAATGTCCTCTACTGTCTGTGAGAGCTGGGTAACTATGTTGTCAAAAGTATATGTCTGACAATAGACGTGTTTTCTCACCTTTGAAACAAGATTTCAAATAAGGAGACATCTGGCTTCTTCTCAATACAAGGGGTTAGCTCACCATGCATTGGGACTAAAGCTTGTTCCTGCAAAGCTGCTTCAGAACTCCTGTAATAAAAAGCCAAACACATCACGGCTCTTCACATGCTGTAATCCTTCAATTACTATGACAAATATTTATATTGCTACCTAGTATTTGTAACACCAAACTCTGAAATTATGTGCCATTAATTGGGTAACCCATCTCATCCAGGGCCTGGTGTTCCAAGTCCCTTCTGCTACTATGCACCTGTTAGTAAAGCACTTGAATTCTGGAGGGGACTCATGATTTTTGGTGGTAAAACATAATTTATTTCCCCATAAAATTAGGACTAATCCAGGAAATGAAGTTTTTGAATATATTCCTACTTTGGGTAATCCTCAAAGCTGTGATAAAAAGCCATGGTTTCATATAGTGTTCTTATCTATACTACATATAATGTGTGATGTGGAAAAGAATAAAGTCTTAAGATATGGAAAAAAAGATGTTTTATTTTTGAGAATAAAACCATCTCCTTTTCCCTCCAGTATCCTGAGACTTTGACTCTTTTCAACATCACATTTATTGATTGTTAGCAGTCCTCTTTTTTTTCATTTATTATAATAATCATGCTTATATGAGTCATCAAATTGACCAACTGAAGATTGTCTCTTTGAAGATGTGCTCATGTTCTGCTGGTTGAAAACCCCATTTCATAGCTTAATATTGTCATGTGCCTTTAAGTTGTTTCTGACTTATGGTGACTATACTATGGGGTTTGCCATTTCCTTCCTCTGAGGCTGAGAGAGTATGACTTGCCCAAGGTCACCCAGTGTGTTTCCATGGCTACGCATGGATTCTAACCCTGGTCTCCCAGAGTCCTAGTCCAATACTCAAGCCATTATGCTATGTAGCTCATCCTATTATGGTGTGAGTGTTTGTATGTGCATTCAAGTCACAGTAACCCTATGAATTTTTCATAGGGTTTTCTTAGGCAAGAAATACTCAGAGGTGATTTTGCCAGTATCTTCCTCCGAAGTATAGTCTACAAGATCTGGTATTCATTGGTGATTCCCCCAGCCAAGTACTACTTAGGGCCAACCCTGCTTAGCTTCCAAGATCAGACAGGATCTGGTGCCTTTATGTATTTAGGCATATTACGCTATAGCCCGTCCAAAAATTCATATGTACCTGTTGCCATTTTAACTGCACATTCTGCCACCTGTAGGTGGACCACCTCATCTTCTTAATAATAGAAAAAAAACTGCACACTTACAGTTCTGTTGAGCTGGATACTGTGATTTCTTGAGAAGTAGAAAATGCCACCTTTAGGGGAATAAAATTGGCTGACATGATCAAAATGCTTTAAGACCAGTTAAAGCTATAATCTCCCTATTGCTCATAACTTCAGTCTTACTGTTCCTGATTTGAGAATCTGAGACATTAAAGTGTATTTTGACAAACCCAAAGACTCTTTGTACTTTCAAATAACTACTTTATTTCTTCGTACTGTTTATTGAAAAAAAAAGGCTAGGACTAATCAATTCTATATTGACAGTACACATGAAAACTGTATTAATTCATCAGTGTTACAATGGCTTTCAACAACCACTGCCATTCATTCATTATTTTTTATACAGAAGAGTCCCTAATATGCCTTTCACAGCATGTAAAGTAATTAATGCAACACATCAAATGTTCAAATATCTGCCCATGTGGATGAAATGAAACAATGCTTGAGACTGCTAATGAGCATCAATAGGCAATGTTATGAAAAATAAAAGCCTCTTGAGTAAACACTAATCCTGACAAATTTATCCCTTTTCAAAAATGTTACACACATTCACATTTCATCACAATCAAGCTAATTTCTACTATCTCAAAACTTGATGGTCTTTATCATCTGCTCCTGGGCCTACCAGTTTCTTCTCTGAGACTTCCATTCAATTTGTCACTTCCCAGCCCCCCCTAATTCAACTCAGACCTAAAACCCCAATGAGCTAACTTGTTTGTGAAGATTCTCCCCCATTCAGAATCAGAATCATGCATTAAACAAGTAAGAGTGTTACTGAATCTCTGCAAGTTATCACACTACAGACTCCAGGTGTGGGAAGCATGTTTCAGTGCTCTCCTCCCCCTCAAGCAGCAGGGGAATTTCCCTATGTATAAAAGAAGTCACTAATGGAAAATGCTAAACGCTAAACCATTTTCAACTATGTGTTCGTTTTCTATATTCATTTTTTTAATATATGTTCAAATATTAACACCCTCATTGTACAGCCTGGGTTCCAGGAAAGCATTAAGACACTAGTTACTTCTCCATTCTTCTGATTCTTGGAAGCATGGGGACATAGAAATCAGTTGGCCCCAGCAGGAACTGTGCATATTCCCAACATTTTATAGTGGCGATATAAGTATGTAGAGAGAAGACAAGAATGAATTCCCCTTAAAAAGCTGTAATCCACAAGAGAGGAGCAGAATGTAACTTCCCTTTTCACAAGAAAAAAGAGGGTTTCCTAGATATACGGTGGGGGTACACAATCTTCTCGGCTCTGAGATCATGATGCTGGGTTGGTCAATAACTTCATACACAATCCCACACCAGAACTTTCTCTCCATTCTAGTGATCCTGATGCAGTTAGTTCTTCCCTTGCTCTTAACAGCAACAGGAAAAAGATTACAATTTATGAAATTGGCAGGAGAGAATCTGGCAGCTGCGGAGGGAGTTACAAGTAAGAGGTGCTGTGTACCCAGCCAATTTCAACTGCCTGATCCCGAGGGCAGAGTAATCAAATTGTGAAGGCTGCCCCTCAAATAATTACTTTATAGCCTGCCTTTCCTTCCTACAACATATTTAAGCAAGCTAACAGTTATGTGATATACATTAAAAGAACAATATTAATTACAAAAATAAAAATTAAGTAAAAACACAACAATAAAAGTTGTGCTCAGTCCCAAACAGTTAAACTCCAACTACCATTCAGCTTACATGTTAAAGGCCTGTCTAAATAAAAATGGCTTTGCCTGCTGGCAGAGTACAGATGAAAGGAAAACATTTCCCAAGCCTTGCAAATTCAGTTTTTACCAAATTTCATTATGCAGAAGGGTATCTGCAAGTCCAATCAACTATAAATCTGGCTAATGGAAGTGCAATGTGTCATCTTTTCAGAAAAGCATCTGTATTGCTTGCCTGAATTTTCTTCAACATTATACAAAAAAAAAGGGAAATTCTGCATTTGGCTTTTCTTCAGATTAAGACACCCAGGGCAATCAAACAAGTGTGGAGATGATGATAGTCAGGTGGTAGCTGTTACGGAAAGTCAGCCCATTTGCAGTAAATAACCCTGTTTGGTAGTAATTGCGACTGCTGCATAAATAGCATTAGGCATAGATAAGAGTGTGTTTTTCTTCTTTGTTTTGTCTTTTGGTCCTGTAATAGAAAATCAATTACCTTTTCACAAGGACAAGGCTCTTAACTTACACTTGTGCAGATGGGGGAAAAATCTTTTAACTAGGAAAGGGGTAATTTGCAACTACAATAGTAGGGGCATTATCTCATTGTAAAAAAGAATTTTCCATTACATTTAACAGAATGGGAAGCAAAAAAAAGATAGTTTTACCAAATAAAAAAGTAAGACCGGGATGTTCTGTAGTTTTCACACATCCACCTACTTTAACTTTGGCAGGATTGTTTGTGCCCTGCACCAAAGAACCTAATCTGGAAACTAAATTTGAAAAAATCAATCATCTACAAATTTGTCTTTTTGGTATGCATTTGCACAGTGTACACGTTCCATTTAGAAGCTGATAGTTGGACCTGAGCAGAATTTAACCTTCCTACCCTCTTATCTGAGGGACAGTGCACTAAAACCTAAAAGGCTGCTGCAGAGTGCCCTACGTATTAGAATCTTTTGCCTGTCGAACCAGAATATTTTCAAAACAGATCTCCAAATACATTAATAGAGACTTTAGTTTTCAGATTAAGGAGAGTCACAGATTCAGGGGCAGAAGAGTGGCAGAATATGGAATCTGACATTAAGGTGACAAGTGAGAAGCAGGAAAGAATCTGAAATAGGACTGTTTTGTACTGAAGTATTACAGGAGATGAAAGCTGCTTCACAGTTGTTGTGTGTAATACTATTATTTGCTGTGCAGCAGGCAGACAGCATTTGGCTTTCTAGAGTCTGTTTTTGATCTTGTGACAAGAAGCCACTTGATTTCTTATAGTTTGCTTTAGACACACTGAGATTCAGAAAGCTTTCCTAAACATTAGTTACTGATCACTACCAATTCCATAGAGTATTTTACAAATTCTCAGGATTGCTTCTCTGGCTCTAACATGGTCCTTTTCTATGTGAACATTCAATTCTTCTAATGCTAAGAAAGAAAACTATGCTGTTCTGCACTCAGTTAAGAGGATACACATAGAACATGAACTGCCCTTTTTTACAAACAGAAGCGCAATGTAACTGAGCAGCCTGTGGCTTTTGGGCAGCACACTTAATATTAAAAAAAATCACAGTTCTCATAAACCTTGGCAACTGTAGGACACTGACAGTGAATATCCCCTTATGTTTACCAGAATCAAAACTAAGGGTAGCTCCTGAACCTTTAATGGTTGTGCAGAAGAATGAATTTCAGCAGGTGCTGCTTGTCACCTGCTTGTATAAAGAGCAACACGTGCTGAATTCCCTCTTCTACACAATCATTAATAGGAGTTGTCTCCAGTTTTTGATCCAGCAGCCCTACTGATTATCCCTCCTCACATTCTGTGATATCTGCCTTTTAGTGGGAACTGATTCCTCTCCCAGCCTCATCAAATGATTGTACTTTTGTTTCAAATGACAGCAAAATCTTGAGGTTCTAAACTGAAATACAAGGAAGTTCAAGATATGTGTCATAGTGACAATAATTCATGTTTGATTTTTCCATATAAATAGCATTCCAAGTCACTTGCTAATGATACTATGCACTTCCAGGAAGAAACAGATGAAACTGTCTCCACTAATGCAAATTACCATCTCCTGAATTATTCTTTCATTCAAAATGTTACCCGCTTTCTGAGATGTTAAGTGGCTAACATTGTGGTGTTAGCACGTATCATACCTAATGTCCCTTTTGCTAATAATGTGCCTGTTAGCTGGTGCCAGTTTTATAACTAGGCACAGACTATGTAGTTTATAGACCCCAGTAGAAAGCTAATGGCCCTTTCTTTTCTTTTTTCTAGTTCTAACGTCAGAGTTCTGTTTTCAAGTAGCCTGATGGCCATTTGTCTCTCTTCCCATTTTCAGTAAAGACTTTGTTTCTTTTGCTGCCATGGCACAAGCATGTATTTATATTATGAGAATCAGCTACATTCATAAGGACTGTGGGAGTAGGGAGATAGATTTCTCCTAAAACATGACAAAAAGTGGCTTTTCTTCAGTCAACTTGGCATGGCTTGGTGACTTACTGGAACAGCAGCTGCACTGGTGGATTTAGCACCTGCTATTACTACTGTCTACGGTGTGATGGTTTACCTGCCCTTTTCCATGCTTCTACATCCAATGTGACTATTCTGTTCCCTACATCCACATGCATGGAGTTACGTCACAGTAGCAGAGTTCTTCCTCAGGGTAAAAGATCAGGATACACTTCAATATCCTCCTTTGTCTCTCACCACTTGTGCTTGCTCAATAAAAAGCAGAGCTCAACTACATCACTATCACTCTTTACAATAGGTCATGACTGATAAGTATCAACCACAATATCGAATCCATAAAATTTCTAGTCACATGGTCTTCTAGAGTGAATTCCATGTTTTCAGCACCGTAAAGCACAACTGCAAATCTGTGTTTGTCACTCTGTCTATAATGCATTTGGAAGCCACAGTCCTTGCTGCTTTTGCTTATGTTGTATTCCAGTTTATAGAAAGTGAGATGCTTTCCATCTCACAGCTGCTACCTAAATATGAATACACTGCTGTATGTAATGGAATGTCAAATAAATAGAAAACTAATGTTTCAGGGCATTGAATTATATGGAAATATAATCATGGAAAAAGCTAGATTTGATAAAGGACACTGCCTAAAGATTCTGATGTAAGTATGATTCAAATTCTAATTATGACTTCATAAAAGAGAATCCACAGCTGTTCATACATTGAGAGACTGTGTCATCCCTTATAGACCCATTCAGTCTTTGAGATCATCTGGAGAGACTCTCTTGATAGTGCCGCACGCTCCTTATGTCCACTCAGCAGTTGTTTGGAGCATGGTTTCTGAGAAATTTTTAAAATATAGTTGTCTGAGCAAGCCTTCCTTGCTTAATCCAAACTTGTATCCTTGTTTTCACCCTCACTTTGTGTTAGGATGTACATTGCTTTGACATTCTTGTTCTAAGCAGTATATAAACGTTTCTAAATAAATAATGTCTTCACCCCATTTCTTAACCATTTTTCATGCCTATTCAAATAACAGAAGACTAAATCCAATCCAACATTATACAAGTGTACCATCTGTTCAAGCAATGTGAATTTCCTTTCCCTCTCCAGTGCTCCACCCTCTGGAGCAGATGGATGGTTTGCAGGAGAAAAAGGAATTTGACCCACTGGTGGAAAAACACACTTGAAAGAAACACAGAATATAAGAATATTACATCTAAAATTTTATGTCTGTCACATAGATACCATTTAACATCACGCAGCAACTGAAGAACTATTAAAAACAGGGAGAATACAAAGCCCTTATAGAGCATCAGATGCTTCTCCCCACTGTTGAACATCTTCTTTGTATTAAGTTGGCACTCACTGAACTATTTGATACTATCAATCATATATGGCTACAGAGCTATTACTATATTCGTGTGTTCTCCAGTCACAATTCTCACCCTATACATAAATATATATATTACCCCAATTTCAGAAGGATTTTATTCTCACACATGGTGTTTGTATTTCCAAGCAATGTAAACTTTTAATTTATAGTGTTTGAATAATTTTTCTATTCTATGTGATACATTGCTGTAAAACATTTTTCTAGCATTGTGCATTATATAGAGAACACAGCAGCATATTTGTATTTATGTATCTAACAGATGCCTGCGAGCATCCCGCTATTCCTAATAAATGGTGAAGCGAGAAAGTACAACCCTTATTTTAGTTGTGTTCTTATTTTTGAAGATTCTAAATATAAGCCCAAATGTTCACATTTTAAAGTTTTTCTTCTCCCCTCCACCAGCATTTATCTTTCAGGCTTGTACATGGTACAGGAATTGTCTTGTAAAGCAACAGTTGCAACAACCATGCCAGAATAGTAGTAGTGCCTTCTTCTTGAACATAATGCTTCTAGAATTCCATTAGTCTGTTTTCAGCTAGATTTATATATATTTTAATATGTCAAGATGAAGCAGTTTAAGGGCTTTCCAGATTATTTTCAAAAAACAGGTTGTGTTGTTTACAATACTTATAATACAACACTGAATCCTGGAATGAAATCCTATTTCTACATAAAATAAGTGGTGGGGAGGTGGAAAACTTGTGACAGCAGGGACACACAGCCTCTAAACCGCTAAAAATTATAATGGTAAAAATTATGTGTATTATAGAGTAGGAGGAGAAAGAAGGGATCACTGATGACTTCACAATCACTAATGAAATGTTACCTGAGATTCTAACCCAACTGCAATTCTTCTACATTTTACAACGGATTAACTTGTGGTGAAACTTATATTCAACCAGCAACAAAACTATATTTTGAGTGCTGGGGAAATATCGCACCTCTTCCCATTTGGAGCATTTCCTTGAGAGAAGATGTCTGGATCCTGTGCAACACATTATGTATTTCTTTTACACAAAAAGCTTTAGATAATCTGAAAAAGTCCTCAGTTAACTGTCTGTGGATACTTTCAAATGATGCTTTCATTGTGCAAATGCCCACTTCAATGGATAGAATTTTATAGGAAGTGCGCAACAAATACTGCTTTTCATTTGTAACTCCTCCCCACGTGCCCCATGTGCTTCTTCCATCCTTTTTCTTCTACCAAAAAAAAAAAAAAGGTTAAGAAGGGAAAGATGGAAAGCCTCTATGATGTCTTTTGACTGATAATGCTAGGAGCCATCATTTGGAAGCACCCTTTCTCTGACTTAAACAAAGTCGCTTGATCCCCTGGTATTTCTTCCCCAAGGTAAGAAGGCACCTGAGTCTCCTTCTCAGATAAGCAGGTCCAGATCTCACTGTTGTTTAGAGTCACTCCAATCATCTCGTTGTTGCCAATGTATTCACTTGCTACACTGTTCTGTTTTGATTTTCCCTTGCTAGGTTGAAAGAGAGAGATTATGTTTATCAAAGCTAACAACACACAAACAAAACCATTTCCACTAATGGAAATAGAAAAATAGGTACTTTCTCAAAATATGAAAATAAATGTGTAGCACATTTCAAGACTATCCTAAAGTAATGTCATGTTTGTATTACAAACATTTTCATGAGTACATGAAAATAATGGGTGAGCAGCTTTTTTAAGCAATGAGGCAAACAATAAGCAAGGCTGTAAAAATATTATAAAACAGAGCACGAAAGAGATCAATCACAATGTGAGAATGCCATTTAGAGGCCAAAACATATTCTCTATGGACTGTACGTACAAAACAAAGAAAACAAGATGACACTTAAAAAATTAGTACTTCTAAATCTAAGGATGCTATTTTGACATGAGGCATATGTTTTATTTTTATACAAATCAACTTTTGTGTATGGAAAACTCACCCAAAAAGTTTTGGTAGCAATACTTTGTGAACTATGTTTCACAGTGTTTCTGTCAGGATTCAAAACTGAGAAATTCAAGAAAGGTAGCTAGCTGTGCCAGTCTATTATAGCAAACATAGAAGATAATCTTGTTACTCCTTAAAGACCAACTAATGTATTGTGCGTGTGCGTTTGTGGTTCTTGTTCAGGGATCAGAACTATGCAAACCTCCAAATGTAGTTTGGCTGCAACTCCATCACTCCTTTCCATTGGCTATGCTGACTCCAGCTGCTGGGATCTGCAGTCCTACCACACCTGTTATTACTTCTTACATCTGTTATAACCCACAGAGGCTTATGCCTCAACTAATCAACATGTAATGAAGGTACTTATTTTTATGTGAACTACAGAGGGCACCATAACAAGTACATAGCTTGTACTGAAGTTATCTCACATTCAAGCAAGCAAGGTCTCGCACAAGTCAAGTCTCTGTTGTCCATACCTTCCCACCATCTCTGATGGAATGTACTGTTGCTGCTGGTTATGTTCCTTATTCTTCAGTATTAGTTTAGCATCTGTCACAAGGGTTAAGTGAGACAAGCTATGTGTCCTCTGCAGGAATGCTCTGGGACCATATGTTTCTGATCTGTCCATTTCCTGGAGAGAGATTGTATTTAGAATATTATATTGATGGAAAAGTTAATGAGCAACAAAAAAAATCAAAAATGATTCTGATTTTTTGCACAATTGGGTATCAGTTTATTAGGCTACTGTAAATCAGACCACTGTCTCTCATAACTATCAGAATAATCATTAATTCCTGCACAAAAAATACAGTTTTCTGTGCATAAAATGCTGTTTTCTATACAAATCAACCACGTGCAAATTTTATGCACAATAAATCCCTAATTATAGTATTTTCTGTCAGAAAATGTAATTTTCTGTGCAGGAATTGATATTTCTGCATTGAAATATTATTTTCCATGTAGAAAATTCTGGGTTTTGTGCATGAAAATTTTGCACATAATAAATTCTGACCTGCAAAGATTCTTGTCAGTGCAGGATTCTTCTCATCAAGGTTTCTCAACAGTTGGAAAATAAGGTTTTTTTAACTATTTTTTGAATATTTTCAAATATTCTTTCCATCCCTATTTAGGACCTCCTCTCCTTCATCACCATCATCTGAGCTTGTGTGACCCCAAAAAGAAGGGAGCAACCACTCCTCTTGTGATTCCACTTGATGCACAATAAAAGATACATAAAGTACAAATTGAGCCGTCTCATCTCATTGAGATAGTACTGCTTGGTGAACTGGCCTATTTAAAAACAAGAACAACGACAACTGGGTATTTAAAGGATAGTTCCAAAGAAACAGCAGGGAGGAGGAAGAAAAAAGAAAAAATGGGAAAGCGAATATGAACATGGGCTAGCTATATACATTAATATAAGGTGACCATATTTTCAATAATACAGCTGCCATCTATAAAACACAGATTCGAGCAGAGCTAAAGTAATAAGATCTTCTGACCACTGGGCAATAAATGATGAATATTTATTTTTCAGGTGAGCCTGTTTGGCTTATGGTGGAATACGATTGGGTTTATCCAAAACATCATTAAGAAAACACTCTAGTGATGATTTGGGACCTTTCTTTTTCAGAGAAACCTCTAGCTATTTGCCTAATGGACCCATGATTAAGAAGGACAGAAGACAAGCAGAAAGGAAAGTTTTGTTTAAAAAAAAAAACCGAGAATGACAATGCAAACAGGGAGCAATAAAATACAGCTATAGCGGAGAAATTTGTACACAGAAATAACAGAAGTAAATAAAAGACAAGGCCAGAAAAACGTCCTGATCAGAAAAGAGCTGAAGAGAGAGATCTTCTCTGGGGACAGCAGGAAAGAATACTGCCAAGAGGACCTGAGTGTACTCAAATGACCACTCAGTTTGTGACTACAGGATTCTCACGCCTTTCCCTGGGTAGAAATAGGGCATAATCTACTTTGTGCAGACTCCTCCTCTCACCAACTCAGACAAACAGCCTTTCTGTTCATGGAAGTGACCAAGATATAGTAAATGATTCTGCCAGCAGAAGTAGGGGGCAATTTTTGCCAATTCTCCCTCTCTCCTCTGCACCACAGAGGAGGGCCCCCAGTTCTTCAGAGTACATTTTTCAGGAGTATAAGAAGGCACAAGAGAAAGAGGAATCCGTTAAAGTTGCTTCTCTTCATATGCTGGCTGGAGCATCAGTGAGGGGCAATGTTTCCCTAGTAGAAGCAAACTTAAGATCCTAGTCACCATCTGGCCCATGAGCACAAAGCTGAGCTAGCTCCAGGTATCTGCAGGAAGTAGTTTTTACATGAAAAGTAAGAATAAGAATTGTTGCATAAATTATAGTAGGATTCTCCAAAAGTTATATATGTGTAATATGACACAACTTTGCCAAATGAACTTTGGGGATAATTATGTATCATTAAAGCAGGAGTCAAGTATTTAAAGAACTGCCTATGCCTATTCTGTTTACTCCTAACAGCACACTAGCCGTTCAATTCAGCAGGCATATCCCCAAGAGTGAAAGGAAGAAAATATTTTATGTTCTTTCCTCTTTGTGATTTCTACACTTACCATTTCTTCTGCCAACAATCTGATGTTCTCCAAGGCTATTGGATGCTTCATGAGAGATGGCATCATCCCACACAAAGGGCTAGGCAGACCCTCACACCCACTGAACTTCTGCTGAAGACAATAAGGGCATTTTATAGCTCAGTCAATATTGTGCAGACTCAGGGTATCTTCCCTCAGGATAGCACCTTTATTGCACAGATACTGTGTTACTCCAGCAGTTTGTTGTTGGGACGATGGCATTCATCTCTCAGTAGCATATGTATGGCTATTATAAAAGTGTTACATGAAATATAATGGTAAGAGTATCACAGACTATAGTACTATAGAAAGTACCTGTGATATCACCACATCTAGGGATGTAAGGAATATTATCATTTTTTTTCTTTGAAACATGATAAAATGCTGTATGATTTTTCATGTTTTGGGGCTTTTGCAAAATAAATGCACAGATAACAAGGTTTCTGCACAAATTTTATGAACAAAAAAACTTTTTTAATGAAATATAAAAAAATCTTTGAAAAATAAGTAAAAACCGTTATAAGTTCATCCAACAAAAGAAAAACTTCTAGAATTCTCCATTATTGCCAATGAGAACAACAGTTCTTCTAGAGGTTATCCGTGAACTCAGGAAAACAGGTTTTGCACCTGCACAGAATCTCAATCAGAAGTTTTAGAGTTGAATAACTTTGGTGGGGACTATGTCCCCTCTGTTTCCAGCATGTATACTACAATGCACCAAAGCTACTCTCCTCAATTCAGTGTCAGCCAAGTCAAGAAACTGGACCTGTAAAAGAGGGGAGGAGAGGAGACTATGAATTCAAAGATGACCACTGAAGAACTGCAGTTACAGGTAAACTTCCATTCTTCTTCCTGGTCTCTGTGGCACAATCAAATGGGTGATTAACGAGCTAACTTATAAGAGGAGGTTCAGGTCTAGCAAAGAAGGAATGTCTATCATTAAAGCTGAAGAAGGCTGTACCAAAAGACCTAGTATTGGAGTCAGTCCTAATACTGTTGGTCCTGAGGATCCTGTTAAAATAGGGATCAAGTTTGATGCCAAAGAAGACTTTTTCTTGGAATGTGACAGCTATGAAGAAGTTGGGTATAGCAGATGACTCCGTGTTGTCTCACTTCTAACTTTTAACAAGAGATCTTGGCAAGAAAGATAGGAGAAACAGTTTTGAAGTTCTCAAGGAATGAAACCCCAGGAAACTGAACAAGTTTAACAATATGCTGTTCTTTGAGGTGCAATTAGTACTGAGAGTGACCATCAGAAGAGATCTTGTTTCTCCAAGAGGAGCCTTTTTTGAAAAGGGTTTCAGGGGTCATGTACTAGAGGGAAGAAATAGGCCAAAGCTTGGACAAGAAGAAGAAGAAGAAGAACCAGGGATATTGTTTTGATATCCCCTCTACTTGCTCTAAGATTTCTACAAAGCTTTTTGGCTGTCCTTTCCTAAGAGAATAGCTGCAAATTATCAAATCTCCACCCATTTCAGAGAACTGGGATATTCTGCTGCTGGGGTTTGACTGGGATTAATGCAAGAACCACTTTTGAGAGATCCTGGCCTTTCTTTCGCATCTGACAAGGCTCATATATATTGAAATTATTCAAATATGAAGCTTGTACAGTTACCCCTACCCAAAACTCAGGTCTAAATAAGATGAGCCCAGATCTGTTATCTCTTTATGGATACAAGGACATAAAATTAGAAAAAAAAAGTGGGCTGCTCCTTACTTTCTGTGATTCTTCAATTTCCACGCAGAGTGGTTGCATAGGAACCTGTAAACAAGTCTTCATATTTTGTAGGGAATCTCTCAGCTGCCTGCGTCAAAAAGACAACTACAATCACAACATTCACAATAGGAGTATGTACAACAGAAAAATGTTCTTTTTTAATCTGTATCTCATGTCAGGCATCCTATCAGATGCGCAGAATTACTTTAAATCTGTTTGATGTCAAAAAATACTGGAAAGATCACAGATTAAGTCTTGTAGGTCGCAAACATAAATTAGACACAACTTCCTATAAACTTTCTATAAATTTATATATGCAAAGGAACTACCTCCCTCTCTGCATAGCAGTGCATGTATGTACTTTCAAGTCACCTGTCCACTTATGGTGACCCCATGAATTACATAGGGTTTCTGTAGGCAAGAAAAATTCAGAGGTCGTTTTAACATTTCCTTCTCTTGAAATATAGCCCATAGCACCTGGTATTTGTTGGCAGTCCCCCATCCAAGTACTAACCAAGGCTTACGCTGCTTTGCTTCCAAGTTCAGGCAGGATCTGGTACCTTTAAGGTGTTTAGATATAGCCTGCCATTTTATACTTCTTGCTTTCTTTAAAGACGATGCTTCACTGAGTTGCACATTTCCCCTGTTTGTTTTAAAGTGGTTTGTACCTATTTTCTATACGAAGGCAATTCCCTGCAGCAAGATCACACATTATGTGGTGGAAGAAATATCACAATTAATGCTGGATCATGACTTCCGGAAGTGCAAGGAGGGTGAGTTCATTATCTGTAAAGATTTATGCTTGCTGTTAAAATGAGATATAAGTACTGTACCCTAAGGTTATGGATAATGGTAACTTTTGAATTTAATCTGAAATTTAAGAATTACTGGAGAAAAGGTTACATGTGGAACTTGTCAACTGTAATTTTCTAGATCAGTGGGTCTTAACCTGGGGTCAGAGAAGCCCTGTTGCTGGACAGCAACAGCAGTGGCAGGAGCAAAGACATGGCAGCGAGGAAGTGCATGTGCCAAAACTGCTCCCTCTTTTGCAAAAGCTTGTCCCTCGGCACCCACACCCCCCGCTGCTATATCCCTGATGAAAGGGACATAGCAATAGGTACATGCACACACCCAAGCATCTGGAGACCAGGGGCTGAATATCCACTTGGCCATGGAAACCTACTGGGTGACCTCAGGCAATTCACATTGTCTCAGCCTCAGAGAAAGGCAAAGGCAACAAATCTTGCCAGGAAACATTCCCCCCCGCCCACCATGATATGTTTGTCTTAGGGTCACCGTAAGCCAGTTCTCAAAGGGCAGAGATATGATGGCTAGAAAGAACCTTCCTCTGTTAGCAGCACTTTGTTGCTATGTAACTTCCAGTCACTTCAGACTTATGGCAACCCTAAGGTGAACCTATCACAGGGTTGTTGTTGGGGTTTTTTTGCGAGATTTGTTCAGAGGGTTTGCCTTTGCCTTCTCTGAGGCTGAGAAAATGTGACTTGCCCAAGGTCACCCAGTGTCTGAGCAAAGATTTGAATACTAATCCCCAGAAGCTTTTATTAAATAAATATTTGAATATTTAAACAAATATTTGACTATTTAAATGTAAATATTTAAAATTGAATTACATCTTGGGGGTCCTCAACCACAAATTATATTTATGGGAGTCTCCTATAAATAAAAGGTTAAGAACCACTGTTCTAGACTTTTAAGACAGAGTATATGTGTGTAAAAGAAAGGGACAGACGGATGGGGCAGTGGAGATATCCAGGGAAACCTCTTTTTTTTTTAAGAAAAGAGGGTTTTTCTACATCCTCAAGGTTTCTTCACCACCTTTTAAATTCAAAGGTGGTGAAGAAATTCTAAAGATTCCTCCCAACCAAGTCTGTTCTCTTCTCAATAGAGTGCACGATAAAATTATGCCTCTTCCTATGCATCTAGACTTGGCCTCAGTGTCTCCCTAACAAGTCAGAAAGAATTACTGCAGATTCTTAGTGTCAGTCACACAGAATTGGGTCACAGAGCATGATGTGCGTGCGTAAGAGAGAGAGACGGATAGGTCTTGCAGAGGACAAAACTAATTTCTCCGGAGACAGCAAATTAAGCTACATCTGTTCTTTTGCTTGAGCACTCACAACTCCAGCTACCTGGGACACAAGAAATAGTTCCCCATATTTTCCAGCTAAGGACAGAAAAATCTGTCAGTTGTGGTTTCACTTGGCTTCTCATTTTTCTAATCTGGTCCATTTCTAGATCAAGTTACCATTTTTCAAGTTTGCACAAAAATTCATACACATTTACATGTACATTTCTTTTAAGAATGCACATTTTTGCATGCAATTTTCCCTAATGCATTGTTTTCACTAAAATACATACTTGTATATACTTTCCCCAAATATATAAATTTTGGTATGCACCTTTATTGGAAAACTTGCATGCATTTTTATTGGAAAACTTGGAAAGGGAATAACTACATTTCAGTTTGAAAACTGATTAAAGTGTAAATCAGACAGGTGTTACCCTGTGTACTGGGGGTCCCGGGAGGGACACCGAAATGTGCTCAACTAAAGGTGGGGAAAATTAGCTCAGAGCACTGCTTAGCGTTACGAGAGGTAGGGTAACGTACCGAGATCTTGAACCCTATGTCTACGGGGTCGGGTCGAGTCAAGGAGCACACAGAAGTTGAAACAATAAATAATGTTTATTAAGCACAAGCAAAACAGTGTATGCGACACATTCACACAAGATAACCAAAGAAATAAAGGCTGGAGTGGTACAGAGGGATTTTTAGAGGAGTTGCTGGTTTGGGTGATACTTCACCTGTCCTGAAGCCCAGAAAAATGGAGAGTGAGGCTTGGGTGCGATGTAGCTCAGCACGCGGAGCTGAGGGGAGGCTCGCCAAGCAAAGCAGCAGCAAGGCGGGATGAAACTCGGGAGCGTTCCGAGGAAGGTCTCGGAATCAAGGGTTTTTATAAGGAGAATTGTGACTGCAGGCTATGCTGTACTTGGGGAAAAACAATAGATTTGGAGTTGGAGACAAAGCCTCCGAAAGGTCAGAATCTGAATGATTATCTTAGCGATTCTCAATAGAGTAGCCAGAATGCAAACGCAGAGTACTTGGGTAACCCATCAAGCTGCCAGCGTGGGGCAGAGGCTCTTTTGTAAGCTGTGTGCATACCTAATTAGAGTACTTGCCTGGAGGTCTCCTAAAGCAACGAGTCAGCTATTTTCTGGCCTGCCTGTATTGTTGTTTGAACATTACGGCAATTAACGGCCGAGCTTGTTTACGTGCTTGTCCGGTGGCCTCACAAGCACGTGGAGGGGAATAGAGAAGTGCAGCCGCATTGTGATATCAAGAGGATATCTTTTAATATCCCCAAAGCTCAGACTAGCCAGGGTAGTAATACAGGTATATATTTAAAATGCAACCTGAACCAAATTCTTTGCTATACCTAATTCTAGGTTTCTGTTCAAATTGCAGTGTAGACTCATGGCACTTGACAAGACTTATATTAATATTAGTGCAAAATAAACATGTTCTTGTACTAAGCCATGTGATGACAATGACAGAAATATCAATAGCTGGACATCTCACCTAGTACTGGACTCAGCTAGTTACGCTCTCTATTTGTGTTAACCACTTCCCCAAAAGAAAACAACTAATTCTGACAACACTCACAAGTCTGCATGTTGATAAGATTGACACAAATGGTCTTGAAGCCTGTTGACTTCCAGTTTCAGTTCCTACATGGAGATAATAAAGAGAAGGTGATGTATATGTATGGTAGCTGCTATCATAGCACGAAAAAACAAAGGAACTCAGCAGCTAAAGGAAAGCCTGCAGGAATCTAACTTTCTGACATTATGTTTTAATTTCACTGCAATTTTAATTTACATTTTAAAAAACTCAAAGGATTTTTGCTAGCATTTTTGCACTATATAACTATTGCTTCCATCTGTATATTTCCTATACACTTTTTCCCTAGGGTTTCAATATTCTATCCCTTAGATATTGTTCCATACCGTTAGATATCTGCCACAGACTGAAGAAAGAAAAATCTGTGAGTTTTTATTCCTCAGTTCCCATTCCTAATCCATGTTATCAATTCTAATATGAGATGCTGTGAAGGGATATCTGAGAACTATAATGTATGGCTATACCTCAAGCTAATTCAATTTCAATTTGAACAATACTAAAGATGTGAAAATCCAAGGCAAATGATGGGGGGCAAAATGAGAAAAATACATTTTGTCCCTTTTTCCCAAGACCCAGAAAACCTGAAAAAGTGGATTATGTAATTTTCTTTTAGAAGGTGAATAAAATATTTAAGATAAAATGATAATATATTTATTCCTTCCATATTGTTTTTAAAAACTATGTAGCAGTAGATTTCTAGATAACACTATGAATAGAAGTACTACTCAAAGCGATAGCCTATGGAGAAGTGTCGGTACATGAGCCATTGGATCCCAACTATAGTTTCTTTTTCTCTGTTCTTTTCACAGGAATGAGTGCTTTATGTCTGTGTGACACAATGAAGAAATAGAAAAGACAAAAGAATATTCTCTCTCTTTTTTTAACCAATGTTCATAGTTTCTTCTGTTCTTAATGTTGTTTGTTCAATTCTCACAAACCAAAGAGGCTCATAATAGTTCAGGTAGTCTTAATAGTTCACAACCCTGTAGCTCTATTTGTTAAAAAAAAAAATAATTTCAAATTATTATCTGAACAAACTGTACTTTTAATATGCCAAACATAACAATTTTATGCCAAACCATGCCAAATCAAATACTTTTTTATTTATCTAAAGTAACAGAGTGACTTTCAATCTGTAAAAGTAATAATATTGCACTTGTTCAATTTTTTGAAATTTTCCAATTTTTTTCCACGGCTTCAAAATTTCTGGAAATTTTATATCTTCATGCAACACATGTGCCATTCCAGTGGGCTCCTCTTGCCTGCAATTAAAATCTCCATTACCTCTATCATTGTTCGGTATTCATCCAGGATCACTGTCAGCTCTTCAGTTTGTTTTGTTTTCTATAAATAACAAACAAAGACAAACAAATAAAATAATTATCTAGCCTCATGTCAAAGCAAATTCTGATCTTACAGAGGCATGTATTACCATTTTAAAAAAAATAGTGATGGTTTCTTTTCATAACCAAATTATGCCCAGTCATGAGGTTGTAGTGACACCTAGTGATCCCTTAATGCAGGTTATTTTCAAAAGAGTATTTTATCTCCATATATTTTCCAATGTATAAATGCATAAAGTAATTCAGAAATTATGAATATATAAAAATGGGGCTGTAATTTGAACCAATTACTTTGATAGAGCTTTAATTTTAACAAGCTAAAGACTGCTCAATTTTATTATTTTTAATAGAAGTATTCATAAAAGGAACATTGCAGATGGCAAATACCATCTTCTGAAGATTAAGAAAAACCTCCTAGAAGACAGAAGAAGAAAAATCCCACCATGATAGTGTCTGGTGCAACACATGCATGCTATTCGGTTTTGTCTATTCAGTTGGCCCTCCACATTTGCTCGGGTTAGGGTCTCAGGATCCTTGAAAAAGTAGAAAACTTGCAAATATCAAAGTGTGTGTGTGTGTGTGTGTGTGTGGGAAGTGGGCAAGGCATGGTGAGGAGAATAGGCACCTAGGATGCAAGCCAGGTCAAGGAAAGAGAGGGAAGGGAGGTGGCATGATGGTCCTACAGGTCCTCTCTCTCGACCATCTATTTCCTTGGTCGTGAGGTGGTATTAGGAGAGTGTTTTTGGTGCTGAGAAATCAGGCTGTGAGCTATCCTCAGCTGGCCGGGGGTAGAGGTTAAGGAAAACCAGAGGCAGATTTTCAAAGGGCCGCGCAATCTCACTAGAGACTCCAAGAGGGAAGCTTCGCCAAGAAAAGAAGTGTTGCGGGGGGGGGGGGGGTTAAGAAACTCGCAAATAATCAAATCTGTGAAAGTCAAACCTAAAAATGCGGAGAGTAAACCAAACTGTACAGCAATATCATCAGTTAATTTATCAACTAAAAGCCAACTTGAATTTATTCAACAAGGTGACAATTTGAAATACACACTAGCAACTTACAATAGTGGCATGGTAATTATTCATACAAATTTTCTAAATGGAAATTAAAATAGAAGCATAATATTTCCATTACAAAAGTGGATACTGCCAATAACTGCCTCTCTACATGCACCATGAAAATTACTATCTGGTAAATAGTCAACTGAGTTCATCAGAGCCGAAAATGGTTCACATGGTAATTTGTTGTTAAACTCAGTGTTTTGAAAGAATAGCAAACAGTGGGTTTTTCTTGTTCAAAGTTTCAAGCAACTCAATACTTTATCATTTTATAAATAACAGTTGGTGGCACTAGCATCCAGAGTGTTACTTTGGATCAAGCTACGAGATATATTCAGCATCATTTTAAAAGAGAGGGTTCCTTATGTGTTGAAAGATGTTCATTTGTCGTAGCACAAGATTGTCTAGGTTCTCCTTAGAGTCGCCATAAGTCAGAAACATCCTGAAGTCACACAACAACAACAAAGATACAGGCTGAAATTGCTAATGTTGTTGCTGATGAATGAATCTCTGAAGAAATCCGATTGTAAAAGCAGAAATTGGCTTAGCAAAGGCAAATGCATTCTGCTTAAGATCTAGATGGAAAACAGCTATTCCTGAACCTTTTATACACACCTTAGTACCTTGATTTTATATGTTAAACTAGTGATGTTCCCTAATGTTTACCTCACTAAGAGCAGAGTCTTTGCAGGAGATAAGGTTTTCATACTCACAGAGTTGGGACTGCAAGGAAGAAAGAATACAAATAAAGATCCTTTAGGTACAAATCCAAACCAGGAGATCAGCAGTTATCTTCAAAACTAGTTGAATGCTGCCATTTTAAGTATACTGTGTATACTTTCCAGCTTATGAGTACCTTCATTTTGGCGTCCTTTGTAAATAGCTCCTTGATTTTACACTTAGAGTTTTCTTTTTCTAGAAGCAACTTCTTGTTCTGTAAAAAAAAAAAAGCAGTCTCTTATCCTTGCTATTCCCCATGTACTGAAGAAAGTAGCTCTGTTAGTAGGACTTTAGTTGGTATATTGTCAAAAAAAATGAGAATGACACCCATTGCGATGGGATCTCACAGTCTGTACATGCAGTGAAAAAGACACGGGACAGTATGAGAGGTGGGGAGCATTATTTTTTTTAAAATATGGACGTTCATCATATGTGCAGTGGTTCTTTACATAATGGAATATTATTCTTCATTTTGCATTGCATGAGAGAGATCTCTTGTGTCCTAATGCCTTAAACACAAAAGTAGCTGCCTTTATTGAGCCATATCACTCAGTATCTTGCATTTGCTTGTCTTCTCCCACTGCTGACCTGTCTGATTTTACTTGCTTCCTGTTGTATCTACTCACCTCCTCCTGCAGATTATCCATTTGAACAGATAGCAACTGCTGTTCTTTCTCCTAAAATATGAGGAAAGCAGACAATTTGTTTTGCCTTTAAATGGATCCAGAATTTCCAGATACCATTTTGCAGACAAAGGACAACACCTAAAGTGTTTTTTGCATCCACAATGAATATAAAAACTAATATAAATGGATCACACACCGAGCTGAGTGTAAACAATCTCATGAACAGTAAATTCCAGAAATCCCAATAACTCATAGAACCATCTCTGAAAAAATCTAAATTGCTAAACCATATGCATAACATAGTCAATGAATGTGCAATTACATGAAGCCCTCTAAAGGATTTCTGTAATTTCAGAAATACCCTATTTGCTGGCGTATAAGACTCACTTTTTTCCCTGAAAAATACTGTTTGAAAATGGGGTGCGTCTTATATGCCAGTATATCTTACACATCAGCAAATAGTATTTGCCGGCATATAAATGGGGTGCATCTTATATGCTGGTGCGTCTTATACTCCAGCAAATACGGTAGGTAATGAGGTCAAGACCCAAACTTCTCAGTCAAACAATTCACACATTATGGTTTGAATAACTAAAGGTCAAATGAGACAAACAGGTATAAATGAGACAAAAGAAGCAAGCATATGGATACATTTTACAAGTGAAAGTGAATGTTCAGAAAAACTTACTAGCTGTCGAGTTTGTGTGTGCAGTCTATTATTTTCCTCTTCTAGATTTTTTGAAAAAATCTTCAGGTCTTCTAATTCACTTGACATAGCTCTAGCTTGCTCCAGGGCTTGCTGGGTGCTGTAATAATGGGTAAGAGATGTTCAACTATTAAGACTTTATCACCAAAATTCAGTATTATCAGGTTATGTGAGGAAGAGCTAAGAAAGCCAACCCAGAAAGGTGAAGGAGGTCAAACTACAGGATCAAAAGTAAGATGAGTAAAACATAATCCAAGACCACATGTTTCAAGGAACTGCCATTGGATTCAGAATAAAACACTTGTTAGGGATGAATGCTGAACAGAGGGCACATACAACAGGATACAAGGCAGTAGCTTAAAGGGATCAGTACTGCCACCTCCAGGCATCAGTTTTCTGAACTTTCATCACAACACATAACACCTCAGTACTGCAGATATTTCTGAGCATCTCCTTCTACTTTCTACAGGCCCTTTCAATATTACTAAACTAGTCTTCCCAGCATGGTGCCCCCCAGAAGTCTTGGGCTACATCTCCTATAATACTCATCAATGCTGGCTTCAGGATGGCAGCTGTAGCGAAAGAGATATGGAGGATACCAGATAGAGCAAGACCACTACTCCTTGCATCTTTGGACTGTTGTTGTTGTTGTGTGCCTTCAGGTCGTTTCCAATTTATGGTAACTCTAAGGCAAACCTAGCACAGGTTTTTCTTGGCAAGATTTGTTCAGAGGGGGTTTGCCTTTGCCTTCCTGTGAGGGTAAAAGAGTATCACTTGCCCAGGGTCAGCCAGTGGGATTCCATGGCTGAGCAGGAATTTAAACCCTGGTCTCCAGAGCCATAGTCCAACATTCAAACTACTACAGCACGCTGGCTCTCTTCCAAAATATTGCTACTGTGACAGGCACAGGTAAAAGAGCTAGATGATAAATTGGTACTCCTACCACTTAAGATTCAAAACAGGAATTCAATCTCTGGTCTCCAGAGACAGCCCAGCACTCAGAACACTACACCATGCTGGCTCCCATTATTTAGGATTAATCTTAGTCCTAAATAATGACCCCACATCGCAAAGTCATAACATTTACCTTCTTAGCTTCCCTTTCAGTTCACAGATCTCCTCAGAAAGTCTTGAATTGAGCTCTTCTGCAGTCTCAATAGTCCTCTGCAGCTTGACATTCTGAACTGCTAGCTGCTTGTTTCCTTGCTGCAAGTCTTTGATGCTGTTCATCAAGTCTGCAGCCTCTTCTCTACAATTAGGAAGACGTAGAAATGGCTAATGAGCCAGAAATTGATTTTTACCATTCTGTTCCATAAAAAAGCTAATTATACAAGATTTGTCACTTTATGCCCTATGGATGTACAATCTTGAGTGCCTGTAACTGCAGATACGGTATACCAACAGCTATGCTTTGCTGTTAAAATTTGAAGAGAAACATCCTCTAGAATGAAAGTGAAGAATGAAAACCATACGTAACTTTGTTTTTGGAATCTCAAACCCCTTTTCTCTCTTTTCTAAAGGGGGTCAGCCTTCATGAAGGCTGTTCACAGAAGAGGGAGAGAGAAGTCAGCAACCCTGCAGATTTTGGAATTCCATTGTCATTTGGGTTTTAGAGAATCCTTCAAAAACAGTCAAGCCAAAATGCAGTGGCCCATATATTCATGCAACTGACAATTTGAAAATTAACTTTAACTTCATGTGCCTCTCAAATTTTTTAAGTCATTTGGTTGGGAGATTACAGATCCAGTCATGTGCTCAAATGAATATGTTATGGGTGGCGCCATTTTCTATGCTCTCTCCCTTCTCTCCTCTCCCTTAAAGTCTCGGGGCCAAACAGAAAATTACATCATGATCTTTTTAAGCAATATTGTTGTTCATCACAAGTTGGGGACAAGTTGGATGTTTCCAGACAACCTCCTCCTAAGGTTAATGAAACATTGTTCTTCTACAAGTGGAACTGCAGCTGAATTACCACATCACAAGGAGATACTGTGGATTTTCTCTATGTGTATGTGCCTTTAAGTTAGTTGCTGACTTATGGCAAACCCATAAATTTAGAAGGAGTTTCTTAGGCAAGGAATACTCAAAGGCGGTTTACCATTGCCTTTTTGAGAAACATAGCTTGCAGCACCTGATATTTACATTTTGCTATATTCTATTCACAAAAGTAATCTTAGTGCTAATCTCTCTTTTTTTAATGGGACACAATTTTGATATCTATAATGATGTTTGGGGCAGATGAGCCTACCACAACTGAGCACGCATTCACTGTATCATTTGTTGTGGGTATTTATTTTTATCTGTTATTCTTAATAATTCTTTTACTAGAAAGGAAATGTGTTTCTTCTTTAAAAAAGTATATCATGAGATGCCACTAAAATTAAGGAGTGCTGCAGTCCCATATCCTCATCATGCCAACACTAACAGATACAGAAAGGAAACTTTTTCCATGTATCACTATTTTAGCAAAGCGGCTAATTCCAGTGTTTAGAAAGGTCTCCTCAAAATTGTCTTTTATGTTGTCTTCCCTGAGAAGATTCAAGTTTGAAGAAAATGTACTATAGGAATTTACAGTGCAGATACTGCCAGAATGCCATTTCTTCCCCCACTCCCATCATACCAGCACTTACACTTCTAGCTGTAATAATCAAGTGAAAAAAAAAGAGGGGGGCATCTAATCACAGATCCACACTAACATGGGTTTAGTCACTGAGTTCACTTTTAAAAAGGCTGTTTCCAGACAAGTATTTATTGTTTAATCATTGAGACTTGTTCAGTCATGTTGGGGTGGAGGGATCACCTTACTTGGGAACATACCTAACCCTCAACAATGCCTAGTCTTTCTTTAAAAAAAATTGTCTATCATCTTAAGTTCAATTAATGCAAGTTCAATTAATGCAAAGGGGAACATCTAGGTTGAAAGAAGTATTGCAAAATAGTTGTTCTGTTAATTATATGCCAGTTCCCAAAGCCATAAGGCTGAACGCCAAAGCCTTGGTAGAAGTGAGATGTAGAAGACATATTAGATTCCTGTTTAGTCCAAGACTCAGAACAGCAATAATTTTATGTCAAAAAAGCAAATTCTTTCACACTATTCTATCTATACATACATTTCTTCAATGGCCCCCTACTAAAAGCCTCTAACCAAAGTGAACACCACATCTTCTCAAAATGGGAAAATGATGTTGATGTCTGTAGCTGTTTTCAATTAATGCCTGCTTATCTTGTCCGTCTACACAGAATCCAAATCAAAGATAATTGTTTTTTACTCATTACTCAAACCAAAGCCAACAATCTACATTTTTTTTCAAATGTAGAAAGGTGTGACTTTCAAAATCAGAAAACAGATAAGTTTTTAAACAGAAGAGAGCTGGGTAACATTATTTTTTTGGACTATAGTTCCCAGTATCCCCTAGATAGCATGGCCACTAGCTAAGCTAGATTAGGAATTTGGGGAATTGTAGTTCAAAAAAACTAATTGTCCAAACTTTGGCCTAAGTTTCTTCCTTCCAATTGTAAGGCTACAGTTAAATAAGAGGAACTCACCAGCAATTTGCCCATTCTACCAAAATCTGCTACAACTATATTTAGAAAGTCAAGGACATTGACCTTTCTTCATTCATTCCTTTTCCTTTTTCAGCACAAGATTTCACCAGATGGCAACATGTAAATATGGCTTATAAATTTGTCTGCTTCCTAAACACTGCCTAATCTCCTTGATAAAATACTGTATAGATTAACAGCCACTGCTCCTGCCTTATTATTGGCCTGAAAAAGTATAGTAGCACTGCACAATGGAAACAACATCTGATACAAAATGTAGGCCTAAACTGGAGAAAGGGATGTGAAGGGGGAAAAGGAATGTAACAGTGCCTTTATTTTTGCATGAGATTTTTGGATATAAGCCCCTTCTTGAGCTGCAGTACAGAATGATAATAAATACATAATGTAGACCTTAACTCTTAACAACATCACTTTTCTTCTCCTGTATGATTTTTAAATATTTTTTGCCTGATGAAGAAGCCAGCGGAACTTCAAAAGCTTGCATTATGTACGTTAGGCGTTCTGTTTGGCCAATAAAGGCATCATTCCTTCGTGGATTTTGTTGTATTTCACTTTCACACATTAACACTGACTGACTACTATAAAGATCTGAAAGATCTGTTATCAACTTGCCCAGCCTTTTGAAAATTGAACGCAAGAGATAAGATTTGCATCTTTCCAGATCTTATTACATTCTATCCCATTCCCACAACTGTATAAATGCTTTACAACCTGAGCCTTTAATATCACTTTGTACCACATCTGAAGAAGTGGTTTTATATTTACGAAAGCCCATGCTAAAATAGAAACCAGTTAGTCTTAAATGTGCTGCCACTTTCCTTTATTCTCCCCATCTCTTCCTTCTTTTTTTTATGCTGCAAGAGGCTGCTTATTTGAAAAGTAGGGCACTATCTGTCTATTCATGTTACTAACCCTTCCTGTCGACAGTCTGCAATCCAATCTTTCATAACAGTGTAGAAGGTAGGAAAATCAACAGTGATGCCTCCTTCTTCAGGATCCAATCTCTTATACAGAGATTGAAACCTCCAGTCTTCACAACTTTGCCCTGTCATCTCTTGTAAGTATTCAATGATTCGGAAAACAGACACCTGTCCTAAAAACAGATCAGAGATAGAGAAATTACTCAAATAAAAAGAAGCCGAAAAGGGGAGTAGTTCTTCCTTATTTAGTAGTACAACTTATTACAATATACGTTACTGTTTCTTTCATCTTGGAAAAAAATGGAATTATACTTTTTCAGGCTATAACTAATAATCAGTACATGAATTGGCTATTCTGTTTGTCTGTATGATCTTAAAATGCCCCACAGAAGCAGCTGGGAAGGTAATCTTGCATGTCTGAAAACTCATCAAACTAATAATTTATATTTTAAGAAAAGATTACAATCCCCGGTTTCAAGAAAAATGGCTGCTGCACAAAGAATAAATCTGAAACTTCAAGAAAGGCAGGAGACATGGGAGAGATGTCTAAAAAAACACACCATTTTAAATTATTCTTACATGTCTATTTGTAAAAACAATATATTTCTTCTCCTACACACCCAAATCAATTATTATTATTATTACTTACTGTTTCAGTGTATACCTCAAGTGAAATCAATCTGTCACTTTGAACTGCTTCCCCTCTTTCCAGAACAGCTGGCCCCATCATTGCTTACCAAGGTGGTGCTTCCTGGATGACACATTTTGCTTTCTCCCTAGAACTAGCCCAGAAGTAATGCTGCTCTTTGAAACCATGTCTTTCCCTCCACAAAGCACAAAACAGATAAGCAACAGAAGGTCACTCATCTTAGCCAGGTAAACAGATTTCAGAACAAGATGTTAACCAAATAAAAATACGCTACTGAAACTGGAAGAGGATATTTCCTCCCAAATAAAAGAGATCAAACAGAAAGTCAATTCCAGAGGAGCAACTGGGTTGAATAACCTATTCTTGGAAAATCTCCATCATATAGGACTGCATATCTTTTGTATATCCAAGTCAATAAAAACACAGCTGGACCTCCACATTTGCAGGCTTCACTTTCACAGACTTATTTGTGAGTTTCTCCAACCCCTGCCCCCCTCATGTGCCCCTTTCTAGGGGAAACTTTCCTCTGGGCAGCCCCAATCAGACTCTGCAGCCGTTTAAAAACCCATCTCTGGCCCTCTTCCTCCTCCTCCTCCTCCATGAATCACTGCCTGGCCAGCTAAGGACGGTTAAAAGCCCAATTTCTCAGCAGAGCAAACCCTCTCCCAGCAGCGCAGCTTGGAGTGCGTGGGGGGGGGCAGGGGGCAGGGCCACGGTGGGTGGGGCTGGTCCTGCAGTGGGTGGGGGCGGGGCCACAGCACACAGGGGCGTGGCTACGAGCCAGGATGCCCCAAAAGTATTGCTGCTTGGGGTGAACTGCCCCCATAGCCCCCCACGCGACTGCCCTCTCCTGATGTCCCCCCCACATTCAAGGAAGGAGATGGGCAAGAGAGAGGAAGTATAGGGCCACTGTGCAGACCCACCCCCTTTTCTTCTCCTTTCCCTGACCTGGTTTGCACCCTGGGTGCTTGCTCCCCTGATATACCTCAGCCCTCTTCCCACAGACACACACACTTTTATTTTTGTGATTTTTCCACTTTTGCAGGGGTGATCTGCCCCAATCTTGCAAATGTGGAGGACCAAATGTATAACCAAAAAAGAAAGAAAAAAAAGCAGCACCTTTCTTCTACAAATTGTTCCCAATATAATAACACTGGAATTGCTTGTTTGTTTTCCTAGTCATGTTTAAGTGTATTGGCAGAAAGCAGCATGTGATACAAAAGATGCCTGCTGCTATACTATTCTGAAATGTGCTTCTACCCCTTTAACAAAACAAAAATCTAATCTCCCCTTAGTTTTGAAGACTGACTGTTTCCAGCTGATATTGGGAAATCTTCTACCTGTTTGTTCAGGATCACAGGCCTTGAATGTGCATTTCAGAACATGTTCTTCAGAGCACTGGCCCGCATTCAGAATGATGTTCTTGCTGCTGACGCCAGAGCTGTCCCATGGTACTGCTAAGGAACAGGAGAAAGTAACCTTTTAACATAAATGGGTGTTTTTTTTTCTAAGCCTGGATTATCTGCAAAAAAAGTTATCCTTTGGGGCCTGTTATGAAATGTTTTTATAACACCTGTTATTGATGAGCAAATGTCTAGAATAAATCTGCTTGGAAAAAACTTGATAGGCATTTTTATTAACTTGGTCTGTCACTCTCTTAAAAGAAGTAAATCTAGCTGTGATATATAGTTGTTGCAGGGGCCTTTCCACATTTTTTTTAAATCAAGTGAAGTCTGTACTAACTGTACAAAAAAACCATATTGATCAGTTTCTATAAATGCATTATGTCAAAGATCTAGAATAAACTCACTTGACTAAAAATAAATCCATCCATCAACATCCAATAATACAGCTTTCTCTTCATCTCTCCCATTCATAATTCCTCACTGTTCATTCTTTTTACAAAGTGTATCTATCATATCTATCCAAAGCTCATACATCTAATAACTTTATCCTCAAACAGGTTTTCTTCATTCATACATAAATTGCTTAGCAACTTCTGCTAGTGGCTTAAGAAGAAGAGAAGTCTGTATGAAGCATTCTGTAGTTTGATTTTTTTCCCCTCAGAATAGCCTTAATGTGTTATATAACCAATTGTGCAGATAGAATGAAGCATTCAGCTGAAACACAAGGAATTTGATAGATTCCACAGAACTAGATAAAGTACTGCATCAATACAACATTAAGATAATTAGTACCAGTGATGCAGGTATAAGTCAGATCATGATAAAGTGGATTAATGATACTAGGCCATTAATTGCTGCCCAAGTCTCAAAGATGGAACCGTAATATTTATCTATTATATGGTGCAGAACTGAGAAAATGGAGAATGATAGGAACTAGAGAAACCATCTGTACTACATGTTACAACAACCATACAGCAAACTTTAGCTAGATGCTGGATCAGAACTGGAGAGGTCCATATCCAAATTTCTACGAAGTTAAATTGACCAGTCAGTGTACGGAACAGTCTTTCTCTCTCTTTCTCTCCCTCTCTCTATATATATCAAACTAAGCTACTTTATATAATAACTGCAGGATAAAATAATGAAAAAGTACCTTGTATACTATCCCAAGTTTGTAAAATAATCTTGCGGTATTGCAGATCAAAGCAAGGAGTGGTGGACTTGTCCCACTTGTCAATCTACTTTGCCATAATCTCTCACTCACTTTAGGATTCAGGTGGTAACATGAGGAAAAGGGCCATGTTTAGATAAGCTAAACCTTGATTTGAGAAATGTCGCACAGCCTTGCATCCATTTTTACTGGAGTCATCATGAGCAGCCTGAGTGAATGCTATGCATAACTTAACGTTGACTAAAATAATGTTTTGCTGGCACCAGTCCGGAGATCATCATGTTGAGTAACACTGGGCTAAAGGACTGAATCAACTGGTGTCTAGCACTAACTTCCAAGTCAATGCCAGGTAACAATCCATAGAGCTGCAACCAAAACTGTACTGTAAAGTAGGTGTTGTCTTTTCTGAAATCAACCTGGAGGGCATAGAATCATAGAGCTGGAAGAAACCACAAGGGCCATCGAGCTGAACTCCCTGCCATGCAGAAATACACCATCAAAGCGTTCCCAACAGATGGTCACCCTGCCTCTGCTCAAAAACCTCCAAAGAAGGAGACTCCACCACACTCCGAGGCAGTATATTCCCCTGTCGAACCACTCTTACCATCAGGAAGTTCTTCATAATCAGACGGAATCTCTTTTCCTGAAGTTTGAAGTCATTGCTCCATGTTCTGTTATTTGGAGCAGCAGAAAACAGGTTTACTCCATGCTCCATACAACAACCCTTGAAATATTTAAACACAGCTATCATGTAGCCTCTGAATCTTCTCTTCTCTAGGCTAAACATATCCAGCTGATTCATATTCAGGTGGTTCTAAAATCTAACTCCAATAAAAAATAAACAATTATGAGATTGAAAATGTCAGGGACTAATACTTACTTTCTGTTACTAAGCCTGCAGTTAACTGTACAACTGCTGCATTTTCAAAACATTTGTGGTAAATATCCTCCATTATCAGATAAGTTCCTCTAAAGCCAGAGCTTTATTCCACGAAAACATTATTTTCTAAGGAAAAAGAAATCAAGACCAGTTCTTTATCTTCCCACAGTCAACAAATCAGGAACTCAATTCCAGCCCTTACAAAGCAAGAATCTTTTTGGATAATTTGTTATTTGCCGGGCTGTATGAAAGTAATGAAAAACTTGGTTGAATTACACTAATTAATTTGTGAACTGGACTATGCTGTAGATACGACAATCCCACCTGTTCAAAGATCTGTACACTAAACTGCTTAAATCTTTTAAACATGTTTAAATATTACAAAAAAGACACTCAATTATAAAATTAGGAATTATTTTCATACCCTTTGCCATGTTTGTATGTACCATTAGCATACTGGCATTGAAGTTTTTCTGTGCTAGTGTCAGGAATGTATTAAAATTCAAAACTCAGATCAATTGAGTCACACTGTGGATTTTATACCTCTAGCAATTAAATGCTTGAATAGTAAGAAGAAATCTCACTAAGTAATCAAACCAAACATTTGCTCTCCTACAGTGCACTGTGTAAGACAAGCAATGCTAAAGAGCCAGATTTTCAACTGCATGCTTTGGACTGCATAACATCCCACATGTTCAATCAACAGCAAACAAACATGCATTTTTCATAGCATAAGGGTAATATGACCCCCAATTAAAGGGTATTTAAATGTAAGTGATATATATTTGGCATGAAGACTATTCACACAAAACTACTGGCATTATACTGGTCAAATTATTTTGGCCTTCTATGCTCCTGTGGGCAATATTCTGGCTTTTGCACCTGCATATGTGGAAACAACTCTTAGGGGACTGATAAGCCAGCAGGTAGTGAGAGTGCCAGCTGGAAAACTGCGTACTGCTGGGAATCTACTCAGAATCAACTTGATGGCTACAAATCATCACTCTAGTGTGAGTAAAGTTCTGCCAGACTAGACAACTAATCAGCCCCATTGATTGGGAACCATTCCCACTGACTGGTAGCACTGAGTTATCCACTGTCTTAGAATTGTCTTGTTTTCTGGTTGTAGAGAAATTATGTATTTAGTAGGAGGCAGTATACTAATACTGCAGACTGGTTTAAGAGGAATATTTATTAAGTAGTGTTATGTGCTTAATCTGTTGTTGCCTTCTTTCTCTACCAATAGAGAAAGCCACCTCTCCCTACTTAAAAATATATAATAATACCCACATCTTCCTACTGAAATATTATTAGCAATTTTATTCGTTGGGCTGAAGAGAACAGTAGTCACTGAGTGGTTTGGAGATCTGGGTTGAGAGACAAATAATGGTGAGATTATTCTGAGGGAGGGGAACAGTTCAGTTCAAAAGGTACTGGGATGAGGGGTTGGGGGTTATGGTAGTATGTGTCAGTGGTTATTAACTTAGGGTCCATGGACACCTGGGGGTCTGCAGAGCCCTGCTGCTAGACACCAGCAGCAGAGGCAGCAACAAGGATGCAGCAGCAGGTTCTGGGTGCAGGTGACGAAACTGCTTCATTTGCAAATGAAGGAGCAGTTTGGGCGTGCAAATATGCCTGTTGCCATGTCCCTCAGCACACACACACCCTGCTGCTGCATCCTTCACAAATGGGACACAGCAGCAGCCATGTGCATGTGCCCAAATTGCTCCCTCATTTGCAAACAAGGGAGTGGTTTTGGTACCCACACAACCCCCGCTGCGGCATCCCTGACAAAAGTGACATTTTCTCAGCCGCAGAGAAAGGCAAAGGCAACAAATCTTGCCAAGGAAAACCCCATGGCATGGTCACCATAGATCAGGTTTCAAAGGGGAGAAACATGGTGGTTAAAACCTTCCTGTCAGCAGCACTCTGTTGTCGTGCACCTTCAAGTCACTTCTGATTAATGGCAACTCCAAGAACCCATCACAATTTTTTTTTGCAAGATTTGTTCAGAAGGGGTTTGCCTTTGCCTTCCTCTGAGGTTGAGAGAATGTGACCTGCCCAGGGTCACCCACGGTCTGAGCAGGGATTTGAATCCTAAGCCATTTCCGCTCTAGGCTGTTATAGTATTATCATTCCACTTTCAACATCCTATGGAATCCTGGGGTTTGCAGTTTAGGGAGGGGCCTCAAGGCCCCCCCCAACTGCAAACCCCAGGATTCCACAGGATGTTGAAAGTGGAATAATAGCACTATAACAGCCTAGTGCAGAAATGGCCCTAGTCTCCAGAAGCCTTTAATAAATAAATAAGAGTATGTAAATAAATATTTGAATATTTAAATCTAAATTGAAGTGTTTAAATCTTAAGCCTTAGGAGGCCCTGCAACAAATTATATTTGCAAAACGTCCCCAATAAAGAAAAGTTTAAGAATCACTGATATTTATGTAACAGCAAAGGCTGCATCTGTGAATCGGTGTAAATCCAATGGAGTTAAATCACTTCAGGAAGTCCAGTCAATTAGTTGTCAGCACTTATTAGGAAGAGGCTGTAAAGCAACTGGGGACATGGGGGCAGTTGGAGAAAAGCTACTAAAGATGTAATAACGAGGTTATATTTTAAATGTGAAAGGCTTCAAATGAAACGAGCTCAGATATACAGGCCCCCTCCCCGGCTTGCTACACCTTTTTTCCAAAGGAGTCTTATTACTCCTGTGAGGCAGAGGTGGGACAACCCCGTGCGTCGAAGAAATAACCTGAAAGAGGCGCCCCTCGCTCGGGGGCAAGTGAAGGGGCCGCGACGCTGGCGAACAAACTCCTTCAACCAACAGAAAGAGGATGGAGAAACGCCTCCGCCGAGATGAAAACGCCTCTTCCCTCCCGCAAGAGAGAGCAAAATGGAGGAGGAGGAACAGGACGGCCTGTGGGCGGGCCGTTAAAACAAAGCCTCGGGGAGGGAGACGCAAGGAAAAGGGCGGGAAAACTGAAAGGGGGAGACAGGGCAGTGGTTTAACCCTCCTCCCCGGAATTTTGCTGAATGTTTTGCTAT
The DNA here is from genome assembly GCA_030412105.1 of Cyclura pinguis. Lineage (NCBI taxonomy): Eukaryota > Metazoa > Chordata > Lepidosauria > Squamata > Iguanidae > Cyclura > Cyclura pinguis. The sequence goes on from CM059604.1 coordinate 17,261,251, forward strand.
AAGGCGGACGAGGCATTACTCCGTTAACCTTCCAGTCCTTTTCCTGACAACCTCATAACGCTTCCACCGTCGTCCAGGGCTTCCCCAGACATTTTGTTGCCTGAGGCTCAGTGACCCATGACGCTGTCCTCCCCTCCGCGCCCTCGACGTGGACTAGTCAGTAGCCAGATTATTTGAGAGCAGTACTACTAGCAGTTCTCTCTCTGGTATTGAACATACAGAAACAAAGTAAATAATAATTTTGCTGCCCTCTCACCACACCCAGTGTCTACTGCCTGAGGCAATCAGCTCATGCTGCCTAATAATAGGCCTGGGCCCTCTGTCATCTCTCTTTTCTCACCCCTCTTATTTGCATTATTCCCCCTTATTTTCCGCATTGCACCTACCCATAGTGGTAGGTAACATTCTACTGCCCATTTCTTACCTAGTGCTTTGTCTGGATGCAGTTATTTCCTGCCTTGACCCTCATTACTCACCTTCTCTGTACCTTACAGCATTTTGTGCCCTCAGTCTTTCACCTAGCCAATGTCTTTTAATACCATCTCTCTACTCCCCTTTGTGTGGCATGCCATTTCTAAGTTACCCCTTTTTTGGGTGCATCTTTGGCTCTTTTCCCTGTCCCCCTTCCTCTCACCTCTACTATTTCTCATATGTTGAGCAACAACATGGCAACAAGTTCTTCAGTCAATTCATGCTCTGAGGAAGTGTCAAGTGTACCATTTAATATAGCTAGCTGGAAGAATTGACTGGAGAATACATACAGAAGGTCGCTAAACCACTTTTTTTCCAGAGCATCCAACTCCCTCATTGCCTAATTTTTTTAAAAAAGGAAACAAAAGATTTGCTTTAGGAGACAAATCTGGAGGCAAATGGAGTGTTTGGCTGCTGCTGTGAAAGGATTGTATCTTGAGATATTACTCTTGTTCTTCCTGCTTCGCCTCTCATTTTTCAGCCCCCTACAATATTGTGTGTGTGAGGGACATGATTCAAGGAGTTTATTGACACAAGTTGTAGTGATGGCTACTAGCAAATAGACACATTCCCTGAAGATCTACTAGTTGCTACTCAACACAAAAGCTAAGAAAATGTTATCTTCAGGGATAGTATAACACAATATCAATGTAAGGAAGTTGTCTTCATTCCTTATTTGTGGGTAACTGCCTCGTCATTGTGAGAATTAGGACTCCAGAGTAGACAGGCACTTGGTCTGATCCCTTAGGGCTTCTACTTAGGACTGACCATGCACTAAGATCGGTTTCTGAAGGAACCTGGGAACATGTTGTGGATGAAGGCAAGAATAAAACAGGAAGTTTGCACTTCTCTGATGGACAGATTTACCTTCCATAGTCTTGCCTCTGGAGTTGATAGAGTTACTCATTCTAGGATGCCCTCTTTCAAAGAGGGGCAGGCAAGCAATTTTCCATCTCTGGTTTATTTCTCATTGGTTTGGGTCAACCTTAGCTGTTCCAGCAAATTTGTAGGAAAGGCTTAGTATGTGCAATCAGATTACAACTACATATAGTGGGTATTTAGAATGTCCCTAAGGCCAACGTTGTCCCTTATATCTCATGTTATACAGGTCTGTTTAAGAATTTCTTCCTACCAATCTCAAGCCTGTTGCTGTGCTTAACTTCCTACTAATTTCCAGTGATGTATTTTAAGTCTTTTACTCCAAGTCTCAAGTCAAGTCTCAAGTCCCTAACCGTCAAGTCTCAAGTCCTTGAAGATACTTTCAAGTCAAGTCTCAAGTCTGGAAGCCAACTTTATACCCCAACCAAAATTCCAGAATTATTGCATAAAGTGAAATAAAGTCAGTGTTAACAATTTAAGCAGAGTCGGCTCTCCACATTTGCAACTTTGCCATCTGCAGCTTTGGAAGTGGGGAATAGGATCCTATCTTACTCCTCATTACTGAAGATTCAAAAGCTTTAAAGGAAGCATCCTTCTTCCTCAAGCCCATTGCCTAACACATTTGCTGTTCCTCTCTGAGAAATGCACTTGCACACTGGCGGTGAGTCTCTTGTTCACAGGAAATGTTTTAGAAGGCTCCTCCGATATGCAGCAGGGACAGTCTGCTGAGCAGACCTCAAGCCTGCTTCAAGCCCATTGCCTAATCTGTTTGCTGTTCCCCTCTGAAAAATGTGCCCACACTTTGGGCTTGAGACAGACTGTCATGTGACCAATAGGCAAAAAGAGATGGAGGCATTCAAAGTTGCAAGGTTTCTGGATGAATGCATTATGCTACTGAACCAAAGACAGCAAGTCAGTCATTAAAAATATACAAGTCTTGAGTTGAGTCAGTGCATCGTTTATGGCCAAGTTGAGTCCCCGTCAAGTCACTGCTAATTTCTACCTTTTTTAGCCACAAGATGCAGTTGTGTTTAACTTCCCACTAATTTTCACCTTTTTTGCCACAGGATGTCCACTAAATCAGAAAGCTTTAAAAGAAGGTGAGGACAATTCGTGAAGAATAAGGCTACCAGTGGCTATTAGTCATGAGTTGGCCCTCCATATCTGTGGATTCTGTATACCCTAAGTCAACCAACCATGGCTTAAAAATATTTTTAAAATATTTTTTACACAAGGGGACTAGAGCATCCATAAATTTTGACAGCCACGTGGGATCCTGGAACCAAACCCTTGTGGATACTGAGGTACAACTGTACTTCCTACAGGCATTTGGCTTGCCCTGTAGAAAACAGGATTGTGCCCCTAGATGTGACTTTGGGTTTGTTGAGCTTCTTCTTGTGTTCTCCTGCCACTCTCATTAACTCTAACAGACTTTGTGCTATGTAACTTGCCTTAGGATACTTTGTATTCTGTATTCATTTGCAAGGAAATTTCTGCCCTGGCATAACTCAGGAAGATCCTTAGTACTCTCATATTTTTCTTTAACTCCAACCCCAAAACATAATCACTTCTTAAGTAGTATACACAAAGAAGTAAACACATCTTAAATAAGATTTTTATCATTCACAAAAATAGACTCTCAATTTTATGATCTGTACTATTAGAAAGTTTCCAAAAAGTAATTCGTCAAGTTTGTAGTTCTGGTTCATTTCCTGTCAAGCTGTAGGTTAGCCTAAAAAGATTATGGGAATTTTATCATTAATGCAAGTATTCTAAGCAGTGAATAATTTGTTAGCACTGGACCGTAAGTATGCAGTTTTTCAAAACTAGCCCAAGGTTTTATTGGAAGAGACTTTACGAAACATGAGCCACATCCTTCTTCACATTATAGTGTAAGTAGTATGTTCCAAGTATGAACAGAACAACATTTGCACAGCTAGTAGTTACTTAATAAAAACAATTTAAGTTTGGTTTGCTAAACAGAATCTAGAAATTGGTGGAGTATGGGGAAAAATAGAGAAGGTAACAAAGACATGGGAGGAGACTGAGGTGAGGAGGAGTAACAAGCAATTAAAAGCAAAAAGCAAAGGCAATTAGTAAAATCCAGGCCCCAAATACTGCCCCATTTCATTGGCCAATTCCGTGAGTTCCTGGAATTCTGGTTGGTTGAGATCTGCTATATCTTCGTCCCATGCCGATTGTCTCTTCTCATCATAATCTTCACTCAGACCCTTGGATTGATCAATATCTTCTATGGAAGAAGGTCCTCTGGGTAGATTGAGTATTTCCAGTTGGCCCTTTTGTCTAAAGTCATCATAGTAATCATCCTCTTTGTTCCGACGCATCAAAATTGGCTGGAAGAAAGACCACTGTTGGCCTGGGCTACTAATATCCAGACTTTTCTCTGGCTTCTCACATGTAGAGACCATGGTATACCTAGGAGAGGAAAGCAAGATGGTGGCAAGGTTGAATAGATGCCCAGTATGCCGACATATATCATCCTGTCCCTGGTTTTAGCCTTCTCAAGAATCCTATGTGTGTTTCTCACATACATCACCAATACAGTTTACATCTTTGTAACAACCCTATGTTTTCAAGAGATCCTTCCATTATCCTGTTTGAGAGATTTAACACAGACAAAATACTTCTTACCTTTTAGTTCTGCACTTCAGTCCTTGCGCACATGGACAGTACTGCTTAGGTTTGGCAAATGCTGCCATGCTGCCCCAACCCATCACTGCTAGAAAGGTGCCACTGGGAACTTGGCATATTTCCCCTTCTTTTCGATAGGGAGCACAGACGGGGAATGGGAGAGCTGTATTGGAGATAGAAGAGAAGTTGGGAAAGTCTGTGTGTAGAGAACATATAAGGGAAAATTATCATATCTCCTGTACAAACTCTGCTGAAATCAATAAGGATGGCATGGAAGCTGTTCCCAGCAGATTGTGCCTTTGGTCAGTAAAGGAATATTAGTTCAATATTGAGGAGAGTATCATCCAATGCAATAACTTATATTAATTATTGCATTGGATGATATTCTCCTCAATAGTTTGAGGAATTTGCATACATCTGTGTCCGTATAAACTGTTCTGGAGTGTTCTGTTGACTTGTCTCTGTAAAAATTCCTAGGATACTAGGTTTGCTTCTACTCTGTGTCTACTTAGTGCTGCAAAGGTTCTTTTTTTTTCTCCACAATCAGCTGGAAGTAGAATTAAAATGTCAGTTCCACATGGCACTTAATATAGTGCTGTATTATTGGGAAGTGCCCATCCCCATAGCCACAATCCTTTTATAATATTGGTGCAGAGGTCAGCAGAGGTAACTTTAATTAGAAAGAAGTTTCCTTTCTGTGCTGCCTGCTCCATAACTGCTTTCCATTCAATGTAGCAATATTAATGATGAATTTATCCCATAATTTCTATTTAATTAATCAGTTTTTGTTCCCCATGAGGAAGGAGTAATCACTGGATGCCTCTTATTTTGTTTTTAATTATAAAAGTTTCCAGTCTTTGAAAAATGCAAACAAATTCCACATCACCCCCTGGAAACAAAGGATGACTAATTAAGAGATGCTTCAGTCATACCATATTCCCACTGCCGAGGAAACAAATATTGGTGCAGACGTTGCAAAGAGGAAGCTTCTAATCACAGGCACAATAACTCTGCATACTGTCAGTAGTTCTTAACTGCTCCAGACAAGCCCAGTCTTCAGTCAGCTACCCAGCAGCTGCCAGTTACATTTTTTTTAAATAATAGTTTGATGCTGATCCAAAGCAAGGAGACATGAAGCATGCAATAAACAGAGCTGCACAGAGATCATCTCACAGTTGTTGGAGGTGCAACATAGGCCCTGAGCACACTCTTCTTGGTGTGGGTCACATCTTGTTCCACTCTCACCACGGCTCACACCTTCTGTACACTTGCCCCACACACATAAGTAACCCAGGCAACATTCCCCATCATTTTGACACATCTGGAATACAAAAGTAAATGAAACATGCTATATGACAACAGCCTGTATCTCAAATCTAGCAAATTCTTTCATGCAACAGGCTGTAGAGCAGTGTGAGCGCATCTGTTAACACTATGGAATTATTTTGCCCCGCCATTAGAGTGGAGTACTGCCCCCACACCCCAAAAATGTGAAAAAATCTTTGTGACCAAATGCCTGCCAATGTCACTTAGAGAACATCATTGGCAATAACCTCCAGTGCTAGTTTACATTATGTTAATATTCGAAGCCAATAGTTGATAAGTTATTCTTTTTGTCTTTTGTTCATATTACAATTTCTATATTTGTTTTTCAAAATTTGAGAACAGATTCAAGTTTATTCATCCTTTTTATTATTGTTAAGCAGTTATAGTCAAAGTACTAACATGCTGTAGCTAGCATTTTGCTTTTGGGCTAGCATTCCTTTTTCAATTGCCTGATCTCTGTTGAACCTGTGTCTTGAAAACAATAGCTGTGTTTATTGACAGCAGACATCTTAGCTAGTTCTGAGAATGTAGAAACACACAAGTACAGATACATTTCATTTTAGAGAATGTTAGGTTAATTTAAACTGACTGCTGAAGGACCCCACAGGCAAATGGCCATATGGGTAGAACAGGAATCTCCCAGCACCCACCTTCTGAGTTCACCCTTCCAAGAAGGACTGGAAGCACTGTAAAATAATGTCCCAAGCCCCACGCAGTGAGGTAGCCCAGAGGGATACCACAGAATGGTACTGAAAGCTGCTGAAATTTCCAGCAGAACCAACGGGATCACTTTCTCCTGTCCAGTCCACTGCACAGGTCATCCACCAAAGTGACCAAAGCTGTCTCGATCCTGTAACCAGGCCCAGCGGCAGAGCTTGGAGTGCATGGAGGGGGGGCAGGAGGGCCGGGGCTACATTGCGAGGGGTGGGGCTATGGCACATGGGGTTGGGGCCAGGGGATGTGGGGGCGTGGTCGCAGCACGCAGGGGCATGTCCATGGCATGCAGAGGTGTGGCTACGAGCCAGGATGCCCGAAAAACATTGCTACCAGGGGCAAACAGCCCCCATCGCCCCCCTGTCCCTATATGACTGACTAGGCCAGAAGTGTGATTGAAATAGATGTAGACGATCTGTTTCATCCAAAAACTCCAGGAGCTGGGAGACTGGTCTATAACCTCACTCAGGAAAGGTGTTGAAGACTGGCCAGTAATTCTCCAACATGGTGTGGTCCACAAAGCCCCACACACACACTTCTTTTCACCACCTCTTGCAGGCAAGATAGGAACGTGCCTTGCCATAATGAGGCATTCACCATTCTCCTTACCCACTCAGCCAGGACACCTGGAATAGGAGATTGGATCAGGATAGAACATTCCAATTCCACCTCCCCAGATCCAGCAGCAAACCAGCAATTTTTGTGTACTCACTGTGTTCTTGGCTTTACACTGTTGGCACCATGAAGCAAGGAAAGACCTAAAACAGAACTGGTCTTTTTGGCAGTCATTGTCATTCACACATTTCTGTTAAGTAAGAAGAAACACGTTGTTTTAAAGACTGTAAGACATTAGCAGAATGATTGTCATTATTGCATACCATCCAACTGCCCCAATTTGACAGGGACAGTCTTGATTAAACAGTCTTGATTAATCCTCTATCATTCAATTTTTTCAGCTGCTTTTAAAATGTCTCAGTTTTTTCTCTCCTCCTCCCACATCCCCCCTTTGCCCTCAGCTTACTTCAGCTGCTGCAGACTGAGTTCAAAGTGCAAAAGTAGCTTGTACTCAATGAATTCAGCAGGGAAGAAGGGAGAGGAAAGGGAGAAGTCTTTTCCTTCCCAGTAAGCTCAGGCAAAAGCAAACTGCGGTAGCCTCTTCTAGCTTTCGTGTTCTTCCTCATTAAACTTTTGCCATCTTGACCACACACTGATGTTGCTTGGCTGCACATATCATATTGGAAGGTATGTTATTGAACAATGGTTGAAATTCAAACAGATCTCTCTCTAAACCAGAAGTAGGAAACCTCTGGCCCTCTGGATATTTGAACTTACAACTTTTATCCAGTCCAGCTGTTACCCTGTGTGCTGGGGGTCCCGGGAGGGACACCAAATTGTGCATAACTAAAGGTGGGGAAAATTAGCTCAGAGCACTGCTTAGCATTACGAGAGGCAGGGTAACGTAGCGAGATCTTGAACCCTGTGTCTACGGGGTTGGGTCGAGTCAAGGAGAACACAGAAGTTGAAATAATAAATGATGTTTATTAAATACAAGCAAAACAGTGTATGCAACATACTCATACAAGATAACTAAAGAAAATAAAGGTTGGAGTGGTATAGAGGGATTTTTAGAGGGATTGTTGGTTTGGGTGATACTTCACCTGTCCTGAAGCCCAGAAAAATAGAGAGCGAAGCTGGGGTGTGATGTAGCTCAGCACGTGGAGCTGAGGGGAGGCTCGCCAAGCAAAGCGGCAGCAAGGCGGGATGAAACTCGGGAGCGATCCGAGGAAGGTCTCGGAATCAAGGGTTTTTATACGGAGAATTGTGACTGCAGGCTATGCCGTACTTGGGGGAAAACAATAGATTTGGAGTTGGAGACAAAGCCTCCGAAAGGTCAGAATCTGAATGATTGAGTTATCTTAGCGATTCTCAATAGAGTAGCCAGTATGCAAACGCAGAGTACTTGGGTATTGCATAGTTTACCCATCAAGCTGCCATCGTGGGGCAGAGGCTCTTTTGTAAGTGGCGTGCATACTTAATTAGAGTACTTGCCTAGAGGTCTCCTAAATTTATTTCTGGCCTGCCTGTATTGTAGTTTGAATATTACGGCTATTAACGGCCGAGCTTGTTTACGTGCTTGTCCGGTGGCCTCGCAAGCACATGGAAAGGAATAGAGAAGTACAGCCGAATTGTGATATCAAGGGATATCTTTTAATATCCCCAAAGCTCGGACTAGCCAGGGCAGTAGCACAGCCACCATGTTCAATGGTAAGGAATAGTGATAGCTGTAGGCCAAAACATCTAGGCCAAAGATTTTCAACACTTGCTTATAAATAAAGAAAGGATGCCCACAAACTGGGTTGGATTAGCGGTTCTGTCACTTGCTGTGTGAACACACATTTAGGACAATTATCCCAACTGGATGAGTGTTTGATTTGAGTGTTCTGTGGTCTGACTCGATGGAACTTGTTACATCACTGAAGATTTCAATCAGGATACTGCCCGTGTGGGTTGTGTGTGGATCCTGCTGTTAAGACATAATTTCTTACTCCTTTACTGGGGATGTTTTTTATTTTAATCCATTGCTTGGGTTAGACTGAATCCAGTACCCATCTATCTCAGTGGGATATTTCTGACTGGACTTGTATAGAAGGGGTGGGAAATCTTATTTGGCTTAAGGGACAGATTCTTACCCCAGAGCCATTGGAGGATGGGGACATGCATACCAGCAGCAGGTATGATCAAAACATAATGACAGCCTTCTTGCTCATACATGATTCACACCATTCCCACAAACACATACACACATCAGCCCCATACTTCAGCTGGCCTGCATAGATCATTTGAGGTGCAAATGTATTTTCCCTGATCAGGGAAGTTTCATCAGCATGGAATAAGGGGAACTTCCTATCTCTGATCAATGATAAATGCTTTTAAAGGGGATAAGAGAAAACATACTTTAAGGAAGAAAGAGTGAGACACAGAAAAAAAATGCAGGTCAGATTGGGACCCCTACAGCCAAGTCCAATAAAAGATTGCATTGATGTATAACTTCAGGAGTTAGACATGATGCATATATCACATAGTGGTTCGTACAGTGCTCCCTCTGCTGATGTAATCTCCGCATATATGGACGCGAGGTCTCCCAAAGCCTCGTGTCCTATTATCATCAATGGATGTGCCAGGTATACACTGGTGCAGGTGCAAGCACATTGCATCCTTTGATGATAATGGTACAGAACATTCACGTTTTGTGTTTTATAGAAGAGTTACTGGAAAAGAACCCTGCCTATATGGAGGGCACACTGCAGTCTTAATAATAAGATAGATAACAGTTCAGCAGCAGCATACCTCCAAATACCAGTTGGCGGGAGAGATAAAGGGATACTGCCTTCAAACGCTGCTTGTAGGCTTCTCAGAAGTGTCTTGTCAGACACATATGAATGGGATTCCAAACTACCTGGGCTTTCAAAGCAGTCTAGTGGGGGATCTTATATACAGAAGTCAGATTGTGGAGTGAGGAAAAAGGAGACAGATTAATTTTCCCCTACCTGTTAGCTTCTTGGCCATAACTGTGTCACAGCTTGCTCCATGTGTTGATGAGGGTGATGCTGTGCTCTTTCTTGCAAAATATTATTGGGCATTGCAACATTTAGTATTTATTATTGATAAATCATGTTGAAGCATATCATTTCCACCACCACCCTGTCCCTTCCTGGCAGGAAAACAAGAAGATCCTCATACTGCCAAATGAGTAGTATGCAAGTAGAGTGAATTCAGTTCTATAGTTTTCTTAAGCACAACCTAGAGATTCTCCTCTCCATTGCTTCTCTTTCACTAGAAGTCCTGCCACATCCCTGTATTAAGAGTCTTGACAGCTCCCTTAGAACATTTTATCATGGTTCTGTCTGTGTAACCTCTGCCTGTTCTCCTCCGGAACAGAACTCAAGCCATTCACATGCACAAGAGTCTTACTATCACTGACACTCTCATCAAAACTAATTCTGCAGTCTACATCAGACCTAAGAACTGGTTAAAATGTACTGTTAGTTTTATTTTAAATAACACCACTTATTTTTCTAATTTGCTTGCATTTGAACTATTTAATAAAATATCTTGAATTAGAGGCCTGCTGTTGACTGACTTAGTGGCCAGCTCATTGGCTGGAGTGGAGAACTGGTGGCCGACAAGATGTTGTCGGACTTCAGTTCCACTGTCCAGACAGCATGACCAATAGTTAGGAGTGGCAGGAGCTGTACTCCAGCATCATCTGGAGTTATAACCAAACAGCATCTGGAAAGCATTCTTGTTACAGATTTGTCAGATGAGGTAAATGAAAATAAGAGTTAAGTAATGCTGCTAGTAACCATGTGTTGACAAAGAGTTACTTTTCTTTTAAGATGTCCTGTGGCTGTGATGTACCTTCAGCTTCAAAGTGAAGGAGATCATAGAGATGGCATCATAGCAGCTGATTAAAAAGGAGACAGAGTGCTGTGGGAGCACTTCCTTGTTCATTGGACCTTGGCACAATATTTCTGAAAGCCATCATAGTGTAGTGGTTTGGGTGTTGGTCTAGGAATCTATGAGACCAGGGTTCAGATCCCCACTTGGCCACAAATACCCACTGGGTGACCATGGACAAGTCACACCCTCTTGCCCCAAAAGAAAGCAATGTAAAACCCCTCTGAACAAATCTGAGAAGAAAATTGCATAATAGAATCACCTTAGTTCAGAAATAACTTGGAAGCACACAAAAAGAAGTGCAGTCAGACTATAAGTCAACAACCCAGGTTCTAGGCAAAGCCAACAATTTCCCAGCCAGCAACAAAGGGAAAGTGTCAAAAGAACTGCATATTTCCTGCCCCCCTCCCTCTCCACAAGTGGCATTCTAGTCTCAGGATTTTATCACATAGTTTGTTGCACAGTTGCACTGGCTTAGTTTCATGTTTGATCGTTCCTTATCACACCATGTCTTGAGTCTCCTGTTGTTGCACTGAAATTCCATCATTCTTGAGTCACATCTTTTCACTGATGGGGAAAAACCCATCAATAGCTCCAATATCACTGCTATTCAACTATTAATTCTTGGTGTGATCATTTCGTTGCTCTGCAGGTCTGACAATCTGGCAGTCATGTGATTTGAGTGGGCATGGTTCTCTTCTTCTCCCCCGTCCCTGTCCCCAAGCAGGGTAAATTCACTCTGCTTCTAGTGTCTGGACAAAGAGGACATCATGGTGCACAGGAACAATGTTAATTTTACTCTATTCCCCACTACATATTTCTTTCTAAAATTTGTTTTGCCATAATTGCACAATTGTACTGCCATGGAGTGACCAGCATGCTGCAATTACGCTGAAAGAAATAAAAAAAAAAACCATACTGGGAAACCAAAATTGCCCAACTGCAGGAAAAAGAAGAAAGAAAATTTAAAAATAAACAGGAACAACATTGCTTTTACTCTGTTCCCTGTACATACTTTTTAAATTTTGTTTTGCTATCGTTTCACAATTGTGCTGGTGTGGCAGTTGCCAGCATGCTGCAATTATGGCAAAACAAACTTTTAAAAAACACCTACTGGGGAACCAAAATTGTGCAATTGTGGCAAAAAAGAAAAGAAAAAATAATCAGCATGCATGCACTATGTAGCAGAAACACAAGTAGGAAGGTGGGGTCAGTGAGGTAGTACTGGAGACCACAGGAATGTGAATCAACAAAGTGGCACCATAGCTTTTTTTTGCAAAGAAGGTGGGAATACGATTGTTTTCATACCAGTATGTTTCCCTTTGCTTAACAACGTGATTGCTGAAAGACAGCAGGCTGGTGTGATAAAGCCCTGGGTCAATATTTCTGAACAGCAGTGGGTGTGAGCCGGTCAACATGAAGTCCATGAAGTCCATTAAGTCCCAGTGATTTCAATGAGGGAGGGAGGCATGCACTTTAACAACCTAATTGAGACCAACAGGATGTCAAAGTGTTTGGCAGTGCCCAGAGCTTATGGTCCTTGTGTACAGGCCTGCTTATACAGTAGTTCCATTCTTTTCTGTAGCTGATAGATGAGGGACAGAAGCAAGACAGCAAACAGGACAGAAGCAGCCTCCAGGCTGCATGTGGGCCCTCTTGGTGGTGGTGGTGGTGGTGGTGGTTTTTAACAGCCTAACACTCATTTTGCTCCTGCCACAAAATAAAGCTTTCTTGCCTTCTGTAAGGGGACATCTGCCCTGCCAATTTTCAAGGCTCTATGGTGTGAAGGGGCTCTCTGGAACACCTGTACACCATAGAAAGCCACTCTTGTAACATTAGTGGCTGTATGAGAGGGGATTCAGTGTTGCCCCCTGCCACTAGGAAGTTGCCCACATATTAGTTAGGGGCAGGAAGAATTGTACATGAGGCTCCTGCCTTCAATATCCATGTTTTCCCCATGGCCTTTGGCTTGTCCTTTTAATTTCCAGTCTCACTATCATGGCATTTACCATCATTCTGCCTTCCATCAGTTGCTTCCCATATGCCTGTTTCAGCTTCTTAAGAGCAAGGGCCTGTCTGTGTTACCTATAGTTTGGCCTTGTACTCTCTTTCGCAGAAGAGGATTTGCTATGTGAAGGGCTCTTTCTGAAGGTGTCATCTCTTGAGAGGCTATCTGGTCCAAGTCTGATTTAAAGATAAAGAACCACAATAAAGAAGATCAGAGACTTTGGGAGTTGCCCATCTGCGCTTAGCATCTGGACAACAGACAGATCACCTGGCCAGTGTGCCTTGGCAAGTGCAATATATTTTAATCATGTTTAAATTACGAAACCAGGTATCATTTTGCAGTTGTAAATCAGCATATGAAATTTTATGCAAATTGCTATCTTTTGTTCTCTTTTTCAGTGATGTATATATCTGCCTTTTTTGTTCTTTCTTTTTTTTCAGTTTTATATACCTGTTTTTTACTGATGTGTAAGTGACTACCCTACCAACCTATGTAAGGTGCTATGTGCACAGTAATACTACTAAGCATTTGGAAAAGTTACTTTCACAAGCTGCCCTATTGCAATTGGTTCTTTAAATCTTGTTTAGGGTTCAGCTACCATCAGTGTGCAGTATATACAAAACAACTAAGTTCCCAGTTCTATAACTTAAATAATACACAAATTACCAACTGTTCATCTTGAAAGTTTTGCTCTGAAAGGGAATGACTTTTTATTTCACAGCTTTGAGAGGAACAGTTTTCCCTTACCCTGACCCGTTCCCACCCTTCAGATATGATGAGAATAAACTTCAAGACCCACACAAGTGCCTCTCCTTGTGGCTTACATTTTCCGCAAGATTAAAAAGAAGTGACGCTTTCGTGGGATGAATGTGCGGGTTGGGGTGGCAGGCAGGGCCTTCTTCTTGATAGGACGGGGGGCAGCTAAAAGCCCATTCCGAATGGCCAGCAGCCTGTGCCTCCTATCACTAACTGGCTCTTCCTTTAGCCAGTTGGTTTCAGGCACCTGCTGCTCACTCTTAAGATGCTGAGGCAAGCGGAAGATCAGAAATGTCAGCCGAGGCCTGGGCTGGGGGAGGCCCAGCTTCAGGAACCTGAGCCCAGTGTCCTGTCTGTCTGCCTCAAAACGTTTTTCTTCCTGACTAGCCTCTGGCATTTTCTCCTAGAAGACAGAGATAAAATGCAATGTGGGGAGGTGAATGTGAACATACCTCAGTGATTTTTTTACTATCCATTGGAAAAGAAACATACTTTAAAATTGGGGGAAAAAGATTCCACAGTCTTCCAGTAGTGGAAGGCTGGTTAGAGGAGGTAAGTGAATAATTTCTAGGCTAGGAAAAGAAAGATGGAACTGGACTTACAAGTTATAGCTTTTAAAAATGATTGAAGGAATAGAACAGAGGTGGACAACTGCCTTGGATTAGGGAGCTGCATGTGTCATAAAAAAATCCAGAACAAATGTTTTACTTCTCAAATGGCTCCCAATAGCCTCTCGGGAGGCACAGGGAAATTTTTCCATATTTCTGAGGCACTGGACCATATTAAACCCAGAACAGGCGTTTTTCACAGCCCAGTAGTCAACTTCTGGTTCAACTTCCTATTAAAAACAAGCCTCCCCCCAGCCAAAAATGGCCCAGCGCCCCTAAAAAAAAACCCAGCAAAATTGCTCACCCACCCCTTGGAGAACGTTTGGAGACAAAAAAAAATGGACTTTGGGTGTCCAATTTCCCACCCATGAAATAGAGCATAAAGTTTATTGACTAGTTATTAACCACAATTGCTAAATTTAATTGGTATATTTGATGACAGTATACCTCAGAATCCAATGCTGGGGAAGGGACTGACAGGCAGGTAGGATTGTTATTTTCAGTCTCTGCTCAGTAGCTTCCTAGCAGCCTCTAGAGGATTCTGGGAGTTTTGGCCAAAAAAGTCAGTTTTAGGCAGACAGCCCAAGAACATTACATTTAGGTTAATTTGTGAGTTCTCTTTATGTGGAAAATGGTTAAGATAGTCTTTCCCAACTTAGTGCTGTCTAGATGTACTGGGCTACAACTCCCAAAGTCCCCCAGCCAGCACAGCCCCTGCCTTTGCTGATTGGGAGAAATGGGAGTTGTACCCCAATACATCTGGAGGGCACCAGGATAGGAAAACTGGATTAGGGAGATAATGCCTTATTGGGTCAGAACAAGAGAATTTTGGGTTACTTTAGGATTTGAAAAGTAAGAAGTATAGTCTAGCTGTTCTTTTTTTCCCCCTGGGGTGGGTGCTCTAGAAAAGACTGGGAACTTCTTATTCAGTCTACTACACCTCCTGGCTCTTACACCTTTATACTTCAGGTGTATACCTATCAAACAGGTATTTAGGGCTGAATAACACATGACAGTAGATGTGTGTTTAAATCCCCTAATTAAGATTCTCACCATATTCCTCTTGAAAGAAAAGACACATAGGTGAGTGGATCTTATCCATACCTAGAGTATGGCTGTGGGGTAAAAGTAAGTTTTCCTGCTAACTCCTGCTGAGGCCAGCACAGGTATAAATAGCAGCACGCAGGAATGTGACAGGGGAACAAACAGCAACGTCAGTGGGCAACATCCAGTGAAAAATAAAAGCTTAATGTCCCATATCCACATCAGGGCTCCCTGTGGCTACTTTTAGTTAATTTAAAGCAAATCAAACAGAAGGAGAATCTCAATTCTGGAACTTAGAAGTATCTTTAGCTGCATATATAGTTTTACATAGTCTTCCTTGCAATATGTCTGACCAGGCATGTGAGAGAACAATGTTCCTTTTAACCTTACCATTTGAGATGGCAGAAAGAGATCAATACACAACGGTGGTACACCAACCTGGCAATTAGCACAGCACAAAGAACACAGAGCCTAACATATCATCTGTTTTCTTTCCTTCACCCCATACCACTCACTCACTATTGATTCCTTTCTCTCTCCTTAGGCCCACCCACACAATGACACACCCTAAATCTGTGGGTGAAAGATGAGGAGTACATCAGCCTCATGCATTTCTACTGACCTTCTCCTCATCTGCGTGGGTGTCTACTTGTTCGATAGAGGTCACGGTTTTCTCTGAGAACATCATATCACCGGTACGGTTATCAGTCACCTGGAGATATTAAGAGAACAGCGTGGGGAATGAGTGGGAGCGTGGAATAAGCGAATGAGCCTTTGGGCTCTTAGGCTCAGTTCAACATCTCGAGGTGAAGGACAGGAACACAGCTGCTGACAAGAACTCCCTTGTAGGTAAGGTATCATATATCTGTGGGAATGGGGGACTTGGCTTCCCATGGAGAATTCAATAGTACTGTGACTCCATAGGTGGAATCCCTCTGGTAGCAGTGCTGTAGCAGAGCCTGGGAAATTAATTTGTTGAATGACAGCTCCCAGAGTCCCTCAACCAGTATGGCCAATATAGAGTGAAACATTCCCAAAGTGTTGCATAAACTAGTGGTTCTTAGCCTTTTCTTTACTGGGGATCCCCTGTAAATACAATTTGTTGCCAGAGACCATCGTCATCATTTTGAATCCTAACTCCATCTTTTGGTCATATAGACATGCTCCCCCACCAGTGGCTAAAATATAAAACAAACATTAGAAGCAATAAAAAGATAACTTAAAGCCACCAACCAAAAAGCAAAGCAATTCAATACAACAAAACTGTTCAGTAGCAAGATAATAGCACATCTAAAACCAGCCTCCCCCTGCGTGCCCCATAGTGCACTTACTTTGCTGATTTCATGGCGGCTATACACTGTGGCATTCCCCACCTTCCGATGGTGCTGCTCCTCATTGTGGTAGTTTAAGGGCAACTTGCTGATGTCCACAGAAGTCTCAAACCTGTCTTTCCCTAGACTTTCCTATAAAGGACAAAGAGTGGTCTTTCCTCATGGTGAAGAATAGAAAGTGAACAGAGAAAATTCTTTTTTTTTTTCTCCTCCCTGTCTTACAGTTGTAGAATTCAGGTCCTTTAATTAAGAAGCTTGGCATCAGTTTCAGTATAGAAAAAATGGTGCTACTTGGTCACACAATGGTCATGTTTGCTCATCACAAGAAGGCATAATTTATGTCAGCCATGAATAGTCTTACAGATAACCAAACAAATTAGTATGTTTTTTCCATGACTCATTTCTCTCCTCCTGCTTTTGTCACTTCTGTTTTAAGGTGGACAGCTTTCTAGACAATCAGAAAGAAGCCACGGTTCTAGGCTCAGATAGCAACATATGATGGTTTAAAGAAGCCACAGTTTACAAGTTGAGAACATACATAACTTGTAATCATATTTTGCTGTGGCATGCATATAAACTGTGTTTTGTTTGCATGGAAGAACTTAGACACAAGAAGACAGAATTTAACAAAACACAACTTTATATAGTTCTGTTATGTTCAGACCAAGCCAATATAACAAATTGTGAGGTCTCAAAGCCTGATTGCATGATTTATCAAATATATGGTTGCATTTAGCACAATTGGAGATTTTTCTGTGTATGTTAAATGGCAGCCCTATGGGGTCTTCTTCCCAAGCCTAGGTCTATGAATTACAGGATTGGGGCTTTGATTGTGAGGAAAGGTTTTAACTCTTTCCCTTGTGCTGCTCCACATCTCTACTTGCTATGGCTATTTTCTGTTTGTTCCAGTTGTAGCTTCCCTCATGAGCCAGATAGCAATATTTGTCAGATGTCCATGATTTAAATATAATAAACATTTAAAAATTCAACAAACATAATAAGTTTACACTGTTGTTATTCTCCCATGGAAATTATTTCTTATTTCTACAAAGAAGCGTTTTATTTTTATTAATCACATTTATACCCCACCTTTCTTCCAGTAAACTTAAGGCATCATCCATGGCTTCCCTCCCCACTTTATACTCACAACAGGCTGACAACACATTAACTGATCAGGTATAATTCAGTAGAGACTTAACATGAATCTCACAAATCGCAGTCCAACAGTATAAAGAATGTATTTTAAAAGAACCCACACAACACATTTGAGGAATAGCCACCAAGAATGCCAGTTTGTAAACCTCTGCCATCCTAATGATACATAGATGTAAATTTCCCAAAACTTAAGATGTGGAAAGGGGAGTCCCTTGAACTTAAGGATCTCTCTCAGAAGTACGACTGGCCTAGAGTTCATCTGCAGCTTCTATGAGAAGAATGACAGTTAAGACAAATTTACAACCAGGGTGATTTTTACAGCACACAGGCTGCAGATAAAACAAGCTGCAAGTAAAAAAAAAAAAGCACATTTCAAAATAGCTCAGAAGAACAGACTGATGCAATGTTTACATCGTACAGCTTAATTCTCATTAGGCAATTTGTGGGCAGTATATCTCCCAACACGTACAGTTTCTTTAAAAGGAGAGATTTGTTTGTGAATAAATTGGAGAAATCCAAATGTTATATTTGTAGCTGAAAACTGGGAAATCGATTCTGTTCTGAATGCCCATAACAGTCAGAGCTTGGATGCTCTCATATGCACCTCCTTTCCCAAGGGGTCAATAAATGCCATCTATACATCAAAACATAGAACTGTGTGCTATGCAATGGGAAGAAAACTAGAAAGTTGCAATTGGGGGAGGGAGGAGGAGAAAATATCTACAGGAAAGATGCTAATGTGGGAGGGATGAGGATATAAATTGCATTACACATATATTCTGTTCTCTTGAATGTAAAAAATAAATAGCCAGAATTATTTTCACAACCTTCCCCCCTTCTTTTAGAAGGATATTCCTTTCTTGTAGAATACTTTGTAGAATACTTTAGCTTTTTAGAACATTACTGATGTCTGCATAGTACGTCAGCATCCTATTTATTGGGAAGGGAAGGAGCCAACTCCCACCTCCTTTCATTCCTTACCTGGCTCTCCTCAATGATGTTGTTAAAGTCCTGGAACAGTCTCTCCACGCTGGGGGGCAAGAAGGCAGCAGCTGCAAAACCCCCCTCCTGCAGAGCTGCCAGGCACCATATTCCCCACACCAGCGGCAGCATCATCATCATGGCCTGGTCCCTCCTTCTATGGCTGTCCAAGCCAGACCTGCGCAAAAGACAGAAGCCAGAGGAAAGATCATCAAAGCGCGGGGGAGGCTGGAAGCACTGCCTCTGCTGGCAGATGTCTATGCTTAACTCCTGCTCACACATCGTCAAAGATCATCCCTCCATCCTTTCATCCCAGCATGGTGCAGCTAGTTTCAGATCCTTGCCTTAATGTTTTTTCAGCCAAGGGTATACTTTGATTTGTGAACACACAATTCTGCTTTATCCCCTGCTCCCCTATTCCATGTCACAATACTGGCTTCAGCATTTCTAATATATTAAACAACAACCAGCTGTGTTAAATACTCTGGGCGTGTGCAGTTGTACATTGTAAATTATTTAAAATCATAGCCCCTTATGATAGCAAGAGGGATAAACCGGAGTTCTGCTGCCCTGATGCTAAACACATCTAAAGAACTAAAACTGACTGCATTTTCTTTCCAGTGACAAATGAAAACATTCCTGTTTGCCTAGACAATTTGAGGAGACTTCTGATATTTTGAGACTGAAATAAATGTATAGTCCAGGGGGCTGTTATTAGACCAGCTGCTCTTTATTGCCTCATTTTGTTTAATGATTTGTATAAGTCTGTTTACGTTTTGCTGGGGGTAGGTTACTTTTATATCCTGTGCATCGATACTGTCTTTGGTGATAAAGGCACCTGAACAGAAAAAAAAGGCACTGTACAGAAAAAATATAACAACTAATCATAAATATTTTGTATGGGAACAAGCACCATGCTTGCTGAAGCACCATTTTAGAAAAGGGATATTACATTTTACAAGTAATAAAACGGACACTCTAACAGTGTCTCATGCCTTCCTGGCTACCTCCTATGTTTTAGTTTAAATAAGAGGGCAGGAATACTGTGGCAAGCAGTATGAGTCTCATGGCAACCCAGGTAGGCCTGTTTGCCTACCTGTTTACCTGCCCATACCCTGAGTGGTCATTTGAGAGTGCACCAGCCATCCAGCCCTTATTACACCACTTCATAATCTTGCTCCATGATAATCCATTTATCAGGACTTTAATCATGGAGGTCTTGCCCATAATCTAGACAAACTGGATTTTGTAACCATCATCCCTTCATTCAGTGGCTTCTCACGCATCACAGCCTCATCTCCACACCTTGCTCAAGTGTGCCCCTTCTTACACTTTCAGTTTGCGAACCAGCCTATAACCTCTACTTCAGAATACTAGTCTATCCGTTTCTACCAAGATGCTGATTTGAAAAAAAGGTTCTGATTCCAGAACCTGCAGGCATCACTGTGCACTGGTCTCTACGCAGAACCAGAAACCTGAGATGGAATGGGAAAGGGAAAGAATGGGGTATAACATGTTCCCAGACGACATAAGATGTCCAGCCCCAGATATTCCAGGAATTTCTTTTTCCAGCACATCCAAGAAGAAAGGACGCATCCAAACTGATTGAAAATCTCAGATTTTGTTCTTGTTCTTTTTGATTTTATGCTGGCTGATTTGGGGAGCTGGTATTAAAAGTCTCTGTTCATACCCAGAGCTGACAGAAAATAGTCTGGGATAATCAAAATGTTTATGTATCTCTGAAATAAAACCAGAAAAAACAGGAACAAAATCTGGAACAGTCTGGATGCACCCTCATAGGCAACAAGCCAGTTCTAGCCATTTTAATACCTACTGGAACCAGTACTTGTACCTTTTGGAATGCTAACATATCTTAATTGTCCATTCCCAAACTAAGCCACTCCAAAATACTTTGCATTACAATGGGGCTAGGAAAACCCATACACTCCTCCCCAATGGGCTATAAGGACTACATCCTAAAGTAGGGGGTGGGAGTAAGTGAGGAAGATACTATCAATTATGCTGAATCCCAGCTCATTTACACCACCGCCCAGTGCCCTCCCAAATCATTAACCCAGCACTAAAGAGAGAGAGAGAGAAAGAGAGAGAGAGAGAGAGAGAGAGAGAGGACAACCCAACCATGAATAAAACAATTGAAAAAACTGCCCAAGTTAGAATCTAAAGCCTATTTGAATTAAAATATTTTCAGTTCCTGTCACTTATAAAAAAGGGCATTTGAAAGCCTCAGTGCCACCACCAAAAAGACTCTCCTTCTTAACTTACTCACTTGACCTACTCTAATGACGTGATAGGGAACATTGCCCAAGACAGTGGTTCTCAGACTTTCGTTTTGGACTTCAGATTTCTATTGGATATATTCTCAGAAATGAAGGCCAAAATGAGGCTGAGAACACTGACCTAAAGCATTGGCTGCCTGCGATAAGAACAGACTATCCTTGAGGTAACTAGGCCCAAGATCACAGCCTAATGTCCTCCAGATATGTTAAACTATGGCTTCCATAATCCAACATGACTGGAATGCAACCTAATTGGAAAAAGGTAGCATATGCTTTGTATGTGTGCATAGGTCCCTGCAAGTCATCTGTCAACTTACGTCACCTCCATGAATTTCATAGTTTTCTTAGGCAAGGAATACTCAGGCAAGGTGGTTTTCCCAGTTTCTTCCTCTGAAATGTAGCCTACAGCACCTGGTATTCATTGGCAGTCTTTCATCTATGTACTAACCAAGACTGATCCTGCTTAGCTTCTGAGATCAGACACGATCTGGTGCCTTTAGGGTATTTAGGCCATGGCATATTCTATACAGTTACACAATCTGAAGAAATAGTACATGGTGCAATAACTGTCCCAGGAATTTTGATAGGGTTATCCATTGATCTGCACAGTGGGTGGGGGAACCAGCTGGACTTGGTGCTGTGACTTTCATGGCAGCTTTCTCTGCAGAAACCAGCAGTGGAAGGTAGTCACAGCACATCTGGAATTCAGTCTGCCTCTAAAAGGACAAGTGCAGATTCCAGTAAAGAAGTTGCAACTCAAAGCTTGAAAGGAAGTTACTATAGCCATTTCCACACTAGACTGTTATAGCACTATTATTCCACTTTTAACATCCTATGGAATCCTGGGGTTTGCAGTTTGGGGGGGTCCAAACTGGCCCCTCCCGAAACTGCAAACCCCAGGATTCCATAGGATGTTGAAAGTGGAACAATAGCACTATCACGGTCTAGTGCGGAAATGGCCTGTGTCAAGTCTTCTTTCTAGAATGGCTTCTAGAAAACCACTGGTGACAGACGGCCAAGCAGGACTGACCAGTGCCGTGCACCATTGAAGGCAATGTTCAGTACTCAGCAGCGCCATCACAATTACTATGCAGGGATTCCTCTGAGGAAAAAACAGCAAGGAAAGTGTTTCCTGCTGGCAGAAATCCACTGCAAGGCACACTCTCCTCAGATATAAACATTAAACAGTTTGTGGGAATGCTTCTCACTCTCAGGAAGTTAACTCACTTCCGCAAAATCGAACAATCGCGAAAGATGCAATTCTCCCATGTGACCAGTAGGTGGTGACCTAAGAGTAAGGTGAAAACTGACACTCAATTGTCTCAACATCCTATTATGTTAAAAAAATGCCAGGAAATATTTTTTTTCCTGGAAAGTGAGTGTGTGCATACACAAAAGGAAGACGGAGATTACATCATTTAAAACTCCCTTGGTAAACTCATATAGTAAATGAAAATACTCATATTGCATTGGGAGGGAAACTTCTTGATCATTTGTGATTTCATTTGCCAAGCTCTTGGTTGTCCACATTCTCAAAAAATCAATTTGATTATAACAGAATTCAAAAGGAACCTTAATAACCTAGAAAACTAACAGAATGAAATTCAATGGTAACAAATGCAAAATTCTACATTCAGGCCACAAAAAACAAATCCACAGTTGTAGGATGGAGGATACTTGGCTTAGCAGCAGAACATATGAAAAAGACCCTGGGATTATTGTTGATCATAAACTGAACCCAGGAGTGTGATGCTGCAGCAAAGAAAGCAAATGATATTTTATCCTGCATTAATAGAACCATAGTTTCCAAGATAAGGGAAGAAATTGTTGTCGTGTGCCTTCAAGTCATTTCTGACATATGGCAACCCTAAGATGAGCCTATCATGGGATTTTCTGGAGCTGACAGTGTGTGGTGTGCCCAAGGTTCCCCACTGAGTTTCTATGGCCAAGTGGGGAACCAAACACTAGTCTCCAGGGCCACAGTTCAACATTCAAACCACTATCTCACACTGGCTCTTCAAGGGAAGTAATAGTCCCACTATATTCTGCACTAGTCAGGCTTCATCTGGAGTATTGCATTCAATTCAGGACACCTGATTTTAGGAAGGATATAGACAAGTTGAAGTAGGTTCAGAGAAGGGCAGCAAGAACGATAAAGAGATATGGAGAACAAAACATAAGACGAAAGGCTAAGAGTGCTGGGCAGCCTGGTGAAGAGAAGACTGAAGTGTGCCATGATTGTGCTCTTTACATATCTAAAAAGCAGTCAGAGAGGAGGGTGCAGGATTGTTCTCTGCTTCCCCAGAGGGTAGGATCATCTCTAATGGTTTTAAGTTATAGGAAAGTAGATTCTGATTGATCGCTAGAAGCCAAGTCTTGACAGTAGGAGCTGATTGACAATGAAACCAATTACGTACAGCAATGGTGGGGTCTCTTTCTCTGGATATTTTCAAAAAAGAGTGTAGATGGCTACCTGCTGGGGAAGCTGTAGCTGGATTTTCTACACTGAGCAGAGGGCTGGACTTGACTGGTTATGGGGCCCCTTCCACCTCTCTGATTCAATGACCCTGGAGACTTTTTAAAATTAGTTTACATTCACTTCTTTGATTGGATTCTAAAACCTGACTGGGCTTACAAAGTCCTTTGCAATATTATTTCCGGTCTCTCCACCATAATAATATTTATAGATGTGGTAACTAGAAAGAGGGAGTCTGAGGGCTATTTACTTTGTTTTGGTTTTTACACTAAGCCTTAATTCCTACTTTAATTCTCGTTCTCTGTTGTAACTACTACCCTGTGGAATGGTCTCTTCACTAAAATTAGGCAGGCTGCCAGCATTTTGCTTTTCGGCCACTGGCATTTTCCTGTTCATTTTTCTAATTGTTAACTCCATCAGTTCCTCCTGATTTTTAATAGTTTTTTTTTACTGCCTTTATTTTATTTTTTACCATTTTATTTTTTCAGCTACTTCTTCATTGTATCTTGCTTTAATGTGAACCACTTTGGAATTTTTAAAAATGAAAAGAGATATAAGAATGTTGGAAATAAACACCTAAATAAATGGTAATAACAATAATGGGAGAGCCAGCATGGTACAGTGGTTTGAATGTTGGGCTATATTTCTAGGGACTGGGGTTCGAATCTCCACTCAGTCATGGAAAGCCCCTGGGTGACCTTGAGCACATCATACTCTCTCAACTTGAGAGGAAGCGATTTTTTTCTGAAAAAATCTTGCCAAGAAAACCCCATGATACAGTCACCTTGGGGTTACCATAAATTAGAAATGACTTGAAGACACACAGGCACAACCATAATAATGAAATTGTTATTATTTCTTATCCACTTCTTCCTATGAATTGAGACAAGACAAAAACAACATAGTATGCCATGAGATAGTAAATTAATGCATTAAATTGATCACATGAGAGAAAAATAATCCATTAAAACAGTGCCACTGGTGAATCAGGTATTAGATTTAACGCTAGCACTCACTTTTAATTATTTTTGATATAGGTACTAAACAAATAACAAAAGTAACAAGATTCTTCTTAAAAGGAGCATTCGTTTATTCAGACAATTATTCACTAAGTTGTATTAGTCAACATTTTGGAATAAAAGTAAGTACCATACAGTTCCTGACAACATATAACCCAAACATCATAACCAAAAATCAGTTAAGCAGAAGACATAAAACCAACAAAACCAGGAGGAAGAAAATAAAGTAGAGCAGCAGTGGGAGAGAGGATTGCTTCCATGTTCAGAGATCCCCAACTGCCCTGGAGGGAAAAACAACAACCTAATGCAGTATTTGTCTAACAATCAAAAGGCTAAGATGCCAACTTACCCAGTTGACAAAAAAAGAGGAAATGCATTACCAAAAAAGAGGAGACAGATTCCCACAACACTTGCATGCACTGATTTTATCTGGAGAGATGCAGATTTAGAAGTGACTGCTATAATTTAAACAGAAATGCAATCCATCTCATCAGAGTGGAGAAAACTGTAACCAGGCATCTTGTATGTTTGCTGCCCAGGTATTACCTGTGGATGGGCAAATATAAGATTGCTGCTTTTCCTTCTTCCACTCTTTACTTTGAAACTGGATTTAGACAACAGAAGAGTAATTCAAGAGGACCAGCTTCTTTAAAGCAGAACATGTAGCAACCTGACAAAGGGCTAATAGCAAAGATGAGCAGAACTCCTCCTACAAAGCAGTCCCAAAGCTTCAGTGTTACTATAAACAAGGTCTTATTGTGCTACTTGTACTTAAAAGTTGCCCTGTCTGAGTCCCAGCTGTTTAAAGCTTTTTTTTCATACCACATCAGGCCTGGAAAGCAACTGGGAGCATATGAAGTAATTTCAAATTGTGATCAGTATCTTTGGTTAGGACCATCCCACTTGATGGCTTCAGAAGACTATATTTCTATATTGTTTTATATTGTCATCCTCTAGGATCACAGTCTGACATTAAAATGACAGTATTCAAAAACCAGTAGGGAAATGCTTCAGTGTCTCTGACCTGAAAGTGGGCATTCTTGAACCAAAGAGCTTCAAACGTATATTTCAACAGGAAACAGCTGGACAAGGATTAATTGAAAGGTTCAGCTCTATCTCCTGTGGCCAGATGCTTTTTTTTCCCCCATTGCACAACTGATCTATGTAAGGATGTCTGGGTTACTACCATCTGCTGTTTGTTAATGGGCACCATTACAGAAATTAACACTGTTCATTCTTTTAGCATATCAGTTCCTGTTAGTGTCACTTATTACACTTATGCATCAGTATAAATATCTGTCATTACGTTTATTGTAGCCACTTATTAACAAATAGTAGTTGAGTGGTAATACATAGCATAGGTAAGCTGAGCAACACATGTATTGTGATGAAGACCTCTGTCCTCATTGAAGTCACAAGAGATAGCACTAAAACTTCATTTTTCATATTTTATTTTATTTTTTGTGGGTAAGGGATTTTAATAAGTGACCCGAAGCTGGATTACACTTACTACAATCCCTTAACATTATGACGTGCGCCTTGGTCCACTTCATCAGAGCTAGGCTTTTAGCGAAGGACCAGTTGGCAATCTAGAGCCATTTCCACACTAGACTTGTTATAGTGCTATTATTCCACTTTCAACATCCTATGGAATCCTGGAGTTTGCAGTTCAGGGAGGGGCCTTTAGAATTCTCCACCAGAGAGCTCTTGCGCCCCTCCCTAAACAGCAAACCCCAGGATTCCATAGGATGTTGAAAGTGGAATAATAGCACTATAACAAGTCTAGTGCGGAAATGGCCTAGCATTCTCATTTAACAATGCTGAAATCCCTATTTAAGCCATTCTATTAAGTTTTTAAAAAATCATTGTTGCCCTTTTTACTAGAAAACCTCCAACTCAATAACTGCGTTGATTTTAACTAGCTTAATAACTGAACTGCTTTTAACTAGTTTCTTTCTGCCTCCATTCCTTTGTAACAGCGGAGAGCAGCCTCGGGCCCGCCACACGTTATTGAACAATAAATCCCACGGTTCCTGACCTTTGGCCGTGCTAGTTGGGCTTGTTGGGAGTTGGAGTCCAGCCCCATTAGGAGGCCCTCACCCTAGCCCCACCCCACTCCTCTTTTAGCTGGTCTTAACGCAGGTCCTTGAAAACCTCCTCCTTTCTTGGCCGATCTTTTCCTAAGGGTGCTGGTGTGGCCGGCTGCGAAGGCCCTCCTCCTCCTCCTCTTCAATCGGCCGGGCCCTCCCCTTCCTCCCCCTGTGCAACTGAGTCACTGCTGCTAATTTAATTCCTCTGCCTCATTCCAAAGATTCCAGAGGAAAACTGTCACCCTTCCAAAATACCACGCAGGCCTGTTGCTCCTTTGCGCATACCACCGCTTCCCAGATCTTCCCATTTCCAGTCCCAACGAGTGGGCAGGAACCTCTTGGATGAACCAAAATTAACCCTGGCGGCGGGGAGCTTTGATTCGCTCTTTCTCTCTACTCTCCCTTTCCTCCACCACTTTTTTTTTTAATTAAGCAAAGTTCAGGGCAACTTTCTTCTTGCTTTTTTGCTTCCACTAGCAGGCACAAA
The DNA here is from genome assembly GCA_030412105.1 of Cyclura pinguis. NCBI lineage: Eukaryota > Metazoa > Chordata > Lepidosauria > Squamata > Iguanidae > Cyclura > Cyclura pinguis. Next base: position 17,288,003 of record CM059604.1, read on the forward strand.
ACCGGCCATCAAAGTAAGTAAAATATTTTTTCTTTCTTTCTTCTTCCCAGGAGTTTGTTCTTTTATGTTCTTCCGCTAAAGTAATTCCAAGTTCTTTATCAAAGAAGATCTGGAATACAATATATCTTTGATAGGAGAGGGGGGAGCCCTGATTTCTCTTTGCCTTTCCTATTTTATTTGATTGCTTTCAATAAGAGGGAAAACCGCTTACGACTTTTCCTTGTGGGAAAATCTGCCAGCCTTTTACTATTTAAAGAAGTGATGAGTCGAGTTCGAGGGTTAGTGGCTGGATTGTGAGTCTCTTGACTCAGGTACGCCCTGTCCTTGCATACTGGTTTTAAAAGATTTGGGGCAAAAAAATCAGAGCTTGTTAATGGTTTAGTGGAGTTTTCAAAAGTTTTCCAAAAAATCCAGTGCGCGCGTCTGTTAATTTTACGTTGCATTGAAGAAAGAGTAACATCTTTCTGCATGCGAAAATTTGAAACAAAAAGAGATGGGGTTATCACATCTTTGAAAAAAATAAAAAACAAGTGGCCTGCGTTTGTGTGACCGTGCATTTTTCTTTGTTTCCGGGGGGGGGGGTGGAAGTACAAGAGTGCTGGTGATTTTTTTGGCCTCTAAACCGAGAATTTGGTGTGGATTTAGTTTTGTACAATAGTTTCCGGGGGAGTTACTGTGTGATCGGGTCTTGATTCGATACTGAACTTTCAGTGAAAGCTGTGAATGGTTCCCCTCCCCACCCCCGAATTATATTTTGTTAAGTCCTGGGAAACTTGGTTGTACAGTACTACTGGAAGGGACGGGCGTAGCTGATTTACCTCTTCGTAATTTCCGTCACCAAAGGAAGGCTTTTTCAAAAACATTCCCACCCTTTTCAGAGTCAACAAACTCTCTTCCAGGTTTACCTACTTAGGGATAAATCGACGAAACACAATGGGGCGTGTTGCTGCGTAACAGTGAGTAGAGGCGCGATGAGGAGAGCCGCCTCCTTCCAAGTCCAGTTCTGTGCTGGACGGAAGGATTTGGAGATTTATTAACAAGGGAAAGGCACCCTTCCACGCCCGCCCCCCGGCAAAATCACAGGCCCCGCTAACTAAACTTAAATCAATGAAGTCATTGGCTAAATGATTAAATCAACGCAGACCCACACAGGCTAAAACCAGACACTTTTTTTTTTTTTTGGTCCTCTGGAAGTCTGATTAAGTTATTGTATTTTGTAGGGCCAAGATCTATAAGGGTCCTCCCTCTTGTTTCCAGGTCAGGAGTACATAAATGCACAAAATGTTTTATATCGGCAAATATATTTGTGGTTACAAAACATGAGTACAAAAAGCCTGTTCATACAAAAGACTTAAAGCATTGTGTATAAAAGCTTCTAAGTTAGGTGTGCTCAGGCTTCGCTCATGAGGGATCTACAGGTAAACCTCAGCTAAGTAGATCTGTACCTGGATATTATATCTTTATGGTGCCAGAGGCAGAAATAGCATGGAAGGAATAGAGATAGATTCTTATTCCAAAAAAAAAAAAAAGGGCAGTCAACTTGTTTCAGCAAACTTTTTTGTCCCAAACTGACATATGAAATGAATTAATCAGGTCAGATAAAGCTTGTCTACGTAAACAAAAACATTTTGAAACATCTACAAACCAAAGAGGAATTCTTCTTTCACTAGCCTGTACTTTTTGTCTGATTTTTATGGCCAAAAGTGAAGGTCTGCTTTTTTAACATGGGGAGGATAGCTAGTGAGGCAGGTTTAATCTGCTTTCCCCATTGCTCTCTGTTTTGCTACTCCTCCACCTGGTCAGTAAGGGATTCTGGAGACAGCAGCTGTTTACCTTGCCTGTTGCCGGCAGGCACTCACAGCGAGTAGTAGAACCCCATTCTTTTGCAGATCAAGCTTTATTGCGCTGTTTATTGCAGACACGTTGCTTCACGTGACACTATGTCTGTGTTTGTTCAATCTTCCTGCACCATCATCCCGATACTGATGCTTCTAAAAAATCTTTCAGCTAGACAGAGGAAAGGGAGACTGGGAAAGTATAAAAAGACTTTGTAAAAAGGAACTGCTTTGTCAGGGAATTTGTGGTATGCCTGTACTTTCTTTCTCAGAGTCTGTCTATACTACACGGTCATAGCAGTTTGACATTACTTAACTTTGTGGCTCTGTTCTGTTCTAGGATGTGTAGTTTGATGGGGTATGTAATCTGCTAAAGAGCTCTCCCTTAAACTACAGTGCTAAGCTCAGTAACAGAAACTGAGTACCACACTAGCCTACAAGCCCTGGGCCTTCAAAGGATGGAGCTGTAAAACTTAAGTGGCATTACAATGTTGTCCTAAATACCTTATCAGTTACAAATCCTAGGATTCTGTACGCTGGGGCCATGGCAGTTCAAGTGGTATTAAACTGGTGTAGCATAGGTACGCCGTTACAGAAACCCTCAGACTGTCCAACTGGAACCAAAGTTGTGGTTGAGGGGATGGCTCAATTTCCAATTCTCTTTTGAGCCAAGCGGATGTACATAATCAAGGCTTGCATATGAATTAGTATAGATGAGGAATTCTAGCACAAAATTGTGAAATGGCTCCGCAGAACTGCCCTGAGATCTGGGTAAAAGATCTTCTTTATCAAAAAGCTGAGAAAGAGTTGAGTAACGCAAACCAAGACATGATGGTGCACTGCTTTCTTTTTAACGCAGTTTTAAGAAACAGCAGCCTTAGTTTAAGATCTCACTTTGTATTTGAAGAACAGTAAGGCTGTGGAGAGAAATACATGCAGTCCAACTAATTTTGCTTATTGAAGTGAAGGGCAAGATGGTGACTGCTCCCCATTCTGCAAACTGAAGTCAACTGGACTAGCAGCTGAATCTTACTTCAGCCCTACAAATGCAAAAGCCCCTTCCATTACTGCCTAGGAAAGTACACGAGATAGATGTTGCTCTGTTCTCCCACAGAGAGGAAAAAAGGCATGGCCTTACAAAGAACAGCTGGGGAGCCATCAGTCTTGTCCTCTGGTATCAGATACTATGACAATTTACCTCTGCCTAATGATAAGGCTCATCTGGACAAAGATTGGCACGTAGATTCAGAGACGTGAGTGTATGTACGACTGCTGCCTTTATGTTCTTGGTGTTGTTCAGCAAATGAAAGGGAGAAATCCTCGCAGATCTACTGCAAAACCTTGAGGATCTACTCAGTACAATGGTCTTGCCAGTAGATCCTGATCTGTTTTCTACATGTCCTGGCTTGTTCCATTTTTCTTAACACCTCTTTTGCCCATGGCCTTTCAAAAGAGGTAGGAAAAGGGTTTTACCAGAGTTATTTTCCTGTTTGTGTGTGCTTTGTAGAGTTGTGACTGTTGTGTGGGTGTGAAAACACTAGATGGACAGGATTTGTAAGGTGAACATGCTGTATCTTTCTTGCATTTGTAGTGTCTGCCTGTTAGGGAAGGCCTATAACTAATAGTCTGTGTTGTGTGTGTGATTGTGTGCATGCGTGTGTGGGGTGTGTGTGTGTGTGAGAGAGAGAGAGAGAGAGAGAGAGAATTGGATACAGCAGTCTCCATTTGCACAAGACCTTGATGTGACTTGTTCCAAAAACAAACATGACCTTTCACATGGGTGCATGTGTTACTCAAATTACAGGATAAGGTTGGGGCCCATTACTGCTTTGTGGAGGGCAGAAGGAACTCGTTTTTCTTAACCTCCTGTGCAACTTGCATTTAAGAAACATTTTAAAATAATGGAGGAAACTGCATCTGAGAGGTTTCACCCAAACTCTAACATAGCCATCTGTGGCTGATCTTTCTTGTCTCTAGGCTGCAACGTAACTACCTTTTAGTATCTTAGAACTGGAAGTTTAGAATCCCCTGAAGTGAGGAAACCTTTCAAATTTGTATTCAATAGGGTTTTTTTAATTCTCTCAGTTTTGTGGGTTTTCAGGAGCAAAAATGTGTTAGCATGTCTTCAGATCAGAACATGCAAGAAAACCAGCTTCACTGAGTAAGTTTTATTTCCAGGTTAGCTTGTTTTCAAAACAATCTTTAAAAGAGACATCCCTGAGAATATTTTTCTATTTGTTAAAATACTTTGTTCCAACAATAATTGGTGGAACTTAATTGTTGTACATCTTTTTAAAAACTTCATTGCTTTTAGTTTTATCCTCACTGAGGCTTAGCCAGAGTCTTATCTTTTGGGTTGCAGTCCCCATAATTCACTAGCCATCACGGCCAGTGAATGTGCTTGTTGGGGGATTATGGGGACAGTAGACCAAAAAAAAATTTTTTTCCCAAGATGCGGGCTTAATCTAGTTCCTAATTTTTAGAGTCTCTTCAAATTTGTAGAGTCGAAGGCTTTCACGGCCAGAATCCATTGGTTCTTATGGTTTTTTTGGGCTTTGAGACCGTGTTCTGGTTGTATTTTCTCCTGACGTTTTGCCTGCATCTGTGGCTGGCATCTTCAGAGGAAATTCTTCAATTTGTCTCTGAACTGTTTATGAATATTAACATTTGCCAGCCAGTTCTTTACATAATTGGGAAGTAATACTTGACATACTTCAGTCAAGAATGCAAAAGGACTTGAGCCATGTAAGCATGTGAGTGTACTCCAGTCTTTAGAGAGTGCTGCAGTAGTTAAATGTTCCACTAGGAGTGGGAAGAGACAGGTTCTAAACCTCATTTGGAAATTAAGTTTGCCACATAACCCTGGTGCACTCAGTACTTCTCCATCTCACCTACCTTACAGGGTAGTTGTGAGAATGAAATGGAATCTTATGTGCTGGGATGCAAATAAAATAAAAGCTCTACGCAAAGTAAATCTCACAAAAATTAGGGAGATGTACTCCCATTTTAATGTTAATTTCCTAATCTGAGGTTGATCCTAAATGTATAATCAAGTAGTATAGTGTTGCAAAACTACAGGACTGTCAGAGCACACAGAAAGAAACTAAGGATGCTTGGAAATTTGAAAAGTACCAGTGCTGGCCTGCCTGCCTCTCTCTCACACTTGTATAGCTGCTTTCTGACCAATCCACTGAAGACAGTAGTCCACAAGACTTTTTACTCTTATGTTTACCTTTCTATATCTATGTTACTTTGTTTGTATAATCTTGATTAGTACAAAAATAAAAGAATTTTCTTTCTAGTTGCAGTGTAAAAGTGATTTTTTTTCCCTTGTCGTAAGCAGCTACTGTTACAAACTGCCTCTGAGGACTGTTGATAAATATATCTTGCAACAGTTCAGTTCTTTCTGTCTTAAAGTAGGCTTTACATCTTTCCACTTATGCCAGTCTTCTTTTTCTGTTCTGTACATGTACAGATATATAGCAGAGCAAAAGATTTTTAATTGGGAAAAGCTATTTAAAGCTATTTAATTGGGATGTTAATGAAAGGTACAATCAGTATGTCTCTTACTTCTGGAGCAAAGAAAGGCCTTCCATTTTGTTTTGTCCAGAGAGTGATTGTTGTTAATCTCAACATTTGTGGAGATGATTCCTATGATGGGTCCAGTTGTGTGCTGTCTGTTGCCCCCTCCCTGTCATTAGTTCTGGTAATGCTGCTGTTTGGAAAGCATTTGCCTGTTAACACTGCAAATCCTTATGCTTCTGGAGTATTTGTGTGTTTGTAAAACATTTGGCAGGTATCTTTTTGATTTATTTATTTAATTGCTTATTTTGCCCATACAGTGTACAGTTGCATTTGTTCCAGATCATTTTGTGGCTTACTTTCCCAAAATCAAGCTGTAGTCTGAAAATAATTTCTGTGTAAGTGGTTTCAAGATTTGCAGCGGCAGAAACAGGAAAACCAGTAGGGTGGGAAACACTCCCAGGAAGAGGTGACCTGAAGGAAGCTGTTCCCTATGGGCTTTTGTAGAAAAAGGAAGTTTGTCAAAAGAACATTTGCCCAGCTGCTTAAAAATCAGTATCAAAAGTGGAGGAAAACCTCAGAGCGCAAGCAAAACAAAATCAGTTGTTTTAACTTCCAGAGTTGCTTGTCCTTGGCACAACTCTGAGGAAACTGGTGGTTGTGATTAATCTTACGCCAGGGAAGTGTCTTTCTTCGTGCAAAGTTTTATCCGTCTGGGAAGGCTGCAGCTGTTTGGAAATCTTGCAGCCCTGGGGAAAAGGAAACCAAGGCCTACAGTTTGCTTGTGTGTGGGGGGGGGGAGGGAATCTGATCACAGATTAAAAGAGCCAACCCCCTTCCTGTCTTTAATGCAAGATATAATCCATGCTGGAAGGTTTCTTTGTCTTGCTGCTGAACTGTGCTCCCAGGGGTCACTGGAACTGGAGAAACCAGGCAAAGAACCGGGTTTCGACTTGACAGGGAGCAGTGAAGTGGGGAGAGAGAGAGAGAGAGAGAGAAGAACCTGTGGTTTTTCTTTCATTCTTTCCTTTGCGCGATCTGGTTTCTCCAGAGGAAACTTTAATTATTGTATGTGGGACTTTCCACTGAGTTGGGAGGGGGGACTTATTTTGTTCTTTACAAAATTATGTTTCAGCTTTTAAACAACTCCTTTTTGCTTGTCTCCAAATTTTACACTGTTATGAATGTTGTACTCTACCCACACTAGGGACTGGCAGGGGACAGCCTGTGGCCTTTGTTTCTTCTTCCTTTCATCCCCTTCCCTAGAAAAACTATTCAGCAACAACTGTAAATTGGACCTTTTTCCAAATAAACCTGATAGTTTTTGCAAGCAGCTTCTAGGATTGGCTTCCATGGTTCCTTTCCCTTATCTGTTAGCAGGACTGCTGGCTTCCCCTCCCCGCTTAAATTTATTTCATTTTTTTAGTGGTGTTCTTAGGTGTCTTTCACAAACAGGCCTTACAATTCAGTTCTAGATTAATGTTAACAGGTTCATAAAAGCATGAACTAATTTTAAACAAATGTTAAACCAGTAAAAAAGCCAAAGGAATATGTGACCATCTCCCTCTCAGCATAGATCTTGATACCAAGGAACTGAAACCCTGCAAATGATGTCCCTAGGCACCAAAGGCTTTTCCTCCCCAAACAAGAAAAGCTTCCTTTTCCCCATCCACAAATACAGTTCAGCTGGTCAAAGCCTCATCATCATCATCATCATCATCATCATAATACTATTGCTGCTGCTGCTACTGCTATTTTATTTTGTGGGTGAGCCAAATTACAGACCAATAGGAATGACTAGCTGTGATGCTACTAAGAGGAGAATTCAAATAGGGTTTTCTGTTCATACTGTCAAGATTGAGTCAAGGGTGGTGTTTGTGTGTGCTAAAGAACCCTTTTCCTGTCTTTGGTAGCGTGGTAGGACCCATAGTTGCTAGCAGTTACAGCTGTTGCTTGTTTCAGAACATGGCTGACCAGAGGCCTACGTACAGAGAAGACATTTCCATCCTACACTATTCTAGTGCTATTATTCCACTTTCAACATCCTGTGGAATCCTGGGATTTGCAGTTTAGGGAGAGGCATTTAGAATTCTCAACCAGAGAGCTCTTGGGCCTCAGTAAACTACAAACCACAGAATTCCACAGGATGTAGCACTATACCAGTGTAGGGTGGAAATGGTCAGAGTGTCAGGGTAGTGTGGAACCAGAGCAGAGTTTGAAAAAGTTACTCTTTTGAGCAACAGCTCCTACAAATCCCTTCAGACTGCATAACCAGTGGCTGTTCTAAGCTCTGATTTGGATGAATGTCGTGGTTCTGAGATTTTTTTAACTATTTATTTATTTTCTTAACCTTGAGGTCCACCAGATAGATCCAGTTGCCAAATAGTGTTTCAGAGGGTAGGTGTACACCTAGAATAGGGTACCTCTGAGCATATCCTTTGCACAAGATTGTTTTAAGTACTAGAACTGAGGTTAACAATTTTTTTCACACATACATACATCCCCTCTCCTAACTTTGTCATTTACTGTCATGTTTTTGGACACATGAATCTGTCTTAGAAGCAATTGGGCCACCTCTAGTTAGTTAATTGGATGACTCTCAGACTCCTCCATGCCTTCATGATCATCTGAAGCAATAGCCCAAAAAAAGAAATTTGGGGGCCACCTCTAGTACATGTCCTGCATTCTGTATGGCAGTGGCTTTGTAAGGATGCCTACAGGCAAAGATCTTTCTAGATGAGCTGTGCAAGATCCTGTAACCCAGTGGTTCCTGATCTCATGTCTCCCAAAAAGGTTGCAATACAAATCCTGCCATCTTGAGGCATCATGGTCAGTGAACAGGGGAGATAAGAATAGCGGTTGGGTAACAGCTGAGGACCCATGGTTGTGAACTGCTGCCTGGGATATGAATAATGGACTCTAAGACTTGTATCTGCAAAGCCTCTCTTTGTCTCAAAATCTGTTAAAAGCAGCTCCACCAAATCGTACTTCACTGCAATCTCTTTTTTTTTTCTTTGCTTTTTCCTCAGATATTTCTCTTGATACCGTAGAGCCTGGCATCTGAGCAAAGGGGCCAGCCCCTCCAGGGAGATGGGGGATGCTGGGGAGAAGGGCTTGGATAATGATGCAGAAGGGGTCTGGAGCCCTGACATAGAACAGAGTTTCCAGGAGGCACTGGCAATCTATCCACCTTGCGGGAGGCGCAAGATAATTCTTTCCGACGAGGGGAAGATGTACGGTAGGTGAGACCTTTTCTGGAGCAGACTGGCGGCTTCTTTCTTTTCACGTCTTTCATTCTCTTGGAGGATTTATCCTGAGAACTACAGGACATGCTGAAAAGCATTGGGCTTAAAATACATGAAGATGGGATTATTTTTAAACATTTAGAAGGATGCTTTGGAGCTCCAAAGAGGTGGAGTAATGGTATGATAGTACTAGATTGCTGTGGCACAGTGTTGATGGCATCTGCTCCCTATGAGCTATGAGGAGGGGAGAAGACTGCTAATAGATGCAGTCTGTGTAGCACTTAAGTAATTTAAACTGGGCTGTTCCACATTCATTAATCAAAATGGGGACTGTAGTCAAGAAATCAGAAAACTAAGATTAGGAAGGATAGCTATAAAGGAACTAGGTATTAAGGACGGATCAGTAGATACCAAAGTCAGAATCATCAGTACCATATTATTTCCAGTTTCTGTGTATAGATATAAAAACTGAAGAGTGAAGATACCTGACAGTGGAAAAAAACTCATTTGAGATAGGGTGCTGAAATGTTCCCTCTACAGATATCCTGAGCTGCCAAAAAGACCAATCAGTCTGTACTCTTACTAGAAGCCAAATGACTAAATGGAGGCTGTTGTATTAAGGTACCAGATCTTATCTGATCTTGGAAGTTAAGAAGAGTCAGCCCTGGTTAGTACTTGGATGGGAGACCATCAATGAATATCAGGTGCTGTAGGCTATTGTTTCACAGCAAGGAACTGGAAAAACCACCTCTGAGGATTCCTTGCTTAAGAAAACCATATGAAAATTCATGGAATCCCCATAAGTCGACAGGCAGCTTGAAGGCGCAAGCACACATGCGCACACACAAGCACATTGTACTGTGGACACTTCAGGAGACAACGTGACTCATTGGTAGAGATGATGATACTCCTTAAGGCTGAAGGCAACAGGATAAAAGGAAGATACACAATACATTGGCACATAACCACACAATACAAGTGGCACATAACCACAGCAATACCCCAGGGCTCTCTTTTAGAAAGTGGAACAAGAAAGAGTAACTTTTGGAGGCTAGAGGGAGAAGAAAGAGAGACACATGCTCTGCTGTAAGCACAGGGCAGTGGTGTGGTAGTCATTTGTGAAACATTAATGGAACAGCAGAAGCTTGCCAGAGGAGGGGGTACAGAGGAGTAGCTAATGGCAAGCCCCCTGTTCAAGAATGCATTTAAACAGCTATAGTAGCTACTGTGTTTTTGTTTGTTTGCCAGGAAGCTATTGCCTCAGCATCCTATATTTTGTCTAGTTATCTCTAGCGCAATGCTACTCAAAGTGGTGGTCCCTGGACAAGTGCCAGTCTCTGCGCCATTGTCTGTCAGTCTGTGATGAGAATTTCCAGAAAAGAAAAAAGGAATTGTAGCCAATGGGTGCAAATATGGTGCCAGTCCCTGGCAAAATGGAAAAAAAATAGCCAATCTCTGCATGAAATAGCCTGAGAAGCCCTGCCCTAAGGCACCCCGTGGAATATACACCCAGTGTAACCAACCTCTTTACAACAAAGATGGGGAAGTGTGAACTTCCAGATGTTGATGGAATTCAGTTCTCGTTTCCCTGACATTCTTTCTGTTGGCTAGGACAGATGGGAATTGTAGTCCAACTGCATCTGAAGGGATACGTGTTTCCCACCCCTACCTTAGAAGCAGAGTAGGGTAAAATTGAGCCTTGGCAATTAGGAGCAAAGAGCACAATCCATGGTCCAGATGGTTTGGAATTGGTAGGAACTGTGACTGTAAGTATGTGTGGACTTCGGCAATCTACCACCTCAGAATACTTCCAGTCAGCCTAGTTTAGCAAATTAATTTACTGATAAGTACAAGTGGCACTTTGGATGGATGGATTGTACTTTTGATTTCCTCCTTCTCGTCCTTCAGGTCGCAATGAACTTATTGCCCGCTACATCAAACTGAGGACAGGGAAGACACGGACAAGAAAACAGGTGAGCCTGAAGAACTTGGCTTTGGAGCCTTAGGAAGATCAGAAACAACTTTTGAGTAATGAGGTTGAGGGAATCATCTTTGCAGACCCCTCCCCTTAAGACTGTCCTGTTTGTCTCTCACCAATTCCTTCCACAGGTTTCCAGCCACATCCAGGTGTTGGCACGGCGGAAGACCCGTGAGATTCAGGCCAAGCTCAAGGTGAGATCTGTTACTGCTACCTGACTTGTTGATGCCAAAACTTGCTACCCATCTGTGTAGGTGGGGCTATCCTGAGTGCCAGAGCAGCCTAGAAACAGGTCACGAGGCAACCAGAATAGCTATGTCCCCAGAAGACTGTCACACCATCCTACTATAAGAGAAAATTTGGGAGAGTTTATCTTTAAAAGTTGCTTATGAATCCCCAAATAAATAAGGGGTAGGAAAGAGTAGAATATACATTTTGACCAAATTCCCCCACTGCTTTGCTAGCACTCTCAACTAGGTTGTGAAACATCACCAGATCATCACATTTTGCCAGTACTCTATACCTGTCCATATCTGACTGGGTGGAAGATGACCAAAAGGGCTCTGGAGGCTTACGGAACTGCGAATGCCTTCCCATATAGTACATGTTCCTGACACGTGTGGTTGAAGGGAAGAAAATTCAATCTCTTCGTTTCTCCACCTTTGAATTATGTTCAGTAATTAGTAGAAAGAAATGATAGTGACTGAAAACTAGGAACTTTTTTTTCGATTTTGGGATGGGCAAAAAACCGGATTATTGAATGGGTGGGTGAACTCTGGCCCTCCAGATGTTTTGGACCACAGCTCCCACAATCCCACTGGCTGTGCTGATTGGTGAGATTCAAAATGTCTGAAGGGTCAGACATGCCCTGGAGGTATGGTTTCAAAGGTGTTAAAACAAGATGTCATCATGAGGGCACTTGAAGCTTTCTGAGACTTAAGTAGATTTGGATCAGGCCAGTGTTTGGATGGGAGATCACTGGAAGCCCACATGCACTACCTTGAGTTCCGTGAAATAAGTAAGGAACGCAGAATGAATGAATGAATAATAGGCGATTGTTTGTATCCTACTAGTCAGTCATAGGTGACCCAAGGCACCCTGGGGTTCTTTGGAACTTGTTGCAAACTTTTTTAATGAGGTGGCTGAGAAGGGCTGATAGACTTCATGAAAGGTATCTTCTCCAGTTCAGATGTCTACCAATGAATATCATCAGGCCAACCATGGTCAGACAACAAGTCGGGCCCATCTGAGACAATTGTCCTGTTTGCTGGGCCCCCACTGCCTCTCACCTCATCTAGTGGTTTGGCTTCTCCTCAACAGGGCTGTAACAAGCTAAGGAGGAAGTGAAGAGGTGCTTGACTCTAACTGGACCTAGGTGACTACCATTTTTATGATCCAGCCATTGCAATGAAAAGGCTAACAGTAGTTTCAGGAGCATGGGGGTGGGTGTCAGGAGGAGATGGGGCCCAGTTTCTGTGAGGAGAGGCATTAGCCTTGTCACAGACCTTGCACATTGTGGAAGATGACAATCCCAAAATGAATGCCAGTGCTTTCCATGATCAGAGTGTGTGCCTTAATTATGTATCCCAGAATCCTGTACAACATGCACGTAAGCCCTCCCCAGCCACTGTGCAGGGATTTCTGAGTAAGTTAACAGTGTGGAAAGAGTGCTTTGCAGGTAGGCTTCTCTCAAAAGCCCTGGGTGGGAAAAACCGGTTCCTCAAAAGCAAAGTTTCTCTTTTCTTTTTTCTCTCTCAGGACCAGGTGGCAAAAGACAAAGCCCTTCAGACTATGGCAGCCATGTCTTCTGCTCAACTCGTGTCTGCTACTGTCCTTCAGGAAAAGCTGGGCCTGTCGGAACCCCACTACCCCCCTAGTGCCACCGTAAGCATTTATGGAAGATGGGCTGTGAAGTGGGATTTCTGTAGGGCTGTCTTTTAGGACATTTTTATACAGTACGTTTTAGATTGGAGTTTGTACCAGTTCATATCTCTTGTCCCTCCTCCTCCCTCCAGATGTATTGGACTATAACTCCACACAATTCCTAGCCAGCATCATTGTGTTGGCTGGAGATTATGGAAGTTGAATTCACCACATATGGAGAGAACCATGTTGTAAGAAGCCTATGCCAGTTCAACTTTTTGAACTTTAAGCAAGGAAATCCTGGGAATTTTAGTCTTTTGAAAGGCTAAGAATTCTCTGTTCATAGATCTCCATGGGGAGACAAAATTCTTATTAGAACAACTGAAATATCCAGTTAAAAAGTGTTGGCTCAATTAAATTTCAGATGGTTGATCATGCAGGTATTCATCAGCCAGATTTGCAGTAAGATAAAACCTACTTTTGTTTCTAAATGATGCACACATGTCATGATAGCAGGCTATATTTTAGAAGAGAGGTTCCCTTCAGGAGGAGAGAGTGTCTCTCTTAAGATGGTACTTGCTGTCTGTAGCTCTTCTAAGCATTTGTGTGGGTGCCCATTTTGCAGCTTGAGAAAGTTACTTTTTTTTAAATTACAACTTCAGGAGTTACCCCAGACAGCGGCCATGCTGGCTGAGTGATTGTCTGAGTCAGTCTAGACCTAACTGATTAAACTGATTGATTGCTGTAGCCCTAACTGAAGTGTGTAGGCGACCATGATAATCTATTGTCCTTCTGGTTTTTCCAGTCCACAGAGTTCTTCCAGTTCTGGGCAGGTGATGCAAACCAACCCCGAGCCACTCCAGAGTAAGTTCCTGCTGTTTACAGGCTCTCCCTTCCCACTTCTCTCTCCCTTGGCATTCTCTTTCACTTTGAAAACAGCATTTGCCTAGTCCTTCTGTAACTAACCATCATAAATATAAAAAATCAGTGAGGATCATGTCTTTACTTAGACCACTGAACTGAATAATCCCTTTATGAGGACCACTAAATCATCATAAAACATTTTTTGTGATAATTTAGTGGTCTCAATAGGGCTGTGACCAAGCTCTGTTTCCTCAAGGCTACCTTATCTCCCTTTCTTTTTTAGTGTCAAGCCAGTCCTCCAAGCACCTTACCCTCTCCCACCAATCACAGCGCCCTCTGCTGCCCCAGGTAAGCCACTGCCTTCATTTCTTATTGCTGTACAGTTCGGCGTAAATATCTATCTATCGATCGATCGATCTGTCTATCTATCTATCTATCTATTTGGCCTCAACATCTTCTGCCTTGGCTTGGCAGGCTACCACACATCCCCAGGGAGAATTCCTCATCTCCACACAACTACCTCCTGGCAGGGAAGCCACATCGGTACGGAAACCCTTCGACTGGTGGAGTTCACTGCTTTTGTGGAGCGGCAGAGTGAACAAGATGCGGTGAGATGAGTGTGTGCGTGTGTGCGTGTGTGAGGCAGTGAGTTGAGGGTATGTGGGGGACAAAATGGTATCCGCATGGGTGAGATGCAGCGTGATTAGTGTTGGGCGTGAATCCCATACTCACACACTTCCTTTCCCCTGCCTTTTCCACGGGTAATCCTTTCATGAAGAATCTGAGGAAGGTTGAGTGTCAGCTGTAGTGTAAACTGGTGCTGTTCAATGTGGCGATCCATAGACTACTGCCAGTCTACAAGGCATTAGCTGCTAGTCTGTTGAGTATTTCTAAGAAAGAAACTGTTGCAGTTTGTGGGCACAAATATGGTGGTAGTCTCTGGCACATTGTGAAAGAAGCCCTGGTGATCTCCACATCAAATGGCTTAAGAAATGCTGGTACAGTCGGCTCCATGTTTGTGGATTTGTCTTTCATGGATTTGATTATTTCCAACTTTCCAAACCCCTCTCCCCCATCTCAGGCACTTCTTTTCTGGGGGACTGTTCCTTCTGAGCAGCTCTGATCAGGCTGCACAGCCCTTTAAAAATCTGCCTCTGTTTCTCCTCCTTCTCCACCAGCCACTGCCTGGCCAGCTAAGGACAGTTCACAGCCTAGTTTCTCAACACCACAAATCCTCTCCCAATTCTCCCTCACATCCAAGGAAGGAGATGGGCAAGACAGCAGAAGTGTACAGTCACCATGCCAAACCATCCCCTTTTCTCTCCTTTCCCAGAGCTGATTTGGACCGTGGATTCCTGTTCTTCCCATCATGCCTCAGCCCTCTTCCCATAGAGACACCTGTACATTTTGATATTTGTGATTTTTCCACCTCTGCAAGAATGCTGTGCCCTTAGCCCTAGTGAATGTGGAGGGCCAACTGTATAAACAACCTGGTACTCTGCAGATGTTTTGAAGATAACTCCCATAAAGCTTAGCTAGTATGGGTAATAATGGCATGGTGGGTGTCATCCAAAATTCTGGAGTACATGGGATTGACTATCTCTGAGGTACCAGGATTAAAGTCTCTGCTTGAGGACGAGCAGTCTTTTGCCAGTCATAGTCTTACTGCCTCATCTGTCCTACCAAAGTATTAGAATGATAAAACTGGGATTACCTTGCTTCTTTCGTGCAGAGTTTCTTGAAGAAGGGACAAGAAGGTGCAGAACTGGAAAGGTCTTTGGTTTTGGTGTTTAGGACTGTATTTCCCATAATCTCTTAAAGTTTGCAATGTTCAGCAGGGCATCTGGGAGTTGAAATCCCAAATACCTGGAAAGCAAAGATTCTTCAACCCTGAGATCCAATGCGGTGAACTAAGTCACCAGTGTAAGAAACTGGATCCCATAGGGTAGAATTGAACTGCAAGACAAGGGTTCAGGTGATAATGGGCTGACTGCCATCTCTAGATAAAATTTGATGCGGAATGGGTAGGGCTGTGTCCAAGAACATGAAATGTATAGGGTAGAAAATGTAGAGCTGAAAGCTCACTTTGGCCCTGTAATTAGCAAGTGGCCTTAAGTAAACTACTCTCTCACAGCCTTCCTTTGTAATATAAAGTTCACACAGACTTACATTACAGGATTGTCGGGAGGAATATTGTTGGAACCATGTTTATAGAGTTTGTCAGATGCTATATTTAATTAAATAATTGATTGATGTTATACTTCATCTTTCTCCAAGGACTGGGTCCCAGAGTGGCACCCAGCATTATTAAAAACACAGATATAACTTAAAATAAAATAAATAAATAATGAATAAAAAATACTGAAGCACAGTTAAACTGATTATCATATATTAATATAACTGCTGAATTAAAAGCTTATGGCTAGGGAAGGTGTACAGCTTGTTACTTTTGTATGCCTTCAAGCTGTTTCCAACTTATGGCGACCCTAAGGCAAACCTATCACAGGGTTTTCTTGGCAAGAGTTGTTCAGAAAGGGTTTACCCCTGAGGCTGAGAGAATGGGTCTTGCCCAAGTTCATCCAGTGGGTTTCCATGGTTAAGTGGGGATTTGAACCCTTATTTCTCTGAGTCCTAGTCAAGCAGTCAAACCACTGTACCAACACTGGCTCGAGAAATACAGCATCACTTTATTACTCCTTCTTTAGCAATCAGTTCCCCAAAGCCTAGCTATATAAATGCTGAATGCTAATCAGAGCTTGTTATTTTTGTGGTCTGTGGCACCCAACAGTGGATTATGGGAGTTGCAGTCCAAAATAGCAGTACTTTTGATGTCTGAGTGATGTTTTCAATCCTTTCAATGAAGTATAAAATTCAGGCCACTGCTGTTGGTATGGGTAATCTTGGGAGCTGCTGTATAGATAGTTCTATGTTACTTTGGCTTATGTAATGAGAGTCCTGTGCCTGACTTCCTATTTTTTGTCTCCACAGTGTAAACAGCAACACCGTTTTGTACACATTGACCCAACACCCACCACTGAGCCACCCCTGGAGGTGGTGGATGTGCGCCAAATCTACGACAAATTCCCTGAGCGGGGAGGCGGACTGCGAGATCTGTATGACCAAGGGCCTCCCCATGCCTTTTTCTTGGTCAAGTTCTGGGTGAGAATCGCTCTGCTCTTCCTGCACGTGATTCCCCCACTCCACAGCTTGAAAAAATTACTTTTTTTGGAGACAACAACTCACTGAACCACCATCTCCTCCCCTACCTTTGTAATCCTCAAAAGCAACATTTCTATGTTCTCTCTCTGTACACATGTATTATGCACACTGAGATCAGCAGATTAATTTTTGAGGCCTAGAGCAGATGAACTTGGAATGGATTTTGAAAGCAGCTTTGCCAGGTCTCCCCAGACTGTTTGGCAGCCTGCAACACTTATGCACTGGTTTGGAGCCAGTGACAGACGAGTCTTTGTAAAAACTTAGGTAATGAATGCAAGAAGTATTATTGTTTAGCCTTGGACCAGGTTGCAAATCCCTATTCAGCTCTGTGGATGATAGCTGCCTTCTTGCTTTGATAAAAGTAGAGTAAGATAGTCCAGTCTAACTAAACTATTGCTGGTGGGATCTGGATCTGGACCCCTGGTTAATTGAAGGTTGCTTTGGGCAGCTTTACAACAGAAGGAAACATACTATGAACCAGAATACCATTGTGTGGATTGCTCCTCTTACTGTGCTAGCCAGCTATGCCCACTTCCACAATATACCCATTCCATTATCATTGGCACCAGCGCTTGAGTAAGCTGGCCAGGGCATTGCAGCCACTGAGCATGCTAAGCTTTCATTAGATTATTGTGCAGGCCTCCTCCTCCCCAGGTTTTTTTGGGGAGGCAGTTTCTGCCAGCTTTGAACCTCCCCTAGACTCATTAATACTTCTGTCTTGTGCCAAGATCGTGCAGTTTTGGTTGAACAATATTGGCTCTCAGAGAATGAGTTTAGCTTTAAAATACATAGTGTCAATACAGAATATTTGGCGATGCATGTCAGACCATATCCTTGAGAAAGTACTTTTTTTTTTAAATAAATCCCAGCATTTCCCAGCCAGCATGGCCATTGGCTGGAGAATTCTGGGACTTGTATTCCCAAAAGTAACCTTTCCACATTCTGCATAAAACCCAAACCCTTAAGCTTGAAGTAACATCACAATATTAAAAATCAGTATCAACTAAAAACAGGAGGGAAAGATCCATTTGAAAATATTCCCCTGAAGACCAATCCAATGAAAGCATAGGTATTAAATAACATAACAAAGGAATTGCTTTAAGGGATTAGAGTGCAGTTTTTATCTAATCTATCCAAGCACGCCTGGGAGGATTACAAATGAGTCATGATGGCGATGGCTTATCTCCTCTACTACTGTTTGTTCCTCTGAGTAACTGATTCACAGGTATAGTGCTCCTGTACATGGAGTCATTGTGGTCAAATAACGTATTAAGAGGTTTTGTACAGCGCCTGAAATACTACTTTGTGTTTATCAGTCACTAAAAAAAAAAAACTTTACCATTTCTCTCTCTCTTTTCCTCCTGTACCGTAGGCTGATCTGAGCTTCCCCCTCCCTGAAGAAGAACCAGGGGGCACAGGAGGGGCCTTCTATGGGGTGAGCAGCCGATACGAGGGCCCTCGGGCTCTGACTCTCAGTTGCACCTCCAAGGTCTGCTCGTTTGGCAAACAGGTGGTGGAAAAGCTGGAGGTGGGTGCGGGCGGAGGGGTAGGGGAGGAGGGAACTGTGGGGCTGAAGGGCAGAGAAGAGGGTGGCTGTATGGGGTTGAGAGTGTTAGCAGAATGTGAAGATGCCACGCGGTAAAAAAAAAAAAGCTGCATGAAGCAACATAGGGACAGGGATGTAGCGATACATGTTGAAGTACAGGTGTTCATTGTGACAGCTCCTTTGACCGTAGCGCCGAGAGCCCACAACTGTAAGGAATTGTGTTACTCCATACAACAAACCAGCCCTGCCAATTTTCATATCCACCAGGGGCAAGTTTTCTATAAAGTGATGAGTCTTAATACCCTATTCAAGATCAAGTCCCAAATACTTGTCATTACAGCCACAAGAACTGGCAATAAATGTACCTTTTTTTGCTGAGAAAATCTATTCCACCCATGTACTTCTCCAAGTTTAGAGCAGGGGTAAGAAACCTGAACTCTCCCTAGAAGCCAAGATGACTAAACTGAGGCTGTTGTAGTTTGGCCGTATCATGAGAAAACATGAGTAGTGAGTGACTATATGACTACAACAGAAAAGACAATAATGCTTAGTAAGGTAAAAGGCAGTAGGAAAAGAGGAAGACTGCAATGCAGATGGATGGATTCAATCAAGAAAGACACATCCCTGAATCTGCAAAACCTGAGCAGGGTGGTTGATGGTAGAATGGTTTTGAGGTCTCTTATCCGTAAGGTCGCCACAGATTGAGGTCAACCCGCTGCCAGTTAGCAACAAAGAAACCTGTGCAACTAAGAAACCTAAGGCAACTAAGCTTAGAGCAGGGGTAAGGAACTTTTGGGCTTTCAGAAGCTTTGGATCTCAACTCCCAGAAGTCCAGTCAGCATCATTAGTGGTAACAGAGTATGGCAGCTGAACTCCGAAGGATCTGGAGAAGCTGTAGTTCCCCCTGCCCCTTTCCATTCCAGGAATAAGGAATCCTGGGCAGGATGGCTGTATGATGACTTCATCTCAGCTAATTAAAAAAAAGTCCCATCACACTGACCCTGCAGTCCCTGGCTCTGCTATATCACTGGGTAGGATCCTGACTAATAGCAGGTTCCATCTAGCACAGTACCTGTCTCCTTTTACTTTGTTTCCTAGGCTGCTGGGCAATAGCTGAACACTTACTTGAAGACAAGCAAGCTAATCCTATAGCTCTTAACTTTTAGGAGCCTAGGACAATGGAGAGACTGGCTATTACATCTGCAGATTTGAGCAGCCTTAAACCATTTGGAAAATTAAGAATCAGGCATGAGGATTTAATGCTGCACGGTTTAAGGCAGTGATGGAGGGGTTGGAGTTCAGCAAGATTAGTAGGGAGTGAAATGTCAGCACCCAGCAGGTTCAAGGAGCTGTGTGTAAAGAGAATTAAGCCAGTTCTGCCCCAATTGGACATGGTGAGATTAAATATTTATAGCAAAATCAATAGTCTCTTTAATTTCAGTGGAACGTGCTATTGTATATTTTTATTTAGGACTGTGCGCCTTTCTCTTTTGGGAATGCTGTCCTTAATAGAAGAAATGACTTCCCCAGACTAAGATGTTGAGGCTTGTGTGAGTGTAGGGCTTCTCTCTCCTATACTGTGCTTGCCATTAACCATCCCATTTCGCACTCTTGACTCCCCAGACGGCTGAGCCTCCCCACTGGGAAGACGGGCGCTTTGTTTTCCAGTTGCAGCGCTCACCACTCTGCGAGTACCTCATCAATTTTATTCGCAAACTGCGAACACTGCCAGAAAAACCAATGATGGATAGCGTGCTTGAAAACTTCACCATCCTGCAGGTATTTGGGGAAGGGTCTGAGGTTCTGTTATTCCAAAGTGACTTCTCTGGGGAGGGGATGGGGAGAAGGGAGCAAGTTGTCTGCCCAAAATCTGAGTTCTATGTAAACAGAAACAAGCCTAGAGTTACCATATTGCACCCTTGGGCAACTGCCAGGGTTCCAGCAGTACCCCCACAGATGGCTGCCCTGGTGTGGCTGGGAGATACAACTCTACTTCAAGTGCCTGAAACAGTTGGGTTTCCAGAATGGCCATTTTAACTTCCCACAATGCCTTGGAGTAGTCTTGCCAAATTTGGTGCCCTCCAGATGATTAGGGCTTCAATTGTTAATAATTTTTCATCGTTGGTCATGTTAGCTAGGGCTGATGGAGTTTGTTTGATTAATTAACTCAATTTATGTCCTACTTACCCCTAAGAAAGGGCATTAAGGAAGCTTAGAGCTGTGTAACACAGATAGAATTAAAGGGAGCAGAGATGGTTTCTAGGATACAGGAAGCTGGTGGAGGGTAGTTTCAAGAAAAGGACAGGCCTATGAGAAGAGAGTATTGCTTCAGCAGAAGCAGGAGAGTGATGGATTCTGCAGTGTGGGCTGACCTCCTAATGCACAAACATCTTACTTTTAACCATTGACTGTCTTGGAAAGCTAGGGGAAGAACAGAACATGAAGTTGCTACAGGCTGAGAGGGCTGTGGCAGCCTTTTGTAGCTTATTGCATGATATATCAACATGGCTTTTGTGGCCTTAGCTTTCTCCAGGAGAAGAAAATGCTGCCTGACTAAATGGGGTATTGCAATTTCAAACAAAATGAGGAGTTGTTCATCCTTGTCCTGATCGACTTCAGATGCACAGACCCAAAGAAGATGCCTTGCAGCCCCTGCGCCTTTCTTCTTACTGCAGATTTTCCTGGCCTAGGGGCCTTCCAGACTATAATTATTATGTTTAAATAGCACAATTGATATACATGGCCCTTTATGAGTAAAAGCAACAAAAAACAGCCAGCCTTGCCAGATGTACAATCTACAACAGCCAGGATGCCTGACTGCTGGGGCTGATGGGAATTAGAGTCAAAACATCTGGAGGGCACCACAGGTTGGGGAAGATTGTTTTGCTTTAACATCTGCTGGCAGGATGATGTCTGCCTCCTTCTTCGCCAACAGGCAGGGGATAATTAAGTTTAAAATGTTCAGTCAGTTGACTAGTTAGGTTATCCAGTTTTGTCTGACTGAAAAGGTACGTATGACGTATTAGCAGATTCAAAAACAAAAGAACCTTTATTTTTTTAATATTAGCACTTCCAAAAACTGCCAATGGGAAGCTCTTTCATAAAAGAGGGATTTATTTCAATGTCAAGAGCAAAGAAGGAATGTCTCTTGTTAAGACAATGCCTGCTATGATCTGTGTCCACACCATCTAAAAGTATGCTTTTTGGAGCTATATTTTCTCAAATATGCCCATGTTTATGTGTATGTATTTTACTCTGCACATGTTTTATACTCTTAAATCTAAATATGGCTAACTGACTTTGAATTTAGGCTAATTTTTTTTTAACTGAGTAAAAGACAAGAGTCTGGAATATTGCTTTTGAAAAAGAGTTAGCTATGCTGTCACCCTGAAAGTAGCTAGTCTCCATTATAGGCAGAGCTTTCAGAAATCAAATTTGCTTTCCTGTTTCTTATGCCTGACTAAAAGTTAACATTTTAGTCAGTATTTTAAAAAACTATAAAACTGGCCTCTCATACAAAACACTCTCCTCCCATCTCATTCAACATGCCTCAATATTCACAATAGGGCAAGAGCTCATAGCACGTGCCATTACTCAAATCATGGGAGTTTCCTCTTCTACCATATGGTGTAGCAACAACCATGAAGCTATAAAAGTAGCTAAACAGTCATCGTCACACTGTTGAGTCAAGTTATCCCTTAATAACGGCCATCTTAGTATGTATTGCAGTCAGGCCTTTGTTGTTGGAAAAAGGAATTAAGTACAATCAAGTAATTATTTTTATGTAGTTACTTCCAGGCAAATGATCAATTGTTTGTAACTAGTTACTTCCAATTTCTAGGGATTGCTATCAGTAAAATAATTATTGGGATGCAATGTGTGATCTAACCACAGGAGGGAAAAAGATCTGATAAACCAGAGAAGAGAAGGTGGGAGTAACCAACATTGTGTTGCTGAAATTTCTTGGGGTGTGTGTGTGTGTGTGCGTGCGCTTAACATAAAGGTATATGCTCCAAGCATTGCTTGTTTACTTGCCCTGTGAAGGAACTCTGACCTTGTCTCTCGCGACAGGTTTTGCGGGATCAAGAAACTCAGGAGTTATTACTATGCGTGGCATTTGTATTTGAAGTGTCAGCCAGCGAGCGAGGGGCACAGCATCACATCTACCGGCTGGGCCGGGACTGATGAACAATTTTTACCTCACCACCCTCAAAAATCAAGCCACTCACCTTCCTCTCCTGATCCTCAGGCTACTGCCGCTCCTGAACTGGTTGGATGATCTGCCATGAGCGCTGCTGTGACGACGGTCTACCAACTGCTGAGTCTGCCAGTGATTACCTTTGTCTCCCCGGTAGCTACAGAAACAGACTCCAGGCCCAGCCCTTAACAACTGCTATTATTCAGTGGCCAGTAACTATGGCAACACGTTAGTCACCAGGGACCTTCATGCAGAGCAGCCATATTGATGGAACTGCCCTTCGTCGAGATGGCTGTCCTCTGTTAAGTGGAATGGTAGTTAACCTCACGCTCTGCAGCTGGCGTTACCTCCCCTCCGGATCACGGGCCTGGGGTTTTAACACTCCGTTGTAACAAGAAATAGTATTTGCTGGCACCCCTGTTTTTATGAAATGGCCAAAGAAGGGGTGTATCTGACCGTTAATTCACATAAGCCGCAGATAAGGCAGTTAAGTCTGTTTCTCAACTGAATGCAGGGGGAAATTCACCACAGGAAACAGCACTATATTCCCTTGGGGTGATATGTGGCAGATCTAATACTCTAGGTCTGTCCCTCACACACGAGTGTGGTGTAATGGTTTGAGTGTTATACTAGGACTCCCAGAGTCCACCTTCGAAATCCCTACTCAGCCATGGAAACCCGCTGGCTGACCTGGGGCAGGTAATTCTCTCACCCTAAAAGAAGGGCATTGGCAAGCTTCCTCTGAATAAATCTTGCCCAGGCAAACCCTGTGAAAGGGTTACCATTATCAATCAGTGTCTACTACTAATACCGTTGCCCCTGGCTGGGGCTGATGGAAGTTGTAGTCCATCAACTTGAGGAGGGCCACAGATTCGACACCCCTGGTTGACACTGCTAAGTACTGAGTACCACGTTTCACCACTAGCAGTGATAGTCACCTTGGCAGAGATTTAGGCTTCATCTATTTATGCAGGATGATGGTGTGGTAGCGTCAACCATAGGCTGCTTCTCTTCCGAGTACAGTTGTGTGGGGTGTTTTTTTTATTATGGGTAGTCATGAGAGCCAGCATGGTGTCGTGGTCTGAGCATTGAACTACAACCCTGGAGAACAGGGTTTGATTCTCTGCTTGGCCGTGGAAACCCACTGGGTAACTTTGGGCACGTCAGATACTCTCAGCCTCAGAAAACCCCATGATAGGGTCACCAAAAGTCAGAAATGACTTGAAGGCACACAACAACAACAAAGTCATAACAGCTCCACACACAAAATAGCATGTACACAAGCTAGCAAATAGAACTCCGAGAAAATTCCTATTCTAGCCTTCCTCTTGTTTTGCTGGCTTCTTACTTACAAGGGATTTTATATCTAGGGGAGCATTACAAAAAGTTATCCTCCCAGCCTATTCCTTACAGCTGCCAAAGTCAGAAAATAACAGCCTGTTCTGCCAGTATCTCCTGCTGTGAAGAGGAAGACCCATTCTAAGATGCAAAGTATAAGAGTGAGAGAGCTGTTCTAAAGTGCGGTGTGAATATGTCTCATCCAGACTCCATGTACTTTCTACTTTGTTCATATACGACCCTCTTTCCTGTGATGTTCAGGAGGCTGTGACAAGCTCCCACCTCTGTGGGAAAGGGTAAAGACAAGCTGATCTTGAATAAAATTTATTTTGACATAACATGGATATTTGGAGTTTGGCTTCACAGCAATGGAAAGGAACTAAGACACACACCCTGCCAGTTTTCCTTGGAATAGTGCCAGTATTAGGCTTTAGGGGCCCCCTCTAGCAAGAAAAAGGTAGGACATGCAACTTCTTAGGCCACGCCCCATTTTCCTTCATGATCCTGAATCTTTGTTGGCTACATCTGCCCGTGTCTTGAAACTAGGAGTGACTAATCACTTCTGCATTTTTATATATTGCAAAAAGGTGAATTGGGGCTCCAAAAAAGTAGCAGGGATGAAATTCCACCAAAATGAGAAATTGCGCCCCTTCCCCACAGCTTCTGGGGGTACAGTTGTCCATTTTAATTTGGGATGGAGAGTGGGATGCTTAAGGCCTATACTGGAGGGCCTTGGCAGGCCATCAAATGTACATTCCTCCTCTACAAGGTTAACGGAGGTAGAGGAATTTGCTAGTGGGCAAAGCTGAACCAGAGTAATTCCTTTGAACCTGGAGAAAACCTAGCAGGGTCGCAGTAGTAAATGAAAGTTGTCCAGTCAAAAGACTATTGCTGCACTTACCACTTGTGAAAGAGTTCCAACCCAGCAGGATGAACAAGGGTTCTGTATAAAAGAGCAGTTTTTAGCACTAATACAGACTAGTGCTGGCCAAGGTAGCAGTTGCTAGGAGCCAGCAAAGATGCAACATGCTAGAAATAACTGCTGTGTTTCTGAAGATTCCTTTATGACTCAAAAGCAACCGATTGGAACAGACCTGTCTACCGGAATAAGATATGGCTAAGAATACATTGAAGGGCACACTCCATGCTCTGATTGGCTGACCATTTTGCATGTCACAGCAAACCAGACATTGACTCCTGGCATGTTGGGTTTGCGCTTTTGTTGTCCAACTGCCTGCTCTTTGGTCTGTAGTTTGTACATCATGATGTCTGAACCCTGCCAGAACTTGAAAATGTTACTTTTGGTGGACTGCAACTCTTGAGAGTCTCCCAGGTAATAGTCTTAAACAACAACTTCTAAAAGATCTGGAGTCGACACTAGTTTGTTTCTCCCCACCAACGTAGAAGAAAAAGATTATTTCTCTGGCTTTTTGGGTCTGACATTATATGCTGGTACTGGTATAGCCACCTGCATTGCAAAGCAGAAGTGATTGGGAAGTGGGAGCCAGCATGATAAGTCAGGGTCCCTACAAGGTTTGTAATGTCTGAATTCACCTAGTGTCTGGTTAGTTACCCTTTCTAGCAGCCACTGTATTATGGTTTTGTTTCCCCTATTTCACAAGTGAAATGAACCAAAAAGGACTGTTGATGGATTCTAGGTTTTTATTATTTATTTACAAAATGGGAGAATTAAAAAAGAACACACAACCCAAAATATAAGAACAAAGTGGCAAGGTAAAGAGATAAGTGAAATCAAATGCGTACCTAATTCCACCTACCTCTTAGCATGTTTTTCTTTTCCACTCTAACTGTATCTAACATCCGTGTAAAATAGATACATAAATACACACATACAGCAAAGGTTAAAATCATTCTACAAGATTAGACATGCAGGAGAAAACAAATTCATGACAATTTGTTTACCCTGTCTTTGAGCTGAACATAATTTCATATGGTTACCAAGCCTAATTTGGTGGCAGGCAGCATGGCTCCATTCAAGCCCCAAGAAAGCAATACTAATGTATATATGCCCAATGCAAGCAAAGGCTTTGCTCTTTACTTTCAGGTCAGTTTTAAGAGTCCCACACAAGCACCAGGAATCTGCTTGTTGATCCCTTTGCAGGTAAACTAGACGGAAAAGCGTCTTCCAGAACTACTCTGAAGCACTGGAATTTCTGTGTACACAAAGAACTATAACTGTGGAAAAAGTATCTTCAGGCTATCTGGGAGTTCAGAGTACAAGACTAATCGTTGACAAAAAATTGTTATCAGACATTTCAAGGGAAATTCAACTGAGTTAAATAAGGCTTTGCAGCATATAATCCTGTCACAGTGACTTTGAGACAGTAATACAAGCTAAATATTGCAGTGGGTTACAAACAGAACTGGGAAAAGTTGCTTCTTCCACATGTCCCAGAATTCCCTAACTGGCGTAGCAGATAGCCACTTTTCTGAGCTCCATTTGCAAAAATGTCATATGGACACACAGAATCTGCACCAGTGCCACTTGGCAGTGCGGTCTGGGTGGACTCAGCAAGGTGCACCCAAAAGGCTTTGCTCAAAAACACAGTTCAACAGCCACGATGTCACTATCCTTCTATTTCATTGCCATTGTCAACTCAGTAGAACATTTCCTATTTACATTTTAATCGCAGATATATTATGATACCTGTTAGGACAAAACCTGCAACCCTTAATACCCACACCATCCAATTTTGGAGTTTAATAAAAGGATAAAACTTTTTTAAAGAATGGAAAATTCAGTTAGTTTCTGTGCTATCTTTTGAGACTCTGCAGATTCTAATAGCGTGTGGGTAATTTCCTTACAAACGGTTTTGATTATGCCGAAGCAGACTTCAGCATTGGATCTTAAGATTTTTGAGCATTCAAATGACATGGAAACATAGGAATGGTATCTTACATTGGAGATAAGGTGTGCCTTTTGTAAAGGCAAATGGCAGCGTGGTTGTAGCTTTTGGAGACAGTCTTAAGAACTAAACAATCCATTTAGCTGCATCAGGCTTAATCCTCTTGAGGCACACAATACTTTCCATTTCTTTGCTGGTGCCTGAATTCCTGAAGGTCTTGTTTAAATTACCAAGGTAAGGGTAAGAAGGTTAGGTACGAAACCTCGCAAGGCACTGTGCAAAACACTGTTTCAAAACCCTTGAAGTGGAATGGCTGTCTCTGAGGAAATGATTTCTGACTTTGGGAACTGGTGAAGTCACCTCCTAAGAATAACGTGTGAGCTTGTCATAGTTGGGTCCAATGGTCCTACACAGAAACATCGACAGTGTCATGAGGCAGAGCTGTAGGAAGAGAGAGAGCTTGTTAAAGGATATGATGTTATCATGTGAAAAAAGGTACGCTGGGGTTTGCGGGGGGAAGGTATCAGAGATAAAACAGACACTATCTTCATTATTTGTACTAGTTCCCCAGCTTTTAATCTTTAAGTCAGCCTTTCCTAATCTACAGCCTTCCTGATGTTTTGGACAAATATCCCCAGATTCCCTGACCATCAGCCCCAATGAGTGTGGTTAATGGGTGTTGTCATCCAAAACATCTGAAGGATGCCAGGTTGGAAAAGGCTGTTCTAAGCAGATAAGGAAAAAAGGAAACACAGAAAAGATGAGAATGACACAGTATAAATCTTTGAAGGAAGGGGATCCTGTTAGTAGTAATTCAAGATGAAAAGGTTCTCCCATTTTCTTACTTCCCAGAAATAACCACTCTTCACTATGAACTCTCTATTGCATGTTAGCATTTCAAAAGTCTTTATTGCTCTTTGTTGTGTGCTCAATCTCTAGCCCCTCCTGTTGGCTGTTCAGATTACTGCAACATAGTTAGATCCGGGGCTTAGCTGCAGGGTAACAATTCCTCTCCTTGCCCCTTGGGGGAGCCAAAATTCTTTTCACCAAACAGCAGAGAAGACAGAGGCCCTTTACCTGCAAGCAGGAAATAGTGGGAGAAAGATGGGGTACTGATAGCAGGCAGATTTGCAACTGCTAAATCCCTGTTTTGCAGAGGAGATAAGGTTCAGCCCTCACGCTTTGCTTGGAGTCATTACCTTGCCAGTACTCCAGGTAGAAATCCCTGTGCAGCAGGGAGGGATTTAAAAAATGGTAATTAAAAGGGAGATAGAGCAGGTATGGGAGAGTTACTAGTATGTGGGAGCAAGGGAGTCACCAGGAAGATGCCTAAAACATGCACATGCTGGCTCTGGTAAGCATCATTTTTGGTAGCGTATCAGACCAAATTAGTTTCATAGACCAGCCTAGAAACACATGGGTGGGCATATGCCAAGAACCACAGGACAAGCAGCTGTATGCATGATTGCAGCAGCCCACGCAATGCAAACACCCTGCAACTGGCTTCAGACCAGTTACCTTAAAAACGAAGCTGCCCACCAGCTGCTTCCGGGCTGCAGCTCCAAGCAACTCTCTCACCAGTCTTAGACACGGTGAGGAACAATGGGAGTTGCAGTCCAACAACCTTTAGAAAGTCACACTCAAAAAGGAGACAGTCTGACATCTGCTACTGTTTGGAAAGAACAGCAGAGCCAGAATCAATAATCAATACTGCCCAGCCTGGGTGGCCAGGGAGTATTCAGACAAGAGAAAAAACTTGAAACTCTTATCCTTTTTTGAATTTAGATCCATGCCACCAATCCATGCTACATAGGCCTTCCAGATCCAAGGGTGATTCAGCCTTGCAAAAGTCAGGCATACAGGCTGGGTTATTTCCTAGATTGCAAATTGTGTAATTCAGACAACATCAGGCTTCCTTAGTTGATTCCCAAACCCTGATCGTTTGCCAGCCATCCAGGTTTTCAACACTGACAGCTGATAGCAGCAGTGCCCGTCCTCCCTCCACATTTGTGGGGTTGACCTTCGCAAACTTGATTATTCGCAAGATACCCGCTTGCCTTCCCCTCCCATTCCCCTACCTTTTGCCCAGATGGTTGTGTTTTCCTTTTACAGACCTGGGCAAAAGGCAAGAGAATGGCAGATGGCAGCCCTGCACATGTGCCTTCTCTTATTCGTTTACCTATCGCCCAAGCATCCAGAAAGCAGCACACCGAGGCGAAATGCAAATGAATGTGGGGGGGAGGCACACAAGCAGCTGTTCCCTCCCATTCACTTGCATTTTGCCCTGGCACCTTGAAAGCAGCGTGCCCAGGTAAAACGCAAGTGAATGTTGGGGGGCAAGGAACATACACATGCTTTCTCTAGGTGTGTAGTTGCCCCCTCCCATTCACTTGCGTATTGCCTAGGCACCTGGAAGGCAGCATGCCTTGGCAAAATGCAAGCAATGGGGGGGGGGGAGCCCTGGAAGGGAATAAGAAGGGAGTGCTCACCGGGGGGGAGAGTTATTCTTGGGATTTTTTACTTTGATGAGGGTTCTGCTTCCTAAACCCTTGTGAAAGTCGAGGTGCCAGTGTAGATTGTTTTTCCTAAAACCAATGGAAAACAGCAGAGCCAAGCAGAGTCTTCCAAATGAACTGCATCTGCATAGAAAAACAATCTACCCATGCCCAATCTAGACAGCTGTAGCACAGAGGAATCCCTCATGCCCAGAAGATAACTCTCTCTATATAGCCCATGCTGGCTGGGGACAATGGGAACAGTAGTACAACCCATCTGGAGAGCACTAGCTTGGGAAAAGCTGTTCTACTGCATTCATGAGAATTCAAGAGAATCACACACCCACAACAAACTCTGGTGGACTTCTAAGGCAAGCACAAGCCACACAAATGCAACCCGCACAAAATGATGCATGGATTAATGCATCCCTCCCACCGTGCTGGCAGACACAAATGCATACAGAAAGGCATGCTAGAAAGCAGAATACATCCATGCATGTATACAAATGCACTCCTAAGTGCCACCTGCTGGAGAAGTAGAGGATCTCCTGGGAGCCACCACTATGCAAGTCCCTGTGCTCTAAGGCACTGATCAGTAACATGCACAGCAGCTGGAGGAACTACAAGGAAAGTTTAAGATGGGGAGAGGAAACTGCAGATCCCATTTCTTTCAAACAGTCATGTATATACATAATTCTGCAGTCAAACAACAGCAGTTGGGGCCAGGATTAGAGCTACGTGACTGACATGTACTGTGGCTTTACTCATGAGCACATTCAGAAGGCACATTCTTTGTGTTGTAGAATTGTCACATTTGCCCTTGTGTTTAATACTAAAAACACCCTTGAGTATGTAGTAAATACAGCAGGAAACAACACCTCCCTGTTGGTGCTTGTAATTCTGCATCAGAAAAACATTACTATGGGTTAATGAAGATGGAAGAACTACAGGCCTAGGAAGTAGCTTGTCCTTCTCCTAAAGGGGCAGGGCCAGTCGTACCATTAGACAGAGACAAGACACCATATGCAACTAGTTTGGTGTGTAACATGTAGCACTTGCTTTGTTATTTAATTTTGTGTTATATTTTTACTGTCAGGGGAAAAGGATATGTGTGCAATTTTCACCTTCAACTGCAAAAATAACAAGACTGGATTTGGAATCTTCAGCCATCCTGGAAGCTGTAGTCTAAAAAAGGAACTTCTTCAAGCTCTGAGTCCAACTGCAACCCCAGCTGTCGAACGGCAGCTTCACCAGCTTATCTGCCCTGCTAATCAAGATCTCTTACCTCAAGGAGGGCAATTCCAAGGCAGATGCCCACAATGGTGATGATATTACTGGTCAGCCAGACTTCAACGCTACCCATGCAGCCCTATAATGGGACAAAAGCTGGTTTGAAAAGTTGAAAATAAGAGCCCCGTTGGAACAAGCCTAGCATCCTGCTTCCAGCAGTGGGAAGTCCAGTTTACCCAGGAAACCCAAAAGCAAGGCATGATGGAAACAGACTTCCTCACCCCCAGCTTTCAACCCCCAAGCTCTGGAGTGCAACGACTGATCATGTGGGAACAGGGAAGCCCCATATAATTAGTACAGCCAATAGCCATTGCAAGTCCTATTCTTTATGTAGCCCTCTACCCGCTCCCCTTGCACCTTTGAAAACCACCCAAGCCAATACAAATTGCTATATCCTGTCGCAGTGAATTCCATAAGCTCATTATGCTCTGTATGAAGAGCTGCTTTTTCTGGGAATGTGCTACGAGTTAATTTCATTGTCCAAACTGAGCTTCTAGGGCCATTTCTACACTAGATTTTTATAGTGCTATTATTCCACTTTCAACATCCTGTGGAATCCTGGGGTTTGCAGTTTAGGGAGAGACCTCAAAGGGGCCCCTCCCTAAACTGCAAACCCCAGGATTCCATAGGATGTTGGAAGTAGAATAATAGCACTATAATAGTCTAGCGTAGAAATGGCCTAGGAGTGTGTGTGTGTGTGTGCGCGTGCGTGCACCTCTCTCCCTTCCTCCTTCCCTCCCTTTCTCCCTCCCCCACCCCCACCTCTGTGTAGAGAAAACAAAACCCACAACTCTCTCTATCCACTTCCTCCAACCAACACAGCATTTGCTAAACCTCTGTCATGCTCTCCCATTGCTTAGTCATAGAAAATAAAAACAAAATACGCTTAGAACTGGTGGTTCCATATAGCTGTGAGCTTTTTTCTTCTCCCTCCTCAGCTACTCACCTCCTTGTAGACTGGCCACTCTCCTGAAGTTTTGCAGAAACGTTCAGGCTCAGTGCTTGCTGTGTGGTTGGTCTCCAGAAGGCCAGACTGAGAGGCATTGTAACAGGAACAGGGGAAGAGATCAGAGGCATTCTTGACTTTGCTGTTCTCCATCCAGTCCCTGTAGGATATCCATCCGCAACACTCGAGCTGCAATTTTTAAAAGGGAGCAGTGGGTTAAACAATGAGGAGAAGCAGGTAGAGGAGAGGAGGGAACGTTACACCATCTGAAAGGTGTCAGAGTTGTCCCTTGCAAAAGACCAGTGACCCGTTGTCTTCTCACAATAGAGAAAGCCACTGCAAGGAAAAAGAACCATGATATGGCCAGGAGACTTGTGAGACTGCCACACGGCTGAAGCCAAGCAGGTCTCGGTCAGGTTAGTATGTGGATAGGAGATATCTATTGTGGAAAGCAGGAAAGTTAGAAATAATGATAATGGGATGGATCCAGCCCTCATTTAACAAAAAGGTGGATCCAGCCCTGTTAAATTACTGATGGCGATAGTGGGTGACTTCCAGAAGCCTGAGGATCACTTTCGCCCCTTCTCAGAAGCCAACATGCCCCCACTTCCCCCTTAGACTCTGCCTCTCTCCACATTTTGGAGGCTCCAAGCAACTCCAGATGTTAAATAGCATTCTCCTAGGGCAGTGATTCCCATACTCTAGTCCTCCAGGTGTTTTGTACTTCAGCTCCCAGAAGGCCCAGCTGCTTTGGTCAATGATCAGTGGTTCTAGGAGTTAAAGTCCAATACATCTTGAAAACCAGAGTTTGGGAAACACTGCTGTAGGGAATGCAGCAGTGCATTTTACTGTATTCCTCCAGCCCACTCTCAGTCATAAAAAAAAGCCTCTCAGGGGGCTAAAATAGGAGACTCCTTCAAATAGGTAAACTGGCCTACTGTGTCCCCTAGATAAGTGCTACTCAAAATGATGATTTCGAGCAAAGAAAGAAACAGTTGTAGTCAATGGGAACAAATATGGTCCTAACTTGTGCCACATTAGGAAGAAAAAACCCTGTTGGTCCCCATATCTGGTAGTTCAAGAAGCAATGTCCTAGAGCAAAGGCAGGCAACTGCACAGGTGTGAATTTTCTTTTATTCAACACCCCCATGAGCCATGTACATCCCAACAGTATTCCCCAATACTTCTAACTTTCCTGGAGTCCTTCCCAAAATGGTGTCCACAAGTGAAATTGTGTCACTTCCTATTGCCACTTTGCAAAGGACTCTAATGAAAATAGAGATATTTGGGAGTGCTGGGGGAGTCCTGAAGTGTTTCCCTGTGGGACTGAAGGTATTTTAGTGGATTTTGGGGGACTTCTGTAAGATTTTGGGGTGAAAAACTCTCAGAAGTCCTGTGGGGACTAGTGGGGGCTTCAAGAGCTGCAAAAGTATAGCTTCAGGGCCACATGTGCCCCATAGATCCCACCCCTGCCCTACAGGATGTTACTGGCTGGCTATTTTAGGCAAAACAAATGCATCATTTGAGGAGAAGGCAGGGCACGCTTTGCCCAACCTGAAGTAAAAGGTGTAAGATTAGAACCATCCATAAACAAGACCATGGCTAGTAGGAAGCATCCATGGGGTAGGTGGACAATGGTGACCTTTAAGATGTTGTAGCACTGCAGCTCCCATAATCCCTCACCTTGGCCATGCTGGCCAGGACTGATAGGAGCTCAAGTTCAAAAAAAATTTCGAGGGCCACAAGTTCTCCATCCTTGGGGCAGTTGAAAATATTTCTTCTCCTGGTGAGTTTATTACCTGCTTTTGCACAAAATCCCAGCTCTCATCATGATCCGAATAGGAACTTTTCGTTCCGTAGGTTTCAATTATGCCATTTATGTACTCTCCGACTGTTTTCCTGAGCTGCACAGGGAGAGAAGAGAAACGTTAAGGGAGACGCTCCCGCAACTGCAAAAGGAGGCATACTTATGTTCCCGAAGTATCGTGCTAAGTCCCAGTTTCCCATGGTGTCCTCCTGGGCTTGCATGACCACAAAGACAGGCAAACTTGCTGGCTTGAGTCTAAGGCAGACTTGGGAAAAGCTACTTTTCTGGATGACAACTCCAATAATCCAAAAAGAACTCTTCTACTGGACATTTCTTTGATAACCGCCCAGGTTCAAGCAAGGAAATTCCCTACAAGTAAAGAGATGCCCACTTTCCACCCATTTCTTAAAATCCAGAGGGAGGGATGAAGATGGCAGATAACGATCTTGAGTAATAAGCTTGCCCTGGATCCACATTCGGTGCATGGACTTCCAAAGAGACTTCATCTCAAGAGCAACCATTTTGCCTCTGCCCAAGAGGAGCCAGCCCTGCACAGCACTGATTACACCAATCACAAAACCACATCTCCGCACCCTCCCATCAGGCTGTGCAGAGTGCTGATTCATCAGTCTTTGTAGAAGTCACAAAATTACTCCTCCCACCCCGGAGGGGTTTAGGACTTAATAACAAGAGCACCCTTAATAACATGGTATCCTCCAGATGTTGCTGCACTGCAACTTCCATGATCCCTAGCAGGTCTGTTGGTTTTGTCTGAGGGGAGTTTAGCCAGACAAGATTGGGAGTCAAATTTATCCCTCCCTTGTTGTCGAGCTGGGGGGAGGGAATGGTTTGTTTGGGAGATTCTTTTGCCCCGCAATATCTCCCAACACCTTTTGGGAGCAATTTCACCACCTTTTAGGCCCAAGAATGTCCTTTTAAATCCACGAGGAGGTGACCCAGCCTGAGGGGCATGGAGAAATATGGTGAAACTACCCCACACCCACCAAAAACAGGGCTCCCGGGGGACCACAAAACAGCTTTGAAGCTCCACGCAGTCCATGAGCTGCACTTTTCCTCACCCTGCATCACAGGAAAGTCTTAGGCAGAATTCAGAAAATGTACTTTGTGGACTATAACTCACCAAAACAACAACTACTAAGGTCACTGGTCATACTGGTTGGGGGTGTTTTGGAAACTGCAGGCCTAAATATCCTAAAAGCACCAGATCCCCTCTTAGCTTGGAAGCTAAGCAAGGTTAGCCCTGGTTAGTATTTGGATGGCAGACCACAGATGAATACCAGGTGCTGTAGGCTATATTTCAGAGGAAGGAACTGACAAAACCACCTCTGAGTATTTCTAGCCTAAGAAAACCCTATTAAATTAATGGGGTCACCATAAGTCGATAGGCAACTTGAAGACACATGCACATATAGTCCAAAGGAGTAATTTTTCCCTGCTCCAGACCAAGCGTGCTTTGAGACAGAGGAGAATCAAAGCCTCATCTGACAGGAAAATCAACTGTTGATTGCTTTTTTAGAAAAACAGTGCCAAGTAAGTGATTAACTGCATCAATATGTTGGGGGGAAAAAAGTTTAAAACAAATCAAAAGCCTGTCTGAAACCTGGAAAGGCAAAAGAAAACCTGCACTGGAGTCTGAGCCAAAGGAACAAGGATAATGAGAAGCCCCATGCCCCTCTAGCCAAAAAAAGTCACACACCCAGTCCTAAAGGTAGACAAACCTGTCTTTTTCATGAGTTTCATCCTTCCCTCCCTCGCTCCCTAATTCCTCTCCCAGTGGTGAGTCACAAGCACAAAGAGAGGGAGACTGCAAGATCACTGGGCCTGAGCAATCTCTCTAGCTCCATGTGCCTTGTTCATTCTTCCTCCACCCAGTTCCCTAAGCTGAACAGGGCAGAAACTCAGGTTTAGTCTATAGCAGGTGTGGGGAAAACGCAGCTCACAGATTGCCTGTGGCTGCACCGGGCTGTTTCTGAGGTCCCTGGGGCCCCCCCAGCAACCACTTTCACTCAAAATAACATTTTAAAAGAATCTTTAAAAAAAAAAGAATGTTTGTCTCAAATGCCACCCAAAGGGTTGTTGCTGTTGTTGTTGTTGTTGTTGTTGTTGTGTGCCTTAATTCATTTCTAATTTATGGTGACCCTAAAGTGAATCTATCATGGGGTGTTCTGGGGCTGAGAGTGTGTCATGCACTCCAAGTCAGCCGGTGCCAGGGCTAAACAAGGAATCAAACTCTAGTCTTCAGGGCTGTAATCCAATGCTCATACTACTATACCAGACTGGCTCTCTCCAGAGGTATAGGGAGCAATTCTGCACCATTTTCAAGCTCAGGGGATCAACATGGTGAAACTGTCCCTTATGATAGAATAGCTATGCAATATGTTTTGGAACTGAGCAGTAGAACCTACCATCTGAAAGATAAAATGATGGATACAGGAAGGGTGAAAACACAGAATGTTTTTATTTATCAGGTGGGAAAAAATACTTGGTAATAAATTTTCCATGAGACACAAACATCAAGGTTACAGATATTCTCTCCCAACTTGTGATACAAACTCACCGTATTCTGCTGTGTATATATCAGGATCCCAATGGTGATCTGAGCAATGAAAAGGAGGAGCAGGAAAGCAAAGTACTGTTGATAGAGAAAACAAGAGAGACCAGTAAAACTCAGAAATCAGGATTCAACAAAGCTGCTACAACTTTTATACCAATTTTTTTCTTCACTATCACCTTTCATTGCATCTATATCTGCGTATATGTATATACACATACATACGTGTTTTGCATAATATGTACACAAACACACACAAAGATGCAATATCTATCCAAAAAATATTGCAGAGAAATCCAATCAGAAATAAAATAGAATTTAGACATCTATAAGACCAGTTCCGCACTGCACTCTTATAGCGCTATCATTCCACTTTCAGCATCTTGTGGAATTCTAGGGCTTGTAGTTTAATGAGACCAAAGAGCTCTCTGGCTGAGAATTCTAAAGGCTCCTTCCTAAACTTCAAACTTTCAAACCCCAGGATTCCACTGGATGTTGAAAGTGGAATAATAACACTAGAACAGTGTAATGCAGAAATGGACTAAGTCACAATACATGTTTTTAAGCACACACACACAAAAGAAACTGCAGAAGAAACTAAGAGATGCTTGCTTTAAAAAAGAGAAGCAAGATCCTTCTGAGGTTCATCTAAAATAGCTCCCAACAGTGAATAGGGTTTCAGGTTCCCTTCGACCTAAATGTTAGGCAAAACCAAGCCATAGAAAAACAGACTTTCAGTTAGAGTGACACAAGCACCAACTTTCGTACATAATGTGGGAAAAGTGGATAGGAAGATGTATTTTTTCCTCTCTCATTATACTAGAAATTCGGGGTCATCTGTTGTAATCAGAAGGTGAGAGATCTAGTACAGGCAAAAGGAAGTACACAGGTCACCCTGTGGAACTTACTATGGAAAAACTATGGAGTTTATTTCCAGGAGATACAGTGATGACTGCCAATTTGGACAGCTTTAAAAAGGGACTGAACAAATTCATAGAGGAAAAAAGATCTCAGTGATTATTAAGATGGCAGGATATTCAGCCAATTCTCAGGAACATGGGTAGGGGAGGATGCAGTTGTATGACTGTCCTGCTTTTGGACTTTTCACTGGCCACAGAATGCTGGATTAGGTAGGCCTTTGGGTGATCCAGCAGAGCTCTTGCTACCTAGCACTGCTTTGGGGCTTTTTCCTAATGGACTAACAAAATGTCTTGCAAATTTTCAGGTGCATGCATGTGTGTATTGTACAGAGATTTAAATAAAGGAAAACTAGAAACAAGAAAATCCTAAATCTATACATATCGATAATTAACGTGGTACAGAATCTGAGGGACTGTACATTGTGGAGTGCAGGTATGCCGGCTGTGGAATTCCATTTCACCATTCCATCACTACAAAATAACTTTCTCGAAAAACAGCATGTCATGTGGGTGTTGTGTCGTATGAGTCGTTCCCCCTGCCCTCATTTAAGCACTGTGCTACAAGAAAATGGTGCTTGCAAGGAGCATGAAGGAATTTGAACCCCTGGACACAGAATGATACCAGTGCCGAGGCCATTGCTGGTTATATCACTAGAGCTGACAGAGTGGGGGGTGTGGTGGCATTATTTTGCATGTCGAATGGATGTGGCTGTACAGGGGTATGCGCTGGGAGACTGTAAGTCTATTGGCTGCCTACCTGGGTATCATCAGCACAATTCCTACTTGGTGTTTCCAGAGATGCTGGCAGTATGAATCCTGTTTTTCCCCTCCTGGCCTGAGCGTTTATAGAATACTACCACTTCTTCCACCAGCATGGTGGAATAAAAGCTTCTAAAATCCCCCAGCCAGTATGGTCTCAGCATTCTACAGAATTGCCTAGTTAGTTCTCCTTTGTCTAAAAACCAAAAAGACCCAAAGAATTTAGCTATTCTTCCACCATCCTGCCAAATGTTGCCCTTTTCTTAAACACCTTGCAAGCTCTACAATAGCCTTTTGTTAGTTCAAGGGCAGGCACCTGTGGTCTTCCAGATGTTTGGCCTATAGTTCCCATCAGCCCTGGCCAGCACAGCTAATGCTGAAAGATTACAAGAGTGGCAGTCTAAAGACAGCTGAAGGACCAAAAATATACATATATACAACTAGAAAGTTTGAACTGAATAGTATAAGTATACAGTATTATGATAGTATACAGTAATTCAGATGAGCCCATATACCATTGATTGTTTAATCTGCATTTTAATTTTTGTATGCTATGATTTTTTAATTATATTTTCATTTTTATAAGTACTGTAAGCCACTTTGAGTCCTTCCAAGGAAAAAAGCGGGATAGAAATAAAGATGATGATGATGATGAAGAAGAAGAACAATGTGTAACAATAGTGCCAGTTCTGTTTTCAGTCACTTTTCTAATAATTCTTAGCATGCAATTCCCCCCTTCCCTTTTTTTTTTTAATACAAAGAAGCCCTGTCTCCCAGGACTCCTTGCTCTAAACTGAATCTGGCTTTCACTTAGAAAGCACTAGAAACCTGGGTCCCCATATCTCCATACATGATACTTACAAATCCCAGCATGCACTTGATTTCCTTGAGGGAGCCTAGGCATCCAAGGAAACCCATCAACATTGTGAGAATGCCAACACCACAGAAAATATAGGACCAGACCTTTAGGGCATAATATGATGACCCTGTGGAAGGAGATAAGCAGACAAATCAATCCAGACTAGCATGAAACAGAACCCAAGATGGAAGAAATAGTGAAGATTATTTCAAAGACAGTCTTCTTTAGACCACTATAGAGAGATTTCCAAAAACTTGGAAGAGCTCATTGCTTGACTACAACTCCCAGAACCCCACAACAAGCATGCCCATATCTGGGAATTCCTGGAGTTATGATCCAAAAAAGGTAATTTTTCAGATTCTTTCCAAAACAACTGAAATCTTCTGCAAGAGCTGTGACATCCTTTCAGTGACTAAAACGAAAAGATGTAGGAGCTGACATGGCCACAGAATGGGAAGTGAAAAGTATGACAAATATTTGGGATCTATTTGTGGTTCCCCCAAGGTTCACCCAGTGGCCTAAGAGGGTGAGGGTGCAGTATTGTTTAGGGCTCAGGAATATTAACAAATCTAGGAAGAGAGGAAAAGAAACCCATGTTTGAGGAAATGAGAGAACCTTCTGAACTCACCAAGAACAGAAGCAAAATTATTTCGGTCAAAAAGGATCCATAAGCCAAAGCTGAAGAGGAGACTTCCGAGCATCTGGAGAGGAAAGAGGATTGTTTTTAAAGGGGCTGGCTATAAATATATATTATAAGATACTGCTTCAACCTTTCTTTTATCTTTTCACACCCTCCCACAAGTGAGGTCTTCTAGGAGCACATGAGAATCATGCCAATGGGCAGTGATGTATTTAAGTCTTTTACTCCAAGTCTCAAGTCTCTACCTTAAAGTCTCAAGTCCTTGAAGATACTTTCAAGTCAAGTCTCATGTCTGGGAACCAACTTTATACCCCAACCAAAATTCCAGAATTATCGGATAGAGTGAAATAAACTCAATTTTAACAATTTAAGTAGAGTTAGCTCTCCACATTTGCAATTTTGCCATCTGCAGCTTTGGAAGTCAGGAATAGGATCCTATCTTACTCCCTATTACTGAAGATTCAAAAGCTTTAGAAGGAAGGATCCTTCTTCTTCAGTCCCATTGCCTAACACATTTGCTGTTCCCCTCTGAGAAATGCACCCTGCACTTGTTTCTGCTTGTAGTAAATGTTTTAGAAGGCTCCTCCGATATGCAGCAGAGACAGGCTGCTGAGCAGACCTCAAGCCTGCCTCAAGCCCATTGCCTAACCTGTTTGCTACTCCCCTCTGAGAAATGGGCCCACATTTTGGGCTTGAGACAGATTGTCATGTGACTGGTAGCAAAAAGAGATAGAGGCGTTGTTCAAAGGCATAAGGATTCTGAATGAATGTGTTATGTTACTGAACCAAGGGCATCGAGTCAGTCATTAAAAACATACAAGTCTCGAGTCAAGTCGAGTCAGTGCATCATTTATGGTCAAGTCGAGTCTGAGTCGAGTCACTGAAGCAACTTAAGTCCAACTTGAGTCTGAGTCTATTGACTCGAGTCTACATCACTGCCATTGGGTCCATTTAGCTTGGCATCAGGCCTACACCCACCCAATTACTCACAAAGAAGAAGAGGTTGAAGATGAAGAGGAAGTACTTTATGACGCTGAGGCATCCTTTGCGGGACATGGTGGCTTCCTGTAAGGAGGAGAAGAAAAAGAGGGGCATTGTAGAAAAACACAGACTGCAAATAGACTGTTCAGTCTATTTTAGCTGGGGCCCATTCCCCTCCTGACCTCATTGTACTTCTGTGCATAATTTTCTCTTCAACCCATCCATTGAGGAATATTTTTTAAAAAGGTTTCCTAAAAAGATGGAGGCCTGGTCCTCTATTGTTATACAGAAGCCTCTGGGGTGAGGTCACAATCATGGTCCTCATGGTTGCTGGAGAAACAAAGTCCCTCACCTTACCTTTGGAGTGCCAATCCCATTCCTGCACCAAGCAAGGAAATGGCCAAAATTAAACAGAAAGTTAAAGACTCTTTCCTCACTCCTCCTGACCCAGGACTAGCTCTGATAAGACTGCCAGCTGTGAAAGGGTTTGAAGTGATAACATCTCTCACTCCTTCTTCCAGATCTTTCCTTTTTTAAAGAATAATTTTTATTAAGACTATGAAAAGAAAAACGCGTATCATACAAAATAAAACAGTGTAAAAGAAAAAAGAAAAACAGAACAGTACATTACAGAAAATTCAAACACTAACAAAACACAAATTTAAGAAGAGGGGGGAAAAACCCTACAAAATTTATCTAATAAAAACAAACACTTAAGCATAGAATACACTATCATTAACTTCCCACTTCCTGGATCACGGTTGTTAAATTCTGAAGGCTTTATTGCCTCAGATTTATCATCCTTTTCTTAATGTATTTACTCAGATAATTTAGCATCGGGAATACAAATACCTTTATTGAATACATGCGATAATGTAAAAGAAAAAGTTAGGAAAGGAAATATAGTTCTACTAACAGCATTTTAAATTCAATTTTCAATCAAATCCTAATGTGGCTTGTTTGCCTTCAGTCCATGACATCTTCTCCCAGATCTTTCAATGGGTCGTCAACTTGCTAACCAACCACTCTGTGTATATGCATGTGTGTGCATGTGCGCACATGCTCCTTTAAGTTGCCTATGGACTTTTGGCAACACCATGAATTTCATAAAGTTTTCTTAGACCAGGAATACTCAGAGGTGGTTTTGCCAGTTTCTTCCTCTGAAATATAGCCTACAGCACCTAGTATTTGTTGGCGGTCTCCCATCCAAATACTAACCAGGGCTGACCCTGCTTAACTTCCAAGATCAGACAGGATCTGGTGCCTTTAGGGTATTTAGGCCCTCCAGAGTTGCTTTTAAAGGCATAACCATCTACTGTAGCTATGTTTTTAAAAGCTGATCAAGCTAAAGACATAAGCAAGGAATGACCTTTATTACTACTTTGTGGGAAGCATCATTTGCTGGCTGCTACACATCAAGCTGTGGTTGAAGGCCCAAGGCTGCTTTTTTTTCCATGATCAGTTGGTGAGTCTATTCATTACACACACACAACCACACACAGTGCTCCTCCACAAAACCACACAGTCTCCATCTAACTGCAAGACTCAAGGCTTAAAATCTATAGTGGCCTGTCCTCTCTGCCTGTTGCCTCCTCCAAGATCTACAGTTAATGTACGTATTTGTTACATTTATACTTCATACATAACATGTCTCTCCTCTTCCTTCCAATGTTATTCTCACAATAACCCTGCAAGGTAGGTCAGGCCGAGTGAGAGCAGCTGGCCCAAAGTCACCCAATGAGTTGCATAGCTCAAGGAAGATCTGAAGCTGAGTCCCTCAAGTCCCAAATACTGTAAACATCATGTCAGCTCTCTAACAGTTCTGTCCAAAACCTCAAAGCAAAGGTATCCAATATGAAGAACTATCCTGGTGTGTATCGAAAAAGTGGTAAGCCATAGGATTTCTCATGTC
Source organism: Cyclura pinguis (assembly GCA_030412105.1). Taxonomy (NCBI): domain Eukaryota; kingdom Metazoa; phylum Chordata; class Lepidosauria; order Squamata; family Iguanidae; genus Cyclura; species Cyclura pinguis. Next base: position 17,329,659 of record CM059604.1, read on the forward strand.
ATTGACCTTCTCTGTTTAATGGGTTTTACAGGAGCACTAGCAGTTTTCAAGCTTTAATCTTCCATGCACTTTGGACTTCAGCTCCCAGAATTCCTGACCATTGGTCAAGCTGGCTGGGGTGCCTGAGAGTTGAAGTCTAAAAAAAGTTGTAGGACCAACGTTTAAGCTCCCCAGGTCTAACAGGTGCCATCATGTTCCACTTGTAACCTTCCTATGTTTTTCTACCACATCTTCTGTCTTGTTTCAAAAAAAAAAAAAAGGAGATAAATACAATCAGCCCTCCACCTTTGCAGGTTTCACTTTTGCAGATTTGATTATTCACAGATTATTTGCTGTCACCTCTGTTGCCTCCCTATGCCATTTTTTTAATAGGGACTGCAAGCCTCATGAGACTGAGAAACTGCGAATGAGGCTTGTAAGTCCCTATTAAAAATGGTGTGGGGCAGCAGTGGAGGTGGCCATAAGCCCCACCAGCCAGCCGCTTCTGCCTTGTGGAGGAACCCTGATGCCTCAAAGGAATCCACAGTGGGTTGAATATGGTGATCATACTTTTTCGTGTGTTAACTATGGTTTGGAAGGGCCTAGAGTTATTCATGTTTTTCTCACTTTCACAGGGGTCCTGTGCCCCTAACCCTAGTGAATGTGGAGGGATGACTGTAGAACGTGGCTGCACAATATATTTAAAAAAAAATAAGAAAGACCATGCTTGATCTGATCAAAGGACTAACTAGTCCTTTGTATGAAAAGGCCAACTTCTTGCCTATGGGAAGCTTCCCAGCAAGCCACAAATCCAACTGCTCTTTTATCTCACATTCACAGCCATTGATACACAAAGGCCTACCACTGCTGATACTGGAGGTGATCTGTAGCCACCCTGATTAGTAGCCACTGAGAGCTCATCCCTCCATGAATTCCTCCAGTCCCCTTTCAAAGCTTTCTAAACTGGCAGCCATCGCTAGTGAATTCCACAGTTTTAACTCACACCCTGTGAAGAAGTGTTTCTTTTTGTACTACCCTGAGAAGTATGCTGTAGCCCCCAAAATGTAACTTTTCCAAGCTCTACTCTCCTCCTATCTCACCAGTTTCTGCTCCCACAAAGATGTTTCAAAACTGAGTCCTGACAACAAGACACACTGAGATTATCTCTGAACAGAGCAGAAGAGGAAGCGGTGAGTTTCAAAGTTACCATGCATCACCAATTCTCAGAAAGACAGGCTTACTTCCTGGGGTCCTTGCAAGCAACCAATTTTAATCATGTCTCTCTCACACAGCTACACAACTGCCATCTTGCCCAACAGACCCCAGGCACCAACTCGGCGGCTGATACTGATCTGCCATTTGATTGCTTGTGCTAACACAGCATTTCTCATGCATCTACTTACAGTCCTCTCGACATGTTGGGTTGTGCAACTATGTGGTTATTCCCGCCCCCCCTATATTTCCTTACAAGCAAAGTATTCTCCATACATGTGCAGACCTCACTTCTTCGCCCACTTTCATTGACACAATTATCTTTACACACATTTACTTTACGGAGACATTACACAAATATTCAGCAGTGTCTAGTAGGCTCATCCACATAGCATTGTCATGTCTGCTGGGTTTTTGTTTTTGTTAGTTTATTCACGCTCCAATTCAGGCAAGACATTTCGAGCTATGCTCTTCATTATGCATACAAAATAGGGTGTGCAATCTGTACCACTTATGTAACCCCCTCCGTGACACATTTAAATGCATGAGAACTTCTTGGGTTGCACAATGGCTTCTCGGATTGTGCGCACAAGCGTGCTCTCTGACATGTATATTCACAAGCAATACTTGGCCTCTTGCTGTGCCTGTGCTCATCAGCTTTCATTCATACTGGGCATTTTTACTTACTTTCTTGTTTAAATTCTTCCTATATTACCTTCTAAAGCAAAGCCTCTCCAGTCTTTGAATTTTGTATGCAACAATCACACATACATTTTAGACAAGGACACCTATAAAGTCTGGGAAAACAGGGTTTTTTGGGGAGGGGGACAAAGACTCCTAGAATCTGCTAGCCAGCATCTGCAGGGGTCAGACTGTCTGGGGAACTGTGAAAGTTACCTTCCCAAAGAATAACTTTTCCAAATTCTGTTACCTGAACATATAGTCATGGGCAAAAGTTCCTACAGACACAAATTAACATACTTAAGATCCCCAGTCCCCATATTGTCTCCATGTTCCCAACTCTCCCCATCCCCAACCTTGAAAGGCCTCAGAGACAGTCCCTCTGACCACTCTACGCCCCACACGCTCTCTCTCGTGTCCTCATGCTTCCAAAACTCTCAGTGTGCCAGTGTGAGTTTCGACCTCAAAACGCTTTTTCTCCCACAGATCCATAATCCGACTCACTTTAATTCAGGCCGCACCAAGAACACCCCACATCTACAACCCAACAGGCAGACATCTCTTCTTGGGAACCATGCTGCTTTAGGGGTCCCTACACACAAGACCCCAAAACCTTTTCTCAACACACTTCCAACCAAGCCTACCTCACAGATTAATACCCATGTCCTCTTGGGCTGAGTAAGTTCCCTTGGAGCCCACAATGTGATGCTGGAGAAGGGAATTTGGAAAAGCTAGGGCAGGGAACCCATAGCTGCTCTCCCTTCCTCAACCAGCTCATACAAGATCACATCTCCATTCCGCTCTCCTTGCTCTTACTCTGTTCCCTAGAGCTTTCCAGCCTTTTCATTAGCATCAGAGCTCAGCAGCTTACCTTGATGATCCGTTCTCACGTTCTCAGCCTTTTGCCTCTGGCTTCTGCGGGCGCTGATCTTCCAGTACAACTCGCCCCCCCTCCTTTTTTCTTCCCCCCTCTCTCTTTTTCTCTTTTGACGGTACAAACTTTCCAAACTTCACCCAAAGGGGCCCACCCCCTTTATTGCCGCCTCTCGTTCCCCATTGGTCGCTGGAAGAAGAAAAGGAGGCGGGGCGTATATATTAATAATTAATAGATTCCAAAGTTCCACCCACCGCTTGTAGTTTCCAGCCAAGCTCCGCGGCTCTTTTGTTGGGGTTTTCTCTGAGTGTTAAGGTGGAACAGTTTCGTAAGGGGTTTCGGGTTTCGCATGAGCTCTCTTTCCTCCGCCCTCCCCACCCGGGACGTGATGATCTCGTTTTGAAAAATCGGGTTTACACGAACCCTGATCATACACATAGTATTAGTCGGTTTTTTCCCTTTTTGCAAGCATTTCATCATCATCATCCCAGCCCATAGACAGCATTGTATATATATAAAAAAAAAATAGAGAGAGGGAGAGAGATGCAACATTGAGTTGTTAGTACAGTTAAAATGCAAAGTCTGCAAATTCAAGATTCCATTCGGTAGGAGTCTTCGTGGTTTTCATATAGCAAAGAAACTAGTTAAAACTCCCTTTGCTGCGCTGCACTCTAGAAAATACTGGTTGCGATAAATAGCTGCATTCCAGAGATGGTTACAGGTTGTTGTTTTTTTTCAGGTGACACCCCAAATCCACAATCTTCATACCTCAAACCTAGACAAAACAAAAAAAACCTTGCATCTGACTGGAGTGGTAAGCTCTTGCCATGATAGTTCTCACAGCCATATTCCAAGTACACTTCGTGCTGTAGGCGGCTTGATCTGTACAACTTTCATTAAGAGCAGGTCTTTTGTAAAGCTAATAGCTCTTAGTCGCCCATTCAAGAACAAGTCAGCACCATCCCAACTTCTTTTCATCACAAGGACAAGGTATAGTTCATAGCACATCCTGAGGCTAGGAAAATCCATTTCCACTCCAGCTTCTGTGCTGACCACAGCTAAACTCAACAGGGTAACTGTAAGGGGTGCAGTCTGTGACTCTATCCTCTGTGCTAATTAAAACGTTTAGGGCTACTATGCCAACGTCTGAAGAAAGTATGCTGGTTATTTTTACAAATATGTCCCCCAAAATCTACATCAACTTCTACCCAAAGTTGTTCATTCCTTTGTTTTGTGGTGCTAAGAGGATGGTATGGAAATCTAGATCTGAAAAAAAAAATGACTCCCACACCAACTTATTAATGGAAACTGTGTTTGACAAAGAGAGCTGCGCACAGGCAAAGAACTGTCACTGGAGAGAAAGGGTGGGCTTTGTCCATTACAATTATAGCACTTTCACATTTCAAATTGCCATCATGTCGACGGTGTTAGATTATCTAAATCAAATCCATAGAATGGTAAAACAAAAGAATGATTTTTCCCCTTGTGACTTGCAGTTGAAGAGGGAGAAAATTAATTTTAATACAAGACAAAATACCCAACTTGGCCTCTGGTTTCGAGTTTATTTAACTTTCCATATGTCGTTTATATAGTTTTGTAGTAAGAAACAGAAACATTATTTCTGCTTTCTATAGGAGACACAAAGGAGCTTTGTAAGTGCAAATAATCAGAAAAGTCTATATACCCCAACTGTATAGTTAAACTGGGAGAAGCAGATACTGTGACACCTTAAGGCACAGGTGGGAATTGTACAGCTCTCCAGATTTTGTAGGACTGCAACTCCCAACATTCCTCACCATTAGCTGAGCTAGCTAGGGCTTATGGGAGCTGGAGTCTCATAACCTCTGGAGAAATTGCTAATCCCCAGCTTTGTTTTAAAGAGTAATACAGTTACTGTAGCATGACTTACCAGTCCCCACCCACGGAAACAGTTACGGGGAATAATAAGTGACACTTGAACTCCATGGAACTGACTTCTGACTCAGCCTGTGTTAAGGATGGTGTGTCGTCTGTTTAGTTGTTGCCAGCAACGGATCAACAAAGAATGCGATAATTGTTAACGACAGTTCATTTTGCAGCTAACAGCCACTTTCGCTGAATCATTTGGGGCTCGGAACATCTTAGATCATGACAAAACTTTTGTAATCCATGTAATAAGTACAAATTACTCATCTCTAAGACTACCAATATCTAGAATTTAAAATCCTGTATTAGAATTAGTTACCAAAAATGCAATTTTTAAAAAATACAAGCAGGAGCTGTCAAGGACAAATTAAACTGTTCCTTATTCCAGAAAAGCTTGTACAAAGAGATGTGTTTTTAACCGGCATCTCAACAACAAAACTGGGGAGGGAGGGATTGGATTTCTGAAAGAAGAGGGTTATCCAAACAGGGCGCAACCGCTAAGAAAGTCCTGCCATATGTGATGGTCTTCTGGTTTATGCAATGCAGGCGTATCACCACCAGAGCTTCCCCAGCTAATCTTAAGGTCCAGGTGAGTCGATACTGGATGAGGAAGCGTCCAATGATGTGAAAAATCAATTCTAGCATCGTTATTGGAGGAAAAAAAGAATGAAAGATAAATTAATTTTCAGTAAATTACTGCTAAGCTCTGAGAAAAGTTCCAAGGTGTCCTATTTTCTGTTCAAAACCCACATGAGGAGAATTTTAACACTCCTTCCTTCCCATTTCCGCCCTACACTGTTATAGTGCTATTATTCCACTTTCACTATTCTATGGAATCCTGGGGTTTGCAATTTAGGGAGGGGCCTTTAGAATTCTCAGCCAGAGAGCTCTTGGGCCTCGGTAAATTACAAACTCCAGAATTCCACAGGATGTTGGAAGTGGAATAATAGCACTATGGCCATTTCTGCACTACACTCTTATAGCGCAATTATTCCACTTTCAACATCCTATGGAATCCTGGGGTTTGCAGTTTCGGGAGGGGCCAGCCGGCCCCTCCCGAAACTGCAAACCCCAGGATTCCATAGGATGTTGAAAGTGGAATAATTGCGCTATGAGAGTGTAGTCCGGAAATGGCCCATAACAATGTAACGCGGAAATGGTCGAGATGAGGCAGCTATCTGATGACAGCTGCTGAGTGGTGCAAAGCAAAATCAGTGAGGTAGATCTCTGTGTGCCCCACATCCTGTTGTGTTCCTGCTTAGCTAGACTGCAGTCCTGCCAGAAGTGCTGAAGCAAAATTCACTTGGCTTCTGTGTGACATTTTGTCCTTTCCCTTCTTTGTTCAAGTCAGACAGAGGGAATGAGACTGACTGACAGACACATTTCTGTTTCACGCGCACAAGACTCATTCTCTTCTGAGGAACTAGAAACTCATGACAGTTCAGCTTTCGAGTGAAGCTGCTGAGGCCTTTAGACTTGTGTTTATGTGGGTTTCTTATCATATACAATACATCCGAAGTTGGTCCAGGGAATGTTCCAGTGGGGCACAGTGAAGTGGCATGGGAAAACATGCTTTCCGCACTACACTGTTATAGTGCTATTATTCCACTTTCAACATCCTACGGAATCCTGGGGTTTGCAGTTTAGGGAGGGGAATTTAGAATTCTCAGCCAGAGAGCTCTTTGGCCTCAGTAAACGACAAACCTCAGAATTCCACAGGATGTCAAAAGTGGAATAATAGCAGTATAACAGCATAGTGCGGAAATGGCCATAATTGAGTAGTACTTTTATTCACCTGTAGCCTACGGTCCAGTTTGGGGGGACACAGTGGTAGGATGTGGCGCCTCACTCTTGCTCAGACAATGGTCTTTTATTAGCACCAGTTGAAATGCCACAAAAATGTGTAAGTTTCCAAGTTCTCCAGAACTCTTTATCAGGCTATGTGGGTATGTTCTCTCTCCTCATTTTCCATACCACCTTAAGGGACAACATTCTCCCTTATAGACCCATTCAGTCCTGCAGGTCAACTGGAAAGGCCTTGTGATGCCCCACACATCTAGGCCTACTCCACTGCTATTGGGAACAAGGTATTTATTTAGCATGGTGGCATTCCCTCTGTGGAACACTCTTTGTTCTGATACAGACCCATGTTGTCACATCTTTTTAGACACATGTTGAATCTCTTCTTGCAAGCCATCCCTATGTAGTCTAACCTATCCTTTGTTTCATGAAAAATAGAAGTATTGTATATCCCCCCTCCTCTCTCTCTCTCTCTCTCCCTCTCAATATTATACGTTTTGTTATTTGAGTGTAAAGATATATCAGTAGATGCTAAAGTCAAGTATTTCCATGCCATAGTAGTTCTGATTTCTTTGTATGAGTGTAAAAGCTGGACAGTGCAGAAAATCAACACATTTGAAATATGTCACTGGAGGAGAATTCTGTGGAGACTAAAGAGACGAATGAATGGGTCTTAGAGCAAATCATGCCTGGGCTGTCCCTGGAAGCAAAGGCGATTGAACTGAGGTTGCCACACCATGAACATGTCATGAGACAACATGACTCCCAGGAAAAGATGATAAGGCTCAGCAAAGTAGAAGACTTTAAGAAAAGAGGGAGACTATATTTCAAGTGGATTGATTCAATAAAGGAAACCACAGACCTCAGTTTACAGGACCTGAGCAAGGCAATTGATAACTCAGGTTCTTGGAGATCTAATTTTTGTAGAGTCACCATATGTCAATGTTGACTTGACAGCAAATAACAATAACAACATGTTTTGTCATGGTTTTATGCCACTTTAAAAATCTCCAGATCTCTGAGATCTATGAATATGTATACATTAACGAAGGGTTTTGGAGAATTTTAAACCTTGCAGACCTCTGTGGCATTTTTGTTGGTCCTGAGAAAGGTACTGTTCAACCGTGGGTTTCATTCTGTTTATCAAGTCATAGACTATTATTGGCTCGGGAGTGAGGAGCAAGGGTTGGAGGGTGAAGCAACAAGACATGATTTCAAATCCTTTCATCTTAATCAGAAAGGCACTTAAAAGGCTACGGATATCATTGCTGAATAGTTGCCTTGGCTGACAGAATCAAAAAGCCCTTGCTATTGTTTGTATACCCTATTAGTCTGGGCTGCCCTTCCTCTATGAATACAGTTCCTTTCTTTGCATAGCTGGGGGCAAGAGCACTGACTTCAAAGGCTCTCAGATTCTGTCGACAACAACTGATTGGTGCATTCAATGCCGGAGAGTCTTGGAAATATGGTCCTGGATTCAGTCAGATCAAGCTTAATAGATGTATTGTTTGATTGTGTCCTTGCTTGCATACAAAGTTGGTCTGCTCTTCTTCCTTTCAGAATCCCCTCCCTTTCTCATGCGCTTCCAGTCTCCTTCTAGTATAAGCCTAGAACAGACTAAAGAGTGATTAACTCAGGGACATTCTTTATTTCAGAGGAAGGAACTGGCAAAACTACCTCTGAGTATTCCTTACCTAAGAAAACCCTATGAAATTAATGGGGTCACCATAAGTTGACTGGCTACTCAAAGGTGCATGTGCGAGCGCGCACACACACACACACTAGCAATAGCATGTGTATTTCTATACTGCTTATCAACTAAGCGCGCTCTAAGCAGTTTACAATGTGTTAGCTAATTGCCCCCAACAATCTGGCTACTCATGTCACCGACCTGCAGGATGGAAGACTGAGTCAACCTGGAGCCCAGCAGGATCGAACTCACAACCTTGTGGCTGCAGTACCAGCATTTAACCACTGCGCCACCAGGGCTCATCTCTGAAATTCTGGCCCACATCAAGGAAAGGATTTGCCACAGACATTACACTGCTATGGGTAATAATTTCTAGATGCTGCAGAAGTCTGTGCCCTTGTGGGATGTTGTGGTGGCTCATACAAGTTTTGTGAGCCTCAGGCATCTGATTTAGAGTATAATTAAAAGTCAACAAATTGCTTTATCGATATTAGTCTTAAGATGACCCTGTGGATGGGAAATCACCAAAAGCCCAAATCACCAACAGTCCCGCTCAAGTCTTGGAGACTCACTGCTGTGGCTTCCTTAATTGAATCAATCCATTCCAATGAGTCACATTATCTTACACCATGGCCATTTCCGCACTAGACTGTTATAGCACTATGATTCCACTTTGAACATCCTATGGAATCCTGGGGTTTGCAGTTTGGGTTTGAAAGTAGAATTATAGTGCTTTAACAGTCTAGTGCGGAAATGGCCTATGTCACAGCATCAGTTTAGTCATTTTGGCTTCTACTGTGGGTTCAGACCTGATATGCTCTAAGAGTTCTGGTGGCATCCTGGTCTGCTAAAAAAGACATTAATTTTGGTCTGCTAATGTCTTTTTAGTAGACCACGATCCCTCTAGAACTCTCCTCCTGCACCACATTTCAAATGTGCTGATTCTCTTCATGGGAGCTTTCTTCAAAGCTTTCACATCCATACTTAGAAGTCAGAAATACTATGGTGTGGATGATTCTGACTTTGCTATTTAATTATGTATCTGTACGCAATATTTGAAGATCTTACCTAGTTCTTTCAAAGCTGCTCTTCCAAGTCCTTATCACACCATGGTGTTATACCATCATAATGATGCCTTGGTGCCGCTTTTGCCTCAGCTTTATCACATGGTATCGTTGCTCTCTAGACATTTTTGTTTCACTTTGCATTGCAGAGATATTAAAAATGTGTTTATTTTTCATGGTGGAAATAATCTGTTAATGACCCCCCCCCCCCCCGTTTCACTCAACAATTCAGTAACCAGCTCAGGCACAGATATTTCATAGCATTTTCTTCCATCATAGCATCGTAATATCATGATGTCGTGGCACAATTACAGCTGCAGGAACCAATCATAGAAGCAAGGGGCAGGATATAGGAATCTATAATGACACCTTAATGCAAATGAACAAACCATGTACATGCCACTATTAAAGCACAAATGTGGAAAGGGTGCAACAGTGAGCATCAACAATCATCCACGCTCACGAGAATGACTGGATTAGAATTCAAATGGAATAAAATGGCATAAAGGAGCGATGTGATAAGGCACCTAGTCTTGTTCTGATTTTTTGACTGCAGTGCCCATTTTTATTACTTAGTAAGCCAACGTATAGAAAATTTTGCACTATTTCAGTGTTTTCATTATCTGAGTTAAAGTCATGTTAAATTATCTTTGTTGTTATTGTTGATATAGACAGATAACAAATTTAGTGCCAAGGTTGGGGACAAAAGTTTGTGGGATTTTCTGCTGCAGATGTCCAAATAACTTCTCTAGGCTTGGGCACTCTCTATATACCTTGAGCTGGAGAGGGTGCCATTTCCTCCACTGCCTCAGGCAGCACAATGTCTTAGGCCAGCTCTGCCCATCACCTCTGAAGCTTCTCCCATCCTACTCCTCTGGCCATTCCATTCTCGGATGTAGAGGAGCTGGTGCACTGTTGAAGGATGAAAGATATTTTATACATGCCAGGATTATGGCTTCAAAATCTGTTATTACCAACTGGTACCTGAAAAGTTAAGGATGACGATTAACCCCCCCCCCCAGAAAAAAAAACTCATGGTCTTCTGCATTTTTGGCCAACTGAGTGGCCTTTCAGTATACTGTACTAGAGCTCCCATTATCCCAAACCAGCACTTGCCATTGTGCCAAAGGATGTCAGTAGTTATAGGTCCGCATGTCTAGTGGATACAAGGCTGGGGACACTGTTCTACATTATATGAGAGATGGAGAGAGAGAGAGAGATTTAACTTTTTCCATACTGGCTGGGGATAATGGGAGCTGTAGGCCAACAGATCTGTAGGGCTTAGACTCTCCTGCTGTAGGTCAGCTTGTAACTAATCCTGAGCATGTGTTGCCTCAACAGCTGAGTAATATCCTTTTTTTTTCAGTTCCAACCTCTTCATCTTTCCCCTTCTTTTTTTGTTTCTCTGGGTAGAGTTTTACACTGAATGTCCTTCCAAACAGGGCTCCATCTTCTTTTGTTCTATGGAGTGCCAGCATGCTAACTACTGTATGTAAATCCTCATTCTAACACTCAATTTTTACAGAGCAAGGAAAATACTTTTTGAACGACAATGGCAATAATTCCCTAATCACCATGGCTAGTGGCCATGCTGGGTGAGGAAAGATGGGAGCTGACATCTAAAACTTTCCCCAACTCTATGTTTAAAAGGAACTGGTCCACGCTTTCTCTTCAGTTCACCTCCTCTGCCAGTTTATATTAGGGATGTAGCTAATGGTGGAGTGGCTCCCCAAGTATGCATTGCCCACCCCCAGTAAGACTTCTGCCCTTTCAAACGAAATACGCCTTCAATCCTCACATTTCTAGCCTTAATGTAATTTAAAATTTCAGCTAAGCAATTTAAAAATACAATTTAAACACCCAACGAGGCAAGCCAAATTACCAAAGTAATGCAGCCACAACAAATATGAGTTCCAGGTGTGAACAATTTTCAGTTTCTTACTCTCTGCAATGCTTGGACTTTGGGGACTGAATGAAAACTGAATTGTGGGGCCAATGGCATCATTTTGCCTCCCCCTGCCCCCATATCTAAACTCCTAAGGATAACCCAGTCCTCTCAGCATGAAACCCCCTTTACCACGTGATATTGCATCTGTTGCCACCCCAGAGATAATGGGACTTATAGTCCAACATATTTGGCCTGCAAACAGATTAGAAAGGACTGCATGTATAGTTTCTGTTTCCTTTTAAGGTTTGAACTCTTGACACCTGAGTACTTGTTTTAGTTTCTCTAAATAAAAATGTTTATGTTTCATTTTGGCTTTCATGAACTGGATGCTTCTTTCTTTTCTTGCTAACGACACTGTAAAAGTGTAAGGTGTTAAAGAATATCAAAATGTATTTGGAGGAGAAAAATACCAACTTGTTTGACTGATCAAAAACTATTCCACTAGTCCAAGTACATGTCTCTTGAACCTGGCTGATAGTGCCTGCTAAACAACGAATACAGTAAATGTAAATTGTACTCTACAGATAGCAGAAAAAGTCCACTGTGACACAAATACAGACATCCCACAACATTCCCTGTGGCTAGGGGCTCAGAAGCCTCACAAAAGTGGGAAAATTGCAAATATCAAAAGGTGTGTGTATATCTCTGGGAAAGGATCCAAGGCACGGTGGGGAGGGTGGGCAGCCAGGATCCAAACCAGGTCAGAGACAGGAGAGGGAAAGGGGGTGGGTTGGCGTGATGACCCTATAATTCCTCCCTCTTGCCCATCTCTTTCCTTGGGAGTGGAGGGGGCATTGGAAGAGGGTTTGGGGTGCTGAGATATCAGGCTGCAAGCAATCCTTAGCTGGACAGACAGCAGCTGGAGGAGGAGGAGGAGGACGATGACGACGACCAGAGGCAAATTTTTAAAGGGCAGTGTGACCTAATCAGAGCTGCTGAGAGGGAAGGTTCCCCTGGAAAAGAGGCACTGGGGGGGGGCAGGGGTTGAATAATCAAAGCCATCAATGTCAAACCCACACATGTAGAGGGCTGACTGTACTTTGAAATATTTACTTTTTGGACGATAGCTGTTATCAGGGAAGCCAGAGGATTTCGGGAGTTATAATTCAACAAGTAACTTTTTCAGTCTCGACAAAAACCTCAGTGTGAGGTATAGAAGAATAGGTCCTCGGGATTTTCTGGTCTGGGATATGGATCCTTAAGATTTTCATCAGTGAAATACAGCAATCCTTATGAACAGTTCAATCCCAGCTCACATTCATTTTCAAAAAATGCACTGACTTAATCACGACTTCAGTGCTTCATTGTACAAAAACATGGGTGTGAAACCCGGATATTCGTGGATGTTTTTCTTCCTTTTTAAAAGAAATGTGCCAAAGATGATAATGGAAATATGCTTTCTGAAGACCAGCCAAGAAAGTGCTAAGCTTTGATCTTTGGTAAAGGGCATGTTCTTTCAAGCTGACAAGAAGCCAGGTTTGTGCAATGCAGGATTATGCAAAGTGTCCGAAGAATGGCCGTTCATTAACCTCTGTGAATGTCCAGCTGTGTTGTGATACATTGCATCATGCAGTTTCCACTTCCCCAAGCAGTGAAAATTTCAGAGGTGGCAGCAACATCTCAATATTACCCAATTATACCATTTTAAAGCCACTTTAACTTGCCATAGCTCTGTCTCGTGGAATCTCACGATTTGTGGTTTTGTGGGGGACTTAGAATTCTCTGCCAGGGAACTGTAATGCTGTAAGTTCAGGGGAACACATTAGCAAATCTAAGTACTTCATCAAAGTACAATCTATATTATAGAAATCCCAAGATTTCAAGAAATGGAACCATGGCAGTTGAAGAGGTGTAACATTGCTATAACTGTTCAGTGTAGATATAGTCAAAGATTTGCCTTTCTTTTAGAGGAGCAGTCCCAAGAGGCTTGTGATGTTGTGTAGTATTTCGTTTATTTACGAATATTGTTGTTGCTGTGTGCCTTCAAGTTGTTTCTGGCTTATAGGGAGCCTAAATGCAAACCCAGCACATGGGGGCTGAGAGTGTGTGACATGCTCAAGATCATCCAGTGGGTTTCCATGGCTGAGTGAGAAATCAAACCCTGGTCTCCAGAGTTGTCATCCAACACTCAGATTGCTACACTGTGCTGAATATACCAGTTGTGTACTGGTGTGAGCAAAGAGTAATAACAACTCTATTATTTCAAAAAATGCAGCTGCTTTAGGTATTATATTGTAGAAAGTATCAATAACAACTATTTCCCCCCCTTGGTTTCCTAACTGCTCCTTTTTCCTGCAAGATTGGGATTTACTTTCTTCACAGCATGTTCCATATTCATTAATCCAGGGTTTCTTAACCAGGATTCCCTGGAACCCTAGGTGTGATAAAGTTCTGGGGTATGGCTATCTGAAGCAGCAGTGCAGTCTAGAAGCAGATTGCCAGGCAACCAGAATAGCTCCTCAGGAGAGAAACCCATCCCAGTCGTGAGTGGGAAGAGCTGGTGGCTGAGATAAAAAGTTATATAAAGCCAAGTACTTGTGGATGTTGATTCCTTCAGTGAGATCCTAGCAAGGAGCTAGGAAGTGGAGTCCCTTAGCCAGTCAGAGAGTGTGGCTTTGTCGGGAGGTTTAATTCTCAGTAAAAGCCTAGTGAGAGGCAGAAGAGTAATTGAACTTTAGTAGAATCTGGTCAGAGAATGTAACCTAATTTGGGGATTAAGTCTTTGGTGGGAGTGTAGCCAGAGGGCTGTTATATACTTGTGCTTATATGCATCTAAAGAAATAAGTGAACTGTCTGAAAAATGCACGGAGGAAATATATTAACCTTGACCTGCATGTGAAATCTGAATTGTTACTTTATTCTGATTGTTATCTTAATAAATGTTGTAGGTTCTTTTTATAAATACTGACTTGGCTAAGCTGTATACAGTACATAAAGCAACAAAGGAAGCGTGCCACTATAAAACTATTAAGTAGTTCTAAACAAACATTAAAAATCCTCACCCTTTTACACAAAGGTGGTGTTATAAGGGAAAAGGCAGAGCTGTGTGGTAAAGACTGGATGCCTTATCAGACTGGAAACTACCACACCAGTTTGGGAAAAGTAAGGGCCTGTCACACTAGGATTCTGTGAGAGAATACGATTTTTAAAATATTTTTTTCCTGAGTTGTAGCTATACCAAGTTTTATGCAAGGGTTCCTTGACACCTAAAATTATTTCAAAGGGTCGTCCAGGATAAAAAGATTGGTTGGGAAAGTTTGCATTAAACTAAAGCTTAGGAAAGTTATTTTTTGGACTATAGTACTCAATATCCCCTAGACGTGTTCTAGGAAAGCGTCTTCTTGAGTCTAGATTTTTGAGTCATGATGTTTCTGTGAATAGTTTGTCTATTGACTCTTCAAAAATGTAGACTGTGATCACAGTAATTCATGACTGGAAAATAGATAAGGGATATCTGCATGTAAAGATGCTATAAATTTTTAAGGATTTAAATGGAGTTCTCTCTGTGTGTGTCTGTGTGATACTGAGCTGTCATTAGTTTCTGCAAAACTGAGGGGATCTATAGGAGATGCTCTGATTCAGTACCGTGAGTCTATTTGAATATTTGTTTGCTTGTTTTTTTTCAAAATGTACAGCAGCAGTGATATGTAGTACTGGACCTGAGGTAGTCTATGCCATATGGCTGTGATCTCCCCCTAGGTAGGAGATTTGGGGTTGTCAGGCCTGAGCTCTATAGGCAACTGTCCGGACCCGAGTCAGCAGAATCACAGAAGTACAGCAGAACTGGGGAGATTCTGTTGGTCTTGTTGGCCAGCTTAAGCAGAAAGCCTTTTATAGAATCTCATGAGAGCCATGTTGAGAAGTATTGTAATCAATGATCACCCCGGGTGGATTCAGGTGGGTCAAGAACCTGAGATGGTCAGAAAAGATATTTGAACTGCAATTACGACAACTCACCTCAAGAGGCACATAGAAATGCATTTTTCCTCTTCTAGCCCTGGTAATTTCTGTAGCGGAAATCTTGTACAAACGTCATAAGCTACGATGGTGATCAGTTCCTTTTAATTTACGGGTGTGAATGCCATCCTAGCATCACAAAGCACTTGATCTTTTGTCTTCTTTTTTTTTTTAAATTGAATGTTATTTATACTTTTTTCCAGATACAACAACATTATAAATAAAGGTAAAACTGATAAGACGTCACAGAGAGAAGAAAAAGAATAATTATACAATCGGCCCTCCATATTTGCCAGTTTAACTTTCATAGATTTGATTATTTGTGAGTTTCCTTAACCCCTGCCCCCCCCACCTCATGTGCTGCTTTTCTGGGGGAACTTTCCCTCTCAGCAGCTCCCATCAGGCTGTTCAGCCCTTTAAAAACCTGCCTCTGGTCCCCCTCCTCTTCCTCTATCAGCCACTGCCTGGCCAGCTAAGGACAGCTTGCAGCCCAATTTCTCAGCACCACAAACTCCCTCCTGATGTCCTCCGCACAGGGGCAAGAGAGCAGAAGTATACAGCCAACATACCAGCCAACCCCCTTGCCCTCTCCTTTCTCTGCCCCTGGCTCCCCAACTCTCCCCACCATACCTCAGTCCCCTTCCCACAGACCCACACCCACACATTTTGATATTTGCAATTTTTCCACTTTTGGGAGAGTCCTGCACAACTAACCCTAGTGAATGCGGAGGGCCAACTGTACTGCTAAAATCTTACTATACTTTTTTTTTTAAAGTTACATTCTTAATTCATTTCCTCCATCTGTTATTGCTCATTTCCTCTTCCTTTCTCCTTTTATTCTGATTTTCCCTTCCCTACTGCCAACTTTCCACCATTTCCACTTCTTGTTCTCTTTCTTGTTTGGTTAGAAAATGGTAGCCGGAGGCGGAGGTTAGGAGAGCAGGTGCTCTATAGGCCAAGAAGCAGATAAGTATGCAGAGAGGCTTAGAATAAACTCTTAAGGGGGCAGCGGACTCCTTTTAGGTCAGGGAAGCACAACGTGTGGCCTTTCAGATGTCATAGAACCACAACTCCCATCAACCATAGCCATTGGCTACCCTGGCTGGGGCAGATGGGAAGTCTACTCAAAAGCAGCTGGAGGGCCACACCATTCCTCTTCCTTGCTCCCAATCCTCTTGGGTCTAACTTTTACTCAGAATGAGACTGGGAGAGAGAAGGTCGGTGTCGTTGGATAGGTCCAGCCCTGTCATTAGGCAGATTGAGGCAGCTGCCTCCAGCGGCTGATTTGGGGTATCAATAAAGGACAGCTGAATGTCAAGCCATTGGCGATTTCTTATAGTGCTATTATTCCACTTTCAGCAGCCTGTGGAATTCTGGGATTTGTCCTTTACTGAAGCCAAAGAACTCTCTGACTGAGGATTCTAAATGCCCCTCCTTAAACTGCAAACGCCAGGATTCCATAGAATGTTGGAAGTGGAATAATAGCACTGTAACAGTGTAGTGCGGAAACGGCCACCGACGTTATTATCGTATTTGTACGTCTGGGGGAAAAAAGCAGGGAATCCGGAACTGTTTTTAAAAGGGGGGGGTACACACTGGCAGGTAGGCTGTTCATTAGCCCTACTGGAAAGTAATGGCAGTGGAAAATTATTGTTCCCATTCGTTAGACTTCACCTATCCTTAAACGCAAAGGCCCTTACAAGCACGGTGTACACGCAGCTTCCTTCCAGGTAAACACGCTCAGGGTGAGTTGCAGGCCGCCTTCATTACTCCTAGTAGGGCTGAACGACAACCGATGTCCGAAAACTATTTCCTCGCGCTCGGTCATTTCGCCTCCTCCCGGCTGCGAATGCCCGAGGAGGGAATCGAGCTCTGCTGTCCCGGAGTCCGTAACGGAAGGCTAGAATCGCCTGTGAGGCTTCCCGCCCCACGCGGCAGAACGACTTTGCTAGTTTTGGATACCATACGCCACGCTTTGGGTGGGTGGCGCTATTTGCCTCGGGCAGCAAACTGCGCCGGGCGGCGCCCCTCGCCTGGAAAGCCGCCGCCTGCCTGTGCCGCCCGCGCCCGTCTCCTCTTCCCGCCTCCTTCGCGCCCGCTGGGGCGGAAGCCTCCTGGCGAGACCGAGGAAGCGTCCACTGGGCGGGGAGAGGGGCCGGGCTCGGGGCTCGGGGCTCGGCCTCCTTCGCTGCCCCGCCCGCGGCGGGCTGGCTGATGCAACGTGGCCACGCTTCGTTCTCCGGCGCCCGGGCAGAGCGAATGCGGGAGCGCGAGGTACGTGGCCCGTCTGGGCGGACGGGGGTGGGAGAGTCGTTTGGTCGAGGGGGGCTCTTGGCCGGCGAGGAGAGCGGGTGGAAATGGGGCTGTTACGGGCACCGACGGGGTGGGGGGGGATCCTGGCTGGCGACGATCCGGGGCAGAAGGGGTGTGGATGAGGGAAGTTGTAACCATACCGCTCCGATAAAGGAGGGGGAGAGAACCGTGCCGCCTTTTCGGAGGAGGGGAGTTTCCCCCGACGGCGAGGGGAGATTTGTACGGGAAAAACAAAAAAAATCAGCCAAGGCCCGTGTGGTGTGTGAAGAATTGCATCACAACGCGAAACGGTCGGTAGTTGAAGCTTCCCCATCCCCTACTTCCAGCTCATCGTGAGTGCATCTTCAGGTTAGGGCAGGCTTCACCTGTTAGAGTTCTACCTGTCACAGCTAATAGGTGCAATAAAAGAAAGAATTCTGGGGGGGAGAGGTAGCAAGGCAGCCTTCGGCAGAAGTAAGCAGAAGAAGCCAGTGAGGGAAGGAGAGGTTCCCACTGTTCCAAAGGTAAGCCAGGGTAGGGATTTGTGTGGGTGTGGAATATGCTTGTGGCTGTTTCAGAGAGTAGGCTGTGTTAGTCTGTCACAGCACAAACGACGACAAGCAATCTTGTGGCGCCTTAAAGACTAAAAGGTTTTCTTTGGCATCAGCTGTTGTAGACTTCAGCCCAGAACACTGAGATGATAGTTTAGTGCGGTCCAGGGCTCCAGGAACATGGTTTTAATGGTGTGATTCTCACCTCGAACATGTGCAGTAATAATTTAGGGCCACAATATGTGCCCAATTTAACTGGGCAGATTAGTAAACCGAAAATATTATAGCTACCTCCTCCCCCGAAGGACAAGTATGTGTATACGTAAATTTAGTAAATTTTATGGTGAATTGATTACATTAAATGTAAATTGATTATATTAAATGCTTATGAGAACTGCAGGCACGAAACACCGTATTAGAAGAGGCATTCCCTCCTTTCTCACGTATGCAGGTATTAGAAGAACATTTCTTCTAAGGTGACACTTGCTATGCTTCTGTATGGGTCGTCTGAAAAAAAGCAAAGTTAGTGCACAGTTTGTTTTCAGAACTGTTAGTTTTAGTGCTAAGCAAATATTTAATCAGTCGACTACATTTTTGATAATTACATGACTCGATTATATTAAAAAGGCGGTAACTATAATAATAATATTATGAAGGTGTGAGTTCTCCTTAGCAAGTGCAAAGTGTTGGCTGTTTGTTACAATTTGTGTTCGTACCAGTGTGCTATCAGAGATGATGAGCATCTATGTCGAAAAAAGGGGTAAGAGAAAGAGGTGGGCGGCAGAAGGATTTGGTGAATGTGAATGGAGTACCAGTGGTGCGGGGTAAAGCAGTTTGGATCAGGCTACAGTCATGATGGGATTGTGGTGGTATTGAATAAAATTCTACAGTCGCAAATGTACTGTTAGTTGAGGAGAATTGGGGCGAGGGGAGGCAGGTCCAAAATAGCATGGATGGGTTGATGAGGGAGTAGATGCACATCTCTGTGCGGTGGTCAGAGATTTTTGACTGCCAATCTTAAAGACAGCAGCAACAAAATGTGCCCCCTCCCACTAAATTAAGTGACTGAAATCAAGAAAGCTTGGGGTAACAAGGAGCAGGACTTAATGGCAGAGGCAGCAAAAGAAGGGTTTAAACTGTGTTTAAATTTGGCTGGTGGTTGGTCGTGCAGCCATGTTTGTGCATATGCCAGTAAGAAGGCCTGGATAGTAAATGTGGGAGAAAGCACGGCCAAGGTTCCCAGAATCCACTGGTATTTAGACAGCAGGGACTTTGCGGTGTGTGGTTTTTAAGGGTGGTGCAGCTCCAATTCCCAAGGAGTGGCGTCGTGGGAATAAGAAGAAGATAGGAAAGATAGGAAAGTTGTGATGCAAAAAAAAAAATATTTTGGCCTTGAGGCACCTCAGTCCGAAAAGAGTAAAGGCGCTGGGGATTGTCTTGTTTTCCCGTGGAGGTGTGTGCAGGAGGGAAGAGTCGCAATTAAACTGCATCTGTTTCAGAAATACTAACAATTACAGCTTTAGAAAGTCACATTTTGGACTGTGGTTTGTAGAATTCCCCCTGTCAGTGTGACTGGTGGTCATGCTGCCTTCGGAGATCCTGAGATCTGTAACGCAAAAGTAGCTTTTCTAAGCTCTGAATGCTGGGATGTAAAATATAATTGCGTCCTAAACATTCAATAGGGCCAGCACAATGTAATGGTTTGAGCATTGGACTACAACCTTGGAGACCAGGGTTTGATTCCCACTCGACCATTAAAACCCACTGGGCGTGTGACGTACTCTCAGCCCCAAAAACCCTACAATAGGTTCATCTTAGAGTCACCATAAGTTGGAAATGACTCAAAGGCACACAGCAACAACAACAGCAACAATAACTCAATATGTTGAATAGCCCAAGGAACACTCAAATATAATTGGTTTTTAATTGAGCTGCAATATTTCAAAAAATTATAATTTTGAAACATTTCAGTCAGCTAAAACAGTACTCCATATTGAATATGTTATATTTTTGTACAGTCAGCCCTCCACATTTGTGAATTTCACTTTTGCGGATTTGATTATTCACGGATTATTTGCTGTCGCCTTTGCTGCCTCCCTATGCCATTTTTAATAGGGACTGCAAGCCTCCTGAGACCGAGAAACTGCCAGTGAGACTTGTAAGCTTGTAAATTTCTATTAAAAATGGTGTAGGGCAGCAGTGGAGGTGGCAGTAAGCCCCACTAGCCACCCACTTCTGCCTTGTAAAGGAACCCTGATGCCTCAAAGGAATCCATGATGGGTTGAATATGGTGATCGTACTTTTTTGTGTGTTCAATATGATTTGGGAGATCCTACAGTTATTCACAGTTTTTTCACTTTCACAGGGGTCCTGTGCCCCTAACCCTAGGGAATGTGGAGGGATGACTGTGTATATTGTACAAATACATACTTATAGTACCTGTCATCTGAGAAGAGAGGCCTTGCGTACATTGTGATAGTATGGTTCTAAGGACCAAAATCACATGATATTAAATAGGTGATTTGGTATTATGTAATGTTGGTGCATACATGTGTATAATTGCAGTCTGTGCTATGCGGCAGAAGGCTGGCCAGGATTGGAGCTACAGGTATGAAGGGTTAACCTTTTCTTCCATGCCTTCCGCTGAAGATGCCACTTGCCCCTTGAGGCAAGTTCCCTCTGGTATCAGTGGCAACTTCTCTCCTATGGCAGTTTCCTTCCCAGCGAGTGAGCTTGAGCCTGTGACTCTCTTTTGATCTGACCTATCTCACAGGGTTGTTGTACAGATTAAATAGGGAGACTTGAGATCAGTGGAAGAAAGGTGGGATAAAAATGTAAGTAATAAATTCATTGCTAATTTTGTAACATGAAGATAAGATGACTACAAGTAACTGCCTTTGAAATGGGGTTACATGGGTACATTGGTCATGAAAGACCTGAGCTGTGTTGCCCATTGCTTTGTCTCTGCCGGTAGCTCTTGGCTCTTGCAACTTGACCTCAATGAATCTTTGTACGCAAGTAGTAAGTTGCACAGGGCTCACTTATAGGCCAGCTGAGTCCCGAAACACGGATTTAAAGAGTGAGCTAGAGACAATGGAATCAGTGCTATACCAGATAGTCCTCTGATCTCAGAGGAAGAGACAAGTGGCAACTCTGTAATTTAATTGTGCTTTCAGCCACTGCCTTTTAAAGCAGAAATGCAAGGCCATTTCTAAGTGGAGGCAGCTTCTGTGCCAGGGCTTGTAGGTCACTTTTGTAACACGATGCTCAGCTTATGATTGAGGGGATGGGTGGGAGAGAGAAAGCAGTTGAAAGCCAGCTCTGGGGTTGAACTGAAAGAGGGCAGATGCGCCACTGATCTGCAGACAAGTGGGATGCGAAGGGTGATGGAAGTGTGCTGGTAATAGATGTATACCTCAGTATGTTTAGTTCTGGACTTATTTCCAAACCCTGCATGTGTGTGTGCGTGCGCGTGCTGAATCATCCTTGTGTGCAGCAACAGAATTATTGTTGTGCCACAAATTCAGTTATTTCCCTCATTAAAGGCGCTTGTGAAACTCAAAGCATGCCTCTTCCAGCCAGCCTTCTGTGAAGACAGGTAATTTTAAATATTATATCTAATGACAGCCTTGAGAGAATATCACCTGCCCTGTGAGACTACCAACTGCTGTAGAAGTCACTGCTCTGAGCATATCTTCTTCTAGTCCTTCTGGGAGTGATATATATGAGTCTATGTTCTAATATTTATTAGTTATATTGTTATCCTCTTGTTTTTCAAGAAATTCCAAGCAGCAACATAGCCTCTTTTTTATTCTCACTACAGCCCTGTGAGGTGTATTAAGTTGAAGGAGAGACAATGATCACTTCAGCATCATGCACAGTGAGTTTCATGACTGAATCTGAGCCCAGGTCCTCTGAGGCCTAGTGTGACTTTCAAACCACCACCCTCATTGGCTGTGGCTGATAGTGATCTGATGTATTACAACATAAAGTTGACCTGTTGCTAGCATGGTCTTAGTGTGATATAATCTATGGCTGGCTTTAGTTTAGTGAAAATCTGTTGATAGGAATCCTGTTTTCTTAAAATTTGGAACAGAAGTCACTGGGTTCGTGTGCTCTCCTTTTCCTGTATTGCTGCCAGACTGTCCCAGGTAAATGGGTGTTATTAGCTTTTTTATGGTCTGCAGTAAATAGATAATATTCACATGTTTCTAATAACCTGTGAAGTGCTAGCATACCTTGAAAAACATACATGTTTGATTTTGTGATACCATCTGCAAAAGTGGATATATACTGTATATGCAGGCATATCAATGTTAAGGGGGCATGGTAAATGCACAGAAACCTGGGCCATTTTCACACTAGCCTGTTATAGTGCTATTATTCCACTTTCAACATCCTATGGAATCCTGGGGTTTCCAGTTTAGGGAGGACCTCAAAGGATGTTGAAAGTGGAATAATAGCACTAACAGGGTAGTGTGGAAATGGCCCTGCTTTCTCTCAAACTGCTACTGAACTTGGTGGGGATTTATATGAATGTCCTTCATGTCTCTCTTTGTTTTTGCTTTCCGTTAGGTGGCAATGCTCTGTTGGACTGTCCTGTGTTCTAGGCCATAAACCTATAAGACATTTTCTTGAAGTAGTTGGCAGGTTCATTGGCAGTAGTTGGCAGGTTCAATCATTGGGGAGTGAGTACAGAAGATAGGTTAGTATTTGTCTCTTCAGATGGAAGAGCAACAGAAAGACAGAGACCAGAGGCCCTTTCACACTACCCAATTGCAGCATTATTATTCCACTTTAACAATCATGGCTGATTCATATGGAATCCTGGGGTTTGTAGTTTGGGGAGGCTCTGGAGCTCTGTGGCTGAGAATTCCTCCCCCCCCCCCCCCCAAAATTGCCAGTCCTAGGATTCCATAGGTTGGAACCATGGCCATTTCTCCACTACACTGTTATAGTGCTGCTATTCTACTTTTCAACATCCATTAGAATCCTGGGTTTTGCAGTTTGGGGAGGGACATTTAGAATTCTCAGCCAGAGAGTTCTTGGGCCTCAGTAAACTACAAACCCCAGAATTCCACAGGACGTTGAAGTGGAATAGTAGCACTATAATAGTGTAGTACAGAAATGACCCATGATAGCTGAAGTGGGGTCATTCACTCTGCTATGACTGTGTAGTGTAAAAGGGCCCTGGATTGATCGCTCTGGTGGCAAAGAAAAAAAAAGGAAAGGGGAAAAAAGAATCCAACAGTACTCTTAAGATTAACCATTAATAGGTAGATAGTTTGATAGATTAATTTATTTACAAAGTATGATTCCTAGTTGAAATTTAGAAACGAATTCCTGCCTTTGTGGGTAAATTAGGTTTAACATAAGTTTTGTGACTTCAAAAATCAGCCCCGAAGCAGTACTTTCCCAGACTTATCTCAGTTCCCTCAAGCCATCCCACACCTACCCTCGGCTTATTTCTGGTTGCAGCACTATCTTGCTAGGTGAAAGGGTTGAGGACAAAAGAGAGAAAATAATTGAAACCACCCTATGCAGTATTTTATTGGGAGGGAGCAGGGCTTCATCTGCACAGGGAGACATATGTTTGATTTTGCTGCATCTCCTTCTATCCTCAACTGTCAGAAGTTTGGGAAGCACTACTGTGGGGGTTTTTTCCCCCCACTAAGACCATTTCCACACACTGTTATAGTGGTATTATTCTACTTCCAACATCCTGTGGAATTCTGGGTTTATAATTTACTGAGGCCAAAGAGCTCTCTGGCTGAGAATTCTAACTCCCCTCCCTAAACTGCAAACCTCAAGATTTCGTAGGATGTTGGAATAATAGCACTATATCAGTGTGGTGCGGAAATGGCCTAAATGGTTAAAAAATACATTTTGTACTTAAGGTATTGTGGCCTTCCAAACGTGTTTAGCCTACAACACCCATCAGCCTTATCTGGCAAAGTCAGACTGTAGGATTGTGGAAGCTGTTGTAGTCCACCATCTAGAGAGCTACAGTTGCCTACCCCTTGCTGGTGTATCGTTGTGACCCTTTTGTGCATAGGCGTACTGGCACAGTTTTTCTCCTCAGAAAGAGATGGGACCTTTGCCATTGGTTTGATCACGATGTAACTGCTCGGTTTTGTGCCCAGCCTGGCCGTCTGTTGGGAGTGCTTTGCCTGTGTATTCCTCCATGGCAGGAGTTGGACTCAGTGGCCCTTGTGGTCTCTTCGAACTCTAGGATTTTATGATTCTATGAGTAGTGGTTAACATCGTCAGAGCACCAGCTTAGGCTTACACCCCATAGAAAATGCGGCCACTGAGGGCTAGCAAACTCTGTTTCTGCTGCTGAACTTCCTGCTCAGTATTTCAGTGTGCTTGCCTGTATTCACTTTGGGCACTGCTGCCTAGTGGAGAGGACGATTGTGCCAGTAGTTATGGCTGCTCCCTCTTCTTTCACTGCCCTACCATCACTGCTTTGCCAACTAATTATTTTTAGAGAAAATTACCAGGCAAGGAAATGATCAAGAGTGGCCCTGAGGAGGGAGGAGGCATCTTTCTTCTCATTCAGTCATGCTCTCTCTGGCAGCAACTTGGAGGAGAAGCCCTTCCTAAGGTCCTCTGCCGTGAGGCTGCTCTCCAGCAGCCTTGGTCTGGCCTTGAAGGAAGGGGCAAGCAACTGAGGCAAGGAGGAGATGAGCCCACTGAAAATAGGGGGAGCTGCTGTGGATATTATTCTCTAACTCCCCCCACCCCAAACTTCAGCCAGTGTTGGACATGTGTAAAAACCATGCTTCTCAACTGGTTCGATAATGCGTTGTTACCAAGCATTAAGGGCTTTTCTGCACTACACTGTTATAGTGCTTTTATTCCACTTTCAACATTCTGTGGAATTCTTTGTAGTTTGTAGTTTACTCAGGCTAAGGAACTCTCTAGCTAAACTGAAAGCCCCAGGATTCCATAGGATGTTGAAAGTGGAATAATAGCACTTTAACAGTGTAGTACGGAAAGGCCCTAAGTGTTACATTTAAATAAATGCATGTTTTGTTAAATATGTTGGGGCAACGAAGAGAGATAAGAGGTCATCAGAAGACATTGTTATATTTGATAACTGCTGCAAGATTGACATATGCACAATATTGGAAAGAAAGGAACCATGTTGATATAAAAGAATGGAAATGAGAAGTTCTGGATATGATAGAGATAGAAAAGCTAACATTTTCACTGAAAAATAAGTCTATCCAGAACTTTGAAAGGGAATGGAGAGAAGTCTTAAATTGGATAAAGATATAGTAGTAAGAAAAGGAAAAGAATAAAGCAAGATTGTATATAATACAAAGCAGCAATGTAATAAGGCAATGTAACGATGTAAGATTACCTTTTGAAGAGAAGCTATGTATGAATGGAATGTAAATAAGCAGAGTCAACTGGAAAAAAAGAAAAAAGCTTGGAAGTGGGGAAGGGGGGGTTATTTTCACTTTAAACTTTAATAAAAATATTTCCAAAAATAAATAAATAAATGCATGTTATCCTCAAAATTGCTTCCTCCTTGGGATATTCAAGAAAATTCATAGTTAGGATTATTGGGAGAAGGAGAAGAAGAGAAGGAGAAGGAGTAGGAGTAATAAAGTATTTCTATAGCCATTTCTGCACTAGACTTTTATAGCACTATTATTCCACTTTCAACATCCTATGGAATCCTGGGGTTTGCAGTCTTGGGAGGGGCCAGTGCTATAAAAGTCTAGTGCAGAAATGGCTTGTGCTGCCATCAGTGAGTTTCATCAAAGTAAGGTAGATTCCTCCTCTTGAGAGACTTCCAGCATAAAATCAAGAATGAAGAGGACACAAAAGCACCTGCAACTTGGTTGTATTTTTTTTCTTGGTTGCATTGCTAGCCTGGTTTTCCTCCACTGAACTTCACATGGTATATTTAGCTCTTCTCGCTACTTTATGCTCAGAACAACCCTACGAGGTCTGTCAGGCTGAGCTCGGACCCAAATCTCCAGTGGCTTGCATGACTGGTTAGGTACTAGAACCTGGATCCCACTCCAGTGCTCTAACTGCTCCCTCACGCTGGCTGTCACCATAACACTGTTAAAAAAGGAAGTAAAAGCTGCTGCTGACTGTCAAACAAAAGATCCTTGTTAATTATTTTCTTCTTGGATGCTTATTATAGTAACCTGCTAACATTAAAATACCCTTCTGAGCTAAACAGTTCTGCCCATTATTTGCTGCCCTTTCAGTCAGGACTGGCTGTCTACCAGTTAATCAGCTGGATCTGTAAAACCCTCTGTTCAACTGAACTCTTTTAAGCCCAGCTTGTCAGTGGGGAGTTGAGTATCCTGTTAATAGCAGGCTTTTGGTCAGGTAACAGGAAGCTCTTTTTGCATAAGGACAGATTGGTCAATTGAACCAATTTGGCACTTGGGTGAGACTCCTGCAGTTCTTCTCCTCAGAAGGAGTGAGATTGTTGTTTCATGGGATGCCAGCATGCCAGCTACCATGCCCAGTTGTTTAAACACGATCACCTCAAAGAGCAAGATCTTTGTGTACCTGAAGGCTTAAGCTATATATACTGCTTAGTCATGTGTAGTTTTTGTCCCCAACATAACTAGTTCTTTTTTAAATAATATTTGACAAAATGCAGCCATGGAGGTGGCAACCTAAGTGGAAAACGTGTGCCCTGTTTGTGTGTGTGTATTACATTTTTCCTTGTGGAACAGAAAACAGCTTTGTGTGTTTTGTGTATGCAATTTTTAATGGAAAAAAGTAGCATAAGAGAAAAAGATGGAGAAGACTCATTGGCACACTCATTTTCCATATGTTAATTTTCTGCTAGCATTTGTAGTCTCTGGCTTATTTTGTATTCTGATCTGAAAAACACTAGGGACAAACCACATATAGGCAGGTGCTGCCTGCAGTTTGGCACCAGGGTGTGATAAGCCCACCCTCACTTCTTTTAATTACAGCTCCCAGAATTCAAAAAAACAGAGCCTTGTTAGTCTGGATCAGTACGCAAAAGGATCTTGTAGCATCTTTGAGACTAACTTGGAGAAATAAGTTGGTAGTGTAAGCCTACTTCATCAGATGCCAGAATTCCCCACTAGCATGGCCACATTCTGGCTAGAGGATTCTGGATATTGTAGTACAAAAGAATGTCTGCAAGCTTTGGCACTAATTAAAAGCCAAAATCCACATTGTGCATTTCTTAGGGCAACCAAAAAATGAAAAAAAAAATTAGATTAGTTTTCAGAAACTAGTGTAATGAGTTTTCTGCCTTCTGGTTGGCCTAGTAAAAGTATCACCACAATGTGAATTTTGGATTTTATTTTCTGGTCAGCACAGCTACTCCTGTATACATTTGGCACTAGCTAGTGGTGCACATCCTTGTCCATGTAATGACAGCTTAATAACAGCAATCCCATTTCACATCATCATCTCAAAGCAGGGAGAGGGAACATGTGGCCCTCCAAATGTGGTTGAACTGCAACTTGCATGACTACTTAGCTTTGGCTTTGCAGGTTAGGGCTGATGGGAGTTGCAGTTCAATCATGTCTGGATGGCATAGCCTCTTCACTTTGTGTTTACATTGAAAAATGGCTGCATCTGCCATTTGGTGCTCTTTCTCTAGCCTTAACACAAGATTGAACATGCAGCAGAGTTTTATTCCTTAAGCTTTACCCTTAGGAAGGAAAGCTAGATCCTGACAAGCCACAGTTTAGAAACCATGTAGAGATGGAGGCTTGCAATTGTCAAATCTGATTAAATACTATGACTTGGTTCAGCCATGGTGCCAAGGAATAGCTAACAAAATTTGGTTTGCCGCAGTGTCTCATTTGCCAAACTAGGGTTTGTGACAGATGAGAAAACTAAGGTTTGTATCTGGACACTGTGACCTGAAGTGTATTTGTGGACCACAGTTTATGCTAATTATGGACTGAAGTGATGTTAGCAGGAAGGAAAGATAAACTTTTCAATGATGGGCCCACATCTGGGGAATTGCCTCCCTAGACATATGTGTATGGTCCCCTCAAACTGACCTTTAATCTCTGCTTATCTTGCAATGCTTTGTCCTAAAGGTTTTGTAATACTACTGCTGGTAGTGCGAAATTATTTTTAATTTTTTCCCTCATCTATAATTATGTTTTCTCCAGCCTACCTGTTGATTTGTACTTACTGCTCTAAAGGACTGATTTTAATTGAGATTTGTGATTGTTATTTCATAGTTGCTTCTCATAAACTGACTTGTGAAAGCTTTGCTTTTAAAGCTTAGAAATATCTAAGTAAATAAATGTCTGAATGGACAATCCAGGCTTATGGTTATTATTGCTCTCTCTTCAGAGGCTGCTGTACTTGTAGAGGCTTAATTGTGAACTTAAGAAGCCAAGTGCTGAAAGAAGAGAAACTTGGAAACAGACACTCTGCTTTGAACCATACATGTCCAGTCATAGTCTTGGATAAGTATACGGAAACCTCCCTTGCAGGTAAATATGTAAAGCCTTCCTCTGTGTGTATAGATGTGATTTAACTGGAGGCTGGGATTAGATCAGTTAGATTTTTTGATATATGCATCTGCTTCATACAAAATCAGAGAGAACTTGGAAAAGTTTCTTTGGATGGGTGTATGATTCCTAGAATCTCCCAGCCAGCATCACTACTGGCTGGGCTAGCTCTGGGTTCTAGGATTTGTAGTCTCAGCCCCTTTCCGCACTACTCTATTATAGGGCTATTACTCCACTTTCAACATCCTATGGAATTCTGGGGTTTGTAGTTTACTGAGGCCAAAGGGCTCTCTGGCTGAGAATTCTAAATGGCCCTTCCTAAACTGCAAACCTCAGGATTCCATTGGATGTTGAAAGTGGAGTAATAGCAGTATAACAATGTAATGAGGAAGTGGCCTAAGAAACTAAATTCTTCAAGCTATTACACTGGGACATCTTGCTCAATATTGTTTACTTCAGCTGGCAATGAGTTTCCAAAATCATAGGTAAAGAAAAGATTTTTCCCTTTCCTCTTCACTCTGTGAAAAGCCTGAACCTGAGACTTTCAGCAAGGGTGACAATTGCATGTCTTGCAAGCCCAGGAGGCTTCTCCTGCTCTACCCTATGACTATTTTTCAGGCCTCCCATTAGAATTTTGGGCCCAAATTACTCTAGAGAGTGCAGTTTTGTCTTGCAATGATAATTCAGATCCTGAATTCCCTCCAGAATTGACCATTAGTGATTGGGATATAATTTCTGGTTCCCAAATATAATGTTAAGGGCCATGCAGGAGAAGATGAAAATATCCCTGCATGTTTGCATGCATATGCAACTGCTTGAAAAGGAAAGGCTATAGTTCAGTGTTAAGGCTATAGCTCAGAAGTCTCAGACTAACAGTCTTGCCATCACCTTTTTAAAGTGAAGGTGCCAAAAACTGAATCTGAGACCTTCTGTATGCAAAGCAGGGTCTTTTTCAGAGCTATAGTCTCTCTCTCTCCCTCTCTCCCTAAACTTATTTATTGAGCTTATAGCATACCCTTCCTTTTAAGTGCTCAGTGTAGCCAACAATCTTGCATGAAATCACACAGTTGAAGTCACAAATAATGAAAGCTTAAGATCGTCAGTCTAAAATCATAAATTATATTCTAAAGCTACACATTTTAAATTCATGAATTACACATATTGGCTAATATACAACAAAAGCAATTCAAACAAGCACCAGTCAAAATGAAATTAAACACTTGCTTATTCCTTAAAGGCTTGTACAAATAAACAAGTCTTTCAACTGGAGTTTAAAAGACAAAAATGGCAGACAGATGCATCTCTGATAGAAGGAAGCTTCACAGCCAGTGTCCCACCACCACCACATGTGGTAACACTTCTGCTTATATGACTTAGAAAAACTGCAAAGAGAGTTTTGCCAGCAGATGTTAAATTCTGGCTGGTTTGGTAGTAAATGAGTCACTCTTTTAAATACCTGAGCTATTTGAGGTTTTATATGACAATGCTAACACCTTAAATTGGTGTGGTGGTTCACTGGCAATAATGGTTCAATAATGAAAGAGCCAAGTACAATAAGTGTTAACAGAGAAGCAAAAGCAAATATTCCCTGGGAACTTTGTAAAGTGGAGCAAATGATAAGCCACGCAGAAGATCTTTCATGAAAGTGTCCACAAATAATATACACTCTTGCTTCGTGTTTGATTATGAGATATCTGCTTTGGAGAACCGTCATGT
Organism: Cyclura pinguis; assembly: GCA_030412105.1. Taxonomy (NCBI): domain Eukaryota; kingdom Metazoa; phylum Chordata; class Lepidosauria; order Squamata; family Iguanidae; genus Cyclura; species Cyclura pinguis. The sequence goes on from CM059604.1 coordinate 17,359,821, forward strand.
GCGTAATCTGCAGACGCAACGATATAAATACCTCTTTCTAATTTACGAAAGATTATGGCTGGCAAACAAAGCCTCAGAGCCTTTGTAGGAAGACAGCTGCCATTGCCTGATAAGTTGGCACAAGTTGTCCTGTGCCAGCACTGCCCCTTTTCTGAACTCTTCCCTTCCCCCATGAGTTGGCAGTTCTTGCTTCTGTTTCGTATCTGACCTTGGACACTCTTCTGCCGCAAAGTTTACGCCAGCCTCAAGCCCTCATTGAATGAAAATAATGAGAATTTGGCATTGACATTGGCGCTGGGAAAAAAGAAGTGGGCAGAGAACAAAAGATTAACATGACCACAAAGCTGGGCATGTTGCTTGGCATTGCCTTTCATTCTCCCACTGAAGATGGCATGACCCTCTTCCATTGTTTTTTTTTTTTAAACTAGGGCATAATGTGGGCAAATTTGGGTAGTTACCTGATAAGCAAAAAGAAGCAGGAAAGAAGGGGAGTTATTCTGCAGGTTTACCATTTCTGAGAGCTGGGGAAAAACTCCTTTTTGAACTACAGTTCCCAGAATTGCCTGACCAATATGATAGTTGCTGCCTGCTGGATTGTAGGAGTTACAATTCAAAAATTATGTCCATAGCTCTTGCCAGTTCTACATCAGGTGGTAACTGGCACAGTGGATAATCACAATTTTCAGTCAGGCATTGACTAATGGGGGAGAGAGAGAGATTGAGAGAGAGAGAAATTGATATTCTGGAAAAACTGGAGATTGATAGGAAAATATGGGGTCTGTAAGGAACAGGCATGTCCTGTATCCTCCAACTACTTACTACCCAAGAACGAAAGTTGTAGGAGGGAGGTAGATATCAAAACAAAGAGAAGTGGGCTTCTGGAAACCTCCAGGAACAATTACCTTCCTCCAAAGTAAAGTGCAAGGCCTTGATTTTTTGAGAGAGTGACTGTTTGGAAAGTAAAGTTGAAGCCTGTTTGGAAAATAAAGTTCAAAACCAAAACTGATTTTGGATTTTTTTTTTAAACAACACTAACAATTTTTTGGTAGGTCAGTAGCCCATAGTGGGTTCTGAAGACATCAGAACTGGTCCCTGGGCCTAGCGAAATATCTCACCTCTGTTGCAAAACATCTAAAAGACTAGATATCTGGAGACCTGCATTGCTGTGATTTATGCTTCAGTCTGTTAGTGGAAGAAGCAGATATCTAAACTCTTGTGTTTTTTAATAAAGACCGTTCCTGCACTGCGCTGTTATGGTGCTATTATTCCACTTTCACCATCCTGTGGAATTCTGGGTTTGGCATTCACTGAGACCAAAGAGCTCTCAGGCTAAGTGACCTTCCCTAAACTACAAACTCCAGAATTCCACAGAATATTGGAAAGGGAATAATAGCACTGTAACAATGTAGTGCGGAAATGGCCAAAGTTTCTAAACTTTGCAGCTACTGAGGAGCAAACTGGAATGTTCTGGGGAGTTGTTGTTGGGGGGATAAAACTGAGCCCTTTGGAGAGTGGGTGAGGTGCTCTTATTCAGTACAGTACCATCAACACAGGCTCTCCATTAAAGTTCTCTCAGACTTTCAGAGAATTTTTTTCTTCTTGTTTCCTTCCGTCTCTCCTGTTTCTTGAGAAACAGCTTTTTTCCCCCCAGCTGTGAACAACCATCCTGTTTATTCAAAGAAAAAACAAGCCAACTTTTAAATGATGCCAACCAAAATCTGCAAAACACCTAAATGAAGTGTATTCATGTCAATTTGAATAATTCCAAGGCCCCAAATTAGGCCTGGAAGATACACAGTGTGAGATAATTTGAATCCCCCTGACAGTAGCAGTAAGAAGATGCCCAAACAAGTGTTTGAAAGGCACGTTATACTGTGGTATTTTTGGCCCAGAAGAGCTGCTGCACCCAGTTTGTGGTTATCAATACTTTCTCATTAATCTTTTGGAGAACAGACAGGAGGCAGCTGCTCAAAAGCAGGCTAGGATTCTATCCCTCTCTTTGTCTATTATATTCTCCCACTAGCCATGACTGCTTTTCTGACAAAAATTATATCCCAGAGTATCCCATTATAGTTAAAGTTCCAGCCAATCTGGTGCCTTATAGGCATGTTGGGCTGCAAATTCCTTCTGTGGCCAGTAGCTGGAGTCATGATGTTCTTTTCTTTCACTATGATTTTTCCCTCGGGGGAAATGTTTGCAAATACAGCCTTGCGGGAGCTACATGCAGCTTGCATGCTGTACTTTCCCTACCACAGTATACATTGCAGAGAGACAGAGAGAATCATTATTATGCTTCTGTCATCAATCCTCTAAACATTGTTTATAATGTAATTAATGTATGATGCCTTATATGCACTGTTATGTAATAAGATGGAAGCAAACACCCAGACAGTGATGTGTTTGTGTTTCTCCCTTAGGGCAATGCATATGTTTGTATATCTATGAACATATGTAATAGATAGCCTAAAAGAGTACCAAAGAGTCTGCTCGTTTGCCGTGTAAATATATTGAGATTTCCAATACTTAAGAATGTTTAAGTGGAGTATTAATGTTAACTCTGACTGTCTGGTTTAATTAACTACCATGATGAACTGGGCGCTTAGATGCCCAGAAGGTGATAATGGAACAACAGACAGAATCCAGATTAGCCAACAGGTGGCAAGGACCTTCAGTTTTAAGAGACAAGGATGGGGAGCCATGCCTGTTTTAATACCCAAACAAGTCTAAACTATGGCCATTTCCACGCTGCACTGTTTTAGTGCTATTATTCTGCTTTGAACATCCTATGGAATCCTGGGGTTTGAAGTTTAGGGCAGGGCATTTAGAATTCTCAGCCAGAGAGCTACAAATCCCAGAATTTCACAGGATGTTGAAAGTGGAATAATAGCACTATAACAGTGTAGTGCAGAAATGGCCTATTCTAGCATTCAGCCTCTTAGCCAGAGTTGAGGCCGCACTTTAACTTAGGGTTCAGTCCCTGGTTTGAAGGCAGATTTACAATATGCTGATTCAGATATTTGAGCAAAATTTGTTATTACAGGAGAAGGAGAGAGGAATGTGCAGGGGAAGCATGGAAGCTTCAGGCAAATTCCTGATTTTCAAAACCCCGGTTTGGAGATGTGGGCATGTTATATCCAAACTGACCTGATTCTTCAACGTATTGTCTTTTTTTCATCTTTTGCTCATTTCTCCTTTCTGTGACTCTTTCAGTTTTCCAGGCTGGAATCCTTTTGCTTTGGACAGCCATCAACAAGCATGAGTGTGTGCTTGTGTCTCGTTGCCCCGTAGATCATTAAGCCTGTTGGACGATGTCCTATCTCCTGCTTCTGTCTGAGTGATATAAATGTGCAAGTTTATATATCCAAATGCAACCAAGTTCAGCAAATTAGCTGTGACTGAAGACAGGGAAGAGCTGATTAACACACTATCAAGTGCTTCTTTTTTTGTTTGTAATTTGTCAGCACAACTGTTTGTGTTAAAAAAAAAAAGTGTAGAAGCTTCCATAGATGTGACTACCCAACAGTCTGAGGGCAGAATTTTTGTGTGTTTGTGTGTTTGTGGAAGGTGTATATATTTATTAATACCAGAAACCAGAAGTAGGGTGTTACGATTAACAACATTCTCTGTAATATAGGAAGTAAAGAAGGAGTAGCACTACAACCATACTCCTATTAATGTTAACACTAACGTGTTATTTGATTTGGTTTTTGGTGTAATTAGTAACATTTACTTGTTAGTCCTAAAACTTTACTTTTTTAAGGGTCATTTAGGAAGACTAGTCATTCTTGACCTTTTTCTTATTTTTAAAGGCTTTATGAAATAATAATTTTTTAAAAAGGAGTGTAAAAATAATGGCAAGGCATGCTAATGTAGTCTAAACTAGAAGAATAAACAGCCAATGTATTAGGATTTTAAAATAACATTCCAAGCTCTGATTCGTACGCAAGAAGCGTATGAATTTTCAACTGTGCAGTTTCTGTTTTTCTGGAACTGTAGTTTACAGGGTGTGTGCTAGAACAGGTGGTTGTGCCCACATTGTGTGCATTTGTGTATACACATTCAAATCACAAGTCTGAAAGTGCATGAATGTGTAAGGGCTATAGGATCTAGGTAGGTAAGTAGGGGTGTGTGTGTGTGTGAGTGAGAGAGAGAGAGAGAGAGAGAGTTGAATATCCTCACCATCAATGGAGAAGTCCAAAGCAGATCTAGAATCTGCAGCAACCCCTGAAGTCGAATCCAATCAAGATCTGCTCTCTGATGAATCTGCTGCTCGGCCTGCCTGGGGATCAAAGATCCAGTATATCCTGGCCCAGGTCGGCTTTTCTGTTGGACTTGGCAACGTCTGGCGGTTTCCCTACCTCTGCCATCAAAATGGGGGAGGTGAGTGGATGGGGCACTTCTGATAAACTTAGGATTGGGGTGGAGTAAGATGGAGCCAGTAAGTGATAATGGTCTGAGTGCTGGAGTAAGAAAGCAGGGCTCAAATTCCCATTCAGTCATGGCAACCATCTGAGTGGCCCTGGGCAAGCCACATTCTCTCACCCTTAGAGAAGGACAATGGCAAACCCCCCCCAGAACAAATCTTGCTAAGAGTAGTGTGATAGATTTGCCTTATGGTTGCCATAAGTCAGAATTGCAGAACCAGCATAGTGTAGTGGTCTGAGCATTGGATTGTGACCCTGGATAGCACAGTTCGAGTCCCTGCTCAGCCATGGAAACCCCTGGATGACCTTGGGAGCATCACACATTCTCAGTCCCAGAAAACCCAATGATAGGTTCAACTTAGAGTCAACTTAAGTCAGAAACAACTTGAAGGCACACATCAACAAGATAACAGAATTGATAGCAAAAATAACAACAGTAAGATTGCCCCCTTTTTGTTCTCCAAGGAAGGCTCTTGTGCCTCTAATTTCTTTTTCATTTTTAAAATCTCTGGGCTTTCATTGGGCTTTTAAAGGGCTTAATGTTCCTACTTAGGATTTATGCTAAAACACCACAGCAAGCAAATTAAAATCAACCTTGAAACCTCCCTCTGCAGTCAAAACTCCATGCCTGCGCTTCCTTGCTGGTGAATCTGTCTTCACCTTTTAATTATCGCAAATGAAAGAGCAGGGCTTGCAGGGTTGGGGTGTTGGGAAGTTGGAGTGTCTGAAATGAACTGTAGAATGGATGTTGCAGCTTGTATCTCTGTTTCTTCTTGGACATAGGTGCTTTCCTGCTGCTCTACCTGCTGCTCCTCTTTGTCATTGGGATCCCCCTTTTCTTCCTGGAGTTGGCAGCAGGACAAATTATCCGACAGGGCAGCATTGGGGTCTGGAAGTACATCAGTCCCCGGCTGGTGGGCATTGGCTTTGCAAGCTGTGTGGTGAGTATACTGCAGCAACACTCCCAGGAGTGCCGTTGTGTTTTGTTCCTACATCTGTGTTCTTTTTAAAAAATACAATATGAAACAATATCACAGGTCAGCAGCTGGTGGCCTGTGTGTGCCAGCTAACCCATGGAATAAATGCTAGTTGGCTAGTGTTTGTAGTAGGTAGAAGGACCTTTATATGGTTCCTACAGTGAGCGCATCTTCCTGTATGTCAGCTTTTCACCAATCTACCACTCTAAATGTTTTGGATAGAACCGGGCAAAGTTACTTTTTGTTGCCAGAATTGTCCCAGCCAGTGTAATGAGTGGGAGCTTCAGGGAACAGTAATCTAGAACATAACTTTGCCAAGATCTGCAAGAGCCTAGACTGGATTGCTATCTAATTTCCCCTTGCTGCTTTTTCTGAAGTAAACTGTACACCCAGTTCTAAATGCATTCGTTAAAAACATTGTACATACTGACTAGAGGATTTTGGAAGTTACTGTTAATAAAAAAAGTTTCTGAGCTCTGCCTTCACAGGGTGGGGATGTGGCTTAGCTCTCCCCCTTACTGCCATGCCATCTTCACACAAAAAATTGCCCATGGTCAGAATGGAGGGAGCACAAAGACCTGAAGTAGTAGTTTTCTGTAGGAAAATGGTACAGGTATCAATTCTCTCTTCTCTATCTCAAAATCCCTTTTGGATTCTTGGGCCTCCATGTCTTCCTTTTTTTCTGAAAAGAGACATAAGGCCAGTTCGAAGCGCATTTGTTTTAAACATTTTTTTATATCATAGCTTCATTTGGACATCAACAACAAGATGGGATTCAAGAGGGGGACAGATAATAGATGATTTGAACAAGCGAGAACAACTAAATAAATTGTGGATAATCTTCAGCCTATAGGCTCTCTGGCTTATTTCTCTTCTGACAAGGCAGAGAACTATACATGGAACAAATTTTGGATCCAATATTTGGTTTGTTCTGGAAAGAGATAATCCAAAGCAGAACTTGGAAAAATGGTTAGTTTTTGTGGGGTGGGGGAGCGGGAGGGAACTATGGCTCCCAGAACCCTGCAGCCATACCCATGATGATTAGTGTATTCTGAGAGTTTTAATCCCCCCCTCCAAAAAAAAACCTTTTCCAAGGTTTGAGCCAGAGCATTTATCCTCAGTACACTAGGATCGCTGCAGAACCTTGGCTTATTGTGATGTATAAATACATCCAAAATGTAGTTAGCTGCCCTCCTGCTGGAGCAGCTGCACCAGTATTTAGTGAGACTGCTGAGATGCTGATTTCTTTCTTCTTCCCTTTAGGTTTGTTCCTTCGTCGCTCTATATTATAATGTCATTATTGCATGGAGTCTTTTCTACTTGGCTAACTCCTTCCAGTTTCCCCTACCTTGGACTGACTGCCCAAAAACAGTGAACCAAACTGTCCCAGGTAACTGAGACTTGGCTGGTAACCAGGCAGACAGACAGTCTATTCTGCTTCATTCTACCACAGACTTAAATTGCTTTTTAAATTTTTTTATAGAAGCAGAGTGTATGGACAGTTCTGCCACTGTCTACTTTTGGTACCGTAAGGCTTTGCACGTGACCAATACCATTGAAGAGAGTGGAGGTCTCGATCCAGCACTTACTGGCTGCCTCTTTGCTGCTTGGGTACTGGTGGGTCTGGCAATGATTAAAGGCATCAAATCTTCTGGCAAGGTCAGTCATTAATACACCTTTTCCATCTTCATGCTTACTGTCTGGGCTAAAGCTGGGGGAGAGGCCTTTCAGACCCATTCCCTGAATTTTCACCATTTAATTTTAGAAGAAGATCAAGTCTCTTGTCCCTTTTGCTTGTAGACAACATTGGAGTAACAACCAACAAGCACTAGAGTTGTTACACATGAAGAATGATGCTAGAGGCAGAGTTCTACAGATAGCAAATAGGATGTTGAAAGTGGAATAATAGCACTATAACAGTCTAGTGCGGAAGTGGCCACTGTCAGTGGCTTCCAGCTGCAGAAGCAGGTGTTGGGACTTTGACTTGTGAGGTGTGACAGCGTCCAGAGGTCCAAGAATCACACCAAGAGGGCCACACCTGACTGTCCTCCCAACTTGTGTTCCCCTAAATGGCCTGTTGTGTCTTCTTGGGGTCACAACTGATTGTTTTGACCTATTTTGGTTCTCTTCTTAACCTGTATGAGGAGGCTTTTTCAATATTAGAATTGACATGGGGGATAATTTTCAGGGGGATAGAAGTTATGAGATGCAGTGGAAGCCCTGAGGACTGTAGGTGGCATGTGAGCTCCTGAAATAGGGGCTGGGCCACACAAGCAGAGGGAAAACACAGAGAGAGGATTGGGTGGGGGGGATGGAGAGGAGAAGACAGGAGATAAATAGCAAGGGCAGCCACATGAAAAAGATGATAGCTGAGCCTTTAATAGGTATGTAAAAAAATAATTTAATCAAGTGTATTTTGCCATGGCCGTTATACATGTTGAAATATTCTGTTTTATGCAACAGTTAGAGAATGTGTAAACTTTCCATCCTAACTTTGTCGTCTTTTCGTGTGGCAGTCTTACAAATCACCTGAATTGGTGGAGTACAGGTTAGAGCATCAGTGACAAAAACTGGCAAGGGGAGAAAGATTGCATTACCAGCAGAAGCCAGAGAAGCATGAGGGGTCAGCACTGAAAGATATTCAATCTAGGAAGAAGATGACCAAGGATAAGCAAAGGGAGGCAGGGCAAAAGAACCATTCTCTCTGTCTTATTGTTAATCTGTTAGCAAATATAACTAGCTGGTGCTATATTGATCTCCCTTCCATTTGCCATCAGACAAAGGTCGTTTATTCAGGCAAGCTTTTGGCTTATCATTTTTGGCAGCAGGAAGGATTTTTAATGAAGTGGTGTTTTTAGATTTTTTTTTACTGTGTCTTGTATTTTATATTGTTTTAATCTTCTGTTTTTAATTGAACTGTCCTTTTTGTAAACATTTGTACAAATATTTTTTAAATATGTCCTGTTTTTTAAATGCTTGTAAGCCGTCCTGGATCCTGTAAAAGGAGAAATACAGAATATAAATTAATTAAATAAGTAAAATTGAACTGCCCTCTCCTTCCTGTTGAGATGTGAATTCTTTTGATGCTGAGCTGTATCCTGAGGCCAGGGACGTTACAGTGTGCATGTCACCAAATCAAGAAAATCAACCGTAGTTGGGTTTTTATAACCCTTCAAGGGGATCAATGCAATATACAAAGTTCTAAAAAGTCTACAATCAATTGGCATTTTTTCTGAGAGAGTCTGTGAGAAGGGAAGCTACAGTGTGCTCAGAAGTCTACCTTTTCTCAGTTGCTGATTTTTCTTTTCTCCTTCCTTCTCAGGTGCTGTATTTCAGCTCTTTGTTCCCCTACGTGGTTCTCTTTTGCTTCCTGGTCCGGGCACTGCTGCTAGAAGGGGCTGCTGATGGGATCCGGATCATGTTTACACCTGATGTAAGAAGCCACAGCTCCATGTAGGCTTAACCAGAGCTTGAAATGGTTACTTTTTTTGGACTGCAACTCCTGGAATCCCTCATCCAGCATGTTAGTTTGGAGTCTCTGGCTTCTGGAGCTGTAAGCCACAAAAGTAACTGTCTCAAACTCAAGACGTAACATTTTTATTGCCTGTTTTCTCACATGCTCATTCATGGTCTGCTGTAATCATAACAAGGTTTTGGTCCAACCCAAATTAAGCAACAAAAAAAGCACAGAACATCAAAACAGTAATATTTCAGCTGGTTTGCACAGTGCCATAAAGGAAGATAGGAGGGGAATCCACGAACCCAGGATGGTATCAGGATTTGGCTGGGACTGGCTCCTCTGAGCACGCAGAGTGCAGACAGTGAGGCAAGACTTCACTGTGGCCGGAGTTTTCAGTTAAGCAGACGAAAAGGCTGAAGACTCTTTCTTTAAGCTTAGGGCAGATTTATTACTGCACACTAAGATAAGGCTTTTCAGCAAGCATTCCAAAAGGCAATTAGGAAAGCAAAACATCAGGAGCAAAGAATAACGTTGGAGATAAAAACGGACAGAATCTCCCCTTACATAGTAAACACAGACAGCAGCGTAACATGACCAGCCAGGAAAATAACGAACTGGTGGACTGGTGGATTGTGCCGGCAGATCGTAGCCTTTTTAAGAGCTAACCATCACCCTGAACATATGAGGTGATCCAATCATCTTTCTGGCATGTGGCCTTCCCCAGTACACAAGTTGTAGTCATAACAGACAGACGTATTAACCTTGCACCTGTACCTCTGGCCACATCACTTCATTTTCTCTCGTCCACTTAGAGGAAACCATGTCTGACTCAGCAGAAATCCTTGACAGATGGCAATCAAGAAGATCCTTCTTCCAGTGGAGACCAAATTACCTTTGTAATCATAATGGAAGCCAGAGTAGGACAATATGAAGGTTTATTAATTTTTTGGCTCCACTTCGCAGAATATTCTCACTAGAACTCCCAGGGGCTCTACTCTCTGGAAGATTCTGTAGGCTGGTAGTTTTTTCTTTTTTTAAGTAACTTTTCCAAGCTCTAAGACTGAGTAATTCTTAGACGCGTAGAGCCCAGGCCATTCTGTCTGCACATAGATTATGAATATCACAAAAAACTCAAAGCAGATTTTGCAAGTCTGCTTTTGTAAAGTCTGACATGAGGTTGTGGAAAGTTATAGTGCTATACACTAAAAGCAACAAATGATGTGTCTAAGGGTGCATTTCTATGGACATTTCTGCACTACACTGTTATAGTGCTATTATTCCACTTTCAACATCCTATGGAATCCTGGGGTTGCAGTTTAGGGAGGGGTGTCAAGAATTCTCAGCCAAAGAGCTCTTTGGCCTCCGTAAACTACAAACCCCAGAATTCCACAGGATGTTGAAAGTGGAATAGTAGCACTATAACAGTATAGTGCGGAAATGGCCTATGAGCGGTATGCCAATTACATCGGTGTAATTATATAGACTTCAGTGAAACATGAATAAATGTGCCCAGATTGAGGCTGTTCCAGGTTTGTTGTGATATATGGTTTCACAGACTAGAGAGCACTTAATCAGAAGTATAGGATGTTATTTTGAGGAGGTACCTAAATGTATGGGAGTGGAGAAAATATTGTGAACAGTGAGACCTAATGGTTATGAAATTCAAGATGTACAGTCTACAGTATTTCTGTATAAATCTTAAAGGCATGTAAGATAAACACAAAGACTATCAGCCACAGTAGTAGTTGGGGATAAGCAACATAACAGAGCTAGGTCGACGTTCCAGCCTGTAGCTCAGAGATAGAGGATATTTGGTCCTCCAGATGTTGAAGAGCTACCATTCTTATTGTGCCTTACCACTAGCCAGGCTGGCTAGAGATGATGAGAATTTAGAGTTCAACAATACTTGGGAGACCATAGCTCCCTGTCTGTTCTGTAGTGGGAGAGGGAACCATTACCCTGCCTCATTATCCTAGAGAAATTAAATCCAACTGAAATCAGGACTAGCCAAATAGAATCGTAGAGTTGGAAGAGATCACAGGGGCCATCCGGTCCAACCCCCTGCCATGCAGGAACCCACATCAAAACATTCCCGACAGATGGCCATCCAGCCTCTGCTTAAAAACGTCCAAAGAAGGAGACTCCACCACACTCCAAGGTAGCATATTCCACTGCCGATCATCAGGAAGTTCTTCCTGAGGTTTAAACGAAATCTCTTTTCCTGCAGCTTGAATCCATTGCTCTTTGTCCTAGTCCCTGGAGCAGTGGAAAACAAGCCCACTCCCTCCTCAACATGACATCTCTCTTAACCTCTTCTGCAGACTAAACATCCCCAACTCCCTAAGCCACTCGTCACAGGGCATGGCTTCCAGACTCTTCACCATTTTGGTTGTCCTCCTCTGGACACGCTCCAACTTGTCATATCCTTCTTGAAATGAGGTGCCCAGAACTGGACACAATATTCCAGATGAGGTCTAACCAAAGCAGAATAGAGTGGTACCATTACCTCCCTTGATCTAGACACCATACTCCTATTGATGCAACCAAGAATCACGTTGGCTTTCTTGGCTGCCGCATCACACTGCTAACTCATGTTCAGCTTGTGGTCCACATGGATAATTTTTAGTCTGTCAAATAGCCAACATGGTGTAGGGGCTAGACTAGGACTCTGGGATGCCAGGGTTCATATCCCTAGGTGGCGGCAGAAAACCCACTGGGTAACCTTGGGCAAGTCACACTGTCTCAGCCTCAGAGGAAGGCAGTGGCAAATCTCTGAACAAATCTTGCCAAGAAAATTCTGTGATAGGACTACCATAAGTTGAGAGTGACTTGAAGGCTCACGACCACAAAGTCTGATGGTATTTACTGCCTTTGGGAAAAATCAGAAAAGAGATAGTGAAGATGCAAATGCAATAAATATGGGTCCAAAGAGTGACATACTTTGGTCACTGCCGATGAGTCTTGTTTAACTGTTTGTTCCCTGCTCTTTTCTTTTTCTGCTCCCAAGCTGTCCATCTGGGGAGATATGCAGGTTTGGCGCCAGGCCGCCACCCAAGTGTTCTTTGCCCTGGGCCTGGGCTTTGGCACCATCATCGCCTATTCCAGCTACAATCAGCACCACAACAACTGCCACTTCGACGCGCTGCTTGTGGCCTTGGTCAACTTCCTTACCTCAGTCCTGGCCACACTGGTTGTGTTTGCTGTGTTGGGCTTCCGTGCCAACATCATCACGCAGAAATGTGCTGAAAGGTCAGTAGCCACCTTAATGAGGCAGCTTCCAAGATCTCCCAAGTGTAGAGATGTAAAATTTCCGGAAATTTTGAAGCCATGGAGAAAACGGGTTTTTTCTATTTTTTTTCCGCAGAAAAAAATTGAAATTTTTGGAAAAACTGAAGAAACACAACATTAGCACTTTTTACAGATTGAATGTCACTCTGTTACTTTAGGAATATAAAATATGACTGTACAATTTGATTTGGCATAAAATTATCATTATTGGTATATTAAAAATACAGTGTATTCAAACAATTATTACAAATGGAATTTACCTTTTTTTTTTAGTTTTTATTTATAAAAATGGATCAACAATCTCATGAACTGTACAGAACCTCTTTGGTTTTGCTAATTTATGTGGAAGAAGCAAAAAAACAATAAAAAAAAACCAGAAGAAACCATCAACATTAGTAACAAAGAAAATTATTTATATTTCCTCTCCACAATATCAAATAGAGAGAAAGCACCCATTCCCATAAAAAGAATTGAGGGGGAGAAAGTGTGTGGAAGGGAGGAGGGAGGGACTAAGATTCAATGGATAGGCATGAAATTTGATCAGACTCATTTTCTGAACTATAGTTATCAGTTTCAGTTTCAGCCATAGTTTTTAGAAATGATTTGGAGAATATATGAACACCTTGTCTTAAAGATTTTAGTCATCATGCGAAAATGAAACATTCCATAATCAATTTTCTTCCTTTTTTTCAATTTTTCAGAAAAAACAAAACAAAAAAGGCTTCAGGAAAAAAATGAAAAAAAATAACAACAACTATTTTTTCTGAATTTTTCCAGTTTTTTTCTGGGCCTTCACATCTCTACCCAAGTAGTGTCATATCTTGTACCTATGCTGCTTAGGGGATTCTGGGAATTGTAGTCCCAAAAAGTAAAATTTCCAAACAAAATGGTGCCATTTCCAATGCCACTTTCATTGTGGGTAATGAAAGAGTTGTGTGTACCACTTGGGGGGAATTGTTTCACCAGGATGCCTGAAAGGGTCCTCTTCTCTCATTTTCTGCAACCCAAGATCTAAGGGGGCTGTTACTTCTTTCTGCTGATATTTTAAGACTAGTTTTTTAAAAAAATTATATTTAAATTTGAATATCATTTTTGTTAGCCACCTTAACTGACCCATAACCTCTACATCTTTCAGCTTTCATTTTGTTTGTTCATTGCAGGAATACAGCAGTTCTCTCACAACTAGCGTTGAATGGCTCCCTCTCTGTTGTCCTCCCTGAAAACTTCACAGATTATTCTGCCTCACAGTATAGTGCCTGGTATCGAGAGCTCCAGAATGACACAGAGCAATTGTTGCTGCAGAAGTGGGAAATTGGAGACTGCCGTGCAGAGGATGAGATGAACAAGGTGACCAGGCAGGATGATGAACTGGGCAGCCATAAAGTACTCTTTGCCCCCAACCCACCAAGCAGCTGTATTTGTGGTGCTTACCAGGGGAGAGGAATGTAAGGCCATTGGGCTCTGCCTGGCCTGTTCAACTTCTGACCTACCCATAAAAATGCAGTCTTTTGTCCAGATCAACCCTTCTGTTTAGCTTAAGCTTGCCGCTTGCCTTTTTCAGCAGGTGTTCTCCAAATTCACCCTCACTTTCTCTCCCCAGGGCGTGGAGGGCACAGGCCTAGCCTTCATTGCTTTCACGGAGGCCATGACGCTGTTTCCGACTGCCCCCTTCTGGTCTGTGCTCTTCTTTTTCATGCTGCTGAACTTGGGACTGAGCACCATGTTGGGGACCATGCAAGGGATCATCACTCCTCTGCTGGACAACTTCCAACGTCTTCAGCGTCGGCGGATCCTTTTCACAGGTATGTAAGAGCAACCGTTGACAGCACGCTGGGTGAGGAGCAGAGCTCAGTGGGTGTCTTCCATGGTGATGAGATTACAGACTACCACATCAGGCTGCAGGGCGTGCACAGCAAGGAAGAAGAGAATTGAAGCCTAATATGTCTGGAAAGGACTAGGGTTAGGAAGTATCTGAAAAAATTAGCATAGCTCTATCTTCAGTGTGCTAGATTATCTACCTCCTGTTGTTCTCATAGGACCAGTCCAGTCAGTCATCACAGGTCATTCTGCACTGTGGCAGCTTGTGTGGCAGTTTCTGTGGGGAGCAAGAGTAAGATGTAGAGTCTAGTGTGACCAGGTTGGCTTCTGCTCTCCTTGGAGACACCAAATATATTTGGTGGGTTACTTCAGGGGCCCATTCATACTGTACAGGTAATAGTGCTGTGGTTCTACTTTAACTGCCGTGGTTCCATCCTGGGATTGGTGGTTTAGGGAGGGGCGTTTAGAATTCTCAGCCAGAGCACTCCAGTGCCTCCCTTAACTACAGACCCCAGGATTCCAGAGGAGGAAGGTGTGGCAATTAAAGTGGAATTATAGCACTATAATTGTGCAGTGTGAAAGGGCCCCTGGATAGGTTGATGAGCCAGCCTCTCTTACATTCACAAACACCAGACCACCATCCTACCACACACAGGAGCAGCTCTCCCAGGAGAAAGTGTGAGGCAGCTTCTTTAGGCAGCAGGTTTTGCCTGTAGTGAAAACGCAGCAAATAGATAAAGATGTGATTTATTGTTGTTATTTTTAATTCAAGAAAGAGGAGAAACTCTTGTGTTATTTTTCTCTCTTAGGTACCAAATTAACTTTGTTTGGCCACAGACACTATGCATTCTGATTCTGTTTCACCTCAGGCAATAAACTGCCTTTAGCCAACCCTGCAAACACATCCTTTCTTATTGGTTGTCTGAGGGACCTGCCTCTTTTAGCTTCGTGTGCACCTCTGAGCCCTCAAACAAGGCCAAAGAGATCTAGGACTGTTGTTTCCCATCTCTCAGATCTTCAGTAGAAGCTTTACTGTTTCACAGGTAAGCTGATCAGCCTTGTGCTCTTTTTTATTCTTGCAGCGTTCTGTTGCATTGTTGGATTCCTGTTGGGCCTGGTTTTCGTTCAGCGCTCAGGCAACTACTTTGTCACCATGTTTGATGACTATTCAGCCACTCTTCCCCTGCTTATTGTGGTAGCTTTTGAAGCTTTTGCGGTGGCCTGGATCTATGGAGCTGACAGGTAATGCTCTGCCTTACCTTCTAATTTTTCTTAACTGCCAATTTGTCCTTCCTATGTTGTTGTTTGGGAGTTGCAGGTTTCCTCAGACAAAACCTGGATCTTCTTACTTGGAGCTTCCAAGACATCTTAATCTTTTCACTCATTGACTCATAATCCATTTTGGTCTCATCTCTTACCTCCACAGATTCTTAAGTGACATAGAAAAAATGCTAGGGTGGCGCCCATGGAGAATCTATAAATACATGTGGCGCTTTGTTAGCCTGGCATCGATGTTGTGCCTGCTACTAGCAAGTCTGGTGCGCATGGTTTTGAAGCGGCCCACCTACCAGGCCTGGAACAGAGAAAAGGTAATTTAAAAAAAAAATTAATTAAAAAAAGTTGTTTTTTTTGAATACTTCACCAACGGATACAGCTTAGGTAACTTAGTTGCAGACAAAACGTTGATCTCTGAATGAGTCCCTGACTTTATGGCACAAACTCCTTTTCCGCACCCAAAATTTTCTTTGCCTTACAGCAAATATGGTAGAAAGCAAAAAAAAAAGAGAAATCTGTGCCCCCTAGCACATGGCACAGATACAGCTTCTCTTGGTGAGGCAGTACTGCCCTGATATGAAAAACTTTCTTTACTGTACTGTTTTGAACCATGCAGCCATTGAAAACATTAGACACAATGGATTGCAAAGACAGATGGGCCTATTCATTATATTTCTTCCCCATCTGTCTCTTTGCAGGCAGAGGAACAGCAGCTGGAATACCCACCGTGGGCCCTGGGTGTTCTGGTCGGCCTTATTGTTGTGGCTGCTCTTCCCATCCCAGTTATGTTCCTTCGACAGCTGTTGAAAGAGTGGCTTGCCAGGAGCAGCAATGGGCCCGGCTCAGCAGCGACACGTGTACCCACAGAGGAAGAAGATGAGGTGGAAGAAAAAGAGAGCCCAGCTGATCTGGATCACCGAGGCAATGGATACATTTTGGTCCAGGCAGAAGACGGGCAGGATTAATAGTAAATTCCAATGGGAATGTGCCTCGTGTAGGGTGTGATGTGTTCTAGCTCCTAGGTCATGAAGACTGCTGCTGATTTCTTTTCCAACCTCTGATATCCTTGATAAAGGGAGAGATGTTTTTTATCCTACAGCTCTATGGTGCTATACTTATAGTGATGGAGAAAAGACTCTCCAACTCACAACACACCCCATCCTGCCTGCAGAGCTTCTTCTACTCTTATTTCCCATCAGTGATTGGTGATAACACGTTATATAAAGACTGGTAAGGTTCTGAGCTCAGGTTTGGAGACTGGCAACAGTTTGCATTCCTAAAAGATATTGCACCATTGGTAAGATTTACAAGTGGGCTGAACAACTTGCTTTGGCCCCAGCTTGCGCCTCCCCGTTCAGCCTGCTGAACTTCTGCCCTTATCTCTAATCAGTGATCAGGAGGTTGTTTAAAGACTGCCAACATTCTGCATGGAATAGAAGTTTGGGTTTGCAGACTGGCAATATTTTGCATTCCTGAAACCTGCTGCAGTGGTGTAGATCAGTAGAATTTGCCATTGATCCTACCTAGACTGTGCTCTTTGTCCCACACAGTGCTATAGTGTGGTCCTCAACACCCTTTACAGCCTAAAATTTGTTGGGCAGAAAAGGGCTCGCAGCCCCTGGTGTAGTGGGTGCTTGACAAAGAAAATTGCTGAAACTAAATTGCTTATGCTGATTTGAATCAATGATTTGAGTCAGGTTCTCCAACTTAGGCAGTTCCTTGGCTAATCAATCATTGCTTTTCCACTGTAAGCTACAGATACAGTTACATTTGGATTTTTCCATACCATTGGGGATATTGTACTTTTTGTGTATTCATGCAACTTGTTCCGTTCGCACTAGTGGGCTAGATATATGAGTAGAGTCATTAGGAAAATTTATGAGTGGCCATTAGCAGGGGGAAAAAAGCAATAATCTTTACAGAAATCAATTATTTATTTAGCACTAGACACTTGTTCATTTAAGTATAAGTACAAGTTATGAAATATTTTCAATAACCCAAACTATTTTAACAGCTGTTTTGGCTCACAACTGGGTCAGAATTCTAGGCTGGATTTTTTTTTAATGGGGGGAGAAATCATGTTACTGAAATGGTAGCGACTGGAATTTTTTTCTCACCCTTTTTTAAAAGATGGATGTTACAATGTCATACTACTAAGAATACTCCTTAACTAGTATTTCATTGATACATTTTTCAAAAAAATATAGCTGAGAAGCATACTAGCACTAATGAAATGATCCATTTTAAATATGAAATGGAATGATGAAATGGCACTCACTGCAAAAGTTAAAGAGAATGTCTGTTGATTTGTGGTAGGTTCCTTTGTCCAACACATCACTGCCCTCATCAAAATCACAATTTTTGAAAAGACATAGGGACAGCAGTGCTTAGAAGAATAGTGCTTAGACAGAGCTTTGGAAAATAAGTTTTTGGACCCCAGTAAGTAACTTCAGTAATCTTGGCTACTCACATCTGTACCTATAATTGTGTTCCTCTTCCATCCTTTTCAAAATAATTGCACTTGGTGTGATAGGGAAAAAAAAAGGCAGAAGCAACACTTCCAAGCAACACTTGGAAGACATGGTAAGATTTCAATGTAATCTAGAATCTCTATAAAATCTGACTGAACGAGGTGTAGGGATTCCATTGTTAATGTCCAGTGAGGACGCAGCCCTAATAAAGATTGTTCTAAGGACAGGACAACTTTAAAGAGAGTGGGGAAAAAAGGCCTAAAAACATCTGTGAAGTGGGGGCCATTCAAGATTGGGTTTTAAAAGAACTTTGGAACCATTTTATAGCTGGCACCTTTAACTCCTGGTTTTACTTGAGAGAATAACCATATAACTTCTCTATCAAAGATATGGAGCAAGAAATATACAATTGAAAACTAAAGTTACTTGAGTTTAGAGTTATTTTAAAAGAGGTAACCTTGTTAGTCTGTTCTAACAAAGGAACAAAGTTTCTTGTGGCACCTTTTAAGACTGATCTATTTTATCATGAGTGTTCATGGACTACAATCTGCTTCCAATGAAGTATAATGTTATAGGCGTGGATATATATGCACAGTGTACATACTTGAGGGTGCATGGAATCAGAGTGTAATTGGGATGCAGAAAGTGGCAACTGTATTAATACTGATGATAAATAAAACTATTGATGGTTATTTTGAAGGGCCATGTTCAAAAGACTGAGAATGGTTGAGGTCCAGGAAGGCAAGAAAGCCGTGAACGTTGAATCTCTGTTAAAGCATTGGTGATCTCCGCTTAACGTACATCCCTGTCCACTTAAGTCTCACTCCCCTCCTACCATTGTTTTCCCCATTGTCATGTTCGATTGTAACCTCTTTGAAAGCAGAGACGTGTTTTGCTGATGAATCCAAAAGGTACCGTGCACCTAATAGTGCCATGTTTTTAATAGTTGTCAGTGCCGTCATGATCATCATCCTTCTGTCTGAGGAGCTGCACATCATTAGCAGGATCTCCACTAGCATCCTCAGTGTAGGGTGCTTCTCTGTCCAAGTGAAGATCCCATCCACGCACACACTGAGCAAAATGCAGCTTGTGGTCTGCTGAAGATTAAAGCCAGCCAGTATCTTTGAGGAACTGACTAATGGTGATGTTCAGCGTGCATTTACTATGAGCCTGCTGACTAGCATGGGAGACCAGACTTAAGAAAAGCTGTACATTTTAGCTGTCTGCAAGAGACCACCATTGTTTAACAGGACTAAACCTCTGTGTTTGTGGGGAACAAAAGTCATAACTCTGCTTGTTAAAATTATAATGCCAAGTATTTTTTTTTCTCAGTGCTGTTGGAAGCTAGATGCATATAAGTAGCAGTCAGCAGACTGTTTTTGTAATATTCTCCATGAGGAATTACTTAATGTGATTAATAGTTCAGTAAATGAACTGTATAAGGGAGTTACATTTTGTTTCTGAGTTGTTTTCTCTTACCGTAGGTCAAAACAAGGAACTCAGATGAAACACTGATGAGTCTGTGTTCTTTACCAGATGAGGGAAATGTACCTTGCGGTTCCCAAAAGCAAAAGTCTGGTCAAAGAGAATGCTTTTTCCTTTCTTTTCAATAAAAGCTACTTGGTTAAAACAACCATTTAATTTGTACTGTCTGAAATCCTAGGAGGGAAAATCAGCCTTCATATACAAGCAGATTTTGTCTTGCTCAGTTTCAAGCATTATTTCTTAAATAATGGTAATAGCAGTGAAGGGAAAATGGACAAGTACTTGTTGAGTGAAGCATAGGAAGACTCTCCTGAGCATGTCCAGAATGTTTAGCTACACTATAGTGCTAAGCTCATGCTGATTGGACAGACAGAGAAAAAACACACACTGACATGTCATGTCTAGCTAATCAGCTGTTTACTTGAGCAATGCAAAGTACATGGTACAAAAGTAAGCATGTATATGCATGTACAGTATGCGCACATACATGTATAGCAGAGTACACCTTACAGCCTACATCTCATGCCAGCATAACATATCAGAAGCATGGTATAATGTAAGGAAACATAATCACGTACAGAGACCAAGGGAAATTTACAGCGTTAGACCACTCCCATGCAACATGATGTAATATAAATATTCCCAGTTCCCAGGAAGCAAGCTGCAGCTTTCCAATGAAGATAACAGTGAGGACACCTTGACCCAGCTTACTTCGCTGGAAAACCCCCCAAAAAACTAGAGTTTAACTCTTTCAACACTTTAAACCACCCAACAACGCTCCCTTTTTTCTAGCGAAGAAGCATCTTACAGCTCTTGTTTGATCATTCCAAGTTTTGTAACAATGTTTTGGTGTTTCACAGTTACCAAACACTTAGTCATTACATCATTGATTAACCCATCGTCCACTCCTTGTCTTACATTGTGATACCTTACATCCACACATTTTGTGTGTGCTTTCACCTTCTCTGTTGTCTATTTTATAAACAGTACCAGTCAACACAACCTCATACCCTGTCTGAGCTAAACTAGACACAGACAACAGACAGAAGTTTAGCGTAGGTACATACAATACGTTGTCTAGATTTTTCCAAAGACAAGACATGTGAACTGTACCTTCCCCCTCCACAGGAACTTTGGACCCATTTCCCAGAGTTACAGTGTTGACATTTGCATTTTTCATAGACACAGACTTTTGTCATTTACCAAATGCTGACTGCACCCACTATCCAGCAGTCTCAAACACGACGTCTTCTCAGCTGCTCACACCACAGCAGATAACAGATGAGACTGGCACTCTTTGTCTTTGCCCTTCTTAGCCTTGGCAGAGTCACCTTGCCGCTGAACAGGACAGTCTTTTTTCAGATGTTTTGTGGACCCACACCTGAAGCATTTTTTCACTGCAAAAGCAGCAGTAGCCTCACTCTTTTGATGAACTGTCTCTCTGGAATATTGTTTCCTACCTGCCTGTGTGATGGATTCTAGGTGCTGTTTCTCTTCCAGCTTCTGATCCTTGCGCCAGGCCTCCTCCTCCAACATGCAACCGGAAAGGTATTGAACTGTCAAACTGGCCTCTGGCAAACAACTGATACGGGTGAGGAGCATATCCCACGAGTCATCCAAGGAGCTCAAAATAATGTAGACTTTATCAGCTTCAGAAAAGTTCATACCTCTCTCTTGGAGAGCGTGGAAAGAGACTGCATCTCCTGCAGGTGGGCAGACACACATCCATCAGGCTTCAGCCGTGCTCTGTACAGACGTCGGGTCAAAGAGACCTTACTCCCTTTCAGCACAGGGCCATAAATCGCCCTGAGAGCATCCCAGCAGTCCTTTGCTTTCTGCAGATGCTGGATCCAGGTGAGTTGGCTGTCTTCAACTCCCAACACAATGAAAACATGAGCGTTCTCCTCGGCTGCTTGCTCTTCAGCCGAGGGCTGGGCAGGAGGGTTAGACACAGCAGTCCAACAGCCTTTCCACCGGAGAAACATCTCCATCTTGATGGACCATGATGAATAGTTGGTCTCGTTCAGCCTCTTCAGTGGAAGCCCATAACTGGCAGGGAACGCCATTGCAGCAACAGCTCACAGCCTCTCAAAGCCCCTCCAGCACACAAACTCTGGTCACGAAGACACACATCTGACATAGACCTCCATCAGACATGGTGTAGCCTGGAGCTTACTGGCACAGACTGAGCTCAAACTGGGCAGCCCAGCCCATAACCTGTCGAGTGAAGCATAGCAAGACTCTCCTGAGCATGTCCAGAGTGTCTAGCACTACTGTAGTGCTAAGCTCATCCTGATTGTCCCAGACAGGATAAGAAACACACACTGACCTGTTGTGGCTAGCTAATCAGCTATTTACTTAAGCAGAGCAAAGTACATAGTACAAAGCAAGCATGTGTATGCATGTATGCATATATACACATATAGCAGAGTACACCTTACAACCTACATCTCATGCCAGCATAACACACAGCAGAAGCATAGTATAAGCTAACAAAGCATAATCAGAGAGACCAAGGGAAATTTACAGTGTTAGACCACTCCCATGTAACATGATAAACATTCCCACCCAGTTCCCAGGGAGCGAGCTGCAGCTTTCTCTTGGAGATAACACAGCTGCGCTGCAAGGACACCTTGATCCAGCTTACTTCGCTGGGAAAAAACTACAGTTTAACCTTTGCAACACTTTACATCACCAGACAGTACTGAGCTTACTTGACCGAGCCAGATCATTTTGTAACAAAGCTGCATGTTTTTGTGAGTTTAGTTTGTGATGGGCATGTGTACTGCTTTGCAGGTACAAAGGTCCCATAATCTGTTTCGATTAGGCAAGCTGAACTCACAGTCAACCATTTATAAAGTGATCTAGACTACTGCTGCTCAAGTGGTGGTCTGGGTACCAGTACGAGGCCACAAGCCCTCTGCTGCCTGTTCCCTGGTGAGATTCCAGAAAAGAAAGAAAGAATTGCAGGCAATGGGCAAAAATCTGGTTCTAGTTCTTGATCTATTGGGGGGAAAAGATTGCCTGTTCTCCACACTGGATACTTAAGAAGTACTGATTGAGGCTTTATATGGAATTGTAGATCAGTGGAAGTTTTCTAATTGTGTAAGGTCATGGGAGCGAGGTTGCTATGCTGTGGCCTCTTGAGAGAAGTGAAATCTATTTTAGCTTCTCCACTGGGTATACGGTATTAATAACATGTATTAGAAGCATATATATTAGCTTATATGTATAACACATATTTTAGATATATTTACACATCTATTTCAGTGTATTTTATATTTTAGCTTCTGTAATACACTAAGTCTAAGAAAACAGCTTTCTAAAATTGGCCATAGAACAGAAGAAGGCTTCTTGGCCTTGGATCTCCAGAGTGAAGAACCAGACTGACAAGACAGTCTGAGTGACAGGACAAGGCTGTCTGTAAGGGGTAAACTGGTTGATAAGGAATCTAAGAAAAAAGGTTGGCATTGTTTAGAAGTAGGGGCGGTTAGAAACTGTTAGGGTGATTACACCAAGGGGCATTTTGAGACTGCTAATGAGAATGAAGGATACATGAGGGAAATGCATGATCAGTGCATGATCACTCATATTGTAAATATGGGGAAGGGGAAATGTAACTTCTTAGGCAATCCTGATAGGCTGTAATCTTTGGGGTCCTATCCAATGGGATCCCAGGGGAGGGAAAACCTGCAATGGGGACAGGGGATAAAACATGAGGTACACAATAGTGGGGTGTGTCCTTCTCTCTGGGGAGCACCCACTTCTGCAGAAATGTACTTTTAATAAACATTAATGCTTCAGCCGATCCTGTGCTAAATTGTTTTATGAGTCTTTTCAGCTATTTCTCACAATCTCAGTTGCAAAATATCTTCTCCTTTGAGGCCCAACCAGTGCCAACCTTTGGCTTCTCTTTGGCACTAAGTTAAAACATGGCTTTTTATCAAAAGCCTTTGGTAGGGTCTAACAACTTTTGCCCAAATCTATAGAGGTATATGGTCTCAAAACTGTTTATGTGTTTAAAATTGTTTAATATGTTTTTAGCGTTTTTAAATTATTTTTTACTGTTTTAAATTGTTCTAAATTGATTTTAATTGTATGTTGCCCTGTGATCTTGTCATACAGGGTGGGATATATAAAGGACTTGTGCCTTCAAGCCCTTTCCAGCTGATGGTGACCCTAAGGTGAACCTACAACAGGTTTTCCTGGCGGCTGTGTCTGTGTGATGTCCTCAAGATCACCCAGTGGGTTTCCACGGCTGAGTGGGGAACTGAACTCTGATCTTCAGGATCGTAGTCCAGTGCTCAAACCACTACACCATGCTGGGTCTCGGAAGGTTACTTTTGGAAGTAATTTGTTTCTGTTATGGGCTTTGGAGAAAGCAACCTATTGATCATTGAATGTAACTCATTATGCACTGCATTATTTTGGAGACATTTTACTTGTTTTTCAAAGGGACTGATAAAATACGGGCATAAAATGTAAAAAATAAATTGGGTCAAAACGCTTCAACATGCCCTTTAAAAGCAATACTGAAAAGTAAGTAGAAAAACTAGCTGCTGTTTATGCCAAGCTTTGGTTCAATACTATTGTGTGTCATTCACATCCTTTCTATCCAAGAAAATAACAATGATATCTAAGATATTACTGGTAGTCTCAGCCTTGTTAAGAAGAATCATTAACCCACTGATGATGATGATGATTCACCTCCAACTGTTCTGGGAGGATAACTGCCTATTTCTTTAGTGCTGAAATATTTAGCATATTCCCCATCACTCCCAGTTGCCCATCAGAGCACTTTTTCCAATCAGCCAAATATACATTCTTGTCGTATATCACTTTTATCTGCTCTTCAGTGTTTACTGTCACTCTCACGGCTATCCTTTTTAGACCGACTTGTGGACTCTAAAAATTCTCACTTTTTAGAAACGCTTTGTAATGGTGGAGCTAAGGTCTGTTTATCTTTGGAATGATATACTGCCTGATATAATTTGTTGTAAGTATCAACAGGAAAAATATTTAAAAAATTAAAATCAACCACCTTTTTAAAAAATGAACATCTGAAGACTATGTCATAAAATTTACAGAAAATTAAAAAAAAAAACATAAAAATTTTTGATCTCACCCAAAACTTTTAAATGACAAGCTGAGCTACTTTGTTTGAATTAAAGTGAATTTCGTGTATGCCTCACAGCCCAGATTTTAAGTCAGACCATTCCAAACATCCTCTTGCAAATTTCATAGAAATATGTCCACCCAGTCTGTTTGCTACAACAGCAAACTAATTTTGTTTATATTGTTACTAATGGAACTACAGGTCTTTCTACACCACATTGTTATAGTGCTATTATTCCACTTTCAACATCCTGTGCAATTCTGGGATTTGTAGTTTGCTGAGGCTAAGGAGCTCTCTGGCTGAGAATTCTAAAGGCCCCTCCCTAAACTGCAAAGCTCAGGATTCCATAAGATGCTTAAAGTAGAATAATAGCGCTATAACAGTGTAGGGCAGAAAGACCTTACCCTTTCCACTAACCATCAGGAGGGAAGGTTCTTTTGACTTTCCTCCTCACATGGTTGTTCCTCATCCAATCATCCTCTGCCCATGCTTTGGAAAGAGGGCTGCTGATGTCACTGGTATCCAAGCAAATTAGGAAAAGGTTTCATTTAGCTTTCCACTGATTAACAACAATCCAACGTCGAGAAAGGTGCAAAAGAAAAAAAACTAACTCCATAGATGCAAAATAATTACAGTCAGCCCTCCACATTTGCAGGTTTCACTTTTGCCGATTTGATTATTCACGGATTATTTGCTGTTACCTCTGCTGCCTCCCTATGCCATTTCTAATAGGGACTGCAAGCCTCCTGAGACTGAGAAATTGCAAAGGAGGCCTGTAAGCCCCTTTTAAAAATGGTGTGGGGCAGCAGCGGAGGTGGCCGTAAGCCCCACCAGCCACCCACATCTGCTTTGTGAAAGAACCCTAATACCTCAAAGGAATCCACAGTGGGCTGAATATGCTGATCATCCTTTTTGTGTGTGTGTTAAATACGGTTTGGGAGGGCTCAGAGTTATTTCCGGTTTTTCCACTTCCACGGGGGTCCTGTGCCCCTAACCCTAGCGAATGTCGGGGTTTGACTGTATATACAGTACAAATGCATACTCGTAACAACTGCCATCTGAGAAGAGAGGCCTTGCCTACATTGTGACAGTACGGTTCTAAGGACCAAAATCACAACATATTAAACAGGTGATTTGGTATCATGCGATGTTGACGCAATGACCGTATTCGGCAAAACCGGGACGAGACCGGTAGACAACTCACGCCGAACTTCCGGTTGAAATAAGAGTTTTCTCGCCCTCACCGGAAAATCCTGAAAAGAAGGTTTCACGGGCGCCTATGCCGCTCTAGGAATGGCCGCCTCGCTCATGGGGGGGGTTTGGCGGCAAATCCGGCCGTTGTCACGTGACCGAGGAGGCGCCTTTTCTGCATGTTTTTTTCCCCCCTCGCCCCTCTCTCCGTCTTCGTTCCGTCCGCGTTTGCCTCCGCCGGCTCCTTGCTCACGTGACGGTTCGTGAGGCGGCTCGCCGGCTCTGGGCGGGGCCGGGCCCGGCCGGGCAAAGCAAAACCCAGGCTGAGGTGGTGGAGAGAGAGAGAGAGAGAGAGAGAGAGAGAGGAGCGGGTCGCCTTGCGGTGCAGCGGAGGCGAGATGGCGGATGCGGCGGGTCCTGGGAGGTCGCGGGAGCCCGAGCCCCCGCCGCGGAAAGCGGGTGAGAACCAGCCCCGGAATGGCGGGGAAGGGGCGGGCGGGCAGGCAGGCAGCAATCCGGAGGGGTGTTGGGATGCGGAGGGCGGCGGACTGTGATGGGGAGAAACGAGGACAAGGAAGAGAGCGCGATCTCTGCAGGGATGGGAGAAAAAACACCCCCCCAAAAAAAGAAAAAAAAATTGGAGGGGGTCAAGTTAAAAGCCCAACCCTGTGCATGTCCACTCGGGAGTGAGCCCGATGGAGTTGAATGAGACTTACTCCCAGGCCATTTCTGCACTAGACTGCTATAGTGCTATGATTCCACTTTCAACATCCTATGGAATCCTGGGGTTTGCAGTTTCGGGAGGGGCCTCAAGGCCCCTCCCGAAACTGCAAACCCCAGGATTCCATAGGATGTTGAAAGTGGAATCATAGCACTATAGCAGTCTAGTGCAGAAAGATCTCCAGATAAGAATGTGTCAGGCTGCAGCCTTTGGCTTGTGATAGAGGGCATGCCTGGGCATGAAGCTGTTTTAGTTCTCATTTTGTCTATTGGCATCTGGCCTTCTGTGGCTTTTGTTCCAGGGAGCTGAAGGGGGCTCGCCTTCCCTCCGCTTCCCGGTCGCATCCTTCCAGCAGCCACACTTTTTCGGGTGGGTGAGACTGGGGCCATTTCTGCTCTAGACTGTTATAGTGCTGCTGTTCCTCGTTCAGCACTCCTAGGGAATCCTGGGGTTTGCAGTCTCAAAGGGCCCCTCGCAAAGCTGGAAACCCCTGGACTCCATAGGATGTTGAAAGTGGAATAATAGCACTACAGCAGGCTAGTGCGGAAATGGCCTGGGAGAGAACGACTGGCCCAAGATGAGCTTCGGTAATCCACAACTGCTCCTTGCCCCCTCCTTATCACCTGGGTATTTGTTAGTTTTCCTTCTTCACGCTTGCGTGTTTCCTTGTTTCCTTATAATATTGACCTATAGCTGTCCACTGGGTTGGTTCCAAGACTGTCTACCTGGTTGAAGTATCAAAAGTCTTGGTACAAAACAGAAGATAAGATTTTTAAAATACGAATGAATGAGGGGAAAAAAGGGCTCCTAACGTATAAGCAGTGTTGGCACTGTGCAAGTCTCTTTGGGATGGCGAAGTATTGTGGCTGAAAGTGTCCCATTGTTTGTCTTTATTTGCCTTGTGCCCTACTTGTCTGTTGTAGTAACAACATTTTAGGTGGGTTCCAAAAAAAGATACACAGTGATAATAGTTTCAGTGTCTTATGAAAATAAGACATTAAATCATTAAAATGTGAGATGGAAACAAGTGCCCAGAGAGCTGAAAAATAAAAATCTCACACAGGAGCGGGTTCATAAAGATTCATGGCTGTCTGTATTTTTTTTCCCTCCGTGTACTTGTCTGATTTTTTAAAAAAAATCCACCGAAACTGTTGAGTATCACCATATCCTTCACTGTTGATATTACGTCATGCAAAGAATATAAGAAGAGCCAAGCTGGATCAAAGTTCATGTAATCCAGCAACCTGTTAGTCACAGTGGCAAACCCATCGCTTCTGGAGATGGAAGTTTCAATTTAACTCCTCTCTTTGGCAGTTTTCTGCAAGTTTATCTTGCAGTACCTGTGGAAAGCCATCCCGATTGGTAGTCATTGCTTGAAATCTTGTCTCTCTTTCCTCGAAGTTTCCAGTCTAAATTTAGATCAGGGTGGGGAAGAAGGAGAGGAGGCGTGAATGTGTGGGAAATGGATTGTATGTAATAGGTTATGTTTTGTTTTGGAGATGCAAGTGGAAGCATTACACCAGAGTTACCTCAGTTAAGGCTTGGAAGGAATGGTAGAGTTTATACTGCTGAGACCATGGAGAGATTTCTTTATTGGAGCCGTTTGCTTTCATGTTCTCTGGTGGGGTGGGCCAGTTTGGTGGGATGATGAAAGGGGGCATTACCCTGTGGGGGTAGGAGCAAGAGGTCTGCCTAGATCACTTCTGGTCCTGTCTGATTCTGATCTGATTTGTTGAGTTCATTAGTTACATGTGAGAATTGTTATACTGCACACTGTTATTTCACCAACCAGTGCAAGGTGGTTGTCCTCTCCAGTCTAACATCACAACAGCCCTGTTAAGTAGATAAGGGAAAGAGGGAGTTCTAGTTCAGTACTTTAACTACTTCCAAAATACAGAGGTATGTTAAAAAAGAGAATAAGGCTCTGGTCTCAGCATTATAGCTGTGAGGGGAGCAGCACTGTAAGATGCTATACTGGCAGCCTCTGTGTTGTGGGTATAACAGGTAGACTGTGGACATGACTCTGACTTTTCAACCCATGCATGATATTTTTAAAAAGTTGCTAAGGCCACCACTGTGAAAAGCGGTAAAAAAAAACCCCGAAAGACAAATTATGAGTCATAATGATAGTATTGCATTGATGAGAAAGGGGCGGCTACTTGGGGAAACGAAAAGGAAATGGGCTTATTTTCTTGAGGTGGCAGAAAAGAACGTTCTGATTTGACTCGTTAAGTCTCCTGCTGCCACGTCCCCAAGAAAAGTGAGGACCAAGTTCCAGTGTGTAAAAAACAAATAGAAGCCCGATGTCTCACACACTCATATATGCATCATGTTTAGGAAGTGTGATGTAGAGAAAGATAATTATTTTCTCTCCCTTTACCATGATGTTAGATATTAATTAATTAATTATTGTATTTATATGCAACCTTTCTCCCGGAGTGGGACCCAAGGCAGCTTCCAGAACAGCTAAAAATTTTTAAATGTTTTAACATTTTAATTGTTTTAAAATAAAATAAAGAAAATAAAATTTTAAAACAAAATCAACCATATAAAACAGCATAAAATTGTTATAAAACATACAAAAGTTTAAGGATTAATAGTTTAACTACTTGCTGAACATGTGCTGTTTGCAACAAGTGTGGGAACCAATTTTTAGTTACTTGTAGTTCTTTTTGTTACTTGTAGTTTTTCTAATTTGTACTGTGTTGTAGTGTGTTGTTTAGTATTTTATGTATTGATATATAGTGTTGCTATTTGTTTCTTTTTCTGTTTTTGTTCAATAAAAAATTAATTAAAAACATACAAAAGATAAAAAATAGAACATCCTAATAAAAATATTATTGTATGAAAATAATAAAAAGTGAGGTACCTGGTATGACATGTTGGACTCAAATTCTATCACGCCTAAGCAACATATAGTCCACAGTGATGGATGATCAGGGTTGCAGTCCAGCAACATACCTTTTCCTCACTGCTCTGTTCACTTACCTGAGAGACATTTCAGATAAGAATTTCCAGTTGGCATTGGCAGGAAAGGTTACATAGGAAAAAAAGATGGTTCAGATAAGATGGCACTTCTTCACATAGCACATGGGTGGGGAACCTCAGTCCCTCCAGATTTTGGTAGATAACTACTCCTGTCATCCTTCACAATTTGCAAGGCTGTCTGAGGCTGATGGAAAATAAAGTTTAGTAGCACCTGCAAGGCTGCAGAGTTCCTTGCCCCTTGCATAGTGTGTAAAAGCGATGGACAATTCACTGCTGCAAAACAGGATTATGCTAGTTGGCTTTGAAAGTAGGAAAAAGGGAATTCGGTCAATTTGTTGAGGCTAAGTTGCTATTAATTACAATGGGAACTGGATTTCGGGTGGCATTGAGTGCCAGTAGCTGGATTAGGTGAGCCATTAAGTCTGATCCAACAAAGCTAGAGGTGTAAAATTTCTAGAAATTTTGAAGCCATGGAGGGGAAGAGACTTTTCTTTTCTTTTCTTTTTTGAAAAAAAATTCAGAAAAAATGGGGGGATAAGTGATTTTTGGAGTTTGAAAGTCACTTTATTACTTTAAGAATGTATTGTACATAATATGGTTGTCATAAAATTATCATGTTTGGTATGGTAAAATTAGAGTTTATTCAGACAATTACTACAAGCTGAATTTAGTTCTCTAAATGTTTACTTTTTTTTACAGATAAGAGTTACTATATACAACCCAGTAAGAACTGTCTTTGGTTTTGTCACTTACTAAGAGCAGGCAAAAAACAAAACTGCAATAAAAATAGAAGAAACCATCAGCATCAGTAAAAGAATGAAAATTATTTTGCCTCTTTGTGTTCTCTGTAGCATAAAAAAGTCAAAACACACTCATTCCCATGAGAAGAACTGGAAAAAAAGGAAGTTGCAATAATCTGATACTGTACATAGTCTTACATAAAAAATCTTCCTCTTATGTAGTTTTTAGAAATAATGTTGGGGAAGTAAATGTATAAACACCTCATGTTAAACATTTTTTCATCATTCTAAAAGAAGATATTTCGTTATCCATACTTTTAATTTTCAGTTTTCAGAGGGAAAGTAACTTTGGGGGGGGGGAATAGAAAAATGTTTTTTCCCCCAATTTTTCTATTCCCTTTTTTCCCCCAGTGAGCTTTCATCTAATTAAACAGGGCTCCTCTGTCTCCCTTTTTTGGGAGTGGTCTTCTTATGGTCCTTCTTTCTCTTGCAGGCACCAGTTCAGATCAGATCCTTAAGACAGGAACAGTGCTTCTGAAGGGGTGAGTGTCCAAACAGGAATAGTTGTGTGAGAAAAGTCTAGAGCAGGGGTGGGCACCTTCAGCCCTCTGGGTCTTGATGACTTCTGTTCCCAAGATGCCTCAACACTGGCCAAGTTGTGTGGGGCTGATGAGAACAAGTTCAATAACATCTGGAAGGTCACTGCTTCCCCAGTCCTGGGCCCTTCCATGCTACACAATTATAGCACTACTAGCGTATATACCCGGTGTTGCCCAGGATTTTATTTTCTCATAGGTAATACTTGGTAGAAAGATTTGAGATCCTATATCTCTAATTCCCCAAACTGTCTTGTTCAGTACCTGCAACTTTTCCCCATATTCCCCAATCCAATCTGTATTCAGAGTTATTGACATACAGAGGTTGTGTTCCTGAGGGAATACGCTGCCCTCCTCCTTGCTGCTAGGCCTCATCTCCATAGCAGCCAGCCTATTCAAGACAGGCACAGTTGGCTGAGGCCCAAGAGGTCTCTCGCTGAGAATTCTAAAGGCCCCTCCCTAAACTGCAAACCTCAGGATTCCATAGAACCTTTTTAGGCAGCCAGTCATATGAGGTCTTTGCCTGACACGAACAAACTTTGACTTTTATATATTAGAAGATTATTCTACTTTAACTGCCATGGTTCCGTCCTGTGGCATCATGGGGCTTGTAGTTTGGTGAGGCACTGGAGCTCTCCAGCTGGGAATTCTAAATACATCTCTCTAAACAGCCAATCACAGGACTCCATAAGACAAAACTAAAGCGGTTATAATTGTATAATAGTGCTATAATTCTCTAACGTGAATGAGCCCTTTGTCTAACAGTGCAAATGTGTCTGGATATGGGGAGCGTTTTTGGAGAGTAGGAGCTAGTTGGGTGAACTGAGGGAATTTGGTGAGGGAACTAAGTGAGCAGTGCAGCTGAATTTGGCTCGCTTTCTGAGCAGTTTCCCATGAGCCCTCACTTTTCTCTCTCTCTCTCTCTCTCTTTTTCCTGGCCTTGTGGCAGATTTATCTGGGACCGAGTGCAGAGCTGTGGAGACTCTGAACGTATCCAGGCAACGATGGCAGAGCTCAAGGACTCAGAGCCTCAGGTTTGTGACCCTAACACCAAGCGGTTGAGTGAGTGCCTGCGACGGATCGGAGATGAGCTGGATGGAAACACGGAGCTACAGAGGTGCGTTTTCTTTTCACCAGTAACTGCTAAGAAACCGCATTCCCATTTGTTTAGGAGGTGTATTTCCCATGAGCCAGCCTAAGGTAGTAGTTTGAGTGTTAGACTAAGACTCTGGCAGATCAAGGTGCGAATCTCTGCTCAGGTGGCTGGCCTGGCACAACACACATTTTCTCAGCTTTCAGAGGATGGCAACAGCAAACCCCTTCTGATAAATCTTGCCAAGAAAACCCTATGATAGGGTCGCCACAAGTTGGAGTTGGCTTAAAGGCACATAACAAAACAAAAACAAAAAAACACACACATCTAAGTCAAATGCAGAATATGTGGATTTTGGGGGGAGGGTCTGTTTTAGGTCCCCAAAAAGTTTCTTATTCATAACACACATAGAATCATAGAGTTAGAAGAGACTACAGGGGCCATCCAGTCCAACCCCCTGCTATGCAGGAACACACATCAAAGCACTCTCGACAGATGGCCATCCAGCCTCTGCTTAAAAACCTCCAAAGGAGGAGAATCCACCACGCTCTGAGACAGCATATTCCACTGCTGTACAGCTCTGACTGTCAAGAAGTTCTTCCTGAGGTTCAGGTGGAATCTCCTTTCCTGCAGCTTGAACCTATTGCTCTTTGTCCTAGTTTCTGGAGCAGTGGAAAACAAGCTCGTTCCCTCCTCGACATGACATCCCTTCAAATATTTAAACATGGCTTTCATGTCCCCTCTTAACCTTCTGTTCTAAAGACTAAACATACCCAGCTCCCTAAGCTGTTTTTCATAGGGCATGGCTTCCAGACCCTTCACCATTTTGGTCACCCTCCTCTGGCCAGGGTCGAGCTTGTTGATATCCTTCTCGAATTGAGGTGCCCAGAACTGGACACAGTATTGCAGATAAGATCTAACCAAAGCAGAATAGAGTGGTACCATTACCTCCCTTGATCTAGACACCATACTCCTATTGATGCAACCAAGAATCACGTTGGCTTTCTTGGCTGCTGCATCACACTGCTCTCTCACATTCAGCTTGTGGTCTGCCAAGACTCCTAGATCTCTTTCACACGTACTGTTATCCAGTGACACATTCCCCTATCCTATATTTGTGCATTTCATTTTTTCTGCTTAAGTGTAAGACCTTACATTTCTCTCTATTGAAATTCATTTTGTTAGCTTAGGCCCAACTCTCCAATCTGTTAAGGTCATTTTGAATTTTGATCCAGTCCTCTGGCATATTAGTAACCTGTCCCAATTTGGTGTCATCTGCAAATTTGATCAGTATGCCCTCTGCCCCTTCATCCAAGTCATTGATGAAGATGTTGAATAGCACTGGGTCCAGGACAGAACCCTGCAGCAGCCCACTAGTCATGTCTCTCCAGGATGAAAAGGAGCCATTGGTGAGCACCCTTTGGGTTCGGTCGGTCAGCCAATTACAAATCCACCTAACAGTAGCTGTGTCCAGCCCGCATTTTACTGGCTTCCTTGCTTCTTCACATCCAGCCCTCCAGCCCTTGATCTTGATGAGCAGTTAATTCCTGTTGGTGTGCATATAGAACCAATGAGTAATCTTGTTGCCTTCTTGTATCCTACCAACCTTTGGTGCCTCTTCAGAAATGATGTTGTTGTTAATTGCCGTTGATTCACCTTTGGCTTATGTTGATCCTAAGAATGAGAGACCAATCACCATGTTATCAACAGCCCTGCTCAGGTCTCAGACTCAGGACCATGGCTTCCTTCTTTGAGTCTGTTGCTTGTTGTTGTGTGCCTTCAAGTCGTTTCCAACTTATGGCAAACCTAAAGCAAACCAGTAGCAGAGTTTTCTGGGGCTGAGAGAGTGTGATGCACCTGCAGTCACCCGGGGGTTTCCATGGCCAAGCAGGGAGTAGAACCCTGGTCTCCGGGGTCATTGTCCAATGCTCAAACCACTATAGCACACTGGCTTTCATTGAGTTTATTCCTCTGTAATGCAGTCTTCCTCTTTTCTTACTGCTTTCTGCCTTACCAAGCACTGTTGTTTTTTCTAGTGAGTCATGTCTTCTCATGATAAGTCCAAAGTACAATTGTCTCAATTGTCTTGACTTATAGGGAGAATTCAGGCTTGAATTTGTTCTTGGGCCCATTATTTACCTTTTTGGCAGCCTGTGGTATCTGGAGAACTCTGTTCCAGCACCATATTTCAAAGGAGTTATTTTTTTTCCTATCAGCTTTCTTCACTGTCCAGCTTCCACCACCATACATAGAAGTCGGAAATGTAGTGGGATGGACAATTCTGATTTTGGTATTAAATGATATTTCTTTACAGATAACAGTAGTAAACCGTCAATTATTGTCAATATGTATATAGAAGGGATAGAGAACAAGTGTCCTTCCAGATATTATTGGACTACAACTACCATCAGCCCTTACTAGCATAGCTGGTGGTGAAGGGTGA
Organism: Cyclura pinguis; assembly: GCA_030412105.1. Lineage (NCBI taxonomy): Eukaryota > Metazoa > Chordata > Lepidosauria > Squamata > Iguanidae > Cyclura > Cyclura pinguis. Next base: position 17,393,907 of record CM059604.1, read on the forward strand.
TGGGAGATGTAGTCAGGCCACATCTGGAGAAGCACGGTTGTCTGTCCTGGAATACAGGGAATAAGGAAATACTCTTTCTTTTTTTGGCTGTATACGATGGTGTCCTTCCACCAGCAGAACAGATACTGCTGGCAGATTAAATTCATCTACACCTTCTCGAAGTCTGCTCTGAAACACTGGAGGAATTTCTAGAGTGATTGTGGAGATGTTGCCAAGTAGAGGAGGTAAACTGAATGGCTTTTCATTCATCTGTAGTTTTTAATTAAGTCTTTTTGCTGCTGGAGTGGTACTTGTTTTCCTTGATTTCATTGTTAGCTCCTTCAGGTCCTGTGTGTTTGGAAGAAAGGACAATACAAAGCCAACAAAAAAAGACAGTTGGCTGGTGGACCATTATGTTTAGCCTTCCGTAAGCTTCTTAGCTGTCATTCAGCATAAAACTGTCAGGGCAGTGTGGCACAGTTGGAACAATAGAAGCACACAGAAATGGCAGCTACCATCAACTAAAGGCCAGCCAAGCCATACAATAACAGCAATAACCAGCCATACAAAATACTGGAATGCTTGAATAGAGGAGAAAACTAAATAAAAGCGTTACCTGGTGTCAGAAAGAGATCAAAGCTGGTGAGCTTCTTTTGGGTGTATTCCATATATTGGAATATGGTGACTTAAAAAAAATCTTTATGTGATGCCTCCGCTGTGCAAAAGATAGTGTTATCATCATGTTTTTATGGATAGTTTAATTATGCTTTGTATTTGGTATTATTTTTGGCTATATCTCTTTTAATGGTTGTAAGCTGCTTTGCGTCTCAAGCTATGAAATAGGTAGGCAATAACAGTAATAATTTAAAATGATTTTACATTATTTTAAAGTACTGGTTTTTAATAGGGTAGTTTTTAAAATTGTCTTTTAATATTTTTATCATTGTGTTTTTGAGATGTATCTTATCTTAATTTGGGATGTGAGCCATTTTCTGTCCCATTTCAAGAGAATATAAATTTAATAAATAAGTACATCTGGATTGTGACAGTTCTTGGATGAGAGGCTTTAGCTCCAAGTATACAGTGGGCCTGTGGTATTCGCAAGCTCAGCATTCACAAATTTAACCCCAAGTGAACTGGGAAAAAAATACAAAAATATTGGAAAAAATTAAATTACATGACATCCAATGTAGACGTGGTCCCAAGGCAGCAGGGCAGGTGGTGGCAGCAAGGCCCAGCTGCCAGGCATGCATTCTTAGACCTTGTAAAGTAGCCTTTTATGTGCTCCCTGGAGGTGGGACATCAGGAAGAGAGCTTGCTGCTCTCTCACTTCAACAGTTGCAGGGTGACCCGTAGCTTCTGCAGAGACTCAGCAACAGGGATGGTGCCACCACTGTCAACAATCCCAGACCAGCCAGCAGGATTGGCAGCAACATGGCAGCAGCAATTGGCACAGTATTGCTGCAGCTGCGGCTTGCCACCACTTCCACTGCTGCCCTGTGCCATCCTAAAGCAACAAAGTGCTTTAGGCCAGCCATTCCTTTCTGCATTTTCTTTCTTGATTCCTCAGCATGTGATGATACCTTGGGCACTGACTTACAAGGGAGGCAGTGAGAAATTCTCGTATTGTGATGTTGTACTTGAAAGGGTAGAGAAACACAGTAAAATAAAATTCTCTTGTGTGTTGGAGAAGAGAAGACAGAAGGGTGACAGAATAGGCCTTTTTGAAATACCTGAGGGGTTGTAACATAGAAGATGGAGTGAGCTTGTTTTCTGCTGGTCCAGACACTAGAACACAAACCAGTAGATTCAAATGACCAAAAAAGAGATTCTATCTAAACATTAGGAAGAACCTCTTTACCAATGTTTGGTAGTAGAATAGACTGCCAGGGATGGGACGTAATCTCCCTCTTTGGAGCTTTTTAAACAGAGTTTGGATTAGCTTCTTTCAGGAGGGTTGCAAGGGTATTCCTGTGTGGCAAGGAATTGGACTGAATGTCCCTTGCGGCCCCTTTGAACTCTATAATTCAGTGGTATTCCTTTCTTGGAGTGCATGCTTTGAATGGAGAAAGTCCTGGTTAAATTCTTGGCATGATACATGTAGGACTGAGAAAAAAACAGTAGATGGTACTGGATTAGACAAATGAGTGGTCTGACTTGGTAGAACACGGCTTAGAAATTCTGGCTTTGGAAAGTGAAGGGACAGCCCTTATTGTCTGATGAGAGATTGGGTTGTATTTATGCTGTTTGATATGTCAGACAGGGAAACAAAATATGTGTTACAAATAGCTTAGCTAGAAAACTATTGAGTCTGTTTGGAGTTTGGTGTCGTTGCTCTTTAATAAGAACACTGTTTGCTTGCTTGTTTTTGCAAATGGATTGTAAATGTCTTTAATATATGGCAGTGTATCGTATATCAGGGCAAGCAATTTCCAGTGGTTTAGGGGGTCAAGTTTTGACTCCAGGACTGACTGTGAGCCACAACAGCCTTAGAAGTGTGGGGGGTGGGTGGGCACTGGAAGTGATCAGAAGTCCAGTTCAGTGATCTTTCGGTTGGAAAGGGTTGTGTGCTCTTTTATGCCCAAACTGCTGCTCTGAAAAATGCCTGTTTTTAATTAAAAGTTATTTGTGACATGGAGGGGTATTGGGGACTCCCTTAGGACTTGCAGGCTACAAAAACTGTCACGGGGGAGCTGAATGCAACCTACTGGCAAACATTTTCCCAGCCCCATTATAAATTAAAAAACCTGGATTTAAGCGTGATGCTATCTCAAACTCACTGGATGCTGTTGTGGCTGCAGATGCGATGCTGGACAGAATGAGTTTCAAGGAAACTTTCTTTTGTGTCCCTTTCTGAATGATAATTTCAACTTTGTGCCCCACGTGCACATGGTCACCTAAAAGGAATTTTTTTCCTGTGCCATAGACGTCAGTTTTGGTTAGTATCTGGGCGTAGTTCTATTTGTTATTACATTCATTAGTAGTGTGTAGTTTTGCTTGTTTGCTTAGATTTTCTAGTGTCTTTGGCTGAGAGGATACTTGTTTGTTTATTTTATATCCCATTCTGCAGTTGGATGATTTCTTAGTGGGTTATGTATCAGTTAAATAAAGACATGACAGTCCCTGCTCTGTGGCTACACTCTATGTTATAACACAAGAGGAAAGGGGTATGAGGAAGGCAGAGGAAGACAAACCCAGGTACGGTTTATCAGTGTTACATAATTCCACAGCCTGATGATTGACTGCTGGGTACCCACTGGGGAAGAGACAAAACCTGATGCAGCTGGTTTCTTAGGAGGGCAGAAGTGTGTTGGGGGGGGGATGAAACTGTCTTCCTCCTGTATTTCTTTAACCTTGTGGGTGGCTTGATTACATTCTGCTTTTATATCAGTCGATGACTCTTCCTTTTGTTAGACCCATCAGGTGACTTTTTGCCGAGTTTACCGACATGACATAAGCTTTATGAAGGCTGAAGCTCAGCACTGTTCCCATTACCTCATTTTCCTTTTGCGTGGTCTGCATTGCATCAGACACTCTGGAGATTTCATTCCCCAGAACCCACAGTGTTGGTACCATCCTTCATGTGGGTGGGGAGATGTGTCTAACTGCAGTTGCTTATTACCTGGTCTCCTGCAGGATGATAGAGCAAGTCCAGATGTTTCCACCAAAAGAAGTTTTCTTCAGAGTAGCTGCTGAGATGTTCTCTGATGGGACCTTCAACTGGGGACGGGTGGTAGCTTTTTTCTACTTCGCCTGCAAGTTGGTCCTGAAGGTGAGTATGCTCTCACCACCTTTCCCTTTGATTCTTTCTCAGAACTTGAAGGGTTACCTTTTGGACTGGAACTCCCAGAATCCACACTCCTGCATGGCCAGTGGCAACATTGCTGTCAAAAACAGCACTGTACAACCATTGGCAATGCTGTAGTCTAAAGAAGTAACTTTTCCAAACTTTGCCCCACCCTAACTACATCTAACACCTGTCTCTTCTTCCTTCCTTCCTTCCTTCCCTTTCATCACCCCTTGATAGGCAGTTTGCACTAAATTACCAGAGGTCATAAGGACCATCATTAGCTGGACAATGGAATACATCCAGAATCATGTCCTGACCTGGATCCAAGCCCAGGGAGGATGGGTGAGTTGAAAGCTGATTCCTTCAACCTTAGGAACACTCCAGCTCAGTGTGCTTCTCAGACTTGAAACCCTAGGTGGTATTGAACAACAGGTCCCAGAATCCATAACCATTGCCCATGCTGACTGAGGGTTAAAATCCTTCAGTAGACTTAAGTAGAGGAACCAGTGGCCCAGATGAAGGAGTGAGTAGACTTCAGACTTTTTGTATATTTGGTTTGCTTTGAGCCTAGGAGTTTCTGGCCCATCAAAAGCCATTGTGCAGCTACTCTGTTTTGCCATCATTAACAGATGGGGTGGAGAGGCAGGAAGCAACAGAACAACATAAGAGAGTTATGTTTGGTGCTTAAGCCTTACAGCAGACCACCCAACAAACCATAGTTTCTTTCCTCATGTCTGATTTGTTTCTTTATTACCTATTTATTTATTTATTTATTTATTTATTTATTTATTTATTTATGGAGGGTCCATTGCTGTTTCAGCTGGAGGAGCAAGTCAGGGACTAGCTAAGTCTGCAGGTTTAGACATCTAGACAAAAACATGGTTTCAGTAAATTCCCATATCTTGCTGTGATGTGTGAACGTGGTCAGTGTCATCCCTGAAAATTCCATTAATGAGGCAAGGCGATTTCTGGATGGCAGCCTTGTCTGAAAGCACATTTTGTAAAAAGGAACAGAATGACTCTGACCTTATGTTCAGCCCGAGAAGGTGTGTTTAAACTTTATAATGGGGTGGGCAACTGTGGAAGGCTAGGGGGCCATATTAGCACCCTGGGAGACCTTGGGGAGCTGCGCCTGCTTCCATAAACAAATATTTTTTTAAAAAAAAATGCCCCTAAATGTCTCTAGGGGGCATAAGGGCAATATCACTATGTTTTGGGTTTCAAAAAAGGCCTCTCCTGAGCTTACATTGGGCCCAAGGGTCTGCAAAAATATGGTGGAAATGCCCTCCGCAGCCCTAGAGTGCATGTGGAGGGCATTTTTTGCCATGTGTGTGTGTGTGTGTGTGTGTGCGCGCGCATGGTTCCTGGGGTGCCCTGAGACCCACAAAACAGTCCAAGGCTACACTTTGGTCACGTGTTTTTGAACTAAGCTCACAGCCCTTTCACCCAGAAAACGTACTCCTAATTTTTCCATCATGCAGTCTTAAGTCTTAGCCCTTTTGATAGTCCTAGCTAGAGTAGACCCATTGACTCAGATGTTGAAAAATAATTCAGCAGTTTTGTTCTGTTTAGGATAACCATTTGCAGCTTTAGTTTCAGCAGTGTGATGTGTGAGCTAGTCTACACTATCCCATGTAGAATGCTTTACCCATTATAATCCATTTTAGAGGCTAATAAAGTGTGAGTACCTCTGGTCAGGATGCAAAATAGCTTTGTCATCACCACAGTATAGCCTGAGCTTCTACAGTCTAACCTCTATTTCCCACTCCCTACCCTGTTTATTCTCCTTCCAGGAAGGCCTCCTGTCCTACTTCGGCACCCCCACTTGGCAAACCATCGCTGTATTTGCTGCTGGTGTCTTGACTGCCTCACTGACCTTCTGGAAAATGTCTTAATCTTCAGCCCCCTTCAATGGGGGGCATTTTTGTTCTGTGGGAACAAGGTGGGGCAGGTTCCCCCAATTTTCCTATTCAAGAATGAGCATGTACTAGGATTTTTTTTTCCCAGTTGTGGGCTGGGGAGATTTTTCAAGCCAACAAACACACACTGATGCTCTTTATCTTGGTGCCTTTTTAGAGGGAGAAAATATGCTCCCTTCTCTTTCCAGGGGTGTGCTCTTCTTGGCTTGGCTTTTGATCATCTGTGCCTCAGGAGTTAGAGGTCAGAGGACCATGGAGGTTGTCCAGGCTTTGGAACAATCAGGAGAACAAGACAAAGGATGTGAGAAGTTTGCTCTGATTTGCTGAAAGGTCAATTAGTGCTGCTGAACTTGTAGATGGTTTTCTGGAAGAAGGCTCCTAACTCTTTCCTCACTAACACCAGCAGCTGTATGTTTCTCAGTTTCTCCGGTTTTTTAAATCCAGATGGATTGAAATACATCTGTGTAAAGTAAGTTTTACCTGCCCTCCATTCTCTCTCTCTCTCTCTCTGGACGACAAATCTTAGAAGTTAAATTTGGACATGTCTTCTGAAATGCAGAAGATAATACTTTGAGTTCATCAGGTTTTTTTTAAGCAGGTAACTGATCAGGACAAGACTGAATACTGCTGAGGGGGTGAATTTCAGCAGGTTCTGCATAGCAACTTGGTCACCTGTGTGTTGTGTTTTGTATTATTTTTTAAAGAAACTCTGCTTTTGTAAAATGGAAATTTTGGAGCCATGTTCCATTCTGCCAGATCTATCTGTTTTTCTAGAGAAATGCTCCAGGGGGCACTAGAGAAAAGAACAGGTGTTCATACCTAGTTTGACCACCTGCCCATGGTTGAGAAAGCAGAAGCATGGCTTTATAAAACAGTTGCTCTCTGATTGGAACAGAAGACATTGTAAGATGATGCAAGCTTCTGCAAGGTTTCTTGCCAGCATGAAGGATTCATCTGCTGCTCTCTGTCTCTGTGGGAAAGGAACTTTTCAGCTACCTTGAGGCTTAAGTGGCTTAACAAATGGGGAAAGAGTAGTATGCTAGGTTTCTCTCTGTGCTGTGGAAGCTTCTACTCTCACTGATATCCTATTCTGTTTTACTGAGTGAATTCTCTTCCAAGTCTGTTTAGCCTCTCAGCTCAGAAACAAAGGCATCGAACTGTTCTATCAAACCCAACAATGCCCCAATATGGAATAACTATTAATTACTGTGATGGGAGACAGTTTGGGTCTAACCAAAAAAAAAAAAAAAGACTTCTTCCTTCCTCTTCCTTCCTTCCGTCACCTCCTTCTTTCCCTTGTAGCATTGTGACTGCATATCTTGCTGGACACAGAATTAATCATCTGCAACAACCACACATCCATTCCAGATACGGAATTGCCCTGCAGACATGCACCGTGGAGTGTGTAGGATTTGCCTGTCTGCCTACTGGTGATTAAGAACTTCCTTATCCAAAGGAAATGGGGCTTGTATCCTCAGAGTGCCATCGAAGTCTTTATTTTTTCACTCTCTTCCAAGACATGTATCCAAGTGTGTCCTTTTTTAAAAACATAGTCATTATTGATCATTATCTTCCTTGGTATTCTAGGACAGGTTATTCAGAGCCTGGCAGACACAGGTGGGCCCTACAGGTAGTGTAACATTTTGTTATTGTTGAGATATATCAAATGGACCTGAGGCCTGTTTCGTTTTTGTTGTTTCTCCAGAGCCAGCAAACTCCCTGTGGTTCCTTTCTTTGTTAAGTCATGTTATGACCCTAAGACCTCCATGCCTGTGGTGGTTTTGGGCAACTATATCTGCTGTCTGTTGTGGCAGCCAGTGGAGATATAATGGGTGGGGGGTGGAGTGGGGTTAGGATGTGCTCATTTTACGGAAAGCTAGCGGCACAGAGTGAAGTATGGTTGGCAAGCAGGAGTAGCTTGGTCTCTCCCACAGCTTGAATTAGCGCTATAAGAAGGCATCATTTTATAATGCTCTTACTATCACATCTGGCATTGTAGCTTCTCCCTGATTCAGCAGTGAGTGGTCCGTTCAACCAATTTGAAAGGCAGGAAGATGGTGTCTTACAGCTGAGAAGGGTCTATGAGTGAGCAGCATTGGGGCAAGGGTACAAGCAAAAATATTGAAAAGCAAAGCGTGGGGAAAAAAATCACTTTTCTTGATTATAGTTCTCCAGATTCCCCAGTCAATATGAACTGTGACCATTCTGGCTAGGAGATCCTGGGGCAGTGGTCCTAAAAAGTAACTTTTCCAAGCTCCAGAAGGGCTCTAATTGAGTGTTTTTTGACCAGTGGTCCTCTAGACATTTTGGATTTCAGGCTCCAAAATGCCTGATCGTTAGCTATGATGACTGAAGATTTTGGAGGGTGAAGTTCAAGACATTTGGAGAGCCAAAGGTTGAGAAATCTCACAGCTGCTCAGAAATAAAAGCCAGAACAGGTGGCTTTTCAGATTTTGGACTGCAACTCCCAGCAGACCTAGCCAGCATAAACCATGTGAAGGGCCATGTATTCCACAGCAGAGTTTTAAAAGTCTTCTGCCAAAATGTGTGATACAGCTATAAATAATCTTTTAGCTTACGGCTCACTTGGGGCAGTATTTATTATTGGGAAGCCCCTTTAACTTTCCCTTAAAGCTGTGAATTCCCCTTCTGCTCATCCAGGCAGATCGATACAAGCAGATGCTACATTGCAAATCTGTGAGTGAGAAAATGAGGGATAGATGTTCATGAGCACAAGATCCAGTGGGCTGGTTGATAACCAATTGTACTTGAATAGATAAATTGGAGAGAGTTTTTGTTACCTCAGGGGTTGGGTTGGGTTAGAGAGGGAGTGTGATGTCATTAAGGGATGGATAGGGAAGACTTCAGTTGTTTCAGATAAGAGGTGAAGAAAACAAGAATATATGTTGATGTGTTGGGAATGCTGGGCTCGTGAAGCCATTATTAGAAGTCTTTTTAAAATATATACTGTTTTTCATGATGTCATGACTTTGGGTTTGTGAAATAAAACAATCTAGGAATGAGCATTTACTGAGCCGGGGTGGGGGGGCGTGGTTTCTTCCTGTTATTTTTTTAATAGCCTGGATTTTCAGTGCTTTGTAAGTTCAAGCTTTGATCTTTATCTGTCCTCCCATCTTTTTCCCAGGTTTCTGGCTTTTCATACAGGGTTGGTTTACAGATCTAAGATGTTAAGGAAGGTTTCCTTGAGTTATTTGCATGGGATTAAATTCCCCCTTCTAAAACATTTCCTGATGTCATGCGTTCTGTGACAGTTGCAGTGTGATTTTCATTGTGAACTGTAGGATTTAATTTTGATTCTGTAACGAATTCTATGTGTCTCCAGATCTGTACCTTTCATGGACATATGTCTGGACACCTGCTTCTGTCTCTACAATATCCACCCCAAGTGCATCATCTGTCTCTCCCACAAAACTCTTGGGGCCCTTTCACACTACATAGTTATAATACTATGATTCCAACTTTAACTGCCATGGTTCCTTTCTTTGATATCCTGGAATCTGCAGATTAGAGAGAGGTATTTAAAATGCTCTGCCACAAAGCTCTAGTGCCTCTCCAAACTAGAACTCCCAGGATTCCATAGAATGTTGCCATGGCAGTTAAAGTGGAATTATAGTGCTATAATCATGTAGTGTGAAAAGGCCCTTGGTTACCACTGTGAGTTTTTTCCCCCTCCTCTCTACCAGCATCTTGGAACAGTTCTTTTGTCAGTCAGTGAACATGTAGTACCTCAAGTCTGTTTGGAGAAATGCTGAAAGGGCTGTGGCAAGCAACTGTTGAAGGATTATGTCTAGATTTCTGCACTGCCCAGCTAATTTCATGGAGGCCAAGTGGATACTGAATATACAGTTAGCCCTGCTAGATGGGCAAACCCCCGTGTGCAAATGATGAAAGCACTGTTCAGTGTTTAGTCACAGCCTCTCCTTCTGCCCCATTCCTCCACCTCATCCACAGTGCAGGAAACATCCTCTGCTAACCAGGGGCTGTTCCACATTACACATTTATAGCACTATTAGTCCACTTTAATTGTCATGGTTGCCTCTTGTCGAATCCTAGTTTGCAGTTTGATGAGGTGTTATTGCTCTCAGGTAGAAAAGTCTAAATACTTAACAGAACTGGATAGAACCGTATCAGTTAAAGTGGTATCATAATGCTATAGCTGTAGTGTGAAAGGGCCCCAACAATCTTCTTCTAAGAAGGAGGTCCATACTATAATATGGAAATACTACTTTTTTTTATTACAGCTCCCAGAATCCCCTGAGTAGCATGTCTATTGTAATGGTTGGGAAAAGTGGTCTCTGAACTGCAGTCAAAAAAAACGTAAGTTGTCCATGTGTAGAAGTCAAAAGTGGAAAGAGTTCCTGTAGCTTTAATGGTTGTATAGAAGGTGGAATTTCAGCAGGTGTTGTTTGCCACACAACCAGGTAACAAGCAACACTTGATGAAGTGTCCTCTTGTATACAAGGTACAGGAGCCCTCTCCAGTTTCTACTCTTGGTGCTCCTTAGAGCTTCAGGACTAGCAGCATGTGAGTGGCTGTTCAACCACCATCAGATTTAGTTAACTTCCCCCGTTCCCTAAATTGACCTAGGACCTTTCTTTAGTGGTTGGGGGAAAGGATACATCTAGGAGAACCCATATGAGCAACAAAATCTTAGTTATGGGCTTGCCTGATAACTGTTGTCTTCCCATGCCTTCATGTTCTAGAGGCATACAAGCTTCTGATATCATTTCTCTAGAGTTCTAGCATGGATGGAACAGCCACAGTCCTGACAACATACATGGTGTTTGACTCTTAACCATGACAGGCACAACCAACACCAGTTTCATCTGGCTGTATTTGAGAACAGTTGTCCAAGTACTGAGCTTTTGTTCCTGTTTGGCTGTTCTATGCAATTATTGCCTCCTTCCTTATGCAATACTTCATATGCTTTTTTTAAAAAAAAAATGAGTATCTTCCTGTTTTATAATTTTTTTAAAAAAATGTTTGATACATCTTTTATTATCTGTTTTACTTGTTCAGCTATGACATTAATATTTTTGCTGGTTGTTTTTGTTGGCATGTGGACATTAAAAGAAAAAAAAAAGCAAGTTCCAGAGTGGTTTGTGTGGTTAAAAACAGGATGGGGCGGAGGGGTGAGAAGTTGTACTGTGGCTCACATAGTGGATCCCTCCTATGACAATATCGTACCTCTGAAATGCAGAATTTACTTAGCAAATACAGAGAGAAGGGAGGAATCATGATAGCTCAGGAACAAAGGAGGTATCTCTGAATGCTGCAGTGGAAACTATTCATGCGTTCTGTTTTAAAGAGGCAGAAGGTCTTAGATCATAATAGAGTCAACTTGTCTTGGCTTTTGCTTGATGACATTGTCTCAAATGTGCCTAAACAAGACTATCATATTGAAATTACCTGACTAGACACATTTCAACAGGTAACATGTCCTTTGAGCTTTCAGTTGAGATGGCAGCCTTCACACTACACAACTGCAGCACTGTTATTCTACTTAAACTGCCATCCTGTGGTATCTTGAGATTTGCCATTTAGGGAGGGGTATTTAGAATCTGCAGCCAGAGACTCCTCCAGTACTGCCTCAAAGATTATTTGTGAGTTTGCCCCCACCTCAAGCACTTTTTTCCTGGGGGGACCTTCCCTCTCAGTAGCTCTGCAGCCCTGGAAAACCCTGTCCCTGGTCTTCCTCCAGCCACTGCCTAGTCAGATAATGATGGATTGCAGCCCAATTTCTCAGCACCTGTGCCCCTCCACACCCAAGGAAGAAGATGGTTGAGAGAGAGAGAGGAAGTAAAGGGCCACCATGCTGACTCCTCTCCTTTCCCTGCCCTGGTTTAGAACCTGGGTGTCCACTCTCCCTACCATGCCTCAGCCTCCTTCCCACAGACAGTTGTATATTTTGAGACTTGCATGTTTTTCTACTTTTGCAGGGGTCCTGTGCCCATAACCCTAATGAATGTGGAGGCGCAACTGTATTTAATAGCTACAATGTGTGACTTGCTAAACTATGCTAAGCTGTGCCTTCCACTCCCATGCTGTACACATCTACTCAAAATAAGTTTCATTTATTTTAGACTTTAAAAAGTGCTGAAGAGAACAGCTATGTGGTTAAGAAGTAAGAACAGTAAGAACAAATATCAGAATTGGTTAATACTTACTAGGATCATAAAATTGTTACTACAGTAGGTTGTTTTAGTTCTGCAGAAGGCTTCATCAGGCATGACTAACTTCTACCATCAGGACTGATTTAAGAGTTCTGAACAACCTAAAAGCTTGTGCCACTTGAGTAGAAGTTTTGTATCCTTAGTAAAAGAGATCATGCATATCTGTTTTTTTGAAAGTGGAAATAACATACGATGTTGATATCATGCACAGTTATTTGCCTGCAAGCACAATAGTGTCTCTCATGCTATTCAATGCGGGGGACTAGCAGTTATTTTTTCCAACATGCCAAGGTGTGGCACCATATTTGTACCCATTGGCTATAACTGATTGTTTCTTTCCTGGAAGTTCAGCAAGAACTGGTGGCCAATGGCTAGGGGAACCAGCACCAGTCCATGGACCACCAATTTGAGGAGCATCGCACTGGAGCCAACATCTTGTTCCTATTGCCAGCGCTACCATTAGACACAGTGAGGCAACCACCTCAAACAAAAGATGTGACAAAGGCTGGCAATATCACTTTTGGTTACACAAACTCCAGTATTTTCGTTCAACCAGACGACGAGAAGATGCATACTGCACAACCTGCCCTGGAGTCCCTAATCCAATCTGCTCTCCCAAGTCCTCATTGTCACCACTGAATTAAGGTTCAATAGTCATTGCAGCTGTGGTGGAACATGTTGTCCTTTGTCTCAGGTAGCAGAACATTTTAGACACCATTTCCCATGAGTGAATTTACTTTAAAAACTTGAGCCTGAAAGATGAGGAATTTGATAACTTGGTTTTAAATTAAAATAAGAACAGAAATTTTACTTACCTCCTCTCCCTGCAAAAAAAAAGGAGGGATACAAAATGGAGAGATCAATTTTACAGTGGTGTTAACATGCGCACATTGTCTATGAGTGATGGGTTTTTGTAGTTCAAAACATTTGGAGGACACCAAGGTGAGGGAGGTTGGAACAGGACCTGCAAGATCTCAGTAACACTGCTGTTCTTGTATCGGCTACAGGTGTGTTATGTTTCATTTATGGGACAATCCTAGGTGTGTTTTCAAGCTTCTTCCCTGTTAATGGACCAGGGGACTGAAGCTGGTTGTTTATTCCCAGTACTTTATTGGTGCAAAATTCTGAAACAGTCATTTTGTCCAGATGAGTAAAACCACGAAGACTAAATGACTCTGCAAATCTCCAAAATCCAGCTTTTAACCCATGTTGCATACTGCCACAATCAGGTCAAGATCAATCAATCAATCAATAATTCTCACCACTCTTGTCATTTTTGAAAAAAATTACATGTAACAAAAAATGAGAGAACATGACAATGATAAATAAAGAATGTGGGTTTTTTTTCAGTAAGCCTTTGGTTGTTCTTCCTAAGTGTTTGTAAGATTGCTGAGGACAAGACCATTCCATAGATAAAAGACTTGTCCTTGTTTGCCATCAAGTTGTCTTTGACTTTGGTGACCTGATGAACCAAAGGTCTCCAAGAGTCCTAGTCATCAGGGGCCCTTTCACACTGTATAATTATAGCACTATGATTCCACTACAACTGCCCTAGTTCTGTTCGATGGAATCCTAGGATTTGCAGTTTAGGGGGGAGCATTGAGAATTCTCAGCCAGAGAGCTCCACAGCCTCCCCAAATTACAAATCCCAGGAATTCCACTGGATATTGCCATGGCAGTTATAGTGGAATCATAGTGCTATAATTTTGCAGTGTGAAAGGGGACCCAGCTCTTCCCCATTCAGAGATGTGGCTTAATTTATCAAATCAACCCATCTGCAACGTGGTCTGCCTCTTTTCCTCCTGCCTTCCACTTTAGATGCTTACTCAGAAGTAAACCCCGCAGAGCTTGACTCCCAGGCAGGCAAATAAGGTAGATCTGGAGCTTTAAAGGGCAGTCTAAATGGATGCCTAATGATTCCAAAGCGAAACCCACTGTGACAAACGGGACTTCCCATAAAGTAAATGCCCTTCTAGAAAACTAACGTTCTTTAGACGCTCTTGGGCTTTCTTCTTGCAAAAAAAAAGTGGGGCGGGGACATGTTAGCCATAGAGAAAACTTCGAAAGCAAAAACGAAAGGAACCGCGTCGCATCCCTCCTCCCTCGACTCGCACCCACTTCCTGCTCAGAGGCAACCGAGACAGCGTGGCCCGCGCCCGTTTGCAGACAATTGCGGCGCGGGGAAAGCGGCGCTCCGGGAGTTGCCAGTCTATCAAGATGGCCTCGGGGCAAACCGCCCCATGCCAGGGAGGACCAGGTAGGAGGAAGGGGCAAAGTAGTCGCCCTGGGGGGACGCCTTGGATTGCGGGGTGTCTGTCTTGCACTAGACTGTTATAGTGCTGCTATTCCACTTTCAACCTCCTGTGGAATCCTGGGGTTTGCAGTTTAGGGAGGGGCCTCAAGGCTGATGTTGAAAGCGGAATAATAGCACTGTAACAGTCTAGTGCGGAAACGGCCCCTGTGAGAAGAACTGGAGCGGAACGGAGTGGGATCATGCGATTTTGCTTTTATTTCGTTCGCCCATGAAGCTTCCTTTCAAAGCCACAGTCGTTTCAAGACGGAAAGGCTGCGCTCTTCTGCGCCTGGACGGGGAAGTCGCTGCGCTTCGAAAAGTTCCTTTTTTGGACTCTCATCTCCGAGATCTCTCCCTGCCCCCCAGCCACCAGGGTCAATGGCCATGCTGGCTGGGGATTCTGAGAGTTACAGTCCCCAAAAAGGAACTTTTCCAAGCTGTGCCCTGGGTTCCTAAAGGCTATGCTGAGGAAATAGTATTCTTAAATTGTAATTCCTGATTAAATTCTCAAGATTTATGAGAAAAATGCAGAGGTGGGGAGGGAAGGAGGATTCTCCTTGATACAAGATAAACCCGGGATAGACCCTTGCTCCCCACCATTGTGCAAGCACGTAATGAAATGCAGAGTCTTGGAAAAATGCAATAATGATTGCCTTCTTGGCTGTGCAAACTGATGCCATCGGCTGTGAGTCTTGGGGCCACTCTGTAGGCAGGGAAAAAATCCAACACTAACTTCTAAGAAAGCTGTTTCTTCTTTCAGCAAACAAGCTTACCGTAGATTCGCTCAATGGTTTGCCCAAACTGCGGAAAACATGATGGGAAAATAATCCTTTGGATTCTTAACTCTCTTTCTAAGATCTCATTACACAATCCTAGCACTTGAATAACTCTTTAACCTCCATGGCTACAAAGAACCCTCAGATTTGTAGTTTCAGAGGTACTTAGGGTTTGTTTTGTTTTGTTAGGTCAAAGTGGTCTAGGCCTCAATGTACTACAGACCCCAAGATTCTGGAGGATGTAACCAATAGCTGTGGTAATTTAAAGTGATTGGTTGGCAAATCTTCAGTGCAGTCTTGCCATGCCAATGGAGCACGATTTGAGGAAGATCACAGGTGTGGTGAGATTCTTTCTACATCCCTATCATAGACTGAGGCGGAGCAAGGAGACTTGCAGAAGGGGGAATGGGGAGCTGGTTCCTTTGCAACTTGCAATCTCAAGTAATAAAAGAGTTAATTTTATTGTCTTCTCTTTCTTGTCAAGGAGTATCAAACAACATCTTGTACATCCTTCGAATCGGAAAAGCCCTCCTTGTCAGGTAGGCAAGATTTGCATTCCACCAATGATATCCCCAGTCTAGAGCATAACTTGAGAGTTGAGCATAACCTTCAAATACATTTTCCCACTGCCTTAATAAAGCAGATCCTGAGTTCCTGCTGAGGGGGTGAGCAACCTATAGCCAGTTGTAGCCCTTGGCCTGATGCTATGTTGTTCTTGCATGCCTTCAAGTCATTTCCGAATTATGACAAGCCTAAGGGACCCTGTCTCAGGGATTTCTTGGTGAGATTTGTCAGGAAGTTTGCCTTTGCCTTCCTCTGAGGCTGAGAGAGTATGACTTGCCCAAGGTCACCTGGTGGGTTTCCACGTCTGAATGGGGATTCAGTGCTGATCCCCAGAGTCGTTGTCATCCAGTGCTCAACCCATTACAACACACTGTCTCTACTGTTAGCATCAGCCTGATTTCAAAACTCTCTTGCAAATGATCAGTTCAGGCTTCTGCAAAAAGGTATTGGTCTCTTCTGTATCAGCTGGCAAGGTAAAGAAAAGAGAGAGCGAAAAAGGATGCCACTGAAAGAAAAGGGGACAGGCTCACATACTTATAAGCCCAGTCCACCTTTGGCTGCAGTCCTGCCACCACCATGTGGTGCTGAACACATTACCCCTAAAGAACCTATTCAGCTTAGGTTCAGACTCTGTGAAAGTGTGTATCACCCCATATGAGCATGATCAAGTCTTATAATTTTTGAGGAAGGGCTTTCTATGCGTTCCACCACTCCCACAGGATTTCTTGGTGAAGACATGGAAAGAGCCTTTTTGGTAGCTGCTCCTAGGTTATGAATTTCCTTCCCGATGGAGGCTCAGGTGGCCTCTTCTCTACTATCTTTTCAACAGCAGAGTTCTTACTATTCAAACAGGCCTTCAGTCTTTAACTGGGTGGGGTAAAAGGATATGCAGTGAGTGTGCTGTTTTTATATGTAGTATGTTATTATTTTATTCATTTATATCCCACCTTTTCCCCAATGTTGGGATTAAAGGCAGTTTACAAATTAATAAAACCAGTACAGATCAAAAGCTACAAGAACTAATTCATGTATTTTTAATTATTTTTGTATTAATATTTTAATTGGATTGATTGTTTAATGCTTTTAAACTCTTGTATCACATACTGTTTTAGCCATTTTGTTTTAATTTTGTAGGCCACTTTGGGTCCTATGTTGGCAGAAAAGTGGGATATAAAATAAATAAATAATATAAATATGCCTTGACACTAAATAGTTTTCCCAGTTTTCCAACCCCATCATCCAATCCATGGGAATTCAGGAGTCACTTCACTATAATCTTCCCCACAATACATGCACTCCCATTGTGCCATGCTCCCATAATAGTCTTACAACTCTGCCCACATACAGCATCAATTCTCATCTGCCATCCAGATTTGTCTGTCAATACCCCAACCTACCTGTCAGGCTACTCGGGGCAGCCTTGTAATACATGTCTGCTTTTCTCTTCCAGCTTCATTAGGACACTCTGGGAGCAGTACAGAACTTCCCATCCCCAGGCAGCCCCCTTGGAGCAAACAGTGGAAGCAGAAGAGGACATCCCAGATGCTATCCAGGTCACTTCACTGCAGGAGCGCATGCTGCACATATGGCAGGAACTCGGCAGTAATAGAGAGATCACTAGGTAAAAGAATCCTGAAGCGAATTGCTGAAATAGGGTTAAAGAAGACAATAATTCTCTCATGAGCCACTGGCCAATTTGTGGTAGACCATCAGATGTCTGCTTACTGCAAAGAGTGATGTATTAGATAAGTCTTTCCAACCTTGCATTCTCCTGACTACAGTTCCCATCATCCTAACCAGCTAAGATTGTAGGTCAGAGTGCAGCTTGCATGTGATCCCAGAGCCCCTAAGTGCAGCATCTTAAGTACTCCAATCCTCAGACCCCTTTCCATTTGTTGGCAAGAGGTGACTTTGGGCCAGTTTTTTGCCCAAGAACCAGCTGAAACCTGCCAAAACTGTTTGAAAATGTGACTGTTTCCTTCCCTTAACCTCCCAGAGCCATCCAAACTTCTCCTGAAAATCCCAAACCAAAATAATTGGCTGAAAATCAGGCAAAATGGCAGCCAGAGGTGAGGTCACATCCCTTCAGATGTGCAGAAACACACTAGTGCAGCTCACTGGGCAGACATGGGAGAGAAATGGCCCCCTCCCCCTGCAAAGTTGTCTGTCTCTGTTGTAGAAAGTTGGACTAGATGAGCTTTTATCCAATCCAGCTAGAACTGATTCATATTCTTACACTACAGGGCATCCTCAAGATCACCTAATTGCATTTTAAGGGAATGTGACTCTTACTTTATCAATTTAAAACATTGGTCAGATGACAAAAATTGTAATAGAAATAAGCAATGGAAGGCTACAGTCAGTACATTTGCACTGATATGTGTATACACACATGCTCCAGCTGGTTCCAAGACAGAGTCTTGTGTTGACACCACGTATCTTACTGATGTGTGCTGTTTAAGCATGCTCACTGCCATTGTGGGGTGGGCTGTAACATTTGTCAGTAAATAAAATGAAGTACATACCAGGAAGTCTACCGATTTCCCCTTAACTTTGGCTACCTTACTCTGCTTGGTGCCTCTCTCTCCTTGCAGGATGGCAGAAAGTGTCACCAATGAAAACCCTCTAAGAGTCCTGGCTGATGTGTCTGAGCAGATGTTTGCTGATGGGATCAACTGGGGTCGGATTGTTGTCTTTTTCTACTTTGCCTACAGAGTTATTGCCCAGGTAAAAACAGGGAAACAAAAGCTCCAGAAAGCATTGGGGTGTGTGAGGATGGTGGTGATGCCTAAAAGCAGTCACGGATTTTGGAATGAATAGTTAGGCATCTCATTCTAACCACCTGACTTCTAGCTGAAAATGTGTAGGCCCACTGGGGTAGGGCTGGTCCTACTGTTAGGCAGAGTGAGGTAACTGCTTTAGGCAACAAATGCTCTCAGCTGTTCTTCTGAGCAACGTGGTGGCTTCTTTTTGTTTGAGGACAGACACATTTCCATGTGGCCTATCTTGGACCCTCTAAACTAGCCTGCCACCTGAAGCGTGGTGGTTATGGTAGGCTGTCACCAGTGTAACAGAGTGAGGGCACTGTCTTGTTCATCTCAGGCAGCAAAATGTCATGGAGCCCTTTCACACCACACAATGATAGCATTATGAGTCCATAAGCAACATCCTGTGGAATCCTGGGGTGTGTAGTTTAATGAAGCACTAGATCTCTCTGGCGCAGAATTCTAAATACCCCTCCCTAAACTGCAAAATGCCAGCAGCCCATAGAGTGTTGTCATGACAAAGTGGAAGCACAGTTCTGTAGCTGGGTAACCTGAAAGACTTCATGGACCGGCCTTAATCTGGGTGAAGTGTAACCATGAAATGTGCAAACAGTGGTATCCATATCTGTCAGCCCTTTCAAAGGCCATGAAGCTCACCAAAATAACTTGAGGAAGTCACTGGTTTTGCCTCCCATGGTTGTTATGTGGACAACATGGGTAGGAAATCCCATAGCAGCCATCTTGAGCTCCCTGGAGGAGTAGTGAAGTACCAGATATTGGTGAAATAAATGTAGAGCTAGAACCATTAAGAGCCGCCACCCCCAACCTGGAGCCTTCCAGATATCTTGGACCACAATCCTCCTCATCTTCAGCCAGGACGGCCAGTCAACTTGTTAGCTAAAAATTATGGAAGTCATAGGACGACAAATCTGGAGGCAACTAGGTTGGGAAAGCCTGCTTTGGAAGGGTTGTTTCTGTTTGACGAGGAACCTCTGCCAATTTGATTGACTTTAATCTCTCTGTGGCAGCATGTGGCCTAGGACCAGCCCAAAAGATTTCACAGCCTGAGGCAGAACAACAAATCCTTCCCCTGCCAATGTGCCTAGCCCCAAAGCCATTAATTTATTTTAGCACATGAGGCAGAAAAATCACACAAGCATCTCTTCCTTATCCTAGCAGTAAAAATACAACATCAACAAATTTAATAACTAATAATTAGCTGTGCTTCCGGTACACTGTAAATCTGCTGCCTGCGGAAGAGGCTTCATTCTGCCTAATGGTTGGATCGGCCCGAATATAGCTTGCCTGAGTCAGGAGATGCTGTGGTCAAAGACGTATACCCTATTTATTTCCTCCAAAGCCTTCTGGCAGGAAGAGGAAGTGAACAAGGCCTCTTTCTCTTCAGAAAGCTAACCTCATGTTAATCAGCCCCAGCAGATGGGCCTTCATTCAGAAGGCAAAGGTGTGGGGGAAAGGACATTTTGTGGTTTTACAAAAGTTACATTTGCACATTGTATCGATCTGTTCTTCAGCTCTGCCGTTTCACCACCATTCCTTACTCTTTTTCCCCATTAAGAATGACATTTGCCTATGAAGGAAACATGCTCTTCAGCCAGCAAGAAACTCTGCCCAGTTTGGCTTCTATCAACTTTTTACATACTAAATGAGGAACCTGTGGATCTCTAGATGCAGTTGAATGGCAAACCCAACTATTGTTGGGGGCAACGGGAGCAGTAATTCATCAATACCTGGAGGGCCAAAGGTTCCCTTTCTCTGTATCACATAGGCCTCACTCCAACATCCCCTCAGCATATGGTAAATATCCACCTGCAAACCTATGCTATGAGATCCAGTGTGGTGTACTGGTTTGAGCATTGAACTATGACCCTGGAGACCAAGGTTCGATTCCCCACTCAGCCATGGAAATCCACTGGGTGACCTTGGGAGCATCACATATTCCCAGCCCCCAGAAAACTCCATGATAAGTTTGCCTTAAGGTCTCCATACATTGGAAACTACTTGAAGGCACACAGCAACAATGTGGGCATGTTTCCACCCTGTTCGTGTTGGGAAAGGAAGACACTAGCAATAGTCTGGGATGTAGGAAGTACAAGTAGTAGCAGCCCTGTTGAGATGGGACACTAAGCAGCAGATTTGCTGCTCCCTGCTGCATGAGCTGATCATCCAACCCAGCTTCATGGCACCTAGTCCTGCTTACTACTTTATGATGTTGCTGGTTATACTACTGTTAAACTATTTTTTCTTCTCTCTTAAAAGAAAATCAATATTGTAATAATATTTCTTTCTTTCTCTGACCCTAGTCCAGTTCTAACTGGTTCAATACTGTGGTGGATTGGGCGATGACCTTCTTACAGAACCGCCTGGCTAACTGGATCCAGCAGCAGGGGGGCTGGGTGAGTCTTATATATGGGGCAGAATCTACTCCACATAGTTTCCTAAGCGGGGAGGTGATTGTCTTGCGTGACAGCCAAGGTCTGAGAAGTTCTCAGATAAAAGGGTTATAGCTCAAAGGCAGAAGGCATGTTTTTGCAGAGCACAAAAAGCTATTTTTAAGAAGAATGAATATAATGACATGCTGAAGTGCCACCAAACCATAGTCCTACCACTGCTCAGCTTTCAATGACTTCAGCTCGTCCTCCTTGGAAAGTGACTTTCCCAGCTCTGGTTTCTGCATTGATTAGGTCTGGGGGTTCAATTCCTACTGTCTCCCTTTAGATCAGCGATAGGGAACTGGCCCTCTGGATTTATTTGGGTTGCAATTCTGATTTCTAAGCTTCAGCCATGCTGCACAGGGCTGATGGGAACTGTGGTCTGACAACATCTAGGAGGCTATATTTCCGACAGCCCTGAATTAGAGAATCTAATTAGAGAGCCATCACCAGTCAGAGTAGATAATACTAAGCCAGAAAGACCGGTGATTTGTTTTTTTTGAAAAGTGTGCACACAAAGTAGTTAAGTGTAGAAGGATTAACCCTTCTATTTTCTTTTAAGTTCCTGCTTTTAAGTTCCCTACAATTGCCAGCATGGTGTAGTGGTTTGAGCATTGGGCTATGACTCTGGAGACCAAGGTTCAAATCCCCGCTTAGCTGTGGTTTCTGTTGGATGACCTTGGGCAAGTCACATTCCCTGAACCTCAGAGGAAGACAAAGGAAAATCCCCTCGGAACAAATCTTGCCAAGAAAAGTCCATGATAGGTTTGCCTTAGGTGTGATTTGAAGGCACACAACAACAATAGGCAAGCTTGCCAAGTTGTGTGAGAAATCCAGAGTTTGGAACTTCTCCAAGAGTATCCTGTGGTCAGTCTTTGGCACTCCATATCCACTTGAGTTGTGGAGGCAGGGAAGACACACAAATAACATATACAGAATCTCAATTTGGGAGCAGAATCCGGATTTTGACTTTTCAAAACAGAATTTTGATTTCTCTTTTTGCATAGCCCCTATCAGAAAAAAACAAAT
Organism: Cyclura pinguis; assembly: GCA_030412105.1. Taxonomy (NCBI): domain Eukaryota; kingdom Metazoa; phylum Chordata; class Lepidosauria; order Squamata; family Iguanidae; genus Cyclura; species Cyclura pinguis. The sequence continues at coordinate 17,415,666 of CM059604.1, forward strand.
GAACAGCTATTGCTGAATCACTGTGCTGGCCAAATTAACAGAAACACCTACACTCCTTTCCCTGATGAAATACAGTACCTTCAAACAACGAGCAAAAGTTGCAGACAAACAATTTGGAAACATTTATATCCCCTTTTCCCCCCTTGTCATTATGTGCATCTTTGTGAACGAAGTGACCAAAATGTCTCCATTCTTGCTCAATCTTGCAGATTGCTATGCTAAGTTACTTTCCATCTTCAGGATAGAAGTGTGAAGAAAGACGATGGAACACCATTGGCACTGACATCAAATGCACTTGGAGCAGAAGACATGGAAGACTTTGGCTCCCTCTTGAGAGGATGTTACCCTAAGTAAAATAAGGAAGTGAAGGGAAAGGAAAATAACTTTTTATTTTAGTTTTATTAATTTTTTATCTGTTGAGAACTAGAGTGATGTACAGCAATTTCCTGAGCCTGGTGTCCTCCGGATGTGTTGGGCTACAACTCCCAACATCCTTCAGTCATTGTGGCCAGTGCTGATGAGAAAAGATGAGAGTTATTAGCCAAGAGATCTGCAGGGCATTCAGTTAGGGAAGGCTGGTGTAGAGGACAGAGCCTTGGATATGGACTGGCACGGAATAGTTTTATATCCCTGTACAGACATTCAACGTTCTCATAGGGCCAGATTAAAACATACTGAGGCATTCAGTGCGTTCACTGGACAGAAGGTGCACTCCTCCAGAAGTTGGATTGCAACTCCTATGTTCCCTTACCATTAACTGTGTTGATGGAAGCTGCAGTTCAGCAGCATCTGAAGAGTTATATTCTGACCACCTCTGTCCTAAGCTGTGTCAAATTTAAAAGACCACATAGCATCACGCATCAAAATATGTATTATTCTAACAAGTTCATTTAGAAACCCCTTATATTTTGGAGTTCTAATCTTTGTTTACCTAGTTTGTGCATAACTTTAAAACTACTTGCTGGGAGTTCTTCAGCCAGTCAGTATCTTTCAATATGTTTACATCAAAAAGTGGTTGTGAGATTCACATGAAAGAACCTCAGCTCTGCCATCCAAATGGCTTGGCAAGAAGGGTGGGATATAAAGGTAATAAAGTCATTTTTAAGTAACATATTGAACCAGATAATTATATTTGACAAACCCCATCTTCCATTTCAGGAAGGGATTTATCATCTGTAATAACCCCTCATTCTATTTTCGGTAACACTGACTTCTTTCTCCATCTTTCTGGAAGTTTATTCTTGTATAGATTTTTTTTTCCTATCACACAAGTGAACCTTTGGTGCTGTGTAATATTAAAAAGGAAGCGCAGCTCCACCCACAAAAGTTCTTTCTTTTTTTAACTCAAGTAATAAAAAGGCTGACTTCGGCTACTGAGCGACATAGTACAGACACTCTGTATGTACACTCAGTACTCTTAATGGATATTACGTCACACCTTTCCAAACCACAGATTTACGTTGAGCAATGTTTTCTGTGTTTTATTGACAGAATATAAGGGCAGTCCAAGACGTTTTGTTAAATGAGAGAAAGGACAAAATGGCTCCTCTCCTGCTTTACATACAGAGGCCCACCAGATGGCAGCTGACTCTCACTTTAACAGTGGCAACGGGGCAGCATCCTGCAACACACTTCAGGACAGCAAACGTATTCAGGGATAGCAGTGTTGGCCATGGAGCAAAAAATATAATAAAATCCACAAAACACTGAGAACTTTATTGGGCTAACTGAAGTTCACAAAATGCAACATGCAAGCTTTCAAAACTTCACTGGCTTCTTCATCAGGCAAAGATACAAGAGAATAAAAGTGACAAATGTTAGAGTCATAGAAAGCTGTCTTAACAAAGCAAGTTCAGCCAGACTCCACACAGGGCTGCCTCTCCTGCCTTCTTCCCCAGTATCTGTCATCCAAGGTAGGTACCTCCCTCCCCCTAAGTGTAGGGCCAGCCCTGAGATAAAATTCTCTGTTTTAGTCCTTGACACATTCCAAATTAGTAGTAGAGATGGCCCTCCACATTTGCTGGGGTTAAGGGGAGCAGGACCCTCACAGATGTGGAAAAATCACAAAAATCAAGATGTGTGTGTCTGTGGGAAGGGAATGGAGGCATGGTGGGGCGAACGGGCACACAGGGTCCAAACCAGGTCAGGGAAAGGATAAGGAAAGGAGGGGTGTTGGCATGGTGGTCTTATATTTTCTGTCTTGCCCATCTCCTTCCTTGGGTGTGAGGTGGCATCAGGAGGCTGCTGGTGCTGAGAATTTGGGCTGTGAGCCATCTTCAACTGTCCAGGCAGTGGTTGGAAGAGGAGGAGGAGGGCGGCCAGAGGTGGGTTTTTAAAGGGCTGCGTGTCCTGATTGGGCTCGCTGAGAAGGAAGGTTCCTCCAGAAAAGGAGCACCTGTGGGGGGAGTGCAAGATTGGAGAAACTTGCAAATAATCAAATCCGTGAAAGTCAAATCCACAAATGTGGAGGGTCAGCTGTAACAGGGGAAGGCTGTCTGAAGGGGATTTGTTAAGTTTGCACAGACAATGAGAACTGGGAAGGGACTAGCAGTTTTGATAGTCCATAACAGATGGGGAGACGAGTCTTATCTCACCTTCTTCCTCAGATTGCCACTCCTATAGAACTAGCTTTTCGACCAGGGCTCTGTGTCCTGTCATGATACATTCTTTCCCCTGACTTGCTGCCTTCACACAAACATGTACATTCCAACAGTTTAAATACACTAACTGCAGAGGGTGCCGAACTTCAGAGGAATGGGAAATTGGGCTATGGTTGGACCTCTTCTGGGTTTTAACTGGGATAGTGCTAGATTTCAGGATCTGGCCTGTTTTCTCTAGTCTTTAGGACAGAGCTTTCCAAACTGTTCATGTTGGTGACACACTTTTTAGACATGCATCATTTTTCAACACAGTAATTCAGTAAGTGGAGGCAGCCCCTTCACCCGAGCCTGGCCTGCCACTGCTGCCCACCTCGCTGGTATCTTCCTCACCTGGGATGGTGGTGGTGGCAGAAGTAGCCCCCTCACCCAGGTATGGCCTGCTGTTGCCGCGGGAGAGGCAGCCCCTCCACCCATTACATTCACACAACACACCGGCACGCTGCAGCTGACACACTTAACATGTCGTGACACACAGGCTGGAAAGCACTGCTTTAGGATAATTGGGAAATCTTATGGGGAGGGTGTTGCCTTGGAAAGGACATAGGTTGCCAGAGTGAAAACTAGAGAGGGCTCCTATGCCTTTATTGGTTGGGTGGAAGAGGGGATTTCAGGAGGTGTTGCTTGTAATGTAACCAGTAACATCACTTGAAATTCCCTCTTCTGTATAACTATTCAAGGTACAAGAGCCCTCTCCAGTTTTCACTTTGGCAACCCTTGTTGTTTGTGTGTGTGAGCCTATATACGGTATGTATGTGTGTATTTTCTCATTTGTTAGACTTGGGCTTTTTCCATTAAAGGCATAGGCTGTTCAACTGTGGTTGATGCTTAATGTATTATTATTAATGGAGTTGCAAGGGCTTCCCTTTGTAACATCACTAATGTCCACCTGCTATAATGTCAAAAGAATCATCCCTAGGTCTAAAGTTTTAATCATTAAAATCTCAGGGCCTGGCAGTGGCGGAGCTTGGAGTGGGGGGGGCTGAGAGGGGGGCTGGCAGGGGGCGTGGCTACAATGTGTAGGGCATAGACGTGGTGTGGGGGGGTGGTCACAGGGCGTGGGGCTGTGGCCACAGCACATGGGGACATGGCTAGGAGCTGGGACACCCCAAAAACATTGCCACCGGGGGCAAACCACTTCATTGCCCCCCCCACCACTATGTGACTCAGGTCTGGCATAATCCTAACTTTACAACCCAAAACTGGTACATAGCGCTACTTTTAAAACTTTCTGCCACCTAGAGAAAATGCACTCCAGAGCTTAGAAATGTAACTTTCTGGATCAGAACTCCCAGAATCCTCCTACCAGCATCATATTAGAGTCTGGGTTTCACCAGATGAATGGTGACAGGACAGTTTTTAAAAGTGCTGCTTCACACAATGCATAGTAAAACTCTGGAATTCACTGCCGCAAGATGTAATTATGGGCACTGACTCTGATGGCTGTTAAGGGAGCATTGAATAATGCAGTGGAGGAGTGGGCCGTCAGAGGCTCTTATTTAGATTTGCTAAATGTCATCTCCAACATTGGAAGCAGTATGCCACTGCACATCAGTTGCACATCCTACTTATTGGTCTACTAGAGACTGCAGGTTAACCACTGTGTAAGCAGAATGCTAGACTTTGGTCTGACCCAGCTGGGCTTGTGTGTGTGTGTGTGTGTTCTTACTTTTAGAAACTTTCAGCCACTAAGAGAAGAGACAACCCACAGCTTGGAGTAGTTACTTTTTAGACTATACCTCCCTGAATCTTGCAGCCTGCTTTGTCACTGGCCGTGCTGGATGAGGAATTCTGGTAGTCCGAAAAAGTGACTTTCCAAACTCTGGGATGCAGCCATTGCCTCTCAAGGTCCACCAGTCTCTCAGTCCTGCTGCCTTCTCCAGCAAATGTGGGCAGCACTAGACTCCTATGTGCTATGGAAGAAAGAAATAGGACAAAAGAACTGATGAGTGGTGAAGGTTGGGAAGTAGGAATGTTACATTTTCTTTCCATTTTTTTAATGTTAAAAATGGTAGGTATCCTGCCCTTCTCATCTTTGTATGCCACTCAAGGCAACTAACAGCTGTTAAAACTAGATATAAAATACTATCAAGGTTATATAAACTATACCAAAATTATAGAATTAGAGAGCTTTCTATAGCCCTGGAGCACTTTCTTTATGAAAATACAAAAAAATCCAAAATCCTCAAGCAGTGGTACATTTTTGGGGCCAACCTCAAAGCATAAAATACATTATGCAACTTTCAAAGCTTCACTGACTTCTTCATCCAGCAAAAAATGTTAAAAATCATACAGGAGTGAAATGGTTTTAGAGTCAAGGCCTACATTCTGTCTGAGATGTTGTTGGTTAAGATGGTACTGAGGGATCTTCATGAATGCTCTGACAAGCATTGGGTTTTGAAACTTGAGGTCTAGAGACACCTGTTTTTGAAACAGTCAAACCAATGTGCTGTCAATTCTGAGAGGAGAGGAGGGTAGTGCAGGAAATGTCTGGGTGGCATAGTCCCTGAATCTCCACCAAATATCTTTCTGTCCCACAACTAGCTGCTGACTGAAGGGAGGGATGAGACCCCAAAATAGAGGAGCAGGTAAAAATGTGAGTAAGGGACTGGAGCACAGCTGAGCAACTAGAAACCAGTAAGCCAAATTCAGCACATCGATCAGCTGGCCCATCGTCTTTCTGAAGCAAGAGCTCCAGAGCCATGTTCCATATCAGATCAAGTTTTCAAGAGCTGTATTCCAGTAGCGAGTGAAGTGAAAGGCAAATGTTTAAGGCTCCAAATGCCAGCATATTCCATCTTAAAAAGAGTTTACTACTAGAAACTAAGGAGGGTCGCCAGACAGAAAGCTAGAAATAGTTCTTGTACCTTTAACAGTTGGGCAGACTATGGATTTTCAGCAAATGTTGCTTGTCATGCAAGCAGGTAACCAGCTGAAAATTTCCACTTCTATGCAACCATTAAAGGTACAGAAACTGTCCAGTTTTCACTCAGGTAACCCTATAGCCATTTCTTAAATGAAAACTGGGAAACCACTTAACAGTGTTGTCAAAGGAAAGGAGGTGTGGCCTTCTAGGGAATATTAGGAAGTCCAGAATCAGCCTCAAGGCAAGAGGTTTCCCCATCACCTCTATAAAAATAGTCTTTCAAGCAGTTGGCTGACGGGCATCAAAAAATGCCAGCTGTATGTTTCTGTGCCCCTTTGCCTCCAGTTTCATGCTGAACTGGATGTTTCAACATTGCTCTGATCTTAGTACGTGTGAGATGTCACGTAGAAAAGAAGCAAGCCCTCATCTCTCACCTTTAAACTACAGATTGGCCATTCAGCAAAATCCACTTGCTGATGAGCCCAGATTAAAACCTTGATCAGCTTCCTCAGAAGCCAGACACGTTCTCATAAGAGTTTAAACTGGAGAGTGTGTAATTTTTTTTCCTGTCACACTCAGCAAAAAAAAAAAAAAGAAGCTTCCACAATCCTGGGAGATTAAGAAAAAAAGGGTGGGGAGATTAAGGGTTGTAACCCTAAAGATGTCATCTGTTAATGTATCTAATTAAGGTCATACGGCCCTGGCCACAATAGTGGGGGGAAAAACACTCCAAGTCAGCAAGTGCTGGGTACTATTAGTGGCTTTTAATTAGCAATTAATAACTTCAGTGCCTGAGGACCTATGTTCCAGGCTTTGCTGATTAAGCAATATATCATAGCAAGGCTGCAGGAACAGCAAAACCTCCTCTGCCAGGCCTAACAGTTCTTAACTTCCATGCTCCAGTTTCCCACAACAGGGCCAGTCCAAATTGTGCTCCTGTTTGAGGCAGAGTAGCAAATGATGCCACCAAGTGATGCCATCCAAAGCAAGACATGAAAAATCTCTTAAGTACCTCTTCGCATCTCTAGCTGTAAAAAACTTAGGATATTAACAAATTAGCTGTGCCTGAGATCCTACACCAAAGAGATGGAGTGTAACTTTACATTCACAGTGTTATGTGATGATTGTGCTTTAGTGCAAGCAAATGTGAAATGGATAATTACCGTGTGCAATGCACATCTCCATGTGCAGAATGCCATGGCACCACATCTGTGATGGCAAAGCATACACAACTCTGCTTCTGCAACTTTCAGGCTTCTGAATCAGACAAAAATGCCCCATGGGTTCTGTAAGTGAATTTATGCACAAGATACCCAACAGCCCTAAAGCTGCGTGTTCATGACTCCCTTCATTTGCTGCATGAACTGAGTCGACTACCTCACTATGACGACTGGTATGTTCTGACCTATCCTGTAGCCACCAGATGCTGAAATAGATCTTGAAAAGGTTTACTTTCTACACTACAGCTTCCAGAATCTCTCAGGCAGCATAGTCAGTGCTGGCTGGTGGTCTGCAGGAGTTCAGTTCTGAAAAAAGGAACCTTTCCAAAATCTGCTTTGAGCATGAAATGGGGCTACTGAAAGAAAAGCAAACTTATACATTAGTCTGCAGCAAGGGACGTGTATTAAGATGGGTAGGTAGTATGGTGCACTTTGGAACTGCTGACATCAGATAATCCAGTTTGAGCCAGTTTCCTGGCTGAAAGCAAACATGATAACCCCAGGGTGTGTGTCTCATGTAAGCTTTGTTAAATTCCCCCTTCTTCCTTCCTTCCCTGGCCTTCCCCACATTTCACAACCCTGGATTATACTGACTCACGGTGAGGAAACAGCGGAACGAAGACTTGTGACTATGACCAAGCACAAAACCTCATAGTACCCCCCCCCCAATTTTTCACAGTTGAAAATTGGAACACATGGTCAAGCAACATCAGAGTGCAGTCAAGATGGCAAAAGTTATTAATGAGGAAAAACACACAAGCTAGGAAAGACTGCAGCAGTTTGACCTTGTCTGAGCCTACTGGGAAGGACAAGATTCTACCCCCTTTTCTCCTCACCCTGCCAAGTTAATTGAGTGCAAGCTGCTTTTTGAATTCAATTTGCAGCAATTCAAATAAGCTGAGGACAAAGGGGGAAAGTGGGACATTTTAAGAACAGCTGAAAGCATGAGAGGGTAGAAGATTAATTGGACTGTCCTTGCCAAATGGAGAGAGTTAGAAAGTATGAAAACTCACTGGAAGAAGAAAATTGGATTCTGTGTTTCTCTGACATGGTAGCTAAAGCTAACAGTAGTTGGAAGGATAGTAGCAGGATTGGTCATAAAGGTTTCAAGATTTGCAAAACCACCTAGAATACATTTACTTGGGGATGCATCTGAATTATGTTTTGGATTGTGTTACTTTGGTGTTAGAACAGGGGTAGGAATTATCTGGCCATCCAGATATTGCTGGACTGCAGCTCCCATCAGTTCTTGTTGATATAGCCAATAGTGATTAACACAGGCAGTTGCTGTTCAACAATATCTGAAGAACTATACAATTTTTTCCACACCTGGGAAGAATTGGGTGGTAACCATTTTCTTTTGTAGTGGGAACTCTTGTTTTCTGGACTGAGAAGCAATAGGAAGCATTATTTTGGAGAGGGGCTACAATTCAAAATCCTCCAGTGAGCATGACTGGTACCCCCTCAGAAGCGAGTGGGTAGAATTTGGGGACATTTTTCCTTTTACAACTGTTAAAGTGACAGTGCTAGATAATGCCAGCATTGCAGGTCTAGTTCCATTAAGGTTCTGAAACAAAACATGACTCTAGGCGACTAAAATGTCCCATTCCAGTGTATGATAAGCAGCTTCTTGTTTTGGAAGCCTGCCAAGCACATGAGGACTGGCGGGTGTTACAAAACTGTGAGTTGTTATGCAAGTTTAAAGCATCGAGAAGCACTACAAATAGGAGACTTAAAAAATAATCATAACATGGATCTTTGCCATGGACAATTGTATTATGGGATACAGACAGATCCAGCAAGCATGCCTGAACCTATTTCCTCTCATTCATCTGTGTGAATGCGACCATTTCTATTTGCTAGCTCCAAGCACAGTTGGAAAACTCCTGTACTTCATAAGTGCTAAGTGTGATGAATTGAGACACTCCGTCAGTTCGATTAAAGTCTGGACTCTGGACAATTGTGTCACCAAAAAAGCTCACAAATCAAGGGCCCTTTCACACTCCATGATGATAGCACTTTGATTTGCACTCACTGCCATGTGTCCATCCTACGGAATGGAGTCTGTTGTTGTACATCCTCAAGTCATTTCCGACTTGTGGTGGCCCTAAGGTGACCCTATCGGGGCTTTTCTGGGGCTGTATGATGTGCCCAACTGTCACCCAGTGAGTTTCCATGACTGAGCAGGAAATTAAATCCTGGGCCATTTCCGCACTACACTCTTATAGCGTGATTATTCCACTTCTGACATCCTATGGAATCCTGGGGTTTGCAGTTTAGGGAGGGGCAAACCCCAGGATTCCATAGGATGTTGGAAGTGGAATAATCACGCTATAAGAGTGTAGTGCAGAAATGGCCCTGGTCTTTAGGGTCATAGCGCAATGCTCAAACCACTACACTATTCTGGTTCTCATTTGGAATTTAGGGAGCAGTATTTTGAATTTGCAGCAAGACAGCTCTAGTGCTTCACCAAACTACAAACCCCAAAATTCCATAGGATGCAGTCTTGGCCATTAGTGGAGTCACAGTGCTATAATTGTATAGTGTGAAATGCTACTAAGAACAGGTGTACAAGAGGAAAAAGAGAACTAAACCATGTTGAGATTATATGATTTCGGTTCTGTTTATGTATTAATTCTTAGTAACCTTCCCTAGAGAATGAGCTGAAATTTTGAAGACGCATTCTCTCAGAGTCCAGCTGCTGCTAAAACCTAAAACAGATATGAGCAAATGTAAATGACAGATTAATTGAAGGTATAGTATGTCAATAATGAATTTTAAATCTCTGGCTAGTGTACTTATTATTATGAAGACTGATGAACTGCTGTAATTAACCAGTTATGTATTTTGTTGCAATATTAATAGGTTTGTCCTGTTCTTTGCTTTGCTCATAACTGTGTGTGTATTGTGGTCTAAAAGGATAACAACTTTGTGTTCTGGGACATGTTTTTCTGAGGGTTTTCTTGGCAAGATTTGTTCAGCGGGAGTTTTCCTTTGCCTTTCTCTTTGGCTGAGTGTGACCTGCCTGAGGCCACCCTTGACCAAGGCCATTTCTGCACTAGGCTGTTATAGTGCTATTATTCCACTTTCAACATCCTGTGGAATCCTGGGGTTTGCAGTTTAGGCAGGGGCCTTTGAGCTCCCTCCCTAAACTGCAAACTCCAGGATTCTATAGGGTGCTGAAAGTGGAAAAACAGCATACAGTCAGGTGTGAAAATGGCCTCTTTCACCTAAGCCTCAACCCAATATCCCCTCAGCCTAGTGTAAACATCTACCTGCAGCCCTATGCTATGAGAGCCAGCCCGGTATAATGGTTTGAATGTTGGACTGTGACCTTGGAGCCCAGGGATTCGAGTCCCTGCTCGGCCATGGAAACCCACTGGGTGACCTCGGGTGTGTCACACACTCTCAGCCCCCAGAAAAACTCTCTGACAGGTTGGCCTTAGGGTCACTATAAAGAAAGGACTTAAAGGGACACAACAACAAAAACTGAGGCAGGCACAGAATCACGAGAGGCTAGTCCTCAAGATGCCACAAGCCTGTTGGCTTTGTTGGTTGGCCGTGTGCGGCCGTTCCTTTCCAGACAAAGCAGTCAGTGAGTGAGTGTGTGTGTGAGAGAGAGAAAGAGAGAGAGAGAAGGGGGGAATGGAAACCCAAAGGGGGATGGAGAGACGGGGCTCCCTCTCACCACCACGCGCCCCCCCGGGCCAAGAAGGCGGGCGCGCCGCGCGCCATCACGTGCGGACAGGCCGGGCGGGGCTGGCGCCAGGCCGCCTCCCAGGCTCCCCTTCCCCCGGGGCCCGCCTTTGGTCCACACTCTGCCCGGGCTGTGTGGCGACGGGCGGTCATTGGCGGCTGCGCACGTCCCTCTCGCTCGCCCGGCCGCGTTATAAAAGGGACGCGACTCCCTTTGTCCTGCAGAGCTCGGTTCTTGCTTCAACAGTGTTTGAACGGGACCGGTTCCGCACCGCCTCGCCCCTCTTCCTCCTTTTACTTTTTTTTTTCTTCGCTGCCGCGTCTCCCTCCGTCGAGAACCAGCCGCTTCTGATTCTTCCTCACTCCAGGGCCCAGGGAGAGAAAGAAAGAGACCGACCGGCCGCTAGCCGTCCCTCCAGCCCCGGTCCCAGCCCGCGCCGGACGCCCGCCGCTTCCTGCGCCTCGCCGCCCCCGCCGGAGCCAGCATGGAGTCTCAAGTCCGCCAGAACTACCACCGCGACTGCGAAGCTGCCGTCAACCGCATGGTCAACATGGAGCTGTACGCCAGCTACGTCTATCTCTCCATGGTGAGGAGGACAGATAGGCTCGTGGTGTGCGCCCGGGACAGCTTTCCCTCGAGACAGGTTGGGTTACAGCTCCCATGAACCGCCTCGTGGGGATGATGGGAGTTGCAATTCGACTGGAAGCTAGTAGGGGGTGTTGTGTCGTCCCCTCCTTCGTCTCTAGGCGCCCCCCCCCTTCCCAACTCACGCTTTTGTCTTCCTTGAAAAGCAGCCCTCTTGAACGCTCCAGAGAGGTTGTTTTCCTGAAGTAACTTTTAGAACTCTGGAAAGGGGAACGTGGCGGGAAAAGCAGCTCAATGGAGGATCCCAGGTTTTTTAGATCTTCTGCCCTGTAACAGCTCCCTCTGCCCAAGAACCCTTGTTTGCAACAGTGTTTACATTTCCTTTGAGAAATCAAAAGAGGCCCAGAGGGGTAACTTCCTTTCTCTGCACTTCTGGTTTCCTCTCTTTAGATCCTTTAGCTTTCCTGGTTGGTTTCTTCGCTTGCTAATATTAGCTCCTTAGTGTCCTACTTCAGCCGGTAGCTCAGCAAAAGAGTAGTTACCAGGTTTTCCCATCTTCATCTTACTCTCTAAGCATAATTTGTCCTGGGTAGTACTTGGAAGAGGACCACCAGGGAATATCAAGAGCTATAGGCTGTGTTTCAGAGGAAGCAATGGCCAACCCTCTCTGAATATTCCTTGCCTAAGAAAACTCCATCAAATCAATTGTGTTTGTGCATGCCTTTGAGCCACCTATCAATTTATGGCAGCCCCATGAATTTCATAGTTTTTTCTTGGACAAGGAATATTTGGACATGGTTTTGCCAGCTCCTTCCTTTGATATATAGCCTACAGCACCTGTCATTGATTCCCATCCAAGTAGTAACTATGGTTAACCCTGCTTAGCTTCCAAGATCAGACAGGTGCTGTAAATCAGTGGGTGACCTGATTTACCCACACAGCACAACTGATTGACATTTCCCTCCTGTGCTTGTCTGCTGGGATCCTTGTCCACAGAATGTCTCTTCTCATTTTTACAATACTTTTATTCTGTTTTTGTATCTCATTCCCCTAGCCTCACCATCCCAACAACTTCTTGCCCTTGCCCATGGTGTGTTCAGGCTCTGTTTTGGGTGGATCCACAAGTGTGGGAAGCAGAGATAATCCTATGTGTTGGGGCGATAAAAATGTCTCACGGCAGTTCTTCTCCTCTCTTGCCACCTCCCTTCCCAATCCACATTTTCTGTCTTTTCTCCACTCACTGTAACTTCTGCTTGCCCAACTTCCAGTACAGGAAGAAACATGTATGTGTGTTTGGTGGAGTTTTTGCTTTTACTTCTTGTTATGAAAAGGATTATGAAGTCAGTTTCATCCTGATGTTAATTCCCCAACGTCCATGTGGCAAAGGGACCCTGTGCACATATTCAGCAATGAGTCTTCCAAATCTTACATTCACCCAAATTCTGTTTGGCTTATATTCTGAGTCTAAGAGGTTTCCTCTTGTACCTGGACAGTTTGCTTCATGATCCACTGCCTGCACATAACTCTCCATAGATAGAGCGATCACTTTCTCCCAACATTACCAGTTCCTAGAGAAGACTTCCAGAAACCTGGTGGAGTTCACATCATCCCAGACCATTTGCAGTGTCTACTGGAGCCAATGGGATTTATCATCCCAAAGGTGTACAGTTAGGGAAGAAATCTCTAGAAACACTGATATCTGAATGGCTTTCAACATATCTTGTAATCTGACTGTCCTCCATTTTGTGCAGTTCAGTTGCTTTATGCAGTCCTGTGTTAGTCCAGTCTTGACCTGCCATTCCTCTGACATGTTTATATTTCTTCCTCTGCCCTTAACAGTGTGTATCTAGTGTATACATTCCAAACATGGTAGATGTGCAGATTCTCTGTGCATTTCTGCTCCATGCCTTATTTTATGCAACATTAGGCATCTTGGATCTATGAATTCCTGCTAGTTTCTGCTCTTCTGGTTCAAATTTGTGTGGCTGGACAAAGGTCTGTTTGATAAACATGAAACTAGCAAAACACTGCAGCATCTGTTGGATGGAGACAGCTATTTCCCGCTCCTAAGCCTCACAGACAAGTCTGTTTACCTTCATTTTTGCTCTAACCCTCTTACCACAAGCAGGAAAATAACAGCCTGAACAAAATTACTGGTCTAGTGCACACAAACCAGGTGTGTGTAGTAATGGTGGTGGTGCATTTTAAAATTTGCTTGCACAGCACCTCCTGTTTTGTTATGAGTTGTTCTGGTAATATAATGAGAGCTTGAGAATTTACTTTTAAGAAAAATGAATGTAATAACATGCTGAATTCATCCATAACTGCAAAGTGGTAAGATGACACTCTGGGTCTCAGCAGGAATATGTTGAATGGAGTTCTTGTTTTCTTCAGCATCTCAGCAAACCAAACAAGCAGCATTGCCTTGCTGGGAGCCATTTTGTGATGGTTCATCCACTACGTTCATTAGTACTTGATTTATATATAAACAAAGTGAAGTGTAGCTTAGGGCATCAGAATATGACAGCGTGCCAAACACAACAGTTAAAAAAAAAACACTGCACAAAAGCACAGCCTCTATTTCCAATTTAACATTTTATGTAATACATATTTTGGGGCAGTGCACTGGGGCCTATTAAATTTGACATAGTTTGTGGCTTCAGCATGTGTTAACCTAGCCCAGACTTGCAGTGACCCAAGAGTTATGCAAAAGAGTTTGGGTTTTTCCAGAACTTTGGGTTTCTTCCCCACCTTCTTGCACAGTTTTGAGACACCTCTTTCTATAATTCACCATTCTGTAGATGTGTTCCTTGTATCACTTCTGAATCTTTTCTTTCCCCCCAAATTTTCTCTACCCCTACATACTTCCTAGTTTCCTAGTATCCATATACACCTCTGCAACCTAGCTAGGCTTTGCAAACCAGGATCAAATAGACTTATTTGTATCTGCTTTACATTTCATGAAGAAACAGAGTTCCTCTGAAGACATACTTAGCCCAGGGACTACCTTTCAGAGAGTAAGAACAGTTATCAGTAACTTGTTGCTTAGGAGATAACATTGTTATTTTGTGTGTATGCAATAAGTAATGTTTACTTGTTACTTTTGGAATCAGGCTAGATAATGCTTTGGGGTGCATTTTGAAGGATGTTTTTTTCCTCCAGATTTTAAGCCATTTTATTTCAACGTGGAATTTTTTTTAAACAAAGTAATGAGAAGTGGAATTAACTTAAGGTTTTTTAAAAAATTATATAATGATATTGTTTTGGGGGTTGTTCAAGTTAGATAACAAATTAATTTTAAAAAATAACTTGCCAAACCAGAACCATGCTCACAAATTTCTTTGCATGAAAGCTCAAACAATAATAATAGTTGTCATCCTCTTCCTCTTCCTCATGATCTTTATTTATACCCCGCTTTTTCCCAGGCTGGGACTCAAAACAGCTTATTACAATTAAAAAGACATAGTTAAAACTCACAGAATACAAAAGTTAAAACATAATTAAACAGTGTTAAAATACCTAATTAAAATCTGATTTTACCTCTTCTAGTCCCTTTTTTTGCAGGGGGTATACTTTTTAAACTGTTGTTATTGCTGCACATAATCAAAAACCTTTGCTGATCTGGTATGAGTAATCCAGAAATCTACCACTAGATCCCAATCTACCATATGCTCATCCTGCTTTAGCCTGCCTGTCCCCAATGCCATCCGTGTCTCCTTCTGTTCCCTTCTGCAGTCTTCCTACTTTGACCGGGATGATGTTGCCCTTCGACACGTTGCCAAATTCTTCCAGTCCCAGTCTCATGAGGAGCGGGAACACGCTGAGAAGCTACTGAAGTTCCAGAGCCAGCGTGGTGGCCGGGTCCTTCTGCAGGATATCAAGGTATGCATTTGGCAGATGGAATGCCCTGGATCTCCAGGACTGAGTGGGATCTAGTAGGACCGACTTCCCCAACCTCGCACTGTCCAGAAACATCAATCTAGACTTTCTAATGCATGGGCATCCACCATGAAGAGCAGGGAGGGGTGGGCAACTGTTGGGGATCAGGGGCCTACACTGGCCTCATTGAAGGGCTGCTCTTTGCTGCCCCTGCAAATAAATAAATAGCCCTCTAACACTCTCTGTGATCAGTATTGCTGTTTTGGGGAGCTCTTGGGGGCCATTTTAGGCTGAGGAGAGGCTTTTTTTTTCCTAACAAGACCCAGAAATGACAGGCTTTGGGTATCAAATATTATTCTTAAAAATGCTTGTAGTGTTGGAGGGGTGGTACTCACATGGCTGCATTTTCTGAACCCCTGAGATAGGCAGTAGTCAAGCTTCTATAGAAGCATATTTGATAGCCTGTTGAGGTTTCTTAAAGGCCTGCTGTGGGACCCTGTGCTAAGGCCATTTCCACGCTAGACTGTTATAGTACTATTATTCCACTTTCAACATCCTGTGGGATCCTGGAGTTTGCAGTTTAGAGAGGGGCCCTGCAAACTCCAGGTTTCCATAGTATGTTGAAAGTGAAATAGTAGCACTGTAACAGTCTAGTGCGGAAATGGCCTAAGTCTGCCAGGTGAACCATTTTTTGGAGGAGGAGGTTAACCAACAGGAAAGGATTTTTTTTTTAATGGTGGTTGAACAAGAAGTAGGGCCAAAAAACAAACTTTGGCTTCCCCTCTGAGGAATTAACCCTCCTCAGTTTTGGTTCCGGCTACAAAGAATAGGGTTATTATTAAAGTTATCATTCCAGATAACTTTTGAGCACAGCTTTAACCTAATAGTAATAAAGGCAAATATCTTTTCCTTCTTTGAAGCTTTCTTGCTTCCTCAGTTTCCCTTCCCTCCTATTATTGCTTAGTCAGGTGAGGGTGAATTGAAGACCTTTTCTATACCACAGTTTCATCTTGCTTCAAACCCTACATCCACCCATAGTGAAAGTCAGTGTCCCAGGATTGAAAACAGCAGCCAGTCTCTTAAAGAGGGTTTTATGAAACCAGATCTATTGTTTTCTCTCTACAGAAGCCAGAAAAAGATACTTGGGGCACAACCCTTGATGCCATGGAGGCAGCCCTTCAGTTGGAAAAGACTGTGAACAAAGCACTCCTGGATCTGCACAAACTGGCAAGCGATCAAGGTGACCCACATGTGAGTATTGGGGGTGCCAGTGGGGTTGTGACATTTGTCTTAAACTGTGACTAACTGTAGAGATACTTTTTGCCTCTGGGGTGCCAGAAGGCAGGAAAATAAAAGCTGGTGGACTGTAGCGTTAATGGTCCCGGCATCTCTGCCACTTGACTATGTCAGTAGTGGCCTTCTTTGATATACTATAGTCCAGTGGTTCTCAGCTTTTGATTCTCTATATATTTTGGACTTCAAGTCCCAGAAGTCTTGACCAGCATGCCCAATGGTAGAGGATAGTGGGAAGTGAAGTCTTAAAAAAACATCTGCAGGGCAAAAGGTTGAGAACCACTGCTATAGTCTAAGTCAAGGGTGGGGGAACCTGTGGCCATCCAGATGCTGATGGACTCAAAATTCCACTAACCCCTAACAGAATGGCTTGAGAATTAAAAGAGGGGTAAGCTAACAACATCTAGGGGATCATGGGTTTCTCACCCTTTCTCTTAAGATGGAGATGAGGAACTTTTTTTTTCCCTATCAAGGCCCAGTTTCATGATAATTTCAAAGCTGCAGGAAAACCACTCCTTCTTTCTCCCTCTTTGTGACACCCCCACTCCTCTGTGAACTACCCAGTGGGCTGCCAGGAAGGGGAAAGATTTTTTTTTTTTTTGTCGGTGGGCTGAGCTGGTTACTCCCAGGGGCTTTTAAAACTGACGCAAGGGCCACGTGCAGACTTAAAGCTGTAGGTTGCCCACTCTGTCTGAAATCTCTTAAAGTCTAATTATTGTTGTCCTGAGTGGAAATCCACAGAGCAAGCCTCAACACTGAGCAAGGGATTATGGGAAAGCCACTCTTCTCTTCCAGGTTGGGAGGATGTGGGGGGAAAAACAGGGGAAATGTCTGCTGTAAAGCTGCTCATGTCATCCACCAAATAAAAGTACAACGGTTTTTTATAATAATTCTGGATTACTACTGATCCAGTGTGATCTCTGTGCCAGAAAGTCTGACTTGGGAATTAAACGGTGGGGAGAAAACATAGATTTGCTTCTATTCAGAGTGGCTTTGCACTAGACGTAGATTCCTGTTAACAACATCTCATTCCTCTCTTCTGTGTTTCTCTTGCCAGCTGTGTGATTTCTTGGAAACACACTACCTCGATGAGCAAGTCAAAGCCATCAAAGTCCTGGGTGATTACATTACCAACCTCCGCCGGCTGGGGGCAGCCCAGGGCGGGCTGGGAGAATATCTCTTTGACAAGCACACCTTGGGGGAGAGCAGCAGCTGATTGTGTCCCCAGTTCCTATGAGCACTCCCTCCGTGAACCCACAGAAACCAACCCATTTCCATCATAGTTGCCGCGCCCCAGTCAAGCGGGGATGTACCTGCCATTTCTCAGTTGGCATGCTTCCAATAAACAAGGGTTCACCAGTTTAAAAATTGTCATTTATGTTTTTGTTCTTTCTCCCCATTTAAGAGTGAAGGAAGACTCAACACTTGCAAACAAGGGCTGTTGTAAAGATTTAACAGAAAGAGATCTAACTCAGTGTAGGGGTAGCCAACTAGTCACCTTCTAAATATATTGTTTTTGTGCCTTCAAATCGATTCCAACTTATGGTGACCCTATCAGAGGGTTTTCTTGGGAAGAATCATTCAGAGGAGGTTTGCCATTGCCTTCGCCTGAAGCTGAGAGAATGTGACTCATCCAAGGTCACCCAAAGGGTTTCTATGACTGAGCAGCAGTTCACAACCTCATCTCCTGCAATCCTAGTCCAACACAAACCACCATGACACACTAGCTTGCCACATCTAAATGTAGTTGGTTTGCCATTTCTATGATCTCTCAGGTTTGTCCATGGGGGCTGGGGATAATGGGAGCTGCAGTCCACCAACAGCAGGAAGGCAACAATTTGCCTGCCTCTAGCTGAAATTCAAATTCTTTGCCAATTTTCCCTAATCTGGTGTCCTCCACCCACCCAGTCCTAAACCACTGGAGTGTTAAATTTGGGGATGTTGCTTTGTGTGGTCTGTGGTGGGCAAATTATGACCCTCCAGATCATGTTGTACTGCAGCTCCCATCACTCCTACTAACACAGCCAAAGGAGAAGGGTGGTGAGAGCTATTGTCCAATATTCTGAAGGCTAAAAATGCTGACCCAGAGGTACTTGGAGATGGGGAACAGGTGGTATTCTAGACGGCATTGAACTACTGAATTCCCCATCGTCTCTGACCATTGGTCTTGCTGGCTAGTGATAATATGAACAGGAAGTTTGCCTCTACTACTATAGCCTACAAATTCAATTGTTAATACCTTTGAATTGGCTCTTAGCACTTTGCCTGCAGGAAAGAATGGAGACAAACTACTTTTGAAAACATAAACTACTCCACCCATGACTGCACTTGAGAGATAATAGTCTTTCCATAGCTCACTCCCATGGCTTCTTATCTTATCCAAGAGTTGATACAGTTCAGTAGTTGAAATCAGCATTGGCTTTATCTTTGTCAAAACAGCTGCAGAAATAAGAAAACAATGGTCAAAGGGTTGCAACGGGTGATTAAGGGTATGTGTTGCAAAATGAGGCATACACAGGTATAAATTGTTTTATGCAGCAACACACAAGGGAGGTATTCATGTTTCAGGTGCAGAAGTAGAGTTGTGCCTATGGTAGTGGTGTGCATGGATACACAATGTGCATTTAGTTGTACAGTGTTGCAACTATTAACAACATGCCATAGCACAACTGAGGCCATTTCTGCACTAGACTAATATAGCGCTCCGGCCCCTCCCTAAACTGCAAACCCCAGGATTCCATAGAATGTTGCAAGTGGAATAATAGTGCTATAACAGTCTAGTGCGGAAATGGCCTGAGATAAAACCATGACTGCAATCCTGCATGGCTGTGTAAGCATAGGAGTTCTACATGTGCATTGCAATCTGCTGAGCTGTTTATCCTCATCCCAAACCCACTGCTGAAGCCACCTCCATGGCCGTTCTGTGCTGATGTAGAGTAGTGGGATAAATCACAGAAAGTGTCTGGCTATGTTTCTGTAGCCAGACATGAAGAAATGACATTGCTGAGGTGGGTTGGCATGATGGCTCTATGCTTCTCTCTCACTCATTTCCTTCCTTGGGTGTTAGGGGGGCATTGGGAATGATTTTGTGATGCTGAGAAATCAGACTGCAATCCATCCTTAGCTGGCCAGGCAGTGTCTGGTGGAGAAGGATGAGGTGGACCAGAGTTGGGTTTTTAAAGCACTGCACGGCCTGATTGGAGCCTCCAAGAGGGAAGGTTCCCCCAGGAAAGAAGGACCTGAGGTGGAGCGGGGGGGGGGGGGGCAGAGGATGAAGAAACTTGCAAATAATAAGATCTGTGGAAGTGAAACTTGCAAATGTGGAGGGTTGACTGTAGATGATCCTTAAAACTTGTTCTTTTACAGTGGATTGTGCACTCTTTCACCTGGGAACCAGCACATATTTATATTGTCCTTTAGGCCATGATTATTACATCTTTCCCATGTCCTCTCTCTTTCACCTAGTTAGCTTTCCTTCATGGCTTGTAAAAGAAAGCATGAACTCAAAGGCTTCATTTTTATTTAATTTTCTCAGAGAACCTTGGAGACAATTTTAGTCAATATTCCCTGGACCTTTTCTCTGCGTTTTGATACAAGGATTTTATTGGTCTCTATAAAACTTTGTAACATATATTAGTCCTTTAGTAACCTTTGAGCTCTTGAATATATTAGCTGCACAAATAGTCAATTCATGTAGATAACAACAGACCTCTGGAAACTGAACTGCCCAAAGGCACCAATCCAATAGTCCATAAATAATTACAGACATTAGTTGGGGGGGGGGCAGCTTGTCCCAAGGACTGGGTGTTCTGTTCGAGAGATTGGGATTTGTTGTCCCAATTCTCAAATTACATGCAGTTGCCTTTGAAAAACACCTGGATACTACATACTACTGGTCTGTGTATGTAAACAGACATTTTCCTCCCAAACATCTTGTTGTACCCTCAACTGAGCATGAGAAACAAGCCAGCACTGGAACCACATGATATTCCTCCTCCATCATTTAAGGAAACCACATCTCTAAAATGATGAAAGGAGCTGACAACATTTATACCACAAAAGGAGTAGTATGATCTCTCACAAAGTTATCTTTGTAGTATAGCATAGGTACACCTGCATTACTGGGAAAAGGAATTCATTACAAGTAATGTTATTTGTAACTAGATTCTCTCAAACTCTGCCCTTCTTGCTCACCAGCATGTCAACAAACAGATGGTAGCAATTATAGAGAGGAGGGGGGCTCACTGAGGAAGGGGTTCGACTAAGGAGGTCTTTCCCAAAGGCCCTCAAAACCTGAAGCCAGCACTGACTCAAAAGGAGTGGAAATTGCTGATAAGACCACCAGAGAAGGGGGCTTTTATATCCCCCACAGCTTCTTTTCAGAAAGTCCAAGAAAACAATAACAAAAAAATAAGATAGCAATAATGACAAAAACAATATCTGGAAATGGACTGGATGGCTGACAACAGAAGAATGGATTGTTAAGGTTGGTGAGTTACCCCAGACTGTCAACCTGTAATGGGTTGAAGATTCTTGGAAAGACTGGGAACTATTTATGGACTTCCTGAGCAAAAGAAATCTTAAAGACGCAATAATCAATGGCTATGCTTACTAGTAATTATTAGTAATTGGGTTTGCAGGGGTCAGAGCCTTCTGTGTTTTAGTAAGTTAGCGTTTACTGTATTAGTTTAGTGTTTTAGTATTATGTTTTAGTTTAATTTTAGCTCTTATTTGTGAATCAAATGAGACATTAGAGCTCTGTTATTGTCGCTACAGCTGCTGATGCCACCCCTCTCCATCTTAAGCCAGGCAGGGGCAGCTGGAGAGACCTCTTGAGGTCCTTCTGCAAATGCTTCTCTTAATGTGCCCTCTGACCAGGAGAGTGGTGCAGACATCACTTCCCAGCACCCCAATCACCAGCACTTAAGAAACTCTCTGGCTAGGGCACTGCCTGGCTTAAGAGGTAGGGATTTAAGTCATGTTCAGCTACTGACTACCAAAAATGTGAATCTCAAAAGTTATGAGATCATAAATCTGGCTTATAATCTTGTATATACTGAACAGGATGCCAAACATAAACAATCTTAATATGACAATTACAGGCAGAGTGATTTTGACCGGAAAACATTGGTAGACAGAGGAGAAAGGAACAAACTCACACATACACATATGTATGTCTTTTCTTCAATGACATTAGCAGCCCCTTGAGACTGAAGGTCATCACATACACGTCTGAACAATGCAGTTTGGAAATTAGAATCAGTCTTGGCAAAGCCATACCCTTTTGATTTGCAATTTATTTTCTGGGAGGCCCATTTTGAGGAAGGAGTGGCAAGGAAGGAGTGGGCACACATAGGTCAGCATAAGTTAATTGCTAGATAGAGCTGGGAAATGGTCAACTTCTTCCCCTCTAACTTGGAGACCTGAAGATAAGGCAAAAATCTTGCTAGGAGAGTTACAAAACAGTTCAGGCTGGATTCACTGGGAATTTCCAGCAACAGCCAGGAACATAAATCTGAACATAGGTTAAGAGTCCCATGCCTTTCCTGTTCACATGCTTTCACAACCTTTAGTCCAGGCCTCTCCAACCATGTGTCCTCCCCAATGGATCTTTAGACTACAGTTCCCATCATCCACAGACAAAACAGCTCTGGTCATAGTTGCTGTGATGGTGGAAGCTGTAGAATAACATATCAGGAGTAGGCCTGAGAAAGCTGAAATGTTAAGGGTAGATTTCTGATTGCTGCCTGGCACATATTTTCTGTGTTTCCAAAGCAAGATGTATTTCATTAGTAGAATACATTTATGCTTATCTTGGGTTACTCATGTAATGTTTTCCAACATTTTCCGATTTGATTTATCTTGTCAAGAACTGCAGGGGGAGTGAGAAACATCAAGAAATCATACTGTGAAATGGTAACTTATTTACACATAGATTGTAGGAAAACAACAACAACAACAACAACAAAACCTACAACGTGCCTGCTAACAAAATATTCTGAGAGTAATGTTTAGATCAGGAATGGATAACATGTGGCCCATGGATCATATGCAAGTGCCCAAGGATATTTTGTTGGACATCCAGGGGAAAAAAAATTCACCCAATCCAGCAGAAACTTACACAGGCAAATTTTGATATCATCTAGAAGAAAATCCATTTACAGCAAGCACTTTCCTTGGCGACAAACATTGATGGAAAACCAACCTAGCCACTTAAAGCAAAGAAAACCTTTACTTATTGTGCATTCTCTTTTGAGTAAGGAAATTTGCTGTTACATTCTGCACTATTTGCTGTTAAATTATGGCCTGTGGAGGAAAGGGAATACAGAAAGACTACTATGACATACGGCCATGGCTACAACCTTGACGTATGCACAGAAATGGAAGAGTAAATTAATACCAACAGAAAAAGAGGACTAACTATTGAAAACTGAACAATTTAGCTAAAATTAACCAATTATCTGCTTTGATCAGAGAAAAATAATTGGTGACATTTTTTAAAGACTGGGAACCCTTGATTGCTTTTTTGCAGGAAAAAAATGGTATGATAACTATAAGTTTTGACAATTAGTAGGTTTGAAATACAGGAAGAAGTGTATGATGTATCTACTAGTTAGCTGGAGATTTTATATACTAACCTATAATCACTGTAAAGAAGTCATTCTATTTCCCCTTTTTATCTTTAACTACCCCCTTTTTCCTTGATTTTTTGTCTTCTTTCTTTTTGTTGTTTCTTTCTTTTTTCATATATGTGTGTGTGTGTGTGTGTGCGCGCGCGCGTGTGTGTGAAGGTGGAAATGTTAATAAAAATATTTTTTGAGAATTCTGCCCAGTGGGATTGTAGGGGTAGAACTGGTTCTCAGACCCATTAAAGTTGCTCATCTGTGAAGCATGTCATATTAGGGTTGCAAGGAGAAATAAAAGGACTTGACTCCCATTACTTTAATGGTTGTGTAGAAAAGGGAGTTTCAGCAGATGTTACTTGCATGATAATCAACACCTGCCGAAATTCCCTCATCTACACAACCATTAAAGGGACAGGAGCCCTGTCTCTTATTTCTCCTGGCAGTCCAATCCCATACAGTACCGATGTGTTTATTCCAGCACTAGCAATACACTTCGTGCTTCATAAAATATTACAGGTTTCCAGATGTTTCCAAAGCTGGTTTCTGTCACGGCACAGAATCTGGATCATGCAAAGCATCTAGTTAACTTTTTTGCTTGTCATCCAATATTATCAATGCAGCTAGTGCTTTATGAAACAGAGAATAAGATTTGTGTTCTGTAAAAGAGGGTTTGAGTCCATCATTACCTAACAGCATTTATGCAGATGTGCTCATCTCATGTGGGAGGATGCCAAACATAATCTGATTTATGGTTTGCATAATAAATGAAAATATAACCAAGTTGCTTCAAATGATTTTGAATCTGAGGCTGGGTCAGTTGTTGCTAAATCTAACATGTTAATTTATTTGAAAGTACTAGGGCACAAATACGGTGATGCCAATTATTCAAGGACAATGAGGTGACTATGTTCCACTTCTTAGTTATTTTTTGTCTGGCTTTGAAATATTTTTTTTCTTGGATTTGTGGACCATTAAAATACTGAAGAGGCCTGCTTTTTTCCAACTAGGAATTTTAGCTTCTCTCTCTTTTTGATCAAATAAAGGTTGGATTGCTATTAGTGGAGAAATTTGATATGCTTTTTTTTTTCTTTTACTGTTACAGTAAACGGTAACATTGTGAAAAGGAGTTTTCTGTAAGAATATCCTAATTTGGATTTTTGTTCCCTAAAAATGCTGCTTTAAGGAAGAGTCATTTTTTAAAAAGTACTATCTGTATTGAAGATTTATCACTGTCATTTAAAAGTGTGATCATCTGCTTTATTTGAAAGGCAATCATATTATTTGGATATCTGGTATTCAGAGACTGCCTTCCAAACTTCAATTGCGTATGAGATTTTTAGCTACTGCTGGACTTTTCTCTTTGACTACTAATTTAGTGAACACCATTTGCCATGTTTTCAAGTTAAGTATTTGACAGTGTTGGAATTATCTGAAATAGAGAATTAAGTTTCCTCATGGTTGACATTTTTACTGCTGTAATGCATCCCAGCCATGACATTATTGGTATTTTCAATACTTCAATTTATTTACAAAGGTTGAGCATGGATGGAGAGGGCAGAAAACTTAAAACAATCCATTAGACTGTTAGGACTGGTCTTGCCAGTGTGCAGAATGAGGCAGATCCTTTTAGTGTTGTGAAATGTCTGCAAATTATTATTTTATTTGGGTTTGTTTTATTTTCACAAACAGGGGAATGTAGCAGTATTAGTGGGATTCCCCACCCCAGGTGCCAACAAACCTGGCTGGTCTTGGAAATTACGCAGTTTGAATGATAATGAGAGCACTGTTTTTAAAATAAATATATTATGGCATCTTCAAACACCAGATTCAAATGCTATTTGGTCTCTATGTCAACTGTAGGTCAATATGGAAATTTCCATTCATGTATGACGAGTTTCCTGGTCATTAAGCTACTCTCCTTAGTTATGGAGGCTGGGAATTCTGTGAGCTATACCCAACAAAAGTCAAAGTCACCTCCACATCTCTGTAGAGGAGAAATAATTGTATTACCCAGTAATTCTTTCTTCTGATCTCAGGCTTTTGGTGGCTTCTAGCCCTTGCCTTTTTGAAACTGTTGAAACTGTCAATGCTCTTACCAAATCTGCTGTCGTGTCATCCACATGATGATGACATTGGTAAAAAATGTGCAGCACCCACACTCCTTGAGATGAGCATAAACAAGGAACAAAGCAAGACAGATGAGAAAGCCGAGGAAAAACAGTTCCCTTCCACCCAAGCTGAGCTGCACAGTACCCATTGGCAACCAAATTATTATGGCACGTAAGCCAAAACCCCATAAGCGCATCTCCTTATTCCTGGCACCAAAAACTCAATAATAACAAAGTAAACAACTAACCATTTTCTGGGTGGAAAAGGCTGAAGTAGCCATGTTGATCAGAACTGTATAAAGATCCAAAAATCTTTATTGCATTAATATCTAAAGTAAGTCAGTTAAAAAGCACAAGGCTTTTGAGATTTCCTCAAACAGATGACATGGTGGTTTTAAGTTTCAGTTAGGAGTGAGGAAGCCAGAAAAACTGGATCCTCTACTTTGGGAAACAGACAATCTAGGCGTAAATGGGATTTACTGACCTTCTGTTGTTGTGTGATTTCAAGTTGTTTCTAACTTATGGAGACCCTGAGCCAAATCTATCACAGAGTTTTCTGGGGCTGAGAATGTATGACTCATGCAAGGTCACCCAGTGGGTTTCTATAGCCAAATGGGGAATCAAACTCTGGTCTCCTGAGTCATAATCAAGCACTCAAATCAGTACATTATGCTGGGTCTCTACTGACCTTCTATAACACCCAAAATCTGCTGCCTGAGGCAGAATATCTAAGGGTGATTTGCCTTCCCTATTGTCAGTTTCAGCCTCATCCAGTCATGTGTCATTTCCTTCCTGCCCTTCTTGTTCTCCCAAAGCTAAATCCACGTGATGAGACCTGGAGAGAAGCAAATGGAACTGGGTCTCTAAGGAAGACCATGAAAATGTGAAGTGAAAATCTCTCTCTGCCCTCCGACTCTGCCTGTCCCAAGGAGAATGCAGAAGGGGAAGAAATGAAAGAGCATCAGAGCAAAGTTACTTTCTTGAGAAGCCAAAGTAGGGGATAATGGTGTGGGCCCAGCCAAGATGGGGAACAGAAGTAGGAGTGCCATGTGAAACAAGGGTCAAGTCTCTTGACCGTTTAATAATTGTGTAGGAAGGGGAATTTCAGCAGGTGCTAACCAACCAACCCTCACTGAAATTCCCTCTTCTATTCAACTGTTAAGGCCCTGTCCCTTCTTTCTCCTGACAACCCTAATATGACATAATCCAGGGATAGTCAACTTCCATGCATCTGTGGAAACTACATCCGGGAAAGGAATTAAGTTCATAGAATCATAGAGTTGGAAGAGACCACAGGGGCCAGTCCAACCCCCTGCCATGCAGGAACACCCATCAAAGCTCTCCCGACAGATGGCCATCCAGCCTCTGCTTAAAAACCTCCAAAGGAGGAGACTCCACCATACTCCAAGGATTTCTTCCTGAAGTTCAGGTGGAATCTCCTTTCCCGCAGCTTGACTCTATTGCTTCCTGTCCTAGTCTCTGGAGCAGCAGAAAACAAGCTGGCTCCGTCCTCGACATGACATCCCTTCAATCATGTCCCCTCTTAACCTTCTCTTCTGCAGACTAAACATACCCAGCTCCCTAAATCGCTCCTCACGGGGAATGGCTTCCAGACTCTTCACCATTTTGGCCGCCCTCCTCTGGACATGTTCCAGCTTGTCAATATCCTTCTTCAGTCGAGGTGCCCACAACTGGACACAGTATTCCAAATGAGGTCTAACCAAAGCAGAATAGAGTGGTACCATTACCTCCCTCAATCTAGACACCCTACTCCTATTGATGCAACCAAGAATCGTGTTGGCTTTCTTGGCTGCTGCATAACACTGCTGACTCACATTCAGCTTGTGATCACCAAGACTCCTAGATCCCTTTCACATATACTGCTATCCAGCCATGCGTCCCCCATCCTATATTTGTGCATTCCATTTTTTCCTGCCTAAGTGCAGGACCTTACATTTCTCTCTATTTAAATTCATTTTGTTAGCTTTGGCCCAGCTCTCCAAGCTTTCAAGGTCATTTTGAATTTTGATCCTGTCCCCTGGCGTATTAGCAACCCCTCCCAATTTGGTGTCATCTGCAAACTTGGTCAGCATGCCCTCTACTCCTTCATCCAAGTCATTGATGAAGATGTTGAATAGCCCTGGACCCAGCACAGAATAGCTTTACTGATGATTGAAGTGTATAAACCACCAAATAAAGTACCATTAAAACTTTTTCAGGTGTTGTAAAATCTCTTTGCAGTCTGAGTAAAATCCCACTGTTGAGTGGCTAACCCAGGAAAATTAACCAACACCAAAATATATGGACGAAATAATTACTCCCTGTTTTTCACTAGCAAAGAATACTATGAGGCTGGAAGCGGTTCTGAGTTGACAGGGTAGCAGGGAAGGTGTATTTTCAAAACAGAGAACCAAATGTTAAAATCTTTTCCACTCCCAACAAGCCCAGGTGTGTTCTTAATTGAAAGCTTATCATATCAGCTCACCAGATGAGTTCTATTACTGACCTTGCAGACATCTTAGGACATCTGAAAGCAACATGCAAATACGATTTCAAAGCAACGTGCCTTTGCCTAATTCTGTAACATCTTGCCAGATAAAGAGATCTAAGTATTTCAAAGCTCTGCACACAGTTCCACATATTTTCCATTCTTAAATCTCAGCTAGAATGCATGTGAAATTTTTCTAGATTTTAACAGTAATTTGGTTTCCTGGGCAGCCCTAAAGTGCCTTTATACCTTCACCTCCTCAATTTATTTAAATTTACATGATAAATCTTCAGGTATATGTAGGTGAAAGCAAACCTCCAATACTAACTGGCTGTTAAAGACAAAGTCCCTGAGGAAGACAAACATCCTTGTCCATGAAGGGAGGAAGTAAAAATAAAGTATAAACAATTGGGGCTTAACAGTTTGGCAGTACTAGAAGATTGGATTAAAAAAAAAAGTTATATAATTATTTTCCAAAATCTGGGCAATACTTATACTAGGATCAAACAAAATGGAACTACAGTGTGGAAACCTTCAAGTGACTGAGAAACTTTAAAGTGTCTGAGAAGGAAAGGAAATGTTCAGGACTTTTCCACCTTGAATTAGGAATTCTCTGTCTCCCTCAGTTCCATAAACTAATTCTTTTGGAGGGAGGAGCAGCGATTAGATAGAACAGCTTCAAGGCCTTTTGGGCTGGAGAACAATAACAAAGAGGGGGGGAAGAAGAGGAAGCAGGGATTGCTTTTTTTGCTGAATCATTCTAAGAGGTTTTTTTTTGCTGTGTGACAGAAGTTGCTTCTTGCTGAGTCATGTTCGTAAAAGAAAAAAAGAGATAGGAAATGGCATGTTTCTTTACCCTGTTAAATTCTGCTTATAAAGAAATCAGGAGCCTTGGTTTCACTCTAATACATAGTTCAGAGGTTATAAACATTATTTTGTTGGATGACAATCCCAGAATCCCCTAGCCAGCCTGGCTTCCAAGCTCTGGCCCCTATTCCAAATTCCAAGACTTCTCTTTATGGAGAGACATTCCTGTCCTTAAATATCCTCTGCTACATCCAACTCTTTAGAAACTAGACTTTTTGGTTCCTCTCAAGTCTAGTTCTAAAGCAGGGTGGTTGTGGGGTTTCCCGTACTCAACACCATAGAAACTGTAGTTTTAAGTTAATTTATTTAACTATAACTCCTTAGACCCTCCCAGCCAACACAGCCACTGGGGACTTGTGTGTACCATTCAGCCTGTTCTACAGACCCCTCCGCCAGGCCATTTCTGCACTACAATGTTATAGTGCTATTATTCCACTTTTAACATTCTGTGGAATCTTGGGGTTTGCAGTTTAGGGAGGGATCTTTAGAATTCTCAGCCAGAGAGCTCCTTGGCCTCAGTAAACTACAAACCCCAGAATTCCATAGGATGTTAAAAGTAGAATAATAGATAATGTTATACTGTTACAATAACAGTGAAGTGTGGAAATGGCCCCAGTCTGGAGCTGGGGATTCACTGCCACTGTTATGTGTTACAGTTCAGCTACATATGTGGAATGTGTGATATCATCTTGTCCTTCTTCTCAGGCAGCTGAGTGTTTTGACCTAAGCTTGAGAAGTAGAGATTCAAGAAGTATACCTGTCATCATTCCTATCCTAGGTCTGAAATGAGGAGGAAGCAACACCTGTTGGAATGCTGATTGGGTGTCTGTCAGTAGAAAGATACACGTGTGAGGGAAGGAAATCAAGAGTCATTATCCTATTGATGTTGTTGTGTGCTTCAAATCATTTTTGACTTATGCTGACCCCCATAGAACCAGCTTGGTGTAGCTGGACTATGGCCCTGGAGACCAGAGTTTGATTCCCAACTTGCCCATGGAAATCACTGGGTGACCTTGGGCATATCATACACTCTCAGCCCCAGAAATGCATGATAGGTTCCCCTTAGGGTAGCCATAAGTTGCAAATGGCTTGAAGGCACACAGCAAAGACCACAACAAGGTGAATTGGTCATGTTTTTTTTTTCCTGGAGCTGAGAGTGTCTGACACATCCAAGGTCACCCAGTGGATTTCCATGGCTGAGTAGGGAACAGAACCCTGGACTCCAAGGTTTTTGTCCAATGCTCAAACCATAGTACCACATTGATTATATCCACTATTAATGGCCATTTACCCCCATTTTCAAGGAACAAGGATACTCTCACAACCTATGAGAAGAACCAGTGTTTCCTGAAAAGATAATACATAGGTGGTATTAATGCTACAAAATGACACCACATATGCAAGCAGATATACCTCCTCACCAAAACATAGGAGGTAACACCCAGTATAAATCCACATGGCAACTTACATACAATACATTGCAGCTGTGCTAAATGGCAGCAAATCTGCAGAATATTGCTTACTGTGGCCAACCTGTCTCCATCCAAGTATGACTGGGCCTGGAGTTGGTGCCACAATTAGAGTGCTGGACTGACTCTTTGGAGAATCGAGTTCTAGTCTCTACTGCTGAATCATGCATCTCTCTCAAGGAGTGTGACCTGGAGTACATGCTCTTTCTTACCATGACCCACCTCATAGGATTGTTTTGAGGATGCGATAAGGAAAAAGCCATATGTGACATTTTGTGTGCCATTCACCGGAGAAAAGCAGGGTATAAATGAGGGGTGGCAACTGTTAAAGGCATGAAGACCTTCAACAGTTTTTGGCCCTGTGACCCCACAATGGGCCATCCTCATACAAAATCCTCTGAAGGCAAGCTGAAAACAAAACTGGAATTAATTTCCAGTTTGAACCAATTTTATGTTTTGGGGGGTGGGTTGGGAGTAGCATTGCTACAGTGAAAACTGGAAAAGGCTCCTCTCCCTTTAATGGTTGTGTAAAAGCATGAATATCAGCAGGTGTTGCTTGTGATCTGGTTGCCTGACAAGCCACAGCTGCTGAAATTCCTGCTCTTATGCAGCCATTAAAGGTACAGGAGCCCTCTTAAGTTTTTCACTCTGATAACCCTAGGATTTGGAGGGTGTTTCAAAGCCCTAAGTTATGACTTTTTGGTGTTGGGGAGCGGAGCTTTGAGACTGGTCTAGAAACCTGTCAAAATGCCCCTGGACTGCAGTTTTCCCACAGCAATGTAGTAGTAATAAATAAATATTTCTGGGGCCACTTGAGGCTTCAGTTAAAATCCTGGCTCCAGAACTTGAAAAATTAACCCTTTTCAACTGCTTCTTCCAAAACCCCCAGGCAATGTGGCCACATATCAGTAGATACCTGCAGATTGTGAACCTGATTATAGAATCGTAGATCTGGAAGAGACCACAAGGGCCAGTGAGTCCAACAACCTGCCATACAGGAATACACTGTCAAAGCATTCCTGAAGGATGGCCATGCAACCTCTGTTTAAAAACCTCCAAGAAGGAGGATCCAACCTATTGTGAGGCAGTGTATTCCACTGTCAATCTGCATCAGGAAGTTCTTCCTAATGTTCAGGTGGGATCTCTTTTCCTGAAGTTTGGAACCATTACTACAAGTCCTAGTCTCTGGAGCAGCAGAAAACAGGTTTTCTCCTCCATATGGTATCCCTTAAAATATTTAACATAGCTATCATGTCACTTCTTGACCTTCTCTTCTCCAGGGTGAACATACCCAGTTCCCTAAGCTGCTCTTCATAGGGCATAGTTTCCAGGCCTTTTACTGTTTTGGTTGCCCTCCTCTGGACACATTCCAGTTTGTCAATATCCCTCCTGAACTGTGGTGCCCAGAACTGCACACAGTATTCCAGGTGGGGTCTGACCAAAGCAGAATAGAGTGGTATAATCACTTCCCTTGACCTAGACACTATACTCCTGTTGATGCAACCCAGAATTGCACTGGCTTTTTTAGATGTTACATCACACTGCTGACTCATGTGATGCAGCAGTGTGATCATTTTAAGACAAGAGGTAGGCAACCCTGGAGGAATGGGAGACCAGGAATTTATCAGCCTCTTCCAGTATTCAGAACACAGCACACCCCAATGCCATCTCCAGCACCCCTGGGTTATATTCAAACTTCAGAAAATATATTTTTTAATGTATCAGTTGTGTGTGCAAACTGACACCCAGTCATCGTTTTAGACACTCAGTTGAGACAAATGGACACACATGGTGTAATCAAGGAACGAAGAATACAGGAATGAAGAGTCAGATTGGAAACTATGCAGACTAATGGCAGGATACAATGTGTGTCAGTGTATTTGCAACTCTGTATTTGTTCCCTTTTCAAAAAGATCATGTTTACTTAGATGATTTTAGCGTAGCAGAGCAGCTTCTACTGATGAACCATCTGAATTTAGTAAGTGCGTTTGTTGTTGTTGTTGTTGTCGTGTGCTTTCAAGTCATTTCAACTTACGGTGACCCTAAGACAAACTTGTCATGGAGTTTTCTGCGGGCTGAGAGTATGTGATGTACCCAAGGTCACTACTGCATTTCCATGACCAAGTGGGGAATCAAATGCTGGTCTCAAGGGTCAAAGTCCAGTGCTCAAACCACTACGCCAAACTGGCTCTCGAGTAAATATGCATGCAGTAACAATTTAAAATGTCTTGCTTCTTCATGCTGAAATAGCCTCTTTCCACACAATGAATAAAAGTACATGAGCCAGTGTGATGTAGTGGTTGAAACATTGGACTGTGACTCTGAAGACAAGGGTTTAAATTCCTGCTCAGCCCTGGAAATCTACTGGGTGACCCTGGGCAAGTCACACCGTCTCAGCCTCAGAGGAAGGCAAAGGCAGACGCTCTCTGAACAAATCTTAGCAGGAAAATCCTATGATAGGTTTACCTTAGGGTTGCCATAAGTCAGAAATGACTTGAAGACGCACAACATGACCCTTTTCTGTTTTTCATTCGGCTACCCTATTAAAGTGGGAATTTGGGCTTGTGTTCAGCCTTTGTATAACACTCAGACTAGGGCCATTTCCGCACCAGGATGTTACAGTGCTATTATTATAGTGCCTCAAAGGCCCCTCCACAAACTGCAAATCTCAGAATTCCACAGAATGTAGAAAGTGGAATAATAGCACTATAACACTCTAGTGTGGAAATGGCCTTGGATTCCACACTGGACAGAATTCTACAGATGGGCCTAAACCCTATGGAACTTCCCTGTCAGTGGCAGCCACACGGAATCCAGATTTTCTTTCAAAGTTATTAACACTTCCATACCATGTTGTTCAGGTTGATATGCTTGTATCCTATGAGCTCAAAGTGGAGTACATGGTTCTTTCCATTAACACTTTGTCTTCACAACAACCCTGCGAGGTAGGTCAGCCTGACTGAATGAGCATGTGTGAGCACCCCAGGATCAGCTCAGCCAGTGAGCTTCACTGCTTGTTAGGGATTTGAACCCAGACTCCCAGGTTAATCCAGAAGTGAACAAAAGGTGCCAGCCCAGATCTTATTGGACTGCATCCCCAGTATTTCTCATTATTGTGTTCATCTACCAGGGATGCTGGGCCACGCCGTCGAATATCTAGAGGGCCAGTCTTTGCCCAGCCCTGCTCTAACCACCATATAACACTGCCTCGCATATAAAAAGATTTGATTGCTATTCATATTACACACAAACGCCATCTTTTCAGTTCCCAAGGGCTGAAAAGTCTATAGCTGAAGTAAAAAAAAAATCCCATTGGGAATGGTGGAACTTAACTTTGGGCGTCAAGAGGCACAAAGCGACTCTGAAGCTCTTCTCAGCAGAGCCTGAAGACGTTACTCTTTGGACGACAGCGCCCCAAATCCCACCTAATGTCCACGGTGGCTAAAGGATTTGGGGAAATGTACTCCAAAAAAGTAACTTTACTAAGCTCTGCCTCTCAGTCACCAAAAAGGAGTGTATTTCCCATTTAACAGTCCTATGTTATTTT
The DNA here is from genome assembly GCA_030412105.1 of Cyclura pinguis. Taxonomy (NCBI): domain Eukaryota; kingdom Metazoa; phylum Chordata; class Lepidosauria; order Squamata; family Iguanidae; genus Cyclura; species Cyclura pinguis. The sequence continues at coordinate 17,448,968 of CM059604.1, forward strand.
AAAGCAGCGGTCCTGCAGTCGACACGGGCCCCACTTCCCCTTTCCACACAGCCCTTAAAGGACCAGCAGGAGGCGAGGTCCGGCTTTGCAAATGGCGACCCAGCCCGAGACCCCGAAAGGCCGAAAAAACAACAACCCGCTCCCGCCTCTCCTCGCCTCCCCCTCCCTCACGTGAGAAAAGGGGGCGGAGCGTCGCCTCTGCACTCGGCGCGGAGGGAGGGCCCTGGAAGAGCCGCACAGCTGGGTATAAAAGGCCCCCATCGCGGCACGCCCGACCCAGATCCGATCCGCCTCTGGTCCTCGTTCCTTGCCTCTTGCTTCAACAGTGCTTGAACGGAGCAGGGTCGCGGCCGCCCCATCCCTTTTCATTCCTTAAGCCAGTCAGGTCGTTCAGACGCCGTCCGATCTTTATTTTGGCACCATGACCTCCCAGATCCGCCAGAACTACGACAGCGAGAGCGAAGCTGGTGTGAACCGTATGGTCAACCAGTTTCTCCATGCCAGCTACAAGTACCTCTCTTTGGTAAGTATGGAGAAGCTGCCGCCTTGATCTCGTTCCTTCTTCAGTTTCCTCAAGGCTATTTTCAGTACGTGTGCTGGATTAAATGGAAATGTTTTTCCCAGCCCCCGTTTTCCCCTGTATGTGATGGGCATTGGCTCTTTGAGTCCCTTTTCTGCCCTTTATTTGGTATTCGTAGCATTTTTCCTGTAATTGTGAGACCAAGATGATCTACAAAATTTTCCTGCTTATTTATTGCTTGCAACAACCTCGGGAGGTAAGTCATACCGTTCTAGTTTTCCACTGGATCTTAGGGATCGGTGTGGGCTGGAACTAGGTTTCCCAAGTCTCAGCCCAGGCCTCTAACTATTATGCCACACTGCCTTTCTTTTTATTGGTACATGCTAAGTTGAACTAAAGCAGGTGTAGGTGTTTCTCTAGCATGATGCATTTCCCAAATAAATTCAAGGCTTCATCCCCAAACCCTATGAATTTGGCTCTCTTCTTTGTTTATAAATGATACACTTAAACAAAGAACCTAAAGACCAGGTTTCAGGTGTGTCCTTTTCCTTCATTTTGGGAATCTAGTTCTAATTGTTTTCACTGGTTGTCTACACTGCACATTTGTAGCAGTTCAATGCCACTTTAACTGCCATGGCTCCGCCCTATGAAATCTTTGGGTTTGCAGTGTGGCGTGAAGAAGGATTTTGAGTTCTGTTCCAGAAAGCACTAGTCTTATTTCCCCAAACAGCAGTTCCTAAACTATTCTGAGTTCCTGTGTATAATACAGAATTAAATTGACTTAATCCTCATTTCCTCTCTTTTCAGGCTGCCTTGGGGCATTCTAAATAGCTCACCGAATTATCCAAATCCCAGGGTACCATAGGATGGAGTCATGGCAACTAAAGTGGTATCACACTAACATAAATGTGCAGTGTGGATACAGCCTACAGCCTACTACTATTCCTCTCTCAAAGAGTGACAAAGTAGGATTAGCTTGTCTAGGGTGAGGTTAGCTTTCAAAAACTCAGCCATTTCTGGTTGTTGGTTTGGTATCATTTTGGAGGAAAAAAGATCTTGATTCAAACTGTTGATTCAACTTTGAGGGTTTTGGATTACAAAGCCCCCTGCCCTGCAGATATAACTGGTAGAGGATGGTAGGGTTTGTAGTTCCTCACGTATGTGGGGGTGAGTGGGTTAAGGAGTGGCTGCTTTTAATCAGCTTGTCTTTTGTATTCCTGCTAGCCTCCACGCAGAATCCTGGCTTTGTTTTATCAACTGGCAGCCTTTTATCTAAATGATGTCTCTGATTTTCCTGACATCTGTGCAACTAGCGAGACTCCACCCTCTGACCTTTGCACCTTGGTTTCTTCTATCTAGACCACCCTTCATCCTGCTGTTGTGCCCCGTTATCCTGAGCGTTGCAAGCTGCCTACTTTGAGGAACACCCCTGTCCACCAAATTTTTATTTTGTCCTTCCTCCTCACTCTTTAAGCATAACTCTTACACAATGCCTAATTTTAAAATGCTTTTGTAAATGTGGGGACTACAGTATGTCTCCCCTTAGTGATTTGCCTAAATTGCTCCTCACTGCTGGTATATCATTCTTAACTCTCTTCCTCTGACCAAGCATGGTCTTTTCCGTGTCTTCCCAGAAGTAAATGGCACTGAGTTACTTGCAGTTACTGATGATGTAAATGAGGGTTTATAGGATGCAACTGTGATAGACTATCTTGACCAGAATATCTACTGAAAAATGTCACTCCACCCATCATAAAATTGCATCCAGATAACAAAACAAAAAAAAAAAGGGGGGGGGGAGATGCCACTGAGGACAGTGATGTTTACTCCCATGTATAGGATTCTAGCATGCATACCACAGGGGTGGGGTGCTTGTGGCTAACTGGATGTTGTTGGACTGCAGTTCCCATCAACCTCTGCCAGCATAAGGGGCAGTGGGAGTTATAGTCTCAACTTCTTAGAGGGCCACAGGTTACCCACCCTGTTATAAGTGACACAACCTGTCTCATCATGTTTGTCATCTCACCATCTTGATTCCTTCCTTTATATTGGTTTTGGCCAGAGCTTGGAGAAGTTACTTTTTTTTTGTCTTCAGCTTCCAGAATCTCACCACCACCACCACCACCACCACCACCCCAATCCTGGGTGGAAGATTCTGTTGCTTTCTCTGCAATGTGATTTTCGCCTCTCTCCCCCCTCTCAACCTGTGTGTCCCATGTGATTTGATATTTTGTTAGCAAAGTCCTCTCTTGCTCCTGTTGAGCTGTTGCTGGATTTCCCTGGAGTGCTTGTATGTATGAACTTCTGAACAAACACTACTGAGACAGTAAAAGTTAATCATTAAGAGCTCCTGTCCTTTGGTTGGAAAGGCCTGTACTGGAGTAGGAGCCAATTGCAGGAATTCCTTAGCTGTAAATGAAGACGGTTTGGATTGAGAGAGGAGGGGAAGCAGATGCGATGTCTGTTTGTAGTGGAGGGATGGTCCATGGTTTGGGAGGAGAAAAAAAACTTATGTCTCTTGTTTGGGAGACTTAAGTAGTCTTGTATCATACTTAAAAGTTGTATACCATTGTTAAATAAGCTGGAACAGCAATAACTGTTGTAGTTTCCACTTAAGCAGTGTTGACAAATGTAGTTCTGAGCAAGTTTAAGGCAGGTCATAGAATTTGTACCATGGTACATCTAAAATTCCCAAAGTTTTTTGGGACAATCTCCAGTAAAAACATGGTTCAGACTGGCTTAGATTGTAGGGCAGTGCCCATTACCTATTGATCTTGTCTGCTGGATTGGGTCCAGAATTATTCTAGCAGGAAGTCTGTCAGCCAGCAAACCCACTGCTATGTCATCTTTATTTGTTAGGGAGGCGTGCCTAACTCACTGATTATAACCCAATCTGTTTTCCCCCAACTTGGGGCCCTCTGGAAATACTTGAGTACATTAGAATAGTTGTTAACAAAGAATAAGCCACATTTTGTCTGTTTTACTTGGGATTGGGTACCTGAGATGAGTGTACTCCTTAAGTTGCTTGGCCGGGCACCACTGCCCTCCCCGGGATACTTGAAAGTAAACATCTATACTGTCTTACTGCTTTCCCTGTGTGTACTTACCTTCTATTTTGGAGGGCAGGTGGGTTCATATTCATCTTATTTTCATTACCTACTACTTTGTTCAGTTCACCACTGCTTGAGGATTAGGGCTTTTTCCATTTCTCACACAATGTTAGGGATTCTACTGCTAAAACAGTTTTATAATGTTGCATGGGGGAGTGCTCAAATCACAAGCATCAAATTGCTGGTTTGTACTAACCACAGTCTAGAATACCAGCCATGATGTAGAGCTATTTATCTTTGGCTTTCTGTCTGCTCAGCACTGTTGATTGCACAGTGCAGGAGAAGCTTTCTGGTTTGCTTCTAGTCACAATCCATAATTTCTCCATCATGGTCAATGTTAAATTCTGTTGCCTCATAAACCATGGTTTGGTATATTTGGAAAGGACTATAGAGTTTTGTCTTAATCTGGCAAGATGATGGTGAGGGTAGGGTCAATTGTGTTGGGCTTTAGCTTGTGTGTTATTTACATCTCAATCCTTTCCTCCAAGAAGTTCAGAACAACTCTAGAGGGGGGCTAGATAGAGAAATGATGAGTGGACCAAAGAGCGAAGTGGGGGTTTGAACCTAGATTTCCCAATCTTGGAACTACACTATAACCACTACACTTGGCATAGGGAAAATGAATCTCTCAAAATGGCTGAGAATAGGCTGAAACCAAAATAGGAAGTCATGTCATGTCACTTCAGATGCAGTTCTGGATGCTAGTGTGATACCTCACTCTCCCTTCTTTCTGGCAGGCCTTTTACTTCAATCGGGACGATGTGGCTCTCCCTAAGTTCTTCTCCTTCTTCCGGCACCTGTCTGAGGAGAAGCATGAACAAGCTGAGAAGCTCTTGACTTTCCAAAATCGCCGTGGGGGTAGAGTTGTCCTGCAGGATGTCAAAGTGAGTATTGGAGGGGCAGTAGAGTCTTGGCAAGAAAGGGATAGAATTATAGAATCATAGAAATGTAGAGTTGGAAGAGACCACATGGGCCATCCAGTCCAACCCCCCGCCATGCAGGAACACCCTCAAAGCACTCCCAACAGATGGCCATCTAGCCTCTGCTTAAAAACCTCCAAAGAAGGAGACTCCACCACACTCTGAGGCAGCATCTTCCACTGCCGGACAGCCCTGACTGTCAGGAAGTTCTTCCTGAGGTTCAGGTGGAATCTCCTTTCCTGCAGCTTGAATCCATTGCTCCCTGTTCTGGTCTCTGGAGCAGCAGAAAACAAGCCCTCTCCTTCCTCTACATGGCATCCCTTCAAATATTTAAACATGGCTATCATGTCCCCTCTTCACCTTCTCTTCTGCAGACTAAACATACCCAGCTCTCTAAGTCTGTCCTCATAGGGCATGGCTTCCAGGCCTCTCACCATTTTGGTTGCCCTCCTTGTGATTTGTGATTAAAAACAGAAAGGAGAGGATCTTGGGGGAGTAGTTGAAGCTGCATGCCATTTGAGGCTGAGAAGTTGTGAAATGGTGGGGAGAGGAAAGACTAGACAAGGTAACTGGCAACTGCCCATGGACCCTGGGTCAGGGGAGTCTTGACCCCCCTCCCCCCAAGATTGGTCTAGGGATAGTGGAGGCTTCTCAGAATGATTTGGTAAAATTGAGTCACCAAGACTCCTATATAGTTCAGCCTCCTCACAAATTTATCTATCAGATGCCTGTAAAATGGTAAAGCAATTAAAAAAAATAGTTATTGGACGGCAACTCCCAGCATGTTTCATGGGCTGTGCTGGCTGGGGCTGTTGCGAATTACTATTAGAAACAACTGAAAGGCTGCCTGATTCCCACCGAAGCGTTGGATATTGTGCTGGCATAGGCTAAGGTGTGTGGATTTACACTTACTGTGAAACATGGCAGTGTGTTCTTATATTCCAGCAGGAAAGGTCCTGTTGATGGTGTCTGCCTGCCAGCCACCCTTCATGCCTTTCTCCAGGATAGTAGAAATTTTCGTCATGTGGCTAGTTCTTCAATTTGCTTCTCCAGCTGACATCCAACATTATGTGGCTTCATAGACTTAGTCCTTGCTGGGCTGTATTGTGTTCTGTTTATGCTTCTACAAAGCTCGCAGTCTTTCCCCTCCTTGCACGTGCTGACCTCCCATCCTGTTTCTCCGTAGCTCTATTTGTTTTGGCACTTGCATTTACTGCTAGTGGTACAATGTTGACTGCAAAATCAATGCGCTGTTGATGAGATTAGAGACATAAAGAAGGGGGACAGGGTGGGCAATGGGCACAAGGTCTCACCAATACTCTCCACTGTTCCCTCCAGAAACCAGAGCAGGATGAATGGAAGAATGGAACTGCTGCCATGGAGGTTGCCCTTCAGCTGGAGAAGAATGTGAACAAAGCTCTGCTGGACTTGCACCAGGTGGCTACCCAACATACTGACCCCCATGTAAGTATTACAGGGGAAGGTTGGGAGGTTAGGTTCAGTACCCAGTGAAGGTTCTACATAACTGCAAGTGTCTGGAAATGATGGCTCTCAGTTGGCTCTCAGTTGACTTTCGGGATCTTACAATCTGCGGTAGACTTGCCTTGTTTTATCAGACTGCGTGCTTGTACAGCACCATCTCTCAAGCACTTTTATCACTCTGTGTACAGATTTCTTGAGAAGTTTGCCTTTTCTGTTATGAACAATAGTAACTGGCCTGCTGAGAACTGTGTATGCAATACCTGTTCCTATGCCTGTGTGATGTTTCACAGGATACAGTTGATCTTCCACATTTGTGAGTTTGACTTTCATGGATTTAATTATTTGCAATTTTTTCAACCCCTACTTTTCCATCTCTGGTCCTCCTCCATCTACTGCTGCCTGCTAGCTAAAGATGAATTGCAGCTCTATTTCTCAGCACTACAAACGCTCTCCTGATGTGCCCCCCCACAAACACAAGGAAGGAGATGAGCGAGAGAGGGGAGGTTTAGGGCCACCATGCTCACTAACTCCTTTTCCGTGAGCTGGTTTGAACCCTGGGTGCCTGTTTCTGAAACCATGCCTTGGTCCCTTCCCATAGACATTTTGATATTTGTGATTCTTTCACTTTTGTGAGGGTCCTGCAGTCCTATCCCTAGTGAATGTGGAGAGCCAACTGTACATGAGCTTTAATCCAAGAGTGCAAAACGTGTAGGCAGCACGCAGTCCTCACCTTTTTCTACAACCTGCAGATCCCCCTGCCACCAGGAAAGGAAAATTCCTGGAATCATGTAGGAACAGTGATTCTTTAAAACAAGGCACAGTTCTTCCCTTCATCCCTGTCTTCTGCTGAGGGGCTTTCACAGAACTAGAAGAGAACTTCTGGCCATTTCTGTTTTGTTTTTTTGGGAGTGTATGTGCACTCAATACCAGGCATGAAATATGTCCGCTGCTCTATGTGGAGATGCTGTGTCTGGTTTGAAGAGAAGTGTGGCTAAATGGTCTTTGTCTCCTTGAACTCTGATGGGATAACTTAATACGTGCTGGGCTAAATGATGTTTGTCAGACTGTGATGAGATGATTAATGTGAATTAAATCTTGACCCCAAGAGTCTGAGGAGGGGATGAGGTTAATGTATAGAATCCCTCTAGTGGAATGTTGATATTGACTTTCCCATTTCTCCTCAGCTGTGTGACTTCCTGGAGACACACTACCTTGATGAGGAGGTGAAGTTGATCAAGAAGCTGGGAGACCACCTGACCAACTTGAAGCGTGTGCGTGCCAGTGAGGATGGCCTGGGTGAATACCTCTTTGACCGCCTCACCCTGGGCGAGTCCAGCCACTGAGCGTGGAAGTCATGGCTCCATGCTGACTCCTCCAGCTGTGTCCAAGTGTATTTTGTTTAGCTTGTGACGAAAGCCGCCTACTCAGTATGTTAAAAGGCTCTGCATCATTACTTGTTTTGTGCATGTGGGGAGTCTGTAACTGGCATTAAATAAAACTTGGCATTAAGCACTAAATGGTGTGCATGTGTCAGTGCATGACAACAAGAAGGGAAGATTTCACAGTTGACCCCACTTGCCTTGATGGAAGGGGGATGCTACTTGAATGTGCTGATCTTTACATGGTTGCAACATTAGATTGTCTTGATAGGTTCCAAAAAGTTACTTAATCCATGAGGTGACAACTATGGTCTGCCAGATGTTTAGCCAACATATCCCATCAGCCTTAGCATAGACAACTGATGAGAGTTTCAGTCTAAAAACATCTGGACCATAGCTATAGACTCAGATCTGTGCTCTAATTGCTCTAGGTGGTAGTGGTGACTTAAGATGTGAAAGTTGTCCCCTGCAGTGTTATATATGAAATCTTTAAAGCACAATTTCTGTAGAAATAGGGACTACCAAACTACCATATGATGATGGATTGTAGCTCCCACTATTCTTTGACAGAAGCCAGGCTTGACAGCAGTTGTAGCACTATATGCCTCTATCAATGCTGTAGTAGGCTAGGTTTTATGATGGCGATTGGCCCTTGCCTTTCCCGAAGCCTACTAAGCTAGTACCTAAGTATCTTGGCAATGAGCTATTATGGGCCATCCTTCAGGGAAATGTACATGCCTCTCCCCACCCATCCTCTGCTGTGCCACATAATCCTGTAAGATATTCTGGACAGATGAATGGGCAAGGGCTTTAGATTTCTTAGGTAAAATAACATGGCTACCTTGTTTCCCAAGCATAATTCCTTTCTGTTTTGAGCTTACTATAATTCATGCTACAGAACCTAACATTATAGGATAGTTAGTATTCCACCCACATCCTTGTCATTCTTCCTGCGATACCAATCCCATGAGGCAGGAGAGCTGTAGAAGATGTTTTAAAGCTTCTTTTCCAATCAAGCAGAAAAGTGGAAAAAGGTAAATACATGCTGTGTCTGGCTGAATGCATGCATCTTATTCTGGTCCATGAAGGCTGGTATCAAAGGGATGTTGTTTCATTGAAAGTACTGTTTTCATTGGCACTGGAACTCTTAAAAATGAAAACATTCCATCATTAAACCAAGATTTGTTAGGGCTTACTGTGCCAAGCAGGGAGGTTGGTTGTAATTACCAGAGTGGTTTCTTTAAGAGATCTGTCATATAAAGGAGCTGTTGTGGGCAGAGAAGAAAGCCTAGAGTTGGGTAGAAGGCAAAGCATGAGAATGTTGGATTTTAATACAACTCCCAGAATATTGGGAATTGTAAGAAAAAAAACATGATTTTCATAAGGGAGGCTGCCCTCATCGTTATGGCCAAGAGCAGCTAAGAGTCAATACAGCTTCCGTACTGTACTGAGAGAATGGATTTTGCACTCCAACCTATTTGAATGGCCCCAGGCTGTATATCAGTTGCTCCTTCAAGTCAAATTTTTGGTGCTTTCCTGGGCTGCAGTTCCTCAAATCCTGCAGCCAGTGCAGGTCATAATGACTAGAATTCTGGGGACTATAGTCCAAGAATTTGAAACTTGGAGGCAATGCTGTATCATATATATTGTTTTCAATTCATACTCAGGACATTGAGGACTACATATAAGGTAGCCACTGCAGCTTTAACCTGTGAAATGGGTGAGGTCTGGTGGCTGGACTAGGACTCAGCGGTGCGCACAGGGCCATAAACCTCACTGGGCAACCATGGGCTAGTTGCTCAGTTGGATTATTACGACGTGGGAAGGAAGAGAGAGAGGTACACAGCTTTCAGCTCAGTGAAAGAAAACCAATATAAACAACAGGTTGGTGGTGTATATCGCACAGTCTGCAGTGCTCTGCTTGGATAGAGAGCACTTTGTGTTGTGGAGTCTACACATTACTAAACAGGTGCAGATACAGCCAGTAATGATGTACATTTCAAACATGCAGTGTGTATAAAAACAGCACTGAAAAGCATGCAAACGATGCCTGAAATCTGAAGAAATTGAATCTTTGAAGTGAATACACAAAAAGGACTGATATTTGTCTCTTTAAAAATATCTGGACAGAAGCAAGTCTGGACCAGACATGGAAAGTGAAGGAGTTCACAGAAGCAAATACAATATGCACATTTGTAAACATGAATGGAATCCTCTTGGTGACATGCTTGGGTTAAAGGTTTATGTATGAGCATAAGTGCTTTTTAAACTTGTTCAGCAAGGAGGTATTCAGTACCTCCTGCAACATTGCCCAATAACATTGTGCAAGCCAGTTTAACAGTCACCGTGTGAACATTTAGTGGTGATGGAGGGCACTATCTGCATGCACTGCTGCAGCCAGAAGAGAGCCATTGCATTCCTGGATTTCCACCATTCTATTCTTTAGTCCCAGCAGCTGAATTTTAGCTGGATGCTGCACGGGTACCCCCTTGCCTTTCCCTAGGTGCTGAATGGTTATGGGGGTGGGAAGCTCCATGCAAGTACACTCAATTATGTAGGATTGCAGCCCCAGCATGTCACTGCACTGTTTTATGAGCAAAAACAACAGCCCTGAGTGGGTCATCTCACTCAGTACTGCTTTGACAATGTTCTTTGTGTTGACAAGGATTCTGCAGCCCAGAGACTAGTTCCCTTAGCAATGAACTACACATAACGGGGCAAGACCTTAGAGCTTCAGTACATAAATCAAAGCTATACCTTTCCTTGTATTAGTATCACCTCCAAAAAGTGTCTTCCCCAACATGATGCCATCCAGATGTCACTGGTCTACATCTTCTCATTCCTGACCATTTCATGCTGGCAGGAGTTGTAGTCCGAAACACCCAGAGGGCACCAAGGCCAAGGAAGGCTACCCTGCAGAAAAGTCCCCTTCCCATTTAATTCTGGTAGCCACTCTCTTAAAATAACAGTTTTCAAAGCAAACTTTATTCATAGTCAGAAGTTTGTCACACACACAGCTTTTGTTCTTCGGAGTTTGTTTTTCCACACAAGGTGGGAGGGGGAGGGGAGAGAGATACCAGAAACCTCAAGCAATTTACAACAGCCATAAATAAAAGGCATGAAGTTTGAGGGAGGAAGAGAAGAGAAAGGGGCCCATTGGCTCATGAGACCTTAAACCAAGGAGATTCTGTTATAAATGACTGAAAAAGTGGACTGGGGGTGTGGTAGTGAAGGAAAGATGTGGTTCATGATCTGGAGGCACTATCAGAACAGATTACAATAACTTGATCGTAACAAGGTTGGCAGCAAATGCAGAAGTGAAAGGGCTCTCACTATGCATTGACATTTGATCTGCTCTCAATGTCACAGCCTCTCTTGTGCTGGACCAAATATTCAGGCATGTAAATATTCTTACATCCTTTAGTATCATGCTCTACTTTTCTGCACCATAGAATCAACACTGGTCATACTGTCCATCTGGACCACCACCATCATAAGCCTGCATCTTCATGCTCAGTTGGCAACACAGATTATGGCATGCATTCATCTCATCTGCACTGGCTAGTATTTTAAGTCACCTAGGATGTAAGGGGCCCTCTGCCCCATGTGTTTATACAGCATATCCATTCTAAAAGAAGCAACTTGGGCAGAGGTGGAAAACACACATCCTCCTCTATTTTTTGCAGAGTCCACCATCATAATACCCATTGTGTCACCGATTTTAAGCAGCACAGAAACAGTGAGAGGAAAAAGCCCAACACTTTGCCTTTAAAACAAGGCACACAGGGAAGCATGCACCTTGTTTTCTGGAAGCATGATTCAATTTGAAAACCATGTGCATGTTCTCAGTGAATAAACTGGGCAAGTTAAAGGTAAACTATTTGAAAGTTGAATTGCTTTAATTCCTGGCAGCACAGCTGTAAATGCAGTGGCACTGCTGCTGGTTCGGCCTGGAGAGGGGCAACCTAGACTGTTTGTGTTGAAGGCTGTATGTCTTGGCTGACTTGCAGCCTGCAACAATAGCAGTTGGTCTTTATTTTCAGAGCTTCACACACTCGAGTTACCAGTACCACTACAGATTTTTTTTTTGCATGCAATCTTCTAGAGCATTCTCCAGAAATGGTCATAATTCAGAACTGCTTACTGCCCTATAGGAGAGGTCACAGATCTACCCCAGGTACCTTACACATTCCACAGACGGCCATACAGCACATTCCTGCAGCAAAACAAAATTTGACATTCATGAACTGGTTTCATTGGCTTTAAACAGGCAGTGATTCCACCAGCCTTGCACTCCTCCCTTGTCAAATTCAACATGGCACTTAAAAAAACAAATTGCACAGAATGAATAATATTGCACTTAGAACTGTTCCAGAATGCTCTTGATTGTTCGCCAGGACAAGCAGGCTACAAAAACAGCTCCAGATAAAGTCATCCTTTAAGCTTCTTCTTGGTTGTCCTGTTCCACTTCAAAGTGGAGCTACTTAAATGTGATTTGTAACGCAAGATAATTCTAGGAGTGTTCCTCTCCTATCCTCCATGTGATTCACACTTTTCCTTTTGCCAGATTCAGAGGCAATGTTTCTGTCCAAATAATAAACTCCCTTCATAAAACCCAGACCTTTCCTGCAGTCAGGAAAAGCTCTGCGGTAGCCACTGGTTTCAGATTATGGCACCACTTCAGAAGGTTCCTGGCCAAACACTGCTGGCATAAAAAAAAAAATCCCTGTTCTTAATACTCACAACTGGACATGTCCTGCTCCATAGGGACTGGAGACTTCTATTTAAGACCTTCTTCAGCTGCATGTTGTAAAAGGGCCCATGTCCAAATACCTGTCATTATTTCTTAATTCTAGAGTCTTTGCTTTGGAATTTCCTTTAATAAAAACATAGTCTAGAAGCTAGACGAGCATGCACTGACGTATTTAAGATGCACTGTAGGGAACAAGGCTATTTCTTTCCTCCCAAACAACAGTCTATGCAGAACAGAGCATGCTCATGGCTTTTTAAAAAATGCTGCCTGTCTTCTTCATGTGCTGGCCTCTCCTAGAATTCCACAACTTTCTAGAACACTGTTATTCACAGGGCCCCATTCCAACAGTGTGGTGTATTTTTTAAAAAGGAACAAGAATTCCCTTCTCATCTTCCAAAACCCTGTTCATCAAAAGGTTATGCCATTTCCAAAACAGTGACATCGGATGAAGTGGGACAGCGTTGCTGCACCCCCAGACTACACATCTACCCAGCCAAAGGTTCAGTCACAAGTACTGGGAGAGATACTATATGATTAACTTCTATGTCGCTCCCAGGAAAGTGTTCAGATTTCTCCTTTCTCCACATTTTTAAAATACAGCAGGGTCTTACATATCTTTAAATTTCTCCTCCTCTCAAAACGCTGACAGTGCATAAGATTCTAGAAATGTGTCTTGGGGCTGCAGAGAAACAGGAAGGGGAGAAACAGGCCACCTCATATTCTAGGTCAAGCTTAGGGATGTGTCCCATGTTCTAGAATGAGTAAAACCACATCCCCTCAGACCCATTCCAAAGCATGGAGGGGCATCTCCCTTTCCTTCCCTTCATTTCCACAACCTGATTTAGAGCAGACTATCTTTCAGCTTGGCATTAGAAACACAGGCTAATCCCAAATCCCTCCTCAGTCCTGGAACATGCTAGAACCTACACTCGAGGGTCTTTTCACGAATCCAGCACCAGAGAATCCAGCTGACCTACTGAGGGCAAGAGGGAGGTGTGGGAAAGAGCAGGAGAGTGAGTAGGCATCAACCGTCCTACCAAGCTAATTCCTCTCTTCAATCAGAGAGTTGGTGGGGCTGCTGAGGTCACTGGGGCTGCTGGGAATGGTGGGGGTGCTGGCATTGGAGGAAGTGCTGGCTTCGCTGGAACCCTTCTTTGAGCGCTTGCGCCACTCAGGGACAGGGCCCATCATGGCCGGGGGCTTGATGTTCTGCCTGTCCTTTTCCGCTTCCTCTTCCTCATCGTACCGTTCATCATCCTCTTCAGTCTCGCTATGGTGGGGACTGGAGTGGCGCGAGATGGAGGGAGACGGTGGCACTGAGGCTGGACGTGGGTAGCGGAAGCCCTGGGCCTGGAGGAAGCAACAACAAACATGGGGGAATAAGAGGGAGAATCAAACAACTCAACTCTACCTTCCCTTACTGCCCTTACGGCTGGAACTTTCCCTCAGAACAAGAGCTTGGAACTGACAATTTTGTGGACTACAACTCCCAGAATCCCAAAGGCAGCATAGCCTGGAGCCAGGATAGTTGTGGGTTCTGGGAAGTATAGTCCAAAAAGTTGCTTTTCTAAGCACTGCCCCAAACTCCTGCAATATGCTGTCTCTTTTCCATGAAACCCCCTTACGAAACCACCTTCTTCTGTGAATCTCTTGGTATGTCCACTTAATCCCCATACCTTACACGAATGGTGGGCAAACTTTTTTGGTCTTACAGGATCTACTGTATGCATTTGTTAGTTACTATCCAGAACCAAGTTACTTTAAGGCAGGGGTCCATGTGGCCTGCAGGCTTCATTTTGTCCTCTCCTGGTTTGAAAGAAAGGAGGGATCTGGCCTCCTATGAGGGATCTGGAAGATAGATCTAGGCACAGAGAACTTGGAAATTCCAAGTAGCAGATGTGGCCTTCACACTTCCTTGTTTTATCCTCACAGGGGTGAGTGAGTGACTGGCCCAAGGTCAAGGAGTGAATTTTTACAGATCAGTGGGGATTAGAAATTGGCTGTCCCCAATCCCAAGCCAACCCACTCATCACTATACCACTATATTGATCTAGGTCATTTGTTTATTAAGGATGGGAGGTCCGCCAGCCGGAGCCAGGTGAAAACCAATAGCAAGTCATGTGGATAGATGTTAAGTAGGGAAAACTAAATTTAGGGGCCCTGCACACACATTATGGTTATGCTCCATCATTGAGCCTCTATTCAGTGGCCTCTATTCTGGGACAAAGAGTCACTCCACATAAAGATTTGCATTCCCCTCTTCTCTCACATAGTGGTATACTCACAGCTGTTGGCTCGTGTGGCTCATAGGTGAAGTTGTCAGGGAATGCCTTAGCAAGTGCCATGTGCCGAGCATACATGTAATACTGCAAAGGAAAGAGAGGATGGTAGGAGGAGACCAAAAATGAGCATTAGAAACAGTCTGTCTTGTATCCACCTTCCCTTTACATTCCTCCACTTATGCCAGATTTAAATTAATACAATTCAGACAACACCTCCCTCCAAAATCTGCCCTGGACCCAGAATCACAGTCTCACAAGGCTATTCCTGCTATTGAGGCAGTAATCCCATAAACACCTGTCTGAACACCAAGATCCAACCAGGAGGCCCTTCTCTATATCTCTAATGTCTTCAAAGAATAGTTAACAGGCATGAGAAAAAGGATCTTCCCTGAGGGCGCATCAAAATTGTGAAACTCTTTTGCCCTTGGACACTTAGCCTTTTCTCTTAGGATGTTTTTGCCATATGACAAAAAAATCTTTCAAGCAGGGCTTTGGTTTATCAGGCTGGTTTTGTTTGTATCTTGTGCCCCTGTTTTATCTGCTGTTTATACACAACACACCCACGCACGCAGAGCAACATTTTAATTTATGGCTGGTTTTAATTGCTGGTAGCTACACTAAATACTGCATAAACACTAGAAAAGCAGGATATAAATTAGTGTATGTGTATTATTGTTGTTGTTGTGTGCCTTCAAGTCATTTCCAACTCATGGCAACCCTATCATAGGGTTTTCTGTGGCTGATGTAACCACAGTGACCCAGTGGGTTTCCACGGCTAGGGTCATAGTCCAACGCTCAGTGTACAAATAAATAAAACCAATACCCTCTCCGACTGTACTGATTCAGACCGCATCTCCTCTGTCGGAATGTTTCCCCCTAAAAAAATTCCTCCCAGTATACAAAATGAACATATCGAGGTGAGGGAGGGCTAGAACACTTCTTTCTGACATCACTCATTTTTCTGTATAGAGAGCTATATTTTTGTATGGAGGAATGTATGTAACTCCTACACACACAGCTCCAGGTGCTACAGTCCATGCCAAGTTTTGACACTCCTGTAAGATGTAGGCTTTAGAAGCACACTTCCAGAAAATTCTATCATACTTGTCAGCTCAAAAGGCTTAATTTATAATGTAGAGCCGCTGATCTTGCAACCCTCACCCAGCTTTTTGCCAAACCTTCAGAACAGTGGAAGGAGAAAATCAGGAACATGGAACTCTAATAAAATATTTGTGTGAAGCGATGTTCAATACTTACAATTTACAAGGTACAGTCGGCCTCCTACATTTGTGGGTTTGACTTTCATGGATTTGATTACTTGGGAGTGTCTCCAACCCCTGTCACCTCCTCCAACCTCAGGCACTCCTTTTCTGGGGAAATCTTCTCTTTCAGTGGCTCCAGTCAGGCCATGCAGCCCTTTAAAAACCTGTTTTTGGTCCTCCTTCTCCATCAGCCATTACCTGGCCAGTTCAATTTCTTAGCATCACAAACCCTCTCCTAGTTCCTCCCAACACCCAAGGAAGGAGCTGGCCAAGAGACCCACCCCCTTTCTCTGACCTGGTTTGGACCCCGGGTGCCTGTTCTCCCCCCATGTCTTGGCCCTTGCCCATAGACACACACACACACATTTTGATATTTGTGGTTCTTCAACTTTTGTGGGGGCCCTGGGCTCCTTTACTCTAGCAAACATGGAGGGCTGACTGCATATTATTCTCCTTCCACTAAAAAAAACAACTAGACAGTGAACATGAATAGAGGACAGACTTGCCTCCAGGAAGGTCTTTTATAACACTCATTTCCAAAGTGCTCTCAGAGGTGGGTGGTGGGTGGGCTGCCAGGCACCCTTTACCTTCACTTGGAATGTCACACATCTTGTCTTGTTAGAAGAAAGAAGGGACTGTATAATCCAAACTCAGCAAAAGTTTGTTCTTTTGACTATCCTCATGTTCATTTTGTTTCAAGAAGCAGAAAAGAAGACGAACTGAGAGCATGTCAAAGGATTTGTTCTGCTTAGAAAAGCCGTTTTGGGAAAGGCAAGGCCTAAATACCCTAAAGGCACCGGATCCCATCTGATCTTGGAGGCTAAGCAGGATCGGCCACGGTTAGTACTTGGATGGGAGACTGCCAACAAATACCAGGTACCGTAGGCTGCGTTTCAGAGGACAGAACTGGCAAAACCACCTCTGAGTATTCTTTGCCTCAGAAAACCCTATGAGATTTACGAGGTGGACATAAGTTGACAGGCAGCTTGAAGGCACACACACACACAAAAACAAGCTTTGACATTTAGATTGAGTTCCCTCTGGTGGCCAATGACTAAACTGCAGCATATGGAGGCAGAATTTACTAAAATTCCCCTTTTAGACTTTATTGTTCTTATGTACCCTCAAGCTGACAAGAGTTATGGTGCCCCTCTCAAAGGGTTTTCTTGGCAAGATTTATTCAGAGGTGGTTTTGCTAGTGCCTCCCTCTGAGGCTCAGAGAGTGGGACCTGCCTGTAATCACCAGGGGGTTCCATGGCTGGGCAGGAGTTTAAACCCTGGACTCCCAGAGTCAAACACAAACTGCTAGCTCTTTATTACAGATCCCAGATTCCCTTGGTCAGACACCATGTTGATTAGAAGACTTGGGAAGCTGTAGTCCAAAAAACCAAAAACTTTTCCAAGCTCCCCATGAAGGAAGAAGCTGATGAAATGTGAAGAAGGAGCCCCCTCCCCGCTGCAGAAGCTCACCCGGCCTAGATATTTCCAGTCTAAGAGATCAGAAAGCCGCTCCGTGCGGTTTCGCTGGATGATGCGCTGTCGCCGAGTCTGCTGACAGAAGCTGTACAGGAAAGAGGTCAGCTGCGTACATGATTCATCCAAGCCCCGAAAACGTCGGTCGAGGATGTAGATTCCTGGTAGAATCAGAAAGACATTTAACAGGACTCATCTCATTTCAGCTCTTAACCCAAACAAGCTAAGATTTAGTCAAAATGAAGTCCAGGGCTAGGCTTCCTTGTTTCTAACTGAATAGCTATGATCTGTGGTAGAGAAGTACAATGTGGATAAGGAAAGCCATTCTACCCAACTGCCTCTATGGTGCTCTGTTTGAATTACCCAGCCATATAATGAGGCCCAAATACCCCAAAGCACAAGATACTGTCTGATTTGGGGAAGCTAAGCAGGGTCAGCTCTGGTTAGCACTTGGATGGGGGACAACCAAAGAAGCTGTATTTGAGAGGAAGGCATTGGCAGATCACCTCTGAGTATTTCTTGCATAAAAAAAAATCTGTGAAATTCATTGGGTTGCTGTAAGTTGACAGACAGGGTCGCTTTATCTATTAGGCATTTTAGGCACAGTGCCCAGGGGCAACAAAAATTTTACAGCCTACAAAAACAGAATTTAGGGCCTATGAAAACATCCCTAGGGGTATGGCGAGGTGAGGAGTCAAATTCAGGAGCGCCTAGGGCTTATGAAAACATTAATGCAGCCCTGTTGACACGTGACTTGGAAGTGCATACACATTCTAAGGCTAACATGGTGATGTAATCAGACATCTCTCTCATTTGTGAATTCACGGACCACAATACCAGGCCTTAAGAGACTGTGACTCTTGGCTCCGAGTATCTTTTTCTCTACCGGGACTACTGGTAAGATCTCTTGGTGATTTGCAACACTGGCAAGAATTTATGCCTCTCAATTGTTCAACACAGAAAAAAACAAAATGACTCTCCCCTGTAACTTTATTCCAGGGATAAAGAGAGCTATATTTGTGTGTTAGAAAGAGAGGGAGAGCACAAACTTATCTAGCTACAGAACTCTAAGATGGCGCTCTTGCAGCCAGCAAGAGAGAAGCATTAACATCTCATGCTCATGTCGTTCAAACTCTTTCCCTTCCTAGATGTCATGACAGGTAAAAAGAGAAACCTAGAGAAGTAGTGACTGATCCTTTAGATAGGTAGCTAAAGAAAACCTCTACTGGCTGACCTTTTGGTGTTTTGCCTTTGTGTTGGGTTTTGACCCATGGATGCTTGCTCCACCTTCTCCTTTCAGCATACCCAAAAGTGCCTGTTCCCAGCTCGTAATACTAACCGTAGGCAGATGGATCTGCTATGTGCTCCTCCATGAAGCAGCCAAAGCCAGAGAGGTTGGTGGAAACACTTGGGATGCCCATCACAGTGCATTCAGCTAGAGAACAAAAAAAGAAAGATGATCTGAAAATGTGGGGGTTAAGTTCCTGGACCTGCAACATCAGTCCAAGAATTGGCCAACACACCCAGTCATTTCTGTCTAGAGTGCTTTTTTCTCTTTAAGTAAAAATGATAAACTAAAGGCAATAACAGCCAAAACTGAAGAGGGTCATCTCTACAGAAATAATCTGTGAGATCTGATTTCAAGCATGTGGAAGAAGAAATGAAGCGCCTTTGCTTAAATAACTTTAATCTTCATCATTTTAACATATTGGCCAGAATCCTGTATAAGAGTTACATCTTTGTAAGAGGACCTAGATATGAGGGCATCAGAATTGGTCAGTTTTGTAATGCTTGTGCCCAGTTAGACGGCTGCTGTTACATTATTATGTAGTACATCCAGAAAAGCATCTGCTGCACATTGCACACCAATGTGCATCAGGCACTCTTGCCACTCTCCCGATACTCATCTTTGCAATTTACTAACAGCATTAACGCTTTGGTCAGACCTGGAATACTGTGCCCAGTTCTGGGCACCACTGTTCAGGAAGGATATTGACAAGATGGAATGTGTCCAGAGGAGGGCAACCAAAATGGCAGAAGGCCTGGAAACCGTGCTCTATGAGGAGCTGCTTAGGGAGCTGGGTATGTATAGCCTAGAGAAGAGAAGGTTAAGAGGTGATATGACAGTTGTGTTTAAATACTTGAAGGCATCTCATATAGAGGATGGAGCAAGCCTGTTTTCTGCTGCTCCAGAGACTACGACACGGAGCAATAGATCCAAATTTCAGGAAAAGAGATTCCATCTAAACATTAGGAAGAACTTCTTTCTGGTGGTTAACAGTAGTTTGGTAGCAGAATGCACTGCCTCAAGAGTTTGGTGGAGTCTCCTTCCTTGGAGGTTTTTAAAAGAGGCTGCGTGGCCATCTGGCAGGAATGCTTTGATAGTGTATTCCTGCATGTCAGAGGGTTGGATTTGATGGCCCTTGTGGTCTCTTCCTAATGTGTAATTCTAGGGTTTCTTAGCACCTCTGCTACTTACTACATTAAGTAAAAGGTGACATAAGATTCTGGTGACGATCATCTGTCTTCCAGCTTAGCAAAATGGAAAATATGCTTAAAGCATATACAGAATCATAATTTCTCTTTCGTTTTTTGTCATCTGTTCTATTAGTCATGTTTGGGGTGAATGCTGGCCAGAGTTCCATCACAGAAGAAAGGGCGGGTTATAAATATAGAAGCCTGTTTCTGCCTTGTGGGTTTGTAGTTATTCTTGTTCCTTATTTTTTTATCCATATTCCTCTTTTTAATTTTCCCATATTATGCAAAAAGCATTCCCAGATTCAGAGTACTGAAAGCAAACGGAACTAGGGAAAACAGAGTAGGGAGGGGGCATATTGTTACTAATTTGCATTAGCAGTTCTGGAACACAGGATTCAAGTCCAACTAGGGCACCGTTACATTCTACTCTTTAGTATAGCTTACCACGTCATCCCAAAGGAAGCTTACCTGGTGTGTAGCCCCAGGGCTCATAATAAGAAGGGAATACCCCCAAATGGCAGCCTCTAACAAATTCCTCATAATCAACTGGAAGTAGGGGACTAGTGGAAGACAGGAATTCTGGATGGAAGATGATCTGGAAGAAAAAAGACACAAAGAAGGTGACTAGCAACAAAACAATGTGTCATCCTGTTGTAGCAGATGAAAATCTCTTAAACTTGGGTGGGGAATCTTTGGACTTCCAGATATTGATGAGCAACTACTTCCATCATACCTTGCCATTGGCAAGGATGGCTAGGGCTGATTGGAAATGAAGTTCAACAATATCTGCAGGAGGGCACAATTTCTCTGCTCCTGCTTTAAAGATGTATACTGCACCGAATACATATGTATCATGTTATTCAGCATGTATCTGCAAGGCACGTAATGATGGAAACCTGCTTTGGATTGAAGGATTCAAAACTGATCTGCAGCCTGATCTAAGATGGATTGCACTAGCAGCACAACTACAAGCCACCCCCTGCCCCCCCCCAAAACAAAACAAAACAAAACAAAACAAAACACCATGAAAGAGTTCAGGTCTAAGGATGATTTCCCAGATTTGAAAAGGTTACTGATCATTGAGCTATGCAAGGTAAAATGACCAACACAAAACAGTAAGAAAAAAGGATGTGAAAAATTCCCAATCTCAATTTTGTTGTGTTTCTCAGCTCCATTACTGTCCCACTCTTTGATATCTGATTGCAAGTAGTATTCAAGTATTCCCACTGCTTTAGTGTTACAGTCAGACCTCTGCCACTCACCTTGACACGATCAGCGCTGCTGTTAAAGAGGCCAATGCGGCGGATGGTGTTGAGAATGGGGTCAGTGGAATCATCTAGCATGTTATGAGTGCAGACTGGAGGGAAAGACTGGCGCTGGTTGGGGAGGAACATCAGACACATTTGAGTAGCCATAATTTAAAAATGGTGAAAGATAGCAAAGACAGCATTATTGTTGTCTTTCTATACTTTCTCCCTAACCTGAGATATCTATGCTTCCCTCACTTCATTTGACTCTGTTGCTGTTGTGTGCCTTTCAGTTTTTTCTGACTTAAGACACCCTAAGGTGAACCTATCATGGGGTTTTCTTGGTGCTGAGTGCGTGAGATGCATCCAAGGTCACCCAGTGAGTTTGCATGGCCAAGTGGAGAACTGAATCCTGTCTCCTGGGTCACAGTTAACCTCTCAAACTACTACACCACTCTGGTTCCTCTCTATTTGCAATTTTTTCCGAAGCTTCATTATAGAAATGCAGGCAAATACCTTCCTACTTATAAAATACATTCCAAGTCCAAAATTTTGATTTCCTGATCAGACAAATGGATTTGGGGGCATGTGCAGAATAGATCCCTGGGAATCTTATCTTCACTGCATCTTATGCCTCCAGACCTTTCCCCTCCTCATTCCACCCTGGAAACCTTCCTATAATTCTCACGTAGAATGCCCAGGTTTATTGCTCTCTGATGCCTAATTTCAAATGAGACAGTAAATCTTCATCTGGATTATATAACTCCAGATCACATGTGAGAACTCACTTGACTAAAATGCTCTTAGCACCAAAAAAAAATACAACAAACTGCCAACACATAATTTCATTCCTAGGAAACAGGGTACAACACTTCTCACCAGTATTTTGTTTTCATTATGGAGGAATTCTTTGTATAAAATCAACAAGTATTCAGTCCTGTGAGTCCATAGTTATTATCTAAAGTTGCACAGTTCAGGTAGATGTCTATCATCTCTGTGAAAAGTAATCTCTTCTTCCTTTAGAAAACTCTGGAACTCTTATCCAAACACTTATCAGCAACTATCTCAGTTTTAATGGATCTCCTTTAATTTCAACCAGCCAGGAGCCAGGCACTTAGAAATGTTCCAGGTTCTCAGAATTCTCTGCTCTGATCCGTCTGGCCATACTATATTTCCAGAGTCCTCTAGCCTGACTTCTCTCTGCCCCAGCCTAATCATTTTAGCTCTTTTACCCATACATCCTGATACCTGAGTGGCAAAAATGGCTCTCTTCATCATTGTGAAATCCTCTTTATCCAGCATTTTGTTCATATCAGGAAGATTCCCTCTGAAATAAGAAAAAGTAGACAGAGGTTAATATGGATGGATATAATTAGTGTGTCAGAGGCTTCTCCAGCCTCTCAGAAGTAGACTCTAAATGTCTGCCAAGAATAAAGTCTTTCAAACACAGACAGTGTGGACTGAACCCTAACGTAACATCCACTGTGGTCATGGCAATACAGTAGCCCACTCCCCACTTTCCCTTTGCCTTCTCACAGAAGACCACTTACACAAGGAGGGACTCGTAGAGTTTTTTGCCAAACTTTTCTTTTACTGCATTAGCTGTATCCCTAGGGGGGAAAAAAAAGGAGGGGAGGAAATGAATGTGAATTACAACAGAAGAATAGATTCACGGATGCTTTCAAATCAGGAACTAGGACTAGTAGGCAAATACAGGAGACTGTATCAGGACTTCTGGATTTACTCTGGCGAGAGAGATTAATGAGGCCTAGCAGACTGGGAAGTGGTAGAAGCACAGCAGTACTTCCTACAAAGCAGTGATGGAGAATGTTTGACCCTGTAGTTGCTTGATTACAACTACCATTCTTTCCACATAGCATAGTTGCTACTAAGAGACTGTGGAAGTTGTAGTCTAAAACAATGCTATAAAAGAAATAAGATCTAGTGAATTTGCAAGTAGAGGTTATTACATATATTGCAATTTCTCAGGATCTAAACATTTATATAGTGGGTTACCATTTTTGGGGTGGGTTATCATGGAGTCCCAAGGCCTGTGTAATGGGAACTCACCAGAGCTGCTTACGGACAGCTTGGCCTTTCAGAGTCTCAACATTAAAGTTGTTGGTCCGGGCTGGCATGATGAAGAACGCCACCACTGTTGTCTGGCTGCCATTTACCTATGAAGAGAAAAGCCACAAAAGGCCAAAGAGTCAGCAATGTCCTATTCCCCCTACTTATATCCAGAAGACTTTTGCCTCATGCTCATCCCTATCTGCCACTTCCACAACACTGCAAACATGCAAGAAAATCCACAAGAAAATATCTGGCTTGATCTTTCATTTAGGGTTCCTTGGGCGCCAACGTTACAACTCTTGGCATGCATAGTCACAAAGAAGTGTGGTAATGACCCCTGGTTGTTATCTGTGTTCTTGTAAAACAGAATTGCAATTCTGCAGGCATTACATGAGTGTAGTTGGCTTAGTATTACTTCAACAAAGGATTAATATGACATACCTTGTCAAAATGGCCTGGGAGTCACAAGAACTGAATTAACCAATCAGGCTTGGTAAAAAAGGGGGGTTATTTAAACCAAAGTCCACCAAGAACTTCCGCCAAGAGCTTGTTGTTTCTATACTAGATTTTGTCTTTGCTCATGTGGGTACGGTGAGCAAGGGGTAGGGTGAGCCCACTTCCAGTCCAGGTGGCACCACAGTGACCATCCCTGTGTGCGCATGAATAAAACGAGGGATCATTTTAGAATTTCTGTTTAATATCACAACTTAGCCAATGCCATAGATGGGATGCTGTGATTCAGTCTGTTTGCTTATCTTCAGCTTACATTTGGAGAAGTAACTCCAAAATCACATGATTCAGAGAACCTTTGTGATGCAACTTTTATTATTATTGAAAATAAAACTTTACCTCACTTAACGTGTCCATCTACCAGTAGCCTAACTGATTGGATACAGATGACTAGAATCCTCAGCTAGAGGGGAATTGGCCTTCGTTAGTTACTTCATCTCTTGGGATAAGGAAGATGGAAGTGAAAATTGGACAAAGACAGAAAGCCTCCTCAGTCTGTCTAGGAAAGGAGCTTTCCTATGCAGAGGGAAGTGGTGGCATTCACCTAAACTGGTTTGGGATTTTGGGAAATAGAGGTTCTGAGACAGGCCCCACCTTTTCCCACTCAGGGGTAAGCGAAGGGACTGGGGCCCTGCAGAGTTGACAGTGGTTTGGATATAGAAAAGGGACGAAGGTATGTAAGCTGAAAGGACTTCCTGTGAATCTCTTTTAACTTCCAGTAGTAGGTTCCCTCAAAACGGGAATGCGGGGTTAGATGGAACCATTGAAGGAAGAAATTGGGTTGAGCTGTTGGCTTCTTTCAAAAAACAGCAGGAGCTGCAACAACTAGAAGTCTTTTCTGAGTTTCAGAGCAACAGAAATGCAAGTTTAAAGCAAAGAGGGAATCCTTGCTGAAAGTGGAGATTCCTTTGTTACCCTTAAAGAGAAGCTACCTGGGCAGATCCTTTTAGTACCAGCATTAAAGGAGTTGCTAGGTAATTGGCTTCCAGGAGATGAGAGGGCACCATGTGAGGGCGTGTGTGTATGTTCTGGCACTTTACTCTTGCACGCGAGCACTTTGCTCTTTGTTTCTCTCCAAAGAGAAGCAGTGTGAGCAAATCCCTTTGACAAAGCAAGAGGAAGGTTGCTAAGCAGCCACGCTTTAGGAGGGAAAGGGGGAGGGAGGGCACCAGGCGTCCATGCCTGCAGGACTTCCTTTGTTCTCTTGAAGGAGAAGTTCCTTTTGCTAAGGACTGGAAGGCAGGTGAGACAGCTCAGTGTGATCAAGGTGCCGAAGCGAAGCCAGCCCCCCAGACAATGAATGTGGACTGTACCAACCCAGAGCACCCAGAAATACTTCCTTCAGATGAGAAAGGGGAAGCAGCTAATTTTGCCCCCTCCTGCTGACAACTCTGCTACAGCAAGCTGGTTCTGCTATAAACATTTCCACTCTTTCTCCTATAACCTGGTCTCTTCACTGAGCTTAGAGTCAATGCCAGAAGTAGCTGAAGTTTGGAGTAAGAAAGAAATACTTGCAGGCTCCAGAACTAAACTACTTTTGGAGCAGGGAAATGGAACAGGAGGCACAGATTGCCTTGGCGCAGAAAGAAATGCTGGAAAAACCACAAGAGAGGCAATTTCTGAGAGAGCAGCTCACTGTGACACTGCAAGAAGTGGGAGCTATGGTGTCCAAAGAGTACATGCTTGACTATGATCTTTAAAGGGAAGCTGACCAGAAAGTTACAGAAAGACTGTAACTCATGTTTTAAGAAAGCCCAAAGGCAATTTAGATTCCTAGCCTGGAAGCCAGGCATGCCATTTCTTCATTGTGTTTATTCAGCTGGTGATGTCTGGATGGGTTGGGGATCAAAATCCTACCAGAAGTGCACTTCCAGATTCAGCAGCAGCAGTTTCTCCAGTGTGATGATCATACAATCACTGAGTTGGAAGAGACCACAGGGGGCATCCAGTCCAATCCCCTGTTATGCAGGAACCCACATCAAAGCACTCCCAACAGATGGCCATCCAGCCTCTGCTTAAAAACCAACATGCTAGCGCAATGCACAGAGAGAATAGGCACACTGTGACTATGGTAGGGAAGAAAGCAGCAGGAGTTAGTGACAACAGGGTGGAGGTCTGAGCCATTCATCTGGACTTGACAACTCTCAAGCCAAAGTATTGGTCATGGCTTTCAAGTCCCCACCAGATTGGCAACCTGCAACTGTGGAGCCCATCCAGTACAAAAGGTTAGATAGGAGCATGGACTTGTGTAGGTTACAACAATGAGGTCACACCCTTCATAGTGAGGACTTGTTCATACAAGTCCAAGCAATGAGGAAGCCAGAAGTGACCACTCAGAGACAAGCCAAAGAGAAGCCACAGCCATACTTGACACATAAACCTAAACTTAAGACCTAGTCTATAGCTGTGGATGCAGTTGATTTAGTTATACCCAAAGGGGAGAGCAGAGAAGCCAATAATGTGGGTTGAGGGAAAGTTGGGGTGCAGGGACCAAGATGGGGAATAGGAATAGATGGGGGTAAGAACCCGATGGGGGAGTCTGTGATGCTAAGTCCTGAGGCTCAGGTGGAGTGACTACTGAATAGCAATCTCATGAAGTATTCAGTGGCAGTTACAGAGGCAGACAGAAAAAGTCTCTTGTGGAACTGGCACCACTCAGTGGTCCAGCAATGGAGACAGAATCACGGGTAGAACTAGTGCCAACCTGCCCAGAAGCCAGTGAGTAGCCCAGCAGCTAAATTAGCACCAGAACAGCCCAAATATTCAGGGGAGGCATTCCAACATCAGTGGAGACCACCCCAGACCCTGCTGTGCAACCTGAGGAGCCTAAGGCAAGTCTCCAACTCTAAGAGGAGCAGCTAATCCCAGGTATGAGAAAGTAGCTCTAGAAAGAACAGAAAGCTGATGAAAGTAAAGGGAGATGCCCACTCTACTACTTGCTGTAAGGGTTGGGGAAAGCGTGGTTCCCAATCCATTTTTTTTTGTGGCCACCAAATCCTTCAAGATACTTCTAAAGCCAAATCTGAATGAAGGAGAGGTGAAAAATCATTGCCAAGTAGGCCAGGGCACCACAGAACAGCTCCAAACTCTTTACCCCCATCAGGAAACAAAACCCCTCAAAAACAGCCCAGTTTTTGACCAAGACAAAAACCAGAATCAAAAAATGACATCATGACCCTTCTAGTCCCCTGCTGTAGTCTCACTTCACAGAGTTGTTGTGAGGATAAATTGGGGAGGACAACAGACATGTTTGCTGCCTTGAACTCACTGAGGGAATGGGACATATAAATGTAGCCAATAAATAAGTGTTTCATTTCACGCAAAGGAAGCTTGTCAGGACTCATAAGGAGTTTGAGTTTGTCTACCCTGTGCTATCCTAGAAGCAAAAAGGCTACAGGTTAGTGATAGAATTTGGGCCTAGCAATTTGACAAGCCACATCCTCTTGCACACAGCAATAACAAATTGCTTTCACCCCATCACTGCCCATGCTCTTCTATACTTACTCTCAGCAGATAGTTGAGGCGGGCGAGGGCTTCTAAGAAAATGTCAGCCCCCTTGTTGGAATATTCATAGCGCCCAGCGATGAAGAAGAAGATTGTCTTGTCAAGATTGAAGTCGAGGTGTCTAGCAGAATAAGAGGGTGACGAGATGCTGAATCAGGTACAGGCATACTTCAGTTAACAAAGCCTCCGAGAAAAAAATCTCCTTTCTACAAAGTCTTTTTAATCCATCCAGCCCCTCATTTTCTTCCTGGTCCTCTATCTAGCTAGAGGGTTTTTTTAAATTAGTTTTTTGTTTCCTCTGATTGGAAGGATAGCAAAGGAGGGCTGGAGAAACACAGACTTTCAGTGTTAGGTTGTAGCAGTGCATCTGCAGTAAACAACACAACAAAGCTGGAGCTGGAGAAGAAGATCTTGCTGCTGCCATGTCTACCTGACTGTAACAGGCAAGGTAAACAGTAGCTGGTTCCAGAATCCCTTACTGAACATGCTAGAACAGCGAAACAGAGAGAAAAGTGAGCGCAGATAAGCCTGCCTCACCAGCTACCCTCAGTATTTTGATGACACATAGATCTATACACTTGGCCACCAAAATGGAAATCATAAAAAAGTACAGGCTGGTGAAAGAAAACAACTATCTTTAGATGCATTTGAAAGAAGCTTTCTCTTGTGCAAGGCTTACTTGGCCTAGCTGCTTCATTTCTCATGAGCTTATTATTAGTTTTGGATAAACATGTCAAAACATGTGGAACTGCTGTTCCTTTTCGTGGTATAGGAACCTATTCCTACTCTTTCTATGTTATTTCTGCCTCTGGCACCAAATTTTCTGTTAAGAAAGGTAACACCCAGGAACACATCTACTTCATTAACTGAGCTATCCCTGTATTCTTTTACAGACAGAAGAATCTGAACCTCAGTTTTACATTCCCCACCTCTCAACTCACTCCACATAATCATACTTTATTGCACAGCAGTGATTGTTACAATACAAATGTAGGGCTAATGGAGATTAAATTGTTAAGTCACTCAAATGATACATTTCTTTTAGGATGTACAACTGTAGCTTACTACTTTTCAGCTACAGCTTTTCAGCATTATGTGAAGCAGGCCAGCACATCCTCTGTATCTTCATAATTTATAAGGTAAACGGAGTGGAAATCAGCACAAGTCAAGGATGTGCAGTAGTTAGCGCTAGACTAGGAGAAAGGAGATCCAGATTCAAATCTCTGCTTGAGCAAAAAATGCACTAAGTGATCTGGGGCCAGTCACTTATGCTTGGCCTAACCTATCTAATCGGGCTGTTGAAATGACAAAATGGGAAGACTCATACACAACATCTCGAGGAAGGGCAAGATAAAACCTATACTTTCACCCTGATAATTAGAACCAAGACAGATAGGTTGGCTATCGTTTTTTTTTAAAAAGTGGTGTTGACTGGGGTTGCCAGACTGAAAACTGGAAAAAGCTCCTTTACTTTTGCATGTATAGAAGAGGGAGTTTTAGCTACTTGGCTGCACAAATAGCAACATTTGCTGAAATTCGCTTCTACATAACCATTGAAGTTACAGAAGCCATATCCAATTTTAAGTCTAGCAACCTTGATGTATTATAAATGCAGGTACTTTAGAACAGTATACCAGCTACAATGAAATCAATAAGCACAACGGAGTTGTACAACACAGTCCTATAAATGTTTATATTGACGTAAGTCTCACAGCTCAGTAAGATGGATTTCCTAATAAATAGGCAAGATGTTCCTCCACAACCATAGCACGGTAACTTCCTTTTAACATAGAGGGGGTCCAAAGCGGTATGTATCTGCGGGTGCATGTATTTGTAGTTGCTCAAAAAGAGAATAAAAAGTGAAAACTGCCAGAAGGCTGGCACAAAGCCCTCTGAATGAGCCTTCACAACAATCTGAATCTCTGCCAAGATGTATTATTTATTAGGCACCATACAAATTATTTAAACAAATGATCAAACAAAAAGAGACAGAGCTCTGCCTACAGGCTGAGAGTATTGTAAGAAAAAGAAAATAGAAAAGAAGACAGGAAAAGGAGAGTGGTAGGAAGGAGAACAAGAGAAGAAAAAGCCAGAAATACAGAAAGGCAGGTTGGAACCAAACTAAATCAAACCAGCCAGAAAAAAAGCCCAAAACCAAAGGGGAAAAAAGTCAGAAAATTTTCCCCTCAAGAACCACATTTACATCTGAAGAGGCAAGAAAAAGCAAAGCCAGCGTATATGGGTTAATTTTTTTCAAATCCTGAATCCTTCAATATGTTTTTGGAGGCTGTACTAAATGCACAATAGCAGTCTTGCAGAAGTCACATTTTGGAATAAAGCTCCCAGAATCCTCCAGCCAACATAACCAGAAGCCCAAACTGTAGTCCAAAAAACAACCAACCAATCGAACTCTGCTTCCATTCTGTCTGGTAACCTGTGGTGGATAGTAGCCAAGAAGATGCCCATGTGAAAGACAAGAAGGTCTAAGTAACTGCCCTTCCTCATTGTTTGCCACCAACTTCCGGCAACACTTCTGTCTGGGAACTTCTGTTATAGCTGTTTGAAGACCTGTCCTTTGTGATTTACAAATGACTGTTCTCTCCCGAGGACTGTATCAATGCTTTCCCATAACACATTTCCTCTTGTCCAGCTTCCACTGAAAATGTCTACCCATCACCCTCCCCACTACATTAGCTCATTGCTGTTTCTTTTTTCAAAAATAGGAAGCATGGAGTTTCAGAATCCTCAAGTCTCTTGGTTTTAGTCTCTTAGTTTTAGTCAGCAATGAGAGGCATAGTCTAAGGTAGAGACCTTAGATTGACCTGCCTAGTTACTAGTTATTCTAGTTACTGAAAACTATTCTGAACAGAAATATACTACAGTTTTGTCCCCACATATTTCAGACCACAGCAGCCACTTCTGGAAAAGCACCTGTTGCTTTTTTAAAAACCCAGATATTAGTTTCTACTCTTTCCTTAAAAAAAACCAAAACACACCAACAATAACACTGGTGGAGATAAGGAAGGCAAGGATAAGCCCCCATACCGTATGCTGGCTGAAGACATTTTGATGCTTAAATTGAATGACAACATGATATCCCCACTTCAATCCATGTACAGAAGCTGACTGGACTGGGGGTCAAATCTTCTTCAACAGTGGCAATGAGATCAGTTTCAGAATCACCTCTAAGGGAGAAGACAAGTTAAGGGAACCTGGAATAGGTTGTATAGTACATCCAGATATATCCCCCAACACAGCAGGACAGACGGAGAGGTCAGAAGGACAAATGGGTGGCTGCTACATGCTCCCACCTGCTGCTTGATGGCTATCTCAGTCTGCCTGATGGTAGTGCCAGTCCTACCAATGATCACAGTCTTGAGATCTCCACACAACTGCATTCTCCCTGCATGTGTCACTACTAGTTCCTGCCTCTTGCTTTCCTTTAAAACTCTACTTCCTGGAGCAGCCATTTAAACTGACTTGGCAACAATGAGGCAAGACTAGGCCCCATGGGAGGCCCATGATGACTCACCCATAGAAGTGGCCCCGGACAAACTCCTGGATACGTGCCTTGCTCTGGGCATGGAGGTTTTGGAATTCATGCATGGCGGAGAATTTCTTGACATTTAGACCATTAGGAGTCACAATATCTGGACATGGAGTGGCAGAGTGAGGAGGACAGCAGAAAGAAGAGGAATGAGGCACAGAGTTTTATTTCTTTACTTTAAGCTTTTGAACCTGCTGATCTCTAGAAAGGTAAACAGACTTATCAAAAAACCAGGCATGCAGCATGTACATATGTATAGGGTAAGAATGGAGAAGGATATTAGTCAGCAAATCAGATGTGGATTCAATTCATGGGTGGGATTTGGGAAGCAATGTTATTAAGCAGAAGGAGGGCTAGTGGCCTTATAATACCACAGAGAATCAGACAATCAGAGCTATATGCAACTGGCTTTGGTTTCAAACATAAATACATGTTCCCTCAATTTGTATCCTAAGAAACAATTGTATATTGGAATGAAACACGTATGTGTTTCCAACTGTGGGATTTATTCCATGCTTCCACACTGTTGGGTAAACGCCTCTGGAAGTACTCAAAGTATGAAGGTTCAGGGCAAGACTAAAAATAACTTTTAAGTTACTTTAAATTGCAGGATGTTTTTATATCAAGACATTCTTTTGTATTTACATGTGATAAAGACTACATATGAAGCTGCCATACACAGACCTGGAATTGTCTAGTATAGAGCTAGGGAGGTGCAACCCATGAGCCACATGAGTCCTGGATCCCACTTTCCTGGCTGCTGAAGACCCTTGCCAGTCCTTCAAAGCCCCCCTCCAACCCTCAGCTGGCATGGTTTCCAGGAGATTTTCTCCTGAAAAGCAGATAGAAACCTACCCCCAATCAGTGAATATGCGTCCATCTACCTCTCCAGAACCTTCCACAATTTGCAAAAGCCTCTGTTTTCATTGAAGTCCCCCTCAAAATGGTGACAGAAAGTGATGCTATGTCATTACTGGGACCCTTTCACACATTGATTCCAGTTGATCTGCCATAGGTGAATCCTAGGAAAACCTGGTACTTGTAGACTGGTGAGACACTAGAGCTTCCTGTTGAGAATTCTAAATACAGCTCTCTAAAGTGGAAATCCGAGGATTCCATGTAATACAGGTAGAGCAGTTAAAGTGGAACCATAACACTATATTTGTGTAGTGTGAAAGGGCCCCAGCCACAATTTTGAGAGGGACTCTAAATTAAAATGTATGTGTGGTGGTGGGGTGCAGAAATTGGCCCCCATGCAGTTGCTCACTCTTTGTTTAGTAGTTCTGCAGGGTCTCACACAGAAGGCTTCTCTGGAGATGCCAAGGAAGTGAGCATGGGCCCTTCTTTATTGAAATCTCATGCTCTGTCACTGACCTAAGGCCCCTCCCCATAAGGACTGTAACTTTTTAATATAAGAATGAAAATGACATTAACACAGGATTCAACACCAGACAGTAGACAATATCCTCACCCAGCACATCTGAATGAAGCAAGCTGTAAACTATTCACTGAATTTCAAGATGTTGCTTGTCCACACTCTCAAAAGGCCTAGATACTTGGGAATGGAGGAATCCAGCAGTGCATTCAAAGAAGTAGAATGATATCGACAAAAGCTCATGCTAAAATAAAACAGTCTCAAAGGTGCTGCTGGATCTTTCATTGCCATACCTTCTCCATTTTATGCCAAAACAAATTAAGGTGAACTGTGAGACAAATGTTACTTACCAGGCTTCCTTTTCAACAAATGTTCGGCCTCCACAGCTGTGATCTGGGAGACTGTGGTAAAAACATGTGTGCAATGGACAGCAGCCCGCTCCATACAGTAACGATGGTAGATCTGTCGGTCCCCAGCTTCCTTGTCCAAATTAAACTGAGGTGGGATAAGACAAATGAAATTAAGCAAAACCCAGTTGTAAAGTCGAAGGAGCAGAAGAGGGCAGAAACAGACGGAAAGGTAGAACTGATACAATTCTAGCTACAAGCTAGAATCTTGCAATATGAGCAAAGGAAAGAGAAACTGAGGGCTCTCAGGACTTTTCTGTACCTTCTAGGAAACAGACCTAGATATTTTCTTTATGAAATAGCCCACATCTTGCTCATTGTGCTATATCTAATCCCCAAGCAATGGGATCTAGACTGGGAGTTAAGTGGAATTGTCCTGGTATTCAGGAAACAGGCTTGCTTTGTGAAGACAGCTTTGGTGATGTTTTCTCTGTTAAAAACAGTTTCATCAACTTTACTTCTCTTTTCTCCATCCCCATGTCCACAACTCTAACCCTTGTTGCGTTTTTGGAAAGGAGGCACTGGAAAGAAGAGTGCCTATTGTTCATAGAAACTAAGCAAAACTTTGGTCTGTGAAAGGGGACCAATATCAGGGTGGCTTTGCTCTCCCTGACATGCTTTTGGGTGGTTGCCTTGTGCTGATGCTTAAATGCACTTTACTGTGCTGTGAGGGGATGATGGAAGCAGCTGAGAAACAGTACGCTGGGAACAAGAGATCTGTGATAAGAATGAACAGACGTGGCTGTTAGGTCACGCTGTTGGCAAACTGAATGAGAAAATGGAAGGGAGATGGAAGAGAATTGCTGTCCTAGGAAAAGAATTGTTATGATTAGCTGTCAAATAGAACATTAGCACAAACTAATTTAAAATGATACAGTGTATAATGTACCGAAAATCCAATAGTTCTTTAGTCTTGGCAATTGCCAAGGTGTGCAGCTGTTTTGTTTGATGTTCCTGAATAAAGCTTTTGAAACCTCTAAGCCTAATTACTTAAACAGGAAGCTATCTTGTATACCACAACCACTGACATAATCATAACCAAAGTAATCATCGTTGTTGTGTGCTTTCACGTCATTTCCAACTTATGGAGACCCTAAGGGTTTTCTAGGGGCTGAGAGTAGAATCAAACCCTGGTTTCCAGGTGCATAGTCCAATGCTCAAAACCACTGCACCATGCTGGCTGTCCAAGGGGAATCACTAGCACTGTCCAATGGGTGCTTGCGGCACACAAGCAAACAAACTTGCTGGAGCATTAATGACCACAAATGTCATAATATGGTGGAGTTCAAAATCACATCTTTCAGGTAGAAAAAAATAATACTCTTTTGAATGCCAGAAAATGAAATTTCTTCAGGTCATTTTGGTGCCACAGATGTTGCCTGGAAAGGTCCTGGGAACAGTGTGACTCTGGCTTGAGAAGGAGTTTGTGACTCAGAGCAAGGAAAGCAAAGAGCTCATTTTTTTTTTTTGGATGGAAGAGGGATAAAGTGGGTTAACTGAGGGACAGTCAGTTGATGTAGTGGTTAGATTGTTAGACTAGAACTTGGAAAATCCAGGTTTTAGTCTTCACCAAGCTATGAAACTCATTCAGTGACTTTGGACCAGTTATTTCCTTTCAGCCCGATCTTCTTCATAGGCTTGTTGTGAGGATAAAGCGGAAAGGAAAGAAACACATATACCACCTTGAGCTCACTGGAAGAAAGGTAGGGTACAAAGGTAACAAACAAACAAATAAATAAATAAATAAGGGAGCCAATGTGGTATAGTGCTCTGCATACTGGACTAAGACTCTGAAAGACCAGGGTTCGAATACCCACTCAGCCATGCCAACCAACTAACTGGCTATGGGCAAGTCATACTCTCTTAGCCTCTTAGGAAGGCAATGGAAAATCTTTCCATGAAAAACTCTATTAGGGTCACCTTAAGTCAGAGTTGACTTGAAGGCACATAAAAACACAACAATAAATAAATGTACAAATAAATTTTTAATCCTTGGGTGACTCAAAAGTAACCTTTGTGCCTTCAGAAGGGCAACAGTAGGAAAAGGCTTGCCTAGGAATTCATCTGTTCCCCCATCCCAATCAAACCCCACTCCTGTCCCTCACAAGACTCACCGTATGGAGATTATTATAGAAGTCTACGCTGCCAGCGCATAGGTAGCGCCCAAGCAAGGTAGCATGAGTGGTGAAGATGGTAGCCACCGGGAGCTTTCGGATCCTGCAGAGGAAAAGACCAACCCCAGCCAACCACTCATGGAAATGACCAATGATGAACGGCTTCTCTTCACACTGTGCAGCAAACTGTACCAAGAGCACAAGCAGAGAGTAGATGGAGCTTTATAGAAATGAGAAAAAGGGCAAAAATAATTTGAACCTGCTCATATTTATCTCACCTTTCTGGCCCCACATATTGCCTACTCCTAAAATCAGTAAAATTGGTGGTACCAAAGTAGGAGTGGCTTTCTAACTGTAGTTGGATTACAACTCCCAGGCTCTTTCAGCTTTGGCTACACTGGCCAAGGCTGCTGGGAGTTACAATCCAACAACATCTGGAGGACTGCATGATTCTCATGCCTGCTATAGAGAGAAGGCTTTCTAGTGGTGGTCCCAAGAGTTACGCTGGGATCCATCAGTTGCTGTTTTCAATTGGACCTTAAATGCACACTTGCTCTGTCTGGTTTTTAACCGAAGAGGTTTTAATTTGACACTGAATTTTATTAATTTATATTGCAAGCCACTTTGGGAAAACAAAGATCTTAAAAAGAGGCTAAGAAATACATTTAACAAGTAAGTAAATTATACAGGAATGTGTCTCCTTACCTCCCCAAGAAACCAGGCAGTAAGGAAGCCAAAGAGAACTGCATCATTGGCCTCTCGGTCGTACCAGGGGATCCCAATGGAGCAGCTTTCCCAGAGTTCTGTCTTCCAGCGATCCAAACTCCATGCAGTTGCTCCAATATCAATGAGGATCACGTAGGGTCCTCCTTCAATCAGCCAGCGACCAAAATAAACCTGGACAGGGATGATTTACTAAAGATTAGTTGACACACGCACACATTACCTAGCTCAGAGATTTTCTGCAATAATGTTGCATCAGTACATGTATTTTGACCTTTAAATGCACAAGCTATTCAAGTTCAAGATGGTGCGCTTTAGTTTTACAAATATATGATTCCAGCTGAAGCTAAATATTTTGCTTCCATGCCCTGCTCCAAAACATGTGTGTGAGCGTGCACACACACAGACACACAGACACACACAGAGGTTTTACAAAATACTGGGATGGAAAAATCCTATCTGAACTCTATTTCTTATTTCTGAGCTTTCGGAAGATGGTGCTTGTATATTTTCATGCTGGTTATGAGTCCTAGACACATGCTTCATATTTTTATTTGAAAGTCAAACACTTAGAGGTCCAAATTTTATTTTCTTGTTGTGTGCCTTCAAGTTGTTTCCAACTCATGGTGACCCTAAGTGAACCTATCACACGGTTTTCTGGGGCTGAGAGTGTGTGAGGTGCCCAAGGTCACCCAGTGGTTTTCAACGGCCAAGCAGGGAATCACAATCTGTTCTCCAGGGTTACGGTACAACATGCAAACCACTACATCATTGCCAGCTCTCAAATTTTATATGGGGCCTCAAAATTTTCTAGAGGAAATGAATAAGATTTATCACCATGTTTTAGGATCAAACTAGTAAAACAATCAATCCTGCACATTTATGCATCCTCAAGGGAGCCCACAACATAATTGTTGCAAGTTACATTTTACAGCCTACCAATTCTGGTGACCCACCCTAGTGGAAACTCAGTTCTGCGCTCTCCTTGTTTATTAGCCTTTAAGCTCATCTCCTCCCTTGAGGAATCCAAGAAGTCTTCACTGTCATTCTGACCCAGAAAATTCCCTTAGCATTACTCCATCTGTCAGCGGTCATCTCTCTTCTTTTGCTCAGTAGGCCTCACTCCACTGCTCTGTCATTGTTTCCTCTCAACTGGTTTCACAACGCAAGGGAGTGTAGTGCTCTGTGTGAGAGGGTGTGCAGTTAATTTTAGCCTCTAGTTCATGTTACCCCATCTCCGTTTTGTGAAAGGTCGCCTGCCTGGTGTTGTTCTTTGCTGAGTCGCCCAAAATAACTGCCCGAGCAGAAATACTCAGCAGCTCTCTTGGCCAGGGAAGTGTTTGTGTGAGGTGGGGGTGCCGGGTCTTTTCGGGAAGATTTGTTGACAGGGGGTCTGCCGTTGCTTTCCTCTAAGGCTGAGAGAGTATGACGTGTCCAAGGTCATTCAGTGGGTTTTCACAGCCAAGCAGAGACTCGAATCATGGTCCCTTGGCATCCCAGTTCCACACTCAAACCATTGCCCCACGTTGTCTCTCATTTATTTATTGACATACATTTATATAAATTTGTATATTTATATAAATGCATTTAAATTTAAATGCATTTAAATTATAATGTTTATACAAAATTAAAAATAATAAATTTAATAATATGCTTATTTATTTAATCTATATCCCTCCTTTCTCCTGGCACTGCACACAAAACAGCTTACAATTATAGCAATGTGCAGCTAAAAGCTATTTGATACAAAATTTTAACTTAGAAAAACCTATGAATGAGACTTCCAAGCCAGTCTGTTATCAATAGCACTGCTCAGATCTTGGAAGTTAAGAGCAGTAGTTTCCTCGACCAAGTCTATCTTCCTCTTTTCCTACTGCTTTCTACCTTATCAAGCAGTATTTATTTTCTAAAGAGTCCTATCTTCTCATGATATGTCCAAAGGACTGAAAGTCTGTCTAGTGCATAGCAATTATATTTTTATACCGCTTATCAGTGTA
Organism: Cyclura pinguis; assembly: GCA_030412105.1. Taxonomy (NCBI): domain Eukaryota; kingdom Metazoa; phylum Chordata; class Lepidosauria; order Squamata; family Iguanidae; genus Cyclura; species Cyclura pinguis. The sequence continues at coordinate 17,486,124 of CM059604.1, forward strand.
AAGCATTCCCTAAGCCGTTTACAATGTATTTAGCTAATTGCCCCCAACAACCTGGGTACTCATTTTATGAATCTATGGAAGGATGGAAAGCTGAGTCAACCTGGAGCCCTGCAGGACCGAACTCACAAAGTTGTGGCTGCAATATCAGCATTTAACCACTGTGCCACCTGGTTCAAGAGTCAGACTACGACCCTGGAGACCAGAGTTCAATTCCCAGCTCAGCCACAGAAACCCACTGGATGATCCTGGGTGCACTGCACACTCTCAGCCCCAGAAAGACCCAAGATAGGATTGCCTTAGGGTCACCATACGTTGGCAACTATTTGAAGACACACAACTACAACAGCAGTCTCAGTTTAGTCATCTTGCGTTCTAGAAAGGGTTCAGACTTGAGTTGCTCTTGGATCCATTTATTTGTCTTTTGGGCAGTCATGATATCTGCAGAACTCTCTTCAAGTACCACATTTCAAATGAATTTATTCTCTTTCTATCCAGCTTTCACAACCATACATAAATATTGGAAATATGACGGCATGGGCAGGTCTGACAACCCCATAATCCCATTCCTAGAGTATGTGACTCTTAATCCAGCACATCTGGAGGGTGCTGTGGGGAGTTACATCTCCTTTTAGAACTAAGAAGAAAGTTGGACCATATCTAAGTTCCAATCTTGTTGAAGTGATGGGGAAGAACAGAGGGACTAAACACATTATATTGGGGTATCAGCTTTCTCAAGAAACTTCTGAAAACTGAGAGAGCAAGGCAAGAAGTGAGGTGGATGGGAGATTACCGTCCCAGGCCATGCAAGATTTGACAAGCTGCACTCCAAGAGTAAACTTGCCAAGGCCTGTGAGAGGGAATAAAAGCTTAGAAGGCAAAATCTCAAGGCTGTGGGCTAAACTAGGAAGCCTGCACACCTTGATTAAAGCTGCACAACAATTTCTCCCACTTCCAGACTTTAACAAAAGATTTTGAAACACCTGCATTGCCCTCCCTGGGACCAGGTTCATCTGTCATGCAAATGTCATCACGAATGGCATCTATGTGCTGACAGCATCACATAAAGGGTTATAGCATGTCCCAGGAATGAAGAAACTGTGGCTCTCCAAATGCAGGACTGCAGTTTTCATGATCCCTCACACTATTGGCAATGATAGCTAGCTAGGGTTGGTGGAGGTTATAGTGCTGTAATATCTGGAGGGCAACATGTTTCTCCTCCCTAAAATGTATGAAAGTAAGTTTTATTGCTTCAGAACAAGGCATCTTGTCCTACGCAGCAGCAAACCAGCTGCGTTAAAAAAAAAACTTGCAAAGAGATAGGCAGGCAGCAGTCTTCTCTCAGCATCTGGTGTACCATCTCCAAAAAACTATTCTGGCTAACAGATGTTGACAGATCTATCCTTTGCCAAAATGTTATCTGAATTACCCCTTTAAGGCCACCAAAGCCAAGACTTTCTATTGTATCTTATGTGGGGGGGGGGGGTTTCCACAGGTGAAATCATGATTCGAGGGAAGAATTTGCTTTTGCCTGTCTTGAATCTTCACCATGGAGGATAGTCAGAAAGAAACATGTGCCCCTCCTGATGTTGTTGGACTACAGCTCCCACCATCCTATATCACTGGCTGGCACAGATGGGGGAGGACAAACAAGTGACCTTTGGAGGTACCAGCTGAAAATAGGAGACAGAACTCTAACTATCTTTGATCCAGTGAAATTTTAGAGAAAGAACGAGGTAGACAGAGAGCCTCTGTTTCCCTCTGCAATCAAGATCAGCAAAACACAAGAGAAAACATGTGTTTTGTTTTCTTTATTTTAACATGAGAACCAGACACTTTGGATGTTCCTTCCCAAGAAAAGCTGGAGTTTTGAGTTTACATCACAATATTACCGTCTTTTGATATCATTTTGTCACAGCTCCATTCTAAAGAGTCTTGAGACTTGCAGGTTGGTGGTGTCCTCTAAAATTCTGTACTAGGAAGCTCTAGCCATATTCCAGGGAAATAGAGCTATTTTGCAGAGAATAAGTATATCACCATACTACAAATCCCAGAATTCCACAGGATGGAAACTAAAGTGGTAGTGAATTGCTACAACTGCATCGTGTGATATAATCAAGCTTTGTTTTTGTCATGTGACTCTGACTGATCTAGGGAGAAACAAGCTGGAACGCTTGGTTTGCACATCACAACAGACAAACACAGATTTGCCCATGGTTGATTTAGCCACCTTGGGGAGCCAAAGCAATCGGGTCCTTCACAATAAGTCAGAATTCTTCACAATTCCAGCCTTCCTTGGGACACAAACGCAGCTGAAGCAGACAGACCCATCTTTTTGACCACACGGACAAAAAAACCCCTCTGAAACTCAAGAGAGACTCAAATCTTTCTATCTCACAAATAGTGATGACAGAGCTATTAGTAAAACAAGGGGAGGAACTGTGTGCCCCTAACTAAGCCCCACATCATTTTAAAAAAAGGTGCCCCCAAATAGAGAAATTGTACTGCCAGATGCCTCCAAGGGAAAGATTTGATGAAGTGAACCTCCCCTGGTGGTGTTGCCATGCCCAACACCTCCTCTAGTAGGATGATGGGAAGCTGCCCCTCATCAGAATTCAGTTCCTTGTTTATCTAGCTGTATATCATGGGTGGGCTGAATGTGGCCTCTGAACCCCACTTCTGTTGCTCCTAAAGGTCCCTTACCAGTCCTTGAAAGCCCTCTATTTTTAAAAAAAATGGCACAATTTTAGGGCTATTTTTAACCTCAAGCCATACTGAAACCCCTGCAAACACATGAAAACATGTGAAAGTATCCCTACCCCATCCTTACAAGCACTCCAGAACCCCCCTTTTCATCTACAGTCCCTCCCAAAATGGTGACAGGAAGTGACATCTGGGGAGGTCTAGGGGCAAACTGGCCCCTGACCACCACTCACTTGCCTGCTGCTGCCCTAGACGGCCTACTGTAAGCGGGAGCAACTCTCAAGGGCAACCCTCGCAGCTGCCATGAGCCCCAACCAGCACAGTAAATTGTCAGGGAGGAGTCAGAGTTGAAAATATCTGGAAGGTGATATAAGGGAGATTGCTCCAAGGTCTAAAGAGAAGATCCTTTCTCATATCTCTACCACTTTCGTGGAAAAGAATGTCAAGGATTGAATCAGGAACCTTCTCCATGTACTCTACTAATGTGCTACAGTCTTTGTACAAAAAGGGTATTGAGAGCCCATTTGTGAGTATCAAGCATCTGCAGCCCTCCAAATTCCAGTGCATTCTTTGTTTATCACCATCACCCTGAGGTTTCTTACTTTGCATCCTTTTGCATTCATGGAGTCCATAGTTCGGCGGATGGCAGGGTTGGGTGGCTCTATGAGCTCCACTTGTGTGCGGACATTCAGCTCCAGGTAAGGACCAATCAGGAAGTAATTCTCACCCCATTCATCTAGTGTGATCTTGGCTTTGGTCTGGATAACTGTGTAGATCCCACCAACTGTATAACAGATAAAGAGTAGAATTAGTTTCTTTCTTGCAGATATGTAAACTAGTATACCTGTAAGTCCCATATCTTATTTATTTAAATATTTATCTCTTGCCCTACATCATATGGCTCAGATCCAGGCTATTTGTAGCCCTATATGAACTTGCTTCGGTTCTAAGATCCTTGGAGGAGACCATTGACTCAGTTCTGCCACCTTGCCAGGCATGGTTGGTTGGAACACGGGAAAAGGCCTTCTTAGTTGCTGCTCCTAGGCTTTGAAACTCTCTCTCTAGGAAAGCTAGGATAGGCCGTCTCCCTGCTGTCCTTCCATCTGCAAGTTGTGGTAAGGTTTTAGGAACTGATTATAAGGGCTCTTATTGGTGTGCTCTTTTGCTGATTTGTCTTTTGTCTCTTAATGGATTTATTTCAAAGGAGTTTAATTGTATGGATGGAGTACTTATATTTTAGCAATATCTTTTTATGTGGGTTTACTCCTGTCCTTGGTACATCCCTTTAACTGTACTTATAAGCTGCCTTGAATTCTACTGTTGAGAAAAAGGCAGAAGGAAGACAGGAAGGAGAAGGTGAAGATAATAGGCAGGCTGTTATCAGGAGTGCATTTTAGAGACCACATCATTCTGTACTTAGAATAACTGACTAGTTTCCAATGTACTTTCGAAGCCAATTCAAGGTGAAGGTCTTGATCTATGAAGTCCCAAGAGCCTTGCGGCCACAATATCTGAAGAACTTGTTGCTGTTTGTCTTCAAGCAGTTTCTGACTTATGGCGAACCTAAGGTGACCCTATCACAGGATGTTTTTGTCAAGATTTATCCAGAGTCTTTGTCTTCCTCTGAGGCTGAGAGAGTATGACTTGTCCAAGGTCACCTAGTGGGTTTCCATGGCCATGTGGCCATGAACCCTGATCTCCAGAGCTGTAGACCAAAATTCAAACCATTTAGCTGCCTCTTCCTATGACAGCCTGCCTTAAATCTAAGATCATCATCATCAGTCCTATGTATCCGAGCACCCCATTAGGCTAGGTGGGTGGGGTACACCTCATAGGGCTTTCTCTGCAGCAGCCCCCCAACAGTGGAACTCCCTCCCAAGAGAGTTCAGGCTGGCTCCATCCCCTCTGAGTTTCTGGCAGTAAGTGAAGACTGTGCAACTTGGTTTGGCCTTTGGATCTTAAATTTATGGGTGTCTGCTCTGCTGTTTAAAAAACTGTTCATCTGTTTTTAGAACTATTTCTAAAGAGGAATTTGGATGGGTTTAAACTGGGTTTTCAGTTATTTTTTTAAATGTTTTTAAAGTACTTTCATTGATAGTGCTTTGCCCCAAGGGCTCTGGCAGGCGAAGATATGATGAGCAAATGTCTTGAATAAATAAATGAGACAGGGTGATGTGGTGGTTAGACTGTTGGACTAAGACTCTGGAGACCAGGGTTCAAACCCCCATTCGGCAATGGAAGCCCACTGGGCGATATGGGGCAAGTCATACTCTCTCAGCCTCAGAGGAAGGCAAAGGCAAACTCTCTCTGATCATATTTGCCAAGAAAACCCTGTGATAGCCTTAGGGCTGCTCTAGGTTGGAGACAACTTGAACACCCAAAACAACAAGATTATGATTGTAATTATATCATGTACATACAATCCAGAGGTGGGTAGAGCTCAATCAGGACAGGCAAAATGGCATCCTACTTCACACAAAGCAGAATTAACTCCTGGGAGTATCAAACACAAAAGACAGTGATGGTTCATTGGTACGATAGCTATATGTTATTGTCGTGGGCCTTCGAGTCATGTCCAACTTGAGGTGGCTCTAAGGTAAAGCTACGAGGCAGCGTGGTATAGTGGTTAGAGCATTGGGCTATGACTCGGAATACCAGGGTTCTACTCCCCACTCAGCCATTGAAACCCATGCAGTGGCCTTGGGCACATCACACACTCTCAGCCGCAGAAAACCCTGTGATAGGGTTGTCTTACGGTTGACATAGGTTTGAAATGACAACAACAAAAGTGAGACTATCATGGTGTTTTTCTAAGCAAGATTTGTTCAGAGAGGATTTGTCACGGATTTCGCCTGAGGCTGAGAGTGTGTGACTTGCCCAAAGTTACTCAGTCCATGGCTGAGTGGAGAGTTTAACCATGGTTTCCTAAAGTCCTAGTTCAGCACTCAAACCATTCCAACATGCTGGCTCTTACAGTGAATTCTAATCCATAAAAGCCCAACCTACAATAAATTAATGGAGCAGCAGGAGTCTGTGAGACTAGTTTGTTTCAGTGCACTGGGCATTAAAATTCCTTTAAAAACAACAGCTGGTCCTAATTAGAGTTTCCAGTTTACTGAATAGGACTGGGACCACTGAGTACACTGGTCTGTTTTGGATGCTTTGTTGCTTGAAATGGTTCAGAGTTCGTATCTGGGCCCAATTTAAAGTGTCAGGTATAAGATGGATTTAATCTTTAAAGCCTTGAATGGCTTGGAATCAGGTTACAGAAAAACTATCTTTGCTCATCCGTAGTTCATAGCACTCCAGTTACAGAACAACTTTCCCAGAAACATTATCTTTACAGATTTCTTGACACAGAGTGAAGGTCTTTTAAATGATTATCTCAGTTTAATACTGCATTTTATTTTTACATTGTCTTATACCGTATTTTGATTTTGCATTCACCTGTGAACCATCTTGATAAAATATATTATTGGTCAGTTACATATACACTAACGAAAAAAAATCATCTGCAATATTTATTCCCTGCTTTTCCTAATTGTGCGGGGTGGCTCACAAAAATAATAAAATTAAGCAGTGAAAATGGCAATATGTAAAACAAATGAACAGTGATAAAAGAGAACAACAGAACAGTTTGCAAAGCAATTCCAGTGAGAAGTAACACCATCATCAAGTATAATTTTAAAAAATAGTGACAAAACACAAAACAAAACCCAGGACCAAAAAGATTGCAGACTGCAGCCTCCTCCAGTCCACATTCATCTAGCTTTTGTTGGACAACAGCCCTCATCACCAATATGGTAGCTGTGGATGATGTTAATCAAAGTGCAGCCCATTTGGAAGCTGGGTATAATGGAAGCTGCAACCTTGTACACCTGGAAGGCCCCAGATGGGGGTGGCTGCAGCAAGATATTGTTATACTGTCAGTTCAAAGACAGTCAGGAGACTCATGAAGGTGAGCTGACCATGTTCTCATCCATCTGAATGAGTTTCCACGTTGACATTACAGTAGTAATACTAACAAAATCAGTACATCCCCTAGCCTAAAATCACTCTTTGGTACTTGCCAAGGAAGAAGAAGGGCATCACCTCTGTTTAGGAAATGTGCAGACCACACTGAGTTTTCAAGATATGTGTTGTCTAAATCTTTACTGCGACATCTAACCTTTGACCATACTGTAGTTTGCAGTGGGCAACTGGTGGCCTTTCAGGGCCATTTCCGCACTAGACTGTTATAGCACTATTATTCCACTTTCAACATCCTATGGAATCTTGGGGTTTGCAATTTAGGGAAAGGCTGAGGCAAACCCCAGGATTCCATAGGATGTTGATGTTGAAAGTGGAATAATAGCGCTATAACAGTCTAGTGCAGAAATGGCCCAGATGACACTGGATAACGACTCTCTTAAGCCCTGACCAGCATAGCCAATGGTAAAGTGATGGAAGATACAGTTCAACAACACTGTGAGGGTCACATGTGATCTAGACCCAGACTATCTGAAAACCTGTATCTCCCTATATGAACCTGTATACATTCTAAGCTTTTGCAGCAGAGCTCTCTCTGTGTTCCACCACCCTTCCAGGCTTTTCTGATGAAGACACAGAAGAAAGACATCTCAAAAGCCGCTCCTAGGTTATGGAACTCTCCCCCAAGGGAGACTTAATTGGACTAGTCTCTGTTTCTTTTTTGCCAACAGGCAAAGATGTTTTAATTTAAACAGGGTAATGTCCTATTTTTTTATTTAGATGTATTTTGTCTGACTGTGGTGAGTTGCAATGGCTTTTAGCTGAGCAATAAAGATTTATTCATTCATTCATTCAATTTAAACAGGGCTTTACTTTTTAAATGGCTGGGCAAAAGGATGTGCACAGGTATGCTGTTTTTAAATATATATTTGGTTGCAGATGATTTGGTATTTTTTTTGGATGATCCCCTTAAGAGTGCTCAAAGATTGATGGATACTATTCAAGAGTATGGAGATCATTCTGGTTTTAAAATTAACAAGGAAAAAACAGTATATATATCAAAAAATATGAGGGAGAAGGAAGAAGCTGGATTTAAACAAATTACAGGATTTAATAAAGGACAGAAAGCTAAATATCTAGGAGTTTGGATTGCACAAAGAAATAATGAACTGTTCCATAACAACTATGATAAAAAATGGAAGGAGATAACTCAAGATTTGGAAAAATGGACTCAATTGAAAATATCTTTGCTGGGACGGATATCAGTTATAAAAATGAATGTTCTACCAAAAATGAACTCTCTTTTCCAAAATGTGCCTATTATAACAAGCATGAAACCTTTTGTTCAATGGAAAAGAGACATAATTAAGTCCATAAGGCAGGGGAGGAAACCAAGAATTAAATGGAGAATCATGATGGACACAACAGCAAGAGGTGGTTTAGGCCTGCCGGACCTACAAACATACTACAAGGCTGCGGCATTCACATGGCTAAAAGACTGGTTAAGTCTCCAAAATTCGAGGATGCTGGCGTTAGAGGGAGCAGACTTAAGAATGGGATGGCATGCCTACATGTTTTATGGAAAAGCAGCAGTAGACAAAGATTTTATGCATCATTTTATAAGGAAATCGCTACTCAGAATATGGAATGACTATAAGAAGAAGAATATAAGGCAGTTACCTAATTGGGTCTCCCCGCAAGAAGCCTTTTTTGGGAGATGGAAAGACACAGATAAATGGCTACAATATGAAGACTTATTAGACACAACAGATGACTCTGGTGTGAAGATGAAATCAAGAGAGGAATTAGAAACTGAAGGAATAAAACCAAGCTGGTTTCCCTACAGACAGTTAAAGAAAAGATTTCAGATGGATGTACAAACCTATGGAATACAACAAAAGGAACAAATTCATTTATTGAGAATGTTAAGAGAAAATCCACCACATTTACTAGCACGTTTGTATAAAGAAATTTTACGACAAGAATGCGAGGCAGAGACAGTTAAAGTTGCAATGATACAATGGGCACAAAACGTTGGACACTCAATACAGTTAGAATGGTGGGAACAGAGTTGGCAATGTACACAGAAATTTACCGTTGCCCAAAATTTAAAAGAAAATTACTACAAACTATTCACAGATGGTACATGACACCAGGAAAACTAAAGACAATTTATAAGACAGGTACAGGTCAATGTTGGAAATGTCAAGAGAACTTTGGTACACTATTTCATATGTGGTGGTCATGTCCAAGAGCACAAAAATACTGGAAAGAAATACACAAGAAAATAAGTTCAATTTTGAAGATTCAATTCGCGATGACACCTGAATTTTACTTGCTAAACATGACACATACACTAGATGGAACACCAGCCAAGAGACATTGGAGAATTATATTGTACATGGTGACGACGGCCCGCATTGAATATGCACGACTTTGGAAAAATGAAACTACACCCATAATGGAACAGTGGTGGGTAGCTTTTATGGGAAACAGAAATGCGGATATACTTACACAAAGATTGAAAGGGAAATCAGATGAAGACATTAATAAAAAGTGGAAGATTGTTACAGATTTGGGTTGAGGGTAGACAAAGGGCAATGCATTTTTCATGATAACAATTATTTTATACAGTTAATGAAATATCATGTAACAAGTAAAGTAGAGATATACAGCAGGAACTAACAAATTATAGATTATTAACATTTTATTGCGATATGAAACAAACAGAGGGAATATCAATAATTGTAATCCAGAAAGGAAAGGAAGTAGGGAAAACATTACATGTAAACACTGCAGAAATTATTGTTTGTTTTATTTGTTGAAATTTGAATAAAATTATTAAATAAATAAATAAATACACACATATTTGGTGCTTTAAGACAATTTAAAACAATTAAAATCACATAACAATCATATAGTAATGTTTTAACTGGACTGACTGTTTAGTGCTTTTAAAACTTTTGTACCAAATATTGTTTTAGCTACTTTGGTTAACTTATACTGTAAGGCATTTTGACTCTTATTTTGGGAGAAAGGCAGAGTATAAATAAAATAAGTAAGTAAAAAGTAATAATTCCCCTTCTCTGTATTCCACCATAGTGCTTCTTAATGCATCAGAGCAATGACACTGAGTTTTTATCTCCCTTCCTGATCTTTGACAGAACATTTGACACACTGACACACCTGTATAGCAATCCAAAGTGGCAGTTTTTTATTATTACTATTACAGAGCCAGTGTGGTGTAGTGGTGATTGTTGGACTAAGACTCCAGCAGAACAGGGTTCAAATCCCTGCTCAGCCACAGAAACCCAGAAGGTGATTTTGAACAAGCTGTTCGCTCAGCCTAAATGGAAGGCAATGGCAAACCTTCTCTGAAAAACTTTGTCAAGAAAACCCTATGGAAGTGTCAGCATAAGTTGGAGTCAACTTAAGGGACATAAGGCAGAAATTGTTTATTTCTATCTCATGCCTGAAAGTTAAACTAGCAGAAAATATTCACGGATACTTTGCTGTAACTAGAAGATATCAGTTACCCACCCCTGCAGTACATAGCCACTGCTTTCCAAAGGAACTGAAAAAGATCACTTGCTCCTGTATTTGCCCTTTCCTACACAGCTAGGTGCCAGATCTCTTCTGAGAGGGTAAACACACTGTTCCATCACTCTAACCGTCCCCTGCCCAAGGAATCTTGGCTTCGTCTACTAAATCCTTGTCTCTTATTCTGAAGCCTTATAACCATGGTTCTTTGCTTCTCCTTCCAAGCCAGGTAATTTAAAAGAAAGGAAAGGAAAAACCAGACTCATTAATGTTGTAGCAGGGGAAACTTAGCTTGGAAGTACCATTGCAGAGTACAAGAACCTGGAGCAATGGTAAGAGAAGACAAAGTTCAGAGAGTTGAGGAATGGCATGTTTAGGAAGGGATTACTAGCACAAATCTTTCAAGGACCCACTTTGCTTCTCTTCATTGCTGGGGAGAAGAACCTTTGGCCTTCCAAAATGTTTTGGATAACAACTCCATAGTCCAGTATCATCAGCCATGTTTGGTGGGTCTGAGAGAAACAGTATGCCAAAACATCTGTATGGCCAACTACAAAGAACCCTGTGGCACCCTGGAGGCTAACAAAATATTATATCATGTGTTTTTGTGGATATATAATCCACAAAAACACATGATATAATATTCATCAGATGAATCTGTATAGTGCAGATCGCTGGAGGTGGGATCGTAGACAGACAGACTGAAGGGAAATTATATGAAGGAAGTACAGTGCACCCACAACCTCTGCACGCATGAATTTGTGTTTGCGTGAAGCACGGCATCCCTATACTTAAAATGGCAGTAATGTGCACTGGACATGCTGATGTTTGTGTATGCATGTCACTGTCATTGAATATAATTAGATGGGAGTATTTGCATATACCATTATTTGCAGGGGTTCTTGGAATGGAATGCCTATATATAGGGAGGGTCAACTGTACTATTACTGATCTCTACCCAATTACTACTTTCTGCATTTCATTTCCTTTTAACCCCACTGTCTAAACTGTACTCCAACCATGCACACTGTGTATCTGTACACTTAGAACTCTGAATAAAACTCCATGCCTCAGATGAAATGGGCTATAGCCCAGGAAAACCCATGCAATAATAAATTTATTGGTCTACAGAAATAGTGGGTCTCTAGATGCTATTGGACGGCATCTCCCGGAAGCTCTACCTGGCATAGCCAGAGGTGAAGAATGTTCAGAGCTACAGTTCAACACCAACTGCAAGTCTGCTTTATTCCCACCTATGGTCTGTAGAGAACCACAGGATTCCTTCTTGTTTCTGTTCTAATAGACTAAGATGGCAAAATCTACATAGATCCAAAGGTTTCCCATCTTTGCCTTACAGTTTCACCCCAATCTCACAACACTAGACTTAGTCTTAGGAGAAGAGGGACAGCAAGGCATTGCTACAGAAGTCTTGAAAATATACTTGTTCCCCCAGGTAGAGAAGTGAAATATAGTTATACCCCTAGCAGGTAAGCACAATGCTAGAGTACTCACATCCTTCTTGACTGTAGGCTGCAACTATGCCTGAGTACATGTCATTGAAACAACCACATATTACTGCCCTGTTTCCTCCACCTACCGCAGTCTCCATTTTGATTCCCTTCCTCTGTTCCTTCCTGTACCATATTTCAGATTGTAAGCTCCTTGGGAAAGGATCTTTTTTCTCGTACTGTTCAAAATGCTAGAGATGATGACAGTTAAACAATAGTTGTAATGATCAGAGTTGGGAAAAGTTAGGGTTTTTTGTACTACAGCTCCCAGTAGCTCTTCACTTCCCATGCTGGCTGGGGATTCTGGGAGTTATAGTCTGAAAAGTAATTTTCAAAGCCCCAGTAATAACATGTTAATCTATGATCAGAAGCCTTTCTCCTGGTCCTCTTGCACTCAGCAGTCAAGCATGTGGTCCCTGGAAAGTTGGTCTTTTTTGTGTGTGAGCAATTAGTTTTGGAATTTTATCCTGAATGTTCATTTGTTATCAACTCTTGGGCTTATGGTATAGGAAAACTTTCCGGCGGCAGGGGTGCTTCAAGTTGTTTCCAACTTGTAGCAATCCTAAGATGAACCTATCACAGGGTTTTCTGGGGTTGAGAGCATGTGATGGGCCAAAGTTCACCCAGTGGGTTTCCGTGGCCAAGCAGGGAAGCTAACCCTGGCCTCCAGGGTCATAGTCCGGTGCTCAAATCACTGACTACACCTTGCTGGTTCTCACAGGAAACCTTTATTCTGTTGTTTTTATAGATTTATGTCTTCTCTGTTGGGCTTTTAAGCAATTGTACCTTGTTGGTTGGAACTGCAGTTATTATGTTATTGTATTTTCCCCGTTCCAGGTTTTATGACTCTCGGTTACCTTGAAGTCATTTTAGCATGAAAGGCAGAGCTGATATTATATAGAAATGCACAAATATTAGCACCATTTCCTCATCCTTTAAGAGCAAGTGGAATTACCGAAACCTCTCTAAGATGCACATGTTGAAATACTAGAAGCAGGGAATATGGAGCCCAATATGTTGTTTTTCTCATGAAGAAAAGTATATGAAATGTCAGGCTCATTGCTCAAGGAAAAAAAGGCAGCTGGGCTGATATTTATGACTCCCACCCCTTCTTTTCACTGGGGTTGGTAAGCTAGCCATCTTCTCTTTATCTCAAGATCTCCAAGATAAAGACTGCCCACAATGCTTCCCTCAGTGTTTAAAGGTCAATCCTGTCACTGTGTGCTGAGGTCTCTTTTCCTATCAAGGGGTGAAGGATGATCATTGTTACCACATTCTTACTCCACGCTTCACCATGGGGCTTCCATAGCCATCTACAAATATCAGACTTGAAACAGTCCCTCCCTCGGGGCTCTGCAAAGTGCCAGGAATACTGATGGCTAAATAACAATAGTAACAACCAGAAATGCAAAAATGTTACCTTTTGGACTATAATTCCTCAATTGCCCACATTGGCTGAGGAATTCTGGGAGGCCCTGCCCCAGAGATCATGAAAGAAGTGGGGAGGGAATAAAGCAGAGACAAGATTCTGGGTTATTTCAGCAGGTTGTAAGACAGATTTAAGATCAATAGAAGGAATGCTATTTCCTGTTCCTCCAGTGAGCACAGCCAAGAGTAGCTGGAAGGAAGGTGTGCATCCATCTCAAGAAGACCTGCGTTGAGGTAGGATGGGCAAGGGCCTCTCTGATGCTTTCCATATTTCTGACAACTGCAGCTGTCAAGTCTGATGGATTGAGAAGACTCTCCTAGATGGTTCATTTAACAGGAATTATAGCAGGCTTTTCTTTAAAGGCAAATGACACTTTCAAGTGGGATGAACACAGGCATCTCACATGGAAATCACAGGATACTGCTGCACTGTTTGGCCTTGTGTTGGGAGGCTACAACCGGAAGCCAAGTAAGGGCTCTGAAAGGTAATGTTGACCATTGCGGTCCCTCTTCAACTACTGAACAATCCAAGAACCAGGGAGCTTGTGTGTCCTGCATAACTGCTGTCTCATTCCTCCCAGAAATGCCCATACCATATAGTTAAGAACTCAGATTTCATGATTAATCAATACTAAGAACCACTGACTCCTAACCCTGAGATAATGGAAGAGGTATTTAATATTGATGCCTCTGCTAGAATTTCAGAAGATGATCTTCATATGAACTAACAGGAATCTCAGTTCTTTGTGGCACCAGCCAAGCACGAGACAGTGATATCACTCAGTTAAAGGAAAACTCCAAAGTTTTCGGGAAGATTTTTTTTAAAATGTGGAAGAAATCTTTGGGTCTTGGGAAGAAACCACTGTGAGTACCCAATGAGTACTAACATGATCCCTGTCCATGAAATATTGACTGTTGGAGGTGGGGGGACCAGAAAACAATGGGTTGAAATAAAACAGACTAGTTAGAATAAATGAACAGCAGCACTCCATGTGGTTTGAGCACTGGACTACAATCCCAAAGACCAGGGTTCAATTCCCCACTCGGTCATGGAAATCCACTAGGTGGCCTTGGGTATGTCACACATTCTCAGCCCCAGAAAATTCTGTTATAGGTTCACCTTAAGGTTGCCAGAAGTCAGAAATGAAGGAACACAACAACAACAACACTCCATGTAGCAACATTTTATTAAAACTCTCAAAAGTTCACTATAATAACTGCTTGGTGAACATTACTTTCTAGTAATTACAAGCTGAGATTTGCTGTACAGTATTTCTAAGTATACTTAGGTAAAACCTTGATCTGCATGCATGTATATTCACTTATTGCATGCACACATCTGTAATCATTCTGTAAAACAGATTAAATCACAAATTCTTATATTCTGCAAAAATTATAGTGCAATCTTATGCATATCTATTTAGAAGCAAGTGCTGCTGCAGTCAGTGGGATTTACTCTTAGGTAAGCAAATGTAGGGCTGCTATTAGTAGCCCTATCCCATCCCTGCATACACAGGATTGTGGGTGAGCACCAACAATTGTTAAAGAACACCTAGACAAAATGTCTTAATCCAAAATATTATATCAGAGACATCTAATTAGCCCAGTAAGCTAAAAGCTCATCCAAAAAACCAAATTGCTCAGTATCCAACTACAGCCATGGACCACATATGTGTCTGACTTCATCATATGTGGGACACCTGCTAGATTTAGTGATCATAAGATGGCATTTGAACATAACTTGTCTCTAACATAAAAAAAACTAAGCAGTCAGCTATTTAATGGCTTTACAGTTCAAAACCAGCACTTTGAAATGTGTCCAAAAGACAATGTGGAGCCACTGTAGATGCAGGAGTGCTATTGCAACATGTTCTTGGCAACCTAGCTTCCATGAAATGATAATACTCTATAGCCAAGTGAAATGTCTAGAAATCCAGAATATAGTTAAAACTGATTTGGGGAAGCAACTGAAGATGGCAGAAGGGAAGACATGAATGGTATCCATTGAGAACCAATGCACATGTTAAAAAATCATTACTGCTGTTTAATGATGTGTAACCATTAAACAGAAGGCACAGCAGGAATGCAAGGGGGTTGGGTGGGAGAAAGACTGTAATAGCTTAATGAGGTTGGGAGACAAAAAGGAGGGTACAGGACATAAAAGCTAGCATTTTGGAGGACAAATCACAGCAGACATTTACAGTAAATACCTCTATGCTTTTTAGCAGACAAAGTCATCTTTGTAGATTGTGGGCTAGTCCCATGAGGACTAGCAGCCTGATTTGGTTTCAAATGAAAGCTAGGAGTTTGCAGGATCCCATGTGCATGTGTGTGTGTGTGTGTGTGTGTGTGTGTGTGTGTGAAGTCACACGATTCCACATGACACAGCAGAATCATGATACTGGAGTGCGCACGAGACAGGAGAAGTCCTGCCAAGCTGCCACCTGCTCTTCAGAAACAGCCACCCCGCTCTGAAGTTGACTATTTATACAGGGATGTAGCTGCTCCAATGACCGGATGACATTTCAGAAAGTTCCTTATACAACAGAGCGGCATGAATTTCTTGGGATGTGTCTGTGGAGTGGAGGGCAGCCTTCTTGTGCTCAGAATCCAGACGGAACATGCAAGGCACATGGTCTGACTGTGGTGAACAAGCCAGGAGAACTTTAACCTCAAAAGGGGTCATGTCCTTACAACTGCACACAGGGACGGATCCTCTAGCTTTGTGACGTGATCAGCAAACACCTGAAATGCAGAGGAATCCCTACTGAGGCCCCTTACCCTATCCTGGTACAAGTGTCACAGGGTCCCTTTCGGCATGCTTAGCCTTCAACATTTTTCCTGCCCCCAATCACATTATAATCATTAGGCAGCAGGCTAAAATAGTTCCCATCAAAATCTTGGTGCCTTAAGCAAGACCTACTCCAGAGACTCATGGCAGCTGAGTCTGTCACCAGAGGTCACACTGTGTGATCACATTGCTCCCTGGCAACCTGTCCCATTTGACAGCACTGGAAATACTTGGCATAACAGGGTACTACAGCCTCTTATAATTCCAGATGACATTAACGCAATTGAAAAGGTTTTACAGCTGGGAGAGGCTGAGAACATGAAAGACAGGGAGGCTCAGTTTCTTTCATACAGTGCTGGGAGGTACTGCTTGGAAGGCACAACAGAACAGAGCAAGGAAAAGTTACCTTTTTGGACCACAACTCTCAGCATTTCTCAGTCAGCATAGGAGTTGTACCCCCCCAAAAGTAAATTATCCAAGCTCTAGAAAAGAGAGTTGAACCACTCTCTTAAGGCCTCTGCAGATATTCAGAATTTGCAAATACTAAACATAGGCGTGGAGGAGCCAAGCCCAGCCCCTCCTCATGTGGAGGGCAACTTTCTGAAGGGAAGAGTCCCCTCTATCCATTAAGACTCTCCACACAGTTCTGCTTTTTCAGGATTCCAAACTGTGCGGAAAACTTCCACAGACAGAGCAAGCTCGTTTCTTTCAGAAAGTCACCTGTCAAGCACACAGGGTGATGAAAATGTAGAGGAAGGCAAGACTAGCGTACTCCCCCTCCTTGGGCATTAAATATACTTGCATGTCAAATTCAAAACAGGAAATCCTGGCTCCCATAATCCTTCGTTCTAACTTTTGAGATGCTGAACTCTCATTTCCAGAGAAGCTGGGGAATCTCAGCTCCCCAAATCCTCTCTTTCCATCTGGTTCTCTCTATAACTCAAATAGTTACATCTTACAATCGTGTACCTAAGGAACCAGTTCTGCCCTGCTCTAATACAGTCTCCGGTGAGAAAACCTGTGAGACCCTGTGGCACCAGGCCTTCTTCCAAGATGTTTCTTAAAGACTGGGCCAATCTTCTCCAAGGTCCTGACTCAACTTTGCTTATAAAGACCTCATTAGCGTTCATCCCAGTCCCTTCCTATCTCTTACCCATGGTGGTCCCTGTCCTTCTGCCTCAGTAAAACAAATACTCCCTCAGCCATTCTGGGCCATTTCCACCCTACGCTGTTATACCGCTATTATTCCACTTTCAACATCCTGTGGAATTCTGGGGTTTGTAGTTTACTGAGGCCAAAGAGCTCTCTGACTAAGAATTCTAAATGCCTCTCCCTAAACTGCAAATCCCAGGATTCCATAGGATGTTGAAAGTGGAATAATAGCACTAGAACAGTGTAGTGCAGAAACAGCCCTGGTTTTCAATCTCCAACGTGCTCTTATCCCTTCAAGTCTCACCACTTGGAGTTGCAAAAAAAAAATAAAAATAAAAAAAATCACAACCTACCTTTATTGGCCACTTCCCAAGCCACCTCAAAGAGGACGGCATTCTCCAGGTCAAGTTCATCTTCCCAGTCCTCTAACCCTGTCAGGGAGGTCACTGAGAGGCTACGGGCCAGCGGCATGGCTCTCAGAGGACGAAAGAAAGCAAAGCCAAAGAAGGGATGAGGAGTCAGAGGCTCAGGGGTTTAGCCTGGAGGGAAAGAGAAAGCTGGATCATTTCAAACGTCGTGACATGTCTCAGAACCACTGTGCTAGACTGAAATTTCAGAAACCTTGGAGTCTTTGCTCACGGTTATCTTGCCTCTTCTACATAAACTCCCATCCTCCTCAGAACATCTCCAACCCTCTCTTTCCCTCTTCTTATTCTCAAAGTACTTGGAAATCTTGACTTCCAACTGTGACAAGCCCTGGCCCACAGCCCACCTTGTCTAAACAATTATACACCAATTTTTCTCTTCCTTGGAGAGTGTGTTCAGATTGGTGCCTCCTGTCTTCCAGAGAACCCAGGAGTCCCATCTCTCTGCCCCCCCCCCCGATCTTTTTGGAAGACAGCACTTAAGTCTTGAGTAGCAGCAGCAGCTGAGACAGGAAAGATGGTTAAGCGGAGGGTGAGGGGAGAGTTTGCAACGGGTTGAAACCTGAAGATTTCCAAACGTAAAACAGAAGGATTGGAGCGGCTGATTTAAAAAAGAAAAGTAATGGGAAGGACCCCTTTAATACAACGGGGGCAGGCCTGCTTCTATCCTTATTCTGTATCAGACTCCTGAGTATCTTGATCTGGGAGTGGTTGATTCAGAGGAGGAAAAGAAGTAAGACAGTCAAGTTCCTGTTAAGACGGGAGGGCGTCTTCGAAGTCGCGGGAGGAGGATCATACAAGGCGTGGGCAAGGAAAGAAATTTTGGAGTGGCGGGGGTCAAAGCAGCATTAAATCTGGATTCTACTAAAAATCGGCAGAAGCTGGAAAGGGGACCAGCCCTAACAATGGAGGGGGAAGATCCGAGTGTCTTGCAAAGTTAGGATGGTGCGCTGCGGATTGAAGCAGGGATGGCGCGCGGGGGGAGAATCCGGGTCTATTTAGGAGCACGCCGGGAAGTCCCACTGCACTTACCTCTCTGCAGCGGAGAACAAAACTACTGACTTCCACTCCGCTTCCCAGCAGCAGCTCCAGACCCTGCTCCACATTGCCCCCGTCCACTCAGGGGGCGGGGCCACGACGCGACCGGCCCCTCCCACCGCCCCTTCTTCTTCCCGTTAGGTGTGCGGGGTTTCTTTTCCTCCTTTCGCCTTTGCCTTCCTGTCCGCCTGATTGGCTGGCGCGGAATGACTCCCATCGGGCTCGATAACCGGGAGGCAGTTAAAGGAAGAGAGGAGGAAAAGAAGGGAGGTTGTTGCAAGGTCTTAAAGGGGAACTGCCACTAGCCGTGCCCAGGAAAGAAGATGGGGTTTGGCGGACGAGGGGAGGGGTTATGTAAGGCCATTTCCGCACTAGACTGTTATAGCGCTATTATTCCGCTTTCCACATCCTATGGAATCCTTGGGTTTGCAGTTGAGCAAATTTTATCTTTGAAGCTTTAACATTTAAAATTTAAAAAACTCTTTGCATTTTATCTTTAAAGATTTGGGGTTGCTTCCCAAATTCACCATCCATTTTGGGGCTGGAGACAGTCAGTCGCAGATTGGAACATCTTTAAAAGCAGTGGATAGTGCATGGCAGACGTGCACAGCATCCTCATTCACAAGTGTGCCAACCCTAAACTGCAAACCCCAGGATTCCATAGGATGTTGAAAGTGGAATAATAGCACTATAACAGTGTAGTGGGGAAATGGCCTAAGAGGGAGGGTGGTAATAGAAGAAAATTGGATGGAGGAAAACAAGACGGAGGGATAAAGTATGGCTGTAGGGAGAAGCAGAGTAAAAAGGAGTCTGTGGGGTAGATTTAAGAGTTAATGATGGGGAGAATCAGGAGTAAAAAGAAGATATAACGACAGAATCTGTTAAGAGGAGATTGTGAGGTAATAGAGAACTGGGGTAAAAGGGTGTGGGAGAATGAAAGTAAAGAGGGTTTGTGAGATCTAATCTGAGTTTAAAGGAGATTGCGAAATGGAGAAAAGGTATGAGGGAGAATCAGGGTAAAGGACATTGAAGAGTAAAATAATAAGACAATGGTGGAGAAGCAGAGGTCCTTGGAGACCAGGGTTTAGTTCCCTGCTTGGCCATGGAATCTCACTGAGTGACCTTGGGTATGTCACACACTCTCAGCCCCAGAAAAATCCCATGATAGGTTAACCTTAGGGTTGCCATAAGTTAGAAATGACTTGAAGGCACACAACAACAACTGAAATGGAAACACCTATAGGAGAGAATAAATAAGATGGAACTTTTCACAGATCAGATAGTACAGTATCTGGGAACAAAGGCCCACAAGCACACAAAGTCCTTGTTTTGTTCTCTGTCTAGGGCTGCAAGAAGACAATAGGGTGGATAGTGCATAACAGATTTGCACAGCACCCTCCTTCACAAGTGTGCCAGCCCTAAACAGCATATAACCCAATTGTTACAGTCTAAGGAGATAGATTGGTTCATTAACTTAGAGGTTTGTCGCCAAGTTTCCTTCAAAGGTGCTGATTAACAAGTACAAGGCATAAAAATTAAATGCTACAAATGAATAAAATTAAATTATACCGTTTCATTAAAGTGTCATATGCTGGGGCTGTGAGGGGGAATGGGCTTCTAGAAGCTGCTGAAACTTAAGCCAAAATGAGGAACATGTGGCTCTCCAGATATTGTTAGCAGTTTGCGACAGCCCCATTCAGCATAGACAGTAGTGGAAAGTGATGGGAGTTGAAATGAAACAGCTTCAGCACTGGCTATGAGAGTTGCCACATGCTTCCCACCCGTTGTATAGGTGAGTCAGATTTGGGTTTCTTCCCAAATTCACTATCCATTTTGGGACTGGAGACATTCGGCCACAGATTGGAACATCTGATTGTGAAGTAACATGCTAACAAATTATTGTTTTCTGTGCATAAGAGCATGTGGACTTTGCTTAGAACTGAAAGTTCTGAGTTTGCAGCTGGCTTTTATATTTAGAAAAACAGACTCTTAACGTCTAGGGCCATTTCCACACTACACTGTTATAGTGCTATTATTCCACTTCAACATCCTGTGGAATCTTGGGGTTTGTAGTTTAGGGAGGGGCATGTAGACTTCTCAGTCAGAGAGCTCTTTGGCCTCAGTAAACTATAAACCCCAGAATTCCACAGGATGTTGAAGGTGGAATAACAGCACTATAACAGGAGTTACTCCAGTTATCACATCACTTGGCAGGGCTTCATTTGAATATCTGCACAACCTTCCTCCTCTGTAACATCTCAAGGTAGGCAGATAACATTATTTCGAGATCAAGCTAGGTTTCCCGTCACCCATTCCCCCCCCCTCCTGCTTTTACCATAGTATGGATTTTGAAATTTCTCCTGGTAGTGGTATGTTTCAGCTGCGATCCGTTTTGCTCACTTTCTCTCTGTTCTCCGCAGGCGACAGACGTGAGCGCGCTCACATACACGGATTTCCCCCAGTTTAGCCTAAAGTTGTCAATGGTACCTTTGTTGGACCAATAGGAATGTATCATCGACGCACCAATGAGCTTTCGCAGCAGCATTCTCAGGTTGTGAAAGGCACGCCCACGTTGGCCTGGCCGTGAGATCAAGGCCTGGGACCGTTGATAGGGTTTGCTCGTCATGATAGATTGCCAAGCATCCAATAGGACCTGCTGATTTTTTAAATTGACAATAAATCGACCCAATGGCTGATTCTCTAGGCAGAAAAGGCTGTTCTTAATCCCTGAGTTTGCAGCTTGTCCTTCCTTATAGCATTTGACCTTGGCATTGAATGACAAAGATCAATGAGTAAATTGTTATCGTGTTCTAATTCAGACTGCCATGATTTTCTACCAATACAGATTTCCAATGATTTTAAAATCATTTACCCTCATAATGGACATGCCACTCAGCCAATGAGAAAATTAAGAGCACTATAAGGGGTCTTAATATATAACTGACCGCTAACTTGACCAATGGGGGCAAGAAAATAGCTTTATGGGTGGGCTCGTGTTGCTGAATGGCATTCGTCCCATCCAGTCGAATTTAACTTTTGTGTAAAGGCGTATAGTATATTTTGGGCGGGGATTGCGTTCTATTGCTTTATTAAGCTGCAGGTAGGACGAAAGTATTCACTCCGTACTACTAAGTCCCCTTCAGAAAGAAGGAAGTCTTCGCTGTCTCTTCTTGTGTCACATTTCACTCATGGCAATTAATTTAGTTTATGCGACTTTAAGCGAACGCTCCTCTTTGATCGTCAGATCAGTCAACGAATACCTTTCTATCTTCCATCCCATAGAAGTAAAGAAGCCAATGATTATGGAGAAGACGTATACCTTTGTTTTGAGTGATATTTCGATAACCAATAGATGATCACATATTAGTCAAAAACCCGCCTTTCTGCTTTAATAGGTGAACTTCGGACCAATGACATTTCGAATCGATAGAGAAGGGGTGGGCTCCCAATTAGTGACTGACAACCTCCCCGTCCTTTGGATGTCGCTCCTCTGAGAACTATCAGCGCGTGCGCATGGGAGGTAAAAAGCCTAGCCTTCTCCTCAGAATCCACCCAATGGATTTCGAAGGTTGCTTGATGGAAGAGCCTTTCCCCTTTCTGACGAGGAGAGGTCCCGTCGACCAATGGGAACCTAGGAGGCGGGGTTAAGTTCCCCTTGTCTTGTTCTTTGAGTGACAGAAGTGCCGCCCAATAGGTTACTCAATTCCTCCCTCCCAAGCTTTTGCTCCACCGGACTGGGGGGAGCCGGGCCCGTGGTGCTCCCTTTCAGTGTCTCATTCGCAAGATGGCGGAGGCTGCAAACTGCATCATGGAGGTGAGAGAGTGTGGGAGGGGGTGGGAGAGCCAGAAAAGGGGAAGGGAGCGCTGGAAAGGGCCCAGTCCCCTCTCCCGTGCCCCATAGCCCCTGGCCGCTCGGAGACCCCGGCCCTTTATTAAGTTGCGGGGAGGAGGGAATCGCTCGACTGAGATCCCTCGACCCCTTTCCCACTAAAAAGGCCTCCCCGCTCTCCGACCCACATGCCCGAACCCCGCAGCGCCTCCTCCCCCTTTCTTCCCATCCCCACTCGTGCCTTTTCCTTGCCACATAAAGCCTTCTGTGTCCCATTAAAATTCCCTATCGCCTCTGCTCTCCCCAGTCTCCCGTCGGCGATTTTTCTCTCCCCACCATGGCCCCCGCTTCTGAAAATCTCCTCCCTATGTCGTTATTACTTTATAGAGAGCGGATTCCCCTTCCCCCGAACAGGCAGGAGTCTGGGGAGAATGCGATTAAGATTTGGCGGCGGCGGCGGCGGCGGCCGTGCTTTTATAGCAGTAATTAAGCAGGTCCTGCCGTGGGGTTTCTCCTCCCTTGGGCTCCACGTTGTCTCTTTCATCTCGCACGCGTGGTTCTCCTCTGCACCCCCCCACGCCATCCTATAAAGTTGGGCACCCCCTTTCCCTCTCCCTTCATAATTTGATTTCTTTCCTCCTCATGGTACCCGCATGGCACGCCTTGCCCCATAGGACCCCGCCTTCTTTGGCCCATCGAGCTCCGCCCCCGCCAGCCTTGTAAGAAAGCATGCCGGGCCCCATAGCCGCCTCCTCCCCCTTTTGTGGAATTTCCTCTTTTGCTCATCCACCTATCCTCTCCTGTCTGGCACCGGCTGGATCTCTGGCCATTTATAGTGCTATTATTCCACTTTCAACGTTTGCAAACCCCAGGATTCCATAGGATGTTGAAAGTGGAATAATAGCACTCTAACAGTCTAGTGCGGAAGTGGCCTCTGTCGCGCAGAAATTCCCTCGTGTTTCGAGTCGATCTTACCGCTTTTTGTACCCCCCCCCCGTGCCAAGCATGCAGGGATGCTCCTGAGAACACACATAACACGTCGGCACTGTCGCCCCAATCGAGTTCTTTGTCCGAGAAGAAGCCTTCCGTCCCCCCCACCGCCTGCTTGAGTACTATAAAATTATTTTCCCTGATCCCTTGGAGCCTTTCTCTTGTCAGCCGCACGGAATATTTACTTAGGTTAGCAATATGTGGTATCAGATACTGGTGGGAGCCCCCTGGCTCATGGATATTCTGCCTCCCTTAAAATCCCTCTACCTAAAGCAACAGGACCCTGCTGACTGTTTTGGACCCTGGGCCATTTTAAAAGGGAAGGGAAGGGCCATTTTTACCCCACCCATCCCAAAATGCTCTTTCTATGGAGTGCCACTAATCCTTAACCCTGAAAGGTAACAGAATTTCCTCCACTGGTGTTTGCTTGTCCCGTAGGGAGCACTAAGTCTAAAATGCCAAATCCTTTTACTTTATCAGACCTATTTATGTCCTGCTGATAAGGAGCTTTGGAATGGTGGGGAGACTGTCTGCCCTTGGATGGATAGCCCATGATGAGTGCCATGTGGAGCTGTACACTAGTTGAGTGAAGTCTGTTTTTAGGAGAGGGGTTTTGCTTTGTCCTATAGAAGAGGACCAAGAAGAAGGAAAAAGAGATAGCTAGATTGTTTTCGAGGAGACTGTTTATCGTGGGAAATGCTGGGGTCTTTTCTGGATTGGAAAAACTATCAGGGAAAGCTCTCAAAACTGGGATGGTATGGTGGTGACCTTGGAGGTTACTTTTAGAGTTCAAGTTGGGCAGGAAAAGGATGAGAGGAACAAATCCATACAGGTTTGGATGTTGGAGGTTTTGGTGTGTAGGTGTCAGAGGACAGGATATATTTGGATGAATGATATGCTGGAGGAGGGAAGATGAGATTTGGATTGGAAGAGTGGGACTGAGTTAGATGAGACCTGGAAAGGAAGCTGTGTGAGGCTCTGAGGAGGGGAATATATGGGTGGTTGAGCTGGGGGAAATTTCCTATGACAGGAAATTGATTTTTCTCCCGCCCATTTCACCATGTGGCATTCATTTAAACAAAGACACATCCAGTATTGGGACAGATCTTTACTGGCCCCCTCCCACCAGATTTTCTCACTGGAAAGAGAAGGGGGCAAAGGAAAAGTTTGCTGTGGGGAAGGTGGGCTTACTGCCACCTTTTGATTCTCAATTGTTTGAGTAGAACTTCTGAAAAGTTAATTTTACAGATTACATCTCTTAGAATCCAAAGCCAGCTCATCTGCTGGGAAATTCTAGGATTTGTAGTTAAAAAAAGGAACTTTTACAAGCATTTTCAGATCGTTTAGGAGACAGTTTGCATTGTGCTTTGCATGTGGCTTATACCCTTCAAGTAGAGGTGAGCAAAGTGCAGGCTTCCAAAAATTGTTGATTTGCAATTCCCATTAGGGCCCTTTGGAATGGTAGTGGTGAGGGA
The DNA here is from genome assembly GCA_030412105.1 of Cyclura pinguis. Taxonomy (NCBI): domain Eukaryota; kingdom Metazoa; phylum Chordata; class Lepidosauria; order Squamata; family Iguanidae; genus Cyclura; species Cyclura pinguis. The sequence goes on from CM059604.1 coordinate 17,510,969, forward strand.
TACTGTGAGTTGCAGTTCATCATCTTGAGGGCTACCTTTTGTCCTTCCCTACCTTAAAAGGATGTCTCCCCAACCACGTACAACAACTCTTACTGTGTTGCTTAGAAATTTTTCGAAACTGTCTGTTCTTCCTCCCCTGGAAACCAGTGGTTCGTTTTGTCAGTTTTACAGGTTTGCTGCAGAATTTATTTGGGTAACTTGCAACAAACTAGGTCAGGGGATTGTTCCATTAATGCCCTCTTAGAACAGGGCTGAATAGAGGAATGGTAATATTTTGGTAGCTTATATTGTGGATGTAGTAGAGATGTATTATATAGATGCATGAATACCAGGTGCTGCAGGCTGTATTCACGAGAAGGAACTGGCAATACTACCTTGAACATTCCTTGCCTAATAAAACCCTATGAAATTCATGGGGTCGTCATAAGCCAACAGGCAACTTAAAGGTGCATACACACACATACGTATCTAGGACTTGAAATGGGACAGAATGAAAAAAAGTGCTTTGAAAGTAACGGATATATTTGGAATGACTATTGGAAGTAAACCCTAAATGTCAAGAGTACCAAGGAGATTATGCTTGAATTGAATAACCTGTGCCCTCCCATGTCCATGCTGTTTGGAGCTGATGGGCATGGAAATCAACCTATCTCAAGGACTACACGCTTGACCTGGTCCTGTTGTTTCCTGGGTATTTCCCCTGCATACTTTAAATAACCCATGCAAATTGTTTGTCATTCCGATTCACCTCTGTTACTTTAAAACACTTCTGGCATAACTATGGGGTTTTACTTACATTCTACTGTGTAAATGCTGTCCCAGAACAATTAGATCTTACACCTACCCCTTCTTCAAGAGGGGTGCGGGAAATAGGGGAGGTGCCAGAGTGAGCAGTTATCATCTTGACCAGGGGTGATGTGTAATAAAGCACACTGGCAGATCCCTGTATGGCAACCTTGTCATTTTTTTTCTGGCTGACTTTTTTTTTTCTATTCTCGGCATGGGATTGTAATAATCCTGTAAGAGGCCTCTTTTGGACAGGAGGTGACCTTGTTCTGTGGATTGCGGTTGTTGTTGTGTTGGCTGTGACAGAAAGTGCGTGCCTTACTATTGGGTGGGGGAGGCTGCCTGTCTTTATTGTAAGGGAGCTGCTTGTGAAGACCAGTCCCCATTTCTTGCATCTGTCTGTGTTGCCATGGCAATCCTGAGACCAGGTACCAAGCTCTGGAAGGAAACTTGGTTTTTCTAGCCACCAGCATCAAACATAATAGGAGCTGCCTTTGACACCTGTCCCCTCAACTCACAACCCAGTCTCTGTGTCCCTAGACACCTTTTACCACCTCTTCTGCCCAAAGCCCTGGATCAATGACAAGACCCAGTCTCTGGCTCAGTTCCCGTTGAGCTCTGAATTGACTTTATTTCCCTGTTGCTCTCTCTTTCCTAGAATTTTGTAACCACGCTGGCTAATGGGATGAGCCTGCAGACTCCGCTAGAAGATGTAAATATCCTTTGAGTTCCTGATGGCTAAACTAGTGCCCAGCCCTGGGGTGGGCGAGGCACATTAGCCCTGGCCAAATCTTTCCTATGTCGCCAGCTTGGCGGTTCAGCGTCCCATAGTCCCCCTTCTCTCCCTTGTGTTTGTCCTTTGCTTTTTTTAAAAAATGCCTCTTTAGTCGCTCTTCCGCTTTTATAGGCAGCTTGCTTAGAGATACTGCTCTTCTTCAAAGTCAGTAGGAACAGTTTACCACCATTTCCCATGGATGGCAGAAGATGCCCACCTTCTGTTCCCATTCTTCTTCCCCTGTGTTCTACTCCACCTTCATTGAACTTGCTTTGATTTTTGTCCCTGTAACCTTTTGATATACATACTCAGTTAATTCTCATTAGCGAGTTTAATGCATCATTCATTTCCTGCCTAGTCTGGTAGGCTGAACAGTGCAAGATTTTTTTTATGGGGTCATGTACTGTATTTTATTTGCAGACTGAATATTCCCAGTTCTCAGTGAGTGAAAAGTATTGAGCCAGGTCACAGCAGTTTGTCACAAATAGTTTGGTTTACTGCTAACATGATTCTGTGAATATGCCCTCAGTGGAAACTGGAGCCTACATGCCTTTGATTTAGACAATTGATATGTGGCTGCAGATAAAATAGGGTGTTTTGGTGTAAAATCCCGGGCTTTTGTTCAAAGAGGAGTTGGGATGGGAAGGCTCAGGAAAAATGCATTTCCCCCATTTTTTAGATTTAGATTTAGGAAGAGGAGGGGGGTTCTTTGTTTTTTCTCTTTGCTCACTGTGCCTTCATATCCATATTTCTAACCCTCATAGTTGCATAGGTACAAATCATAAATGTGAGGGTGGTTCCCCTTGAAGGTCTCAGAAAGTGGTAAGGAAGAAACAAGGGTCAGAGGAGATCACTTCTGTGTTTTCAGCGCTGGCCAGAAGAATAGGCTGCTGTCCTTAGCCTGGCTGCTCATAGGTGCTGGCTGTATCCTTCTAATGTGCTTCATACCTGTTGCTTCTCCAGTGTTTTGTAATCCTCTGTTTCTGAGACTCTTCCTTAATTGTAGCACAACTCTCTTGAAGCACAGAAATATACATAATTTTCTCTTTCCATGTTTGTCTGTTTAAAAAACCCGATCCTACCTGGGTATACATTTGATGGAAATTAATGTGTGGGAGCAGTAGAATCTGTGGGGCAGGGAACTGGGTGGCTCTGAGTGTATGAGTGATGCATTGAGAATGTTTGACTGATTGCTTCCTTAACTTATGTTGCAGCTCCCCACTCCTGGGGTCAGTCAGGGGGTAGAGCAGCTCAGGAGGTAGGCCTATACACCAGTACACCCCAGGGTGGAAGTGGAAGGATTGCCCCCAGAATGTCAGGCATGGGGAGGAAGGAGCTGGGGTCCATAGATATTGTAGACCTGAGAAGACTGAAAGTGATAACAGGCTTCTGGCAAAGGACAGATTATTCCCTTGCTACTAGATAGGGGTGAGCACCCTCAACATCATCCTGTCTTTAAAGTAAGGGCCTTTCCTCACTACACTGTTAGTGCTATTATTCCACTTTCAACCTTCTGTGGAATCCTGGGGTTTGTAGTTTACCAAGGCCAGAGAGCTCTCTGAGAATTCTAGATGCCCCTCCCTAAACTGCAAACTCCAGGATTCCATAGGATGTTGAAAGTGGAATAATAGCACTATAATGATGTAGTGCAGAAAGGCTCTAAGTTGGGAGAGAGGTTGTTGGAGAAGAAAAACTAATACATAGAAGAGGGGATGATAGTGGGCGTAACTTTGGTCAGTTATACCTGGCATCTATCTGTTTAGAACAGGGATGAGGAATACAACCCTCCAAATGTTCTTGGACTGTAGTGCTCATCATCCTTCACAATTGGGTATGTCTGCTGGAACAGATGGCTGTTACAGACAGTATTTAGAGAGCCATGCATTCCCTTCTCCTGATGCAGGTTTATTTTCTCCACCCTGCCCTGGCAGCCTTTCAGTCTAGTGATCCTAAAGTGGCCTACAGTAGATTATTTTGTGTTTGTGTATCCAGATCCCATGTGATCTTGGAAGCCAAGCAGGGTCAGCCCTGCTTGGTAGTTGGATTCTGGTTAATACTGGACTGCCAATGAATACCAGATGCTGTGGGGTATGTTTCAGAGGAAGGAACTGACAAAACCACCTCCTCATATTCTTTGCCTAATAAAACTATGACATTCATGGGGTCACCATAAGTCAACTTGAAGGCACATACACACAGACATTGTTGCAGATATCCCAGTGCATAGCACATATACAGTGGGACACAAGGCTTCAACTGCTTCTCTTTCTCAAGCTGATGATTGGTGCCAGCCGTACTGTTACTTTGGGGGAAGGAGAAAGGTAGCCTCCCAGTGGCTGTTTGGCCCTTTGGTCAGTGAATGGCACCAAAGTATGCTCTATTTCACTTCTGTGCTCCCAGGGCAAAGTAACAGTTGGAGCACAGTATTATTCCTGGGATTAGGGGAATGTGGTTCTTGCAGCTGGTCTCCTCCAGCTGAGGATGAGAGAGAGGAAGGCAGGTTACCCCTTGCTGTACTCCCCCTTCCTGGGAGGTGGACAGTGTAATTTCCAAGTGGCTCTTCTTCATGTAAACCATGGTTCTTCACTCCAAATTTGTAATATTAGATTGATTCCCAACCTCCTTTCATCAGATTGGAGACTCACTTTCCTCAGTCCTCCACATACAGTATGGGGATAATATCCATTTACCTTAGCTAATGAAGAACCACTATTTGAATTCAGTTTTGCAGTGGAGATCATGCAGGTTTCTGGATGTTGTTGGCCTGCAACCACAACACTGGCTGTGCTAACTAGCAGTTGCAGTCCAATGGTATCTCGAGGGCTGTATGATTCCCATCTGTGCTTTACAGGGTGATAAAGATTACTGTAGTGTGTCTGAAGTTCTTTGAATGCTCTAAAGTGGTGGAGAAATTATCATAATTGTTCATTATTCTACTGGGTCACTGTGGCGTAGTTGCCAGAATGTTGGACTGGAATTTTGGGAGACCCAAGTCTAATCCCCACTGAATTATGGAATTTGCTGGATGACCTCGCACCGGTCAGTGCCATGGAGTTCTAGAGACCTGTTGGTGGTGTTGTTACAAGATGACTCCTTGAATAAGAACAAGGAAAACAGAGAGAAAGTGTAGTAGTGCCTAAGAAATATTTTTCTACTATTGCTTTTAGCACTTCTGATGGATGCACAGCCTAGTATTTAAGTGAGTCTCCTGAAGAGTGTTGTACCAGTTAAACAGGTGGCTGACAAGAAAGCTTATCCATGTTTTCATAGTCTGAATTTGATACACAGATGATAAAGCTCATGGCGGGGGGGGGGCTATATGTTTGTTGAAGATGATGAAGAAGAGTATCAGGGGGGTCAGGGGTTCTCATCTAGCTTGTGGAAGCACCTGTAGGTTTAAACCAGTGTTTTGAATTAGGTCAACTAGAGGAGTGAGTCTTTGCAGGCACAGGAACAGTGCTATAGTGCATTCTCAGTGATCCACTTCCCCACAAGTCAGACCTTTCTTACCTCCAAGCACATATAACTGGGGCAAATTCGTACACTGATGTATTGCTTGGTTTTGACAGGGTAAGTAATCGTTGGAAAAGGTAGAAATCCAACAGCAAGCTATAGTTTTTCTTCCTAATGGACTTTTTCAAAGTGTGAAAAAGTGACTATTTTTGGACTAAATCCTTCCAGTGGCTAGGTGATTTTGGCAGTGGCAGTTCAAAAGGCACTTTGACATGCTCTGGTTTTTCTTGACGAAGCTCAAGTACAGGAGTGGGCAACTTGTAGCTTTCCAGATGTGGTTGGACTGCAGCACGCCATTATCCCTGTGCTGCCTAGGACTGATGCCTGTTGCAGTCCAGACACAGCAGGATAGCTGTGTGTTGTCTGCCCCTTACAAACATTCCCTTCCTTCCAGTTCCCCAGAGGCTTGACAGTACAGTTCCTATATAGGAGTCTCAGCTGCTGATCTGTGGCCTCATGTTATGTAGTTTTATCTTGCATTTTTTTTCACTCATTGTATACATTGAGAAGGTTCACTTAGACAGATCCTGAGGAAGTAAAAGCTATGACGGGGTTTGAAATGTGAGAATGGTATCCCATTAGCCCTCTTCTCTCTTACTCACAGTGTCTAAAGCAGAGAATGGAATGGAAATGTGATGGCTATTTTGTTGAAAATTCTGGTAAACCACATCTCAGAGCTGTGTGCCATCTGTTATTTCCTACACAATAGTTTTTTAACTTTTTCCCTTTTAAAATGAAATGATCTGCTTAAAAATGTTATGAAGTATTGCAGGCTTCTCTCCAAAATCGTCAGTTACAAAGTGGAGGGAGGGACCATGAAAGGTACGTGGGAACATCAATGTGTGTATTCAAGGTTAACCAACACCAGAACACTCTGAGCAAAAATAGCACTTTATCCAAGAATAAACGTGAATAATCCCTCAAGCCAAGCTAATGCTTGAGTAGTTTAAAAAAAAAAAAAGGACATTATGCTTGTGTGATCTTGAGGTCTTCACAGCACAAAGGTGTTCACCTTCACCCAAGGGAGGGCTACACTTTGTAAAACAGATCATAGATGTGAAAAGTTTTGTGCTGCATTAGGATTAATGTTTGGCCGTAGAATAGAACTTCACACTGCATCAGGAACTTCAGCCATATGTATGCGCATGGCTAGGCTGTATGCAGACAAGAGAGGCCAAGCTCCTGTTAGTAGGAGCAAAGGAATTCTCTCTGGGAGTAGAATAAGATTTGGGCTGTAGGAATTTCTTAAAGTTAGTGGATTGCTACTCAACTAATGAAGAGCCACTACTTGAATTTAGTTTTACAGTGGATCACCACTGGTATTGGCGTGACTAATGCCTGACCAACAACACATGCTGCAGTTCCAAAACCCAGCTTCTCAGATAACCCTGAGAAGTACTGCTGTGGATCATTGCTGAAGGAATTTTCAGGCTGAGATGGACAGCTGCCAAGGATGTAGTGACCATTTTTTATCCTTGCACTCTGAGGAAAGCATTAGCAAGTCTGACACAAATGGAAGTGGCATCATGTCACTTCCTGTTTGTTTTTTGGATGGTTTTATTTTTTTTCCTTCTCATTTTTCCAATTACTTGAGGCAGAGAGTGCTGTAATTTTTCCACCAGTTTTGAGGTATTATTTTGTCTTGAGAGGTAACAGCCTATGAATTTTTTCCCTAGATTTTCATTTTGGGGACCATGAAACAGTAACTGTGGACTGCTTAACATCCAGGAGAGGAGTGGAGGGGGGATGCTGTAAGAGTTCAGTGCAGGGAGGGCTGTATATCCTTGTAGAGATAGTGTGTCATATGCCAAAGATTCTTGCTTTCTTTTATGGCTACTGTGCCTATAGCCTTTTCCCCTACATCTGTCACTGCCTATGTAGTTATACCAGTCTAGTGCATCAACAGATATCTGGCCTCAGTCTGTGACATCTCCAGTGATACTTCAACTATTTAGTCTTTTTTTATTAAAAGGATATTAAAAGCTCTATCCCTCCTTCCAGCACCTTCCAGAGGTGTTGGATGACAGATTCTACCATCCCCAGCTGGCATAGTGGGTGGTGATGATGATAATGAGAGTTGTGGTCCAGTGCATTTAGAGGGCAATGAGTAGGGCAAGGATCACTTATCTCACTAGTTGGCTGAAACTTGCAAGAGATACAGCACAGTTCCTGTCTGAGGAATCCTAAGGGGCAAAGTGTGAAAGAACGATTGCAAAGAAAGACGGTCTTGGTGGATTTGTAAGTTACAAGGTCTTGAGAGGCCCTGGGACAATTTAGGCCAGTTTCATCTTAACGCCCTCTTATCTTTTGCCAGGTCTCATGTACCACCCAGCCAGAAAGCAGCGGAAAGCTGACGGCGGAGGAGATGACCTCCAAGGATTACTATTTTGATTCTTACGCCCACTTTGGGATCCATGAGGTAATGGGAGCCGGATGGGTCATAAAGCACCTCTTTAGCAGGATGCTTGCCTGCTTAATGGATTCTTGACTGTTTAATGGGGTGTAAAAGGTCTTTGGGAAGGCTCGCTGAAGGTGCGTTCTTGTCTTTTTTTCCCACCACCCTAGGAAATGCTGAAAGATGAGGTACGCACGCTGACCTACAGAAATTCCATGTTTCACAATCGGCACCTTTTCAAAGACAAAGTGGTTCTGGACGTTGGCAGTGGAACTGGGATCCTCTGCATGTTTGCAGCCAAGGCTGGTGCCAAGCGGGTCATTGGGGTGAGCAAGGCATCCATATTCCTATGAGCCTCTTTTTTGTGATACTCTAACACAGGTGGGCAGCTATGGCCATCCCTCCCCACCTTTACAGGCAATAATGATACAACTGGAAGTGACATTGCATTGCTTCCACTTCTGTGTAGTGGGCTGGGATGTGGCCAAATTTGAGTCTTTTTAGGACACAGTAGAGACTAAATGAGCATAAACTGCTTTTTGTGGCAGTTTGGGTAGATTTTGAGCATTTTTTGGCTGAAAATGTTTTAAAAATGGGAGTCTGTGGGCTTTCAGATCCCAAAATGAGGCCAAGGAGCCTCATATTGGCTATATGTTCCCCTCCCTAGGGTGATGGGTTTGATGAAGACTAGAAGATAGCAGGCAGCATGGTCTGGGTTCTGGTACAGAGCTCGGAAAAGTTACTTTTTGAACTACAGTTCCCAGAATCCTTCAGCCAGCATAGCTGTTGAGAGACTCTCAGATAAATAGTCCAAAATGTAACCTTTCCCAACTCTGTTGTGCAGGAAACTAAATAAATACTACAGCCACAAAACCAGTAGTCCACTGTGGAAAAAGACAATACCTCTTGAATAAAAGGGTGGATGGATAACTGTTAAATCTGGCTCAAGTTTTCTTTCATACAGAATTTAGGTTACTGGAACAGGTAGATAGGCCTCATGGTAAAATTTAGTTTGGTGAGGAAATTATTTAAATGCTTTGGGACCATGGAGAAGAATTGAATATTACTGGTGCCATCCTTCTGGTTTTTAAATCCCTGGCAAAAATCTAATCTCTTTTTTCTGAACAATCTTTACCAGAAAAACCTATTCATTCATATCCCCTTTGATTTTGCAGTAGAACTTGTATCTGATGTTCTCTTTTGCGTTGTGATCAACTAAATTCTGTCCTTTGTTAATAGCAAGCCCTTCTGTGTACTCTGTTGAAACAATGTTTTGTGGTGTGGGACCTCATAAATAACTATTTTTGCTGAGTGAGCAGGAAAAGGATTGAGAAACATTTTTACTTCTGTACAATGGACTGTGATATGAGACTTCTCCCTTTTTGGAACCACTCTTAACAGATTGAATGTTCCAGTATCTCCGACTATGCCGTGAAAATTGTCAAAGCCAATAAACTCGACCATGGTGAGTAATTTCTTTTTAGAGATCCCCTGTCTGTACCTCTGAACTTTAGCAGCATTTTACTTGGACATGGACATGTCTTGTAGGCAACTCCACCTGCACAGTTGAAATGTGTCTGTCATTGGTCCCTCATTTTGTCTCAGAATATCTAGCACAGGGTGTTTCATTGCTACAGGATGTGCACCCAAGCCCCATCCATGTGAGACTTCAGTCAGTTATGTTTTTCCCTTTAGGTAGGTTCCAGAAGGACTGTTTTTCTCCAGTTCCATTTTTATTCTTCTGTCTCTCTTTAAATAAAAGAACGAAAATTTCTAAACAGGGCTGTTCTGTGGTTGTAGGTTTTTTGAAAAACTTTCTAATTGTGTAGGAGAAGGCTTGTTACATGGCCCTTCTTCTCTGCCCCCTTAGAGGAAGCTGTGACTCATGCCTGGGTCATTTCTCATCTTGTGACTCCTGCAACCTTCTCCTGGCTGGCCTTCTATTCGGCACCTTTTCCCCCTCATATCTCTCTTTAGAACTCTGCTGCCAAAATCATACTAAGGATGTAATGTCTCTCCTTTCACATTAGCCTTGCTTTCTCATAGCTCTGGAATCCGTTTATAATAAATTTCATACTCTTCCCTGCTCCTGTACCCCATATCTCTGGGTCTGGCTCAGCTCCACAATTGAGCTTCAGTGTTTCTCCCTTGCTACCCTGTAGGGTTGGATCTGTCTCCCAAATACTCTTATGCTGCTGTTGTCTCTTAAAGTTGAGAAGTTATATTTACTCAGTTGGCTTATGTCTTCCTCCGGTGCCGTCCTGCATTTTTTTTCTCCCATGAAGTGGTCTCCATCATCAAGGGCAAAGTGGAGGAAGTGGAGCTGCCTGTGGAGAAGGTTGACATAATCATCAGTGAATGGATGGGCTACTGCCTCTTCTATGAGTCCATGCTCAATACCGTCATCTATGCCCGGGACAAGTGGCTGGTGAGTTTTGATTGTCTTCTCATTAATTACTGAGTCCAAAGTGGTGCCTTTGCCTTGCTCTTTCCTTATATAGGATACTGGCCTGCTGATAAAGGCTCTCAATTGAATAGTGATAGCTTAAGTGACAGAACAGGGACTGTTCCTCTCTTGAAGAACCTTGAGATTGAATACATGATGATGATGATGATGATGATGATGATGGTCATCATCATCATCAACGTCATCATCATCATCATCATCATCATTATTTAAGTTGGGTATTACCAAGGATCAAAATGGTTGAATCTTTCCAATATGCTAATTCCTATTACAGTAGAACAGTGGTGGAGCACCCATATCCCTCAGCCATGAAATCTTCATTGAGGTAATTTTGCTCCATGATGAGCAAAATTGATGAGGCCTCCTGCCACTGATGAGGTCTTACCTCTGGCAACAGCAGTTGTCCCTTCCCTCTCCTTGTAGTCCATTGTTTAGGAAGGAAGAGAGAAAAGAGTAACTGAAAGAAAAGAGATGAACGCTCTCATTTGTGCTCTGCCCCTACCTGCCAATTGCACGTCTTCCACATACCTCGGAAGACATTACCCCTGAAGGAGTTCATCCGTTCAGGGAAAGCCCTTGCGTACCATGTGAGCTTTATAGGTATAGGCTTTCCCCACTTATCTGACAGGGACCGGAGTGCTGTCGGAAAATGGAGTTGGTTGAAAAGTGGAACTCATGTACTGTACTGTAGGGAGCATGAGGCTCACTTGGGACTGACCATGCACACATTGCTTCCAAAGTCTCTCACCCAGCTTTGCAGCTTTTTTTTCCCCCTTTCAGCTCACTTTATGAGCAAGATGTGCTTGTGAGTGGTCCCAGGTGAGCCTCTGTAGGCAGGAAAAACTGGTGAAAGAGCAGAAGCCCCATCAAATTAATGGAATGTGTCTTTAATCTGGAAGCATTGGAAGAGTGAGTTGTCAGATAACGGGGCGTTGAAAGGCAGGCGTTCCTGTACTCTGTTTTCTGAAGATCTGTTCCTTGTGGTGCTCTAACAACTTTGGTGTTTGATAGAGGGCTGTAGAACTGGGGAAAGTTATTTGGTTGAACAACAGTTCCCAGAATCCCCAGCCCACCAAACTCTGGAAGGGTTGGTTTATATCGCTGGTTGTTTAGAAGCAAGTGCTAGATTAGATTTCATTCTTAATCAGTTACTAGGGAATTTCATTGAAAGGACTCCTAAGAATAGAAGCAAATAGGGTCTTCATTATGCAGCAGCCCTGTTCCAGGGAGAACCTAAAAGCTATTTTGTGTAGGGCAACAGAAGTGATTTGGAATTAACCCAGTCAGTGAAAGGTTAAAATGTGAGTTGCCTTCATGTAAATGTTGTTAGCTATTGCTTCTAGGAATTGTGAGGATCAGCCCTCCTTGAAGGTCACTTCAGAAATTAAAATGTGAAATATTGTTACTATAATAACTGTTGGTGTGAATGCAGCTTGAAACTAACAGGTAAGTATTTGCTGTATGTGCCTATCTGTAGCTTCATGGCTGCTAAAGTCTTAAGAGTGAGATCCTGAGGCAGTTACCCATTTCTGTTCTTCATCTTTCACACTGGGACACTGCTTCAAGGGAAAGAGACTCTTTAACCTCCAGTTATTGAGCACAGGGAATTGGATTCTGCAAGGAGAGACAGGTTATAGGAGCTTAATCGGTCCTAACACCTTCCTTCCAAATCCCTTTTGTTCCAGACTCCTGACGGACTCATATTTCCAGACCGTGCTACGCTGTACATTACAGCTATTGAAGACCGGCAGTACAAAGATTACAAAATCCACTGTAAGTAGCAAGTCACGCTGCTGTGATTTACAAAGGGAAGGACCAGGCCGGAAAAGAGAGGATGGCTAGAGATGGGGAATATTTGGGACAGAGTGTTAAACCAGTTCATGACAGGACAAAGCCTCCAGCTTCTGACCATTTCCCTCCATCATAGTGTATCCCAGCCCCAATGCCTTTAAATGAGGACATCTGTGATTCTTCTGGAATGTATGGGGAGGTCTTTAGGAAGATGACAATGATTTCCAAGAAAGTAGCTCGCCTACAGATACAGCTTTATTGTATGCTAGAGTGGAATGCACAGTAGCAGGGAGACACAGAAGGCGTTCTAGGTGAACCCTTGCTACACTTGAGGTACAGTCAGGCCTTCTGTAGCTCACTTCACACTCTGAATGAACCAGCTGTGTGCATCTGGCGAGAGCAGCACCTGCTGTATTTACCTCATCTGGCACACGGGGGTTACCAGTCTGGCCAACAGAATTTCAGTGGTTACTCTACCTCCCCCCTGAAACTGTTTTCAAAGCCTCACCGCTTTGAAGGAGATGGAAACAAGAAAGGAGATGGTGCTGAAGCCTGGAAACCAGATTGGCTCTCCCACCTCACCTTCTCCCTTGTAGGAGAGCAAGGAGGGAGTGAAGCCGGGTCCTTGGACAAAGCACTGGGTTTACCTGTGGAGTTGGTGATAAAAATCCAGCCCACTGGCAGGACATGAAGCAGGAATGGTTCAGGATCTGCCCCACTATTCCAAATCAGTTACCGACTCCAGTCCATTTCCTCCAGCATGTCCTAGGAATATCTCTGAGGACAGACATGCAGGGGTCCTAGGTAGACAGGTGGCTGGGCTAAAGGGTTACCTGAAGATAGAAAGCTTGAAAACTCCTAGTTTAGCCCAGTCTTATGGGGGAGCAAAGTTTGGCCTGCTTCTCTTTGTTTTGCCCATTTTTAAGTGAGGGTGGTTGGTTGATTGGTTGGTGGCCAAGGCCTTACAGGACCCAATTCCTCCCTCCTTAATCTGTTTTTTTTTACTACAGGGTGGGAAAATGTGTACGGCTTCGACATGTCATGCATCAAAGATGTGGCAATCAAAGAGCCGCTGGTGGATGTTGTTGACCCAAAGCAGTTGGTCACCAATGCCTGCCTCATCAAGGTATGACTGGCTGGGACAGCAGTTCTCTTCTGCCTGCCTCAATTACCACTGCTCCTGAGCGCTTTATAAAGCAGGAAAGATGGCTTAGCTGTCATTTATGCTCTTTGTACAATGCAGTTCACCTTTCTGTCTTCTGGAGGGGAGAGAAGATAGCATCTCTCCCAGCGCATACCCAACCTCTGGCTCTTCAACTGCCCACAAGCCCTTGGAGGGCCACACCACCCCTATGCCCCTGGGGGAGTGTGGGGAACAGTTTTACAATATTTAGGGGCTTATAAGGGACTTTTTTCAAAATGAGAGGTGTCCAGATTTTTTTTTTTTTTGAGGGGGAACAACATTGCTAGATTGTTCCCCCTCCAATTCCTGTAGAGCAGGGATAGGAAAGTGCAAAGCCATTTTTGTGGCCCCTAGTGTTCAAAAGATTTTATTTCCCTAGGGGATGTGGTGGGTGATTTTGCCATTGCCCCTCCCACATGTGGGTCATTTCCTGTTGTAAAAAAGTGGCTTCTCCTGGTCCTAAAACAACCTGAAGGGGATAAAAAGATGGCAATAATGCCCCCATACTTCCTGGGAGGCAAAACAATTTTTGATCAATTTCCATAGAAATTGCCATAGAGGCTTTGGTGAGTGCTATTGCACATAGGGGATTTTTTTTGTTCATTAACATTCAGAGGGCCTTCGGGCTGCATGCTGCCCATGGGCTGAAGTTAGCCCAGCCTTGTTCTGTAGCAACCTTGAAGGCTGGGGAAATGGTTCACTTCCACCCTTTGTTGGCTGTGCTGCTGCTGTTTCTTCAAGGCTTGCTAAGTGGAAGAGACCTCTGTTCACAGCCTGGCTTTCATGACCTCACATTGATCAGCCTCTTGATAGTTGAGCATTGTAGTGAGCACAGTGCAGAACTCAAGGTAAACATGGTGCCAGCCTATAAGGTTTTAAGTTAATAGAAGAAGAGGAAAGAGGAAGGTAATATACTCTCCTCTCACTACTGGAGAATGCAGACAGAAATTTGCCTGTTGCTGAAGCAGGTGGATAGGCTTTCTTGCATAAGTTACTTGCTTGGCAGGTATTTTTTTGGCGATGTGCCTGTGCTCACTCCCTTTGGGCTGCAGCTGTTAGTGGTGGGATGGATTCTACAGGCATACTGCTGGGAGCAGATGGATAGAAACAAGAGTTCAAGAGGCAGAAACAGTAACAAAATGCTGGATGAGTCTGCCCTGTAGGGCCATCAAGAGGTCTGTCTTGGAGGTTTTTCTGCCTTTCCATAAAAGAGATGCATCAAATCTTTCAGACCTGGTCCAACTGAGGCCACATCAGGGAGGAAAATCATCTTGCATGCTTCTGCTTACCTCAAGTTTCCATTAGTTCCGTTTGCAGATGGCCTTGTTTTCTCTCCAAAGAGTTTGGCTACAGAGCCACAGGCATTATGGAAAAAAATGTGTCATCTTGGTTAAATAAGGGATGCTGATGAATGTGTGTCTGTACTAACCACATTTATTGCCATTGATTACCCATTCTCCTTTCTCTTCTCTCACGGCTGGCAGGAGGTAGATATCTACACAGTGAAAGTGGAAGACCTCACCTTCACATCGCCCTTCTGTCTCCAAGTGAAACGGAATGACTATATTCATGCCTTGGTCGCCTATTTCAACATAGAGTTCACCCGTTGCCACAAGCGCACTGGATTCTCCACCAGTAAGGGACACAGCCTTGGGTTGGGAATTGGGGAAGGAGACACATTGAGTTCAGTGTATTCCATGTGGGTGCTTTGGTTTTATATTGCAAATATTCTGGGAACTGGGAGAAGTGGAACTTTAATTTTAAAATATGCTGCCTTAAGAACTTAGCAAGTAAATAGATGGCTACTGGCTAGTATTTTGGGGAAGAACGTGCTGTTGCTGGCAAATAGGTGGCTTAGTTGTAGCCACAGTCTAGTCTAGTCAGTGATTGTGTAACAGACCTTCCTCCAACCTAGAAATTCATCAAGATTTTAGGAAGTGGAGATTGAGTACAATAAAAAAACTCCACCAGTTTTGCTGGGCAGGGTGTGTGTGTGTGTGTGTGGCTAAAGTTAACTAAAGCTGAACAAACAGTAGTGAATGCTGTTGTGTGCATGCATGCCTTTTCCCCCAGGGTATACTTCCCCATTGACTTGAACTTGTTACTCCCCAGGTCCAGAATCTCCTTACACCCATTGGAAGCAGACAGTCTTTTACATGGAGGACTACCTAACAGTGAAGACGGGAGAGGAGATATTTGGCACCATTGGCATGAAGCCCAATGCCAAGAACAACGTGAGTCATGAAATGTAGTCCTTACATTCTGTGTGTGCCTCTGGCAACTTCTGCTACATCACCCCTCTGGTAGTGGTCAGGTGCTGAGTGCCAGCAGAAGCCTGGGCCACTGAGAAACAAGAGGGACATACCAGCATGCTTGGGGAATTAAAGAGAGTACAGAGGCTTGGTGAAATACTCTTTTATAAGACAACAACAGCTGGTAGGCAAAACAGCACAGAGAGATCTCATTGTCTTTCGTAAGCCCTGAAATAAAATGTTTCACTGATGTTGGAAACAGGGAACTGAAGGCTGGGGGAGAGACAAACTGAATAGTCTGCTGGAAAGGGAGGGCAGTTCGCCCTGAACAAGAGCAGTGTGCAAAGAAAGACTTTGTACTATGGTTAAAGAGTGTGTGTGTGTGTGTATTGGACTGTGATTGGCAGCTGGCTTTTTACATTTGAATAAGATGTTAAGAGTGATAATGGGTAGCAGGTCCAGTGCGTTCTTGCTCCCCCCATCTCAACATCTTTGCTTCACTTTTCTTAGAGACAGGGATGTAGGGAGGTCAAGCCAGTTCTGTTGCTATTTTCTAAAGTCAAAGAATTCTGAAGGCTGAGCAAACCAACTGAGTACAGAGCCTTGATAGGGAACCTGTGGGACTCCCAACTTCCAAAATCTCCAGCCAGCTAATTATCTGGATGAGAGTTATAGTTCTACAGCATCTGGAGGACCACAGCTGTAAAGTACGATGAGTACTAAACATTGTGAGCCCCAAATCTTCTGCATTCATTAAAAAGTCTCCAAACTACTCAATCAGTTGGCATCAAGGAGCCATCATGTCAAACCCTGTAGGATGGATGTTTCAGGGTGATAATTATATGATATTAACGTATCCATCATTGCTCATTGACTTTAGAAAACATTCTAAAATTTGAATCTCTCTCAGCATTCACCTCATTGACTCTATAATGCTTAGCATGTCATTCAGTGGCATCAAGAGTTCAAACGTGAAGGATTAAAAAGGTTAGGGGATAAGGAGATGAAGTCTGTAGCTATCAGCAGATGCTCTAGGACTGAGGCATGAGCTTTCACATGTTTGTGAATGAACCCTTTCTGTGACTCCAGCATGAGCAACACTCTGCTTTGAGCTGGAAACATGTCAATGTGCTGAGAAGCTTTATAAGAGCTTGAGTTGTTCCTTACAGGGGAAGGGGAACACATGCACCCCAGCTTTGGAAGGAGGAGAAAGGTGGGGCTTGTGATACGAAAAAGTGACTTGGGGGAAGTAAACACATTTTGCATCGTATCTTTTCTGTCTCATGTGCAGCGAGATCTGGACTTCACCATTGACCTGGACTTCAAGGGCCAGTTGTGTGAGCTGTCCTGTTCAACGGATTACCGGATGCGTTAGCCCACCTGCCCCCTCGGCGGTTTTTTCTCCTCCTCCTCCTCCAGCCAACCTTGCGCCCAGAGCTAACTTTCCCTCTTGTCTTCTTCAGTTGGCGTATCACTAATTCATTTCATTGTGTAGTTCCCTGTTGCCGCAACTCTGGGCCAGCAAGGAGAGGGTCAGTATTACAGGCTGGGGGGAAATAGCCAAGAGCCCCCCCACAACTCCATTGCCCCTCATTTTCAACCCCCCTCCCCCAACCAGGAACTGAGGCTTTTAGCACAACTGAAGACACACACACGTGGTTCGTCCATCCGTCCGTTTGTTTTGAGGCCGGAATGCTGACTGCAGACTTCCATCATGAATTTTTATTTTTATTTTTTTGTTAGTTGAAATCATTGTTGGTCTCCTCTGCCAAACTGTATTGCCTAGAATTATTCTCCCTCGCACCCCCTTTTCAGAGTCATTCTGCTCCTCACCATCTCCTCTCCTCTCTAGAGCAAAAACGCTGCTCGGGTTTTTGGGGCACACACCTCTATCTGGCATTCGGTCGGGGCAGGGTGGGGGAATGGGCATCCCAATTTGTTTATTTTAATCAAGAGGGAATATGGAGGTGTGTGGGGGTGGGAAAAGCCTCTCCATTTTGTGGGTGTTGTTTTTTCACTGATAGTTTTGTACTTCTCCCTCTCAAATTCCTCATTTGGATGTGTGGGGTGGGAGGTTTTTTTTTTTTTAAATCCTTGCCCTTTGAGAGCTGACATCGTGTGACTTTCATAACTTATGGTTTTTATATGGTTACATTCATGAGGAAAAAAAAATAAAGAGGTTGAAACCAGATACTTCCCGTGTTTTCTTTGGAACTGTGACATGTTTATGTTCAAAGAAGGCATCCTGCCCTGTGATCCTATGCCACCACTCTTGTGGCTGGCAGAATAGGAAGCACTATAAAGGGCAAAGTGATGGGTTGTTTCTGAGAGAAATCCAGAAGCACAGCTTGGGAAAGACTGTCCAGTATCTGGTGGTGCTGACTGGGGCAGGTTGCCTGTAGTCCAAAAAAGTGTATTTTTAAAAAAGGTAAATTTTCCAAGCTGTTCCCAGAATCAACAGATTGACAGCCAGGACATGCTTTACTTAGGTGTAAGAGAAACTTTGGCCCTCAGCTCTCAGAAGCCACAACAACAAAGGAAGAGAAGTTGGACACTGTTTGTTGTTATTGTGTGCCTTCAAGTTGTTTACAACTTATTGCAGCCCAAAGGTGACCCTGTCATCAGAGGGTTTTCTGCAGCTGAGAGTGTGTGACCTGCCCAAGGTCACCCAGTGGGTTTCCTTGGCCAAAGGGGAACTGAACCTTGGTCTCCAGGGTCATAGGCCAATGCTGGTTTTTGCTCTGAAGAGGTACTGTTGTTTTAGATACAATACTTTTAAATAACCAAAGAAATAGGATTGAAGAGTGGTAGAAAATTTCCTGTAATAAATCAAGCTCAGTTAGTTATTTGTATTGCCATGTGAGCCTACGCAAACTGCACAACATTGAGAAACCTGTCAATTTTGACATTTCTCTACTAGTGTTTTTTGATGGTGTCTTTTGTCATTGTTCACACCTTAGCCCAGAGCTTTCCAAACTTTTTGTGTTAGTGACCCACTTTTTAGACATACATCATTTCGCGACACAGTAATTTGGTAAGCAATTCAGTAAGTGAAGGCAGCCCCTCCACCCCAGCCTGGCCCGCCACCACTGCCGCCCTCACCAGGTCTTCCTCCACCTGGGGTGGGCTTGGCAGCGGTAGAAGAGACAGCCCCTCTACCCGAGCCCGGCTGTTGCTGCTGCCCGCACTGGGGTCTTCTTCAGCCTGGGGTGGTGGCAGTGGTGGTCGGAGAGGCAGCCCCTCAATCTGGGCCTGGCCCGCCACTGCCGCCACCCTCGCCAGGGTCTTCCCTGGCTTGGGGCGGCTGCAGCACCAGCTGGAGAGGCAGCCCCTCCACCTGGGCCTGGCCTACCACTGCTGCCCTCACTGGGGTCTTCCTTGGTCTGGGGCGGCAGCCGAGGCAGCTCCTCCACCCGTTACATTCGTGCGACACACCTTAACGTGTTGCAACACAGTTTGAAAAGCTCTGCCTTAGCCTAATTTCTACACTAACTGTCAATACAGCGTGCCCACTGCAGGAACCCCCACGTAAAACAAAAAACACAAAGTGGTTCATCCTATTATAGCCAACGGCCACTGTGGGTACCTGCCCATGCCACTTCAGGTGACCTTACATTCATATGTGTGGAGGTTGCGTGGGGGAGAGCCCCCTGTATATGGTGGTGTGCCTGAGGTAAACCTATCACGGTGTTTCCTGGGGCTGTGCAAGGAACTGAACCCTGGTCTCTAGGGTTGTAGTCCAACACTCAAAACAACTACACCACACTGGCTCTACAACCTATATAGTAGTCAACAATGGGTAAGCTCATTCACCATGAGGCTCTGGAAAAGCTAGTATTGGATTACAACTTCCCAAATCCCCCAGCCAGTAAGTTCTGATAACAAGTGAGCCACAGTCAGGTACAAATATAATACTGCTTGCTTCAAACACTGAAATTTTAGGTTTCACTGTTCAGACTTTTCAACACATAATAAGCACTGTGACACTGGGTCTTTTATACTAAAATGTACAATAGCATTTTCTATATTGGGCTGGATCTAGACTTTCCTACCACTTTGGGTAGACTCACTGCAGTCAGTTAGACCTAAAATAGTTTGAACAGATTCACTGAGGCTAGCTTAAATCTCATGGACTAAGTATGTTAAATCTCGATCCCATGCACAATAATTTGCAGTATCTTTGAAGCTTTGTATAGCTTTGTAAAGCTCCCCTCATGAGTGAATAAACTGTCCAAGATGATATGCTGCGGACAAGATAGTTTTACCCACTGCTTGTATACGGATATCATATGAAAAAATGTTTTGCAGTTGCATAATGATGTCAGTAGTTAAACCATTTTGGATGGATTAACTGGTTGTGATCTTTGCAACACCCCTGTGAGTGTTACTATCACTGTACTACAGATGGGGGAGAGAAATTAAGCTCATCGAAAGATTGTTCCCAAAGTCTACCTTGTGAGTTCAAAACCCAGTGACTTTATCTGTTATGCTGCACCACGATAAAGCGAGCTGGTTACAACAGACATTGATGCCAAAAGTTTGGTATAGTTGGACACATGCCAGGTCCCATGCCAGCCCACCACCAGGTGAAACACTGCCAGTCTTCTGACTCTACTCTTCTTTTTTATTGCTCCAGTTCACCTATTCCCTTCAAGCAAACAGTAAGGACGAACAATCTTTCCATGTCATATCCTTTCCCTCTCTGGCAGGTTGCATTGACTTGAGCCTCAGGGTTCAGTCTTGTCCCCCATGCTATTTAACATCTACATGAAACCACTGGGAGAGGTTGTCGGAGTTTTGGGGTTCAGTGTCATCAGTATGCAGATGACACCCACCTTTATTACTCCTTTCCACCGCAAGCCAAGGAAGCTGTCTTGGTCCTAAACCAGTGCTTGACATCAGTAATGGACTGGATGAGGGCAAACAAATTGAAACTTAATCCAGACAAGACAGAGGTGCTCCTGGTCAATAGAAAGGCAGCTCAGGGAATAGGGATTCAGCCTGTGTTAGATGGGGTCACACTCCCTCTGAAGACACACGTTTGCAGCTTGAGAGTGCTCCTGGATTCAACTCTGAGCCTGGAAGCCCAGGTCTCAGCAGTGGCCAAGAGTGCATTTGCACAATTAAGGCTTGTGTGCCCGCTGCGCCCATTCCTTGAGATGTCAGACCTGGCCATGGTGACACATGCCTTGGTTACATACCAGCTGGATTACTGTAATGCGCTGTATGTGGGGCTGCCTTTGAAGAGTGCTCAGAAGCTCCAGCTGGTCCAAAGAGCTGCAGCCAAGTTGTTAACTGGAGCTGGTTACAGGGAGCACACAACACCCCTGCTGCAACAGCTCCACTGGCTGCTGATCTGTTTCCGGGCACAATTCGAAGTGCTGGTGATGACATTTAAAGCCTTACATAGCTCAGGTCCAGGTTATTTGAAGGACCATATCCTCCCCTATGAACCAGTCCCGGTGTTGAGATGTGCGGGAGAGGGCCTTCTCAGTGGCTGCTCCCCAGCTCTGGAACTCCCTGCCCAAAGAGGTTAGACTGGCACCCTCCCTGCCTACCTTCAGGAAACAGTTAAAAACATTCCTCTTCCAGCAGGCATTTTAAATGTAATTTCTATTGGTGCTGGTTATTTGATATTTTAATGCTGTTTTTATATGTATTTTAACATGTTTTAATTATTATTGTGGATTAATTTTTAACTTTTGTATATCACAGTTTTTAATTATGTTTCTTTTAATGGCTGTAAGCCGCTTTGAGTCCCCTCGGGGAAAAAAATAAAGATAATGATGATGATGATGGTCATCATCATCATCATAGAGCTTGGAGGGATGGAGGGGGATGAAAATATACAGCAACTACAGTGGTGAGAAGGGAGCTGCTGAGACAGCCCTGCAGAAGTGTCCCCCTGAACTGGAAAACACCATTTGACAGCAGTTTTCTGCGTATTACTGGATCAATTTATTGGGAGCACAATAGAAGACAGAAATATTTTATACAAATATACTTCACACTTTTTATTGCACATCACTGAATGAGATAGAGTCCCTCCATTGCACAATTGCACCCTCTTGTGAAAGATGCCAGATTAGTTTGACACAAACTAAAAAAAACATACCAGAAGCAACCAATCAGAATAGCCTATCAAGTTGCAGGGTATGCCCAGGGATGGTGGCAGTGCCCGTTTTGTTTTGGGATGCCAACGCTACTTCTCCAACGGTGCGTAGTTCAGCAGTTTCTCAATCAAATCCACGTGTGACAGAAGCATCCGCCGACAGCAGTAGCGCTTTAAGCCAAGTGCATCCAATGCATCCCTGAGAGAGACAATGGAAAAATAAATAGATATGATGTGTCTCTCAAGAAGTTTGCTTTGGACCATTTGTGTTTATGTCTCTTTTCTTCACCTAGGGCTGCCAACTCCTCTATAGTCCCGTGCTATGTCTTTTCAAAAATAAAACTTGAATGGTAGAGACGAGATTATAATTGCCTATTTGCAGGATGTGAGAAAGTTTCATCCACTGTTTCTTACAGTAACAGCTACGCAGCCAGCACATGCAGAGCATGGCATCTTTCATTCTCTGTGGTAGATTTGATGGTGCACCAAATATACCCTTTCTTGGAGAAGTATGACCTAGACAGAGTCCTGGCCCCATTCAGGCTAAAGAACAATAATGCATCACACTGAAAGGTGAACAAAAATCTCTGAATCGCTAACTCCCTCAAAAGTTAGCTGAGGCTATCATACTTCAGAGATATCATGAGAAGACATCACACATTAGAAAAGATGATAATGCTGGTAAAGTGGAAGGCAGGAGGAAAAGACAGACCACATGACAGGTGGATAGACTCAATCAAGGAAGCTACAGCCCTGGCTTTGCAAGACCTGAGCAGGGCTGTTGACAGGGTGTGCTGGATGTCTCTCATTTACAGGGTTGCCTAAGTTGAGGCTGACTTGATGGCAATCAACAACAGCATTTATATCCATTTTTGATCCAATCAGCTTTGGTCAGTTTACAAGGTCTTTCCCTTCCACCCACTTGACTCCTATAACAACCTTCTGAGGTAGGTTATCCTGAGAGGCTAAGGCTGCCCCATGCTAGCTGCAGATGAGCCACTGAGTTTAGATTCCACAGAGAGATGTGTGTGTGTATGGTCCCTCCATTACTTGCTTTTAAGCATGCTCTTAAGAGAGTTTTATTTCAGTAGACTTTTAAGCTAGTACAGCCTTTCGCTTGCTTTAGACGTTTCACCGTTTTTATTGGCTGTTTTACTTAACTGTATTTTAATGAATTTAGTCATGACATTGCTTTGCTAAGGTCTGCATACCCTGAAGGCACCAGATCCTGTCTGATCTTGGAAGCTAAGCTAGGTCAGGCCTGGTTAGTACTTTGATGGGGGACTGCTGAGGAATACCAGGTACTATAGGCTATATTTCAAAGGAAGGCAATAGGAAACCACCTCTGAGTATTCGTTGTCTAAGAAAGTCCTATGCAATTAAAGGGGTCACAAGTGGACATGAGGCGCATGTGCACGCACACACGCACACACAGTTTTCATTATAAAATTATGGTACACTGCATTGAACTTACAGCTTACAGAAAATCAGGGCAGAAATTCTAATGCGCACTGAGAAAACAAAATCTCCTTACAAGCTTACCCTTCTGTATACTCGGCCTGCAAGAGGCCCAGGTACGCTTCCCATTTATTGCCCACGACTTTGCCACAGGTGAAGCACCGAACAGGGATGATCATTTTCAGGTAGCCTAGAAAAAAAAAATTGAGTAAGGGGGAAAATGTGAGTTACTCAGACTCCAGACTCCCTTTCCAAGCCAGCTCAAGTAGGAGCTGCCACAGTGCTGTGTCTCAAGAGTGCTAAGGCATGGGTCAGAAAGCTTCCGGCTCGAAGGCTGCTCAGCCACAAATGCAGCAGGTAGGGCTAATCTGTGCATCCTAAGCACCACCATTAATCTGTCCACCTTAATCACCAGCAACATACAGACAATCAGGCATTCACTAACACAGGTGCCAAGTCACTAGCACGACTTAAGTTTAAATATCTCCCTCAGGAACAGGCCTAGCTCTGCTTCTAGGTATAGTGGAGCAGCTGCCTCAACAAATGGCAATGGGAGTCATAAAAGGGCAACTGATTGCTCATTTGTTCTGTTTGCAATCTTAGGTGCTCAGGAGATTTTCTATTTTGGGTGCTAAAACACCTTGGTCAGCCAGGCTGCCTGGGCAAGGTGAGTGTGGGCAGGGGACACTATTTGCTGTTTTGCTGCTTCAGGCAGCAAAATGTCTTGGGACGACCCTACTCAGGAAGGGCAGGCTCCAGAACCCTAACTTAACTACAAAGCTAGATTTCTTGGAAGACTTCACACAGTCACTATTTCTAAGCCTAATCTACTTCTAGGGTTGTTGCTGTGAGGACTAAATGGTGCTAAGCTGGTGACCTGATTTTAAAGAAAAGGAAAAATTACTATATATTTTTATCTGTATCTATATATAAAATGCATACAATACACACAGAGAATAAACACGTTTTTAAAAGTTAGGAGAAACATAAAACACATGGACTACTTATTTCAAAATGTCACCAGGCCACTTCTTGTTATGGGGCAAATACTAACAACATATAGATTCATAAAGACATCTCACGCTCTCTTCTGCTCCTTCTCTCATGTCAAACTCCTTCACTGAGTAGCAGATACAAATAGAAGTACACTTGCTCTTCCTGAGTGATTTACTAGAAGTGAGGTACCTGAGCCACAATTGGCTTCTGCTAAAAGCAGTTGGTTGCAAAGCCCAGTCAAGATCTGCAGATCTCTGGAGACCTTTAGAATGACAGCCCATCTTACAGGGTTGTTGTAAACACTGGTGGGCAAGTGAACTAAAACTTTCTGAGCTGAGGATGTACTCAAAGTCATCCTGTTTTTATTCTTTAAGTGTATACCAGTTCCACCAAACTCCTACGTCATCTCTGGGTCCCAGAAGCCTGAAGCCTGTCTACAACTCTGGGCCTTTCTGCACTACACTGTTACAGTGCTATTATTCCCGATTCAACATCCTGTGGAATTCTGGGGTTTGTAGTTTACCAAAGAACGCTCTGGCTGAGAATCTTAAATGCCCCTCCCTAACCTTCAAACCCCAGGATTCCATAGGATGTTGAAAGTGGAACAATAGCACTATGACAGTGTAGTGCGGAAAGACCCTCTGTTCTAAAACCTCATGCCATTATTAACCCTTCCTGTTTATTAGTTTATTTCTGTTTATTTCTTTTTGAAATTATTCACTGCTAAACATACATTCCCTGCCTTTTTCTCCACCTGTAACTCTCCCCTTCTCCGAAAAGCTAACCACAAACCAGAAGACACACTGCGCCTGAATTAGGTTATGGGATGCTAAAATCAGAGAGCTTTGGGAGCTTTATAACTTCTCCCCAATGCCTTTCTACTATCACCCCTAAAGTTTCACCCAGGCCTAAGCAGACAAAAAGAAAGGACAAGAGAGAGGGTGACACACAGAACTATAAAGGAACATCAGACGGCGTGGAGTAGGAAAGAATAAACCTTTGGGGTAGGTTGTTTCCCTATACCTACCTTTTGTGCTCGTTAACAATGTGTGCACATGCATGTATGCGCACCTTTAAGTCCATTTATGGTGACTCCATGGATTTCATAGGATTTTCTTAGGCAAGGAATACTCAATAAATGGTTTTGCCAGTTCCTTCCCCTAAAACAGAGGCCATTTCTGCCCAACACCGTTATAGTGCTATTATTCCACCTTCAACATCCTGTGGAACTCTTCAGAAGCGTAGTTCACTGAGGCCAAAGAGCTCTCTGGCTGAGAATCCTAAAGGCCCCTCCCTAAGCTGCAAATCCCAGGATTCCACAGCCTGTCCAAAGCGCAATAACAGCACTATGACAGCGTGGGGCAGAAATGGCCAGAGCCTACAGTAACTGGTATTCGCTGGTGGTCTCCCATCCAAGTGCTAACCAGGGCTGACCCTGCTTAGCGGTCAAGATCAGACGGGATCCGGTGCCCGTCGGGTATTCAGGCCAATCTCACACCGCAGAGCAGGCTGAAATCCAACACGTGCGGCTTTCCCCATTTCAGCGCCAGCTCCACCTTTTCAAAAAGAGCTTCACCAGTTACATTTTTGCCTCTTACGCAACCGCCCACGCTCGCACAAGGCCTTGCAAAATACGCCACGAAACCACCTTATTCCGAGTCATCTACAACTCCAGGAAGGCCAGAGGGTCTCCGGCTGCCTGCCTGAGTCTCCCCATCATTCCTCCGAGCCCCCACCTTGCCTGTAACCCCCCCGGTCCCCTTGAACTCGCTCCCCGATTCCCATCGTCTCCCTCCTTGCCTCCCCACGATATGTGAACCGGGTTCTCTTCACCACATATACTCCCCAGCCTCCCTGCCCCTATTCAACCCCCCTTTCTTTCTTCCGCCCCCCGATCTCACCTTTTCCGGGCCTTTCCCTGTTTCTCGTCCCCGGAACGCTCCCGAAACGCGGCGCGACAGCGTGGCCGGCCGCTTGTTTGTGCTATGTCCCGGACCGGCCGCTAGAAGGCGCCTGCGAGCAGCGGGTCCGCCGCGAAAGGCGGAGGGAGGAGCGAGGCTGCTGCGGGGGCTCCTCCTCTTTCCAAAGGAGACCGAATTTCCTCTCTTTAACGACAAATATTCCCCCTACCAAGTTTTTGTCGCTGGCGGCTTCTGGATTTTCTCCTTTTATCCAAGCTGGCCATCCTTTCTTCCGTGCATTCATTCTGTCCTCGCTTTTAGATTTCTTGTGCACTGAATAAAAAGTAAGGACCTTTCCACACTGCATTGTTCCAGTGCTATTATTCCGCTTTCAACATCCTATGGAATCCTGGGGTTTGTAGTTTAGGGAGGGGCATTTAGAATTCTCAGCCAGAGAGCTCTTTAGCCTCAGTGAACTACAAACCCCAGAATTCCACAAGGTGTTGAAACTGGAATAATAGCACTAGAACAGTGTAGTGCAGAAAAGCCCTAAGACAGGTTTAAAAACGTTTTGCTGTTTCGAAGACGTACCATGGTGTATTTGGCCTACCATGCAGTGTTGTTGTTGCAGGGGAAATGACATTGCTTTGCGATGGAAACGATGTCCTCCAGCTAATTCTTTCAAGCAGCAATAGTTTACACAGTGAGAAAGGGCCTCTTCTAATCCTAAATGCTGGCAAGTTATTTGCTCTGCACCCCTCAGAAAACCGTGGGTGAAAATAAGTTGCTGCGTGCCTACGAGTTGTTTCTGAGGCCATTTCCGCACTACGTTGTCATGCCGCTATTATTCCACTTTCGACATCCTGTGGGATTCTGGGATTTGTAGTTTCCTGAGGCCAAAGCGCTCTCTGGCTGAGAATTCCAAATTTCCCTCCCTAAACTGCAAACCCCCAGGATTCCATAGGATGTTGAAAGTGGAATAATAGCGCTATAACAGTGCAGTGCAGAAATGGTCTGAGTTATGACAACCCTCAGGCGACCCTATCAAGGAGTTTTCTGGGGCTGAGAGGAAAATAAGAAAGTAACCACTGGACTAAGGCCATTTCCGCACTGGACTGTTACAGCGCTTTGATTCCACATTCAGCATCCTATGGAATCCTGGGGTTTGCAGTTGCGGGAGGGGCCGGCTGGCCCCTCCCGGAACTGCAAATCCCAGGATTCCATAGGATGGTGAATGTGGAATCAAAGCACTGTAACCGTCCAGTGCAGAAATGGCCTAAACTAGCCTTATGTGTGCTGAAAAAGGGCTAGATAAGGTTAAAAGTAGGTAATAGTGTTAGTAATGTAAGAAAATTTCAACAAAAATAACCTGGAAAGGCCTTGGTTAAGAAAGGAGAAAAGAAAGTTTTGTTGGATGATTTATCAAATTAATAATTAGCATTTTACCAGAGGGATTTTTTTTTTAATTGTAAAGAAACTTGAGCAAAAAAAAGAGAAGGAAGCACAGAAGGCGCTCCAAAAGCGCTTTAACTACTCTAACTGCCATAGCAACATTGTATGGAATCCTGGGATTTGCAGTTTCGGGAGGAGTGTTTAGCATTCTCCCTCAGAGAGCTCTTAGGCCTCACTAAACTACAAGTCCCAGAATTCCACCGAATGTTGCCGTGGCAGTTAAAGTGGAATAATAGTGCTATAACAGTGTCGTGTGCTATGGCAGAGAGCTAAAGTCATTTCATCCAAGCCATGGAAGTACCACGCGGACCCCATAGGAATTAGTAATTAAGTTGAACAACAGTTTGCTGCTCGGTATTAAACCACCTAGATATGGACAAAAGTCTAGACTAACATAAATTAAAGCCAGCATCACAAAGACTTTTCTCTCAACCTATCACAGTCAAAGAAATCAGGATTGCTATCAATGACTTAAAGACAGGCAAATTATTTGGCATGGATAGTTTCCCTTTTGAATTTTTCAAAACATACAGAGGTTGTCTTATACCACATTTGATTCTTTTTTTTAAATTGCAGTTGGAAAGACTCTGAATAAGTACAATCAGCAAGTGCCATTGCAGTCGTGAAACCTGGCAGTGACCACACACAAGATGGGAAGCGGACACCTGTGCGTGGTCACTGTCAGGTTTCACAACTGAAGTGACACTTTCTGTTTCACTTTGGAATCAAGACCTCGAAGTAATTACAACTTTACTTGTCAACAGGATTAAAACTTTGCAGCCCGATATATTTGTTCCTGTTTGCCTTCTAGTTGTTTTCAGCTTAAGGTGACCCGAAGGAGAACAGGTCACGGGGTTTTCTTGGCAAGATTCGTTGAGAGGGGGTTTCCCATTGCTTCCCTCTGAGGCTGAGAGAGTGTGACTTGCCCAAGGTCACCCAGTGAGCTTCCACGGTCGAGTGGGGATTTCAATCCTGTTCTCCAGGGTTGTAGTCCAACGCTCAGACCACTGCAGCACTGTGACTCAAATGTGTGTCCGTGTGCATGTGTGCATGAACGCACGTATAGATATACGTTACATGTACACATAGGTGTAAGAGACAGCATGCTGTAGTGGCTACAATACCAGGGTGTGAATCCTTGCTTGGCCATGGAAACCCACCGGGTGACAGATCACACTCTCTCAGCTTCAGATGAAAGCCCTGGCAAGCCTTCTTTGAACAAACCTTGACCAGAAAAACCCATAATAGGCCCGCCAAACATCAGAGTCGACCTAAAGGGACGCCACCACTGCTACCACTGCTAGATCTGATCCTGACCAATAGGGATGACCTTGTTAATGAGGTAGAAGTGGTTGGATCTTTAGGGGGGAGTGACCATGCCCTATTGGAATTTGGCATTCAGTGGGAAGGAGAAGATAAGTGTAGCCAGATACTCATCTTAGATTTTAAAAAAGCGGACTTCTGTAAACTTAAGGAGCTACTGGCTGAAATTCCGTGATCAGGAATAGTGAAAGAGAAAGGAGTTCAGGAGGCATGGGAGTTCCTTAAAAGGGAGATACTGAAGGCACAGTCTAAAACTGTGCCAATAAGGAGGAAAAATGGAAGGCATCTGAAGAAACCAGAATGGTTGACTAAAGAACTCTCAGCTGAGCTAAGCGTTAAGAGAAACCTGTACAGGAAATGGAAGGGGGGGGGAAACCATCAAAGAAGAATTTAAGCAAGTAGCCAGGAGATGTAGGGAGGAGGTCAGAAAGGCTAAAGCACAGAACGAACTTAGGCTGGCCAGAGACATTAAACACTATAAAAAGGGCTTTTTTAAATATGTCCGCAGCAAAAGGAAAAAGAAAGAGGCGATAGGGTCGCTGCGCAGAGAAGATGGCGAATTACTAACAGGGGGAAGAGAAAAGGCAGAACTACTTAACACCTTCTTTGCCTCAGTTTTTTCCCAGAAGGATACAAGCACTCAACGTGGTGGTTGGGGAGCAGGTGAGGAAGCAGGGGAAATGCGGCACATAATAGGTAGAGAGGTGGTACAAGAATACCCGGCCACACTGGATGAATTCAAGTCTCCAGGGCCAGATGAATTGCATCCTAGGATATTAAAAGAACTGGCAGAGGTCCTTTCGGAACCGCTTGCTATAATCTTTGAGAAATCTTGGAGGACAGGAGAAGTTCCAGCAGACTGGAAGAGGGCAAATGTTGTCCCCATCTTCAAGAAGGGAAAAAAAGAGGATCCAAATAATTATCGCCCAGTCAGCCTGACGTCTGTACCCGGGAAGATCCTGGAGCAGATCATTAAGCAGTCAGTTTCTAATCACTTAGAAAGCAACGCGGTAATCACGAGAAGTCAACATGGATTTCTCAAAAATAAGTCATGCCAGACTAATCTTATCTCTTTTTATGACAGAGTTACTAGCTTGATAGATGAAGGGAATGCTGTGGATGTAGCATATCTCGATTTCAGTAAGGCCTTTGACAAAGTTCCACATGACATTCTTGCAAAGAAGCTAGTAAAATGTGGGCTGGACAGAGCTACTGTCAGGTGGATCTGTAACTGATTGACTGACCGTTCCCAAAGGGTGCTCACCAATGGCTGCTTTTCATCCTGGAGAGAAGTGACTAGCGGGGTGCCACAGGGTTCTGTCCTGGGCCCAGTGCTCTTCAATATTTTCATCAACGACTTGGATGAAGGAATAGAGGGCATGCTCATCAAATTTGCAGATGACACCAAATTGGGAGGGGTTGCTAATACGCCAGAGGACAGGATCAAAATTCAAAATGACCTGGGCAGATTGGAGAGCTGGGCCAAGGCTAACAAAATGAAATTCAGCAGAGAGAAGTGTAAGGTCCTACACTTAGGTAGAAAAAATGGAATGCAGAAATATAGGATGGGGGACACGTGGCTGGATGGCAGTACGTGTGAAAGGGATCTAGGAGTTTTAATAGACCACAAGCTGAACATGAGTCAGCAGTGTGATGCGGCAGCCAAGAAAGCCAATGCGATTCTCGGCTGCATCAATAGGAGTATGGTGTCTAGATCGAGGGAGGTACTGGTACCACTCTACTCTGCTTTGGTTAGACCTCATCTTGAATACTGTGTCCAGTTCTGGGCACCCCAATTCAAGAAGGACATGGTCAAGCTGGAGCAGGTCCAGAGGAGGGCGACCAAAATGGTGAAGGGCCTGGAAGCCAAGCCCTATGAGGATAGACTTAGAGAGCTGGGTATGTTCAGTCTGCAGAAGAGAAGGTTAAGAGGGGACATGATAGCTCTGTTTAAATATTTGAAGGGATGCCATGTAGAGGAGGGAGAGGGCTTGTTTTCTGCCGCTCCAGAGACCAGGACAAGGAGCAATGGATTCAAGCTGCAGGAAAGGAGATTCCACCTGAACCTCAGGAAGAACTTCCTGACAGTCAGGGCTGTCCGGCAGTGGAATACGCTGCCTCGGAGTGTGGTGGAGTCTCCTTCTTTGGAGGTTTTTAAGCAGAGGCTGGATGGCCATCTGTCGGGAGTGCTTTGAGAGTGTTCCTGCACGGCAGGGTGTTGGACTGGATGGCCCGTGTGGTCTCTTCCAACTCTACATTTCTATGATTCTATGATTCTATGATTCTACCACAACAGTCTGAACACGGACATCCCAAAACGTTCTTGGGGCCTTTCTACATTACATTGTTATAGTGCGACGATCCCACTTTCAACCTCCTGTGGAATTCTGGGCCTTGTAGTTTCCTGAGGCCAAAGAGCTCTCTGGCTGAGGATTCTAAATACCTTTCCCTAAACCGCAAACCCCAGGATTCCAGAGGATGTTGAAAGTGGAATAACAGCACTATAACCGTGCAGTGCAGAAATGCCCTGGGGACTTTGGCATTAAACCGAAATCGAGCACAGCCCTCTGGGAAGGGCATGTTGTTCCTTTTGGTTTTGTTTCCCTTCTTTGCGTGGATTTTGTTTTTACTTATTTTTTTTTTTAAATCGGGGGCAAGGGGGAAAGAAAAGAAAGGGAAAGAACTCTCACCCAAGAAGGACGAAAGCCCTTCCCCTCGCAGGAAACACATATAAAAAAATCCCCCTAATTTAAAAAAAAATAAATAAAAATGACGCCACACTTCTGGGCTGCGGTTCACTCAGGGAGGAGGGACGGTGGGTTGGCGGGTGGGAAGGATTCCTAATTGCGGATGAGACGTTCGGGGGTTCAGATCGTCTCGGGCATCCCCGCCTCCGCCCCAGAAGAAAGCCCGTCCCCTCCCGGAGCCCCCGGGGACTCCTCCCCCGACCGGCCGGCGCGCCTCCCCACCGCTGCCCCCCTTTGCTCCCCTCCCATTTCCTTCCCCCCGTCCCGCGCCTGGAATGCGCTCCCCCGCCCGCCCTCCCATCCTGCATCCCAGCAGCGGAGAAGCGACTCCGAGGCTTCTTGGGGTCCAGGCGGGAAAGGGGGCACTCGCCCCGTATCCGGGCTCCCGTCCCAGATTTCCACCACCCGAGGCCAAGGTGAGGGCCATTAACCGGGGGGGGGGTATTTAGGCTGGGGAGGGGTGTAAGAGGATGGGAAGGAGAGCGACGTGAGGAACCAAGGTCGTGATGATGAAAAGAAACGGGACCCGAGCCCTCCTCCAAACAGGGGGTGCGGGGGTGGGTGGGACTTAGTTCTGCCCCATAGAGTTTTCCCTGGGCCCCAATAGAATTGATCCCGATCCAGGTCTCTTGCTGCAAGTTTAGGAAGAGGGGCGTGCGTTTGGCATCTGGACTCACTCTCCTTTAGAGGTGTGTTAAAGACAAAAGAAAGAGACTAGACCCAGAGGTATATATTTTAATCTTGTGCTTTCTTGCTTTGCCTTTTTTTTTTTAAGAGAAGTTTTTCCCCTTTATGACAAATTTGTCTTTTTTTTTTTTTTAACAGCGATCATTAATCTACTTTAAGGAATACACTCAATTCCATCCATTCGCCCAATTTGGAAAGCTAACATTTTTTTTGTTCATTTAAAACTGGAACTGGGTGGTGGGAGGCAGAATCTGCAATTGAGGAATGGGTCTGAAATCTGGTTTATAGTTATTTGTATAGGGTGGGCTTTACCGCGACCACAACAACGATGACAGGTCTGGAATAAATAGCAAGAGGACAAAAGCGGGTGTGGAAAGGCCCTGAAGGGGGGAAAAAAGCCCTACAAGAGTGAGGGTGGGGACTAAAGCGCAGCAATTTCTTTTTATATAGACTTGTCTAAAAGTGTGGGATAGGCATAACCCATCCTTTCTCACACACATTCCACAGTCGTACCCGCTTCAACCCTTATGATGACAGGATGTGAATAGTCCTAGGAAAGTGCTTAATCCAGGCCTGGATGGTGAACTTTGAAAGTACTGAGATGGCAACTACTCTGTGGTTAACAGGAAGGAAAAATTCTCAGTGCCTTTATGGTGCCAACAGGTTAAGCCTTTGGGGCAGAAGTCCAGGGTCCTACTCAGCAGAATGGGCAGGAAGCATGAAAACGCAGAGGGAGGATCACATTTTAAAGTGACAAAATGCACACTGCCATTCGAAGAAGCGTGGAGCTATCAGACAGTGACATCCAGAGTCTAAAAATTACCTAACATTCCACTGCCTTGGAAGGCGGTAAATTCTCCTTCTCTGGAGGTCCTTAAGCAAAGGTTGGATGACCATCTCTTGGGAGCATTTTGACCGTATGTCCTGCATGACAGGGGTTGAACTAGATGGCCCGTTCAACCTATGATTCTGTGGTTCTATAATTGTATTACTGGATATTCCTATCTGGGTTTTTTTTTCCTTCTGTTTTTCTTTTGCTCTCCCTTTAGAAATAACATATGTCTAGTTCCTGCTAGCAGGATAAATGTGTATTATATTAGTTCCAGGTGTTTTGTTTTTTTTTAAAGATAGCAATATGATTGTAGTTATTGTAAGGAAAGAACTGGCAAAGTCATCTCTGAGTGTATTTCTTGCCTAAAAAATCCCTGTGAAACTCATGGGTTCTATTCTATGTTGACAGGCGACTCAAAAGGGACATATGCACAAAAAGTGCTACTTATATACTGGATCCTTCCACATTTCAGGGGAGAAAATTAACCTTTTTTGTGTTTGTTCAAAATGCCAGTTCTGTTTTATTCTTAATCTTTGTTTTAGTCATTTTCAGGGGCAGGGGCAGAAACAGGTAACTTTTGGGCATTGAAAATACAGAAATACAAAATGCTAAAAGATTAAAAAAATTAAAAATCAAGTGAAATTTCTGTCTTTCAATCAGAGGGTGAGAATTGAGGGGCATCATCTGCATTGTTAGTATAGACCTGTACTTCTTAAGCTATCTGATGTGGAGGACCAGCAATTCCCTCCACCCCCAGTGTGCTAGGGACTGGCCCTATATTTCAGTCTATTGGCTACAAATGATTCTTTCTTTCCTGGAAACTTGTCGGGGACCAGCAGCAAATGCCTCTTGGACAAATGCGGATCCATGGACCACCGTTTTGAGATGCCCTGGTGTAGACTTTGCCATTCTTTCTGTCCTTGTCTCTTTGGTCAGCTGCCAGGTTGTTTCTTGATTACATCATCCACAACCTAGGTGATTTCCGCACTACACTGTTATAGTACTATTATGCCATTTTCAACCGCCTGTGGAATTCTGGCAATTGTAGTTTACTGAGGCCAAAGAGCTCTCTGGCTGAGGATTCCAAATGCCCCTCCCTAAATTGTAAATCCCAGAATTCCATAGGGTGTTGAAAGTGGAATAATGGCACTATAACAGTGTAATGCTGAAATGATTGATTGTAGAATAGAATCATAATATCTTAGGGTGTTTCGACACTACACTGTTATAGTGCTATTATTCCACTTTCAACATCCTATGGAATCCTGGCGTTTGCAATTTAGGAAGTGGCATTTGGAACCCTCACTAAACTACAAACCCCAGGATTCCACAGGATGTTGAAAGTGGAATAATAGCGCTACAACAGTGTAGTGCGGAAAGGCCCTTAGAGTTGGAAGTGATCACAAGGCCATCTAGTCGGACCTGTGCCACACAAAATGCTCAACTAAAGCACTCCTGTAAAATACTCACCCAAACTGTGTTTAAATCCCTCCAATAGTTCTCTGCCCTCTGAAGCAGTCTATTCCCCTGTCAAAGAGTTCTTACGGGAAAGAAGTTCTTCCAAAAGTTGAGGTAGAATCTCTTTTGTTCTAATTTGAACCCTTTGGTTCATGTTCTAGTCTCTGGAGCAGCAGAAAACAAACTTGCTTCATCTTCTACATGACATCCCTTCAGATATTTGAACATGACTATCATGTCAGTTCTGAGTCTTCTCTTCTCCAAGCTAAAACTACTCCGCTCCCAAAGTAACTCCCCAGCTTAGTTTCCAGACCTTATTCCACCTTGTCAATATCCTTCTTGAACTATGGTGCATAGAACTGGACCCAATATTCCTGGTGAGGTCCGACCAAAGCAGAATAGAGTGGCACTACTACTTCTTTCAGTCTGGATACTATATCCTTTTTGATGCAGCCTAGATCTGCATTGGCTTTTTTGGCTGCCACATCTCACTGTTGACTCATGTTCACCTTGTGGTCTATGAAGACCCCTAAATTCTTTTCATATACTGGTACTGCTTTCAAGCCATCCCATATTATGCATTTCATTTTCTTGGCTATATGTAGTACCTTACATTTATGACTGTTGGAATTGGTTGTGCTATTTTTGGGGCCAGCTCTCCAATGTGTCAAGGTCATTTTTAATTCCGATCCTGTCCTTCTGTGGTGTTTGCTACCACCCTCCCAGTTGGGTGTCATCTGCAAATTAGACAAGTATGCCTTCTGTTCCATCATCTAAGTCATAACAATGCAGAGGGGTCTTCTAGCACCTTTGAGACTAACTGAAAGAAAGAAGTTGGTAGTGTAAGCTTTTGTAGACTTTTAAATCCACTTCATCAGATGCAAGAGTTTGTCTATGAAAGCTTATGCTACCAACTTCTTCCTCTCATTTAGGGCCTTTCTGCATTACACTGTTATAGCGCTATTATTCCACTTTCAACATCCTGTGGAATTCTGGAGTTTGTAGTTTATTGAGGCCAAAGAGCTCTCTGGCTGAGAATTTTAAATGCCCTTCCCTAAACTGCAAACCCGGAAGTTCTATAGGATGTTGAAAGTGGAATGATAGCGCTATAATAGTCTAGTGCAGAAATGGCCTGGGTTGGACCCCATCTACTTTCTTTCTGCCAGCAGTGGAGACCCATTTATTTAGGCAAGACTGATTTTTAATTTAGAAACCTTTCACATGACACTGCTACGGTGCTATGTTTCCATTTTAACTGCCATGGTTTCAACCCATGGAATCGTGGGATTTTCAGAGGGATATTTAGAATTCTCAGCTAGAGAATTCTAGTGACAAACAACAAGCCTCAGGATTCCATGGGATGTTGCCATGGCAGTTAAGATGAAATTATAGTGCTATAACTATGTAGTGTGAAAGGGCCTCTGGAACTGATGGATCATGTGTGACGGAGGCCAACCTCATAAAAGAGGCAGCTTGCCTGAAAATGTGGATTTCTGTTTATTCCTGTGATTATAAATAATTTTTTTAAAAAAATCATAATTTACTAATTGGGGTGTTATGCCTCACTTGACCAAGTGGAGTATAGCTACCAACTGATTTGGTGGGGACAATCCTGATTAATCTTCTGTCATCCCACTTTTTCAACTACTTTTTAAATGTCCCAGTTTCTCTCCCCTCTTCCCATTTTCCCCCTTTGTCCTCAGCTTACTCCAATTGCTGCAGATTGAGTTCAAAGAACAAAAGTAGTTTGCGCTCAATTAACTGAGCAGGGGGAAGAGGAAAGGAAAGAATGGAATCTTGCCCTTCCCAGTAGGATCAGGCAAAAGTATACTGCTGCAGTCTCTCCTATGTGTGTATTCTTCCTCATTAGTACCGTTTTGATGCTGCTTAGCCACGTGTGTCCTGGTTTACATCCATGAAATATTGGTGGGCATGGATTCTGAGTTGCTTATGATTCTCTGTGAAGTGTGCTTAAATGGTTTTCCTTCTGTAATGCATGAAAACTTCCTGTCACTGCGTATTGTTTCTTCTTCTTTTGTTCCCATGTCTCACTAGAGATCTCTCCATCATGGGGGTCAGCCGTGGCTGTTTGCTCTGTGTTAAAGTGAAGATGTTTGTGTTCAACCTCATCTTCTGGGTGAGTTACAGTGGGTCTGTCAGGTTCCTCATTGTGAATGGTATGCAAACTCTATGCTAGCCAACATTACGTGTCAGATAGACTTTCTGTACAAAATGCCATTTACACAGTCCCAGGATTTTTAATGAATATAATATACAGCAACCTACCTTGCAGAATTCTGATGAGACTGAATGAATGTATTTGTTGTACAAATTCTGTCATTATACAAGAACCTAAAGCAGGCTCACCCTCTTAGCTATTTGCTATGCTGCTGTGATATCGTGGAAGGTTCATCAATCCACTGTTTGTACATCTGTCTGCAGTAGAAAACTGAGGGCAACTTCAGTAACAGGAGTGAAAAATTAATTTTATTGAGGAAAAATTTTGCACAGTACCTAGAGACATGAAGACATATATACTGTTGGCACAAAAAGAGTGAAAAAGGATTTTTGATGGCTCTGGAATGAGCGGTATAACAGTTTGTTACAGGGATTAAACTGATTATTTGTCCTGCACCAGTGTGCTGGGCCGTGGTGTTGTGAAACCAGGGCTCACAGGCTGGATGCCTTCCAATTTTTTATTAGCAGGGACTATAGCATCATCTGACTCTCTCCCTCCAGCCACTTCTGTTTCCTCTGAGTTTAGCTGTAATCTACACAGTAGATTTCACCAGCAATGATACATTATTATAAGCCATTCCTGTTATATTTCACAGTATTTTGAGGTGGCTTGGTCTTGAATTGGCAAGACCTATTGGCCTTACAAAAGACCTGCTCCCAAAAGTAGAGATGGAAACGATAGAAATTCTTTTTGATTGGCACAGCTGTCAACATTGTTTTTATTCTCCTTGGGGAGGGGTGTTGCTTATAGGCCATTTCCGCATTAGACTGTTATAGTGCTATTATTCCACTTTCAACATCCTATGAAATCCTGAGGTTTGCAGTTTAGGGAGAGGCCATAGGGACTGTGTTGGTCAGAGCCTGCTTCAAAATTTACCACTGCACCACTGGTCCTGGGGCAGAAGAAGAAAGGGATGTTACACTTCCACAGTCCCTGGTCATGCGTGTTTCCTTTCTCCCTGCCTCTCTCCTAGTTGGGTGGCTGTGGGGTGCTCGGCGTGGGAGTCTGGCTAGCCGTTTCCCAGGGACGTTTTGCCACCTTATCGTTCTCCTTCCCATCGTTGTCAGCAGCAAGCCTCTTCATGGTGACTGGAGCTATCATCATGGTTGTGGGTTTCCTTGGGTGCTTAGGGGCAGCCACGGAACATCGTTGCCTCTTACTGACAGTAAGTATTATCTCTCTCCAGGCTGGAATTAGGCTGAGTGTGTTTCCAAAGAAGCAGCCATGTAGTCTCTTTGAGCATAAGAAGGAAAAAAGGGAATGTGGCAGCACCTTTAAGACTAACTGGCAGTGATGTAGATTCGAATTGATTGACTCGAGTTGGACTTAAGTGCCTTCAGTGACTCAGCTCGGACTCAACTCAGCACTAAATGATGCACTGACTCAACTTGACTTGAGACTTATATATTTTTAGTGATTGACTTGCTGCCTTTGGTTCAGTAACATAATATATTCATCCAGAAACCTTACAACTTTGAACAATGCTTCCATCTCTTTTTGCCTTTCTGTCACATGGCAGTCTCTCACAAGCCCAAAGTGTGGGCACATTTCTCAGAGGGGAACAGCAAATGGGTTAGACGATGGGCTTGAGGCAGGCTTGAGGTCTGCTCAGCAGCCTGACCTTGCTGCATATTGGAGGAGCCTTCTAAAACATTTCCTAAGAGCAGAAGACAAGACTCGTCCCGGAGTGCACATTTCTCAGAGGGGAACAGCAAATGTGTTAGGCAGTGGGATTGTGGAAGAAGGATCCTTCCTTCTAAAGCTTTTGAAGCTTCAGTAATGGGGAGTAAGAAAAATCCTATTCCCCACTTCTGAAAAAGCGTCCAGCTTCAGAAGTGGGAAGTAAGAAGAATCGTATTTCCCACTTCCAAAGCTGCAGACTCGTTTATGCCCATTGACACAAAATTCTCCAGCTTTGGGAAAGTGGAGTAAGAAGGATCGTACTCCCCACTTCTGAAACTGCAGATGGCAAAATCACAAATGTGGAGGGCCGACTCTGCTTAAATTATTAAAACTGACTATTTGACTCTGTCCTGAAATTCTGGAGTATAGGTTGGGATATAAAGTTGGCTCCCGGACTTGAGACTTGACTTGAAAGCATCTTCAAGGACTTGAGACTTGACTTGAGACTGGAAGGTAGGGACTTGAGACTTGGAGTAAAAGACTTACATACATGACTGCTGTTTTTTATTTAGCATGAGCTTTTGTGGAGATAAAGCCACTTTTTTCAGATGCAGCATAGAGGGATACTCTATGTATTGCATCTGAAGAAGAGGGTTTATATCCACAAAAACTCATGCCAAAATAAAAACCAGTTAATCTTAAAGGTGCTGCCATAGTCTATTTTTCTCCCCTTCTCTTCTTCCATTTTTTTACTGGGTGTGTTTCTTTGGGGTGTAACTTGGACTCAAGATACAGCATGGTGCAGTGGTTTGAGCATCAGACAATGACTTTGGAGACCAGGGTTTGATTTGCTGCTCAGCCATGGAAGCCCACTGGGTGATCTTGGGCATCTCACACACTTCCAGCGCCAGACAACCCCGTGATAGCTTTGCCTTAGGGTTGCCGTAAGTGGGAAATGACTTGAAGGAACACAACAAGAAATTGGACTCAAGGTGGGTAGTAGGTACAGAAGAGATGATAAATTAGAACTTTGGCAGGTATTAACAAGAAGATACTGGTAAATACAGGGCATCATTTGAAGCAGGGTTTATTTCCAGAACCTATTTTAAATACCACTGTAGGGAGTAGGAACACTGCTTGATCAGGAACGTCCAGTCTGCATGTGGACAGAAACTTTAACTTCTAAGGACTGCTGATTTCTGTCTCTCTGTCTCTCCCCATCCCAGTTTTTTGTGGTCCTCTCCACTCTCTTCCTCCTGGAGCTGGTTGGGTTGCTGGTTTTTGTCACTTGTAGGGACAAGGTAAGGAGCTGAGTTTCTGTATATCGGGAATGGTCAAGGGGAATGGAAATGTGGATGTACAAGATAGCCAGAGGTACCTCTGTCTTGAAGGAAGACACAATAAGCAAAGAGGAAATTGGTTCAGAATGTGGCATGCCTTGCTTTAATGCAATGAGAAAGCACCATTGTGTGAGTTTAATTAATCATTTCCACACCTTATTAGGCAATAAAACTACAACCCGAGTTGTGTGTATTAGTGACTAGGGTTTCCTTTCAAGAGTTGTAGTATATATGGTTTTTAGCGAAGTTTGTCAAACACATTTTGATGCCTACATTAGAATAGCATATGATGCTACTCCCTTCTCAAAATCAAAGTCCCAAGCTTAGCTATCATTAGCTAAGTACTTGTTAATGAGTGTGTTAATGAGTATATAGACAATCACTGCATGCCTCACTGTGGTTATGTCTTCCAGAAGGCCATCTTTTACAAGTGTGGACAGATGTCTGTGCTGTGAAGGGTCATACTTAAAATATACACTGTTGAGAGAAAAGCCTTGGATTCCTAATTTAGTCCTTTTGCTCTCCCACTGCCTTAGAATACTGGCTCCCCCAAACTCCTCCTTTAAAACTCCTTTGAAAGGTGCATCCTATTTGCTTTACAACAAGAACCTACAACAGAAAGTTGCAGTGGGAAATGCTCTTATTCTGGCCAACCTGTAAACCATGCCCTTTTTCAGGATATTCCATTCTGTCACTATCCCCCTGAAACAGCATTATGTGACAACTGAGGATGCTCAGTACCCAGCTGAGTTGTTTGGGATGTTTCTGCATTCCAACACTCATCCATTTTTTTTTCTGTTAAAACATGTACTGCTGCAGACCTTGGGGTAACCCCAGGTCTGATGCTATTTCCCTCTTGTAAATGAATGGTGCCATTTTGGCTACATAAGAATTGACATCCAGAGAATGGTTCTCTATAGGTATTTCTGAATATGCATCTGGCATAGGTTTATGTTATTTGATTTAGATGCTTTTACTTTGAGGCAGAACTTCGTTTGTCTGTAAAGGATAGAAGGTTTCTCAGCTTTCCTTCATATGGTGATTTCTCAATGAGTTTTGGAACTCATGGAAAAGGGAAGTCAGGCAAGACAGAGGCTTAGAATGAAGAAAGGTCTATAAACCATTGGAGGAGGGTGGGGAGCTGACTGGCAAAATCCCTACTGCCAAGTTTCCCTGAATTCTTCAGGTTTTGAACACTGAAAAGAAAAATGCTATGTGAAGGTTTTAACCTAACTTTTAGAGAGCATCATGAGGACTGGGGACTTGGTTCCCTGTTCCCCCTGAACACTGCCCCCCAATAACATACCCTCAAACTGTCGCAATTTGTTGGGGCAGTGCCAGTTAATCCTCTGTCATCCCACTTTGCAGCTGCTTTTAAAATGTCCCAGTTTTTTGCTCGTCCCCTCACTTTCCTTCTTTGTCCTCAGCTTATTACAGTTGCTTCAAATTGAATTCAAAATGCAGTAGTAGCTTGCACTCAATGAACTCAGCAAGAAGGAAAGGAGGACAGAGGGTGCAAACTTGCAAAGGCAAATTGCTACAGCCTGTTGTAACTTGTGTGTTCTTCCCCCTTGATAACTTTTGCCATTCTGATGTTGCTCAGGCACACTTGTCCCAGTTTTCATCTGTGAAATGTTGGAAGGTGTGAGATAAGCTGCTTACCATCTAGTGTATCATTCTGGATTATTTGGATCATTCTGACTTCTTACGTTGGTCTGATCAATGTATTTATTGAATCTTTTATCTAGTTTGACGAATATGCCCAGTCTAACCTAAAGGAAGGGCTGAAACTGTATAACACACAAGACAATTTGGGGTTAACCAAAGCTTGGGACCATGTGCAGATTGAGGTGAGTGCTTAAGCTGCCCATTTAAGAGTGATAAGGAATGGCAGATGGAATGTGAGTTTTGTTTTTCTCATATCCACCTCCGTCCCTCCTCCCATAACTCCAAGACTGATTCCTCACTTTGCTTTCCAGTTCCGTTGCTGTGGTGTGCAGAGTTACGAGGACTGGCTTGATGGGCGCAATGAAACATTGGTTCCTATGTCCTGCTGCCTTCAGCAAAGTGACACTTGCCAAAAGGACAGTAACAGCTGGTGGAAAGAGGTGAGAGTATGGCAGCAAGGACTGGACTTATTCTCTTAGTACTTTCTCCTGCATTCTCCTATGACCACCCAAAGGCAAACAGAAAGTACTAAGAAGCTTTGTGATGATTCAGTAAAACTGAATTGGTTCCTCCCAGCTTGGCATCTGACTGCAATGTGCCTGCCATGTACACAAGGGTTCTGTTCCAGGAACCCCTGTGTAAAACAAAAAAAAAAAAGTGAAGTGTCACGTCCCATTATAGTCAATGGACACAATGTGTGCATGCCTGCGGTGAGGGTACATGCCTGCCATGTCTGTTGATTATAATGGGATATGGCGCTTCGCACAAACTTCCATTTGTGTGTGCGGAGGTTGGATGTCTGCATTTTATCGTGGCTGTTTAAACTGTATTGTTGATATTGAGAATGGCTGACAGCAGAAACCTGGGGGTATAAATATATAGAAATTGAAGAAAAATAGCCAGGACTGTAGTGTGGATGCATCCTGTATTTTCTCTCCTCTCCTTAGCCATTTTTTAAAATCTCAATATACTGACAAATATAATGGAAGTAGTGCCACTAGTGCATGCAAACTGTGAATTATGACCAATCAGCTGAAGACCTCTGGTAGAAACTACCAATGTTGAATCTGTATTTTGTTTAAGAAAAAGCTCACATTATCAAGTTGAAAAATTAGGGCAATGGCACAGAATGCAAGCACTTCATCTACCATATTTCCTGTCCAGTGCTGCTATCTGATTTGCACTTATTTTGTCTATTGTTCCCTTCAGCCCTGTTATGAGAAGGTGAAACACTGGCTAGGTGAGAACATTTCTGCAATGGGCATCTTTGCTGCCTGCATCATTGTTGTCCAGGTGAGATGGTAGGCCCATAACTCGGGACTTTCTCTTAAACTGGATCCAGTGCTCATCACAACAGAAAGTGTAGGAGACACAAATTGGTTATGGGAAAGAGACTGAGCAGGAGGACCACATGTATTGAGAAAAAGCCAGTTCTGCATCTTGTTGAGAGTGAGCAAGTTAGCAAAGTTTGCCTCTTTCTGAATAATTTATAGGAAGGGGGAAGGAGCTATGCTCAAGGAACAGAAAAAAGCAGCTTGTAAATTAGACAGAAAAATAGTAAAAACAGTGGCAGCTGATCTGAGGATTTATGAATGATTGCTAGAAAGGATTTAATAAGCATTGATCACACCCCTCAAGGTTTATCACTGCTGCCTTTAAATGAGAAAAATGTGGTATTCAGATTTGTTAGACTGCAACTCCTGGCAGCCCCAGACAGCACAGCCAATGAACAGTAATGTGAGGAGTTTGTCTCCAGCAACATTTTTGTCCACCCTGCTATAAAGGCAAGGATAGGGACTCTGTGCTGTCCAGACGTTGTTGCTGGTCTGACTCCTATAATCCCAACTATCAGGCTTGCTACCAGGGGCTGATGAGAACTGGAGTCCAGCTTCACCACCCTCTGCTTTTAGGACTAGCAGGAGTGGACATATGGCCCTCTAGATATTGTTGACTACAATTCCCTCAATTGCTCACCATGGTTATGGTGGCTAAGGCTAATGGGAGCTGCAGGTAAGAAAGCTTGGACAGGCAGAATTGCCCATCACTTTTTAAGTAAAAAAAATATGAAGGGTATTGAATTCCATCCCCCTCCCCCAAAACCCTCTGTGTTTGCACCATGTGATCATGCAAGGACAGTTGCTCACCCTACTTGCTACAGTAATCCCAATCCCATCTCCAGCCTGACGTTAGGTTGGAAGCAGAATGCAAAGGGTGGGTGGTGGATGTACACACCTGCAGAGAGCATCCATTTTCAGTGGCAGAGCACATGCTTTACATGTAGAAGATCCCAGGTTCTTGGCATTCCATGAAAAAGGGAAAGACAGAGGAAGTTATATAACTCCAAGTGAGCTAAGTCTTCATGGACCAGTAGTGCCTTTCCAGTTTTCCCAGCCCTAAATGATGCTGCTGTAGTGAATCTTTTACATGCAAAACATGTGATTTATCACTGAGCTGCTGCCACTGTAGGCAATCCCAGATTAGAAAAGAGAATTTTGATTTGGGGTATGGTAATTTCATGTGTTCCAGGCAACCAGATTATAGCACTAATACACAGGGGCTAACTGTCCTTTCTGGCATCTTTAGAGGCACTGAGACAGGACAAGGATGGGTCCATTCAGACAGCAGGACCTATC
This sequence comes from Cyclura pinguis, assembly GCA_030412105.1. Lineage (NCBI taxonomy): Eukaryota > Metazoa > Chordata > Lepidosauria > Squamata > Iguanidae > Cyclura > Cyclura pinguis. Next base: position 17,554,600 of record CM059604.1, read on the forward strand.
CTTTTGAGATGGCTTTTCCACAGAGGTGACAGAGTGAACTGGGACTCACTCCTACTTTTCCTAAACCAGCATGTCTCATCTCCATTCCTCCCCACAGGTCCTGGGCATTGTGTTCTCCATGCTGATGTACTGCCAGGTTCGGAGAGCAGAGAAATACTATGACTGAGCCCCTCTGAGTCTACTCCTTGTAGCTCAGGGACACGAAGTGACAAACAGCAGTAAGGGCATTTCCTGCTCCAAAGGAGCTCCTTTGCCTCCCCCACTTAGCACCTTCCTTCTCATCTTTCGGGACCTTCTTCCTCCTGCTAAAGCTAATTCCTGCCATTTACAAATGTCTTGCCTGCTAAGGAGAAGTATTTTCCCCCCAGATAGCCTCCCCACTCAAAAGACCTCCTTGTGCCACTTTTTTTCCCCCTGTACTGTCCATGTCTCCTTTTAGCCCCTAAGTGAGGCTCCCCTCTCCTTCATTTTAGCTTACATAGATTCCCCCTATATCTTGTATCATAATCTCCCTCTCCCTTTAACTCTGTTGCTTTTGTATATAACAGAACTATAGCAAGCACCAATAAAAAACAAACCCCCTATAGTCACAATATATTTCCTGCTATGTATTTGTACTTTTTGGTTAAGGTTAATTTCTTTTTAAAGGGGACCTTACCCCCACCATTATTTTTCTTAGGGAAAAAAAAACTGGAGCGGTTGGGCAGAAAAGCCCATTCGTTTAGGTACCAGCTCTTAGAAGAATTCTTCATATTATTAACTACCCTTTATTAATCTCTTCAAAATTAATTGCATGAAAGACTTTGTGGATAAACCAAGCAGGCTGGAGGTAGGGAGGGATACAAATATAGCAGGGGCAAGAAGCTTATTCTCCTAACATCACTTCTGTTTGGTAGAGCCCACATGCCTTGAAACACAGAGTGCACGCTTAAAGCAGAGCATGTAAATGTTACTTTTTGGCTGCAAGTCCAAGATCTTACAGAGAACATAGCCACTAGCAATGCCAACTGCAGGACTCTGGCAGTTTTAGGGCAAGAAGGAGTAACTTTTCCAAGCTCTGGGTTACAAGAAACAATCCTCCAACAAAGTACTGCCTTTCTTCTCTATTGCTGGCAGTGCAGTTCAAAGCTTTCCCCTTTGAGTATCTCGCTCCACTTCTTTTGATAACCAAGCCACTTACTTTCAGACAGACAATTCAGCAAAAGAGGTTGGTAAAAGACAGCTTTTTTTTATTATTGGCTAGTAGGTTGGCAGGAAGGAGAAAAAAATAATACATCCTCTCCCTTCCAATTCACCAATCATCTTTGGACAAAAATAGAGGCCCAGAGCTAGAAAGAGCCCTTGAAATCTGTTACAAAAGTATGCTGGGACAGGAAGGCGGCAGGGAAAGAGGATAAATAGAGGGTCATACATGGCTCTTAGAGCCCCATTAGATTCCATCTGCCTTGGGACAGCCCCATATTTGAACTATCCTCCCCAATAGGAAAAGAAAAGACCCTGAAATACCACTCCTGCAAACTGGGAGAGATTTCTGCATGGAGAGGAAGAGAGGGAGGTGGGGGGAGAAAAAAACACGAAAACGACACCATCTCCCCACCACTCCAACAAGGGGGCACTTGGCTCAAATTGAAGTGCAGACAAACCCAGCCTATGTGCAAAGGATCTCTTAAGACACTTATATGGGATTAGGGAAGAAAGAACAACTCCGATTAAGGGAACTATCAGCAGCCAGGGTTGGTAGGTGGGGAGCACATGGGGAGCGGGAGATGTGCTGGAGTTTCTGTCAGTACATTTTTGTAGTGTTTTTTAATGTTCTTATTTGTACATGTGGGTGTCAGGAGCCCCCTGCAGAAAGTCTGCTGTCCCTCTAATTACCCAAGAGAAAGGACGTAGGGCACGTTTTCTGGGTTGGGGAGGAAAGGGGGATTATAAAACCCCTCCAGCCCAACTGTAGTGTGAGATTGAGGCGATCATTTTAATTTAAAGCTTGTGGGAGGAGCTCAGGCTTGGAGGGGAGGGAAGGAGGAGGAGGTTTGGACTCTATGGCTTGAGGGGAGCTTCCAACCCTGTCCACCGACTTTTGAGGGGAGGGGACGGGGGGAGAAGGGCACCAACTGGAGAGGGGAAGGCACAGGGACTGCCAGATCCATCAGTATTTCCGCTGCAGCTTCTGGAAGTCACTTGTGTTGAGGCGCGGCCGAGGCAGGTCCCCAAACATCTCCGTGCCATCTGACACCCGTAGCACCAGGGCCCGCATGCTGGCAGCAATCTTCTCAAGGTCAGGGGACGAATGCTATAAAAAGGGAACTAAAGTGAGACAGTGGAAGACCCTTTCCCTTGCTTTCCCAAGATCTCCTCATCTGCCTCCACATGTCCTGCTCTTGCTGGTTATGAACAAGAGGCAAATTAACTCCATTCAGTGCCTACCAAGTTTCGCTCTTCAATAGAGTCTAAGGGCCTTTCCGTACTGCACTGTTATAGTGCTATTATTCTACTTTGACCATCCTGTGGAATTCTGGGGCTTGTAGTTTACTGAGGCTAAAGAGCTCTCTGGCTGGGAATTCTAAGGACCCCTCTCTAAACTGCAAACCTCACGATTCCACAGGATGTTCAAATTGGAATAATAGCACTATAATAATGTAGGATGGATAGGCCCTGAGAAACTTGCTTTTCTGGACTACCATGCCACACAATCCCCAGCCAACAGAGCCAATAACCATAAAGATGACTTTCCTGGCTTTTGGTCTCCATCTCCCACTTGTCACAGGCACTGTTCCTTTAAAAGCAGTTGATATATTTCTGCATAAAATACACATCAGACCTTTCTGTATCATTTACTCTGCTAGTTCTGAAGAGAATGGAGGGGCAATGCAGGGGCCAACCACAAAACACTTTTTCCATTTCTGACTTTCCCATAACAACTGGTCACATGCATTCAAGCCTATTTTTACAGTCTAAGAAATATTTTGAAGGAAGGGGTTATTAAATTTGGTAGTTAAAATTAAATGGTTCATTGCTGTACAATGTTCAATTTGGAGACAACAGAAAAACAATAAAACAATTATGTTCAATTTGGAGACAACAGAAAAACAATAACCCTATAATGAACTAAGTAAAAAAAAAATCAATTCAAGGACAGCTGCTAATAAAGAACAGAATATGTGTAACACGAGGACCATGAAGAACAGAAGTTAAACAAACTAAGTCCCCTTTTTACACTACACAGTTACAGAACAATGATTCCCCTTTAACTGCCAGGGCAACATCCTATGGAATCTTGGGATTTGCACTAGAGCTCTCAGGTTGAGAATTCCAAATACCCTTTTGGAATTCTCAACCTGAGAGCTCTAGTGCCTCACTAAACTAAAACTCCATGATTTCATAGAATGTTTCCATGGTAGTTTAAAGTAGAATCATAGTGCTATAGCTGTATTGGGTGAAATGGCTTCAGGTCAACCCCAATTTTATATTACATTTGTCATCTGTGAACTACTTCCAACCAAACTAGTTAAAGCTAATATTGGTCTAACCCATTCCAGGTTTCCTAAGCAAAACTGAGATGCTTTGAATGCTACCATTACACACATTCATTTCTCCAGTTGTTGGGTACAATCACAGAATATGCACATCCTCGTCTCTTTTCTAAGACTAGCTAGGTTTGCAGGGCTACACAAGCCTTGCAAGTAAGTTTGGAAATGGTACTTTGTGATTACTACTCCCAGAATTCCTTAGCCAGAATGGCCAGTACGTTATCCTGCTTACCTTGCTGTTCTCTTCATCTGAGGATCGCATCTCTTGCCGCTGCTCCTTAAAGCCCCAGATGGGCACTGAGACTGGCAAGGATTTGGCATACTGATGGCTGAGGGGTGCAGGGGCTGTCTGCCCAGGAGCCTCCTCACTCAGACTCCCATCTGGAGGAAAAGCCAGGGGTGGGGTAGGGGGAAATGATGAGTTAGAAGGGGCAGCAGGAAAAACCCAACAGCAAGCAATGTAATCCCACACTATAGCAGGCATGGCCTAGCTTCACTCTTGTATAAACAGCACGTGCCTTATTAGAACCCCTGAAATGGCGGCAGTCTTATCAAGTGTATACGCTGCTCATGGTCTTTTTGACAGTTACAGAATAATAAGCAACTTGTGGCCCTTTTTATAATGTTGGGCTGCAACTGCCATCATTCCTCTCCACTGGTTATGCTAGCAAGGCCTAATGGGAAATGCAGTTCAGCAATGTGGCCCACTTAATAAAAGCACCCCTGAATATCAGATAACAAAGCAGAAGTGCTTTTTTAACAGAAAATTTGGTACCAGAGACAGAAATATCGAAAGAATAGGTTCCTGAGCCACAAAAAAGAAGTGTTTAACATATTTCAGCAAATGTTTTACCTAAATTAACAATATGCATGTGTGAAATGATACAAACAAATCAGGTAAGCTTTGTATAAATACAGTTGGCCCTCCACATTTGTGGGCTTCACTTTCATGGATTTGATTACTTGTGAATTCCCCCAACCCCTGCCCCCCCACCTCAAGTACTTTTTTCCGAGGCAACTTAGAATACATGGGTTAGTAGATTGTATTTTTGAAAAACAATCAACTACAAAAATGAAGTGCAGCCTTGCAAAGGCTGTAGGGCTTATCACACTATTAAATATACTTCATGCAATCAATAACATTTCCATATCTCATTCAACCTTCTATCTTTGGGTTTTTGCAGACCTAACATTGTCTTATTATACAGTCAGCCCTCCACATTTGCGGGTTTCACTTTTGTGGATTTGATTCTTCATAGATTATTTGCTGTCACCTCTGCTGCCTCCCTATGCCATTTTTAATAGGGTCTCCAAGCCTCTTGAGACTGAGAAACTGAAAACAAGGCTTGTAAGTCCCTATTAAAAATGGTGTGGGGCAGCAGTGGAGGTGGCAGTAAGCCCCACCAACCACCCACTTCTGCCTTGTGAAGGAATCCTGATGCCTCAAAGGAATCCATGGTGGTTGAATATGGTGATCATACTTTGTGTGTGTGTTAAATATGGTTTGGGAGGGCCTACAGTCATTCAGTTTTCCCACTTTCGTGGGGGTCCTGTGCCCCTAACCCTAGCAAATGTGGAGGGATGACTGTATTGTATATTTTTACTGTAAAGCTCGCTTGACAGCGTTAGAAGAAAGAAAAGTTCTAAGCAAACATCTGGAAGCTTTGACAAGAAGACAAATTCTCAAGACATGGTGGAAACTACAAAAATATTGGTCCATTTCCCTTATTTTATTTGACCTTAATGACTGAGTTTGTTTGCCTTTATGAGCATTTGTTGTTATTTATTTTCCCCAGCCACCACTTACCATCAGTGCTCTCCAGATCAGAGTCAAAGAAGGGCTCGTAGTCCTGGCTTGAGGAATCCTCATCCATCACAAACAGACCTGCAAGTGAATTGGAATGGAGGGGAGAGTGTTAAAAAACAGAATGACAGCTATTGTCATCTTCCATAAAGGGATCACAAAGAAAGCCAAGACAGAGCAATCTTTAAATGGCTTGTGCAGGGATCAGGCATGCATCTGTCTTTGGACTAGGACACAGCTCTTTGTATCAGAATCCCTCATCCAAATATGTCATAGAATCATACAGTTGGAAGGGGCCCTATGAGTCATCAGGCCCAACTCCCTGCTCAGGGCAGGATCTCCAGCTAGGTCATCCCTGGCAGGTAGATGTCCAGCCTCTTTTTGAAGATATTCAGAGGAGACCCCACCATCCCCATAGGAAATTGGTTCCATTGCTGAACTGCTCTCACTGTCAAGAAGTTCCTTCTATCCATGGTGAGAAACCTCTGGCTTTCCTGATCTTTTAGACTTTTGTCCCCACAACCTCTTAATATTTATTGGCAATGCTTGGTGGAGTGATGGGAATTCTACACCAAACCATATGGACAGCCAGAGGTTCCCAATTCCAATGCAACTACCTGAGCACGGGCCAGCCAATTGCATACAAAGCCATTTGTCAGACTAGGAGGCACAGACGTGTAGACTAATGGAAAGTATCGGTCTCCCCTCCTTCTGTGGCAATTTTTTCTTGTCTGACCACATTACGTGTTCCTTTGAAAATTCTACCCATAGAACAAGGTTTTTTTCACACTCCATAGTTACAGCATTTTGATACCACTTTGACTTTCATGGCTATATCTAATGGAATCTAGAGATTTGAGGTTCTGCTGAGGTGCCAGATCTTTCTGACTCCAAAACTACAAGTCCCAGGAGTCCACAGCTAGACTAACAATAGTATAGTTACCAAAGGGTTATAATCATGAATGTGAAGGGGACCTGAAAGGTAGTTTTGAAAAATATTTCAGAACTCATAGGAAGAATAAGTAGAGGTATTTTCAACACTGGGAAGGTGCACAAAGAGCAGACAGAATTACACACATCCATTTTCTGAAAACAACTACATTTCTATCTTGCTTTTCTCTCACATCAGGATGAAGGTGTTCTTGTGATTTCTAGATCAACATATAATTTAAACAGGAGTTGGTTCAGCGCTGGAATTCTAGCCAGTTTTGCTAGATTTTCCTGCAGTACACAGAAGCAACATTATGTGGAAACAGTGTTTTTCCATTACAAAATTTGGTTTGAAGCATGTCTTCCTCCTCATCATGAATTTAAACTTCTGGGGGCCCCTGCTTCCCTCCTCACCTTCCAACTGCCTGTCATCAACTTTATCACACTTGTTTCTAGGCTGACACTACAATCCTTGGGAAGTGGTTTTTCAACCACTGGCTGGCCAGGTGTTTGAGAATTCAGCTCCCAGAATTTCTGACCATCAGCCATGCTAACTGGGGTTTCTGGGAGCTGAAATTATCTGAAAGGACAAAAGGCTGAGAACCAATGATGTAAGGAAGCCCCTTTGGCCTTGGGATTCAAGGTGCAGATCCCCAATTTAAGGGATCAACATACCCATTTTTTTAAAATAAGGGACCACCTAGAGCAAATCAAGCCTGAATTCTCCCTAGACGCTAAGATGTCTAAACTGAGGCTGTCATACTTTGGCCAGATCATACAAATGTAGAGTTGGGAGAGACCACAAGAGTCACTGAATCCAACTGTCTGACAGATGGCCATCCAGTCTCTGTTTAAAAACCTCCAAAGAAGGAGACTCCACTCTTAGGCAGTGCATTCCACTGTTGACCTGCTTTTACCATCAGGTAGTTCTTCCTAATGTTTAGACAGAATCTCTTTTCTTGAAGTCTGAAGCCAATGCTTCATGTCCTAGTCCCTGGAGCAGCAGAAAACAGGCTTGTTCTATCCTCCATATGACATCCCTTCAAATATTTAAACATGGCTATGTCAGGCTAAACACACCCAGCTTCCTAAGCCTCTCCTCATATGGCATGGTTTCCAGGCCTTCTACCATTTTGGTCACCCTCCTCTGAACGTGTTCCAGCTTGTCAATGTCCTTCCTGAATTGTGGTGCCCAGAACTGAACACAGAATTCCAGGTGGGGTCTGACCAAAGCAGAGAAGACCTGACTCACCAGAAAAGACAATAATGCTTGGTAAGATAGAAGGCAGTAGGAAAAGAAGACTGTATAACAGATGGATAGACTCAATAAAGGAAGCCCCAGTCCTGAGTCTGCAAGATCTGAGCAGGAGTATAGACTATAAGGTAACTTGCAGGTTTCTCATCCATAAGGTCACCATAAGTCAAAGTCTACTTGAGAACAGTTAACAACAACAAGTAAGGTAAACAATCACCACAGAGCTGCTTTGAGCTTTTTTGCCCTGAGCTGTGCATGGATGCTGACCTGGAGAGGAGATGGTCTTCTGGTACACACAGCCTCTCCTGGTGGGAATGGTAGAGAAAGTATCCCACAGAAACATGGCTATTCCCTCCTTAAAAGAGGACATCCATCCCATTCAGCTCCCTCTAAGGAAGAGACTGAGATAGACAGCCTCAGCTGTGCTCCCCATATTTCAATCCAGCTGGGATCAATTTCAGTTTCATTCCTTGCCTCCCCAAATGATTTCCCTCAGATATGATTCCAACTGGCCATATAATAGCTGTAAAATTGCTGGCACCTGGGTTGGTTTGATTTCTCTCTCTCTGCATTTTTATAGCAGATCTTAAAGCAGATCTATTAGATTATAAGCCATCACATATACAAACAGTAAACTCAGTTCTCAGTAATAACATCATCCACCCAGGGTTTGCAGATGTAACATAAGCAACTTGACCGGCCACTATGTATGGTTGCCAGGTCTCCTTTATTTATAAGGGATGTCTCTAATATGAGAGTGAGAAAACTTGCCCCTTAGGGAACTTGCAAGTGAGGGATGTCACCTATTTGAGGCTTGGAAAATTTTTATTTCTATATAGACTGAACAAGATGCCAAACATTCCAGTATTTTGGGGTATGGGCTTTTCATAAAGACACCAATGTGCGCATTATGCAATTTATGACTGTGGACTTTAGCTTTAGACTATTACCTATTAACTTTAGAGAAGAATGTACAGCCTAAGTTAAATTAAATCAAAAGTTATTTGGTATTTAGGTGGTAGACAAACTTGTTAATTGCTATTTCCTGATTGTCAATCCTGAATGCCATGAATATTGACTATCCATTATAGCTGTTTTGAGAACCTGGCAGCTCTACCACTATGTGAACAGTATGTTGGACCAGACAGGCTTTTAGTCTGATCCAACATAGCTCTTATATTCTAACCTAACTTGCAGGACTGTTGTGAGGATACGAGCAAGGGAAAGAGACCACATTTGCTGATGTGAGAACAGGGCAAGGATGGAACTTAGGCAGACTAGCTAGATGACAGGTTACTTCTGATCTTGACACACTTATTTAAGTGTATCAGTTAGACCTGGAACACCCTTTCCCAAGCTAGCATCTTCCAGATACATTGGACTACATCCTCTGTTGGTTAAAGTGGCTAGGGTAACAAGGACTGTAGTCCAACAGATGTTGAGAGTGCCAAGCTGGAGGAGACTGGCCCAAGAGCATTCAGGTGAATCAAAAAGGATGAGACCAACAGCAATTTACAGGAGCCAGCTGCTTTTGCACATCAAGATGGACCTTCCGGCTCAAAACGGACACCGAAGTGACTTGGGCCAATGAACTTAATTAGAAATAACCACAGATCTCAGGGAGACCAACAGTCTTGGTAAGTCTCAGCTTTAATTCGCTTAACCTGGTGGCTAAAAATATCTCTGCTCCTCCCAGCACTGGTTAGGCCTCACTTGGGAGTATCATGTTCATTCAGCCAATGGACACACAAGAGGGGAAGCTCACGAGGCAGCAGAAGAGGCCAAAGGCTCAGAGGGCAAGAGGCAGAGCTAGAAAAGTGACTGCTTTGGACTAATGCCAGAAATCCACTTGCTGGGGATTATGGAAATTTTTGTCTAGAATGGTAACTCTTCCAAGTACTTGGAAGACGTACACACAGGGAGACACACAGAACTAGTTATTTGGAAGAGATCACTTTTTGGCAAAGAATACAAGCTATTAAGGCTCCGGTATCTTACCACTCGCCCCCGACAACACACGTGTGTTTTTCCTCAGTCTTCCAACCGCAATATGAGGGCAATACCATTCTTCCTTATCTGACCGTTGTAAAGATTTCTCAGAGCTATATGAAATACCATGCAGCACTTGAAAACACACTTGTATATGTGCTAAATATAAAATACTGATTGCATATGCATCACTGCACTTTTTTCTAAAAGGATTTCAAATGTAGTTCTTCTCTGAATCTACCTACTCTCTGAGGTTGCCATTTCAAGCACTGATGCATAACCTCTTGCCTTTTTTTTTTTTGTCAAGATGCTGCTTCTTCTAGAGGGCAACAGATTTCCTCTCCTTTTTGGTTTTACTGCAAGCTGACATTTCATTTGTTATCCTGCTGCTGCATTACTTGCTGCCTTAGTTTTTAGTGTTCTTATTGCACTATTACAGTGGCCTATCCACTTTTGTGAGTGTTTGAAGTGCAAAACCCTTGCAAAAGTGGACAAACTGTGAATAACTCCCTTCTGCAATCCCCTTCCCTCCCGTTGCTCCCCCTTCCCATTCTCTTGTCTTTTGCCCTGGCACACAAGTCTTCCTTCTCAGTGCCAGGGCCAAAGGCAAGGGAATGGGAGGGGGGAGCTCTGGAGGAGAGAAGCAAGGTGTGTGTGTGCCTTCTTCTCCTATTACCTTGCTTTTTGCCTCTGTACGAATTCTCAGCATCAGGGCTAGAGGGAAGGGAATGGGAGAGTGGAGCTCTGGAGGGGAGAAGGTGTGCACATGTACCTTCCCCCTCTACATTCCCTTACCTTTTGCCTTGGTGCAAGATTTCAGCACTAGGGCCAGAGGTAAGGGAATGGGAGCAGGGAGCTCTGTAGGGGGGGAAGGAAGATGCACTCATGCCTCCCCCTCATTCCCTTGTCTTTTGCCCGGATATACTTGCCTTCCTTCTCCACACCCAGCAAAACGCCGGGGAATGGGAAGAGGAGAATGATGGGAGGCACATGTGTGCCTTATGAATAATCAAATTCGTGACGGTCAAACCCACAAATATGGAGGGAGGAATGTACTTGTTAGCAAGGTTGGGGAGCCTTTGTGGGGCAAAGAAAGCACAGTATATATACTTGAAATATCCAGTAGTTTTGCTCATCTAAAAGAAACAATGCTTTAGGGAAAAACAAGAAGGGACTGGGATGGGTCACTAGCCCACAAAGAGACTTCCCCCAGACCTCCAAACTTTACAAATTCACTCCCTATTTTTAAGCATTGCTCCCTCTTTTTATGCATTGTAGACAAGGGCTTATATAGCACCTAAGAGTATAACTACTGTGTATCACCTCAGCTCACTAGTTGGCCTTTGGTTATCCTTTGCCCAGCACTTGGAGAAATCTAGAACTTGGAAGTAATAACATTGCCTGTTACTTTTGGGGGTAGTACAGGAACAACAATGATTCTTCTGTGAGACAGTGTCATAACTAGTAAAACCATACTGATGTTGTATAACAAATAACTATTCCTCATTACTTTTAAAACAGCTTTTGAGCTCATGGAGGGATTTTGGGCCAATTTCAGGGTGTTTCTTTATGCTACTAGTAAAAATAAGATACCTAAAAATCAAATGCATCCCGCTTAAGTGAACAAGTAATACCAGGGCCTGATTATCGACAGTCCCATTGGTGCAATTGCTCCAGGCCTCTCACTGGCTCAGGAGAAAGGGTATATCTTGCTTCCTCTTCTTTCCCAGTCATTTCCTGAATCTCCAGATGTTTCTGTTATCACCAACATATTTTGTGTTATTCAAATAGCTGAACAGAAATGCAAAGGATCAGGCTGTTAGTCTCACTAAAGTTGTAGAGCTGAAAATAATTCACCCATGGAGACTTCTGTATTACCATCTTTGTGTTTTGTATTCTATTTGTTCATTTAATTATTTAATTCCTTTGTCACCATGCCGATAATGGCTCGTGCACGTGCAAAAAAAGAGGACTCTTGTTTTTGGAGCTGTTCCAGCGCCGCAGTCACCTTAAGCCAGCCCTGAGTTAACACTCCATAATTACTTATAGAAACCTTTTACTCTGGAGAAGTCACTTTTATTGTTTTAGCAGGTGCAGATTTTGCCCAAACTATTAAAAAGTGAGAGCCAGCATAGCAAAGTCATTTGAGTGTTGGGATTATGACTGTGGAAAGCAGGGTTTGATTACTTGCTCAGCAATGGAAACCCACTGGGTGACCTTGGGTGTATCACACACTCTCAGCCCCCCAGAAAGCCCTGTAATAGGTTCACCTTAGAGTCACCATAAGTTGGAAACAACTTGAAGGCACACAACAACACTAAAAAGTGTTGCTCAATACCTTTGCAACAGAAAACACAGGTCCTGACAGGATCCCTTCTATCATTAATACATAGTTTGATTTCCTCTGTGCATAAACTACACTGTAAACCTTCTCATATCCAGGCCCTACTGTACCTAGGATGTACAACAATCTGTCCAGAAATGATACACATCCACAAGTCTACTTCACTGCTGAAACTCTGGCAGGTAGCCTAAGCCAGACTTTTCAGAAAATCTTCTGGGTAATTTGGAGTGTCCTAAATCTTAGGCTACTGTGGTTTGTTTTGTCTTGCTTTTGTGTTCCAATTTTGTTGATGGTATAGTATTTGAAAGAGAGTTATAGTGACGTATCTGTGAGCATCTGACAGAAAGGTTGGATATAAATGTTTCCCATGGACTTACCAGTGGTGTCGCTAGGATGGTCTCTCCCACCCGGCTGCTCCAGTTCAGTCAATGTATTCCTGTCTCCCTCATCATCTTCGTCTTCAGGTTCCTGGCCTCCAGAGGCCTGTGGCAAGGGCCCCTGGGGTGTAGGCGTCCTGTGTGGGGCAGGCTCATCTTGAGCATAGGTAGGGGGTAAGCTCCTGGAGTAGGATCCATGACTGGGAGGTGGGCGAGGGGCTGAGGGAGGGCGGGCAGCATAAGTGAAAGCAGTGGTCTTGTGAACCACTGCAATATCTTCGAGGTAGCGTTGAACGGCGTCAGCCAGAGCACCACTTCCATGCTGCGCATAGCTGAAGCTGGTAGGGGGTGGGGCCCTGAAGGCAGTGAGCAGCACAATCTCATTTCCTGTCTGACGCCGGTACTGTTCTGCTGCAGCAACCACGGCTGCCCAACTCTCTTTGTGATTATCTGCCATGTCTGTCATCCTGTAGCCAAATAAAAAAAGTGAAGGGCATTAAGGCTATCACATAATTTTAATTTTTTTTTTTAAATAGTGTCTGCTATCCTTCAGGAATTAATGCTCTAGCTATCATGCAATTTAAAAAAATCTTAGTCAATTAGTTGTTAAGATTCTTAGTTGATTTAGAATATTCAATAATCTGCTGCAGAGTGTTGCACTTGGGAAAAAGAGACTTGGTTTTAGAGGATACAAGCACCAATCACAGCAGGTACCAGAAGAGATACTTCTGCAATACAGATCTTAGAACACTTGCCTTCAGCATTACAACTCCCAGAATCCCTCAACAACTGGCTATATTGTCTGGGAATTCTGGGAGTTGTAGTCCAAAAAGTCACTTGCCCAAGTTTTGTTGCAATACCTCTTTTCACAGAATGTGTCATCCACAGTTTCTATAAGCACTTATGTTAAAATAATTAACATTTTTTAAAAAGTCATTACCAAATTAGTTGGGGGTTAGTTTACGCTGAATGAATCAACAAACTAAATTAAGGTAATACTCCTCAGTGCACTGGAACCCCAGTTAATATCAGAACCAACAATACATTTATTAGCGTGAGGGGAAGAGAGACTAAGAGTTTTTGGTTTTTTGCAGAGGAAAATTTAGTCTAGAAAGTCATAAACTGGAATTGTGGCTTCCGTCTGGAAAGGGCAGCAGCCACAAACCTTGGAAAGGTCAAGAAATCAGGACACCTGGGTCCTCTCAGGCACAGGTAGGCAGACTAGGTTTACAGTTCTGCCTGCAGAGAGAGAGAGGGCAGAGAAGAAAGTTTAAGGGAGAAATGACTTGGGGGTCTTCTGGGAGGGCCACACACTCTGGTGGACAAGACCAGGGAAGGCCGCTACCACAAACCCTGGGCCCTTTTAGGGCAGATGTAGGCTCCCTTTTCAATACCCCACAATAAGGAGAGAACCCAGGACCCAAGACTCCTGGGTTCTCTCAAGCAGTAATAGGCATTTACGGAAAATACATATTTCTGCCAGGAAAGCAGGCTGAGGGCTAGAATGGCACGAGACACACAACATTCGGGAGAGGGGGGACACAAATGGCCAAAAACAGTTCCCACCCACCCCGCTCCGTATTGGGATTCCAAGCGGAGATGCAGGGGAGGGAATATGCATTACCTTCCACAGCCTCTTAAATCTTGTTCCTCGCTTCACCACCGGAGTCTCCCCCTCCCCCACCCCCTTTCGGGGCAACTCCTCGGAGCCCTAACCTCTCACCTTTAACCCTTTCCAGGACACTTAACTCCCCTCTCCTCCTCTTTAAACAACAACCGCCTCCTCCCCCTCCCCACCCCCGCGACTCCGCCTCCTCCGGTTGCCCGCCTTAGGCATGGGAGCGGCGCCCACACGATGCCCTTTCTAAAGATGGCGGAGGGAAAGGGGGTGGAAGGGGAGGGAGGAAGTCTGTGCCCAAAACAAAGATGGAGTCGGAGGTGTGGCTGGATATAGAGAGCGTTTAAACCGCGATTCCCTCCCGGCAACAGACTCCAAGAGGCTTAAAAAAGTAACACGAAGGGCCTTTCTGCGCTACCCTGTTATAGTGCTGTTATTCCACTTTCAACATCCTATGGAATCCTGGGCTTTGCAGTTTAGGGAGGGGCCTTTAGAATTCTCAGCCAGAGAGTTCCTTGGCCTCGGTAAACTACAAACCTCAGAATTCCAGGGAATGTTGGAAGTGGAATAACAGCACTGTGACAGTGTAGTGTGGAAAGGCCCAAAGTCCAGCTAAAAGGCTATTTACAAAGGTTTTCAAAAAAGAAAACCCAAATAATTCAGTTAAAAAGCACCTAATTAAAACAGTTTAAAACCGTTAAAATGTAATTAAATATAGATATACAGATGAGATATAGGAAAGTTGCTTTCTGCACTACAGATCTCAGCATACTTCCAATACTTTTTGGACTACAGGTCTCAGAATACTTCCAATGGCTGTACTGGCTGGGGGATTCCGGAAGCTGTACCCCAATAACTGACTTCTGCGACCTCCGATAGTCTCTATCTCTATTCACATACATAAAAGGGAGGAAGGGGGAGGGGAAAAAAGATATGTGGCAGCACTTATAAGACTAACTAGTTTTTATTTTCACATGGGGTTTCTTAGGTATAAACGCACTTGTCTGGCTGCAATACCCACTGGTAAGCGCGACATATATTCATATACATAAAATACGTTGTATGCACATTCCAATCATCGCACAGAAAAAGCGGTAGAAATATGCCCTTTTTAAAGATGGAGGCAGGAGACTCAAAATGCCAGTCACAGAGATGGAGGGGAGCCGCTGCTGCCCACAGTAAAAATGGCCGGGCCCCTTGAATTTAGAGAAAGACATGTGAGAAGTCGTGTTGTTATTTTTACAAAACAACAGCGTGAACATACAGAAACAACTGAAAGCCAAGCATAACTTTATAAGACAACAATGGATGTTGCTTTGAACTTCTGCCATTTCTGTGGGGGAGCCCAACTGCAGTTCTCACGGGAAGTTCTACAGGAGAATCACTTCCGCCTTAGACCGGAAGTTAGGTACACGAGGACGGCGCGTGGTCATTCCTATCTCTGTGCGTAGAGTGTTCAGTCGTTTTCTAGATTAAGTGATAGAAAATTTGTGACGGAAGCTGGTTTTCTATTACTCGAGCCTAAACGTTATATAAAGCTGGTGGAAAATTCGCTTTTCTTTTCAGTCGAGTCCGTTTTCATGCATTGCCTCATCATTTTAGACTGATATATTTTATTTTAGACTGATATATTTTAGACTTCAGGGTTTTGGCATGGACAATTGTAGGGATTTTCCTTAACCGATACGGATAATTTAGTCTGCGGTTGCGTAATGGCAGAAAACAGAGAAATTGACCTCCAACTCTACAAATTTGCCCCATACCAAGAGGCCGGGGGAAGTCTTTCCCCTAAAATAGCCCCCCACAACCGTCTGTTGAGGCGCTTCGTCCGCCAGAAACAATAATGGCGCCGAAGAGGAACTCATTTATGGAGAAGGAGGAGCAACTGGATCAGGAAATGACGATTTGTTTTTCCGGAAGTGACTGCCGGGGAGAATGGAGTTAGGGAGCTGTAGGGTGAGGTTTCCTTTTGACCTACTAGGGTCGGGTTCCCACTTAGCTTCCCACTAGGAGCAGGGAGGTACAAAGGGGAAAGAGAGAGGTTTTCAATCTCAGAGGGACCAGAAATTTATTCTGTAGGATCAGCGGGAAGGTCGTGTCAGCCCATATAAATGCGGTTGGGTGGGTGGTAGAATGGGAAGCGGGTTTTTCCCAGCTGAGAAGATATATCTAGAAACTTTGGGGGGTAGAACTGACCTTTTTTAAAAAATTATTATTCTTTTGCAGTAGAAGGCAGTAGCCGTGTCATGCCTGTAAATTTGTCCTTTCCACATACCTTGGTACTGTGGTGGGACATGGTTGTGATAAAGTCTGTTTTAGAGGCTGAGGGCCTTTCTGCACTACACTATTCTAGTGCTATTATTCCACTTTCAATATCTTATGGAATCCTGGTGTTTGTAGTTTAGGGAGAGGCGTTTAGAATTCTGAGCCGGAGAGCTCTTTGACCTCAGTAAACTACAAACTCCAGAATTCCACAGGATGTTGAAAGTGGAATAACAGCACTATAACAGTGCAGGGTGGAAAGGCCCTGAGTTTCATGCTACAATTGCATGTTGAGGAGAAATGGGAGGACTGGCTTTTGGGTGAGACCTCTTCCTGTCTTGTTTGTTCATTTTCTTCTCTCCTGTTACAGGTTGCATTTGAGAAAGATGGTGTCTACTTACACACCAGCGCAAAGCGTCATCCTGATCAGGATTCTGTCATACCAGGGGTTATTCGCATAATTGAAAAGGTGGGTCCAGTGTGGGATACCAGTTGAAACCGAAAAGCCAAATGTGAGCGGACAGATACTGGTGATAAGGAACCTGCCTGTATTACATTATTTTAAAACCTTGATTTAGCATGACTTGAAAAAATTTCAGCAAGCCACGTGTTCACATGCTTCTCTCCTACAACATGGTGAAGAACTGAGGAAGTTTAACTTCTGTTTTTGTTTAACCACAGCTTGTCATGTGAAAACCAATGAACTGTGGTTAACGTTGACTGTGATTTGCTTGAAGATATAAAAGTGGAGAAGCAGGGCTCCCTGTCTTGTTCATGGAATGCTAAATAGTTTTCATGTGACAATCACACGTGGCCATTCTCAGGGCTGTGTGCAGTTTATACAATGGTGAAATGTTCCCTCTGGTGTGAATTCAACATGCTGAGTGTATTAGACCTACTCTTTCTGAGAAACAGAAAGATGCCAGTCATTATGATTTAAAAGTTGAACTAAAAAGTGAAATATAATATGGGACTAACCTACATTTCCAGTGGTGGGTTGATTTTCTAGAAGCAGGAAGATGTATGTTGAGTGGATTCTTCAATAGCTCTTTGCTCTTTCTAGTGGCTAGTAGAGGAAACAGCTTTTTCAGTTTTACTGAACCTTGCATAATATAGGTGACAATTCAATTCAATTCAAGTTTCCTTCATGCACCTAGAGTGACTGAATATTGTTTGTGTAGTCAAATTATGTGTGTACTAATGTGGAGGGTGTAGTGTACTGGATTGTGTCATACAGTATTTTGGAATTCTGGGTCACTTACAGGAGTGCTTTTCTCTCTTTATTCAGGGTTCTGACACTTTGCTGCAATGGACACCTGTAGAGGAGTCTTCAGATGCTGCTCAGATTGTGTACACCAAAAAGGTGAGACCCCTTTCCTGGTAGTATAGTGCTCCATCCATCTCTGTCCGATCACTTTTTAAATACATTTCATCCTAAGGACTTTGCAGAGGTTACAAAGTTTTTCTTTACTGGCTATTCATTGTATTAGATCATTGGTATGGTTTCTTTATTCTTTGCAGACCACCATGTTATCATAGTCAGTCAGTGTTGGGGAAAATAGTGGACTGTTGTTTTGGGTTAGTCTCCAAGGAAAATTGCAGCAGGAGTGTGAAGCAGCAGTTGACATTGTTTTGTTTCTGGCCTTGATTTGAGCTGATTCTTGGATTGTGTTCCCATAAACTAGGACAGTCTAGATTTAAGTAGCTCCGCAATAGTTATTCAGGAGTTTGCTTTTGTTATTTTAATGATTCATATGCTCTCTACAAAAAGAGTGCGCTGCTTTTTTCTGTCATCAATGAATTTATATTAGGTTATCGCAGTTATTCTTTTTTGTTGTGTTTTCTAGTTTGGTAGTAGCCTTTTTCTCATTGGGTCATCTGAGGCACTCTTAGAATTAATAAAATCAGAGAGTTGGAAGAGACCACAGGGGCCATCCAGTCCAACCTCCTGCCATGCAGGAACACACATCAAAGCCCTCCCGACAGATGGCCATCCAGCCTCTGCTTAAAAACCTCCAAAGAAGGAGACTCCACCACACTCCAAGGCAGCATATTCCACTGCCAGACAGCTCTGACTGTCAGGAAGTTCTTCCTGAAGTTCAGGTGGAATCTCTTTTCCTGCAGCTTGAATCCATTACACCTTGTCCTAGTCTCTGGAGCTGCAGAAATCAAGCCCACTTCCTCTTCGATATGACAGCCTTTTAGGAACAGAAAATTGCTACTATGATACTGCTAAGTAAATAGGAAGCAGTTTCCAATATTTATTTTTATCATGCAGTTCCTTAAAAGACACCTAGGACAGCTAACAACTTACACAAAATACAGTCCAACATGGAAACACTTTGTGATTTGTTATTCACCATCAAATCAGTTTCAATTGACAACTCCATGAAGAAGAGACCTCTCAAGAGGCTTGGTCACTATCTGCCCTGCAAATTCAAGGCCATGGTTTCATTTATTGAATCAATCCGTCTGTAATGTGGTCTTCTTTTCCTACTGCCTTCCATTTTGCCCAGTGATTCGCCAGTGAGTCATGTCCTTTCATGATATGTCCAAAGTATGATAGCCTTAGTTGAGTTATTTTGGCTTTTAGGGAATGTTCAGACTTGATTTGCTCTTGGGCCCATTTATTTTTCTTTTTGGCAGTTCATGGATACTCTCCTCCAGCGCCACATTTCAAATGAGGTATTTTCTTCTTATCAGCTTTCTTCGCTGTCTAACTTTCACAGCCAAACATAGAAAATGGAAATAAATACTATGGCATGTAGAATTCTGAGATTGGAATTCGATGATACGTCTTTATACTTGAGGATCTTATCTAGTTCCTTCATAGCTGCCCTTTCAAGTAAAGAAAGCATTAGTAAAAATTAATGTTAAGAACAAAGAGAATGCCAAACAACCCCCCCCCTTCCACAAAACCTGTCTCCCCCAAATATTTAGGCAGGATGTTCTTGACAAATCCATGCTGGCTCCTACTAGTCAGTGCATTGTTATTAAGATATATAATGTTTTGTAATATTTTTTTCCTGATACGGAGGTCAGGCTGATTGGCCTTTGGTTTCCTGAATTGTCTGGATTTTTGTACGAGTGAGTTTGTCTTTTACCTACAATGCTACTCCCTCTCCTTTTCTTCCCCATCTACTTTTTTGGAACATGTATGGAGTCATATTTACCTTTCTGCAGTAGGACTTCAAGCTCATCCTATGTTTCCCAAACTCTGCTCGTTTGTGTATAGACATCTACAGTGTTGTTTGTTCTCATCTTTTGTTCTGCTTTGAGTTTTATTGCGGCTCTCATTCTCTTCTCCTCTAGAATGCACATCCTTGTGTTTAGCACTTGCTTTTGGATGGATGTTATCATCTCCAGCCTCCCCCCCAAGAATTTAGTTTAAAGCCTTCTCAATCAGAGTCATCATGTTTTCTGCCAAACACATTCTTCTAAGTCTTTGTGAAATGTAGCCCATCTGTAGCCAGTAGTCCTTTGCCTAGGAAATGAAGATGATGGTCCCAGAAGGCAAGCCTCCTGTTGACACCATCTGCATAGCCAATCGTCACCTGCAGTGTTTTCCTGTCCCTGTGTGTTCCTCTACCTTTCAGTTGTAGAATTGGCAAGAATACCACCTGCGCATCTAAACTCTTCACTTTTCTGCCCAGGGGTTCATAGTCCAAGGTGATCTGCACAAAGATGTTCTATGCAGTATCATTGGTGCCCACATAAATCAGAAGAAAGGGGCACTCCTCAGTGTTCTTGATGAACTTTGGCAAATGGTCCATGATATCCAGGATACATGCACCAGGAAGACTGCACGCATCATCTTGTCCAGCTGGCACACAGTTCCCTCTGTTCTCCTGAGCAATTAATCTCTTATCACTAGCACTTTTCCTCTTACTGCAGTTGTTGGTGAAGTTGGCCCCTTTGCTGGCATGCAATGTTTCTTGGCTGCTGGTTTCCCATTTGTACTTCCTCACCATTGTTATCCTCAGGAAGATGTGAGAAGCAACTGCTTAGTTGTAGCATTTCTGAATCCCTGCTCCTGACAGAGGCTGTCCTCTAGGTGCTCCCTCAGTTTTACAGCCTGTTTCATTTTCATTGGCAGTTTCTTTCTGTTGGTTCTGTAGGATCAGTTCCCCCTCTGTTCTATCCAGGAAGTCCTTGTGTTTTCTGGTGTGTTGAAGAGCCTCAACACATAGTTGCAGTGCACTGGCCTTCTCTTCCAAGAGAGCCACCAGTTTGCATTGCTGCAAGTTAGTCAGTATGGTTTGCTGGCAAAACAAACATTACACACATACTGCAGCAGACAGGAACAGATCCTTCTACCTGTATCTCTACAGTTATTTTTTCACCTTTTTCAGAAAGGTGACTGTGTGTGCCTCAAGGTGAACACCACTGGCCTTTAGAGACTGAGCTCCAAAGACTGAGACAGTAGTTATATAGAACTAGTGGCTGCTAGCTCTGCCCGCAAGTAAACCAGTGACTTAGCAGAAGCCCTTCCCCCTTAGACCACAGCCAAAAGCAAACAAGACCCCCTACACTAGCCTTAGAGAGTCAAGCATGACCCTCAAGACACAGCTCACCTTTTCTTGTCTCCTCAGAGACTGAGCTCTGAAGATTGAGGCAGCAGTTATAGATCTAGTGGTTGCTAGCTCCACCCCCAAGCAAGGCAGAACTTCAGCAGAATTACTGCCCGCTTAGACCATGTGCAGCCCCCCCCCATAACCTTTCAAAAAACGCAGTTAGAGGATGACCCTCCAAACACAGCTCACTTTCTGCTCTTTCCTCAGAGATTCAGCTTCATTAGCATTGAAACCCTGAAGTTCTTAAGTTCTGAGCTATTTATTGACTCAAACTATTAGTCTGTCTTAGAATCATAGAATCATAGAAATGTAGAGTTGGAAGAGACCACACGGGCCATCCAGTCCAACCCCCTACCATGCAGGAACACCCTCAAAGCACCCTCTTATTCTATACTACCTTTTTTCAACTGGCAATAGCACTCCAAAGTCTCGTGCAGAAGGAGGTCTTTTTTATTCCTTTTCTAGAAAACCTTTCTAACTGAAGAAGCTGTGAATACATCATTAGACTTTCTATGGGCTAGGCATATCTGTTGTTACAGAGCCCTAGCAATTATGTAAAGACTCTAGGGTAAGAGCACTCTGGGGCAGTGTTCAGAAGTGCAGGCAGTACTGGCTGCTTCTCTGTAGATTATTAAGTAGTGAACCTTTCTATTTTCACATTCTTTATCTGTGGTAGTGCAGTCCTTTTTTTCTCTCAAAAGAAAAGTGATGTTTAAAGAAATCCTGTAGGAATATTCTTGAAAGTTTCTTTGTGCCTGGAAGTAGACATACACAAATTCCAGCACAGAGGGCAATGGTAGGCTCTAATTTGTTAAATAATCATAAGGAAAGATGTTTGTTGTATGCCTTCAGACTATTTCTGATTTATAGTGACCCTAAGGTGAACATATCACAAGGTTTTCTTGGCAAGATTTGTTCAGAGGGAGGTTTGCCTTTGCCTTCCTCTGAGGCTGAGAGAATATGACTTGCCCAAGGTCACCCAGTGGGTTTCCTTGGCTGAGTGGAGATTTGAACTCTGGTCTCCAGAGCCATCGTCTAGCACTCAAACCACTAGCTCTTAGGAAAGGTATGAGATCCTTTTTTTCAAGAAGGTGCCCTATTTCCTCCCTTTCTTTTCTCAGATTCCTGTTGGTGAGATTAGGAATTAAACACATGTTGCATTCACATTATTTGTAGTGAGTTGGCATTTGCAACCAAAGTAGGCCACTTTGAGGTTGTGCAGCTGTGTGCCTTCAAGTCATTTCCAACTTACATGACCCTCAAGTGAACCTGTCATGGGGTTCTCTGGGCAAACCACTTTGGGGCGTCTACCTTAGAACCCAGTTCGTATTTCTGTGTGGGCATAGAAATTAGTGGCTTCTCAGATCAGTTTTATGCAGCACCCTGAGTAGAAAGAGACATGAGCTACAGTGAGCTTTCTCACATTTTTTTAGCACAAAAAACATACAGCAGTGGTCTGGCTGTACTAGTAGCCCTGCATTCCTTAATCTTATCCCACTGAGAGGCTACATGATCCTCTTCCCTTACTGCCTAACTGGCCAGAAGTTGTATCTTATTCTCCCCCTCCCCTGTTGTACCTTCTAATGGATTCTAAAATGTGGGTTGGGATAGACAGTCAGCATGGTATAGTGCTGGACTGGACACTGGGAGACCAGGGTTTGAATCTCCATCTGGCCATGGAAACTCATTGGGTGACTTTGGGCAAGTCACACCCTCCCAGCCTCAGAGGAAGGCAGGGCAATTCTCCTCTGAACAAATTCTGCAAAGAAAACCTTGTAATAAGTTCACCTTAGTGTTGCTATAGGTCAGAAATTACTTAAAGGCATACAACAACAAATGGCTATATATATGCTGAGAACAAATACAGACTCTTTGGATTTCACTCCAGTGAGAGAGGTGCGCTTGAGGACTTAATGGCTTTTAGCACTTTTACTCCTAGCTTGTGGAGTCTGACTATGATGGCATGGGGAGGTGGTTTTTGTCTGCTGTAAATATCTACTGCGTCTCATTCATCACCAAATCAATTAGTTTTGCACCAATGGCTTTCTCTCATTATGATTGCCCTCAAATTTGTTTTTGTGTGGTGTGCCCTTGATCAGGACTTGGTCTGCAACAGTATTTGCATAAGCATTTTTGGGAGGTTGTGACAAAGCATATAAGGACTTGTATATCTTTTCAGGCTGCAAATATGTCTTTTCTCTCCACAGGACCCAGTGGGCTGCCAGACTGAAGAAGAACTATTTGACCCAGGTTATGAACCAGATTGGGCTGTGATCAGTACAGTGGGGACTCGGTCTCGGGTCCAGGAAGAAACAGATGGTAAGTGAAAAAGAAAGATGAAGAGGGCTTCTACTTAGTGAAGTCAAGAGACATGGATTAGAACTTGGAAAAGTTCCTTTATTTGGGTACTCCTTCCACACTCCCCCCAGCCAGCAAGACCATGGCTTGAAAATTTTCTAAGCTCTGTCATGGATTAAGAGATGCTGATAAAATTGTACATACAGAAGTCAGATGTGTGTAAGGGACAGGTAACTAACTAATATGGGTTATTCCTTCCTGAAAGAAAAATAGTTTCCTAATACTAGCTCTAGCCCTTTCTCTGTGTGCGTGTGTGTGCATGTGTGCGCGCGCGCGATAGAGAACGAGAGACTCTTCAGGTTGCCTGTTGACTTAGGGCAACCCCATGAATTTCATAGGGCTTTCTTAGAAATACTCAGAGGTAGTTTTCCTGAGTTCTTCCTCTGAAATACAGCCTACAGAACCTGGTATTCCTTGGCAGTTTCCCATACAAATACTAACCAAGGCTGACCTTGCTTAGCTTGCAAGATCAGATGGGATCTGGTGATTTTACCCTTGTTTTTACCCCATCAGCTTCTGCACCAAAATCTCCAGTCCCTCGTGGCCAGTGGGCTTTCTCTCTCAGCTTGTCTGAGCTGAAATCCATCCGCAAGAGTAAGCCAGGTCTGGGCTGGTCCTACCTTATCTTCATCACCAAAGATGGCGTTTCCATTCAGGCCCTCCACTTTCACCGTGGGGGCACCAGGGCTCTACTCAAGGCTCTCTGCAAATACGTTATCCTTGCCACGTGAGTGACACTCGTACCTGTTGCTTCATTTGTCTGAAAGAGAAAACAGCAGGAGTGGGTTGGAATTGGGGGGGTAGCTCAAGTCTGCCATGGAAGACCCTGGCCCGTCTAGTCTTAGTCTTTGTGGGTGCTGCTGACTTGTGTTATTCCGAAGTGACACTTGACATAGCATTAGGAAAAGAAGTTCTGTTTGTATCCCCAAAAGTGCTTTTTTCATCTTGTCCTTGTAATGGGAAGAAAAACAGTCTAAAATCATACCTGGTATGGGAGAGGATAGCTTCCAAAAAGTGAATGTTGAAGTTTTTATTTTGATGCCTTCAGCAAGGCTTAAACTTTGTTTCAAATTAGTCCCAGCTTCTGAAAAGCAAAGGCAAGAGAAGTCAGTTGTCTGAGGCCAGTTTTTGGAGGCATACTGTAGGGAGCAGATTGCTGGGTCTGATGGACATTTGGTGAGATCTAATAGGGCTCCTCTCCCATTAAGTTACCATGACCTGAACGCTCTTGTTTCCAGGCTAAGTTCGTCAAAATTATGTAGCAGTCTTTTCTGAATTGCAGTACCTTATATTCCAAGTAGAAGAATAGTATGTTAAATTTTTAAATAACTTTGGATGTTATTTTATAGTAGAAAAGCAGTATCTAAGCACTGTAAATAAGTAAAGTTTGTTCTCTGATATAAAGTGAAAAGCCTTGTCTAATTCTTCTGTCAGAGGGAGAATCAAGATTGCTTCTTTCTTATGTGTTGGTTTTCCATATTCAGAAGAGAGCATTTAGAAAATGAGATTCCTACTGCTATATGTGGTTTTGGAAAGATGCTACCATGTTGTTGCAAAGTAACATACCATACACCCCTATCTGGGGAAGAGGAGGAAGGGCCAAAGCCAGGTGTGTTCAGCTGGTGCTTCAGGAGCCAGGTGCCTGCAAAGATTGGGATTCAGATGGCTAAGCATGGCTGGCTGTGCCTTTCCTGCAAGAGGATAGTAAAGGAGAAGCAAAATTTCCAACTCAGTGAGCCTCAGTCCTGTAGGTTGTTGTCAGCCAGGGAAGGCCCACCAGAAGCAAAGCTAGCTACCCAGCCAAGGCCAGGCAACCAGCTTCACTGCACCCAGACTTTCCCCAGGCCTGCTAAATCCCTGCAGAGACTGAAGTCCATTGAGCTGATGGCCTCACTTCTCCCTTGCTTTTTCCAGTAGTTCAACAGAGTTTGCTGGAAAAAAGCTTGGTTAGGGAAGGCCTGCCTGTAGTGAAGACGCCACCTGCCAAGCTCCTGGCGTTGTTTGGCCAGTAGATTGGATGCAGGGGAAGAATTTGGATCCCTACCCAATAAAAGGTTTTAGATTGTATAACTCAGTGCTTAGAGTCCTTGGGGCATAATAAGACACTCACTGTAACTTCCCTTCTCTCATTGCAGCTCTCCCAAAGATTCCCGTCTCTACTTGGTTTACACACATGACTCATTTGCCCTTTCACACTCCTTTGATGAGCTTCAGCTCTTCGATGACAGCTCTTCCAATCTGGTGTCGGTGAGACTCTCTTCTAAAACCATGACTGTGTTCTAATGGGCTGGAGACAGAACTTTTATTCCCCCTGGGGACTGCAACTGCTTCAGCCAGGGGCCATGCTTTTCAGTGGCCTTTGGGAATTGATAGTTCAAAAAGTAATGTTTCTAGGCTGTTGTTTGGGATGTGGAGAGTGCTTGCCAAGTCAGGGGTCATGGTTTCTATAGAACAGGTGTGGAGGGGATGTGACTGATAGAAATGGTGGTAAAATGGGGTTTCATTGGAAGATTCCAATTCAGCAGAGTTGGGCACAAGCTCTCAATTGGTGCTAGTAGTGGTTATGACAAGAAGTTCTGAGAACTTGCGCTCCTGGGTTCTCTTGATGAGTGGCAGTAAGAAACTGGCATCCTTTTTAGTGTGTGTGATGCTTTGGGAAAATGAGAGCCACTGTTCATTTGAAGTGATCTTGGAGTAACATTCCTGGGTTTCCTGGCAAGGAAATTGAGTTCTCTTCTGACATGTCAGATAATGGTGAGGCTGGAACAGAAATATCAGGGTTCCAGAGATGGTCCTTGGGAACTCTTGGCAGGATCTGTGTTCGTCGTTTCATTTATATCCTGGTTTTATCCACGACTGTTTCCAAGGGATCTTAAAACAAGATGTACAACAGAAACATGAATATGTTGACCTCTTCTGAGTCTTTCTAGATTCTGCAGTCCAGCTATTCCCTCCAGAGAGGGAACAGAAGGAGCCACAAATAGGGTGGCCTGATGGTAAACAGCCTTCAAAGCAGTGCTCCCTGTGTGTGAATAAATACCTCTGAAACTGACTGATATACGCTGCGTCTCCTGCCTCCATACAGACGTGAATAGGCACCTCTTGTGAGACAGCTTGTTATGTGTGCCTTCACTGGCCAATCCACTTCCCAAGGATTGTACCTAATAGGCATCCTGTATAATCCCAAGCATAGTCCCCAACTATGCTTTGACTGTCTTTTTTTTTTTCTCCCTTAGCGATTCCTGCAGGATCCTTATGCTGCCACCTTTGGTGGCTTCTCCAAAGTCACCAATTTCTTCCGTGGGGCTCTGCACCAGGAAGATGGTGTAGCCCAGCACCCCCATGGTGACCCAGCTGCTGCCAACGTTGAGGATGAGACTGGATTTGAAGTTATCACCTGTGTGAGTGGTGGAGCAGGCAGTTCCAGTGAGGGGCAAGGAAGGGTGGGAGAAATGGCAGTCAGTCGGGCATCATTGTATGCACACATGAGCATGTATGTGCACAGATACCTTTCCACAGATCAAAACAAACTTTGGCCGTCCATGGTCTCCACGAACTACCTGCTGTCTCCTGTTGGTCTGCAGTTCCACCAGGGTTGACTGTGCTATGGTGAGAATGCTGAAGGGTGGACAATTTTTGGCCCTTCAGATGTTCTTGAACTGTCGGTCCCATCATCGCTCACTGTAGGCTTTGTTGGCTAGTGTTGATGGGAATTGCTAGCGAAGAATCTCTTGAGAGCCACAGGTTGCCTATTTTTGCTTTGGAGGAAGAAGAAGAAGAGAAATGGGTTAGCTTAAGCTACTTGGCAGGCTATCCTTCCCCCTCAGATTAGGAACAGGCAGTCTTTGGCCTGGAGGCTTAAGTGGACTTGGGTTGACAATAAAATGTTGCACAACAGGACTAGCACTTCATCTTGCTTAGATGGTTAAGTGGCAGATATGTGAGCAGGAGGCACCTTATCTCCAAGTGTCATTTTTTTCTGTGGACTAGAACACAAGGCCTTATCCAGCCTCATGTTTACATGAATGCAAGCAATTGGGTGGTTCCTGGGGACCAGAGAGCTGGAAACGTAGTTTGAAAACCAGTATAATATCAGTTGGTTCTCTAGCAACCTTGATATTCTGCAGAAGCTTATCAAGGATTCCACTTGTAGCTCGTCTTCCTCTGCAGTGTACATCCATGAGGAACAACCTTCTTGTTATCTAAGCTTGTCACCTCACCTAAATTGAGAGGATTCCCCTCCAGAGAGCTCCAGCATCTTTGTAGCAACAGAGTGGAGGGAGGCATTGCCCTTCCAAATGAGAATTCTTCCCCCCTGTAAAATTTTCCGTCAGTCCCCAAATTTTTAGTATTGCAGAGAGTGAGACATTGAAAATCATTTATACCTCAACTTCTTACATTTGTTCTGTTTATGTTCCCTTGGTAACTCTTCCTGCCTTTTTTATTTGGATGCCTAAAATCTAGCTCTAGATGCTCAACAGTTATAAAATACTGCAATGCTACGAATTTGGAGTCAGAAGGGAAAATTCATTGGGGGAGCAGAGTTCATATTTGGGGGCAGTAACATTTTGCCCCCTGCCCTATAGCTACACTCCTGGTCCTCTCAATGTGCAGGAATCCCTTAGCAGACACACAGGCATACTTCAGTGTGGAAAAATTTCAGAGTATATTTTCTTTTTTTAAAAAAATCATTAGTTCAAGGAGAAGATAGCATTTTGTCTATTGCCTCTTCTGATTCCTTTCTCCCTTTGAAGGTTCCTCTTTTACATTCTTTCTGTTTCTCCTGGCAGCAGGCACGGCTAGGAGAGCGGCCTTCAGTTCGGCGGGAGGCTCCTGTTACAGAGCAGGAATGGGAGCAGCACCTAGATCCTGATGGGCGTGTGATGGACCCCATTGGATTGCGCCGAAGAATCTTTGCAGGGGTGAGACATGCAGGAAATGATAAGTTCAAGTGAGAAACCTTTTGATTTTGAGCAATGAGGAAGCAATGTGGCAATCCACGGGAGGCAAGGGGGGTGAGGAAAAGTGGACAACTTATTTCAGGACAGGGTGAGTATAAGGTGGGATTGTATTCCTTTTCTTCTCAGTACTTCCTAGTACCAAAGCCCTGGTGCAGAGGTATCATGAGCACTTTGTCATGAAATAACCTGGCCTGTTAAATCACTTGACCCTTGCTGCTTTGTTTGTCCTCTTCCAGGGTCTCAGCATGTCATTACGCAAGGATGCATGGAAATACCTTTTAGGCTATTACTCCTGGGACAACACTAACGAGGAGAACAAAGCACAAGTGAGGCGGAAAACGTAAGCAAGGAGTAGTTTTTGCAAGGAGAACTGGGGCTAAGTTTTGATCAGTTAGTGGATCACTATTCAAGGCACAGATTCCTAACCCTACCATATTCTTCCTTATTGCCTTTCCCAGAGATGAGTACTTCCGCATGAAACTACAGTGGAAGTCAGTCAGCGAAGAACAGGAACAACGGAACTCATTGCTGCGGGGGTACCGTAGCCTGATTGGTTAGTATATGTCCATTTCCCAGTTCTAATTGGGCAGTGGTTTTTATAACTGTGTCACAACATGTGTTGTGTCATATTTCCCTCCTTTCTCCTAGCTGACACCGCAGGCTTGTCTGTGTGCAGCAAGGTATTCTTTACTGTTGAAAATGCTTTCATAGTGAGTCTTGCTGATTTGCACCAAGAAACCACCTATTCCCGTTCTCTTTTTGATAGTGGTTAGTCAAATGCTTCTGGAAGCTCATCAGGGTACAAAGACAATAACTCTCTCCTGCTGTTGCTTGCTAATTTCTAGTATTCATTGGCACGTCACCTCCAAACATAGAGGCACTGTTTGGTTATTCATGCCAAACCAGAGTTTGGAAGTAACTGGTTACAAGTAGGCAATTACTTGGATGCTCTAGCTGGTTATTTTGGCCAAACCAGAGAGCAAACTAGCCCCTTTTACAAGTTAATTTTAATTAGTTTTCTTTTCCAGTCCTGAAGATATAGTTAGACTACTTCTTGATTTTAACTTAATAAGGGATAATTTACTCCATTTGCAATGTAACTGTAGCCCTTCAGTTATTTGCATAGTTTCTGGAACTCTTCTTTAGCTACAGTTTTTTGTGTTGGGCTTACCAGAAGAAAATATAGGCTTCTGAACTGGACTCCATCGCAGACTATAAAGGAATTAGGGTAGTGGCTGTTTTCACTTCCTTCCTGAAGTATCCTTCGTATGAAGTTTACCTTTTTCTTTTCATTTCTAGAAAACATTTTATTAGCTGTTGATATGCTTGCATCATGCAATACAAGCATGCAAGACTTTAGTGGTGCTAGATTAATACAAAACTCAACAATATGCATATATTACATGATTTTAATGAAGGAAAACAATACATGGAGGCAGGTACTATCTCCTATTTTTGTTCCAAAAAGTGACAAAATTTCCTGTTTCTCTGTGAATTGATTTTAGATGTTATATTCTTTCTCAGTCTTATCTAATAATGTCAGTTTGCTCATAGTCATCATATAAATTAGTCTGATAATAAGCAGGGGGACATTTTTTTCCAGAATAAAGCTATCCAGTTTTTAGCAGCTGTCATTAAAGTAACAATAAATTGCAAATGCATGTCATTTATAAGATCTTTTAAATAATTCAAAAGAATTCTTAAGTGGGCCCATTGGATGTTTATATCCTACAATGTATTCTATGTAGTGCAACTTCCAGGATGACTTCACATTCTCTGAGTGCCAAGATCAATTAATATAGTCTGTATCCAGTATACTGCATGACCAGCATCTGACCGGTCAAGCTAGTAATTTCTTAAAACTTCTGTGGATTAATATACTGTTTATGACGTCTGTGAAAATAATTGTGCTTTAAACTGGTAGCAGTCAATCTCCATTTTTTTTGCTGACCACTGCAAAATATTAAAATATTTTTACAAAGATCTTTTTAACCATTTTCACTGAGAAGCCTGATTTTTTTGCTCTGCATGTCCCTTAATGTTACATATATTTTCGCTGTGAGCCTTTGTTATAGGTTACATAATGGCATTAAGATAGCAGCCATCTAATTTTCAGTTCCTTTCCGGATAATCCCTTGCTGGGAATTTGCCTTTTTCCCTGACTGTTGCACACTGAATTTATACTTACTGAGCTGTCCATAGAGCCTCATTGTCAGTTTAGTCCCCAAATCAGTTTGTGTTTAAGGACTTTCTGCTCAACATGCATTGCTTTGCACTTAATTACCAGCAGAAACAGGTCAAGTAAATCTGTCTTCAGATTCTGTGAGGGAAAAGATGGTTTCAGCAACGGATTCCTGATTCCATACATGCCTAGCTTGGGGCAGGAGAAAAGTAATATGCAGCCCGGAAAATCAGATATGGAGGAAAAGCAGCCATATTCCCATAGCAACACCACCAGTGCCCATAGTTCAGAGTATTGAGACAGCAGTGCCTGTATGTCACCATACACAGAGGGAGCCAGGAAATTCGTGTCCTTGGGGAGGTGCCTGATGGCATCTTTCTGCCCCAGACACAGTGATGACCCAACAGTGCCATGGTACATCCCTTCTTCACACACTCCATGAGCTCTTGTGGCATAGGCAGTTTGACTGCATTGCTGTGAAGCCTTGGACATCACTCCAAGAAGGAACTGGAGACTCTTTATCCTGGACACTGCTCACAACACACAGAGGACAAAGACCAGAGGCCTTACAGTGTAACATAAGTGGATCCATTGGCAGGAGCCCTGCAGAGGGAAGATACTGCCTTCCTTGGAACAGGTTCAGAGCCCACTGGAAGAAGAAAATAATCCTTGTCCAATCATAGAAAGAGAGGAACTAGAGCATGACCCAAGGGGAGCCATAGTCAAAGAAACAATCTCATCTTCTCTAGCTTACATACTGGGTTTGTGATGTGACAGATGTGAAATTAAGCCCCACCAGGAAAGTAGGGGGGAAGGACCTTACTCTTTGTTTGCTAGGAGCAGCCCTGTCCCTAGGCAGTGTCAAGGGACTGCCTGAGGCAGCAGATTTGGCTGTTTGAAAACTAGTGCTCTTTCAAAATTGATTGTTGATAGAATTTTACTGCTAGAAGAGTGGCAAAAAGGTTTGTGGATTTCTCTGCTTCATGTGCCAAAAAGATCTTGGCCAGATCTTGGTAATCAGCACCTTTAATGGGATGAGTGGGAAGTTTCTGCAATATTTGGCCATTTGTGGCCCACAACAGGGTGTGGAAGTGAACATTTAGGCCCTGGACCTGCCAAAATTGCCCATTTCTATTAATGCAGAAGACTCTAAAATATAAGTGAAGCTGGATTTCTCTTTGCAGAAGCCACTATCTGGTGATTTGACAACTTCTGATTTGAAAATAAGTCTTTACCTCCTATCACCTCTATCAGATCCAGTTCTTTAGTCTCTTCTACCAACACACTCAGCTAGTCTCAAAAAACTAGTTGTGGTATCTTTGTCTACTGTTCAGTCCAGTGAAGGCTGATGCAAATGATTTTCTTGACTTCTCTGCAGTCTCCTCATCCACTTTCAGTAATTCTTTCACACCACTGTCATTTAAAAAAAGAAAAGGACTGGCTGCATAAACAAAAAAGCCTTTGTGGAAAGGGGAACAGAGGATTAAGATGTCTGATTGCTCTTTCAGGCTAATGTGTCTTATGTTGTTTTAGGGTGAGATGTGGTCACACAGAAAGGTAATTCAGGTAGATTAGTGAGATGACTGGTAATGTCTACCACTTGTTAACATTTTTCCCATGTTAGTAAGTCTGTGAGCAACCTAATCCAGTCTGACACCCACCAGATACATCAAAGTCCAGTCCACACTACCTCTGTTGAGCAGGCTGGCTGGAGATATTGGGATTTATAGCCTCAACACATTTTGAGAATTTTATGTCCTGTCATCTTTTGGTGATTCAGTTTTTCAGGACCCTACTCCTTTTCACCTTTCATTGGAGATGTTGGGGATTGGACTTTGTACTTGCAAAGTGGGCACTGTGCCAATGAGCTTATGGCCCCTAGGGCATTTCCTGGGACAGTCCTTTGTTGCCGTTCATTGCTGCTGCTGTGGCTTCCTCTTACTTATTTGCTTCGTATTGTTTAATAAACTGTACGCTGTTCTTTGTTATTGGTCATTTTTCATCTTCCCGAGTGGCCTTCAATAGAAAGATAATAAGTCAAATGTATACATAAATCTGAAATACAGTGGTACCTCCACTTTTGCGAGGTTTCAGGGCACAGAATGCTCACAAAAGTGGAAAAACTATGACTACCCCCCCCCCGTGAATACCCTCCATTCCCTTCCAGGGCTCCCAGAGGCAAAGGAATGGGAGAGCGAGCTCTGGTGGGGAGAAGGAAGGCCCACGTGAGCCTCCCCCCCCCACCATTTTCTTCCATTTAGCATCAGCATGAGTTTTCAGTGCAGGGGCCAGAGGCAAGGGAATGGGAGGGGGAGCTCTGAAGGGAAGAAGAAAGGATTGTGTGTGGTTCCCCCTGCCACAGTTTCCTTGCCTTTTGTCCGGCACTTGCCGTCCTCCTCTGCAGCTGGCAAAACGCAAAGGAATGGGAGGAGGCAGGTGCACCTTGCAAATAATCAGATTCTCAAAGGTCATACCTGAAAATATAGAGGGAAGACTGTACTCAATTTCTTCATAGTCAAACAATCAGTTTTGACCTGTTTGGGGGCCTTCTTGTGCCTAAATGTCACTGTGCTTGTTCTAGAGCATTTTTTTATTTCCCATTTATAGATTGTCGTGTGGGGGGACGAAGAAAAAGCAAGTCTTAATAAAGTGTGGTATTCCCAGAGGTTTGTGGTTTTTAGCTTCCGTTTCAAATCTAGTAGAGTTGCTAGCAAAGCAGCTAGTAACAAATCCAAAAGAAAATGTAAACAGGCAATGTAGAATTTCCAAAATAGTACAAGGGGAGAATAGTCAATGCCACTCAGCACCAGAATCCAATAATAATTTTAAAAAAGGCCAAACAGACAGAGTAGTGTGTTAAAAAAGTAAAAAAAAAATTAAATAAATAAAAGCTTATTAGAGCACTTCATATTGTGCCACCTCCTTCTTCAAGATGTGTAAATATGTATACATATTTATACATCTTGTATATGTATTCAAGATGTATAAATAAAAAAAATGGAGTGTCTGTGTCTTTGCAGAAAGGGATGTAAGTCGCACCGATAGGAACAACAAATTCTACGAAGGCAGTGAGAACCCTGGATTGGTCCTCCTGAATGACGTGCTGATGACCTACTGCATGTATAACTTCGATCTAGGTGAGTTTGGGAGAGGAGAGGTGACCTGCTCAGGTTTTTGGGGAGACTGAGGTGGCTTGACCTGGATGTTTCCTTAACTATTCAGGGCAGGCAGAAGCAGATGTACAGCTAGTGAAGGCTAGTAGGAGTGCAGCATAATCTCACAGTTCCTTGGGTCCATCACAGGGAATTATAACATGTGTTCTTCATCACAGGTCCTGGTAAGATTAGAGATGGCCCACGCTGCCTACCAACTAATAGAACTGCACCATAGAAGAGAATTGAGATGGCTTTGTTGGCCCTTGGTAGATTGCTCCCATGGTGGATCTGATCCCCAATAGTTGTTTGATCTTCATGGCCTTTAGCATTAAGCTTGTGAATATATCTGATCGTGGATATAGTTTATGCCAAAGTAAGCACTTGCACAACTATTTTCAAGCTGCTTCTCATAAGCATATGAACCAGCAACTTGATTTAGCTTTGTTTGATTTCCCTGTACAGGCTTCTGCCACTTATCTGAAAAGTTAGAGACTGGAGCACTGTCAGAAAACAGAATTGGTTGAAAAGTGGAACCCATGTACTGTACTGTAGGGAGCATAAAGGACTTACATAGGCTAACTTGGGACTGACCAGGCACACACTGCTTGCAAAGTCTTCTAGCCAGCTTAGTGACTTTTTTCCTACCTCTCAGCTTGCTTTGCAAGCAGGATGCATCTATGAGCAGTTCCAAGCAAACCTCTGTAGGCAAGAGTGGAACCCCCATGGAATTAATGGGACTGGTCCCTAATCTGGAAGCATCAGAATAGCGAGTTGTCAGATAATGGAGCATCAGAAGGTGGGGACTTCCTGTAGATGCAAGCTGAGACAATTAGGATATGAATTCCATGCTTAGTAGCATGCAGTGTTAACAATCCTACAAGCCTTTCTGGCTGGTCTTTTGCTGGGAAGATTTTCTAGGTTTTCTGTCTGTTCAAAATGTTCATCAGTCTTCAAGTTCTGTCTCTTGTCATGCTAATCTACTAGTCTACAAAGTAAAAGGAAAATAACTTAATGAGCCTACAACTAGAGGCATCTGTTTGTTTGTTTTTAAGCAACCCAACTAAATCCATATTTTTTTGCTTCCCTGGGCAGGTTACGTCCAAGGCATGAGTGACCTCCTGTCTCCTATTTTGTACATCACTGAGAATGAAGTAGATGCCTTCTGGTGCTTTTGTGGGTTCATGGAGCTGGTGGTGAGTGTATGGTCTTGGCAGCACTCAGTTTGTTGTGGAAGAGGAGCCTATTGCCATATAACTGGAGGGCTACAGTTACAGAGAAGGCTGAGGGGCCTAGAAACCAAGTTTAGCCTAGATAAGAGACCATTAAGATGAAGTATAATACCCATCTTCGCATTTTCAAAGAAGTATCTCATGAATGATGGCAGAAACTTATGTTGCTTGTGAAGGTAGAACCCCAAACAATGGTTTCAAATCCCTCCTCAGATGCTAAATATTAGGAAGAACCTCTCACAGTATAAGCTGTTTGACAGTGGAATAGACTGCAAGTTAATTGGTATTCTTGGTTAGATTTTTTTGGAGGAGAGACTGAATAGCCATCTGTTAGGGATGTTGTAGCAGCCTGTTCTGCATCAGGATAGAAAACCTTCAGTCCTCCAGATGTTTTGGACCAGCACTCCCACAGTTCTTTACCATGAACAGTCCTGGTTTAGAGCGGATGGGAGGTGGAGGCCAAAACATCATATGGACCATAGTTGGTAATGGGTTGGCGTGGATGACTTTTGGAGTGCCTTCAGATTGTATGATTCTGATTCCTCTGATTGGAGCTTGGATTGGAGCTGGCATAAAGGTCTTGCTGGTGCCCTCCAGTAGTGAAGATTTAGAGGGAAACCGAGAGAACAGATTAGAAATTTCTCCCCATCAGTTTGCTTACACTCTGTTGCTTTCTGTCTACAGCACCGCAATTTTGAAGAAAGCCAAGAGTCCATGAAGCGACAGCTATCCCAGCTCACATTGCTTCTCAGGGTGCTGGATCCCCCACTTTGTGACTTCCTAGGTACTTAGATGACTGTGGGGTTGGGGAAACCGTGGTACATTGAAATTAAAGTGGGCCAACTGAGAAAGATAAAAATTTGTTAGTGTGACTATTTTTTTGGCGAAGCAGAAACATGAGATACAAATGGATGGACTCTGAGACTGGAGGGTATTTCTTTATCTTCACCTCATTTCACTGCCTTGGCTGACTGCTTCTGAAAGTTTAAATAAAATGCATGTGGAACCAAGTAAGATATCATTGTTTTAGTCTCAGCAGTTACAAACTATGTAAAAGAGGAGTGGACCACCTGTGCTCCCCCAAACATTTCTGGACTCCCAACTCCCATTATCCCTGGCTTTTCATCACACTGTCTGCGGCTGAGGGGAACTGGAGTCAGACATCTTGGGAGAATACAGATTGTCTGCCCAGGCATAGAACAGTCTTACTGGCTTTTACCTTTCTTTGCTGCTTCCATAAGATTCGAAGGAGTCCGGCACCTTGTGCTTCTGTTTCCGGTGGATCTTGATCTGGTTCAAGAGGGAATTTGCCTTCTCTGAAATACTTCAGCTATGGGAGGTGAGACTGGATTGTAACCTTTTGGGTGTTCTTGAAGCCATGGGGGATTTCTGATTTGAGTATAGCGTGGGGAAAAATAGAGGGCATGCTGAGATGGATTTTGGTATTAGGGGGAAAAGTGTGGGGAGTGAGACAAAGCAGATATATCTGGATTTGAGTGTTGGATTGGATGCAGATAAGTCAGTGTGAATCTTTTCCTGGAGTCCAAAATGGAAGCTAGAAAAGTTTCTAGGGTGAAGAAAACACCCAATGGGTCATCTGCTTTATAGATGGACAACCTGTAGAAAGAATTGATATAGCTTTACACCAATCAGAGTGCTTTGGATCAGAGTGCGTTGACCAGAAAGGGTACTTTTTAAAGCTGCAACTGACAGTGAACATCTAGCTACAGGGTTCTGGGTGCTCTAATCCAAAAAGTAACTTTTCCAGCCCCCAGCTTTGACTGGCAACAATGTTCCAAGCTCGTGGGCAGAATCCAAACCTTCAGCCCAAGATCCTTCTGGTAGAAAATTCCAGAGACCGAATCTGGGACTTTCCGCAGGCAAAGCAGGTGCTCCATCACTGAGTCATGGTCCCTCCAAAAACTCTATTCCAGCCTTTTCCCAAAACACTTAAGAGTTTCACTCACTTCTTCTGTCTGTCTCTGTCCCTCTCATACACGCAATTTCCCACCTATGTCTTATTTGTTAGGAGCTACCTAACCAACAAAATAATCTTCTATATCCCATCCAACCAAATGGCTACTTCTGGACTGCAGCTTTGTTGCACTCACGGTGGCGCCAGATATTGTAGCTTGCTGTAGTCAGCCCTTTGGATTCTTTGGATTGTCTATATGAACAGCAACATTGAGTCGTCCCTGGGTGACTTTATTTCTACTGGTACAGTAGGCTTTCCAGTGGCTTTTAGTTTGCTTTTGTGATGGTTCCCTGAACACGCTTTCTCTTCTAGCCTGTACCACATAAGTACTGTTATCTCTTGAGCACAAGGGTGAATTGGCTGTGCTGGACAAGCTGACAGCTACTCCCCTGCAATGTTACAGAGGATTTTGGGGTGCAGTATTTGGAGCTATATTGAAGCCAGCACTTAGCACAAGGGCAACTGGGGCAAACTGAAGCTGCTGCAATGTTGGAAGGATGGATGGCATACTGAAGCATATTGCATCTGGGAATTATACATGCTTCACCTAAAGAATTCATCTGTATTGAGAGGACCATGCTGTATTTCTTTCCTGGGGTCCCTGGGAAAACTTTCTTTTTCCTGGGCACCCAAGCATCACCTGATAAAGTGGATTGGATGTTGATCTGGTGTGGTTAAGTGATACGTGATCAAATTTTAAGTATTCTTGTTTTATCACACACCATAAAACAAACTTTCAGGGGAGTGGTTTGCTGGATTATGGAGCAACCATAGTTCATTACATCTATGAGTAGTTACTTCAGTTTAGAGATCAAATTTAATTCCAGAATGAAAACTCTATAAAACACTACTTCTCCCAGAGGGAGCAGTGTACCTTCTTTGAAAGGTGTTTAGAAGACATTAACATCTGGCTTCATTCCCCCGCCATCCCCCAGAACAAACATGTTTAATTTACAGGAAATCAAATTTATTAAGATGTTAAAAGCGAAGGCTGCTTTTAGAAAAAATACACAGAAAAATATCACTTCTAAGCTGAAATTAGTTTCTACTCTAGATGAGCCAAGCAAACATTATGACAAGGGGGTAGAATCCTAGGCCATAGGTTTTTCACTGTAGCTTCCATATGCCCCTTGTACTGGGTTAGGCTGGTGGGAGTTGTAGGCCCAAATGCAAAAATTCCCCACCCCTGCATTATAGCTTACTGGTTACAAGAGATTCATAAGAAGAAGCACCTGCTTCTGGAAATAGAAATGTGATTTTTCCTCTGCCTCTCTGGAAGAGAGGTACACCATAAATTTCAGTAAGGGGTCTTTTCCTTTCTTCTGCTTAATCTGGAGTTCTACAACGTCAGTCACACTGGATTAGTTTGTTTTAGCTTACAATTCTGAAAATCTCCCAGCCAGCAAGGCCAGAGATCACTTTTCCAAGCTCTAATTATCCCAGGGAAATGTAGCTGTGGTCTAGTTCTGTGTCTCAGCATGATTGGAGCAGGCTTGGCCTAGCCACATAGTAAATACCTGGGATGTTTTTCATTTTGTGGGGGAATCTCAGCCAATAGTAGATGTGTTGGCCTTTTAGAAATCCAGAGACTTTGGCTAAGATATACATACGTAGCAGAAGACTATAATGTAAATGTGGATATTATCGTTCTACAGAATATTGGATGCTGTAAAATTGTGTTATGGCACCTTTCTGCATCTCAAACTGTGATTCTGTTCCCGTCCATTCCAGGTGCTCTGGACAGGATTGCCTTGTCCCAACTTCCATCTGTTGGTGGCCTGTGGCATTCTGGATGCAGAGAGACAGGCTCTTATGAACTCTGGCTTTGGCTTCAGTGAGATCCTCAAGGTCAGCACTGGGGGAGCTGTAGCCTTGCTCTCATCTCTCTCATGCTCATGTGTGCTTGCGCTTGCTCGCACTCTGCTTAGTGCACAAAGGCAAGGGCCATTTGCACCTTCAGCTTTTTATAAAAAGACCGGAGTCAAGTTTGTAGTTCTCAGGTTTATACACCTTGTTTTCATCTGAAAATGCATGGTCAGTATCTGCTGTGAAGCCAAAATAAAAAAGGGTCTGCCCTTGCTCCATCACTTCTAACCCTCCCCTCTTAATTTTCTTGCCTATGGCTCTATGCTGCTGTATCTAATTTCCCTTTGCACCACACTGTCCTCTGCTGGTATGTGAGATTTCTGCTGAATGCTTAGAAAGCTGATATGTATCCATCAGTTTGGTCACTGTGCAGCATTTGTTTTCCTCCCAGCACAAATCTCAATCCTTGTCCCAAAGCCTCTGTTCGTAACCCTCAGCCCCTGCAATATATATTTGTTCTCTTTGAAGAGTCACCCAGCCCATTTTACACAAAAGAGTTCCAACTTGCAGTACTTGCATTTTTTGAGATATAGCATTATAGCTGGAAGTTACATGGCAGAGGTACATAATCCATCCTTTGTCACATTCTCTTACCCAGCCATCCCCACCAAAATGTGTACATTTGTTTTTCATCCCATTTTCTGCATTTGTATTTTCTGAACTGTCTCTTCTTTCCACTTTTTAATTTCCTGGTTAAGCATTTGAGTTTCTTATTTACTGTGTTGGTCTTCTCACAGCACATTAACGAGCTCACAATGAAGATGAGTGTGGAAGACATCTTATGTCGGGCTGAGGCAATCTACAGACAGCTGGCAGCTACTCCTGTGAGTTTCCTCCAGCACTGCATGAAGCCTCTCTTATCTTGGTATTCTTTTGGGAGGTGTAGAGCTTGTGCACATTCTTATGCCAGGAAAACTGGGTGTACAGACAGCTCTCTTGTCTCATTTTCTGACACTCCTGGTAAAAGGGAAGTATATAAGATAATAGTTGACAAATAGACCAGTTTGTGTTGATGTAAGAGATTCCAGCCTCTACCATGTTCAGGGCTCCATGCACAACAAAACTGAAAAGCAACTGGTTCTCCTGCTGACTGCAGAATATTGTGTTACTGAGAGCAGTTCTGTTGTGTTATGAACCACAATGTTTACAAATTGAGACTGCAACAAAATCTTCCAGTGTAGAGGGATTCTGCTGAACATTTCTACCATCCATGTCGTCTTGCAGGATGCTCCATTCTGTCACCTCGCCCTTCAGCAGCCATTTAGAATTCCATTGTCAATGAGCATGCTCAGTTTTCTTTTTTCTTCTCTGCCTTAAGCTAGGTTTTGTTCCCAGTGGGTTTTTAATATTTTTGCAAAACTCTTAAGTTCCTCCCAGCCTGCTGAGACCTCTCATCTTTTGTGTGATAGTGCCACCTTTTCTACAGAACCATCCACACAGACAGAATGAATTTGCTACTGATGTCGCTGTTCATGTCATAGCATATTGCGCTTACTGAGTGCATTTAAAGCACTTTCTATATGTCATCTTGGGGTAATTGATCTCAGTAAGGCAGGCCAGGATTGTTTTCATACTGAAGCTAGAGAGAGCACAGAGAGATGCCTACGGAAGCCTTGTTAGTCCATAGGTGCAGGGTGAGATGTGAACAAGGGCTTTCAAACTCATGAGTCTCTCTTTGCTTCTCTTCTGTGCCAGCTGAAAAAAGCTTGTAGCGTCTGTGGTGGCCCATATACATGTGCATCTCCCAGTGTTCTGGGGTCCAGAAGACAGCAACTGTGCCAGTATGCCTTCCTGCAACTGCATGCTTCCATAAAATGTCCCCATGCAAAAAATTCTAGAAGAATTGTTAAGACCCCAAGTTGAACTGATGCAGTCTTTTCCCAACCTGATGCCCTCCCAGATGTGTTGGATTGCAGCTCACATAACTACCTTGTTTGGGAGATGGTGGAGTTGCAGTTCAAACACATTGGAAGGGCACCCAATTGAGAGGATGCTGATGTAATCCACCATGGCCAGGCAAATGCTGCTGGGAAGTCCCAAGAGCAGCTCACAAAGACAATATTTTGTGACAGTGAATTCCATAGAGTATGGATTGGGTGAAGTGCCAGCTCAGTATGTCTCCTGAGCAACTGAAATATCTCAACCTAAACTTTATGCATTCTAATAACAACGGAAAAGGGCAAAATGGGTCGGATGCTGGAGAGGGTGGGTTTTTTCCTGTAACGTAAGGAACAAATAAAATGGCTTCAAAATGGAAAATGGAGGATCAGATGTGGAAGGCTTTTCTTGTTTTTGTATTCCTTGTTGCCTCATGGGCTGGACTGATCCAAAGGGTTCCTTCCCTTAGTTAAATGGTGATCTGGTGATGAATGGAAGTAAACATTAGACAGCATGATGAATTAAAAAAAAATGTTCTATGCCAGCATTACATTCCTGTGTGAAGGGCGCCGTGAGAAATTGTGAAATAACACGTGTTGCTGGAGGCTGCTGTATAGAAGGTCATCCTTTTTATCTGTCTTAACACAGAATTGTCTTAATTGCCAGTAGGTCTCCAGGATATTAGAGAGGGTTTTTCCCCCGTCACCTACTTCTTAATCCTCCTAATGAACTCAACTCTGAGACCTTCTGCGTGCATAATGTGTCTCAGTACCATATGTTCCGGCAGTCATGGGTCACTGAAGCAACTATGGGACGGTACTATATGACTGGGAATAAATCTTGACTAATGAATCTCTGTGGTTTTCCTCTCCAGGACCTACCCCGCAATGTTCAGGAACTGCTGGGCCTCTCAGAGGGCAAATCTCCAACCCCCAGCACAGATACAGGCAGCTCCCCGCAGCCGCTGTCACCCAGCCAGGCCCAGGAGATGGAACTGACGGACAGTGTTTCCCCAAGCCAGCCAGACAGCAGCATCGAAATCTTGCCTACAGAGGAGGCCTCCACCTCTCAGTCTATTTCTCCTTGAAAGTCTGTCGTTGCTGCCACCATCTTCTTAACACAAGCACTTTAACTAGAACAGGGTGAGGGCTGGGAGTAAGGCACAGCGGGGTGGGAGTTAGGGGTGTTCCCTGGAGTTCGAGTAGCTGTAGGAACAGTCAACACTTGCTGAAGGTAAATGGGGCTTGGGAGTAGCTGTGTTTTTTGTTCTCCAGAGTTTCTCCCCTTATTCCCATCCCAAGTGGATCCCAAGGACCCCAGCGCTTGGTGTGCATTGTGTGCCTTTTCCCATAATGCACTGAGGTATGGCTGTCTCTGTAAAACACCTTAAGGCTTGGTGCAGAGTTCACCTTCTCTTCCTCGGATGTGCAGAGAAGATGGCAAGGAGCAAGTTAATG
Organism: Cyclura pinguis; assembly: GCA_030412105.1. Lineage (NCBI taxonomy): Eukaryota > Metazoa > Chordata > Lepidosauria > Squamata > Iguanidae > Cyclura > Cyclura pinguis. Next base: position 17,596,344 of record CM059604.1, read on the forward strand.
GCCATTGTGCATTTTTGTTTTTCTGCTTTGGGTTTCTAACCCCTTAGATTCTTCCTTTTGCTTCCACTGCCTGCAATGTGATGCTCCCATTCCACTTCTGTCTGCAACTTTAAGGCTCATCTGCTGAGCTTCAGACTGATGGTGACATCTTTTTCTCCAGGTTGCTGATGAAGCCTTTCTCTCCAACCGTGGAAGTTAGGAAATCCAGGTTCTTTGGTAAAGAGAAATAAGGGAGAACAGATTTAGAGCACTTTGTTAGCAAAAAGCTAGTCAGTGGGAAGAGGACCGGTTCTCTCTGAAAGAAATGCAGTGTCAGAGGAATCAGCAAATAGAAGTTGGAAAGCAGAGCTCTTAGGTTTTTTGCCAGGGAATTCCTGTTGACGTAGCTGTTCATGCTTTGGCAGGGGGACTGTCTCCCTTCCTGCTTGCTGCATCCCTCTTAGTGGATGTTTATGAACTGACAGCAACAGACATGAAGGGGAAGGATGTTGGACTCTTCTTCGGTGCCTCTCCAGCTTAGGACACATGTGGATTTGATGACTTATGTGCCTGTGGGCATGTCTCACCATTGAACTGCCTGTTTGCCAGCCCTTACTTTGGCTTCTTTGTTTCCTTCATAACGTACATTAAAAAAATGTAGTGTCATTAATTTGGGTGTGAAGTTTTTTGGATGGAAAACTGCTCACTTCATGTTTTTTGTTTTGGCTGGGCTGAGACTGGAGATGAGAGAAACAAAGAGGGGAGAACTTGGAAGTCCATAGCATAGCGTTCTGTTAAGAAAGGGCAAATTCCTTTTTAGTCCATGCTGCACATTTTAAACTAGCTTGATCCATGGAGTCTCTTAAGGAATTTTGGGTGGCAAGAGATACTGCTTTTCTTTCCAGAATTGGAGTTCCAGGTGCTCATAAAAAAGGAAGCCATGTTAATTTTAACCTCCTTATGTTTGGCTTATGACTTAGGAATGCATATCAAGGGGCCTCTGTGATACCCTGCAGTTTCACCATGTAACACAGTGAATGAGGTGAATTTTTTCAGATTTTCAGAATGCTGCTTTCTTCAAACAGATAATCTGACACTGAACACCCAGAACAGGGTGTTAAGATGTGATAACTGTCCTGGAGATATACCTGAGAACATTTGGTTCGGTGGGTAAAATTTTCCAAACTCATCTCTCAGCCATCAAGTGAAATAGCAAGATACTTATCCTGAATCCAACTGCTTGATCCATTTAGCTCACCATAACTTGAGTGAGTAGTGATTAGGATCTATTGGTAGATCCCCAGTTGATTTATGGGAGGTCAGCAAGGATTTCCAATTTCCAGTGGTTTAATTTCAGAAACAAAGCCTTCTCTCACCTCCTTAATGAGATCGTTTAAAATAAAGAGACCTTGTGGAGTAGAATTCTACAGGAGTAGAATTGTTTGCTATTCCAGCTCTGGTACTGAAAAATACTTGAGCTGAGTAAGTGCTCATGTTGTATATCTGCCTTCTTGAGCCACTACTGAGACCCAACTCCACAGATGGACCTAAGGGTTCCTGTAACAAAACAAGCCTGAAGTTTGCCTACCGTTTGCTCTATTCTGACAAGCAGCGGTTCTGTGAGGTTACACAGTTTTTCCCAGTCCTGCTTGGAGAGGCTGGTAGTTTGACCCTATGGCCCATTCACACTACAGAATTATAGCTCTAATATTCCACTTTTAACTGGCATGGTTCCATCCTATGGAATTCTGGGATTTGTAGTTTGGGAAGGCACTTGAGCACTCTGGCTGAGAATTGTAAATGCCCCTCTCTAAACTGCCAGTCCCAGGATTTAATAGGAGGAACCATGGCAGTTAAAGTGGGATCATAGTGCTATAATTCTGTACTGTGAAGGGGCCCCTGTGCTATAGTCCCTCCCTACTGGGTGTGTGCTCTGTTGTACCAAATGTTTATACCTATCAGTTACTATGTTCTGTTTCTTGCGTGGGAAAAGAACTAAGGATCCAGGACGTCTGGGTCCTGGAGGAAGATCTGGCAAAAGTGTGAGAAATTTCTGATCATGTATGGCAGGGGTAGGAAACATGCAGTCCTTCAGGTATTCTGGGACTGCATCTCCCACCATTCCTTAACATTGGCCATGCTGGCTAGGGCTGCTGGGACTTGCAATCCAACAACATCTGGAGAGCTACTTAGTTTTCACCCTTGATGTGAGAAAAGGAACTAAGCTGATGCCTTTACCTGGTGGGAGTAATTGCAGTCTAGGCTAGGGCTTCGGAAGAACAAGAGGGCAAGTACTCCAGAAAGCTGGTAAAGGAAGAAGGTGGATGACCCGGGACACTCTGGAATGAAGTCTAAGCCATAGAACTAGCTCTTGTGAGTATTGATAATTTGCTTGAGAAAACAGCGGGCAAGGTAGGCGTGGTGGATTTCCATCTGCTGGGTCAAAGCTGTTTATTGGAGTGTGAACATTTGGAAGGAAAGTATTGGTACCCTTATTCCCAGAAGGTTGAAGCTAAATGGGGAAGAAATCAAATAATAAGACTTTTTTGTGCCCCCCCCCCATTTCCTGGGATTCATGGACAAGAGTCAGCATCTTGAAGATATTAGAGCAGGGGAGATATTTGTGTGGCCCTTCAGGTGATAAACTCCAACTCCTAGCACTCCTTACCATAGCTATGTTGCCTAGGGCTTCTGGGAATTGTAGTCCCAACAACATCTGGAGGTTTTCATTCCTGACCTAGAGGAAAAACGCTTGGATGCTTTGGGTGGGGGTTGAAATGATTTCTCAGAGGCTAAGTTGCCTGGAGGGACAATTAAGACATTAACTCCCTCCACGTTCTGTCTTGGTTAGGTAGTAACTGAGGGAAGAGAGAAGAAGGAAACTATATCCTCATGGGGGTGATTTGGCCAGCGACCTCCGATGGCTAGCTCCTGTGTGCTCAAAAGCTCTATCAGAGCTGCCTAAGTGTGGGTGCGCGCGTGTGCGTGTGTAAGTAGACTTAAGTCTGCAAAAGCTTATGCCAGGAACTTCTTTCAGACTCAAAGGTGCTACAAGATCCCTTTGCATTTATGTGTATATGTTGTTGCAGTGGCCTAAATACCCTAGAGATACCTGATCCTCTCTAATAATCTTGGGAGCTAAGCAGAGTCAGCTCTGGTTAGTACTTGGATGAGAAACCACCAACGAATACCAAATTCTGTAGTCAATATTTCAGAGGAAAGAACTGGTAAAATCACTTCAGAGTTTTCCTTGCCTAAGAAAACCCTAAAAAATTCATAGATTGACAAGTGACTTGAAAGCACACATACACACATGTGTTGCAGAGAGACTGAAAACCTTGGTTGCGCACACTGTACGTATGTGTATTACCTTTCAAAGACACTGGTGTGTTTAAAAGTAACAGCTGCAAGAATCTACCTTTTACAGTCTCTGCAGAAGAAGAAAAGAAGAGAGCACTGCAGTGAATGCAGCATTGCTTTCTGCCTCTTCTCTCTCAATCTCTCTTTCCTTTCTCTCCCTCTCCCTCTCCCGCTGCCAACGCCACCCCCCCCACCAGTGCTGCAGGAGAGAAATGCAGGGAAGTGGTGATGCAGTACTAACTGGCAAATCACGCAGTAACGGAAAGCTTGGCGATCTGCCTGGCTTTGCTTGTGCTTCTGTGCCCTCTTTTCTCTCATGATTACTTAAGCATTTGGCGGGAGGGTTTAGGAACTGGGGAGGGAGGGAAGAGAAGTGTCAAAAAGTAGTCCCAGATTTGGGAACTGTGGCGCACCAGTGTGCAGTTCTGCAGAAAATGGTGCTGTTTCTTAGGGCTTCTCCTCCAGTTTCCAGTGCAGGCAGCTGCATTCATAAAACTGCCACTAGCAGCAACCTGGTTTCTTTCAGTAAAGGCGGTGGAGGGAGGGAGATACAGCCGCAGTGTTGGAGAAGGAGGCCAGAAAAGGTGAAGAGGAAAGAGCCCGCTACCTCCGCAAGCAGCCTTGGGGATTTGTAGCATGCATCATTCCTCATGGCTGGCCTCCCATTTCATCCACCCCTTACATAGGCCCACCAACGTTTTGCAGATGAAAAAGAAGACCCATGGGGCCAAGCAACAGCAGCATGTGGTCCAAATGGAGAAAGTTATTAATGAATAACTCACAAGCCCAGAGAGGCTGCAGCAGTCTATTTTTGCCTGAGCCAAATGGGAAGAGCAAGATTCCATCCCCAGCTCTACTCTTTCCCTGCTGAGTTGAGTGCAACCTAATTTTGTACATTGAGCTTAGTCTTGCAGCAATTATAGGAAGCTGAGGACAAAGGAGGAAACCGGGAGGAGATAAGAGGAATTGGGACATTTTAAAGGCAGCCGAAAAGTGGGATGGCAGAGAATTAATTGAGACTGTGGGAGGGTATGCTTATGCCCTCTTGGGGGGTACCCCTTCAGAGTCACTGTCTTCACCAGAACCCCCTGTCATCCACCGTTTTCCTTAGCAATGGGTATCCTAGATTGCTTTGCTCTTCAACCGGAAAAAAATATCTTCTTCCTCTTTATCTATTCAACAGTTACGTTTGTTTTGCCTCCCTTGACAACAGCAATAATCTAGCATTTTATATAGCACTTTACAGAACTTGAAGTGTGTCAGATAAATTTATCTGAGGCTGAATCCACACATACAGCAGCAGGATGAAGCTGTACTGTTTGATCCAAAAATGCAGGCGAAATTACTTTTCAAGCTTCAGTGTGTTTTTAACCCTCATCCCAGCAGATGGCACATTTTAGTTTACTCATTTGCTTTTTTGTTGCAGAATTCAGAGACAACTAGAATTACCCAGTAGGCATTTTATAGCATTGTTACCTGAAAAGTTGCAAACAATGTCTCTGGCTTTCAGCCACCTTGTAATAACGGTTTTAACAGAGAAAAATAGTAATATATTAAAGACATTGATTGTGTTTGATAAGAGTTGCCTTTTGTCCCAAAAAAAGAGGGCTGACAGCTACTCAGTGCAAATGTTCTGCTTCTTTTGAACATGTGTTTACTGATTTGAGATATTTGTGTATTGTGGAACACCCTTGATTCAGCACACACAAACACTGTGGACACGGGGGCCATTTTTATATCTTGCAATACATTGGGATTCTCACTGAGGTCAGAACACTCCATGTTAAGTCATTAAGTCCTGCTTTTTTTTTTTAAATCTGCTGAAAAAGTGCTAAGACAACATTATACCTTCTTGCAAACAGAAAGTGAGTAGAGAAGAGTTTTGGCTGCTGTCTTGCATCTTTATATGTTTTCTGCTGGTGGAGATCATTTTAAAATTATGCTATTGTATGTAAAGTAAAGTAGTACAGCCCAATTTACCACCTTGGGTCTTTATATTAATCTTTTCATTAATTAATGTAGAACAGGACTTACCACGATTTCTTCACTTTTCTGTGCTGTGACATACCCTCCAAACTGTCCTCACGTGTCAAAAACAGTCCTGATTTAATCCTTTTTCATCCCACTTTTTCAACTGCTTTTAAAATGTGTCCCAGTTTCTCTGTTCTGTTCTCACTTTCCTCCTTTGTCCTCAGCTTACTTCAATTGCTGCAAACTGAGTTCAAAGTGCAAACATAATTTGTATTCAATTAACACAGCTGCAGGGAGAGGAAAGGAAGAGGACAGAATCTTGCCCTTCCCAATAGGCCCAGGTGTAAGCAAACTGCCACAGCTTAGCTTGTGTATCGCCATTTTGAGTATACCCTGATGTTGTTTGGCCACATGTGTCCCAGTTTTCATCTGCAAAATTCTGGAAGGTAAGCAGCTATATAGTGTACGTGACTGCTCCCCTGGCTTTTGAAAATATCGTAAATACCCTGTAAGGAAGCTTAGGCTGAGAAAGGACTGGGTCTAAGCCATTCAGTGTGCTAAGTGGAAATTTGAATCCAAGTCTGTTCCCATATCTGAGGTGGGACTCAAACTCTAGCCAAGTCTTTAACCCACCAAAATTAGGGTTGGCTGTATGCTGTAAACTGGCAGAGCTAAACTTGGTGTCAGTCGTAAAACAACAATCCAATCCATCCCAACATCTTGAGAATCAGCAGATATTTAACTGAAGTTCTAACACTAATTGTTAAAAATATAAGTAAGCATATTGGAACGTGGTTTAGTAGAGGGTTGTGTGTTTGACTGACAAACTCTAAGCGATTGTGGGTGATACTTAATGCATAACACTTAATTACATTACAGGGGGGAATCCTTAGGACTCAGGTTTTGGTTTGGACATCTCAGGGCCTGGGACGACCCTGAACTGGCAGCCCTCATCTAATGGCATTTCAGAGAGTGGGTAGGAGGCTTGGGTAGGGGGCATAGCCTTTATGGGACCAACTACTGCAGTTGGCCCTCCACATTTGCTAGGGTTAGAGGTGCAGAACTCCTGCAAAAGTGAGAAAATCACAAGTATCAAATTGTGTGTGTGTATTTCTGCAGGAAAGGAACTGAGGCATTGTGAGATGAATAGCCACTCAGGGTCCAGATGGGTCAAGGAAAGGAGTGGGTCAGCATGGTGGCCCTATATTTTCTCTCTCTTATCTGCCTCTTTCCTTCGGAGGGTCGGTGGCTGGGTGGGCATTGTGGAAGGGTTGGTGGTGCCGAGAAGTTGAGCTGAGAGGTGTCCTTTGCTGGCCAGGCAGTAGTTGGTGGAGGAAGAGAACCAGGGGTGGGTTTTTAAAGGGCTGTGTGGCCTGTTCAGAGCTGCCGAGAGGAAAGGCTCCCTGGAAAAGAAGTGCCTGAGATGGGGGGGGGGGGGGCAGAGGCTGGAAAAACTTGCGTATAATCAAATCTGTGAAAGTCAAATCTGCAAAGGTGGAGGGTCAACTGTATTTCGAAGGCTAGAAACACACTAGCACTTTACACTGACTATATCTTCAAGTGTAGGTGTTAAATCAAATTTTAGTGACAATCCTGTTAGAATTTAAAGACCGATGTTTCATTCAGGGAACCTGTCTGTCCCTCAAAGGAAAGAAACAAGTAATGAGGCAGTCTGGTTCACAGAAATACATTTTTAACAGTTGTTCTTACTCAACTCTTGAAGGACCTAATCTACACGTGTAGCAAAATGAGATGGTGGAACGCGCTGTGTTTCTTCAGAGCTGCCTTCTCCCATATTGGGAGAGAAACAGTACAGAAAATAGAAGACATTTTCTGTGAACAAGTATTTAAGTGGGAAAATTTCAGGTGAGCTGTTAGTGCTGTGTAGTGGTTACAACAGGAATAGTCAGAATGGAGACTGCGGTGAAGAAATCAGAAGAAGATGAGGACTTGGAAGGGCAGCTATGAAGGAACTAGGCAAGATCCTGAAGTGTAATGATATATTATTGAATACTAAAGTTACGATTATCCGGGCCATTGTATTTCCAGTTTCCATGTATGGTTGTGAAAGCTGGACAGTGAAGAAAGGTGATAGGAAGAAAATCAACTCCTCTGAAATGTGATGCCGGAGAAGAGTTCTACAGATAATGTGGACTGCTAAAAAGACAAATGAATGGGTCCTAGAGTAAATCAAGCCTGAACTCTTTCTAGAAGCCAAGATGACTAAACTGAGGCTGTCATACTTTGGCCATATCATGAGAAGACATGAGTTGCTAGAAAAGGCAATAACACTTGGAAAAGTAGTACGTAGTACCTGGGGTTTGCAGTTTAGGGAGGGGCCTTCAGCATTCTCAGTCAGGACGCTCTTGGGCCTCAGTGAGGGAGGCGATATAAAACCGGGAGTGAGCAAAATGTCCCTAGACTGCACCACCCAGCATTCTTCACTATTGAGTAGTCTGCCTTGGGCTGATGGGATATGCAGTCCAATATCTAAAGGGCTGTATTTTGTCTAGCCATGTATTTACACCTACTAAATATGATGACAAAGGTATGCTGGTGGTGCTGTGTGGCTGCCATCTTATTTAAACTGTCGCCTCACTTGTAGGCAAAACTGAGCCGTCTCCAAGAGTTTTGTGGGTCCTTCTGGTGGAATATAGTGGCAGTGCTATAGCTGGTTGTGGTAGAGATGACATTTTAATGTTCCCCATTGCTCTGGTGTGATGCCCTTCTGCCCGTCCTTCAAGTGGGTCCCAAGGCAGGCATCGGACTCTGACAGCTCTGCAAAGGTGGTATCCATTGAAGCTGCCTAATACCAACACAGACTAATTATACACTCCGCTGGCTGTTGTCTACTCTGTGTGGCAGCAGATCTCCAGGGTTTCAGCCACAGATTATTTTCCAGTTCATTCTTCAGCTGTGATCTTTTAACTGGAGATATACAAAGCCTAGAAAAGTTACCTTTTCTGGACTATAGCTCCCAGAACTTCCAGCCAGTATAACCATGCTGGCTTGGGGGTTTGGATTATAGTTCTGAAAGTAATTTCTCCAAACAATAGAGACTGAAGTAGGTGATCTACTATTGGGCTAATGCACCTTCTCTCATGCTGAAGCTAACACAGGTCTGCTGGTTTAAACTGAAACTGAGGGCATAGGATCTTCAGCCCGAGGTCTGAATTCAGCTTCAAAGCAATTTCTCCTGGACTTCGTTTCAGTGCTGGGCAGGGCCAAAAGGTAAAAGATGAGACAAATTTTACCAGGAAAATTTAGCTGAAAACTCTTACTGAAAGTAACTGAACCTTAGGAGGAGCAGTTCAACCTTTCAAGAATGGTGGAAGCCATTCTGGCCTATGTGGTGTAATGAGTCTGAACTTAAGTTATCCATGGCTGGATGGGGTGGGATGAAATGTGGGAGGCAGGATGGAAGAAGGGACTCAGGATGACTAGAGTTCAAAGTCCTGCTCAGCCATGGAAACCTACCGGGTGGCCCTGGGAAGTCACACTATCTCTTTCTTACAGGAAGGCAATGGTAACCTCCTCTGAACAAACTTTGTCCAGTCACAGGATCAGCTGAAGTCAGAATCAAGTTGAAGGCATACAGCAGCAACAGAGATGAGGGAACCAGCGAAAAACTGGGGAACTCACCAAGCAGTGACATTTTGGGGAAGGACTATGGCCCTCTGAGGAACCTAGAAATACCAGACTAGACCTCAGAGCTTGAAGTTTCCTATTCCAGTGTAACCAATGCATGTGCACACGCCAACAAAGTTTCATTCTTTTTGTCCTTCTGGTGGCCTTTGTAACTAGGCCCAGGGTATTTGCCTCATACCTGAGAATCACCTCTTGATGATGAAGTCATTGACGGATGAATACACACCTATATGTACAGGCTTCCCCCGGTTATCTGACAGGTTAGGGACCAGAGCACTGTCAGAAAATGGGATTGTTTGAAAAGCAGAACCCATGTACTGTACTGTAGGGAGCATGAAGGACTTCCAAAAGCTCACTTGGGACTGACAGTGCATGTGCTGCTCGCAAAGTCCCTCAGCCAGCTTGGCATCTTTCTCCCTCTCTAAGCTCTCTCTGCAAGCACTATATGAGCCGTCCCAAGAGACCCTCCATAGGCAAGAAGAAATACAGTTGGCTCTCCACATTTATGAGTTTGACTTTGACAGATTTGATTATTTGCGAGTTTCTCCAATCCGACCCACCCACCTCAGCCGCTTCATATATGGGGGAATCTTCCCTCTCAGCAGCTCTGATCAGGCTGCAGAGCCCTTTAGAAACCTGCCTCTGGTCCTCCTCCTGCACCAGCTGCTACCTGGCCAGCTAAGGACAGATCGCAGCCCAATTTCTCAGCCCCACAAACCCTGTCCCGATGCCCCCACACACATACCCAAGGAAGGAGATTGGCAAAAGAAAGGAAGTATAGGGACACCACACTCACCCACCCCCTTTCCCTCTCCTTTCCTTGACCTGGTTTGGACCCTGAGTGTCCAGTCTCCCCACCGTACTTCAGCCCTCTTCCCAGAAACACACACACGTTTTGATATTTGTGTTTTTTCCACTTTTGCGGAGCTCCTGCGCCCCTAACTCTAGCAAATGTGGAGGGACAACTGTAACGAAAGAGTGGAACCCCCACTGAATTAAAGGAACTTGTCCTTAATTTGGAAGTGTTGAAAGAGCAAGTCGTCAGATAACAGGGCATTGAGAGGCAGGGGCTTCCCGTGACTGGTTTACACCTATCTGACCTTGTTGGCACAACTAACCCTGAAGCAAAGGAGAAGATGCTGCCCCTGCTTCCAGCTACAGCAGTGTTGGCAGGGCACTGTTACTTTAATACTGAGGCCAGGAGAGTGTTTTTCATTGCCCCGGGGGGGGGCACCCTGAATAAAGGGGTGCTCATGACTCTGTCCTCCAGCATTTCCTTGCTGTTCTCTCACCACTCTGCCTGGTGCCTGCTGGCTGCCCCTCAAACAAATGGTGCAATGCAGCACTGCCAGTGTTATGTCACATGAGGAGAAGAATGCATGTGCCCATGCCAGACTGGATGCAGCTTTGTAGGCCTGCAGCCTCTACACCTCCATGTTTTGTTAGGGGCCTTTTTGACTGGGGCCGTGAGGTAAAAATGCTAGAGAAAGTGACTGGTCAGAGAGCGAAGGTCACAAACCCTAGGAGACATTGCAGTAAGCAAGGACTGCAGTCACTGGAGTTCTGATTTGGGAAGAAGGGGACAGATTGCTCTCATCGACCAACATCTGGTGTCTGAGGCTGGTGGGGTGTCAAATGATAGTGCTGATCCCCACACATCACAATTGGATTTGTGATGCAGTTAAGCATTTTGAGACGGACTTTCATGATCTGACATCTATACGCACACCCTGGCGCACCCAAACCTTCAGGAGATAATGTGTATTCTCTTCCTTCAAAATATGGTAAGCTAGCCTTCCTGTGTTTGAGGGCCCTTGTGTTGCTCTGCTCCAAAGTCTGTCCTGATGGCCGTACTGCAGTGAAAAAGTGCAGCAAGGGACAGATGCTTGAACGCTCAGCCCCTTCTCCCCAGCTTTGGGCAAATAACTCATGGCCTCAGTTCCCTCTCTGTAAAATGTGACTATTAGTAGCATCCTTCCATGTGGGGGCTGCTGTGAGAGGGGTTGGAATAAGGCTTACAAAGTGCCTTCTGTGCTGAGGGTGCTATTAAAAGGATAGAAAAAAGCAGTGACTCTCCGGCGCAAGGCATGAAGGACTCCTGGGTGCCAGGGGGCACCTTCTCGATCTGGCAGTACTGAGATTTCTGGCTTGCAGAGAAGAAAACTTTAAAACACACACACACTCTCTCTCTCTAATGCCCTTCCAGGCTTAAGCTAGGGGAAATCTAGGTCACCCCAGAAAAATTGCAACACACATATTTGTACCTTCCTCTTTCATCGCTGCCCCAATAGAGGAGGGGGGTTATTTCTGGAACTGCAGCCCCCGTTATGCAACTGTGTGACTCCCCTGAGAGCAAACCTATTTTTATCCAGGCTAGGAGTGTGCGTGCCGTGACGTCCAAAATGCAGGCCCCGCTCTGATGGCGCCAGATGTACCCCTGGCAGGGGGTTGGAGAGACCACTGCTACGCCCCCCATGTCTCCTGTCAATACCCTGCCCCAAATTTTGTCCTATTGTTAACGGTCCTTTTCTCCTCCCCTATAAATAGGGCAGGCATCTGTGGTTATGCCAGTTGCCTTCCTCTACCTAAAACATCCTCTGCCCCACAGCACTGCAGTTTTGCCTTCTGCCAAGTTTGACCCATAGCTCCCAACTAGAGTGGCTAACTGGTCAGAACTTCACGACTTTAGTAAACTACCGGAACTGAAGGATGTGAAGGGCTTCTTTGTTCCCTGAATCTTTTACAATGGAAATTGTGTTCTACACATGCTCAGAGGAGCTAGAGCAGTTGCTCTTAAACCATCCTATGTCCCTTTTCCCCAGCACAGATTGGACGTACTGGACAATTTTATCTTTAGAAAAAAACCACTGAAGTAGAAGAGCAACCTTATTCATTGTTAAAGAGGAATTCTTTAAAAACCTAGCTGTGGAGCATGTGGAATGTATCAAAGTTCTCAGCTGCTCTTGTCTGTGTTTATTAGATTTTTACGTCAGGTTTCCTCCTGGTGCAACAGAATGTTATCAAATGCTTTCCCTGAACTTCTATTTTCAGAACAACAAGCCTGTGAGGTAGGTTAGAGAAAGACAGTGCTTGGCCCAAATAAGGTTTTACTCCCGTGTACTTTAAGTGTAACCAGCACTACGCTTCTGTTGTTCTCTGTGGCAGGGAGGTTCAGAATTCAAGCTTACAGGATATTTTGCCTGGTGGATGGGTGATTAGGAACCTAAGATGTATTAATCAGGGTCTTCTGCAAAATATATACACTTCGAACGGATGTGTTTTTTTTTTAGGGATCAGAATTGAATAGATGTCACAGTCCTTCTACCCAGAAAGTTGACTACCCAAGCTGTCTTCATTTTGGCAGTATAATTTAGGACTGCAGAGAGGAATCATTTTGCTGTTATTACTGTTGAACAATAGGGAGTAAGCATCAGAAATCCTTGCCTATCTCCAGAAGAAATCACCCAGAGATCTACCTTCTGCTCTCCACAGGCTACCTGAGAGGGATGAAATGGATGACAACCAGTGGTGTAATGGAGCCAAGACTGGGACATTTTGATTTGCCGGAATGATGGCACCATCTGCTACTACCCTCAGGCTTCTCTGTTCTGTCTGAGCTAATATCCAGTCCTTGCTGTAGCTGGGGAAGGAAGAAATGGATTTGCCCATCAACAATGTAATGAGCTATCTCTGTTGTAATGCAGGTATTTTGGGGTGGCTTGGTGTTCAGTGAGCAATTAAGGCTCCTCATCTTTACAACGGACCTTGCACTGGTGAAGGTGAAAAACCACTCGACCTGGGCCATTTCCACACTGGACTTTTATAGTGCTATTATTCCACTTTCAACAGCCTATGGAATCCTGGGGTTTGCAGTTTAGGATTCCAGGATTCCATAGGATGTTGAAAGTGGAATAATAGCACTATAACAGTTTAGTGCAGAAATAGCCGGTTTCTTGATATGGATCAATACAGCTACCTATATTTTTGGACTGTCTGTTAGTATGTGGCTAATTTGTTGACATCAGTGGTGCAGATGGAAATATTAAACTACGGACACTCAGCATGACATCCCAACTGCCACACCCTGACAGAGAGTGGAGTTCTTGTTTTGTTGTGTGACTTCATGTCGTTTCCCACTTACGGAGACCCTAAGGTGATCCCATCATGGAGTTTCCTTGGCAAGATTTGTTCAGAGGAAGCTTGCTATTGCCTTCCCTTGAGGCTGAGAGAGAGAGAGTGACTTGCCCAAGTTCACCCAACAGGTTTCCATGGTTGGGTGAGGATTCAAACACTAGTCTCCCAGAGTCCTAGTCCAACAGTCGAAACACTACCCCTGCTGTAAGTGCCTGGGACAGTAGAAGAGCATGTGATTTCTCAGGGCTGAAATGGGAGAGCAGGTATCTAAGGCACTGTCAAGTGGCCATCTTGAGGCTGCCAGACATGGAGTTGGAATGCTGATGCCTTTAAGCTAGAAAAGCAAGTATGTCCTCCTTTCTGAAGACCCTTCCACTGACTTGGTATAGATGCAAATGCTGTTGCTCCTCTTTCTTTATTTCCTTTGCTGTGAATGCACCTTTCAGAGGCTCTGCTATGTGACTGTCCCCCATCATTGATATGATACATGATCTAGGCATGATATATTCTATAGTTGCTCAGAGACTTATGGTGATTTGAAGGCATGAACAAACATACAAATCCAGTACTGCATACCTCTAATTCATTCTGTATTAGACCACATTTGATGGAAATTTTGAGTTTTAAGTCCTCAATAGCTGTGGACATAGCATATCAAATGCACATGGTATAGGAAATGTTTGTGTATGTATTCCCAAATTCTTAAAATAGTCCAAAGCTATCTTGATGTTTTAAATGACTTTTATGAACTTTGTAAAGGCGCCAGATGTTATATGATCTTGGAAGCTAAGCAAGGCAGTCATGGTTAGTAGTTGGAAGGGAAACCACCAAAAATACCAGGTGCTGTAGGCTCTATTTCAGAGGAAAGCACTGGCAAAACCACCTCTGAGGACTCCTTGCCTAGGAAAACTCTACGAAATTCATGAGGTGCCCATAAGTTGACAGGCAACCTGAAGGCACATGCAAACACACACAGAGTTCACATCATCTTGTGTCATATGAGTCACTGTGCTCAAATATCCCATGGACTTTGCAAGTACACAGAAGGATTATTCTGAATTCTCTATTTAGAGCTTAGAAAATTATTTTTGTGAACAACAGTTCCCAGAATCTCTTGGACATGGCCATAGGATTCTAAGAGTTCTGGTTTTAAAAGTAATTTTCCAAGCTCTGGATAATGATATTAGTTCACATTTGGTGATTTTTATGAAGAACCACACAATTATTACATAAATCACAGCAAGGTACTGTATATCACAATCTGATAACAATTATTCTGTACTATCCCACAGATAAGTGCAAACATGGTGGGTGCCCACTCTTCCTGCCATGCCTCATCCCCGTTCTCGCAGACACACATACACATTCTGCTATTTGCAATTTTTCCACTTTTGGAGGTTCCTGTGCCCTTAACCCTAGCAAATATGGAAAGCCAACTCTATCTGAATGGGAAAAGGAAGAATATTTACAAACTACCAAATCTTAACCTTGTCTTGCAGTATAGAAATGAATGGCATTGATAAAGCTGGGTGTGCCTATTAAAAAAAAAAATCTGACCTGGATCCCTCTTGGGAGCCAGTACACTCAGCTCTCATTAACTCAGCCCCTCTGGGCTAAGATATTTAATTAGCTATGAAAGAGCAGAAACAAAACTGCAAACAAGGAAGCTGTAAACCATGGCTCTTTTCATTGCCTCCTGGAAATGGAAAGAGTGTGGGGAATGTACCAAGCTGGATAGGAAGGCATTGTTGTTGTTGTGTGCCTTCAAGTTGTTTCCAATTTATGGCGCTCTTAAGGCAAACCTATCACTGAGTTGTCTGGGGCTGAGAGTGTGTGACACTCCCAAAGTCACCCAGTGGGCTTCCATGGCCAAGTGGGGAATTGAACTCTGGTCTCCAGGGTCATAGTCAAATGCTCAAACCACTATACCACGCTGGCTTTCACAGGAAGGCATTCCCTCCAACATGTCACAGATGAAAAACCAGAACCTGTGGGCAAGTGACAGTAGAGCGTGGTCAAGATGGCAAAAGATGTTTATAAGGAAGAACACACAAGTTAGGGGAGGCTGCAGTGGTTTATTTTGCCTCAGCCTACTGGGTAGGGCAAGACTCTGCCCTCTCCTCTCCTCTCTCACAGGCCATTTCCGTACTACACTGTAATAGTGCTATTATTCCACTTTCAACATCCTATGGAATCCTGGGGTTTGCAGTTTAGGGAGAAGCCTTTAGAATTCTCAGACAGAGAACTCTTTGGCCTCAATAAACTATAAACCCCAGAATTTCAAAGGATGTTGAAAGTGGAATATTAGCACTATAACAGTGAAAGGTGGAAATAGCCTATGATACAGTGTGTTTATATGTATCTGAAACTTTGTATTTACTCCAGATTTTTAAAGCTACTTTTGCCTCAATCTGCATGTCAGGATTGTACGTGGGAGAAAACCTACCACTCACGAACAATCCAAATGAGAAGATGGACATCCAGTCTTGCCCTAGGTTTGGGGCAAACCTTCCAAAGTTACAAATGCATGACTAAAAGAAACACGTTATAACAGGGCATGTGGGGTAAAAAGCAGATTTTTCCCATCGTTCCCCCGCCAAGTATTCCTTTTATTGTAAGGAACAGGAAACACATCCCCATTTTATATGTGAATGAGTTGAACATACGGATATTCTGTTATGCTTAGTTTGGCCTTCACTAAGGCCAATAAAGCCTGTGTCCGGATTTTTTCTAACAATTTCAGAATGTATTTACTGGAGTGAGGAATATGCCCCCATGACTTAAAAGTTTCTGCATTTCGCCCCCCAAAATACAAATAGAAATTAAAAATCTCTGCATATAGAAATATAAATGAAATAGGAAGGCTACAGTGATATCCACATTACACAATTATGGTGCTTTGATACCTCTAATTGCCATGGTTCTGGTCTATGGCATCCTGGGATTTGTAGTTTGGTGACATATTTAGAAATGTTTGTCAGAGAGCTCCAGCGCTATAGTTCAGGGCATATACTGCAGAATACTAAGTATCCCACCAAGCTATAAATCCCAGGATTCTATGAGACAGAACTGTGACAGTTAAAGTGGTATCAAATTGCTATAATTGTGCGTTGTACCTCCACCCTAAGGTACAAGCTCATTTTCTTTATCTAAGACAAATTTTGTATGGTACATTTGGGGCCTGATTGCAATGTGAGCAGTCAATGTGTGTATTTATGTGTCTCTTCAAGTTGCCTCTTGACTTAAGGTGACTCTATGAATTTCATAGGGTTTTCTTAAGCAAGGAATCCTCAGAGGTGGTTTTGCCAGTTCCTTCCTCTGAAATATAGCCTACAACATCAGGTATTTGATGGTGGTCTCCATTCCAAGTAACCAACCATAGCTGGCCCTGCTTAGCTTCCAAGATCAGAGAGAATCTATTGCCTTCACATTTACAGGTTTTTTGATTAGGCTGCAGTAGGAGAAGGACAAGATAGGATCTGACTACTTTCAACAGTCTTGAAATGTGTGTCTTGCATTGCATGGCATGTTCAAACTGCTTTGAAACTGGATTGACCTGGGTTCCCATAAAGAAACTTTTAGACTCTAGGTTTTGTGTGGGCAATTGTGCTGACAATGAGAATGCTGTGAGTGAGCCTTAGAATGTACCCTCTCTATAAAGATTGATGCCACTTTTAATTACTATCATCCTATGAAATCCTGGGATTTGTTGACTGGTGAAGTACTTGGGATTCTCTCCACCTGGCAAAACTACAAATCCCAGGATTCTGTATGATGGAGCCATGACAGTTGAAGTGGAATCAAACAGCTATAAGTGCAGTGTAGATACACTCTTAGTCCCTTGCTCACTTGTTAATAGTTGGTCAGAGTGGATTTAGATTAGTAAGGAAGTAAAGCCTAGAGTATTCTGGAGAACTGGGGCAAGACATAGTGACAATGTTCCGTTAAGCCGGAAGGTGGGAGGATTGTGGATTTTGCCACACGAGAGTATTCAACAGAAAACAAGACTCAGAATATCTGATTTATTCAACTTGATTTATTCTATGATGTTCCAGATTACAAACTTCAGGTATGGAATTGACTGCTAAAACATTTCCCACGTGGCAATCTTGCCACGACCTTTGCAGAACTACGGTTCCTTGGTTGGCAGTCATGTTAGTTCAGCAGCTTTAGCCTGGCTTAGGTGCTTTGTTTACACATGTTCTTAAGCACTTATGTGAATCTAGAAATGGCTAGCCTAGGGGTATATTGCTGCATTGCCTTTCCCTTACATAGGAAGCACCAATTCTGACAGCCTTTTTCTCCCCACCACTGTTCTCCTGCAATCTGTTAGTGTTTTTCTCTGCCAACATCCTTGTCCATAGCTGAGCTGAAAGAGTTCCTGGCACACAAAAAAAGGGGTTTGGCAAGTGGCCAGGTCTCCTTTGCTGGCAGCCAGAGCCATTTCCCATCAGCGGCTGGGAGGCCCAGAAGCCTCTTTGCTAACCACAGAAGCATGACAATTCCACTGGGGCCCTTTGAAAGGACGTGGAATCCATTTAACGGCGGTGTCGATTCATTAAGGGATAAACACAGCTGGCTCAGAAACAAGGGCACAGATGATGGATTTGTCTTCTGTAAAACAGGGATCTCATTCAAAGATGCCACTTAGGTGGACACAAAGGCCATTTAGGTATTGTCATTTTCTCTCCACCACCATCCTGCATCTCCAGGGCTTTAATCAGAACCACTTCTAACTTTGGTTGTATCACTGCTTTTGTGCACTGACTGTTATAAACAATAGAGCAGGTTCATGTTCTCATTGTCCACAAACACTGCAGTTGATGCTTTTTTTTAAAAAAGTAATCTGTTGAACGTTTGTCCATGGTGTCTAGAGGCTAGAAAAGTTACTTTTTGAACCACAAGTTTCAGAATACCCCAGCTAGCTTTACAATTGTCCATGCTGCTTGCGGGATCCTGGGAGTTGTGAACCAAAATTGTAACTTTTCCAAATTCTGATCATTATTTTCTTGAGATGTGCTTAACAAGATGGCATCGCTAGTGAAGCAGTGCAGGATCCAAGGTGGTCTTTGTTAATAAGGGATATTCAAATGCTTATGATGAGATTTGTTGAATATAGGCTCTTGAATACAACATTTGGAAACAGACTTTGCTTTTAAACTACAACTCCTACTATTCTGACTGCAGGATTCTGGGAGCTGTAGTCCCCCCCCCCCCAAAAAAAACCCACCTCTCTTCCAAACTGTTGACATACAGGTATTTATTTGTCAAAGTACCTCAGAAGCCTCAACCTGTTATAGTTGAAATTGATCCTGGTAAGGAATTCCAGCTTTTTTTACTGCCTGACTTGGAGGGACTGACAAGCAGGTCGCGTGGTACAAAATCAGACAGGCAGGTAAAAAACCAGCAAGCTGGCAGCCCATTTTCCATAAATATATGCAGGATAAGCATTAAGCTTTACTGTCTATTATCTCAAAATGAAGCAGCAGTACCGGACAAGTTGTTGCTTGGACAGCCTCTACCTTGTTTTTGTCATTCCACCAAACAGCAGAATTATTATTAGACAACATCATCTCAGTTACTCATGATTTCCTTTTGAATAATCACAACAGAGATGAAGAAAAGCAGAAAAGATGGTTCAGATATAACATCACATGCCTGTGATTTGGGCTTTTGTGGTTTGTCCTCTCTTCACTTGTCATGATTATTCTTCCTCCTGTTTGTGGCAAATCACAGTTGGCCAGTTTTCTAAACTGGTAATCTACGGTTTGCACTTGCCTCCCAAACCAGATCAGAACCAAGATACAAACCACAGTTTCCTAGTTTAGATAAACCTGGAAAGGAACTGTAATAAGTGAGAGTAAAGAGAATAAGAGCACAAGTGTCCTGCTCGCCTTATTAAAAAAATGCCTCATACCTTGATCTTCTGCACAAATGATTTATCAGACAATGGTGATCTTTCAGGGATAACGTTCAGCTGTTAGCCATTTGTTCTGTGAAGATGAAATTCCCTCAACCAGTGAATCTGTTCCTGGAAAATTTCTTTTTCTCTGCATTCAGTCTACAAGAGAAAATGCAATTCCCCCTCTCCCCAGCACCTGCAACTGAAGCAATAATAAGCATCAGTGATATTGTGAATAGTGCTGATTTGAGGAGGCCTCCATTAGAACCCTCAATCAGCTCTGAAGCCAGTAAGGATACTTTTTGACCAATTGCATGGTTTCCTGTGACAGAGGAACTAGTGTGGTGCTAGCTCTTTTCTTCTATTGGAATGGCCTTCTGATGTCAAAGCAAGGGCACAGGGAACACATTTCAGAATTCTGCTGACTTTACCGTATTCTCCTTAAGCAGCACTTGGGAAAGTTACTTTTCTGGATTGCAACCGCCAGAATCCCTCGGCCAACTTGGCCACTAGCCATGCTAACTGGGAAATTCTGAAAATTGTCGTTCAAAAAGTAACCTTCCTTTGAGCACATTTCTTTAAAGACAGCTTGTGTGGTATATACTCAAAATATATCAAATAAAATATACTCTTCTCTAGGGAGTCTGAGTGTCATTGCTAGTGAAGGAAACTACTTCCCTTGTCCTCTCCTCGTTTCTTCTAGGTCAAAGACCAGAATAACTGGTTGTTACTTGTTGTGGGCACCACCTCCTTGGTTCATCCTCTTTTGTTGGCAAGGGTAAAATCTCCAAGATGGGCCAGAATCCTAGCATACTGTTTGCATAGGTTGGGGCCATCTTGTCTCCTCTGGCCAAATGCAGCGGTGTAGACTTGCAGGTGTAAGAATACAAAGGAGGACACAAAAGTTTGCCTCCCAAATTTGTTCCCCGAGATGGGACTTAATTTCACCTTGTTGTTATAGGATCATAAACTCTTAGAGCTGGAAGGTACCACAAGGGCCATCTAGTCTAACTCCCTGCAATATAGGAACAAATAACTAAAGTGTTCTGAAAGATGTCCATCCAACCTCTGTTAAAAGACAGTGCTCTCTAACATTTAGGTGGAATTTCCTGTAATTTAAATTGACTGGTTTGTGTTCTAGTCCCTGGAACAGCAAAAAAACAACCTTGCTCCCTTCAGCTATTTAAAGATAGCGATCATGTCACCTATCAGTCTTCTCTTCTCCAAGCTAAGCGTACCCAGCTCCCTAAGTTGTTCTTCATAAGACCTTTGATCATCCTTGGCTGCTGTCCTCTGGACATGTTCCAACTCGATTTCCTTCTTGAATTGTGGTGCCCAGAACTGGATGTAACATTCCAGGTGAGGTCTGACCCAAGCAGAAATAATGCTTCCTTGCTAGTTCCCTGACACTATTCTCCTGTTGATGCAGCCTAGAATTTCCATTGGACTTTTTTGGCTGTTGAATCACGCTGTCAACTCATGTGTAACTTGTGGTCTGCCAAGACCTCAGATCCTTTCCACCTGTGAGGCCAAGCCTCCCTCTTGTGCACCCTCCCCCCCAACCTTCCATTAACCTATGAATAATAGTCTGGATGCAATTGTTGTTATTGTCGGTTGGTTTTTTTTTTTGAAAGTTTTAAATGAAAAGGAAATAATTTTATTACATGCTGTAACCTCGGTATGTCAGCTCATGCAGACAATATAATGTCCCAGAGACCAAAGACCAGGGGATGTTGGAGGGAAGGTGAGAAAAGGACGGAGTACTGGCAGGGGAGCAGGATGAACAAAAAGTAAAATGAGATAACAAATAAACATTGGCACAAAAGGAATGAAAGGAAACACACCTCCTCTCTAGAGAGATGAAAGAAAAATGCAAAGAAAAGGAAGCGCAAGGAGTTTTCAGGAGAACACAGGCCCAAACCCTCATCCAGGAGTCCATTGTAGCACCAGAATTGAATGGCAATAAGAAGATGCAAGGATGAATGGAGGTGGATGGTAGTGAATAGCCAAAACCAGACTGGCCCAGTTGCTTCTTCTAGGTTCAACAGGTTTAGAATGTGATGCTAGTTCTTCTCTTACCTGGGCAAACTACAGAACAAGAAAAAGCACCATGTGTGGAGTGTGAGTGTGTGTGTGTGTGTGTGTGTGTGTGTGTGTGTGTGTGGTTCATGTAGAAGGAGCAGAAAATGAAGGTTAAAAGAACAACAGGTCTATTATATGTTGGGAATATTACATATAGACTATTGGTTGTATGCTGGAGCCACAGATGGATGAGGCTGTTGGTGAATGGACAGTTGTACACTGGGAATCCAGATCAGCTTTGGAGAATGTGATGTATACGATTTCACAGAGGGCTGGTGGAACTGATGACTAGAGTGGCATAAACTGTATGCCACATACAGTTTATGTATGGCATAAACTGTAAAATATAAAGGATTACCCAGTTTTTAGTAATCTGGCCTTCCTACATATTTTGGGGATATGCATATCCCTTTTCATTATTAATAAAATATGTACTGAGTCAGTTTGAAGTCTGAGGTGGATTGACTTAGACAGACTAAAGAACAGTGGGTAGGAAACTGAAGTGTCAGTTGGAGAATATATGGGACATGGATTTTTGAGTGATTGGTTGGATAAATGCATGGAAGCATAGGGCTAAAAAGAAAACTGGTGACTCACTTGGAATGAATGGCTAGAAGGCTGGAAGGATAGCTGTCTATAATGAACCAAAGTGGAAAAGAAGGAAGAGAGGGCACAGATGGTAAAAATGAAAGGGGTTGTGAAAAACTGGCTGGTTTTTGTGAAGGGGTGATATGGATGATACCCCAAGCTGTCCTGTCACCACAGAGCAGACTGTGAGTGCATTACTGTGTCCTGTAAGTATCTCCTTTATTGGGACAGGCCAGCAATGGAAGCTTATTTATTGCTTTCTGTATGAAATTGACCCGGAAGTAGCTCTTCCACTAGGACAGCTTGTGCATGAAGGAGGATGTGTGAGGAGGGAGCAAACAGTACCTCCTTGAACTGCAGTCCAAAATGGCTGCCTTGCTGTTCCCACAGTCCAATAGTTGCCAGGTGGGGAACTAATGGGATGGTGAGCACGTGGTATGTACTGAATCATACTGTTTGCATGTTGTGGGGTCCAGCTGCTATGGCAAGGACCATAGTTCAATGGCAGAGAACATGTCTGCATAAAAAAAACCTCAGGTTTAACCCTGGGCATATCCAGGTAAGGTTTAAAAAGGAGTGTGGCTGCTAGTCAGTACTGAGCAAGAAGGAATAATGGTTTGATTCAGCAACAAGGCAGATCCTTATGTTCCTAAGCTCTCTGATCGTGTGGGGTGTATATATACATATGCCTTCTTTGTATGTGTTTAAGATGGGCACTACAGAACTGTTTTAATAATCATTGCTTTCTCTAGGCAATCCTTGAGAATTGTAGGTGTATGAAGGGGCCATAACAAGTAAGTCTCAGAACCCTCACCAAATTACAACTCCCAGGATTCTCTGAAGGCTGCCATGACAGCTGAACTGGTGTATAACTAATACTGGCTTATAGTGTGGATGCATCCCAAGAGTTTGGGTCAAAAATATGTGAGCAAATATGAGAGTTGTCAGCACATGCTTTGCATAGATGTATTGGGCTTGTGCGTAAATGCGGGGGCTACACGCTTTTGTGTGTTGCCCAGTCTGTGAACACTGAGAGTAAAGCAATGTATCCGCTACCCAGACATGAATGCATGCTCTTTCTCTCTTCAAGTATATCCCCAGGGATGCATCTATACTGTAAAACTAAACCAGTAATAAACCAAATTAATAGCCATGTCTTCTGCCAGGAACTCCTGATAACTGTTATTTTGGAGAGAATGCTCAGAATTTTCCAAGAAGAAAGCCTATAGCCTCTCTTTTCCCTCCTTGAACTACACTGTGAGGAACCACAACAAAAGAACCTGTTTATGTAGGTCAAGTAGACATTTCCTGAGGATATATTTACACTGCAAATATAACCTTTTTTTTTTTTTTAAAAAAAAGAAACTTTCTCCTCAAAGAGTCTTAGGAGTCACAGTTCTTTAAAGGCAGCAGTGGCAAACAGGATTCCCAGCTTTTCAGTCTGCAGATGGTCCTTTACTAATGGGCATGACTTGGAACAATTAGCAGGAGAGGTTTCTCACAGCATGGAAATGTTGTCACCTGCCAATTTCTGCTGACCAAACTGCTGTTAAATCTACAGTTATAATGCAGGGATGGAGAAATGTGTGACCTTCCAGATATGGTTGTTCCACAACTACCATCAGTCTTAGTGAGCACAGCTTAACAATAAAGCATGATGGGAGTTACAATCCAAAAATCCAGAAGACCACACAGCACATCTGTCGTACAGAAGCCCATTTAAAAGTTCACAAAGCTACCAAGCCCAGGGTTCCTGCAGCTGCTAAATTTATTTCATTTGGTTTATACAGCACTTAGATATGCCTTTTGCTTACTTAGACACAGTGTGTACACTCACTTATGCCTCCTGAAGGTGTACAATTATTTCTGCGAAACGTTTGTGATGTATATTCAGAAATGTGGTTGCCAAAAGCATATTACAGTGTCTGCCCCATGCACGTATGCGTGCTACTTCCAAACTGTTATTGTAGCTTTTTTTTTTAAAAAAGGATATTCTCCCACAGGGTTCTCTAGAAGTGTGAGAAAGATTATCTGTGCAAACGTGCAATTGTACCCCTTTGTTGTATATCCATGTGCTACCCTTGTGCAAATAAGTGTGTATGCATGTGCAGAATCTTGCACCCTACATGTGCAAATATACCTAACGTGTGCATGCCAGGACCTCAACTCTCCAGATGTACTTTGCCGATGGTCGCTCATGTGCTCTAGTGGAATCCATGCAAACAAGTAAATCTACTAACCTATTATTTGGCAGGGAAGGGATGAACAGAATCCAGCCCCACCTATCTTCCCTTCTTCTCCCAGACAGTTAATTACTGTGATACCAAATTTTAAAAAGGGTTCTACTGCTGGGTCTAAGTGGGGAACCACATGCAGAATAATTAATCACGGAGGTCATCCTTCCATGCAGTAACCCTCAATATTAGAATCTGAGTTTGGAAAAATTACTTTTTTGGATTACAACTTTCAGAATCAGCTAGCCAGCTTGACCCAGCAAGCTGAAGCAAAGTAACTTTTCCAAATTCTATGTATATCTGTGCAAATGCTGTTTTCTTGCACAGGTGTCATTGGCCATAGCTTGACTGAGGCAATTGTGTAATATAACCCACCAATTTCTCACTTCCTTTTTAAAAATAAGCTTCCACATTTCTTGCTTTCCTTTTCCTTTTCAAATCTTTGAAATTCAAGATGGGGTACAAGTGAGGGGAGGGGAAAGAGAAAATAGTTTGCTTACCTCCTTAGGGCCCAGAATGGTTTGGGTGTGAATGGAATGAGTATGAGCAAGGTTTAAATCCTTAGAAATAATTTCCTGTCAAGAGGAAGTTAAGGATGAGCACAATTGTAGGGTAAGGAGGTTGTGAAAGACAACAATGAAGTTTGTTCCAGTGGCACCTTAAAGACTAGTTTTACTGTGGCAAAAATTTGTATAGGCAAAACCTACAATATCAGAAGACTCCAACCACAACAATTTTTTACGTCTTACCTAGAACTTGGAAAGTTTATTTTTTTGGACTTTCGGCTCCCAGAATCTTTCGGACAACATGGCCACTGAAAGTTTCTGGAAACTGTAATCCCAAAAGTAATAAACAAATCTCCAGTGCAGAGAAACATGGAGCTTGTAAAAGTTATGGTACATTTTTG
Organism: Cyclura pinguis; assembly: GCA_030412105.1. Classification (NCBI taxonomy): domain Eukaryota; kingdom Metazoa; phylum Chordata; class Lepidosauria; order Squamata; family Iguanidae; genus Cyclura; species Cyclura pinguis. The sequence goes on from CM059604.1 coordinate 17,621,149, forward strand.
GACAACAGCTCCCCAGAATTTCCCAGTGGCCATGCTTCCTATCGCCAGGAAACCTGTCCTTCATGGAAGCCTCTTCTTTGTGGAACATTATGATAATGAATTGCTACAAACAAAACTAATATGAATGTGTCAGGTGCTTATTATGATTTTAGTTTTTAAGATGCCATGACAAGACTCTTTTTAATTTTTTTGCTGTAATAGGCTAACATGGCAACTCTTCCAGAATGAAGAAGGAACAGGTCTGGTGTTGCAAAGGGAGAATAAAGAAATAATGAAATGACAGAGAAGGGATAAAGGGAGCCAATTCAACAATACAAACTTGAATGTTGTCCCCACTGACCCTCCACCCCCCCTCCCATTCCCCACCCCCCAACATTTAGCAGTTCAACATTTGGGAATTCAAAACATTTTGGCACATCAATTGCATGTGAAGGAAGGAAATACCACGGGGTATCAGGCATAATAAAGACCCTGGCATTTGTATGTGTGGGAAGGAAACATTCATCTTCTCCCACATTTACTATTCCCTCTTGAACTGTTTGAATTTTCCCCATATGATTTCTTTCTGGAATGATCAAAGAAACACTTATTTAAAACTCTGTTAATTCCTGAAAATTGAACACTTTTTTTTTAAAGGTTGTGATTATTTTGGTCACCTATATTGAACAAGGAAGTAAAAAATAATTTCAAGTTTCAAGGCATCAAAATATAGTATTCTGTATTAAAGCTTCGGTTTAGGGTTTGAGTGTAGATAAAGATTTTTTTAAAATCAAATTGCACATTTTTGTGGTGTGAAAATTGTATTTTCATTTTTTTTTTTTTTGGTGGATTAAAAATAATTATAAAATATTTTTTTCTTCTTGAACAATTGGGCAACAGGGAGAAAAACACTTTGAAAAACACAAAGAAATCTTTCTCTTACGTATTTCTCTTTCTTTCTTTTTTGGCAAAAGAACGCCACTTGTCCTTTAACCCCTGCATTTTCAATGGTTCTCTTTGAATGGCCCCCGTGGAAAATCCTTATGCCTCCATTACAGGACTTTTTAAAATGTTGCTGTGGCAACTGGAGGGGAGAAAAAAGGGATTTATGAAAAAATAGCATCACTTTCTAAATTTATTATTATAATTATAATACATCTGCTTGAAAAAATAGCTCTGTGTCCCTCCCCGCCATCCCTGAGCCCATCCCTCATTATCACCTTTTGGCAAACTTAAGGAACCTTTCCCCATAGTAGGCCTCACTCCCACATCAACATGGGGCAAAAACACAGTTCCATTCCCCCCCTCCCCAAACCCAAGCTTTCCTGAGTCTGAAATCACCCGTGTTTCCTCCATTCGTCACCCTTGCTCCTAATTTCATTACAATATCAGGGAGAAGCACTGCTGAATGTTTTGAGTGCTAGGAGTCTCTGTTGGGCACTTGCTGTCATGCTTTTCCTTCCTCCCCTTACCAAGGCCTCAGATTACCCCAAACATCTGCAAGAGAATGGGGCACCCTGTCCCCCATACCTTCAGGATGAATCAGGGTTATTCCTGAAAATTTCCCCCTCCCACCACCCAGATTGGGGATGTACCTAGAAGCAGGTATCCAGCTTAGCAAAGGTGGGGAGAGATTGTCTTTAGCAGAGACGCTCAAGATAAGTCACAAATGTAGGCACCCAAAACATGGGGCTTCTTTGTATGGTGGGACAAAAGGATTTTAAGAAGAGCTTGCACTTTTATTAGAACAGTTTGCATTTGTGGCTAGAGCTTAATATTTGGTGGATATTTTCCACCAGGTTAAAATGGAAAGTTTGGTCTAGTCTGCCTGTTGGAAGAGATAACACTTGGTGTACTACTTTCACTCTAAAGCACTATATAAAAGTGGACTGGACTTTGGCCATTTCTGCACTGCAAACCCCACGATTCCATAGGATGTTGAAAGTGGAATAATAGCATTATAACAGTCTAGTGACGAAATGGCCTTTTACTAAAAGACAACCTAGTTTGTTCCTTCAAGACCCATACAGGATCCAATGTAAAGATTTAGGAGAGTAATTACAACAGTTTTTTCATGGCTGGCTTTATGCTTCAACTTCACAAGGGCTGACTCTGGCTATTTACCATTTGAATGAGGCCTCAAGCATCACATTCTGAGGTACGACTGAGGACCATTAGTGTTTTAGTTCATCATCCTATTTTCACAACCGTGTGCATTTTCTCCCTTAGACACTCAAATATCTATCTTTAGTACTGTATTTTTACAACCATTTGAACTTTGCACCTCAGAGAACCTAATGGCTTGGACTCTGTAGGAGCATACAGGAAACCTGGACATGCTTGGAAATGCTGCAGAATGTATTGCAGCCATATAGCTACTGGGAGAGGACTAAGAATTCTTCCTCCTTCATGAAATTTTCCTTCATGCCCCAAATTTATAGCAATGTGGTAACTTACAACTTCAGTGGAGCACTGAGAAATAACAGTTTAAGCATTCAAAAAAAAAAAAGGAGCAGGCAATGTTACCAAGGGAATGTGAACACAGAAAATATAAGAGTGCTGGGCGAACAATTTCTAGCATTGCAGAGTGAGTTCTGCATTGCTAGAAATTAGGGAACTGACGGAAAAATTTTTGGGGGAAGGGAGAATTCTTTTGGGGAACCAATTTGATCTCCTCCCGCACCATAGCTACACCCCTGAGGAGTATGTAGCCACAAATCAAAATGGTAACACCAGAATAAACACTCAGAAAGACAGAGAATAAAATTCCAATGCACACAGACAAAGTAGACATCCTTGTGCTCCACCTACCCTTTGACTAACAATGTACAAGCTGAGGAGCACCCCAAATTCATACCCGCTTGGTTACAACCACAGCCTACTTCGCGACAGACATAAATGCATGCAGCTCCAACCTATCTGTGCTGCAGAAGAAGAGGATAAAATGGAGTGAGGTGGTAGAATGGGCTGGGTAAAACAAATCCCTACAAATCCCTAAAACAAATCCCTACAAACAGAGTAACAACACAGCATGGATTGGGCTGCCTCAGTATATTTCTTCCTGCTGTGTGTGTGTGTGTGAGAGAGAGAACTTACAGAATTTTTTTTCTTTGAGGAAGTATTTTCAGAGTGACATCACTCCAGAGCCTGAAATAGTACTATCCTTTCTAAGAGATGCACAGCCATCAGCCCTAAGTTCTAGTCTTGCCCATCAGTATGTCAGAAATAAAAAGGTGAATTATGCACATATCCACTCCCAAATACAAGAGTGCTTGAGTATGACCTTGCTTGGGGTTGTTGATTTAGCCTTAAAACTTGCTCCTCATCTGAAACACTCTGCCTCCCCTTCTCTTGCAGGGCTGTTGTTGGGTGCTATCGAGTCATTTCTGACTTATGGCGACTCTAAAGCCAACTGGTCACAGAGTTTGCTTGGCAGAATTTGTTCAGAGGAGGTTTGCCCCCGCCTTCCTCTGGGGCTGACAGAGTGTGACTTGCCCAAAGGTCACCCAGTGGGTTTTCTACTACTGAGTGGGGATTCAAACTCTAGTCTCCCAGTATCCTAGTCCAAATCTCAGATCACTACACTACACTGGCTCTACTACTGATGGATAAAATAGAGCCCCTGAGCATGCACAGGTTGCCTACCACTTGCCCCAAACTCCCATTTTTCCCATCAAGATTTTTGAATAAGCTATGCATGGAAGACAGATGCTGGCTGGCTTTCTTTCTACATTGCTTTTAGCAGTCTCTATGCACACATTCGGTCTTGCTGAATTGGCCCTGTGATTGTGACTTTCCTGGTTGCTCGAGTATATACGTATATTTGTGCTCAAATGCCAAAAGGAAGAAGATGCTGTGAAGCTGTGTTTTCTGGACTTGAAGAAAATTTCTGAGGCTGTGCTCATTTCAATACTACACTCTTACAGTGCTATTATTCCACTTTCAACATCTTGTGGAATTCTGGGGTTTGTAGCTTATTGAGGCCAAAGAGCTCTCTGGCAGAGAATTCTAAAGGCCCCTCCCTAAACTGCAAACCCTAGGATTTCATAGGATGTTGAAAGTAGAATGATAGCACTATAACAGTGTAGTGTGGAAATGGCCTATATCCTGGCAAACCCTGACTCGAAAAAAACCTTGTGAGCAACCACCTGCAAACAAAGTTCAGCAGACAACTTAACACAAACACACTTTCTATATGTGCATACCTATACACATATATACAAACACTTAATTAAATACTAGGATATGAAGATGAAACACTCATTGCCTCTTCAAGACACCATTACCCCAACAGTCTTTGTTAAGCTGGACATTGTGAGTTAGGGATTGCAATATTACCCCCTGTTGATGAAAATCGAACCTAGGCTGATTTTCATCAACACTCTTCTGGGACTCCTAGGGTATTCTATAATAATGTCTATCTCAGGCTTGGATGAAAACCAACAGAAAACAGAAAACATTTTTCAAGTTTTTAAATATTCAACCCTCTACATTTCTGAAAATTTCATTTTCTGCAGTTTTAAAAACCAGAAACAACATTCTTAGTCTCTTAAAGGCTGAAAATGGGAAAATTAACATGTTGCTAGTCCTAAAACATATTATTTTAAATCAAATATTTTATCCCTGAAAATCTCAGGAAACTTGCTGAAGATCATCAGAAAGACTGAATCTGAATGAATCTCTATTATTGGAAAGGCCAGGAATGTCAAAAATCTGAAAAATATTATTAATAATTCATATTTAAAGAAAAAATTAGAGCTCTTACAATTTTGCATATGGGAAATATCAATGATACTTAGCAATTCCCCAGATTTCCTATTTCAAAAAGGGTCATTTTATTTATTTTCCCCAAGTCCTGTCCTAAAAACACATTCTTGGTTTTATTTTTGACAACTGAAATGGAGATAAATCATTTGCTAAAAATGCGATTATTTCTTTCTTTTTCTTTCTTTCTTTAGCAACTCAACCCATATTGCACGGAATTCACTTAGCAATCAAAATTTTCATAATAAAAGAAACCCAAGCATTCTTAAAAGACAAAAAAAAAGCGCTATTGCCATGTAAAGTTCAAATTATTTCACCATAAACTTCAGAAAGAAGGAAGGAAGGAAGGAAGGAAGGAAGGAAGGAAGGAAGGAAGGAAAGAAAGAAAGAAAGAAAGAAAGAAAGAAAGAAAGAAAGAAAGAAAGAAAGAAAGATTGATTCTAATAATAGCACGTGAAGGCAAAGCAACACTGAAGTTGCTATCATCATTTTTCATGGAAAAATTAGTTTTCTTCATCTATGAAGGGAATAAAATATCCCAAAAGAAGAGCAAACAAAGGACACACAAATTAAGTGACAATATTTCAAAGCAGAGTTGCGATACAGTTGGAAAGAGACACACCTACTCAGTCTCTGTATTCAGAGCCGGATTACATATTTGCAAAAAAAATGTAGTACACCTCTCCTGGGACTGTACCATTTCTGAATGCAGGACATTCCAACCTTACCATTTTGGACTGCCTGACTGAATGCACCCAGCATTTGAAAAGATCCCACCAGCCTATGGAAAGCTACCATGTCAAGGGTTACAGGCTAACCTACCTGAGATGCTAGTTTTCTTCAGGCGTATGCCTTTTGATACAGGAGCGCATTCATGTATGCAAACCATGTCCACAAAAATGAGTAAGCCACAAGTAATGTAACAGTCATGCTCATGCATATTACTAATGGAAGCTATCTACAGCCTGGAAAAGAAAATCCAAGAATCTATTCTAATCCAGTTTACAAAATTTCCCTGCCTGCTCCCCATGGGATAATTTTATTTATCCCAGGTGAATGAATGGCTATTTACAAGCCTGTGCAAACTTCCTCTCACAATCACAGAAAAGAACCCTGCATTCTGAAGTAGCATAGTCCAGGGGGGCTGTACCACATAACTGCACCACGTTAATATGTTGATCAGCTCTAACAAACCAGCCAAACCAAGCTATACAAAGGAAACCAATCACAACAAAGGAAGAACATGTCATGAAAGAAAAATTGCCCATTAAAACCTGACAGATGGATGGGAATGGGGGGCAGGATTTAAAGTGCAGAATGTCAACACAGCAGAAGTCCCAAGACTACCTGGTCCCATGCCCTTCCTGTATATAACTTTTAAAGGGGGTGTGGGGAGCCATTCCTAGAAAATTTATGGTCCTCATGATGCATGGAGAAGGCCATTTGCTGTTGAAATATGTGTCGTTTAGAAAGCAGAGTGGCTTGTCTTTTGGTATTTTTTCCCCTACAGTATCAAGACAAAATGAAAGGGCAAACAGCCATATTAAAGGGGCACAGACTTGAACAGTACAAAGCCCTATCTTTGTTTATTTAGAAGCAGCCCAAAGTTGGCCCTTTCCTCAAATAACTATCCATAAGATTGTGGCCTTAGCAACAGCACACCTTCACTTGAATTCTTCCACACCCCCTCCATCTCAGCTACACACTTGGACACTCAATTAACTTAACATGGGACTCTCTGTGTCCTTCAAAGAGAAATCTCAGTCAATATGACCGACTTAACAACTGCCCCCATTTTCCCAGCCCAGAAGTGGATAGCAGAATGCACCGCAATGGTTTGTTTGTTTCTTTTTAAATATAGGAGCTTGCATTAATCAACTTCACCCCCAATTTTGCGAGCAGAAAGAGATCTCAATCACCTTTCTGAATCCAGCCAGCCATTTGTTTTATTTTATATTATTTTATTTTTTGCATAGGAATCATTGCATAAAAAGCTTCCATCATCTAAGGGGAGGAGAGCAGCAGAACTAAGACTGGGTGGGATTCTTGGAAAAGGAATGGGAAATATATGCCTCCATTGAAATGGTGAAACATTTGCATAGTATGTGAGGCGGATGGGTTTCTACTAGAGATGGCACAGTATTAATATGTTTTTTGTTAAGTGTGCACAAAACTCTTAGGGAAAGAAAGAGGCTACAAGTGAGGGATTTGTGTGGGTGGATGCATTCTGGAATGAAACGGCAACAGCCTCACAGGCCAGTATGTATACTTTCATCAGCACAAGGAGCTATTCCATACTAAAAGAAAGTGCTCAGAATCTGTGATCCAAAATTCCCAGATCTGCAGGTTAGAGTACCCCTGAACAGAATGCTCCTGTGTGCATGCTTTCAAGTTTAAAAAGAAGAAAAAAAAGCAAATGAGTAACATATATCTGGGTCAAATCCACTCTCTTGACAGTTAAAACTAGAGACAACCTGAAGTCAAATAAATCTATAAAGTAGCATTGGTGTAACAGAACCAGAGCTTGGAAAATTTACTTTTGGACCACAATTCCCAGAACCCCCGAACCAGTACAACCACTGACTACAATGAAAGAAGGATTTGGGGAGTTATACAAACATTAAATTTCCAGTCTCTGCACAGAACTTTCTAGCAAGCCTCTTTAAGAGATCTGGGGGGTAGGATTTTTAGATTTTAAATGTCATTGGGATCCATGGTTCTTTGAATTCCCACCTCTGTGAACCCTGAAAATGGTCTGACATCTCATTCACACAGGGGTTGTACCATTCCAGGCAGCAGGAGCAAGTATAATTGAATGGCCATCTGTTAAAAAAAAAACTTGAACATTTTTGCACATAGAAAACTATTTTGTCAAGGAACAGTCTTTGCTAGAACCCTTCTCCTTGACATCTAGCTTTTTATGCCAAGGAGACTTTTACATCTGAAGAAACCATCTTCCACCAGCAGCCGGAAATGATAAAACATGTTTACGGGTTCAATAAAAACTAGATATTGCATGCCACTGTTGGTGTTTGCTAGTATTGTGGCTACAAGACTTCTGTAAATTTTAAAAACAACATTCTGTAGTTGAAACAATTTCAGTCACATTTGAGACTGTGAAGCCAATCACGGACTGATGAAGATGAGGTAGCCTTCTTAAGTCCTGGGGCCATAAAACTAGGCTGTAATCCTGATCTGAAATACTTTTACATAGAACATAATGTCATGGATCTTCAACAGAATGTCCCCCTTTGCTGGCCTAAAGACCGTTGAAAAGATATGTAACATAAAAAGGTAAAACAGATTATGTATAATGAAGTCAGCCACCTGAGGCTAACATATAATGAGCATAATAAAATCAACAAAACTTCAGATATTAAGAAAAGGCTAACCAGTTTTACAATGAATAATAACATTAATATCAATAAACATCATTATTATCTTATGTTTTGTCATATGCCCAGAAACTTTTCACAAATTTCCTAGATTACAAAAAAAATAGAAACTAGATGATTGGGTGTGTACAACATATAAAATGCCAAACGCTGAGATGGCAACATGTTGGTTGCATCTAACAGTACTTCCATCTATCCTTCCACTAAAGAGGCTCTTGGAACTGATTTTGGCCTGGGTGAATTCATTCAGTAACACATCAGAAACCTAATGCTTTCTCTGGATTATAATACGTATGTGTGTGTACGCACACAGACACACACATTTGAGGTACAGTATTGGATGTGTACAATGGGCAGGGCTTTTGCTGCCAAAATACCATGCCCAAAGTTTGGAATTGTTTTTGTTTTTGAACTACAACCCACAGAATCCCCTAGCTAGTATGTCTGTTGGGAGGATTCTGGGAACTGAAGTCCAAAAAAGTTCCCAAATTCTGGCCAATGCTCCCTGGGATGCTCTCTCACATAAGCTTAGTCAGGCTCTATCTTTATTGACCTTCACTGCTGAGCAGTGAAGGCAACTGTATTTCCATTACCCATATAGCTTCTGTCATTGATGTATTTTATGTCCTGTAGTGAAATTTCTTTTTTTTTACTTGAAAAGGATACTTTTATTCAAGCTCCCTCAACACCCTTCAGTATAACTCCTTCAATGAATTAGGCCTGTGAAACACTGTTGCCTCTGGAATTTTTTTAAAAAAGCCTAGCTTAACTGGGCTTAGGACACTTTTAATCTTACCTCAGCATAATCAACTGACATTTGCACAAAACTTGCACCTATATACTCCTTTACACTCCCTCGTCTTTTCTTGGCACAGTGAAATAATTCGGAAAATCTTCAGTTAACTATTGTTCTGATTTTATCCAATTCAGGAAGCTATGATTACCAGGTCTTGAACAGACCATGAATTTAAGCCATGGTGTGAGGCTGGTTTAAGATCCTGGTTTGCTCAGAACTCTGCAACCATAGATTCGTGATGCAAAGCTGTGTTTAGCCGAAGGCTTCCAGAAGGAAGGAAGGACGGAAGGAAGGAAGGAAGAGGTTACATACATAGCCGGACCGCTAATATGATCATCCAAATGCAGTCTTTGTCTCTGCCACCCTTTTCTCCAGGAATATTCCAAGGATTCATTCCTCCTTTCATTTTCAGTTTGTTGTATGGCCCTCATTTTATGCAAAAGTAGCTATTATAATGGTGGAAAGCTAACATGGTCTTGACTAGTGCTGCTGTAGATTTGGCAAGAGCAAGGCCAGACACTTTGAAAAATAAGCTTAAATTATAGGAAGTTAGCTATTTCATGTTCAAATTCCTACAATAATGTATAAGAGCAGATCTTGAACTAGAATCATATCGAAAGCATAAAAGACTATGTTGCCATTTTTCTCTTAACAATGAATATCTTTCTCTACCACTCTAAATTTTGTAATCATTTGCTATGAATGACTTCATGAAGATTATGGTTTAAAAATCTACCACCTCTGCTCAATTCAACCAGCATGAAAAGTACTGCATGTTATAAACAATTTTATTTTTCTTTTATCTCTTGAATACTTACGTTTTAATTAAAAGAGAATCGTTTTATTAAATATGCATTGGAAATCCTTCTAAAGAGCCATACATGATGACTTATTTGAGAGCCAACCATGCAGCTGGTGCAATAACATGCAGTTACTGATGCTGGTGAGTTTAAAAACAAGGTCTTAAAGGTCAGTCTTTTAATAGACATAACCAGTTCTATGCTCCATGATATTAAGGAGCCAGTCAGATGCTGATGAAGATGTGATGAGTTTGCCATGTTCACAGACTTAATGATATAAAATTCACATGGACTGAAATTGCTTAAGATTTGTTCAACCAGTGCTAAATGATTGCCACCTTGCAACCTCCTTATAACATGTTATTGTCCAAACCTGCCTATTACATCTCACCCACCAAGAACAAGAATGCTTTTCTTGTGTACGCACAAAGCCTGTCAACAAGATGGCCACAGATAACTATTGCTTCAATTACTTATGAAATTGGGTGCTAGACTACTATTTTTTCAAAACTTCCTACAAAACAAGAAATGTAGCTCAAGACATAATCCTTGCTCATTTCACTTCCCAACATCACATGCAACATATTTTTACTGATAAATGTGTCAACCTTGCCTGTCTAGGACAGTTAGCTTTAATTCAGGCAAACTCCAGAACCGCTTTCATATGCTATAGAGATTTGAGGAATTCTTTAAAGCTGCCCTTAAAAATGTAAGGAAGCAATATGCTTCCAAGTATTCACTCTTGCTTCCAAGCCTCTTCCAAAATGTATTATATATTTCTCAAAAGTACATCTCTTGAAAAATTGAAACTGTGCAAATGTGCAAAATTATACTTTTTAAAAAACCAGGCTGATTCTTCTAAATGCCATATTTATTTCCCTCTTCTAAGTGCTAAGAAAACTTCTAATTTTAAATGGAAGCTGAGGTACTGAAAACTGGCAGCCTTTAGACAAGAGAAAACCTACAAAAGGAATATGCTTCTTTGTGCAGTTTACCTTTCTGATGAAACAGAATTCCTGGGATAAAATATTTCGGCTAAAGAGAATGCCTCTACGTGCAGGGATGGCAATACAGCACTTCTAATCTACTGCTCCCAGCTTAGCCCTGGTCACTGTTTCAAATCACTTTTTGTAGCCTCTGAATGCCCACACAACGTTAACACCAGCTAAATTATGTTATTAGATATGCCTCCTGCACAGTCCTCTTTTCCTGGAGATTACTAAATGAGTTAGTGGTGTGTACTCTGTACTCCTCCCCTTGCATTGTTTCAAATTTTATATACATTTTACTCCAAACAAGAGGCTGCTGGATTCTGCTCTTAGGTCAGAGAATTCTCTCTGCTAACAATTTATAGCCATCCATCACCCTTCACCCAGGAAAGGAAAAAAGCCCTTTAGGATACACCAAGCTCCTATAACGTGCAGTGCTTCTTACCCCCTTGTGGGATGGGAATAGGTCAGGAAAGGGGGGGGCACTGGCTAAACTAGGCGATTTTTTTATTTGTTGTTGTTAGAGGGAATTGCAAGTCCAGAAGGAAAATATACCTCTTTTTTTCTTGTAGTTCTTTTTTTTTTGTCTTTTTTTCCCTTTTGTTTTTGCATATAGCATTAAATATTGTCGCTTACAGTATCACATGCAAATACATGCTGGCTTGAAAAATGCAGATTCTAAATAGTTTAGCTCGACGGCACTGTTCCTTGCACTTTTGTTTTGTCTTGGCAGCATCACTTTGCAAAAATAACGTGTCCCATGCTCAGCTGCTCAGTAGCATGTCCCGTACTCTGCTGTTCCAGGAGAAGCTTAGGGGAGATACCGATCCCCACATGGTCACCAACAAATGTTCTGATCCTGTTGTTGTTACATATATTATTGTTATTATTTTCTGCTGAAAAACAGATTTATTTTTTTTTCCTGCATTTCATTTGTTGATGAAATAGTTGAGTCTTTTTGTTTCTACCCCCTCTTTTTTTTCTGTTTATTAATTTTTTGCAACCAGATCAAAAGCCACGCCGTCCCAACTTTGGATGGAAACAGGAAAAAAAAATCACAGTGAAAGCACCCAAGAGATGCTCCATTGTCGTTTTCTGCCGTGAGCAAAATAGAACAGAAAAGGAACAAAACAGGAACAAAGGGAACAAAGAGGGGGTGAAGGAAGGAGGCTGTGTCTCTAAGCTTTCTCCTTCAGGCTCCATCAAATGCTGGAATTCCTGCTCTCCCCGCACCTAACCCTACACACACTGGTCTCTGTGCCTACCCTCTGCTCTTTCATCTGTAGGAACTTGATTGTTCTTAGAATATCTACACTGTAGGAAAGTCATTATCATGCATCCAGGCAGAAGGGAGTGCTTGACCTTATTGCTTGTGATTGATGGAAGATCCATGCACGAAACAGAAGAACAATTCCACGGAAAGATAGAAGGCCCAAGGCAAGGGGGAAGGGCGGCTTTCCCCAGAGAGACCATGGAGTGTCCGTGTGTTCAAAGAACCAGACTCACTCTTTAAGTAAATTGGGAGAGTAAGAAAGAGAGATACAGATAGTGAGATGGATAGATGGCTACAGGGTAGAAGGTTTTGACAGATGGGATGGATATTTTATGGAGGAGGGATGGCAGGAGGAAGGTAAGAGAGAGATGAGTAAATCAAACACAGATTATAGTGTGTAGACAAGCAGAGAGACACATGACAGAGGGAAGAAAGGATCACTAAGCTCTATGGCTCGTTACAGTCCTGAGTAAGATGATGAGAAGGGAAGGAGCATAAAATGGAAAGAGGTAAAGCGCAAAGCCAGGCTAGAGAAATACTGTGCAGTCTGGTGAGGCCAAAGAGGGGGAGAAATGCAGGTAACCTAGCCAAGGGGACCTTTCCCAGAGCGTCCGTCTCTCGCTGGCCTCCCCCTCTTGCTTTTTGAAGCATTTGGATTTTCTGAGGAAGCCAGCCCTCCCCACTTACCCTCCCCCTCCCCGCTTCGATCAGCTTTTAAGCCACGCGCCAGACTCAGAGCCACAGGGACAGAACGCTTCGAGATTCTCATGGACACTCCAGAAAGTGCAAACTTTAGTGCAACACCACCTACGAGATGCCTCCTGCATTTCATTGTTCCAAGTGCATTAGGCTGCATTTGTTTTTGTTTGCTTGTTTTCTTGTTCCCTTTGCTTTTTTTTTTTTTTTTGGCATTACCTTATTTTTTTTTCTGTTTTCTTCTAGGAGTTTTTTTTTTCCTTAAAAAAAGAAACAAACATACAAGCTAACCCCAAGCATCCCTGGTGTGTCTCTATAGGATGGAAGGGATGGGCGAGCGAGGGCGTCGGACGGAACCAGGCGAGCCGAAGGGAGTGGGCACTGGAGACGGGCGCAGTCCAGCAATGCTGTTCAGGCTGTGGGACTTCTCATAGCCTGTGGGGAGTGCTGTGGGGAAGGAAAGAACAAGATGAAAGGGGTGAATTAAAAAAGAGGAGAAAGGTGAACTACGAATCTGTAAGGCACCAAGGATTTTAAAGCAGGGCCTTCCTCCGCCATCATAGTAGCATGTAGAGTTTTGAATAAACTACAACTCCCAGAACCCCCCTTCCAGCATGCTAGTGGGGAAATTCTAGAAGCTATAATAATAAAAAAGGTTTGCCAAGCTCTGGCAACATATTAAGGGGAATAAACTATTTTTAATAGTTATATTTCGCATCCCTTATACTGACTCAGATATGTTTTAAATACCTGTTTTTTATTGACTACTTCCAGACATTCACTGGTGTTTTCATAAACCATCATTTATAATGCTGTGAATTAGTTTTAAGTCTTTGAGTTCCTCCCTTTATCTGCCTACAGCAGGGCTGTAGCACATCTCTCACATCAGGAATGGGTGAAGTATGGCCCCCCAGACCACATGTGGCTCCTGAGAGCTATGTTCGGGTCCCCCAGGGTTTCCCATGGGTCATTTTTTTTCCTTCAAAGGGCCCAAATAAGTGGAAGGTATTTCCACCATGCTTGGGGGCCCCATGCCCTCAGGGTAAAAAAATGTGAATGTCTTCAAAAATCTTTTTTTGCCCCAAAGTGTCCTCTAGAGGGTGTGAGAGGCATTTCTGCCACATTTTGAGGGCCACAAGGACCAATTTAGGCTCTAGAGAGCCTTTCTTGAAACAAGAAGTGAACAGGAAGCGACCTCTGCTCACCTCCTGCTGTTGAAAAGGCCTCTTCTGGCCCTAAAATGGCCCAGGAAGATGCAAAAACATAGGAAAAATTCCCGCTATGCCCTATACAGTGCATTTGGGGGCAAAAAAACTTTTAGGGTTTTTTTTTTTTTTTTGGCAGAAGTAGGTGTGATCTCCAAGGTATCCTGGGGGACTAATACAGCCCTCTAGACTTCTATAGTTACCCAGCCCTGCTTTACCAAGTACAATATTCCAGGTTTAATCTTATCATATCCAGGTAAGAAAGAAAGAAGCCTGCCTGAGATATTGGACAGCTCCTATGAGTCAGTGCAGGCCATGGATGGAGAAATGTGTGGGCTTCCAGATGTTGGACTATAACTCTCATCATCCCTCACCACTGCTATGCTGGCTAGAGCTGATGGGAATTGCACTTCAGCAACATCTGAAGGGTCGCTCACTTCTCCTCCCTTGGTATGGACAATAATGATTTGTATGCAGTAAGGCTCCTATTCAGTATAACATCTTCCTGTGTTTCCAGTGTGAAGATCCTGGCTTACATTAAACTAGAGATCAATGCTATGTTTGAACTGGGGAAGTCTAACTTAAGGCTTTTATTTCTGAAGTAAGTCAAACCTAGACTTTGTGAGAGTTTGTGGTTTATGAAGCCATTAGCAAATGTCCCAATGAAGCCACTATCTATTCTGATTGCCAACAGATCTCCAAGCTTTTGGACAGTTCTCCAAAAGCCAACACCTGAGCACCACATCCACCTAGGACTGGATTGCCTCGTTGTGGGCATCACAAGCACAAAACGTACTGGGAAAGTGAAAACTTCGGGGCAGAAGTTTTGGGAAAGGGCTGGCCGACACTCTGTAACTGTAGCAGCAGAGAATCTGTCTTCTAACTAAGAACACCCTCTTTTGAACTGAGTGATACAAGGGCTTTAGGAAATGACAACCCACAGTTTTTCTTCCAAACCATGCCAGTCCAGGGAATTAGCCTAACAATATCAAATCCTCTGCCAATGCACAGCTTGCATGTGCATCTGTAACTAATTTTATTCAGTTTTATTCAGTTTAAAATTCAGTTTATTATGTTTTTCTCATCTTCCTTCTGCGGACCTCAGAATGACAGGTAGAATGAGCAACTCTGTGAGGCAAGTTAAGCTGAGAAAGAAGGATTTTACGCTCTTTGTATAATCATCAGTAACACGCTCATCTCTGCACAGAGGGAGAGATAGCATGAAAAAGAGCCAGCATAACATAATAGTTGAATCAAGAAATGGGAGTCACCATGTTTGTTGATTACAGCACAAAAAAGATCCAAAATCTATAGGCATGCAATACCTTTATAACATCAGAGGGCAAAATGTGGCTTCCAAGACTATTTTGGCCACCTACAAGCACCCCACCCCACAAGTCACCAGAAATGGTTTGTCTGTTTCTGGGGTAACATGGGGACCCAGGCTCATCCAATGCCCCCAAATGCAAACCAAACCAAAGCATTGTGACCACTTTGGGTTTTGACCCTGCTCAACATTTTCTAGCTTGATACAACTTGCACACAGACTTGGACAAGAGGGGAAAAAATGGCCACCAGACAAGCGGGAGTTGCCCACCCAGCTTTATTGGGAGCAACTACAATGCCAAAATAATGTGCAACCTTTCAGGTTCCCGAGAACTCATCAGGCTGGACAGTAAAAAATAAGTAAGTAAGTAAGTAAGTAAGTAAGTGAGAGGGGATTATTTTCTTTCCATCGTGGGAGGTATTGCCAAGTAATATCTATACACTGTGACTTATTTTGGGACTTTGTTTAACTGGAAAGCCAAATTTTTGGGATTACATGGGTGATTGCAGCAGGTCTGGGAGCCACTTTTTTGTCCCAGGACCCTCTGGGGGCCTCATGGACTACCTAAGAATAAAACAAGAACAAGTTCACTGGAAATTAATTTCTGGTTCTTGAAAATTGGTATTTTTGTTAAATAGCACAGGAAGGCCTTGAAACCTGTCTAGAAAGTGAATTGTTGCACTTGGAGGCTTATGAAGAAGCAATTCACTCTCTCTATTTTTGGCCAGAAACAAGACAAGTGTGGTGATTCTGGAGGTGTTGAGACCCACAAAAATATCCTGGGGCAGGGCATGCAACCCCAGGGCTGCACTTTGCTCAGTGCTGTTTTAAACCTATCAATGCCAATAAAGAATTCTAGAGAACTCAAAAGCTTGTACACATCATTATAGAAACATAGTTGTACTAATCAAAGCATTGTCTGCCTGTGGATTTTGGGTAACAGCTAAGAAAATTGTGAGCTGTTAGCTGGAACTACACTCAGGGTACATCAAAACCTGGTTTTAAATGCCATTTTGTGTATAAATATGCAGGGTTATTTTTTTTTTAAGTAATGCACATACAGGGTTTGGAGCATGGAATTTAATCTTTTTCTGCCCTGCTGTGATCCTGAGGAAAATCCCACAGTTGAAAGTGCTATTTGCATGGAGAGGAAGTCCCCCATTGGTGCAAAGGTCTGGCCCTCATACCCACACACTGGCACCTTTCTCACATCTATCTTCCTAGAATTGAAACATCTTGCCGTCACCCTTTACATGCTCACACATATGTGCCCCGCATAGCTAGGCATGCAATGCAAGCAAAACCATACATGTCATGCTTGCCCTTCTCTTCTGACAGGCCAGATGAAGATACATGTAGGACTTGAGCATGTTATGACCTGTTAACATAATAGGTGTTTAAGATATCACGTGTGTATAAGAAACAATGTGTGTGCTGAAAAGTGCCCTGGTGGCATTGCACATAGCACTGATGGGCAGAATGACATAACTGCCTGTGATGAAGTCACAGCACCTTTCAGGACAAAGAGGGCTGTGTCTTGCAATGCACACAAAAACACGTACTTGGAATCTTTATGGGAAAGTGGGGCATTACTCTTTAAAATAAATACATAAAGGAATACTTACATGTCACTGAGGTATATCAGAGCAAACTGTCATAAAGGATACCTCGCAGCTGAATAACATACAATCACATATGTAGGCATGGGTTATAGACTGTGTGTATTGTTAACATGAACTATATACTAAATTTACTGGAACAGCATGGTGTTAGAATACATTGCCAATTGTGCTTGTGGATATCAGGTGTTTACATGAACTCATGCACAATAATATTATGCATATACTCAGCATATTGCAGTACGTAAAACAACATCTAGACAATTTGCATATTATGCATGTGGCATATACATTACTGTGTGTCCCAAGCACATACTGTAGTAGTGCAGAGTAGTCTGTCAGTGATGTATGTTGCTAGTATGTCAGTGATCAATGGCATTATGTGGTAGACTTGAATAATATGTGGAATAGTTATAAATGGTGCATGTGCATATGTAGACAGCTAGACAGCATGAACCAGAATGTGCCATACTTACAGTATGAGTTATGTGGTATGGCATGTCTGTAGCACACCAATATATATGTTGTATATTTCTGTAGTGCATGTCATATGTCGGAGTAGGATGTCTTAAACTATGGAAAGTATGACACCATATGTGCTGGCATGCTCTTTGCCAGTTCATGTGGCATACTTACTCCAAGGTAATGTTATATGGATACAGATAACAAGTCATCACATGTGTTCTTTATGTAGCATGCTTATCCAATTAGCATGTTATTGAACATTTGTAGTACGTAACACAGACAGAGGCATTTCCCTCTAGAGTATCACACTACACCCATAGGCAAAGACCATTTTCTCAGCTGTAGAAACCTCCTGGTTTCTTATTTTCTCTCTGAGACAAACGCAATTAAGATGTATCTCTCCAAATGGAAGAGCTGCTCTACCCCAGAGGTAGCGGCAACTCAGGAGGACTAGTTAAAGGCTCCCTGCACGAATAGGTGCCTCTAGTTCAGCTCTGAACAGGGTAGAGAAAACAGATCTTATTCTACATGGCGTGTGATACCCTGCAGCCTCCCTCCCATCTGCCAAGCAGCTCCCACTTCAGTACCAAGAGCAATGACACACTGAGTTTGGATTGAAAGCATTGTGCAGGGCTGACCTGCCTCCGAGGGGCGCTGGAGTTCACATGCCCAGCCAGTCTCAGGCGGTAATCAGAGCTGGGAACAAAGAAAGACACGAAGATCTGATCACACCGCGCTGGAAATGCTAAGCAGGAGAGCTTGTGCAAGCAGCATGAAGGAAAGTTCACATCCTTTGTGTGTACAAGAATGGTAACTAGATTTGCACAGAACTGAGTCTCATGTACCCCATTTTGCACACAACAAGGGGAAAAGGAAACACAGCATGTACAAATTGCACATTCCCAGTACTGGCCAGCACGCTTTTTAACTGCATAGGCAGCACAAGCACAGGGGAAATTTATACATGTTAAGGATCGCTTCACCTTTTATCAAATTTCCTACATAGAAATTATATGGGTGAAGTGATTGTTAAGAGGCAAAGAGCATCTCTCTTTTACGTGCATGTGCAAGTCTTTTTAATAATATGCACCAAGCGGCAGGTCACAAACTGACCCCATTTTGCATGTGCAGAAACAGACTCACCTGCAAACAGACAACCCAGTACAAATGCAAACACAAAAATGATTTTGTTGCATTTGTCACATTCATGTGTTCACCCAGGTTTTGTCTGTGCAGATGGAGAGCAGAGCTTTCCTGGCATGCAGCAAGATCTGAACATGTCACCAGTTTCACACTTACCTCTTCTATGCACGTGTGCATATGTATGCACATGCATACACATATACAAATAAATTTGCTTTTGCAACCAGAACAAGATCAACTTTATCTCGATATGCTGTTTGCATTTACAAATGCAAACAGCTGAGCTGCATAGGTTTCGATGCAAAATAATTTGAACCTGGAAAGTGGCAGTTGTGACTTCTTTGAATACAGAGAAAAACTGAAATGCACAAAGGGGGAGAAGTATGTGCTCACAGATTTTGCACTGGTGTTTTGTTTTGGGCAGTAGCCCAGCAGTTTAAGTGAGTGCTGAACCAGTAGAGATGGAAGATCATGTAGCCAATCCTAGGAAACATCTTAGGTAGGGTTCTAAGTAGTTCATTTGATCACCTGTGGTCACTTAAGAATGACATCCAAGCAACCATATATAAGATCCTTGTATAAGCTGGTGCATTTTTTTTCCTGCTTTCAGGCTGTGAATGGTTAATACAACACAGGAAATCAGACAGCCTAGTAACTTGGAGGCATTATTTACAAAATAAATCATTTTTGTTGCTCCTCCTCTCCCTGCTTCTATCCCCATGCACGAGACGCTGGGGTGTGGCCACAGAGATATCAGCCTCATCCAAACGTCTATTGCTGCCTGCCTGTGGAAAAAAAATAAATAAAAGCAATGTCCCCCCAGGGGAGCATAACAAGTAGGCTGTGGTGTGTGGAGCAAATTACATACCTGGCTCACGCAGTCGGGGCGTTACGAGAATACAGGGTGGACCCTACAAGACGTATGAAATGGGGCATTAATTGGAATCAAATATTGGTGCAGCCCATCTCTGGGGAGAACACGAGGGGAGCCCAGCTCCCTACCATGTGCTGTGCAAATATCCTTAACCCATGTGCTAAGAACCATCTATTCCCACGTCCCGGTCCACCTGCCCCATGCTTTGGCCCTAGTTCAATCTGTGTTTCTATTGTTCCAGCAAACCAACCTCCTCTTCAAGGTCATCTCATTTCATCCCTTCACACCATCCCAATTCCATTTTCTCAGCCATATTCCTCTCTCCTTACTGTGTGCTTTAGAAACTAGTTCCCACCCTTGCTTCCCACTCCACACCTCAAATCCAGAGCTATGGGGGGCCCCCCATCGTGTTCCCTTCCGTGGACAGGCGCAATATTTGCCCTGAAAATGAAAACAGATAATAATGAAATAAAGCCACAAGCACACGGGACACTCAGGCAAGCAGGTAGGCAGTGGTGTTTTGAATTTATGTATGTGCCTATAGGTATGAATGTTGGGGAGATGAATAGAAATGAAAAGCAATCCCCCTCTCCAAAGTAGCTAGAATAGGGAGCAACTGGGGAACTTTTTGGGAGGGGCTTGGTTTAACCATTTTGTTCTCGTCGCTAACTTAAAAGGAGGCTGCAGTACCATCTCACCTACTGTGGAGTATCCCATTCATCTCCAGGGCTAATGTACAGATTCACATCACTGGCTTGAGAATAGTTACCTGGATTTTATCACTTTCATCCCTTCCTTGCTATTGCCTCTCTTTTTTTTTCCTCCTTTCGTTTGAAGGTTCCCAGACTGTCAAGATTTCAATAAGCACCATGCCTTCTTTGTGAACATGACTCCGTTATGTCTCACAATTCTACAATGATTAAGAGGGAGGAGAAAGTTTCTAGACTGTAGCTTTATACTGCACCTCTGTTGTGGCTTTGGAATGACTGTGGAATGTTGCTCTAAATGATGTTTACACAGGATCTACGTGATGTTTCAGAGTTGCCGGATCTCAGGGCCTGGCCCTGAATCTCCAGTTTTCATGGGTCATCCCAAGGCAGGAGATAAAGGATCAAACTGTCCAGATTTGGGAGGCTCATCTCCAGGCATGAGGAAAGGGTAGTCTGCAAATCTCTAGCTCACCTAAGAGAGCAACAGCTTGCTGTGACTGGCAAGGCCTAATTAATTTATTGATGCAACTTGCAAAGACTCTCCAGGGGATCTAAGTACAGGCTTCCCCCACTTGTCTGACAGGTTAGGGACTGGAGCACTGTTAGAAAATGGAATTGGTTGAAAAGCAGAACCCTACTCTACTGTAGGGAGCAAGGACTCACAGAAACTCATTTGGGACCAACTCCACACACACTGCTTACAAAGTCTCTCAACTAGCTTTCTACCTTTTTTCCTTCTCTCAGTTTACTTTGCCAGCAGCACATACATGAGAATGGTCTCAGACAAGCCTCAATAGGCAAGAAGAACTGATGAAATTGACTTGAATTAAAGGAACTTGTCCTTAATTTGGAAGTATCAGAAGAGTGAGTCATTGGATAACAGGGCTTCAAAAGGCAGGGGCTTCCTATATTCACTTAGTTATCTTCCCCCAGTCCTTCCTTCCCAGTCCTTGTGGCCCTAAGGCTCACTCTTGGGTCTGCTGTGTGTCCACTTCCTGGGTAGCAGAAGTATGGTAGATTAAATGTTCCTTATGCTGTCTCCCTATATAAATGAGAAGGAATAATACCCTCATTTCACCTTGATCTTGGAACAGCCCCTTTTGGCTAAGATTTCTGCCTTAATTTCCATACAGAAAAATATGTTCTCTGTGTGTGTTCTACTGACAAGCTGTGAGCAACTGTCTCTTGTACTTAACACATAATATTTAATGGCATCACCAGGGGCCATCCCTAAATTTCAAGTTTTGACCCTAGAACCTTAGGGCCTGGGACAAAGCTGAACTAGCAACTCTATTTATCTTCCATTTGCAGTTCTCTTGTGTTTTTCCTTTGTTCCCCTTCCCTGCTGTTCTTATTTTCTTTCCAGAGAAAATTCATGAAGTCTACACAAAAAGTCTGAAAAATGCCTTGTTACTGTGAGCTTTAGATACTCTCTTCCTAAAACATAGGTAAGGAAAGTTCACTCCACCAGATTTAGCACTCAATTTAAAAAAAAAAACAAAAACCCTTCTTATATCATCCGGGAGCTGTGAATCAATTTCACCAGGGTGTGTGTGTGTGTGTGTGTGTGTGTCTGTTTTAAGGCCAGCGGAGGTCCTTTTTCATATAGGAAGTGAAGCAGAAGTTGGCTTCCAGTTATTATTATTATCTTTTTTATTACTCCACTTTTTTCAGGGGGTAAGTTGACTTTCTTTAAAAAAAAAAATTTCTCCTGGCCATAAAAGAGTTGGGGGAAGGGTTACTTTACAGTTCATTTTTGACTTTTGACCCCCCCCCCAAAAAAAATTCACCTAAAAGATAGTTTAAATAATTTTACAGGTAAAGTGTGGCATTCCCAAGGTCCTTTGAGAAGTCAGTTCAGCCCTCCAGCTCAGATGCCCTTCCCTGGTCTAGAAGCACTAAAACACAGGTTTGGTTCAACAGTGGCAACTAGCAATCAATCAGAAGGCAAGTCTAGTCCAGTTTTTAGTCCGTACTTTCCAAAAGCTGTCCAAAGTGATGAAGCTATTCAAGGAGATAGGGTCCTGCATCTTGATAGCTCCTTAAAGTTTGGACTAAATCCTGGAGCAGATTCACCATCCTGTTGATGTAGAAGCCACCAAGGGTTGGCAAAGCATTATCAGCATTATATTTTTACGCACTGGTGGTTAATTGTCCAGCAGGGTTAGCTGATGTTCCATCCATGGAAGGTAACACTCAGGATGTGGCTTCCTGATAGGTAGGGAATCTCTCTAAGTTTTTGAAAAAGAGATCCTGGGGAAGATAACATTGTTCCTGAGAAAGAGAGGAAACAGTCGTGTGTGTGTGTGTGTGTGTGTGTGTGTGTACATGAATCCTAGCTGAAGTAGTAGGAACGGGCCAACAGGACTCTCCAATCTGCTTGCTGCAGCAATCTCTCCTTGGTTCCACTAATGCTCTGCTTACATATTTGTCAAAAGAATAGAAACCCTACAATTTATAAGTCTCCAGTGTTCTCCCATAAAAAGGAAATTAAACTTATTAGCCCTGAGCCTTTTACAGTTCAGGGAAATGGACAGGGGTTATAATAACATGTTACGTGCACATTCTTGTAAGGAATAACACTGACTTATGGAAGGTATTAAGGGAACGTGTTTTGACTTTCAAAGGCAGGACTGTGCTTTGCTGGGATGACACAAGCATAGCCCATCCTCTTGCCCTCAATAGCAATTAGAAAACAAGGCATTTTGTGGGGGAAGTGGTTAAGGAGAGGGTTTCTCTTTCCCCCATAATAAGGGGCATTCAGGTAAATTGTTTAAAAGACAATTTCAGGACAGACAAAAGGAAGAGTATGACGTGTAGGTAATGTATGGTGCTTACTAGCCGAAACATGAAAAGGTTATTTTCTATTATTTATTAATATTTTATTGTATTATTTATTATTTTTTTGACCACAATTCTCACAACCCCCAGTCGACCAGCCTTGCTATCTACCAGCCAAGCTGCTAGTGGGGACTGTGAAAGATGCAGTCCAAAAAAAAAGGGAAAGGAAATAGCATATTCTTAAACCTCAGCTCCCATAATCCTCACCAAGGGCTATGATTAATGGGAGCTACAGTCCAAGAATATCTGGAAGCCCATAGCTGTCTACCCCAAGACACTTGATATAGTAGGGCTCTTTCTTAAAGTTATATGTTCTTATGAAGTGGAAGGCAAAATTTCATAGATGTATGGCTAGAAATACACATAGTAAACACGCTGAAATCAACGGAACATCAATGGCTGCTTTTAAGTCCTACTGATTTCAATGAGTTTACTCCAAGTATGATGAAGTCTACACTCAATGTTATAACAGACCAAAATTCTGTATCAAGACAACTCAAATTCAGAATCAAAGAGAGGAGAAAAGCAGCATTTTACAAGCTGCAGCCTCCAGAAGATTGTGATAAGGTTGTCTTAGGGTCTCCATAAATCAGAAATGACTTGAAGGCAGGCAAGAACAGTAACAAATTCATAACTATTTGTCTGGGAATCAAACAAATAGGAGGTCTTCTGCATCATGGAAATCTTGAGGTTACAACTAATTGTAAAAACGGGCTAGGTTTACCCTCCATGCTTTTTATTACCCCAGAGTATTTGCATAGGTCTAATATTTTAACTGGGAAGTGGTACTGGGGTTTTGTTACCATTCCAGTTATGCATTTATTGTAGACAACAATTTAGGGCTTTAGATTATGAGGGGCCTCTGAATACAAAGCAATGCACACACAAATATTATGTTAGTACAATATACAGATTTTGATAACACTATGCAGCTGCTTAAAATCAAAATTCTCTAGGGATACAGTGTATCATAACCTGGTCCAGCATATAAAAGACTCTGTTTTGAAATAATTAAAGGTGCAGAAGTGTCATATGTGATGGGGAAAACTTAGCCAATAACATAGAGTGGATTATGCAGCTAAATAATTTTACTTTACATGGAACAATTCTGATTATATCGACACCACACCATTACAGCTGTTTGATACTACTTTAACTCTCCTGGCTCTGTCCTTCATAATCCTGGGATCTGTAGTTTGCTGAAGTACGTAGGTTCCTTTATTAGGGAGCTCTCCTGCACTCCTTGAACTATGGCACTTGACTTTCCTCACAGAGAATTCCAAGTACCTCACCAAACTATAAATCTTAGGATTCTGATAGAGGGAGTTGTGACAGTTAAAGTGGTAGCCAGCTGCTATCACTGCAGTGTGGATCCTCTCTTACAGTTGAGTTTGTAGATTTCTCAACACATACAGGAGAATGAGAGATAAATGCCAAGATGGTAGAATATTTGTTGGTTGATTGATTCGTTTAGAGTATTTATATGCATGGGACCATTTTGGATTCCAGATGGGTGATGATATTTTTGAATGCTCTCATACACGAAAGCATACATAATATAACCTCTTGGAAACAGCAAAGACAGAAGAGACAAGTGATTGTTTCTTGGAAAATTCCTCTTTCCAATAGAAAACAGTAGAACTACTTTACATTAAAATTGCAACTTCAGCAATAACTGTATTATTTGTGCAGTATGATTGCTATAGACCTGCAACGTTCAGATTCTTTTTAAAGAAAAGCAATAGTTTTTTTTTTTAAGGTGCTACCATTGATGTTACCAACAACTTTATTTGTTTGGGACTGGAACAACAACTAATCATGTTTTAAAGGACTATAACTTTCCAAGCTTTGGATTTCTACCATCTCATTCTCCAGCATGCGTGAGGACGACGACTGTAGAAAAGCAAAGCAAAATGACTGCTTTCCTAACATTTCCACTTCTTTTCCGGTATCTCCTAGAACTGCTGTATTCTGTAACCAAAAATACATGGAACATATTGTTCCCTACCTATTCTCAGCCAGTCATTACAGGAACACTACCAAAAATGAAGCCTGCAAGTTGGGAGCTGCAACTGTGGTGGTGAGATTTGCACAGTGATCAAGCAACAAATAGGACTGAACTGCTGGAATGAGTAATGGGGGATGGGGGGTGGAGGGAGTGACATGGGGACGCTACTTACCATTTCCCTGCATTCCAGGCATCCTACTCATGCTTCCAGGGAGCCGCGTTGGCATTGTAGTCATGCAGGTACCAGGATGTGGCAGAGGAGTCTGATGCTGGCTGCGGCAGGCGGCGGGTGCCTATGGGCCCCGGGTGTGGTGGGCAGTGGGGTAAAGGGAGGGATGGGGTAGGAGCAATGGATGGAGATGAAAAGGGGGTAGGAGTAGGAGAAACAGACAGAGGTGATGTGAGGAGGAGGCACTGAAGATGGGCATGCAATGATGCAGAAGAAGGCACAGCCATGAAAGCCTCCCACCCACCCACTCACCCACCAACCCTCCTCCACACATGAGATCAGGACTCACATAGCCTCCAAAATTTCACAGATGAAAAATGAGATGTGTGTGTGGCCAAGCAAACATCAAAGTGTGGTTAAGATGACAGAAGTGATCAGGAAAGGTTGCTGCAGTTTGCCTTTGCCTGGGAAGAGAAAGATTCTGTCCTCTCATTTCCCCTCCCTCCTGCGGAGTTACCTGAGTGCAAATTACTTTTGCATTTTATGGCAACTTAAATAAGCTGAGAAGAAAGGGGGAAAGTAGAAGAAGGAGAGAGAAACTGGAATGTTTTAAAACCAACTGGAAGAGTTGGCTGACAGAGGATAAACTGGGATTGCCCCTGCCAAATCAGGACAGTCGAAAGGTACAAACTCATGGTGACCTGCCTCACCTTTCTGACATTTGCTTTACCACTCAGGGTTCTCAGGAGTTCTGTTTTCTAACTTCTTCACACTTAATTCACTAGCTGTCCTCATGAAGAAGTAAATCTGCATGATGTAATGATTAGGATTGGAGAGAGAGAGATGGGTTCAAATGTTCACTTAACCATGAAACTCACTGGGTGACACTGTCTAACATAATCTACTTCACATGACTGCAGTGAGGATAAAGTCAGCGTGGCATGGCCATCTATGCTGCCTTCTGGGGGAATGTAGGAAGTAAATGTAATGTTTAAAATAAAAATGTCCTCTGCCTACCATAATATCCTAACTCCAAGATGGACAACTTTGGAGATTCAAGGACCAGTTTTCCACACACAGGCCACACCTGTCTCACCTCTCACCAACCCTTCCCACCAAAGCTGAAAGTGGCTGGAAGTCTATTTCTCGTTTGTTTTTGTTTTTTAATTTCCCTACCAACTCCTTTTAAAAAGAAAACAGGGCATACAGTGGCCGACATGGCTTGCTTTAAAAGAAAACAGCATTTGCTGATGCATGATTCTCCACATTTAGAGTTGCAAAAACAGAAAATGGTGGGAACTACTCAGCCAAAAGGCCTCTTGATCCCATCTCCTGTCGGAACTCTAAGATTTTGCCTTCTAAGCTTGCTTTGATCCACCATCGCTATTTTAAAAAAAATTCTTTCAGACTTCCAACAAAACTGGCCTTCTGGTTTTGTGTGATGGTGAAGTTCATATGGGCACTGGACTTAAAATCCTTTTGAGCTCTTTTTTCTAAAAACCTGACCAAAATCCTACATCATGGTTTGTGTTTTACAACTTTACATATCCTTAGCTATTTTGCTGAAATGCAATGAACCCCCTTGTTAGTGAGCTGTGAAAATGGACTTCTGGACCCCAGCAAGAGTGCTCGGTGCCTAGTTGGCACTCCTAATGTGCATTGGGTGCTGCCATTCGACTCTTGTACTTCCTAGGTCGTGTCCAGATGTGAAATAGGATGTGCCCCAATGCACATCAGTGCTCATTGTACATTGATCCATGATGCAGTAGCCACTCTACTAGCTATCATAGAACAATGGCGACCTTACACTGTAACAGTATGGCAGACCCTAGGTGGATACAGATATGAAACTATTCAGTTTAAAATGCACACACATTAGGCCATTTATGAAGATGTAAGTTCCAAGCCGAATGCCAGTCCCTAGAATTTTATTTGAATTTAGTGTTGTTGAATACTTTTATTAATATTGTTTCATCAAGCTATTATACTGTTCTTTTTTTTTTTTAATGGCCCAAAATGACTGTTTGTTTTATAAATTCTTGTAGTGAAAGAAAGCGAAGTAACTCCTCCTAAGTTTGTCCTAATTTGAAGCAGCAGAGTTCTAGCCATATTCATCTTCATGACACCAGTGTCACTGCTGCATGCTTGTTTTTTCAGTCTTTGTTTATCTAGATCACCTGCAGTTTTTAAAGCAGCATTGTCAAGTAAGGAGAATGTTGGACTTTGAGCCCTTCTGCACTACAGTGTCATAGTGTTATTATTCCACTTTCAACATCCTGTAGAATTCTGGGGTTTGTAGTTTGCTGAGGCCAAAGAGCTCTCTGGTTGAGAATTCTAAATGCCCTGCCCCAAACTGCAAACCTCAGGATTCCATAGGATTTTGAAAGTGGAATAATAACACTATAACAGTGTAATGTGGAAAGTCTCTTAAACTGGGGAAACCATGACCCAGATTTCAGTTCAGCAATGGTGTTTACAGAGTGAACATCAACCAGCTACTGTTTTCGAATAGCATTACTAGGGTTATTGGGCTATTATGTCACAGGACTGTATTGATAAAAATGGAATGGGGTTAAGAATGCTGCCTTGACTGGCTTGGAAGACAGGTAGGATACAGCAACAATATTTTGAGCATTTTCTTGAATGGCATATTAAGGAAAAAAATTGTTATGTTAAGAAACAATGTGTGCCTTTTTTTCTCCAGAATCTGGAAAAAAATCACTCTAAATTCCAGAACCATTTAGCCAGCATGGCCATGGGGGGGGGGGGGATTCTGGGAGTCACATCCCTATAAAGTAACTTTGCCAAACTCTTGTTTCTTTAAAACAAAAAGATTTCAGCAAATTCCAGCAGGGACCAGGTGCATACAGCCTTCTACTCAGCCCTGGGATAAGCTCTGCTACTGAGCTATGGCTATTTTCTCCTAAAAAGCAATTTAATCGGTCAAGAATCACATTTAGACCTCCTGTTTGACAGATGAAAATTCTACCACAGACCCAGCAAGGAAGGACTGCAGCACTGAGCAGAGAGAGTCATCAGTTCAAAAACAATGAAAACCTTCCTTCATTTCAATCAGCTCCCTCTTGCCCAGCACCTCTTTCTGTAGTGCAGATGGTATACTGCAGTCTCTCTCTGCCGGCCAGACTACCAGTGTCCTACATTTTCCACCAGCTGGGAACACAGCTTTCCTCATCCCAATGTGGGAACATCTATTATGTCCTGACCTGCAGGGAATATGATACAACACTTGCGCAAACAGCAGGACAGACCGGTCCATCTCCCCATTGCAAAATAAATAAATACTTTTAAAAACATTTTTTTATATCCCTGCACTATATGTCAACAAGGCACTCCACTCCACAGTTTAGTTAGCATGGTGGTTAATTCAGCAGCCTTTGATTTGGGTTCCTTCCCTCTCTAGACAGTTTTAATTTTTTTCCCCACAAACTCTTAGATGTAGGTAATAGGAAATTTCCATTTGCATACATGTGGATTAACAATCATATGCAAATCAGCAATGGCCTATTTCCCATTTTGATTTGCATACATTTGGATTAAGATACATGGCATGCTTAATTTCTAAGAGGTGATAGGGCACAAGCCAGTCCAGGATCCTCCACTAATTATCCTGGAAGCATTGTTAAGTTAAATGTATAAAAACAAGCAGTTGTTATCCAGTGGCACAGAGGAAGTTGTCTGCATGTGCTCAGACACCCATTTTTATAATCTTGTTACATATTTCTGGAATGAACTCCAGCCTTGCTGTCAAATTCTATAGACATGCCTTGACTAGAACCTTGAAAAAAGGAGCTGCGGCCTTAAACCTAACATATTTTCAAAATAAACATGCATTGGGATTAATTAATAGGAATATGAAAATAAAGCAATAGTCTTTCTATGATTCTTACATGATCATGCTAATAAGCATATGCAAGTGAGTATGTACACCTATGGTTTCATAAGTATCTCTGGATGAGAAGCGGGTTAGTTTTTTCCCTTCAAATATTTATATTTCACTTAAAACAGCAAAATTTCTAGCAGAAACCGTACAAAAGATGCTGCAGACACTGTAGAGATTATTTGCTTCTTAACAGAGCTGTTGTTAACCA
The DNA here is from genome assembly GCA_030412105.1 of Cyclura pinguis. Taxonomy (NCBI): domain Eukaryota; kingdom Metazoa; phylum Chordata; class Lepidosauria; order Squamata; family Iguanidae; genus Cyclura; species Cyclura pinguis. Next base: position 17,650,311 of record CM059604.1, read on the forward strand.
GTTTTTGACTTGGACCTCATATATTATGGGAGTCCTCCTCTGTAACTGCATATTATGTTATCTATTTCAAAATGTAGCAAGCTGTCCCTGCTTGTATTATAGGGGTCTGTCTTTCTAATTCTTCTGAGAGGGGACTTGGATATGTGCCTCAAAGTCCTCAAACCCTTTAGCATTTCACAGATTAAAACTGGGAGAGGCATGGCCAAGCAACTTCAGAACAGGATCAAGATGGCAAAAGTGATTAATGAGGAAGAAGAGACAAGCTAGGAGAGGCTACAGCAGTTTGCTTCTGCCTGAGCCTATTGGGAAGGGTAAGATTCTGTCCCCTCCTCTCTCCTACTAAGTTAATTGAGGCCAAACTACTTTTAGTTATTCATTTAAGTATTTCTGTCTCACCTCCCAGCCCACAAGGGCTCCCAAAGCAATGAATGACTAAAAAACCAGACAATGATAAAAACAAATTAAAAATACATTAAAATATTCCGAAATGCAGTCTGAAAACAATCCTAGAATCCAGATTTGAAACAGTTAAAACAGCGATTTCAAACACTGCATGCCATGTGGAACAGCATTGCTCTGGCTGCCTGCTGGAAGCTTACAAGAGATGGGGCCAGCTTAACTTCCTTGGGTAAAGAGTTCTACAGTCAAGGCACTGCTACACAGAAAGCTCTGTTATGTGTACCCACCAACCTAACTTCACAAGGTGCTGTGACATGCAACAGGGTCTCCGCTGGAGATCCCAAATTTCTGGCCATCTCATATTGGAGAAGGTGATTGTTCAGATATTCTGGCCCTAAGTTGTTTAGGGCTTGTAGGTCAACACCAGCATCTTGAATTGAGGTCTGGAGGCAAATTGGAAGCTAGTGCAGTTCTTGCTGGACCAGTGTTATACGGTCTCTAAAATGTACATCTGAAATCACTCTGGCTGCTGCATTTTGCACTTCGAACTCAGTATGTAGCAAATGAAGGTAACTGAGGGCAAAGAGGGAAAACATGAGGAGAGAGAAAATGGGACATTTTAAAAACAGCTAAAAAATTGGGTAGACAGACTATTAATTGGGACAAGAGGAGGATATGAATCCTGCCATGATGGCATCACTGCTGATTTGTTTGGGAAAATATCTTCCTAGCTGAGCTTCAAGGATACTTAGACAAATTTTCTATGATCCTACAGTTACTCAGAAAAATATGAGGTGATTCTTGAGTGAAAAGATCACTAATGTTGCAACTTGTCTTCGTGGCTATGCTGTCTGTTATGGCTCTTCCACTAAAAAGCACTGCTTGTGGAGGTTTCCACTAAAAAGCACTGCTTGTGGATAAGCTTACCATGGTTCTCACAGGGGCAAAATCTAGGCTCACAACAGACCCTCTTGAGCCCCTGGAGAGGGTATTCCACAGCCGCCAACCTTTCACAGATGAAAACAAAGATATTCCTCTAAACAGTGTAGCTCTTTCACAAAAGTCAGAGTTGCCAGCTGTCTCTAATTGTAAGGGATGTCCTTTACTTATGGGATGGAAAACTTGCCCTGTATAGGGTTACTAGGTGTCCCTTATTTGGGGCACAGGGCCAACACAGAGATCTCAAATTATACCTGAAATGCTGTAGGGTCTGTTTGTGAGTGCACCTGGTACTCATTCTTCTCACTCCAAGTAAGCAGTGGGCTTGGCTTGGCCAAGGTAAATTCCTCCCTCCACAATGGCTGCTGGCCTGTCATCACAATAATTCCATGGGTTTGAAGGTTCCTGCAGGGCCTGAGATCTTTTGGGAGCCTGGATCTCTCAAAAGAATCCCTCCTCTCACCAAACATGAGGTGGGACTCCTCTAGGCCTTCCTGATGTATCTTGGCCAGTCTCATGCTGGCTGGGAATAAGATTGCAAGGTTTCTGAATTAGCTTTTCTCTGTGTTGGCCAACTACTCATTTGCTAATTGCTAGGTAAGGCATCAACAGTATAGGATATCACTGAATATAACCCAGAATCACAGTTTGCAAAAAATAACTCTTTTGGAATACACCTCTCAGAACCCACCAGCCAGTATGGCTATTGACCATACAGGCTCATGGATTCTAAGTGATGTAGTCCAGTAAAGTAATTTCTCTAAGCTCTGCCTAGAATCATCAACTGCAATGCACAAATACTCCACAGTAGACGTGGAAAAGGTTCCTTCAGGGAAAGACATCCGAAATCCTCCAGCCTATCTCATTAGACTCATCTGATGAAATAGGCTATTGCCACAGTAAACCAGATAGTCTCTAGGGTGCCACAGCATTCTTTGTACTTCAGTGAATGAGCACCAGCAATAGTTTCTCCCCTTCCACCCACCCTATTTTTAATCTGCATGCATATAGATTAATTAGCAACTGTCTGTAAATAATATGAAAGCCAACTTGGTGTAGTTGTTTGAATGTTGGACTGGGACTCTGAGAGACTGGGGTTTGAATCCCTACTCACCCATGGAAACCCTCTGGCTGACCTTGTGCATGTCGCTCTCTCTCAGCCTCAGAGGAAGGCAATGGGAAACTCCCTCTGAACACACCTTGCCAAGAAAACTTCACAATAACTTCATTTTAGGGTTGCATTAAGTCAGAAACAACTTGAAGGCACACAGTTTCTTTCTCATATTCAACAGTTGCAAACCTATTCACTCTGAAGAAGCCTTGTCTGATCTAACAGGTGATCTCTCCATGTGATGAATGCATTGCGGCCTTAAGCCCGGATTTTCATGTATCATGTTTATCCTGAAGCTGTGATGTGGTAAATTACTGTGTGGTATTTCAATTGCCTCATCACTTTATTCATCCTTGTCCAGACATCTTTTAATCTGGTGGTAAAACTGTCTGTGGCTTCTTGCCAAAAACATTTCCGCCCACCCACACGTGGGTTCCCAGGTGACATCCCAGAATGCAGCAAAGCATCCCTGAAACCACACAGAGACTTAAGAGCAGCAACAAGGATGGAACGGGGAGGAGTCTCTCCTATCTGCATCTTTACATTTGCTTAGAGGACCAAGAAATGAAAATACAGTTAAAAGAAAAAAAAAGTGGAGTTTCTCTGTAATCCACAAGTACACCATGAGGCCAAGCGGTTAGTGTAACAATCTAGAACAACCTAGAAGGGGAATAGCAGTATGATACCCAAGCTTCAGACCTTAGAAAAATTACCCTGTTTGGTCTGTACCCAGAATCTTCCAGCTAGCATGATCATTGGTCATGCTGACTAGAGGGTTAACTCTTCCAGTCTCTGCATTAACCAAATAGAAGCTTAAATCACGGTAAATACAGGAAGAAGGAATGGAGGACAAAGCTCTTGAACTTTCAACCATTATGCACAAGAGGGAGTTTCAAGTAATTTGTGACATTGCATGTCACCTTTAATGCAGTGCAGAGGGGCAATGGATAAACTAATATATAAACAGCAATGTTTAAGCATGTAATATAATCCTGTACAGTGGACTCTCTATATAAGCCACCTCTGGATCTGTGAATTTAAGTGATCATGGAGTGTTGTGTCCTATACCTAAAATGGCAGTGATGTGTGTGTGGTGCTGAAAGATCCATGTGCACATTGCTGCCATTTAACAATATGGGACATGAGCATCATTTGGCTAGAATGCAACTCCTGCAGATACAGAGTACCCACTGTACACACTTACCTGGGAGTTAGTCCCATTCAGTGTAATGGGATTTATATCTGAGTAGACATGCACAGAACTAGGCTGCCCATGATAAACTGTGAAAAACATTTTGATCGGTTTCAAAGCTGCCTCTGGTTAACTAGGGGACAGATTCTAATTTTTCTGAAATACTTTTAATATAAATAGTTCTTTAAAAAAATGTAAAGTACCATTTTAGAAAAGGCATTCTCTCCTGTAAGGTGCTACAGCTCTTACATGCAAATATGTCATATTTAATTAACTAAAATGAATATGAATAATAATCTAGTTTCTGTACATTTTAAAAAATACACTTCAGCAGGGAAAATATTTCAAGCAAGAGTAAGAACAGCTGACTCTGCTGAAAAATTATGTAGAATGAAATAAATACTTTATTTCTCACTTATTATTTATAACAGCCCAGCCTTCTTTACCTGTTGCCCTCCAGATGTGTGACATTACAATTCCCACTGAGACCATCCTAGCTGGTAATGGAGGATCGTACTCCTAAATAAGTGGCCGCAAAGTGGCTGCATAAAATAGTGATGCTAGTTTTTGAATCACCCTCTATAGCTACCTTTTTTAGAGCAAATTCATCTGCAGATATTAGCAATTGACCATGCCTCTCTTCACACTTATCTTGCACTTGCTAATTTCTACACATAAAAGTTAGTCCCATGTTCCTAATTAACCAAAAGTATTACAGTTGGCCCTCCCCACTGACCAGGGTTAAGGGTGCAAGACCCTCACAAAAGTGGAAAAATTGCAAATATCAAAATGTGTGTGTGCATGTGCATGTGCATGTGCCTGTGGGAAGGGGCTGAGGCATGGTGGGGAGAACAGCCACCAGGTCCAAACCCGATCAGGGAAAAGAGAGGGAAAGGTGTTGGCACAATGGCCCTATCTCTCTTCTATTTTGCCCATCTCCTTCCTCAGGTGGCATCAGTAGAAGGTTTGGGGTGCTGAGAAACCTGGCTGCTAGCTGGCCTTAGCTAGCCAGCCAGCAGCTAGTGGAGGAGGAGGAGGAGGAGGAGGAGGACCAGAGGCAGGTTTTGAAAAGGCTGTGTGGTTTAATCAGAGCTGCTGAGAGAGAAGGTTCCTTCAGAAAAGAAATCTCCGAGGTGGGGGAGCAGGGGTTGAAGAAACTTGCAAATAATCAAATCCCTGAAAGTCAGATCTGCAAATGTGAAGGCCTGACTGTAACTAGCAGCCTAACTATATTGTTACGTGCCTTCAAGTTGACTCTCACTTTTGTCAACCCTATCATAGGGTTCTTGTCAAGATTTATTCAGGGGAGGATTGTCACTGCTTTCTTCTGAGTCTGAAAGAGTTTGACTTACCCAAGGTCACCCAGTGGGTTTCCATGGCAGAGCAGGGATTTGAAGCATTGTCTTCAGAGGCCTAGCCCAACATCCAGACTGCTACACTGGCCCCGTTGCCCAAGGTTACCTGGTTGTATGGTTGCAAACTCTCAGGACCTGGTCTTGAGTCGTCAGTTTTTGTGGGTTATCTCCGGCTGGGAGATAAGGGTATAAATTCTCCAGTTTGGGTGAGTTCAGCTCCAGGCAAAGTGAAAGGATTGTTTGCAAACTTCTTCCTCACTTAGGAAAGCAGCAGTTTGCTACAATTTGCAAGGCTTCATTGATTTGATCCTGCCACTTGCAAAGACTCTTGAGGAGGCCTATGTATTCACTTAATTAGCTTCCTTCCCTGTCAGTCATTGTGGTGCCAAGTCTTACTTTCCATGCTGCTCTACACCATGAACAATTTCATTATGTTTTGGGCCAAATAAGGTTTTTACCCCAAACAGAAGTGACCCAGATAAGATAAGGAGGATTCCTTTTTCCTTATGTGGTAGGCTTGTAAGGAGACAAGAAGATATTGGTTTAAGACTTATATGTTAACTCAAAAAAATTTAAGGGTGGTATTGTAATGTCACCAGAAATGTTTGTGCTGGGTATTATGGATAAGGAATTGGATAGTAATTGGATAATAATACGGACTACTTGCTTGTTATATGATTAATGGCTGAAAGTAACTGCAAATGGATTGAAGCACCCATGATGGAAGAATGAATTGTTAAGGTTGCTTAGTTTGCCTAAATGGCCAAACTAATGTGGGTTTTAAAGGATAATATAAGTGAATATTTCTTGAAAGATTGGAAACCATTTATAGACTTTTTGAGCAATAAGAAATCCAACAATACAATAATTTGCAGATCTTGTTACTAGTAATTCTAGTAAGATTGCTTAGATAGATCTGTAATGATAGAATTTTTTTTTCTTTTAAAAATCTTTTCTCTTTCATTACAGTTTCATAATAGAGGGATCAGGGCCCTTATGTGTTTTAGTGAGTTAGTGTTTAGTGTTTTAGTATTGTGTTTTAATTTTAGTTTGTTTAAAATGTCAGTTTGTGTTTGTTTGTTTGTTTTTTGTTTTTGTTAAAATGAACAAATAAATACATACACAAAATTAAAAAAAGAAAACCCAGAAAATCCTCAAACAAAAATGTGGCAAAATTGTTTCCCCCAAATCTGGGGGACTGGGGGGGGGGATTGGGCCCTGATGGTCACATACAATCTGTGGGTCCACATTCTTCATTCATAAATTATAGCTTACTTCAGAGCAGACATAGATAGGATTGCACTGTAGGGATGTCAGATGGGGATTCAAACTTTACACTGCTGGCTAACGGAGGTAACCCACAGGGAGACTGGCCACATTAGTAAGGAACTCTATTGATGCTTCTATCTTTAATTGATAGTCAATTTGACTAATGATTTTGATTGACTAAAATGGTGTCATGATTAATCAGGCAGGAGATATTTTGTGTGTGCATGTGTGTGTAATGTGAGTATATATGAATACTGCAGATGGCAAGTGCCATCTGGAAAGAGGTATTTCTCCCTCCTCTCTTCTAAGATTGTACCTGCTTTGACACAAACATCTACAAAGCATGCTTTTGCTTCAGAACTATTGTTCTACTCATATTCAAATGTATGCAAATCTAAATTATTAATCTACTACAAAGCATATGGTTAATCAGCTAAGGTGCCTTTCATCTTGAGCTCTTTTACACAGCCATGCTCTACATACAGTCACCATTAGGCCAAGAGAATCTGGTTTTACCTAGGCTTGTTTGCTAAATGAAACGGCTAGAAATTCCCATACCTACTGGCCACAGACTTTCATAAGGCTTTATGTGAGCCATGTCCCATACAGAGACTCTGAATTATTCTACAGCAGTGTAAGGAGAACAGGACAACAACACAGCTTCCAATATTTCACAGAGGAAAACCAGGACACATGTGGCCAAGCAACATCAGACTGCAGTCATGATGGCAAAAATTACTGACAAGGAAAAATATACAACCTACGAGAGGCAGCAGCAGTTTGCTTCTGCCTGAGCCTACTGGGAAGGGTAAGATTCTGCCTTCTCTTTTCCTCTCCCCTCCCACTGTTGAGTTAACTGAGTGCAAACTTCTGTACTTTGAATTCAGTTTATAGCAACTGAAGTGAGCTAAAGATGAAGGAGGAAAGTGGGAAAAGGAGAGGGAAACTGGGGCATTTTAAAAGCAGCTGGAAAAGTGTGACTACAGAGGATTAACCAGGAATGTCCCTGCCAAATTGGGACATTTGGAAAGTTTGCTATAATTGGCTAATTCACCTTAAACTTGCATGATTTCAATCTCTAATGGATTAATCAGTTTGATTAACTGACTGCCATGTTTAAAAAATGATTCATTTTTCCAAATTAATTGGACAAAATCATAATTTTACTATAAAATTGGATGTGGAAGTTGCCATCTCAGAAAAGGCATTATCTCTCACACAAAAGAAAGTGCTTCTCATAAGCCAGTGCCTTCTCTGTCAGGTGTACACACACAGCATCTAAAAATAAAGGAAGTATTTTTTCTTTCTTCAAAGCCATTTTTTTACTCATGTGGAAATTGACAAAGATGTAACTGATTAATTAATCAATTAAAAGTAACTTGATTAGTCATCTAGGATTTTTTAAAAACTGGATAATAACTGTTGAATTCTGCTTGAAGAATTCTGAACTTTTCAAAAGTTTGCAAGCTGTTGCAGTTATGCCAACAGAAGTCAGCTCAATAAAGCCATCTCGCACCTAAGCCTAAACCTATTTTATATCTGAAAGTCTGTGGACCAGAAACTCAATTCTCAAGATCTGGGTCTAATGACAAGCAGCAAGCCGACAAGCCATTTCTCCCCTGAGCTCCCTGTGTTGCGCCTTGCCCACTTCTTGCCAATTCTCCCTGCTGCGTTAACACCTCGAACATCTGTCATGTTCTCTTCCTCGGTGGAAGTAAATACCTCGTCAGCTTTCATTTGCTGCTTCCTCCTGTTCGCCCACTGTGACAGCCGCAACCTTGTCCCTGTTCAAGAGGCTGCCTGCTGCTAAGATCAGCTTCTGACAGATGCTAGACCAGCAGTTATAAAATGCACAGGCATGCTGCTGCTGATCCCTGTCCAGAGGGATCACATTCTCCAATACCTTTCCACAGTGAGATAGGCAAAACTAAGATTGGCTCTCGCCTAATTTAGAACAGAGGATGCAAAAACAGGTAGGAAGCAAGAGATGCCAAGCCCCATAAGAGATGCTGAGGGATTTCCTGGAAGCACTAAAATTAGATTTATTGGTAATGTACAAATCCCAAAACCATCAGAAGTATAATGTTAACGATAGCCCTGGAGCACAGTTAAAGAAAAAAGTTTTGTTAATACAATCGGGATGATTTTAAAAAAATCAAAAGTTTGAGTGCCAATCCTAATCTATGTTAATGATTGTGAAAACTCATCAATTGATTAATCTATGACAATAATTGATTGTAACTTTCCAAAACTGGTGTTCTTCCAGCCTCTTGTTTCAAAGAAATCAAATTTTCTGATCCTCTATGTGGATTGGATTGTTTTTAAAATCTAACTGGACAGATTCTCACTACATGACAGCTAGAAGGCCCAGTACAAAGACAGCTTTCAACTGACAGAGGAAGAATCTTCACATCCTAGACTGCTCCTTGTTACTGTATGGGCTCTAACCCCTATGTGTTTTCTACAGAAGTATTAAATGCTTATTTTCTTGTTTTTTGTTTTTTTTTAATAGTTGGGGATTTGGATGAGCAAGGGTAAAATCAGGTCAGTTGCATCCAAGTCTCACTTCTTCTATTCACAGGAATTAAAATGGATACTACCACTAGGAAAAGTGAGGCAGCCACTCCAGGCTGCAGATGTTGAGTGTCATGAAAGGACAGAAAGAAACTGATCATTATTTTTAACACATAGGGTTACTAGAGTGAAAACTGCACAGAGTTCTGCACACTTAATAGTTATGTAGAAGAGAAAATTTTAGCAGGTGTTGTTGCTTCTTACCAGATTGCATGACAAACAACATCTGCCGAAATCCCCTCTTCTACACCACTACACCACCAGCACAGGAGCTTTCTCTAGTTTTCAATCTGACAACCTTACTTATATCTCTGCTGCCAGGAAGGGAGAGTGGTGCTTTTAGGAGCTTCTGCCTGTTGTACAAGTCTTTCTTTAGATACTCTGCAATTTGACTTGGAGGGAAACATTTGCTGCTCCAGCACAGGAAGCAAAATCTCTTGGGCCAGTTCTCTCAGGACTACAACAGCAGATCAAGGTGGGATGGGACAGCCTTCTAACATTTTATTACAAATTTCTTGCCCTCACAATGACTAGAAATGAAGCACCCACCCAACCTCTGCTTCTTGCTTTGGCTTCCCTGAAAATGACAGTCTACAGCCGAATGGTGTGGGATAAAATGATGCATATATGGGGGGAAAGTGGTGTGATGAGGGAGACTGATGGAAGGCAAGAGCAGATCAAGAAAGCAGCATACCTGTATTGAGGTGGATGAACTAATGGGGCTGAGAGTGCACACAAGGAACACAATTTGGTTGGACTGTTGGTGACAATAATGGGAAAGAACTGGGAAAGCTGGGCTGGAGAAAAGACTTCTCCTCTCCCCAATTTGAACTGAAAATGCTCAAAATATAATGGCTTGCCCCCTAGAAACAGGCATTAGAGGGTTCAGTTCCTTGACCACTGTGGGATGTTGCTAGAGAGGGAAAGTGGGCAATAGGACACCATCTATTCCATTTTAATCTGCCGGTATTTTATTCGAAAGCATCCATTTTCCCAAAGCTTGATATCAGTATTAGCAATAATTTTTTTACACCTCAGATATGTGGCAACTCCAGTTTTTGCTATGGAAAGGATCTTGGTGGTGGTGGTGGTGGTGAAGATGATGGTGAGGGAATAAGTTGCCATATCAGTTGCCCTACATATTTAGAGGCGGTTACAGAGGTCTTTGTGTGTATGGGGGGGTGGGAATGGTGTGAAGGTATGTACCTTTTCGGATGTTCCCATCAGGCGATTGTCCAAAGTCACCCGTAGAGAGGAGAAAACAGGCTCGGTCACGGTTGTAGCGCTCCCGGCCACCAGGCGTGACAGGTGACTTCTCCTCAGGTGACAGGGCCTGGTCGATGGTAGGGCAGTCCTCATTGGCCAATGCTGCATTTGCTGCATCACCATTTTGCTTGGAATCTGTGAAGGGATTAGAGGAAAAGAGAAGGGAGAAAGAGAAAAAGTAAGGAGCTCATAAGAAGATACCCCAGATTCCTGGCTTTTCAGAGCCATTCTTCACAACTAGGCATTCATTCCCTCAGAATCTGCATATGTAAACCACTGATCTTGATTTCCACCAATCATCCTATGAAAAATCATGACACCATTTGGAGCTTTTTAGCTTAGCAAAATGGGGAACAAGGGAGGTATGATCATAGAATCACAAAATCACAGAACATCTAGTACATATTTGTTGCTATTGTGTACCTTTCAAGTCATTTTTGACTTATGGAGACCCTGAAATGAAGCTATCGTGGGCTTTTCTTGGCAAGATTTGTTCAGAAGGGGTTGGCCATTGCCTTCCGCTGAGCCTGAAAGACTGGGACTTGTCCCAGCTTAGTCAGTAGGTTTCCACGGATGAGGGGGGATTTGAACCCTGGTCTCTTGGAATCCCAGTCCAGCTTCCAAATCACTACACCACACTGGCTTTCATCTAGTCAATAGAAAGGTATAAACATTATGCAAAATGGCAGAGAATTAAGTGGGACTGTCCCTTCCAAATCATTATAGTTGGAAGGTATGTAATAAGCCTACTTACCAAGTAATTAAAATCTATGTGTAACCATGGCCGAGGAGTGGTGGAGAAGGCACAAAAGGACATGTTAACATTGTTCATTGGCAAGTTTGCATGTGGCGCTATTCTTACTGAAATTTCAGAGGGGCACTAAATAAAAAAATGTACACATTAAATATATGGTAGGGGAAGGTTGGAGTTTCCATTCATGGCGCTACTGTAGTCTGAAACAATATACATTTTGTTTTATATGACTGTGGATTTCTCAGATATATATTAAAAGATAACGGCTATCAGTTTAAATAAGTAACTTTTTTGTCCTTAGTATTTATCATGATCTAAAACGAATGCTGCAAATCAGAGTTCTGTTTTGATAAAGGCCATTTCCGTACCTTCCCTTTTTCCATCATGGTCCCGGAGTCATCCCAGCAGTGCCTTCGCCAGGATAGGAGCATGTCCCCAACACTCCCCTCTGCACCGAGACAGCTGCCCACGGATGGGAGTGTGAGCAACATGTGCCTTTCTTCCACACTGCAGTCAGCCTCTTTCCCATGCTGCACTGGGGAAGGAAGTGCCTAGATCATGTTCTGCCCGTTCCACATGGCCACTGGTGATGGGAGCATCGCACGACCATGGGCCATTAACAGATTTTTTTTCTGTTAATGGAATATCCCATGATCACAATGGGTGGGGATGTGTTGGCAGCGGGACCTCAACGACATCATACGAAAACACAACTTGTGGCCTGCCAGCAACACATTCCCATTGCGGGACAGCAACGTCGTGCAGAAATGGTAAAAGAAACCATGAGGGGGAGTTCACAACTAATATTATTTTGCCTGACTTTAATGTCTTATCATCCAAACAACTGTGTGTGTGAGGCAGTGGTAAGTTAGCTGTAACAAATCATAGAATCATAGAGTTGGAAGAGACCCCAGGGGCCATCGAATCCAACCCCCTGCTATGCAGGAACACCCATCAAAGCATTCCCAACAGATGGCCATCCAGCCTCTGCTTAAAAACCTCCAAAGAAGGAGACTCAACCACACTCCAAGGCAGCATATTCCACTGCCGGACAGCTCTGACCATCAGGAAGTTCTTCCTGAGGTTTAAGTGGAATCTCCCTTCCTGCAGCTTGAATCCGTTGCTCCTTGTCCTAGTCTCTGGAGCGGTAGAGAACAAGCCTGCTCCCTCCTCAACATGACATCCCTTCAAATATTTAAACATGGCTATCATGTCCCCTCTTAACCTTGTCTTATGAGGTGATCATTCTAGAAAGGGGGAAATCATGTAGCTAACAAAGGGTTTATGAAATTCTGGGGTGCTGCAGCAAAGAGAGACAGGAATTTCACTGTATACAAAATAAACTAAAAGAGATGAAGCACTGTGGGAATGGTACATCCTCTCATTTTGAAAAATATTTATAACAAATTCAAAAGATTACAGATCGATCCTGGTATGGGGGCTAAAAAATGTCTTTCGGGATGAGTGACATCACAAATGCTTATCCATCAGACACCTAAGACACTTTTACAATATTCCATACAAACACTTGAAAAGCAACATAGTCACAAACTTAAGGAAGAATCACATTTTCCTGGCAAAACAATAATGAGGAAAGAGATACACTCTTTTGAAGAGAGCAATCTGGAAGGATCCTGTGCTGTTAATGATCAACAACTGAATGCGTGTTGAACTCTGTCATTTTCTCATTTATTGCAGTTGCTATTCTGTTCTGCAGGAGATTGGGTGGACAATTGCTCCCGCTCTTTCTGACATTCCCTAACAAATGTGACAACTGTCGCATATATTCCAACCCCCTTTTCCCCTAAGTTAATGGATGCCATATTTTCTGCCCTCGGGGACTCTTTCAACATCGATTTGTTGGCTGAGTAAATGATGAACATCTCTGTGGAATCCCCATGTGTCGCCAAAGATTCTTCAGAACAGTTTGAAAACCACTGCTTAAGGCTAAACATACTCAGTTCCTTCAGCTGTTCCTTGTATGATTTGCCTTCTTCATCCTTTAGCATCTTTGTAGCTCTCCTCAGAATTTATTGTCAACTCTCTTCTTAAACTGTTGTGCCCAGAGCTAGACAAAAGACTTCAAAAGCGGACCACATAAGCCCAAATAAAATATTTAGTATTTTGTTCTTTTTCTATCAGAAGTGCTACCAAGCTCAGTTTGGGAAGGTTTACAGAAGTCGCAAGGAGTGAAATGTTTGAGTGGTTTCAAAATGGGTGGGATTGCTTTGAAATCAATCTCCTTCAATGTGGATGTGGGAAAATAATTTAAGTGTTATGGTGACATGGTTATGATGGCTTCAAGCAGGCCCTGTTTGGTCTCTTCAACAAATTTGAAATTTCGGGCACCTACTTGCATCTCCTGTGAGTGACCTTGGAAGAAGCAGAACCTCAACACCAGTCAACCAGTCACCGGTCAAGCGTTCAGACTAAGGGAATCTGGGCCAATAATTAGGATTTGAACAAACAGTGCCTTTTTTGAAAAACAATTGTACACTCAGAACTCATCCCTTGAGGCCATGCCTCCATTTCACAGACACTGTGTTTTCCCTGCATTCAAAGCACAAAGCAGTACTGCTGGGGAAACAGAATTTTCTGCACCTCCCAGCTTATAACTCCATCTCAGTTTAGAATACTGTATACTCTGTGACCTCTTGGATGCTGACTGGTTACTTTCTGTGAGAAGACAGAAGAGAGACAGTTTTTGATGTCAAGTTTATTTGGGTTTTCAGTTTCCTTTCCCTCTAATTCTTTCTAGAGTAAGCACTCCCTGAATCCTCATTTAGATTTTTTTTTTTAAGCTGCCAGCATGCTGAAAAAAAATTGTGGCCTACCCCAGTAGAAAGTTCAGCTATTTCTAGAACCTTTTTTAAAAAAAAAATACATGCATCGCTTTCAAGGGCTGGAGCACCTGGATCTTCTTTGATTGTTTTAAAAAGAATCAAAACAAGTAAAAATACTTCACAGAAACATATCCATGGGACTGCCACCTTTTCTTTATCAGACTTGCTCCTATCCCTTTAACAACATCCTGATGCACAGAATTGGGGCTGGTGAAAGATCTTTGGGGGCCAAAGGCAGAAAATCCAAATGGCTGAGTTTTATACACCCTGCCATTTAATGGCGACTGAGGGCATTTCCGTACTACACTGTTATAGTGCTATTATTCCACTTTCAACATCCTACAAAATCCAGAGGTTTGCAGTTTAGGGTGGGGCATTTAGAATTCTCAGCCAAAGAGCTCTTTGGCCTCAGTGAACTACAAACCTCAAAATTCCACAGGATGTTGAAAGCGGAATAATAACACTAGAACAGTGTAGTGCAGAAAGGCTGTGAGATCTACTACCTGAGCAACAACCTCACATTGCCTTATGGCAAGGCCATTGTCAATACCAAGTGCTTTAGCATGGGTAGCTTTTCCAAGGGGTGTTACTGCGACAATGGAGTGAGTGGGCTAGCAGGAAGGTTGCAATATGACTATTATCTAGGGTTGCTGGATTGAAAACTGGAAAGGGATCCTTTGCCTTCAAGGGTTGTATAGAAGAGGGAATTTCAGTAGATGTGGCTTGTCATACAACCAGGTTAGCAAGCAAAACTTGCTGAAATTCTCTCTCTTACACAACCGTCAAAGATACAGGACCCTTCTTCAGAGTTCAATTTGGCACTACTTATTACCTGAAATGGGGATATAAACCTGGTGCAAGGAGTTGTTGTGGCAACAGAGAGGTTAGAGGTGTTGACTGGGATGTCAGGATCCCAGGGGGAAAATATGAGGTCATTGCTAAGGTGAAAAGGGCTGAAGTAAATCTGTAAGATGGGTGACTGAGAGGAAAGAAGCAGTTATACAGCAGCTGATGTGTTTCCCTGAGAGAATTAGGAAATGTTCTAACAACCGTATCCCCCCCGGGCCTCCCTCTGCCATGTTCGATGCAAAGCCAAGATCCTGTCCAATTAAGTGAATCCTTGCTTCTCCACTGCACTTGCTGCAAATGGCCTTTCTGGCCCTGGGCAACTAGAGCGGTTGGAGAGCACGGCAGGAACTGGCTGTGAGCCCTGGGGGCCCTCCAGTGCGTAGCCTTCTCCCGCCGTCTCTGCCTTGTTGCCTGTCTTGGAGGATTTGCTGGGTGACTGGGCACCAAAGAGAAGGAGACACAGATTTGTGCGGGTGGGTGTGCGCAAATACCCATGCATGTGTGGGCAAATAGAGGTTGGTTGTAGTAAGCTGCCTTTACCGTGAGCTAAATCTTCAGGCGGTTTTCAGTTCCACTCTCATTTTTCAATGGCAGTACTTGAGTACTTTGGATGTTGCCCTTCCATAGCATCTTTAGAGTCCCAAAGAAGCTATATGCCCGGTTCTTGAGCTCTGCTATGCTTGAAAGTACACAAAGACACTTAGCTTTTCCTCTAGGAGGCCTTTCTTCAGCTCAGTCACTCTGAAAAGTCTCAAGACTTGTTCCCATGTCCTTCTATCCTTATTTCCTCTAAAATACCTCATCATCTCTGAAAACTCTGGTTTACAGATCCCTCCTCTTATTCCTAGGGAACCCAGAAATCCTGGCTTTTGGCCTTTGCTGAGGATGTTCATGACTTTCTCCCTTGTGGGATTCCCTGCCAGCAACCCTGTTCTCCTTGCCAGTTCATAGAGGGACCCATCTGCTACTTTAAGCCCCCGTGCATTTCAGGGATTTTGGTTGCTCTTTCTGCACGCAGGAATGTAGGCAACAAAAGCAGATTCCATCCCCTGCCATTACAAGTAAAAAGAACAAGTAAAAAAGAACAAGTAAAAAATAAAATAAAATTGCAGGACTAGCCCTGTTATGACAAAACAAAATCCTAATAAGGATGATACCTTTATTACACCAGCCAGAAGGTATACGCCCATTCCCCTGAAAATAATGCTAGTTTTTGAAACCCACTGGCTTCTTCATCAAGTGAAGAGGATAGAGAAATCATGCTGGATTTCAGAAGGGTTTATGTTGTTCCTGTCTCTTCTTTGCTTCCCTTCTGTGTGTTGGGGAGGGGGGAGAGGAGAGGGGTCTGAATTTTCTGTCTGTTTAAATATTCTATCACAAACAAACAACATGGTAGACCTGCAACCTATGAATCCATCACCACACCTCTGATCCTTGGCATAATATTTCTACCATTGTCACCTGACAAAGAAGCCAATGCGGCTGGTAATTTTTTTTCACGTGTGCCTTCTGATTAGCCTGATACAGGTATCACCAATGTGTATTTTGGGTTTTAGAAAGCAAGCAATGCCAGGCAATCCCTACACATGTCCTGTTCCTCTTGAAGAGAAGAAGAATTAGGAGGACAACCTAAGTTTTGGCAAACACTCTTCCCTCCTGATTCAGTCCCTTTCCCCACAAACCACTAGTGGATCAATTCTAAGTGTAAATCAAAATAAAATGTTCCAATGCTTTTAAATCACCTAAATCCTGATACAGCTGCCAACCTTTCCTTCTTCTCCTCTCCACCCCCAATCCTCCAAAGGAAAAAAAAATTCTTAATCAAAATTGGCTCAAATTGCCAAAACAAGCCCATCGATGTTAGCATGAGTCATTTTGGAAGAACAAACTTAATGCACAGCCAAGATGGGCTACCCTAGATAGCCTTGTCCTAAATAATAGCTAAATCAGGTATTTCTTGCAGTGATTTGCAGGGAAAATTTTGCACTTCATCTTAAAACCAGAAGCTGCAAACATAGGCTATTTCCACACTAGATTGTTATAGTGCTATTATTTCACTTTCAACATCCTGTGGAATCCTGGGGTTTGCAGTTTAGGGAGGGGCTAAACAGTAAACCCCAGGATTCCACAGGATGTTGAAAGTGGAATAATAGCACTATAACAGTCTAGTGTGGAAATGGCTATAAAGTAGGAAACTGGAATGAAGACAGAGATGAAGGTCAGTGAATTTCAAACTCCTTGTCCCCAGAGAATCTTGTCAGCCTCCCTTGGTCTGTTCCCACTCCCAACCCTTCTGGCCCATGTGTTGCAAAGGATTCTGGGAGGCACTGTAAGGACCGCACTGAGTTTCTATAAGCACCTGGCCTGGCTTGCTGGGATTTGGCATCTTCTCAGACAAACTGGCAGTGCACCTTAAAATGCAGGACTGGATTCAGGGTTTGGGGTGAAGCTGCAAGCATATCACTCTCAGTGGATCTCCTCAATCTGGAAGAGAGAATTTTCTCATTCTGTCTCAGATCTTCATGGGATCTCCATGCAAAGTGAGACAAATTATAATGTTGGATGCTAATCCCTTTGCTATTGGGATCTTACAGTACTTAAATTATAGGAAGGATAAGCTGAGCAGCCTTTTCCCCCGTTACTTTTTATAATGGCACACTTTGCCATTATGAAGAGGGGTATATTTTAATTAAAGTCATTAAGAATCTGAGGAGGAAGCTTGGGGATTTTATTCATCTGAGTACTATGGAGCCAGAAAAATGCCTGAACTTGCTAGTATTTAGGGACCCTGCTAGAATCCTCACAAAACTGCTCTACATAGCAGTGTAGCAGTCCATCATACAGAGGTTCTTCTAGGGCTGTCAGATTGGGTATAAAATGATGGTGCTCCTGTAACTTTAATCCTTAACAGATCTGGAAGCATGACAAGGTACCTCTGTCGAGTAGGATGGAAGTACTGTCCCCTCTCACCTTCCAATTTTCAGCTGCAGCTGTCCCCTCCCATCTCAGCTAATGCCTGGCTGGTGGAAAGCAGGAGGAAGGGGCATGGCAACACTCAGGCTGGGCACTCCTCCGTGTGTCATCTCCCCTGCCCCTGCCCAGTTTTCCATCAGTGAGGCAATAGCCACGTTGAAAGAGGTTGCTGCAACAGAAAGTTGGACCTTGAAAGATGAAAGGAGACAGGTACCTTCATCCTGCTTGACGGACATTGACAGTACTTTGTCCTGCTCCAAGATCTGTTCAGTTACAGGAGCCCCATCCCAGATCCAATATGGCAACCCCATCTCCTTGCAGAGGTACCCTTCCTGCATAAGTTTCTGAAGAATCTTTTTGGAAATGAAGGGTGAGAAACACTCCACTAGGATATTTGACCAATAGCAATTTAGTATCTAAATCTTGATGTCAACCACCGTTCCGTTTCACATCTGGGACAACAGATTGGCCAGTATTCTGTATCAGAATTACTCACCTGTAGATTTACTCATCTGTATCTGTTTCATAATAACAATCACTACTTTGTCACAATTGTGACACTATTGCCACAGTCATAACTCCTTCCCACAATCTACTTTTCTGGGCAACAGCTCTATGGGGTCCATTGTGCTGGCAATCGGAAACGGGTGAATGATATTTCTGTCAGGTTTGGGGGAAATCAGGGCTAGGAGAGGTTAGTTAAGTATACTTAATTAAATAGCTGATACAGAATATTGGCCTCTGTCCCTTTCCTTTCAGTAACTTTTTGAGTGAGTCAGGATTTGAGCTGTGGTCTCCTAAGTCCCAGCGGATCATTCCTCAGGTATGTTATATTATGGCATCACTGCCTCCTTTAGCTTATCATTGTAAGATACAGCACATTACCATGTACCACAGAAACAGTGGAATAGCAATGTTTAGGGCCCATGGCCCAGCCAAATCATGCCTCTTAGTATGACTAATTTCCCACCAAGAGCTACTAAATAATTTCACTGGGAACTTTTTTGTCCTAAATCAAAAGTTAGCTCTACACCTGCCCTTCCTTTTTTTTTGCCCATCAGGGAATAAGATATAAAACCGGACTCAATTCAGTTTGGAGCTTGCAAAAGTTACTTGTTTGGACTACAGTTCCCATGATGGCCATGGGCTTCTTAAAGTCTTTGTCCAAATAATAGCAACTATAAATTTGAAATGCAGCTGTGCTATGTGGAAATGCGAAACGGAAGTTTCACTGAAACAGATTTGGGTGCCATGTTGTATGGCAAATTGGAAGATGGGCAGATCTGACCTGTGGGAACACAATCCACCAGAAAGACTAACGTTTGGACTTCAGAATGTTTTGATTCCTGTTGAATGGGATTTGCTTTCTTGCATTCATTCCATGGAACTCAAGCCCCAGAAGAGTCTGGAAAGTAGGATTCAGTTTGAAAATTTGGCAGCTGGATTTTGAGAGGGTGGATCAAGTATTGGCTTTGGATCCTTGCCTTTCCGTCCTGCATCTATTAGGGAGACACTGGTATAGCCTTAGGCTCAAACTCAGTCATCTGTGAAATAGGAACAAGAAATTCCTATCTTGTAGTCTTTTAAAAAAATGATATATATATCAATTGTAAGCTGCCATACTGTGTTAAGAAAAGAGGATGTACCCTTCCTATTATTTACAAATAGGTATGAGTAAATTTGTACTTAATCTGTACTAAACAAATCAAAATTCTGTACCAAAAAAGTTGATCTTCAAAAACTTTAAACTAAAAACTTGCCTTTTAAAAAACATACTAAAGCAGATTCTTAGGATTCTGAATTCTGCAGCCATATCTGTAGCACCTGAGCAGGACACTGAGTAAACTGGAAACATGAGATGCTGCGCGCGCGCGCGCGCACACACACACACACACACACACAGAGTATAATGTGAGCTGCCTCTTCTTGATTATTGTGTACCTGATGACTAGTAGACTAACGTGGGAAGAGACTCAGCCGGAGAAAATAACCATACTGCATTACTGTCCCTCCCTCTCTTTGGAGCCATCATACCTCATCCTCTCCTAGCCTTCCTCTTTTCTTAAATCCAGATGTAAAATCTGTGGTATAGACTACAATGTGGTGAGAAGCGTAGGAAGGAAGAAAAAGCTTCTGATTAAAAAAACCCAACGCACAATTGTGGAAATATACTTCATTCTTCTAAGGGATTATCATTTGAAATTTTAAGAAAATTATCCAGGTTCCTAATTACTTTCATCATCACCAGAGACAACAGGGATGAGTTGGCAAAAGTAGTACTGTAAGAACTGAGATCATATTAGAACAGTTTCCTCGCTCTCAAGACATGTTCAACTCCAGTTCCCATCATCCCTAGCAAGTAGGCCATAACTGGCTGGTGGGGGATTGTGGGAAAGTTAGTCAAACCTATGTGGAGGATGTCATGTTGAGGAAGGCAGAATTAAAATATTAGCTTTTCAACTATATTACAGGAAACAGACTGGAAAAGGAAGACAAAGGCAACTTTTTTTCCATCTCATGTAATACCAAAAACTCAGGGTCACTTTTGAAAATCAATAGCAGTTGATTCAGGACACAGAAAAGAAACTATTATCTTTGCCTAATGAAGTTTATGGAATTCATTGTCACAAGATGTTGTGATGGTCTCTCACAGAGTTGGAAAAAGACACCTGCTGGTATTCTGTTGGTGAATTACAACAGCCAGCTCAAACCTAGGCTATTGCAACTCATTTTTTGGCTCATGGCAGTGGCTGGAATTCTGACCATGCAGTGACTAAAATCCTGCCCCCCAACCCAGCCTGTAAGCAGTGTAACCCCACCCCTCAACACAGCCATTTTTGTGTTGTCACAAAGTGGGGGAAGACGTGGGAATATATCCTGCTATTTTCTTATAACTGGGGGTGCTGCAAGGATGATATCTGCAGAGACCTTACAAGGACTCCTGGAAGTCTCTGGAGATACAAGTTGCAATCCATCCATTGTCTAGCTGGATGTGTTCCCAGTTATTCCTCACCCTGCTTTCTGGGGACATGGAAATGACCATGCTGGAGGATGGTGGCTGTGCTGCTTACATCATGGATTTGCGGGGCATCATATCATATCATCATCATCATCATATGTAGCTACAGAGTTACAGCTATGTGATACACATACCTCTCCTGATGGAGGATTTCAGCTACCTTTTTTTGAAACTATAGCTTCCCAAATCCTCCAGCCAGCATGCCCACTGCTGGTTTGAGAAATTCTGGGAGCAGCATATCCTCCTTCATTTCAGAGAAGAAAACGGGGGGTGCATGGGCCAAGGAACATCAGAGTATGGTCAAGATGGCAAAGGTTATCAGTGAAGAAGAACACACAAGGTAGGAGAGGCTGCAACTGTTTGCTTTTGCCTGAACTCACAGGGAAAGGAAAATTCTATCCCTCCTTTCCTGCTGAGTTAATGGAGTGCAAACTACTTTTGCACTTTGCAGCAATTGAAGTAAGCTATAGACCAAAGGACGAAGTGGGAGGAGGAGAGAATAACTATGAGAATTTAAAAGCAGCTGATAAAGTGGGCAAACAGAAATTTAATTGGGACTGTCCCTGCTAAACTGGAACAATTGAGGTATGTGGAGCAGTAATTTGGAAAAAGTGTATTTTCCCCCAAGCTCCACTATGCCACCAGATGATGAGAGGACAACCATGGGAGAGGGTGTTACATTCAGAAGGCTCCTAGATGCCTCTGCTTGTCCATTATGAGCAACAGGATACTGGACTGCCATACCTTTGATATGATCCAGCAGAGCTCTTCTTGTGTACATACTAGCAGCTAGGGAATCATTAGAAGCTTTCCAAGGTTTCCGCAATGAGTAGGGGGTGGGGGGGAATAATGGCAGACAAACTTTACTGAAGGACAAGCTTTCCTTTATCAATCTTCCTTGGCATTACACAGCCATAAAGGGGTATGCCTTCTAGCCTTTCCCAACTTTGGGTCCCCAGATGTTATCAGATTACAACTCCCATCATTCCAAGCCAGCATGGACAATGGTAAGAAATGTAAACAACAGTATCTGAGAGTGGGAATTGCTGGAATATAGGAGACACTCTAAAGCTGCATTCTCACTTTTGTATGGATGGGACAGAAGGACTTAACAGACACAACTAACATCCCATGTGAGCTGTTCCTGTAGCTGCTCAGGAAAAATTCTGTCCAGCTCACAGCTTTTGTGTCACACCCCTAAGCAGCTCCTCAGCAAATATTTTCAAGTGAAAAGGGTTCTTTGGGTGGTAGGAAGATTTTGGAGAAGTAAAAACCAGATCAGGATGCTGCTGAGCCAGGTAGACTGTGCTCACAGTTTGCATAAGTTATCTTTTGGACTGTAACATCCAGAATCCAATTGGGGGGCAGGTATTCTGGGTGTTGTACTCCAAAAGGTAACTTGTCCAAGATCTGTCAGAATTCTTAACCATTTTTGCTGCCTCCAGGGAGTCCCCTTACCTGCCCTGTTGATTTCAATGATCTCCTCTTGGGCGAGGGGGCACGAGTCGCCCTGGTTGCTGCGATGCGGAGACTGCATGTCCGGCTTGCAGTAATTGGGGGACCCGGGCTGGGGGGCTCTTGGGATGTGCTTGTTCTTTTTCTTTGGTAGTTTCTGCTTGGCCATAGCCAGGGAATAATACATGCCAAAGTTGTTGACGATGACCGGCACAGGCATAGCGATGGTCAACACGCCAGCCAAGGCGCACAAGGCTCCCACCAACATGCCTGACCAGGTCTCGGGATACATGTCACCATAGCCCAAAGTCGTCATGGTCACCACTGCCCACCAGAATCCAATGGGGATGTTCTTGAAGACTGTATGCTTGCTGCCAGTGATGTCATCTGGGTCAGCCCCAATCCTCTCAGCATAATAGATCATGGTGGCAAAGATTAAGACCCCAAGGGCCAAGAAGATGATGAGGAGCAAGAACTCGTTGGTACTGGCCCTCAAAGTGTGGCCTAGGACTCTCAGCCCTACAAAATGCCTGGTGAGCTTGAAGATCCTTAGGATCCGGACAAACCTGACCACCCTCAAGAAGCCCAGCACATCCTTGGCTGCTTTGGATGAAAGGCCACTGAGGCCCACCTCCAGGTAGAAGGGCAGGATGGCCACAAAGTCAATGATATTGAGGGTACTCTTGATGAATTCCAGCTTGTCTGGGCAAAAGATGACGCGCATGAGAAACTCAAAAGTGAACCAAATCACACACATTCCTTCCACGTAGGTGAGGAAGGGCTCCGTTTCCACCTCGTAGTCCACCTTTGTGTTGGTGACATTGCCCGACTGCAAGATCTCGGTCTTGTTTACGATGTGGTTGAAAGCCTCGTGGGTCTCCAGGCAGAAGGTAGTGATGGAGATGAGGATGAAGAAGAGTGAGGCGAAGGCCACATACTAGAGAGAGGTAGAAGGGGAAACACATGTAGGGAAGGAAGTAGTGAGAGAGGAGCATGAGGGGTAAGGGAAAGAAGAGGTGTAAGAAGGAAAGACGAGAAGAAAAACATTAGTGCTCATTCAGCCTGAACTCTTCCAGAGAAAGAACAACTTCCTCAGCAGTAGCCTTCTCCAATCTGCTGCCCTTAAAATATTGTACCCTCCAACATTTCAGAAATAAAAACCAGGACATGTGTGGCCAAGCAACATCAGAGTGTGATCAAGATAGCAAAAGTTAAACACGCAGGCTCGGAGAGGCTGCAGCAGTTTGCTTTTTACCCAAGCCTACAGCAGAGCTTTCCAAACTTTTCGTGTTGGTGACACACTTTTTAGACATGCATCATTTTGCAACACAGTAATTCAGTAAGTGGAGGCAGCTCCTCCACCCGAGCCTGGCCCACTGCTGCCCTCGCTGGGGTCTTCCTTGGCTCAGGGCAGAGACAGCAGGCAAGGCAGCCCCTTCACCCAGGCCTTGCCTGCCACAGCAGCAGGAGAGGCAGTCCCTCCACCCGTTATGTTTGTGTGACACACCTACACACTGCAGCCCACACACTAATGTGTCACAACACACAGTTTGGAAAGCTCTGGCCTACAGGGTAGAGCAAGACTCCACCCCACACTCACTTCTCCCCCAGCTGAGTTAATCAAGTGAAAACTACTTTTGTACTTTGAACTCAGAATGGAACAACTGAAATAAGCTGTGGATAAGCTGTGGACAGAGGGGGAAAGTGGGAGAATAAGAGAGTAACTGGGACATTTTAAAAGCAGCTGAAAAAGTGGGACAACAATCAGTTGTCTGATATGTTGGATAACTCCTAGTATCCCCTACTAAGTACCAATGGCCATGCTGTCTAGGGATGATGGGAATTGTTCTTCAACTAATCTAGAGAGCGCCAAGCTTGGGGAAATCCACTGCAGAACATCATTCCCCCTCCTCCAAGAATAATCACAGAGTGTACCTCAGATAGGTGGTGAATATCCAGTTTTTGTTTTTTCCACGCCCCAGCTTATCCCAGCTACAGCTCAGAGTGGTACAGCAGAGTGGGTTATATCATACAAATAGTTGAATCAATTAATACATTCCCATGAGTCAAAAAATAAATAAATCCCTGTTATACTCTGCATGGTCTAGTGGTTTGAGTGCTGGACTTCAACTTGGAGACCAGGATTCGAACCCCCACTCAGCTATGGAAACCCACTGGGTTACCTTGGCAAGTCTCACTCGCTCATCCTCAGAGGAAGGAGGATCTACACCCATACTGAACAAATCTTACCAGGAAAACCCTGTGATAGTTTCACTTAGGGTTGCCATAAGTCATAAATGACTCGAAGGCATAAACAACGATAACAGCGTAGCTACTGATATGCTACTTTCCTTCTTGTGGGTTGTTTTGTTTTACAGGGCGACAGCAGGCACACATGGCTGGAAAAGATATGTTGCAGACCTGAAACGATCCAGCAAAGTTTATTAACTTTGCTGGGTAAGGCCTCTGAAAGTGTAAGCTAAGTCTGTGAACCCAGCCACACAGGCCACTGTGCCATCTAGCCTAGTTTTGGATAAAGCTAGGACCCATTCACACTACAAAATTATAGTGCTATTATTCCATTTAACTGTCATGGCTGCCTCCTGTGGAATCCTGGGGTTTGTAATGTGGTGAGGCTGAGAATTCCAAATGCCCTTTCCTAAGCTGCCAGCCCTAGGATTCTATTGTATGGAATCATGACAACTGAAATGGAACAATACTGTAGCATGATAATTCTGTAGTGTGAACAGGACACAACGGTAGCGCAGGAGAAGGCTAGGACCAGATATAAAACAGTGGCTCCCGGTGAAACCAGGACCTACAACTCCCCAAATTCACCAGTCAATACAGACAGTGACCTTGCTGGCTGGGAGATTATCAGAGTTTTAGTCCAAAATGTAAGTTTTCCAGCCTATGACCAGATGGACCTACACCTGAGATACTACAGTTCAAGGACACTAATGAAGCAATGACAAGGCTGCGTGGGAGAAAGGTTGGTAGGAGTTAGGAAGCACTGCTGATCTGTTGTAAATACCTGGATATAGATTCTAATCTACCCTCTGCCCATCCCTGATTTGGCCTATTACTGTTTGCCTTCACTGACAGCTCTGCTCCAAGGTCTCAGTGAGAAACTCCTCTAACACTTGCCACCTACCACTCTTCTCAGTTTGACTGAACTTGGGGCTTTGGATATAGCAGTCTTCTAACTCACACACGAGCAGTTGCTGGGCAAAGGGAGTCAGGCTGCCCTTTGGTGATCTACTGCATCTGGAAATTGATGGCATATTGCCTGGAAACATGGATATTCAATTTTGCCATGAGGATGAATGGTAACCACTGACAATCTGATCCCCCACAGATTTGTTTAAGTGCCCTCAAGGGCTTTTGTATTTAAAGCCATTTAAGCCCACAGCAGTGATGGTATCTTGTGGAGATAGCAAAGCCATTGTGCACCTTTGGCCTTTCCACACTACGCTATTATAGTGCTATTATTCCACTTTCAATATCCGATGGAATCCTAGGGTTTGCAGTTTAGGGACGGGCATTTAGAATTCTCAGCCAGAGGGTACTTTGGCCTCAGTTAACTACAAACCCCAGAATTCCACAGGAAAGTGGAATAATAGGACTATAACAGTATAGTGAGGAGAAGCCCTTTGTGTGTAATGCAATAGGCAACTTTTACTACAACTCTCAAGAGTCTGCATGGCCATTGGCCATGCTTGGTACAGGATTCGGGAAATTGTATTCAAAAAAATACAACCTTTTTCATGCTCTGCTCTTAGTTTTTGGCCTACAGTTCTTCACTAGAAACAGCTACATGTTTTTATCTTGTTATTACTCCAAGAAGGGTAGGACAGCACATCTGGACCTTGTTGCTTTATCGTCAACAACCCTGCTAAGTGGAGAGACAGTGAGAGGACTGGTCCAAGATCATCCAGTGAACTTCATGGTTGGGTGGAAATTTGAGCCTGAGTCATCTTAGACATAATTCAATATGCTACCACTAGTTTTTGGTTTACTGGTTATTATTGAAGAGGCTGAAGTGCTGAAATGAAAATCACTGGATGATTTTAGGCAAACTGCTGTCCCTTAGTCCAACTTGCCTCACTGGGTTGTTCTAAGATAAATGAAGAAAGAAGAGAACCATTTGTATTGCTCTTTGCTCCTCAGAGGAAGAGAAAGGTGTTATCAGAACTTGGGAAACTTGCCTTTTTTTTTAGACAGCAACTGCTAGAATCCAACTGGGAATTGGATTCTGATTACTGGGAACAGTGAAGACTCTAATCCCAAAAAGTAACCTTTCCAAGGTTTGACGTTTACTGCATTAAAATAAATATTACACTGACACGAATACTCAGTATTCTACATGAGGGCAATCACACCATGTAAGCACAAAAGTTTGTAAGTTTTACAGAATTCAACATCCCAGCATAACAATTTCAACTTAATTTCTAAGAAAAGAAGTTTCTTTCTAATTGCCATTTTTTCTCATTTTTGTGGTGTAAGGAAATTACACACTTCTTCTCCTCCTCAGTGTAGTGTTTGGTCTTGCCTCAGTGCAGAATTTTATTTCTTTATTTTCTGAGTTTGGAAAAGTTACCATTCTGAATTCCAACTCCCAGAATCAACCAACCCCTTTGGTCAGCAGCCATGCTGTCTGGGGGATTCTGGGAGCTGTAACTGAAAGAAAAAAAAGGGGGAGGCAAACGTTTCCAAGCTTTGGAGGATCCATTTGAAGCTTCAGAATCATGCGGATGCCTAGTATCAAGACATCTCCCTGTTAAACCATTCCTACAACTTCAGCACCTTGTTAAAACCCAGGAAAGAAAGCAACGACGCAAATTGTCATATGCTGTCTGCACACATGCATACCACACTGGATTCAGCATTCATCTACCTTCTCTACTCTGTACATGCACACACACACACAAACACACGCATAGATTGTGTAGGAAGTGCTTGGGTATGCGCATACAGCACACAGTGGCTACCTCACCACAAAATGCTTTGTCACTGTACACACAATCCCAGTGTTGATTGCAAGGATAAAATCCGTACATATTTGAATGCATGTACTCTGCATGTGCTCTTGGAATGCTGCCTCCCCTCACACGTTGTCTTGCTGCATGCACGAAAGCACTGCCAGGCACATATGTTCACAAAATGAGCTCCAGTTATGTATCCAACATTTCTTGGCATGTATACACATAAACACACACACATAACTGAGACTCTGAACTTCTGCTTTTGTGTAAATTCACATATTTGTATACTTTTGTACATAGTTGTACATACATGCACAGATGATTGTATCAGTTTTCTCCCACTCACAAGCCTGTTCATCCCGCTGATCAGTGCTATGTAATTTCAAAGACCTTGTGGATACAGTTCTTGTGTGAGTTTGCAGCCAAAGTCACATGGATGTGCGCTCTTTTGACTACACTCTAATCTCAAACTGATACAAAATTGTATGACTCTAGTTGTGTATGTGAGGGGGTGTCCATGCACATTATATACACATACATATCACTACCAGCATCATCATGAAAATCCAGACAGAGTATGAATTAATTGCTTCATGGGCCTATATCTACAGATTTTAATGAGATTTAAATTGATTTAACCACAGACTGGGCTATAATCAAAGTCCTGGACAAAGCTTATGCATGCACACAAACACAAATATTCTGCTAAGCAGAAACACATAAGCACATTCCATGTGCATTGTTTAGTGGTACACATAATTTTTTTTCTGGATGTGACATTCGTATATGTTGATACATACCACACATTAACATACCACACATAATACATACATTGATATACCATCAATATATGTATATCATTATATTACGTGCACAGCACTCACTTGTATTTTCTTCTGATGCACACAGCAAAGTGTTGTTCTGCATTTGTGTACTCAAACGCACTTCTGTACTTGCGTTTCACACAACTTTCCTAGGCCACAAGACATTTTGCATCTGTGTACACAGACAGACACCAGCATGCATGCACACACTTGCACACAGAGAGGTACGTAACCCTGTCCATGCACACTGAGTCTGCATCTCCCCTTGTAGAGATAATACAGCCTTGTACAGTGCATGCACACACTTCCTTGTTCGCATGACAATGTACACAACAGAACAACCAAGACATAGCCTTATCAGGAACACAAACATACACATACACACACTCTACATCTCTAGCTCCTTCTACAAGGCAACCTCACTGCTTTCCCTTCCACTGGCTGGATCTCTGCACTGCACAGAATTCCCATCCCGTCAGCACTTTCTGCACACAAACCATAGAATCTCTTTTGAAGCGCAGTGCGGTGCCCAGGAAATGGGGGGAGGGAAGAATTGGAGGAGGAGGAGATCTTAAGGAGCGCAGAGAGCACAGGAGGAGGAAGTAGACGACAAAAAGAGAACAGATGATGGGTATATACGTACATAGAAAGCACTGGGCTAAATGGAATAGTTCTTCCCATCCTGGTTTTAGGAATGGTGGTATGGGGTGCAGATGAGAAGGAGGAGGTCTTTTGAGGTCCCAAAGGAAAGAGCTGCCTAGAGAACAGGTAGACCTGGTGGCCCACTTCCAGCATTTCAGTTGTCTCCCGTGTTACACTGTGTGTATTGGGAAGCAGACTGGTGACGTCTTCTCCTCTACCCCCCAACCCATTTTACATGCATTCACATACCCTCGCCACATTCTTTAATAACACAGAAGAGGCTATATGAGTCCTTCTCATAGCAGCTCTGGGAGTCCCTAATCATTTTGGTAAAAATAATGAATTCTTACTCCTGGGACAGATGGTGCTTAGAAAGGGGGATGCGGGCGCAATACTTGGGAAAGAGAAATTATATTATTTATGTTATCTGCTCTTGCAAGAATTATGGTGGCTTTTTGGTGAGGGATGGGATGGGATGGGGAGGGGTTGAGACTAATGCAAGGTCAAATAAAGACTAAATGGAGAAGCCAGAAAGAGCAGAATCTGCCAGTCAGTTCTCTCTCACTTTCTGGACCTCTCTTCTTACAGAAGCCCCCAAATCCCAAGGTCTTCAGCTCTTCCTCTAACTTACCAGGACCTTGCTAGGAAAAGTCTGGGACTCTTGTCTGCAAACTGCATCACCCACCCACCCTGCCAAGGAATTCAGCAGCCCATCCTTTTTTTTTCTTTTTCTTTAAATGAGTGAGGGAGCATATTATAGTAACAGATGGGAAATCCAGCAGGGGTGAGAAGAAGGAAAGGAAAAGATAGGTGTGTGTGTTTGTGTGTGCTTGTGTTTATCTGATGGTGGGCACAAGGTCAAGAAAAGGTAAAAAAGAGAACATGTTATGCTAATCTCTGGAAGAGTCGGGGCTTGGCCAGCACTGATTCCCTGAGATGACCTTGGCTCTTTCCCTTAGCTGTTCAACCTTCCATTCTGCAAATTGGAAACTGACAGGGTGGGAGGTGATGTGGAGAAAGAGAGAGAGAGAGTGCGAGTGAGCGCAAGGGAATTCTAAGCACAGATCCAGCACATTTGACGATGGTCATTATGCAAGGTTCATGAGCCACCCACCTCTCCTTTACACAAGAGGCAAAGGAGGAATCCTCACACAGTAGTTTTTTTTCCATTCCTTACTCATTACTCTGGAACCTGGAAGGAGAACAGGTATTATTTTGTGTGGCACTTTTTGGTTTCATAAAGAAGGGAAGCTAATTGACTAGGGAAAGAGTGAATGGACAAAGAAAAAATAGAGGCTCAAATTTTAAAGGACAGGGCTGGGAACTCCTGGGCTAGAGTGGGGGTGAGCAGATTTGGGTTTTTCAGGATCTATTTTGGATTTTGTCTCCAAGATCTACTAATTAAACCCAAAGAAAAATAATCGCATTGGGGCCAGGCATAGACTTATAATTAAGGAACAGGGTACCTCTCTGCATATATTCAACACAGAAATATGTTTTCAGCACTAGAACTGAGCTCACAATTATGTCTCTCACAAACCCACTCTTAGAATGGGGAATATTCCTTTTTTGGAGAGGCCCTGCAAGTTGTAATCCAAAAAAGTAACTTTGGCTAGCTGTGTCCATTCTTGGTTTCCTTACCACCACTCATCTCTAGCATTCTTCAGTTCAGTTCCCTAATTTGGACTAAAGAACCTTTCTTATTTGTTAAACCACAATCTTGCTGATTGACTACAAATTGCACAGAGATCTATGAGTCAATCCTAGCTATTTTCTGTCTATTCGTGGATTAAAAGAAAGGTTCTTGGGAATCCAGAACCCCAAAGAAGGTTCCGATGTGGACCAAAACTGATAAGCTTAAGAACATCAGTAGAGATTATTGGATAAGAATAAGGTGAGTTTGGAAAGATCATGTTTCTTCCCCTTTGGGAAGACAAATCAATATTGTCTAAAGAATGTGGAAATGTTGTGGGGAGGGAGGGAGAGCCAGTGTGGTGTAGTGATGAGTTGGATTATGACCCTGGAGACCAGGTTTCAAATCCCCACTCTGCCCTCAAAGCTCACTGAGTGACCTTGGGCAAGTCATACTCTCTCAGCCTCAGAAGAAGGCAAAGGCAAACCCTTTTTGAAGAATAGGGATGGGCCAACCGAATCCTCGAATCGTTGAATCCCGGGTAAGGATTCAAGATTCCGGAATCCGAATCCCTGTGCCGAAATAGATAACCGAATCTTTTGAATCCGCCAATCAAATAAACTGTTGGAGACTGGGACGCCTGAAAACCAGGAAGACTGGGATGCCTGAAAATCTGGGCTTCTGGGACGCCTGAAAATTTGAGAGACTGGGATTCCTGAAAACCTGGGAGATGACATGCAAGGGAAGAGAGTAAGTAGGTGAGTTTTTCCCTTGGAGTAATAATGGCCTTTGCTAACAATTTCACAAATTACATCTGGGCTTGTATTCTAAGATATTTAAACTGAACATTTTATATTTCAGTTCAGTACTTGACTGGAAGCTACAGGCTTGAGATTTCAAGGATAGCTGAAACATTCCTTTGCATAGCTCCCTTGCAAACCTGCAAGTTTGGGTTTTGGAGTTTTACAAGGCGTCACAGCCTTCTCTGCCAAAGTGTGCTGGTGCATCATCAAACTA
This sequence comes from Cyclura pinguis, assembly GCA_030412105.1. NCBI lineage: Eukaryota > Metazoa > Chordata > Lepidosauria > Squamata > Iguanidae > Cyclura > Cyclura pinguis. The sequence goes on from CM059604.1 coordinate 17,681,410, forward strand.
CAAACCCCAGGATGCCAGAAGGAGCTATGCGAAGAAAAGCCAGTTTTGACCTGGATTATCTCTGGACTGTAGTATGTGGCCCTGTTTACATACGCAGGAAAATGTGGCATTAATCCACATTTTCTTGCCTATGTAGAAAAGGCCTTCATGTCATTTTCAGTCTGGGGAGATCCTGAGGCAAAACTAGGACAATTGTCTTGGCCAGATTTCTTCAGAGGGAGGTTTGCCTTTGCCTAGGCTTTTGCTAAGGCTAAGTGTGTCTTGCCCAAGATTATCCTTCTTTCCCTTGCTTTTTAAACTCTTTTTAAAAAAGGATTCAAAAGATTCAAGATTCATGAGATTCGTGGACTCCCAGAACCTTCCAGGGATTTCAATTCGGATTCAGAAAATTCTGGATTCGTCCCATCCCTACTGAAGAACATCTTGCCAAGAAAACTCCATGAGGTCAATTTAGTCAGAAATGACTTTAAAAGCACACAACAACAAGTACTCCCAGAAGCCTCCAGCATTCTGGGAGCTGTAGTTGACAAACCGGCTTTTACAAACAGTAGTCTGAAGACATGCATAGCGATAGGAAAGAGAGTATCATGATGCCTATTTTATTCCTTGATGAAATATAGAGACCTCAGAGAAAAGCAGGCCATCCTTCTTAGAAGAATGCTCCCTTCCCCTTCCAACCTCTACTCTAGCCCCTGGAAATTAGGGGAAAACATAACGGGTAATGTTTATGTACCTTTGCAGAGAAATATATTTTAGGCAGGGCTGACCACTGACAATGGCAGCTTGGGTTACTTCCAGAAATGATATTTGAAATTGATGGTGGAGAGACAGAAATAAGGACAGAACAGAGGGGAGATTACTGAAAAAATAAATTTTATCAGATGCATGGCAGTGAGGGGGCTTAGGATGCCAGGACTTATTCTGATGAGCCTCTCATCATCCTTACCATCATCACTTTTCTACAAGGGTAACCATGTTAGTCTTTTACTGCAAAAACAATGAAAAAGCTTTGTGTAACATTAAAGAGGGCCAGCATGGCATAATGGTTTGATTGTTAGACTATGACCCTGGAGACCAGGGTTTGATTCCCTGCTCAACCACAGAAACCTCTTGGGTGACCTTGGGAGCATCACACATTCTCAGCCCCAGAAAATACCCCCTGATAGGTTTGCCTTAGGGTCTCCATAAGTTGGAAACAAGTTGAAGACACATAAGAACGACAATGTTAAAGACTCACATATTTTCTCATGGCATGAACCATGATTTTCCTAACCTAGTACCTGCTAGGTATGTCTGGGGATAATGGGGGTTGTAGTCCAATACATCTGGAGGCTTCAGGTTAGGGAAGGCCACCCTAGATTTACATGAGGACTGTCAAATATCACAAGTGAGAAGCCATGGCAGTAAGGACCTAGCAGTGGAAAACTGATGATCAAAATTATGTGGAGAAGACATTTTACATCAAAGAACAGGAGTCTGATTCAATAGGGAATGGTCAAGAGGAGGAATCTGAGACAGCAGGAAAGAGATGCAAAAGTGAAATCCATCTCAGGAAAACTGTGTTGGCAGAAAGCTGCAAGGCGAGGGTTGGCAGATACATTTGAAATAAAGAGGACACAGGAAGTCACGTGAGGAAGGATTAATTTCAGGAAGGTGGAGTAAAGATTGAGGTAGCAGATTAATTTCAAGACTCTCAGTTTAGAAATACAAATGGGGGGGTGGAGAGGTGGAAGAGATGAGATTAATTTCAAGGCAGGAGTAGAAAAGATGTTATGATTAGCAAATCAATGTAAAAGAAGCAAGAGAGAAAGACAAAAGGAGAGAGGGGGGGAAGGAGGGAAGGAGAGAGAGAGAGAAAGAGAAAGAGAGAGAGATGGGGGAGCTGGACTTTGAGTAGGCCAGTCTAGAACTTGAGGAAGTTACTTTATGGACTACAAATCCCAGAAACCTTTGGTCTGTACGGCTATGCTAGCTGGTGGATTCTCAAAGTTGCAGTGCAAAAAGGTTGCTTTTTCTTACCACTGGAGCAGTCTCAGCCCAAGCAACTGTGGGAGACATGGAAGTTGTGTTCTTGTTGGAAGAAGACTCTCTCTTCTGGGGTACGGGGGACAACTGCCTCTCTGAAGAGCTCCTGAATTAGATCTCTTCATCTTTTTGCCAGACGCTTGCTGGGCATACTTCCTCCTCCCTGGGCCCAAGAAAGAGCCCCCTCACTGGAAAATTTGGGGTGCCAGGTCCAGTAATGAATATTGCTTCAGTTTTGTCATCCTCTCCTTCTCTCAAGAAACTCATCAATCCGTTTGGATTAATTCAGTTGCCCTGTTCCCCTGCAAATTCCGTATAACTTCTCTCCCTGTGTGTTTTTGTCTATTACACAAGATAGCAAAGACGTTCCGACGACCATATCTCCCCCTTCATTCCTCTATACCAGCTTAGCACAACAAGCATCCTCTAGGGCTGTAATGCCCATGTTCCAATTTTGCTCTCTATTCACTGTAATGAGGACTAAATGGTACATTACATTAGACATCCCTTCCTCCACATACATATACGTCACTGACACCTGACACCTGGAGCTAATTCATTAATATTCTCTTCCAGATCTATGTTTTTTTTATATACAAAGCATCACAGAATAACCTCTATCAGCAAAGCTTAAAAGCAGAAAGACTGTCTCTCTCTTTCCTGTGTGTGGATTTTTCTCCCTGTGCTGCTCTCACTGGATGCAACACTGCAGTTCAGTACCATGGAGAGTGACAAAAGAACTGGAGGGAGGGTGGCTTAAACCGCAATAGACCAATTTTAGCACTTCAGAAAAACAGAAATGGGGAGGGGAGAAGAAAGAATTGCTTAGTGTGGACATCCATGGGGTAAAGAGTTGAGTGGAGAGCCAGGGCCCATGCATCCTTCCGGAAAGCAATTGGAGGAAAGGAGTTGAGTGAGTTTGGGGACTTGAGGTGGTCTGAATCTCCTGAGATCTCTATAGGCAGGTCAAGCAGGATAGCTGGGGATGGAGGGAGAAGCTGTGGGTGAGGGCTATGCATAATCAATCAAAGCTTTGGGGCTGCGAAGGTTAGGTGTGAGAGATGGGGGTCTACTGAGAGATCAAATGGGGAAAGGACAAGGTGCTCAGTATGCTGGGTTCTTGGGGACAGTCACACACGACCTGAGAGGGATACAATGCAAGGGCATGCAAGAATTCTGGACCTGTTAGCTAAAAGCGGAGAGCGGGGGCTAGAACTGGTGAGTTGGAGGCAGTGGTGCTAGCCAGTAACTTCTTTGTCAGTGGGGCACTGAGTCCATGCCAGATTTTAATCTGAGCTATTTGAGAGATAGGGTTCAGCAGTTTGGATAGTTCCCTTAAAGTTCAGACTAAAACCCAGAGAGGTTTGTTGCTGCCACCACCACCCCGTTGACCCTGGAAGACACCGGCAACTTCAGAGGGATGGGGAGAAGTCAGGATGCTTCAGTCATGGAAGGGAATTGGGTAAATAGGCAGGCAGAGAGGCAATTACAAAAATGACTACCGCTCAAGCCCTCCAGATGTCACTGGACTGCAACCTACGAGCCTTGGTCTGTACAGCCAGTGGTGAAGGCTGATTGGAGTTGCAGTCCAATGGTACTTGGATGAGCCCATAGTCCCTAGACTGGCTCTGTCCCATACACACTGGATCTATACACTGTAAGTGGTTATTCCACCACCACCCACTTGCCACCCAAAGAACTTTAGTGGAATCAGAAATGTTGACACTTGTGATGTCATGGATTTGTATCTGAAGATGTTGTTTGACTTATTCATTGTTAGAGTATAAGGTAAGGAGCTATTGGGAGGAGGGAGAGAATGGGATGTTTGAGTGAATGTTGATAGGTGGAATGTTTGAGGCGATTTGCATAAGGTTGGTGAATGACAGTTGGCGAATGACAGTTGACGAATGACAGTTGGTGAATGTCAGTTGGAAGTTCAGTTAGACAAGGACTTTTGAGTTAGGCCGTTTCCGCACTACGCTGTTATAGTGCTATTATTTCAGTTTCAACATCCTATGGAATCCTGGGGTTTGCAGTTTAGGGAGAGGCATTTAGAATACTCAGCCTGAGAGCCCTTGGGCCTCCGTAAACTACAAACCCCAGAATTCCACAGGATGTCCAAACTGGAATAATAGCATTGTAACAGTATAGTGCAGAAATGGCCTTAGACTAGAGCTGGAGTGAGAGAAGAGAGTTTTGGCTGGGGGCCAGGTATGTCTGGTCTTGCTTAGTTTGAGAAGAGTGTGAGAGAAGATGTGTGGTGTTTTGAAATGTAATAAATAATTAATCCGCTTGAATGTTTAACTTCTATAAATTAAGACTTGTTTTTATACACTTTTGGCCTCTGGAGACACTATCTGTCTGAGAGCTTGGATTCTGTGGTAGCAGCACTGAATATAGAGGGGTGGCGTCCATTGACGACAAAAGTAGCATAAATCCTCGTTGGTACCCTGAGGGCATTTAGACGGTCCCCACTGCGGGTGTCACACAAGGAGGACAGCCGAAAGTGGTTGCACTGATAGCAGAGGGGGATCAGAGAAAGCCTTCACTCTTGGTAATCACAGTGAACATCACAGAAGTCTTCACAACTGGTGGGATAAAGGGTAGAAAGCCCACTGGGGTTGGCCAGAGAGGAACCCTCACGGTTGGCAGCACGGGCCGGACTGCCCAAGTGGAAAATCCCACAGTTGGTGGGATAAGGGTTGGTAAAACCCTACACTAGACCCTGGCTCTAGTGACTGAGAGCCAAGAGGAAATTTGTGCCAGGACTCTGAGTATGAGGAAAGATTACCGGTTCTAGGGAACGGGGAGACTACTGACTCTAGGAGTCTCTGAAAAGAGTCACTGAGGGGCAGAGGAGCAAAAAAATCACCCGCTAGACTGTGGGGCAAAGTGGGGGTCAGGAGGCTGGGGAGAGGAGAAGAAGGACCAATTTAGAGCTTCCAGTTTTTAAAGCGGGGGAATCGGATAAAGTAGGTTGGAGGAAAGTTGCAAATTGAGACTAGGACTCTTGGAAGGCTGTTAGAAGGTTAAACTAAGCTCCAGCTAGGCCTCCTGAGTTTTTTAAGAAGGCAACTGATCTTGTGGGTTAAGATGATCTGCAGAGGCCAGGATTACAGGGTTCTCTAGGAGAGTAACTCAGAGGCTGTTAACTGAAACAGGGGCTGCTGAATATCACAGCTCCAGAACGGTGAAATGTAATGTAATGGTGGAGGGCTAGAAAATCAAGATGCCTACAAGCATTCCATATTGTAGTAACTATGTGTAGCCACTCTCTCTCTCTCTCTCTCTGGCACCGGCTTGTGCCAGCATCTGGATTCAATTCCCCTTCTGCAGTCATTATTCACAAGAGCCATTTAAAAACTTAATAAATAGTTAAATAAATAAATATCAACAAAATCTGCTCCCTCACCCCTCTTGTCACCACCACTCCTTTGAATTCCCCAAGAAGTTGAACCAGAATTTCTGGGCTGGTTTTATTGCTATGGAGACAATAGTCAGGGAAGACAAAGGCAAGAGAATTAACATGAAGGATGAGAATCCCCCACAAAGGGACATGCAATAAAAATGTGTGCAAGGTTTGCTTAAAGAAGAAAAAAAATTTACAGCTTTGCCCTCAGTTACAGAATCTGGGCCACTGCCTCTTTGGCACCCACTAAAGGCTCAAAAGACTTTGCCTCCCCATCCAGGGTCAATAATTTTTTTGTGGGGAGAACAGGGATGTGTGCCCACAATGCGGACAATGATGGGACAGGGAGGGAGAGCTGGACTTGGTTAAAAATAAATTCCCTTAGCTCGGAAGCTAGTACTGGCTCTCACTCTGCTGGACCAAGAGAAATACTTTGGATGCATCAACTTCTTTTGATCCAAGGTTCAACTTTATAGCTGAACACACAGAAGGGGGATATCAGATTTTAAAACCAGAGCTTTGTTTGCTGGGCTAGCTAGAGGAGGGCAAAATTTTTCCCTATTGTATTATGCTAAAGTTGGTAAATGATATCAGTGCAGAGAAAACTGTAATGCATAGAGCCATCAGAAGGACATATACTTGCTCTCCCTGCATGGGTATCTGTGCATATGCATCTATCTGCCAGGTTTCCAGTTTATTACTTCAAGCATTTTATGCAATCCAGAGATAAAAAAAACTTAGACTGCAGCCCCAAGAGCATTTACTAGGAAGTTCATCCCATTGAGCTCGATTTGATTTACTTTTGTGTAAACGTGCTTACTATTAGACTTATTTGTCTGGTATCTTTATTTGATACACTCAACATTTTGTGACTTTTAATCAAATTAACATAATGTAATTACAATTCTGTTTTTCCGCACAAATGGGGATACACATATATGGATATATACTTATTTACTCAAATTATTGCCTTTATTTCCCCTGTGGAACAGATAAATACAAACAACAACTTTTCCCTTTTGACTATACAGTATTTTTCAAAGGGACATAAGTCTAAAAATCAAAATTGGGACCCTAGCCAGATTTTTTTAGAAGAATGAGTGAAAAACACAGATTTATAGAGAAGGATGAAAGGAGAGGGGGAAGCTTTGCCTCTGTGTGTGTGTGTGTGTGTGTGTGTTATGCACTGTCTAGAAGTTCTGCCTACGTAACACTTTCCCCTCTTGCCAATACACAGGGGCATAGATGCAGCTATCAAATATGCCTGGGTACAGACTTTGTAGCCCTGGCCTGCCTAGGCATCACTATAAAATATGTATGGTGGCGTGTGGAGAGTGAATGGGAACTAGGCAAATGTCCCTTTGCATACCATCCCAGGTAGGCATTTTATAGAAGAGTGTTTGCATTTAGAACCATCAATCTATTCCCAGTCCTGTCGCTCTATCCAGTTGTCTGCCTTCTCATGCCCAGCCCCTATCCTCTCTCCCCCCTTCTTTTCTCAAGGGGGAGAAGTATGGTGAATGTAGGCCAGACATCCTCTTTGCAGCCTTTTTCGTATGCTGCTCATGCAAGTAAATCATGCACTGTGGCAGGGGCATGAACCCTGGCTGCTCCCCCAGCCCACATTATTCCTCAGTAAGCTATTTGTGCCTCCCTCCCCCGCTTTCTCTTATAAATTCATGCAGACACCCACACCAGGATCTCCTATAGTTCCCGGGCAAATATTCCTTAAATGCACAGAACCTGAATAGTATTGGGGGAAAGCGGGGGGGGGGGGCAGAGATGGTTTCCTCTCTCCACCAGCTCCTCTGTTTATGAAACCCCTGACCCAATGCTCATCTGAATGCAGCAGCATTGCTTCACACCCTCCAGCCTCCCTTGCTCCCCCCAAGTCTCCTATCCCATCTTCCCTGTCTGCCTTCTTGCTATTAACTTTTTCTTGGCTTCCTTCCTGGTTGAGTAGGGGAAGGAGGGGTGAGGGGGATGGGACCTGTGAACAGCCTTGCACCCTTGAGACCAGCTGCCCAGCGGTGATTGGGAGGAAGGGGAGGCAGTTGTAGGGAACCGGGAACCGGGGTGGGGTGGGGGTGGAGAACGGGTTGCAGAATGCCTACTTTGCACTGCAAACTCTGGGGCTTCCACACTGCACTGCAGTGCCCCCTCCCTCCCCCTTCTCAACCCGCTGCCTCTGCAGTTCTACAGACAGCAAAGCAGGAGAATATTGTCCTAGAAGTAAAACTAAAGGGGGAAAGGGAGGGAGGGAGACGGGCAGCAAATTTTCATCCCTCTCCCCCAACCCCTTTCAGCTACTTTGCCAAAAGGGGGGGGGAGTTTTAACCTGTTTTAACTAAGCAAAGAGCTTCAGCTGCAGAGGTTGAAACAAAAGGAGGGGGGCGAATTTAACGCAGTGGGGAGAAAAACCTGAAGGACTGAAGATGATGAGCTGCAGTGGCTGGATCTGGAAAGGAAAGAGGGGTAATTCTGCTCGTTGGAGCAGGATGTGTTGGGGAGCTGGAGTGAAGGGATGGAGGGGACCCACAACTGCATTGCTGAAGGTTGCTCCCCAGACGGAGATGAAATAGGCTTGGACTTGAATGGGGACAGGAGGCAGTAGCTTTGCCAGGGTTGCGATTGTGGAAGCGGGGGGAGGTGGTACAAAGCTGCAGTGGGCCAGGAGGCTTCCAAACGGCAGGGAAGGGCAGGAAGGAGACCTGAGATAAACTGGAGGTGCTTTTTGGAGGGCGGATGGGGGGGCCGATGGAGGCGAGGAGACCTTGGCCATTTCCGCACTAGACTGTTATAGTGCTATTATTCCACTTTCAACATCCTATGGAATCCTGGGGTTTGCAGTTTAGGGAGGGGCCTCCCCTCCCTAAACTGCAAACCTTAGGATTCCATAGGATGTTGAAAGTGGAATAATAGCACTATAACAGTCTAGTGCGGAAATGGCACTTAGTTTCAGGGCCGGGGGACGGAAAAGCTGGCGTAGCAGCACCTCCTGCTGGTGATCGAAGCGCTCCTCCCCCGACGGGGACCAGGGCGCATCAACCCGGCGCTTGCGTGTTCAGATCCCCCTGCTGCTACACGCTACTACGCTCGTTCGCACGCTCCTGTCCCGCGGCGTTCGGCTCAACTTTTTTTCCCCCTGTCCTCGCGCCTCCGCGTCACCCCGTTTGCCTTCTCAATGGCACTGGCAGCCGGCTGCCGGGGGCCCCGCGCAATCCCGCCCCCTTCTTCCCTACAAACACACACTTAAATTCCATCATACTTTTTTTTCCGGGGGGAGCCTCTGACTTTCGCGTTTTTCACTGTTTTTACCTTGCACTCTTTCGCTGCCTGCCTCCCACACCTTGGAACTGTTCAAACCCCCATTCCAAGCCCCCCTCCCCACTCACCTTTCCTCAGGTGCAAGAGTTTTGCAGAACTAACGCCCCCCCCGCATGCATTTCCTCCTGCACACAGTTGTGCAGGTCCACATTTGCTCAAGGGTGTATTTGCAATATTCCCAGGTCCACATTTGCTCCTGGGCGCATTTGCAATATTCCCAGCAACACCTTATGTGCCCCCCTCACTCCTCCCCAAGGGATCGTTCCTCACAACCTGGGGCCTTCCTAGCAAGCATGTTGGATTGCAGCTCCCATCATCCCCAGACAGCATGAGCATCTTTCAGGGGTGTTTTAGTTGTGTATCCCCACACAATGGGGGGTTGGATTAGATTACCTTCATAGTTGCTTCCAACTCTTAAGATTCTATGATTCTATGGCCAATGATCATGGGAACTGCAGTCCAACCCATCTGGAGGGCCTCGGGTTCCTGAAGGCTGTCCTAACCAGTTCTTCCCTGCCCTGGATGTCAGTCTGCATTAGCTCAGTACAACATATTCTCTGATGGGCAGTTCCACTGCGACTTTCAACATCTCTGACTTCCTTGCCTGTCCTTTACCTGAGGTTTCACTGGTGCCCTCAGTCTTTAAATCACATCCTCCCTGTCCCCCCCCCACACACACACCGGCAACACACTCATTGCCAGTCTACCACACTGACTCTTAACACCCTCCAAGATCTGGCCTTCCCATATACATCCCTGCACCCTGGGTCAGTTACTCATCTGTCTTTTCACTTGTTTTTATGCTTACCGGCACTCTTGCACATCCATCCCTGCGTGCTAATGCGTGCACTGTACCATTGCCTCTTCAGCATTTCACACAAAAATGCCTGGCCCGTCACATCATGCATCCCTTTTTGAGGTACTGTTGTCCCTACTCCTTTTAACGCATCATCTCCCACCCCACCTCCTTGCTCCGCTTCTCCTAAGACTGCCATTTCAGCCTCCATCAGTGTGTGGTGGGAGGGAAGGAAGAAAGGATTTCTTTGGGAAGGGACTCAGGTTCACAATAAAGTTGAAACTGGGCCTGCTTTTCAATTAAAATGAAGATTCAATAGCATAAAGAAACAGAATTTTTTTTTTAAAGTTTATTCTGGTTACTTTTTTAAAACAAAAAGTCTTGCCATAACTAGAGAGCCACAGATTAGTGGCAGAGAGCATATAGTTTGCATGTAGAAGCTCCCAGGTTCAAACTCTGGCATCTCCAGTTATTAAAAGTAGCAGGACTGTGGCGGGGGGGGGGCGAAGGAGGGAGGGGGAGAGAGAGAGAGAGTCAGCCCTCCCTCCTTGAGACCCCAGAGACCTGTCCCAAGTCAGAAAGAGACTCAGCAGACTGATGGTTTGAGTCACCAGCTGTCCTTCACCATCCTCATACAAAAACCGAGCTGGCCATCAATCCTGTGCATATTAGACTTGGAATTACATCCCACTGAAATCTGTTGGATTCCTTTTTAGCTAAACAGGCAAGTGCTATGCTCTTAAATGTGTCTGGCTAATTCCTCTTCTCTTACCTCCTGCCTCCCTCCTTCCTTGTTTCCTCTGCTGTCTCCATTTAGATCTCTTAAGTTCCTAGGGGCAGGGAACCACTTCTGTCTGGGTTTCTTTTTTTTACATCTGTTTCATTGTTTTGTGCTTTGCTTCTTTACTTTCACAAATGGATTTTCCTCCCTGTGGTTGTTCTATAATCCTTTCCCTCCTTCCCTGGTTCCCTCATGTGCTATCAGCGTTTCAGGTTTGTAAGCTCCTAGGGACAGAGACCCAGAAGGTTTCCTCCCCCCCACTTTTTTTTTTTTGGTTTGCTGACAAAGTGTCATCTGTCTGCGATCAGCTAACTGTGATCATGGCAAGATACTAATAGATACTGATAGCCACAAGGAAGAAGGACTCTTAGAAAGGAGGAGCGCTATTGAAAAACTATACGGAGATGGACGGGGAGGGGAAAAATTAGACGGTTGGGGCTGAAAGGTCCCACAGAGGGGAGGGAAAGGGCTTCCTCTCCTCGGGGGGCCGACTCTGCCCGGGCCCAATGCCCCCCCGGCCCCCCCGGCCCCCCCGCCCCGCGGCTGGCGGGGGCGCCGTCCCCTCACTCACCCTGGCCATCTTGGAGGAGTAGGGGTCTTCGAAGAGGGCCCAGATCTTGGGCTGCCAGCAGGCCCACCACCCGAGCTTGCGCCCGTCCTCCTGGAGGCAGAGGCGCTTGAGGTCGCCGCTGTCCTCATCGTCCTGGCTCTCGGGGGTCTCGAAGCTGTCGAGGGCCTCCTCGGCGTCGCGGTGCTGCCGGTAGTTCATCCAGCAGCAGGCTTCCACGTCGGTCTCGTCGATGCCCCAGAAGGCCAGCTCCTCCTCGAAGAGAGGCCCGCAGACGTCGGCCGGGCAGTGGAGCTTCCCGGTGCGGTAGTAGTTGAGCACGTAGGCGAAGACTTGCGGGTGCCGGTCGAAGAAGAACTCGTCGGCCTTGGCGTCGTAGTCGAAGTTGCTGCAGGCGTCGGGCTCGGTGAGCCACGACAGCCGCGTCCCCGGCAGGGTCTTGAGGGTGCTGCGGTACGTCTCATGCCGGATGCCGCCCACGTTGATCACGATCTTGTCGTTGTCCTCGTTCCGGCCCATCTCCCCTTTCAAACATGACTTGGACGGCGGCTTGTTCCCAGACTTGCGCCCGCGGAAGGAGGAGACGCACACTGAGCTCAGCATCGGGGGGCCGCGGGCCGGGCCGGACCGGGGGGCGCCGCCCCCGAGGCTGGGCAGGTGTCAAATCAGGGGACGAGGCGTCATCGCGGCCCCTCCTCCTCCTCCTCCTCCTCCTCCTCCCCCCTCCCGCGGGGGGGAGGGCGCGCGCGGCGGGGAGGGGGCGCGCGGGTTGGCTTGCGCTCTTGCTCCTCGACGGGGCGGGCGCAGAGGAGGAGGAAGAGGAGGACGGAGGAGGAGGCTGGAGTTGGCAGAGAAAGAGCCCGCGGCGCAGCGCCGGGGTCTGCAAAGAGAGAGAGAGAGAGAGAAAGGCACAGGGAAGGTGAGTGCGGACGGCCGCCTCTGCAGCCTCCTGCGACTCTCCCCCCAGGCCTCCGCGGGCCCCCCTCCGGTCGCCCCCCTTGCCCTCTCCCGCCACCCTCGCCCCCTCCCCTCCAGACGACCACCCGCCCTCCATCCCCCGCTTTCCTTCTCTCCTGGCTCCGTCCCCCTTCCGCGATGCCGCCTGACCCTCCCTCGCCCCCTGCCTTGGCTGCCCCCTGGACTCCCATCCCCCCGTTGCCGCCCACTCCCCCTCCATCTCCACGACCCACACCGGCCGGGTCTGCAGGATCTTCCCTCCGATCGCCGCTGTTCCCCCCCTCCCCGGCTCGCTCGCCCTCTCCGCTCGTCCTCTCGGCCCCCATCACTTCGCCCTCCTGCCCTTCTCCTCCTTTTTACGCGCGGGGTGGGCTTGTGGCTGTTCTTTGGTTCTCACCTCCCCTCGGAGTCCATCACCCCTCCTGGGTCTCTCTGCTCAGACGCCCCCCTCTCCCGGCCAGCATGCTGGTATTGCGCCCCCCGGCACCCCTCGCCCACCCCGCCAGGCGCGCCCCCCTCCCTCCTCTCTGCCTCTCCCCAGCCGGGCTGGTCCTTCGCCCCGCCGTCCTCGGACACCCATTCATCTCTCGCCCCGGCCGCTTCCGCCTCCATTCACTCCCAGCCAGCCAGCCAGCCATTCATTTCTCCTCTCTGTCCTTTGCCCGTGTCCCCACTTCTCTTCTCTTCCTGCCTTCCTTTCATTTCATATACGATCCTTCTTGCGTTTTCTGTTCCTTTCGAGTTTCCTTCCTTCCTTCTTTCTCTTTCTTTCTTTCCTTCCTTCCTTCCTTCTTTCTTTCTTTCCTTCTTTCTTGTCTTCTCACTCTTTCTTCACTCTCCTGTACTTTTCTCACTGCTTTTCCTCTTTCTCGCTTTCCCCGATCTCCCGCCGTTTCATCTTTTCTCTTCCATTCCCAGCCCTTCCTCTTTTCCCTTTTTTTTTGTACTTCGTTCTCAAGCTCTCTCTCCTTCCTTCCTTTTCCTCTTTCCATCCTTCCACCGACTGTTCCTCTCACATCAACCCCCTTCTCTTTTTCCTCCCCTATCCCCGGGTTCTTGGCCAGCTTCTCCCATCCCAAGTTTCTCTCCTACTCTCGGTCCGCACTAGACTGTTATAGCGCTATTATTCCACTTTGAACATCCTAGGGAATCCTGGGCCCCCTCAAGGGCCCCTCCCTAACCTGCAAACCCCAGGATTCCCTAGGACGTTGAAAGTGGAATAATAGTGCTATAACAGTCTAGTGCGTAAATGGCCCTAGTTTTCTTTTCGCCTTCCCGGGGGTCCCCCCCCCGCACTGATTCCTTGCTTTCCTGGCTCTCTTCCTCTGCTCCCCGTCCCTTGCTCCCTCTTTCTTTCCCAGAGAAAACTTCTCCTACCGCCTCCATCCCTTCTCCTCCTCGAGCTTTCCTCCCACCCGCGGCACTTCTCCTGCGCGGAGGACACGCGTGTCGCTCTCTCTCCTCCTTACCCGGGAAGCGCGGGCATCCAGGTGCCTCCTTCGCGGGAGGGGAGCGGCTCCGCTACTTCTCCCCCCGCCCCCGCTCAGGCGTGATTGTGGCAAAAGAGCCCCTCGCATGGGCTCCATGTGCAGGAGAAACATGCCCGCTTCTCGGCGGGGCCTTCCCTGCGGTGGCTTCCCTTCCCGGGTTCAGGCCGTTTCCCCACTGGACTCTTATAGCGCTATTATTCCACTTTCGACCTCCTGTGGAGTCCTGGCGTTTGCCGTTTAGTTGAGGCTCCTACCTAAACTGCAAACCCCAGGATTCCATAGGATGTTGAAAGCGGAATGATAACACTATAAGAGTCTAGTGCGGAAATGGACTCAGTCGTCTGACCTCCCTTCTCGGACTCCTAGCGTACTTTCACACCTCAAGCGTCTTCATTGCCCCGCGACCTTTTCCTCTTCCTCCCCCCACTCCCCTCCACAGGCTTCTTCCCCACTTTTCTGCCCTTCGGCTTTGCCTTCTGCCCCTCTTCCTTTCCCTTCCTCCCCACCTCCATTGTTCCATTCCCTCCCCTCTCCCTGCTCAGTTCCTTGTTTCCTGCGCTGTCCTTTCTCTGTCTTTGAAATCCCCTCCCTCCCCCTCTCTGCCCCCCCTCTTCCACCCCCTCCCGGTTCCCCTCCTCCCTCGACCTCTCCATGTCCCTCCCCCCTCTCCTGGCCGTCCCCCTCCCCCCTGGCCCCCTTCCGCAGCGCTCCCCCTAGTGGCTGAGAATCATTCTGCACCCCGTCTTCCAGCACTGATCCTGCGCCTCTTTCCCTCTCTCACCCCGAACCTCCCTCCCCAGTACAACCCGCTCCACGTTCTCCATCACACCCTCTTCTGGCGCCCGGTTCCCAGGCCACCTCCTGCACCCCACCATCAGAGGGAGCACGCCTGCTGAACCTCCACTCTCTCTCCGCGCCCCCCCGCCTCTGCGCCGTCCTCCGGCTCTAGAGAGGAGCTGGGGAAAGTCACTCTTTTGCAACTTCCAGAATCTCCCAGTCAGCATGGCTCCTGGCCATGCTGGCTGAAGGGTCCTGGGAGTTATAGTGCGGAAAGATCGCTTCGCCAAGCTCTGCTCTGTAGACCTTCCAATGCCCTCCATTTCTCCTTTGCCTTTCTCCAGGAACCTTCCCTGCATCCCTCTTTCTCTCCCGAAGGTGCTGCCGACACCCTCTGTTCTCCAGTTCCCCTTGAGGAATTCTGCTGGAGGTCCTAGTGGGCCAAGCAGGTACCCAATAGCTTCTCTTTGAGCCCTAAGCTGCCCCCTTGTGTTATGGGGGCCCCCCTTTCTTTCCTTCCCATTTGCTCCTGAACCCTTTCCATCTCTGCCATGCCTTCCCTCTTGTCCTCCCTACCACCATTCCCCGTGGCTACTTCTGGGTTCCTGATCTCTCCTTTCCCATATACTCCCCATGCTACTTCTCAGCTCCTGATCTCTTCCCCCCTGTAGCTGCTACTGGGCTCCTGATCTCTCCTTCTCCGCATGCTCCCCATATCTACTTCTGATCTTCTGATGTCTCCCTCCCTACGTACTCCCCATGGGTACATCTAAGTTCCTGAGCTCCTTTCCCCCATAGCTATATTTCAGCTCCTGATCTCCCACTCCCTACACACTCCCCATCACTGCTTCTCAGCTCCTGATCCCTTCCTCCCCAACTCCCCACGGCTTTTTTGCATGAGCGTTACTTCCCTCTTTTGTGAACTGTTCCAAATCCCTTGCTGTTCACTTCTTTTTCTTTACTCCAACTTCCTGTCTCTGCTGCTTTGCTAACTTCACCGGAGCATACGCCGGTCTCCCTAAACCCAGTTCTCCTCTAAATGTGCAGGACTACAGCTCCCATTATTGCCCAGCCATGGTGGGGGAGATGGGAATTGTAGTCGAACACATCTGGACAGTGCTAGGGGAAGAGTTCTTGAGCCTCTCCATCATTTCTCTTGGCTAGTTGCTACAATTGCTATAATTCATTAAGAGTGTGTGTGTGTGTGTGCGTGTGCGCGCGCGTGCGCGCGCGTGTGTGCGTGTGTGAATAGGCAGCGTTTAACAAGAGGAAACGGGCATGGCCGGGGAGAAGGCAGATGAGGCAAAGGGAACAAGTCTTTGCTGATCCATCCCATTTTTCCTAGGCTGTGAAATGAAGACGTGGGGAAAGGACAGTGGAGAGGGCAGAAGACTCTAGCCTCTTTTGCAGGCTAATGCCCTCCAGATGTGTAGATCTGTAACACCCACAGCTGGCTATATATTGATGGAGGTTGCAGTCCACACCACATCTGGAGCCTATCCCCACCCCACACATTAGAGAAGATTAGTCTAGTGTATGAAAGAGAGTGTGGGAGGATCTGTGCGAGCACATAATGGAGACTTAAAATACCTTTGGGGGAAAAAATAGATTCTCAAGCAATTTCTCCTGACCTGAATTTGCCTGCCTTTTTTTTCTTCCAGATTTATATTATCACTTTCTTTTGTAAAAAATACTTTTTCTTTTGTATTAGGTCTATCCTGGCTAGGATCTGAAGGCATATGATGAAGCCACATGCTGCTGAAGCTATGAAATTTGGAATTCGGTCAGTGTCTGGATGGGATTCCACTTGGGGAGCTGGATGCCTTCTTCACAGCTGTGGATTCCAATGGGAAATAAATGTAATAAAAATAAATAGTTAATATTAGGGATATTTTAATGCTACAGTGGTTTTTGAAGAACAATGTTCAAGCAGCACTAAAATGAAGCAAATGAATGTTTAGCACAACTGCATTAAAATTCATTTGAAAACTCACAGCACTTAGTTCTTTCTAAAGAGAGCCAGCATGGGTAGTGGTTTGAGCATTGGACCACGACTCTTGAGACCAAGGTTCAAATCCCCACTCAGCCATGGAAACCCACTGGGTGAACTTGGCAAGTCACACCCTCTCAGCCTCAGAAGGAGACAAAGGCAACCCGCTTCGAACAAATCTTGCCAAGAAAATCCTATGATAGGTTGCCATAAATCAGAAACAACTTGAAGGCACACAGCAGCAACAAAGTTTCCTTCAAACAACTAAATAAATGATAGAATGAAAGTTTTGAAAGGCTGGATTCAGTTTCTTGAAATGTTAAATTTAAAATTTTGGTTTGCTTGCTTGCTAATTTGATGGCAAAGGGTTTTAAAGAGGGAACAGTATGCAAAGCTTCATCTGCAGAGATGGAGAATGGTATATATGGCAATGCTGCTGTTGTTGTTGTGTGTCTTCAAGTAATTTCTGACTTATGGCAACTCTATGGCAAATCTATCATGAGGTTTTCTGAGCTGAGAGTGTGTGATGTGCCCAAGGTCACCCAGTGGAATTTCCATGGATGAGCAGGGAATCGAACCCTGGTCTCCAGGTTCACAGTCCACTGCTCAAACCACTACTCCAAGGTGGCTCTAATGTACTTCTATGGATTATAAGATTGGTCTATATGGCATGAGAATGAAAGCTCAGTTTGTGGTGGCTTGGAATGTGTGTGTTTTCAGGGTTGTGGCAGAGCCTGTGCTGAACTATCACATCAGATACTGGCATTGTTGATTACCAAAACTGATGACATTATCTGTGTGCCTTCCTCTCCGTTTTTCCCTCTAAGTATAGCTGAAATCCTCACAGCAACAAGAGGGTAAATAGCATTTCCATCAGCAGTAACTTGGTGGGAGCTATCCCAGATGTAAGGTAAAGTATCTGGGACTGGTTTGGTCTAGAATGGGCCATCAAGAGCCATACAATTTACAAAAGACCTGCTCTTAGCAGAGATGGACACTGCTAAAATTTGGTTTGATTATATTTAACAACAAAAATGAGTGGGGGTTGTGGGGGTTTTTCTGGACTCTGTGGAGATTGTCTTGATGAATGCCTCCACTTCAAAAATTTGACACTACCTCATTAGTACTTCATGGAAGGACATATTAAAGAAGATTCAGTGTGAGCAGAATTTGTATGTGTAGATATTTCTGCCTGAAGATGGATCTCTCTGTTGCAATGCATGCAGCTTTCAGTGTGCTGAAATGACATGATGTGTCAAATTCTGTGTATCAGAATGTATGCATTTTGACATGATTCCATTGGTCAACTAGGGATGATGGAAATTGTAGTCTAACCCATCTGGAATGCACCAGGTTGGGGAAAGTTGCTGTATGATGTGCAACTTGATTGTATGCTTGTTTACACAGTGGTAAATTCCACTGTTTAGTGGAACCTAATCTCAGGTAAGTGCATAGAATAAGATGTACATCTATGGTCTCTGGTGGTGTATTTGAGTGTAAATGTATTTGAAGGCAGTGTGTGGCAGAGCTTGGAAATGTCACCGTTTGGGGAATACAGCTTCCAGTATCCTGCAGCCAGCATAGCTATTGACCATGCTGTCTGGGGAATATGGTATGAGGCAGTTCAGAAAGGTAATTTTTCCAAGCGCTTTGTGATGGGGCAAAGCCACCTGTGTGGAACTGAGGTAGTCAAATCAGCTTCTGCAAAGAAGTGATGGAGTTAAGTTTCCCCAGAGAGGGAGCCAAATTAGTCTCTTGAACAACAAAGAGGTTTGTGGCCTGTTTTTTTGGTATGTGCATGCTGAGGCTTAGATATTTCTGTGGGACTGTTTTGCGACTGATTATGTATGTGAAATCAAGCCTGGGAGAGCATGTGAGAGCACAGAACAGAAAATAAAACATCTGCATATGGAGAGAGTATGTTATACTCGTGTGCATGTAAGAAATTAATAGAGCTTTCCAAAACCCACCAAACGATTATTTCCAATAGAGGTCTATCTGGTTTTTTTTAAAATCAGAACTTAAGTTTCCAGAATCCAGAACCCAATACTTCCAGTTTGAAAACCACTTGGGTGTTTGCTTGTTTTTGGGGGGGGGGGGGGAGTGGAAATATAAATAGCTTTTATCTACAAGTCTTGCCATTCAACACTATTTTTTACACAGATAGCAAAAGCTAGCCCCTCCAGTCACTCAATTGGATACATCAAGATATATAAATTAGGGGTAAAATGGCTGGAGCTCCCTTTTCTAAAATAGCACTCTCCAGGCAAGTTGGGCTACAATACCCACTATTCCCAGCCAACATAGTATATGCTGTCTAAGGATGATGGGAACTGTGGTAAAGATGCTAATGTGGGCAGGGAAAAGCTGTAGTATCACTCCCACCCTGCTCTCAGTACCACCTTCTGCTGCTGGAACTGACTTATTTTGTTATTTAAGGCTGCAAACCTATCCCAAACTTTCTTGGGACTAAGCTTCCTCCACTGAAACTAATTAGACTCACTTTTGGGTAAGTATAAGAGGTTACCTGAGCATTGTTATAATTTGTGTTCATTGTGAAATTCTTTGGGAAAATAAAGAGCTGAAAGTTGGTTTATAAAATTAATTGAAAAATTGAGTCTATTTATACTTTTTAAAAACAGCATTAAAAATAACCTTCCAACATCTAGCATTTTTAAAAAATAGTACATATTCAAATATATTATTTTTGTTTTCCTACCTCATCTTCAGACATTTAGTTTTTAATGAAGGGGTTGGATTCTTTGAAGCTTGGCTCTTTGTTACATGACAGCAAAGGGACAAGGAAGTTGGGAGTGCCATTATGTGTGAATTTAGGTGAGGTATTATGCAAGCGTGAGCACATGTCTGTGAGAGTGAGCAGTGCGTGAGAGTGTGCAAGGGCAAGAGCCCCTCCGTGCTGTCTGTTGATTCATTTTAGTTGTGTCGTACTATTTCCCTATCTACCCAGGGAAACATGCATGTTAGAACAAGTGTCTTTCTCTGTGTGCTTTTCCCCGCCAGTGTTGTGTCAGTGTGTCAGCATGTTTGTTTCCCACCCCCATGGGAATTGCGTTTCTCTCTGTTTCTATTCTCACCTCCCCCCCTCAACCAACTGTTCTTTTGCCTCACTGCACCAGCAGAACAATGGATATTTCACACACACACACACACACACACACACACACAAAGACCAAGGGGACACCACAGGCACTTAGGAACACCACACAAAGACACGATGACACAAAACAGGGTTGCCCTTTCTCTCATTCATGGAGCCGTGCCCTGAGATCCACTAGGAGACGGAGCACTCCTGAATAACCACTGCTTGTGCGCTAGTTTCTCTCGTACACCAGTTGAAATCAAACACACCCCACACAAACAACAGAGCTCCTGAGTCATAACCTGTCAGTCCCAGTCATGTACAGACAATCTCTCCCAGTCTCTCTCTCTGTCACACACAGGCTGCCCACGCACAGACTTACCAGCAGCCTTCCCTCCTTTTGCACACCTTAATGGACACTCAAATGACCAAACAGACTGCAGCAGCTCCTTGCTTGCCTGTTTGTTTGCTTGCTTGCTTCCTTCCTTCCTTCCTTCCTCCTTTCCTTCCTCTTTTGGACACCTAAGGCCCTTGCTCACTCCTTCACACACCGCAATGGCACACAGATATATACACATCGGCAGTCCTGCTTCTTCTTCTTCTTCTTCCCCACGTACATGCAACTAAAGCCCCCCACGTCTTCGTCCCCCTCGGCCTCTCTCTCCCTCCCGCGGAGACAGGAGGCAGTCAGGACGAGCGCAAACGGACTTACCAGCGTTAGCATGCGGCTGTGCGCTGTCCACCACCGAGGTGCTGAAAACTTCTACTCCCTTCCTGCCGTCCCCATCTCTTTCCTCCTCCTGCTGAGCTCAATGTGGGGTAGAAAGAGCCACCCCACACTTCCCCCCTCTCTCCAGCCCTCCGCCTGCCAGGCCAGCCTCCTCCCTTCCGCTCCCACCCGAAGGGGAAACAAACCCCCACACACACAAACACACTTCACAAGACCAAGACACAACACCGTAGCCACTGAAGGCCCATACTCACCTGCTATAACCAACCCCTTTGGCTTAATATTATTTTTGAGAGAGGAAGGATGGAAGGAGAGGAGTGGGGGGTGGGGGGGTCTCCCCCGCCTCTTCCCCTCCCCGCCAAAAAGAAAAAAAATATATCTTTAACAGGGAGGTGAAAAAAAAGGGTAAAGAAAGCTCTCCCCCCCCTCCACCTCCAAGGGATTAAGGAAACCCCTAAAGGAGAAAAGAAATGGAGAAAAAGAGGGGATCGGAGATGGTTTTGGCGGGGAGCAGGCGGTGTGGGGGGGAGAGGTGCAGGACGTCGATGAACAGGAGTCAGTCTGTCCGTCTGTCCCCCCCAACACACCTTGTGCGTCTCTGCTCCCCACCCCCCCCACCCCTGGTCTCCGGATGCAGGCTGCGCCTTCTGGTACTGCGGACACTGCGATGACATCACTACCTCTTAAGGTGGAATTTTGGGGCTTCTCGCGCACCGGTTTTTTGGGGGAATGTGGGGATGGGTAATGTATGTCAGGGAAGGTCGCCAAGGGTTCCAGAGAGCGCAGCTCAACCTGGCTCGCTCTGGAGTCATCAAAAGTAGCTTTCCACCCATCTCTGTGAATCCATCAGAAGTAAAGGAGAGGTGATGGAGAACTACAAATTTGGAGGTATACGTTTGAAGTTGTGTGTGTCTCTGTGTGTTTGTTCCTCAGTGCACACGCAAAAAGCTAGCCACTCAGCCAGCCCAGATTAGATGAAGCCACAAGTAGGAGAAGGGAGATCTTTTTCCCCCCTGGGACAGGGGCTTAAGAGACATCCCACCTCCTCTTTAAAACTTGTGGAAGAGCCCCAAGGGGAAGTAAAGGCAAAGGGACAGGTAAAGGAGAGTGAATGCAGCCACCTTAAAGAAAAGGAGCTCTGGGAGGCTGAGGTGAGTTGGGGGGGGTCCTGAGTCAGCTGAAGGGGGGGAGGCAGCCAGGAAGATGAGGATGTGAGGTGGTTTGGCTGCAGTGGGAAAGAGTTCCATTTAGCACAGAATTTGCAAAAAAATCTCCAAGTGTGTGGGGGGCATGAAAGGAGCCTATATTAAGATGACATGGCAACCCATGTGCTGTGGTGGGGAAGGTGGAATTATTTAATCGGGAGCATTGTGTCTTGAATCCGGATGGAGTCCTCCTACATCCCAAGGGCAGGATTCATGGGGGGGGGGGCAGCTCTGTCTCGCAGGACCATAGACAAGACAGTTTTGTGCTCTGTTTTCAGTAGCTTTACTGTCTGAGGAACCCCTGTTCTCCCCTGTCCTAAATAATTTTCCAATCCGAGCATTGTTGCAAAGATAATTAGGTCAGCTTTTCCCAGTGGTGTATCCTCTGTACCTGTTGGACTGCAAACCACATCATTAGCAGTCAGTGTCTTGAGTGAGGATGAAGGGCTTTGCCAGCCATCATGTCTGGAAGATGCTCCATTAGGGGAGGCTCAGTTAGATGATAGATTCTTATCTGAGACAAAGTGGCTTCAATTGACTGAGTCTTTAAAAGGTACCACCTCCTGCCACCATGCATGCTCTGTGCCCATGGTTCAGGATCGAGGAACTATGTGGCCCTGCAGATGCTGTTCAATTGCAACTCTCAGCATCCTTCACCATTAGCTATTCTGGCTGGGACTGGTGGGAGTTGCATAAAAGCTAGAGGGTAACACAGTTCCTTGCTTTGTGATGTCTAAAATCTGATTTTAAAACTGTGGCCTCAGTTGCTGTCAACAGGCAAAATATGCAGTCTTTATGGTGTCTGGGATTATAAGCCTGGAGGCCAGCCTGTAGGATGTAACAGCAGTGGAGGGAAGAGCCTGTATTATACAAGGCTGAAATTGGTTTCTTATGCACAATTCTTTATATCAATGCTTCTTAAACTGTCACGGTTTGTTTCTATTGTGCTGGGGACCAGCCAACTCTTTTCTTCCTTTCTTCCTTTCTTCCTTCCTTTCTTCCTTCCTTTCTTCCTCTCTCTCTTTCTTCCTCTCTCTCTTTCTTCCTCTCTCTCTTTCTTTCTTTCTTTCTTTCTTTCTTTCTTTCTTTCTTTCTTTCTTTCTTTCTTTCTTTCTTCTTCCTTCCTTCCTTCCTTCCTTCCTTCCTGGAGTCTGTTCAGAATTATAGCCCTATCATTCCACTTTAACTGCCATGGTTCCAGCCTATGAATTATGGGGTTTGTAGTTTGGTGAGGTATTGGTGCTGAGAATTCTAAATGGCTCTCCCTAAACTGCCAGTCCCAGAATTTCATAAGATGGAACCATGGCAATTAAAGTGAAATCATAGTGCTATAATTCTGTAGTGTGAATGGGCTCCGGAAACCCATCATGGACTGACATGCAATAGTTCATAGACAAGGACCAGTGCATGGACTACCACCTTGAGTAGTGCTGCCTTATATGACACACCAGTCTGAGTAAAGAAGTTATGTTGTCATGCCCCTGTCTTCCTTAATATGGTTTGGATTATTCTGTATTTAGGTGGACTCTAGATTGTTGGACCACAGCTCTCACCAACCTTAACAACTGGATGTAATGGTGTGAGATGATGGGAGATGATGTCCAACAACATCTGGAGGGCCACAAGTTGTCCAACCCAGCCTAAATCATGACACAGACTTTTGTGAACAAACTATGAAAACAAGGCTTGATCTGTCACAAGAGACTCAGGTTCAAATCTCTGCTTGGCCATGAAGTCCACTGGATGACTTTGGGTCAAGCTGTCTTGCTTGCTTGCTTAATGTTGCCAGGTATTCAAAAATATCCATAAAGGAAAGTTGAAATTCATGACATGCAGGATTGGCAATCAGGAAGCAGCTATTAACAAATTTGTGATCTACTTAAATACCAAATGAAAATGTTGATTTCAGTTAACTTAGCCATATATATATGTATGTATGTATGTATGTATGTATATATGCTATGTATATTTTGTAAACTTAACATATTGTCCACATTCTTAAATTACATGATGCACATACTTCTTTCTTCAGACAGTCTGGCCGGTAACTTCCTTTCTCATTGTTGGACTGGAGCAATGATAGCTGCTAAGAGGGGCTGCCGTTTTTGCTGCGGAAGCATGTGTGCGTGCTTGGGGGCCAGACTGGGGATTGTAACTAGAAGAACATCTTTCCAAAGGATGCTATGCCATTTTCAGAACTTGGAAATGTCACCTTTTTAAAAATATGACCAGCTCCAAGAATCCTCTGGCAAACACAGGGCATTCTTAAAACTGTACTCCAAAAATGTTACCTTTTACTGAGGTGCTCAATGGATGGATCTCTAAGCCCTTCCCTCCCTCCTTCCCTCCCTCTCTCTCTCCCCCCCCCATCTCTTTCTGTCTGTGCTGGGCTGCTTGCAATTCCCTCCCTCCCTCCGTCTTGTGGCCTGGATACAATATTGTGGAAAACCTCATGGGGCCCCCAGGACCTCCATAGTATTGCTCTGTACCATTCAGTTATGTTACCTCTGGACATATAGGTTCCATTGTGGACACAAGTGAGAGGCCACAGTGGCAAAGTGTTTTGAGTGTTTTGACTACAATTCTTGTGACCAGGGTTAAAATCCCTGCTCAGCCACAGAAGCCATCTGGATGACCTTGGACCTTTCAGCCTCTGAGGAAGGCAAAGGCAAGCCCCTTCTGAACAAATTCTGTCAAGAAACTCCCATGATAGTTTTGCCTTAGGGTCACCAGAAGTTAGAAATGACTTGAAAGCACACAACAAGGAGACCTAAGTCTTTTCTCTGCTTGCCTCTTTAAGACATCTAAGCCAGTGGGCACCACCACATCTTGTGACAGCAAATTTGTTATAATTAAATACTGTGTAATTATGGAGCTGTATCAGGTATATCTTTGCTACTGGCTCAGATTGGTTCAGCGGTCACTCCCTTTCCCTAAGGACTCCTGGAAATGTAGTTCAGTCAAGATAAAAGGTAAGTATCCCTAATGGAGAATTCTCAGTCCTCTCCCCAAAATATGATTCCTCAGGGTTCTCAGGGAAGAAAGCTCTCTTCTAAAGACTGGTGTAACACCAATATAATAAAGACTCTGTGTAAGAACAGAAGTTGCTTAGCCTACTCTTAAAAAATTGTACAAAAATCTAGCACTTTGTTTAGGATAGTTGAGAATCATGTGGCCCTCTTGATGATATTGGACTACCAGTCCAGCAGCCTTAATCAACATAGACATTGGTGAGGAATGCTGGGAGTTGCAATCCAACAACATACAGCTAACCACATGATTCCCACCCTTGGTTTAGGACATACATGGCAGAGATAATTATACCACCTTATTTGGGAAGTACCCTGATATCTAACTTTTACCCCCAGCTCGTAAGTGGAAGTGGACCCAAATCACCCTTTTCCAAGCAATTATGCTGTATCCTAGGTAGAAATGAAGGAAGGCATAGAAGATGCTTGTAATTGATGTAATTGATGTTTCACCAATGTAAAGAATAATGTAACCTTTTGTAAATAATCATATATATATATATATATATATATATATATATATATATATATGTATGTATATATGTATATATGTATATATATATGTGTGTATATATATATATGAATGAGAGAGAGAATATGAAGAGAATAATAATAAAAAATATTTAAAAAATAAAAATAAAAAAAGCAAAAGAGAACTGCACAGGGAACAACCAAAAAATCTGCCCCCACCCTATGCTCACCTTCCTCCAACAGTGTCCAGTGTGCTATGTTAGCGTCCTCCATTTGTCAGCTTCCAGATGGGTTGGTCTACAACTCCCATCACTCCCTCAAAGCATGGGAACTGTAGTCCAACACATCTGGAAGCAAGACTTCCTGGCACACACTGGCAGAGGCTGTGCTACAGAGCTAATATATCACCAATTTCAAAAGCAAATGTCAATTATTCATATTAAACTTATGAGCTTTGCGCATGGTGCGCATGGTGAGTGGTGAACTCTGGGGAGAGCTGTCGTGTACTGCTGTCAGGCACTGCAGGAACCCACCTGCTATTACAAGACAGCAGCAGAGAGATGTTTTCCAGTGATCAAACAGGGTCTCACAGAACAAACGAGGCCGTTTAACATTCTGCTGAGCGTGGCTGCTTGCGCCTGCGTCCTGAGTAATGGATTTTAACTCTCTGTTTTCCTCTACTATCTTTCAATGTTCCTTCATAGGGCCTTTCCATCTCAAGTTGCTTGTGCACAAAGAAGATGTAGGTGTTATTGCTTTGTTGGAAAAGATTCATATGAGTCCTTACTCCCACCCTACCGCTAGCACATGGTCTAGGATTGCTCCAAGCCAGGTCTCTCTCTTGTGGGGTGCACTCTACATTCCAGGAGGTACATTCTCTGAGATTTTTTTAGAGATCTATAGTGTATCTGCATACCTTCCAACTGTTCTGATTTGTCAGGGACAGTCTCAATCAATCCTCCACCATCCCACTTTTTAAGCTTCTTTTAAAATGTCCCAGTTTCTCTCTCCTCTTCACACTTTCCCTCTTTCAGTTGCTGCCAAGGGCAGCAATTTCTTATTACTCTACCCCACATTTCTGGCAGTTAAAGCAGTTTCTACTCAGTTAATTTACCTGGAGGGAGAAGAGAGAGAGGAAGGGCAGAATCTCACTGTTCCTGGTAGACACAGGCAAAAGCAAACTGCTTCAGCTTCTCCTAGTTTATGTGATCTTCTTCATTAATAACTTTTGCCATCTTTACTCAACTCTGATGTTACTTGACCACACCCTAAGATGAACCTATTGTGAGTTTTTCTGCGGGCTGAGACTCAGCATAGACATTATGCAGAAAGTCAGAAATGTGGAATAAACTAAAGCAAAACAGGATTTTTTCCAACAAAAGAGATTTATTGAGGAAAAATGGGATATACGTCAGGCAGACATATTGGAAAACAAACATAAAAACCCATATGGTAACTTGCTGCAGTGGTGACTTTGAAGGAATGCGAAATGCTGTGTTAGGGCAAGATTTTTTTTAAAAGTTACAGAGGGTCTTAAGAAAGTTATCTTTTCAAAGGGAAGTGCACATTTTTATAGAGCTTCAGTACACCATTCAGTTGTCCTGGAGAAACTAATTACACCCATCCTGGTTGGAGGAAATCTAAAACATAGATTGCCTCTGTCATTGCATCAATTTCTTATTACTCTACCCCACATTTCTGGCAGCTAAAAAAAGAGGGGAACCTGAGGACCTTTGAGCACCTGAAGTTCAGGTAGCAGGTACTGCTAGGTACTAATGACCTGGATGAAGATGATATACTACAGGGAATATGGGACTGGCAGCACTGAATTATGATGAAGTACAACGGCATGAATTACAGTGATTTATGATGCTGTAAGTCAGCCATTGCAGCTCACTTTTTGGGTCATTATGGACAGCAGATTCTTTACAAATCACATAATGACCCAAATTCCTCCTCCACCTTTTAGGCAAAGTAGACCCACAACACAACCATTCCCATGTCATTGGAGATGAGGGGACCTGTGGAGACGCATCCAACTATTTTCCAGTAGCTGGACGGAATACAAGGACATCATCTGCAGGGACCTCCTAAGGACTCCTAAAGGTCTTTTGAGATGTTTGTTGTAGTGCATCCAACTACGGAAAAATAGGTCAATGTATGTCCACTAATTCCCTCACTCTCCACTGGAATGGAAATCCCTGTGTTGCAGGGCTTGTGTCATTTAAAAGGTTGGGTGGGGTGGCATAGAATCAGGAGGCATAGCTACAGAGCCAAATATATATCGCTTGATGTAGGATTCCAGCTAAATTCTCCAGTTCTGTCTCCACATCATCTGTTGCAAACCAGTATCTTTTAGTGCTGCTCCTAGAAAAGCGCAACTACACAATCTTTTGTGTACCAGAAAAAAGCAGACTGCTACTGAAGAGCAATTAGCTGTTTTAATTCCTTCCAAAGCACTTAATTTACATCTCCAAAAGCACAAAGGCTTAGCGATGAGTCACTATGAGGAAGAAAGGCTATTCAGACAGATTTCTCCAACTTGGTGCCCTCCAGATATGTTAGAACACAATTCCCATCATCCCTGATTAGCACAAGTACATGCCTGTACACACACACACACAAACACACACAAAGAGAGAGCCAGTGGAACACTTAGCAACGTTGTGGATTAGCTGCCCTACAGCAGAATTGAATTATACAGAATCTATACATTAAATACGTGGAAATCCCAAAACACTGGAGTACACTGAACTCAGACTGTGGTACTGACAGTTTTCCATTCAACTACCATACAGTTTGTATGATTACATTACAGTCAAGAAAAGGAACCAAACTAATGTGATTCTCTCTCTCTCTCTCTCTCTCTAAATCATATTGACTATATCACCACTGGTAAACATGTATACAAATGGATTAAAAAATAGTTAGAAAAATACCCCACCCTCATTCCAATGAAATTGGAGAAGAGAGAAGAAATGGCCAAGATGATTGCAAACCATATGACCAAACATTGCTTCAGTTTCTAGCATGATGATGAAATGATAGTATAATATTTATGGATTTATTCAGTTATTCAAAATAGAATATTAGTCATAATAGAAGCCCTGTCTCCTCTCCATCCCCTCCCAACAAAAGCTATGGAAACCCTAGACTTGGTTACTCTACTATAAGTTGCTTTGACAACGTTTCATACAGAAAAACAATTAAAGCATTTAATAAATAATTATGATAGGCATGTAACTTTCAACACAAAGTTTGATTCCACAACCCTGCAGGCCTTTCCCACTCTGGGGTCATGGTGGGTTTACCTATGGTGGGTTTACCTATCAGACAGGAACTATTTAGTAGAACTGGTCTTGCATCATGCAGGTGAAAGACAGCTAAAAAAACCAAACAAACCACAGTAAAGGAATTCCCTGCACATAGCAGACTAGCATACCAGGAACAAATGTTTTAATCCAGCACTTCTCTGCTAGTTTTCTAGTTGCAGGGAGTTTGTTAATGTAGAGGAACATTCAAAATCACATTCACCCCCCTGCAACTGCAGCCTGAACAACCAGTGTGGCCCATGCTATCACCTCATTCCACCGCACGTGCAGTTCAGGCCTTTGATGGTCTTTGCTATGGGGCTCTTGTTATCAGCAGAATATATTATTCAAATCATAAAAATGACACAGCCTGCCATTTGCTAGTGCTACTTGATCTAAGAAATCAATTATATGCCTTTGATCAGTTTTATTCGATTGTGAGGTTGCAAATCCTGCCAGACGTCAGCAGAAGTATTAAGCGGCTTATGTCAGGCAGTGGAAGACATCACAGCAGGGATAAGAACTCTGTGTATAAGTTCCATTTTGTCCAAGGGCATCAGGGTTGGGTGCAGATTGCAGCTTCAAAGATTCATCCCGTACATTTTATGACAGTCAAGTTTCTAGCCCACATGGAAACTTGTAGATGGTCCTCCAGAGACCCAAATGGATGGAGGTGGGGTGGTGAAGCAGACTTCCATTGAATGGGCAAAAGGAAATGGCCTTGGCAACACACTTAACTATTTTTCCTTGTCTTTGTTGCTATGTGCCTTCAAGTCTTCTGATTTACGGCAACCCTATCACTGGGTTTTTGTAGTGAGATTTGTTCAGGATAGGTTTTCCACTGCCACCTTCTGGGGCTGAGAGAGCGCAACCTGCCCCAAAGGGCATGCAGTAGGTTTCCACAACTGAGCAGAGATTTGAAGCCTGGTCTCCGAGAGGTCTAGTCTAAAAATCAAACTATTACACCATGTAGTCTCTTTCCCCTCTCTCTACCACCAGCAGAATCAGATGAAATGTACATATGATGCACCAGTTCATTTGATTTCCAATAATCTGTGCTGATCCTAGAGTAGTACCATCCTTTTTAAAATACTTTACAATCATATAATAAGTATAGGAGAGATCCTTGTAAGGCATACACTCTAACATGCTGTTTGATGCAGGAAATCTAGACATAGAACAGCCTCAACAGAAGGCTATCCACATAGAGACTTTAACTATGCAGTTGCTTAATTTCAAAATCAGAATGCTTCAGAACAAGCTGAAGGATGTGGTGGGGGAGCTGATCCTCTTGTATAGATTCTAGTAGAACTACAAAAAGTTTTTTTTAGGGGGAGGGAAATTAACTCTCACAAACCTTTGGCCAGCATGGCAAATGCTGGCTGAGGGATTCTGCAAAATTCAGTCCAAAAAAGTAACTTTCTCAAGCTCTAGATCCTTATTTGAATGCTAAGGCCTTGATTTTTAAGGAAAAGTATGTTTGCTTACCCTCCAACATTTCACAGATGAAAACTGGGACACATGTGGCCAAGTAACATCATGGGATGGTCAAGATGGCAAAAGTTATTAATGAGGAAGAATGTACAAGCCAGGAAAGGCTGCAGCAGTTTGCTTATGCCTGAATCTACTAGGAAGGGCAAGACCTCTCCTATCCTCTCCCTTCTCCTGAGTTTAATTGACTGCAAACTATTTTTGCATTTTGAATTCAATTTTCAACAACTGAAGTAAGCTGAGAACAAAGGGGGAAAGGGGATGATGAGAGAAACTGGAATGTTTTAAGAGTAGCTGAAGAACAGGGGATAGCAGAGGGTTAATTGTGACTGTCCTTGCCAAATCTGGACAGTTAGGGTGTGTGTGTGTGTTTGTGGTTTTCTAATAAACCAATATACGACTTGCTTGGCCAGAAACAAATGTGTTTCTGCCTTGTAGTCCTTTGTCTATGCACAGACACAACTGTAGTATGAAATAACAGTGAAATAACTTTAGACACATTATGCTATGTATATTTTGGCTTTGCCTGTTCTTCATTTATTGTGCGATTAGCTCCCCGCTCCCTAAAAGCACCTAGTTGAAGATCTGTAAAAAGAGCAGGAAGGAAGCCAGTCTGTTGCATCACCTCTAACATTCAGCTATGAATCATTGAAGGCTGAGCAATTAAGTGACATAAAGAACTCCTCTGCTCCTCTGGTCTCACAAAAACATTGCCCATCTCTTCTGATACTGGGGTTGCCATCTTGCCATTTGCAGACTCTTACTGTCAGGAAATGAGGCAGCCATGGGCTTCTGCCTCTCTTACACATTGCCTCGTGGTCCTGAGGTCTGAGTCATTTGTGCAATTGCAAAAACAATCAGGACTACCTAAATGCTGCATTCCTATCCACATTTGCCTGGAAGTCAGTCCCATCAACCTTCTGAGCACATATGCAGAATCAAAGCTGAAAGTTTAACATACAGGAAGCCCCCACCTTTTGATGCTCCGTTATCTGATGACTCACTCTTTCAACACTTCCGAATTAAGGACAAGTTCCATTAATTCAATGGAGGTTTCACACTTTCATCAATTCTTCTTGTCTACAGAGGCTTGCTTGGAACTGCTTGCAAAGGAAATGTGCTGGAGGGAAGGCGTTAAATGGGCTGCAAGACTTTGCAAGCGGTATGCGCATGGCCTCCGGTAGTCCTTCATGCTTCCTGCAGTACAGTACATGGGCTCCGCTTTTCAACCAATTCCATTTTCTGACCATGCTCCAGTCCCTAACCTGACAGATAAGCGAGGGAAGCCTGTACAAGTTAGAGTGAAGGATTAAAGATAGTGGGAGAAAGCCAAGTGGGGAAACCTCTAGAGGCTTTGTTTCTTGATTCAGGAATACTTTTAAAAGGAAAAGGAGAAATTCCTAGTTTGCAGTCTCACAATGCCATGATAGTTATTTCTCTCTGTTACCCTGAGGGTTAGAAATATGTTTCTTTTCTTTTGAATTATTTTCAAAACAGCAAGTTCAGTTCCCATGCTGTGAAATCCCACCTACAGGCTATCAAACAATGCCTCCCCAAACCCTCTTATGATGCTATCTTCAGCCCCAGACAACACTAGACAGCTAACAATCTACAGTATCACTGTCATCAGTGGTACTTTTTGTGGTGGGTGCCGCAGTCGTTCCTTTTGTGTCAGGGGCCACTGTAGTTCCTTTTGTGTCAGAGCTGACACCACACGCAGTTGGTTTTGAAACAGCTAAGCCGATTCGGTCATGATCTCGGTCAAACACAGAGTAATACTGCCGGAGGAAAACATCGCCCAGGATCCAGAGTGGGCCAACAGGCTTAGGGATGTCAAGACTCATAAACCCACTGATGCATGTACTTATTCCCGACTGAGACACCTGGAGAAATGGGGAGAAATAACATGGCTCAGTGGCAGAGCATTATGGGAGACTGATATGCCTCAAGACATTAGGCATTTTAAGGTTTTCCATCATAATTCCTTCACCTGAATTCTCAAAATGGTCCTACTATTAGGTAGGAAATGTGGGGAGGCAGCATAAAAAAAAAAAACAGGTGACCCATCTGAGACCCCTAATCATTCTATTCCTGTGGAGGACAGAGTTTTAGGCCATTTCCACACTAGCCTGTTATAGTGCGATGATTCCACTTTCAACATCCTCTGGAATCCTGGGGTTTGCAGTTTTGGGAGGGGCGCCTGGCCCCTCCCAAAACTGCAAACCCCAGGATTCCAGAGGATGTTGAAAGTGGAATCATTGCGCTACAACAGGCTAGTGCGGAAATGGCCTTATACGCTCCTTGGTCTGTCTCAGTCTCCTAAATTCCCCAAAACCACACTACCTCACAGACCACAGAGATGGTAGCAGATTATATTTTGTCACTAATATTAAAGTCTTACTACTACTACTACTACTACTACTACCACCACCTCCACTACCACTACCACCTTCATTTTCATCCTAGCCTTTTCAATAGCACTGGAACTCAAGAGAGCTTATGAATTAAAATGGGCCTCCATAAATCCACAAGAACTTGGTGACAAATAATAACAACAATAGAAGTAAGGGCCAACTGGATGACTAGTCATCTTTGGTGGGTGAAATGGGCAACGACTGCCATCTTGTCACCTTTTTACCTCTGGCAGGAAAATGCTTTTAACTAGCTGTGCCCACACTGATCTCTTTCTGTCAAGGCTAAGTCTTTACTGTTCTCCCAGGCCTTTAAAGCATGTTAGCATTTCTAGTGTTTAAGAAAAGCTATTCTGTCCCTGCTGTACTGTAGTTTCCACTCTTGTACCTGATGCTGATTTTAGTTTTTGTATGCATATAATATTTTATGCTGTGTCAGCATGTCAGTTAGTTTGCTGTTATTTATGTTGTGAATTTTTTGTATTGATTTTGTTCTTAAATTTAACATTGTGCTGCGGCTAGGGAAATCTATTTAATTAGGTATTTAATAAATCTTATGAATAAATAAATAGGGTCTGGAAATGCCCTAGCAACCAGTGAATCTAATACAATATCTGTGTCAGGTACTTTGGCCATGTAGCTCCCACTAATATCTGGGCATTGTGCATGAGCTGATGTTTCTGAAATGTCCTGAAAAGCAGCCCCATGGGCCGTATAATAGCCAGTCCCCATATAGACGGCATTATAGTACAGGACATTGCTAGTGCCTGGGAAAACAAGGTAGCCTCTCTCCAAACAAGGTTGCAGTCAGTGTATGAATTACATTAAGGCATTGTTGCCACCACCCTGAACTTCATGCAAGAGAACTCCCAGACTGTATCCTTGCTCCTTTACAGAGAGTGCAATCCCCTCTAAAACTAATTACACCCAAAGCAGCTGGTTTCTCCATACAGAGAAACCATCATCTTTCCTGGAGTAATTTCAGGAGGGAGCAAAGTCAACTCAACAGGAGGCTCTGCCTAGAAGAACAAATGTGATGATGTGAAAGATCTGGAGAAGAGCATGGAAGAGTGTTTGTTTGTTTGTTTGGACTCCAAGTCCTCAATCCCCATCACCACCAGACAGCATGGCCAGGGAATTTGGGGAGTTGGAATCCAAACAGTTAACTTCTCCAAGCACTGATGTGGAAGCATGACTCCCTTTAGATGAGGCCGAGTTACTTGGCACGTGGAATCCACCATTTCATCTTGTTCCTACTCAGGCAAGTTGGGTATATGAAACTGTTTCCAGTGGCTTGGAGTAGCCAACCGGTATCAAACACCATTCATCATGACGCTGCTGTTGTCCACCACCAGAAAAAACCACAGGCACCTGATCTACTCACACAACAGGATAAAAGGCCTGAGGTGACAAGAAGAGACTGTTCAGCTTCAGACTGAAGATGTGGGAAGAAATGATTTCTATCATAAAATATCTACTACTTTAAAAAGACACAACACAGCACAATTAAAGACTGAGTTACAACTTTTCTCCCTCTTCTGCTATTTTGTTACAGGCAGCGGTCTTTCTGTGTGGGAGCATTTGGTCTAACATGGTAACGTCTCCGCCAGCATTTAATTCCACTATGTGCACCAAGGCATTTTGTGTAACTAATTTAATTTACAACAGTATATTGGATTTCAAACCTGCCTTTTGTTTCAGCCTCAAAAGATTCACATGCTGCCTCAGTGGTCATCATTCAAGTACCTCAAAAAGCACCTCCATCTGCATGAGCCCTAAGATCTGGACCTGTTTATAAGGTTCTGCTCCCTTTCTCCTCAATTAGCAAGTTTAGATCATCATTGTTAAGCAGCAGGCTTTTTTTGGTGGGAGCCCCAGGTTGTGAAATTTCTTTCCCTTTAAGACAGATTAGTTCATTACTTCCCTTCCTTTTGGTCAGAGAGTGCAAAAGGCATGCTATTTTGTTGTCATTTTTCTGAATGACTTCTGGAATTTTGGAGCCTTGAGCCTGTGCCAGCATTAAACCATTATATTCCCTGGTTTTGTAAGTACTAAATAGTATTGTTTTAAAATGAGGTGATATTTTTCAACTGCTGGTTTATTATTCTTCCAAAATGCTTAGAGAATCATTAGGGTTAGAAAGTGGTATATAAACGTTGTAAATAATAAATAAAATAATAAACAAGGCTGGGATATTCCTGGGCACTTTTTACTCTTAAGACTAATGATCTATTTCTGAATGGCAGACAGAAGCACTCAAATATCTTTCTCTTCTCAGGGGGCATTTAGGTTTGTTTCTTATCTGCTCAACCTATATATTCATAAACAAACAGATATCCTAAGTCTCCAGTCTATTCCCTTCAGAAGGAAACTAACTCTGTAAGGCTTCCCCTGGAACAACCCAATGGTGCCATCAGGGCCAAACCTTTGGTGAAGAAGTCGAGGTCCCAAACCAGCCAAATGAACAGGAGAGTTCCCAAACCCTATTTTGAATCGAGTAATATAGTATATATTACCATCCAAAGACCCTCCCTCCTAGTTAGTCTTCTAAGTCAATAGTCTCTTGTCTTAGAATGACAGATTCATAGAGCTGGAAAAGACCACAAAGGCCATCCAGTCCAACCTTCAGTCCCTCAGAAGATAAAACCATTCAGAACATGAAATTATCTTAAATTGCCCTAGGAACGTCCTATTACTTAAAGAAAGAACAAAATGCAGCCTTCTAGTCCACTCTGATTTAAGCACAAACCAAATTAAGTCTCCAGTCAATGTCAGAAGAGAAACAAAGAGTGGCTCGTAAGGGCTATCTTTGCACAGACACTAAAGCTGTCCTCATAGGTATTTTGCTGGCATCACTTACCTGAAGAGTGTATTCTTGTGGAGTCAGGGTGTAGGGTTTGCCACCTAGCTGAAAGGTCACATTTGGTAACTCAGAGAGCTTGTCACAATCCAGCAAGTACTGTAGAAAGAAAAGGCAGAGGGTCACAAGGAACAAAAAAGAAATCACACACTGAGTCTCTCTCACACATAATTCCAATACATATGTTTGTCAGGGTGCCTAGGTACGCACCCCAGAGCATGTACAGAGTGTAAAGATAAGAAGCAGTGCTAAAGCATTGCCAGCTGGCCCAGGCTGGAAAAAACAGCCACACAAATTCATTGCATATAGGCTGAGTGCAGCTTATTAAAGCAAAGCACAAGATAAGCATAGTGCTTCAGACGGCATGTCTAGAAGCAAAAACAACAGGTACAAAATACAAGAGACATGGTACATGGGTCCAGGCAAAGGTAAGGGGAAGGGACAGTGGAAGTGGCCAGTGGCACCTTACAGAGCATGACCTAAGCCTTTTAAGGGCTTGGCCACTCCCAGATGTACTGTATTTGCTGGTGTACAAGATGCACTGGTGTATAAGACTTACCCCATTTATATGTCAGCAAATACTATTTGCCAGTGTATAAGGCACGCTGGCATATAAGACACACCCCATTTTCAAACAGTATATTTTGGGGGGGAAGTGAGTCTTATACGCCAGCAAATAGGGTACATCAGGTGATCCAATGCATCCATTACATACATTCTTCCCATGTTTAAAGCTTTTTCATGTGACAGGACATTGCGAGGCAAGATAGACATAACAGCTGTGCTTGCACTTCATCTCTCCATCCACCAGAAAAACCACCTTGGACACACTGCACTAACATTCTGAATACCCTGACAATGTTTTCTACTAAGTTGTTGTTAACTGCCATAACGTGGACTTTGACATATGATGATCCTATGAATGAGAGATCTCCAAATCACTTTATCATCAACCACCCTGCTCAGGTCTTGCAGATTCCGGGACATGTCTTCCTCAAACGAGTCTACCCATCTCTAATACAGTCTTCCTCTTTTCCTACTTCCCTCTACCTATCCAAGCATTATTGTCTTTTCTAGTTAATCACATCTTCTCATGATATGTTCAAAGTACAACAGTCTCAGTTTAGTCACCTTGACTTCTAGGAAGAATTCAGGCTTGATTTGCTCTAGGACTCATTTATTTGTCTTTTTAACAGTCCACACTAGCCAGAGAACTCTTTTGCAGCACCACATTTCAAAGGAATTGATTTCCTTGCTATCAGCTTTCTTCACTGTTTAGATTTCACAACCATACAGAGAAGTTGGAAATATGCTAACACTTTAGTATTCAATGATATATCTTTACACTTCAGGATCTTATCTAGTTCCTTCATAGTTGTCCTTCCAAGTCCTAGTTCTTTTCTGATTTCTTGACTGCAGTCTCCATTCTGATTAACGACTGAGTCAAGGTATGGAATATCTTTCACTATTTCAATGTCTTCATCATCCACTTCAAAGCTATGCAAATCATCTGTGTTCATTATTTTTGTTTTCTTAATGCTCAGCTGTAAACCTGCCTCTGCACTTTCTCCCTTGACTTTCTTCAGTAATCATTCCAAGTCTTAGCTATTTTCTGCTAATAGCATGGTGTCATCTGCATATCTTAAATTGTTGAAGTTCCTTCCTCCAATTTTCACATCTCCTTCCTCTGAGTCTAATCCTGCTTTATGTATGATATGCTCAGCATACAAATTAAACAGATAGGGTGATAAAATGTAGCCTCGCTTAACCCCTTTGCCAATTGGAAACCATTCCATTTCTCTGTATTCTGTCCTGACAGTAGCATCTTATCCTGAATACAGGCTATGCATCAGGACAACCAAATGTTGTGAGATATCCATTTCTTTAACAGCAATCCACAGTTTTTAACAATATACACAAACAAAGGCTTTGCTATAATTTATAAAGCACAGGCTGATTTTCTTCTGAAATTCTTTGGTGCATTGCATTATCCAATGTATGTCTGCAATATGACCCATCATTGGCCCCTGCTGGCAGGGAAGGTCATAGCATGATGTCATCATGCTACAGGCTGAATCTTGCTAGACTTTACAAGAAAGAGAGAGAAGTAAGCACTAGTAAAGCTTGGGAAAGTTACTACTTTACACTATAGCTCCCATGATTCCCAGCCACCTACTTCTGTTAGGATATTCACCAAAACTTTCTCCCTCCTGAGTCCCAAAATGCCAGAGACTGATGGACACAATCTAAAGCTGGAAAAAACATCTTTGTATTCACAGCTTAGAAAAGTTACATTTTGGGCTATTAATCCCATACCTCCCAGACAGCAGCTACTGACTTGGAATCATGGAAGTTGAAGTCTAAGTAGTAACTTTTCTAATATTTGCTAGTGTTTACTTCTCTCCTCTTTCTAGTAAGGTGTACCAAGATTCAACACATGGCATGATGACATCGTGCTGTGACTTTCCCTGCCAGCAGGA
This sequence comes from Cyclura pinguis, assembly GCA_030412105.1. Classification (NCBI taxonomy): domain Eukaryota; kingdom Metazoa; phylum Chordata; class Lepidosauria; order Squamata; family Iguanidae; genus Cyclura; species Cyclura pinguis. The sequence goes on from CM059604.1 coordinate 17,718,618, forward strand.
GCCAATGATATGAAGCAACAGAGAGAAACTCACAATGTAATGATGTCATGGTCACTGAGAGCACCAAGTGCTAGGGCGGAGGGCCAGTTTTGTCTTTGCTTCTACAATATACTCTAAGGAAAGGATTTTAAAGAGCAAATAATAGATTTTGCTTACTTATATGGATAAAAGTTAAGAGATGCAGTTGCAGTAACCAGTGAATAGGGAACTAAGGCCATTTCCATGCCACACTCTCATAGCGCGATTATTCCACTTTCAACATCCTATGGAATCCTGGGGTTTGCAGTTTAGGAAGGGGCCAGCCAGCCCCTCCCTAAAATGCAAACCCCAGGATTCCATAGGATGTTGAAAGTGAAGTAATCGCGCTATAAGAGTGCAGTACAGAAATGGCCCTTGTCTGCTTTCCTCTCCTGGTGACTCCAACTGTTGAAAACTGAGATTGAGCTGAGTCCTCCTGCCCCTTTTGTTTGAACAGCTTTATCTTGTGTTGAGTTTGCTGATCACACAACAGCAGGGACAAGGGAAATGCCACCTGCTTTTGTGGCTCCCAAAGTCCAAAAAAAACCCCTAAACATAGCTTCGGGGCGGGGGGGGGCTTTCTCCACATCTTGCCCTCCTGGCTGTTTTAGACGCAGGAGAGGCCTTTTTTCCTAATCGGAAGTGATGAGAAGGACAATTTTGAAGTCATTTCCTGCTGGAAAAAGCCCTTTTCTGGGCCTAAAGCAGGCTAGAGGAGACCCAAACCATGGCAAAATTGTCACCCAATCTCCTAGGAGTCATGGGGGGGGGGTAGGTGGCTATAGCTAAAACATTTTTTGAGATTTTTGTTTTTGAGGGGCAGCAGAGAGGGACTGTGGCCTTCCAAGTTTACCTCCGGTGGCAACATGGTCCCCTATCCCCTGAGTGCATTTGTACTATAGCGTGATAGCAATGGAACATCACTCTGGGATAGACAGATTGAGAAGACAGAATGAGATCAGGCCAATGAGATCCCACCAAAACTCAAGTCTAGATTTCTTTTGATTTGGAAGAAAAGAGTACATAGGTTTTTTGGAAGTGCCCTCAAAGGATCCAGGACATGTCACCTCTTCCTTACCTGCCCTCCAAAGGCATGGCTAGCTCCAAGAGCCTCATGCAAAGCCTTGATGTCATTACTTGGCCCTGTGATAAGAGAAGTGCCGGTATCCACAATGCCTTGGCAACCATCCTTGCATAGTTGAACTGATTCGTCCTTGTCAAACAGTTTCCATGGCCAACATTTCTTCTCCTTGGATTTTTTATCCACACTTATCCTACATGGGAAATTTGGGAAAGTTTAGGGATTAGTTACTCTTCTGAGTTTTTTAGTCAAGAGATGAGAGGAAAAAGCCCTCCATAGTTAGACCTAGAGTTTGGGGAGGTTACTTGTTTGGACTACATCTCTGTTGTTGTTGTGTGCCTTTATTTCTCAACTTGTGGTCACCCTAAGGTGAACCTATCATGGGGTTTTTCTGGGGCTGAGAGTGTGTCACACGCCCAAGGTAACCCAGTCGATTTCCATGGCCAAGTGGGGATTCAAACCCTGGTCTCCAGAGTTGTGGTCCAATGCTCACACCACTATATCATGCTGGCTCTATATAACTCTCTGTACATGTCTAAGTAAGAGCATTTCTTAAACTCTGAAGTAGAGAGGGCACCTGCACCCAAGCAAAAATAGTCTGTGGGTATGAGATCCACAGATCCATATGGGCAAGGAAATTCAGGTTGTTTTGAGTCAATAAAGCGTTTCTAACTGGAAGAGCACAGGGAGAGTTACAAGCCACTGTGTACAACAGGGCAATTTTCCGACTGTGGACCAATGCTCCTAGCCCAAGCTGCATATACACGGTTCTTGGACCAAGCAGACAAGGACAATGTGCTGCCACAAGAGGAAACGTATCACCAAAACAAAGGAGGATTTGCAACGAATGATCCGATGCTCATAGATACATGTAGATGAAACTATAGGAACAGTTATTATAATTTAAAGAGAAACCTAATACAGTACATGATTCATGGATATAGGTCTAGGGAGGGGGATTAGGACATTGTCTCCCAAATAAGAATTCTGCCCCTCAGATGAAATTTTCCATCAGGCCCCCAAATTCTAGCATTGCAGAGCGTGAGACATGGAAAATTGTTCACATCTAGAACTCCAGTTTGCCTTCTCTCAGTAATTTTGCCTACCCTTTTCTTTTGGCTGCCTAAACTTTATTTCTAAGCACTCAACTGAAATTTTAAGTTATCTCAATACTAGAAATTTGGGAATTGAAAAAAAAAAATCATTTGGGGGCCAGAATTCTTATTTTTTGGGGGGAGGGCACAATGCTCTGATTTCACTCTGCTGCGAAGGATTGTGGCTGGGGTACCAGGATGGCTGCTCAGTCCACTGTCCTGGGCTAGCTGTTGACAGGCAGACATCGAAGCCAGACCCTGATTTCCTTTCATATGATTCTTTATCTTTAAGCAGGGCTTAGAATGGATAGCCCCTCAGACAGAAGATGCTTTCAAACAAAGGACTGCTCTCTGTAAAGCAGGATACATGGCCACCCTAGACAGGAATCAGGGTGCAAAGATCTTTCATGAACTTAGAGCTTTTCCATTTGCTTTCCAACCGGCCTATCTTCTATGGATAACGAGAACATGAAACAGGATTAAAACAAATCCTGAAGAGAATTCTCCAGCCAGAATGGCTGATGGCTGATGGCAATTGAGGTAGGATTCATAGTGGCTAGGGGACCTTGAGAGTTATAGTCCTAAAAAAGTGCTGTTTTCAAGCTCTGTTAGGCAGGCCACAGTGGCACATTGTTGCTTTCTAAGATACCACCAATTCTTTTGGATGGGGGAGGAGGAAAAGTGGAAGGAAGACTTGAGTGAGAAGATCGGAGAGCTCTTGATTTTCGTATAAACTTTCACATTGACACACAGGATGGTGGGCTAGGAAACAAGGCATGAGTGTGGTTGACCAAACTAACTTGCATTTCCCCCCCACTCTGGGCAGCACATTTTCTTTTATTTTTATTCATTGGCTTAAAATATTTATGTCTCATCTTTCAGCTTCTTGCTTCCAAGACTCTGCAACAATAAAAAGAGCCCCAAACAATACAATACCCAAGATCAAACAAACAAACAAACCAAACTAGAAGCGGTATTGTGAAGAGGCAACATAATACAGTATTTGAAAGTGAAGATTTTCAATATAACAGCATTGCCCCCTTGTGGCTAGAGCCATCATTGCAAACCAGCCAACTCTTGGCACCGAAACATTGCTAAACTGGACTGTCAGGGATGATGATAATGTATTGCAGCCTTCCCCACACTGCTGCCTTCAAGGTGTGTTGAAGTACAACCCCATCATCCTGAGCTAGTTATAATACAGCACATCTGCAGAGCACCAGGTTGGGACGAAAGTACCTCCCCGGGCACATCCTTAGCCCAGGAAATTAGCATTAAAACTGAGCTCGCAGCTCTTTTACCTTTACACTCACTCCTGCTCTGCACCAGCATCCCTAGAACTCTTCTCTTCAGCAGCCTAGTGTGGTCTGGAGAAGCCTTGCTATTTTCCAAATAAGTCAATCACAATTAGCCTTTTACCCATCCCCAATCTAAGCTAGTGGCTACCACAACCCACTATAGCAGTTAATTCTATGGCCATTTCCATACTACACTGTTATAGTGCTATTCCACTTCAACATCCTGTGAAATTCTAGAGTTTGTAGCCAAAGAGCAACCTGGCTGAGAATTCTAAATGCCCCTCCCTAAATTGCAAATCCCAGGATTCCATAGGACATTGAAAGTGGAATAATAGCACTATAACAGTCTAGAGCGGAAATGGCCCAAGTCTCACTAATTTCAAGTTATCACTCTCATTTGTTCAAATGGTTCTATTCTAGATATAAGTAAATGTGGAAAAGAACTTTCCAGCCTTCAAGTGAGGGATATATTATAATATGCATTTCTAAAATGGATCCGGCTCTACAAATTCAACAGAGCTAGAATGTTAGATATTAATGTCTCGTACTGATTTATTTATGTTTAGACCAAGGCTGTATTTCTGTACTTATTTACTTAGGTACATAAGTATTTACGTACTAAACACCATGGGGCTTACTTCTGAATAAATATGTACAGCGTTGCCCTGTTAGAGATTCCAGCAGCTGAGGATTTCCTGCTTCAGATTATCTTTCTCTCTTGTTGTTGTTGTGTACCTTCAAGTCATCTCTGACTTATGGCCACCCTAAGATGAACCTATAATGGGGTTTTCTGGGGCTGAGAGTGTGTGACATGCCCAAGGTGGGTTTCCATGGCTGAGCAGGAAATCGAACCCTGCTCTCCAGGGTCATAATCCAGTGCTAAAATCGCTATGCCATTCTGTCTCTCTCTCTTTCTCCTTCAGACAAGGGAATTTCATAATGTGAGGAAAGACACATTTAGCCCTTCCTAGAACTCCATTTTAAGCTGGGGGAGTCCTATAATCACAATTTCAACACAGAACAACTGAAAAGTGAGTTTAAAAACCTTTCAGTACATTAATTTGGATAACTGCAGGCCTAAACTGGCATATCAAACTATCAGGCTACTAATCTATCGTTTTTGACATCTATACCACTGAGAAAGACTGTGAGGTTGAAATACGTTTGGCAATTATAACAATTATTCATCATTTTCCTTGACGAGCTGAATTGTTATTCTCTTTTTCTACACCCAAGCATGATCAACTAATGGGTTTTCTTCACAGCATATACACAGGATATCAATTATTTAAACAATTTGTGGATTCTATTTGTTTGCATGTTTAACTTCTTCAGAATTGATTTAAATCAACATTTATATGCCCGTAGGTCACAGTAAAGCATTCCAAATACATTTTCCCCTTCTGGTCTTTAACATTTCCAGTTCCGATTGTTTCGTTAGTTGGCTAGTTAGAGAGTTCTCTTTTTCTCTCAATCAGGCCCAAGACCTTTCAGCTACACGTAGGAGTCAACTTGTTCATATACACCACTTACTTGTCCATCTTGATCTGCCAGTAGGCTTTGCGCGACACTGGGATGTAATGAAGTTCTCCTTCGTAGGCATCATGGTTGATCCCTCCAAAAACAACTTCACCACCTTTGGATTCTGGAGTGAGTTTCTTAGTGCTAGGAAAGTAATAATAAATAATAATAATAATAATAATAATAATAATAATAATAATAATAATAGCATCAACAAAAACAACATTTTATTCCCTACCCGTCTCTCCCCAAGGCCCGAGGCAAGGTACAGTATAAATTAAAATACAATTAAAAACACATCGTAGGTAAAAATACGCTAGAACACATAAAACCATTTAAATTTTAAATATATTGTAGTTAAAATACATCATAATTAAAAACAGACTGGCTAGACCTGCTGGAAGAGATAAGTCTTTAGTACTTTTTTGAATTTGGGCAGCATATTTTGCTGTCAAATCTCTTCTGGCAGGTCATTCCACAGTCTAGGGGCAGCCAACTAGAAGGTCCTATGGGTGACCGTTGCCAATCTAGTCCTGGCCGGTTTAAATAAATGGACCCCGGAGGACCTGAGTGTACAGGGCAGATTGTATGGGAGGAGGTGATCTTGAAAACAATTTGGACCAAGCCACGCAGGGCTTTAAAGGTAATAACCAACACTTTGTACTTTGCTTGGAAACAAACTGGGAGTCAGTAGAGTTATTTTAATATTAGTGTGATATGCTCACTCCTTGCTGTATCTGTAACCAATCTGACTGCCGTATTTTGGACCAGCTGGAATTTCCAAACTTGGTACAAAGGTAGCACAATGTAGAGCGCATTGCAGAAGTCCAACCTTGAGATTACCAGCGCATGCACTACCATCTTTAGGTTGTCCAATTCTAGGAAGGGGCACAATTGGCATATCAGCTGAAGTTGATAATAAACATCCTGACTGTCATATCTATCTAAGCCGACATTTGGAGGGATGGATCCAAGAGCACTATCATGCTGCGAATACAGTCTTTCTTTCTTTTCTTTTCTTTTTTTTTTGAAATATTTTTATTAAAGATTTTAATTAAAAAAAAAACCCTCCCCACTTCTAAGCTTATTTTCCAGTTGAATCTGCGTGTTCCATTCCATTCATACATAATTGTTGCTTACTCAAGCGATTTGTTACATCTTACATTGTTAGACAATTGCTTTGTTACCTTACTACCTTGTTACATTGTTGCATTATTATTTTACCTTGCTACATTATTACATTGCATTCCCTACAATGTTGCTTTATTCTTATTTCTTTTCTCATTTTATGTCTTTATCCAATCCAAAACTTCTCTCCATTCCCTTCCAAAGTTCTGGACAGGTTTATTTCTCAAAGAAAATGTTAACTTTTCTGTCTCTACCATATCCAGGACTTTTAATTTCCATTCTTCTACATCAACATATTCCCTTTCTTTCCAATATCGTGCATATATCAGCCTTGCAGCAGTTATCAGATATAACAGTGTCTTCTGATGATGTCTTATTTCTCTTTGTTGCCCAAGCATATTTAACAGATAAAACTCTGGCTTCATTTCAAAATTTACATTATAAATTTTTTGAATTTCATCATGTATTTCCTTCCAGAATTTCCTTGTTATCTCACAAGACCAGAATATAGTCTGACCCCCGTTCAGAACTGGTTGACACCACCAACAGTACGCTCTTCTGAGGCACGCAGTTTTATGCATGTACAGGACATAGACCTTGGGGAAAGCTCACTTTTCCAAACTTTGGTAGGGAGAAGGAAAGGGCACCCAGATGTAAAGGCAGGCAAGAATCACTCACAGAATCACAGAACTGTAGAGTCATAAGGTGCCCCATAGACCAGTGTTTCTCAAACTTTTTACCCTTGTCACCCTGCTTTACATTTACATGAGTATATCACACACACCCCTGCTCCTTGCCACACACTCCTATGTCCTGTCCTAGCCAATCTCTCCCTCTTTCTCTCTCACTGGCCCCTCATGCTACGCATACCCTCTGTATTAACACTGAGTTCGCATGGCCACTAAGGGGCATGCGCCTACTGCACCAACGATGGGACATTTGGAAAAGCTAAGTGGGAAAAGCATAAGAAAAGAGAAGCTGATTTTTGCTATGTCTGAGGTTGAAGGAAGGGATAATGAGGGAAGATGTCTTGCATCACTCTGTTACAGAGACCAGTCAGTGGTACACACACACACACACATACACACACACACACACACACACACACACACACACACAGGCTTTCCCTTCTTTTTCATATCTGCTGTACTTGCAGGCTGACTTTTCTTCTGCCCCTCTTCAGTAACTATTGCCCCTTCTCTTAGGATTCCACCCCACATTGCCATAGACCATTGAGTCCAACCCCCTGTTCAGTGCAGAAACTCCCACTACAGCATCCCCCGTGGGTACCTGTCCTACCTCTTTTTGAAGATGTCCCCCCCCCAAAAAAAAACACACCTCACCACCTCTTTAGGTGACTGGTTCCATTGCTGAATTGCTCTTACCATAAAGACATTCCTTCTAATATTCAACTGAAGTCTACCCTCTGTAACTTAAAACCATTAGACCCGGACCTACCCTCTGGGCCATCAGAGAAAAAACTGCACCCTCCTCTTTGTGACAACATTTTAGGCACTTAAATAATGCAATCATGTCATCCCCTCAGTCCTGTCCTCAGCAGAATGAACATGGCCAAGTCTCTCAACCTTTCCTTATATGTTTTGTTCCCCATACCTCTTTTCATCCTTGTTGCCTTTCTCTCCACCCACTCCAACTTCTCTAGATTCTTCTTAATATGAGGTGCCCAGACCTGAATGCAGTACTCCAGATGAAGCCTGATTAGTACAGAATATCTAACGAAAGACATGGCAGCCTGCAACATTCAGGCTGAACTTGGTTCATTAGGTCTCTGCATCCATTACCAGATGCCTCTACTTAGGCTCTTCTCTTTTCAGAGAGGACATGGGCTCAGCCTAGAGATATGGCTAGGCACCTGAAAGCAGCTGTTCCCCAACCCTGACTGGGCAGCCAAGGAAAAAGCTACTTGATCGCTGGGATCGTGCTTGGGATTTTTAAAAAAATAACATTTAAAATGGGGGGAAGGGATGTAATTCTCTGTGAGAGAGCAAGCAGTGGGGATCGAATTTTTAACTCTTCTCTCTTTGAACAGAGTTCTGATAAAAATTTCCTCCTCATGTAGTAATCCCCTTTAGGAAAGGGGTGGGAAGAAGGTTCACATATTGGCTGGCAATAATAGGGGTTATACTGCCACAGATTGTGGAAGGCTACTGTAATTATTAGCACAGGTTGGAAAAGTTACTTGGTCAGTACGACTCCAAGCCGGCACAATAGCTGGCCATGCTCGCTGTGGGATTCTGGGAGTTATAGTCCAAAAGAGTACCTTTTCCAAGCTCTGACACAGCAATGTACTCGACATCTGCTTAGGAATGCTGGTGCTGATTCATACTCAACAGATTTGAAGGTGGAGTTCAGGCCCTACAAACAGATGCCTGGGCTAGGTCCCAAGAAAGGGTGCAAAGAGATCAGATGAGGCAGAATTGTTTTACACAAAGCAATATACATCCATACAGACAGCCAATTCAGACTGGTCGCCTACATGGATTTCATCCAGGCATTCCTCATATCTAGATCTGCTCAACTGCAGCAAGGCAGCCACCTCATATGCCTTAGACCATGCCCTGGGACCAAATCATCTTGATGCTGAAACTGGGGTAGGTGTTGAGTTTGCATTTCGTTGTCGTGTGCCTCTTCCTGCATTTTTCTAGGAGAATAGTCTCACTACACATGTATATCAATTCTACACAATCTTAACTGAGAGCCAGTGTGGTGCAGTGGTTTGAGCACCAGTCATGGGGCATTGGACTACAACTCTGGACACCAAGGCTCAAATCCCCACTTAGCCATGGAAATCTACTGGGTGACCGTGAGCAAGTGATACTTTCTCAGGCTCAGAGGAAGGCAAGGGCAAGCCCTGCCTCCCTCCGAAAAAATCTTGCCAAGAAAACCCTGTGCTAAGTTCACTTTAGGATTGCCATAAGTCTGAAACAACTTGAAGGCACTGAACAACAACAAACTGTCAAGCATTTCGCCCTCCAAAGAAATGGGGAAACTGTAATTTAGAGAAGATCACAATACTGGAGTTTGTTTATTAAAGATCCAAAAACCACCTGCCCAAAACTACATTTCCCATTATTTCTTAGGGGAAGGAGAACAAGTATTAGTTGAAATTTGTGGTATGGAAATGCCCACAGGATCCAGAAGTCAGTGGCATGTCCCATCTACAAGAAACTGTTTCATTAATTACTTTATTTGCTTTTATAAACCACCTGGTCCCTAAAGGTTTTGCGTATGTTTGCAATATTAAACAAGATATAGAACACATTAGACCAAATCGATATAGAATGTGTTAGACTGTCATTTACTCATCACACTCTACTAATCCTTAATTAAAGTACAACCTTATACATGTCTACTCAGAAATAAGCCAAACTTAGTATAGTAGGATTTTCTCCCAGGCAAATGAGTGTAGTATCGCAGCCTTACTCTATAAAGCAAAGGGCCACAGAAATAGCTTGGAAGTTTTGTTCGCTACCTGCTCAACTTGTATGACTGTAAATACACAGATATTACAAAACACAATGCAGTTTTCCACTATTCTCTAGCCCTAAGGAAACTGTCATTGAACTTACTGTAAAGAGCATGGAACAATAGCTGAAACTCTTACAGAACAACCTGTCGCTAGACAGAGTAGCCAAGAATTAACAGAGACAATCAGAATCCTAGATGTATACATAAGATGCATGAAGTATTGTCAATAGCCAGTACATACTTAGGACTGTACTCTACACAGCAATGAAACCTCTCTTAATTGTACCGTGTACAGTGAGGCATTTTGAAACTCTAACCCAGTCTTGGTGAGTCACTGGGAAGAAGAATGTCAAACCAGTTACAAAACTATCTGCCCAGGTTCCCGCATAAAAAGAAATTGCAGCATCCGGGACTGCCTTGCAGCAAAGAACAAAACCCTCAAACAAAATCCACAAATGTTTTTGCCGACCATGGATAAAACAAAAGTGAAAAGGAGCCCACAGCTGGCTGGGTGTTGTTGGGCAATATCTCCCAAGAGCTCCTGCCAAGGGTCACTGAGTTGTAGTCTGACAACACCAAAGATGCCAGAGGTGGAAGGCCTAATAGGCTGAAGGGAATGAAAAAAAGAATAGGGCAGAGCTAGCCATGGGAGAGGATAAAATTAGGTTGAGAAAAAGGAGATGACAGGACATATAAGGGGCTCATACCTGCAGAGGTGAAATGAGAATACATTTTCCTTAAGTAGCTTCTGCTTCATCATATTATCAAAGGGTGGAGTGATGTTGTTCACAGAGATTGAGGGATAACCCAGCCCCATGATGCCGTCAAACTTCGCAGCTACAAAAACCAGTCCTGGCAAATCTGTGGCTTCAGCAAATGTTTGGTTCTGAACAGTCAGGTCACCAATCTGTTGAAATGTAAGAAGGTAAGAATCATAACTTCTTCTCCATCCACCTGAAGCCCACCCCTGTCCTAGAGTGTCCTACTTCCAACATGACCCTCCATGGCCAACCATGGGGGAAGAGTTTCGGCATACTGCCTAAACACCAGCATGGCTTCAGACAGGAAGCCTGATACTTTAAATGATTGTAATAACAAGAATGAACATGTTTAAATATTTGAAGAGATGTCATGTTGAAGATGGAGCAAGCTTATTTTCTGCTGCTCCAGAGACTAGGACACAGAGCAATGGATTCAAACTACAGGAAAAGAGATTCCACCTAAAGATCAGGAAGAACTTCCTGATAGAGCTGTTCGACAGTGGAATATGCTGCCTTGGAGTGTTGTGGAATCTCCTTCTTTGGAGGTTTTTAAGCAGAGGCTTGATGGCCATTTGCTGGGGGTGCTTTGAGTGTTTGTTCCTGCATGGCAGGAGGTTGGACTCGATGGCCCTGTGATCTCTTCCACCTCTATGTGTCTATGTTTCTATGATTCTGTGGTTCTCTGTTTCTCCATGCAAATCCATTCCGTAGACTTTTCTAACATGGACTCTTTCCAATGACCTGGACTATAATCCCCACTAGTCCCAGCCAACCAGGGATAAAGGGAGATGTAGTCTCAGAGAAGAGAAAGTGGGACTCAAATGTGGCCAAAACTGATCAGATTTAACAGGCAATGATGTGAATGATGCTTGACATGCTCTTGTGAATGGCACATGGCAAGGCTCAGATTTGTATGCTATGTACTCCCCTCTCCTTTCTTCTTTTGTGCCAAAGATGAGGAGATTGAAGACAAGAAGTTGTGTAACTATGCTTGATGAGAACCCTTGTGATTGTGAGAATCGCAGTGCTCTTGTGGTTTCTGATGCTGGCTTGTGTTAAAAACTAGTTCGAACAAACCACAGTCCCCCAGTTTCAGACATCACACAAGGAACTGTAGTTTGTTGTAAAAGGAAGCAAAATACTTAACCAGGCCTCCATGCTGACAGACCACTCTCTGTCCAGGAAATCTTCTAACTTAACTTTACACTTTCTGATGTGTTAGAGTACAGCCCCTATGATTCCATAAATGACATGGCCACAGCCAAAGATTACTTTAGTCTGACTGAGGATGACAGAGATTTCTGGAGGGCACTAGGTTGGAGAATGCTGTCCAAATGCTTCATCTCATTCAAATACCAACCCTAAATAGACCTTTTCCTTCCTCTTGTCTCAACTGTTCCTCTTACCTACTTTTTTTTTCCTTCCCCCTCATTCGTTCTGTTGCCTCCTCTGTATCAAAATTTACATTGCCAGCTTTGCAGGGCAGAGACCTACATTTTTGCTTGCGCAACCCTAGAGAGTGCCACATCCACAGATGATGCTGCATGCATAATATAGTAATAATAATCACGGAGGCATTCAGAATAGTTCTAATTTAGGCCCTCTGAGCACTTAAAAGATTTTTAGCTGATTAATCATTTAGCTTTCGATCCCTCAATTGCATTGAAATAAGCATGCTCACTATGAACACTGCAGTCAAGGTGCCTTCCTGAGGCTTTTTAATGCTAGATAACTTCGTGATTACGAGAAGAAAAGACCATTTAGATCTTTACTCTTTTTGTCCTTTTTTATGTAGCAGAGGGAAGAAGCTTTCCGTAAGTAAACACGAGCCTTTCAGAAACTGCTAGACTCCCCTCAACAATTAATCAACTAAAGCTTTACTTATTAATCTAAAGATGTACAATAGTTTAAAAATGATGCTGTTGTTTGTTGTCGTGTGCCTTTAAGTCACTTCCGACTCATGGCAGTTCTAAGGTGAACTTATGACAGGGTTTTCTCAGGGCTAAGTGTGTGTGATGCACCCAAGGTCACTCAGTGTGTTTTCGTGGCTGTGCGGGGAATATGCCTCTCGACATTTCACAGCTGAAAAGGGTGTATTTTATTTTATCAGATTTATACATGCTTCAAGAAAAAGGAACTCAAGGCAGCTAGCAATAAAGTGAATAAAACAAGTCGAAGTTAAAAACATAAAACAGATTAACACTGTTAACATCCTTATTCTCAAAGAAAGAAGAAGGGCTTGAATGTCCCCAGTTTCACAACACAGAATTCTGAAGACTCAGGTCTTACTGCTTTTCAAAATTAACCTCTGCCATTGCAGAATAACTGGTGTGGTACACCAATATTTCACAATATTTCACAAATGACGTGCAGGACTCATATGGCCAAACAATACCAGAGTGTACTCAAGACAGCAAAACATATTAATGAAGAAGAGCACGCCAAGTAGGAGAGGCTGCACCAGTTTGCTTTTACCTGAGACTACTGGGAAGAGCAAGATTCTGGCCCTTCTGCTCCCTCTTGCCCTGCTGAGATAGTGAAAACTCCCTTTGCATGTTGAACTCCCAGGCCATTTCCGTACCAGACTGTTATAGTGCTATTATTCCACTTTCAACATCCTATGGGATCCTGGGGTTTGCAGTTTAGGGAGGGGCCTTTGAGGACCCTCCCTAAACTGCAAACCCCAGGATCCCATAGGATGTTGAAAGTGGAGTAATAAGCACTATAACAGTCTGGTGCAGAAATGGGCTCAGTTTGCAGCGATTGAAGTAAGCTGAAGACAAAGGGGGAGCGAAAGTGGAAGGAGGAGAGAAAAACTGGGGCATTTTAAAAGCATTTGAAAAAGTGGGATGACAAGAGGATGAACTGGGACTGTTGGAGGGCATGGTGGCATAGTAGTTAGCTTGGAGTGCCAGACTTGAAGCAAAAATTACCTGTGTTCAAATCTCTATTCAGCCATGAGGCTTGGATCCTAACCTACCTCATAGGAGTGCTATGCAGATAAATAGTGGTGGGTAGAGGGAAGAACTATTAGGTCATCCAGAGCTTTTGGGCCCAGCTGCTTCAGTTTCTTGAGTTTCTTAACTATTTGTGAGATAGCCAAATCACAAAGTGGTCTGTGGCTATGCTGGTCAGGGGATTCTGCGAGTTGTAATCAAAAAAAATTTTTTTCTCAGCAATGCACAAATTCCTGCTAACTATTGATGCAAACTGCAGGACAGAACTTTACATTCTTTCCCCATCAAACCAAAGGAAGAGCGAGTGATGGTGTAAAGAATCACTGAGCCTTAAGCCTCCATTCTGTTTTGTTCCATTTATTGCTTGTTGGCCTACAGTAATTCTTGGGGTTTTTTATAAAATCTGTGCATAAATCTCCAATTACATTGTGCACCCTCCACAACTAAAAACAGTGACACTCTTGTATACTTTTAACATCATTTTTCCTACACAAACACACTTCTCTATAAAATCCCTCCCAAGAAATGCTCACTTCATCAGCCTGCTCTAAGGTCATTTCAGCACTGTACCTCTTGTTGTCCTCCCGTTGCAGTCCTGGCAGTGCCTTTGCCAAGGAGGGAGCGCGATGCGAACACTCCCCGCCACACGTGGCCATCTCTCTGTGGAAGGGAGTGTGAGCCTCTTTTCCACGCTGCACTGGGGAAGAAAGCATGTGATCATGCTTCCATCCTTTCTGCATAGCTAGGGGTAATGGGAGCATTGCATGATTGTGGTCACTTAACTGATTTTTTCCATTAAGAGAATATCCCGTAATCATGATGGGTGCCGGCGCGTTGGCAGCGGGACTGTGATGATATCGTGCAAAAGCATGACTTGTGGACTGCTGCCAACACGTCCCCATCGTGCGACAGCAACGCTACGCAGAAATGGCCTAAATAGTGTTACTAATCCCAGCTGCATCTTTCTTCACTCAACATATCCTACCATGTCCATGCTTCTGAAGGTGAATGAGATGAGCATTCTGTCTATAACAAGACATTCCTGTGAGTGCTCACTTCACGAATACCATAACCACCCAATCTGACACGAATAGTCCCAATTAATCCTCTGTCATCTTACTTTTTAGCTACTTTTAAAATATCTCAGTTTTAATATTCTCCTCCCACATTCCCCCTTGGTCCTCAGCTTGCTTCAACTGCTGCAAACGGTAGTTTGCAAAAGTTTGCAAAAGTAGTTGCACACAGTTAACTCAGTGTGGTGAAAGGAGAGGGTGGAAACTTGCCCTTTCCAGTAGGCTCAGACAAAAGTAAACTGCTGCATCGTCTCTTAGCTCCTCTTTTCAACATTAATAATTTTCTTTTTTTTTTTTTTTGCCATCTTGATCATATTTTGATGTTGGTTGGCCACACAGGTCCTGGCTTTCATCTGTTAAATGTTTGAGGGTATATTTAATTCTTCTCGGGAATGCTCAATTACTTCAAGTAACCCACCCCGTAGAGAACCCAGACATCCAAACCCCTTTATAGCTACTCACGGTAAGAACATCCTCGCTCAAGAACCCTTTGAGACTGCCACTTCCATAGTGAATTGCAAATTTGGACTTGTTGGATTTGTACGTGCGGGAAAACAAGGACCGGTAGTGGCTGTGAAGCCCTGAAGAGAGAAAAAACAGCAATCCATGTGTGGGGGTGGAAGTGGTGGTTTTTCAGCACCAGTGCTTCTGGATTCCAACAATTTATTTCTTCTCGTCAGCCCTCCCACAATGGCAGTTACCTTATGAGTAACATCCTGTCACCGTTCAACAACTGCCTGAGCTTGTTCTTAATATCACGAAGAATATTTAAAAAAAAAAAAATTCCTTGTAGAATTCTGGTCAGCACAACAATTCTGCTCACCCCAGCAGCCATTATGGAGACAATGAGGAAGAAAAGCATCCGGCCCTCAGCTGTCATCCCTAAAATGGCTGCTGGCAAATTTTTCACACACCATTCTACACTGACAAATGGGGCTTCCGTTGCCATCCTAGCACCTTTTGGGGGAAAGGATGCAGCCAGATAATTTTAGATTCTGGACTTAATGGTCTCATAGGAAGGCCATGCGTGTTTTCTAGTTCACTCTGTGGCTTCTTCAAACTTGGAAGCATACGGCTAACCTTCTTCTTTTTCCATGATCCTGCCTCAGCGCCAGCCTTTCTGACATGGTAGCACAAAAACGAAAGCAAGAAAACTCTTTTGCAACCTGTTGAAAGAGAAGTACTATCAACCTGTACAGTTCTGTGTTTTAATCTCACTTAAATCACAGCACAATAAGAAGCGAGTTTTTGCTTCAGCAGGTGGAAACCACATCTATTTGGGAATAAGCCCTGCTTTGTAGGAGAAATAACAAAGGGGAAAAAAGCCTGCCCAGATATTATATTTATTTAAGAAGAAAAGTAAGAGATTTTGAAGCAATTAACAGACCTGTTCTAGTTAGTTCTATCATGGCCATTTTGGCTCAAGTTCTGACACCAGGGCCATTTCCACACTAGCCTGTTATAGGCCATTTCTGCACTACACTGTTATAGCACTATTATTCCACTTTCAACATCCTGTGGAATTCTGGGCTTTGTAGTTTAGTGAGGCCAAAGAGCTCTCTGGCTGAGAATTCTAAAAGCCCTCTCTAAACTGCAAACCCCAGGAATCCATGGGATGTTGAAAGTGGAAAAATAGCACTATAACAGTGTCGTGCAGAGATGCCCATAGTGTTATTATTCCACTTTCAACATCCTACGGAATCCTGGGGTCTGCACTTTAGGGAGGGGCCTCAAAGGATTCCATAGAATGTTGAAAGTGGAATAATAACGCTATAGCAGGCTAGTGCGGAAATGGCCCGGGCCTGTTTAGTACTGCTCCCTTTCTTGCCACTCTCTGTGTGGTCCTCTGGAGACACACACACCCAGGCTATGGGCCTGGGGCCCTTTCACATGACACAATCATAGCACCCTGATACTCTTAGGAATTTGCAAGCTTTGCATGCCTATGCTGACTGATAGTTAGATTATACATCACTCTCAGTAGGGCCATTTCTGCATAGGCACAGCATGTTTATGGTTCCTTCCTTTTGTTTGTTTGTGTGTTTGTTCACACCCATTCTCTTCCTGTATTACATAGGCATTCCTTTGTGTCTCATCTGTCTCACTTCACTTCTCCCTCTGCTGTTCCCCCATGAAGCAGGTGCCTTCCAAGAGCTCTCTCGAGCTAAGGCCATTTCCGCACTATACTGTTATAGTGCTATTATTCCACTTTTAAGATCCTATGGAATCCTGGGGTTTGCAGTTTAGGGAGGGGCCTTTAGAATTCTCAGCCAGAGAGCTCTTTGGCCTCAGTAAACTACAAACCCCAGAATTCCACAGGGTGTCGAAAGTGGAATAATTGCACTATAACAGCGTGGTGCGGAAATGGCCTAAGACTCTCCAACTTTCTGATACAATGGAGTACCTTCTTTTTTCTCCCTTTCCTCAAGAAGATGGACCTGTGTTGATTATGCACAAGTATTCGTGAGTACAAACTACTTTTTATATGGCCTTTTCCGCACGAGCCGGTTATAGGGTTCTTATTCCACTTTCAACATCCTATGGAATCCTGGGGTTTGCAGTTTCCTACCGGCCCCTCCCCAAACTACAAACCCCAGGATTCCATAGGATGTTGAAAGTGGAATAAGAGCCCTATAACCGGCTCGTGCGGAAATGGCCAAAATCTTACCAAGAAAACTAAGTTTGATTTCTTTCTCTGCTAGAGTTTTGTGGAGCGGGTGAGGAGTGGGCTGGTAAACTGTTCAAACTTCTGCCTAGCACATTTATATACTCTGCTTGAGAGATCCACTAAATCTCTCACATTTCTCGACAGATTCCACTTTAAATACCATGGCTGGAATTCGTTTGGGGAATCACGCCTTTAGAAGTGAATTTATATCAGCAGGAAATAGGATCCAACAGTTTCGCAACATCCCAATTCTGCAAGGGGCTGCTGTTACCTTACTGCATAGAGGAGCAGCAAAATGACTGTCGTGTCTCAAGGCTGATGCACTGCAGGACTGATACGCATCAGGACATGCTTGCCTGTGCCCTGGTGTACATCTCTGCAATTCACTAGGACGGTTCCTTAGTGCCTCTTCTACGTCGCTAAACATGCGTAAAGCTATGCAGCATAGACCACAATATAAAATCATGGCCCATGTCTGCATTCTAAGGTATCCTGGGCTGTTTAGTTTGTTGAGGCAGCAAAGCTTTCTGACTGAAGGCTTTATCACACATGGTTTATTGCACAATTGCCCTGGCTTAGTTCAGTGATTGATCTTTCCTTATCACATGATGTCATCACTCTCCCATTATTGGATTGCATTCCCATCCTTATTGGGTTGTCTCTTTTCATTCACGGGAAATACCCAGGAATGGCTCCAATAATGCCGCTTTCCCACTATTGCCTATGTGTGCAATCCTTTCATTCCATTGCCATTCCGATATTGCAGCAGTCACGTGGTGGCAATGGGCGTTGTTCTCCCCTTTCCTCCTCCCTATTCCCATAGCACAAAGACGATAAAGAAGACATTATGGTGCAGGTGAACAACATTGCTTTTACTCTATTCCCCAGTATGTTTTTAATTTTTTTTTTTTTTTTTTTACTTTGGGTGTAATTGCGCATTTGTGTTACCCTGCTAGTCACCAGTACACTATGGCAAAATAGAAAACCAGAAAAACTAGAAGCACTTCCCCCACCTCAGAATATATTGCAAGATTGGATAAAGGTTGAAAATACATAATAGTGTTCAATTATATTGGGGATTATATTGTAAATGACATATTCTAATGTCAGTACCTTTTAAATTGTGATCAATTGATTGGTTGGTGTAAATAGTAATATTCGATCATTGCTTTATGTTTTTTTGATCCCTCCACTGGGTAGTACTTTCTTTAAAACTGGCCATTACTCTGGAAGAGTGAAATACTGACGTGACAGTAAAAGACAATGCCCATATGACAGGGAGGAAGTCTCCTGACATGCTAAAATTGTGCAAAGAAAACAAAAAGAAAAAATATAGCGCATGTGCTAAGTAGCACAGACAGAGGAACGGAGGCAAGGTCAGTGGAGTGCTATGCTGGACCGTGCATCACCAGGTTTGCAGCATAGCATTATTGCAGAGACAGTGGGATAGTGATTTATTTCTTTGTTTTTGTTTCCTTAAATAACACAATTGCTGCAGGGCAACAGCCTGGTGCGATAAAGCCCTAAGAAGTCTAAATACTTCTCCCTAAGTTCTAATTCCCTCAAGCATTTTTATATCACACAACGATACTGCTGTAATTCCACTTTAACTGCCATGCTTCCATCCTGTGGAATCCTGGGATTTGTGGTTTGATGGTGACTTACCAAACTACAAACCCTGGGATTCTCTAGCACACAGCTGTGACAGTCAAAAGCAGAAGCATTGTGGTGTAAAAGGGCCCCCGGACTCCAGCCTTTTCCTTGGGGCCAAGTTTTGACCTAGGAGATGCCAGTTCCAAACGCTTACTTCATTATTATTTTGTCAGTGAATTTGTAAGCTACACTCTACTGTATTCCCACCACACTTACATGCTTCCAACGGAGGCATATCTAGGCTCAACGGTGCCAAGGGCAGGTGTAGAAGTTGCGCCCCAGGTGCTGCTGCTGCCGCCGCCCCCACTAGGCCAGGAAGGACCCTGGCAGGGGCAGTGGGCAGCAGTGGGCCAGGCCCAGACGAGAGAGTGTGGGGGGGGGTCGGCTTTTTTGTGTCCCCCAGCATTGGAGCCCAGGGCACACGCTCCAATTTCCCCACCCTAGATACGCCTCTGGCTTCTAACACACTTTTAAATATTTCCAAAGGGTAAGGAGAGGAGTGACCTTCATCCCTCCCCTGACCCACTAATAAAGCTACAAGTGCACTGAGAAATATTATAGCAAATTTCATAAAATAGTCTTTCCACATTTCAAGCCACAAAAAAAACCCCTCCCAAGGCAGCTTATGACATTTAAAAATAACCATTAGACAGATGATTAAACCAGAGAGCAAGTAAAATGAGCCAGGCAAATGAATCTGCAGCAGACAGGAAATCAAAGTGATCAAAAACACGGTTGAATAAAAGGCTACCTAAAAATCATCACTGGAAAAATTAACTGAGGCACTATCCTAGGTCAATGCCCTAATTGTCACAGTATGTTATTTCTCATAAGCAAACCAGTATAGCAAATATTTCATAATACAAGGCATGGCTTCCATGCTATTTCTTATGAATCAGTTGAGGAATATGGGTCTTACAGCATGCCAGATGGAAGAGACAACATTTGGAGGAAGGCACCCACAGATTGGATGAGCCAGTATCAAAGACAACGCTGAAGCACTGTTTTGGGGTTCCGATGCAGATGTCTCCATAGTACTGTGCCTGCAGGAGGGGGGATGCAAAATGGAGAAAGAAAAGGGAAAAATCAGCACAGAATTTTCAGCTCCTGGAGTAGATGAGACCCAAGTTTTAGAAAAGAATCTTCAAGTGTGGGAAGTGGGAGTATCAGGTAAAGTAGGACTGAGCATGGTCACTGAGCGTGAAATACATACCTTTCAACTGTCCCAGTTTATCAGGCAAAGTCCAGACTCTGATCAGGCCACACAGCCTTTTAAAAACCCCACCTCCGGTCCTCTTCGTCCTCCAACAGTTGCTGCCTGGTCACCTAAGGATGGCTCACAGCCCAACTTCTCAGTACCACAAACCTTCCCACAATGCCCCCACATGCCCAAGGAAGGAGATCGGCAAGAGAAAGGAAGTATAGGGTCACCACAGTAATCCCCACCTTTCCCTCTCCATTCCCTGGCTTGTCTGGATCTTAGATGCCCATGCCTTTGCCCTCTTCCTATAGACATACACACACATTTTGATATTTGCAATTCTTCCTCCTTTGTGAGGATCCTGTGCCCCTAATGCTAGCAAATGTGGAGGACCAACTGTATACAGTTATAGAACTATGATCCCACCATAGCCTCCAGCCGTCTCAATTTGTCTAGGATAGTCTTGATTAATCCTCTATCATCCCGCTTTTTCAGCTGCTCTTAAAATGTCCTAGTTTCTCTCTGTTCCTCCCATTGTCCCCCTTTGCCCTCAGCTAACTTCATTTGCTGCAAACAGAGTTCAAAGTGCAAAAGTAGTTTGCACTCAATTAACACAACAGAGGGAAGAAAAAATGAGAGTCAGAATCTTTCCCTTTCCAGTATGCTCAGGCAAAAGCAAACTGCTACAGCCTTTTCTTGCTTATACATTCTTCCTCATTAATAGTTTTTGCTATTATGATCCCACTCTGATGTTCTTTGGCCACATGTGCCCTGGTCTTCATCTGTGAAAGGCTGCAGGGTATGTTCCACTTTATTTGCCATGATTCTCCAGCCTCAATCTGGAGAACCCAGTCAAGTCCCCAGTCACCTAAGCCATCAGTCCTAGCTCATATCCCCTGTCTCTAAGGAAGAAGGAGCGGTACATACATCCATGTAATTGTGGAGACGCTGACGAGTGACTAAAGATGAACTTGGGGGTTTCGCAGCTCTCAATCCTCCTCGCCTTAACACCTCAGCAATGGGGATGCCAGACCGGCCAAATCGGTTCCGGACAGATGGGTACTTCCGCAGTGGGATCCTGTCATAGAAGAAAACATAGATGGAGTCATGATTAGGAAAGCAATATAAGGACAGTCAATATATGAACACTCCCACCTATCAGTATCACCATAAAAAATAAATCACAGTCACTGATCAATCAGTCAATATTTATGCATCACCCTTTACAGAGGCCAGGAGGATGCATCCCTCCCCTACAAATTTTGCTATTTAAAATCCAAAAAAAGAAAAGGAAAAATAATCTCCATCAGCTACAGAAAAAAGGAACTTTAAAATAAGTTGAACTGTACATTTATTTTAAATAGCATTTTGTGTATTTATTAAATTCATACCTTCCAACTTTTCACAGATGAAAACCAGGACAGTTGGGGCCAGGCAACATTGGAGTGTGACCAAGATGTCAAAAGTTATTACAGTTGGCCCTCCACGTTTGCAGGCTTGACTTTCACAGATTTTATGATTTGCAAGTTTCTTCAACCTCTGCCCCTGCCCCCATGCCTCAGGCACTTCTTTTCGGGGGGAACCATCCCTCTCAGTGGCTCCAATCAGGCTGCACAACCCTTTAAAAACTTGCTTCTGGTTCTCCTCCATCAGCTGCTGCCTGGCCAACTATGGAAAGATTGCAACCCGATTTCTCAGCACCACAAACCCTCTCCTGATGCTCCCCACTCACCCAAGGAAGGGGATGGGCAAGAGGGAGGAAGCATAGGGCCAATGTGCTGACCCCCCTTCCCTCTCCTTTCCCTGACCTAGTTTGGCCCCAAGTGTCTGTTCTCCCCACCATGCCTCAGCCTCTTCCCAGAGAAACACACAGAGAGATTTTGATAATTGATAATTTTTCCACTTTGGCATGGGTCTTGTGCCCCTAACCCTACTGAATGTGGAGGGATGGACTGTAATGAGGTAGAACACATGAGATAGGAAAGGAGGCACAAGTTTGTTTTGACAAGATTCCAGCTCCTCCTGTCCTCTTTCCCCTCCTGAGTTAACTGGGTGCAAACTTCTTTTGCACTTCAAAACAGTTTGCAGCCACTGAAGTAAGCCTTGGATGAAGGGGGAACAGGGGAGAAAGAGAAAAAAATCTGGATCATTTTAAAAGCAGCCGATGAAATGGGATGACAGAAGAGTAATCAGGACTGTTAGAGAGTATATACATTTATATCCTACTCTTCCTCCAACTGGAGTACATGGTCCCACTCCTCATGTTTACCCTGAGGACAATCCTTTGAAGTAGCTTAGACTGAAAGACAGTGACTTGACCAAAGTAAGCTTCATAGCCAAGTGGGGATTTGAACTCAGATCTTCTCGGACCCAGTCCAACAGTCGTACTCTAAAACTCCAACAATAACACCATGCTCAGTTAAAAAAACATGCCTTTGTTTCAATTATTGTAAGTACTTAGGCGTGGTTCCAGTGAGGTACACACAGATACTGATATGCCATTCTTTGGAATATTGCGGAAAGAAGGGAAATCAAAGAGGAACAGGTTCACTTGTACTTTTGTGCGTTTTGGATGGTGCAGAGGAGGCCAAAATTTGGACAAGTCTGGGGGATGTCTTCTGGATTTAATTAAAAAAACCCTTTTCACCTAATTTGAACACAGTAGTGTCAAAAGCTTAGGGAAAAATATGATTTGAAGGAAGTTGTAATATCACATGGCTAATGTCTGGAAAATAGCTCCAGACATAAAGGGAAGTTATGGGGGGAGTACAGATTAAATGGAATGAGCAGGAGGCATTCAGATTGTAGACAGTGGTGAATCTGGGAGGTTCAGAGGAAGGGTGATCTAAAGAGTATAATAGCAGTGAGAAAAGGATAGGAGAGGATAAGGCATTTGTACTGGGTCTGGCAGCACATAGGAAGTTTCGAATTTTCCATTTTAGCCAGTGAAAATATTGCTGCTAACTGGCTAGCTCCTAGGCCTTTAGCAGTAGCTTGACTGTGGAAAAAACAGCAGCTGAAATGTATTAGGCCATGAGGCTAAGCACTGTGTCACATTCATACCCTCCACTTGTCCCAGTTTGGCGGAAACAGTCCCATTTAATCTTCTTTGACCAAATCTTGCTAAGAAAACCCTGTGATAGTTTTGCCTTGAGACCCAGCATGATGTAGTGGTTTGAGTGTTGGACAATGACCCTGGAAACCAGGTTCAGTTCCGTGCCTGGCCATGGAAACCCACTGGATGACCTTGGGTGTATCTTACATTCTCAGCCCAAAACATCCTGTGATAGGTTCACTTTAGGGTTGCTTTAAGTAAGAAACAACATGAAAGCACACAACAACAACAAAGTTTTGCCTTAGGATCACTGTAAGTTGAAAACAACTTGAAGATGCATTAACAACAGATGACCTTGTGTCATATTGCTAAGGTTTGCCTTTAATCTGAAGGTACAGGAGCAAAAGCCACTTTTTAAAAAGTTGTTACCCTTCCTATGAAACAGAAGGTTTTCTTTTCTTAGTGGGGTGTTATCTGGTTATCAGTTTAAAGAGTTGGACACTAGCCATTTTGTCATCCACAGCCCATTTCCAATCTATAGGACACTAGAACTTCGTGGGCACCCCCTGATTTGGCTTTGCTTATCCATGATTCTTTTGCTCCCCATTGCCGATACAGAAATACATTAGCTAAAAAGAAGCACACACAGAATATGTTAACAATTTCTCTACGATTAACACCCTGATACCTGGCCATCACCCAGCTGGAGGCAGAGGGTTGGGCAGGTAAGATAATTACAGGTACATGGGACAGCTCATTGGCAGCACAAAGCATGTGTGAGAGGTGGCATTGCAGGGACAGTTCCTCAAGGTCAAATTGGAGCCGGCACCCTTCTGCCAAGAAACCGTGTCTCTTTCATAAGCACATGTTATGAAAGTCTTATTTTGCATAGTACTTATCTGACTGTTTGGGAGGAAGATCAAGTTGAGGCTGGTGGGTGGTGAGGCTTTTCTGGCAAGGGCAAGGAAATCCCGGAAGAACTGGGAGGGTGTCATTTCTCAGATAGCACTTGCCTGCTTTGAATATGGGATTGGTGCCAAGCTGCTTCCCATCCTCTGTACATGTATGCCACCAACAACTAGACGGCATTCATGGCCTAATGCTACACTGATCTTCTATAGGAGGTCTGGAATACAGAACTTTTTGACTCAAATGGTCTTAATGCAAGAGTGGGCTCTCCAGAGATATCAGGACTGCAGTTCCCATAGGCCCCAGACTAGACATAATAGCCAGGGGTAAGGGATGATGACAGATGCAGTCCAATGTCATGCTAGGAAAGTAAACCTCAGTAAATGTTGTTCTTGCAGACAATTTTACCATTTTTCTCTGCAAGAAAGTCATTGACAACAGTGCAATTTGCAAAGACAGTTTGCAGTTTGGGACTTATTCTGCGTACAGAAAAATGTGTGTGGCTTTTCTGTGCAGAAAGCTTGTTTCTGCATAGGAATGTTATTTTTCTGGAAAAAATAGAAAATCTCCAGCAGAGGGACACAGGTCTTAATTTCACCCGGTCCTGTGGCATTTCCATGGGGGTTCTTCTTCATGATGAAAGAGCAACTTAGCATGAAAGGTTCAGTGTTGGGGCTGGTGCTGGGAGGCATCCAGAAACCTTCCGGCAATTACATCTATCCTCAGCTTTCTTGTTCTAGTGAAAATCTCCCCCAGACTGCAAACCCCAGGATTCCATAGGATGTTGAAAGTGGAATAATAGCGCTATAACAATCTAGTGTGGAAATGGCCTTTGGCAGCCCTTCAGGCCCCAACAACCAGAATTCTTTGCACTCAAACAGGATTTGCAGGGCAATCAAGGGACAGGATGACACGTACATAGGCAAGGTCTATGTACAAAAGCCAGCCCAAGTGGCACTGGCAATGGCATATCTTCCTCCACTGCACCTAAGGGGAACAGACTAGGTTTAGAGACACTTCCCCGTCCCCAGCATCTGAGTTCCCCAACATTTGCTGCCTGAAGTAGCTACTTCCTTTGGCTTAACAGTAGTGCCAAGATTCCAAATTTCAGGGGTTGGAATGGGGGGTAATTAATACCAATTACCCACCAAACATACATTCTACTTTCCCACCCAACCTTTCTTCCTTCATTTCTTGCCATGCCTCCCTCCTCTGGCATTGGTCATTCCTTCATGAGAAGACTTGCCCCAAATCCAGTTCTCTCTCATACTGCCCAGTATCTCAGACAGTCAGCTAGGCTACTGACTGACTGATTAAATGTACATGGCCACACTTTATCAGATATTCGCTGAGCAATTAAGATGACCTATTTTCCTGCCACAGTTCTTATGTTTTAAACAAGCTGCCTGATAGTGGAAGTTCAAGCAAGCAACAGTCTGTGAAGCACAGAACTGAAGCACTGGGGAAAGCTTACTCTGTTGAATTTTTGCCTGTCACACAGCTGTTAAAGGGATAGCAGCTTTCAAGAAGGAAAGGGCTGGCAACCTGATCTTCCACATAGATTTATTCACAACTCTCACCAGCCTCTTAATTTTTCTTTCAGAGAGCCATACCCTCCAACTGTCCCGATTTGGCAGGGATGGCCTCAATTAATCCTCTGCCCTTCCACTTTTTCAGCTGCTTTTTAAATGTCCCATTTTCCCTCACCTCTTCCTACTTCTCCTGTTGTCCTCAGCTTACTTCAGTAACTGTAAACTGACTTCAAAAGTGCAAAAGCAACTTGTTTTCAATTAACTCAACAGCCCTTCCCAGTAGGCTCTGCAAAAGCAAACTGCTTCCGCATGTCCTAGCTTGTCTGTTCTTCCTCATTAATAACTTTTGATATCTTGACCACACTTTGAAGTTGCTTGGCCACATGGTTCCCAGTTGTCATCTGTGAAATGTTGGAGGCTATGGAGAACCCTGGAGTTCTGATCCTGGCCCTCTGCATTGCTTCTGTTTTACTTCAGGCACCTCCTCTTTTGGCAGAAAACGCTGCCTTTCTGACTGCCCCATAGATTCTTTGGGACCCATCCTCACTTTGCTTCATTCCCCTAGCCCTGCCTTCCCCAACCTATCATCCTCCAGATGCATCAGATTATGTGGCTGGGGAAAGATCCCGCCACACCTCTTACTGCCTTGCCCATTTGATGACTTCAAAGAGAACCATTTAGTATTTGAACTCTAGTATCCCATCAACTTTAGCCTATGGACAGTAGAAGTTGTAGTCAATATCTGGAAGATGCCAGGTTGGGGAAAGATGTGTTAGTCTGAAATCTCTTCCCAGACATTTCCTATCTTCCATTTTATTCACTAGACCAATGGTTCCCAAACTTGGATCCTACGGTGTTTGGACTTCAACTCCCAGAAACCTCAGAGAACTTGGCCAATAGTGAGGAATTCTGAGAGCTGAACTCCAAATCATCTGGAGGACCAAAATTTTGAAACCACTGCGGTAGACCCATCTGTCTCCATCTAGACATCCTTTATCCCACATTCTCATCTCTTCTGCAGGACTGTGCACCTCAGAAAACACAAGCTGTGCATTGGATTACTCATAGTTCAAAATAGCCCAACAGGTCAAGGATCCCTGACTAGGCATTCTCCAAGACCCCAAAAACTCTCATAAGGCTCCCTCTCTGCATGGGAAAACTTAATGCCTAGACACCCCTTTAGCTTCTCCACCAGGAGTAGAGTAAAACTCTTTCATTCTCTCACCGGATCAGCCCTTGAACGCCGATCACTGCCAGAAGCAACACTGCGACCCAGAGTCGGCCTCTCATCGTCAGTCTGTCCTTTGACAACCTCTAGCACTGTTGCCTTCTGTCTGTCCTGGTTGCTCCTAGATTGCTTGTCTCGGGGGTGTATATCTAGACCGGCTGGGTAGAAAGCAATTTGGCCTCACCCATTGGCCCCAGGAATGTTACTTGTGGATCCTGATTGGTTAGGTTTGCTGGGGCTCACCACTCCCATCCCATGCAATTATTGGGGTTCACATTCCAGTCAGCTGAGAGCACCTTGGAAAGGCTTCAGCCTTTTTGGAGCTCGTGATGATTCCAGTCACATGAAGAGTGATGGCCTTCTAGGACTCAGAACCTAACTGGCTGTATCAATCCTCACTTCTGATCTTGGGGATCCATGCTGATGATTTCTGGGGGCTTAAGGGGTTCAGGCTTTCAGGGACTGTAAAATCCTGGGGTTCAGATACCAAATGGTTCTCTCTGAGATAATAAAATGGGCAGGGCAGTTATAGGTGTGACAGCATCTTCCTGTAGATACACGCAGCTAATTAATTCTACACCCCCAAATTTTATCTGCGTCGGTGGTGTACAGTTTAAAAATCCCTTCCCCCCTGCTTTCACAATCTGACAAACTTTTTTTTCTTTAAAAAAAATCACTACCTTCTCTGTTCAACAGCTCAGACTCTGAGAAGCAGATAATGCCTTGAAATCATTTGAGCTCATTCTAAATTTCACACTTGACTCCTTTAGAACAACAGAACCTCATCAATTGTAACAACACCGTTCCTAGGAGTGGCACTAAGGAAGCCGTATAGGTCAGTTTTGGATGAAAATGCCACAGTGCAACCCTTCTCTCCTGCCCTGTAACTGGACTGCGAGGGCTGCATTTGCCATGATAGCACTGGTTTACTAAGGCCGGAAAGCATAATGTCAGCTTGCTAGGCCAGAAGGCAGAAGCAGCCAGGAATGACTCACAATTGTCAGATTTTTCACTGTGTGAACTGACCGCGGGTTCAGCATTTTAAAAACTGGGCAGGCTAGAAAAATATGGCCAGCATAGCAAGATGTTTCTGCCAATGCCTATAAAATCTCACCTAAGTTTCCCCATTCCCTAGTGTTGTGCCTCCCAACTATTACTAAACAATTTATTTTCCAGCCGTCCTGATTTGTCAGGGAGAGTCCCGATTAATCCTCTGTCATCCCATTTCTTCAGTTGCTTTTAAAATGTCTCAGTTTTTCTCTCCTCCTCCCGCTTTACCCTCAGCTTACTTCAGTTGCTGCAAGCTGAGTTCAAAATACAAAAGTAGTTCACACACATTTAACTCAGCAGGGGGAAGAGAACAGGAAGGGATGGTATCTTTTCCTCCTCAGTAAACTCAGGCAAAAGCAAACTGCTGCAGCCTCTCCTGCCTTGTGAGTTCTTCCTCATTAATAAATCTTGCTATCTTGACCATATTCTGATGGTGCTTGGCTACATGCTTTCTGCCTGGTTTTCATTTTTGAAATGTTGGATGGTATGAGATAGAACAGAAGCTGAACCTAAGACTCGAGGCCAGCTACTAATTACCAGCGTTGTCCTGCAAGGGTGAGTCAGATCAGCTCAGTGACAGTCCTTTGGGTACAATTATAAGCATTATGGTCAGTGATTTAGTTTATTACGTTACTATCACTAGGTAGATAAGGGATTTGGATTCCATTTCCATTAGGATTTGGACTCAAGTGCCAAATTGGTTCATATTATTTCTTCCCTAGGAAAAGTGTCTCCAGCCTTCAGATTCTCAAGTTGGTAAAATGGGTATAACAGAGATTAAATTCTCTTTCTCTCTTACCACACAGTTGTGTCACACCTAGCAACAGAAATGATAAGGGAATGCTTTCCCTCTGGCCTTTGTTTATAGCAAGACTCACTACTTTTGGAACCCACTTCAGTGCTAGAGCTCAAGCCGTGATCACGGGGGGAAAAGAATAATAAAAAGTCTTCTACTACCTCAAAAGCCAGTGTATCTAAAATATGTGCAAAGCGACGCTAATTATATATTTGTTTCTTCACCACAGTAACAGCAGCCTGCTTTCGTAACGTTGAGGGAAAGTTTTACCCTGGCACTAAACTGGGTCTTAGTTATTCTCCATGAGGCACTGAAATAGACTTGGTGGTGAAATCAAATCAATAACGTAAAAAAAGTGTTCCCTTTCCAGGTATAAGAAACAGCAGTTTCACTGTTGTGAATGAATTTTACAAATAGATTGTTTGTTGTTTCGGAAATGTTCTTATTCTTCCTTAAAAGCCAGACAGAACTTGTGAGGGTTTCTTTCATTTTTTTTCTACAACAATGACTGGAATCCTTCTCATAATCTATTTTTCCTCTTAGGATCCTCTGCGCCAAAGAACTGGCCTAGATATTCTCTAGTTAGAAAACTGCACTCTGTGGTGCCTATTTATACTGAGATGCTGTGAAAGCTGAGACAGATGCTTGGACTGCAACTGACATGGACAAAACTGAAATAGAATCAGAGATCTGAAGCATCACTTTTCTGGAACTATGCTAGACTTGCCAGATCACAACTGAGTCTCCAGTTTTCATGGCTCATCTCTGGGGGCAGACAGGGTGCACATTCTCCAGTTTTTGGGGGAAGGCTCAGCTTGGGGCAAGAGGAAAGTGCCCTATGCAGATTTCCAGCTCAGCTAGTGGAGCAGCAGCTTGCTACAATCTACAGGACTTATTTGTTGCTGAAATTTGCAAAGACTCTCCAGGGGCTGGAGTATATAGGTATTTTATGTATTTACGTAGTTAGCTTCCTTTTACCCTCCCTGTCATTATGTCAGGGTTCATGTTCTGCTCTGCATCCACCTTCTGGCTAGAAGCAAGTAGGCTTACTATAATCCTATCACACTACACTGTTGTAGCACTATATTTGGCTTTAACTGCCATGGCAACATTC
The DNA here is from genome assembly GCA_030412105.1 of Cyclura pinguis. Lineage (NCBI taxonomy): Eukaryota > Metazoa > Chordata > Lepidosauria > Squamata > Iguanidae > Cyclura > Cyclura pinguis. The sequence continues at coordinate 17,748,244 of CM059604.1, forward strand.
TGTGAAATTCGGGGGTTTGTGGTTCCCTTCCTGAGAATTCTAAATGCCTCTCCCTAAACTACAAATCCCAGGATTCTGTATGACGTTGCCATGGTAAGAATCCCTTTGGTTAAGTATTGCTGTCTTAATTGGTTAAGTATTGCTGTCTTAACAGGAGCACACATTCTGTGTGTTTGAATAATAAGCTGTGAGCAACTGTGGATGGTACTTAATGCACAATGCTTAAAGAGATCACCGGGGCAGTCCCTAGGTTTGAGACTATACTATTAAACTGATGAACCTAATGCTGTCCCAATGGCCAAGCTGGCTGTGGTTTTCCAGGAACTGTAATCCAAATAAGTAATATGAAGTGCAGCATTGCTGACCAGACATTCTGAACTTAACACTGATTCACTTTTGGCAATTGATCACAACTGCTCAAAAAGCTGATTTTATTGTCAGTCAGAACTGGAAAGGGCACATTCACAAAAACTGGGATAAGATTCTGGAAACATATCATGTACCATTTCATGGATTTCGATAAACATTGCCCACAAATACTCAAGGATCACTTCACAGCCATACAGATTTTGTTGTTGTTAACTGCTGTCGACTTTGACACTGGCGACCCTATGAACGAGCCACATCGAAGTCACCCTTTCACAACCCTGCTCAGATTGTGCACACTCAGGGTCATGGCTTTCTTGACTGAGTCCATCCATCTGTAATGCGGTCTTCCTCTTTTCCTACTCCTTCAACCTTACTGTGCATCATTATCACTATTGTCGTTTCTAGCGAGCCATGTCTTCTCATGGTATGTCCAAAGTACAACAGTCTCAATTTAATCATCTTGCCTTCTAAGGAGAGTTCAGGCCTGATTTGCTCTAAGACTCATCTATTTGTCCTGTTAAGTCCATGGTACTCAGAATTCTTCTTCAGCACTGCCTTTCAAAGAAGTTGATATTCTTCCTATCACCTTTCTTCACTGTCCAGCTTTCACAACCATACAGAAAAACTGGAAATATGATTGGATAGACAATCCTAACTTTAATATTCAATTATATATCTTTACACTTCAAGATCTTGTCTAGTGCCTTCATAGCCGCCTTTCCAAGTACTAGCATTCTTCTAATTCCTTGACTACAGTCACCATTCTTATTAATGACAGAGCCAAGGTATGGAAAATTTTCACTATTTCAATGCCTTCATCATCTACTTTAAAGTTATGTAAATAATCTGTGGTCATTGTTTTATTTTTCTTAATGTTCAGTTGTAAACCTGCCTTTGCACTTTGTTCCCAGACTTTCTTCAGTAATCTTTCCATGTCTTTGCTATTTTCTGCCAATAGTATGGCATCATCTGCATATCTGAAACTGTTGATGTTCCTTCCTCAAATTTTCAAGCCTCTTTGATCCAAGTCTAATCTTGCTTTAGTTATGATCAGCATACATGTTAAACAGACAGGGTGATAAAATGCAGCCTTGCCTGACCCCCTCATCAATTGGAAACCATTCTGTTTCTCCATATTCTGTCCTGATGTTACCTCCTGTCCTGAGTACAGGTTGCATCAGGACAATCAAATGTTGTGACACACCCATTTCTTTAAGAGAAATCCAGACTATAAACTTAGAAACAAGAAGGCATAAATATCAGCCATTATGCTTATGTGTTTGTTTATTATTTGCTAAAATACCCAGAAGAACTAAAATACCTCAGCCTTATTTTTAACACATTTTCATTCTTAAAACATTCATCTATTTTTTCCCTCCATCTCATTTTCACACTTTTTTCAGGCGGAGTCAGCAACAATTGGTACTGAAGTGGTTACCTCCTGAATGTCCCTGCCCCCAAACTGTGTATATGTATGGGGAGGGGGACTGAAAATCCTAGAAGGAAAGGGGATGGCCAGCACAATCATTTTCAATTTATTTGGTGGCCAGGACCAATGAACAACCAGTTGTCCAGAGCTGTCACATGGGAAATAACAAATGGGCAACAGCACAGACTACATACAGATCTCATTTTGCCCTTTGCAACCCGGGTATGGGTGATATTTTGAGAACCATCTCAGGGTCTCTAAAGAACATTTCCTCCATGACATCGAGACATCTTTCTTATTCAGCTTTTCAGTTTTGTTTGGACTCTTGTTATCTTGAGGCTTCCAAGGGTGCTGTTGGCAAGCCGTCAGGGGCAGGGTGTTTCATGCTATTGCACACAAATGAAATCTTTTTTTTTAAAGGCACCTTATTTGCCTCCATGTGTGTGTGTCACAAACCGCAAGGAGAGGGAGTGGTGATATCTGCAGCTGTGTAGGCGTGAATGAGATTGCAGGCACATGGTGTGTAAATCAGACCGGATGTATGTGTCCGGTTACAACTGTGTTGTGCTTTGTCCCTGTGCGTGTGCCAGGCAATCTTTTGCCCTTGGTTGTCTCTGACAGCCTACTGCAAATACTCTGTCTTGCCCAATGGGCCCCCAAACATGGGCCTCCTCTGAATACATTATGCAAACTGAGCATCAGTTCGCTTATTTTGCATAATTTACTCTGCAGCCAGTTAACTAATGGGTGCAGGAGAGGTGGAGAATGTGGACAGGACCCACACGTGCTGCACCCACACCCACCTGGTATGTCATTCAGTCCCACATACCAACCTTCCCCTGGCTTCTGAGATTTCATCAGCATGGCCTATACACATTTTCAAGGTCAACACTACATCCACAAGGACTAAAAAGTTGTGTGCTTATCTTTACAAAGTGGAGTTTCTGAGGAAGCTGAGGTTTGCACCATTCTGTGTTTACACATTGGGATCCTAGAAGCATGGAAGAAACCAAGCCCTAATACAGGGTAAGGGGTGCATGTGAACCCCCTCTCTGGTCTCCCCTGCCTCAGTAGCTGTAATCTTTGTGGCTAAGCCTGTACAGGCTCTACATAGTTGGCAGGGTAGAGGCCCACACGTCCACCATCAGTCACTCCCTTGCACCACCCTTGTTCATCCTCATCTTCCAGCTTGGTAAGCAGTTCACCTGAGATAGGAAAAAGGGAGTAAGAAACATCATCAACATAGTAGCTAAGAGAAGAGGGACAAACAAACACTGGCAGTGATATAAAGCAGCAGGACGATGGTTAAGGCTACGAGATCAGCTGCAGCGCTTGAAATGTTACCTTTTGGACTATGGTGTCTATACAGGCTGGACACTTCTGAGTGCTTTCATTAAAAAGTGGTATTTCCACGGTGTGGTCAACATCTGCCATGTGCAGGCAGAAAGAGAGTCTGAGACAGTATTTTTCCTTATTTCAAAGACATCTCGGACACCTTTCAAAACACAGCATTTTGCCAAGGTGGCATATAGTGAATTATTTTAAAACACGATCAATATCAGTATTTGAAACAATAGAAGAAGAAAAATGGAATTCATAACATTTCAGGGCAACAATTTTAGTGTAAATTTTGTGAAACAGAAAAAAAAAGATCAAGTGGAAATTTAAAAAAAATTAAAAATAGAAACAGTCTGAAATGAAATGCAGTTGGCCCTCCACATTCACTAGAGTTAGAGGTGCAGGAACCTTACAGAAGCGGAAAAATCACAAATATCAAAATGTACATGTGTGCCTGTGGGAAGGGGGCCACAGTACAGTGAGGAGAGTGGGCACCCAGAGTCCAAATCATGTCAGGGAAAGGAGAGGGAACAGGGATGGAAGGGTGGCATGGTGGCCCTATACTTCCTCTCTCTTGCTAATCTCCTTCTTTGGGTGTAGGAGGAATTGGGAGAGGGTTTGTGGTGCTGAGAAATTGGGCTGGGATCCCTCCTTAGCAGGCTAGGCAGCAGCTGGTGGAGGATGACCAAAGACGGGTTTTCAAAGGGCTACATGGCCTGATTGGAGCTGCCAAGTGGGAAGGTGCCTCTGAAAAAGAAGCGTATTGTGGGGGGCAGGGTTGAAGAAACTCACAAATAATGAAATTCATGAAAATCAAACCCGCAAATGAGGAGGACCAACTGTAGTCTTTAGGGCCAGCCTAAAAGAAAAGTGGGAGAGAGCCAAATGTATTTTTTGAGAGAGGGAATTCCATTAGCAAGGAGCTACCCTGAAAAGGCCTTGTTGTCTGTGCCCACCAATTTAAACACTCCTGTCCTCAGGCATGTGAGCCAGTGTGGTGTAGTGGTTTGAGCTCTGAACTACAACTCTAGAGACCAGGGTTCAAATCTTCACTCAGCCATAGAGACTCACTGGGTGACCTTGGGCAAATGACACTTTCTCAGCCTCAGAGGAAGGCAAAGACAAACCTCCTCTGAACAAATCTTGCCAAGAAAACCCTGTGATAGGTTCGCCTTAGGGCTGCCATAGTCAGAAATGGCTTGAAGGCATACAACAGCAGCAAATCCGCAAGTATTATGGAGATAGCTGAACTTAATATTCATATGAATATTATCTAACAATAGGTATAATTGCTGGTCAGCCATTCCCTTATTAGAAATATTACTTGTTAACGGGCCAGGGAGAATGGCTGGTTTTCTGAATGGAAGATCTCTCATGAGTCTTAGCCATCAGAGCTTTGGGAAAATGATATACACAGATGAGACAAACTATGTGGGAGAGAGTGTGTAGGTATAAAGAGACAGTTTTGAAATAGGTGGACAGTAGCAGAAGATTTTGAAACAGATGGGCCAAAGACTATAAGAGTTATACTGAAAACAGATCAGAGATCAGATGTGGGGTTGAGAATTTTGGGAAAGTTGCTTTTAGTACTTCAGATCCCAGAATTCTTCTGCCAGAATGGGAGAATTTGGGACTTGCAGTAAAAAAAAAGTTGCTGCCCAACAAGAGCTTGCAAGCTACTTGCCTTCATGTGTGCTCAACTTGTATACATGTACATAAAGCAAATATTACGTAACTATTATGTAACAGTATTAAATAGTTAGCATTAAATAATTAAACCTTATATAATCCTTTATATATAAAGGATTAAAGTCTCAGGTTCTCTCTTCTTCTTTTAAAAGAGAGATAGGTAATAGATGTTTCAGTTTGCAACTCCTATTACCATGACCTAGCATGGCCAATGGCAAGGGACTGTGGGAGTTGTAGTCCAAAATATCTGGATAGTTGACTGTTCCCCACTCCTGCTTTAGGGGAAGCCAAAGCTCAATCTAAGAGCTGCCTATAGACTCTCTCACTGTCATGGGCACTGGGGAGTGTGAAACATCCATGCAGAGCAAAGGAAGAAGAAAAGACCCAGCTGAGCAGGACCTCCAGCAAAAGTTGGAACAGGTTTGCATCCATTTTCTCCATGTCCCACACTTTGCAAAGAGATAAAGCTGCCTTTGGAAGGATGAAATGGAACGCAGAGCTTGTAGAGATGACACTCACCTGCCTTGAAGCTTAGCTCATCTGCTTCTTGGCCAGTATAGTCATACACAGCACGAACCCTCTGCCCCGAGACTGACACAGGGACTGGCTTTGCACTGCAGAAAGAGGCAAGAATTAAGCCAAAGAGTAGGGAACTATCTGCCACTTTTCTTTGTTAACTTAAAATATACCGACAGATAAAAGCTGGTGGCTGTCCTTCCATCTGCAGTTAAACCAGAGACTGGAAAAGTTACTCTTTCAGTCTGCAACTCCCAGAGCCAGGCAGCCAAGCAGCATGGCCAAGACAGAAGTTAGACCTTAAAGATGGATTGTATACCTGTCAACTCTCCCAGTTTGGCAGGAAGATCCACAATCAATCCTCTGACATCCCATTTTTCCAACTGCTTTTTAAATATCCCAGTTTCTCTCTCCTCCTCCCACTTTCCCTTTTTCCTCTCCATTTACTGCACTTATTGCACACTGAGTTCAAAGGGCAGAAGCAATTTCCACACAATTAACTCCACAGCAGGGAGAGGACAGGAGGCAGTGAAATCTTCCCTTCCCAATAGGCTCCGGCAAAAGCAAAGTGCTGCAACCTCTCCTAGCCTGTGTGTTCTCCCTCATTAATAACTTTTGCCATCTTGATCATAACCAGATGTTGCTTGGCCACGTGTGCTTTCACCTGTGAAATTCTAGAAGGTATGAGATTGGACTGGTCAAAGAACCAATTCTAGGGCAACAGAAGAAAGAAAAGGGGCCATGCACCACAGCAGAACAGCATGAAACATATACAAGTATTTCATTTTGTCTTCCTGTATATTATCTTAACACCAGATGGAACCACGGCTTTGTGAAAAGGACAGGACTGAGGCTAGCATTAGACAGCATGAGGCAATTAGCTGATGGAGTAGATTGGTACAGCACTAAAGGGTAGCAAATTGTTAGTTATTTACTTTATCATTATAGGGTTTTTTTTTATTATAGGGTGTTGTTTTTTTTAACTGCTAGGGATACGTAGAGGTGCTTATGGGATTTTCATCTTCGTATATCAAGACAGCTTTGTGCAGCAGTATCCCATACAATTTGGAACAACAATGATGGGACTGTCTTAAATGTCTCTTACTATTTTACAACACTGATATAATCAAGTGAAATTGGTATTTCTTTGCTTAGCTGTATTAGTGGCACTCACTTTCTGTTACCAACAGAGCTGAAATTTTATTAACTGTCTTTTTTGCCCATTGCCCCTGATCCCCACTTGGCCAAGAAGGGGAGTGGCCTTTGCCTGCATCGATATTAATCCCAGAACAACTGAACAACAGAAACATTATCTGATACAAAACGTAGGCCTGGTACTCGATCATAATCAACCTTTTCTCTTGTATGTTTTTTTTTAAACTTCTGTTACCTGATAAAGAAGCCAGGGGAGCTTCAAAAGTTTGCATGATGTATTTTGTGCATTTTGGCTGCCCAATAATGGTATCACTTTTTTATGGATTTTGTATTTTGTATTCATAATCTTAGGAAATTGCCAAGACTACAGAAATGGGAAACTATTTGGATTAGGGAAAAAACTGTAGGTTTTGTCTGTAAAAGTTATACACAGGATACACAAAATATGAAGGTATTCTGATGCTAGACAGATGCTTTTTGTATTGCAACTTGACATCTGAATAAGAACTGATGAGGGAAATAGTTGAGAAATTGGAATTTTTCTCAATCCAAAGAATTTAGCAGTCCCCGTAACTTGGCAGACATTGCTGTCATGGTTAAGCAATGAGATATGAGATTCACATGAGATTTGCATTACAGAAAGGGATGCTCAGACATTCAGGATAGCATAACCAGTCATCAAATAATCCTGTTTGCAATTTCCAAAACAAACATACAAAAGCAAACAAACAGAACTTCTAGTCACATTGTCTCTCTAGGGCAGGATGGAGAGCATGAGACATGAACAAAACCTGGCTCTTCTGGCGTGCCGATCTGGCCCTCTCAGCTTCCAGAGACAATCACACTTCCTGCCTCATGACACCCCTTGGCATCTGATGGTATTTTGAATTTCTGGTCCTACTCTTTTCTCTTTGGCCCCATTTGTACAAGAACTCTCCCATATATCAATTTTCATCATCATCATCATCGTCATCATCATCTTTTATTTATTTATTTATATCCTGAGAGAAGAACGCTGCCACATTTGTGACCAAATTTTGGTAGATTTAGGCAATTTTCAGGCAGAATGGCACAACAAACTTGGCAAAGAAATGTTTTAAAATTTTTTTAAGTGCTGCAGGCTTGGGCATACTCCCCAACTGTCCTGATTTTGTAGGGAGAGTCCTGATTAATCTTCTGCCATCCCTCTTTTTCAGCTGCTTTTAAAATGTCCCATTTTCTCCTTCTTCCTCCCATTTTCCCCACTGTGCTCAGCTTACTCCAGTTGCTGCAAGCTGAGGACTCATCTGGATGGACTGGAAAAAAACAGAAAATCCCTAGTTTTTATCCTGTGTCCTTGTAAGCAGTAAAAGAGTCCAGACAAAATAGATAGTGCTTCCTTAGCTTTACCTTGGTCTACTCTGCAGGGCTGCTAGAGATTCAGCACCCTGGACAGTTCAGTTCACAGAGGGTATTGCTTGCTTAAATGTCCAAACTAAAGGAACTCTCTCTCTGTATTTGCTTAAACTTCCTCCAGTTTTGAATTCTGGTCAACTTTAAAGGTTATTCCTGTTGTCAGCCCCTTGTCCTACTTAAACTCATGCTGACATTAATTGGCAAAGTCAATGCCTGGGTTCTCAGCATCATTTCCCAACACTATCGGTAGCAATACTTCTTATATTTCACTGCTGAGCGAATGTATGTGTGATTCAGAGTTCATTGTTGATTGTTAACCAGAAGTATTATCAAACGTATATCAGAATTTTGGACCTGAGAAAGTAATGATTCTTGCACATGCGTGGAATGCTTTATGAGATCATTGTCACTCTAACCTATAAAAACCCCTCCTTTCAACAATAAAGGGTCCCTCTCTTTGGTTATGTAAGAAGTGGTTTTTGACTGCATTCTTCCTGAGAGAGAGAGAAGTCCCTTTGGCCAAAGTTGGGGGCCTTTCCAGGCTGATTCAGGGCTCATCTGCAATCATATAGACTACTTGGACCTAATATTTTAGGTCTGGCCCCACATGTTTTTGAGGGCTCGGGGGGGGGTAACTCTGACTACTTTTCTGATTTTGTTTTTTGGAGGGGGAGATCACTAAGACATTTTCCACATTCTGAACTATTCCCATGTAACTCCCAGCACTTACAATAACTTTTTATTCTCACTCTCCAGATCAGTTAAAATTAAACTAGTATTTCCCAAAATGAAATATGCTTCTCCACAGCAGTGTGTTTCTGTTATCCCAGAGCTAGCTAATATGACCACCGTCAAGAAACATAGCAACTGTTCCCAGGACAGCAGAGTCAATGAAGATTAAGTGAGGGAAAGCGGAATGCTAGCAATAAAAGAAAACAAGCCCAATGCTTAACCAGTGTAATATTGCCAGAGCACTTTAACATTTTGGCTGTAACTCCTGAATAATAATTAAAAATGTCTCAGTGGAAATGGATGAAAGGCAATTTCTGAAATGTTGCCTGAGTCTAGATGTGACATGTGATGAGGGGGAGAAAGAAAACAGCAGTGTGGGGTGGAATGAGGGAAATTTCAAGAAAGAATTTGGATGTGAAACTGTAAATATGTAGGTAAAATCAAGACAAAAAGAACTGGAAAATTCTCAATACTTCTGGGGGATTTTTTTCTTGTCTGGGTAAGCCCTGAGTTTAAAGTGCAAATGTTTGCACTCATCTAACTCAGCAGTGGAGAGAAAGAGGTAGAACCTTGCTGTTCCCAGTAGGTTCAGGCAAAAGCAAACTGCTGCAGCCTCTTTTTGCTGTGTGGTTTGCGCTCTGATGTTTCCTGGCCACATTGGTCTTGATTTTCATCTTTGAAATGATGAAGGGTATGGCTTTGGGTGTCACCAGGGAGGCTTCCGTGGCTTCAAATGTTGGGAACAGGGTGCATTGTGGCCCACACGCCATACTTTGTGCCCCTCTCCCTTAAATGCTGGAACAAAACTGATAGTTACACTCTTTTTATGACTACTTTTCCACTTATATCCCGCCTTTCATTCAATGGGGTCAGGGTGGTTCTCTTTCTCCCCACTTTATTCTCATAGCAACCCTGTGAGGTAGTTCAGGCTGAGAGAGAGAATGGCTGGACCAACGTCCACCCATGAGTTTCATGGATCAGTGAGGGCAGGGACCTGAATTTCCCAGTCAGTGTGTCATACCAGCCTGGCTAATTACAACTTCACACTGGCTGTCCTATTTTCCATGGGAAGTAATGGCTACATGGCCTTTCTTATATTTTCTGAACTGGGCAAAGGCAAGCAGGTAGTCACACAGTGTCTGTTGGAGTGTTTAAGCTGTGATTGCCACCCATTCCTTGAGAAGTCAGATCTGACTGTGGTGACACATGTGCCTTGATTACATCCTGCTTGGACTACTGTAATGCACTCTGAGTGGGGCTACCTTTGGAAACTGTTTGGAAGCTTCAATGAGTCCAATGATCATGTGACTCCACACTGATATAGCAACATTCACTATGGGTCCATTTCTAGGCAGAAATCAAAGGGCTGGTTTTGACCTTTAAAGCTCTACATGGCTTTGGTCCAAACTATCTGAAAGACTGTAGCTCCTTATATATGCCAGTGCAAGCTTTAAGAACTGCAGAGGAAGGCTTTCTCTCAGTCCCACCACCTTTGCAGGTGTGGTTGGTGAGGACTCAGGAGAGAGCTTTCTCTCTGGCTCTTCCCAGACTGTGGAACATTCCACAGGAGATCTGGCTGGGCCCTTCCTTGCTCTCTTTTTTTTATTTAGGCAGGTCTTTGAATTTTAATTAGGGAGCTGTAGTGTGTGTGTAAATTGGTAAAGTTGTAGCCTTTGTGTTCCTTTAAAAATATAATAAATTGCTGCTTAGAACAAGTAAAAAGTAATGTGCCAGTACTGTGTTACAAACATGTAACAGTATTTAGTATGCATCTGCGCTAAATTCCATTTTTTTTTTAAAAGTAATACTAACAGTTTTTGCAATACAGTGCTGCTCTTAATGCCAAATCACACACGAGATTCCATATCTGACTGGTCTGATGTAGCTCAACAGTGCCCCCTAGAGGATCTGATATATTTGACACCCTGCTCAATAGACTCGTAGACCCATTTCTGCACTACACTGTTATAGTGCTATTATTCCACTTTCAACATCCTATGGAATCCTGAGGTTTGCAGTTTAGGGAGGAGCATTTAGAATTCTCAGCCAGAAAGTTCTTTGTCTTCAGTAAACTACAAACCCCAGAATTCCACAGGAGATTGGAAGTGGAATAATAGCACATTAACAGTGTAGTGCAGAAATCTCTGTTGAAACCTAGAGGTGGAAGATACCAGAAGGGCCATCCAGTCCAACCCCCTGCCATGCAGGAATATACCATCAAAGCATTCCCAACAGATGTCAATCCAGCTTTCATTTAAAAATTTCCAAAGAAGGAGACTCCACCACACTCTGAGGAAGTGCATTCCACTGATGAATTGCTCTTACCATCAGGAAGTTCTTCCTAATGTTTAGATGGAATCTTAGCTTGAACATATCCCATGCTAACCCTCTGAATATACAACCTCTTTATAAAGAGTAATCTCTTTGATTTCAACAAACTGGCCATTTCGCTGCTAAAGAAGGTGAGTTCAGCCACCAGGTAATTGTCTGATTTGCTGGTTAGATCACTGACATCAGAATAGAGAGTATCATACAACTGGACAAGACAACAACCAGTCTTTCCAAATGCATTGGTTTTTACGGAATTCAGGTTCCATTAGTTTCTTCATTCTGTAAAGAGTTCTTTCAATGACATATAATCTATGGGCAAGATTCTCTCTGTCACACTCTCTGCAATGAAGTTTTAATATGCTCTGGGACCCAACAACTCAAGCAGTTTAACACATAAATAAAATCAATAACATCAAGCTAATACAGTATATCTAATCTAATACAGTATATCAATTGTCTCGCTGTTCTTTTAATAGTTGATTGATATAATATCTAATACAGTATATCAATTGTCTTGCTGTTCTTTTAATAGTTGATTGATTGTTGTGTGTTTTAAGGGGTTGGTTTTAGGTGGATTGGTGGGTGGGGAGGATTGGGTATGTTTTTTAATGTTTTTAATGTATTAATGTATTTAATGTTGTTCGCCGCCTCGATCCATGTGGAGAGGCGGGATAGAAATAATTTTTATTATTATTATTATTATTATTATTATTATTATTATTATTTTACAATTCTGTGCACTCATAAACTGCTGCATTCCTTTGTCTCCCCCCCACCCTCTGCTTCCATTCTTCCCTCCTATAAACTCCTTTTTACAGTCAGGAATTTGGCCGCACCATTTTAAAAGAACACAGTCCTCAAGTGAAGAATCACACAATTGCAAAGCTTCCTGTCAGACTTTCACAATGAATTTGTTAAATTTCTGTTTTTCTGTGCTTTAGGTTAGAAATCCAAAGTGCCTGGTCTTTTTAATATTTCCCTAGGCAAGGGTCCTTGGCAGTAGGTCTCTAAAAATTTCCCCAGGCCTAGAACAGACTAGGATGTCATAAAATTCATAAAAATGTGTGATTTGGGGGAGAAATCCCTATAAGCAAGAGGTTCACATGATAGACCTTCATTCAAGAGAATAATTTACGGTCAGATTGGTTTCAAATTTGACTGAATCAAAGGCAGTAAGAAGGGATTAAATTCTATGCCATTCTCCTGATCCAAATCACACATACACAACAGACCCTACTCCCATATGAAGCTGCTGATAGCAATTTTGAAAGTCCCTTTAAATCAGAATCAACATCCCCTCAACCTGACTTGCTCCATGTGTCTTCCAGCAAGCCTATGACTGAGTGTGATGGGAGCTGTAGTGTAGAATATTTGGAGGATGCTAAGAGCTGAAAATTAAGAACTCAATGTTTCAAATGCCACTGCTGCTATGAAATTCAGTAAGTGGTCTCTTGTTTGGCCTGAGCCTCCACACACACACCCTAAATTGTGCTCGGGCTTGGAAATATTATTTTTTGGACTACAGTTTCCAGAATGGTGGGTGTTCTGGAAGTTGCAGCCCAAAAAAATAACTTGTTCTGAAAAGGGGCTATTAATTTTTATCTAGTTTACAGTGTTACAGGAAACAATCTGAATTCTGTGTTTAATTAAAACAATATCCTGCACTAGACTGTTATAAAAAATAGCACAGGGAATGTCCAAAGAAAACTGTGATAAAAGTTAACTACCCACTTCATTCTTGTTACCTCATTGTCACCTCACTGTAAGCCTGCTTGTCAGAAAACTGAAATGAGTTTTTTTAGACATTTTATGAAGAGAACCATCTTATGCAAAAACTTTATCTTGTCACAGGAGAAGCTACACCTCCATAACATGAGATTAAAAACTCCAGTATCAAGGTCAGTTTTTATAATGTTGAATAGTCCACAATATGCCCATTGGGGCCTCAGTCTTTTTGTTAATCCCACCAAGAGTGGATTTATTGAATCAGCAGTTTGACCAATGAGTCAACAGGTACTGTAAATTCCACTGGTTCAAATGTGTCCTGCTCCAGTTGGGACTAACAATCAGACTTGAATTCTTAAATCAGTTTAGGAAACAGGTTTTGATTTTTTTTCTTTCTAAATGTGAATGAATAACTGATGTGGTTGAAGAAGGAATACTAAGAGTGTTATTAAATATATCCAGTAGGCCAGCATTATTTTTTTTACAGTTCTAGGACACCCTTCTTCCCTGGAGCTCAGGGTGACACACATAGTTCTACCCTCATAACAAACCTGTTAGGGTGGTTAGCCTAACACAAAGAGGTTAACCCAAGATCACTCAATGATTGTGACAGAGATTTGAACTTGGACCTCCTTAGACCTAGTTTAATATCCTAACCACTACACTGCATTAAATCTAGAACTCTGTATTTCACACTGTCATTTGAAGACATTGCAAGAGTCAATGAATACCTGTAGAGCAGTGTTTCCCAAACTCTGGTCTTCCAGGTGTTTTGGACTCCCACTCCCAGAATCACTGATCATTGGCCAAGACAACTGGGACTTCTGGGAGCTGAAGTCCAAAACACCTCGAGGGACTAGAGTTTGGGCATCACTGCTGCAATGGGTATTACGCCTAACAACAAAGATGGTATTGAGAAGATTCAGCAGCTACATTGGCTTGATTGTTTTTGAGGTCATTTCTGCACCAGACTGTTATAGTGCTATTTATTCCACTTTCAACGTCCTATGGAATCCTGGGGTTTGCAATTTAGGGAGGCGCCTTTGAGGCCCCTCCCTAAATTGCAAGCCCCAGGATTCCATAAGATGTTGAAAGTGGAATAACAGCACTATAACAGTCTAGTGTGGAAATGGCCACAGTCTTGCCTAATAACTTTGCTTATTCTACTTTAAATTGCCTTTTAACCATTTCATTGACTTTCCCTTCCTCTCCCATGGTCCATTCCAGCTCTGCTTTCTTTCTGCCAGCTGATACCCCTCTCTGAGATTCACAAAGCATTGTGCTGTTTTGAAGGAAGGTGCCTGTCCCACAGCTCTCTAAGTGGTGGGAAGAAAATTCTGTGGAGCACATTTGAACTAGAATTGGGGAAAGGAAGGAGGGTGTGAAATCAAGAGCAGCATGGTTGTTGTTTGGCAGCCATTTCTCCTGCCCATCTTAAACTTGCCCCTCTCCCCTGCAGTTCACTGCCTGTCACTGCTCAGTTCACTGCCCAAACTACATCTGGTGGGGAGGGGGACTCACCTGCTCTGGGAGGGGGTGATGCTCCGGAGTGTTGCTTTCTCAGGTTCTTTGGTTTTCTTGATTTTTACCTGTGGCCGCTCTTGATCAGGAGCCCAACTCTGAACAGCAGGGTAGGATGAGGAGGACAGGGAAGAGAGAAAAGTGTTTCACAGAGCTTAATTTCATCGAAAAACAAAGCCTACCTAAAATGGCTGCCTCATCCACAACCAAAGGTTGTGGAACTACCATAGCTATGCTGGCTGCAGGATTCTGGGTGCTACAATCCAAAAAGTTACTTTTCTGAGTTCTGCTCACAAGCAGCAAAAGTGGGATGAGGAGTGGGGAAGAGATTTTGAATAGATTGAAGGTGATAATGTATTTACTGGTGGCACGTGTCCTCCCAGGTGGCTGGGAGTCACTAGCCACACATAAGAGAATTGTCAGGGGTACAGACAAGGGGAGCATTGTCTAACTGACCAAGTGGTGAAAAAGGAATAGAGTAAGTTTCTTCTGGAAAATTACTCTTCTGGATCAAGTCTACTGGTCTCTGCTGGAAATTGCCATTTATAAATTATCCGAGAGTGTTTCTAATGTTATCAGGAGACAAGAGTTCTTCTGCAGAATAGCCTTCTCTCATCATTAAGGAAGAGAGAGGTTCCTACCTCAAACTGTGGCCAGTTCATAGGCATCCCCGGTCCGTGTCGATTACGCCACCATTTGAGGTCATCTTGGTCATTTATGTCCTCAATGGCTTGGTGCAAGTCACTGTAAACAGCTTGGATGCTGAATGAAAGGATGAAAATGAATAGGAACAGGCATCAGGCAGCGTTCAAAGAACCTCAAGCCCACGGAAGCTCCCTGTTAGGCTCAGTGTGAAAAACTGGGAGAATTTTTCTGACTTTGGGTGATTCCAGGTGAAGTTTTCATTGTGCAAGCACTCTACCACATTCACATTCTACCACATTCACAGGTTTTATGACGGGGAAAGCAGCCAACAATGTTTTCCGTTAGAAACCCTCCTGTTCCTAACCACTTTCGTCTTCCCTCACCACAGGGAATCCACTGGAGGAAAATCGTAATGCTGTAAATTGTTCTTTTGATTGGCAGTGCTAGGAGCAGTCCATCTAGAAGCACTGCACAGGTTTCCCCAACCGAGGTCTGTCCAGATATGTTGATTGTCACTCCTGCTACATCCGACCATCTGTCTGAGACTAAGAGGAGTTGCAGTCAGACACACTTGAAGAGTGCTAGGTCAGGGAAGGCTGGACTACACAATCACAATCAGAACCAATTTCCAATATTAAGAGGCTGACTACATATTGAGCGCTGCTTGTCTTTGTCTAGACCACTCAAGAAACTGTAATCCAGAGATGGGAAACCTTTTGGCTTGCATAAGTTTTGGATTACAACTCTCATTATGTCTTGCCATTGGTTGGTCCAAGGGTCCTCCACCTCTCTCATAATGTCTTGCCATTGGCTGATGGGATTTGTAGGCCAAACAAGGAGAGAACAATCACCCTAGAAGATTGATGAGATAATCTCCTTCTGTGTTTAAGTTGTTCAGAGATGTCCATGGTCCAATTGCTAAGGGCAGTTGGGCAATGTTTGGTCTTTCAGATATTGTTGGACTGCATCTCCCAGGAGCCTAACCCAGCATAGGCCATGGTGAGGGATGCTGGGAATTGCAGCATCCAGCAATATCTGGAGGGCCCACCTCTGGTCTAAAGGTAACCCAATAGCCCATTTAAATGGAGAAAAGTTACTACCACTGAGAGCTATCAAAAGCAGAAAGAACAATTAAGAACAATAAAAGAGATTTGCTAGAGTAGCCCAAACGTCAATTTAGTCCAGCATGGAGCTTGAAAAAGCTACTTTTTCCTACTACACTCCTTAGAATTCCCCCAGCCACCATGGTACATTTTGGAAGACGTAGACCAAAAAAGTAATTTTCCCAAGCTCTGGTCCACTGTTCTATTTCCCTACCAACCCCACCACAAATCGCTTTCTTTCATCAGGCTATCATGTTATACACATTGGGTGGCAACATCTCTTTTAGGTCTCAGTTAACCTTTTCCCATACCTGGGGTCAGCAGTGACATCAAGGCGCCGATGCAGGGCGAGGAAGGCCCCCTTTAGAAACACAATGCGCCTTTGCTCCTGCGCCTGTCCCTGCTCAAAGACAGACTCCATTTCCTCCATGTATCGAGGGCTGCAGCGATCGAGCTCTTGCAGAGCCTTCTCATAGCGCTCGCGCACCTAGTGAAAGGGGTCAAGAGTCAAGAAGGATCATGTGCCCAAGGGTCCTCCACCTCCCTCTGGAACAAGAACCCTTTCTAGAACTGTGAAGACGAGAAGATCGTACTAAAATCTTGTCCTTCAAGAGGTGGCCACTAGTCACTGTACTGGGTTTCTACCACAGTTTGAAAAGTTAGATGAAAAAAACAATCCATTAAAGTTACAGTTATAACTTGTAAGGCCCCCCCAAATAGTTAAATCCTAGTCACTATTATTTTCAGTTTCTTCAAAGTAACTGAAATACATTTGGTTGGTTACATTTTTTTAAAAAAACTATCTGAATGCTATAACCTGCTGGCTTGTGGGATAAAATACACTTGCCTCTGCTGGCTTAACACTTGAGACACATTATAAGCCAATACATGAACAAGTACAAGAGCAGAGCAGTTTGTTTTGGTCTTCATTTTTCATTTGTCAGTTGGCAACCCTATCAGAAAACAAAATGAGGGATCCACTGAGAGCTAGGACTGACAGGGACATGAAAGAGATGAAACTCTAGACATCATTTATGTAATCAATGTGGTTGGCCTGCCTGAAAAATCCAATGCTCCCAATGCCCTCCTGGCCTGGATCCAGGGATGGTGGGAGAAGAAGGACCACACCTTGTTGACTTCTTGGCTGCAACGCTGATGTTCCTCTCGCAGAGCACGCTGTCGGTCCGGGGCCACCTCAGACCCTGCAGCTGCTTGAAGTCCACCCTCTCGGAGGGCTGCAATGTGTTCCTTGCGACAGGCCTTGTGGTATAAAGATTTGGTTTTCTCGACCTGGAAGCAAATGTCAAGGGCAGTCAGGAAGAAGTGATGGAAGAAAAATAAACAAACTGTTAACCTGCACCAAAATTAGGACTCAGAAATGTTATCCAGAATCCCTCAGCCAGTACAAATATCCTTGCCCAGAGATCCCAAGCATTCGGGTTCCCAATCCCCCTGTGTTCTAGATTCTCAAACAACGGCCAGACCTACCATTCAGGAGAATGAGGCAATTACTTCAAGCAATAATTGCTATGTGGGGGAATGAATAGCCACAAGCTGCTGGAGGATGGAGCTGTGTGTGCTATGTAGCCCTGTTCCTGCCCCATCACCAGTATTGATATAAGGCTCAACTGCCTGCTGGCTTTTGTACATGGAACAGAGGAAATGCCATCTTGTTCTTTGCTTCAGGAAGCAAAATATATTCGTTATAGCACTAGCTTAAACTGGGAGGGAGACCCTTCCCCTAGTAGGGTACAAGATACAAGTAAGGGAATGTGTCTCCAACGCTGTGTGAAAACAAGCAGCCTTAATTCCTCATCTGCCACTGGGACTGTCCCAGGACATTTTGCTGCCTGAGGCACAGGTCAAGATGATGTCTCCCACCATTCCATGTGCAAAAGTCTACCAGACTGACAGTTGAATCTTATTTCAGCATAGCTGATATGGCACATAAGGACAGCAGGCTAAGTTAGAGGGTACAGAGCAGACCATACGACACATACAGATTTGTCCTCCAGTATCTGATACCCTAACGGCACACAATCGTATCTAATCTTGGAAGCTAAGCAGGGTCAGCTCTGGTTAATACTTGACTAGTTGGGTGGGTAAAAAAGGACTAGAACATAGTAATGATGGGGGAAAGGAAAAAAAGGGAGTATCCCACAGGATTCTTTCCCTTTTTACAGACCTCATTTTTTTACCTCACTAAGACTGTCCGCTTTTAAAGAATTCCAGAAGGTCAGGTCCCTCCTACCTTCTTGAGCTTCTTGGTCCAGGGTTTCTGTGCTCGCTGAAAGCCACTTTCCAGTTCGCAGGCCTCCTTGAAGCCCCCAAACAGGTTGCGGTGATAGGAGTCATGTTGCCAGGCCCGGATGCGCCCACATTCCTCTGAGACCAAAGCCCTTTGCATCTCCATGTGCAGCCGACTCAATCGCTCAGATGCCCCCAAGAATGCTTGCCAGGCCCGAAGCAGGGACCCATAAACCGGACCTAGGGGAGTGGTGGGGGCAAAGGGAGAAATACGGGTGAGTTTTAATGCTTTCACACATTATGTCACAACCTCAAAAAGATGAAAACTATCAGCTGAAGCTATAACTTAAAGAGGACTCTGTAGAGAAAGATTTTAGGAAATCCTATCACTATGGCTAGCTATCTAACCACCCAGAAGAAACAGAACACTTCCATCACCCTTCCCCAGCCCCTCAATTCTTTAAAAACTTGCATTTTTGAAAGCAGAATCAATTGTGCTAATTAGGGCTTTTTAAAGAAACCCTGTTAGAAGAAGAACTTCACAACTCACTTGCATCAACAAGGGGCCGCCACTTGCGAGTCCACTCCTCCATCATCATGGCATAGCTGCGTTCAATCTTTGCACGCTCCTGGAAGCAGGCTACAATCTGGTCACAGACACGATAACCGTCATCCAGGCGCTTTACTGTGCTCTGGTAATGATTAGGCTGCAGGAAAATGGATTGAGGAACAAACCAGAAGCAAACTTAGTTTGACTGGAGAGGAAACTAAGGAGAATTCTATTCAAAACAATATCCTGACTTGATGCATTCTTCAGATGCCTGTTCTGCAAATACTCTAGTTAAGTAATCAAACCATTATCCCCTTCTTTGAGAAACAGTGAGCTTTAATTCTGAACACCTGCTCTAATCTTTTAGGCTAGGGATGGGAAGAAGGAGATCTACCTTGGCTACATCCACTTCTACCCAGAAGCTGAGATGGATAAATCCATCAATTTCTCTACATTTTTTTTTCATTTTTCCAGTAAAAACAAACTTTGCAAAAATTCTGTTTGTCTTGAACTATGAGGGTTTTTTAAAAGCTCACATTTTGATGTACATCTTCTTAAACAGAAACAATTTTGTATGCAATGTTGTCAATATATACATTATTGAAAGCAATTCTGATGTTTAATGTAACCTCAATATGCTATTTCAATGTGTTTTTCACTAATGTTCTCCTTATATATGCATTTTGGTATGCATTTTCTTAAAAATAAGATGGCTCAGTTGCAAAAATTTGGAAAGTATAAATCTTCCAGGACATGAG
Source organism: Cyclura pinguis (assembly GCA_030412105.1). Taxonomy (NCBI): domain Eukaryota; kingdom Metazoa; phylum Chordata; class Lepidosauria; order Squamata; family Iguanidae; genus Cyclura; species Cyclura pinguis. The sequence continues at coordinate 17,767,747 of CM059604.1, forward strand.
TTTGGATTTATGTATTGGCTCAACAGTACAGAGTCAAATAACTTGGAATTAAAATGCAAGCTAAGCAAATTTCTCCTGCTCCCTGCTAAAGGAATCTCTTAAGGCACCTCCTACAGTTTCTATAAAATCCCTTCTTCCCTCCCTCTTTTTCTCCTTTCTATGAGCCTTCCCCCTCCCCACTGCCAGTCAATTACCATCCAAAAGCTGTTGGTTGTGGGCTCATCAGCAGCCACCTCACTATATATCACAGACATGGTGTCACCTGTAGAGGAAACAAATGGCCTAGGTCAAGTTGCACACTTTGAAACATCAAGTGAAGGCAATCATACACACGAAATCCAGTTCTCACCTTTGGTCTCCTTTTGTCACATTCATGTGTGACCAAGAACAGAACCTACAGTAAAATTAAGAAGGCACGCGTAGGTTCAGTTCTTGATACCACTCAGCTGACTTCTATGGGGAAGCCTGTTGTCTGAGACAGTTGTGGAGATGACCTGCCTCCTGCCTCAGACAATGAATCCCATAAACCTGTGAGATTCTATATGATTCATTTGACTGGAAATGTTGAGAACGGAGGAGCTATGTAAATTTGGAGAGAAAGACCATAGTTTGGCAATAGAGCACTTGATTTCTATTCAGAAGACCCTAGGCTGAATCATCAGCATCTCTAGTTAAAAGGGTCAGGTAGTAAAGTCACTTTATTTTGAGTTAGATCATTCACTCTTCTAGCCCACCTTCTGCTTTGACTGGGGGAATTGCAGACTGCAGAAAAGTTACAATTTCCATAATCTGCTAGCCAGAACAGCCAATGGCTGTGTGGGCTTGAGGATTATAGGAATTTAAGTCCTAAAATAACTTTTCCAAGTGCTCCAAGGAAGCTCTTCAAGGGCTCAGACAGAGTCCTTTACCACATGAGACAGGCTGTATGTCAAATAATGTAGTAGTAGCTCCAAAAGTTAGGGCTCAGAACTTCTGGTCAGGAGCTTCATTAACACATGAATGCCATCACTGCCACCAAGGCAATGTGCTTCTTCAGTTTTAATTAATTACAGTATCCAGAATGTTGAAAACCAACTGGTTCTCGAAGAAGTGAGTATAAAGTAGCATCAGATACAATCTTCTAATGAGAGGACTCTTAAGCAATGTCGTAAACCCTGACTTTATTTGAAACCAATCCATTTTATCCATATCACTCCCTTCCCCAAATGCACACATGGGAGCCATGCTAAAAACAGTAGCTAAAGGATCCATCTCCCCCTGCCGATTCCTTCCATCATAGCCCTGCAACATGAACATTGGCCTTTTGAGCAGTTATCTCTCCGTTCATCTCCTTTAGCACATCCTTACTATCCTGCAACTGATCTTGGGAAGCCATTTTCCTCCTGAATATAGAAGGAATGTCCTTATTCATCCTTACATCAGAAAAATATCTAACAGAGTTGTAGGTAACAAGGAACTAAGTCCTTCCATCAACATCAGTTCCAGCAATGACTCTTCCTCTTTCTGTAATTCAGTTAGTGGATCCAATAACCAAAGCTAGGCAAACTTATCTCTTTGGACAAGTCCCAGAAGTCTGGGGGATTCTGGGACTTGCAGTCCAAAAAGAAACTTTCCCAAGAACTGCCAATAATGTAGCATTATAATTAAGTGGACACAAGTTACTGGCCTGCAAACATCTTTATTATCTGGTGGGGGGTGGCAAAAGGACAGGGAATTCTATCTTTCCTCTAGCTACCTACCGCATTCCACCCTTCGTCTACCACTCCACTTACACTGCTTTCTAGAATTCCATGCATCCACCAGAATGCAGCTCCTTCTCCCCTACAGCTGTCAGGCTGCTATTTGTATTAGCAGAATTGTTTCTAAATTTGCATCAACACATATCCAGGCATACTTCAGTCAACAAAGCCTTCGAAAAAGAAGCTCCTTTTTACAAAGTCTTTTTACATCTTATCCTCTGTCTAGCTGGAAATTTTTAATAGCTTTAAAATTGGGAAGGTGGTAGAGGAGGACTGGAGAAACAAATGTTTAGTATCAAGTTTCTTCAGCATGTCTGTAGCAAACAATATTTGGCATGGCTAATAATGGGATTCTCTTCTACTTAATCCTACTGTAGCTGTGTGTGCCTGCCTACAACAGGCATGGTAAACAGCAGCTGCCTCCAGAATCACAAAGCAGGTTGAACATCAGAACAGAGAGAAAAGGGGAGAGCACGTAACCCTGCCACAACAGCTACCCACAGCATGTTAAAGAAACATAGATCTTTAAGTCTGGCCACCAAAAGGGAGATCATAAGAAGAAGTGGAGGCTAATGAAAGAAAGCAAAGTGATTGTTGGATGTGCTTTGGAACAAGCTTTCAAGCAATTTCTAGAAGATTTGAAATTATTTTCTTTACTTATTCAGAGTTTATCTGACCTGGATGTTTCATTTCACATGTGCAGATTGTTGGTTTTGGGTGCAAAGTTTGCTGAAACATATTGCACTTTGTGTGTGTGTGTGTGCGTGTGCGCGCACGCGCGTGTGTGTGTGGTGTAGGAACACATCCCTATTAATTCCTTGTTATTTCTATCTCTGGTACCAAATTTTCTGTTAAGGAAGTAATGTCCCACAGAGATGTCTACTTCATTAACTGAGGCATACCTGTAGATTAGAAAATGCTTCTCCTCTCCATGTTTTATTTCCCTTTTTGACAATTCACAAGTGATGACCTTAACCTCACCCAAGGATTTCATAAAAAGCAAAACAGCTTTCATATTTGTGACGTGACAGCTTCTGCATGAAGAAACAGAATGTATTTTTGGAACGGGAACATTTTGGCAACTACTATAGCTTAAGGAAAGAGCAAATGCAAATACAGAAGGTTCCAGCTTCCACTTCTAGGTAAAAAGATTGTGCCAGATATTTATTTTACCTTCTTTTAAACATTTATACACAAGCCAACAAGCAGTGTCCCGAAAGTGTTTGCAAACTTATAAGCAGGAATGGTCAACAAAATCATGTGTTTTTAAATAAAAATAAATAAGCCAGGTGAAACAGTATCAAAATGTTGAAAAATTAGAATGATAAGATATAAGAGCCAGTAATAAAATGTAAACAGTAAACTAAAAATAAAAATCAGAGATAATGAAGAAAAGAATCCTTCCCAAGACACTGGGCAGAAACTGCCAGCAAATAGACTGGATTCAGAACCCAGAAAAGTTACCTTTTTTGGATAATAACTTCCTGAATCCCTCAACGAGCATAGTCATGCTTGCAAAGGGATTCTGGAAGTTGTCCTCCAAAAACATAATAACTTTTCCAAACTCCGACTGAATTAGACAAACCTGTATGTGGCCGTCTCATATGCTGCATTTAAAAATACTCTCCACCAAAAAAGGTTGGCAGCTGGTGACACCCCTCTTCCCACACACAGTGCACTAGTGAGAGTACTTCACATTCCACCCGGTTGATCTGCCCACACAAGACTCCCCTTGACTCAGGATGGCTTTTTCAAGATCCATATCACCCATTCTCCTTTTCCCACTTTCTCACTTCTTCCTCAGCTTACCTTAACTGCTGCAAACTGAGTTTCAAGTGAAAAAGTAGTTTACAGTCAATTAATTCAGCAGGGGAGGAAAGAACACGCAGGACCACAGGCAAATATTTCAGGGAGGATGCCCCAAAAGTGAGGGGTCTCCCCACCTGACCTTCTTTTCATTGTCAACACTTGTATTTCAGAAAGCATGGATCATCCATGGATGATCTCAGCAAATGAGTGGATTGATACAGGAGAAGGCAGCCCAAAAGACATAGGAGTCCCAAATTGTGTAGCACTGCTGTAGCTTTGATCTCTCCACAAAAACACTAAATTTGAAGATCAGCACATCCATCTACCTCCTGTTGTTCAGCCTTTTGAGAATACATCTAAGAAAAGACAGAGAATTTTATTTGCTCTTTCTGCTGCAGCACCACTTGCTTTTGAACCCTCCTGCTCTGTTGTGAGGGCCAGCTCTATCATTAGGCAAAGTAACATTACTATACATACCATACCATTCTGACTGTCTCAATTAATCCTCTGTTGTCCTACTTTTTCAGTTGCCTTTAATATGTCTCAGCTTCTCTCTCTTCCCCCCACTCTCTGTCCTTAGCTTACTTCAGTTGCCGTAAACAGTTCATAGTGAACAGGTAGTTTGTACTCTGTTTACCAAGTGAGGGCAGCAGAGAGGAGGTGGTGGAATCTTGCCCTATCCAGTTGGCTCAGGCAAAAGCAAACTGCTGCAGCCGTTCCTAGCTTGTGTGTTTTTCATCATTAATAATGTTTACCACATTAACCCCACACTGGTGTTGCTTGGCCACAGATCTCCTGGTTTTCATCTGTGAAATTTTGGAGAGTATGCAGCCACCTGGTCATTCTCAACCTTTTTTTATCCTTTCTTGGGGTAGACTTATAGAATCATGGAGTTGGAAAGGGTATAACATGCCGTCGAGTCCAGCTCGTTCCTTGATGCAGGATCTCCAGCTAAAGCATCACCAGCAGAAAGCTGTCCAGCCTCCTTTTGAAAATCTTCAGAGAAGTAGACCCCACCACTTCTTTAGACAATTGGTTCCATTGCTGAACTGCTTGTCTCAGCTTTCCATACTCCGACTCAATTCCTTTTGCTGCAAAGCAGGCATGCCGTTATTTCTATTTCTTCATTTCCATCTTTAATTTTGCACTCTCTGGGGCCAGCCCAAGCTCCCTCTCTGCCTGAGAAAAAGCACAGCACTGACCCCAATTGCTCCATAGCAGTGCAGCTCTCCTTCTTCAGAAGGGGAAGTGCAGGGGTGATACCTAGCTGCCAGAGAAGAAAAACATGGCTGCAGCTGGCTCCCCACATGTACACCGGTAAGCTGCCTGCCCAAGCAAGCCCTTCCCTGTCCAGAGAACAGGAGTGCGAAAGATTTCATCTTTGTGGCACCTCTCTCCCCATGAAGACACAGCTGATGAGATCAGAAGATAACACACCTTCACATAGCCAATAACAGTCTCTTGGAACACAGAGCAAACACAGCTATCAGCAGCTAATGTGCAGGGTATTTTGCTGTCACTCCCACAACTTTAGCATCATCATTATGACACCAGGAAAATGCATCCATGGGGAATGCAACAGTCACAGCAGAAGAAAGCCCAACAAGAAAGAACACCAGAATGTAGTCCTTTTCCATAGTCTGAGCTGATGCAAAATGGGGAAAAAAACAAACATCTGCTTATGCTAGGAAAATAGCCTGGATGGTACATAAAGACGTTTTGCATTGTGTAAACTGCAACTAAAAGCAAGTGCAAAGATGCAAGCATAAACAACCTCTGGAACTCTACTACTTCACCCATACGAATCTGCTGACCGTTTTAGAGTGGGGAGTTTTGAGGGCTGTACTCCAAAAAGTAAATTTAGAGATCTTATGTTTTGGGTAGGGCTTCTGAACTTAAATATAATCATTCTTTTTCAGCTTAGCTGATGTTCTCAGATCCATAGTTTAATGTCATAAACATTAAAATACACACAGATACAACTAGGGCTTGGAGACAGGATTCACAGAAGTTCATGTTTGTTATTGACCCACTAGTTTTCCATGGATATCTCTCAAGTCCCTCCAGGTAATGTGGCAGTCCCATCTAGTCTTGACTTAAGTAAGCACTGCAGTTGGATTTTCTCAATACCAAATAAATTTTCATTTATTATTAGAAACCATAACCTGGCCACAATCTCAAAAGGAAGTGTTCAGATTGCAGTTTTTTACCTACCAACCTGGGATTAAGTCCCGATGAACTCACTGAAACTTACAGTCAGCCCTCCATACCTGTGCATTCTGTATCCGTGGATTCAACCAACCGCAGCTTGAAAATATTCCCTCCCCGCCCCCCCGCCCCCAAATCCAAAAAACAAATGTTCATTTTGCTGTTTTATATAAGGGATGCCATTTCACTACACCACAGTACATAATGGGTTTGAGTATCTACAAATTTTGGTATCCATGGAGATACTGACACCATACTGTAGTGCATATCAAGGACCCACTGTATTTTTCAGTTGACCTGTATAGGACTGCATCCTCTCCAACAATTTAAATTTAACAGAGACAGTCCTCTGCCCAAACATTAATCCTCTGCTGTCCTACTTTTCAGCTGCTTTTAACTGTCCTAGTTTCTCTCTTCTCCTCCCACTTTCCCCCTTTGCTTTCAACTAATTTTAGTTGCTGCAGACTGAGTTCAAAGTGCAAAAAGAGTTTGAACTCAACAAATAGGGAGAGAGGAGAGAAAGGGATAAAATTCATGCCCTTCCTAGTGGGCTCAGGCAAACTGCTACAGCCTCTTCTAGCTTGCCTGTTCTTCCTCATTAATAATGTTTGCCATCCTGACCAGAGTTTGATGCGGCTTGGTCATACACGTCCTGATTTTCATCTATGAAATGTTGGACATTATGGTATTGCACTTTCAGTCTGGTAACTCTCAGATGAGCTTGTCTGAAATTTGAGATCTTCAGCAGAAGCCCTGCTACATGTCTGACCCCAACAAGAAACTAGGTTGTTGAGTACATGAGAAAAGGGTTTTGGTACAGCAGCGCTCTAACTATGGACTTCCTGCTACGGGGAAGGCAGACTGGCCCCATCCCTGTTGAACTTCTGTCAGGCAGTCAAGACAGTATTATTTTATGAGGCCTCTCCCTTTCTAAAATGGTTTCAGTCCATTTCTAAAAGAAGTTTCATTTCTGTTGCTTTTATATTGTGATTTTACCACACATTGATTTGGGGGCCCTAGTGGACTGAAAAACAATTTATAAATATTTCTAGTAAATATCAAATCAGTAAGTTCCAGTGCTATCCATTTGATAACACCCATCTGTGAAGCCACACAGGATATGTGTATATGTGGAGACCTCAGCATCTCTACTTTCTGAATTTCCCAGCAGCACTGACTTGTTGATTTAGCACGTATCAAATGGCAAATTAGCAAGTTGGTGAATTAAGTAGTTAAGAAATTGCTGGCACTGCTTCATATCGTATACAGAGTACAAGCTGCTCTGAGAAGGTGTCATGCAAACAATTCTCCCCCGCCATTCCCACTGTTCCTCCAATAAGTCAGCAAGGCTTTCTATTTTGACAGAAAGCATTAAAAAGAGAATGGACATATCTGCGGGAAATAAATCTATCAGAGACTCCTTCTATCTGGGATGGTCGTCCTCTTCCACCGAGCGCACAGCTTCGGGAGGGATGCACATGGAGCAGTGAGGGAGGAAGGGGACACCCGCCTAGCCAGCCAGATCAGCTGAATCAGCCCTGGCGATCAATGGGGTGACAGATGTCACAGCCAGATCGCCCTCACATCCATCTATCAGAGACTATAAAGGATGACTGCAAAATGGAAGCTGCTTGTTCAGAGGAAGCGCACTTTCAAATGTCACCTGCTGTGTGAACAAGAAAGGGGAAGAGTTGTGTTGCCTTTTGAACATATAAGGCTCCAAAGTCAACAGTATGGGTTCACACCATTGTTCCATCTTAGATCAATGTGGTCTCATTAATTAGTAATGGATCCCCCAGGGTGTCTAGTTGAGGTTTCTGCCTTCAATTTAGATCCTGTAACACGAGATTATCTAAACTGAAAGGAGAAACTTTTAACAGGGGATGGGAGAGCCAGCATGGTATACTGCTTTGAGAGTTGGACTACGAACCTGGAGACCAGGGTTCAGTTCTCACTTGGCCATGGAAAACACTGGGTGACCCTGGACACGCTACATACTCTCAACCCCCAGAAAACTGGGTAATTGGTTCACCTTAGGATCGCCATTAAGTCAGAAATGACTTGAAGGCACACACCAACAGTACAACAGGAAATGGGAAGGGGTTGTATCCGACTTATTCAACAAGCATTACAACTCCATCACTATCAATGGGCACTTTTCTAAAGATTGCTTAGGAAAGCTATTTCCCAGGCTGGGAGAATCCAGAGATGTATAGTCTAAAAAGTTAACTTGCTCAGTCTCTGACTGGGAAAAAGGTTGTTGGACAAGATACAAATCAATTTTCCAAGATGGAAGATGGTCTTTACTCAGAAACCTTTGTCTTATGAGCTGGAGGGTAACAGAAAGGATCAGAATCTTGTACATAGTCAATACCCATTCCCCACTCCCAGTACTGTTCCTTAGCCTTTGGCTAGGCAATTGTTTGCTAGATGAAGGAAGCACTTGCTGGTTGGTGTCTTCACTGCTGCCCTCCTCAGATTTTTGAAAATGGATGAGCATGCAAGGCAGCTGCTAGGCAACTACTAAAGTATTTCTCTTCTTGCTCTGCTTGAAACTGGAAGAAAAACTAAGACCAAATTTGGTAACAGTGAGAGAAGAATGTGATCCTCAAGGATAAGGAAAAGCTTTCAAGGATGGGGAAAATGACATTGTATTAAGAAAAGAGCCCTATTAGTATCATGTCTGGTGTTAACCAACTAAAACCAGTCCCTGAAAATACTCAGTCAAGAGATTCACTGAATTGAAAGGGCATTCACAGATCAGTCTGGTCTGATGGATGCTGATATAGGAAATCCACTATATCTCTGATGCATGGCCATCCAGCTTCTGCTTAAAAGCCTCAAACCTCCAAGGAGAGTCTGCTAGTTTCTGAGACAATCTGTTTCGTGGCTGAACAGCTGGTATCATTGGGAAGTTCTTGCTAACATTTTGTCAAAACCATTTTTCCTGTAATATGTTAGTTTGAGTCCTGCTCTCTGGAGCCATGGTCCCTACTTAACCTGGTGATCTCCAGATATTTTCAACTGCAGTCCCCATCAGCCCCAGCTAACATGCCCAGTGGTGAAGGATTATGGGGGTTGACATCCAAAACATCTGAAGGACGTTAGATTGAAAAGACTGCTTTGCAGGAGAAAGCAGCAAATTTATTCCATCTCATGATCTGTATGACAGCCATTTAACTCTCTGATAAATATAAACATGACCAGTTAACCAGCCAGTGAGAGCCAACATAGGCCATTTCCGCACTAGACTGTTATAGCACTATTATTCCACTTGCAATATCCTATGGAATCCTGGGGTTTGCAGTTTAGGGAGGGGCTGCCTGCTGTAGTGGTTTGAGCATTGGACTACAACTCTGGATACCAGAGTTTGAATCCCCACTTGGCCACAGAAACCCACTGGGTGACCTTGTGCAAGTCACATTCTCTCAGCCTCCCTCTGAACAAATCTTGCCAAGAAAACCCTGTGATAGGTTCGCCTTAGCATTGCCATGAAGTCAGAAATGACTTGAAGGCATGTAACAACAACAAATTAGCCAACCAGTCCTGCAGGAATATTGTACAGTAGATTTAATTCAGCATATAACGCAAAAGCTAGATTAGCCCATAATGTAATAACATCATGCAAGTACATTGAAGGGAAAGCAAACCTCCTTAATTAATTTTGCGCTATAAATGAGAAATTGAATGTTCGCTGGGGAACTTTCCATTTCCTTTGCCTGGTGCCCTCTAGATATGCTGGATCGGTCCCATCATCTCCAGCCAGCATGGACATACTGGCAAGAGTGATGACACCTGTGGTCCAACACCTCTGGAGGACATCAGGTAGAGGAAGGCTGCTTGCCACGACGATTCTGTTTCCTTGTAATTCCCAAATGATGCTGGTTTTTTCCCCCTAGCTATTTCTGGCCGGCTGCTGTATGTTCTTCCCTCTCATTCCACCTCCGCCCTCCTAGCTTTTAACCAGCCTGCCAAGGGATCTTGGACTGCATCACGCTAAAAAAGAAAAGAAAAGAATCTACTGACGGCACTTTTGTCTTCAGCACTGGTGGAAAAGCAATTTGAAGGGGGGAGGGATGTGTACCATGGGGAAGGCAAGCTGCAGAGGCAGGGGGAAGGGACATGTGTTTGCAGTTAACAGGGACCTCGGGCTGGAGGAGAATAAATAGCAGATTGTGGAGAAAAGAGCCAGCAACAGCGAGCGGCTGCATCATCCAAACCATAGATGTCATGGGGAGGTGGAGAGGGACAAATCCGAGATCTGTTCAACTCAACAAGATGCTATGTGCATGGCCCCCAGATGTCTGAAAGCAGTTACCCTCCCTCCAGTCCCCCCCCCGCCCGCAATGTTTTTTACCTAGAAGATTCAAAATACAAAACCCATGGCTTCAAGCTGTTATTTTACAAAATTTAGGAGCCAGGAAGTTTTTAGATAAGCAGGAGATCCTGGCAAACAGATTCAGAGGTAGCCATGTTGGCCATGCAACAAAACACTACAAAATCCAAAATCCACAAAATAACAATTCCTTTGATTGGTCAATTGAAATGCACAAAATACATCATGCAAGCTTTCAAAGCTTCACTGGCTTCTTTGTCAGGCAAAAATGTTAAAAATTATACAGAAGAAAAGGGATGATGTTAGAGTCACAAGCCTACCATTTTGTTTCGTAGGTTCTTCTCTTGCAGTTAAGATGGTATAGAGGGATATAAATGCAGGCAGAAGCCACTCCCCTTTTTGGCCATGTGGGAACCAAGGTCAAAGGACAATTAAAAAAGACAGGTAATAAAATTTAAACTCCAATAGCTCCTAGCAGGAGAAACTTGCTTCCTGACCAGACGTGCCAGTTGCTAACCTAGGTTGTTATTGTTTTTGTTTTGTGCTCCTGGAGCAAACATCCCTAACTTGGATCCCTCTGGTTGTTTTGGACTATAGTTCCCAGCATCCATTTGGCTAGAATGCTGGGCATTGCAGCCTAACATATCTAAAAGAAGTCATGTTGGGGACAAGGTTTGTACAGCATAATTAAGTACCTAAGTATATAAAATATAGTAACACTAAAAAGTATCATAGATATATCCAGCACATCTGTATATCCTACTGCAGTGGCGGGAAATCTTTAGACTTCTAGCTGTTTTGGCCTTCATATTTTCCAAGTGGGGTGGGAGACCTTTGGCTGCTTTGGATCTATTGGACTAAAGCTCTCACAATCCATTACCACTGGCCATCTTTGTATATGTGCCTTCAAACTGCCCGATTGTTATATGAGCAGTTGTGTGAATGTGTGCATCTTCAAGTTGCCTGTTGGCCTACGGTGACTCCATGAATTTCATAAGAGTTTTCTTAAGCACGGAATACTCAGAGGTGGTTTTGCCAGTTCCTTCCTTTGTAATATAGCCTACAGTACCTGGTATTCATCAGCAGTACCTGGTATTCATCAGTCTCCTCTCCCAGCACTCACCAGGGCTGACTGTACTTTCCTTCCAAGATCAGACAAGATCTGGTGCCTTTCGGTATCTAGGCCTCTATTGGCCATCTAATGATTATCGATTTGAGTTGTGTTCTGGTAGGGCCTTCTGAGCTCTTGGTTCTTCTTCATTGTTCTATGTTCAACAACGGGATGTGTTTCATTTATGTTTTGCTTTGTGGCTTTTTAGGAGGATATTCAGGAATGGCGCTACCCCTTTGCTGGCCCTCCTTCACCATCCCAGTCAGCTTGAAATTCCAGATGTCTCACAATGGGAGGAGTTATGGAACTGATATTTCTTCATAATTTGGAGACTTAGAAACTGTTCAGCTAAAACTAGGAAAGGAAGAAACTACTTTCATTCTCTAATGAAGTGGACTTGCAACGAGCAATTTTGTGCAATGAAAGAGGAAGAAGTTGACCTCAAGCAGCAGCTAGGTCATTTTCTTTGAGCAAACAGAAACATTTATTTGATGTGCTGTACATTACACAATGCTCAGGATTAGGTCTTTCTTGAACACTGGTGCTAAATGGGGGTTGCTTCTACATGTATGACCTTTCAGCACTGCTCAATTTTGTTCTGCTAACAGATAAGGATTAATTATGACTATTACAACCTTAATTAAAACAGTGAATATTGCAATGTTGTACCAAAAGATTACCCACCCAAATAAATATCACAGTACTGGAGGATGTTTGTCCTACCCTCCAACATTTCACAGATGAAATCTGGAACATGTGTAGCCAAGCACCCCCCACGAGCAGTCAAAATGGCAAAAGTTATTAATGAAGAAGAACACACAGGCTAGGAGAAACTGCAGTATGTTGCTTTGCCTAGCTCTTTGGGAGGTACAAGATTCTACTATCTCCTTTCCTCTCCCCACTGCTAATTGAGTTCAAACTCTTTTTGCACTTTGAACTCAGTTTGCAGCAACTCAAGTAAGCCAAGGACAAGGGAGGAGAGTGGGAGGAGGAGAGAAAAAGAATATTTTACAAGCAGCTTAGTAAGTAGGATGACAGATAATTAATAGGGAGTCTCCACCAAACTGGGGCAGTTAGAGGGTTGGTACTGTGATAGGGCAGCTCACCATTGTGGTCTCTATCGGTTCCTTTTCTTTTAAACCCTCAAACATGGGATGTACCAAGTATTACATTTACAAATACATTGAGAGGTTATGCAGGAATACCAGATACATTCCACTTAAAGGGATAAATTCTTTTCTGTTGTCTTACCTTTGCAACTACCACCAACACCCCCATAGCCCTGAAAACATATTTGGCAAAAGATGATATAAATATTTCATAAATAAATAATTAAATAGACGATCTGATCAGAATCCCTTGTTTCAAAGCAAATCGTTGGCCCTAAAAACATGATCTTGCACCAATCTGAAATCTGGCTGTAATCTAAACATTTGAATTTATAATTTTGCATTCTGGTATTTTAAATTCATGATTAAAGCTTTGTGAATATTAAATAGAATGAGGTTACAATCCCATTCCCACTTTCTACTACTTGAGGTGTCATACGATTTGGTGGAATGTGAGATACGTCATCATCACCAAATTTGACATAGCAACTTTTTTTCTTTTCTTTTTTTTTTTTGCAAAGTTGGCTGGGCTGCCTGGAGGATTCTGAGAGCTGTAGTCCTACAAGTAAAAATCCCAGGGTCCACATTGATGATGCTGGCACCTCTTATACAGTGGCAGAATACTCCCCAGTGAAGTTATTCCTACAGCAGAATGACTAAAACAGGGTAGAGGTGTGGATGCAATGAGGGTAACAAAGAATAGGAGCATACTTGGACCTTATCCTCTAGATCATAATCACACCTTATGCAGCCTCACACCAGCTCCAGATCCTGTGCAGAGAATTTCTGTTCCATTGATTCCCTTGGGAAAGGACAGAGAAACAGCCACCTTGATGTACATGACTGCCCTGCCCACATTAGTCAAATATAGGATGTGGTGTAACTCAGCACCCAATCATACAAAGCACCACAATAAGATACAAGTCCTACAAAGGGAGACCAAACTCAGACAGTGTGGCATGGGAAGAGACTTCTTCAGTCCTTGCAAGAGGAAGGAATTAGTGGATGGGGATGGAGAAAGGACATTTTGCACAATTAGGAAGCACTTTGCCCAAGTAGTTTGCCTTCAGAAGATAAAGGAAAACTTAAGCATGACACTAACAATGTCTACATAGGACAATATCTACATAGGATCTGGACAGGTACCTTATGTACACCAAATTGGGGGGTATACTGGTAAATTCTGAAGTGCAGATTCTCATCATAACAGTACCCCTCTTCAGCTTTTTCTCCAAAGACAGTAGAAACCTACCACCAGCTATGTTGAGCCATATCAACAAACTAGTCCTAGCAGTTTTCATTTCCTAAAGCCGGTGGGTTTAAACTGTCCATCAAGACCAAGCTACCTGAAAATATTTTAAATTCCAACAGGGACAAGTCATAACAATGCACTGCTGGAGGGAAAAATCCATCTCTCTGCTTCCCCACTTCAACAACAGCCACTGTGTGAATTGCAAATATGCTCCGAATGGGCAGGAAAGCCTGAGGGGGGTGGCAGATGATGCCACTGCCCCTACTAATTAAAAAGCACAGCTACTTGGACCCTGTAAGCCTTGCTTCCACTCTACTAGTCAAGACTGGAACCCTCATTTCTGCTTCAAATGCTGGCAGCACACAGACAGAACATTCCCCAGAGTAAACAAATATGAGAGTTTCCACTTATTCCCCAACTCTGCCACCAAGGTGTGGACTTCCTCCTGTCCCACCACTTAGGTCATCAACTCTGGGGGCCTCCTAGATGCCCTCATGGTTCCGTTGCAAAATTTTATTCATCTTATATCCCCACCAGACACCACCATCTTTGACTGAATGGTGTTACCACAGATCGATGTGTCTGATATCCAATATCCCTTACATAGCGTTCTCGTAGGCAAATGTGTCTAATACGAAAAAGAAACTATTAAACAGAAATTGAATGTAAGGCCACAGATTACTTATTTAATACATTCAAATCACATCTCTCACTCATCTGCTAGCTAACTCTGACTCTAACTGATCTCTATGGCCATTTCCACACTACACTGTTATAGTGCTATTATTCCACCTTCAACATGCTATGGAATTCTAAGATTTGTGGTTTACTGAGGCCAAAGACCTCTCTAGCTGAGAATTCTAAATGCCGCTCCCTAAACTGCAAACCCCAGGATTCCATAGGATGTTGAAAGTGGAATAATAGCACTATAACAGTGTAGTGTGAAAATGGGCTATGTCTGACCCTGACCATCAGGTGTCTCCCATGTTACCTCCAACGAGTCCACCCCACTTTGCCATACAGAAATACTCTATTTTGTCCCAACTTTATTTCTCTACAATGGATTTCTCCCATCCTGACCCTGGAGAACAATCTTTCCTCCAGGCACTGACTCCCATAAAAAGCACCTCAGCTCTTCATTGGCACAGGCCAGGTCCTTAAGTTGTCAATGCTGGCCAAACATTCGTCAGCAATTTTGCACTACAGAATCACAGCCTGGATGAACAGGGCTGAGCAGGAGTGAGATAGGGATTTGCATGGCCCTGCAGGTGGACCACAGCTTCCACCACCACTATATAGTATATACCATGATAAGGAATGATGGGAGTTACAGTCCAACTATGTCTAGATGGCCACACATTTCCCATCCTTTGAGAAGAGCAAGCTACCACTGCACATGAAAAGTCCCAATGTAAAACACACACAGAAGAAGGGAGTGCACATTTTCAGTTTGTCTATCTCTCCTTCTTCTCCACAGTTCACGCTCACAAACATACATAAATGGCCTCTCTCAAATTTTGTACTGTCCAGACCACAGCTGTAAGGTGAGACTATCCTCCTGACTATTACTTCACCATATTGTTAACTTACCTGTTTCAGTGTCTGTCTTGCACCCTTGGAACATCCATGCCAGACATATTCTTTATGCCAGGGACATTTTTGTAAATAATTATCATGCTCTCCCTTGGCTTCACTTTTTTAATAAACAAAAATAATCCCGCAAACACTGTCATGTTTCCTCAGAGGAGCTCCAGCCCACTGACCATGTCTGAGTTGCCTTTTTCGGCACCTTTTTCAATTCTACAATATCCTTTTTGATGCAGTGACCAGAACTATATACAGCATTCCACGTATGGGCACAACATATATTTGTGTAACAGCCTTATAATGTGGGCAATTTGATCTTTGATTCTTTTCATCACATTCCCTAGCATGGAATTTACTGTTTAATTTGTTTGGGTTTTTTTACAGCTGTTGAGTACAGATGTGATATTTTCACTGACCTATTCATCATGATCCCGAGATCTCTTTTTCTGGTCAGTCACCACCAGTTACTGCTGCAATCTGTACTGTATATACTCATGTCTAGAAATTTTAGTCAAACCCCAAAAAACTGGGTTGACTTATCCATGGGTCAACATAAATACTGTACCTTAGCCCTTAACCAAAAAAGAACTATTCAGTTCTCTGGCCATTTCCGCACTGGACTGTTATAGCGCTATTATTCCACTTGCAACATCCTGTGGAATCCTGGGGTTTGCAGTTTTGAGAGGGGCCAGGAGGCCCCTCCCAAAACTGCAAACCCCAGGATTCCACAGGATGTTGCAAGTGGAATAATAGCGCTATAACAGTCCAGTGCGGAATGGGTCTCTGAGTAGAGTGGCAAAAGGCGAGAGCTTAATTCATCCTGAGACAGCAAAAAAGAAGCATGAACACCCTTTACTCCCTCTGCCACGGAGCTGCTTCTGGCCTTTTTGAATACCTGGGTGGGAAAATGGTAGTAGCAGCTCATTGGTGCTTCTCCTCAAAGAAACACAGAGAAAGCTGAGGAAGTCAGTGCTTCTTTTAGGTTCTCCTGGGACAGACTAAGGTCTTGCTTACTCAGATAAGGGGATGGTTCCTTTTTTGGTAAAGAGTTAATACTGTACCTTAACTTTTATAAAAAAAAAAAAAGAAAAGAAAGGAAGAACTATCTCTTTGAACAGAGTGGCAAAAAGTTTTCTGAATGCCTAGGTGGGAAAATGACGGCGGTTTCCTGAGGGGCCGCTCTCCCCTCTCAGCAAACTGATCCTCGACTTACCCATGGATCATATCAAAATCTATAATTCTGGCCCCCCAAATTTGCTCTCAGGGAGCCAGCTTATACACAAATGTACACGAAAAATAAAGACGGTTTTACCCAAATGTGCATTATTTTAAATGCAGGCCATTTCTGCACTACACCGTTACAGTGCTATTATTCTACTTCAACATCCTATGGAATTCTGGGCTTTGTAGGTTACTGAGGCCAAAGAGCTCTCTGGCTGAGAATTCTAAATACCCCTCTCTAAACTGCAAACCCCAGGATTCCACAGGATGTTGAAAGTGAAATAATAGCACTATAATAGTGTAGTGCGGAAATGGCCTTACTTACATTAAATTTACATTCAGCACTGAACTTACATTTACTTATAGTGAACCAGCCCCACCTGTTTGAAGGACTGTAGCTTCCCATATACAGCCAGCATGGAATAGTGGTTTGAATGTTGGACTGCAACCTAGAGACCAGGGCCATTTCTCCACTAGATCATTATAGTGCTATGATTCCACTTGCAACATCCTATGGAATCCTGGGGTTTGCAGTTTCGGGAGGGGCTGGCGGGGCCCCTCCCGAAACTGCAAACCCCAGGATTCCATAGGATGTTACAAGTGGAATCATAGTGCTATAACAGTCTAGTGTGGAAATGGCCCAGGGTTCAATCCCCCGCTTGGCCATGGAAAACCGTCTAGGTACCCTTGGGCACATCACACTCAGCCTCAGAGAAAGGGAAAGGCAAACCCTCTGTGAACAAATCTTTCCAAGAAATGACTTGAAGGTACACAACAACAGCAGCAGCAAATCTTCCCATATGAGCCTACCCAAGCTTTAAAATCTGCAGTGGAGGCACTGCTTTGTATATCACCACCTTCACAGGCACAGTTGGTGGGAACATGGGAGAAGGCCTTCTCTGTGGCTGCTCCCACACTTTGGAAATCCTTCCCTAGGGAGGTCAGAGTGGCTCCTTCCTGGTTCTCTTTTCAGCAGCAGGTTAAGATCTTTGAAAACTGATTTTTAACAAGAGGAGGACTTTTTATGGTGCTGTAGCACTGTTTTTAATATTTGTTTTTAAGTAAGATTTTACATGGCTTTAATTCTGTTGTTTTTTAATACTATTTTAATCTCAATACTGTATGTTTTTAACCATATGCGCTCTTATTGTAATGTTCTGCCTTTTTGTAAGCTGCCTTGAGTCCCAGCCTGGAAGAAAGATGGGACAGGAATACTGTAAAGTGATGGATGGATGGAACTGCATTTTATACATCATTATTCATCCATGCATTTTTAAGAGATCGGTGCTGCTTTGCTTGTACCATCCTGTCATCAGGAAGGCTAGCCTGTCAATATATTTCCTTCCCAAGGAAGTCAGCACCTGTTGAACTGCTGCCTGCTGGGTGATTTTTAATATTACAGGAGTTCTCCCATGGAGTATAGTATGGGGTGGATGCATGCAGGATGAAATACTTGCATTTCTAAACATACTCTTTCTTCCTCAGTTTCAACACAACAGCTCATAAGAATCCTCTATATTCAAGTTTTGTTCTGACAAATCTATTCCTCTCTTCTGGCCCCCTCCTGGTTGTGTGTGTGTTTTGTGTGTGTGTGTTTGTGTGTATGCGCGCCTCAAAGTCCCTCTATTCTCCCTTCCCCATGGCCTCTGCTACCACATTAAATTCCTCTTCTCCTCCCAGCACCGGGATCTAGCTTTGCAATTTAATTTCATTTTGGCTCTGGATGGTTTTTCCACAAGTTGAAAAAAATGGAAAAAAAGAGTAGAGGACAGAAGATCAGCCCAGCTGGAGTTGGCGTGAGTGGGCTGAGGAAAATGGCTTGGGGTCTGCTGTAAGGAAACACGCTCCCCTCTGCCTCTCCTCAACTGGCTTCATTGCCTTAGGTTTCCATCCAGGAAAGAAAAGACCAGGGAGGAAAATACGAAAAATGGGTGGAATTGCCAGATTGCGGCTGTCTCCTTCTTTCCCACAATTGGGTGGAGTAGGGGTAGCTTGAAGGGGCTGCCTTGCCAATGTGGCTCCACTGCTCTCAATCAATGTCCATGCAATTTTACTCAAACTGCTGTGAATGCATTACTAAATTAGGAATGGGAGCTAGCTGGCACCCCAAGAAGCCATAACACTTTGAATGCCCCTGTTCCAATTCAACTAACTTGTTCCATTGATTCTGACTGGCCCGACCTTTCTTCAGAGCTTGGGAAAATTACGTTTCGGCGTCATGACTCTCAGAATCACTGGGAAATTCTGGGAGTTAAAGTTCAAAGAAGTAACTTTTCCAAGCTCTGTGCCTCTACTCTCAAATCTTCCTCAGTCACATTTCTAGATCAATGACTCTCAAACCCTGCCCCTCCAGATGTTGTCAAGATTCAACTCGCTGCAGCCCCAGTTAGCTGGCTAATTCTTGGAGGCTGTGGAAGTTAAAGTCATCAGCATTTGGAGGACCAAAGGTTGAGAACCACAATTCTAAACAGATGCTAGATTTAAATTCCCCAAACAACCACTGCCTGCTCACCCACTCTATAGAAACTCCATCTATCCAGCCCTTCTGATAGGATAATCATCCAAACGCAAAATGCACAAATCTGTTAAACAAAGATGAATACCAGCTAGGAGTTTCTCCAAACACCAGAAATATTAAAGCCTTCCCAGTGTCACAACTGAGAGGCCCAGATCCACTCTGGCTCCCTTGTAATTCAAGCACTGTTTCACACCACTGCCATCTATAGTCCATTAGATTTATGGCATTACAAGCACTATACTCCCCCCCCCAATCAGCCACGTCCCCACAAACTCTCTGTGTGTATATGTGTGTGCGCACACATATACTTCCACCAAATAACCACTCTGCACTCTCTTTCTGTCTCTAAACCTAATTTACCTTGCAGGCTTACTGCAAGAACAGAATGTGGAGGGAACAACCACATAAATTACTTTCAGCTCCTCAGAAGAAGGGAAGGATAATACCACCAAAAAGTGAAACTGAATACTAAAAAGATACAAAAACCCACAGTTTTTCAGACACACATCCCATCTACAGCTGCAGCAGACACCTCATCTCTTTCTGTCTTCTGCCGACAATGTTTACATCCCCCCCCCAACCAAATCTGATCTGAGTTCTGTGAAACAGGCCCCTTGTGATATGGGGTACACAATTCAGGCAAACAGATACATCCAAAGCTAACCCATCCTGACTCAGGCTAATGGTCCATCTGGCTCAGAACTGTCAACAGGACTGACAACCGCCCTCCCAGGTTTCTGGCAGGGTTTCCTTTTTCTGACCTGAAGATGCCAGCAATTGAACCTGGAACTTATGCATGCATATCATTGGCTCTACCACTGAGCAGCAGCTTTCCTTGGGGAGCAAAAATTCAATATTTGTGTTGGGTGATGTAGAAGATAGGTGAATCCCCTCCTTGCATCTCAATGCATGCCCTTCTCTCAAACTTTACACTTCTCTCCCATTCTCACTCCCTCTGTAACTTTCACAGACTTATGAATCCATGCGCTGCGTTAACAGCCCACTTAAGGAAACCCTATCTGCTTCATTTTATTTGATGCCACTCCATTCCCTCCGCTCTGCAAATGCCCATACAGCCATTCTGTCTCCTGCTGCAACTGAAGGAAACTTACCCTCTGGAGGGGCCCCCATCCTGACTTTACTCGTCCTCTACTCTCTCCGTCCCAAAGCGACAGACAACAGCAGCTCAGCAGCAAGTGGGACGGTGGAGGGGGAAAACTGGGGCAGGTGCCAGAAAGAACTTAGCGCTTTCCCCTCTGTTGCCGTCTCTCTTACATTTCCTAGCTTACTAGTTCTCCATCCGTGCCTGCCCCACTCACTAATTCAGAGCGCCTCCCTCTAGCTAAAATTCTCTCAGTCTCACCCACCTAATTTGTTATTTGTTCACCCAAATCCAAATACCTTCATATCTAACCTAATTTACTTGCTTGCCCTTCACCTTTCTATCAATCTGCAAATACTCTTTCTTCCTCCTTTTTTATTCTAGAAAGTATTTAAATGTGCTATCCTTATAATTACTTCCCTCCCTTCCTCTGTCCCATACACCACTCCCTTCCTCTCCTCAATCACGCTGCCTTTCTTTTCGTCTCTCATCAAAATTCAGTCCAACGCCCCCATTCTACTTATGTTTACTCAGAAGTAAGTACGGCTGAGTTCAGTGGGACATCCTGCCAAATAAGTCCAGTAAAGAATCTTGTGACTCCTTCAAGACTAATAAATTTATTGTGGCTTATGCCACAATAAATCTGTTAGTCTTTAAACAACCACAAGGCACTTTTGTCCTGCGTACAATGCATTTGGGCTGCTACTGCTCTGGAATTTGTCCCACGTTAAGTGTCCACAACGCAGTACAGAAGCATGAGGATAGCTGTACCAAACTGACTAGTTTGTATCACCAGCTCGCAGCTTCAATTAAAAGTATGATTAAATAATTACTAATTGCATAAACCTTTCTAATTCATGACACAAGCAATGTCCTAATTCAATATGTCTTTTGCTAGCCACATTCTCCCTGTGCCTAAGGTATATTGTCCCATTCATCTGTCATTGCTCTGGCGTTTTCAAAACAACCAAGTCTATTATTCCTCCATGGCGTAATACTTTTTGTGGTTGTCGGGACAAATGCCTGTGCTCATGACAATTTGCAAGTGGAAACAAAGATTTCCCATCTTTACTTCATTCATTTTAAGACGAAAATAACACTCTCATCATGGACACACTGTGCGCTGGTTCTTGTTTTCCTGATGGGGAAACTGACACTGAGAACTAGAGGCTCGCTCAGTTCACTGACAGTTGAGGATGACGTTAAGTCATCAGCCCAACTTGTTTTCTCCTTCTTCAGAGCCCCATTCCTATAGCACATATTCAGTCCTTCCACTTTTTCTCTGCCTTCTTTTCTCCACAGCTCTGCTTTACACCCACTGCTCTCACGCTTCCTCCCTGTCACATCCTTTCTCTATTAGTCCATTTCACATGTTCTTTCTTGCTTACAACTCTCTCACTGCTCCCACACCATATACACACACATCCATTTAACTCACCCTTTCCCCCTTTCTCCTTTTCTCCTGCTTTCTCCTTCATCCTGCCGCTGCTACTGCCGCTGCCTCCAGTTCCGAAGAACCCAAATCTGGAAAGGGGGCTGAAGCTGGTGGAAGATGGATTTAGGCCTGGAAAATTCCCAGCTGGGGAATGTCAAACTTCAGACTGAAAGAGAATGGAAGGGGGGGTAGAACCCCTGACACACACATGTTAACCCTTTGGTAATAAGCTATCAGTTCCCGTTCAAGCTGTCTCCCTGGCCCCAAGAACCTTGCTGTGGAAAAACTCAGAGCTGCCTTCCTCACAGGCAGGCATAATGCTGTCTCCTACGTGCCACCCCGGCACATTCCTGGCCACTCCACACCCTGACAGCTGCCACAGCTGCACCCATGGATCTCTTCCAAAATCTGAGGGAGCGCGGTTTTTCTATTCCAGGAGAACGACATCGTGTACATATGGGCAGCGGATGCCAAATGTTTTCCTAAGACAGAGGGGTGTGCGTGTGAGTTTCTCATTAACAGATCTTTGCTCAAGGTCCCCAGTAGTGAACATCTACAAGCTATACATCTCTGGCAGGAATGTTAAATCAGACTGGAAATATCCCCCAAACGACTTTAATGGAACAAACACTATAACTGCAGAAGCCTATCAGTGCAAAAGAAATGAAGTAGGCCAAACTGTAAAGGTGGCATCAAGCATTTCCTCTGCATTCATAATTCCGATTGCACTATCTGTAAGCACACAACATAGATGTATTTTTCAATTTTAGATCATATTTGATCCATGTGTGTATACACGTGTCCACGTATTTTTGCTGTTCTTGTTAAAACTGAAGAAAGAAGATGAAGACACTGGAACACTGCAAGCAGAGAGAAAACCCTGCATGAGAATGGAAGGAACAGAAACAAGCTGTTCCAATGTCTCTGGGTTTTCCAGCCCCTTACCTCAGGGGAATATCGTGCCATTAGCAAAAACTGACTTGCTTTAAAAAAACTTCTCTCTCCAAATTCATAAGGACTAGGTACTTACAGTACTTGAACAAATGAAACGTTAGTGTCCCAAGACTCCAGACTTCATAATAAGGTGTTGGTGGCCACACTACATATCAGCAAGGTGGTCAGCATACAAAAGTCTAGCCTCCCTGCGTATTGTTACCAGTATCTCCTGGTGGTAAATTCTGTGACTCTCCACAAACTACTTTTGGCTGTAACAATCCACTTTTGGCTGTGCTGATCACTACACCAGGGAATTCAGCAGAAAGCCAGGAGTTAACCCAATACTGTCCCCACAGAAAAGAACTAGAGGTAAAAGAATAAATTGCCGCTTCAATTCTCTTCATTTTGCATCTTCTGCTCAGACCAAGGTCTATAAATATCCCCTATATCCGACTCCCACAACCATCCGTCATCTGGCTCAGGCTCTGGAGGCAGGAATTCACAAACTGTCTATTTTGAGGGCATATCTAGTTTCAATAGTTGCCATTTTGAGAGCATAAACTCCAAGGAAGGTGGGCTTCTTCAAAGATGAAAAAGAAAACTGCTGGATCTTTTTGTGTTTTTGGAGCGTATACCAGGAATTCTCAGAAAGTGAGTGACATTTGACTTTTCCTGGAATACCCTCCAAGAGTTTTCCTAGGGACCAGTGAAGGAAAGACAGATGGGAGCCAGCAACTTGTGAAAAGCCAAGTGCATTTCACTTCCAGCCAGAGATTTTTATATTGGGGTCACAGGCCTCTCAGTGCTTGAAGTTCTGCAGCCTGGATATAGCTGGTAGAAATGCTGTCCTGCTGGGGGGGGGGGGGGTGTCCAAAATGGGAGGGCAGCTATATTAGTTTTCACTTCATGCCTTTGTGATGAGTTGGCCTGCTCCAATTGGGTACGTTCTGTTTGGTACAGAGGTTGGCATTTAAGATGGAAAGTACGCACGCTGCTCTCAGCGCCATCTGCCAAACCGTTGCAGCCATTGTGTGAATACTCTGCCAACCAAATGCAAAAGATAAAGTTAATGTATACATTCTACCCAAGTGTTTTAACTCACAGCCCCACTATTCCAGAGAAGCTTCAACAAAGACGTCTAATGAAAACGGTCCTGCAATTTTGACTTGCAACAACTCCGTTGTGTAATTTTTGCTGTTGGGATCTCACTGGCAGTGGGACAATGGAGCTAGAGTCACTGAGTCAGAACACGTGACTTCTTAACTAGCAGGAGCAATGGCACCATCTGCCATTGTAGCCTCAGTTTTCCCATTCCCTCTGAGCTGAAGAGGATGGGATAGATCCTTCCAGGCACAAAATGCCAGTAATATAGACTCGAGTCAATTGACTTGGACTCAAGTTGGACTTAAGTCACTTCAGTGACTCAACTCGGACTTGACTCAGCAATAAATGAGGCACTGACTTGACTCGAGACTTGTATATTTTTAGTGATTGACTTGCTGGCTTTGGTTCAGCAACATAATATATTCATCCAGAAACCTTACAACTTTGAACAGTGCTTCCATCTCTTTTTGCCTATTTGTCACATGACAGTCTCTCACAGGCTCAAAGTGTGGGCACATTTCTCAGAGGGGAACAGCAAATGGGTTAGGCAATGGGCTTGAGGCAGGCTTGAGGTCTGCTCAGCAGCAGCCTGACCTTGCTGCATATTGGAGGAGCCTTCTAAAACATTTCCTAAGAGCAGAAGACAAGACTCATCCCAGAGTGCAGGATGTATTTCTCAGAGGGGAACAGCAAATGTGTTAGGCAGTGGGACTGAGGAAGAAGGACCCTTCCTTCTAAAGCTTTTGAAGCTTCAGTAATGAGGAGGAAGAAAAATCCTATTCCTCACTTCTGAAAAAGCCTCCAGCTTCAGAAGTGGGAAATAAGAAGAATCCTATTCCCCACGTCAAAAGCTGCAGACTCTTTTATGCTCATTGACACAAAAGTCTCCAGCTTTGGGAAGGTGGGGTAAGAAGGATCGTACTCCCCACTTCTGAAACTGCAGATGGCAAAATCACAAATGTGAAGGGCTGGCTCTGCTTAAATTATTAAAACTGATTTTGATTGTGTCCTGAAATTCTGGAATATAGGCCGGGGTGTAAAGTTAGCTCCCAGACTTGAGACTTGACTTGAAAGTATCTTCAAGAACTTGAGACTTGAAGATAGAGACTTGACTTGAAGAACTTGAGACTTAACTTGAGACTTGGAATAAAAGACTTACATACATCACTGCAAAATGCTGTTGAGATCTATTCCTGCTCTTATGAAAAGTATTTCACATTAGCTTGGTCTTAAATGAGCAAGTAACACCCATTGGCTTTAGAAAAGCCCTGCAGCTAGAACAGCTTTGTAGCTGTCAATACACTTGCCAGAATTTCTGGACTCTCTTTGGGGGTGTGGCTATGTGGATTAGCATAATGAGAGCCTCCACTTTAGAATTTACTGCTAAACTACGGTTTATTGGTTTAACATTTATTGGCATTTCAAAGCACTCTTGGGACTTCAACATGAAACCAACAGATTTGACTTTATTTTTGCTTCCAGAGAGGAACTGTGTAGCCAAAGAAGAAGATGCTAGTTCCTCTGCAGGCTTGCCTGATTACTCTCATAGAAAAGGTTATCCACCCAAAGATTCACAAGAAACAATTCCCTCAGCAGACACTTGTGGAAATGAGACCCAGAAGATATTGCAATGGTTTTGTCACCTGGTGCCAGACTTATGCACAAGCTAAGCAAACAACATTTTAAAGCCCCAGATTATGGGGGGCAATATTTTAAGAAATTAAAATTAAAACTAACCCCTCCCCCATTATGTTAGAATAATGCACTTTGGAGAAAATAATCCTATGGATCAGCATGTCTTAATCTGGCCTTGCTTCCGCCCCATGAGAAAAAATAGTAATCACATGCATCATCAACAATATTGCATCTTATTCATTTTATCATAAGGAGGCCAGGCTACACATAAGCAGAAATGCTGACTGTGACACAATGAAGCACTGATTAAAAATGTCTTAATAACTATCTAATCAAAAGAGCAAATCACACAGTCACATAATGAGAACATTGTGGTTACAAGGAAAGGTCACTCTAGTCCTGCTTCCCACAGCGGCCAACTGATGGGAAAAGCAGTGTGTGAATGATGGAGGCCCTCCCTTGCAGTAGCTCCTGGAAAATGATATTTAACAGTAAACTGTCTCCAAACATGTAGATATTACATAGAAACATCATGACTAGTAGGCAGTCTTTCTCCCATAAATTTATTTAGGATGCAGTCTAGATCATTTTGTGACCCACATTTGATGGACAATGCATTTACCTGGGATACACATATTCCCAGGGGTACAAACCAGGATGTTTAGGGGTACATGAAAACTATTGAATAATGGCAGGAAAAGGCACACATGTCAACAGTGTGAGACAAGATACAAGTCAAACATTGTGAAATTAATTGAATGTTATGATGCGTGGTGGAGCAGGTTTCCTATTTAACCTTGAGAAAAGCTCCATTCCCTCGCTTTGCTATTTTGGCAAATGGAGGGGAGTCCTTCCCTAAACAATGTATTGAGAACATGCCATTACAGTGCGCATGCTCAGCTGTGGGCCCCTCACAGGCTCAGCTTTCACTCTTCTCTGCTTTGAGAACATTCGAGTGCTATTGCGGCAGTACTGGTGTACATATACCCAGGCATCTCAATCAGTCCTCTGAGCAGTGTTCAATCTATGAGTTCTTCCAGGTCTTCTCTCTCTTCTCTTTGTCATCATGTTAAGATTTAAATTAATTTTTCAATTCATGTATTATCAGATATGGATAGCAACTATATCGATTACAAACATTTTGCTAATATGAAGGGTACAATTTATGGCAATAGGTTGCCAACGAGTATGCAAATGAAAAAAGTTTGGGAACCACTACTTTAGAACCACGTTAAGAAATAATACGTGAGGGGTTTTTTTTGCCCCTCCTCAACCATTTTTCCTTTTATGTATCTTTTTAAAATTAAAAGACAGAATCAAGGGACGATCCTTGCTTATATGGATCTGCAAGCCACTTTAGGAGTCTGTTCCAGATGAACAACAGTGTATAATATAAAATGCTTAACATTAATTCCTGCCCAGCCAACATGGCCAAGCCACTTGAAAGACAAGATGAGGAAGGTCATTGTAGCCTTCCCCCTAGGATCATTTTGACTGATAATGGATGCTTGATGGGGGTGGCTCTACGCTCATTATGGGACAGAGAGCAATTCAGAGTCCATCTCCTTGCTCACAAATGAATTTCATGTATTAATGAACGAGCATACTTAAGGTATCGTGCTGAAGGTCACTTTGCAGACTGGGAGTGAAATAAGAACTTTGAGATGGATATGCTGCTAGACCAAATCTTAAGGAACAGCTTCCTAACAGAATGGATATTGCATTGAGAGTGGCCCTAAGCCAGGAGTCCCTCCAATAGCACTATGTGTCTGTGGCAATGGGATTGTGTCCTCCTGTGAGGCAAGAGATGGTGCTGATGGCAACAGTGTTCCTAGGCCTCCCATGTCAGATAGGCTTTTGCTCAGAAGCCAAACTAAAAGGGCCAAACACTACTGGGCAGCAGCATTAAAGGGGGGGAGGTAACCCTGGTAGAGGATTCCTCAGAGACCGTGGCAGTGGCACTATAGGTAACACTTGTTAGTACTGTGCAGAAGGAGAAGACATGGTAAACCCCTTTTGAATGTCTTTTACCACAAAAGCCCTATGATGGGACAATCCAAACAAGAGATAGTTCCAGAAGACGAGATTCCCATGTTGGAAGGCCCTGAGTGAGATGCTGGAGTACAGCAGAAGACAGCTACCAGTAGCATTGTGGCTAACAAAGCTACTGGACTGAAGCTGAAAGGACGTTCAGCTCAGAGGTGAAAGGAAAGTCTGAAGTTGCACAACACACATTATAGAAACATGGACTGTGAGAAGCATGAATTAGGGAAGCTAGCCATAGTAAAACAAGAAATGGAATGTATAAGCATTGCAATGCTTGGGGTGAGCAAGCCACAGTGGACAGGAATGGGACGTTCTGAGTCAGATAGAGTCAGCCCTCCACATTTGTGGGTTTCACTTTTGTGGACTTGATTATTCATGGATTATTTGCTGCCACCTCTGCTGCCTCCCTATGCCATTTTTAATAGAGATTGCAAGCCTCGTGAGACTGAGAAACTGTGAACAAGGCTTGTAAATCCCTATTAAAAATGGTGCAAGGCAGCAGTGGAGGTGGCAGTAAGCCCCACCAGCCACCCACTTCTGCCTTGTGAAGGAACCCTAATGCCTCAAAGGAATCCACAGTGGGTTGAATATGGTGATCATACTTTTTGTGTGTGTTAAATATGGTTTGGGAGGGCCTAGAGTTATTCACCGTTTTCCCACTTTCACGTGGGTCCCGTGCCCCTAACCGTAGCAAATGTGGAGGGATGATTGTAATTACAGTGTTTTACTTAGCAAATTAAAATCTAAGGAGAAATGGGGTGGCATTTATAGTGAAAAGAGATGTAGCGAAAGCAGTCAAAGGACACAATGCAAAGTCTGACAAAATTATACCAATAAGACTTCAGGGATAACCCATCAATAGTTTATGTTCCAACTACAGAGGCAGAAGAAGAAATTGAAAGATTCTATGTAGGAGTCCAGCAGGAAATTGATCCCAAACCAAAATAGGATTTCTTGTTAATCATAGGTGATTGGAATGCAAAAGCAAGAAACAAAGCATAAATAGTGTAGGAAAGTTTGGTTTAGGATCAAGACATGAAGTAGGAGAGTGACTGAATTTTGGATGACAGTTTAAACTCTTTCAGCAGTTAAAGAGGACAGAAATGCAACAGTTCAGCAACTTGTGCACAGGGGCAAGGAGAACAAATTTAATAATTGATGTAGAGAATTGAAGATGACAACAAAAATGGAAAACAAGAGATCTCTTCCACAAGATCTGAGAAAGCAAAGGGAAATTTAAACCAAGAAAGGGGATGCTATATGACCAGCAGGGGAACACATTACATGCCCAAGTACAAATAAAAAGCTGATGGAAACAATACACTGAAAAACTATATAAAAAGAGATGATATGATGACAGATTCGTTCCAGGAAGAACCATTTGAAGATGAACCTACAACTTTAGAAAGTGAAGTGGAAGCTGCACTCAGACTTTGCTCTGCTAAAAAGACAAATAAATGGTTCCCTGAGCAAATCAAGCCTGAACTCTCCTTAGAAGCTAAGATGACTAAACTGAGGCAATAATGACCATAATGCTTGGTAAGGTAGAAGGCAGTAGGAAAAGAGGAAGACCATGTTAGACAGCCAGTGTGGTATAGGGGTTGGAATGTTGGACTCTGGAGACCGGGGTCTGATTCCCCCTACTCAGCCAAGGCAACCCACTAGGTGACTTTGGGCAAGTTACATTCTCTCAACCTCAGAGGAAGATAAAGGCAAACTCTCTCTGAACAAATCTTGCCAAGAAAACCCCATAATATGTTTACCTTAAGCTTGCCATAAGATAGAAACAACTTGAAGGCACACAATATCAGCAATAACAACAACAACACCACTAAGTCAAGTAAGCCACAGCCCTGAGTCTGCAAATTGTGAGCAGAGCTGTTGATGATTGGACGATCTGGAGGTCTCTCATGCATAGGATTGCCATAAATCAAAGTCATATTGACAGTAAATAACAAAATGAGAAGTAGGGAATTTGTGACCTTCTGTCATTGGATCACAGTTCCCATCAGCCCTAGCCAGCATAGCTAGTGACAAAGAATGCTAGGATCTACAGTTCAATAAGATCAGAAAGATCACAGACTGTTCACTTCTGCTGAAGGCTTATTTTGATATGCAGAACTGTTCAGATCTCAGTTTCTTATTCTCAGAGGTCTCAGTGAGTTTATTTTATTTTACTTAAGATATTTATTGTTGTTACTGGCCTAAATACCCTAAAGGCACCATATCCCATCTGATCTTGGAAGCTAAGCAGATTCAGCCCTGGTTAACACTTGGATGAGAGATGCCACAAACACCAGGTGCCATAGGCTATATTTCCAAAGAAAGAACTGGCAAAACCATCTCTGAGTATTCCTTGCCTAAGAAAACCCTATGAAATTCATGGGGTCCTCACAACTTGAAAGCGCACGCATGCACACATGTTTATTGTTGTGATGTGGTGTTCAAGTTGACTTGGACTTATTGTGAGCCTATCAAGGGCGTTTCCAGGCAAGATTTATTCACAGGATGTGTGACCAGTGCCTTCGCCTTAACCTACCAAATATGATTTGCCCAAGGTTACCAAATGGGTTTCCAAGGCTGACTAGTCTCCTAGAGTCTGAAGCTCAAACCACCGCACTGAACTGACTCTATGATATTTGTTTCTTAGGGCAAATGCTCTCACCATCCATCTTCCATAAAATGTAGGGTGCAAACTCTACAATTAGACTTCTCCATAAATATATTACATAAACCCATTATGAAAAATAATAAAACTTAACAACCATTAAAAATTACCATTGCAGCAAAGGTAAGAGCAGCAGATCAGCACGATGCCATTAGAAGCAGCTGAAGATAAAATGCCATTTCAGCAGAAGTTCATACCAGCAGAACTGAAATCTCTTTTCAGGCAAAAACAATCCAAGTTTAGAGCCCACTTGAAGGCTTGTGATGAAAGGACCACACAGCCAATGGTCTTGAAAACACATTGCACCAAAGCGAAGTTCCCCACAGCATGGACAGAGCTGGCAAAAGTTATTTCTGGTCTATACCTCCCAGAATCTAGCATGACCAGTTTTGTTAAGTGGAAGTCCAAAAAGTTACTTTTCCCAGTTCTGTCCCTGGATATAGGATTGGCTTGGTCGATGATTTATGTCTAGGAGGAAAACTGCTGACATTGCCGTTAAAAAGGCTTATTCTGGTTGTATCTGCCAAACCCACAAATATGGAAATAGAAACCATGAACCAACTTCATTCATTAAAGAACAAGAAGAGCTCACAGTTGTGGTCAAGGAAAGAGAAAAAAATTGGCACAAGAAGTAGATAATTCAATTTCACCTGGGTTTAAATTTCCCCCCTGCCAAAAAATGTGGCCTGAAACTCAATCATTTCTAATCTTAAGAATGGAGATAGTAATACTATTTACCACTCTATTCTGCTTTGATCAGACCCCACCTGGAATACTTGTCCAGTTCTTAGCACCATAGTTCAGAAAAGGTATTGACAAGCTGGAACGTGTCCAGAAGGGGGCAACCAAACTGGTAAAAGGCCTGGAAACTATGCCTTATGGGCAGAGGCATAGGGAGCTGGGCGTGTTTAGCCTGGAGAAGAAAAGGTTAAGAGGTAACAGGATAGCCATGTTTAAATATTTGAAGGGATATCATATTGAGGACGGAGCAAGTCTGTTTTCTGCTGCTCCAGAGACTCGGACACAGAACAGTGGCTTCAGACTTCAGGAAGAGAGAGTCTATTTAAATATTAGGAAGAACTTCCTGACACTAAGAGCAGTTTGACAGCAGAATACGCTGCCTCAGAGTGTGGTGGAGTCTCCTTCTTTGGAGGTTTTTAAACAGAGGTTAGATGGCCATCTGTTGCGACTTTTAGCTACTTTGAGTTTTGTTCCTCCCCACTCAATTTTGGCAACTTTGGGAGCTTCCAAAGGTTCCAGGGGCAGAAAATTAGCTCCCAGATCCACCACAGTTGCCCACTCCCATTGCAGGTAGTCGTACAACTTGATGGCCTTAAGCGCATTCTTGCAGAATACATAGTTAAAGCATTCTTGACAGATGGCCATCCATCACGCTCCAAGGCTGCACATTCCACTGTCGAACTGCTCTCACTGTTAGGAAGTTCTTTCTAATGTTTAAGGTTAAATCTCTCTTCTTGTCATTTGAAGTCAAAACATGCTTCGTCCATTGTCCGTATGCTGTTGCTGTTGTGCGCCTTCAAGTCATTTTTGACTTATGACAACCCTAAGAACCTATCATGTATTTTTCTGGGGGCTGAGAGTGTGTGACACACCCAAGGTCACCCAGTGGGTTTCCATGCAGGGGATCCAAGCAGGGAATCAAACCCTGGTCTCCAGAGTCATAGACCAGTGCTCAAATCACTACACCACATTGGCTCTCATGTTCCATATGACATCTCTTCAAATATTTAACATGGCTATTATGTGACCCCTTAACCTGCACCTCTCCAGGCTAAACATACCCAGCTCCCTAAACTGCCCCTAATAGGGCATGGTTTGTATGCCTTTTATTATTTTGGTCCCCCTCCTCTGGACATGTTCCAACTTGTCAATATCCTTCTTGAACTGTGGTGTCCAGAAGGGACACATTATTCTAGGTGAGGTCTAACCAAAGCAGGATAGAGTGGTACTACTACTTTCCTTGACTTGGACATTATAGTCCTATTAATGCAGCCTATAATCGCATTGGCTTTTTTAGCTGCTGCATCACACTGTTGACCTAAGTTCAGCTCGTGGTCTACCAAGGTTCCTAGATCCCTTTCACATGTAGTTTGTGACCAAGGCAGGTGTCACCCATCCTGTATCTGTGCATCTATTATTTTTTTTCTGTCTAACCTTGCATTTTTCCTCATTGAAATTAATTTTGATAATTTTGGCCTAGCAATTTAATCTGCCTAATCTTGACCACACTCTGATGATTATTCGCCACACACGTCCCAGTTTTCATCTGTGAAATGTTGGGAGACTATGGATTTAAATTGTACTTTGTTGAATATGAATGTCACAGGACTAAGCATACGTGCTCAAAGGTATTTGAACTTAATTTGAAAACTCCAGCATTGCCATTCAAAACTAAATGTTACTGCGAGCTTTAGCTTCTGCGCGTGCGTAAACACCTCGCTGCCTCAAATGCAATTCTACCCATATTAGAAGGAAGACGATGCGACCCCTACCCTTACGCATGCGCGCCTTGCTCTCCAGCTGGGCGGAGCTCATGCTCCAGAATATCGGTTGTGCGCAAGTGCAGGATGGCCCATAGTTGGAAGGTACCACCCGGAAGATAGAAGGGGCGTGGAGGCAGGAAGTATAAAAAGGCCACGTGCAGGCGCCCTTGTTCTGTTCAAAATGGCGGCGCGAAGGGGGTACGTTGCCAGGAGGGATGTAAAGGGCAGAGGCATGGTTGGGTGTTTTTTTCCTCCTTCTTTTGATGCTTTTAACAGGAGAGTCTTTCCATGGATAACTTCAGCAGATAATGCTTTTCCCAGTAGGGTTGCAAAAGCAGAAAAAGATTGGTCTGTTGGATTATTGCCTGCTTGGCAGTACCATAACTGAGGAACCATAGCCGAAAGGGGTTTGTATCAGAGGCGGGCAGAGTTGTGGGGGGGGGGGCTGTGAGGCAGGAGGAAAGCCTGGTTGGAAAGTGAACCTCGAAGGAGTTTCTTCACTGCAGAGTATTAAAAGCTTACGGTCGAGGAAGGGTCGTTCAGGAAGGTAACAGAGAGAATGAACTGAGTGAAGGCTAGCAGTGTGGATTTGGATTTGTAGGGAAGTTAAGGGCGGAATTGTGAAACAGGAAGGGGTTGGCGGGAGAGGGAGAGGGGTCCGTGGTGCGGACACTGAATGCTTTAAGAGGGGTATTTGTAAATTAGTGCCGTTTTGTAGGTTAGATTAAAGAAAGTAGTGTGGTGTTAAAGTTTTGAGAGAATCGAGAGATCTGGGTTCAAGTGTCCACTAAGAGTTATTTGGATTTAGTCACTCATACTCAGCCTAACACCTGCCTTATAGGGTGGTTGTGAGTCCTCTTTTAGAGGAGTTAGGATGAAATGAGAAGAATCTTATATGCTGCCTCAAGCTTATTCCTAGAAAGCATCTTGCAAATGTAGCAGCTAAATAATAAACTGAGTAAAGGTTTATAGAGGAAATGGTGGGGGGAACTTGCTGAGCAGGCTCAGACAAGGTCCAGTGCTGGACTTATTTTATTAACCATTATTTTCCTTCCTGCAGGTGTGCAGAATTCTTTCTACTTCCCTTTTAAAATGGAGCAGCTATATCAGGCATCCATTGGCCCTTTCACCTTATTGTACTGGGTGAGTGGTGCTGAGCCCAGCTTGAAATTGTTTTGAAAAATCTTGGAAGTTCCTAAAAGGTTTTGTGTTCAGATAAGGTTCATATGGGTTATGTTGGGTAAAAGAGAATGGCCAGTATTCGCCGTCATGTATTTAGGCTGTGCATGCAGTATATGCAAGATCACAGTAGGATCTAACAGGTCCAAACAATGCTGTAGAATATTATCTGGGAGTCCTCTGCAATTCAGAGGATCTCTGGCAAGTATGGAAATGGTGAATTGATGTTGTGGGAGATGGAGAAGCAGCAATCCCAGAGTCATCGTTCTTGGGCCTTCTGGAGATGAGAGTTAAATTTGAGAGAGAGGAGAGTACAGGTGTTGATTGCCACAGGGTTCCTCCAGTGATGTAAGCACTGGGCACAGACAATTGCTGTGATGATAACAGTGCCCCCCATGCCTTTGACATCATGGGGGACTGAGGAACAGAATCTCTGGTGATCCTTGGAGGTTGATGTTGCAGATCAGGGTTGATCCTAAATGGTGTTAGGAATCCAGTGTTCTCTCAGTAGCCCAGGGTTTAAAGAGTAAATCCCCAACTCCTGTACACACATCCCTCAGTGTCTCTGGGAGGGATTCTAACTGGGTGTAGGGTATGTGAACCTATGTATACAGTTTCAACAGACATGTATGTTACTGACAGACAAGTCTTCCTGCTGAGCAGGAAAATTCCAAGACTGGACAGTTCTGGGAGATAAAAAGCCTCTTCTTGCTTTTCCCTTCCACCTCCCAATAATTGGTTTCTGAGTATCTTGTAGAAGAAGGTAGTCATCTTTCTCTAAACTCTTTCTCTTTCATTTTTCTCTCCCATCCTACCTAGGATATGTGGCAGAGCTTGAAGTGGACTGATACAACACAATGTAGTTCAAAGTGTCGACCAGTGCTGTTCCATGAGCCATTGGCTGCTAATGCATGACACATTTCCAGCAAAGAAACAGTTATAGCCAATGGCACAAATGCAGTACTGATCCCTGGGACATCTGAGCTGGTGACACAGCAGCCATGTTAACTTCTGATTCATAAATAATACCATATCATTCCTGGTAGGTGACTCCAGCTTTAAGGTATATGGCCCTGTTTCCAGGATGATTGGCCACCAAGGTGAACCCGACTACCATATGGGGTATCCGCCTTCTGAGTTAGGTGAGTAGGGCTGTTCACTGTTCTGCTGTTGTGTGATAAAGAGCCAGTTTCAGTGAAATGGATGAAAATGTTTAAGGGCTTGAAAGTGGAATGCAGGGGTCACCCCAATGATGTCAGCACTGGGCTCCGATGACTGTGATGATTTTGGTGCCTTCTGGAGACTTGACACTCCAGGAGACTGAGGGGTTCTGGAAAAATGCATATTTAGCTGTGCATGTCTTAGATCTGAAAACCCCTTTTGTAGAATGTGAGTTAGTTGGGAGCAGAGCTTGAAGAAGTTCCTTTTTTAAACTATAGCTCTCATAATCCTGCCAGCCAGCATGGTCATAACTGTAGTTTATGGTGAGAACAGAGACACTGTATCAGTCTGTGCTTCCTGTGTCTGGGCAGGACAATCTTGTGTGTTGCCACAGTGTTTAGAGGTATGGAGGCAAAGCTGTATTTTAATGAAATGTAAAGTAAAGGAAATAATGAAAAGTTTAAGCATGTGAACACATCTCAAAACATACTGCATAATCTGTCATGGAGGTAGATGAATGTAATGAAGTAGACACTTATACAGTGGATTCAGATCTGTCCCCTTTCCAACCTACTGGTGTATTAGACTGCATGCAGATGGTACCATGTTGGGGGACCTGCTGTAATCCACAATTTTGTAACTGTGCCTATATCTGATAGAAATATTGGTTTCTGGTTTATTATCCTAGCTTCTTGCTAATGCATGCTGCATGTTTCTTCCTCTTTAGCCTCAACCAAGCTGTCTGGCCACATCTCTATGAAAGCAGGAAAGAGACCCAAGTGGATGGAGTTGTCCCTGGAGGAGGAAGGATGATTTTGAAAGGGTTTCCTGGATTGCCGCAAATCCACTGAAGGCTGTTTCTGTTTTGTTTTGTACATTGCCTGTTCTTGGTTAAGGTTTCTTTTCTCACCTCTCTACTTCCAGGTTTGATTACTTGTACCAGGTAGTGGTGTGCATAAAAAGTCCTACTTCAGCTCAGTTGTTTCTTGGAAGAGCTGGAGATCTTTAGCATGGTGGAGAGTCACATTAGACATGATGGGGCCTTCTTCAGCTAGAACCAAGCAGTCTTCCCAATCAAAAGTATTGGCTAGAGTTTAATAAAAAAATCTGCTTAAGAAGGGGAGGCTCTTGGGAACAAAAAATTGAGCAAACTGGCAGTTCCTCTTGTACCACTGTAGATTGTGATGTTGATGCTGTGTTTTTCAGCCTCTTGCCACTGATCCCAGGATACCTGGAATGGCATCCTGGATACTAAGTAAAATTAATGAGTAGTACTGAAAAAGGCAGAATAAACAGAGTGCAGTGGAGCATGATCCTGTCTTTTAGAAAGGAAGTAGGAAGAACAATCTTAAGACACCATCTTCCACTTTAGAAAAGTGAAGATGTACCACTGGCTGTTTGTCTTGTGGTCCAACACCTTTGTCTCACCTGATTTAAAAGCCAAATGGAACATTTGGTGGCAGCAGCCTGCTTGCCATATGCTTTGAAACAGGTCTGTTCACTATGAAGGAAGGAGTATGATGACATAGAGTAATGTCCTTTCAAGGGATGCTGTATATCTCCAGTGATCAGAAAAGTAGCTCACTCAGATCTCTTGTTTGAAAGGAAGCTATGAAATTGAGAACCTTCATCTAGCTACAGTGCTAACTGTCAGCTGTTTAGCCTGTGGGGCTAGCAAAGTGGTATGGATGATCTCCCAAACTCAGGCTATTTCTCTCTCAGATGCACAGTTCTTTGGTGGGGTGGGGAGAAAGTAAGTCTCTTGGGCAGGGAGAGTTACATTGTGGGCAGTGTTTATTATCTTAAATAAAGTGTCACCATAGAAACAACACATCTTTGTTTTGTGTAATTTTGCTTTTTAAAGTATATACATCTGTATGACATGGAACCAGATGGAGACCAGCATTGCTAGCCTGTAGGAGTGGCAAGGGTAAGATCTAGTATCCTTGAAGTCTTAGAATCAGAAAAGTGAAACTTAGATCTAGGAGAACAGAGTTCCACATGTACCTGTGGCACAGATTTATGTAATGGTGAAGAACCCATGATACTAAGCTATCTTGAGGAATAGTCTTTTAAAAATGTACTAAAATGCCGTCATTTTTAAAAAAAACTTTCCCTTCCCTTGGATCCTGCCCTAATGAAGCCTTTTTTCCAGGAAAAGGATTGGAAAAACGGCTACAAAAAACATTTTTGCTAGAGCAGGTTCCTTACTAAAATGGAAAGCAAATAATGGTCTGTAAATCAGAAATGCTTTGCTGGATCAGACTCAGAGGAGTCTGAGCTGTGGTTAGCCATGTGCCCTTAGGAGATTTTACTAGTGGTATTAATGGTGAACTCTGCACTTGTGTGAGTGAGTCACAGATGTCACATGCTGTGCTTTTTTTTGGTCATCTCCAGGCCCTTTCCTACTGATTCCCTGCCCTGAATTTGACACCTGCCAGTGCTGTTGATATTAACTGTCCAGATAAGGTCTCCTCTGAGGTCCCATCCATGTGGCCTGTGTAAGAATCCATAGATCCCAGTCTGCTTCACAGGTTGCACAAAGATTCATTGTGTCTCTATTCATACAAGGGGAATTTTTGATGGTTGTCACGAGCTCCTCTCCCTGTTAATTTCTGCAGAACAAAATCCCCAAACCAATGAGTGCGATGCTCAGAAGACCTACTGCCACAGCCAAAGCTGTTACTGTGCGCCCTGCAAAACAGTGTTAAAGACAGGTGTAAATTTGAGCTTATTCAACAGTCTCCTAAGGTTGGGTATGGGGGTTTTTGTTACCTGTGCTTTTCTGAAGATTTTGGCATTCAGCATCCCAGTCATGTGGGACAACTACACTGGTGAGGTGAATGAATTGTGGTAGTGGGTAAGGTGTGGAGCAGCCAGGCAGTGCTAGCACATGAGGTGGCTGGTCACTCGTGTTCCGATAGAACATGCCTACACTGAATGAGCTAGAAAAAGAAGAAAAAAATGGGGAATTGTAAGCGATGCTCTGAGCTATGCTTCAACAGTTCCTCCAGCTGCCAAACAATTACCAAGAAGATGTGAACAGTCCCTCCTTGGCATCAATCCAAAATTATTCTGTAATGCAGGGGTTCTCAAGCCTGTCCATCAGCAGTTCCAGGATGGGGCTTCAAGAGGTTTGCAAACTGTGTGCAAAGCAATTGTCACTTGAGAAATTAAAGTATTTTTCTGGGAGATGTATGCACAGCTTCCGTTCAAATTTCAAGGGGTCTGTGAGCCAAAAAAGGTTAAGAACTGTTGGTGTAATGCACCAGCAGTTAAATGTGCTGACAAATCACACTTGAGTGAGGCAGCTGGTTATGCAGCAAGGATGCTGCTAGCAGTTTCACAAAATCTTCTGCTTTGTACTTGTTATAATTGCAAGCTGCCTGGTGTTAATTTTAGGCTGCTGCAGATGTATACCTGCTGGTATACCTACTTGTCTCTGGTGAAAAGTTAAAGTCTGAGGACGAACCCAACCTCCAGCAAAACAAAATACTTCCCTCCCTCTTTTTTTTAACCAGACATACTTATTGATTTCCTCGTAGAACTCAAATCCGTGGCAGGCAGCATAGGGTGGTGGGTGACCGTTATAAATGCCCAAGGCTCCATGCAAAGCAATCAGGGTGCTGTCATGCTAAAGTGAGCAGAAAACCAATTTAGCAAAAGTGTGACCTTATCTATTGCAATACACTGTCCAATCCTTTCCTGTACCATATTCTTAATGCTATTTGGAGGATTTAACAAAGTTCAGCATATGAGTGGTATGCAGTGGTGCCCACAGGGCAGGATTTTGGGGCAGAGATAGAAGGCTTCCTCTTAGCAAGGGCGTCCAGATGAAGAAATCCTTGTTTAGCATATTATGAAGTAAAGAAACATTTTCACCTGAAGAGCTCCCTGTAAGAGCATTTTAAGTTGAACATTAAGGTTACTGTATAAACTTCTGTAGTTTTTAATCTGTATTGTTTTTAAGTATTTTGTTAGCTGCCTTGTGTCCCATTATTGGAATAAAGGCAGGATATAAATAAAATAAAAGTGCAAAATGACCTAAATGTACTTCTGGTAGTACTACACAAGTTCAGTGGAAGATAGTAACATTGCCCCTTTCACTCCTGCATGGAGGAACCTATATGCTGTAAATGTGGTCCAGAACCTGCATATTTGGTTGATGTGGGGGAATCGTGGTTCTTTAGATGCTGAGCTGCATACTTTATTGTTGGCTGTGCTGGCTAAGCTTGCTGGAACTTGCAGTATTAGCACCTGGAGAGCTTCATGATTCTCGCCGCTGGTTCATCACTTCATTATGGCTGTATTGTGAAACAGTTAGTATTCTCAAGAATTTTTATTCCTTGAACTGCAAATAGCTAAAACTCTTGGAACTGTTGGGAAGCCATGGTGCTTTATTTTATTTACTAAACCTGAATGGCTTGGGATATCTGAAAGACCACCACCTCTGTTATTGCATTATTCCTGCATTATAACATGAGATCTGTTTAGGATCTGTGCATCCCACAACAAAGGGGCACAGTTGGTGAGATGGAGTCTTTCCTGAGTGGCACCTGGGTTGTGAAATTCTTCCTAAAATTAAACATTTTAGGAAGAATTTCACAATCCAGGTGACACTTGGAAAACACCCCATTTAGCCATTTCTTTTTTTGGTTTTAGACAGGCTGTTACAATTGTATTATTCTAAATGATTTTTGAAGGTACTTGCTTCACTCTTAAACCTTAAGATTTATTTTTCTGCTGCTCTTAGTTTTGGCATGTCTGATATTATAAACTTATAAAACTAAGATGCTTTGGAGTGGAAAGTCATCTCACATAATTTTACATTCACAAGCCAACAACAAAATCGTGTCCTGAACAGGCAAATCCTAGACCACCCACATCTTCCCATGTTACCCTTGGAAATTCTAAAGTGGGGAAGGACTTACAGCAGAATACGTAATCATTTTGAGAGGCAGATCTTGACACATAATTTTGGAGAAGTTGCTCAGAATAGCACCCAGTAACAAACCTACAAAGAGAATAAGGACAATGGTGATAATAGTGCTGTAGTCAGATACGTGAAAATGCAAGAGACACCTCTATAAATAAGAATTGAAGGAGTACAGTATCACATTAGAAAGCACAGTTGTAGACTTCGAAAAGAAACTTGTAGGAGTTGGTGTTTAACAAGTTATCTCATTCTTAAGATTTGTCTGATCCATTAAATAACAGCTCCTTTTACACAGAGGTTCCATCAAACAGCATATTCCCAAAGCTTAGAATAAAACTCCCAGAATTCCCTAGCTAACATGGAGGAATTCTGAGAGCTATGGTCCAGTCCACACTTTGCATTCTACAGGCAATGACATTGTGGCATAATTTCTTCATTGTGAAGTTTTCTTTTAGTTGCATCCAACAGGGAGATGCATATCTATCCTTCCTTTCAAATTTTGATAAGCTTTATCTATAGAGCAATAAGAAAATGTCACCTATCAAATGTCTCTTACTGTGCTGTGATAGCTGTATAAATTTGTCAAGTCTTCCTGTCTCTGTAGGTGATTGCTTGATTACACTGCTATGCTTTAAATTGGCTTGCTTGTTTATTACAGTTTTATCCTTCCAGTGAGCTTTAACGTAACATACAGGGTCATCTCCGTCTTCCCTTTTAATAACCCTGCCTTGAAGGTAAGCCCAAGATATTTAGTTGCCTAAGAAAGACAAGAGGGTATCCCCTCTGCCATTCCATATACAGTAGCTGAATAGTTTTTTGGCTTAATTTTAATACAGTA
Organism: Cyclura pinguis; assembly: GCA_030412105.1. Classification (NCBI taxonomy): domain Eukaryota; kingdom Metazoa; phylum Chordata; class Lepidosauria; order Squamata; family Iguanidae; genus Cyclura; species Cyclura pinguis. Next base: position 17,808,181 of record CM059604.1, read on the forward strand.
CTAGTGATGGGATAGCATTCTGTACCACATCAGGGGGCAAGAAGATGAGGTTGAGCTGTATGGCACACACAGCTCTGCTTTTCAAGAGAAGGAGAAGGCTATGGGGAAAGTCAGGGACTGCAACCATCCTTCATTTGCCACCTAAGATGGTTGCCTCACTCTGTCTGATACACAACTGGCTCTGAGTTGGTAGATGAAGATTGGTTCAAGATAATAAAAAATAAATAATTTATTTAGCTGCCTCTCCCCAAAGCTCAGGGCGCAGTACAACATGGATTAAAATACACTAAAAACACATAAAACCATTTAAAATACAACAGCTTATTTTGCTGTTGAATCTCTTCCATCAGGCCATTCCACAGAATGGGGCGGCCGATGAAAAGGTCCTCTGGGTGACTGTTGCCAGTCTAGTCCTGGCTGGTTTGAGTAAATGGCCCCCAGAAGACCTGAGTATACGGGGCAGATTGTATGGGAGGAGGCAATCCTGCAGGTAACTTGGACCCAAATCATGTAGGGCTTTAAAGGTAATAACCAACTATTTGTACTTTGCCCAGAAACTAATTGGCAGCCAATGGAATGATTTTAATATTGTGATATGCTCAGTCCTTGATGAATCTGTAACCAATCTGCCTGCTGTATTTTGCACCAGTTGGGATTTCTGAACTTGGTACAAAGCTAGTCCAATGTACACCACATTGCAGAAGTCCAATCTTGAAGTTAGCAGCACATGCACTACCATCTTTAGGTCTTCCAATTCTAGGAAGGAGTGCAGTTGGGATATCATTCTAAACTTTGTACCCAAGTGGTGTCAAAGCTGAGTTGTTGCAGTTCAGAATTAGCCCTCAGACTGGTAAACCAAACTGATGCAGTTGATAAGTTTGCTCTTCATTTATGTTCAATTTACCATGCGTTTTATTTTGTAATGTAGTATTGCTGCTGGTTTGTTATTAACTGTGCAGGCCTATGATTATAAAAAACGTGAACTGTTAAAATTTACCTCCGGTGAATCGAGCTTTCTCCTGGCTGGCATGCATTCCCACATGGGCTTCAACATTAAATGCTTCTATCTCTGTGAGCGTAGTCAAGACCTGTGGTGTGGCCCAGCTAGGCAAGGTAAGGTTGTGAATTTTCTACAAAGGAAGTGAGAGAAAAGCAGAACTTGAAAAAGTTAGTGGCCAATGGCAATGCTAGCTAAGGGATCTGGGGAGCTATAATCCAAAATACTGCTTTTCTAAACTGTGGAAAAAGGTATGAAGGTAACCCATTGTTGAATAAGTGGGAGAGGGTGTAATGAGATGAGGCATTCCTACCTGACACAAAAGGGAGTCGTGTACTCTCCAAAGGCCCCTCAGAGTGAGCTGCTCCAGTTTAAGCCCTGTATAATTGGCCATCTTTCTTATGAACCCCTGTGAAGGAGGCAAGCATGAGGAACTGGATGAAGAACTTTAAACTTCAGTTCCTTAGTTTCAGTATCCAATATGCATACTTGTATCTAAAGAGGCATGTTCCAGGAAAACAGGCTGAAATACTATATGTGAAATATGGTTGCTCCCCAGAACTCCTTTTGGTACAGTGATGACACCACAATGCAATCATAATGTCTTTATAATTACCTTCTTTTCAGGTTCATGTAGCTCACATGTTAGCAGTAGGAGCCGTTCTGGGCTCCACAGTTCAAGATGGATCCTGACAGGCTGGAATATGTCCAGAGAAGGGCAACCATGCTAATTCCAGAAACCTTCTCCCTTCCCCCAATTCCTAGTCCACTTTTCTTCATACCTTCCAGCCTTCCATTTTAGCCTGATAGCTTGGCAAATTAATTGTCTCTTCCATCAGCCGTTGATATCGTTGGCAGGTCCGTGTTGGCGGTTTCAGCAGCTGTGAGGATCAGTTAAGGAAAAACAGACAAAATCTCATTGTAGCAGAAATCAGGTCCCTTGCTTCTCTCAGATCTAAACCATTAGGCAGGGTAGCCATACATTTTTCCTTTGCACAGGACAGTGATCTCTTTAAAGGCACCCTCTCTTTCAGAAACGAGGAATGTATGCCTCTTTAGCTTTTGTTGGACCTCAGCTTCCAGCATCCCTTACCATTTACTAGCTTGCTAAGGTTGACTGGAGTTATGGTCCAATGACATGAATACAGCTTAATATTTAAATATCATGTGTGCGATCACAGCCAATTGGCAGCCCTGTATAGGCTGTGGCCGGAGGAATCTGTTTCAGGGAGTCCAAGATCACTAGTTTACATTAACTTACCTTATCATACTTAACAGGCACTGTGTGGATGGGGACAGGACTCCAGCCAGTCTCTGGATCTGGGTTTGGAAAGAGTCCCATTAGGTTGGCTTGAGCGCTCATGATGGTGCGGTCATAATCTGTGCTGCGAATGTATATCTGGAATGGACACAATCATGTAATGTCTCACTCAGGGCCAGCCCTATCATTAGGCAGACTGAGGCAGTTGCCTCACAGTGTGGAAATTGGGAGAAGGTAGCAAGGTGTTGGAGGAAAAAGGCAGCTATAGGCATGCTCTGTCTTGTACACCATGAACTAGCCTGCTGCCTTCAGGTGGGGTGAAGGAGGACACTCTCCACTTGTTGGCATGAAGAAAAAGTGAAGATGCCAGTCCAGTTGGGTTTTTGTTATATAAACTGGGAGGGATACATCATGTCCTTTGTCTCAGGTTGCAAAATGTCTTGGGTCAGACTCTCACTGTATCCTGGCCACATCATGCTTAAACATTTGTCCTAGGACCAAGTCTGACACCTTTTAGGGAAAAGGAAGCTGTTGGAAAACAAGGTGTGAAGTAGAAGGACTCGAGGCAAGCCTTGAGGAGGAAAAAGCAGGATCAGAACCATGACTTTGGGCCCATTCACACCACACACACATCTTGCTGGGATCCCCATGCTACGCCACCACTGTGTTCTGGAGCTCCTTCCTTGCTTGTAGTGCTCAGACAGCCACAGTCTTTGAACATGAAGGATAAAGTACTGCCAGACCTCTTCTCATTTTTTGTGATAGACACAGCTGCACAAGAACACCTACAGGCCAGGCCCTGTCTTCCCCTCTTGTTAATGAGAGGCTGATAAACATCAGCAATAGACAGAGGTGGTTGGTGTGTGCCTTCAAGACATTTCTGACTTACGGCAAGCCTATTGTAGGCTTTCTGGGGCTGAGAGCATGTGATGGGAGTGGAGAATTGGACCCTGGTCTCCAGAGTTGTAGTACAATGCTCAAACCACAACATTGTGCTGGGTCACAATAGATAGGGATAAGGCAAGCATTTTACTGGCTGAGGCGAATTACAAGTTGCTTGCTAATAGATTAAGAAGTCAATTGGACTGGCAATTGAATCATACTGCATCAATTCTCCACCACAACTGAGAACAGCAGGTTAGCTTAGTAGCCTGAGGGTAAGCTACTTGGCACAGAGGAGAATGGCTAGGAAGTTGAGAAGTATGTGACCAGCAGGGCTGCTACTGCTGCCGCCTCCTCCCACCCGCTGCCACCAGCAGTTCCTGACTGAGACAGTAGTGCATACTCTCCAACATTTCACAAATGGAAGACCAGGATATATATGGCCAAGCAACATCAGGCTGTCACCAAGATGGTAAAAATAACAGTGAGGAATAACACAGAAGCTAGGAAGAGTGATAGAATAGAATGGTAGAACTACCACTCTATTCTGCATTGGTTAGGCCTCATTTGGAATACTGTGTCCAGTTCTGGGCACCTTGATTCAAGAAGGATGTCGACAAGCTGGAACGTGTCCAGAGGAGGGCGACCAAAATGGTGAAGGGTCTGGAAGCCATGCCCTATGAAGAACGGCTTAGGGAGCTGGGGATGTTTCGTCTGCAGAAGAGAAGGTTAAGAGGGGAGATGATAGCCATGTTTAAATATTTGAAGGGATGTCATGCTGAGGAGGGAGTGGACTTGTTCTCTGCCACTTCAGAGACTAGGACAAGGAGCAATGGATTCAAGCTGCAGGAAAGGGGATTCGACTTGAACCTCAGGAAGAACTTCCTGACCGTCAGAGTTGTCCAGCAGTGGAATATGCTGCCTCGGAGTGTAGTGGAGTCTCCTTCTTTGGAGGTTTTTAAGCAGAGGCTGGATGGCCATCTGTTGGGAATGCTTTGATGGGTGTTCCTGCATAGCAGGGGGTTGGACTCGATGGCCCCTGGGGTCTCTTCCAATTCTATAATTCTATGAAGCTTGCTTACACTTACACTTACACACACAGACACAGACACACACACACACACACACTGTTTCAAAAGAAGGACATAATTCTACCCCTGCTCTCCCCCATGCTGAGTTAACTAAGTCTAAACTACTTTTGTTTTGGACTCAATTGGTAGTAACCAAAGTAAGCTGAAGACAAAGGGGGAAAGTGGGTGAAGAAAGAAACTGGGACATTTAAAAAGCAGGTGAAAAAGTGGGAGAGGAGAGGATTAACTGGGTCTGTCCTGCCAAATCTGGATAGTCGGAAATTATAGTAGCATCATTCTGCCTAAGGATAGAGCTGGTCCTGATGTCAGAGCAGGAAGATTCAAAGGCAGATGGTACTGTGGCAGAAAGCAAATACAATTCTTTGTCTTCTCATGGACATACTCCCGAGAGGCTAGACAGGGAGAGGTAAATGGATGTGCTGATACTCAAGGACAGATCAGAGCTACAGCAGTGCTACACAGCTTGGGGACTCACATATCTTCTGGACTGCCTTCTCCCATAACAGTCCACTCATTTGCTAAGATCATCAGTGAATGATCCTTGCTTTCTGAAATAGAGGTGGTGACAATGAAAGAAAGGTGATGGCCCTTCACCTTTGGGACATCCTCCCTGGGATATTTAATGCCCTGCTGAGTAAAAGTGTTTTTATTTTCCAAGGCTGTTTGATTCATTTTGATTTTTTTTTCTTATTTAACAAAAGTAGAGCTCTTACTGGTTTAGATAACATTTTTGGTTCTGCTAGTTTTTGAAAGTTTTAAATATTTTGATCATTCCATGTTTTAGATTCGTATTAGTATAATCATATTAGTTTGTTGCCCTGGGAATTAATGGGACCTGGTAGTGTGGATGTAACATGTTATTAAGCAAATAACAAATATTTACCTCCTGCGGTTTATAGGCAGCACTCAAAAATCCATCGTATTTCTCCCTCAGGAACCTTCCAAGAGCCTTTTGTTGCAAAATGCCTACCTATAATGGAAATATGGGGAGAAGACAGAAACCACAAAGATTAATACCTACCCTCCTCTCAAAAATAAATTAAAAGTCAAAATAAGGATTGTGATACTTAGGGGGTGAGGTGAGGCACCAATTTTGCTCAACACTCTTCTTCCTCTCCCTCAGACAGACACATAGACACAAGACGTGAACTTAAGAACATCCACCTTCTCTACACACAGACACCGACACCAGGCCCCACCTTTGTGAGCTGCTGGAAGCCCTGTGGCCAGGCTGCTGCTTTGTGGGGATCTGTGGGGTAGGTGCCGAGGGGGGATCGGTCACCGTGGCGATACACCTAAGAAAGAAGAAAGGGATTGCAGACTTCAAGGCATATGGAGAGTCAAAACAAAACTTTTCCTGTCCACAAGAATCCACCAAGGCTGCTTCCAGATGAAGCTGTTATTGTGCAAAGGCTTGGCCTCAATCAGATAATTTTACGGGGATCCAGATGACGACACATCTCAATTTGCAATCCTTCTCTGTTTTCTCACTGCTACTTCCAGATTTTTTTTTCTTTCCACAAATATTAATGAGGGGGAAAAAAGAACAGCTGTACAATAATGTCTTTTGACTGGTAGCGCTCGAAGCTGTCCATCTGGAACCCTCCCAGAAATCTTCCTAGACTTAAGAATAGTTCATAACCTCCTCCTGCCAAATGGGATCTTTTTCATATTAACTTTCCTCTGCTATCTATCTAGATTTCTATTTTGAATTCTTTTGCTGCAGAGTTCAAGTGCTGTAGTTTAGAAAGCTCCCAAGGAGATAGATCCTCATGAAACTACAATCCTAGGATTCTGCAGCGTGAAGCCGTGACAGTTAAAGTAGTATTAAATTACTATAAATGTGTAGTACAGATACACTAACAGAAAGATACTTCACAATATGAATAAAGCTTTTTCAAGTGGTTCCTTTAAGGCAGAATTTTTCTAACCAGGGTGCGTAACAAGGACCAAAGACTGTAGTCTTCAGGATGCTTCTAGGCAAGACATTCTTTTTGCGCAAAAAACTAGTTAGGGATAAGAAGAGACATTTCTATGCCAGAGCTGCATGTCATTCCAGGCCTGCCCAAGTCTTTTTAGCACCAAACACTGACACGCTTTACTGCTATAGCATAAGCTTCATTGGTGGTAAATGATGGAGCAGATTATATGCATCAGTGAAGCATTCCAGCCCTTTCACCAATGGAGTCCAGCGTTGCCTCACAGCCAGTGCTAAAATTGGGTCCCCATACTAATTTTACCCACATTGTCCCCAGCTGGTGATCAAATTCCCTATTGCTGGCTATATGGGGCACCTGGATTTGGTGTTCCCTGAAGGAAGATGGACTTCCAACAGTTATATAGGGAACAGCAAAGACAGTCAAAGTGCACAAGTAGGACGCATCTCCTAGTCCCTCTCTAGTATTGAGACTGGGTAAGCTGATCAGCAACATAGGATAATGAACTGCCCTATTCTGTTCCCACTTTCACATCTTTTGCCAGCCTCAAACTGCCAAGCTAATGCAAAAAGTGTCTTATGTATATGTTTGCCTTCAAATTCCCTGTCAACACCATTAATTTCATAGAATTTTCTGGGCACTCATATACCTTAACTTTTTTTTTTTAATGCTGCTGGACAGCTCTTAAAGTTAGACCATGATGCCAAAAGGCATTCCACAACCTATCTGCTTGGTGACAAAGGCTCACCTCACTACCAAGATAAGGGGAAGTAAATACAAAACTTATCTCTGAGCTTGGGCAAGATAGCTGTATAACCAGTACAATGATGTGTATGTGAGTGAGATTTATTTCTGAACACAGCACACTGTCACATTGTCCTAAGGGACTCTTGCAGTATAGTTTAGTCTTTTCTCTCACAGGGAAAGATAACAAGGAAGGGATAATTTAATTATATACAATCCATTGGTTCAGGATGACCATCCAAGAAGCTTTTGTACAATTTCGTCTTGCTGAGACCCAGCAGATCCCAGACCTTTAGATCCCAGACCTTTTCCAAAGCCACAAGGAACCCTCGAAGTCCTCTTACGGTGAAGTCCTAACTAGACCTACCTCCTTTTCCAGAGAACCCCAAGAATGCTATCATTGTCATCTAATTCTGCCTACCAGGGTCACGAAGCGCAGTGTCCTTTCTTGACCTGTAGTAAGATGCAGAATATCATGGAGGAAGATCATCAAAGGTGTGAGAGCTTCAGACAGTCTCATGGCGTTGATTAGATTCTACCCCCTGGATGTGGTTGTTTGTTTGGGAGAAGTAGAGAAAATTTTCCTGTTATATAGATCCCTTCCTCACACCTTGTAATTATCTTTCATCTCACTCTGCTGACAGGCCAGATTTAGCAGACACTACCACAGAGAGGCCAATTCTAATTATATAATATGCTTTCCTCCACCATATACACACCTGCCAGTCACCTGTAAAACAACTTGACTGCAGAAACAGGGGGATGGTAGTATCCATGATTACAAGTCCCAAGCCAAGACATTACATCTTTCATGTTCAATCTGCAGAGAAAAGATACAGCATGTAGCAACTTGTTTCTACATTTGTTTCTGTCTAAGGTCTTATACCTTTAGCAGCTGCCTAGCAGAAATGCACTAGGGAAAATTTTCTAGCATAGAGATACAGGGTCAGAGTTTTAGCTGATGGAGTTTTGCCTGTTACAACAGCCATTGCAACCACAGGACTTTGCAAAAGTTGGAGGCAATGGCACGCTAGGCTTATCATTACCTGTTGAGAGTTCCTTTTGTGGTTTCTGCTCTATAAACTCACATACTGAGTTCTGGCAAAGCAACAGTGACCTAGGTTTGTCATCTTTTTTGGCTGACAAAGCTTCTGTGTTTCTAAATGGCAGGATAACAGGCAGAAATCCATCACTGAAGTTCCATCGGGCCTCCACAGACAATAAGGATCCATCTGATCTTTGGGACACACAATGAATTTGACTTAATACAATAACAGCCAGCAGAACTTGGAAAAATTACCTTTGTGAACTATACCTCCAAAAAGTGGCCATGCTGGTTAGGGGCCCAGGAGTAATAGTCCAAAGAGTAGCTTTTTCAAGCTCTGATTCCTTGTCATCAGTATCTGGTAGATCAATGGAAAGAGTATCTTTAGACTCTTGATATAATTGTGCCATTAGTTGTGTCACACCCAAATAGACAGAAGCTCTCCCAAGTCCATGCCTGGCGTGCTCAAAAGAACCAACACCATTTTATTAATAAAAATGGACAACAGTGAGGGAGTAATAGGAGGGCAGCTAAGCTCTTGCTCCGGGAATGCTGAGTTGGACTTGACTCCTGCTTGTTTTGGAGAATGCACCAGGCCAACCGACTTGGACTGACAGCCAGATCTTCCTGGAATACAGCTGCCTAGAATGTGCTGCTCGCCAAGAGTAAACACTAAGAAAACCCAATTCTTTTCCATTTGATAAAGGCTTTCTTTGTTGGTCTCTCCTCACTAGTATTTTTTTTCCCTCCTGCAGTGATCTGGAGGGCCTGATCCACCCAGATCCTACTCAGCTTGGGTTTGAGGGGTACATTGAAGTAAAACTAAGTCACTGTGAGTACAAATTATAACTTCATTGATGACAAATAGATGTAAATAGGAAGAAGTAATAGAAAAAGTAAACAAAGGAAGTGTTTTAATGTCCCTTCAGATGAACTATGACACAGCCTCAGATGCAGGTCGACCCCAGGACCAGATGTTCTCTTAGCTCTAAATGGTCCTGTCGGGTTCTCAGACAAAGTGCTGGCATTCCACTTTCTGAGATGAAGACAAACGGAAGTTCTCATAAGTACTGACCCTAACAGGCCTTGCCCTTCTGTAAGCTACAGTGAAGTCACAATTTTGGGAGGGAGAGTATCTCCTCCTGAGATTGAGAGAGTAAGAAGATTCCGAAGGCCCATTTACGCTAAGCAAGTATAATACTATTATTTAACTTTAACTGCCATGATTCTTTCCTATGGGATCCTGGGACTGGCAGTTTAGGGAGGGACGTTTAGAATTCTCAGCCAGAGAACTTTATTGCTTCACCAAACTGCAAACCCCAGCATTCCATAGAACACAGCCTTGGCATTTAAAGTGGAATGATAGAGCTATAATTATATAGTACTAGCGTATATACCCAGCATTGTCCAGGATTTTATTTTCTCATAGGTAATTCTTGTTAGAAAGATTTGAGATCCTGTGTCTCTAATTCCCCAAAATGTCTTGTCCAGTACCTGTAATTTTTTCTCATATTCCCCAATCCCATCTGTATTCAGAGTTATTAACATACAGAGGTTGGGTTCCTGAGGGAAATACACTGCCCTCCTCCTTGCTGCTAGGCCTCATCTCCATAGCAACTGGCCTATTCAAGACAGACACACAGTTGACTGAGGCCCAAGAGCTCTCTGGCTGAGAATTCTAAAAGACCCTCCCTAAACTGCAAACCCCAGGATACCATAGAATCTTCTTAGGCAGCCAATCATATGAGGGCTTTGCCTGACACAGGCAAACAAACTTTGACTTTTATCTATTAGATGGATGAGTGTCTTCTGTCAGAAAGAGATGTGCTGTATCGTCTCCTCAGCCGGCAGAGTCTCAGTTTATATTTGTTTATATTTGTACTTAAGACCTCTTTGCAATGAGCACTAAAGCTGTAAAACAGACATAGTCGGCCTTAAAGCAAACTAACATATACATGTTGTTATAATACTCGTAAATGTGCATTTATGGATAAGAAGTGCAATTGCTAAACTCCTCGCCAGTCTTCCACAATTGCAACTCGCAACACTTCCCCATTCACTCCCAGAGTTTGGAAATCAGCCTTTCAAAAGCAACTGCTTTAAGTCTATATTTATGCGTATGTGTCGAGGGGCAAATAAATTAAGCCTTGCAAATTGGGTCAAGCTGCTGATCTCCTAGCTGAGTGAGAGATTTGTAGACAGCCCGTTCCTTTTGCCTGGAGCTGAGACCTCCAAAACTGGAGAATGTGCAACCTCTGTCTCCTGGCTGGAGACAACCCACAAAAACTGGAGACTCGGGGCCAGGCCGTGAGATCTGGCAACCTTCACTGCCAGTGCCATGCTTCAATATGTTGTTAAACGCTTCCTCCTGGGTGCCTTTCTGTTTTCACCGTAGCGGAGTTCAGAGGCCTAATGGCGCAAATGTTTGCACATCAGATTGTGGCCACTATTGACAGGAAAACAAGCTTGCTGCCTCCTGCCCCGCCAGATGCCCTTCTTGGTCAGTGCCCTCCTGGTCTCTTGCCTGCAAGGCCTTTGTCCTCTTACAACGACTGCAGATTTCATTCTGAGACAGGAGGGGCCCAAAGCCTGGACAGGCAGGGATTCTGAGATCCGCCATGGGGCTGTTTAGCATCGTCATTGGCACCCTCTTTTTAATTGGAGCAGCAGGTCAGTATATAGGATGAATTGTCATTTTTTTTAAGGGGGTAGAGATGGCCACTGTCCTATCTCTGGCTACGCTGTCTGCCGCCACTGTTTAGTTACTTTTGGGGCTTTTGAAGCTAATTTGTTGTTAAAATTATCACAGGACAAGTTTCTAAGGTTGTTCTCTGAGATTTAGATTCCTCACCAAGTTGTTTTCAAGTTCCGTCTCTGTGCTAGGCATATATATTTTAATATAAGCTGTTCAGAAACACCTGATGAATGAGACTGAATTTACAAAAGCTTATGCTACGGGTTCTTTCTCTCACAGTCTCAAGATCCTTTGGTATCTATAATATAAGCTATTTTAACTGGGGCTGGTTATAGGGACCATGCAACTATTTGGTTATATCAGCAGCTGCCCAGGTTGCCACTCTGTTTTTGGGAAAAAGCAAGGCATAAATAAAGGTCCTCATCCTCCACCTCAAATCCTGTTTTCAAAATACATCCATATCCTTTAAACTTCCAGCGTCTTTTCTTTCTCTCTTTTTGTTTTGCTTTTCTCCTTTCTTTGTAACTGTAATGTTAAAAGTTAAATTTCTGAGCAAGGAATCAGTGGTTGTTTTGTATCTCAGGTGCATAGGCAGGTAAGCACCTGTGTGTGGAGCACCAGCCTTTGTAGAGTAACACACAATCTGCCATTTCACAAACTTCAGCTCCTGTGATTTATTTTGAGCTGTTGAACTCGCAGGTCAGGGTGGGTTGCGCGTGACCTTTGAGATGTCATTGGACTCTAATTCCTATCATCCTTGACTATTAGCTATGCTGTTTGTAACTAAGGGGAAGTGAAGCCCATCAAAATATGTGAGCACCCTCTTTTTCTCATTGTAGGACAATTATGTTTTGGTTTAACCAAAAGAACAAGCATACTCTTGGCTTCTAAACACTGGTGTAGTTGCATAACTGTAGACTTTGGACTTAACAGTCTTATGGTGGGGAGGGAGAAGAACAGTGGCCCTTCCCTTACTGTGACCTCCACACACATGAACGTGAGGTCATGCAAAGCGCCACCACACCCCATTATAGTCAATGGATGCAGTGGGTGCATGTTGGGTCCATTGATTATAATGGTATACAAAGCTTCGCATTTTTTGTTTTACACAGGGGTTCCTGCAATGGAACCCCAGTGGATACAGAGGACACACAGTACTTATTTTAAAATGTAAGTCAAACCTAGAAAGTCAGCCTGGTATCGTGGTCTGAGTGTAGGAGTACAACTCTGCAGACCAAAGTTCAAATCCCTGCTCGGCCATGGACGTCCACTGGGTCACTTTGGAGGAGTCACACTCTCTCAGACTCAGAGGAAAACCAAGGCAACCCCTCTGAACGAATCTTGCCAAGAGAACCCCGTAACAAGGTCACCATAAGTCAAAAATGACTTGAAGGGACACAACAGCAGCAAAATCAACCCTGCAGAGTGTAGGAGCCTTCCCGCTCTTTCTCCTGACTGAGGCCTTCCTACCCCAAGCATCATGATTCTCAGTCATTTCAAGACCCTGTTGTTTCTGCTTTTGTAGCGCATAACAGCTGGTATTGGGTGGGCAGTGATCCTTAATATAAGCATTTTGGTGTGGCATGCTTATCTCTGCTTTCATCTGTTGCATGTTGGAAGTTAGACAAGTGAAGTAAACATGGCAGAGTTCTCACAAATACTCAAAGTGAGCCAAACCACAAATTACACCTGAAGTTGCCATTTGAATTATATAGGCAAAGAATTAAGCATGCATGAAACACATTTTACAGACAAAAAAATAAAGACAAGTAGGCCTTGATCAACAGGAATACTTTTTTCTTCTCTTTTATGCACAGAACACCATCACTTCCCCCCTCCCTGTGCCTCTCCCACTGTTGTGTGCTTCATATTCAAAAATCAAGAAACACACATAATAGTTCATGTTCTCCACATTTCCTGATTTGGCAGCAACAGCCATGATTAATCCTCTGCTGTCCCATTCTTTCAGCTGCCTCTAAAATGTCCCAGTTTCTCTCTCTTCCTCCCACTTTCCTCCTTGGTCCTCAAGCTTACTTCAGTTGCTGCAAACTGAGTTCCAAGCAAAAAAATAGTTTACGCTCAATTAGCTCAGCAAGGGGAGAGAAGAGGCAGAATCTTGCCCTTTCCAATAGGTTCAGGCAAAAGTAAACTGCTGCTCTTAGCTTGTGTATTCTTCCTCATTAACAACCTCTGCCATATTATTCACACTCTGATGTTGCTTGGCCACTTGGATACCAGTTTTCCCCTCTGAAATATTGTAAAGTATATACAGTCTTCACTTCTCATTCTTTCCCCTGGGCATAGATCATTTATCTCCCCCTCTTGTTATTCTCAATATAGTTTTACGCTAATTTCTTCTATTATAGGATCTGCTGATGATCTGTTTGATCTCTCTGATGCCTTGGCTCCTGCTGAGCCTTCTCTGATTATCCCAGAAAAAGGACGTAAGTAAGGATTGGGGATAAGGCTAGGAGCTGGAGGATCAGGGAATGTTCTATGTCAATGGTTCTTAACCAGCTGCAGACCCTCAGGGATCTGCAACGTCCTCATGGGGTAGGGTGGGGGAGCTGCAGAGGCTTGAACAAATGTTTTGAGCTTTTACAGTTAAAATAGGAAGAAAGAAAATGAATGAATAAAACAAAAGAAGAAAGAACGATATACACCCCATCAGGAGTCTACATCAGGAGCCTATTGCTGATGGCAGACATTAGTTATATGGAGTTTCATTACAATATCTCAAACCGTTCAAAAGTTATGAAACTGTTTGATAGAAATAAAATGTCCTCAGGACTTGCTATTTCTGCACATAGTAAGAACATGCAATTGAATAACGGTGAGTTTCTGAGAGAAAGCACATGAGATTTCTTGCTATCACACATTCAACCAGAAGCTGTCTTGAGTGAAGTCTTGGTGGTCCGTGGCAACAACAGATATTTAAAGGAGGTCTGTGGTAAAGAAAAGGTTAAGAACCACTGTTGTATGTTGTTATTATCTGAGTGAGAAATGGTGGGGTGAAAGTTTTTTCTTATGATTCAAAAACCAAAGTAGCAAACATGTAAGATCAAGGACCAGTGGTTCAAATGTCAGACTGGTAGTTTTGATGATCTTGGACTTGTCATCTTATCTCCTTCTCCTAACCTACTTCATAAAACTGTTGCAAGTATAAAAGTAGAGGAGAGAAAACCATGTGTAGCATCTTGAGTTACTCAGAAGAAAGGGGGACTATAATTGTAATCAATACATGAGTAAATAAGAATACATGAATTAAGAAGAACAGTTATATAGGAGTAAACCTTATGGAATGTAATGGAGCTTGTTTTCGAGTAAGCAACATGGCGAGGGTGAGTCTGTATGCCAAGACTCATGTGTATACCCAGATGTGAGGAAGATTTATCAGACGAGGGAGAATTAATTTTCATAGAAAATATATGCTTGAAAATATATGAGCAGTGCCACTGTCATTTCTAAAATTAGAGTGATCCCCCATATATGCGAGGTTTCTGTTCCAGGAACCCCTGCGTAAAAGAAGAAACACAAATGCTTGCATTGCATAATACCTAATGGTGGTGACATGTGCTCACACCCATAATCATTCTACATATAGGGATGTGACACTTCACACAAACACAAATTAGCATGTGCAGAGGTTATGCGTGAGGAGGGCCCACTGTACTGAAATTATAATTGAACCTTCGGTGGTGAGGACGAAGCAGCTTCGGTTTTTCTATAAAAATCTCCATGGATTGCCAATGGCATATTTAGTTTGGCAAATTAACAGGAACTGCAAAATATAGGGATAAATCTAACTTTGGTTCTCCCTAAAGTACCTCCACCAAAAGCCTTGGGGCCTGAGTTGTGAATAACAGATCCAATTCATCTGAACTGGTCTATTGTAGTTAGGGTTAACCCTGGATTTAGCCTACAGTGTATTAAAATAAGAGGTATTATACAAATCTGTTTTTATAATGTATACATAAAGTAGCAGTTACCTGATAGTGGGACATGTTTAGGTTATGTCCTGCAGGATGTTATTAGGGTCTGTCTGTCTGTCTGTCTGTCTGTCTGTCTCTCTCTCTCTTTCTTTCTTTCCCTCTCTCTTTCTAGTGCAGAGTACTTATGGGCCAAATGAATGAAGTCAGATTTGAACAAATCTCCTAAACATGTGCTCTTACAAGTATCTGCTGTGTGAAATAAGAATATCTATTAGCCTGCTTCAAGACACAATCATAATAATTGCTTATGATCAATAAAGCCCTATACACCTTGGCATCAATTAGTCTCAATTAGCGTATTCTCCCACTATCAGATTTGCCTAGGCTCTGAGGCCTTCAAGAAAGACTCTTCTTTCAGTCTTTCTTTCCTTAAAGACACATTTGGTGGGGATGCAAGACAGGGTCTTCTCAGTGGTTGCTCCCAAGTTGTGCAGCTCTCTTCCAATGCAAGCGAGACTGGTCCCCTCTCTTGTCCTTCTGGAGGCAAAGAGCTTTCTATTCAGGCACACTTTTGGTAATTGATTGGTGCTGATGAAAGGACTTCAGTGCTGTCCTTTTTTTTTTTACTAATGTATTTTAAATCATTTTTAATTCAATAGTGTTTAATAGTATAACTCATTTACTTGCATTTAAATTGCATTTAATTGCATTTCTACACACCCTTGCTTTTAATCTTGTTGTGAGCTCCTTGAGACCCAGTTTTGAGAGAAAGGCAAGATGCAAATCAGTGGTTTTTAACCTTTTCTTTACCATGGACTCCCTTTAAATATCTTCTGTTGCTGCAGACCACCAAGACTCTGAGCCATTACCCACTCTTCCAATTTGTAATATGTAGTATGTAATACCTACCCTACAGAGTTGTTTGAAGCTTACAATGAAATTAAATGTGTGTGGAGTGCTTTGAACATGGTAAAGTGCTGTATAATTTATAATGGTGTCACCTGCAAGAAGTAGATATTTGCTGGCTTCCTATACATTGTCACACTCACATCCCATGTTTACATGTTGGTGATTTAGGTTCATTCAAAGAAAAATTAAGAAAAGATAGCTGTGTTTTGAAACAAAAAAGTTTCGCAAGAAGGCTTTAGCAATTCCATTCCCAGAAATTTTGGTATTTAATATTTTTCCTTATTAGTCAATTTCTCACTAAATCAGGAATATTATTTTCCAGCAGCAGGGTTCAAAACCAGGAACAGAGGTTTAAGATGGAGAAATAAATGGAAGAATTGCATCAACTCCAGTATGTGTTTTTTTTTAAGTTAGGCAAGAGAAAGACACTGTGCATGTTCTCAGAGACAGTTATTTCCTTGGTTACTACTTCACCATATGGAGCCGAGCCCTTCAACCAAAAACAAGTTTAGGGGGCATGAAGGGAGGTGGTCTGTAGTTTTGATAGCAAGGCCTCTGTATTTTAACACTGGACAAAGTAGCAGAAAATTGGCTATTGAAATTTTTCCCAAAGTGGAAAATGACACAGAAATGGGGAAAGATTTACCAACTCAATTTCTACTTGTCATAAAACCATTCAATGTGCAAGAACTATTCCAAGGAGGAAAAATGGTGGTAACCTTGGCAGTTGAACTCTGGTAACCCTCACGCAGAACTGTGTTAACCTTAAGACTCTTGGCAACAGAAGGAAATGGTTTTGCTTTTGTTAACAAGCTACTCCACTTTGCTTCTTTCTGACCCATCCAGAGTGTCCCAATGAGGCCCGAGACATTGTCTTCCTGATTGATGGCTCCACTACTGTACCGTCCACAGAATTCATGCAGCTGAAGGTGTTTATTGCTCTCATGATGAAAAGCTTTCCTGATAATACGCAGGTCAGTAGGGTGCACAAGTGGGAATGGGTTTGGTTGAAATGTGACCTTTGCTAGGCCCTTTCCGCACGATGATGCTGTCTCCTTTCTGCCACAGGATGGCAGCGGTCAGCAGGTTGCATTTCTGCATGATGTCATCGCCGTCCAGCTGCCATCCTGTTGCGGAGCGTCACGCTTGTGCAGTTTTTACAAAATGGGAAAAATCCGTTTCGCGTCTGCAATCGTGCGACGCTCCCGTCACTTCTGGCCATGCAGAAGCTGCGGAAGCACATTGGTGACGTTTCCTTACGCAGCGCAGCAATGGAAAAAGCCCAGCTGTGCTGCGGAAGGAAGACGTGGTGCCATTGCGTTCTCTTCCGCATGGACCTAGCGGGTGCAGAAGGGAGCGTTGCTGACGCGCTCCCTTCTGGATCCCAGAATGCAGCCAGATGACACAGAAGAGCGTCATTGTGTGGAAATGGCCCTAGTCTCTAAATAGGGCTATCCCAGTGCATCTTGCTGGGTATGAGGAAAACTAAGGACCTTTCTGCACTACATTGCTATTACTCCACTTTCAACATCCATGGAATCCTGGGATTAGCAGTTTAGGGAAGGGCATTTAAAATTCTCAGCCCGAGAACTCTTTGGCCTCAGTAACGTACAAACCCCAGAATTCCACAGGATGTTGAAAGTGGAATAGTAGCACTATAACAGCAAAGTGTGGAAAGACCCTAAAATGACAACCTCTTGTCTGTTCCTTGCATTCCATGAGAAGAAGCTGATCGGAATCTTGTTTCAGTCATGACAATGGAATATCTCTTCCTGCCAACACCTCACTACTGCCATGCGCCTGCAGTAAAGGCTTAGGTGTGATGTAATGTTGGCTTCCAGGGCCTTGAGTGGCATGGAAATTTCTAAAAAACACCCCCATTCCTCAAAGCTAGTGTTCCATTACTCAGGTGGAGGCAGGCCACTTCAGGTGGCAATCTCCATAGTGATTGAAGAACCAAATATTCATTAATTTGAAGAACCAAATATTAATGTATATAAAAAAACATGGTCTAATTAAAAATATGATGGATGTAATCCAAAACAGAGGTAACGGAATAACTAGTGGCACCTAAGAAGTTGGTGCATACGACTGGTGCAGAAGAAATTAAGAAGCAGGCTTCTCTTCCTGTGTGGCACTTTTGAAAGAAATATGTCCAGAGGAATCGTTTCTCCCATTAATCTTTCTCCATGCTCTCCAGTTCTCTCTCCTGCAGTTCTCTAATCGCTTTGAGGAACATTTTAGCTTTAGTGCTTTCCAGAGAAATCGAGATCCTGATAGCCTCATGAGAGAAGTGGTTCAGCTTGGAGGCACCTCACACACAGCCAGTGGGATCAGGAAAGCTATGTGGGTATTCTTGCTGCCATTCCTCTTTCCAAACCATCCTATGTTCTGACAAAGCAGAAATTCAACAGGTGCTTGTTTTGCCAAGGAGATGCATCAGTGGGGAAACAATGCATCTGCTGAATGTCTGCCATTATTCCAGGGGTGCCCATACCCTTTGGGCAGATGAAGCAGAGGCCACCTAGGACCCAACCCCCCTCTTAACCAGTGGGGTGTGTGTGTGTGAGACAGAGAGAGAGAGAGGGAGAGACTATTTCCACACTAGACTGTTATAGTGCTATCATTCCGCTTTTAACATCCTATGGAATCCTGGGGTTTGCAGTTTAGGGAGGGCCCAGGATTCCATAGGATGTTAAAAGTGGAATACTGTAATAGCATTATAACAGTCTAGTGTGGAAATGGTCAGATACTTAGATCTTGCAAAGGTGGAGTTTGGAAAGTAAATAAATGAGACTTTCACTACACAGTTCTAGCACTTTGATATCACTTTAGCTGTTGTGGTTGCATCTTATAGAATGGTGGGTTTTGGTTTTGGTTTTGGTGAGCCACTGGATCTGTCAAAGAACTCTGAATATCTTACCCTCTCCAGGCTATCCCCCCGTTTCCAGCCCTTGGGTTGCTGTCATTCACCTTGCTTTTTTACCCTCAAGATCCCTCCTTTGATCTGGTACTTGGGCCTCAAGGTGACCAGTATTCTGAACAAGTGGTCATGTTGGTCAGTGGGTTCAATATGGTAAAGTGGGAGCAGTTTCCCTTTTTGGTTCTTAAATGAAATCAGAAAGTTTTTTAAAAATTAAAGCAGTAGGGAGTTACTATATAACAATTAAATTCAACATGAACTCTCTGATCTCTTCCCACATTCCCAGCTCCCGTAACCCTATTCAAATGTTATCAGTTCCTTTCTTCCTAACTGGTCTTCATCCTTTCTCTGGCTGCCCTCTTTTTTTATAGATAAGCCTTTAGGTTACAGCCTTTTTTCCCCACTGCCCCACTGCACAGTATTCCAAGAACTCTAATCAGGCTCTTCACACTCACAAAACTATTAATCACATGATTCCATAGGATGCAGCCATGGTAGTTAAAGTGGAATTAAAGTATTAACAATTGTGGAGGGTGAAACAGACAACCTTTGGTTAGGCTACCCTCTATCCTTTCAACACCAGTGGGTATCTGTTGCCACAGTATTAAATCCAAAAGCTGTGCCAGAATGTGTCCAGAGGAGGGCGACCAAAATGGTGAAGGGTCTGGAAGCCGTGCCCTATGAAGAACGGCTTAAGGAGCTGAGTATGTTTAGTCTGCAGAAGAGAAGGTTAAGAGGGGACATGATAGCCATGTTTAAATATTTGAAGGGATGTCATGTTGAGGAAGGAGCGGACTTGTTCTCTGCCGCTCCAGAGACTAGGACAAGGAGCAATGGATTCAAGCTGCAGGAAAAGAGATTCCACTTGAACCTCAAGAAGAACTTCCTGACAGTCAGAGCTGTCTGGCAGTGGAATATGCTGCCTCGGAGTGTGGTAGAGTCTCCTTCTTTGGAGGTTTTTAAGGAGAGGCTGGATAGCCATCTGTTGGGAATGCTTTGACGGGTGTCCCTGCATGACAGGGGGTTAGACTGGATGGCTCCTGGGATCTCTTCCAACTCTATGATTCTATGACATAAATGGTGGGAAACTCTACCACTGTGGCTATGTTTCCTCACAGCTTATTCTCCTCTTCTTCCTTCTCATCTGCTTAAAAGCGAGCTATTCACCACACAGAAAGGTGGTCGAGCTACAGCCAAGAAGATTCTTGTGGTGGTGACAGATGGTGAGAAATTTGGGGACCTCCTGGATTATGCAGAGGTTATTGAGGAAGCCAACAGAGCCAGAATTACACGCTTTGCAATTGGGGTAAGGGGATAATGTGCTTATCCATGTTCATTTATTGTAGTTACTTGCACATGTTGTTCTCCTGTCCTTGTGTTTAGTTGGAATAAAACAATAAAATATCCCATTAGCCCACAAAACTAAGCAGCATTAAAAAACGAAAGGGCAGCCCGAGTGACTCAGCAACAATTAACACTAAGAGCAGAAGAAACTTTTATAAAGTTTGGGTAAACCAAAAGACTTTTTCTCTGATGAATAATGAAGGACAAGCTATTATACCGTAAATGAATACAATCTATCCAGACAGAGCTTGGAAAAGTTGACCTTTTAATAAAATTATTTTATTTTTTTGGTATCACATCCTCTCAGAATTTCCAAGGGTGGCATGGTTGGAAGCTATGCCAGCTAAGAGCATTCTGTGAATTGTTCAAAAAAGTACTTTTTCTAAGCTCTGCAGCAAGGGTGGACAAAGTGCATCCTATGGATCAAAAAAAAATTTTTTTTTGCTTCAAAATGCCCCAAGATGACTCTTAAGTAAGTGTGTATGCGCATGTGTGTAGGGCATTTCCACCATGTCTGGAGCCCCCCGGACCTCCCAGAAGTCAAACAAATTTTTGCAAAAATTTTCAAAAGATCTTGTGCCTCAAAATGGCCCAAAATGTCCTCTAGAGGCCCAGGGGGGTCCCAAAAGATGGTGAGAACGGCCCCATATCCCCTAAAGAGTGTTTGGGAGCAAAAAACAGATTTTTTTTTCTTTTGTGAGGGTTGGTGCAATGTGGTCCTTCAAGGTCTCTTGCATACCATCCTGCTGTATATAAAACAGATGGTTAGAAACTTCAGGAATGCATAAGGAGTAGGTACTATATAAATCAGGTAAGATATCTGATATGATAAGAACAGGAGCATTATAATTAGGTCCCATGTTTTCTCTTGGACTGAGTTGGAGGCAATGCATTCTCAAACATGGATAGCCCATACCATTCAGCATCATGTTACTGAGTTTTGGTGAATCCTACCGGCCTACTTATTTGTACTTCACCCCCTCCTTTAAAGCACAGTGTGTTCACTTTGTTTCTTTTGGCAGGCTGGTTTGATATTCAGAAGCAAAATTGCCCAGAGAGAGCTCCACATCATTGGCTCCCACCCTACCACAGACCACGTTATGGTTGTGAGACACTACACAGGCCTCCGTGACATCCAGGCGCAGCTGAAAGAGAAGATTTGTGCCAGCCACGGTACTAGGCTTTTGGGGGCTGGGTAAAGGAAGCAAAGCAGAAGAAGCCTATGGTTCTGGAACAGGTTCTGCATATTCTGAAGTTTTAAGAATATATTCTATTAATACACTAGCGTATTTACCGAGTGTTGCCCAGGATTTTATTTTCTCATGGGTAACACTTGTTAGAAAAACCTTAGGAATTACCTTACCTTCTTTAGGAGTTAGGTGCGGTTGAAATACAGAGATTTGAGATCCTGTGACTGTAATTCCCCAAAATGTCTTGTCTAATACCTGTAACTTTTGCCCATATTGCCCAATCCAGTCTATATCCGGAGTTGTTAACATACAGAGCTTGGGTTCGTGAGGGGACTTGCTGCTAAGCCTCGTCTCCATAGCAACCAGCCTATTCAGAGTTCTCTGGTTGAGAATTCTAAAGGCCCTTCCCTGAACTGCCAACCCCAGTATTCTATAGAATCTGCACAGCTAGCCAATCATATGAGGTCTTTGCCTGCCTGACGCAGACAAACAGACAAACTCACAAACTTTGACTTTTATATAGTAGATGTGGCATCTGCAACAAAATGTTGTGGTATAGAGTGTTCCTGTTGAGGATCCCAACTAGCCAATGTGCTGTGCTCTCCTTCAGAATGTTCCATTCCACTCTTGATTCAATGCGGTTTTCCTGAGGGACAGAAAAAACTCAATTAGTCAGGATTTATGGCTACTGTGTACCACCAAATCACACTGGAGGTTTCCACCTCAGTCTATTTTTCACCAGTTTTTATTTTCTTTCTGAAACCCACAAGGCTCATTTCTCATGTGTAGTTGGTCCTGGTTTCACTAAATAAGTTAAAGTGTCACCGAAAGTGGACATTGGTCAGAGTGCAAAAAATTAAGAGACCACTAGGTCTAGATTTATTCTCTAGAACTAAAAGGGTATTTAAAACTACACCAATGAGAGAAAAGGACAGCCACCAGGCAGTACTAAGCGAACCTCATGCAAGCACCCAAAAAGGAGACAGTCAAAATTTTTAGAATCAAATAACACGAGGAAGTATTCAACCAAAGGGTAAGCTAGAGAATGACTTTTTAAGTGGAAGCTGGGAAGCTCATTTTGGCAACCTAATGATTTTGTCTTCCCAGAGCTTATAAAGACTAATGTTGGGTAGTAGTCTGAATTAGTAACCCCCATTTTTACAGCTATTGACAAGGCAAGTCATTTGGTCAAGGGGTGGAATATAGGAACTGTAGTCCCAGTATTTAAGAAAAGAGATAAGAATGACCTTGTGAATTATATGCTGATTTCTTGATTGTCAATTGTTAGCAAGGTATATATACAGTATCTGCTGACAAGGTTGTAAGACTGGATTGTAGAATCAAATATTCTGACTTGGGAACTATTAGGGTTCCAAGGAAGAATCCAGCTCATCTTTTTGTAAGTTTTCGATTGGATATATAAGCATCAGCACTCTGAAGTCATAATCTGGCAGCAAAAATATAGAATATTATTTTATTTGAGCGATCTTTGCAATTTTGTTTAAAAACTATTATTGTTTTATTTGTGTATTTTATAATTGACATTGGGAATTGATTACCACTGTATGAGATCATGGTCATTGGCTTAGGTGGTTTCAAAAGTTGATTAGACAAACTAATGGAACAAAGTCTATCAAGCTATAATGGTCCTATTAGCATTAAACTAAATTTCAATGTAGCAAAGGTTAAAACAGAAGAGGAGAATACTGTCCTCATAACCAGAGCTTGGAAAGTTCCTTTCTTGGACTTCAGCAACCAAGAGTTTATGAGGCTCTTGTCTGATCCAGTGAGAATGGCCAAAATGTACTTCAGGGCTCACAGAATTTCCACAGGAAAAAACCTTGCTCAGATACAAAACTGGTTGTGCAAACTAACCTGCTGCAAGGGACAGGTAGAAAGTACATTTACACAGCAGAAGTTCCCCAGTGAACAGAGAGCTGGCTTGCTTCTTTCCTTCCTTCCTTCCTTCCTTCCTTCCTTCCTTTGTTAGTGGGCCACCTGTGCCTTTAATAGCTGTGCGCCTAGCAAAAATCCAAACATTTATTTATTTAGCTGGTTAGTTAATATTTCACCTTTCTCCCAGTGCAGGACCCAAGGTGACTTACGCTATGAATTAAAACAAGAATACAGCTAAACACCAATCAGCTACAACATAGGAGAACCATTAAAAAAATAAATAAGCAATCTCATTAAAACCAAGCACTGAATTAAAAATTTAAAAGCATTTTTAAAACATAACAAGAAAGGTGGAGAGAGTACAACATACCATCCCATTAAAAGGCTGTCCCAGAACAGGCAATTAGTGGCCGAAACCCCACCTGAATAAATGGGGTTTTGCCTGCTGGCAG
Organism: Cyclura pinguis; assembly: GCA_030412105.1. Taxonomy (NCBI): domain Eukaryota; kingdom Metazoa; phylum Chordata; class Lepidosauria; order Squamata; family Iguanidae; genus Cyclura; species Cyclura pinguis. The sequence goes on from CM059604.1 coordinate 17,831,479, forward strand.
AAGGAGTAGAGAGAAGGCCTAGCTTAGCTTCTTACAGAAAGAGTTTCATAGCCTGGGTTCAGCCCACCAGCAAAGCCCTTTATAAGGCTGTCACCAAATGTGTCTGAAGATGGTAGGACCAAGAGAGAGCCTTCCTTTGGAGAGCTGAAAACTCAAAGAGTTTCATTTGGGGGAGATAAGTCTTTCAGATAGTCTGAATCAGTGGTTCTTAACCTGGGGTCTGGTGACCCCTGGGGGTCTGCAGAGCTCTCACAAGGGGTCCACAAAGCCCTGCCACTGGAAACCAACAGATATGGCAGCAACAGGGATTTGCCTGAAGACACTCAGTGTCTGAGTGGGGATTTGAATGCTAGTCTTCAGAAGTATTTAATCAATCAATCAATATTTTAATATTTCCATATTTAAATCTAAAATTAAATATCTTGAATTAACTCTTGGGGGACCCCAGCAACAAATTATATTTACAAGGAATCCCCGGTAAAGAAAAAGTTAAGAACCACTGGTCTGGATGAAAGCCGTAAGTCTTGTAGGTCATAGCTAGCACCCTGAATTGTGATTAAAAGCATACTAGTAGCAAGTTAAAATGTCACTGCAAGAAGTTTCTGTTCTTGTTTGCCGCCAGCACCACTCAGCATTCTGGCTGGAATACATGGGTTACCTCCTTCCCCAAGCAGGGATTGCAATGGCTCTAATTCATGATATACTGCATTCATTCAGCAATTCAAGGCACAAGAGCCTTGCATTTATGAAATGGTGGCAACTTTACATGTGACTCAATTCTCAGTAGCCACATTCATAGGGCTTTAAAGCAGAGTTTGGAAAAAATAATTTTGGGGGCTACAACTCCCAGAAAAGGGGACTCTAAAAAAGTAACTTTTCCAAGTTCTTTCATCTGGTTGGAGGACGGGTGAAGAAGCAGTCTAGGTGCCCTGGCCCTTCCATGTTAAGGGCTAAAGGAGAGTTAAAGTGAATTGAAGAAGCAGTGGTGACAGGAATCAGAAATCCTCCTCTGTGTCTTCTAGGCCCAGGAGTTCCACACCCGACAGGACCACCACCACAGTCAACAGAAACCTGCACCACACAGTCTGATCCCCAGGTGCTGCAGAAACTGGAGGAAGTGCTGAGGGGCCTGGATCAGGTCAAAACCAAGCTGGATCTGCTGGAGGCGAGACAAGGGAAATCTGGCCGCGTTTCCTAGCACGTGTCCTGAACCGACCCATAGAAGCTTGAGAAGCTGAAAGAAAGAAGATTAGACATGGCAAGATAAGAGTTCTCCCTTTCTGCGCCAAGGGTATTTGGGACTTGGGTAGCGTATCCGCTCAATAAAGGAAGTTAACCCTTTTAATGTTGCTTCTCAGAGGATGCTGAAACACTTCTGATACCAATAAAGTCACCTGCTCTCCAGCCTCGTTTCTGCCTTTTCTTTCCCACCAGCAGTCAATTAACCCCACATCCATGCTCACTGGGCTGCTTAGAGCTTCACTTACCTGAAAACTCAGGATCATAGAAATAAAAAACAAAACAAAACAGCAAAATTGGTTGGCAGTTCCCTCCGGGGGCTGGGGGAACAGGCCTTGCGTAGCCAAGTATGCTGGACTTTGTTTTCTTTTTTTTAATGCTTTAAGCTTTTAACTGGTTTTTACATTTTTTTGATAGTTCAGTTGCTTTTTAACTTTTGCATGTTGTGAATTTTTAACTATGTATGTTTTAATTTTTGTAAGCTGCCTTAAGTCCCAAACTGGATGTGATTAGAATGGGAACATGGGATGAGAAATAGGTGGAAAAGTTCTTTTTTGGATCGCATCATATCCAGGGCCGTGCTAGCCCCGGGATTCTGGGTGTTGGAATCCAGAAAAAGAACTTTTCCACGAGAGGAGGAGATCTGACGGCCTGCATTATTCAACGGGGTTCCAATATTTTTTTAAAACTACCACCGAAGAGCCATTCTCGCAACCCGCTTGCTGAACCTCAGGTCTTCTCCTTGACCTCTGCAAAACTTCTTAATTCCAGCCAACACCTCGGCCCAATGCATTCAGTCCGGGATAAAACATTCTCCTTAAAAATGATTTTCAAAAGACCCAGGTACATGTTAAGCCCTGAATAAAAAGGCGAGAGTTCCTCTGCGCATGAACAGAGTGCTTTCTTTACTCGAGACACCACAGGCATTTTTCTCATCCTCCACTCTGCGAGGAAAACTGTTTTCAAATTAAAAAAAAAACACGATGTTCTCAACCGGGTTCACCCCCGGCACTTTTTCATTTCGCTGGGCACAACTTCAAGGGCATTTCTGGGAAACAATAAACCCACAGTTTCGGAATTCTCGTCCCCGCTGACGGTGCACGCCCCTCCACTTCGGCTCTTTTCGGATGGTGTCGGGAAACTTCGGGTCGGCCGACAGAGCCCTAACGTGAACAGGGAATCACCCTCTTCGGTTTCGTTCGGCCATTTCCGCCCCTCTACGGGAGCATCCGTTTTTTTCGGTCATTCCCGGGTTCACTCGGCTATTTCCGGTTCCGTTCGGGCAATTCCGGCTCCGCTCGGCCTCCGGGAAAGTCGTAACAGCGCTAGGAACGAACAGAAGGCGCGGCGGGATGGAAGGTACGCCGGAATGCCCCCTCCCCTCTCCCCGACGGACAGGGCGAAGGGGCGGGAAGCCAGAAAGCCACGCCCCTCGTGGCTCTGGTTGGGGGGCTTGTAGAGCAGAGCTTTTGTTGACGTCACTCACCCTGGGGAAAGGTCAGAGGTCACGGCTAGGGTTATGGTGTTTGATATGGGTTACAGGTCTTTGACTAGAGAGTAAAAAGTCTTGGGATTTAGTGGTGGAGTTCAAGGATCATAGGGTTAAACAATGGAAGTTGAATGAGTGGGAAAGGAAAGCTGAGCGGGTCCTGAGTTCAAATATAGTTTCAGTTTGATTTCTTGTCTTTATTTTTCTCTCTTTTCAAGAACCAGAGAAGGTATTGGATGTGGGGCCGGAACTTCCCTCAAATGCAGACCCTGCGGAGACCATCCAAAGCTTGCAGGCCCAGTTGGCAGCTGCTTTGGCTGAGGTGGAGACAGTTCGAACTGTGGCCACTGTGAGTGAAGGCACCAAACATGAAGCCGTGGAGGCTGTCCGGCGTCAGTGGCAGGAGGAGGTGGTCTCTCTTCAGGCCATCTTAAAAGGTGAGAGAGCCTGGTTCTCAGGATGGAAACAGCTTTAAACTGTTCTTCCTAAAATTGGAGGCAGGGCCCAGGAATCTGTGCTGGCCTCTTGTATATGTTTCTTCAACTTCTCCAACAGATACCATCTCTAGCTATGAGACTCGCCTTTCCGCTTTGGAGCGTAGCAGCCGGGAGAATGCCTGGAGCCGCCTGTTGCCGAGGTCCAGCCCCCTGGATTCCTTGGAGAAACAGATGGAAAAGGTAACCGGTGGACGAAAAGGATTCTTTGGGAGATGTTGAATTCAAGTTTGCATAAAGACTCTTGTATTTCCTTCCTAACCACAGGCCCAGGAAGACACTCAGCGACTCCGGGCCATTGTGCTTCCGATGGAGCAGGAAATTGCTGAGTTAAAAGCAAAGCTAGCCCATGCTGAGAGGCTGGTTCAAGAGCTGCAGAGTGAACAGGTAAGATGGAGAGAAGTGAAAAGGTGAGAGAAGAGGCTGAGGGAAAGGGATGGGTGGCTTGAAGCAGCTCAGAACAGGGTGAGAATGCAGAGTGCTGAGGAAAGAGGAAGAAAGGAGGAATTTCCTGTAAAACATGTCTCTGAGGGTAATGACTGTTCTGGAAAAAAAGAAAAGATACAGACTTGCTGTTTGTGACGACAGAAGTCTTGTGCCACAAGTCTGTGTCTGGATGCTGCAGGTGTTTTCCTGTGCCAGTAGATGGCTAGCACTGCAAATCAGCAAAGGAGACAAAGTTAAGTGACTGGACTGTTGTGTGATACCTGAGCAAAGAAAGGACAAGCTAGATTTTACTGGATTGCTACAGAACTTAGGTGAGGCATGGAAGGAAAGCAGTTGTGAGCTGTAAATCAGATGTTTGCTGTTGGCAAGCTCAAAATTACATGGCCAAGACACCAGCAGGCTTTCCCCTTAATTCCTGGTAACACCCACCCATCTTACCCAGATACCACACTTCTATCTGGTATAAAGTTTTGTTTGTACAGTAGCTAACTTGGGGACATGAACTATAGCTCCCAGAATTCTTACGAGTGGCTGTACTGGTCTGGGAGATTCTGAGAGTTGAAATTCAAATAGGTAGTACCCAAATGAGCTCTGCCATTTGAAGGCAGGTTAATTCTGTGTGTGTGTGCGCGTGCAGACACACACACACACACACGTTAATTAGACTTATGGCAACCCCATGAATTTCACAGAGTTTTCTTAGGCAAGGAATCCTCAGAGTTGGTGTTGCCAATTCCTTTCTCTATCATATAGTCTATAGAACCTGGTATTTGTTGGCAGTCTCCCACCCAACTATTATCCAGGGCTGACCTGCATAGCTTCTGAGATCAGACAGCATCTGGTGCTTTTTGGGTATTTAGCTCTGTGTGGGCTTCCTTGCTCATCTCCTTTTCTTTCTTCAGCATTCCTTAGGTAGCTCATCTGAATCCCTGCTTGCTGATGCTGAGGCTGCACCCTCCGATGCAACTGGAGATGACCACGTTACCTTGGAGGAAGGAGGAGTGGCTGAGAAATTTGCACGTGGCCTTGACAGTGTCTCCATTGCTTCTTTTTCTTCCTTGGCACCGAGTCCAGGGCCTCCAGTCCGACGCAGGCACGTCCCCAGCCCTGAGACTGCATCAGTTGCTTCCTCTACTGGGACCCTGGTGCCGGAGACCATCTATCTGCCGCCAGCTGGATACCAGCTGGTGCCTGCAGCAGAATGGACACAACTTCATGAGCAGGTGTGTGCATGTGTGTATGCACATATGTGAAGAGTAAAGTGTATTGAACAGTGTGGACAGATGGGAATTGTGGCAAATTCTGCTTTACTGCAGGGTTTGCCTCAGAGCATGCCTTCTTTGCCCACACTGGGCTGGGTAGTTCACTTAGTATGTTCAGTTCTCCTCAGACCAAGTACCACTTTCAGACAGATGCTATAATCTATCAGAGCACAAAGACAGTACATAAGTATCAGAGACAATTTCCCAACCACAGTTTATATTTTTTAACTCATAAAAGAGTTTGTAATATAAAAAAATTCAACAAGTTTAAAAGAGATTCAGTCATAGTGCAGAAATTATCAGAATTACAAACTCCGTGTTCTCATATCAGTATAAAACCCTTCTTACCAGATCTAACAGCACAATCCCTGTGGTTAGGAGATTTTGTCTCTCTTTTCAAGCCTTTATATAAGGTTTTGTTATCATAAAAGTCTGTCCTTTTTCTAAGATTTCTAACACTGCCTTTTGCTTTTTGACAGTCTGTGAAATTAGTGTTCTATTGTATTACACATGGCAAGGTTGGAGTAAGTATAGTCCAGATGTTCTTTCACACCCCAGCCTGTAAGACCTTGGCTTTCTGCCTTGTGTGGCTGGTGCCTGTTTCGCTGGTATGCTGTGATGATTTTGCTGACCAAAGATTTTGCTAGTCCTGATGTTTTATCTGTTTGTAGTGTCCGTGTGTTTTAATTTTATTCTGTGATTTCCCTCTATGCATTTATGTCTATGTCAGGGTCACATACAAGTCTGTGTTCAGCACCTGATAAGTTTGGCTGAACTACTTTTACCTTTCCACCATCTGCCAGCTTCTTGATCTACCACTTGTCTTCAGTTTAACTGTAGGGCTTTCACCTCAACACTTCTTTGACATGTTTTTAGAGTAAGTTTTAGATACCTCATTTTTTAAACTGCAGAGTTAGCTATTAAAGCATTAGTTATTTCCCTTTTGTTATCTATCAAAAGCACTTTTTAACTGTAAAAGCCTTTTCAGCTGATTTTTTCAAGTAACAAATTAGTTGAATAGAAGAAAGTTAGAAATCTTCCATTGGTTTTCCCACGAAAGACAGTATGAAAAATATATAGTACACTTCCTTTAGGATAAGGTTTTGCTCAGCTGTAACTCCACAGTTGGGAAGCCCTGGTGAAAGAAACCTGGCTTCTGACTTTCTGCCATGTGGTCAGGATCAAGTTCTCTATGGTATCTGGATGACCAGTGGCCTTGTTAGTTGGAGAATTCTGGGAGTTGTAGTCCCAGAAGATAATCTCTTTTTACCTCTGGGACTATGCAGTTGCAAGCAGATGGTGGTGGGGATGCAAGGAAGTAGCTCCCTTCCTGAATATTCTGAACAACCATGAAGCGAAAGAGAAGTTAAAAGCTGGGTGTAGAACAACAAGTAAGAGGTAAGAACACTAACTGAATACTAAATTCCATTCCACTTCCCCAGTACTTTTTGATTACTTCTGGAATTGTAGTTCAAAAAAGTACTTTTCCGAGCTCCAAGATACCAGATGCCTTCTCCCGTCACAGTGTCCCTGTCTCTCTTCTTCCAGGTGCAGCAGCAACTTGAGGCTTTAGAAGCAGCAGGACAGGAAAAGGCCAGCTTGGAGGAGGCACTGAAACGTAGCAATGAAGAATGTAACAAGCAGGTGTGTGTGCCCTTTTTTTGGGCCTCATGCTAGTTGGTGGTGTATATGATAATCATATAAAGTTGTCTCCCCTAAGAGAGCTTATGCTACAGAGTTCTTTCAGTTAGTTTCAGATATGCCTGCTGCAAGTTGCCTGGTACAGACTAACGTGGCTATTTCTTAGAAAATGAGTAGGAAACTGAACTTGGGTCTCTCTACTCTTGGTCAATGTTCTATGCTAGAAGCTGGTGTAGTTCCAGGCTTCTCCAAGAACTCTTTGGGTGCTGAATACTGATACACATTATTGCTATAGCTTAAGCTTTATTGGTAGTAAATGATGCAGCAGGTAATGCTCAACAGGAGAGCTCATGGGGTCCAGTGTATCCTCATTGCCAGTGGTATAATTGGACCCCACAACTAATTTGACCCAGACTATTCGTGGTTGACAATCACCTGGGTTTCCCAAGGGTTATATAGTGCAGAAGCAAACCAAAGTGCATGAGCATGACCCATTTCCTCCTTTATAGCTTGAAGAACTGTAGAAGAAAGTATGCAATAAAAGAAAATTGAGTTCCCCAAAGCATTCCAAGTCTTCATATCTTTTATCAGCCTCACAATGCCAAACCAATGCAAAAAAAGTATCTTCCAAGGTCACCAATATAAATGAACTCTTTTTCTGCACTGCACAGCTGTAAACATTTGGCCATGATGCTAAAAAGGACTTCAAAATCCATCTGCCTGTTCGTTCGGGCCCAACTCACTACAGGTCTAAAATCTCAAGTACTACACCAGGGGTGGCCACAACCCTTTTCAGCTCCTCTGGAACCTTTGTGAACTGGGCTGGGCCACTCAGAGGCAATCAGAATGTGTGTTTCAGCTGATTGGTTTACTGCTGATCAATTTCTGATGTGTGTGTTTTGCTGTTGGAGGGGGTGGCAGAATTTGGAGGCCAAAACAGCTTCCCCAAGTCAATTTTTTGCAATTTTTTCCCCAATGAAAATATTTCTTTGGGCAAAAAATAGGTTTGATACGGTGACTCTGAAGGATTGGAAAGGGCTGTACAGGAACCCATCTTGTGGGTTACCTGATTCCCACTCCTGCAGTGCACCCTGTTCACACTTCTACAGAATATGAGTTCTACCTTCTGTGACTCGTTCATTCTTTCCCTTTCTTTCTGAGCAGGTTCAGGTTCTTTTAACTCAGGTCCAAACCTCAGAGCGCCTTCTGCAGAGCCTCCAAACCACAGTGAGTGAAACTCAGCACCAGACTCAGGAACAAATGGTGAGTTGAGTTTATGCATGACAGTCTTGGTGGCCAACCACAGCTTAGTGAGGAGATTGGGTCACTTTCTCCTTACACCATTAATAGCATGTTGGGACAGCTTTAACTCTCATGATCTCAGCCTATAGAATTCTGGGATTTGGAGTTTTGTGAGTGACTGTATTTGCTGGCGTATAAGACTAACTTTTTCCCCAAAAAATGCTGTTTGAAAATGGAGTGTGTCTTATATGCTGGTGTGTCTTACATGCCAGCAAATAGTATTTGCCAGTGTATAAATGAGGTGCGTCTTATACATAGATGCATCTTATACCCCAGCAAATACGGTATTTAGAATTCTCTACTCTGGTGCCTACAAAACTAGGATGCAGTCGTGACAGTTAAAATGGTATTAAAATACTATTAATTATGTAGCAAGAAAGTGATCCTGGAGGAACAGGAGCAGATTTCCTGAAAGCAGAAAAATAGTTTGGAAATGTGTCTTTTTTTCAACCATAGCACCTCACATTCTTCAGCCAGCAGTGACATGCCCATTCAGTCTGGAAGGTTTTGCAAACTAAAGTCCAAAAAAGAAACATTTCCCAAATCTACCAGAGGCTAAGGCACAGACCAGATTGGCCCACTTTTCAAGGTGGTTGCAGAACTCATCTCAGGGGTGTGGAACTGTATTTTATAAAAAGAGAAGGTCAAGGATATTAGATGAAGGGCAGTTTAAATGTTACAGCCCCCGTGGGGGTGTTGCTGGGAAAAAACTCCCTAGAGCTGTCAGATATAAAACATCTTATGCTGTGCATTGGGCCAAATGAAGGTTCTTTGTGCCAGCGCTGCAGCATATCGTTGGGGACTTGGCAGCCTTGGGTGTATGGGACAAACAGTACACTGTGTTGCTGTATTACAGTGAGTTCCAATCCCAGGTGCTGTTGACTGAATATGTAGCATCTTTATATCAGCACTGTGGAATGCTGGCTTGGAGAACTTGCAGTGCATAGGCAGACAAAGCAAAGCCCCCAGATATTGTGCTGTTACTCTTACCAGTGGGGAGTCATGCTGGCAGTTGCAGTCCCACAACATCTCGAGGGCTTTGCTTTGTCCAACCCTATTGTAATATAATTGATGACTAGATTGGAAGAAGGCCTTGTTTGTTTTTTACTGATTGCATTTATATCCTGTTTCTCAACCACGTTGGACTTCCAAAATTTTTTTTTAAACAAATCCAACCCATTAAAAATTGTAGTATATGTAGGGATAACTTGCTGTTGCAGGAAAGTGATTCAGAGACTTTCATGCAAAGGTGTGTGTATAAATCATCCTTTAAGCCATCAGTAGGAACCCTAATGAAAGGGCAAAATACTCGTTTTTCTCATGTCCTGCATGCACTATCTAACCCTCCCACCTGCCTTTTAGGCTGACCTAGCTGCATCCCACAAGCGCCTGAGCTACGAAGTGCAGCGTCTCAGTGCAGAGAACGAAGGGCTGCGTGGTGCTTATTCCCAGGATCCCTGCCCAGTGATGGACGATGACAACAGGAGCTTGCCTAGCACTGTCCAGGTAATTCCAACTTGCCTTTTCCTTGGGAGGGGATGAGTTGTGAGAGCAGCGGATGTTGGGGTGAGACCGGTCAAAATTGCAGCATGATACATACGTAAGACTTTTTTCCGTCTTCCTTCAGGAGCTTCAGGCGTTGGTGCATCAGCTAAGACAAGAGTCTGCCTCTCAGCTCCGAGCTGCAGAGCACCAGGCTGAGCGCCTGCGAATTGAGATTGTGTCCCTGAGGGAACGGCTGGATGAAGAAGTAGCAACTCGGTCAAGACTTCAGGGGGAGCTGGAGAGAGAGCAAGAGGAAAGAGGTGGGCAGAGGAGCAGTGGCCTTTTCTGTTGGGAGGGGTGAAACAGGAATTGGCACATGCCACCTTCCAACCTTTCTTCCTCTCTAAACAAAAGCAGAACCGCAGTAGTCTCTGCTCTTAGAACAGAAGTGGAGGACCTCAACCTGAGAACCACATTCAGTTTTAGAGAAGTTCTCAGGGGTGTTCCAGGGGTAGGCAAGGCCAATGGTGACAGGATGGGATCAAAAGTACCCACATATTTGACCTTCAGCCTCTTGCTGTCAGTAACTGAGCCTTAGGAGAATCATGTCAACCCTTCAGAAGGGAGAAAAGCCTTACCAAAGTCAGGAAACCACCAAACAATAGAGTCATGGGGAGAGGGGACTGGCTATCTGCGGAACCTGGAGGGTAGATTGAGGCCCCAAAAAAAGGGCTGAATTCTGAGATTTCACACTGTTGAATTAGGGGCTTAATATTGTTGTGGATTTGAAATACAGTGCACCCTTTTTTGTGGGTTCAGAACTTGCGGATTTGATTATTTGTGGGTTATTTTATTTTACTTAATTCATTTATTTAAAAAGTTCTTACTCTATTTGCTCCTGCCGTGGAAAAAATGCATTCTCTCTAGGAATCTCTGTGTCCTCCAGACCAATTCTGTGGACCACTTCCACCGGAAGTGGATTATAGAATCGTGCTGGAAGACCTAGAAATTCCCAGAGAATCTTTAGAGTGTTCTCAGGTTGAAAAAGTAGTGTTCATTATTTTTATTTTTATTTGTGGTTTTTCTACCTTTGTGAGGGTCTTGCACCCCAACCCCTGCAAAAGCTGTGGGCTTACTGTATCCTTCTAGTGTGTGATTGTAACTAATTTTTTTCCTGTCTCTCTCTTTGTTTTCTTCTATCTGTCCCACTGCTTGTGGCTGGAAGAGCTTTTGCAGGGTAAGTTGTTCTCTGGTGTCCTCTGTTGGCGTGTATTTCTACATTTGGAAGCTGAACACTGCTCTCATAGACTGAGCCCTTTTCTCCTTCTCAATTCCCAGCCTCCCTGAATAGTATCCGGAGCGAGATGGAGAGACTGCAGCAAAGCCAGGAAGAAGAGATGGATAGAACTCAGGTTTGTTTGAGTTTCCCTTTGCTTTTCCCCCCAGATAGCTACCAAGAACCATCTCACTTCCCCAGACTGGGCTTTATGCCTTTAAACCAGGAGTGGGAATTATGTGGCAGTGTCATTGGTGCATAGCTCTTAGGACTTGTCACTGTTGATTATTCTTTTTGCCTCTGTCTAATCCCATCCTGCTCCCTGCTGGTAATATTTGTAGCCAAGGTCAGATCTGCTTCTCATGTGACCCATCAAACCAAGTGAACCCTCTGTGTGGCTTCCTATTAGGGAAGAGCTCAGGATCCAGTGTAGAATTAGTGATACTTGGTGTTAGTTGTCACGTCTGTATCTCGTTGACTTCAGTGGGTCTGTCCTAAGTATGGGTCAGTCCTCAGATACATTCTTAGTTCTTGGAACTGCACAAATGGATTAGCCAAGTACTTTGCAAGCCATTAGCAATGTTACTTTTCTGGACTATAAATGCCAGAATTGCCCAATCAACATTAAGACTGAGGTTTCTGGGAGCTGGAAGTTTAAAAAAAAAACCCTAACTTTCCCAAGCAAGTAGTGATACTACGTGGCTGAACACACTGGTGTAAACTTGGTTCAGTCAAAACCATTTCAGATTCCTTAAGCATAGTGAGGCTGTTTTCTCAGTTGAAGAACAAGCTGATTCAAATCAAAAGTAGAAGGGTCAGGGCCCAGGATGTTGACTCCTGTGCTATATGGCTGCAAAGGGACATATCTTAGAAAGAAAGTGCCTCTGAGTTGCCCCCTTCTGTCTCAGAACCACAGAGACCCCCAGAAATGAGCAAAGCTTAGAAATGTTACTTTTTGGACTACAGTTCCCCAAATCCCCAGGTTTCTCAAATTGTTTTCCCAGTGCTCTCCAAATGAAATGGGGAAATATGTAGATAATTTATAGTATCTGGGATTGCCAGGTCAGCTTTCCAGCTACTCTGCCAAATATGTGGGCAAAAACACAGACCATCTCGAAAGGTGCTTACAAAGAGAGCCAAAACCATTTCCTAACTTGAATTGGTCAGTAGAAATTAAGTTTGAATATGGAGCTAATGTAGTCATTTTCCAAATTAGAATTGTGCTTAATTGAAGGGCTTCAGAAAACGGGGCAACAAATAATTGCTTTAAATTTAAGGCAATATATATTTTAAGTTTTAAATTGTAGAATGCTTTTTAAGAACTTTTCAAACAAGTAGCTGTATTAGTCTCTTGCAGCATAAAAAGGAGGAAGGAAGGGGAGGAAAAAAAAAGAAATGTGGCAGCACTTTTAAGACTTTTTGGGTTTTATTTTTCCGTGAGCTTTTGTGGATATAAACCCGCTGTTCAGATGCAATAGCTAGTGGTATTAAGGCTTTAGGCATAAAGCATTCTTATACAGTTGTGGGAATGGGATAGAATATAATAGGATCCAGAAAGATGCAAATCTTGACCTTTGCTCTAAATTTTCAAAGGGCTGCATAAGGTGATACTGGTCCTTCAGATTTTTACAGTAGTCAGTTAGTGTTGTGTCAACACAAATCTTTTACCCATCAATTGCTTTCAACACTAACTGACCACTGTAAAGATCTTAAATACTTGTATCAACATATTCAGTGTACTTATACTGTTGTATAAAAATGCTTAAAAACCTGAAGCTTTAATATTACTCACTACTGCATCCAGAGAAGTGGGTTTATATCCATGAAAGCTCATTCCAAAATAAAAACCAGTTAGTCATAAAGGTGCTACCACATTTTTTTTAATTCTTCCCCCTTCCTTCCACTTATCTAAGGAATCTTCAAACTGAATGTAAAAAAATTGAAATGTTAGGAGCTTAGATTTCAATCCAAATGTATTACTTTTCACAGTTGCACTGTATACATGTTAACAACTGACTATACAAGCATTTCCCCAACATGATACTCTCCAGATGTTTTGGACTGCAACTCCCATCAGTCACAGTCACTGTGGCCAATCGGCAGGGATGAAGGGAGTTCAAAACATCTGGAGGGTATCATATCAGGGGAAGATGGACTCTGTTGTCTCAGGAAAGGTCTACTTTACAGGAAAGATCTACTGCACAGTTTGAACTGTGGCTTTTGTTCTATAGACTTCTTGGGACTCTGGAATGACTCCTGAGGGATGGAGCTGAGTGGGAGATTGGAAGGAGGAACCATACTGAGTAAGAAAGGTCATATTCAGCTCAAGGAAGGGGTAAAATAGATCTCCATAGATCTAGATCAGAAGTTTTCAGAACCTCCAAAGATTTTCTTGGGCAGCCTTGTCCAGCCTGTTAGCACAGGACAGCTGTAGTGTTACCCTGAACTTTGGTGAACAAAAATGGTCTCCAGGTGACCCACAGCACATGTTCCTTAATCACCTGAGTTTGACAAAGTTTGGGGGCTGCAACTTCAGGAATCCCCTAGCCGGCATGGCCACCATACTGTGGTCGCCTGGGAACAAATCCTGCTCAAATTTCTAAGCTTGGTATCACTCCCAGTCTCTGTCTACTATTTTGCTTATCAGAAATGAAAACTGCAAAAACTTTGTCACATATTAATTTGCCTTTTCGAGAATGAAATTCAAGGGGTCTGTGAGAAATCATTGTGCGGTCACTCTCTTTTGCTTCCTTCTTTACACTGCAGGCACAGACTGATGCTCCCTCTCTAGGAGAATCCAGCAACCTTCAGGAGAGGTCAGATGCTTAGACTGAGAATGGGGAGGACTTTCCTCCCCATCCCCACCACTGTGGGAACCTCAGGGAAAATCTGACCCTCCAGGCACCAAATGGAGTCAATCTCTGCCCTGCAGAAGGCTGCCCAGGCCCCCCTTCTCTGCTTGGATTAAGAGAGCAATAAACTCTGGAGGTAGGATGACTGGACTCTCCCATTCTTCCTTCTCCTTCTGTTCTGTGTCTTGACTGACACTGGAGCTCCCAGAGCACAATAAAGGAAGTTTTTGTACCTTCCCCTGTCCGTCTCTGTTTCTTTCTCAAGTGAATGAATAAACCGTGAGATGGTGTGGTAGTTTTAGCTCAAAGCCTCATTTCCTTGGTAAGAAACCTTCCAACTGGTTATCAAGATTAATTTCCTGCTTGTTTCCTGGATCATAGAGAGAGATCCTAGAGTTACACTCATAAAAATGGTTATAAAATCAGAGTTATGAGTTGGTTTCATTTTTATCTCGGTCAGAACTTTCCAAACTTTTCTTGCTGGTGATACACTTTTTAGACATGCAGGATTTCGCGACACAGTAATTTCAGTTTTACTAGCAAACCAGAGGTTAAACTAACCCCTTATAAGAGATAGAAGACATATACATAAATTGTAATGACAAAATGTGTGAGAGCACAACATATCTCATGAAAACCTTTCATATATGTTTTAAAATATATCATTTATAAATAATAACATTTCCAAGATTGTAGGCGACACACCTACACACTTCAGGCGACACACTGACATGTCATGGCACACCGTTTGGAAAGCCCTGATCTAGGTAAATAGAAAGAGAGAGAGGACAGTTGAAATTCTGAAAAAAAAAACCTCTTCACCCTGTTATCAATAGCTGTGTGTAGTTTTTGTAAATTGAAGATGAGGGTTTCCTTGATTGTTGTTGTTTGTACAAGTGGATAGATTCAAAGATAAAGAAAGAGGATGCTTGAACATCTGATAAAAACACATAGCTGCTAATGGCTAGGATACTTGCTGGGTGGCAGTGGGTTTTGCTGCATCCCTTGGCTTATCTGTGGCATGCACTTTACACAGTGCATTTGAAATCAGTGATGGAAACTTGGTTTAAAAGAACAGCACAGCTTTATGTCAGTTCCCTTACCTTCTGGAAGGGTAGTTGTGTGTGTTTGTAGCAAAAAGGACAAACACAACTGTAGCACCTGTAGAGAATGACAGATTTTAGTGTGGCAGAAGCTTTCAGCCTACAGCAGTATTTCCCAAGCTCTGGTCTTCCAAGTGTTTTGGACCAGCTCCCAGAATTACTGATCATTGTCCAAAGCACGTGGGACTTTTGGGAGCTGAAGCTCAAAATAGCTGGAGAACTACAGTTTGGGAATCACTGGCCTAGAGCCTACTTCTGAAGAGGAAGCTGTCTGGTTCCATTTTGAAATCTTTTCTCTCCAACTCATAGTGAAAAATGTGGAACTCCTGGATTTGTAACTGAAGTGACCAGAGCATTCCCCATCTTGCTCCCAAGTAATATAAACAATGTGTTTTTGTAGGCCATTTCTGCACTAGACTGTTATAGTGCTATTATCCCACTTTCAACATCCTATGGAATCCTGGGATTTGCAGTTTAGGGAGGGGCATCAAAGGCCCTGAAAGCGAAATAATAGCACTATAACAGTCTAGTGCAGAAATGGCCATACTCTTTCTAACTCAAGTCTTCTGTTATGTAGAAAAATGTGGCCTTTGTGTGTTAATTTGTTCTTTTTAACTTTTTAAAAATTTGCCCAGCCAATGAAAATTCAAGAGGTATTCATTCTTGTTCATAGTGCAGGGGGCAAGTAAACTGTGTATTGACCACTGTGAATAGTGCAGACTGGAGATGGGGTTGAGTAGTTTACAGCTCCCCCGCAAAGTAGTAGAGTGTGCCAGGGTAGAGGAATACAGTTAAGTTGTGGAACACTGGGTTCACTGTAGCAGCACCCTTGTGAGCAAGGATCTAGAGATTATTTTTTCTCCTGAGGCCATTAATAGACAAATTCCAATAAACTCAATCTGCCTACTGGCCGGGATGTTAACCCCACTGCTTTTGATAGGAATATAATCCACCCCATACAGGTTCACAATTAGGGCTGCTGGGGCCTGCCCTACCCTATTTCTAACCTTGTTTTAGACCCTGAAGCTTCAGGGCCTGATTCTGATACCTAGGGATGAGCTATTGTGATGTCACTATATATGAAGCATCAACCACAGTTGTACAGAGTATACCTTTCCAATAAAATACAATAGCCCCTCCACATCCACAAGGGTTAGGGGCACTGAACCCTCATGAAAACAGAAAAATTGCAAATAACTCCCACCCCCACAATTCCCCTTCAGACCTCCCCCCATTCCTTTGCCTCTGGCCCCAGCATTGGGGGGTGGGGGAGAAAAAAGACACAATAAAGGGCTTACCTGTATTTTCTCCTCAAAGGGAGAAGAGCACAGTTTCTACTTATTCCCAGTGGCCATCTTGAAAAGGGTAGGGGTAGAAGCAGAGAGAGCACCTGACCAATCAGCAGCCATTACACAGCAGAAAGTGCAGCCCCACGGGAGGACATACCTCCAGCAGTGGGGGGAGGGTGCTCACTCAAGAAAAAAACGTCCATTGTAACACAAACCTGGCAAGCCTGGGGTGAGGAATGCAAGGGGTGGGAGGAGGAAAATGGGGTGCGGGGAGGCAAGCATGTGCCTCATGAATAATCAAATTCGCAAAGGTCAAACCCATGAATGTAGAGGGAGGACTGCAACTCAAGTCTAACAAATGATGAAAACTTGTATACATACATTGCAAAGTGGTGCTCTTGACCTCAGATTCCACTCCTTTGCTCTGAGGACCTCAGAAGAGGGTTCAGGCCTTGGGATTTGGGAACCCTAAAGACAATGTCTTTCCCTATTAAAATAGCATAAGTAATTTTGAATATCAGGGTTATTAAACAGTGCATTAACATGTATTAGTGGAAATTATGTCTCCATCACCTTTTTTGAGGGGGAGGGTCCCTTTCTGTTGATGTCCTATGGGTTTTTAGCAACAACCTCCTGCTGGCTATATCTCATGTTGCAACAGGCTTTGTTTTAGACAAGTAACAATATGGTCTGTGATTCTGTGAGTGTGGATATGTGTATGGGAGAAAGAAAGAGAGGCTACACAATTTTTTACTGTTTTTTTTTTTTGCGGGGGGGGGTCCTGTTTCTGGGGTGAGGCCCTGGTGGCGCAGTGGTTAAATGCTGGTACTGCAGCCGCAAGGTTGTGAATTCGATCCTGCCAGGCTCCGGCTTGACTCAGCCTTCCATCCTTCCGCAGGTCAGTAAAATGAGTACCCAGCTTGTTGGGGGCAATGAGCTAACACATTGTAAACCACTCAGAGAGCACTTAGCTGATAAGCAGTATAGAAATACACATGCTATTGTTATTGCTGTTCTTCAACAACCAACTTTCAGCTCTCCAGGAGCTCAGCCTGAGTTGCCCCATTCAGAATAGAATGACTACTATTT
Source organism: Cyclura pinguis (assembly GCA_030412105.1). NCBI lineage: Eukaryota > Metazoa > Chordata > Lepidosauria > Squamata > Iguanidae > Cyclura > Cyclura pinguis. The sequence continues at coordinate 17,848,447 of CM059604.1, forward strand.
CTATAAAAATAAGTGTGCACTGTGCTTTCTCATCTTTATGGTTGGTTTGTCTTTTCTCAGCACCCCTCAGATCATCAAGACAAAATTAGCTAGGCTAGGTTTTCCTGTTCCCGGGTAGAAATACCAAAATGGAAACAGAGTTTAACGATTACAATCCTTATTGGTATTTCTAATTGGAATTTCAACATAGAATCAAAGAGCTGGAAGGGTCCACAGGCTCTCAACTCCAACATCCCCCTGTCCCATGCAGGAATTTCAGCTGGAGCATCCTCGGCATGTAGCTGTCCAGCTTCTTTTTGAAGATATGCAGAGAAAGAGACCCCACCACCTCCCTAGGTAGTTGGTTCTATTGCCAAATCACTCTTACTATCAAGAAATTAAATCAAACTCTACTCTCCTGTAATTTAAAACCACCAGACCTGGTCCTACCCTCTGCAGCAGAGAACAAACCTGTACCCTTATCTCTGTGACAATTCTTTAGATATTTAAAGAGTGCAGTCATGTCACTCCTCTGTCTTCACCAACAGAACATGCCTAGCTCCCTCGGCCTTTCCTTACATGTTTTATACTTCATACCTTTATCATCCCTGTTGCCCTTTTCTGAACCTGCTCCAAATTACCTGTGTTGTGCGCCTTCAAGTCATTTCCAATTTATGACCACCCTAAGGCAGCCCTGTGGTAGGGTTTTCTTGGCAAGATTTGTTCAACAGGGAGGTAACTTTCCCTTCCTCTGAGGCTGAGAGAGTGTGACTGGCCCAAGGCCACCAACTAGGTTTCCATGGCTGACCATAGATTCGAACCCTGGTCTCCAGAGTTGTAGTCTGATGCTCAAACACCTACATCATGCTGGCTCTCCCGTTTGTTTAGATCCTTCTTAAAACGAGCCACCCAGAACTGAACACGGCACTCAGATGAGGCCTGACTAGCACGGAATATAGTGGGACTATTACTTCTCTTGACATGGAAACGATGGTTCTATTAATAAGGTGAAAATACAATTTGCCTTCTTTGATACAGCATCACACTGCTGGCTCATGTTCAATTGATTGCAAACCACTATTGCTCAGCCTCAGCTAACTGCGGTCTTCCTTTTCCCTGTTGTTTTTCTGGGCGCCTCTCTCGCTTACCCAGAAGCTTACTTTTTCCTTGGACTACGGCTCCCAGAATCCCTAGCCAACCTGGCTACTTCTGCCAAGGGAACAAGAGAGTTGTAATCCGCAAAAGTAAGTTTCCTAAACTTTGATGTTTTTTATGGGCATCTGTCTTTTCCAGAGGCTTATTTCTTGCACTACAGCTCTCAGAATCCTTAGCCAACCTGGATACATGTGGCGGGAAAGTAGGAGAGTTGTAGTCTCCAAAAGTAACTTTCCTAAACCCTGATGTTTTCTATGGCTTCTGTCTTTTCCGGAGACGTATTTATTGCTTGCACTACCGCTCCCAGAATCCCTAGCCAACCCGGCTGGTTCTGGTGGGGAGGAAACAGGAGAGCTGTAGTCCCCAAAAGTAACTTTCCGAAACTCTGATGCTGTCTCGTGGCTGGGATCCCCTTCCAAAATCAAAAGTAACTCGGAAGTCAACTCCGGAAACTAGGCAACCGTTTCGCTAACGCCAACGTTGGAACAACAATCACCCCCGAGGCCAAGGGTGGCGCCCGCTTCGACCTTCGCCGGAAGTCCGTCCCGTCCGCTCTAGCCTCCGGCCACTCTCTATGGCGGATATTGTGGCGGCCGGGCGTCGTGAGGTCACTTCCACGAGGAGCGAGGATGGCGGGCCGGGCGTTGCTGGTGGCCCGGGGCGGGCTGTTCGGCGTAATCGGTCGGTGGAGGCGGCCGAGGAGCGGGGTGGGGAGGGCCGTGCGTGCGGATGGACTGCGAATGGGCGGTGGGCAGGGGGATAAAAGGCGCCACGGGTTATTCCTCTCCGTGTTGCAGACCCTCCACCCCCCAGCGCGCCGCCCCGTGACCTTTTATGCCGCTCTTCGGCTCCTACCTTAGGCCGTGTCCGCACTAGACTGTTATAGCACTATTATCCCACTGTCAACATCCTATGGAATCCTGGGGTTTGCAGTTTAGGGAGGGGCCGGCGGGCCCCTCCCTAAACTGCAAACCCGAGGATTCCATAGGATGTTGACAGTGGGATAATAGCGCTATAACAGTCTAGTGCGGACATGGCCTTAGTGTCGTTGGGGGTGCGCGGAGGAGCGGTTGCAGCTGCTTTGCAAGAAAGGGTGGCCGCTCTGTAGCTTCAGCATCGCGCCAGACCGCGGCCCTGTTGGGGTAGAACACTGAGGACCCTGATTCAAATCCCCACTAGGCCAGGGTGACCTTGAAACAGGCAAATGTAGCCCAGGCCTGACCTCACAGGGTTGTTGTGAGGGTAAAGCAGGCAGGAGGAAAAAGGCCCTCCTGTAAGAACTCAGTAATGTGAAGGCAGGATTAAAACGTAAGAAATGATAAATCGAAGTTTTCGTTTGTTGCTGCTGTTCCTCGGTGGGCAAAGGGATGGCGCTGATATGTGGGTTGCGTTGGTGGGTCATCTCCTAGTAGTTTTTGTTCCTCCTTTACACATCCGTGAAAGGTGATCCCAGTTATTGCTGAAGGTTAGGTAGATTATAGCGGTGGAGTGAGTGGGGCAAGGGCAGTTCAATTGCTTCATGTGATTTCCCAGGTTTTTTTTAACAGCGATGGGCTATATGGAGGCCTTTCTGTGGTGCTGAACTACATTCCTCATCATTCTAAATTGTAGGCTGTGCTCTTTAGACTTGATGGGAGCTGATGGCCAAGCATGTCTAAAAGGTCCCCAATTCTTTATGCATAATAACACAGTCTTGCTAAAGTGGGATGGTATTGATTTGAAAATTTTTCCATGGTGTCTTGTAGTGCCTTAGGAGCCTTTCTGTAAGTCCTCTGCAACAAAGTTAAGGTTTCGGTATTTTCTGCCGCCATCTCACTGTTGACTCTCAGTTTTCAACAAATATCTCTTCTCTCGGGGCTGTGTCTCATGTTCTTGTACAGTGGGAAGGGCAATTATGTATGTGATCCTGTGTGTTTACAGTAGTATCATAAAACACAGTGCAGTAACTGTGGGTCTTAGATTATATGCATTGTACCAGCAAAGTTGCAGCATGAAATATCAAGATTCTCCCTTGCCTGATAAAGTAAGATGTTAAATGAGGAAACATATTTTTAAAATGTTAAGCATGCGTAGACGTATTTTTAATTACTGTCCTGAAGATTAAAAACATACGTACAAAAGGGAAGGGAACAGAGGACAGAAAAGGAGACTTGAATGTCCAAAGGTTATGCATTTATTATAAAGCACTGCACTCAACAAAGAAAGCGTTGCAGTGGCAGATTTCTGTCATGGTAGTGATGCTCCATTGTATGTGTGTTGCAGGCTTGCGTGGTTGCCAGTCTCACCCCCTGCAAGGTGTTCTAGCCACGGTAAGAAGAGCTCTGGCTTGGCATGGGATATGGGATTTAAAGTTGTATTTTTGTTACAAGTTCAAAAGATAGATATCCTGATAGGCTCTGATGTCTCTCTTTTGTCTTCTGTAGCTGTCTCTGCCTTGCACAGCCTCCTATGGGCAAACTTTCTCAGTGCGAAGTTTTGCAGTTGAAGCAAAGAAGATATACGTACGGGACAAACCACATGTCAATGTTGGGACCATTGGGCATGTCGACCATGGCAAGACCACATTAACAGCAGCTATCACTAAAAGTGAGAGCTCGGGACAGCTGGGAATTCTACTTTGTTATTTGAGCATTTGTGTTATTAGAAGAAAACTAGAGAGAAATTGGTAGAGAACTGGTGTGGCTTTCCAACCACTTTATTTCACTAGAGCAGGGTTAGATAACTTTCTGTAATGGGTCTCAAACCACGGGGGGTGGGGGAGTATAAAGTGGTTGGAGCTGCCATTGTTGGAGCCCAAATCAAATGTAAGTGAGTTTGTTGCAGGTTTAAACTTTGGCATTGAAAAGAGTTCCCAAAACTTCCCACATCCTAAAGATTGGGTTGTTGCCTTAGATTTTATCTAAGGGACCCAAGTTCTTAAATTTGCTCCTGGTCTTTGGTTTGCTATCAGTCTGAGGACTCTAGCTTTTTCAGAACCAAGAGTCTTAACCTCCACCACCTCCACAGCTATTTGAAAGTCCCAGACTAAGGATAGGCTGACAGAGGCTGGAGACCAAGGTTCTTCACCTGCATACAGCATTGCCCCAATCTCAGAGTCCCACAAATGCCTTTTCTGCCCTCTCCTAAACTGGACACAGCAAAGGAGTCCTGAGTTCCAGCCTTTTTAAAAGTTGGACGTGCTAGAGTAGCTTTGGCAGAACCCTTCTTGTGCGTGTATCTTATGTGATCCCTCCTTGCCAAGCCAATAACTTGAAATAACTTGAGCTGAACTATAGACTTGGGAACAATTAGGTTCTTGGAATTTTTCCATCAGCTAAGATTACTGTGTATCTTTTCCAGGCTTTGGGCGGGAAGGATTCTGTAGATATCACTGTTCAGTTTGAAGAACAGGGTGTCCATCAGCTGGTCCTTCTATCCTTGCTCAGTTGAAAGTGTGGCTGCTGTAGCTTTTGATCAGTGGTATCAGCTGAGAAGACACTAGAGCCAGCTTTTTTTTTCTTGAAAACTCAAGAACTCTTCCCTGCCCCACCCTTCTTCTTTCCAGTTCTGTCCGAGGCTGGAGGTGCCCAGTTTAAGAAATATGAAGACATCGATAATGCACCAGAAGAAAAAACACGTGGTATCACAATCAATGCCTCTCATGTTGAATATTCAACAGCCAACCGCCATTATTCACACACAGATTGCCCTGGGCATGCTGATTATGTCAAGGTGTGTATGAGAAGGTGGGATCCCATCAAATCTTTGAAAGTTGTCATTTAAAATCCTTTTCAGAAGGGGTCTGCGGATGATACTGCCATGTTGCATTTAACTTGAGACATATCGCAAAACCTTTTTAAACACTGCCTCTATGGTAAACATTTCCATGCAAGCCACTCCAAGTTATGGGTTGATTTTTCAAAGGGGTTCACATTTGAATGAGACCACAACCGGACATGCTCCTTTTGTTTTCTCCTCAGAACATGATTACAGGGACGGCACCACTGGATGGCTGTATCCTGGTGGTGGCAGCAACAGATGGCCAGATGCCACAGACAAGGGAGCACCTTCTGCTTGCTAAACAGGTGACATAGGGCTAGAGTGGAGAGGGATATGATCTGAGGCTTCCTATCTGGAGTATCTTTCAGGTAGAGGGGCAGTAACCTGGAGAAGTGGATGGTGTAGAGATAGGTGTCATCCTTCTGTTTTCCTCTCTTGCTGCACCAGATAGGAGTGAAGCATGTGGTGGTGTACATCAACAAAGCTGATGCAGTCGATGATCCAGAGATGTTGGAGTTGGTAGAGCTGGAGATCCGTGAGCTGCTCACAGAATTTGGCTACGATGGGGAGAAGACGCCTGTTATTGTAGGCTCAGCTCTGTGTGCCTTGGAGGTCAGTGGTGAGCAAGGGTGGCTTGAACCTCATTTTCCATGAAATTTTTCCTTTCTTAATCTTTTGCGTCATCTCCTTCCTATCATCCCCGTTGTTTGCAGCAACGAAATCCAGAATTGGGCGTGAATTCTGTTATGAAGCTACTCGATGCAGTAGATACATCCATCCCTCTACCACAGCGTGAACTTGACAAGCCATTCCTGCTTCCCATAGAGCACATTTACTCCATACCAGGTACTAAGCCTCACAAGATAGCCACCCTATTGGCACAGAGAGTACCAGTAGTTAGAGATCAGGGTAGTTGGTGGCCATTCTGTTTCCTTCACGTGAGAGCTGCTCTGGTTGTATGGTCAGTCTTATGTGGGGATTTCAGAAATCTAAGTTCTAGTCTCCATGAGATTTACTAGGGCAGCTTGGGCTAGCCACACACAGCTTGATCTACCTCATAAGGTGGTTGCAAGGAAAGGAGTGCACATGTCGATGTTTGCAGGAGAAAGGTGAAATATAAATATAGGCTGAGAACCTGCATCCTCAGAAATAACTACAGTGATAGAGCTCTGTCTTTGTCTGAGAATGGCAACTGCGAAAAAACTGCATTTTCAGCCTGGCAGCATCCTCACCAAACGGCCTCTGAGGTGTTGTGGATCATGTAATGGGAAACAACTTCCACATCATTCTCTTGGCTATGGGATGTGTTGAGAACAGGCAGCTGCAGAAACCCTTCAGGATCCTGCTGCAACTGCTTGTCTCAATGCCCCTGCCCCCGCCCCCGAGAGAGCATTGCAGACTTCATTTCTCAGTGCTGTGATCTTCCTCATATCGGAAGCTTTTTGCTTGGGCTGCCAGGCTGAAAAGGTAGGTGTTTGAGGTCCAGGTTGGCCGTTAATGACTGTTAATGTGAATCGCCAGCAGTTAACGTATCATAGGTTTAGCTTACAATCTCACAACTATTTAACAGGATGCCAGTTGTAAATTAAATAATCTTATCTGTCCCAGGGCGGGGCACTGTGGTGACAGGTACTCTTGAACGTGGCATTGTCAAGAAAGGAGATGACTGTGAATTTGTGGGACACAATCGGAATTTGCGCTCTGTGGTGATTGGTAAGTCTCATTCATTTTCTGCAAGCGATCTTAACCTCCTGGTTCTAAACTTTGATTTTCCTGTGATGTGACTAGACCAGGTGTCCTAATACCACTGAGATGGTTGTTATGTAAAAATATAACTTAAGCTTTGGGGTGGCAGGGCTGGAGACAGTTTGCAGAGGATAACAGCATTCTGTTGTCTTCAGGTGTTGAGATGTTCCACAAACAACTGGATCGAGCAGAGGCTGGTGACAATTTGGGTGCTTTGGTGCGAGGGCTGAAGCGAGAAGACATACGGCGTGGGATGGTTATGTGCAAGCCAGGTTCCATCCAGCCACACCAGAAAGTTGAGGCTCAGGTAAGCAGATGCAGGTGAATTGAATAATTTACCAAATTTTTCCTCTAGAGTAACAGAGTGGGTTGCATAGCCGTAATTATGGGAAGTTCATGTCTTGCAGAGGAATATGCGTTATCCAATGTGTGAGAGCTAGTGATTGTCCTGATTGCCCTTTCATTGGAGCACACAGAGACATTCATAAGCTTTTATAATGGTGCTACGCTGGCAGCGTAAAAAAATAGCTTTTCTGTTGTACTGTTTCAGCCAAAGCAAACATGCCACTTCATTTCCTAGGTTTATGTCTTGAGTAAAGAGGAAGGTGGTCGTCACAAACCTTTTGTGTCTAACTTCACGCCTGTCATGTTTTCTCTGACTTGGGATATGGCCTGCCGTATAGAATTGCCTGCGGGGAAGGTGCGTATGTCTCTTCTCCCCCCCGCCAACTTTTGCTTTCTACAAGCGTTACTGAGTCTATCATAGTCAGCAGCAAGAGTGGGCAAAATGTGGGCTCTCAACTGTTTCTGCAGCCTATTGGAGTCACTGAAATTGCCCACCCCTCATCTACAGTGAGCAGGCTGCACTGGTTAGCCTGCCCACTGTTATGGACTGCACACCTACCGTTCTCCCCCTCCTTTTTTTAAAGACATAGAATAATTGCTTTTAGTAACGTAAGGTTACCTGCGTAAGAGGACTGCTGTTTCTGGCAACTTCCAACCATGTAAAACTTGTTTAAAATAGTATTTCTCAGTGGGTCCGGATCTGGGTCCTAGAAAAAAGGTAGGGACATTTGTGCACACATATTCCTTGCACTGATACTTTAAATTGAGTTGGGAATTGCACAGCCATGAGAACTAGTGCTGACCGTTGCGCCCCAGTATCAACTGGAGGGACCACACAATTCTCATTCTTGTTTTAAAGCTTCTAGTATTTTTTTCATCTACATGGTATGTATTTCTCGTAATTGTGGATAGGTGTGATGCTGATTCTCTTTTCTCCTTTCAGGAATTGGTGATGCCAGGGGAAGACACCTCCCTTATTCTGGTATTACGGCAGCCGATGGTGTTAGAGGAGGGACAGCGATTCACACTGAGAGATGGAAGCAAAACCATTGGCACTGGTGTGGTCACAAAAACACTTCCATTAGCTCCAGGGGATGAAGAAAAGTGGGCCAATTAAAAGTGTTATATGTAAAGCTATTTCCATTGACCTGCCAGGTGGACTTTCAAAGCTGAGATTAAAAACTGTTGTGCAAAATACTGCATCCAAATGAGTTGAAGGGAGCTTTTTCAATACGCCTGCCCTTCTGGTGAAATTTTATCTCTGCATCCTTGTCAGGAGAGACAGAACGGACTGACCTAATGCATTTCATGCAGTAGTGGATGGGGGGGAAGTTGGTTAAATAAAAGACTGTAAAACTGATTGAGAGTACAGCTGTTATTTAAGGGGCAGGCAACACTTTCTGGTCCTTTCAGAATTTCTTATCTTTCTGCTAAGCAGAAAGGTCAAGGTTACACAAATACAATGTAATGAGGAGGTACAGAACTGCTGTCCATAAGACTTTAGAGTCTTATACAGTCATCCCTCCACATTCGCTAGGGTTAGGGGCACAGGACCATTGTGAAAGTGAAAAAAATGTGAATAACTAGGCCCTCTCAAACCATAGTTAACACACAAAAAAGTATGATCATATTCAAACCACTGTGGATTCATCTGAGGCATCAGGGTTTGTTCACAAGGCAGAGGTGAGTGGCTAGTGGGGCTTGCTGCCACCTCTACTGCTGCCCCACACCACTTTTAATAGGGACTTACAAACGTTGTTCATAGTTTCTCAGTCTCATGAGGCTTGCAGTCTCTATTAATGGCATAGGGAGGCAGCAGAGGTGACCACAAATAATCCGTGAATAATCAAATCTGCAAAAACAAAACCCACAAATGTGGAGGGCGGACTGTAGTTACTGTTACATAGCCAAAAATTAAACCCTTATGAACAGAGCCAACAGTCTTAAGACACCTCTTAAGATCTGTTGAACAGCCCTGTGGATCTTTAGACTCAAACAGAGCATGCATAGTAACCATGGAGTCCAAAGTAAGTTAAAACATTCCTAGTATGGTTTTCTTTAAAAAGTGCAGTAATGAGAATTGAAGCTAATAACCTTTTGCCTTGCTTGAATATATTAGTTTCATTTCCAGGGTCTTTACTGCCATACTAATTTTGGAAGTTGGTAGAGTTTTGGCAAGCACTTGATCAGTGCTCCTGCAAGAGCATGTGGAGCCAACTGGATTTTGAGCCTGAGTTAAATGGCAGTACTAATAATTCATGTGCTCCCTGCCAGAGCCACAAGGTGTAACTGTCAGTTTGACAAAATTTTATGATGGCATAAGCTTCTATGGGCTACTGCTTCTTCTGTATTGGCCCAAAGAAACTGTAAGAAATGTATGAGGCATGGTCCCCAAGAGAGGGAACCTGCTAACATGCCTAGAATGTAACAGAACGATATACATGCAGGCCCCACTTGTAAAGGTGAGCAACTTCTCTGTCTCAAACATAAGTATGAGAAAAACAGAAGTAAACATAACAGTTTGGTTATTTTTTTTAGAGAGGCTGTTGTTAAAATGTGGGAATGTTACTTGTAAATAGCAGCACCACTTTACTAAGGTCAGCTAATAGTCATGGGACTGGTGCAAACTCAGCATCTTGAAGTTACTCATTTCCCTTTCAGCAAGCAATGTAGGCTTCTTTCCCACACTGATATAAATCAGTGTCTTTACAACTATGTTTGTCCCACTCTGAATAGTGCTAAATAAGCTTTATAGTATGAGAAGGCGGGTGCTATTTTAACTAGTGGTCTTTGAATTTCAGCAGCCCCCTCCCCCCACATCAAAGTAAACGTGCTTGCCATATTGCCTTCTTTGCAAAGACAAACATCCTGCCAACAGAAAAAAAAACTGAGTGCCAGATACTGTGGTCAAAAAGTGACAGCATATACAGCACTATACAGATGCATTTGTCATTGGCAAAAATTTAAAACAAAATAAAAAGCACTGTATAAAAAAACCCATAACCGAAATCATAAAACTGAACAAGTGGTCTTTTAAAACCCTCACAGAAACCAATTGGCTACACTCAAAAATCGGATTTTAACTGCTATAGAATAGTCTCTACAGCCAAAAAGAAATGAAGGTGGTTTTTTTTTTAAACAGAAATCAGGAATGTATATCTTTACACATTTTGTTCTTGCAAGCAAGAATGAGCTGTTTTATCATTTCTTCAATGCAAGCAAGCAATTGAAAACTGCAGCTGTTGAAGACTACTCACAGTTTGGGACTTGTTCTATGCAATATAAACAAAAAACACAAAAGGAACAGACATGGTTTTTCCACACAGAAGACCTTTTCTGTGTAGAAATGTTATTTTCCACATCAAAAATGCAGTCTTCTGTGCAAAAACACAAATGGTAAAGATTTTTGCCTGTCTAGGTTTCTCCTGATCAGGATTTCCTTACACTTGAGACAGCCATTTTTTGGTAATTTTTTCAAGTCATTTTCTACTTTCCCCTTTGTAACATCCGTTAAGAAAATGAAAGTAGAAGCAGAGGCTCCTGCCAAATCTGCCCTGGGCAGCAGGGATTCAATATGGCACAAATATATTACGGCAAGGAACAATACACTGATGCTCAAGTCAAAGTCTTTCCAACATAATACTTCAAATTGCAAAAAAACAGTAATTAAAAATCTACTGTGCAGTCAAAAAAACCAAAAAAACAACCACCTCTGACCACAGGGTGTACTGGTTTCAATTATGTTGTTTTAGCACTTAGAACCTCTGCTTTTAGCCTCTATCCACTGCAACTTGTACCTTACTTGGTGATTAGTGAGTGTCAGTAGGGAATGTAGAAAACAGCAACCTGTGAAGAGGGAATTTCAGCTGCCCATCTGTGCAAAGAATCTCTCAAATCTGGACAAGCTACAAATTTTGGGGATGCTCAGAGCCTCCTGCCCCGCTTGAATTCTGCAAAACCACCAATAAAATGAAATAAAATATGTTGCCTAATAGAACAGAATAGAAATAATAGAAACTGGCCCTCTTCCACAGAGTCATCCCAAGGCCAATATTAGTTAGTTTAAAATTTTATTGGTTTTTTTTTTAACTTTTTAAATATTTTTACTTAATAAAAAGTCAAGGTTTGTCCATCTGGTCGTGTCCTTGTCAAGTTAATGTGGGAAAGTGGCATTTGCTCTAAGAGCCCGAATGGAGTCATAAATAACAGAAAAGAAACCCTGCCCATCTCCAGGCAAGGGGGAGAGACCCTGCTCCGTCCCGCTGGCTGACAGCATCCCAAGTGGGCTTCACTAAACCAACGGAAAGGAAGGTGCTTGGCGAGGCGGGGGCGGGCCAGGCCAGACTGCACCCCTCCAGGGGCCTCTACCATGGGCATAAGGGCTGGCCCAGGCTTTGGGCCAGCAACAGAGCCAAGCCTGGCTGGGGTCTCAGGTCACAGGGAGAAGCGTGGACATCAGTTCCCAGGGGTGTGGAACGGAAGCTGCTGGGAAGGATGAGACTGAACTGGAAAGAGAAGAAGAAAGAGGCAGTCAGCATCAACAAAGGTACAGTCCAGAACCACCAACCCTCCCCTCATCTCAAAAGGAACAAAGTCCCAGGAAATTCTACACCTCAACTAACCTTGCTTGAGGCAACGTGTCCTCCATCTCCCCCACACCCTGTGTGCCTAGTAAGCAGTTCCCCCCATCCTGACTCACCTTGGTGGTGCCCTATATAAGTGTAGGGGGAGGGTGTGGAAGCCGAGAGGGTAGGCACACCACTCTGGGGCACACCTCCTTGTGGGGGTCCTCCATGGGTCTGCGAGGGATGCAGCAGCATGACTTGTGGAGCCCCAGGGTGAGGTGGTGGGGCAGCTGCAATTCCAGTCTGGACATGGGCCTGTGGACAATATATCAATGATTCCAGTTCATTCACAACAGTGTTTTAAAAACAGATAACACAGCATTTTACCAACTAATTTTAAGACAGAAGAGAAGCAGCTCAAAGTGCATGGAAACTGCATGGATTTGGGCAACAGTTTCAACCTGGTGCCATTCAGAGTCTTCATTAATCACTAAGTTGCTCTTTTAGCCAACAACCTAACAAGTGAAATAATTTCAAGATCGGAAGTTAACTAAAACCAGCAGAACCCAATGTGGAAAGTACTGCACACGGAAAGATAGTGGCCAGAGAATGCATGTACCATTACTATATAAAACTGCAAGTGCCAGAACAAGCTTTAACCAATATATTTTTTTCTGAGAACAAGAACGTAATCTATACAATTCTGTGCTCAGGTGCTGACTCCTGCACTTTCAAAATTGTGTAATAAAAAGGAATGCAAAGCAGCAACCAATGTCATTCCTAAAAGCTCAAGCCTTTAAAATTCTAATCCTTTCATAAGTCCAATGACTAACAATACCAATGTGGAGTAACCCCTCCTTCTCCTCAAAGGTGGAAAACTTTCTGCAAGAACTTTCAAAATAGAAAAGCAGCATTCATGTAGTACCCAATAATTTGAGACAGTACTAGCTGTGGCCTGCCAGAAAAGGAGGTGGCAGCTGAAGTAACACTCAGCAAGCTTCCATGGGTTTATACCTCAGTTGTACTTCTGTTGATTCTCTACACACAGCATTTGGACACAGGAGAGATTCGATTCATAAAGGAAAAAGCAAAACTGCACAAGTGAGTATAAACATGGTTGGGTTATTTATCTGTAGTTCTCCAAGTGGCCATCTCTTAACTCACACAAATGGGTTTGGGGTTTACTGTGCCTGCATCATTTGAAAATTTCTAGAGCTATTGTCTTTGTGTTTTGGTGGTAGCCTCTCTTTCCCTGGTCCATGTGACCAGTACAATTTCCACTCAAACTTTCAGTTCCTGCTGAAACAGCACCCAAAGAGCTAGGGAGAGAGTATGATACGCCAAGAGATGAGTTCACAGATGATCACTGGAAGAATTATGGTTATGGGTAAACAACCCGTCCTCCTTCGTGGTCTCTGTGACTTACACAAATGGGAGACTAGAAAGCTACTTGCCATAAATGGTGGGAGTGTCATGTGATAAAAAACTAGCACAGCTCTCCCAATATCAATGTCAGTCTTGGACGTGGCATCCAACCTACAATTTTGATAACAATCGGGGCTATATCCAAGTAGCTGCCCTGCAAATGTCCTCCAGAGACACACCTTTTAGAAAGGCCAAGAAGTAGCCATAGCCTTGGTAGAACGACTATGCATACGCATAGGGTCTTTCCCAGTTCATAGGCCAGATGGTTGGTTGAAGAGACATACTTGAGGAGGCATTGAGATGACACAGATAGACCTTTCTTGTTTGAGGAGTAGCACGGAAAAAAAAGCCTTTGGTACTGACAAAAATCAGCAGTCCTGTTGACATAAAAGGGCAAAGTTCACCTAGCATCAAGACAGTGCAACGCATGGCCCCACTTTGTCCTTATGGAACTTCAGGTATGCAGGGTCCACACAGATGGTACACAGGTCTCCTGACTGCCCAGCAGATGTAATCGCCACCAAAAAGGCTGCCTTCCAGCTAAGCAGATGAAAGATACAGACTGTTATTGGCTCATAAGGTTTCTTAGAAAGCTGCAAAAGGACCAGCTCCAGGCTCCTCTGAGGTGTAGGTCTGAGCACCAGTGGATGTAGGTTTGTGTAGCCCTTCAGAAAACACTTAACCAATGGGTTCTGGAAACTAGGTTTGCCAATAATTTGAAAGTTGGGGGAAACTGCTGCCAAGTTAACATTTGATGGTAGAGAAAGAGAGAGAGAAAGAGCGAGCGTAAGTGAGCAAGTTCTGTCAGATAGTGATAGGAGAAACTCCATCACATGATGGGCTTGTGCATGGTCCACCCTCTGGGCAACAAAATGGGCAGAATCTTGTCACATTCGTAAGCACAGGACTGCTGCATAGCAGGTATAAGTGCAGCTGCAATGATTCATGAATTGGCGCCAAAAGAGAGTCTAAAGAAACACCGCCCAAATCATTAGCCTGAGAGTGTCCAAGTCTGGATATCTCACTTGCCTGTCGTGCAGCTTCAGAAGATCTGGTCTGGTAGCTTGAGGTAGGAGCCCTGAGTGAGCTTGAGAGGGGGGCAAACCACAGCTGTCTGGGCGACCACAGTGTAATCAAAATGCACTTTGCTTTATCTTTCCAAATTTTGGCAATCACTCTGGAGATGAAGGGAAATGGAGGAAAAGTGTACACAACAGGACCTCCGCAATGAAACAAGAAGGCACCACCAAAAAAGCTCTTCTTCCAATGTGCCCTGGAACAGTAGTTCTGGAACTGCTGGTGTGCTGAGGTTAAGAGATCCACTTCCAAGGTGTCCCACTTCCTCAGTATGATGTACATCAGGATGAAGTCTCTATTAGTGGTAAGAGATCAGTGTTCTGCTGAGCGCATTGGCTAAAACGCTCTCCTCTCCTGGGAGATGAAGATGTCTCTATCAACACACCAGTACCACAGATGGAGTGTAAGGGGAAGCAGGGTAGTCAACGTTCTTCCTCCCTGAACCTGGGAAGCTTGAAAGGCTTTCTCCACAGCCAATGTCTTCATAGCATTGATGATCACACTCTTTCTCTGTCCAGCAACTCCTGACCAACAACCGTTCCATATGAGGTCCCTACCCTTTCATGGAAGCGTCTGCTGTCATGACAGTGTGGGTTGACAAGGAAGGAATGACATGCTCGCATGCCCTGCTTCCAAAACATGGACTCTGATTCAGAGTCTGAAACAGGGGACATGCCAGGACTTGCTGTACAGGAGGAAGTTACAATGCCACAAACAGAACAGGGGGTGGTGCCAGCTCCAGCAGAGAGTCCTGCCCCTTCAGACACAGAAGATAACTTTGCCAAGAACAGACAGCAAAGTGAGAACCTGCACTGATTTCTGAGGGATTTATAGCCAGTAGCAATTACTTAGGCAACAGCTCTGTTAGGCTGCTGACCTATATAGAAGCCACCCTTCCCCTCCAGAGCTGTCAGAGTTTACCTGACCTTCCTGACTGCTGGATATTTTGCTGAACTCTGTGCCTGACTTTGGATTACATTGACTGATGCCAGTCATAATCATATTCTTCACAATCTAACTCCGAAGAAGGGGTGTGACTATGCCAGTAATGCAGAGAGTATCCATGGCAACAGTAGTAACATTCATACTGCCTATGACTTTTGCTCCCAGAATTATGTCAATCCTGTCCACAATACTGGTGACGGTATAATTGGCATGGGGAATGCAAGTAATGACTTCCAGATCTAGATTTTGATGAATCTGGCCTGTGAGAAATGCGCAAAGACAAAGTGGATGATGAGCGCTGACACTGCTAAGTGATGAGGTGGAGGAGGGGGAAAAGGAGCCAGTGATGTGGGAGAATGAACCATTTGAATCTCACACAGTAACCCAGGGGACTGCGGCAGAATGGCAGTAGGTGATTCAATTACCCTCTGAAGCCATGATGACTTGAGGAGATTCCTCCACGGAGCAACTTGCACATGCATCTCGAGCTGACGAGTGACAGGATTCTACCAATACTGGTAACCGATGCCTCCCTTTCTTGCATCTGTTCTATACAAGGGAGCTAAGTCACACACTGAGGAGGGGACAACCTAGGGCTCGAAAAACCTTTCACTATTTTCTTCTTATGTTTCTTTTTTTTAGAAGAAGAGATAGTCACTATGACAGATCACCCCCATGTCAATGGGACTCAATACTGAGCCTTCAATTCAGCCTCACAAATTGATACCAACAATTATTCAGTTCTAACCGCTGAATGGGAAGCAGGCTTCTTGACACCACGCCTAGCACCTGAATCTTGTAAAGAACTTTTAACGGCAAGAAGGACTGAGGGGCCAGCAGCAGTGAGTGCAGAAGAGGACTGTGGAACTGAAGCACATCCTGAATCAGACGGCACATCCACAGCCATCAAGATTTGCTCATACAAAAATGCTTTAAGTCTAGAGCAGTGGTTCTTAACCTTTTTTAAAACCAAGGATCCTTTTTAAATATCTTTTGTTGCCACAGACCCCAAAGACTTAATTCAAGATTTAAAATCCTAAAGTGCATCAAGTATTTATTTAAAATTGTTTATCATGAGTCTTCAAATTGGGACAAAAGGGAGAAATAAATAAATGCACACTTCCCTGAGAGGCACTGGAGGGGGAGGGAAGATTTTCTCCTTCTTGCCACCAGTTTAAGCCTGGAGTGTATTTAACAGCAATGTGCAGGCCCAATCAGCCAGCCAGCCAGCCAGCCAGCATTTGCCCTTCTCTCTCCCTCCCCTCTATTCCGGCCATTCTGTGTATCAGAAATGCTCAACCCCCACCCCTTCTGCCTTTTTTACCAGGAGGAGAGAAGACCAAGATGAGCAAAGGAGAGAGGGAGGCAAAAAGGCAAATAAGAGGGTTGAAGCAACTCCTGTATAACAGACCCTGAGTGTGCCTCCTCTTTTCCATTCACAAGTGTGCCTGCTTCTGCCTGAAAGGAGTAGGGGCTTATTTTGCCAACAGTGATCTGAACTGAATGATAAAGAACAAAACAGAGAGAGAAAGAGAGAAGAAACAAGCCCCAAACAAACATTATTGTTGTTGTTGTGTGCCTTCAACTCATTTCCGAGTTGACAATCCTAAGGTGAACTTATCATGGGGTTTTCTGGGGCTGAGAGTGTGTGATGCACCCATGACTGAGTGGGAAATCAAACTCTGGTCTCCAAGGTCATAGTCCAATGTTCAGACCACTATACCACATTAGAATCAAAACTAAATTAAACTAACAATAAATACTAAAACTAAAACATAATAAAGTAACTCATTACTAAAAGACTAATCTCTTACAGTAACACATCCTGACTACACCACATTACACCAATATACAGAGGAACTCTGACCCCCTCCAACTGTAATGAAAAAGAAAAATCAATTACTATCCAATACCTTATTCTACTATTACAGATCTCAGTATGTCCCATCTGTTAGAATTCCATATCATGTCGGAGTTGGCATGGTCTTACAATGTATGGGTGTCTGTTGCACAATGGTAGCTACAGAAGTGACAGATCTGCCTGAGCCCCCATGTGGGCACTGACATGCATTGGGGCTCTTGCAGTGATGTCTGGACACTGGCTAGGAAGTGCTGGAGAGCAACAGGATTGCCCAATCCACATCATCTGACCTCACTCCAAATAGGATCATCAATGCAGCATGGTGGCAAACTCTGAGAAAGTATAGCAGGGGGGATGGGGTCAAATAAGAAGGGAAGCACTGCTGCAGCAGCAGGTGCCACCTCCAGGCAAGACATTGGAAGCTGGAGTGAGAAACCTCCGTCAGCAAAACAAGCTGTCACTTGATCCCAATGAAAGTGTGCACACTTATGAATGGTAATGAAGGGGCTGCTTTAACCCCTCTTTTGCCTTCAACATCTTCCCCTTTTGCTTTTTTCCCCTGCTTCTCTCCTTTGCCCATCTCAGTCTCCTTTCCTGGTAAAGAAGACAAAAAAAGGGGGGGGCTGTTTGAGTGTGTTTCTGATAATACACTGGACTGCTTCCTGCAGGAAAGGAGAAGAGAGAGACAGAGAGAGACAGAGAGAGAGACAGAGAGAGAGAAATAGGGTCACCCAGTTGCTGAGTTTG